>CM054122.1:161773026-164415706 GCA_028751855.1 Ambrosia trifida
AACAATTAAACTTTGTGAGCATAAACAAAGATGGTGGAGAGAGGAGGAGCAATTTACTAAAGAATCTCTACATCACACAGTTCAAATTCAAAGATTGAGGCAGCACCATAATAGAATACTAACTCTGTGTGTGAGAGAGAGATATTTAGTTATGCTTTTTCATAGTATTTGCTGCACTCTTCACTCTTTTAAAGTCTCTCCCTAAAGCAACCCTTGAAAAAAGGAAAGCAAGAAAAAAGAAATATACCCTTAAGCTTCAGAGACACCTCTCTTTTCACTGCACACTTTTTGCACCATCACCAACATTTATCATAAATAATTAAATAAATACGAATAAACATAAATATAATCTCTTTGGGCCTGGTATGACCAACGTAATTAAGCATCATGCAATACCTTAACATTACATAAGGGAAATAAGATTTTCGATAACCAACCTATAGACCCTTCTAACTGATAAATATGATGGATGATTCTTTGATATGTTTCAAAATTGGAGGTTTTCAAATATTTAGGATTTAGTTTTAGTCTGTAACTCCGCCGTTAAAAAATGCATACACACACATATGTGTGTGTATATTAATAGACTACCGTAAATCAAGCAATTGATTTCGTTTATTATTTTTAGACCAAACATAGCACATCTGTTGGTCTAGGTTCGTTTATTATTTTTAGACCATACACCGGTTAGAACTCCCCAAATAAATGTGATTAATACAATAATTACGATCCATATATGCGTAAGTCGGGTTTCTTGATTTACGGTAGGCTATTATATATATATATATATATATATATATATATATATATATATATATATATATAGATATTATATATATTATATATATATATATTATATATATATATATAAGGTTCCTGTACAAAGTACATTTTTCGTACAAAGTGTGAGAAGTCTATATAGGCATTGTGTTTTAAAGTTTGGCTATAATGTTTTTTATTCCTTTTGCATTGATTTATATAGAAAAACACCAAACGTTACCATTTAAAACACCATCAAATGTATTCTAGACATTAAATTTAAAACACACTGATTACTTTCTTCGTAGGGTGTTTTAGATTGTATGCCGAGAATACATTAATTAGTGTTTTAAATTGCTAATTTTTTGTGTTTTTCTATATAATACTATGCCAAAGTAACATAAAACATCATGCCTAAAATTTAAAACACAATGCCTATATAGACTTCTCACACTTTGTACGAAAAATGCACTTTGTACAGGAACTCCACCCTATATATATATATAGGAGGAGGATCAAATTAGAAGAAACTTCATATGAGAACAAAAAAGAAGAAGTTACATAATGGTTAAACATTAATAGTTTAACTCTTCTTACATTAATTATCATTTATTTAATTCAATAGTCATTAACACCTTATCCTACACATTATCAAAATTTGTCTTACACATATAAAAATTTATCCTACATATAATGAAATTGTCATATGTTTATCCTACACATATTGAAATTATCGTACATGTATCCTACACATATAAAAATTAATCCTACACATATAAAAATTCACCCTACACATATCGAAATTATCCTTTACTCCAAATAAGGGTTGCTATGGAAGAATAAATTTTAAAAATGAATTATAAGCTTCATTTATTTAACTAGTTTAAAGGGTGTTACAAAAAAATAATAATTAATTTAACATTTAATACAATTATTAAATGAAAGCTTCATATTGGTTAGAATTGTTTTTTTTTTCTTCTTACAAAACATTTTCTTTTCATTTGAACTCTCCACTATATATATATATATATATATATATATATATATATATATATATATATATATATATATATAGGGGGCTGGTTATTGTGAAAAGTGACAAAAACGTGCGAAGTGTCACTTTGTACATGATAATTACGTAAAATGATAATCACGTAATGCTTTTGTATGTTCATGAAAGCATTACGTAATTATCATGTACAAAGTCACACTTTGCATGTTTTCATTACTTTGTATTTGAACCGGCCCATATATATATATATATATATATATATATATATATATATATATATATATATATATATATATATATATATATATATATATAGGGTGGGGGTTTCGTGTACAAAGTGTGAAAAGTCTATATAAGCATTGTGTTTTAAATTTTAGGCATTGTGTTTTATATTCTTTTGGCATAGTATTATATAGAAAAACATAAAACTTAACAATTTAAAATACTAATTAATGTATTCTCGACATGCAATGTAAAACACCATACGAAGGAAAGTGCCCAGTGTGTTTTAAATTTCATGTCTTGAATACATTTGATTGTGTGTTTTAAATTGTTACGTTTAGTATTTTTCTATATAATACAATGCAAAAAGAATCGAAAGCATCATAACCAAAATTTAAAACACAATGACTACATAAACTTTTCGCACTTTGTATGAAAAATGTCCTTTGTACATAAACTTTTATATATATATATATATATATATATATATATATATATATATATATATATATATTCTTGCTTCTCTCTATAGTGCCATTGGTTATGATGGGTAGGGTACGGTGGGGGTGGGGTAGGTACCTATGGTGCAATTACAGGGAGATGATTATATATTGTTGCTCTTACAACATAATTATAAATCTGTTCTTTTGCCTTTGATCCCAAGGCTTTCAAAAAAAAGTCTGAACCTCATCCAAAATCATGATTGTTAAACCCATGCTCAACACACCCACATGTTAATAGACCTTTATATATGTGATCTACACCCATTAAGCCAAAGGTTACTTTTAGGTCAACTCTATTTCAGCCATTTAAATAGTTAGATCTAAGGGTTGGAATGCAATCTTTTATCTTAACTTCTTTGGGACAATAAAAACCTAGCTTCTTTGTCTACCTTATATGGACCATTCAAAAGAATCAAAATAAGCCATAGATTAGATCATTTAACGGTTATAAATTAGTTGATTGAAACATACTCTTGGTGAAATGGATAATTTGGTAGGGTATCGAATTCATATACCATATAGTAGAGTTGCATAAAGTAAGCTTCAATATCATGACTATTCTCTTGTGGTCCTTCCCTCCATCGACATTCAAGTCATTTTCAATCTTTTTTTGACTTTAAAGTGATACATATACATTTAATTTTACTTTAGACATTAAATGAGTTGTGAGGCAAGGCTAACATGAATTATTTATCAAGATAATTAGCCACGAAAATGAATGGACTAGTGTACGTTCTTGGATCGATTTCAGCTCGACGACACTGATTTATCCACGTTATATACTTACTGTAAGAGGAAAAGAGAATTTATTTTATTGATATAGCATATTACCCTGTCATGACTGAATAATGTACTCCAAAAATTTCACTCCAAACTAGCTTTTTCCATGAACTTTGTTTGCATGACTAGAAATGTGGCATTCAATTTGTCACCAAGTTTTTGTTGGCCCAGATCTTGATAAACACACAAGTCCATACAATCACGTGAGATGTGAACAAAACTCTTCGACACTTTTGTTGTAAATTCGGAAAAAGTAAATCACATAAAACAACCGATGACAATATTGTTTCTATTCAAACTAAGCACAACCTTACGCTCTGTTCTAAAGGTTCATTTAGTATGGGAAGAAAAAGGAATCGGAGGGAATGAAGGAATCTCTCCCCCCCCTAACTCAAACTATCCAAAACAAATAAACCGTAACAAAAAAACCCAAACAAAAATATATCAATTAAACCCTCTTGATTTATGTTGAACTCAAACACGTTTGGATTAAATTCCAACATTCCTTCATAATCCTAATCCACATCTTCCTCAATATAGTGTTGGCTCCTCCTCTTTAACTAGGTTAGCAGCCTCCTCCTTTGGTATTTTACTCATGCACTCATATGCAAAAAGCTTCAAATCTCTACATTGGTAACATTGAATTCCAAACTTGCCTCGTCCCCACTTTTGTTCTCGTTGACCATTGTTTGAACGAGGTCAAATCTCACAACCTCTTCCCACTCTACAACATCGGCCTCTACCCCAACTTCTATGACTACAATCATGGTTAACCTATCCATGAACTCTCTGTGGTCATGCTGGCAATAATCGTTGTCATTTATTGATTCAAATTGTCACCTTCACAAGTAAACAATAACTTACCTTGTGTATCCTCAGTTTTGACATAGCTATAAACATGTTGTCAACATGAAGATGTCAATATTGTTAGGTGTGAAATCCATGGGCTAGTTATTGATATTGGGCTAATTTTTATTGGATACTTAGGAAGCACGTTTTGATTTTTTTTTTGTTCATCAAGCCTAAACCCTAGTTTAGTCCTTGCCGGTATTCATTATCTATGTAATTCTAAACTTGTCAGAGCTCAATAAAACATTCCTAGTTGTAGCCGGTGGACACAGGTTCTCCACTGAAACCAAACCACGTAAAATTCTCCTGTTCATATGTGTTGCTTTATACTTTCTCGTTTATTATTGCGTGTTCGTTGTGAATCAGACTTTGCGCTACTTAAACCTAACAAATATTAATAATACATCTCACATGAAAAGGAGTATGTTGTCTTGATGATTGCTCCAAGTTTGAAAATGATGATGACATGTCCTCAAGATACTGTATAAGTTGATCACAAGAGCAAGGAAGTATCGTCCGTAATGTTCGAGATATTACTGATGTTAGCACTACGGAGGGTAATGAAGGTCAAAGTAGCAAATTATGTAGAAAAGTGACAATGGCAAAGAAGTTCATGTTATCAATTGTGTTCCTTTTGTAGAGAATTGAGAGATTAACAAAATTAATTTAGAATAAACTAAAAAGTGGAAAACAAAATATACATAGGCATGTGAAGAACTAAACAATACATCAACTAAAGCTTCGTAAGAAGAGAACATGGAGCGAATTGGTTTCTAGCGTTGAAGGATGATGAATGACTTATAGCTCAAATTGTGGATTTGTATATAGATCCGTGAAAATACAGAAAAAGAATGAAGAAATGAGGTTACAACACTAATAAAAATCATAAGGAATCTTTTTTTTAATAATTGACCTTTTATTTTAGATTGGCAGCTTTTTATACCGTTTAAAACACGTCTATATAATATTACTAATTTTTTGAACAAATTTTATGTATAGTCACAATTTCTATTTATTTATTTAAGGCTATAACTTGTCCTTTAAGTTTCAAAAAATCTAATAGTAAATGCTATTTTGTAATCCTTAATAAAACTTTAATATATAATAATAAAATATCTCCTATTTCGACTTTTACCTAAACGTTTGATAGAAAACACACTACTAGAAAACTGCTAATTTCTGACTAGAATTTCCGACCAAAAAAATTTGGTCGGTATTTCCGACCAATTTCCGACCAATTACAGACAAAAAAAAAATGTTGCTATTAGGGACAACTTTCCGACCAGATACCGACCAAAAATAAAATCGTCAGAAATTTGTAGGAAACTTCCGACTAATTTCCAACCAAAAAAAAGAAAGAAAAACAAAAAAAAGTTTTGGTCGGAAAATGGTAGGAAATGATATATAAATAAAATATAAAAAAATGTTTGTAGGAAACTAGTTGGAAAGCATATAAGTTATCTTTGTTTATTTTTTATTTATTCTATATAAACTCATAGTATTATTTAATATATATATATATATGTATAAATAATATTGCATATCGGTAATTACCGACCATTTTCCGACCAAAAAATTTATTTTATTGGTATTTTGTTATATAAATGAGCATTATATGTATGTATGTATATATGTGAATGTATTTGTTTATGAGTATATATATATGTTATGTACATGTGTATGTGTCGTAATGCATCCAAAAATACACCCACATATATATACACATATACATACGCGGAGTTATGGAATAACAAAAACTTATTTAAAACAATGAAATCCTAACAATGTACACACACGTATGTGTGTGTATAATACGTATAATTTGGTAAAATAAAAGTATTCAATATATGATTAAGGTATATAAAAGATGGAATAAAAAAAACGACGTTTAAAGCTCAAAAAATAAAAAAAACTATATAGGTTGTCGGTAAATCGTTGGTAATTACCGACCAGTTTCCGACAAAGCTCAATATTAGGTCGGTAAATCGTTGGTAATTACCGACCATTTTCCGACAAAATGCTTTATTTTATTGGTATTTTGTTATATAAATGTGCATTATATGTATGTATACATGTGAATGTATTTGTTCATGAATATTATATATATATATATATATATATATATATATATGCACACGTGTATGTGTCTTGGTAGTGAACTGATCGTTTAAATGAAGGAAACCGCGGCTGATGTAATTAACGCGTGTTCCAAATACACGAGTCGGGTTATGGTTAAAATATCCAAATTGTGTGGTTTAGTTGTTTTTTTTAAATCGAACATATCCGACTAATTTTATTGATGAACCAATGAGCCGAATATAAAATCGAGGCGCTACACGTTCAAACGGGTTCGTATACGGGATACAGCCTACCTATCCAAACCCTAACTATATAAACCCCTCTTTCTCCTTCCTCTTCATTTTTTGAGCAGCCACCAACACCCCCAAACCCTATCTCTCTATCTCCCCCCGAATCTCTCCCTCTCCTCTCTCGCTCTCCCTCTCCCTCTCTGTTTCCTATATAAAGACGGCCGGCCACCACCAAGCTTGGTGGTGGCGGGGCGATGGTTATCAGGCCCGGAAAGGGGTTGTGAATGCGATGGCGGAGGTACGATGGGTGGTTGTTGTTTGGTTTTCGACGGGGAGCAGTGTCGTTTGGGGTTTGGGTCGTGGATTTCGTTCAGGTGGTGTTGGGTTTGTAGGTCTCGGCTGGTTCGGTGGGGGTTATGGTTAGGAGAGCGGTGTCGTTTTGGATTATGGATCGTGGTTTCTGCTTCTTTCTCCGCCTTCACCTCCGTATGCTTCCATTTTATCTATACTTTTTTTCCTTTATTAATTTGTTATTTGTTTATCTCCATAAGTTTCTGATTTGAGTGTGATTTCTTCTACTTTGTTAGTGCTAATTGCTTACGATCATTACCTGCGTGTGCTTTCCATTATTATTAATTTAAAGTTTTGTATTCCATTATTATTATATTTTTGTATTCCATTATTATTATATTAATTTAAAGTTTTGTATTTATCGAAGTTTTATTTAATTAAATTGTTTTAGTGGATAGATATGGGAAACGAATTGAGTAGTGCAAGTCAAATTGAGTTTTGAAGTTAGCTGTTTAATTGTGTTCTAATTGGAGTGTGCTTGCAATTAGTGGGTCGGTGGAGTTAGATATAAATGTTGCTATGTTGTTTCTGTTTCGCTATGTATGTAAGGTTCAAAATTGATAAAAAGTGTGCTTCTATTTGTATTTAGTTACTTCATGTTAATCTCATCAGAAGGGTTACGGTATTGAGAGTTCAAGTTAATTTGAATAAGTTGGTCTAGAATTTGTTGTGTTTTGGTTCACTTGTGTAAACAATAAAACATCTATCTTTATTCTTTGTACACTCATTTACTCCATTTTTTTTGAACCTTTTACCACTGAATCATGTAGTTTGCAGAGACATTAAGAGAAGTGATAAAAAGAGTTGTCATAGACCATCTGGATGGCAACTGAATATGCAGTAAGCAAAACTATCATAATTTGTTTGACTCTTGCAGGTGATGAAATTGTTGATGGAGAAGATATATATGCTAATTCTGATAAGCAACAGATGTAATGAAAAATGTATCAGTTGCTGCGGCTTCTTTAGTGACTAAATTAATAGCAGCCGTGCATGAAAGTAGTTCAAGAAGAGGAATTGATCTATGCATCTGTCTCTTGACATGACCAGGCTATTTTTATTTCCATACATTACTTAAGCAGGTATAAGTTTCTTCTATGTGATTTTATTATTAATAATAATTATTATGTTATATTGGTAACTTATGCTTATGTATTTGATTAAATTGTGTACTAACAGGTCAGTTTTGTGAATAATATTGCGACAATCAAGGGAGGGACTCATGTCGATTATATAACCATTCATAAGTTTGTTCATCCAACACCTTGGGGGTAAATTTTCATTTATTTTAACAAAAATATTTAGTGATATATGCTTTTTAGTGGTCTTCTCTGATTTCAAGCATCATTCTAAATTAGTTGGTTATATAACTATATGAGTTGGTATGACATAAATGCTTATACCATTAAGATGTAAGCATCATTCGCTTTTCATTATTAACAAAAATGGCCTGTTTTGGTCATTGTATTTTGTTATACATCTCTAAATTGCTTTTATCTCACGTGGTTGTTGTATGTGTTATTAACTTTTAGGTTTGTTGTTTTCAGTCATCGCAGGCATAGTGCCAGAAGGTTCCAGTCCGAAAGGCGTTCTTTTGACTCCAAAAATAAATGAGTTGTAAGTTTGTCACCATGTGTTTGTTTGTTTGCGTATATATAATACCTACCTCAGATAAATGCCGTCACAAGTGGTTAAAAACATGTTTTCAACATGGTGATGGCATACATTCTTGGTGCTACATGCCTTCTAATGTATGTGCTTTGTGTTCGTTGTAGGGTAATGCTGAAAGCACTAACGTTGTGGACTAGAAATTCATGTGGGACGGTTTCTGATTAATTCAAAGTTTATTGAATTCTGATTGCTCTTTGTGCATGTTTAGTACCTGTTCTATAGGTGGATGGTGTCGTTATAGTGTTATTGGCGTAGGTTTACCCAGTTAGTTTCATGTTGGACTTTTATTTTGTTAATTTATGTTCAATTTCATGTATTGCCCCTGTTGTGATATTACCTATTCTGTAAAAGGCTTGCTCCGTGGCGAAGCGCTCGGCCAACAACTAGTTGTATCATAATTTGTGGATTAATGTTGCCAACAGGATTTATATAAACTTATTTCTGCATTTTAAGCAGAAAAAAAATATTTTTTTTTTATTTTTTAATTAACATTTTGGTCGGAAAATGGTTGGAAAGAAAATTGAAAGGTATAGTCGGAATTTTGTCGGAAAATCTAGCATACTTTTTGTCGGAAATATGTAGGAAAATTCATCGGAAACTTGTCGGAAAAGTTGATATATAATAAAACTAGTAATAAAAAATGTAGTTATAAACTTGTCGGAATCTTCTCGGAAAAACCGACACAACTTTTTTGTCGGAAATGGGTCGGAAATTTTGTCGGAAACTTGTCGGAAAAATTTACCGACTAGATTTTTCAGACAAAAGACACTTGGTCGGAAACTGGTCGGAAACGCTGTTTTCCGACCAGTTTCCGACCAAAACCTTGGTCGGAAATAGACCAGTTTTTTAGTAGTGACATGTTTTATTGGCTTGCATGTTGCCCGTTACTTGATAGATCACAATTTTGTCTTACGTCAACTTTTCCTTGACACTCCATCCAAATTATCATTGAACATAATTAACTTCATAGTTAGTTTTAAGAGTGGAAAGTCTATGGAAGGTGACATTATGGCCTAGAGAATTAGACCAAGACTTGGTCTAAAATCTAGTATGGCTGGACGGTATACAAGAGCGGGAGGCCCCTGAAGGGTCCACGTGGGCCATGACATCACCAACACACCCCTTTTCCTTTTATTGGCGTCTTCTGTCTCTCACATTCTTCACGAGGCTAAATTATGCAAGTGAATACATATGACCGTCGTTCAACGATCTAAATTTTAAAATAAAAAAATTAAACCATATTTATATATATTTAAACAAACAAACCCAACACATTTTACACCACAAAAAAAATCAAATTCTCTCCATTTTTTTCTACTTTCTACCCCACTAAAAAAATTGTAATGCACATTCGGTTGTGTCCTTAGCTTGTCACTAGTCTTAATATGATTTTGATATGTATTTATGTTGATATGACAACTTTCGATGTATCCATATTGATATATTTTTTATCTGTGTAATGGGTCAGGCGTATGGAGTTCATACGCCTGAACCCTTCTAGGCGTATAGGGCAATGTCTATAAATATGGCACATTGCTTCTCATTTGGAACTTATGCACATTTGGGTTTAACACATTGAAGTGTTGTCCGTTTATCGTGTGATCGTTTTACTTATTGTTTTATCATTTCTAACGTATACACATTGCTAACAATAATCCGATTCGTTGAATTCTGTCTTTGATTCGGACACACGTGAGTAGATCAATTCTTGTTGTAAGAAATCGGTTCTACAAGTGGTATCAGAGCTATGGCTTGATTACTCGTGTGTTGTTAGTGATATTATTTGCATCATATCTGAATTTCATAGTGCAATTGTTCATATTTTGATTGAAAACCCATTTTGACCCATATTCATGCATAATCATGGTTTTTGGAGAATCATGAGTGCTTTTGTTGTTTTGATTGTGTAAACATGTTTAGAAACTGATTTTATACAAATTCACATCAAATTATCATTAAAATTGTTCATATTTGATATTTTTGTTATAAAACCCACAAAGTTCTTTCATCATGGATTTGGATTAATTTAGGTTATAATTGTTGTTTGAATTGTGTTTTTGATCATCTAGACGTGTTCTAAACCTAATCGGTCACATAACCTCACCATCAGACCTCGAGGACACCAGAAAATAAAAAAACCTTCAAAATCACTTGAATTTTGAATCAACTCCTTGAAACGGACTAACTGAATCAATTCTTTGAAATGGACAAACCCAATCAACCATATCAACGAAGTACAAAATAATGCAATATGGAATATTGGAACTCCATGGTGACACATGATGGTGGCGGTGGTGGATGAGGTGGCTACGGCCACCATAGGTGGCCGTGATGGAGGTGGCAGCCATGGTGTAGTGGTGGTGATGTTGTTAGGGTTTTTTCTTAGAGAGAAAATTATTAAAACTTGTTTTAATGATATATAATCAAGTATTCATCTCCTTCATAAATGGTGATATTTTATTCTTTAAATACAATTATATTTCACTGTTATTCCCTCCACTAATCGACTCAGAAAACAAGTTGTCTCCTTATAATTAACTCTTTGGTTAAAACACCACTCTTGGCTTTTAATAATTAACTAATTCACTATTGTTTAACTAAATAAACAATATGTTAATTATATATGTTTTTATTATCTTATAATAAAAATCCTGACATCGTTTAACTCTTTATATGATAAAATCAATCATATATATTGTGACACCCGGCAAACTCAGGTTAATGCTTTTTACAAATATACAAGTCTACCTTAGCAAAACATTTACTTAACTTACTTAACTAGGTTAATAGAATTAGTTCGATGATTCGGAGAATCGTCGAGAATTGGTTTACACTCACGTAATGTCCATGGTTTAATGATTTGGGGAATCATTGGGGAAACACACACATACACACGAGTCTTGAGTCCCGATTATTGGTGAAACTACATGGTTGGGATAATTTATCAAGTATTATGTGTTTTATAAGTTATTGATAACATGTGGATGCATGTTTATGAGATTTAGTGTGATATCATATGTTAAAATGACAAGATTGTAAGACGAAGGTTCGAGTAGGAAAACTAGGTTTCCATTCGTACCATAGAAGTTACGAATGAAAAGGACGAAAACTCATTCGTACCATAAAAGGGTCGAATGAGAGAATTAAATTCTACGAATGAGAATATGGTATAAATATATCTCCTTGCCTCATTTTCATCATTTCACAACGCTAACTCGCCACCAAGTGCTCTCTTTCAAACCCTAACCTGTAGAAACGAGTTTTTGCCCTCATTTCTTAGATCCTAAAGCCGAAACAAGTTTTATATCAATATCAAGTGAAGAGCTAAGGTGTGTTAATCATCTAAACCCTTTTCAATGCAATTTCATACATTTTTTATAACCCCTAAGTGTCCAGATCTGATCTAAATAAGTTTTCTTAAATAAAAACTTTTCTAACACTTTCTAAACTATATCTAGACCTAGATAATGAGTTTTCTTACAAAAACCCAAATATTAATGATGTTAGTGACTATCTTATGTGTTGTGTGTAAATGAAATGATGTGTAGATTTGTATAAATGATTTAGGACTGATTTGAAACATGATATATGAATATATGGTTGCTTAATTGATATTTGGTGGACTTTTACCCATTTTGGGGTTTTTTATGTTAGATCTAGGGTGTCACACCCCGCCTAGGCGGAAACACGGGATGCAACACGAAAGGTTTTCAAGCACAAGATTCGAGCAAACATTCATAATAACTTAATATTAAAAATACCAAATTTGTTCAACAATGACAACCATTACAAAATATTTTTTAAAACCGAACACATGGTCGTAAGTTTTGAAAACATAAAAGGGGATAGTTGTGAATGAATGCCCAATTATGCCCCCAAGTTCCATCCATAGCTTTACTTACCTGAAAAACATGCATAAAACTTTGTCAACATAATGACGGTGAGTTCACAAGTTTTAAAATAATTGAAAATGTAAAGTTTAATGAAATCCATGAATGACCCATTGATGTCTAGCTAAGACAAAGATGATAGTGAACGATTATGAGTCCATAACCAAACCTTGACGTGTTGTGCTACGCACATTGCACAATAAAGGAAATGTATCATCATATAGGAATTACAAACACTCTTTTCTCATATGTATTCGGGTTAGAATGACTAACCAAGAGTGGGGGTGTCAACCCAATAGATCTATTCAAGTGTCTCATGGCTAAATCCATAGCTAATGGTTACGGTAAACTATTTACACGAGGGCTTAGTGAGTAATCTAAACATATTGTCTCATGTATACCGGTCTGCTAGGAATTCATTCTAAACTAGTAAACAATGCATGTCTTTCCCCAAAATATAAAACAGTAAAAAGGAGCCGTGAAACTCACATCAAGTCCGTGCGAAGTCTAGTAAATAGAAGTGTCCGATAAACTAGAGAGCTCGACCTACATGTGTGACAACCGGTAACTTTTCTTTTCGATTCTTTCTTTTCGTCTCTTTTCTTTTTGGCTTCGTGCAATTTTCGGGATGAAAATTCTTTCAACAGGGGGATGATGTGACACCCGGCATATTCAACTTAACATTTTACAAACTTATAAGGGGCTGGTTGGCAACATCTGAATGGTTAAGTGCTGAACCAGTAAAAGGTCTGAATGATTAAGAGGTTCTGAATGGTTAAGTGCTGAATCATTAAGTGTGTTTGGTTGAACACCTGAATATAAAAAAAATATCACACAATATAATACACTTTCCCCAAACCACCCACCCTTACACAATATAATACACTTTCCCCAAACCACCCACCCTTACCCCTCGTGAGTTGTCTGCAACACACACACACCTCTTTACATCATCATCATCATCATCATCAACCACATAAATCAACCACATAAATCACCCACATAAATCACCCACCCTTACATCATCATCATCAACCACATAAATCAAGTCAGAGGAGGAAGGGTGGAGGCGGCGGCGCAAGTGGCTGAGGGAGGAAGGGAGGAGGCGGCGGTGCAGTTGACTGAGGAGGGAGGAGGCGGCGGCGCAGGTGACTGAGGTCGGAGGTCGGAGGAGGATGGTTCAGACTTGGGTCGCGTTTTTTTTCTCGTTTTTGAACAACATCAAGACACACAAGCTTCATCTCTGAATGGTTCAGACTTGTGCCTATCTCTGAATCAGTCAGAGCTCCATTCAGAGGCTGGTTCAATTCAGAGGCTCGCGCCAAACGCCCTCACCTCTGACCGAATCGGAGGCTCCCCTCTGAATGAATGATTCAGAGCCTTTCCAAACAGGGCCTAAGTCTACCTTAGAGAGAAACATTTTATTAACGCACTTAACTGGGTCAGTTGAGTTGGGTTACCTTACGTATTGTCCAGGGTTCAATGTCCAGGGTTCAATGATCTGGAGGATCATTGGTGTTATCCAAAATCCTTTTTATGCATCTTTTATTCGTTTTTGGCCTTGTTCTTTATCCAAAATCCTTTTTATGCATTTTTTATTCGTTTTCATTAAACCTTTCTTACACCTTTCTAAACAAAACCTTATCATAAAACATGAGTTTTTATATAAATTAACATGTGTTAATTATCCTTTATTTTGTGTTATGTGTTGTTTGATGTTTGAATGTTGTGTAGATGATATAGAGATGTTCTAGGATTGTTATTGATGATGAGTTTTCGTTATCTTAGGTCACAAGTTGTTGGATGATGATGTTTTGTCTAATTTGGGGATTTTTGATAAACCTAGGGTTTGATTCTTGATGATTATGTTAATGAAATGATTGGGGGTTTTCATACACATAATAATCTGAACAATTTAAGCTAATTATTGAATGATTTCATAAAGTTTCCAAATGGGGTTAAGTTTTCATGCATGATGTGACATCTCCATAATTTTGCCATTTTGGTTAAACATTAAAACGAACTGATTTTGGAGTAAAATTGGTAGGTTTTTGTGGGGATATGTTATTCAAACTTGACTGCTGTGTTTCATGATATTTTTGGACTGTTTTGATGCGATTTGATGCGTTTTAGAACATTTGCTACAGACTGGGTCGAACCAGGTCCCATTCGACCAGTCGTGGGGTCGAATGGGGATCCTGGGGGGTCGAACCAAGTGTTAAACAGGTTAAATGAACTTTATTTGGTCGAATGAACTTGATTTAGGTCTAATTAACATGTGTTAGGGTCGAATTAACATGTGTTAAGGTCGAATGAACTTGAAATGGGTCGAACCAAACCCATTTCCATGCTAATTCGACCCAACTACTCCGTATGTGCGATTTTTGATGAAAACTAAGTATTTTATGCTTGAACCTAATGTTTAATCTATGTGTACTTAACTAGTTCATATAATGGGTCACCAACGGGATGTCGGGTCGGTCTGGTGTGTCGGTTTAACAGTCAAACACATTTTCAAACAAACTTAGTCATGATCTGGACAATCAGGGACTAGTTAACCTTAGGGTTATTAGTGAAAACACTTATACATACTTTTATGATAGATCTCCGGTATTTGGGATTATCAAGGCTTGTCTTTTATTCTTTATTTCAAGAACGCAATCTAAGGTGAGTGTCACAGCCACATCCTTTACTGTTTTCATTACTTTTGGGGGAGAAACATGCGGTACAAACTTTTTTAATTTCGACCAACATATTATATTATATCACATGGATACTTAGTGACTCTTATTTCATCGGTAAAGTCCTCTCAAACTCAGTGAACCATTAATATGTGGATACATAACGGGGAAAGTGTGAATAGATCTATTGGGTCTGGCAAGCCCCACTCGGGCCGACTGGAGGTCGGTGGCGGGTGCATATTTGTCCTATAACTTATGGCACCGAGTGATGAACCGGTGACTAGTATTGAGGCATTCTAAACGTTCAGCAGTGGTTCACGACACTACAATATCATGTAACAATTTCTAGCTAGCATCAGGTAGATTGTTCGGTCTGGATTAATCTTGTTACAAACTTCTGCAAACTTTATCTCTGTGACTCACTGGCATTGTAGGTGTTGACTAACTTGCATGTTTTCTCAGGTCGCTAAGGTAGCAGGTAGTCTTAGGCGCACTGGAGTCGCACTGCGTCTAGTCTTGCATACATAAGTAAACCGTGTTTGGATTGCATTCATACATTTGACTATGGTTTTGTAAACATTAAAGCTTCCGCTGTCGTTGTCTGTTTTTACTTTCAAGCTTATAAACTGCGTGGTTGATAATTCTACGTTACTTTCATACCATATAGTTATCGTTTATTGTGACTGTTGACTTGGATCCTGGTATGTCACGCGCCTCGCGGTATAACCCCGCACGTGGAATTTGAGGGTGTGACAGATTGGTATCTGTGACACCCGGCAAACTCAGGTTAGTAACGTTGACTAAACTAGAAAGTCTACCTTAGCGAGTCATGCATATTACGTACTTAACGGGGTCAGTCGAGTCGGTATGATGATTCTGGGAATCATCGGGAGTCGTTACGATGGTCCGCGGGGTCATCGGGAGTCGGTCCATAATCATGTGTACAAGGATTGGTGATTCGTGGAATCGCCGGGTTTAACGCACACACGAGTCTCGAGTCCCGGGAATTGGTGAACGGATGTAAACGTGTTAGTTATCGTGCATTATATGTTTGAAATCATTATGTGACTTATCGGTATGTGAATACGTGTTTATATATGTTAAAATAGTGTTTAACGCGCCAAAAACCCGTTCCAGCATCACCGGGGCGATTAGGAGCTGGGGATACCCCTAATCGCCTATAGCTTAGGCGAGTAGGCTGAGATTAGGGCGAGTAGGGGCCCTACTCGCCTGAATAGAGGCGAGTAGGAGCCCCAATCGCCTAATTGGGTCTGCTACTCGCCTATACTGTTGTAAACGGGTCAAAACACCTATAAATAGAACCCTTGACTCCCCAAACACCATTTGTGCAACCCTAACTGATCCTAAGCCTCCCACACACCTTGAAACACCTCTGGAACTTGCTTTGCCTCAAAACACACCATCACCAAGCTTATACACCCTTCTTTGATAAAATCTAAGGTGTGTTCTTCATCCTACACCTTTGTAAAGTTGTTGTTTTGGTTCCCCAAAAGTCCAGACCTTGTTTTGCAAAGATTGTGTCTTTAAAACCCTTTGAAAAGAGTTCTAAAACAAGTCTACACCATAATACTTGCTATATGTGAAGTATTTGTGCATATGATGATTGTTGGTGATTATAACATGAATGTTTCCATGAATTTGTTGTACTTCTGATGTGTAGGTGTTGTTAGGATGATTATCTATGAGTTTAAGCCCTTGTTATGATGTTTAGGTGCAAGTATGCATTTTGACCCATTTGAGTAATTCTTGAAGAATAGGATGTATGATGTGATTCATTGCTTGTTTATGGTTGGAAATCATACTAGGATGATGATATAACATAGAGATGATGAATTGCAACTTGTAGGAGATGAAATCTGATTGTTTCCATATAGGGAAAGATAAGGTTAGTTAATGAAACCTAGTATTTGCCATTTTTGGAAATAATCGCACCGAGCCCGTTAGAGCAGAGATATATTGGGGGTTTTTGCTTGGAAAGGGTTGGTTAATAGTTTAGTTTTGATATTGGGTGTTTTTACATGTTTCGGATCTGATTTGGAGGGTTTAATGCGCGAAAACGCGCAACAGCAGTGCTTTAGGCGAATAGGGCTCTACTCGCCTGAAGCTTCATGCGAGTAGGAGCCTACTCGCCTAAGGCTTCATGCGAATAGGCCCTACTCGCCTATATACTCCCTCCTACTCACTAGTTGACTTTTCCTAATTGCATGAAGGTTTCCTAATCGCGTGTACTATTGTCGTAAACGCATTTTGACATCCCGGAACATGATTTGACACCTAGGAACATGATAGGAACCCCGGGATACACCCAATGACTTAGTAACACGTGTTCGGACCTGCTTACGCGTTAATCAGACGTTATGCTAGACTAGATGAACTATCGCGCGTATTAAGTGTTTAATTGCATATGTTGCATGATGTCTTGTATTTACCTAACACGTGGGATGTCGGGTCACCAATGGGATGTCGGGTCTTGTCTGGCACGGTCGGTTTAACAGTTAAAGATGTTTTCAAACGTTTATGGTCATGGTCTGGACATTCGGGGACTAGTTAACCCACGGGTTATTAGTCCGGATACTTATACACATCTTATGATAGGTCGCCGCTATTTGGGGCTATCATAGCATAATTACTTAACTGTTTTCAAGTAACGCAAACCGAGGTGAGTTTCACAGCCCCACTTTTACTGTTTTGCTTTCGGGGGAGAAACATGCTTTGTACAAACTATTTAAAGGTCATGTTATACTATGGGTACTTTATGTTACTATACGGCTTTTATGGAAAGTCCCAGGGGGAAACCATGAATGTGCTGGAACGCACAACGGGGGAAATGTGGATAGATCTATTGGGCCTCACAAACCCCACTCGACGGCGGGGCCGGGCGGGTGCATATTGTCTCTACCTATCGGGTTACCGAGGCATCGGTAGCCCAGTCATCTGGGCTGGTATCATCTTTTGGTTCATGTTAAGTAATGGGTTCCCAACCGTAGTAGTAAAAACACTTAACGTCTAGCTAACGTTCTTATGACATAGTATTAACGGGAATGATCTTTGTGAACTTTTGACAATACTTTAATAAAAGAAAACCTGTGAACTCACCAGCATTATATGTTGACATTTTTCGCATGTTTTCTCAGGTCGCTAAGGTAGCAGTCAATGGGCTAGGCGCACGGAGTCATGCACAGCGTCTAATATTTTGAAGCATATTAAACAATGTTTTGTAAACAATGATATGTCTTTTGGTTGTAAACAAGAAATGCTTCCGCTGCTGGTTTACGGCTCAAAGCATGATATTTTGATTTTAAAAATATATATGAATGCATGTTTGTTGTATGTTTATTGTGATCGTTGACTAAGATCCTGTTGTGTCACGCGCCTCGCGGTAAAACCCCGCACGTGGAATCTGAGGGTGTGGCAGATTGGTATCAGAGCCAACGGTTATAGTGAACTAGGACTGCATGTAGAGTCTAGTCTATAACTGAGTCGCACACACTAGACGGTCACAGATAGTCGAGTCTTAACAAGTGGGTAACAACATGACCAGTCGGGGGTGTCGGTGTCATCATTTTCTACGCTACATCATCTGTTTACTCTTTATCATCCCATTTCTTGACTCGTCCTTACTATGATTCGACGGCGAACGATATACTATTGAACTTTCTTGGCGGCGGTATACATTGGGCTAGCTTCGGCGTACTCTTGAGATCTGTCCAAGGATTCGGACATCTCCCTTCTATGCCCTAATGGACACGCTTGTCCTTATGCATACTATCTTGTACTTATACTTATGATAATACCATGATTGTGCGCTAGTGTTCGGTGACTTGAACTTCAAACTTAAAGCACGCCTGGAGGACCATGTAGAACAGTTTATCATGTCGGGTGCACACGAGATTATAAACTGTGATGCATGGGATCCCTGGCGGACTTTGGGCTTGAACGGATGGACCCGAACTGGGCTCGGTCTAGTTTCTTGAAATTCCTAATGGGTTATACCATGGGCAAGCCTAAATCTTTTGTTTCATGTTGTGAAAAAAGATGTCGGGGGCTCGTGGAGGTCGCAGAGGCGGCCGTGCTAGCGGTCGTGCTGGCGGCCGTGGTGGCGGCGGTGGCCGTGGGAACGTTAATATGACCCAAGCGGAGTTGGATAACCTGATGCAGCAGCATGTGAATATTGCTTTGGCTGCATTCCAAGCCGCTCATAATGCTATGGGTGGTACGTCGATTCTCACCTATCCTATCTTGTTCTGGGTTACTGTACCTTTTCTTGATTCTTACCTGTGTGTCTGTTCCAGGTGGTGCTGTCAATCCCCCGCCACCCCAGTGCTCTTACAAAAAGTTTATGGATTGCAAGCCCCACAACTTTAGTGGCACTGAAGGGACAGTGGGACTGCTCCGCTGGTTGGAGAAAATTGAATCGGTTTTCTCGATGTGCAGCTGCCCGGAAGGCGACCGGGTGAAATATGCTTCTGCGACCCTAGAGGGTCAAGCTCTGACTTGGTGGAACTCCACCACCCAGACTATGGGTATTGGGGAAGCCCACGCTATGCCATGGACAGAGTTCATTCAGTTGTTGAAAAACGAGTACTGTCCGAGGGATGAGATCCAGAAACTTGAGCACGAAGTCTGGAATCATAAAATGGTGGGGTCCGAGATTGAAGCTTACACTGCTAGGCACAATGAGTTGGCGGTGTTGTGCCCTGATCTGCACGCACCAGAATACCGGAGGATTGAACACTATGTTGCTGGGTTGGTACCGGAGATTGCGGGATTGGTTGCTGCGGGTAATCTCACTGTTTATTCTGAGGTGGTTCGGTCGGCTCACAGGCTGACCAACATGAAGGTGGCTAAAGGGGTCTTGCCTCCTCGAGGCGCTACTGTGAAGGCCCCTGAGAATAACAAGCGGAAGTGGGAAGCTGTGGGGAAAGGCTCGAGTTCGGCTCAGCCTCAGCAGGTGAGGAAGTCTGATGTTGGGGGACTGTCGACTGAACAGAAACCGGGGGGTTATATTGGGAAACTGCCGAAATGTGACCGGTGTGGATTTCACCACAACGGTCGTTGCTAGGACCGGAACCGTTGCCACAGGTGCCATAAGCTTGGGCACCAGGCAAAGGATTGCAGGGTTAATCTTCAGGGTAACTGGAACCCACCTGCTACACCTACTCCGGCTCCTCCTGTTGCTGCTCCCCAGGGAAACCAGGGTAAACAGGGGTCCTACAATTGTAGTGAACTTGGTCACTACAAGCGTGAATGCCCCAAGTTGAAACAGGGTGAAGCCGGGAAGAACGGATCGGGTAATGGAAACAATGGGGGCGGAGGCAGGAATGCTCGCGCCTTCGTGATTGGTTCGAGCGGGGCTCGACAGGATCCTGACACTGTTACTGGTACGTTTCTTCTCGATAATCGCTATGCTACGGTTTTATTCGATTCCGGTGCCGATAAGAGTTTTATATCTCTTGGGTTTAGCCAATTGCTTGATAGGATACCTACACCTTTAGAGGCTAAGTACTTGATAGAATTGGCTG
Source organism: Ambrosia trifida (assembly GCA_028751855.1). Lineage (NCBI taxonomy): Eukaryota > Viridiplantae > Streptophyta > Magnoliopsida > Asterales > Asteraceae > Ambrosia > Ambrosia trifida. The sequence continues at coordinate 161,793,597 of CM054122.1, forward strand.
ATGGTAAGAAAGTCGAAGCGACGCACGTCCTTAGGGAGTGTCGCCTTGAGTTGTCGGGTTATTCCTTTCCTATTGATCTTATGCCGGTGTCCTTGGGTATGGATTGGTTGTCTTTGTATCATGCTGAGATCGTTTGTTTTGATAAAGTCATTCGACTTCCTCTCCCTGATGGAGAAATTCTGTTGGTGCACGGTGAGAAGAGTGGGGTCCCGTTGAGTATCATTTCGTGTATGAAAACCTATAAGTATCTTCGGAAGGGGTATTCTGCCATTCTGGCACTTGTTTCGGTTTCGTCGGAGGAAGAGAAGAAGTTCGAAGATATTCCTGTTGTCCGTGATTTTCCCGATGTATTTCCTGAAGACTTACCTGGTCTTCCGCCTTATCGTCAGGTCGAATTCGGTATTGAACTTGCTCCAGGTGCGGCTCCTATTGCCCGAGCCCCATATCGTCTTGCACCTCCCGAGATGCAGGAGTTGTCTAACCAGTTGCAGGAGCTGTTAGAGAAGGGTTTCATCCGACCTAGTTCTTCTCCGTGGGGAGCCCCTATTTTGTTTGTCAAGAAGAAGGATGGAAGCCTACGAATGTGTATCGACTACCGGGAATTGAACAAAGTCACCATCAAGAATCGTTATCCTCTTCCTCGCATCGATGACTTATTCGACCAACTTCAGGGTTCTAGTTTCTACTCGAAGATCGATTTGAGATCGGGGTACCATCAGTTGAGGGTTCAAGAAGCTGACATTCCGAAGACCGCCTTTCGAACTCGCTATGGCCATTTCGAATTCTTGGTAATGCCTTTTGGTCTCACCAATGCACCGGCCATTTTTATGGATCTGATGAACCGTGTTTGTAAGCCTTATCTCGATAAGTTCGTGATTGTCTTCATTGATGATATTCTAGTCTATTCCAAGAACGAGGTGGACCACCAGGAACACTTGCGTCTTGTTTTGGAACTCCTGAGGCGGGAACAGTTGTACGCCAAGTTTTCTAAGTGTAGCTTCTGGTTGCGTGAAGTCCAGTTCCTTGGTCATGTAGTTAATGAGAAAGGAATTCACGTTGACCCAGCTAAGATTGAGGCCATTAAAGACTGGGAAGCACCAAAGACGCCATCTGAGGTGCGGCAATTCCTAGGCCTTGCAGGTTATTATCGTCGTTTTATCGAGGGATTTTCGAAGATCGCTCAACCCCTCACCTCGCTTACCCAGAAGGACAAGAAGTTCGACTGGGGTGATTCGCAGGAGTCAGCCTTCCAGATGTTAAAGGCTAAACGCTGTTCTGCTCCTATCTTGTCCTTGCCTGAGGGCACGGACAATTTTGTGGTTTATTGTGACGCTTCTATCCGGGGTCTCGGTTGTGTACTGATGCAGCGCGAGAAGGTCATCGCCTATGCTTCTCGTCAGCTCAAAGTTCATGAGAAAAACTACCCCACCCATGATCTGGAATTGGGTGCTGTAGTCTTTGCTTTAAAGATTTGGAGGCATTACTTGTACGGTACCAAGTGCACTATCTACACCGATCACAAGAGCCTCCAGCATATCTTTGATCAGAAGGTGTTGAATATTAGACAGCGTCGCTGGGTCTAGCTCCTTAATGATTACAAGTGCGCTATTAAATACCATCCTGGCAAGGCGAATGTAGTCGCAGACGCCTTGAGCAGGAAGGAAACGCCTAAACCTCGTCGCGTTCGAGCTCTTCAGCTCACCATCCATTCCGGCTTACCTGATCGAATCCGTTTGGCGCAGCAAGAAGCTTTGAAGGAGGAAAATCTTAAAGTTGAAACCATGCATGGTGCTGATAGCCACCTTGAACTCAGGTCCGATGGCCTACATTATTTCGCTGAACGTATTTGGGTCCCTTTATTTGGGGGCTTGCGGGAGCTCGTTCTTGATGAAGCTCACAAGTCCCGGTACTCTATTCACCCTGGCTCCGATAAGATGTATCAAGACCTGAAGATCCTTTATTGGTGGCCGAACATGAAGGCGGACGTGGCTTCGTACGTGAGCAAGTGCTTGACCTGTGGCAAGGTCAAGATTGAATATCAAAAGCCGTCCGGCCTTCTGCAACAGCCTGAAATTCCCGAGTGGAAGTGGGAGCGGATTACGATGGACTTTGTGACCAAACTCCCAAAATCGCCCAGTGGTTGTGACATGATCTGGGTAATTGTTGATAGGTTGACAAAGTCTGCACACTTCCTCGCTATCAAAGAAACCGATGGCCTCGAGCGTCTGGCCCAGTTATATCTCAAGGAAGTGGTCTCTCGGCACGGGGTGCCTGTCTCTATTATTTCTGATCACGATCCTCGGTTCGCCTCTAACTTCTGGAAATCCTTGCACAAGGCTCTGGGTACTCAGTTAGACATGAGCACAGCCTGTCATCCGCAAACTGACGGTCAATGTGAGCGGACAATCCAAACACTAGAAGACATGCTCCGGGCATGTGTGATCGATTTTGGCAAGGGGTGGGAGAGTCATCTACCGTTGGTGGAATTCTCCTACAACAATAGTTATCATTCAAGCATCAAGGCAGCTCCGTTCGAGGCTCTTTACGGGCGGAAATGCCGGTCTCCTCTTTGTTCGGCCGAGGTGGGTGAGAGTCAACTCACCAGCCCGGAACTTGTGTACGAGACTTCCGAGAAGATCGTACAAATCCGTAACCGCATGGCAGCAGCTCGGGACCGTCAAAAGAGCTATGCCGATTGTCGTCGCAAGCCTTTGGAGTTTGAGGTTGGCGACAGGGTTTTGTTGAAGGTATCTCCGTGGAAGGGCGTTATACGTTTTGGGAAGCGGGGCAAATTGAATCCTCGGTATGTGGGACTGTTCGCAATTCTGGAACGGATTGGACCGGTAGCATACAGGCTTGATCTGCCAGCTGAACTCAGTAATGTTCATAATGTCTTCCATGTCTCTAATCTGAAGAAGTGTTTGGCAGATGAATCTTTGGTTGTTCCTCTCGAAGAGATCAAGGTGGATGATCATCTGCGTATTGTGGAGGAACCGGTTGAAATTCTTGACTATAAGATCCGTAGCCTTCGCCGGAGTAAAATCCGCATTGTTAAAGTCCGTTGGAACTCAAATCGTGGACCGGAGTTCACGTGGGAACGGGAAGATCAAATGAAGGCTAAGTATCCCCCTTTATTTCCTAAGCGCGCGTTCGAATTAAGACATGTCTCTGCTGAAGCTAAATGAATCTCGGGTCGAGATTCCTTTCAACAGGGGGATGATGTGGCAACCGGAAATTTTTCTTCTCTTTTGTCTCTTCCTTTTTGGCCTTGGGCAATTTTCGGGACGAAAATTCTTTCAACAGGGGGATGATGTGACACCCGGCAAACTCAGGTTAGTAACGTTGACTAAACTAGAAAGTCTACATTAGAGAGTCATGCATATTACGTACTTAACGGGGTCAGTCGAGTCAGTATGATGATTCTGGGAATCATCGAGAGTCGTTACGATGATCCGCAGGGTCATCGACAGTCGGTCCATAACCATGTGTACAAGGATTGGTGATTCGTGGAATCGCCGGGTTTAACGCACACACGAGTCTCGAGTCCCGGGAATTGGTGAACGGATGTAAACGTGTTAGTTATCGTGCATTATATGTTTGAAATCATTATGTGACTTATCGGTATGTGAATACGTGTTTATATATGTTAAAATAGTGTTTAACGCGCCAAAAACCCGTTCCAGCATCACCGGGGCGATTAGGAGCTGGGGAGACCCCTAATCGCCTATAGCTTAGGCGAGTAGGCTGAGATTGGGGCAAGTAGGGGCCCTACTCGCCTGAATAGAGGCGAGTAGGAGCCCCAATCGCCTAATTGGGTCTGCTACTCGCCTATACTGCTGAACACGGGTCAAAACACCTATAAATAGAACCCTTGACTCCCCAAACACCATTTGTGCAACCCTAACTGATCCTAAGCCTCCCACACACCTTGAAACACCTCTGGAACTTGCTTTGCCTCAAAACACACCATCACCAAGCTTATACACCCTTCTTTGATAAAATCTAAGGTGTGTTCTTCATCCTACACCTTTGTAAAGTTGTTGTTTTGGTTCCCCAAAAGTCCAGACCTTGTTTTGCAAAGATTGTGTCTTTAAAACCCTTTGAAAAGAGTTCTAAAACAAGTCTACACCATAATACTTGCTATATGTGAAGTATTTGTGCATATGATGATTGTTGGTGATTATAACATGAATGTTTCCATGAATTTGTTGTACTTCTGATGTGTAGGTGTTGTTAGGATGATTATCTATGAGTTTAAGCCCTTGTTATGATGTTTAGGTGCAAGTATGCATTTTGACCCATTTGGGTAATTCTTGAAGAATAGGATGTATGATGTGATTCATTGCTTGTTTATGGTTGGAAATCATACTAGGATGATGATATAACATAGAGATGATGAATTGCAACTTGTAGGAGATGAAATCTGATTGTTTCCATATAGGGAAAGATAAGGTTAGTTAATGAAACCTAGTATTTGCCATTTTTGGAAATAATCGCACCGAGCCCGTTAGAGCAGAGATATATTGGGGGTTTTTGCTTGGAAAGGGTTGGTTAATAGTTTAGTTTTGATATTGGGTGTTTTTACATGTTTCGGATCTGATTTGGAGGGTTTAACACGCAAAAACGTGCAACAGCAGTGCTTTAGGCGAATAGGGCTCTACTCGCCTGAAGCTTCATGCGAGTAGGAGCCTACTCGCCTAAGGCTTCATGCGAATAGGCCCTACTCGCCTATATACTCCCTCCTACTCACTAGTTGACTTTTCCTAATTGCATGAAGGTTTCCTAATCGCTTGTACTGCTGTCGTAAACGCATTTTGACATCCCGGAACATGATTTGACACCTAGGAACATGATAGGAACCCCGGGATACACCCAATGACTTAGTAACACGTGTTCGGACCTGCTTACGCGTTAATCAGACATTATGCTAGACTAGATGAACTATCGCGCGTATTAAGTGTTTAATTGCATATGTTGCATGATGTCTTGTATTTACCTAACACGTGGGATGTCGGGTCACCAATGGGATGTCGGGTCTTGTCTGGCACGGTCGGTTTAACAGTTAAAGATGTTTTCAAACGTTTATGGTCATGGTCTGGACATTCGGGGACTAGTTAACCCACGGGTTATTAGTCCGGATACTTATACACATCTTATGATAGGTCGCCGCTATTTGGGGCTATCATAGCATAATTACTTAACTGTTTTCAAGTAACGCAAACCGAGGTGAGTTTCACAGCCCCACTTTTACTGTTTTGCTTTCGGGGGAGAAACATGCTTTGTACAAACTATTTAAAGGTCATGTTATACTATGGGTACTTTATGTTACTATACGGCTTTTATGGAAAGTCCCAGGGGGAAACCATGAATGTGCTGGAACGCACAACGGGGGAAATGTGGATAGATCTATTGGGCCTCACAAACCCCACTCGACGGCGGGGCCGGGCGGGTGCATATTGTCTCTACCTATCGGGTTACCGAGGCATCAGTAGCCTAGTCATCTGGGCTGGTATCATCTTTTGGTTCATGTTTAGTAATGGGTTCCCAACCGTAGTAGTAAAAACACTTAACGTCTAGCTAACGTTCTTATGACATAGTATTAACGGGAATGATCTTTGTGAACTTGTGACAATACTTTTATAAAAGAAAACCTGTGAACTCACCAGCATTATATGTTGACATTTTTGGCATGTTTTCTAAGGTCGCTAAGGTAGCAGTCAATGGGCTAGGCGCACGGAGTCATGCACAGCGTCTAATATTTTGAAGCATATTAAACAATGTTTTGTAAACAATGATATGTCTTTTGGTTGTAAACAAGAAATGCTTCCGTTGCTGGTTTACGGCTCAAAGCATGATATTTTGATTTTAAAAATATATATGAATGCATGTTTGTTGTATGTTTATTGTGATCGTTGACTAAGATCCTGGTGTGTCACGCGCCTCGCGGTAAAACCCCGCACGTGGAATCTGAGGGTGTGACAGTATCAGAGCCAATGGTTATAGTGAACTAGGACTGCATGTAGAGTCATAGCCGAGTCACACACACTAGACGGTCACATGTTATGAGTCGTTTTAGTGAGGAACTTGCTAACCTTGTCGGGGTGTCTATATCATCATCATACTTATGTGTTACATCATCTATTCTTTATTGGGTTTTGCCTATTCTATATCTTATCTTCTTCTTCCGGATTTGAAGACGAAGGGATTGACTTGCTGATTCTTAGCATGGTGGTGTTGCACATTGGAGCGGCTTCGGCGTACCTTCGAGTTCTGTCCAGTATTCGGACATATTCCTTTTGTGCTCCAATGGAAACACTCGCTTACACACACTATCTTGCACGTGTACTTAGATTAGTACACCTCGGAATGATTATTCATTCAGAGATTCTTATACGCTTAGTATTCTGATAAGATGATTTGTGGTTGATACGGATTGGTCAGATCAGGATGATTCTCTATCATTATCGCTAGTGGTTGATACTAGTGATGAATCTGAACGTCTCGTTCTTTCTGTGATCCAGAAGATGTTAGCTGCTCGTGGTGATGGACGCCGTGGTGGCGATGGTGGTCGTGGTGATGAGCCTATCACTATGACTCAAGCCGAACTGAACAACATGATTCAGCAACAGGTGTCTGTTGCCCTTGTTGCATTCCAGGCTGCTCAGCAAGGATTTTCCGGTGGTAATTTGATTGCTACTACTTTTATTTTCTTATACCTTTGCGGTATATTCGTTTTGTTTATCTGTGTGTTGATACAGGTAATGCTGTTAATCCTCCTCCTACCTGCACCTACAAAATGTTCATGGACTGCAAGCCTCGTAACTTTAGTGGGAATGAGGGTGCAGTGGGTTTACTTAGGTGGTTGGAGAAGGTTGTGTCTGCATTTGCTTTGTGTAACTGTCCTACTGTGGACCAAGTGAAGTTTGCTTCGGGTACTTTCGAGAATCGTGCCTTGACCTGTGATGTCGTGTGGGTGTTTTAAGAAAACTAAACTTCTTTTCAAAAGGGCAAGGTGTGTTAATCATCGAAACCCTTTTCAATGCAATTTCATACATTTATGATAAACCCTAAGTTTACAGATCTGATTTAAATGAGTTTTATTAAATAAAAACCTTTCTAACATCTTTCTAGATTATATCTAGACCTAGATAATGAGTTTTCTTACAAAAACCCAAATAGTAATGATGTTGGTGACTATCTTATGTGTTGTGTGTTAATGAAATGATGTGTAGATGTAGTATAAATGATCTTGGACTTATTTGAAACATGATATATGAATATATGGTTGATTAATTGATATTTGGTGGACTTTTACCCATTTTAGGGCTTTTTATGTTAGATCTAGGGTTTTGCACATGAACATGATGAGGATAATATGATTAGGGATTTGTTAGCATATGTGAATCTGTGTTTATTGATCTAAATATGATGCTATTTCTTCCATTTTGGGTAAATTTCTCATGCAATTGATATGACATCTTCATAATTTGCTATTTTGGGTAAAGTTGTGATTTAATATGTAAAATGGATGGATTGATGTATGAAATAGGTGTAGTAACATGTGGATAGGTTAGATAAGGTTGACTTCAGCGTTTGGTAACATTTCGTAAAGTTTTCAATCAACTTTGAAGGGTTTTTGTTCGTCAAAACAGTCCATTAACTGTGCAGGTCGAATGAGTTTTCATTCGCACCATCGAGGGTACGAATAAAAGAAAATAATTCTCATTAGTGCTAATAAGGGTACGAATGAGAGGAAAGAATTCCCATTCGTGCTAACGTGTAAAATTGTGAAACTTTGATATAAACTACGTGTTTTATGTGCATTGCTTGTATGTAAACTATATATGCTTGATCAACTGATGTAACAGGACACCAACGGGATGTCGAGTCTTGTGTGGTCGTGTCAAACATTCAAACACGTCTTTAAATGTATAAAGTCAAGTTTTGGACATTAAGGGTTATTAGACAAGCATATCATCGGTCAAACATTAATATGTTATCTATGGTAGGTTTCCGGTAGTTGGAATCACCAAACAAGCCTGGTTTATTATTATCTAGAAGACGCAACCTAAGGTGAGTGTTACAGGCCCGCATTTTACTGTTTTCATATTTGGGGGAGAAACATGCGGTATGAACTTCATGAACTTTTAGACCAACGTATTACATAATATCACATGGGTACTAAGTGACATTACATCATTTAAAGTCCTTCTAACGTGTGAACCATTAATATGTGGATACATAGCGGAAAAATTATGAATAGATCTATTAGGCCAAGCAAGCCCCACTCGGTTCAACTGGGAGTTGGACGGGTGCATATTTGTCCTATCTAACTTATGGCACCGGGTGATGTCCGGTGGCGGGTATTGAGGCATTTATAATGTTCAACAGTGGTTCACGACACTTTACTATCACGTAACGATGTCTAGCTAGCATCAGGTATAAATGTAAGGATTATTGGGTCTGGTTTACAAACGTTTACATACTTTTCAAACTTTACCTCTGTGTCTCACCGGCACTGTAAGTGTTGACTAATATTGCATTCTTTTTCAAGTCGCTAAGGTAGCAGTGAGGCTAGGCGCATTTTAGTCGCACTGAGTCTCATTTGTCTTGCATGGTCAAACTTTATTTTAATGCTTTGAACTACTTACTTTCGATTATGGGTTGTAAACTTTAACTTGCTTCCGATGTGCTTTGTTTATGGTGGTCTAAACTTTAAAACTATTTGGTTTGGTTTTATTACGCCGTTTCCATATAATATAGTTGTCGTTTATTGTGACCGTTGACTTGGATCCTGGTATGTCACGCGCCTCGCGGTAAAACCCCGCATGTGGAATTTTAGGGTGTTACATATATCGCCCAATAATAAATCCTCCTCATTCGTTTAACATTTTGAACGTGCAACTATTAATTATTCCAAATAATTAATCCAAAATTCGTTAATCATTTCTGTAAAACAATTAACTATGATAATTCCAAATAACCAATAAATATATATTTCTCTAAATGTTTGTCACCGCTATTAATTTGCCTTATATGATAAAATATTTAATCAATAAATCTTATTATTTGTTTGCACTCCAAGGTGTAACTCTTTGAATCGTACTTCGACACTTACGTTAAATAATTGATAACTGGACACCATTTCCAACAAAAACATATCCTGAAAAGCTACGAATAAAAGTTACAAATACAAAACATGAGCACAATATAAAGTGATGATTTAAATGATGATAAATTTCGGTCATGTATTTATAATCTTGTGATGTTTCAATTTTGGACGGGTACTTCTAGACATACAAATTATCAAATATAAACATACAAATTATAAAACCTAAACATACACATACAAACTATAAAACCTAAACATACACATTAGCATACAAATTATAAAATTAAATATACACATACATACTACATACACACATTTACATAATTGCATACACACGTTTATATACATACATACATACATACTTACGTAAACAAAGTTAAATGATTACATACACACATTTACATACACATTTAAATACTTTTTTTCTTTGCATACATATATATATATATACATACATACTTACATACATACATACCTACATACACATAATTAAAGCCTAAACTTTGATATCCCCACTTTTCATATGTCTACATACATACATACATACATACATACATACATACATACACACACATAAATAAAGCCTAAACGTAGATTTCCCCAATTTTCATATACCTACATACATATACAGATATAAATTAAACAAATTAGAAAAAAAAAAGTTAAAGAAATCAAATCAATAGTGGTGGTGCTCCTTTTTTTGTAGTAGGTGGTGGTGCTGAGGTGATCCAGTGGTGGTGGAGGTTATCGCCATTGTTGGGTGTGCTGAACCGAAGAAGAACATATGAAGTGAAAAGCCAAAACACACTAAACGTCTGATCCCCAATAAAACAGTGTTTTGTATACAAGATCCTCCCAAAAGACTGTTGACAATAACAACTGATGTTCCCTAACAACTGCTGTACTACTGCTGATTACAAGGTCTAATTGAAGAAACATCTGTTGAAGCCTGTTAGGATCTGAGTTTGATTGTTTTGATTTGTTTAGAGTAGAATGAGAAATGAATGAAGTGAATATATATGGAAAGTGCAGCAGAATGATAAACTATAATCAAAACAAAAGGAATAAATGTTTTCTTAATCGAAAGCTTTCATTATATTGAAAGATTACAATCAATTACAAGTACTCCCCCTCAGCCTGATCACACTGTGATTATTTGTCTGAGAGAATGTTGTGTGTGACTAATAGAACAGTACAAGCACTGTTCTATTTATAGACAAATCTAAACCACTGGTGACCTAGGCTGACGTCACCTAAGATAGTGACCTCTAACAGAATAACAACATAAAACATCTGCCCTATACAAACTACTGTTATATTACAAAACACTGTAAGGTAAACTACTGTTGAGGAAAACTCTGATGGTCTTGTATCATCTGTTGGAGCCTAAGTGTTGTTGGCTCCAACAGACCTTTAGTCTTCAGTACTTGATCAGCAGTTGTTCTTCATCAGACCTTTGGTCAGTAGTTGTTCTCTATCAGTTGTTATCCAGCAGTCCTTTGTAGCAGCAGTTGTCATAGCAGTTGTTTGGGTGGAACAGTTGTTAGGGTCAACAGTCTTTTGGGAAGAGTATGTTGTAAAGACTGTTTATTTATGTGGATCAACTGTTAGTATATTTTGGCTTTTCAATCATCTGTTCTTCTTCAGGTCAGCAGACTCAACAAAGCCAAAGGTCTGAAGACACAATATCTGTTGGAGCCAACAGCACTTATGCTCCGACAGTTGATACAAGCATCAGAGTTTATCCCATCAGTTATTTAGTCATCAGAGTTTTCCTATGTAACAGTGTTTGTATAGGGCAGATGTTTTATGTTGTTATATTTGTTAGATGTCACTATCTTAGGTGATGTCAGCCATAGGTCATCAGAGTTTTCGTTTGTCTATAAATAGAACAGTGCCTGTACTATTCTATTTATCACTCCAAAACATTCTCTAGTACAAACAGAGCTGTGAGTAATCAGGCTGAGGGGGAGATTGTAAACTTGTACTGTAATCTGTGATGGCTTATGAAAAGTACTTGTTAAAAGCAATTGTCTCATTTGTTATGATTTAAAGTTTATATTTCCACTGCACTTTCCATTATTATTCATCTTCATTACTATTTCATTATTAAACTTCATAACAAATCAAACTCAGATCCTAACAATTGGTATCAGAGCTTGGTCAATTAAATTCGATCTAATCAATCAATTTAATATAAACAGATCAGCTCAAATTTATTGATATCGCTTTGTTTGTCAGATTGAAAACTGAGTAAAAGTTTATTTATGTTCAAAGTTTTTAAGCACACTCTGTTTTATAAACAATCAGAGAATGGCTTCAATCAATCACGATCCACACAACACTGGCACGAACAACAAACCACTGATGCTTGTCAGATCTGAATACAATATCTGGCAACATCAGATGAGCCATGTTCTAGCTTAACAGAACACTGGGTGCTGGAAGTCGGTTATCTTCGGACCACATGTTCTGACGGTACCGAGTACCGAAGATCCCAAGGTTCATGAGCCAAAGAAACTAGAAAACTACTCCGAGCAAGATTTTCAGAAAATTGAGTTAGATGCCAAAGCCTTCAGTATTGTGGCCATGGCTCTACCAAATGATATCTATGACACTGTAACAATGCAAAGGAGTTGTGGGATGCTTTGAAAGAATAATTCGGTGGGACTGAGGAGGTTATTGAAAACAACCGTGAAATATTAAATCAACAATATGAAACATTCAGTCATGTGAAGGGAGAGTCATTAACTCAACAATTTGAGAGGTTTAATTGTTTAATTAGTGAACTAAAACTGGTGGGTCTAACTTATCCTAACTCAACATTGAACCATATGTTTTTAAGATCACTACCAGATAAATGGGACACTATTGCAATTGTTATGAGAGACTCAATTGGTTTTAGGGACCTATCACTAACCCAGCTTCATGGTAAGCTCTTGACCTATGAGAGAGAGCTTAACCAGAAAAAGAAGCTTCAGGATTCTGGAAAAGAGTCTGATGATTATGTGTTTGGTAATACAGCACTTTTGGGTCAGGATGAGATGCCTGGTAGCAGTAAGGATCAGGGTTATGATAATTTTATTGACATAACTTCTGGTTTTAACTCTGATTCTTATTCACCCAACTATGCTTTTGCAGCAAGTGGTGATATCCAGGCATCTGACAACATCTCCTTTGAGTATAATGACCTTCAATATTTTGATCCCGTGGACTTGGAAGAAATGGACATTTTGCACCAACTAGCTCTACTCAGTGTTAGAACTAACAATTTCTATAAGAAAACTGGCAGAAGATACCCAGGTTTACATGGTGGGTCAAAAGTGGGATTTGATAAATCTAAAATTAAGTGTTACAAATGTCATAGAATGGGTCATTTTGCTAGGGAATGTAGGAGTCAAAATGGAACACCTATGATTACCTATCCAAATCAAAGGCCTCAGACAAACACTTATCAGTTTTCCCAAAATGCCCCTGGACCAAATGTGCAAAACACTGCTCACTTTGCACAGTCCTCATCCACTGTTCCTGTCCACTATGTCCAAACCACTGTTCCATAGATTCAATATGTTCAAACCCTTGTTGCTCAGGCTCAAATGCCACTAGCTGCTACTCCACCCTCTGCCCCTGGAGAGACCAGTCAACAGAGCTTTTTCACACAAGGCTTTGTTGATTGGAGCAGTTTACCAGATGAGCTAACAGATGAGAACTTTGCTCTTGTTTCCAAATCTGAAAATGAACCAGAAAATTTATGTTTCATGGCTCTGGAAACAATTGTTAAAGAGGTTGAATCTAAGGAAGTGGTTTCTAAGTCTGAAAATGTGACTAATGATGTTTTTTATACAGTTGTTTCAGCTGAAAAGTCTGAAGAAGAGGTTGTGAATATCTCAGATCCATGGAGTGAAAATGATTGTGAGTGCAAGTGTGATTGTACATTGATGGCTGCTGCTAAGGTATCTCCTCAAATCTTAAATGATTTATGTTTAGACAAATGTGTAATAGCTTTTACAACCATTAAAGAGGTGAATGAAAACCTTAGAAAGAAAATTTTAGAGGATGAAATTATGTTTGAAAAACTCTCAGAAGAGTTAAAATTAAAATTAACTGAAAAAGAATCTGAATCAGCAGTTTGAAACATGAAGCTAGTATAACCAAGGACAACCTCCAAACTAAGATAACAAAATATCAGAGTTGTAAACAGGAGCTTGAATCCACCCAAGTTGAGTGTGAAAAATGGGTGGAATCATCCAAAAGTTTTGAGATGCACCTCAACAAATAGACCAAAAGTCATGTGAAATTTGGCATTGGTTGCAATGAAACTACTGCTCAAATCTCTCAAAACCCTGACAAAAGGGAACCAAAGTTTGTTGAGGTCATTCCAACAAATCTGGAGGGTCAAAAAATTAAAATCACTTAACCTAATGGCAAGAAAATTATTTTTGAAAAACTTGAGGGTTCCTCATCATTTACTGAAATTGGTAAATATCAGTTTAAACCAACTTGGTCAGATGAGTGTGATGTTCTTGATTACTTTAAACCATTCAACTTTGAAACCCCTGTTGGTAAAAAGGCACTATAGGCAAAAATCATTCCGTTAAAAGATCTTCCAGCAGATGCTCAAACATCTGTTGAAAAGAAGATGGAAAAGGGGAAGAAGAAAGAAAAGGGTTCAGACTTGTTTTGTGATTTTTGTGAAAAGAAAAATCATGTTACTAAAAATTGTTTTCTTTTAAAAGCATATGGTAACAAAAAAGGAACAAGTGTGTGTGATTCTAAACCGAACTGTTTAATCTGTGGTAAAAAGAATTATAAAACCAAAAAGTGTCTTTATCTCAAAAATTTTGATGTCAAAATACAACAGTATAAAGTTAAAACTCAAATGAGTCAAGTGGTAAGTACTCCAAAAAGAAAGCCCAAACAGACTTTTACACCAGTCCAAACATCTGTTACCAAAAATCTTGAAACCTATGCTCCCAGAGTTGTCCAAGTAACAGATGCTCCACCCTCAAACAAGTTTCTAAGAGGACATGGACAACCACCTTGTCATAGTCTGCCACATGTCTATGTAGAGCCAAAAAGGCCTTCAAAACCAAAAGTGAACAGGCATCCTCATGGTTACTATCATCTGACAGGAAATGGTTAAACATCTGTTGCACCAAGTGTTAACATACAAACACTGGCAAATGGTCAACAACAGTTGTTGAACTTGGTTCAAAAACTTGTTCAAACCACTTACCATTCTCCTACACTTGAGCTTGTAAGGTCTGGAAACCCATCCAAAGCCAACTTGGCTTTGGACACTCACCAAAATGGCAAAACTAATTAATTACTGATGTGCAGGGAGCTTCTACTTGCTTAGATAGTCTATGGTATGTAGATAGTGGAGGCTCCAGGAACATGATAGGATGTAGAGCCCTTCTTCTGGACTTCTTAGCTCGTGGAGGGGGTGATATATCCCTTGGTAATGATTCTAAAGGTAAGGTGTTGGGTTCAGGGACTGTTCAGGCTGGGAGGCTCAAGTTTGAAAATGTCAATCTTATTGATAATCTTAATTTTAATCTTCTTAGTGTTTTATCAAATGAGTGACAAAGGCTATGGGTCATTCTTCACTAAGAAAACTCGAAAGATTATTGGGCCAGAAGTGGTTAAAAAGATTGACACCATCATAGCTGAGAGCAAAGCACAACTTGTTGCTCATATGAGTGGTAATGTGTATGTGGTTGATATGTTGAAGGATAACCCTATGGAAAATGTCTGTCTATTTTCTGCTGCGTCATCAAAAGAGACAAAATTGTGGCATAGGAGATTGGGTCACACCAACCTTCAAACTATCAACTCACTCTCAAAACAAAGCCTTGTGAGAGGCCTTTCATCAAAAGAATTTAAATGTGATGAGCATTGTGTTTCCTATTTAAAAGGAAAACATCATAAAAGCTCTCACAAATCCATTGATGAGTCCAAAACAAGTCAATGTCTTCAATTGTTGCACATGGACTTGTTTGGCCCAGTTAAAATCATGAGTCTAAGGAAAAAATAGATTTTGTCTTGTCATAGTTGATGATTTTTCTAGGTTTACATGGACTTACTTTTTACACTCTAAGGATGAGACTGCAGGTATTTTGAAGGACTTTGTCACCAAAGTAGTAAAACAATATGACTTGCCAGTAAAAGTCTTTAGAAGTGACAATGGAATATAGTTCAAAAATAAGGAGTTAGATAATTTCTGTGTATCAAAAGGAATTGTGAGGTAGTTCAACATTCCAAGAACACCAGAACAAAATGGGTTGGTTGAAAGGAAAAAAGAACTCTCATTGAGGCTGCAAGAACAAAGCTAGCAGATTCTGGTTTACCATTGTCCTTTTGGGCAGAAGCTATAAACACTGCTTGTTATGTTCAAAACAGAGTTTTAATTAACCCCAGACATCAAAAGAAATCTTGTTCAAAATCAAACCACTGATCTCATTTTTCAAAATCTTTGGCTGCCCATGTTTCATTTTAAATCTTAATGATTCCATTTCAAAATTTGCAGCCAAAGTAGATTGTGGACATGTTCCGGGATATTCTTCTACGGCCAAGGCCTACAAATTGTTTAACACATAGACTAGGACAATAGAAGAAACTCTGAATGTAAAGTTCAATGAACTTTCATCCTTAAAAATCCCAGCAATCATGTTGAATTGTTTCTTCAAGTTTAAGCTATGAAGGATTTCAGTTTTCAACTAAAATCGATGTCTAAAATAGTGGGATTAACCCATCTATTTATAGACGAACAGATACATGAACCTTGTTACAAAATCAAGACTGCAACAGGCTGTAGTCTTGGAACTTGTACTGTAAGACCCACCCCGTTTAAAGCGGTATTACGAGAAGAAATACGAGTTAATAAACTTAATTTGAAAGTTTGAGATTTCGTCATTAAGAGCTCAACGAGTTTTTGATGAAATATTTGCACATGTATCTCATGGTTTAAACATACGTACGATGATTTTAATAGCGAAAACGTTTTCAATGGCACCTTCCAAAACTAAGTTTATAACCCTTTTAGCTCAAAAGTTGCGGAAGCGGACGAGTCTTGTGCGTTCGGATCTTTGTTCAATTCTTGATCATCATCCATTCAGTATAATAGAGTACCTGATGGTTAAACGCGAGGAAATAACCCATTAATACGTTATTATGAATGTCTAGTATTGAAAGAATAATAAAAGGAAGTTTTTGTTTTTACATAACCTTTACCCGGGCGGGTAAGTGTTTTACCCGGGCGGGTAAACCTGCTGTTAGAAACTACCCTTTTTTATCAGAACCTTTACCCGGGCGGGTGAGTGTTTTACCCGGGCGGGTAAACCTGCTGTTAGAAACTACCCTTTTTCTTGCACCAAGCTACACTTTTAGTGCAGCTTCAAGGCCATTTACGGGGATTCTTGGGACTTGTTAATGAGTCATAATACGTACCTCTTACATGATTAAAGATATGTTTAGATTCCTTGTTCGATTTCTAACCCAAGAACCCTGAATTATATGTCCATCAATATGTTGACCCGTTAACTTTTGCATACATCCAAGTTTTTAAGATTTTATGATTTCCAATGCCTAGTAATGATTTTTCTATGCTTATCAAGCCTCAACTCGACTAGGTGACCTCCGCCCAAGCATTTATACCGGGTTTGCGATGCCTCGTGTCCATGGCCACATGTGCCATTTCTCTCAGTCTTGTTCGCTCGGTCTCTATGACTTGCAACGTGATCTAAACACGATGTTTTCTTATGACCCTTGGAAATCACAATCTCATCTCATCTAAAGATATACCCATGATTTATTCACCCAACATGAGCATATATGTATATATATATATATATATATATATCCTACAAAGTCATAGATATGACTTACCTTGGCTCGCGCCCTTTTTGCTTCTAGACTAGCTTGAGGTAGATAACATTGAGCCTATGAATACACTCAAGCAACTAGCACGATTTCGTTACCGGCTTAAGGTTAACTCATGGCCTAAGCTATTGTCTATCTAGCATTTTTACCCAATTGACCCGATAGTCTAAATGGGATATTAACATCCTTCATCTAAGGCAATCTTCTATGAATCGTGTATCTTATTTATGCTTCTTTTTGTGACATTTCAATGTCTAATTCCCAAATGCATATACAAAGGTATAATTAAGCATATAAACATACTAGAGACATATTAAGAATTAAGTCATCGAGTGACTTACCTTACTCGCGGCCTTTCTAACTTTAATTCTTTTACCTCCCTTGGTTCCCGAGCTTTCCGACTTCACACCTATTTCATGCTATATACGCATAGGTGTTTAGTTATTCATCCATTGTGCGTCCATTTCATGGTTCCACATAAAACGAATTTAACACATATATCAATTATATCATTATCATATATTTTCATGAAATTTCATTCATTCAAGCATTTTATCGAACACCTCGAGTGCACAATTTTATAAGTAGCTTTTCTAAGCTTTTTAGATTTCATGACTTTACCATAGCCTTACTTACACAATCAAATATTGATTTCACCATCAAATCATGTTTATATATATATATATATATATATATATATATATAATAAAACATCAACATTTATACATGATTCCCAAGTCTCTAAGTGTGGTTCTTGTCTAGCAATATATAACTTTTATCACATATCATAGTTTCTTTGATTTTAGTAAACACATATAAACCTATATATGCTAAGAAATCACACTTTTATATAAACCTTAGAATCACCATCTTCCAAATACCATAGTTTTGGATGAAATAAAAGGGTCTAGAGTTACCTTAGGATGAATAGAGCACTAGATGATAATAATTTTCATCATGCATATGCAGGAACTCTTGATTTTGGCAAGATTTGGGGCTGATTTCTTGAGAGCTCTTCAAGTGTGTGTTTTTGGTGGGTTTTAATCGACTTCCAGTGTGTGTGTGTTCACACCCACACTTTTGTTTTGACCCACCAGGTTTCAATCTTTGCCACATTGTCATAATCAGCCCCCTTACTAGTGATTCATTGTAATAATTCATTAACACATAACTTCTAGTATTAATTTACCATATGTTCGTTATTGACGGGGCAACCGAGATTATTTATGTGCTAGCTACGTGTTTCATTGATCCATTTGTTAAGCCCCCATGTTTCATATAGTTTAATAACTACAAAGTTTTACGAGGTTTGGGGCGTTACATGTACAAAAGATAAATTAATAATAAACTAATAAACTACTGAAACATAAGGGCGGTGGAAAGATTCTATTACAAGTGCTGATGAGTGACAAACTACTGATGAGTAGTTTGTCTTCAGTAGTTCTTCAGTAGACTTGTCTGGTTTGACTTCAAAACTTCTGATCTTTACACTTCAGTACTTGTTGAATCCTTCTTCAGTACTTGTGTCTTCTTTCTTCGGTAGTTTCATACTTAGAATATTTTTGCAGAAGTAGGAATTAGACTAAGGTTAACAAAAGAAGTTTCAACAATCCTTTTTGTCCTTACAATCTCCCCCTGGATTGATGAAGCCAAAACCTTATCTAATTCTTTATTGTCTTCTTCTGTCTTCAAGTATCTTCCAGATTTCTCTAAACATGGAAGTCTTGAGTTGGTTCAGTTGTTCATTTGTGAGAGATCCTTGTTTAGGTTCAAGATGTTGTATTGTAAGCAAGTCTTGTGTAGATAGATTTTTCAGTTCATTCATAGATTTGAAGGCCTTGCTTGAACGATCTCTCCTTGTCATTAATACTGAGTTGGAATCAGTAAATGACCATCCCATTATCAAAACTTTAGATTTGTCAAAATCTAAAGTGTAAGGGACCATGCTGGATCCCTGGGATGTTCCTGAGTGAGGGATGTTTTCTACTTCAGTGACCCTCAGGTGAGATTCTCTTCCTTCTTCTGTTTGCACCACATTAGGTATATCAAAGGTAGGTAAATGATGTTCAGTGATTACCTTTGTGTGCAGTTTATCAGTTATAGTCTTCTAAATTTGGTAAGCAAATGTTGAAGGATCCCTAAATTGTGTCAGCGGAGGCTTTTCTTCAATCACAAAGTCTCCTTGTACAACTGTATTGCCTTCAAGCAATACCATCTTGAAATCAGTCTTTGTGATCTCCTCTTGCTTCTTCTTGGTAACATGCTTTGATTGTCCAACACCAGAAGTTCTAACTACTAAAGTTGACACTTCAGAAGTTTTGTACTTATCTGGATTTGCAGCCTTGTCAGCCTTGAATCTTTTATATGTGTCAAATAATTTGTCTTCTCTCCATTTTGACACTGAGGATTTTGAACCAAATACATTGGCTACCACTTCATCTATTATCTCAGCTCTCTTTGCCCTTCTGTCTTTTTTAGTGGCAATCTTGTCAGCAACAAGCTGAGCTCTTCTTGTAAGCTCATCTATGGAGAGCCCTTTGAGTGAATAAGCTTTAGTATTGTTGTTCTTGGTAATGAAAGACATCAGTTGTTGTCTTTTGTCTTCCTCAGCAACTCTTTCAATTGCAGCTTGTTTATTCAACTCTTCTTCATAAGCTTTGAGTTTTTCAGTGTAGCTCATATCTTCCCTTGCTTCTAGGTTGTTCCAGATCTTATCTTCCTTAGCTTTCTTTTGTGCTTCAAGTAGACTCTTCTCCAGTAATTATTTGGACATTGAGATGAGAGAAGGGTTTAGTACAGGCATTTGAGTGATTGCATGCCTTGGAATAGGAGTTGGAATCTCTTCAATTGCCATAGAAGGCTCTTCAGTTTGAATATTGGAAGTATTAACTGCTGAAGATTAATAGAATTATCAACTACTGAAGGATTGTCTTCAGTACTTTCAGAGTCTTCAGAGGTTTCTTCATTGAGGCCTTGGGAAGTTTCAGCTTCAACTTCAGTTCCAAAAAGAAGCCTATCTTTATCTTCTAAGTCTTTTTGAGCTTCTTCTTCTTCTTCTTCTTCTTCTTGAGTCACTTTTGCCTTTATCCTGGCTTCCAATGACTCCCTTGGTTCCTTAATCTTCTTCCCCCTTTTGGCTTCATCCACTTCTGGAAGCCTGCCAGGTTTAGAAGTTCTACCAGATAACTCTACAAGCTGTCTTGTATTGTTGTCAATTTTGTTGGACAACTCACTTAGTTTGTTGTTGATCACCTCAAATTGAGTTGTTGTTTTCAACTCCCAAGAAGTTGTGAAATTTTTTAGGTGATTGGATATGAGGGTGTTCATCATCTGGTATAGGGGACCATCTGGGCTGCATAGGTGGTTCAAGTCTATGCTGGATGACCCAGGGAATTGGGTAGGCATTTTTAGTTAGGGGAGTCTTTTTTGGTGATCTTCGGAGTGTACTGAAGATGCCACTTTAGGGGAATTAGGGATTAAGTGGTCTTTAACCTGATCTGTTGTGACCAGCTCTTTGAGCTTAGAGACACCAGATTCAGGACCTTCACTAGCAGCCGTCAATTCATGTTTTGTAGAGTGTGAAACATCATCCAAATTAATGGAATCATCTGAATCCTTGATGACATCCTCAATGAGGACATTATCAGTTGGTTCTGAGGATTTCCTACCTCAGGCATAAAGCCTTCATCAGTAGTTGCCACAAGTGAGGTCTTAGCAATGTTACTTATGTCCTCAGATCCACCACTGGGTGGTAAATGAGTTGTAGCAGCCTCAAATGTACCTAAAGTCTCTAAGTTTGGGCTTAGAAACCTTGGTTCATACTCATCTCTTGGGATAGGGCTAATGACATCCGCATCCATGTCAACTTCTGATGGTACTTCCCCTGTTTGATGTGGTTGTTGGGGAATGACATGTTCTGATGGGATTGTCTCTTTTAGCCCAGAGAGAAGTTTGGCAATTTCAATGGTTGTGTGTGATGGTTCTGGTTCAGTAGTTTCAAAAGAAGGATCAGTAGTTATGGTCTTTTTAAATTTCTTTCTTTTGACAAGAATGGTAATGGGTGCTCTTTTGGGGGTTTAAGATGGATGAGACTGAGAGGATGTTTCAGGTTATAAACTTTCATAAGTTAGAAACATTATTATTATTATTATTATTATTATTATTATTATTATTATTATTATTATTATAAAGGGGAATTGGATTTTAATAATCCATACTTTGCCTCCTTGGCTGGCAATAATCTGTACTTAATAAATTCCCTACAACAGTTCGAACTTTCAACTTATTGGCCGACAATGAACTTTTTAACTTTAAAACTCTTTCAGTTTTGAAAATGGAATAGTTTTCAGTTAACAAAAGTTCATTGCCGGCCAATAATTTGAAAGTTGTGACTGCTGTGGGAAATTTCTTAAGTATAGATTATTGTTGGCCAACGAGGAAAAGTTTGGATTATTAAAATCCAATTCCCCTATTATAAATAAATAAATAAAATCATTAAAAGGATAAAAATAGATAGTTTATTGGGAAAAATTTGTTTACATTTTGAATTTATACCAACTTTAAAATATTTGTACTATATAAGAATGTTTTGAAATAATACAAAGATTTAGACATAGGTATATTTGTACAAAAGAATAAGATAGATAAAATGGCGGTTTTATTAACCCATAAAAAAAATTTGGGGAAAAATACATGATGTTACACGAAATGGGTGATAAAGAAATAGGAGTGGGATAGGATTAAAGATTTAAATCAAAAGGTGAAGATGGAATGGATTGTGAACGGAGATGAGAACTCGGCGTTCTTTCACATGGTGATTAACAGCAGGAGGGCACGAAATAGAGTTGTTGGTTTGTTCATTGATGGTGTTTGGACCGAAGAACCGAACACTATTAAGAAGAAGGCGGTAGAAATATTTAGGAGGAAATTTGATGAGCCGTTACCTACTAGACCAAGAATGTCGGGGAAGGGTTTTAAGAGATTAACCGAGTCGGATGCGAGTAGCCTAATAGTACCAGTCACTAAGGAGGATGTGCGAGAGGCGATTTTGGATTGTGGTGGCGAAAAATCACCCGGCCCAGATGGTTTTTCTTTTGAGTTTGTGAAGCATTTCTAGACGCATTTAGAACAAGATGTTCTTCATATTATGGATGAGTTCTTCATTCATGGTTCGAATCACCCAACATGTAATGCATCCTTCGTGGCACTAATTCCAAAAGTTAATAATCCATTGGCCTTTTCGGATTTTAGACCAATCTCACTAATAAGTGTAATTGGTAAAATTATCTCGAAGATTCTCGTGGCAAGGCTAAAAAAGGTTATTGATAGCGTGATATCCCTCGAACAGTCGGCGTTTATTAAAGGGATGAACATATTTGATGGACCGTTAATTGCGCATGAAGTAATATCGTGGGTTAAGAGGACTAAAAGAAAGCTTCTACTTTTTAAGGAGAATTTTGAGAAGGCTTATGACTGTGTATCATGGAAGTTTTTTATCAGGACTATGCACCATATGGGTTTTCCTACAAAATGGAAGAATTGGGTTATGGGCATGTTAACCACTGGTAGAGCCACGATTTTAGTTAACGGTGCGCCTACGGAGGAGTTTCAACTTAAGAGGGGTCTTAGGCAAGGAGACACGTTATCCCCGCTTCTCTTCACTATTGTAATGGAAGCCTTACACGTTATGATGACAAGGGCGGTTGAGGCTGGTTCGTTTGAAGGAATGCAACTACCAAACGGTGGACCTGTGGTTTCTCACTTATTTTATGCGGATGATGCATCATTTATCGGGAAATGATCGAGAGAAAATGTGCAGAATTTAAACAGAATTCTCAGGTGTTTCTCCCTAGCCTCAGGTTTATATGTTAATTTACAAAAAAAGCAACCTCTTTGGTGTTAATGTGGCTGATGGGGCGATTGAAGAAATGGCGGGTCTAATGAGATGTAATAAAGCTGCTCTGCCGTTTACTTACTTGGGGTTGCCGGTTGGGTGTAGTATGAAAAGGATTTGTAGTTGGAAAGCGGTGATTGAGAAATTCCAACCTAAACTTTCTCTTTGGAAAACGAAATTTCTTTCTTTTGAAGGTAGAGCGGTTCTTGTTAAAGCGGTTCTTGGTGCGGTCCCCAATTACTTCCTATCTCTTTTTAAGGCTCTGGCTGGTGTTATCAACACACTTGAAGGTCTGCGAAGAAGATTTTTATGGGGTGGTTCAGCAACTAGTAATAAGATCAAATGGGTGGCTTGGGATAATATCATCAAACCAAAAAAGAAAGGTGGATTGGGAGTGGGCAGCATAGAAGATCTCGACTTGGCTTTACTGGTTAAGTGGTGGTGGAGATTCAAGTCGGCAAACAATCAGTTGTGGTGCAGGGTAATTAAAGCGATACATGGTGGGAGAGGATGCTCCGGTTTTATCCCGTACAAAAAATCTGGTAGGGGTACTTGGTATAATATAATCGATGTACAGAAAGAATTTTATAACCGGGGAATTGACTTGCAATCTAGTTTCAAGTGTTCTGTTGGGTCAGGTGATACTATTCGATTCTGGGAGGATTATTGGTGAATTGATGGGAAGCTAAAAAACGAGTTCCCTACCCTGTTCCCTTTGTGTAAGCCAGTCGAGCCGAAGGTGAGCGATTGTTACAAGCAGATTAATGGAATGATCTGGTGGGATATCCCGTGGTCTCGTCTTCTAAATTCACCCTTGGAATGGGCAGAGGCTTGTCGGTTATGGCTGTTATTAGTTATACAGAAGATCAGCTTGGAAAAAGATAGCTGGAGCTGGTTTAGTAGCGGTTCGAGTCAGAATTTCTCTGTCAAATTGGTCCGAGAACTTCTAATCGGTCAAGCTTGGCAGGCGAGTTCGTCAACTGATTTCATCTGGAGTAAAATTGCCACAGCCAAAGTAAACTATTTCGCTTGGAAGGTAGTCAAAAAAAGGTATCCCGACAGCGGTCGATCTATTGTTTAGAGGCATCCAGGTGGGTAAAGGTCTATGTAAGCGCTGCGGATTGGAACTGGAATCATTGGAACACCTTTTTGTCAAATGTTTGTGGGCTAGATCTTTATAGTGGAACGTAAGCGAGTGGCTGAAAATTGAAGACTTAAAAAAGGAGGAACAAATTGAAAACATTCTAAAAGGTTGTTGGTCGATAAGGGGGATAAAAAGGTGAAAAAGGTTGTGTATGCTGTGGTGTTGCTGGTCATCTGGAAGTTATGGCTGCAAAGAAACGGCACGGTCTTCGCAAATGTGACTATTGCAACTCCTTTGCTGTTGGATGAAATTAAGTTGGAGTCTTTTTGGTGGATGGTTAAACGTGCAAGAATTCAAGGATCGGAAAAGGAGGCATGGTGGGAATTCTCCGTTTTCGACAATGGATGAGATGGTCATCTAGAATGTGCACGAGTCTTGTGGTTTTTAGGCGGCCTTGTAATTTTTGTGAATATCTTGTTTTGTATGTGTCTTGGGTCGGCCCAGGTAGTTGCTTGCTAGTCTGTGCCTGGGTGATCTTGTGATGTAATCTTTTTTGGTGAAATAAGAGCTCCGTTTGATTGTTCAAAAAAATTAATTTGCATTAGAAAAATGGACAGTTTTGCCTCAAAATAAAACACAATCAATTTCATTTAAAACTAAATACATACTATACTCATAAATTATTCATAAACATATGGCATCCTATATCATTACATTAAATCATTAGAATCTATACACTACTAGAAAAATACCCCTTTCTTGACGCGCATTGCGCGTCATAAAAGGGTGTTTATGACACACAAAAAAGTGTCAAGGAAGAACATGTCAAGAAAAGTTTATGACATGCAGGCGCGTGTCATCTTTTAACGACACGCATTTATGACACTCCTTTATGACATGCTTTTTTGACACGCATTTATGACACGCTTTCATGACACTCTTTAATGACATACATTCTTGACACACCTTTATGACACTCATTTTGCGTGTCATGGTTTTTTTTACCTAAAAAAAAATTCTGCAATATGGCTAATATTCCTGGATTTATATTTAAATTTATAATTACAAAATCAATAAATTTGATTATAAAACTGCATATATTATATATACCACCAAAAATCCATTACAATATAAGCATTTATCGAATCCTACCACAAGTATTAACGGTTACAAAAATATTGTGTCAATACATTACGTTAGTCTATACCTAAACATACGGATCACTTGAAAATGAAGGTTGCGGCATAACTTGGAAACAGCTTGAAATCCATCTGATGGAATCTACAAACGATAGAAAATGAGATAAGTATTTAATCACATGATGATTGCTGAATAACCTTTAATGACAGCAATATTAAAATTTCATTTACCTGACTAGTGGATTATTGCCAAGCTTCAAACACACAAGATTATGAAGTGACTCGGGGATTGCACTTGGCCACTCTTTAATCTTGTTCCTTGATAAAATCAAAGTCTGCAGTAGCAGTGATAATGAAAATAGTACCCACATTTTTATAAAAAGATGTCAAATGTTTGAAAAAATTCATCAAGTACACATACTCGTTTCTCATCAAAGCAGGCAGCAAGCAGGAACCCATAAATGAATTCTGCACCAATTAACGACCAATTGCCAAATAATATGCGCGAAACCACAGCCATGAATTCCGTCTGAATTTGTATGCAGGTACCGTAAATCGCCGCTCCGCAAGACCCTCCTTAAAGCTACGAACTAAAAAAGACCCAACCCCGTTAAGGACCCAAAACCACTTGTCGCATCTCGCACTGAAGTTAACTGTACCAATGATTTGTTGCAGTAGATCCAATTCAGCAGCCTCGATACCGAACCCAACCCCCCTAGACCACTCCCAATTGAAGCCCAACCCACCCTGCCCTACCCGTTCAGCAACTGTAGCCAATTTTCGCTAATTGTGATTGTGCAAAGCATAAACACTTTCTTCATCCAAGCAATCAAAAGTGTTGATATACTATTACTCTATTAGAACACGCAATAAGCAGTAAATTGTTGTATAATGATTCAACATAAAACCTTGAATATTAATGATAAATAATAATAATAATAATAATAATGATAAATAATAATAATAATAATAATAGCGGCATAAATTTGATTATATACTGATACAACATAAAAACTTGGATATTACTTTGATTTGAATTTAAATGAGCAGGAACAGAATCCCAAAATCCCTTAAGTTGTGATATAAAAAGGAAAATTGAACCTCTAGTTAGATACAATATTTTTTTGCTAATCATGTTAAATCAACTTCTATTGATTCAATAAAACATACTTTGACTTGCAAGCATTTTCTTGACCACTAAAAAAATCATATAGCTAGTTACCTGTACATCACGCCAAGTTCATTTAACCTAACGGTGCATTTTCGTTAGGCAAACGACGACTTCTACAGCTTCTTAACCGTATCTCCTTACTATATGCACCTACAAAGTTGCAGAACTTTGTGCACAAAACTGATAAAATTAAATAAAAAAAGGTTGTCATTTTAGACACATACCAGCAGTTCCAAAAGCATTATGAATCTCCTTCTTTAAGAAATGAACAATATCGACAAGTTGCTCCACAGTAACGGATTCCTTCCTTTCACGAATTCTAAAACCTTTAATCAAATCAGCCCCAAACTTTATCTAAAAAGCATTTTTAGTTTTAAGATAAAAAATAGAAATGCTAACCGAACCATCGTTATGAAACCGTTTAAATGCGAATACATGATTCAGCCTAAAACGGTTAAAAATCATTAAACATAGCTCAACTTGGTTGTCCTCAAAAGATACCTAGTGAACTCGTGATCCATGTGCTACAATTCGACCCTGAAACTTAGCTCGAAATAATTAATGTTGCTGTCAAAGTTATGATCTGTTCTGGCAGCCAATACAACCGCTCACTGTGATTTGTTAGGCCACCAATTGCTGCTCCAAAACACCTCCTATGCTGCTGCCAACCTCCACGAAACGCTAAAAAACCACAAAGAACAACTATATTTTATACAGATGTCAAAAATCAGTCATTATACTACTAGAACATAATGAGATAACCATTATTTTGATATTGGTTTATTCGATTCAAATCAAATACCCAATTCAGTTACAACAAAAAACCAAATATGTAATTTAGTTTAGTCCAGTTCAGTTTAATCGTTGTGAAACCTAGTGAACAATTACAAAGCGTGATTTGGAATCTGGACTACATAAGATTCATTATGCTTCATCCCCGTGACAGTAATACTTAGCTCTACTTGACATATAACTTCATTAGGGTCAGACCAAACAAATTCGCTGCCATATCACAAAAACATCTACACTGAAACACAAATAATCATTCAATCATATTATCCTAAACTCACGCATACATTACATACATTCAAAATCATACAATTAATTCAAAACCTAACAAACAAACTAATTAACTAACAAAAATTTATAATGTAAATTAGTTGACAAATTCTTACCTAAACATCATAATTCTTATCCAAACTCAACATTAAACTACTAAAACAAAATACAATGTAAATCAGTATATTGCCCTAACCATCATAAATTCATAATACTCCAAATTTCAACACAAATTTTAAACAATCAACTACCTGAGCAGCTTTAAACTACTAAAAACAATATATACTGTAAATCAGTTCACCATATTATTACGAAACAAATAAGCAGATTAATATATAATTTAACAGACAAGAATAAGATAGATATTATACCGTAACTAGGTGACTAGGAAGAAAACAACCTGATGTTCTCCAAAGATGAGGGACAGCTTTGTTCACAATATACAGAGATAGCGGCTCGACGTATCAAAAACCTTTCATCTACTACTGTCTTACACTAATCAAAAACCATTAATTTACCTACTCATATATTATATATAATGAACCCAAAGCATTATGAGTTAATACTGTGTAAACAAAAACATAAGGAAAACCTTTAGTTTTTTAGTGAGCTGAGATGATATGTATTGAATGATGTAAAATTGGTGACCATTTCCTGCTTCTCAAGAGTAGACTTAATCGCCATTTTATAAACAATTTGATCCCTACATCAACAATAACACAACCCGATAAAAAATGTGAAGAACACAAACATAAATAAATCTGATAAAAATAATAATGGACGATAGCATGTCAAGCAAATCTAGGTCTGGGAAATAAATAAACATCCAAATATGATACTTTCTCAATCAAAACGGAACATACAGGAATCAAGATGAAAAAAACAAAATACCTATAAAAGAGTCAACATATGAGCAACAAAATCGAGAAACGATTCGAAAAAAATAACCACTTTTAATAGATTTTAAACCTCTTCAAAAATTAGTTCCGGGACAATAATCAAGATCTTAGAAACGATTTTAAATTTCAGAAACCATCAACAGTTGGCATCAATATTTGACCGACAAAATCAGAAACGATTCAAGAAATCTATACATATATGAACGATTAGCATATTAAACATTGATTAAAGCAAAAAAAAAATAAAAAAATGAAAGGAATATCAAATTGCAACAACAAAGATCGAGAAGAAACATACCTGTTTGTTAGTTCCTGCGATTGAGATTTAGGGTTTCAAAAAGGAAAAGGGAAAGATACTGGGTTAATATTGCTCGCATCAGGTTAATATTTCACAATAAACTTACCCTAAGCTGGAAATCACAAAAGTATAGTTGACCAAGGATCAGAGGCGGCTGCAATATTTTGTAATGGATTTAGGGTTTTAGAATGAGGAATAGGTTTAAAGTGATGGGTGGGTTGAACCGAAATGGGAAAAAAGGTAAGAAATTATGGGCGGTAAAACAACAATTTGACACCAAACATGACACTCAATTCTTATAGTGTCGTGTTTTTTAAAATCTTGACATTAGATTGTTGACACACAAAAAAGAGTGTCATTGTTTGACCATTTTTTTTAAAAGACGACGATTTTTTAATGACACGCGCTTTTGCGTGTCATGAATTCTCGCGTGTCATTAAATGTGTGTCAAGATAGGGGTACTTTTCTAGTAGTGTATAACTTACAATAAAAGAATTGAATTTCAATGAGGTGGCATTCAATGGAGGCCTCAATCCCCCATTAAATGTGTCATGTGGCACTTTGAGGTGATAGTATTGAATTTATTATTTTAAATAAAAGATAAATTTTTAAAATTTTTATTTTCTTTAAATAAAATCTATATAATTATATTATTTCAAAATTTCAAATATTTTAATCAATATTTTTTTCCTTATTTTTCTCTCACATTTTTAAATGTTAATTATTATTTTAAAATTTTAAATATTTTAATTAATATTTTTATCTATATTTTTTTCTTATTTTCCACTCACAATTTTTAAATGTTAGTAACTTTTATGTATGACATTTTTTTTGAAAAAAAAAATTTACACCAAATTAACGCTCGCTTTATTATCTTTCCAACGAGCACTATAGTGCTATACAAAAAACGAAAAAAATGTTTTTTTAGTGAGTTTTTGTTCATGTAGAAAAAACACATGTATTTAGGTGATTTATTAATCATATATAGGCAAGTACTAATCGTGTTATGATAGTATATATGTTTTTAAACCTACTATTACATATATGAATTGCCCATGTTCATGTGTTATAACGATATACTTAGCATTAAAAGAGGTTGAGATTTTTTTAATCTGCTGGGAACGCAATATGAGAGCCCCTTTTCGTAGTATAAACATTAGAACAACTTTCTTTATCATTAAAAGTGTTGAGACTGTTTACTTCTTTTATCCTTTTTTATTAAGTCGTATTAGATTTTTCAGCTCCGGGACACTCCGGGATAATCAGCTAGTTTAGTATATTCGATTTTAACTAAATAATATGTAGTTGATAAAATATTTTGTCGAAAATTATTAATCCATTTGACGATATGAGTAAAACGAAAACATGACTTAATAACTTAATTTTATTATTTTTGGTGTTTAAAAGATTTGGGGTATTACAATATTACCTCCTTAAAAAAATTGTCTTCAAAATTGAACAAAAAAAATACGTACTTACCAACATTGTAAAGAAATAACCAAATCACATAACCTAAGCTATTCTTAGCTACGTATATGGTCACATAATTTTAAGTCTATAGGGTAGGCAAATTAACCATTCTCAAATATACTCAGTAGTGGTGACTTTATCTTAGTCATAGCGTGTACCCAATATCCATAGGTTTATTATAAAAAAAAAGTTTTCGATAGGAAAGAGCCTGAGCTCTGATACCATAACTGTAACACCCCGCCCGTTTTAGGGCTGACGTGTCACTATAACGGTAAACAGAATTCAATACATCAATTCATTAATATTAAAAACTTTACAATTTCTCAAAAAAATTAGAGTACAATACAAAACGTTGATATTTTTATAAAATCACTGTGAGCCTTTCGTTCCCTTGAGCCCGCTTCCAAGTCTTCTTAGATTTTTCCTAAACCTACCGTACATAAAACACATATGCATGCCTGAGTAAAATTTACTCAGTGGGACAACAACAATATAGTTCCTAACAAAATCTATATATACATATATAAACAATCAGTGGCACATTCAGTGATTCATATTCAGTGGTTCACTTTCAGTAGCACTTTTAGTAGTTCACATAAAACATTCAGTGGTTCACATTCAGTAGCACATTCAGTGGTCACCTTATGGTGATATCAGTGGTTTCAGTGGTCACCTTTTGGTGCAGTAGTTCGATGATCACTTTTCTGTAACATCCCACGTAAATCGGTTTAGGACGCTACCGTTTTGCCCCCGATGGGTTGCCCATCCAGAAGCTCACGGCTCACTCGACGAGTTGTTCGCCCAGGCAAAACGCATCCTGCTATGAAAAGGTATCAACCCCTTTATAAGGAAGGCTTCGTTTTCCCCTCGACTGGTATATATGAAGGACTTACAGGTTCAGTAGTCACCTTTCGGTGATATCAGTAGTTCAGTGGTACAGTCAATTTTTATATATAAACAATACTATGTAATATATCAATCAATATCGTATTTGAATTCTCGACTACGAAGTAGTAAAGAACCCAAACCCGTCATGCAATGTTGTTTAGAGTCCATACCTTAATGACATACACTTTGAAAAAAACCTGTAACATCTCACTTAGAATGCTTAACAACCTTTCTTCATGTAGAATATTATAGATCGAAGTTGACAGTTTGCGAGACTCTTGTGGCAGAATAAGAAGCATGAACGAAAAAGGTAATGCATTTTGAGGTTTATTCGAATTTTCTATATTTATGTTTTTTTTTTCTAAACTATTGGCTGGCTTAGGTAGATTAAATAGGCAAAAAGGAAAATGATATCTATCTATATATATATAAAAGAAAACGTATATGCTGACGTGACGTGTAATGGAGGCCTCAACCTCCTCTTGAGAGTGTCACGTGGTATCATAATTGAGGGATTTTAGTGTTTTTAAACTATTTCCTTTTTTAATTAAAATTAAAAATATAAACATAAAAGCCTAAATTAAATTGAGTTATTTTAGGAAAAAAGAATTTAAAAATAAATTAAAATTCTCTCTCATGTTTCCTCCCTTAATTTTTAAACGTTTATATCTTTTATATACGGAATTTTTTAAAGAAAAAAATTACACCAAATTAACGAGCGTTTTATTATCTTTCCAACGAGTACTATAGTCCTATATAAAAAACGGAGAAAAATCGACTATTTTTTGTGGGGTTTCGTTCATACAGGAAAAAAGCACACAAAGTGTTCATGTCATTCATTAATCATGCTTTTTCTTTTAAACCAGGTTCTTATCTACGATGTTGAAAATCAGCCCAATCGCCTTGTTATCATTGGAATTTTACTAGGTATACTTCATCAAGAGAAGTTAGGAGAAAGAACCGTGCAACACTGCAACACATGGTATCACCTTATAATAAGGTTATTTTTTATTTATTTAATTACAAGAGTAATAGTTATTACTATTAGTATTAGTATTATTAGAATGTTTATATTTTTCAACCCCGGAACGCTCCCGGAAAGAATTGATTGTTGCTGACGTGGCGTTCAATGGTGGCCTCAACCATCTCTTGATTATGCCACGTGGCATAATGAGATGCAATGATTACAACTTCCAACTTAAGTGTTTGTTTAGTTGATTAGGTTAGGAATTATAAGAGCCATTAGAATGTGAGAAATTAGAGAGATGTGATGAGTTTTTTTAATAGTTGCAGCTTACATAAGTGATTCTTTAGATGATTACTGATTAGGTTTTAGATTAGGGAATATGAGTTATTACTGATTAGAATACTATGAACATGCAATGATTGAGAGATTTTGTGGTTAGTTAACTTGAGACATTTGCAATAGGTTATCACGTAATATTAGATTTTTCAACCCCGGGACCCTCCCGGGGTAATCAGCTAGTATATATATATATATATATATATATATATATATATATATATATATATATATATATATATATATATTACAAAGGGATTAATCCTACATGTCATACTCTTATGCAATCTCTCCTTTGAGAGATGCCACATAGGATGTGATGTGGCAAGTGTAAACCAATTAAAAAAAAGAAATAAATATGATTTAACCTAATCTACTATAATCTTTAACCTAATCTATTAAATACCTAATCTACTAAATCTAAATATTAAAACTTTATTATTTTTTCTCTCATGTTTCCTCCCATAACTTTTAAACGTTAATATCTTTTATATACGAGATTTTTTAAAGAAAAAAATTACACCAAATTAACGAGCGTTTTATTATCTTTCCAACGAGTACCATAGTGCTATATAAAAACGGAGAAAAAAATGACTATTTTTTGTAACCTGACAGGTATTGTGTCGGGTTTGGGATTAGTTTAAAAAAAATTGTGGGTTTGGGTCGGGTCTGGGATTAGGTGATACCCGACCCGATTACCCGAAACAACATACCCAAATACCCGAACTATATACCCGATCATATACCCATGAATTTTTTAACGCATCACATAACCCTTAGACTAATGCGTTCGATATTTCAATAATTAACTTTTTTTTCTTATTTCATGTTAGTTCTTTTTAGAATGATCGATTACAAACTTCCGAATTCATTTGTTTTGAATATGATAACTTATGGCAGAGATTCGTTTTTTTAATACCCCGGCGCAAAGATTCGTTTTTTAGAATGTTCGATTTATACCCCGGCGCAGAGATTCGTTTTTTTTTAATATTTGAATATGATAACTTATGGCAGAGATTTGTTTATAATAATAATAATAATAATAATAATAATAATAATAATAATAATAATATATTTTATTATATCATATTAGATATTTCAACCCGGGACGTTCCCGGGATAAAAACTAGTTCATCAATAACCGAATAACCGACTTAATGGCGGCGGAATTGTTGGACAACGTAAATAAAGGAGTATTATACCATTTATATAGTATCTATTAATTTGCATTAGAAAAATGGACAGTTTTGCCTCAAAATAAAACACAATCAATTTCATTTAAAACTCAATACATACTATACTCATAAATTATTCATAAACATATGGCATCCTATATCATTACGTTAAATCATTAGAATTGAGTATATTCGATTTTAACTAAATAATATGTACATGATAAAATATTTTGTCAAAAATTATTAATCCATTTGACGATATGAGTAGAACGAAAACATGACTTAATAACTTAATTTTAGTATTTTGGTGTTTAAAAGATTTGGGGTATTACGGATGATGAATGAGATGAAGGAGGTGATCAGGGTGGTGAAGGTTCTCAGGGGAATCTCCCTAGACCAACACTGACTCGTGAAGTTTGATTGACAGATCTGCCACGTTTGCAACCACTGAGCCATGAATCTCTGTGTTTGTATCTGGGGAACCAACATCTGAAGCTCCTAGTTCCACACATGTTGAAGCTGAATCTTCGAGGACTATTAGACGTGATCTTGGCAAAGGAATAGCTAAAGATGTCCCAGTTACTAAGTTTGTGCCCGCTAAAGGTGATGGATCTGATAGCGAGGAGACTGGTGAAAACACTAAAATCAGTCAACTTCAAAGGGGCATGGAGTTAAGCAGATTGAATTTAGAGGAGGAGAGGTTGAGGCAGATCCGCGAGCTTGCGACCCTACAAGAACTCAAGATACTGCAGAAAGAAAGAGAAGAACGTATAGATCCAGAGTATACGGTGAGCATTGAGGAGTTGAATGCTGAACTAGAGGAAAATAAACCTTCAAGAAAAAGTGTTACTGCTAGTTCCAGCGAATCTACAATGTCACAGTTACCGAAGAAGAGAAAGAAAGATACAAAAGAAAAGACAGTGACTATCAAGGAACCAACTTCTTCAACCACCAAATCCAAAACTACCAAAGCAACAAAGAAAAATAAATCCAAGAAAACCAAAACCAAATCAGCAACCACATCAACTGAAACCACAACATCCACTCCCACGCCATCCTTAGGAAGAACTGCAATTTTCACTAAGTCCGTCTCAGTTGCAGCCTCTAATCCCTGCTACCATATCTCAGCCGTATGTTAATACTGAACGTCAGCGACTTATATTAGAACTCAAAGTCTCACAGTTCCAGCTTCCCCAAACAAACAGAACAAAACCTTTCATGCTTTCTATCTCTCTTGTCCCAACCAAATCAGTTAGTCCATCTCTCCACTCTCATATCAACAACCTTGTGCGCATGTTGCATATGCAGGTAGCTCAGAATCTGGAGAACCAGTGTAGGTTAGCTGAGTCATAGCAAAGAGATCGCCAGTTCCTAACCATTGTCAATGAAACAAGGTTAGAGAACATAAGATTATCTGCTACATTAGATGCGGCGATGCTCAAGCTAACCATCAATGAGCAAGAGATTCGGCAGTTAACAAAATCTCGTGATGACACAAGGAATCGTCTTGCCATTGTAGAGTATGAGAATCAGAAGCTTAGGAAACGGTTTGATCGTTATTTCAGTAAGCATAAGAGACTCACGTGTAATGATTGAGATAATGGTGACGACAGTGAAGAAGAAAAAGATGAGGAAGATGAACATGATCATGAATCTGGGAAAGGCCAAACTGGAATGATGATGAGTCAGATAAAGATCAGGGTAGTGATGGTAGTGCTAAGGCAAGAAAGACCAAAACAGCCGATGCACAATTCAGGGAGAGACAAGCAAAGAGAGATCCGGATGTAGGTGGTGAACCTGGTGCGGGATAATCTTCCTCGCAACCAGGTCCAACGGAAGAAGACTTGTGATAATTCAGGAAGGTTGTAGTGTCTAAAGAAGTGCCACTGGAGTGGACCGAACAGCTCTACAACATGTTCTTTACAGATGATGACGGGAACCCAGTGACCAAACCGTATATGGATTTGGAGGAAAGTGAAATACCTCCAGAACCATCCAGAGAAGAGGTTGCCCAGATCTTCGGTCTGACATATGAATAGGTCATCCCAACCGATATTCTGAGAAGTTTAATGAAGATGGTCCGTTGGACGATATTGAGATCGAAGATATCACTGAAGAAGAATACCCTGAATATGTCCAGGAAGATGAGCATATACATGTTGAGATCCCAGTGTCCACACATGACGATTTTGATTTAATAGACATATGGTTGAAGTCGCAGTCGCTTGAAGATGAACCAGAGACTAATCAGGAAAGAAAAGGGTTCAAGTGGAATGTGAGGCATGGTGTTTAAAAAGAAAACATGAGCCGGTCTAAGCGAAGACGGTGAACCAAAAATGGAATCTCATGTCTAGTAATATTGTTAGTTGGATGTATGTGGCTCCGGCAACCGCGATTGGGATCAAGTTTGAGAGTGGCATTCTATATTTTGAAAGTGTTTACAAAATCAAGTCCATGCCATACTAATATGTTCGCGATCTTTCTATATTGATGCCGGTAAAGTCGAACAACACATTGGATATGTTCAGAAGCTTAATCGAGATAGAGAGAAACACCAGGTGGGTTTACGTGACTCCGCAATATCCGAAAAGCTACCAGTCGACAGAAATTCATCATATCACTGGGAAGTCGATCTGGAAACACAAGATCACCTGAGAATCTGACCAAGATCCCGCTTGTGCCGATAGAGCTGGATTTCTTGGACAAGTTCATTTTTTGATACTATGACTATCTTACGACTGAAGCTGTGATTTTGCTAAAGAATGATCCAAAGATCTACCGCAAGCTCAGATTCTTCGATCCAGTGTGGCTAATGAATCTGTCTAAAGCTGACATGAAGACATTAAACGAGAATCGGGTTCATTTCCAAGATCAAGATGCAGATCAAGTTGTGCGCTTCCAGAAGATGATCAGGTACTGCGTGGGAAAAAAAATATTCACTCGGGATGTGACTAGTCGAAGTTGCTGATTATCGAAGCTTGAAGAGTTGTTGTTTGGAAGACTGTTGATTGGTGTTGTTGTTGAAAGTTTTGAAGATATCTAGGTAGGTCCAAGGGGGAGTCTATTAGTACACCCTACAGCTATGTCCCTAGCATAGATATAGTATTTGGATCGTGTATGTATGTTTTAGAGATGTTCAGGTAGTATTTTGAGCGTTTAGGGGTATTTTCGTCATTATTGTAATAGTTCAAGCATATGAAGTGTCATATGCCTGACACCCTAGGCGTATAAGATTCATATGCCTAGAAAACTCCAGGCGTATAGCACTCAGCCTATAAATACCCCAACTTGTTCAACCATTTGTAACTTTTGCAATTTCTTAACAAGGTTCATATGCCTAGAAAACTCCAGGCGTATGGCACTCAGCCTATAAATACCCCAACTTGTTCAACCATTTGTAACTTTTGCAATTTCTTAACAAGGTGCTACCCATTTAGTGTGTGATATTGTGTGTGTCTTCTTAATCATTTACATATCATTCTAATCCTTTATCAAACACTTATAACAACTAACCGGATCATTGATTCCGACTTTGATCCGTTACGCGCGCAATATTCAATTCTTGTTGATCCTACACATTCGTCCAAGTGGATAAGGTGAATGAGTCTAAATTATAAATACCCATTTTGTCAAAGCCCCCATTAGCACTTGAGAGATGCTAGAGTTTTGTGATTTTTGGCGCATTATCTTATCGTATCTGAGTCTTAAACACTCGTGATCTGTTTATTAATCGAGAAAGTATTTTATAGCAACTCTATACAAGTTTTTGTGTGTGTTTGATCTATATTTGTTGCAAAACTATAACCCGAGGATTCCATACACGTGTAGAAACTTGTGATTCTGGATTCGTCCAATAGGCCTACAAATTTCAATTTTCCATGAAAAAACGTGGTTGAACTAAGTGCCGGTCGTGGGGTGTTGATTCGAGTCGGGTCCTGAGGTAAGCAAGTAAGGAATGGTGGGTTTGGTGGTTTGGGCTGTGATGACATGGGCCAATGGGTATTGGGCTAAGGATGTATGGTTATGGGAGGGTAGTGCTGGTTTGGTTATGGTTTTAAAAACTCTTTTTTTATATATAAAAAAAAGCCCACTTTTTCATTCTAAGTTTCATAAAAATTATAAATAAATTTATAAAATTTAAATATTTTTTTAATCAAACTAAGAATATTATTTATTTTTTTAATGGAATAAAATTGTATTTAGAATATACTTAGTAATAAAAAGTTTTAATTAAATAATATATTATTTAATTAAAAACGTAACATATTTTTTTATAAATAATTAGAATATTTATTGAATTAGGATTACGATTATGATTAGGGATGACAACGGGTCGGGTATGGATCGGGTTTGGCTAATACCATATCCATACCCGGTTATAAAATCTCATACCATACCCGTCCCATTACTCGTCGGGTTTTTGTCGGGTATCACCCGTCGGGTATAGAGCATACCCGCGGGTATCGGGTATACCCGTTGGTATCTACATGTAAATATATATTTTTATTTTCTTTTATAGTCTTATGTTTTAAGAAATCTAGAGTATATGAAATTGTAATAAGCAACATATATATTATCATCACCATAATAATCTTTGAAACATTTAATATGTAAATATATATTATAGTATAAATTTTGGAAACTATTTCTATATTTCATAGCATATAAATATAAATAATAATGTTATTAGAATATATATTTTAAACGAAAAGTTTACTCTTCAAATAATGAATCTACTAGAATGGAACATCACTAAAAATAGTTAAGAAGAGATATATATATATATATATATAACTTGAAAGTATTCGGGTATATATTTCGGGTAAACGGGTATTTAGTTTCGGGCAATCGGGTCGGGTATCACCTAATACCAAACCCGTCCCATACCCACGAAATATTTTTTTCCAATACCAAACCTGCCCCATACCCGTCAGGTATCGGGTATACCCGTCCCAAATGCTTTGTGTCACTCCCTCAAATTCTACATGTGGGGTTTTACCGCGAGGCGCGTGACATACCAGGATCCAAGTCAACTGTCACAACGAACAACAACTATATGTGAAAAGATACGTAAACCAAACCATGCAATAGTTTAAAAACCATGATCCAAAACACAGCGGAAGAAATTTAAGTTTACAAAAAAAAAACCGAATGAAGATAAAACATGAATTTAAAGTTTCGACAATCCAAAACATGAAACATGATCCTAGACGCGAGTGCGACTCCATGCACCTAGCCCAACTACTGCTACCTTAGCGACCTGAGAAAACATGCTAAAAACGTCAACATATAATACTGGTTAGTTCACAGGTTTTTCAATAAATATTTCGTTAATCCTTTAAAACCGTTACCGTTACTACTATGCTTGTGTGAACGCTAGCTAGGCGTTATGTATACATTACTACTACGGGTGAAACCATTACTGACTG
This sequence comes from Ambrosia trifida, assembly GCA_028751855.1. Classification (NCBI taxonomy): domain Eukaryota; kingdom Viridiplantae; phylum Streptophyta; class Magnoliopsida; order Asterales; family Asteraceae; genus Ambrosia; species Ambrosia trifida. The sequence continues at coordinate 161,832,398 of CM054122.1, forward strand.
TGGTGTTACTGTGTGATACCCTTATTTACGGACTACCGATATCGTCAGTAGGCCTTGTGTGATCGAGACAATATGCACCCGCCCGGCCTCCGGCCGTTGAGTGGGGTTTGTCAAGCCCAATAGAGCTATCCACATTTCCCCGCTACATCCCCGTATTAGTGGTTTCTAAGGGACTTAGATGAACCGTATAGTAATAAAATGTTAGCCATAGTATAACATGAAAACGTGTGATTAAAATGTGTAAGCATGTTTCTCCCCCGAAAAAAAAACTAGTAAAGTGTGGGGCCGTGAACTCACCTTAGACTGCTCCTTCCGTTTAAAAGTAATCCGATATGTGTGTGATAGCCCCAACTAATGGCGACCTATCAATGAGTTTAAGTAAGTGTGTTGACCACTAACCTGAAGGTTAACAAGTCCCCGATTGTCCAGATCTTGACTATGTGTGTTTAAAAGTGTGTTTGAATGTTAACCGGACATACCAAACTGACCTGACATCCCGTTAGTGACCCATTACATCAATTAATCAAGCACATAGGATTAACACATAAGTTTCAAGCACACAACACTTAGTTTGCATCAAAAATCGCACATACGGAGTATTAAGGTCGAATCAGCATACAACAGGTCCAGGTTCAACCCAATTGACCTTGGTTCGACCCCTTTGGGGTTCATTCGACCTAAACACAAGTTCATACAACCTAATACAAGTTCATTCGACCTTAACACATGTTCATTCGACCTTAATATGTGTTAATTCGACCTAAATCAAGTTCATTCGACCTAACAGAGCCACGTTTGACCTGCAGAAAAATACATTCGATCCCTGGGCTCTACCTTCAACCCCACGCTGGTCGAAGGTATCCCAGGTTCGACCCCTGCAGCTTCTTTCTTCCTAAAACGCATCAAATCGCATCAAAACTAACCAAAAACATCACGAAACATCATGAAACACTGCAGTCAAGTATGAATAACATATCCCTACAAAACCCTACCAATTTTATTCCAAAATCAATCCTTATTAATACTTACCGAAAATGGCAAACTTATGGAAACCTCACATTATGCATGAAAACTTTACCCAATTTGGAAACTTTCTGAAATCATTCAATAATCAACTCAACATGTTCAGATTATCAAGTGTAGCAAAACCCCTAACCATATTATCCATAATAACATCATGAATCAAATCCCTAAATCTATCAAAATCCCCAAAACAAGCAAAATATCATCATCCAATCAATTGATAACCCAAAATATCCAAAACCTATCATCCATAGCAGCCCTAGAACCTTTCTATAACATCTATGCAGGACATAATCATCATACAACACATAAAAACATCATTAACACAACATAACACATGTTAACTTGTACGAAAACTCATGTTCAATGATTAGGTTTTGTTTAGAAAGATGTTAGGAAGGTTTTTAATTATGAAAACCATCTTAAAACAGATCTGGACCTTTGGGGTTTAATGAAAATGAATCAAAAATGATTAAAAAGGGTTTTGAATGAAGAACACACCTTAGATCTTTGTTTAGGAGATGTTTATAGGTTAGATTATGAAAAACAAGAGCAAAAACTCCTTCCCCAGTGATTAAAGTTGATAGAGAGTGTTTAGAGACGTTTAAGGTTTGTGAAATGATGAAAAATGACAAAGTATGGTATTTATACCCAGTTATGGTTCGACCCCTCACTGAGGTCGAAGGAGAACTTAGGTGGTCGAATGAGACCTTTCTTGTTTTCCCTTCCCAGGTTCGACCCCCCTTAAGGTCGAACCTAAACATGTATTTTCCAGATTTTCCAGATTTGTCGTTTTAACGCATTTTAACACATCCTACACATGAACATGCAATCCTACCATATGTTGAGCATATATAATCATGGATAATCGTCTAAACATCGTTTAAACATGCAATTGCATAATATATACCATATACAGATCTATTCATGTTTGTTACTTAATCTAATTCATGTAATTCACCAACAACGGGACTCATGACGTGTGTGTGTGTGTGTATGTGTGTAATTAACCCAATGATCCTCTGAATCATTGAACCCTGGACAATACGTAATGAAATCTGACTCGACTGAACTAGTTAAATATGTTTAAATAAACGTTTTTCGCTAAGGTAGACTTATGTATTTGTGAAAATGTTAGCCTGAACATGCCGGGTGTCACACTTTGGGTTTTGGGTATACCTGTCGGGCTCGGATTTTTTTTGCCATCCCTAATTATGATTTGAAATAATTTACACACCACCATCAAATTGAATAATTTGGATTAAATAAGAAAATAATGGAGATGAATATTGTTGAAATTTTATTGAATAATTGGAAATAAATTAAAGAAACAATAAAGTGGAATTTTCATTAAATAATCGGAATTACAATAAATGTGAAATAAATGAAAAATTACATCATCTCACGTGAGTGTACACCGAAAAGGGGTGGGAGTCGCTTGCAGATCGAGAGGAGAGAAGAGGGTTCAATGGAGGGAAAGAAGTTATGCAAAGGAATTATTCTCACTTAAAAAACAATAGCGGTGACATGTCGTCGCTAAAATTGTAACCGCTATTACTCTTGGTACAATTAAACCTTGGCCGTCAGATCTGCTTCTCATTCAATGGCCAGATCACGTATTTTAAAAGGTCGATGTGTATCGGATCAAAGGAGGCGACTTTCTTGGTGTCGCCGTTAAAGGATTCACCATTATTGCTCGAATTTCTTGTAGCGCCGTTTTCCTTCCTCAAAAAAGAATTACTTATTTTATAACACTTTAAGTAATTATAAAAACCAGGTAAGAATATTGACTATAGAAACTAAAAAGTTTACTAATGAATAAGTATACATACTAGTGAATAAACATACGAGTAGTATTAGTGTTAATATGATCATACATCATCCTGTTACTATTGAAAAACTTAATAAAAATTAGAGATCACTTAGGGGCTGTTTGGTTGATTAAGTGTTGAATCATTAAGATGTTTGAATGGTTAAAAGGCTCTGAATGATTAAGTACTGAATGGTTCAGCTATGTACCAAGTCTGAATGGTTCAGTTATTAACCATTCCATTCATAGCTTTTTTTTAGGTTGAAACAAACAGTCTGAATACTGAACAATTCAGAGCTGAATGGTTCAAAGCTTCATTAAAAGGCTACCAAACAGGCCTTGTACTACGTTATGCGGTTCAAAAACAATGGAAAAATTACTGAAATCGTCCTTTATGTTTACCTATTTTTTCAGTAGATGTCCTTAAACTTCAAAATTGAAGAGAATCGTCCTATATGTTCTAAAATCTTTCAAGTCTCGTCCTTTAGCACTAACTTGGTTAGATTTTTTGGTTAAATTATGTCACGTGAAAGTCACGTGAGGGTATCACCTGCTCTTTTCATTTGCCACCTTTTTTAAAAATATCTCCCCAAGTATCTCTCTCTTTCACTGACTCTCAACCATCATCAACCATCACACCATCACCACCACCATCCCATCCTCTTGTCACCACACTCAAAACGTCTTCCGTTACCGCCCATAAAACACCCATAACATCCGCCTGGAATCTCACTACATCACAAACCTGTTTCACCCTAAACACAAACCTGTTTCACCCTAAATCGATGATAACCTATTTCACCCTAAACGAAAACTTGGCATAGATCAGAAAGAAATAACCTATTTCACCCTAAACACAAACTTGTTTCACCCTAAATCTGCAAGATTGTTCAACTCCAAAGCCTCTGGCGATAATGATGGTGGTGGGTTTAGGTAGGAGTGGTGTTGTAACACCCCAACCGATGGCGGAAACATCGAGGTGTCACGTAGTGACGATTGTTCAATAGCACATGGACTAAATTGTAAATATTAATAGCAAACAAACTTTCATTATCCAAAAAGGAAATACAAAAGTCTTAATAGAAATCTAAAACATAGATAAATAAATATTCAATCTTTTATTTAAGCACTAGGTCCAGCCTAAGCGTGAAAGCATGTAAGATCAAACGTCACCTGAAACATGTACAAAATAATTTCGTCAACACATATAATGTATTGGTGAGTACATCCGTTTGATATATATAGTAAAGTAAAATTTAGCAATTCGTGTGTTATTTTATAAGATGTAATAAGTGATATCCGGGTCAAATCAACCCTATGAAAGAAAAGCAGATATATATAGTATGCGCTAGTAGTAAATGTAATACATAGCAATGACGAGGACTCTCAACAGAGTCACAAGGGTATATACCATAGTACTATTCATTGAAATGCCAGGCCGCAACAGTTAATGATTTGACAGGTCATAGATACACAAAATGACATAAGCAAACACACATAAGAATTGCTATTTTAGTAAGATGAAATAGAAAATTGATAGTAAGTACATGAGTCACCCCAAAATAGTAAAACAGTAAAAAGGGAAAGATATACTCACAGTTTGCGAAAGCGATCAAAATCCACTTAAGCGGTCGTGAGCTAAGTAATGTGAATTCCGAGGAATTCAACCTATAATGTGTAAGCATACTAATAAGGAAGTGTCTAAAAAGTCTAAGGTAACTAAGGTCTAAGGCATTAGGGTTTGCTAAGTCGATTTGGGGAATTGGAGTTTTTATGATTAGTCGAATTAATGTAAAAGTTGTATATTAAAAATAATATACCAAAGTTTATAAATATGATTTGGGTAATATAGTTATTACCAATTAAATATTTAGATCAAAATATATTTGCATAATTATGACAAAATAATTTAGTTAATTACTTTAACTAATTATTATAAATAAATGCAATAATAATAAATGGATAAATAAATAACTATGTTTTCACAATGATCTACAAATGGTAAATAAGATTTTCAAACATAAAACATTTCTATTTTATAAGAAAAGTATTCATAAAATAGATATTTAATAGTACAAATAAATAATTTATTAATTATGTCTAATTAATCATAAATAAGACTAATAATTCAAGGCATGATCCAAAAATGCTATTTTTATAGAAAATAAATAATTCCTGATGTAAATAATTGAACATAATTTTCCCATACTTTTTGTAACCTTATTTATATTTAAAACTGATTTAATGAGATTAAATCATGTTTAAATGATTAAAAATAAGAAAATTAATAAAAATAAGTGTTTTCTGGTCCAATAATTTTTATTTCCGTTCATGATGATTAGAAATAATTGTCCAAAAAGTTTGAGATTAAAATTATTAAAAATGAATTTTTAATCAATTAAATATGATTAAAACCATTTAAATTAATAAAATCGTGAAAATAGATGTTTTTCAGAAAACTAAAAGTTTGACAATTTTATTTATGGTGTCAAGATGCTATGTCTAAATTTTCATAATTTTTGGAGCAAAAATCAATTTTCTATGATTAATATAAGATCTATATATATTTAATTGTATAATCCTAAAAATAATAAAACAAACAAAAAAGAAAATGGAAATGTTGGCCTAAAACCCGGCCTTAGAGGGGCTCGAACCCAGCTCCTCCCGTTTTCCAACCCACACACACACCACTAAGCCATCAGTGGCTTTTGTTGTTTCAATTTGAAAACGATTTACATTTATATTATTAATCAAAGATGTCATCTTCCCCAATTCCTCTAACCAAGAACCCTAATACTAGACCAAAACCAATAATTCGATTCAGACAAGAAGAACAAATAGAACCTTAGGGCTTATGTTCTAACAGGGCCGATTAACAAGATGGCACAAAAAAATGAGACTTACAATGCGATTTGAGGGCCGAACGAGGGAATTAAGACTCGAAAAAAAAAACTAAAATCGAGCAGCTTGGACGCGATTTAGATGTTTTTTTTGTTGTTGGTTTTGAACGAGGGCTAATGCAGATACGAATGATACCGATTATATATATAGTCGCTAAACTAAAACGCGCAATTGATTTGATAATAAAAATCTGGCGGTTACGACATTAAAGCTTTGATTAAATCAAAATTAAAACGCGTTAAAGCACCAATTATGGTCCGAAAACTGTTGAAAATCAAGGAGAAACGAAAAGCCATCGCAAAACGAACTTAATACCCGTTAAAACCCCGTTCCGGTGATCGTCGGAACCTGGCCGGAACCTGGCCGAAGATTTCAGTCGGAAAAGCGGCCATACAGGAGAGGGAATAATCTGATTTCAAAGTTTGGTCAAATGGCAGAACTGGTCCCTAGAGTTTAACATAGTTAGTTTTATAAGTAACTTAGTTAACCTTTCCTTTATAAAACATTAACCAAGTTAACTAACTTAACCCCAAATGTTTTTAAACTTTATGAAACTTTATAAAACTTGGAATTTTTTATAAAATCCATTGCGTAGACGTTTCGAGATACGTATTTGACTAAAACCTATACCCGATCCATAAATATATATATATATATATATATATATTTTGTTTGCTCTAAAATTAAATTTGAAAACGACGAAACTTACAGGGACTGAAACGAAAATATTTGGGGGACTATTATTGTAAATTAGATGAAAGTTGAGGATGACGGATGTCACAGTCTCCCCTACTTTAGAAAATTTCGTCTCGAAATTTCTTTCAAGTGAAGATTTCTGGTTGTGGAATATATGAGTATGTTATTGACGAGAAACACTTACGTATTGGTTCAAGAAAATTTTATAAACTCCGTTCGTAGGGTTCCTAAAAACAGGTATAAGATTAACAGAAAATTTACAATCATTTAGGTTCAACGTGCATTTACGGAGCATAGATCCTATAAGAATAAGATTGCCATTAGCAACCTCCACAGTAAAAGGATGGGTAATGGTGAGGACAAGTACGAGTAAGCAAATGTTCAAATTTTTAACGAGACAAAACTCCTATCTATACCGGTATCAAACAAAATCGAAGCATATAAGTTAGTAATAAGAAATATACCATTGACAACGTCGTTGGTAGCTTGATCTTGGTTATCATTAATGTTGAAAGCACGGCCACGAGCTGGAGCTGCTTGGATTGCTGGAACTGCTGGGACTGCTGGGGTTTGCTGACGAGACTGAATAAAAGCAGTTAAATGAGGACACATATCTTGCCTGTGGTTAGGATCACCACAAGCATAGCAAGTTCTGGGTTGACCAGTCCTCTGGTTTTGAGCATTCCCAGGTTCAGTTTCCCGGCAGTGAGAAGCAGTGTGGCCTGCTTTGCCGCAAGTGTCACATTTATAGCAGGGTCGAGTAGTTGGATGATGAAAGTTGCATGAAGTGCATTTAGGGTATGAACCCGAATAGTTTCCCTGACCCTTTTGAGTTTGGGGTGCAGTAGATGTGTTTGCAACAGGAACCTGGTTAAGGGGTGTAACAACAGCATAGTTCTGGTTTCCACCTTTTCGTTTCTTATTGGAACTAGAGGTAGAGACAGAGTTTGCTTGAGACGGTTCAGTGGTAGCAGGGGTTTCAGTAGGTCTTTTAGTACCCTTACGAGTTAGAGTACCATCCTTGACATGCTTGTCAGTAAGAGATGCTGCAAGACGAATGGCATCCTCTACAGTAGCAGGTTTACTTCCCATAACCGAATCATGGATCTGAGGTGGCAGTCCCTCAATATACTTCTCAATAGCCAAGGATACAGGGTTACCATACGAGGAATCAGTAAGCTTAACTCGTGGTAACAGTTGTTGTAGGGAACATTGTTTCCACTATCCTGCTTGAGGTGATAGAACTCATCCTCCAATTTCTTCATCTCACTACGAGGACAGAACTCAGTAGTCATGGCGATTTTGAAATCATCCCAAGACATAGCTAAAGCAGCTTCCGTCCCTCGAGCATGTTTTTCACCACTCCACCAAGTAAGCGCTCTCTTTTGAAGAACACCCGTGGCATGACGAACACGTAGGTTGTCTGGACAGTCGCTATTAATGAACGTATTCTCCATACTTTCGAACCATTCAAGTAACCCAGTGGCTCCCTCAGTGCCATTAAACTTGCTGGGATGACAAGAGTTGAAGTGCTTGAAAGTGCACTTATTCTCACTAGCCCCACCATTTCCATTTGTATTCCCGTCAGAGTTCCCATTCGAGCTACCGTTCAGGTTAAGGTTTGGAATAATAGCATTAATGATGTTAGGAACAAGTGTTTCCAACTTGTCATTGAGCATGGTCGCAATACGCTGATCAGATTTCAACTTAGCTTGACGCTTAGAAGCTCTTTTACGAGATTCGCGGTCAGACATCTACAAAAATAAAGCAATACTTATGAGATCCAATTTCAAGATTTTGAATGACACATAGCATACAAGGAATTTGCATAATTAATGAGTAACTTAGAAATCAATATGGGAAAAGTTCAATAGATTAATGATGAAAATCAAATCATTATAAAAGCAAATGAAATATCAAGAATAAAATGAGATATTTGGGATTGTTTATCAGGAAACTGGTGACTAACCAAAGAAATTGAAATATTATTAGTGACTCGTGGGAGCGTACTTTAGCCTATAAGTGAATGCTCATCCCGAGAATTCCCAGGTAGGTAAACGGGTCCCTCGTCTGATTGGGATTTATGCGAATTACCAACCTAGACAGAAAACTCAGAATACAGGCGCTCAACCTTCCAGATTGCACGTGCCCCGTCACAAATAATTTCCAAAACTTTAGCGGATCTTGAAATGTGGAAATATATATATCCTTGAGATGTGGATTTCACTCCTAACTCAAAGATATACTTCCAAATAGTAAAAAATATGATGGAGTGAAACTGGTCACTAAGATAAGGATATCACCCCTAGCTTAGTGAGTAAGTTTCTTTTGGAGGAATAGATTCCTTGAGATTTGGACGTCTCCTATCTCGAAAGGAAAATATTCCAAGATAAATAAATAAATAAATAAAACATATAGAGAGTGAAACTATTCACCAAGGTATGGATATCACTCCTAACTTGGTGTTTTCGTTCCATTTGTAGAATAAAGATCTTCTCTGAGTATAATGAAAAGTAAAAGGAGAAAATCTATCTAAAGAAATATGAGAATAAAAGAAAGCATATAATGGGTAGCTTAGTTATAGTCTAGGTCAAGAGCATTTACTAATAACCTAATTCCCTATAACCATGGCTCTGATACCAATCTGTAACACCCCAACCGATAGCGGAAACATCGAGGTGTCACGTAGTGACGATTGTTCAATAGCACATGGACTAAATTGTAAATATTAATAGCAAACAAACTTTCATTATCCAAAAAGGAAATACAAAAGTCTTAATAAAAATCTAAAACATAGATAAATAAATATTCAATCTTTTATTTAAGCACTAGGTCCAGCCTAAGCGTGAAAGCATGTAAGATCAAACGTCACCTGAAACATGTACAAAATAATTTCGTCAACACATATAATGTATTGGTGAGTACATCCGTTTGATATATATAGAAAAGTAAAATTTAGCAATTCGTGTGTTATTTTATAAGATGTAATAAGTGATATCCGGGTCAAATCAACCCTATGAAAGAAAAGCAGATATATATAGTATGCGCTAGTAGTAAATGTAATACATAGCAATGACGAGGACTCTCAACAGAGTCACAAGGGTATATACCATAGTACTATTCATTGAAATGCCAGGCCGCAACGGTTAATGATTTGACAGGTCATAGATACACAAAATGACATAAGCAAACACACATAAGAATTGCTATTTTAGTAAGATGAAATAGAAAATTGATAGTAAGTACATGAGTCACCCCAAAATAGTAAAACAGTAAAAAGGGAAAGATATACTCACAGTTTGCGAAAGCGATCAAAATCCACTTAAGCGGTCGTGAGCTAATTAATGGGAATTTCGAGGAATTCAACCTATAATGTGTAAGCATACTAATAAGGAAGTGTCTAAAAAGTCTAAGGTAACTAAGGTCTAAGGCATTAGGGTTTGCTAAGTCGATTTGGGGAATTGGAGTTTTTATGATTAGTCGAATTAACGTAAAAGTTGTATATTAAAAATAATATACCAAAGTTTATAAATATGATTTGGGTAATATAGTTATTACCAATTAAATATTTAGATCAAAAAATATTTGCTTAATTATGACAAAATAATTTAGTTAATTAGTTTAACTAATTATTATAAATAAATGCAATAATTATAAATGGATAAATAAATAACTATGTTTTTCACAATGATCTACAAATGGTAAATAAGATTTTCAAACATAAAACATTTCTATTTTATAAGAAAAGTATTCATAAAATAGATATTTAATAGTACAAATAAATAATTTATTAATTATGTCTAATTAATCATAAATAGGACTAATAATTCAAGGCATGATCCAAAAATGCTATAGAAAATAAATAATTCCTGATGTAAATAATTGAACATAATTTTCCCATACTTTTTGTAACCTTATTTATATTTAAAACTGATTTAATGAGATTAAATCATGTTTAAATGATTAAAAATAAGAAAATTAATAAAAATAAGTGTTTTCTGGTCCAATAATTTTTATTTCCGTTCATGATGATTAGAAATAATTGTCCAAAAAGTTTGAGATTAAAATTATTATAATAAAACAAACAAAAAAGAAAATGGAAATGTTGGCCTAAAACCCGACCTTAGAGGGGCTCGAACCCAGCTCCTCCCGTTTTCCAACCCACACACACACCACTAAGCCATCAGTGGCTTTTGTTGTTTCAATTTGAAAACGATTTACATTTATATTATTAATCAAAGATGTCATCTTCCCCAATTCCTCTAACCAAGAACCCTAACCCTAGACTAAAACCAATAATTCGATTCAGACAAGAAGAACAAATAGAACCTTAGGGCTTATGTTCTAACAGGGCCGATGTGACACCTGGCAAATTCGGGTTAACAACGTTGTCTAGATGAAAGTCTACCTTAGCGAGTCACGTGTATATTGTACTTAACTGGGTTAGTTAAGTCGGGTTATGGTTCGGGAACTACTAGTTAGTCTAGAAGATCATTGGATGTTGGTCTAGAGGTTCATTAGATGTCGGTCCTTAACCAAGTGTACAAACGGGGACGATCGGTGGGATCGTCAGGGCATACGGAACATACGAGTCTCGAGTCCCGGGAATTGGTGAACGAGTGTAAATATGTGTATTTACTTGTGTTATGTGTTTACAATCATTATGTGACTTATCGGTATGATAATATGTATTAACATATGTTAAAACGGGGTTTAACGCACAAAACACACAAAGGGAACCCCTACAGGCGATTAGGAAGCCTAATCGCCCATAGGGGAGGCGAGTAGGGCACATTAGGGGCGAGTAGGAGCCCAATCGTGTGTACATAGGGGCGATTAGACCCAATCTCATGCGATTAGCAGCCCTAATCGCATGTAGCTGCTGCATACTCGCCTATAACGTGCTGGACGACTAGAAACGCCTATAAATACAACACTTAACCTCCTAAACTCACTAATATTAACCCTAGTCGTCCCATAACCGCCCCAAACACTTAAACAACCTCTGGAAGGCGATTTTGATCAAAAACACAAGGTTTCAAGGTCTAATCATCATCCTTTTGCAATTCCAAGGTTTAATTCTCATCCATAATACTTTGTAAACGTTTTTAATCAATCCCTAATGGTCCAGACCTGTTCATAAACGAAAAAGATTTCTGAAGATCGTCAATAAGAGTTATTAATCGGATTATAATTAATAAACATGTGTTATGGGTATGTATGATTAGAAAGATAGGATTTTTATGAATCTTGATGATGTGTTGATGTGTTATCATGCTAGGTCAGAAGTAATATTGTTATTATAATGATAGGAATCTCAGTAATTGGATAATAGGGTTATGATTACATGCGTTATTTGAATGTTGCATGCTATGTGTATGTGTTTGGATTGCTTTGGTTGCATGCAGGACTGATTTTACGAGGATGAACGAAGGGTTTTGGGTTGAACATGTTTAGGATAGTGTTTGGGATGATATTGGGTAGTTACACACGCTCTGGATCTGATTTGGAGCGTTAAACGCGCGAAAAACCGGAACAGCAAGGTTACAGGCGATTAGCCTTTCTAATCGCGTGTATTGGGGGGCGATTAGCCCCACTCGCGTGTAATCATGGGCGAGTAGGCCCACTCGCCTGGCTACAGGGGCGAGTAGGCCAAATCGTGTGGTCCTAAGGGCGATTAGCCCTAATCGCCTGCCTTGAGGGGCGATTAGCCCTAATCACGTGACATTTAATGCGATTAGCCTCCCTAATCGCGTGTACTGCTGCTGTAAGTGTAAATTAGCATTCCGAGACCCGATTTGACATGTAGTAACATGCTAGGAACCTCGTAACATGTCTAATAACTTGGTAACATATATTTGGAGGTATTTCGGTGATACGTGAACTATGTGCTATAACTTGTTGTGTGTTAACGTATGTTAAGTGTACTTGCGTTATTGTATGTTTTGGGAGCGTAACCATAACACGGGGAGTCTCGGGTCACCAATGGGATGTCGAGTCTTGTACTTTGGGTCGGTTAAACAGTCACGGTGTTTTCAAACAAACTTGGTTATGGTCTGGACATCTAGGGACTAATTAACCTGCGGGTTATTAGTCTAAGTACTTGTAACTGTCGTATGTTAGGTCGCCACTGTACGGGGCTAACATAGCAGCTGAGTTTACTCGGGATTAGGAGTAAAGCAACTTAAGGTGAGTTTACGGCCCCTCTTTTAACTGGTTTTACGTTTTCGGGGGAGAAAACATGTGTTAAAACAACTATTTGGTAAATCACTGTCATACTATGGGTTCTAACGTATACTACACGATCTTTGGAAGTCCCGGGGGGAACCATGAATGTGCGGGTTTGCACAACGGGGAAATGTGAATAGCGCTATTGGGAGTGACCAACCCCGCTCGTCGGCTTGGAGGGCCGGGCGAGTGCATATTGTCTCAAACAGGAACAACAGGAACATTTGGAACTATTCGGGCACAAAACTGGTATACGTGTTAGTAATGGTTTTCCAATCGTGGTAGTAGCAAAACGTACGCCTAGCTAGCGTATACTGGTTTTCTATTTGTTATAGTATGGACAGGTGGACTTGGTACTTGAACTGCAAACCTGTAAACTCACCAGCATTTTTGTGCTGACGTAAACTTTTACATGTTTTCTCAGGTCGCTAAGGTAGCACAGGGGAACTAGGGCGCACGCGTCTGCACGGCGTCTAGATAGAGTTGCATGATTTCACAAACATTGAACTTGGTTTATTCATGTTGAACTTTGTTTTAAATAAGCTTCCGCTGTAAACAGGATTTTAAAACTATGTTTTGGTATTGCATTAATTACATTTAGACTTGTTTATTGTGATCGTTGGTTTGGATCCTGGTTTGTCATGCGCCTCGCGGTAAAACTCCGCAAGTGGATTTTGAGGGTGTGACAGATTGGTATCAGAGCCAATGGTTATAGTGAACTAGGACTGCATGTAGAGTCTAGTCTATAGCCGAGTCGCACACACTAGACGATCACATGGTACTAAACGTTATAGTGGTTTACGTATGGTCTTGTCAGGGTGTCTCTAAATCGTTGGTCTTTCTACGTTACATCATCCGTTCTATCTTAGGTTGGGTTACTTGTTTCCTAGGCAGTGTAGTCTATTGGGGTAACTCGTGTGCTCTTGAGATTTGTCCAAGGCTCGGACATCTCCCTTTCGTATTCCAATAGAAGCATATGTCATGAACTACCGTAGTATTACGGTGTGTGGCTAAGAGTCTATGTTCGGTGATTTGAACTTTGAACTAGGAGAACACTTGGAGGACCATGTAGAGCGTTTTATCATTTTGGGTGCACACAAAATCATAAAACGAAATGCATGGAAGCACTAGTGAGCTCTGGGTTTGAGGGGATAGTCCTGGATTGGATCTGGCTTTAATCTTGTGAACATTAGTGGTTATCTTTAACTGCGCAACTAAATTTTCTCGTTCTTTCTGCCAGAATCATGTCTGGAGTGCGTGGAGGACGAGGAGGTGGACGCGGTGGTGGTCGTGGTGGTGCTGGTGGTCGTGGTGGAGGTATTAACCTGTCACAGGCTGATCTGAACAACTTGCTCCAGGCTGCCTTTCAGTTAGGGCACAACGGTGGTGGTAAGTTGTTTTATCCATTTTCTTTACCTCATTGGTGAGTCTTGTGTACGTTATTCGTGGTTTCTCATACGTTTCATTTCAGGTGGTCCTGTTGACCCACCCCCACCCATGTGCACCTATAAGATGTTCCGGGACTGCAAGCCCCAGGAATTCTCTGGCACCGAGGGTGCGGTCAGTTTGCTTAGGTGGTTGGAGAAAGTGGAGTCGGTATTCTTGATGTGTAACTGTCTCCCAGAAGATCGGGTGAAGTATTCGGCTGCGTTATTTCAAGACGTGGCATTGACTTGGTGGAATGGTATTACCCAGAATATGGGTATTGGGGAGGCATATGCTATGCCGTGGGAGAACTTTGTACAGTTGCTGAAGCGGGAGTATTGCCCGAGAGAAGAGGTACAGAAGCTGGAGCATGAGGTGTGGAACCTCAAGATGACTGGGTCGGAAATCGAGAAGTATACCGTGAGGAGAAATGAGTTGGCAGTGCTATGTCCCGATTTGCACGTGCCAGAGTATCGTAAGATTGAACATTATGTCTCAGGGTTGGTGCCGGAAATTGCAGGGTTAGTGGCTGCTGGGAATCATCCTACTTATGCGGAGGTAGTTCGATCTGCACATAGGATGACTAATTTAAAGGTGAATGAGGGGATTTTGCCGGCGAAAGGTTCGACTGCTAAGACTCCAGAGAACAATAAGCGCAAGTGGGAAAACGACGGGAAAGGATCTGGGTCTACGCAGCAGGGTAAAAAGTTTGATAATGGGGGTTCATCGTCTTCGGGTAATAAGCAGGGTGGTTATGCAGGAAAACTACCCAAATGCAACAAGTGTGGACGCCATCACCAAGGGAACTGCGACAGTAACCGTTGTCACCGCTGCCAGCGAACAGGCCACTATGCTAAAGACTGTCGGGTTACACTTCCATCGACTCAGGCTCCGACCAACAGTTCAGCTCCGACTACTCAGGGGACTACAGGGAAACAGGGATGCTACAACTGTGGTGACACTGGGCATTACAAGAAGGATTGCCCAAAACTGAAACAGGGTGGAAATAACGGGAATGGGAACAACGGGAGCGGCGGCAGAAATGCACGTGCCTTCGTAATTGGAGCTGCTGAGGCTAGGCAGGACCCTGATACAGTCACCGGTACGTTTCTTCTCAATAATCACTCTGTTAGCGTATTGTTTGATTCTGGTGCCGACAAGAGTTTTGTATCCATGGACGTTAGTCGACTGCTAGATGTAGTATCTGTACCATTAGAGACCAAGTATATTATTGAGTTGGCTGACGGTAAAACGATTGAAGCTACTAGTGTTCTTCGGGAGTGTCAGTTAGAGTTGTCGGGTTTATCGTTTCCCATCGACCTTATGCCGGTACCATTGGGTAGTTTCGACGTTGTGGTAGGAATGGATTGGTTATCTTTGTATCGCGCGGAGATTGTCTGTTACGATAAAGTTATTCGGATTCCTCTCCCTGATGGAGAATTTCTTTCTGTGTACGGTATCAAGGGTGGTGTTTCACTAAACATCATCTCTAGCATGAAAGCCCTTAAGTGTCTTCGAAAGGGTTATCCAGCCGTTTTGGCGCTCTTATCTGTTTCCACTAGTGACGAGAAGAAGATTGACGACATTCCGGTGGTACGCGAGTTTTCTGATGTTTTTCCCGATGATTTGTCTGGTCTTCCTCCTCATCGTCAAGTCGAGTTCGGTATTGATCTGGTACCAGGGGCTGCTCCTATTGCTCGGGCCCCCTACCGTCTTGCACCTCCCGAGATGCAGGAGTTGTCTAGTCAGTTACAGGAACTCTTGGACAAGGGTTTCATCCGGCCAAGTTCTTCCCCTTGGGGAGCCCCGATTTTATTTGTCAAAAAGAAGGATGGGAGTTTCCGATTGTGTGTAGACTACAGAGAGCTGAACAAGTTGACCGTCAAGAACCGTTATCCTCTTCCACGTATCGATGATCTATTCGACCAGCTCCAGGGTTCTAGTTATTATTCCAAGATTGATTTGAGGTCCGGTTATCACCAGCTGCGCGTCAGGGAGGCTGACGTTGCAAAGACTGCTTTTCGAACACGTTATGGCCATTTCGAGTTCTTGGTCATGCCTTTCGGTCTCACGAACGCACCGGCGGTTTTCATGGACTTGATGAACCGCGTCTGTAAACCGTATCTGGACAAGTTTGTCATTGTGTTTATTGATGACATTCTGATCTACTCCAAGAACGAGACCGAACACGGGGAACATCTGCGGTTAGTTTTGGAACTCTTGCGACGGGAACAGCTTTACGCCAAGTTCTCAAAGTGTGACTTTTGGTTACGCGAAGTCCAATTCCTAGGACATGTGGTTAATGAACTAGGGATTCATGTCGATCCTGCTAAAATCGAAGCGATCAAGGACTGGGGAGCACCAAAGACGCCAACTAAGGTGCGGCAATTCCTAGGCCTTGCGGGCTACTATCGTCGTTTCATTCAGGGGTTCTCGAAGATTGCTCAACCCCTCACCACTCTCACTCAGAAGGATAAGAAGTTCGACTGGGGTGAATCACAAGAGTCCGCGTTTGAAGAACTGAAGTCTAAACTGTGTTCTGCTCCTATTCTGTCTTTACCTGAGGGTCCTGATGATTTTGTCGTTTACTGTGATGCTTCCATTCATGGACTCGGTTGCGTGTTGATGCAGCGCGAGAAAGTGATTGCGTATGCTTCTCGTCAACTCAAAGTGCACGAGAAGAACTACACAACTCATGACTTGGAATTGGGTGCCGTGGTATTCGCGTTGAAAATTTGGAGACATTACTTGTACGGTACCAAATGCACCATCTACACCGATCACAAGAGTCTCCAACACATTTTCGACCAACAACACTTGAACATACGGCAGCGTCGCTGGATTGAACTTTTGAACGATTATGATTGTGCTATCAAGTACCACCCTGGCAAGGCGAATGTTGTAGCAGACGCCTTGAGCAGGAAGGAATCAACTAAACCTCGTCGTATTCGGGCGTTGCAGCTCACCATCCATTCGTCGCTACCTGATCAACTCCGTTCTGCCCAGCTAGAAGCTTTGAAGGAGGAAAACCTTAAAGCTGAAACTATGCACGGTGCCGACAAGCACCTAGAGCGAAGGCCTGATGGCCTGCACTATTTCGCAGAACGTATATGGGTTCCTTTATTTGGGGGACTACGGGAGCTTGTCCTTGATGAGGCTCATAAGTCCCGGTATTCTATTCATCCTGGTTCGGATAAGATGTACCAAGATCTGAAGGTGCTTTACTGGTGGCCAAACATGAGGTCGGACATAGCCTCATACGTGAGCAAATGCTTGACCTGTGCTAAGGTCAAGGTGGAATACCAGAAACCGTCGGGTCTCTTGCAACAACCTGAAATTCCGGAATGGAAATGGGAACGGATTACTATGGATTTTGTCACACAACTTCCTAAGTCACCAAGTGGGAACGACAAGATATGGGTGATTGTCGATCGGTTAACGAAATCAGCTCATTTTCTTGCTATTAAGGAGACCGACACTATGGATCGATTGGCTCGTCTTTACTTGAAAGAGGTTGTTTCTAAACACGGGGTACCTGTTTCTATCATCTCGGATCGTGACTCCCATTTTACTTCTCACTTCTGGAAGTCTTTGCACAAGGCTTTGGGTACCCAACTAGACATGAGTACGGCTTACCATCCACAGACTGACGGTCAGAGTGAGCGTACTATTCAAACTTTAGAAGACATGCTGCGGGCATGTGTGATCGATTTTGGGAAGGGTTGGGAAGCTCATCTGCCGTTGGTAGAATTCTCATACAACAACAGTTATCATACGAGCATCAAGGCTGCTCCGTTCGAGGCACTGTACGGACGGAAATGCCGCTCTCCTCTTTGTTGGGCTGAGGTGGGTGAGAGTCAACTCACTGGGCCCGAACTAGTGTACGAGACTTCGGAAAAGATCGTACAGGTTCGTAATCGGTTGGCGGCGGCACGGGACCGGCAAAAGAGTTATGCTGATCAGCGTCGCAAACCACTGGAGTTCCAAGTCAATGACAAGGTACTTCTAAAAGTCTCACCGTGGAAGGGCGTCATACGCTTTGGGAAGCGTGGCAAGCTCAACCCGCGATATGTTGGCCCATTTACGATCCTGGAACGGATTGGGCCGGTGGCATATCGACTTGATCTACCGACGGAGCTCGGTAACGTACATAACGTCTTTCACGTGTCAAACTTGAAGAAGTGTCTGGCTGACGAGTCTCTCATAGTTCCACTAGAAGAGATCAAGGTTGATGATCGTCTTCGGATTGTGGAAGAACCTGTGGAGATCCTTGATTACAAGATTCGTAGCCTACGTCACAGCAAGATTCGTATCGTTAAGGTTCGGTGGAACTCGAACCGGAGACCGGAATATACGTGGGAACGGGAGGATCAGATGAAGTCTAAGTATCCTCATCTCTTTCCTAAGGAAGCGTTCGAGTCGAGACATGTCTCATCGGCAGCTGAATGAATCTCGGGTCGAGATTCCTTTTAACGTGGGGATGATGTGACAACTCGGGTAAACCTCTATTTTCGTTTCTATCTTTTTGTTTGTTCCTTCGTTACTTCTTTTTGTTCTTTCTGTACTTGTACAAATTTTCGGGACGAAAATTCTTTTAACGTGGGGATGATGTGACACCTGGCAAATTCGGGTTAACAACGTTGTCTAGATGAAAGTCTACCTTAGCGAGTCACGTGTATATTGTACTTAACTGGGTTAGTTAAGTCGGGTTATGGTTCGGGAACTACTAGTTAGTCTAGAAGATCATTGGATGTTGGTCTAGAGGTTCATTAGATGTCGGTCCTTAACCAAGTGTACAAACGGGGACGATCGGTGGGATCGTCAGGGCATACGGAACATACGAGTCTCGAGTCCCGGGAATTGGTGAACGAGTGTAAATATGTGTATTTACTTGTGTTATGTGTTTACAATCATTATGTGACTTATCGGTATGATAATATGTGTTAACATATGTTAAAACGGGGTTTAACGCACAAAACACACAAAGGGAACCCCTACAGGCGATTAGGAAGCCTAATCGCCCATAGGGGAGGCGAGTAGGGCACATTAGGGGCGAGTAGGAGCCCAATCGTGTGTACATAGGGGCGATTAGACCCAATCTCATGCGATTAGCAGCCCTAATCGCATGTAGCTGCTGCATACTCGCCTATAACGTGCTGGACGACTAGAAACGCCTATAAATACAACACTTAACCTCCTAAACTCACTAATATTAACCCTAGTCGTCCCATAACCGCCCCAAACACTTAAACAACCTCTGGAAGGCGATTTTGATCAAAAACACAAGGTTTCAAGGTCTAATCATCATCCTTTTGCAATTCCAAGGTTTAATTCTCATCCATAATACTTTGTAAACGTTTTTAATCAATCCCTAATGGTCCAGACCTGTTCATAAACGAAAAAGATTTCTGAAGATCGTCAATAAGAGTTATTAATCGGATTATAATTAATAAACATGTGTTATGGGTATGTATGATTAGAAAGATAGGATTTTTATGAATCTTGATGATGTGTTGATGTGTTATCATGCTAGGTCAGAAGTAATATTGTTATTATAATGATAGGAATCTCAGTAATTGGATAATAGGGTTATGATTACATGCGTTATTTGAATGTTGCATGCTATGTGTATGTGTTTGGATTGCTTTGGTTGCATGCAGGACTGATTTTACGAGGATGAACGAAGGGTTTTGGGTTGAACATGTTTAGGATAGTGTTTGGGATGATATTGGGTAGTTACACACGCTCTGGATCTGATTTGGAGCGTTAAACGCGCGAAAAACCGGAACAGCAAGGTTACAGGCGATTAGCCTTTCTAATCGCGTGTATTGGGGGGCGATTAGCCCCACTCGCGTGTAATCATGGGCGAGTAGGCCCACTCGCCTGGCTACAGGGGCGAGTAGGCCAAATCGTGTGGTCCTAAGGGCGATTAGCCCTAATCGCCTGCCTTGAGGGGCGATTAGCCCTAATCACGTGACATTTAATGCGATTAGCCTCCCTAATCGCGTGTACTGCTGCTGTAAGTGTAAATTAGCATTCCGAGACCCGATTTGACATGTAGTAACATGCTAGGAACCTCGTAACATGTCTAATAACTTGGTAACATATATTTGGAGGTATTTCGGTGATACGTGAACTATGTGCTATAACTTGTTGTGTGTTAACGTATGTTAAGTGTACTTGCGTTATTGTATGTTTTGGGAGCGTAACCATAACACGGGGAGTCTCGGGTCACCAATGGGATGTCGAGTCTTGTACTTTGGGTCGGTTAAACAGTCACGGTGTTTTCAAACAAACTTGGTTATGGTCTGGACATCTAGGGACTAATTAACCTGCGGGTTATTAGTCTAAGTACTTGTAACTGTCGTATGTTAGGTCGCCACTGTACGGGGCTAACATAGCAGCTGAGTTTACTCGGGATTAGGAGTAAAGCAACTTAAGGTGAGTTTACGGCCCCTCTTTTAACTGGTTTTACGTTTTCGGGGGAGAAAACATGTGTTAAAACAACTATTTGGTAAATCACTGTCATACTATGGGTTCTAACGTATACTACACGATCTTTGGAAGTCCCGGGGGGAACCATGAATGTGCGGGTTTGCACAACGGGGAAATGTGAATAGCGCTATTGGGAGTGACCAACCCCGCTCGTCGGCTTGGAGGGCCGGGCGAGTGCATATTGTCTCAAACAGGAACAACAGGAACATTTGGAACTATTCGGGCACAAAACTGGTATACGTGTTAGTAATGGTTTTCCAATCGTGGTAGTAGCAAAACGTACGCCTAGCTAGCGTATACTGGTTTTCTATTTGTTATAGTATGGACAGGTGGACTTGGTACTTGAACTGCAAACCTGTAAACTCACCAGCATTTTTGTGCTGACGTAAACTTTTACATGTTTTCTCAGGTCGCTAAGGTAGCACAGGGGAACTAGGGCGCACGCGTCTGCACGGCGTCTAGATAGAGTTGCATGATTTCACAAACATTGAACTTGGTTTATTCATGTTGAACTTTGTTTTAAATAAGCTTCCGCTGTAAACAGGATTTTAAAACTATGTTTTGGTATTGCATTAATTACATTTAGACTTGTTTATTGTGATCGTTGGTTTGGATCCTGGTTTGTCATGCGCCTCGCGGTAAAACTCCGCAAGTGGATTTTGAGGGTGTGACAGCCGATTAACAAGATGGCACAAAAAAATGAGACTTACAATGCGATTTGAGGGCCGAACGAGGGAATTAAGACTCGAAAAAAAAACTAAAATCGAGCAGCTTGGACGCGATTTAGATGTTTTTTTTGTTGTTGGTTTTGAACGAGGGCTAATGCAGATACGAATGATACCGATTATATATATAGTCGCTAAACTAAAACGCGCAATTGATTTGATAATAAAAATCCGGCGGTTACGACATTAAAGCTTTGATTAAATCAAAACTAAAACGCGTTAAAGCACCAATTATGGTCCGAAAACTGTTGAAAATCAAGGAGAAACGAAAAGCCATCGCAAAACGAACTTAATACCCGTTAAAACCCCGTTCCGGTGATCGCCGGAACCTGGCCGGAACCTGGCCGGAGATTTCAGTCGGAAAAGCGGCCATACAGGAGAGGGAATAATCTGATTTCAAAGTTTGGTCAAATGGCAGAACTGGTCCCTAGAGTTTAACATAGTTAGTTTTATAAGTAACTTAGTTAACCTTTCCTTTATAAAACATTAACCAAGTTAACTAACTTAACCCCAAATGTTTTTAAACTTTATGAAACTTTATAAAACTTGGAATTTTTTATAAAATCCATTGCATAGACGTTTCGAGATACGTATTTGACTAAAACCTATACCCGATCCATAAATATATATATATATATATATATATATTTTTGCTCTAAAATTAAATTTGAAAACGACGAAACTTACAAGGACTGAAACGAAAATATTTGGGGGACTATTATTGTAAATTAGATGAAAGTTGAGGGTGACGGATGTCACAGGTGTGGTGGTTGTCAGATTTAGTGGGTTCAGGCAGGAGCAGAGGTAGTGGATTGTTGTTGTTCTTCGACGAATCTAGCTTCATCGTTTGTAATGGATTGTTATTGGTGGTGGTAACCAATGATATGGTGTGTCTCATAGGATATGGTGACCAAAGCAAGAGAGAGGAGAAAGAGATGGGCGGTGATGATATTGGTGGTGGTAGTGGTGCTAGTGTGTAGTGACGATGTTAATGATGGTGGTGGTGTGTGTAGTGGTAGAAGGTGGGTTTACAAACTTATTGTGAGTTTTTTTATGTTAATAGAGATAGAAAGGCAGAGATGTAGTGAGAGAGAAAGAGAGGGGTAAAGAGTAAATTGTTTTTTTTTTTAATTTTGGACCAAAAGTATAAGTTAATTACACAACTAGTCCCTAAAAGAGTAAAAAGACAAATTTACCCTCATGTGCAATGCACATGACTGGATTTAACTAGAAAATCTAACCATGTTAGTGCTAAAGGACGAGACTTGAAAGATTTTAGAACATATAGGACGATTCACATCAGTTTTGAAGTTTAAGGACATTTACTGAAAAAATAGGTAAACATAAAGGACGATTTCTGTAATTTTTCCAAAAACAATTTAATAAATACTAAATAAAAACATTATATAATTGTTAAAAGTCGACAGGTAAGCCTTTCCATATCCAAGTGCTTTTTGGTTGTTTGTAGTTGAGCATAATAATGACAAGAAGTAGCCAATTATTAGTTAATTAAAAGTATGGTTAAGGTGTCGTATTAGAAATTATATGGACTGTGGACCCTTAAACTTCACATCATCTTTTTATATAACCGAGTAATAATACTTTAATATTTCATATATTTTAACCGGCTACAGGTTTTATAAATATCTTAAAAAGTTATATAAAAGTTTTCTTTTTATTTATAAAATAGCAAATGACTCAATTATGGATAAATGAATTTAAACTCAAATCTCAATGATGTGTCCGTGTAAGATTAGGGTCAGGGACTCAGGGTCATGATGGGCAAGCTTACCTTTTTCGCTTTCTTATTATTTAATTGTATTTTTTTTAAACATATTCGCAGACAAATTATATTAATTAATACTTTAGTGGAAAAAAAATAAATTTAATGAAACAATATATTGATTTTAGATAACTAGTAGATACTTGAAGAAACGCGGATCTGAGCTTGACGAGCTAACGTCAATCTTGGTAGTGATTTCACAGGGTTTTTAAAAAGAGATGTGTTTAAAAAATGTGATAGGTCTAAGGACAAAACCAAGGGGTTTAGGAGACTACCGATTAGAAAAGCCGAGCCTCTAAAGGTTAGTGTAATAACAAGGGGTTGAAAAAGATACGAGAGAGTTCGTAGTCTTTTTGAGTGAAAGTTTGTGTGAATGTCAGATGCCAACAAAAGGAGAAAGAGCTCCTCCTTATGTAGTACCTTGACGTCACACTTTCTCAGCCCATCCTCTACCTTTGATGGGGCCCGGCCCAGGTAGAGGCGTCTCCAAGTTTCCGGCCCAAGTCCTCAGGCCCAATTGGTGCAAGTGGGATTTGGTAAAAAAGAGGAAAGTAAGGTACAAAGGGGGGATGTTACCGTCCTGACGATAATACATGTGGCGTCCACTGATTAGACGCCAGGGGGTGGCGGACACGTGGCGTCCGCCTACTGGTAAATCGAGGGCGGTGGGTAATCATCTTTCTTTTTGAAACTGGAGACAAGTTGAGAAAGCCTGATGTCAAAAAGATATCTTGGCTGGGAGGCTGTCACGTCGTCGTCCTTCCTGGCTGTCAGGTTGTGCGCAGCCTTTGATTGGCTGGAAAGTCTGACGGGCAGCCTGCAGCGTCAGGAACAGTTGCCTGGGGAGAGTTTGTGTTTCGAGGCTGCCCCATAAGGCATCTTTGTAGTCGTGTTGGTGAAGCTTTGTCTATCTTGTTGAAGAAGCTTCATAGTACGTCCGCTCCGCTGATGTAAAACGGGCGGTATATCGTGGACGTCAGTCTCTCCGCTGACGTAGAACGGGCGGGTGAGAATGTTTCACAAAACGTTGTGTGCTAGCTTTTCCGCTGACGTAAAACGTGCGGATGGGGTAGCGTCACGGAAAGTCGTGCGCTAGCTATTCCGCTGACGTAAAACAAGCGGTTATAGTTATAGCTAGGCGCATTTTGTAAGTTTGTGGTATGGTATTTGGTACCATATCCCTACAATACTATAACTCTTTTCCGGGCAATCATATATATAAGAATTAAGATTAAGATTTCTTAATTTCGAGTATAAACTAACAACTTACCCAAATATTTGCTTAAGATGGAAGAATTACAAGTAGTTTATATTTTACCTCTAGAGTAAAACGTACATGAAACATGTTAATCTGGATTGTAACTTTTAACCTCTTCGAACCAATCAAATTTCAAAAAAATTCAAAAAAAAAAAAAAAAAAAACCATCTTTCGCCTCCCACTTTTAACCTTTTTATACAAAAACCTTATTCTATATTTTTTATTACTTCTCAAAATAATATATAAACAAGGCGGCTGACGCCGTTACCGTGAGTACTGTAGCGAACGTCGCTTTCATATCAATGAAAATTGTTATATATATATATATATATATATATATATATATATATATATATATATATATCTATACTATATTAATAAGCATATAGGAAGGGCAGAAATGGTCATTTGCCACTTTTAAGAGATGTACAAGCCTCAAAAGCATGTACAAGCCCCTAATGCAAAAGAAAAAAAACACGGTAGATTCACTTTGATTTAGGGTTTCATAATGACAAAACATCCTCATTTATCAGCCTCTATCTCCAGTACAAACGATTCAAGATCCTAGGGTTTTCTTAAAGCCAATTCAAGATCTAGGCTTTCTCAATGACACCAGATCGATGAATCTCTCTCAATCCAACACTAGATCCACTGGTTTTTACCTCTTGGTATCGTTTTTTCTTAACCATAACTCCCGTTTTTTGTTTGTTATTTGTGTCAGACGTGTGTAATACTTTCAGATTTGTTTTTTTTTTTTTTTTTTTGTTATTATAGTCAGATCTGCAAGAATGGATACAACGAGGGTGAGAATCAGAATGGATACAACAGGGGCAAGAACTAGGGCTTGTAGTTGCAGGTACCAGACTTGGTGTTTTACGGTTTGATTTTTGACGTTTGTGAGGGTTTTTTCTGTGGTTTTGTTTTTTCAAATGTGATTATGTTCTAATATGTGTTTATGGTTTTCGTAATTTTTTTTTTTTTTTTTTTTTTTTTATATATATATATTTTTTTTTTTTTTCATTTCATTTAAATTTTCATTACCGGACAAAGAAAATTACATCAAGATAACGGGCAGGCGGGCAACAAGCTGCGCCGCCACCCCTTTCTGAATAGCAAATCCTAATCTACTAAAAACGTAACCCTGCCCACCTGAAGCCGAGACACTACTATGAATAACCCGCTGGACCCTAGTCAGGAAACGGGTAGCCTCTGGTGCCAATGAGCCAAAGGTATCAAAAGCTAAGGGTACAAAAACGTGTTGGTTCTCCTCGCAGGCTTTAGCATGTTTTTCTACCTTCTTTGCCTCTGCTTTCCGCACTGCTTGCCCTGCTATGAAGCCACTATCCCTCAACCCAACTAGCGGAGATACACCCGTCAGGTCAACACAAGCATGCTTCCCCCCGGCCCACCCAAAAACAAGGAGATCTGCTGGTCGTAGGGTGGATCTCCCTTCTGCTGGATCCGAGAGGAAGTTCACAGGGGCCTCCTTTTTTGCTGAGATCCCAGCCCGTCTTAAAATGTCCCACAGAATGTCTCGAACCCAATCATGCCGATATTTGAAACCGGGTAACTCCTTACAATGCACCGCATGTTCCCCGTATTCATCCAGGCAGGCCTTACGGCAAATCGGACAGATTTCATCCTCCTGGTACATGGGAATCATCAGACGATATTTAAGAATGGCCCTGTATTCAATAGCGGACATGCTTTGGCCAAGACCTTCAATCGGGATAACCGTCAGGAAATCTTGGGCGTGGGGGCTTTGCAAGCATTCAATAACTGCCCTCTGACGGGAGGATAGACCAAAAACTTCACCCAGGCTCTGAGCGATTTTGCCAAAAAGGGCATTCGCCAAAGTTTTCTGAGGCTTTGGGGGGGCGGTGTCCTTGTTAGAAAAACCGCCAATATCAAAACCTGGGAGATAGTCATTTAGCTTTTCGAGGGCCTGCACGTAGTCCAAGTCTGCGCCGAAAACCCCGCTATTTCGTAAGATGTGGTCTTGAAGGTTCCAGGACTGAGCTCGCGACGCCACAAACGCATACATGCCGACATCCTTCGCAGAGAGGAGCCCTAATCCTCCCATACGCATCGGCAAAGACGCCATCCGCCACTGTAGGTCACCAAAAAAAGGCCACCCACATACCACTATGTCTTCAATGGCTTCCCTTAGACCCTTGTCAAAACATGACACTGCTTCATCCATCATGGGGGGTTGGCAAGTCCGTAACCCAAAAAGCAACTTAGAAACCCCCATACAGGACCTGAGCAAGAGGAGTTCACTCTGGGGATCCCTAAGGCAGGGCAAGAGTTTCATAAGTTCAACCGAGCGTGATGCCCTCCGCCTTGCCAATTCGCGGATAAAATAAGGGTCACGGCTAACGGCCCCTCCGAGGAGCTTCACCCCATTTTCTGGCCTACCAATCCCACTGGGAAAAAGTCCGTCCCGAAGTTTCACCCCATTACAAGACGGCCAAAAAACCTCTGTTTTCTTAATATTAAGCTGAAGTCCCAAGGATGGCCCCTCCAGCCGGATAATGTCTAAGGCTTTAGCAACTTCAGTGGCATCACCAATAATCGTCCCATCATCCAGGTACCACGCATGAAATGGGAGTTTACAATTTTCTTGTACCCGGAGAACCATAGGGTGTAAAGTAAGGGCGAAAAGAAGGGGACCTAAAGGGTCCCCCTGCTGAACCCCCGTAGTAGCCCCTATACAATCATTACCAACATACAACCTAGCTGGCTGGGCATATAAGAACTGGACCCATGGATAGATAGACGGGCAATGTTGATGGACTTCTCGAAGAAGGGCAGTGCGGTCGATCATATTAAACGCGTTCGAAAAATCCACCGTGAGCATAGCCAAGGACCCGTCCTCATGGAAGGAGCTTAAGAACCTGTTCGCGCTGTGAAGCACCGCCTCCGCCCCATTGGGAGTTCCCACCCCAAATTGAAAATCCCCAAGTTTCGTAATTATATTTTTTTAAATTAATCTCAAAATTTTAATTTCACAAAAACACATAATCGTGAAAATTACATCAAGATCGTTTGTTCTTTTTATGGTTTCTTGGCTTATTGGTTCTTGATTAAGGCTGGAAATGATTATGCAAATGAACAAGATAATAGATGCAGGTGTAATTAACTCTGTACGCCCTTAACATCTAAGTATGGGTTCAATGATTTGGGCCAGAGCTTTCAAGTTTATATCCGGCGCTGACATGGATATTGCCGGTGAGATAACATTGACCTGGTGTCTCAGCTCAAACTATATGGTTCTGAGGAAATGTCGAACTAAACCGTCAAGAAAACCAAGTCGAGTCTGGTCAACTGGGCTGCAAACACCCATTGAGATTTTATAATACTAGAACAGAAAAAAGCAGGTATATTTGTTCTTTTTCTGTTATGCAAGTATTTTCTTACTTTTTAAATTACTTTTTACATATGGTTAATTGTTGTATACAGAAAATGTGTTGCCACACCAAGCATGCGTTCTTCGGTCTGACTTAGAGAAATCTATTTAGGACAATGCGTCATTGTTTTCAATATTCTCTTTAATATACATACATATATACATGAACGCATTATCTTTACACTTGTATACAACAGAAGAGGATAAGCTAAGTGCTGGCAACAGATCAGTTGTGAATAAGTTTGAATCTGAGCTGGCACAAGATGTTGGTTCTCTATGCAAATATGGTGGCTACATCTGTTTCCCAGCAAAATGAACAAGTTCAGTGCGTTGAAAAGTTCCGTGACACTTTTATCAACATCAGTGATAAGGTTTTGCGTGATTTGTGTCATCACATATATAATGTATATTCATATATTAGTGGTATTTGATTTTTATATAATTTCATGGTACAGGCCATCACTGATCTAAAGACAAAAGTATCTGCATCAAGGAATTTGTATATTTCACATATTGAGGAAATGGAAAATGTTGTATGTTTACACAAAGCAAGTGCTAATGGAAGCTTAGAGGATATTTCAGCCCGCATTTTGTCAAATGAATATTTCTGTTGCCGGTCATAACAGGTCGGTCTACCCGCATTTTGTCACATCCACTTAGAACTATTGATGATTACAACTGATTATTTATATGATCTTGATTCTTGGTAATGTTTGTTTGTTCAGGATTTTTCAATGCAGCCTCCAACTTAAGAGCTTATGGTTCGCGATTTACATGATAATGCATGGACATTCCGTCATATATATCGCGGCACATGATGATTTCAAGAAGGTGTACCAGAAAGGCACTATTATGAATCATCCTGGCAAAGGTAGAGATCCCAAGAAGGTACTACCGTAATATTGTATAACTTTAACTTTCTTAACAATTATTTTGTATGTGTTAGGTCTTGTTTAATTGTAGATTTTTAAACCTAATGAATTATGTATAATATGTTATTTGATGATAAGTTTGCACATACGAGTGTTAGATTTCTAAAAAAAATGGTACTATTTATAACTTTCAGTAGAAGTGCATGGGGTTGTTTAGACATTAAAAGTGTGTTTTAGAAAGTGGTAAGATTTCAAGTCTTTTTCAAACTACACCGACTCGGTGTCAACTACACTATTGGATGTTTATCGCCAGTTGTATCTCATCCAATAGTTTATGGTAGTCTAATTGGTCTTGGTAGTCCCTGTGTTAAGGTATTGTATATATTTAGTGCAGTTTTTTTCATTGAACTCTTGCACCTTTTGTTGACGAGTTGACCCGTTTGTAGCTGATTTGAAGCATCCTAGAACTCCAAATCTGTCTTTGGGTTACCCATATGTAGATTCTAATCATAGGAGCAGAAGAAGGCCAACGGGGATAACTGATGATGTTTATCTTATTAGTTTTGGTTTCACTTATTGTTGTTACACCATTTCTCTTATAAGAGTTGACTTTCTTGCTGAAAACAGGTAAATATGCTGGTTAATGTGTTACCCGTGTCATTCTCGGGCTTTCTGGTCGTAGTCAAGCTTTTAATGCACCTAATGTTTTGCCAAATGGGAAAGCAAAACAGTAAATACTTCCAGGTTTTGCAATTTTTCTGTTTCTTAAGAGTTATAGTGTAACACCTAAATATTTTTTAATTTCATTCTTCATAAACGATCTATGTAACAAACTACTATAATTCCACTTAACTTAATTTATAGGTTGCTCATCCTGTGAATGTTTTCTATCATTTTGTTAAAGTATATACGAGCGACTAGAGAGGGATTGATAAAGTTAAAGAGGACAAAAGAAGAACCCCGTTTTTATACCATATGGAAAGATGCAACTAAAGAATCAAGACATGGATTACAATATATACCTGCTTGCCTGCACCAATTCCTACTGTTTAAATGCAGGGCATGATGAATCTTATAATCCTTCTATCCAGCACAAGAGATTAATTTGCATGACTTCAAGTTGACCATTCATAGTCGCTTACAGGTAAGTTAGTTCCTTTATCTAACATGTGAATTAGTAATTTTGACCAGTTAACTAACCTGTGAATTTGTTTAGTTTTTTTGACCCATTTTATAACCTGCGAATTACATATGCACAGAGCTATATATGGATTCTAGAGTTGGCGATTTAAATTAGTTTACTTGTGAATGGTCGATTTGGTTTCTTATTATTGCCTAACGGGTCAAAAAAAATTAGTTAAAAAAGGTGCTATAATTTGGTACTTGGCAGGCTTTGTAATATAAGTTCAGAGAAGGTGTTTGAGCTCATATGTTACAGCAGTGTTTTGTTTTGAACCGATCGAGTACATAAAGTTAGTTTATTAGTTTTGAATTTTGATGGTACAATTTATTATTATTTTCGCATGGTTTAAAAAAACGATTGAGGCATGCGCCTCGAGGCGTGCCTTAAAGGTGATTCGGCATGCAAATGAGTCTCATGTTTTTGATGTTCTTGATGAAAATGATGTTGAATTGAATTTAGTTATATTTTATTTTTTATAAGATATATAATGTATATATTTTTTTTAATTCCTTCTCGGGCTTACGCCTCGGTTCGCCTAGGCTCATTTCTGTTCTTTCAAACCTTGAACTTTTGTAATAATTAATAAATATAAAACTTAATGTATGTTGCCTTGAAGAAGCTGATACTTAAAAGGGTTACAAATTAGATAGCACACGTAATTAGTAAGCGAGCACTAGCAGACTTTGTTTATAATTATAATGTGTCAACGGGAATATAGTAATAAAGAATGCATGTTACCACAAAAGGAAATGTGTTGACTTATTTGTTTCTTACACGAAACCATTTGATCTAGATTGTTTTGAGTCGTAGAATTACTGGCTTTGACCCGTTAAACAACATACCAATTTTTTTCCAACTCTATAATGTTTCTATCAGTAATTTATTATTATTTTTTTTGCAGACCCTCGAAAGCACAAACGACTGTATCTTCAAATGGGGTGTGGTAAACAAACAAGATCCAGTAACCACATGATCGGCTTCGTCAAAGAATGAGGTTCCTGACATTTCAGTACAAGATGCAGTTGGAAATGAGGTTTTTGACATGTCATGTAGTGTCAAACCGATGCACAATTCGTAGGATGGTCAGATGGCAAATTGGAAATAAGGTTTTTGACATTTCAGTATAGGTAGCAGATGCGCCACATGACTATGTTTGTCTTTTCCTAGACATGAAAAGAATTCCTTACTCAGTATTGGTGATTTCAAAATAATGTAGACTTTATTTTCAAAATAAGTTAAAGATTGTATTTTGTGAATATGGATCAAATTGAAGATTGTCTTTTGTTTGAAATGGATATGATTGAAATTTTATTTTGTTGCTAATGGGCCAGACTGTAGATTGTATTGTGTACATACCTATTTGCTGTTAGACTATTACTCTATTACTGATTGGTGCATCACGGATGTTAGTTGTGGCGATTTTAAGCTTCTTGTACAAAAGTTAGGTTAACTAAAACTTTAAATTGTTGGTGACGGATGGGTTGAGGGGTAAGACATGAAAAAAAGTAGTTACATGCCTCTATCCCTTATGATGTTTTAAGGTTATATATAGTTTATATAAAAAAAAGGTTATCATCATTTTATAAAAAAAAAAATACATTTTAAGATGGTTTGAACAGGAATGATAAAAAAAGTTCGAAATTTGATATACTCGTCAGATTGATGCATGACTCGGAATTTGATACAAAATGTGTTTCATTTCACAAAATAATTATAAAAAATATATTAAACAGTACTAGGTTATAAAACATGACAACAAGGTGAAGAAGGTGCTAACCATTGAAATGAAGTTAAAACAATGTAGTACGTGGTGCGGGCGTGGATGGGATGAAAAATGCCCGAAAACACCATATTCTCGCTCTTCTAAAAACACCAAAAAACATTCTATTGTGAATGCTCTAAACATGATCAACTTTTGTAAAATATCATGAGAATAAAAATCTAACAAAATTACTATACAACATATCACATGAGTTTTAAAACACTAACTTTTAATGATTACAACGTTACAAATTATCGCCGCCGCATCGCGCGGGTTCTCTACTAGTATATATATAATGTGTTTTTAAATAACAATTATACAAAAGGTAAACAACTAAGAGGTGAAATAACATAGAAAATCTCATAACTATTTGTTGTAACAATTTTTTTTTTTGAAAGATTAGTAGAAAATATAAAATTAACAATAAGAAAATAGTATGGAAACTAACAAAAAGTATAACTTTATTAATACACAAGATAAAAAAAAATAGAGTAAACACATAAAATCCTATTATTTCTCCTAGTTGGGTTAGGTAATCCTACAAATAGTAAAATAAATGAAAAAGAAAAAATAGATCACAAAATATTACACGAAAGTGTTGAGAAATATAACACAACGCTAACGAAAAAAAGACACAATATATAGCAAAAAACACACAATATTAAAAAAAAAAAAAAAAGACACAGTGCCATATAAAAAGACATGATAATTATTCAAAAGAGAAAACCTGAACTATAAGATCGTAGAATTTGATAAGACATTTTCAATGTCGCTATAATGTATTCAATCAGAGTCTGTGTGACACACTTTTTATGACTTACTGTTTATAAGAGACTTTATATTTGAACATTTCCATCACCTAGTCCTTGATTATTTTAATTTTTATTAGCAGAAACTTTAGTGCATATTGTTATGTTTATTTGCTAACTTTAAGTCTTATCTTTATGAATAGAGTTAATTATCAAAACCGTCCCTGTAGTTTGGGTCAATATGTCACTTCAGTCCAAACTTTTAAAAATTGCTTGAACAGCCCCTGACTTTTGAAGAAATAGGCCAAAACAGTCTAAAGACTTAACCCAGTTAACTTTTGGACGTTAAGTCGGGGGCTACTTGGTCGACTCACTTAACATTTTTAAATCAGATATATTTCTTATCCCTTTATAAACCCTGTCATTTCCCCAAAACCACTGTAAACCCTAATTTCAAAACCAACGACCCAATTCGATCTTTAATCAAGATGGTTGTTTGCTCATGTCGTGCTGACACTGTTATCAAGACTTCGTGGACATCAGTAAACCCTGGCCGAAAGTTCTATTGTTGTAATCGAAAGGTAAGTTTTCCAATTGAAAACTTAAAGTTGTTAATTTTTCAATTTCTAACCAATGTGTGCTAATAGCGAGGTAGTTGTGACGTTGTTGCTTGGGTGGATCATCACTGTGTGCATGAGGTGGCCCTTTCAAACTTGTATGTCGAAAATGCAAGATTGACACAATGCAACAAAAGACTGAAGATGTATTTGGGTGGAACTTGGGTGGAACTTGGGTGTTAATCATATTGTATTGTGTGTTATTTGGGTTAGAAAATAATAGTATGTAGTTGTGCTTGTATTTCTTTGGAAATTCTCATGTATCAGTTTCATGAATGATTTAATGAATGAATGATTGTTGTTTCAATGCAATTGTTTTTAGCTAATTGTTATGGAAATGTGTCCGAACTATGAGAAATGGTTTATAATGCAGCCTATGAAGTTGAACAAATGGGTCATGCAGTTTTGTAGTATTGTTCAAATGGGTCATGACACTACTAGAAAATGAGGCTAATGCAACCTTTTTTATGCAACCTTTTTCAGTTGTGTTGCATTTGACTCTAATGCAACTTTGTTAAACATAAAGGTTGCATTAAAAGATCTAATGCAACCTTTTTAATAAAATGTTGCAAAATTTTATTGACATTGCAACCTTTTTATTTAAAAGTTG
Organism: Ambrosia trifida; assembly: GCA_028751855.1. NCBI lineage: Eukaryota > Viridiplantae > Streptophyta > Magnoliopsida > Asterales > Asteraceae > Ambrosia > Ambrosia trifida. The sequence goes on from CM054122.1 coordinate 161,865,944, forward strand.
CAAAGTGTACTAAAATTGCAACTTTTTTTCTTGAAAAGTTACATTGTTAAAACTTAGATGCAACTCTTATTTTATAATGTTGCGTAACTCAATAAAAACGACAAAAAAATAAATGTTCTAGTTTGTAAATAGAATAAAACTTTCATTATTGTTTTGGTGAAGTTTGATATTAATGTATATTTTTAAATAATAGAATAAATTGGAGGATTGTTGTAGGAATACATAAAACCCAAAATAAAAGACGTGCTGCTAATTAGAAAAAGAAACGACTTTTGATCACTAGACTCGAAACCGTGTATTGCTAGAAAAGATGTGTACGTAGGAACCATTGAGCTCAGGATATAATTGATTTCATACACATTTATGGTTTAGTTAAACTAAATCTGCCTCTCTAAACTTATAAGGGAAAAAAATGCAAATGAGTGCTTTTCTTACTTTGTACCCTAATTTGTCAATAGCGCGAGAGATGCAACAAGTGCGCTACGACCGATGAGGCGCACCTTTAAGCGCGGAGATACAATTTCAGGCTAAAAGTTATCTGAAACCTCTAAACATTCTAAATAAGCCATAAACAAGTCCAAAACAACCTTAAAACATCCTAAAGTAGCCCTTAACAAGCCTAAAATATCTCTAAAACCCCTAAAATGTATTTTATATTATACGCCTTATTTAAAAAAAAAAAAAAAACCTTGTTTTTTAAGCGTCTAGCGCATAGGCTCCGGGCTCAATCTATGCGCCTTGAGCGTGCCTAGGCGCTTTGACAACATAGGTACAAACAACATCTGAACTTCTACATACAAATTATATATGTTAAACCCAGTATCAAAAATCTATGTGATGCAAATTAGTTGGGTCCAACAGAATTGGGGAATGACGTAACTAAAGTGATTAGTACATTGTTCCAGCTTTCAAAACTTCTTGATCGAATAGATCAATGCAAAATCTTTAAAATTATCATAAAAGATGTTATAGAGAGATCGACCACATATAGTACAATGGATAATCGTAGTCAAATTCGTCAGTCATGACTGGTATGGTTGGTTGGCTTGGTTGAAGTATGCAAATCACGACAAATTACATAAACAAAAGTTATGTGAAAATAAAAATAATATTTTAATATATATAAATAAAATTACCATAGATAACAAAAAAAAACTTACGAAAATATTATATATTTATAAGTAATATATCAAATTTTAAAATGATGTAGAAATTTTACAATGAATTACATTGACTTCATATAGGCATAAAATTTAATTCACGTACAATTATTACTAGCTTCCCTCCTAAACACATTTGTTCCCAAAAAAAAAAAAAATTAGATTTCCATCTCATTCTCACTCTTTACAATGCAATTTCCCCAATTACACGCCCTAAACGGTTTTCATTGATTCTCTCCCTCAGCCTCCATTGATGGCTTCCTGCCCTCATCCACTCAGTTACCATTCCCCAACTGGGTGGGCGTTTTGGATCGATTCACACCACTACACCACTGATAAATCGTGGCTAAGCGACCGACGAACCACCACTGCACTAGAATCACTGTTCCACTCCTGGTTGCTTCAATCTTCACTTCATCCCTGAGCGGGTAATTTTTGCTTTTCCATTAACCTTCCTACAATCACCTTTAGGTTTTTGATTTTCCATTAACCTTGCTTTTTGATTAAAATGTTGAATTTGGTTGCAAATTTTGGTGCAGATTTGAATGGTTTAACATAGGAAACAATTGTAATACATCTTTATGTGTATTACCCATAATTTTTATGTTCCTCTTGCCATGAGTTAATATGTCAAATTCTGGATCTGTTTCGATTAAAGTTTGATTGATTGCCTTTATTGATACATATGGTTTATTGAAAAAAAAAACATCTTAGTGAATTTTGGAAGGACCCATCCGTCAAGTTTTGGAAATAACAAAGGTGAGTGGGGATGATTAACAACATATTTTGGACTCCATTTAATTTCGGTTGCTCATATATTATATGTATATATATATATATATATATATATATATATATATAGAGAGAGAGAGAGAGAGAGAGAGAACTTATGCATATCTTCACTATGTTTAGAACTTATACAGGTCTCCACAATTGGGTGATAGGGGCAGTGGATTTATATATCTAGAAAAGTCTTTGTATCTTGCTCTGAATTTCGTGGTAATCCAATGATGTTTATTTTCATTTATCTTTTTAAGGGTTTCCTTTTCTAGTTATTTTTGTGCTACATAATATGTTTTATGTATTATGTTGAAATCATTTTAAAATGATCTTTGAAAGCATCATGAAGGTCTGCGCGCCATACCATGTTGGAATATCCCTTTACTAATACAGGTCTAATATTTTTCCTGGTCCCAACTACATCGGAGGTGAAATGGACGTGGTGGTTTTCGCTCTTCAATTAATTTGTTTTAACAATATCATTGCTAATGTACATCTCTTGACAAGCTCTCTTTTCACTCTACTCTTCGCTATTCAGATTATAAGTTATTTGTTTTCGATTGGTCGCTTATATCAATCGATTAGATTGCTCGCTTATATCCATCGATTAACACTTAATATGTGCTTTATTAGTGTGTGAATTTGAGAAGTTGAACATGATTGAGGTGTAGAAATTTGAATTTGAGTGTAACTACAATAGAAGTTTTAATAGATAGGTTTCTATGCATACCAAGATGAAGAGTTGAACAATCTCATCGAAAAGTTTATAGCTGTGATTGAGATGTAACTTCTAAAACTAAGATGAATACTTATACTAATTTGATACTCTTGCTCTATGTATGTAATTCGAAATGCGATTCGTAGCCTCACAACTACTCCGTTTGAGGAGGAAGTGTGCACTGATGATGAAAGTGTATGACTATATGATATTATGTGAGTTACCTGTCTTATATGCTTAAATAATTTCGTTTTAAAAAATGCTTTTGTAGTTCAGATTTTAAACTATTAGAACTGAAATTTTATTCTAATTCTTTTGTTGATATTTTGAGTAGGGAACTTTGGATTTGTTTGGTGCAGCTACTTAAAAATTTATTTGTGAGTGATGTCATTGACAACTTTAAACTGATAGAATTGAAACTTTATTCTCACTCTTTTTTTTTTTTTTGATATTTTGAGTAGGGAAGGATTTGATTGGTGCAGCTACTGAGAAATTTACTTGCGAGCAACTCCATTAACAACTCTTTAGTAATCAATTGAATGGTAAGGTTATAAGCTATTTATTTATAGCGGTATCCGTATCTCAAGATAAAAGCAACAAGGATAAATCTTGTTCTGATGACTTTCGATTTTGATTTGAAGGAATGGAGACATAGATCGCTTGAGAAGAAGGTTTGGAAATCATTATGTTTTTATACTTCCTCTTAAACAAGATCTCATTCCATTGGCGTTTCGAAGAACTCAGATTGTAATATTTCATCTGCCCTTTTACTATTCTATATATGTTTGTTTCTTAATATTGGATGTGTTAGTTGTCTTGCTATTCTATTATCAGTTACATTATAAATAAGTATGTTGGAAGGATTTTATTTCTTACGTTCAATTTTGCGTTTAGTTAAGATATGGACTAGGTTTTAATGTTTTGTCTGATAGTTAGCTGAAATGCCATACTCTCCACGTTGAAGGTTGCAGCTTGTCTGACTCTTGGTTTCTGTATCATGCTGCTGCATTTAGTATGTATGTAGTTTCTTTCTTATCTTGGCTACTGGATTTGTTTACGTGCAGACTGAAGAAAAAGATCCTGCAATCAATGATGAACAGATTCCGGAGGCTAACCCAGCTAAGAACGAGGAACAAGCAACAGGGTGCAATGCTTTAGAAGACGGTGGCAAGGATAATAGAACCGAATCTTCCTTGTCGGGAAATGAGGTTTTGGTTGAAAAGTGCTTTAGAAGACGCTGGAAAGGATAATAGAACTGAATCTTCCTTGTTGGGAAATGAAGCTTTGGTTGAAAAGGTTAACCTTATTGTTTTTGGTTTCTGTATCTTGCTGCTACATTTGTATGTAGTTTCTTTCTTATCTTGACTATCGGATTTGTTTTATGTGCAGAGTGAAGAAAAGGATCCTGCAATCAATGATGGAGACACTCTGAATTTAAACCCTGCTAAAGAAAATGTTGTCAAAAAACATCTTGTAATTAATGATGATACTCTGGAGGCAAACTCTGCTGAAGACGTTTTATTTTTGTTCACAGTCGTTCTTTAGCCTTGTATTTAAGGGTTCTTTTATCTGTACTGTGTAGGGAGAAAAGGAGGCTTCAGAGGAGAAAGAGTTAAAACCATTAAAAGAAGTTGAGCCTTTAAAGGCAATAACTGAGACCGAGGAACAAGCGAAAGTGTGCAGTGCTTTAGAAGACGCTGGAAAGAAGAGGATCATGATAGGAAAAAAAACGCCGAGCTAGAATGCGAAGAGATATTGACAACCAATCACAAAACATGAAAGCTGTGATGCGAAAGATTATAAAAAAAACTACCAATTGGAGATCGAAATGAGTAGAAATGCTTCCAATTCTTTATATTATTGTAACTGGCACTTTGTTTTAACTATATTTTGGACAAACTTGTTAAAGTACATTTGATTATCAATGATATTTGTTTTATGATCCTTTATGGTATAATTGAAATAATTTAAAACAATTGAATTTATATTATAAGTTGCATTTGGGTGTAGAAAAGGTTGCATTTAGGTGTATAAATGGTTGCATTGTTGTATCTAAAATATAACAAAAGTTGCATTTGGGTATTAGAAAGGTTGCATTTTAAAGTAAAAAAAAGTTGCATTAGATTGTTAAAAGGTTGCATATTAGAAAGGTTGCACTTAAATAGTAAATGCAACCCTTGAAAAAAAGTTGCATTAGACCTTGAAATGGTTGCATTAGGTCTAATGCAACTTCGCCTAATGCAGCCTTTGGTAAAAGGTTGCATTAGGCCTAATGCAACCTTTTCAAGGTCTAATGCAACATTTTAGTGGGGTTGCATTAGCTTCATTTTCTTGTAGTGTGAAATATGCAAGTTTGTAAACATTTGGGTCATGCACATGGGTGATGCACATTGCAGCAGCCTATGTAGTTGTGCACAAATGGGTCATGCAGTTGCCATAATGATCAACCCAAATGGGTCATATGCAATATTGATCAAATCAAATGTTATGGGCCAGCAGCAAAAGGGTCATGGGTCACCGGCAAATGTGCAGCAGTTTTGAAATTCAAGTTTTCCAAATGGCTCATGGGTCACCTGTATAAAGTGAACATTTTATGCTAAAATCTACTGAACAACATACATTTACTGCAAATAACATAAAACAACATAAGACATTCATAAGATTCAAAATTTGACCATAATGGTCATAAATAAGTCAACCAAGACCCATAAGATTCAAAAGTCAACACACATCCAAAGTTAACACACAACCAAATACATAAACATAATATTGTTTAAAAAGTCAAGACATAACCAACAGACCCTACTAATCAACCACTTGTGATCCACCATCCTGGGTGCCATTGCCACCACCATCACAACTGCCACTGCCAACCTAGGTAATCTTCTTCAGCTTGCATGATCTCTTGTTATGCCCTTTCTGCTTGCAGAGAACACAAGTCATTGTCTGACCTTTTCTTGGCAGTTAACTGGAATGATTGGCCCTGTAGACTGAGAAGCATGATCAACCTGGCTAGCTTGACTAGCCTCTGCCATTTCTTCTGCAGACCTCTTTCTTGTCTTTTTTGGCCTGCCTGGTTGCTTGTGATGCTTTGGTGGGGTTAAGGTGGTTGGGCATCTTGATTCTGGCCACAAATCCATACCATATATTGGAGCAATGGTACATTGATACACTCTCTTTCAGGTTTCCAACCAGAAAACCTGATCAATCCACATCTCAAGTATGCCATCACCTCCATGCTCTGCATAACACCATATGGCAGCCACTGCATGCTTGCATGGCATAGTAGTCACATCCCACTTCCTACAAGTGCATGACTTTTCTTCAAGGTTAACAACCCTCTGGTCTTGTGTAGCAAAGCATGATACTTGGTAACTGGATCCACATGTATTAAACATGGATAGTCAAAATATTTTCCAACAGCATTAAACATCATACCAAATGAGTATAGGAAACATACTTATCTAGATCACATTGTATTGTGATGCCTCATATTTTATCTTCTCAAAAGCCTTGGTTGCAGCAGGTGTTAAAGGCCCATAAGTAGGGCTGTAAACAAACCAAACGTTCGGTGAATAGTTCGTAAACCGTTTGGCGGGAAGTTTGTTTGTGTCCGTTTGTTTAATAAATGAACGAACACGAACAAAAAATTCCGTTTGATTAACTAAACAAACAAACACGAACAAATGTCTCGTTCGTTCGATTGCGTTCGTGAACGTTCGGCAATGTGTTTGTTTACATTCGTTTATTTATATCCATTTGTGTATGTTTGTTTATGTTCGATCACTAGTTAAAAACTTAATATAATTATAAACTTTTGAATTAGGAATATCATGTATTCATGCCTATGCCTAAGTAATTTTAGATAATTATGTCTAAGTTAGTACAATTTGACTTATCGACATCATTTAGTAGATGTACTTTGTCTAACGGTTAATATTAACAATGTTTTTTTAGTTAGTTGCATATTAAATGTTTGTTTTTGTTTGTTTGTGTTTAAGACCCGTGTTCACGAACAGTTCGCAAACAACTGAATTTCTTAACAAACAAACACAAACATAGAATTATGTTCGTTAGTGTGTTCGTGAACGGTTCGTTTGTCTAAGAAACCTTAACAAACAAACACGAACAAAGCCTTGTTCGTGTTCGTTTGGTTCGTTTACAGCCCTACCCATAAGTCTTTGCAATCAACTTCTTAACAACCATAATCTTCTTCATAAGGTACTCCCTTATGCACTCAAGGCAAGTGATGATAGGTTTGTCCCTACCACCAACTATATGCTTGTTGAAAACTTCACAAATATTATTCAACACCATATCACAGTTTAGCCTTCCTGCATGCATTATTGTTCAAGAAAATACTATATTTCAATTTCATTCTTTAAATGGAAAGGTGTTGAGTATGGTTTCAATTTCATTCTTTTAATGTAAAGAACTTTCTAGATAACATATTAGGAATTCTCTTCTGAGCCTTGTAGACCACAAATCTCATTGTAGCGTTCCCAGGATGCTTTTAGTAAAATGAGGGATGTATCAGTTACATCTCACAAACAACAAAACTATATATTGTATTAATGCTAACACCACCACCACTAATTAATAATAAGAATAAGAATAATAATAATAATAGTAGGAAGTTGTAAATATGTCAAGTTTATTTATAAATCTATATTTATACTTACTATAATAGGAGGTTCGTGAGTTAGATAAGAAAATTGACGTGTTAATCTTAGAGATGAGTCAACTTCACGAGGATGCTTTGGTGTTTTGGGTGAACCATGAATACCATGGATCCTTTTGATAGACCTAAGATGTCCATTTATATATAGGACGTGTAGGTCAGGCTTTCTAGTTCATCAGACATTTGTTCTTGCTAGACTTCGCACGGACTTGAGGTGAGTTTCACGACCCTTTTTTACTATTTTATATTTTGGGAAAGACATGCATTGTTTACTAATTTAAGAATGAATTCCTAGCAGACCGGTATATATGAGACAATATGTTTAGAGTACCTATTAAGCCCTCGTGTAGTTAGTGTACCCGTAACCATTAGCTATGGATTTAGCCATGAAACACTTGAATAGATTTATTGGGTTGACACCCCCACACTTGGTTAGTCGCTCTAACCCGGATACATACGAGAAAAGAGTGCTTGTATTTCTTATATGATGATACATTGCCTTTATTGTGCAATGTGCGAGGCACAACACGTCAAGGTTTGGTTATGGACTCATGATCGTTTATTATCATCTTTGTCTTAGCTAGACATTGATGGGTCATTCATGGATTTCATTGACTTTACGCTTTTAATTATTTTAAAACCTGTGAACTCACCGACTTTATGTTAACAAAGTTTTTATGCATGTTTTTTAGGTAACTAAAACTCCTGGATGGAACCTGGGGCATATTTGGGCATTCATTCACAACTATCATCTTTTGTGTTTTCAAAACGTAAGAACATGTAGTTGGTTTTAAACAATATTTTGTGAGGGTTGTTATCTTTGAACAAATTTGGTATCTTAATATTTATGTTATTATGAATGTTTACTCAAATCTTGTGTTTGAAAACTTTTCGTTTCGCATCCCATGTTTCCGCCTTGGCGGGGTGTCACATAATGGATGACAGTTGTTTGATAACATTTGTTGACAAGTTAACATATGTTGTAAAACAGAGTATACAGAATAAAATGAGGATAACTTTCAACACTAATACACATTGGTCAAATAGATGATTATTTTATCTATAGCGGCTCAACTGGCAAAGTAATGATTACAATTTTGAAACCTAGTTTAAACGTATTGGTTTGTTTCAACATGTTTCAGTGCTTGCAAAATCTGCTGAGTCATCATTGTTTGTTTCTTATCAACATCTGTTCTATCCAACAGACCTTGACATTCATCTGTTCACCTGGTCTGTACAGTGGCATCTATTGAATTAAACGTCCATAGTTTCAACATCCTTTAGTGTTTTCAACATCTGATTAGTATTCATCATCTGTCACTCTTCAACGGTACAGACCTTATTAAGCATACTTTGTTTGCAACAGATGATTAACTTCTTGATTTGGTGTTTAGTAAACACACATTAGTAAAGTCTGTTTATGTTCTCTATAATTGGGGACTAATTGTCTTAAAAATGATATAGACTTCCCGTGTTTTCACACGGGTTTGCCCCTAGTGTGTGTGTGTGTGTCTGTGTGTCTGTGTGTGTGTAAGCAAAAGCATGGTATGTGACACGGCATTAGATTAGGTTTTTTCACCCATTGAGTGACACATGGCATTAGGTTAGGATCTCACACCCCTTGACTGATACACAACACTAGGTAAGGCCTTCGTCCCCCTTATTTCCCTCAAAAAGTCTTTTTTTTTTCCGATCATGTTTCCCTTCACAATATTTAAATGTCAATAACTTTTATATACGAGAATTTTTTTTTAAAATTACACCAAATTAACGAGCGTTCGATTAACTTTCCAACGAGTATCATAATGCTTTGCAAAAAAAAAAAAAGAAAAAAAAAACTTTTTAGTAGGTTTTTGTTCATACAAGAAAAAAAACAATGTGTTCAGGTTATTCATTAATTATGTCTAGGCAAGTCACTAATCATGTTAAAACCAATAAATAGAAATTTTATTTTCATCCAGAGCATAATAGGTTAAAACTAGTCCTTTCCCAAAAAAAAAAAAAAAAAGCCAAACCTACAAGACTACTGCCTTAATCACGCTCGTGCAATAGTTGCTTTTGCTTCTGCTCCTCATCAAAACGTACATTTTCTTTTTAATATACATTTTCATTCTTATTCACATGATTAAAATTTTGTTTTCTCGTATTGTAGTACATTAATTTCTATGTTACAACATAACACACATTTTATCACTTCATATTATATTTGTCTATCTCAGAAAGTTTCTGAGATATAATTTAGTACATTGTATATATGTAGTTGATGCAAACCTAGTCTTGGTCTCATTCTGGGTCCGTGTTAGAGGTTCAATACAAATAACAAAATGCAAATAATAAGGGATTGTTTGGTAACCTCTAACTAGGTATATGCTGAATCGGTAAGAGGTATGACCGGTAAAAGGCTCTGAACCAGTAAGCGTTGAACCAGTAATTGTTGTTAGGTTGCACCTCTGAATGACTACGCAGAATAACTAGTTTACCCCTAATACTCATAAACCCGAAGAAGCAATCCTAACCTTAAAACAAGGGTTGTAAACGAACCAAACGTTCGACGAATAGTTTGTAAATCGTTTGGCGAGAAGTTCATTTGTGTTCGTTCGTTTATTAAATATAAACGAACACAAACAAAAAAATTCGTTTAAGATACTAAACAAACAAACATGAACAAAGGTCTCATTCGTTCGTGAACGTTCGACAATGTGTTTTTTTATATTCATTAGTTAAAACATACAGGTTTTTAGTCTTTCAAATTCCTTCCTAATCTTTATTTCCGCCATAAACTTTTTCCCTTCCAAACTTATTCCCCCTTATACATTAATTATTTAAGTAAATGTTTCAATCATTCTTTCATTCATGAAACAACAATCTTTTTTAGCTTTTGGCTGTACTAAACTAATGGAAAATCTCAATCTTTTTTTTATGATTCTTTACTAGACAATTGAAAATGCTACTTTAGGTAAGTTGACTATTTAAGAATCTAGACATTTTTTGTTTTTAAATGTTCACAAGAAATCGAAGATGATATGAAGAATTTAAGGAAGTTGAGTATTCAAGAATCTGGACATCTTTTGTGTTAATTATGAACTTATGAATTAGGATTACCGTGTACTAGACTTTTGCCCGCATTGACACGCGGTTCACCAAGTTACAATTATTTTGAGCGGTAAGACGTAAAAAAATATAGTAGAAATATTTTATTCATATTTAAAAGTAACGAATATACATGTTATTCAAATATCATATGCCACCTACCCCGAGAGCGCCCGGGGGTTGAAAAATCTAATATGAACTTTCTAAATAATCAACTCGTACACTTTCAAATCCAAAACATTCAAGCAAAGTCTATTCCGGTTAATCTTAAAAATAGAAACATAAAGAAAACACGAGGATCATGAGGTTTGGCGATCATTTTCAGCCGTTCGCAACATCTCTTTCGCCAAGTGGTTTCACTTGCGCTTTCTCCTTTTTGACATTGATCTCTTTCGGTTTACCTATAAATACAGACATTTATTATCAAAACAACACACATTTATATTAAGAGCACATGTTGATAAAGTCTAAGATAAGCTTAACTAACCTTTAAGCGCATTAAAATTACTTGTGAGCTTATGTTTGTTAAGTATTCCCATAACTTTTTTTCCTTTTGGTTTCTCCACTAGGCCATATATGTCAATATCATCTATAAAAACATGCAAAGATGTAAAATGTTGTTTGATTGAAAATATATTTTGCTCATAAATAATTTGATAAGTAGTTCCAAAAACACTAAAAAACAACTCATTGTTGTATCAAGACACAAATCGACAATAAGCAAACACTCCTTTATCTATTGCCGAAGAAGACCATAACACCATAACAAAAAAAGATATGAAATTCTATGATATTGTTAAAATTTAGTGATATCACTTGTAGATCATCTGATACACAATATACTTATTAGAAACAAACTAAAAGGCTAATTATAGATTAGAAACCAAAGGACGCAAGTTGTTGATTAAGAGTCTAGTACCTAATAAAAATAATGATTGTGACTTTTAAATAAAAAAACTAAACAGTTTAAACACCATTTTACTTATTTGATGAACTAAAGCATGTCTGAAAGTTTCACAGTGCATCTTCAAGTTTTTATATTTAAGAAGGAATTATGGATTGCAACATCATCCAACAAATACCCACTTTTACAACAATTTCTTTAATCTGAATGTCTAGAATTATTTACCAACAGATCCTCCTTGCTTTAGGGATGTTTTTCGCTTCAACACATTACCAGATTGCTCCCTCTGTTCATGGGCTCCCACAGCAAACACACACACGCTCACTTTATTTTGGCTTCAATACACAATTATACAACTAATTGATTGTTTCCGTACCTGCTGACTGTCACATACCGCTTAATCGCTTCAAGTATAATCTGAATTTCTGCATATTCAAAAGTCGCACTTGTTATATTCAAAATACCTTAAAGGTTTTCCAATTGTTCTTATCAGTTTTGAGTCGAAACAAACCTGCAAATGACTTGCTACGTTTTCTCACGACACCAAAGTATATTTGCAGACTTGATATCCCGATGAATGATCTTAAGTTGACTTACAATGTAAATTGGATCAATATCTTAACAGTTGAAATGCCTCAATAATAGCTTCAGCAACAAACAAAAAAAATACATAAGTCATGAAATGTCAGATGATTGAAGTAATGTTGCTCTGCAAACACGTAGAGTTCAATAAGTCGTTTAACAGTAGCACTATTAACAACAGATGAACAGAGTCTACATTATTGCAAGATGTAAGAAAAAGAATAAAATGTAAACCTTTATTTATCATTATACATTTGAAAATAGTTATCAAATTATTAGAGGTGACTATATGATTCAAAAACTATCTTACCACTTAGCTGCTCATCAAGTGTCAAATGCTCTCTGGTCCAATCACAAGAAGCACCAAGCCGCCTTATCTGATTTGTAATGGTTCCCCCATACCTTCAGATATATCCAAACTAAATAATTAGAATCATGTGCTCATAATCACTGTCCAAACCGTACTCCCTCTGTCAGTCCGTCCCAAAAATATTTTCCACATTTCAATTTTAGTTTTTCCAAAAATAATTATCAACTTTCAATTTGCATTAATTTGGGTCAGGAGTATTTAAAAAAAGTTATATCATTATAGAAGATTCTTAAAGTGTATACTTTTTCTATAATATACAAACTCTACAAAGAACTGAAATATCCACTCACCTGACCCTCACAGTTCCACATCTCATCAGCTGCCCGCGGCGCAAGTGGAACAGTAATGTGATCTAAAATCGACTGTCGACTGTATGAAATCATAGGAAAGGAAGGTAAGTGATATTAAACAAATATAATATACAGAAAATTTAGAAGAAAAAAAAAGAAAAAAAGATTCTGCACCTCAGCAACCCTTCCTTAAATTTGATCTGGTCCATTTTCATCCTCACATAACCCAATTCCCTACCAGCTCTTGGGGCAATATTTATCTGTTCAAAATAAAATTCTCACTTAATCTAAAAGTCACTCAAATGTAAAGAAAAAATTATATAAAGTGAAACCCTGAGAATCATACAAACTCTATATTGCTAACATCAGGAAAAATTCATTGCGGCATACCTTCACGAAAGCTTTACCTAAGTCCTGATGAACATATAAATTCGTTAGTGTTAATGATTAAAGAAAAATGTAACCATATCATAAAAGGTAATTATTATCGCACTTATATTTACCTGAGTTTGACTTTGACTCTGTTCATTAGTTGATTCTTTTGAGGTCCATAGCTGCTCCAAGTTGTAATAAACTACCCAGTTGTCGTGAGTACGACCATGATCGATCACCACTAGACAGCCTCCACCGTTGCTCACTGGTGCAACACAATCGTTATACACCTGCAACCGCCATAAAAAAGTATTAAAAAACAAATCAAGATTTTAAAAATGTATTAAAATTAGTGCAATAACTTTACAAGCCAATTCCACCATTAATTCCATTCAACAACTTTCCAAACCAAGATCCATAATTCTAACAATTATAGTTAATACATTTGACTATGCAGTTAATACATTTGACTATGACTATATGGAAAGTGTACAACTAATTGTGCTATTAACTTTCTTATAATACAATCAATCAATCTCTTACCAAAAAACTCGACCATTCCTTTTAACAGCCAAGACTTTTCAAACCACCATTTATAACAATTAATTCTTATAATTATCCTTCCAAACTTTAAGCCACCAACTTAGGAAACAAATAAAATGCTAATAAATGAGACCCGAATCAACAAACAGGACCCGGACCCGAATAGCTTTCCTAAGCGGATTAATCACTAAAAAATATCCAACATTCTTTTACCTTTCATCTTATATTATGATCCTCAAGAACACCTCGAAGAACATATGAACATTCAACCTCACCCGAAAACAAACATCATCGAGCCAACATAATATCATGAACAAATATAACCAGTTAAGATTAACCAACATAAAAACAGATTAAAAAACATAAAGGATTCAAATCAATTAAAAACATATTCAAAAACAGATTAACCCTAAATAAAAAACAATCCCAACTTCCAACACAGATTCAAAAACAGATTCAAAGACAACCAATACCAGTTTAACAACGATTGCACAATATAAACGAAATTTCCAACTTTCAAAATCAGTCAAAAATAGATTGAAAGCATTGAACCCTAAAACATAAACACTTGAACAATCAAACCATAAAATATCAAATAATCTCCAACACACAATACATCAACAATCAAACCCTAAAACATGAATCTAAATAAATCAAACCCTAAAACACAAACCCTAAAACATCAACCAAAAATCAAAAGAATTAGTAAAACTGAACAATAATACACGCAAACACAAGTATTAAAAGACAAATAATCGAAATACGTCAAAAGAGATAGAACAGACATCAATCAACAACCAAATGAGGAAAAAAAACGAAAAAAATAAAAAAAACATACAAATGAAGAACGATTGATTAATATAGAATGGGAGAGATTAAACCTTGGAGAAGAGATTAAAACAATGATTGATTGGGTTCAATCGCATTCAAATCGCCTGCTAGGGTTAGAGGTTTCGATGGGAGCAAGATGGAGATTTGGGAGTTATGTTATGAACTTGTGTTTTTTTTGCTTATATATTTTTCTGATTTTTTATTTAAAAAAAGGAAAAGTTTATAAAATCTCACATTATGCCATGTGGCTTAATGAGAGGATGAGAGAGGATTGTTAGGGGTGTGAGAGATTGACAAGTGTCTCACATTGCTTTTAAATATTAGATGTATAGATTTATGTTTAAGTAATTTTGGATAATTATGTCTAACTTTATACAACTTGACTTTTCGTTTACTGGATGTACTTTGTCTAATGGTTAATCCTAACAATGTTTTTTAGTTATTTGCATATTCAATGTTTGTTGGTGTTAAAAATCTATGTTCACGAACAGTTCACAAACAACTAAATATCCTTAACAAACAAACACAAACATATAATTCCGTTCGTTAGTGTGTTCATGAACGGTTTGTTTGTCTAAAAAACCTTAACAAACAAATATGAACAAAGCTTTGTTCGTGTTCGTTTGGTTCATTTACAGCTCTACTTAAAACAATTCACTGCAACAGTTAAATGCATTTTATTATCTTTCCAACAACTATAATAGTGCTATACAAAAAAATGAAAATAAAAACAATTTTTTACTAGGTTTTTGTTCATACAGAAAAAAACACAATATGTTCATATAATATATTAATCATGTCTAGGTAAATCACTAATAGCCAATGATCTCCAGCTCAGCTGGTTTGAGGTAGGGTGGGTTTTCTCTTAGGGGTTCCCATCCTGGGGGGGAGGTCACAGGTTCAATCCATGCACACCACAAAAAAATTCCCCATGACGGTTTGAGCTTAGGCAAGGAGGACACCGGTGCGTGGGTAGGGATTCGAACTTGGGACCAATAGGTTAGGATTGTATAAGGATTTCCATTGATCTAAACCTTTCAAAAAAAAAGGTAAATCACTAATAATGTTAAAACCAATAAATAGGAATTCTAGTTTCATACAGAACTGAATAGTTAAAATCAGTCCTTTCCAAAAAAAAAAGCCACAACTTCAAGACCATTGTCTCAATCACACCCTGCAATAGTTGTTTCTGTCTCTGCTCCTTATCCAAACATACATTTTCTTTTTTATTCACATGATTAGTTTTGTTGACTCGGACAAATTTTGGCAGTGAATAAACCCAGATGGGTGTGCTTTGTTGGTCATTAAAAATATAAATAAAATTAAAGTTTTCCTAATATATTCCTATCGATTAGTCTTAATACGTAAGTTCTAGTTTCTTATTTTTTATTTTTGAAATTATTTTAAGTGGGATTTGATTAGAGTTTTAAACTGAAAAGAGACCGGTACAGCCCAATAGGGTCGGTCAAACCCAAAAGAACTTGGCCCCTCGCAAAAGTATAAGGCTGTTTACCTTTTTATAAATTTGGAAATTAAAATCAAAAAGTGCAGATATTTATGTCTTATTATTGTATTTTTCGTCTACTATTTTTAATAAAACACATTAAGACATGAATATCATATGGTCGGACAAAGGCTTGATTATATATTCAGGTCATAAACTATTTGTATTAGCTATTTGTATTAGCAGGGGACTCGTGTGTTACGGCGGAGTCGACAATACATGGCGAAAACATAATTCAAACCTGAAAACAATTATTATACCAATAGTCCTACTCAATATGTTGAATGTGCAAAATCTGGAAAGATTGCCGAGGAGAAGAAATCATAGAAACCTTTATAAGATTCACATTAGGAAGAGGTTGTAACGCCTCATATGTAATCAACCTGCAAAGAAGCATATCCATAACTTTTTTCAGATGATAAAAGCAATGCAATACTATTGCTAATCAAGTGTACCATAAATTTCTATCAGTGGCATCGGAAAGTGAATTTGGAAGTTAGGTTAGTTGACAATATTCCACATAACACATCCCAACCTGAAAACTTTATAGACGTGCAGATATCGGGTTTTTTCTAAGAACCGAACCGATTCCCAACCGGTTCGTGTTTGGTGCCAGTTCGTGTCCGAACCGGTTTCGATTCGGCCCCGATTTCCCCGGTTTGAAAGACCACTTTCGGTTCATGAACCAATTCATGCGCACACTTTTTGTTTTAAGAAAAGGCATCACAAAATTATTTTTTATATAAAGTTCAACTTCTATTGATTCTTACAATCTTTTTAAGGTGTATAGGTATATATTTGTATGCATAGAAACTTTTTTGTATAATTTTGTTATATATAAATTTTTTATATAAAATTGTAATTTTTTGATAAAATATAGTAATTACTTAGTTTTGTTTGATACCCTTCTCAAATATTTTATAATATAATATAGATTATAGATATGATAAAAAATGTGTACAGGTAAGTTTTGCATGAAGGGTAGAAAAGGAAAAAAAATACATGACATTTGGGTTTTAAGCATGAGACTTTTCCTATGTCATCTTAAAATTCATATAAAATGACATTTGTAGACATTTTTCCTCATTTATAATGTAGTATAGATATAGATAATTTTATACGTTTCCTTAATTTATAAAAACAAAAAAGTGAATTGTTATGTTTGTCTCGTTTATATTATTTTATTAATTAACCAGATTGGTGCAAGTAAATATGTTCTTCAAGTGGTTGAGGGTTCTACTTTTTTGGAGGACATTGTTGTAGATTTTTTTAACAATGATTGTTAGGGCTGTTTGGTTTATTAAGTGCTGAATTATTAAGAAGTTTGAATGATTAAGAGGATTGAATAGTTAAGTGATGAATCATTAAGTGCTCTTTTATTGGACCTGTAAATAGTTAGTCTTCTTGTTCCACATTGGTAGGGGAAGTAAAAATGGATTCATTCAATGCTTAATGGTTAAGCAACATCCCAAATCTTAATGGTTCAACCTTAACCATTCCATTCATATGCTAAAAGAAACATGCTGAATGCTAAATCATTCAGAGGCTCATTAAGAATCTTACCAAACAGCCACTTACTCATTTTCTATTTTACACCACTCTCTTATCAGCTTTAAACCTGGAACCTTCCCTCTAAGAAGGATGAGTCATTTAAACGACATTGTTGTAAATTTAAAAATAGATTGGATAGATGTGCGAATTAGTTGTTAAATTAATAATAATAATAATAATAATAATAATAATAATAATAATAATAATAATAATAACTGATGACGTGGGTAGCCTAAGGCAAAATAGTTTAACAATGTTATATAACTATGCTTAAAGGGTTGAAAGGTACAAATGTTCAAGGGACGGAGGAGCACTGATCAAAAGATGACTTGTCTTGTCATCCTTTTCCTCGGTTAACATAAGCAGATGTCGCATAAAGACACTGCACCGCTCGGACCGCAGGTCCAAGGCCATACTCGGCCTAAAGTGGCATGTCCTCAAGTTGCACTACAACACAACATAATATCCCTTCCTAAAGAAGAAGATACCTCTGCTATAAATCAGAGGCTTCTCCATCAGATCTGGTCATCCCTTTTCTGATTATTCCTCTTACACTTCTTCTATTCCCTTTGATCTTGCACATGTAGAGTATCTCTCTATCACACCAAAGATCCACTCGAGTTTAGAACAACACTTCTGGTCTTGAGTCTTACTCAAACCAGAATTCTAACACTCAAAACAATATTATCTTGAACCTCCTTCTACGTTTTGAAACGTAGGAGGACACCACGACCTGCGTTAGGCAGATTGAAACCCTTCAACCTTTTAACCCTTCCTTGAACCCAGAACTAACGTTAGACCCTTATTTGTTGTAGCAACAATAATAATGTCTATTATTCTTGAATAGTCACCTAGAAAATGACTAAATGTAGGGTATTTTAGGTTTTTATCCAACAATGATCAAGTATTTTGAATGTTCTGTCAAAGTAAATCGTACTTTTTATAACTACTAGCAGGGAACCCGTGCGTTATAGTGGAGTCGAAATAGTGGGCGGAAACGTTATTCAAACCTTAAAACGATAAAAAGATTCAATATGTAAGGTGTATGTTTGTGTGTGTAAGCACATGTGCTTCGCAGTGGGTAATTTCTTAAAAGCTATAAGTAGACATGATAGCATGCTACATTCTATATACCATATTTAATTTGACCTGTATATCGGTAAAAAAATGAAAGTAGCGGTTTGACTCATTAGCAACTATTATTATACTAATAGTCCTACTCAATATGTTGAAAGTGCCAAATCTAGAGAGATTGTTGAGTATGATAAAGCATAGGGACATTTATAAGATCCACATTAAGAGGAGGTTGAAACGGCTCATATGTAATCAACTTGAAAAGAAGCATACCCATAACTTTTTTCACATGTTAAAAGCAACGCAATACAACTGCTAATCAAGTCCACCATAAAATTCTATTAGTGGCATTAGAAAGTGAAATTGGAAGTTAGGTTAGTTGAAAATATTCCACATATGAGAACTTTATAGATGTGCACAGATCGGTTTTTTTTCTAGAAACCCAACCGGTTCCAAACCGGTTCGTGTTTGGTGCCGGTTTGTGTCTAAACCGGTTTCGATTCGGTTCGGCCCCAGTTTTGCCGGTTTGAAAGACCGATTTCGGTTCGGTTTGGGTTCGTGAACCAATGCATGTGAACACTTTTTTATGAAAAGACATCACATTATTATTTTTTTTTTACGTAAAGTTCGACTTTTATTGATTCTTACAATCTTTTAAGCTGTATAGGTATATATTTGTATGTGTCGAAACTTTTTTTTTTATAATTTTGTTATATAAAATTGCAATATTTTAATAAAACGTAGTAGTTACTTAATTTTATTTGATACCTTTCTCAAATGCTTTATACTATAATATAGACTATAGATATAGATTAATGGTAATTGGAGGTTATGATAAAAGAATGTGTACAAGTAGGTTTTGCATGAAGGGTAGAAAGAGAAAAAATTACATGATATATGGGTTTTAAGCATGAGACTTTTCCTATATTATCTTAAAATTCATGTAAAATTACTTTTGTAGACATCCTTCCTCTTTTATAATGTAGTATAGATATAGATAAAACACACTCAAACTTTGACTATTGTTCTATTGTTGTAAAATTTTCTAGTAAGTGTTAAAATTTTAATGTAAATAACTGGAAAAAAGCCCATACCCTTGTGATGGAGTGGATTTCAGGTGAAGAGCGAATATTAGATGGAATACAAATGAAAATCTGATGTTCAAACGGATTAAAATTGATTTTGTAATTTTTGACTAAGAACAGTTACATTCGACCAGATTCAAAGGGTCGAATGTAGACTGAAACAGGTCGAAGGTAGGTTTTTGGTCGAATGAACAGTTTTTAAAAACATTTTCACATTCGAACCAAATTTCTTCATTCGAACCTCATGTTTTCTTCATTCGAACCCACGATGGGGTCGAAGGAAGAACTTTTGACCAAAAATTCAAATTTTGTCCGATTTTGACGAATTTTCATGTTTTTGTTTTGTAGATTTTCAAATGGCTGAACAACAGAATCCAGAACAATAGACTGCTGAACAAGAGAAGCCAAAGGAGTTGATATTTGAAGCTGATCACAACTGCTGTGCTTATATAGGCGAGGTTAAACAACATGAAGCCTTCGCTGGGATTGTTGAATTCCTAAGACGGTGCAGAGTGGTATATACTATTGCTACTCCAGTTTCGATTTACATAGATCATCAAGTAGAATTCTGGAAGAACGTTGTTATAGACTTTTGGGAGAACAAGACGGCAATTAGGAGTAAAATTCATGGAGAATTGGTGTTAGTCACTGAACAGGATATTCGGGAAGCACTTGATTTGAGAGATTCTCCTACAGATCCGAGGAAATTATCATGGATTGATCAAAGAATTTGCTTTCTCAGGATGAAGTACAATGGCCCTATCACTGATGGTTTATTACACAAGGCGAAGCTGTATCCACAGTTCAAGTATCTTGCACATGTGATTCTACATGTTTTTGGGCCTGTTCGTGGTGGGTATGATGTGATGAGGAGCAGTATTAGCTCATTATTGGTTGCTTTGATTTTGAACAAACCATTCAACGTGTCCGGTATGATTTTTGATCATATGCTTGAAGTATTGAAAGGACTAAAGGTTGATAAGTTTTTGATGTACCCAAGGTTTCTGCAAATGATCTTTGATAAGAAGTATTCTGAATTGAGGAAAGATCCGACACAGGTTTTGGTTCAGCATCATATGAACTTGAGTACGCTAAGCAGAATGAAAGCATATAAGGGTGTTCCAGAGAATGAGAGACCACCTCACAAGAATCTATTTGGTCATCTGATTAATCCGAATTATGAGGATCCAGGTGAGAAAAAGGCAATAACTGATAGTAGTGATTCTGATGCTGATAATCCATTACATGCAGTTGATCCTGAAGCTAAATGAAAGAGACAGGTTATCAACAAAGGTGCAAAATCTGGAAAGGGAAAGGCTAAGGTTGTTGAAGAAGCCGCGCCGAAACGACACAAAACCATGGCTAAGAAGAAGAAGTCTGGTAAAGGGAAAACTTTGTTGATTGATGAGGAGTCTGTTCATTCTGAGGAGACTCAAGATAATGAAGAGTGGGATTCTGGTGCTGAAACTGTCAAGACCACCAAGTCTAAGGCCACTGAGGCTGGTGAGATTGAAAGTTTGAATAAGTTGATTGAAGAGCAACAACAAAAGAGTCCAATCATAGTTGAAGAAGGTGAACTTGGATTGGAAAATCTTGATTTTGTTGGATCTCCTGTTGCTGTGGGAAAGATTCATAAGCCAAAGTTCAAGTCAATGGCTAAGAAGACTAATCCTAAACAAAAGAGAGACAGGGAGATTGAGATACTGGTTGTAGGAAAGAAAGTTCCTGATATTGGAAGTTCAAAAGCTGCTACACCTATGACATCCGCAGTAGCAAAGAAATCTGCTACAGATACATCAGTGAATCCTTCTGCAGATTTTGAAGCTACTTTGGAAAGTGTGTTGAATAAGTTTAAGAAGAAGAAATCTCCTGTTGCTGAGGCGTCTGCACCTCAGGTTATTGTGTCTGGAAATGTGATGGATGCAGTTAATCAAAAGCTTGCTGATATGATGAAACTGATTAACCAGCAACAGCAGGAGATAGAACAGCTGAGGGAAAATGACAAGAAGATGTTAGATGTCGTTGTATCTTCTCAAGAAAATCAAGAAGAATTGGATGCAAAGATTAAACAACTTCAAGAAGAGAATCAGACGCTGTTATTGCATGAACAGAGAAATACACGAAAAATCATAACTTTACGGCTTGAAAACAAGAAGATGAGAACGAACAATAAGAGTATGAGGAAGCTTATTGATGATTTATATGAGAAAGCTCCACAACTGAAAGATGGAGAAGAGGATAAAGAACCAGGGAAGAACAAGTTGATTTTGAACCATCTGATTCAGAAAAAGATGAAGAAGATGATGATGATGAGGACCTTGATGATGATGTTGGTGATGAACCTGAGAAAAAGAAAGATGGTGATGATGATGGTTCTGGTGAAGGTTCTGGTGATGATAGTTCTGACAATGATGATGATGATGATGATGATGATACGGATAAGTATCGGTATGAAAAGAGAGAATCTGATAAGCAAGATGCAGGTGAATCGAGTTCGAAGAAAACACCTGGTGAAAATACAGATGATGAAAGTATTTTCTGGACTGACAAAATTAGAGCTTTATCGGATGATGATAAGAAGTTAAATCGTCAGATGTTGACACAGAAAGTGTGGATGATTGAACTGACTGGAAAATTTCCAGAGATATTCAAATTTGATGATATGAAGTACGAGTTAGAGTACAATGATCCTGATTTAGAGGACGGTGAAGTTTCTGTAGCTGTTGCCAAGGAAATTCTTGAACGTTTGGCAAAACAGGTTGGTAAATCTCTTGAAGAATTGATGAATGATAATCAAATTCCAAACATTCCTGAAAGAGAAGCTGGAACTCATTCTGATGATAGAGATACTCCTGTGTTTGAGGATATAGAGATTGAGGATATCACTAGTGAAGAATATCCTGAATACTTCAAAGACAAACAGGATGATGCATTTCCTGAATTTACTGAAGAGGTGTTGGAACAGGCTGAAAAACTTGCAAAGAAAAAGAGCAAAACATTCATTGATGAAGTGTTTAAGAATGCAGATAATCAAAAGCAAAATGTTGAACAATCTGATGATTAAAGAGAAAGAAGCTAACCGACCCAAGACTGAAGTTCAGGGTAGTTTCTATAAGTATCACAACGAATTGTTTAAAGGGAGAGCTCTTGGATGGAAGTATTTGAGACAGTTACGGTGCGTTGCTGTGAAGTGGGAGAAAGGGATTCTGTATTTTAACAGATTCCATGATATTAAAACGCTACCGTACTGGGTTGTACGTGATATCTGCAGACATACTATGACTGGTGCAAGTGTGAACAATCAGTTGGATATTTTGCAGATCGTATGGCTAGAGAAAGCAGAACAAGATGGGACGTGTTCAGGCCGCAATATCCGGTTAGAAAAGTTCACAAAGAGATAGATCAAATCACTAGGCTGAATAAGGCCACGTTAAAGTACAAACCACCGACAGTGTTGAAGCATATTCCATTGATGCCTATACAACAACACTTCAGCAAAGAGTTTGTCATGTGGTACTACGACTGGAGAACCGCAGAAGCTGTCATGTTATTGAAAGAAAAAAGGGGGAAATATAAGAAGATCCATATTTTTGACCCCATGTGGTTGATTAATTGTTCGTGTGAGGATATAATCATGCTGTATTACAATCTGATATACTGTGAGGAGAAGGATCGTGAACAAGCATTGAAATACCATCGTGTGGTATGCTTGTGTTTTGCGTGGGATGTCAATGCAGGTTGTGATTATGATAAGAAATTGGGAAAGTTTGTGAAGATTCAGAAAGTGAAGAAGAAAGCTAAACCAACATTCGAGCCGGTAATGGCAAAAGAGCAGAAGACGAATTTGCGTATCAAGTTGATGAACAAGACGCTTGATTACCAACGCCAACAATCCAAGCAATAGTCGAGGGGGAGTTTGTAGATGCATTATTGCGACTAGTGCTTTGGATTGACGATATATAGTGTTTTGTGATTTGACGAGAGGTCGAAGGAAGATTAGTTGGTCGAAGGGAGAGGATTCAAGACAGAAGACAGGTTCAAGCTTATGAGTAGGTCGAAGGTGCTCATTCGACCTCATCGTGAGGTCAAATGTAGCTTAGTATATAAGCTCAACTTTTTGTTAACTTTATAACTTTTGCCATTTTGAGTCTTATGTCTGGTCTAGAATCTTTCTCCGTGTTTTGATATTTCTGATCTTGATTTGTAAACTTGTAAACTCAATTGTAAAGATCTTTTATCAAGTTATTAATAGAAATGATGATTGAAAAATTACTTTTGCGTGTTTGATTCGATTAATATCATATTGTAAACAAACTAGGATTTCTGCACCTGGTTTTGTAAGACTTGTATGATCGCCTAAACGTTTTTGCTAAAACCGATCCGTCTACATCAGGCAGGTTATTGCAGATCTTGAATTAAAAGATTTTCGCTTGGATATGTTTAATGTGGATTCATAAATTTAAATTCTCATTCTTTTGTGTGTATATTCATGCAGCCTTTGCGGAGCTTTTGGAAAATTCACTAAAACTAGGTTGATAAACTGACGCGCGTTGCGCGTTTGGATTATGGATTTGTATAAGCATATTATATAAGTTAGAAATGAGGTTGGTTAGACGTTTTTGTAAAGTGGACTTTAACAAAAACTCAGTAACTTGGTTACATTATGAGGCTGCTAAATTGCTACATTATGCGCTCGTTATGCTGTCACATTATGAGCTCAAGAACATATCAACCCTTAAGCACGAACATATGAACCTATGATTAGTCCAACAATTGGCCAGCAACATATGCGACTCGGAGATCTTTTAGATTCAAAAGTGACTCAGTCGAATTCAATTCCCAACAACTCCCATGCCTTTCTTGGTCGGACCAAGCCAACTATTTCCGAATACACTTATTCGCCCAAACGCTAAACTAAACAAAGCGCATAGGTGCCTAGGCGAATAGGCGTTTAGACGCCTAGTTGTTTGGTTCACAAACCAAACATATAAGAACATAAACACTTATTCGCCCAAACGCTAAACCGAACGAAGCGCATAGGTGCCTAGGTGAATAGGCGTTTAAACGCCTAGTTGTTTGGTTTGCCTATGTGCCTATCCGTTTTGATTCATATTCGCTGGAACTATGCGCCTAAGTGAAAGCATAAATATCTCATCTTTAACAATCATATATCATCATATAATACCCAAATTAATGTCATTAACATCATTTAAGAACAGAATAAACGCAAATCAGGCTCGCGCCTAGGCGCCTATGCACTTAAGCGAATAGGTCCTTAGCCAAATAGGCGTTTACGCACCTAGGTGGTCCGTTTTGGTTCATATTTGCTGTAACTATGTGCTTAAGCGAATAGGTGTTTGGTTCGCCTACGCGCCTATCTGTTTAGCACTTGTAAAAATGTTTGTATTTCATACTCAGGCATTAAAGTAACTCATGGATCCTCTGCAAATAAAAAACAGGTATAAAAACTATATAATCAATCTTCTTATCTCACCTCACTGTTTAAGCTTATAAAACCAAACTTGTTCCCTTAACACATTAACAATCATATATCCATTAGTCCAATGCTATATTCATACAATTTCTTTACTCTGTACTTATAGTTTTTAGTTCTAGACAAATGCGACTATCTATTGTAGTTCAGTAAAATTATCAAAGAAAAATAAAAGCCACAATGACAAAGCATAAAACATGCCTAGTTAATTACAAAGCATAAAACGCTTTATCAGGAGGCATCAAGCTTTAATTGTTAACTGGTTCGCCTTCAAGTACATCGGTGACCGGTTCGCTTCATGTGTACAATTCCGTTGATAAAGGTAAAACACATCCATTTTCTGATTATATGAACTGATTCGGGTACTCGTTCGCCTAAACGCCTTAACCCCTAAGCATTGCAGCAAACCAAACGTGTGGGCGCATGACCGCTATATTATTGGCGTATCTGATCTAAAGTATTGCGGTTACAGAAGAATTGGAATTAACCTATGAAAACACACGCATACGCGAACCAAATATCTAAGCACATCAACACTTATTCGGCTAAACGCCTTAACCCCTAAGCGTCTATTCGCTTACACGCATAGGTGAATAGCGCAGCAAACCAAACGTCACACGCCTACATAAGCCGCCTTCTGATCAGCAAACCAAGTGTCCAGCCATACAGCCGCCCATTCACCTAGGCGCCTAAACACATAGGCGTCTGTTCGCCTGACTGTGTGGGCACGTAGGTGCTATGCAAACCCACGCGTACGCAAACCAAGCATCTAAACACATAAACACTTATTCACCTAAACGCCCTTATCCCTAAACACTGCAGCGAACCGAACGTTGAGCACCCATTCACCAAAATGCCTAAACACATAGGCGTCTATTCGTCTAACTGCGTAGGTGCACAGAAACAAATAACCTTTTTTACACCTATCCAAAATCAAATCAGCAAATAACCACTTAAAACCATGTTCGCCTAAACGCCTTAACCCCCAAGCACATAAACACTTGTTGGCCTAAACGCCTTAACCCCTAAGCATTGCAGCAAACCAAACGTGTGGGCGCATGACCGCCCATTTGCCAAAACGCCTAAACTGATATTAACCTATGAAAACACACGCATACGCGAACCAAACATCTAAGCACATAAACACTTATTCGGCTAAACGCCTTAACCCCTAAGCGTCTATTCGCTTACACGCATAGGCGAACAGCGCAGCAAACCAAACGTCACACGCCTACATAAGCCGCCTTCTGATCAGCAAACCAAGTGTCCAACCATACAGCCGCCCATTCGCCTAGGCGCCTAAACACCTAGGCGTCTGTTCGCTTGACTGTGTGGGCACGTAGGCGTTATGCAAACCCACGCGTACGCAAACCAAGCATCTAAACACATAAACACTTATTCACCTAAACACCTTAATCCCTAAACACTGCAGCGAACCGAACGTCTAGGCGCATGAGCACCTATTCACCAAAACGCCTAAACACATAGGCGTCTATTCGCCTAACTGCGTAGGTGCACAGAAACAAATAACCTTTTTTACACCTATCCAAAATCAAATCAGCAAATAACCACTTAAAACCATATCAACAACTTTAAATATTTCGAGCAATCAAAACATCTTTTAAAATCCAAATAACCCCAAAAAACCAGGTTTTTTAAAAAAAACAAACCTGAGCAAACATACTGAACACTCAAAAGATCTTTTTAAGTCCAAACAACCCAAAAAAATCAACTTTTTTTTAAAAACAAACCTGACCAAACATACTAAAAAGGTGATACAAACATGTTAACATAAACATCATAACAACAAACAATCACAAAACAATCCAAAATTTTACTCTACACTCACATGCAAACAAACAAAACAACAGCATTTAACCACACACGTTGTATGCAACATGAAACACCTTAAAATTTTTCAAAACACATCAAGTTTGATATAAGTCTGAACACAAAATCAGCTAACCATGAGACACACAGCCATTAAAAAGACACAAAGAACAGATATTAGCATATAATTATAATCACATAACATTGATCTCACCTTAGAAATCACCCTTTCAAAGAGAGACACAAGACGTTGAGAGATATGTTCAATTGATAAGCATGCAGATTGTTTTGAGCTTTTTAAAAATTAATAATGTTTATAACAAAAACTCGCATAGTGGAAAACAGATGTACAGCTCATGCAGCAACCACGTGTCCAGAGCAGCATCTTAAAAAAAAAGGACCCCCCCCTAGCAGAGAATCGAACCGGCGTCTAGCACACTACAACCTTTCTGCCAACCACCACACCATGAGCACCATTTCTTAAATCACTTGACAAACAATAATATTTATTCGCTTCAAAATAACTCAGCACCTAAAATCACTGTTCAAACCCGAAGCCTTATTATTATAGTTAAATGAAGTAAGTTCCTATGTTTATGTGCTGTTGTGTGTATAAATTTAATACCAATTGATAACAAGATTCTAGTAAAGTTTTAAAGGCGTCAATTCCAATTATCCGTATTTTCACAATGATGATCGATATAAGCCAATGACAGTCTCTATCAAATATTAGATTGTATTTGAGAGACCCAGTATCCACACATGGCCAACTTTATGTGACATTGTCAAGAGTTAGAGAATGACAAGGGTTTAGTTACTTATACTTGATAGCGATGGGAATGTCACAAATAAAACAAAAATGTGGTGTATAAAATGAAATCGATATTGATAATGTTTTTTATATAATATAGGGTTAAAACTCGTGAATAAAGTAAACATACAAATGATTGGTCAATAGAAAATATAAAACTTTCCTTTCTATAATAATAAAAAAAATTGGTAACAAAATAATAGTAAAATTAGCAAATATATCGAGTAAATTTGAAAACATTTTTGTGATAGAGAACATATGGATCACTATTTAAGGAGGTACACATGGAGACACGACCTAAGATGAGTGATTTAGTATTATGTACTTTCTTATTTAGGATAAACACATTTAGATATGTAATTTTTGTTTGCTCTCTCTTTATGCATGAACTTATAAAAGTTATTTTTTTATAACTAACTAGGTTAGAATCCCCATTTTTAGAGTCCAATGTATTATAACTAACGTGGTTTCCGTTATGAAATTGAACTGAACCATACTGTCTTGTACACACCCTTAAAATCAGCGACATAAGTGTTATGTTTCCCGCCGTATCGTGCTGGCACCCGATTCTATTCTATTATTATCTTTTATTTTTTCGTTTCTACAAATACAAAATATTTTATTTAAAAGTTAAAGCAGTCAATTAAATATAACACGATGGCTTTCATTGAGATTCGCCTATATCATTATGGAATATCTTCATAGTTTAAAGTTTTAATTTAAATTAATACAACGTCTTTGTCGAACTCTTTTTCTAGGATTAAATAGTTTCCTTTTTCTTTCTACAAATATAAAATATTATAGTTCAAAGTTGGAGTTTTCATTAATAGATGTTGTAATTTTCATTAAGCACTATTGATGTCTTAATACCTTTGATCATCAGCTTGGAATGTCATCTACTGTTTTTCTAAAATGACCAACTCATCCATAAGTTGTCTTAGTAAACATTTATAAGTTGGCCAATGCATAGTGAGCTGGAAGATGAGGATAAGGGTAGTTTTGTAATACTATATTATTATTATTATTATTTTACTTTCAAAATTCCCTTGTTAAATTTACAAACCAAAACACATGAATTTACAGAGGAATAAATTCAAATTTCGTTTCCAGTTTCCTTAAAGATACTCCACCTTAAAAGATATTCCACGAATCAAACACGCCCTTAATGAAGATGTCTAACTGGTCCAACACCTATTTATTTTGGGTCACTCTATATGGATTGATTAAGTTAAAAATGTGGTTAGAACTCTTATAGGTTAATCTTTGTTTTGTAAAATTTTATGACTTTTTTTAGTCGTCATTCAAAAGGGGCATCTCTAGCCCTATTGGTATTTGTCCTTTTTTAGCACTAGACTGTTGTTCTCATTTCACTTGTTCTATTCAAAGAAATTTGAAAGTGGGTATTAATCAAGCAAAATCTAGTCTGATGATTGAATTGCAATAGTTGCAAAAATATTTAAATAAATTTTATAACTTCAAATCTGTATGTCACATGGTAACAATCTTCTACATTTTTAAAAGGCCAATTTCTACACATTTAAATACATAATTTTTTATCGCCTACTTTAACTCCTAAATATCTTTAAAACTCCAACACTTTTACCACTATACCAATTTTAATTTGATATAAGAAATAAAAATACTTCAGAATAAAATTTTATAAATTCTTCTGACACATGGCATGTTTTTTTATTCACAGCATTGTTAGTTTTGGGGATATAATTAAAGTAAGTGGGAACCTTCTTATCTCCCTTTTCAATGTAAACATGAATCTCATACAGTTTGTCAAGATATTTAATCATACTCAAGATATCAATTATTATCAAGTATGGCTGCAAATTTCAGCGAATATTTCTTGAACTGTTTGGTGGAAAGTTCGTTTGTGTTCGTTTGTTTAATAAATAAACGAACACGAAAAAAATTTTGTTCGTTTAGTTAAACGAACTGACATGAACAAAGGCTGCGTTCGTTCGTTTATGTTTGTGCGGCGAATATGAAGAGACGGTGGATCATTTGTTCTCGGGATGCAGGACTGTTGGTGTAGTGTGGGAAGCTATTGCATCTTGGTGTAATATTCCGACATTCTTTGTTTTCTCTTTATTCGATATTTTTCATGTTATGGACGGATCGCCACATAGCGCTAAAAAGAAAGAAATTGTATATGGTATTTTGATATTGGCTTGCTGGCGGATATGGAAGGCTAGGAATGATAAGATTTTCAACGGGGCGGTTTTTAATGTTGCTCATCTGATAGCGGACGTTAAATCATTGGCGTTCTTGTGGTTTAAACATAGACATATAGAGGGTAATATAGATTGGAGAAATTGGTGTAATTTTTCATTCCTGTCGATGTAATTTCCCCGTTTTTCCGTTTCTCTCTTTCTTAGAGAGTCTCGGGCGGGTTGTTTGTTTTTAATGAAAGTTGCCTTCCAAAAAAAAAAAAAAAGTAATAATCATGTTTGTATAACTATGTTATATATTGGGTAGACCTAGTTAATTTCTTAATATATATGAATTCGATCTTATTCGGAAATTTGTTTCCGTTCATGAACACTTCTTTGTGTTCATTTGTATTCATGAACACTTGTTTGTTCATTAATTTTTGTTTGTGTTCGTGTGCGGTTATGAACAAAATTAACAAACGAACACGAGTGTTTTCTTAACAAACGAAAATGAACAGAAAATCTCGTTCGGTAAGTGTGCATGAACTGTTCGTGAACACATATTTTTCTTAACAAACGAACACGAACAGTGGCGAAGCTTGAAGATCAAATTGGCGGGGGCCGGACCCAATTTTTTTCGTGTCGGTAAGGGCCAGAAGATCAAATCGGTGGGAGCCGGACTCAATCCATATAAAAATTACCTAAGAAAATCGCAAACTTTCACCACTAAGCCAAAAAACGGTGGGGGCCAGAGCACTCCCTGACCCTCACTAACCTTCGCCCCTAAACACGAACAAGGTTGTTCGTGTTAGTTTAGTTCATTTGCAGCCCTATTATCAAGATTCATTCAGTTTGTCAAGATATTTAGGTGTTGTTTGTTTTTTGCTCAGAAGCACTTCTGACCTCTTTTGTCTGCACCACGCAGACGCGTGCAGACGTTTGGGGTCTGCAGATTGTTTGTTTTTTGGAAGGCCTTTCACTTAAAAAGGTCTTCCTGACCTCTTCTTGGTACAGACTTGTTCCAAAGTCTTCTAAGGTCTTCAAAGGTCTTCTCCACTTCTCTTCTCCTCACCCACCACCACCACCACCACGGTCCAACACCACCAACCACGGTCCACCATCACCACCGTCCACCATCACCTACCACCTTCCACCACCACCACGGTCCACCACCACCACCCACCACCATCGCTACCCATCATCACCACCACCGCCACCCACCACCACCACCACCGTCCACCACCACCACCCACCACCACCGTCCACCACCACCCACCACCACTGTTCACCACCACCATGGTCCACCATCACCACCATCCACCACCACGGTCCACCACCACCACCCACCACCACGGTCCACCACCACCCACCACCACCACTGTCCACCACCACCACCACGGTCCACCACCACCACCGTCCACCACCACCTACCACCGTCCATCACCACCACGGTCCACCACATTCCACCACTACCACCACCGTCCACCGCCGTCCACCACCACCGTCCACTACCACCACGGTCCACCACAGTCCACCACCACCCACCACCACCACCGTCCACCACCACCACCGTCTACCACTAGACTGTTGTAAAAAATCAGTTTATTTAAATTTCAGTTTATTTCAGCAGCCTGCAGACATTAACAAACAAACAGTCTTCTTCTTGCAGACTGCAGACCTTTGGTCCACTTCTTCTCTTGCAGATGTCTGCAGATGTGATCCGCAGACTGCAGACATTTTCCTGCAGAAAAAACAAACAGCACCTTAATATACTCAAGATATCAACATTAATATCCAAGACTAGCAGTTGGTAGTATAGGTAAAAACATGTTTTCATGTAATGATATTACATTGGTTGAACATATGTGTATGTTAACTCTTGCATTGCAGCATCCAACTTACGATCCTAATGCTCGTATGTAGTCGATAGATTAATATTGTACTTTTCCATCA
Organism: Ambrosia trifida; assembly: GCA_028751855.1. Lineage (NCBI taxonomy): Eukaryota > Viridiplantae > Streptophyta > Magnoliopsida > Asterales > Asteraceae > Ambrosia > Ambrosia trifida. The sequence goes on from CM054122.1 coordinate 161,897,729, forward strand.
TTTATAAAAGAACCACCATGACGAATCTTTACCCTCGTGTGCAACACTAAACAAAGGCTAGTGTATTGTCATGGGCAAATCTTAAAATGAAACATCGAAAATAAAAATAAATTGCCAGTATTTATTATTATATTTTTTTTTAAAAGGTACCTTAAATGCAAAATTATAGACCCTATTATAAAATGAGTAAATGGCCAAATTTGTTCCTGAGGTTTGGTCAATATTGCTAGATCTATCTAAAATAAGAATTTTTGACATCTGGGCCACTAAGACCATATGGTGTGCATTGGGGGAGTAGTTTCGGGGAGGTGACGTGGCATCGGTGCCGATGCAGAACACCCCCCCCCCCCCCCCCCGATTTTTTTTTGGGGAAAACGGGGTGAAATGCCCGTTGGAACCGAAGCCTCCTATTGGCCAAATTTTTTGACCGTTAAATATGGGGGCCCACCTGATTGATATTGTGCCGTTGGTAAAAAAAATAAAAAATTCAAACATTTACCTTTATATATATATATATATATATATATATATATATATTAACCTCACATTTCACACAACTCACTCAAATTTTATAACCAAACCACCACATTTTATAAAATTACTCCTTCAAATTTTTTAACCAAACCACCAATGGATCCAAGGCGTTCAAACCCACAACCCTTTTACCCGAACAACCCCGCTACTCCTTCGACACAAGCTCCAAACTTTCCCTACCCCACTACACCGCTCGACCCTAACACATACGGATTTGGCGGTTTTACTCAACCACAAAATCCTTGGCAAATGCAAATGCATCACCAACAACACTTTCATATGCAAATGCCACCCCCGAACCAAATGCCAACCTTCCCCGCGAGACCTCAATCACAATCCGAACCCGAACACGACTTTATATCCTTAGGCGTCGATGACGACGTTATACCCGAAACTCAACCAACATCAAAAAAAGACACAAAGGGGAAAAAACGTGCCACTACTAAGGCGGATAGTGTTCCTTGGACTCAAGTCGAGCTGGAGGCCCTAGCACGAGCGTGGGTGAACGTGTCTACCGACCCGATACGAAGTAAGTTATTTTTTTACTTTTTTTTGTTTTGGCCGTAGCCTTTTATGGCTGATTTACTTTTTTTTTTTATTATTTATGAAATATAATTTAGATAATTAATTTAATTTATCACGTGTAGGTACTAATCGAAACAAAGATAGCTTTTGGAACGCTATTTGCGAACAATTTTTCAAGTTAATGCAACGCACGCCTTATCGAACCGGTCATGCCGTTAGTAAGAAGTTTAGGGAGATGAACACCAAATGTCAAGAATTTGCGGGTGTTTATCAAAGATGTTGGAACAATAGAAAGACCGGTGAAAGCGACGAGAATGTGTTGAAGAATGCGCTTGGAATGTTTTGCAAAAAAAAGGCTAGTGGGGGGTGGGCGTACATGAGGCCGTATGAGATTTTGAGAGCATGTGATAAATGGAGGGTGGTGCCAAACGAAGTACACAAGCAAAACGAACAAAGACGAGCACCTCGGGAAGTTATAGCGCGGGGGGGTCCGATGCTCGTTGTACTATAAATATAAACGATGACCCGGAGTTTGAAGATGATGCTCCCACGCTCGAATTGGAGCGGCCAATTGAAAGGGACCGCGCGAAAAAAGCCGCCTCGAGCTCAAAAGGAAAGGAACCCGATTCAAAACAAAACGTGACCGAAAAAATAGATGCCTTGATTCAAAACTTTAACGATTTTAAGGCGGAGCAACGGGAAGGTGGAATGAAAGAAAGAAGGAGAAGGAAGAAGCCGTAAGTCTAGAGCGGGAGAAGCTTAAGTTGGAGAAGGCGCGTCTCGCGTACAATATATCGCAAGACGAAAAGGCGGAGTTTGCGATGATGGAGAAAAGTCTCGACGGCCTTCCCGAGCAAGAAAGAGCGGTGATGTCGGCGATCAAAGACAAGATCGCGAACAAGTGGCTTGGAAAACGAATGCTTTAGATGTTTTTTTTTATTAATGTATTTTGCTTATTATTTTTTAAATTTCTATGCATTGTAGGTTGTAATTTTTAAAATTAGTTGAAGCTTATCTTTATTTTAATTTTTACTATTTTTGTTGAATTTTTAAAATTACGGTTTTAAAAAAAATAAGTATGAAATACAAATAATATAATTAAAAATATGGAAAAGAATAAAAAAAGGAAGGGGGAATGGGGGATTTGGGGGAAACCATTTCCAAAGTTTGGGGGAGAAAATGGGGGAAATGATGTGGCGCTGATGTGGCACTTGGGGTGAGGCTCCAATGATTCATAAACATGCTTTTGAAGCACTTGATCATACAATGAAGGATGTCTTGAAGTCAACTTCTTCACTTAATTCTGAGTTGCTTTTTGGTGGTAAGGTTATGGTTTTAGGTGGTGATTTTAGACAGATCCTTCCTGTTGTTCCCAATGGTAGTAGAAGAGATATTTTAAATGCCTCAATAACTTCCTCTCCTATTTGGAATAGTTGCAAAGTGCGTACATTAACCAAAAACATGAGGTTAACGTTGGGTAACAACACATTTGAAACCGCAGAAACAAAGCTATTTGCAGACTGGCTTCTTGAATTAGGTGAGGGTAAAGTTGGTGATTCAATTCATGATGATGAGGCAGATGTAGAGATACCAGATGATCTTCTAATTAAGGATTCATCAGATCCGATTTCAAGATTAGTTGACTTCATCTACCCTTCACTTCTTCAACTTTACAAAGATAAAGATTACTTTGGAGAACGAGCAATACTTGCACCTACAAACGAAGTAGTACATGAAATTAATGAAAGGTTGCTTGCGTTGTTACCTGGGGATGAAGTCGAGTATCTAAGCTCTGATAGTATATGTCAGATTGAGAACGCTAATAATCGTTCGCAGGAAGACTTATATTCTCCTGATGTCCTTAATGGTTTAAAAATTTCTGGGTTGCCTAATCATCGACTAACACTAAAGGTCGGTGTTCCCGTTATGTTGTTGAGAAACATAGATCAACAAAATGGATTGTGTAACGGTACGCGATTACGGATCACCAAACTTGCAAAGCGTGTTATTGAGGCCGAAATCATATCAGGTGGAAACATTGGTATCAAAACTCTCATTCCTAGAATAAATCTGATACCATCTGATATCAAGATTCCTGTAAAGTTTCAAAGGCGTCAATTTCCAATAAGCGTATGTTTCACAATGACCATCAACAAAAGCCAGGGTCAGTCTTTATCTAAGGTTGGATTGTATTTAAGAGAACCTGTATTCTCACATGGCCAACTTTATGTTGCTTTGTCAAGAGTAAAAAGCAGGGCAGGAGTGAAGTTACTAATACTGGATGATAATGGGAATGTGAAAACTAAAACCAGAAACGTCGTGTATAAGAAATATTTAGTAATATTTGAATAAAATTTGTATTCGTTGTTTTATACTTTAATACAATATTTTTACTGTATTTTTCTTATACGTTATAATTCCCTAAATAGATGTACGTTGGTGAACCGCGTGTACACGCGGGCAAAAATCTAGTAGTCTAATATTAGAAATCTAGTGCTAAATCCATCCAATTTGCAAACTCTGTTAAATACCAAAGTTAAATCAGAGACATTTTGATCATTTCCCATCATTTTTTATTCCTTAAATTCCTTCCCCCTTCTTCTATATTATCAAACCCCTTTCAAAACATGAACCCTAACTTTGCGATTCAAAAACCCTAAAAAAATTGGAATACCATCACCTATCCCATTCAATCTCATGTTCCATTTTATAGGGACCTACTATAATTAGTCTATTAATCCATGGGATTGTAATTGTTACTATTTGTAGTTTCTTGGAGTTTAAAGGCGGAGGCTTTCATCCATGGATGTTACATTCATTGTATGAAACGTAAGTCATGATTAACAAAATAATTTTATTATTTGTCATGCTGACATTAATTTTACAAGCTTTGGTTTGAGATTAATGGAATTGGTTCAAATGAGAACCTTTGATCAAATTGAGAATTTAGAGAACCATTCTGGACCACACATTTCTCAAAAACAAATTTTTTTTATTTTTTGCTTTTAATCGCTGCTTTTTATGCAGGAAAAAAAATATTATTTTTTTCAATATATGCGTATGTATAGCTGAAAATGCTATATACACATATGTATAATTGCTATATACACATATGTATAATTGAAAAAAAAAATTAAAAAAAATCTTGCATAAAAATGTGCGATTAAAGCAAAAAAAAAATTTTTTTTTTGCCTTTATATAAAATGTGTGGTCCAGAATAATTCTCTCAGTTCTTAAATAATGATTAGTTCTCTTAGGATCCATACTTTAAGATTAATAATATTACTACTTCTTTTTTAAGAATCTGTTCATTTACACTTAAAAAGAATTTACCATATTATCACATTGTGATTTCAAAATCTTTCACAAGCTTCAGTCGAACATTTTAAAAATTATTTTTTATTTTATGATGCACTGCAATCATCAATCAAAAAGTTTAAAATCCATTTCATAGATTTGTCAAGAAATCTAGAAGAGACCTGCAGTTAGATCCCAAGATCCAGAATCATTTGCATTAGTAGTAGAGATTTTTTAAATGAAAGTGCATTTGGTGGGCATTGGAAAAAAAAACTATAAATGGGGATGCCGCTATACGGGTTGGCGGTATCACCCTAGACTCTGCAGCCCACACTGTGATGCCTAACAATGGATTAGCGGTATCATCAAGATGCCTAACAATGGATTGGTGGTATCCATTGATGCCGCTAAATGGAGTATGATGCCGCCAAATTGGATTAAGGCATCACCTATGATGGCGCCAAATGCTTGTAAGGCATCACCTAGCATAAATACTCAGCCAGCTTCCTTCTCTCAATCCCACAATTCTACAACACACAGCACAATTACATTCTCTCAATCCCACATTTTTACAACACAATTGGGTCGATGTTACATCCACATGGAGTTTTAACAGTTTGGGGCGGGGATGAGCCATGCTTAACAGCATCGTTTGCTGTTTCATCACCTGCTTGGCATCGCTTTTCTGGAGTCCAAGAAAGCGGTGTCGTTGGATCGGTGTTACATCCACATGAAACTACTTGGATCGATGTTACATCCACACGTAGTATAACACGTGTAGAATGCAACATTGTCTTTGTAGTTTATAATATTAGAGAGTCGGTTGTCGGTGGTGGTCTCAATCTCCAGTGTACCACCTCCATTCATGACGACAGACTCTTTAGGGGGGACAACCTTCCAGGCAAACCCTGTAGCACAAGGCCATCCGATGTTGAAGAATCACGGTCAGTGATTAGCGACGTCGGCGATATAAGAATTTGAGATTCTTCATCGTGCTACTTTGGTATGGCAGCCTGGGTTGATCATTGAGTACCTTTAGATTTGGTACCAATGTTCAACATATTGATATTCTTCCCCTGCCGCATTCAGATGGGTTTGAATCTGAATGCGGTCCTGAGTTCCCGCTGACTGGAAGAACGAGTTTCTGGGTCCACAAGCTGTAGTTGACTTCAATAAAGCAATTGTTGATTTCAATGAAGCAATGGAGATGGAAGGTGCGAAACAGAAACTCAATGAAGCAGCGGTAGAATATTGGAATTGGTGATCTCGAAAATAGATTGTCTTGTAACTCAGTAGATTGTATAGTTTGATTGAGTAGTTTGGAAAATAGTTGTTAAGTAAATTTGTATTATTTGTTTTAAATAAATCTATCATTATTACTATTACATGTATTTACTTTTATTTTAGAAACTGTCTAGTAATAATACTAGTAGCATTAAAATTAACAGTAAGATAATAAGCTTGCCATTACTAAATAAAGCTCGTACAGAACATGATGAGATGAGTCACCCAACTCATCCATGAAAGTAAAGGGTGATTGACGATACAGATAATGCAAACTAAACAACCTAAAAAAGATGACATTGATGATACGACTGACACAACCATGTAGTGTCATTCACTGATTTCGTTGACGCCTTGCATTTCCACAACTCTTCCTGTTATGGCCTGTTTCTCCACATCGAGTGCATGCATGATGCCTGGGGCGATCGTCATAATTCACATCCATCTCATTTTGTAGTCTTCTCTGACGTACTCTGCCTCGGTGTGTAGTAACCATCGACGGGTCCCCTTGAATTGTCCACTCTGCCGCCGGCCATTCAGACTTATGGCCCAAGGTGTAGAAATGACTGTTGTACTGCTGAACGTACGTGTCTGTGTGGAATTGCCAACTAGTAATACTGTGAGGGCTTTTACCCAACCAATTGCAAACAGCAATTGCATGTGAACATGGAAATCTTTGCATTTGCCATTTGCCACACGAGCATACCTTTTTTTTGTACTCAACGGTGTAGTCATTCCCGCCCTGGTCATTTGTCTCAACCCTTGAAAGAACATTGCACCTTATCGCATTCGCATCGTACATCGTGACTTCATGCTGCATAGCAACTCCCAAAAGGCTCTCATACCTGCTCCATATGCGAGGGGGTAGAGGGGTGTTGCAACTGCTCGAAATTTGAGTGTGCTTAACATATTGTTCGACGTCTCTGAGAAAGGTGTAGTGAATCAGAGTTGTGATAGGCAGTAGTCGCGCTTCACGCAAGACGTTGTTCATGGACTCCGAAATGTTGGTCGTTAGGTTACCCCACCAACGATGCTCTTTATCACGATAAACAGTCCACTTAGTCTTATCAATGTTGTTAAGGTAGTCCCATGCCTCTTGATTTTTCAGCCTCATTTCGCTAACAGCCCACCGATACTTTACGTGCTGAGATGTGCTACCAATAGACCAACACAGTTTCCGTAGGGTTTTGTTCCGGAACCTCCCGCTGAAATTGCTTCTGATGTGACGCAGACAGTAACGATGGTAGGCATTGGGTTCCTTCCACTGTGGAAGATTTTCCATAGCATTAATTATGCCGTTGTGTCTGTCTGATATCACACACAAAGGCCCCATGCTATTAAGGGTAACGTATACGGAAAGGTTTTGGAAAAACCAACACCAACTGTGTACAGTCTCTTCGTCAACGACGGCATACGCCACAGGCAGGATGTAGTTGTTTGCATTTTTTGTTACCGCAAGCATCAGCTTACCTCGGTAGGGTCCTTTCAGATGAGTCGCGTCCACCGAAATGACAGGCATGCATCGATGGAAAGCACGGATAGAAGGAGCGAACGCCCAAAAAATATATTTAAACGTGGGGTAATTCAGATCTCCGTTCGGATGATTAAAGAACGTAACAACGGTGCCTGGGTTCCTCGTCTGCAGCCGCATAAGATATGTGGGGAGCTCCTTAAAATTGCTGTCCCAGTTACCATAGATAGTTTCTATAGCCTTTCTTCTTGCTCGCCACGCCTTGGAATACGAAACATCAACATTCAGCACCTGCTTGACATGGGTTTGGATATGTTTTACCTTAAGCTTGATGTCTGTTCGAATTTGCGGTAAAATGTGTTGTGCAATATCCTTTGCCTTTAAACTTCTGTTGCTATTACGTATGGCAGAAGAATAACAGCTGTGTTTTGTAGCCCATACAGTAATTCGCCAGTAATGTGAGTCAGGCCGTATTGATGCCTTGCAACGCCACTCACACTTGCGGCCAACAGAGAAAGGATTTACAAACTTTGGGTGTCTGGTGTAACATACGACCGTGTATACCTTTGGTTTGCTTGACTTGACATACATCTCCCGTCCACGACGGATGTTCCACTGTCTAACCGCACGGTCTACCTCTTCTTTTGATTTGAAATACCTACCAAGACGGATATTGTCCCCTGCTTTTGGGTTCCATAACACGAAGTCATCCTCTTCGTATTCTTGAACCATGTAATCTGTTAGCTCCGCATCATCTTGAGGATCATAGTCTTGACGTGGACCTAACTGGAGGGCCAGGTTGTGATTTGGTGGTGTCTGTTGGGTCATCGGTTGATCGGCCTCCGCCTCGTTTGCGGAGTCTTCAGAGTCTTCTGCTGCTGGTTGTTCGTCATCACTATCTCTCGTCTCTTCAGAGTCTCCGCTTCCGGATTCATCAAACCCGTCATTATTGTCATTACCGGCAACATATTGAGGTTCTTGGAAAGATTCTTCGTCCGTATTAGGGGATCCTGCCTCGTCATTTTCTTCGTTATCGGCAGCATGCTGAGACCCGAAGGGTGCTAGAACATTTACGTTCGACACGTCACGTAGCAGGTTCATAAAAGTAACCTGTTGTAACGGAGGGTCTTGTTGCCATTCAACGTAGATATCCGCAACGAAATCACCACGTCTCTCAGCGGCTAGATAATCCATCATATCAACCCCGTCATTGTTGAAAATTTTGCTAGTTTGAGAGTGCCCAGCATAAGTGTATCCGAGCAGCAGTTTGACAGTAACAGCTTCTTTGTTAATATTAACATGAGCACATACACATTCAAGCAGTTGTTCAAATGACATCTTCTCTCGCATAACAAAGCTGGATGATAGCAACGAGTTATCATCTTGAACAACCCCGTTTACGTATGAAAACTGACCACCCCAGTATAATCTAACCAGGTATGGAACGAAATAAGCCATTTGCTTTGAATGTTATTTTTTTGGGTGGTTGGGGGGGGGGGAGAAGAAGGTTTTTGAAAGATGTTTAGTTTTTTGGGAAGAAAGTTTGGTGTGGGGATGGATTGGGGTGAGTATCCCTTAAATAGGCTTCAACTTTTTATGATGCCGCCAAACCATTCTGAGGCATCAATGCCGCTGTCCCATTCTGAGGCATCAATGCCGCCAAACCATTATTAGGCATCAACTATTATAAATACCATGTTAAGACACAATTTCAGTCAGAACTGCCTCTCTTCAAAGGGTTTATAAACTATGGGTGGAGGTTATCACGAATGTGACGGATCTTCAAATGTCCGGCGATACTCTCGCCGGGGACGGCGACTACCATTTTCATCTCCTCCTACTCCTGCTCCTACTCATATAACTCCTCCTCCTGCTCAAATAACTCCTCCTCGTGCTCCTACTCATATAACTCCTCCTCCTGCGCCTACTCAAATAACTTCTCCTCCTGCTCCTACTCATACCACTCCTCCTCCCCCAACAGATGATGAGTTCACTGTAGATGAGTTGGTATGGGTTGTGGATTATGCCATGGCTATAAGGGATTTGGACCGTTTAAGGTTATCAGCACCCACCCCCCGGATGCAAGAAAGTACACAGATCCCCCAAAACCAGGGTCCAGCCACCCCCCCCCCCCCCACCAGCAGGCTACAGCCGCCCCAAACCCTCCTCCTCGGGATCCATATGAGGAGGAGTACCTAGTAATTTAGGATTAAATAAGTAAATTAGGATTATGATTTATGTATTATGTGTTTATGTATTGGTCGTTATGTATTATGTGTTTATGTAATATGTGTTTACGAATTAATGTGTTTATGCACTTGTTTAAATTTGACTGGGAGGCCCAAAAATGGGAGCCTGGGCCGTTTTAAACATAGTGAGTTTTTTGAAAAATGACCTCCTAGCCGTTTTCGGGCCCCCATTCTGAGGCACCGGAGACCCGAAAACGGCCCAGACTTCTTGGGACACCCGTGTATTAGCCAAGGACAAGGCGTCCGAAAGTCCGGTTACCTGACTGGGAGGCCCTGCAGACTGTACAAAGGCCCAAAAATGGGAGCCTGAGCCGTTTTCAACATAATGAGTTTTTTGAAAATCGACCTCCTAGCCGTTTTCGGGCCACCGGGATCAGGCCCCGGAGACCCGAAGACGGCCCGGACTTCTTGGGACACCCATGTATTAGCCAAGGACAAGGCGTCCGAAAGTCCGGTTACCTGACTGGGAGGCCCTGCCAGACTGTACAGAGGCCCAAAAATGACAGCCTGGGTCGTTTTCAACATAGTGAGTTTTTTTGAAAAATGACCATACCTTTATGAGGCTTCATCTAGATGCCGCCAAACCAATAAGGAGGCTTCATGTAGATGCCGCCAAACCATTATGAGGCTTCATCCCGCCTTCATGTAGAAGCCGCCAAACCATTATGAGGAATCAATGCCGCTGTCCCATTGTGAGGCATCAATGCCGCTGTCCCATTCTGAGGCTTCATGTAGATGCCGCCAAACCATTACGAGGCTTCACCTCTTTAAAAGCAGCTGATTCACAAACATGACTCACTCAACTTCTTTCTCTCTTTACTAACTCGTATTTGAAACCTCTAAGAATGGAAAACAATAGAGATGGCTTTTACTGTTCACAACCAGCTCCTAAAAGGGTTAAATCGACCGAGCAAATTTGGAGGCGTTTACGCAAGCCATCAAAACCTTCCACGGGTGGTTCGTCTTCAAGTAACCCACAAGTGAAACCAGCCGAAAACGACAAAGACAAGCCCAAAGAAAACCCACAAGAAAATCAACAATGCAGAAACAACTGGTCTGCTGATGTTGTCGACTTTTATACAAACGGGGATGCCCCATTTTGCTACACTCGCTTCATTTCCGCCAAACTAGACAGAAATTTTTGGGGTACACTTCTAGGGTGCCAACCCAACAGGGCGCTATCCGCTACGGTAATTTTCACGTTAATTTATCTTGAAAGTAAATTGATTTGCTTAACTCAATAACGAACCTTATGCATTAACATGATTTTAGCACGTTGAGGCGTGGACGGTAAGACTGATGCGACTTAGACAAGCAAAGCTTTTAAGAGATCCTACTTCACAGCTACGTTGGACAGTGTTACCCCCTGCCTTCTATGATGAAATGAAGGACTCGAATTCTTCAGTTGCCCTCGACATGGCTGGAAGAATGGAACCCTACCCGCCATTCTGGGAGGTTGACCGCGTTTACCTTCCTTTATCGATCGGGGTGGGAGACTGGCTGCTTATCCTAATTGATCTGAGAAACATGGTAATTACCCAGTATTGGACTGATAAGAGATGGAGAAACGAAAGGCGACGCCAAGTTGCTCACTATATGGAGATGATTAGGCTTTTTTTTGAATGGTTTCTAAAACGTATTCGTTACTGGCTGAAGTCTAATCGTGTGGACAAAACACCAATTTCTGTTGGTTTAGTTGAATTAGATGTGCCCCAAGACAACGGAAAGGTTGATAATGCAGGTGTGTTGGTTTGTATGATGATGGAGAGGCTTGTGAAAAAAAAATCGTTGTCGTTAGAAATCGACGTCGAAGACGCTTGTGTGAATTATCGACGACACATGGCAGATGAGCTATACAAATGCCGTTGTGAAGCAACTTCTCGTCGTGTTATATGATTATGTAATGTTGTCTTAATGTTTACCGCTTGTATTTCGATTTTAATATTAGTGTTTGTTTCTCCTATCAATGTTTGAATCACATGTGGCTTAACGATTCATATATTCATATACATTCACCATTACCATTGCAAGTCTTTTGATTATTATCACCACTCATCCTTTAAAATTGAAAATATTAAAGAAGCCCCTAATTGATTTGGCGGCATCATAGAAGCCCCTAATTGGTTTGGCGGCATCATGGAGAACCAGCTAATTGGGTTGGCGGTATCAAATGAGAAGCCACTATTTTGTTTGGCGGCATCTGATGCCAGACTTTGATTCGGCGGCATCACTGTGTGGGACTTTGATGCCGCCAAATGAAACTCAGGGATCACCATTTTTGGTTTTTTTCCCCAATACCCATCAAATGTAATTTCTAAAACTATAACTCTACTACTTATGCAAATGATTCCAAGATCCAATTTTTATAAATGTTAACTTTGACTTTTGTGGTTTCTTGAAAGGTTATTAATACTTTTTTTAAGAAATGTTAACATCTAAATAATAAATATTGAAATACCCATTTGAGAAAACACTTTGCTTGCTTTTGAAAAAGTTGATTTTGATGGTGGAAGAAAGAAAAGACCACGAAGCCTTGAGAGCTTATTGAACAAGAAGAAGATGGAAATGGAGGTTTAAAGAGAGGGATTATAAAAAAATATGGGATATGACCAAAATGCCCTTAATTTAATGTTGTTATTTAACAGAGTTTGCAAATTGGATGGATTTAGCACTAGATTTTTAACCTTAGTGGCTCAGGTGTCAAAAATTCTTATTTTGAATGGATCTAACAATATTGACTAAACCCTAGAGACGAATTTGGCCATTTATTCTTATAAAATGTATAAGAAAAATTGACAGGTTTAAAACATTATTATTTTTTTTATTTGTTTTAAGTTACATAATATTTAATTAAACGGTAACAAAACAACAAATTTACAGCACGATGGCTACAAACAATGACTATTTAGGTGAAATCTTGGTGAAATCGGCCGTCAAAAAAAGGTGAAATCTTGCCCAACTTGACTATTTTGATAAATTTCACTGCAATATAAATCACTGCGTTTGATATCTAATATTCAGCAGATACTACAAGGTTTGTGAGTTTTAGCGGCGACACATGTCGCCGCTCATAGTATCCCTTTAGCGGCGAAATGTTGTCGCTAAAGATAACGTCCCTATTGTTCCGTCCCTAATGCCATGTGTCGCTGCTAATAAGGTCGTCGCTAATAACTATTTCCATGTGACAATTATTTTTGAATTTTTTTTCCACGTGTCATGCCACTTGTCAGTTTCCTGTGCAACGCCACCAAAGGGTTTTTTTTTTTTTTTTTTGCTTAATATACTGTTTTAACACCCTTTAAACACAACAATCGCACAATCAAGCAAAAAAAACAACAAAACTAAGCACGCATAACAAGATTTACATATATATACAATACTTGCATAATTAACGCATAATAGTTACAAACATAACGTTATCACATCGCATAAACATAAAAAATGTTATTGTGTTAACCATTCTTACAAATACGTCTAAACATTTTCATCTTCATCATTATCGTTATCATTGCCTCTATCGCCTTGATTTCCAACGTTAGCAAGATTTTGTGACTGCTGGAATTGACCAAACATTTAGAACATTTGCGATTGGAGTTTAGGATTGCTCATCATTGCCACCATTGCCGCTAAAAGCGTCGCCGCTATTGTCCTAGAGTACGATTAATCCCTAGCCATTCGATCAAAACATTTAGAACAAAACGGTTTTGTTTTGTTAGACACAGATTGGAGCATTAGCGCCGATACTTTCGCAAGTCGTCGCTATTGATGTCGCCGTTAATGCCCGTTTTTCTTGTAGTGAGAATTGGAATTTGTATTAAATAATTGTATTTCACATGTTATAAAAAGGGGAAATAGATTTTAGTAATTCAAACTTTGCTTTGTTAGCTAGCAATGGCAATGGCAATAATATATACAAACTTTGCTTTATGCCTTATGGATCTTGCAACATTGGTACGCAAGAAACTCAAAGAAATTAAACAATGAATTTGACACCAATAAAATTCAGAAGGTACACGTAAATCTTTCCAACTCAACCTACAAGCTACAAGTACATCTTTAGGTCTCTTCACTTTTCCTCCTTTTGTCTTTCCCTTTCTTTTATTAGACCCACGTAGTGGTAAGAAAAGAGGGCGCTATTTTATAAAATAAAGCCTCCCACACCGTTACGGGGGGCTTTATTTTTCAAAAAGTTTGTTTGGCGTTATGGAAATGGCGCCGGAATATTTATCCCCCCTCCTATCAAATTGTGCCACATCATACTTTCTCTCTCTCTCTCTTATTATTTTTATACTTTAAAAAATATAATAAAATATTAATAGGGGCTTTATTTATAAAGCCCCTACCACTACACCCCTTTTTCAGTTTCTCTCTCCATACTGACTCAGCTGTCACGTGGACCAATCAGGAAGGGGGGGCTTTATATATAAAGCCCCCCACTACACACGGTCTTACTTTCAAAAAATGTATATCTATAGATATTATTTGATCCCACCTATGCTCATTATTGGGTGATAAACTCAAGTTTCAAGTTAGAACATGTATATCTTGAAGCCAATTTTCGTCTTAAAATCGAAACCTTATCGACTGACTAATTGAGCTTGATAACTCGATTTTCATGAGTGAATAGGAAGCTTTGAATAAAGTTTCCAATACAACATTATAATAGCAAGGGTTAGGATCAAATACACAGTGAAAAAAAAATAGGAAGTCGTAGGAAGGGTATCAAACGGACTCCGATTGAACTCATTCAAGCGGCATTGGAATCGTCTTATCGAACCCTACGACGTTAGTTTTTAGGTCTTCGTTTTTTGGGGTTTTAGCTTGTAGTTTTTACAAATATGCGTTATATCATTATGTCTTTTATGTATCATTGTGTCTTTTTCTTATTTTCATCATTGTGTCATTTTTTCAATTCATTGTGTCTTTTTTCTTCAGCATTGTGTTATATTTTTTGGCACTGTGTTATATTTTGTGGCTCATTGTGTCATATTTTATGATGTATTGTGTTTTTTGTATCCTTCTCACCCTTCTCATTTTTTGTAGCCTTTGTAGAATAACTCAACCCATAATAGCAAATGATCAACATTTAGAAGCCTTGAAAAGTGGTTTTAAATTGACATCTACACTAAAAAACACAATTTGCTTTTGAATTTCCACAAGAAGAAAAGCTTCTTTGACTTGGTCATCTATCCATGGGTTGAGACAATGACATATCCCTATGGGCTATCATTTGGTCTTTGAGTTTCACATTTGTAGTAAAAAGCATTTGCTAAAGAAAATAAAGCAAAAGTCATGTTTGGATAAGTAAAGGTAACGTTCTCTTTTTCGAGTCAATTTGCGAGTAAAAAGGAGAATCGTTTACACACGCATATGTCATATGTCAGCATATGTCGAAAAAATAAAAGGTAACAAAGTTAAGATAACAAACGAATTCCACACACTTACGTTGTGCATATCAACATATCATATCATGTAGACCAAATGTCTCCATGAACCAAAGACAGCCCGACCATGTTATCTATACTAGTTATTTGGTGAATCTAAACGCATGTGCAAGTACGTACGCAATGGCTGTGTGATCATTATGTTAATAATGTGCCAAAAAACTTGTTGGGCTGACCATGGTGGTGCACCAAGAAGGGTCTAAGGGAGGTTACCCTTTGATGTTTTCGTGATTGAGCCCATGTCTTTTGGGTCAAATAATCAAAAATCATCAAATTAGCGTAAGTTGTATTCAAACGATTGTTATGTTCTCAATGGTTTTATATTAGAGATGTCATAATCATATGGTGACGTTGATAGCCAAAAGACAAGGGAATACATGCACGAATCGGGCTTGTCCTAATTTTTTAGTGTTCTGTGCCTTATGTCCAAAGCTTGATGCAAAACGACTGTCGAGTTGGGAGTCTGACCGGAAGCATCTTATCTAATTATTATATAGTGTTGTATTATCATATAGATCACTGTAATCATCGATTTGTGATTGAGAAAGTAGAACACATTACATTACACATACACACAAAAACTATTTTCTGATTTTATGGTATGAGAGTCAATCATTTGATCTTAAAGAAGATAGGAAAAGAAAAGAAAAAAAGTATGAACAGGATAAAACCTCCATGATTGATCTACTAAGACTGTTCGTTTTTATGCAGATGCCGACAAGGCTGGTTATCTATATCTATACTATATTATAAAGGAGTAGGCATGGGTAAATATGTTCAAATTGTCTAAAGTTAAGATGGTATACCAAGGGTTTCTTTACAATTTCTTAAATTTTACCACTTTTCTTCCCTAAATGCCCCTAGAAGATAATCAACTTTTATATGAAAATAGAACTCACTCAAACTAAATAAACACACGGGATAACAATATTTTTGAACAAATTTCATATAATAGTGATGAAAGATAATTTATGTTACCACAATGAATAATCTTATCCCAGCTAAACTTGTATGAGTTTTAAAACTTTAAAATATAGTGATTGATGTCTTCCTAGAGTTAAAGTCAAGCTAACCAAAGCATCTTTTTTTTATATCATTCAACAAAATCATTTTTGTTTTCAATTTTAATCATAATAATTACGTGAAATTAGGCTCTATAGCTTTTATTAGTTGATTAGCGGAGTTAGAGGGTTGGATTAAAATGGCAAAAAATAGAAACCACAGGGACACAGATGAGAAAAAAACATTTGGATGAAAGTGACAATTTTTGACAAACCTCAAGGACTAAATTGGCAATTAACTCCAACTTTTAATTTATAAATGGACAGTGACCTTCATATGATAATGTATACAATATCATATTATTACCAGATGCTTTGGTCATGTAAATGAACTTTATTATTTAGTAAGGTGTCTTCAATGGCATGGTTATGTAGATATGCAATGACCGGACAACTTACATAAGAGTGATGCTTATGTACATTGGTCTGTTACAGTAACATACCTTTGGTTTATTAAGATTTGTTCAATAAATAGTACATGGTTTTTGTGGTGAACTGCAATCAGTTGTAAGTGGCGATGCACATTTCATTTCATTTCTTTCTACGAATAGTTGTTAAAACATAGTGTGCACATTTCTATTCTTTTTGCGTAACTTGCGGCAAAACACCTAAGTATCATAATGTTGTATTACAACCCATTTGTGAATCCCGCTGCAACGCACGGGTAAACCCACTAGTCTAGATGATCACCGAGTGACTATTAATTATCGTGTGTTCCTAGGACCCAATCTTATCAATTGGAGTTCAAGAAATAATATGCACTTGCCTGCGTTAGTACAGATGAAAAATATCGTGCTCTTGGTCACAATGCTTCTAAGTTTCGTTAGATTACTTCATTAATTCATGAGCTATACATACCACGTATACCTTTTACTAGTCCATCTGCATTGTGATGTGACAACATTGGTGTTACGTATCTACCAGTTAACACAGTGTTTTACTAGCGTACAAAACACCTTGAGATTGACGTGTGTTTCATGCGAGATATGGTGTTACCTGGGTGTTTCAAAGTTTTCTATGTTATTATATGATATGGTTTTGGCTCGTGTAAAGTTCATAAAAAGTTTTTTTCTTACCATTCTAATCAAGAATATTTGTAATCATAATTAATACATTAACTATCTAAAAGTTGACATCAAGGAGTTGTTTAAACACTGCCTAAGGAAATAATAAAATTTATTCACCATCTATATCCTTTTCTTGGTTCTGCATTAAAACTTAAAATGTTATAGCTAACTATAGATGCATTCATATAAAATCACGGTATGCCAATGTGTGTTCCTAAATTTTGCTCTTCGATAGTGAATCGCGACCGAACGTAACGGGCTCGTGAAATGGGCATTTCACGGTAACACCACCACAACCCCCCCCCCCCCCTCTCGTGATCGACCAAATGACAAGTGATTTGAATCACTCGACGAGAGTTGTAGAATCATTAATTACACTCTCACATACTACATATGAGTAATGATTGAAGACATGTGATATGAGTAATGATTGAAGACATGTGAAATGGGGTGAACCACTACATGTTTTTTTATTAAAAGAGTCCATGTTTCTGACACGTGGCGGAAAACGCCTCTTTCGCATTTCGAGTAAAATTACTTCCTTTAATATTGGTAGGGGTATATTGTCATTTTGTAAAACTTAAACGGACATTACTCCAAGGAAATGAAGGAATGGACTGTGCATGTGATTCTTTCTCACACTTTGGGCCCAACAGTTTTGACCCAAGCAAAATTTTTTATTGGGTTAGCAAGTCTCATCGTATCAACAAGTTCTATTTTTTATTTTTTTTTATTTTTTTGCGCATATTAAGATGTAAGTATGTAACAACATCTTCAACAGGCGTCCTGTGAACTCGTTATGTGGAAACTCGTTGTGACCGATTAGTGTTTGGCTTTGGTCATCCGTTTTTGTGGTTAAAACCATTTGTAGAAGAAAGCAAAAGCTTTGTGTGGATAAGCAAAGATGACGTGAGTCAATTGGGTATTAAAAAGGAGAATCATTTGCCACACCAACACATCATATCATGTCATGTAGACCAAATGTCTCCATGGAGACCCGACCATGTTATCTATTCTTGTTTTTAGGGAATCTAGACTCTTGTTTTTATATCAATCATATGATTTTCTAACTTGTTTCCGCCAGTAAGTGCGTGTGCAGTGGCGGAGCTTGAATATTTAAACAGACCGAAAATATTAAAAAAACAAAAAAAGGATTTCACCAAATAAAAACCATAAATACTAAAAGAAAAAAAAAACAATTATTACACATAAATTACAAAGGAAAAAGAGTTACAAATCAAACCGTGGACAAAAAGAGAGTTTTTATATTCGTTGGCATACAAATAACGTCAGCACGAGTTTGAGCTTGCTATTGTAATATTAAAGTTGAGGTGCCTTACAAATTAATACAAATCGCTATAATTTTTAAGACTAAGAAACATGATTCTCTCGATGTAAACAATAAAAAATTCGTTCCTAGAAATATATTGTTGTATGAATTTAAATAAAATAAATAAAAATACATCCGCCTCAGGGATGACTGAACGTCTCAACCTTTTCGACGGCATCAAACGAAAATAAAAATGTCCTGTTTTTCTGAATTTTATTTTTATAATAAGTTACAACATCAATCTTATTACTCTTTTAAGTTTTCCTTTCAAATCGATACAAATTATTCCTTTGAAACCGATACAAATTCATAAGATGAGTCACATATCAACAATGGAGAATAATGAGATATAAATTCGACACACTCACACACTTGACAACCAACTAACTACATAGTACCTAATCACATCTATGAAAATACTAATTTCAAAGTAAACACTAGTATGAGATTTTTACTATTTTTTAACTCTTATGTTATCTTAAATTCCTATTTCCTAGTGATGACTTATCAAAATTAGGTAGTTTTTAGTGAATGAGTGGCAAAAACTTTGTATTTAGATGATTCAGAATCCGAATCACACTTAAGAACTTCATCAAAATTAAGAATCTTAAAACATATAGACATTATTCAAGTGGTTGAAGAACATAATTAGGTATCAAAACTGACATGCCACAAAAGAGTAATGAGCTTCGCCGATTGAAGAACACTAGTGGGAAACCCACGCATTGCGGCGGGACCGTTAAACCGACCAAGAAATAAGCGGAAAACATTGAATCACACACATGTGTGGCAGCAAGTTAACTCACCATATTAAAAATAAAGTTAAAAATTATCATAGAAAAACCTAAGTAAGTCGAAACCGTAACATAGCTACATAAAAAAAACTAAAAAGAAGACTTTTATGACTTGTTCTCTATGCTTAGATGACTTGTATATTATCAACACACAATTATGTTTTAAACGAAACTTAGATTGAAAAGTATATAAAAATGAAACCAATATAGGAACTACCCCTTTCTCTTTCTTATAAACACAAGATAATATTATCAAAAACAATAAGTTTGATATGTTTCATATCAAATGATTTAAGGATATGAGACAACTTTTCTTTATAATATAAATTTCCATTTTCAATCCCCTCTCCCTAAAGTATTAGAAATACTTATCTATCAAACTCCAGAGTTATCTTTTTATTAATAATCATTCAACTAAATTTACAACATATTAAAATTATCATACAATTCGATATCAAATTTTCACATATTATAATATGTATACCTTTTGTAAAAGAAAATTCACTTCCATCTAATTTAATCATGATCAATTGACCATAATTATGGGAAACCTTTGTTTGAATTTATTATAAATGAAAACTTTCGTCCCCGGTCATAGAATCCGGTGATGTATTGTTTTAGGTAAGATTAGGCATGTTTGGGTGTATCACTATAACATAATGATTTCAAAATGCAAATCGTTACCTCATCATTATTGATTTCTTATAGTATCATCAAGTTTATAAAACTTTAACTTTTATAAAGTATATAAAATACTATAACAAAACATGTAGCATTATGAATTATCTTTTATATGTTTTCTATTTAATGTGTTAAAGTAATTATATAATTAAATGTCATGTGCTTACATAAACATCACTTAACCCTTGACTTCATTTTAGTTAAATATGGTGTTTCAAAGACAAAATTGCCCCAAAAGGTAGTTATTATATGCATTAGGTGTTGTAAGATAAACAATTGAATTTGTACCTCTTAAAATTTAAGAAGTCCTCGTCAAATGTTTTATAAGGTAGTATAGATAGATATAGATAATTAGATTAAAATTTGGTGTACCTCGAAAGAGTAGATGCGCTTTGTCGGTTGAAGAGCAGATTGGCATGATTCAAGCGGAGAAAGTAGAGTAATAAGATTAATAAGCCCATAGGGTCGGCCCTGGTGTGGTTAGCACCAGCCTAACCTCACGTCCTCGCCCTCGCCAGTCCCGACTGCTCTTGATCATAAAAGTACTCATCATGTAAACAATGATCCTGCCAAAATAAACTGTATGTGTGATCCTGATGAATCAATATAGCTACGGTTTCGTTGTTTTCATGACTCAAAACCCATTTCGTCAGAAAAAAAAACTAAAGCAAAAGTAATAGTCCTCAGTATTCACTGCATTCGAAACATTTACATATGAGTTGATTCGGGTTATATTTTACCGACCACGTGTCAGAGAAAAACTGCTAAATGAAACGGGTCGTGTATTTTAATGATTACAATGTCTTAAATCGTTCCATTTAGAAAAAATCATCTTATCATTCTAACTATATCATTAATTATCTGGAAAATACAAATAAATGTTTATACCTGAACCCGCTATAACCCACAATAAAAACAACTTCTTTGACATGAACCCATGTTGAGGCAGTAACCCAACCTGCCCGTTGTGCCACCGAATGCGCCCAGCCTCTATAGTGAGTGACACCCATATCAAGATTTCTTTTCTATTTTTGTCAAAATTAGATATCGTTCCGATCAATTCCAACTGAACTTTTAAGAAAAACTGGTAAATAATTATATGCCTGAAGAATGATTGTACAGCTATTAAATGTTTGATGATTAATGTTTCCATACTTACAAATTGATAAATTTACTGTTAGGGAAACTTCATATCTTCCTTTTCTTCACAGATCCTGTAGATTGCAACACTATGCCATTCTCCAACTCTCTTTCTATCCAATCCTCTCCATCATCAATGCCTTCGTCTGCACGCGCTCTTTTCATGTTTTTCCTATTCTTAATCTTCTCTCTAATTTTATTAACATCTACTACTGCGCTATTTCCGCCAACTGAATTAACTGCCTTGCAACTTGAGCTAAGTTCGGACTTAACTGTGACGGGTTCGGGTTCGCCAATATCACCATCCTCAACAACACTGACCCCACTGCCCGTATCACTCGTTTGACCATTTGTTGTTTCTCTGGTAGTATCGTCGACTTTTTCACAGACCTCTTTCTTTACATAATTAGACGTTGTGGTTGTTGCTTTTCTGATTGGAGATTTAGTTACTTTCTCATCCTTCGGTGCTAGGGTTTGACTTTGTGTTTGACTTTTCCTTTGACTGCGTTCCCATAAACTCGTCATCTGTTGGATGACAACTGAACCGTATACCAAGAAAACTCAGAAGTTGGCCACAAAAAAAAAAAAAAAAAAAAAAAAAAAAAAAAAAAACCCTCCGAACATACCTTCCAACTGCTTAGGTGAAACATCGAACTCCATCCACCAAGTCTTTTCTTTTGACGTAGGCAATTTTACCTTCATAATCTTGGAAGCTAGAAACAGCGAACCAGCGGCAATATAATGAGGCTTGTGCTGCAAGCATAACGAGGTACGCAGCCTACACATATATTGCATGGAAATCAATGTATGCGGTTAAAAGAATATGGTTTTGAAGACAACTGTGCACAACGTGCATACCAGTCATTCACAAAATTCCATGCCACTTTTACAAGATCTTTGTGTGTAATATCCAATCTTTTAAGGGCAGCAACTAGTGACTTGTACGGATGTTCTATATTCAGATCAAATGCAAGAACATGCAAGAGAAGCCGTTCGCCAATTAAGATAAGTTCCTTCTGTTTATCATATATCTCCTACAGTTGATATAATAAAACCTGATGATAAGCTACAAAACTGACATATAAATAATGTATTAATGCTATAGGTAAGGGATGTGCCAGACATACCCGAATTCTCCGTGACGCTGACGGGTCCCACTTGTATATTAACTTATAAGCCACCACAACAAGTTCACCTAACGATCGTGGTGTTTCTTCAGCTTTACAAGCAAGAAACATGCAAACAGTTGCAATTGTCTGCAAGAATCGACCACCATTAAGTTAACCGAACCTTTGCATGAGTTCGTTAGAGAAAACATAGCAGATTTTTTTTAGAAAATCCAGTGTAGTCATATAAATGCGTAAATAGCCAAAAAAAAAAAGTAACCGTAAATAGAACCACAAGCTTCAAATTTGTTGTTTAATTAAGAAGCCCTTGGGCAATATTGTAAAGATCTATGTGTGGTGTTTGAGTACTTAAAAAGTTAAAAGTACACAATTACAATGTTTGTGTCTGCAATTAGGCTCAAAACACTAAACACGCCAATAGATCAAACAAGTAAAATATGTGGGACACGAGAAAGAACATGTTTAACAAAACATTTACCTGCCAATCATTCTTTGCAAGGGACTGCCGCATGTAAAAACCGGTGGCAAAACATCATTGCTGTTGCGATCGTTACCTGGGGTCTGAAATATGAAACAATAACCAATTGCCATTTTAGCACATAATAATATCACCTAACCGATAAAAGCCATTGAGTTACCACATTAGATATTAAATGTTTTCACACTTACAGAGTTACAGATTACATGTGCCTTTTCACACAACGGTAAAAGAAAACAAAAACAAATACTTACACTTTAAGCTCTATGCCGAGCTCTTGCAGGAACGAGCAGTACAGCTTTCTTAGATGTTCTTCGTGCTTGTAATCAATACCATCAGACCTTGAAGGAGAATTAAATTCTATTTCTTTTCCGCTGAAATACCACTTCTGAGTAAGAACCTGAGATCCTTCACCTGCATCTTCCGCAATTTCTTTTCGGGCGACATCACATTGCATCTTAACCGCCATGCTTGACGTTTCCACTCAAATTTTAGTGACTTACACACCAATGCTGCCCCTGTATCTTCCTACTCCCTATATCAATAATCTTATAAAAAAAAAAAAAAATTGCATATCAAAGATCTTGCTTTTTGATTGAAACATATAAATCATTAAAAAAATCATTAAATCAAGCCAATGTCACAATATTCTACCCTCTTAATATCTTAATTTTAGCCAAAGTTTCCATATATTTCAGACCTAAATTTTAGCCAATATTTCCATTTTTTTTTTCAAAATAACAATATATAAACATTATACAACTATAGATCCAGGGATAACCATTCTAAATTTTAAAAAAAAAACATATAATAATAATAGTATCACAAAAACTTGTAAAAAAGGAACTGAAAACTGTTTCCAAACAAATCTTTAACCTGCAGACAATAAAATCTTGATCTAGGTACAAGAAACATAGATACTGGTCAAGAAAATCTTATTTATAATAATAATAGTAAATATAAAACGAACTGGGTATGCTAATACATTAAAGATGGTGTAAATGCAAATATATTACAACAAAAGTATGAAGAATTTAACATAATTAGCAATAAAACAGAGGTTAATAACGGAAAAAAATAATAAAAGATGAAGAAATTACAAAACGTACATTGAATGAAGCAGTTACTGTAGAAAATTGGTGGGAATTGGTGATTTAGAAGTCTTAATGCGTGTGGTGTTCAGCAGGATCTTGAAGTGTATAGAAGAAAACCCTAGGTTCGCTTCAGTTAAGAAGACTTTGACTTTATGTTTGATAGATATATGTGTGTGTAATTGGTCCTTGAGATATTTTATACTTTTATTTTGTCCTATGTTTAGATGTTGGTCACGCCCTGGGTTGGGTTTGGGGAAGTAACCGGAGAGCCTATATTGCAACTAGGGCTAGCATAACAGGTTATACAAACCTGTTAAGACACGAACATGAAACTTGTAAACTTGAACACGACACGAATTTGTGTATAATAGGTTAACACGATAAGACACGACAAGACATGATAAGAAACACGATAAGATACGATAAGACCTGTTAAGACGTACATGATAAGATACGAGCACGAAACAGGTAAACATGAACACGACACGAAAATAAACAGGTCTTAACGTGTCGACCCGTTAGAGACACGAAACCTGTTAAGGTCAAACACGAAACCTGTTAAAATCGTGTAGGTTCGTGTCAGGTTATCGTGTTCGTATCTAAATTATCAGCCCTAATTGCACCCTCCCACCAAAGGACCTCCCCCCCCCCCCCCCCTCTAAATTTCGGTGCATTGGGGGAAATATTCCCGTCCTACCTGGTGTATATATAAAATTTTATTGAAATTTTCGGAAAAATTTACATTATGAAACGAAAAAGCTAAATGGGTCAGGCCTCCTTTGGCCTGTAGAAAGATACGCTCATAGTTGGTTATAACATATAAACTAGTTTTTTTAAAAGATATTTTTTGAAAGGTTGTGTTTCAGCGGTAAACTCTCGACTAGAAAGCCAACTCTGGCCAGAATCATATACTTCGCCACATAAGTGTCTCCTTTCAAACCCAATGGTTATTTTTAAAAGATATTTTAACCCTTGGTTTTGCTATAATATCCTTATTAACTAGATGTATCGTATATTTGTATCAATATAGATAAAAATACCTACAATGTGGTAGATGTTTGGGTAACCATGATTTAGTTGAAGATTCTTAAAGATGGTATTTAAAGAAATCAAATTTTATTATAAATTTATGGTAACGCAAGGGAAGAATTTAATAGACGTTGGCATGTAGGAAATTATATTGTATAAATGAACCACAATCTATCTATATAATAAATGAAAACATTAGGGTTGAATCCTAGATTTTTAGAGGGTCTTGAAGGATTCAAATCCTAAATGAGGCTCCAAGACAAAGTCTTATATAAACCTCTTTTTATTTAGTTTTGTCAACATCCATTTGTATGTTACAACATCTTCCTCCTTCCTATCCTACTAATTCCTTTCTCATTCCCCATTCCTCTCTCATTGTCATTTTTGCAAGGTTTGTTCTTCATCAATCTTAGATGAATCTAGAAAATGTTTTTGAATCTTTTTCTGCATTTTGATTATATTGATACATAATGTTTGCAATCATCTTACATAAAATATAAAAACAATAGGATTGTATCATTATTTTTATACAAAGACAAATGACAATCCTATATCTATCAACCTTCTACAAAATATGTGATTATCAACAAGTTTTCGATTATGTGTCTGACACTTTATAAAATCCCTAAAGTAAATGTTTGAAACCATCTTACATAAAATATAAATACAATCGGTTTCTTATTAAAATAACTTTCTAATCCTATTGTTTGTCGATTATGTTTCTGACAATTTTTGAAATCCATCCACATCGGTTTACTAACATATTAAAACAAACAGAATCTTTTTTTTTTTATTAAAACCATTTGATAATATGTTTACAATCAACTCTCTGCTTTGGATGTAATCGACACGCAAGTAATTCTGATCAGCTTTAATCATTGAATATATGATTGTGTTTTTTAATAAAGAGATTGCAATTGAAATCGGTTTTGAGTATGTGTGAATATAAAAAACAATTATAAAAAAAAAAACAAAATACAGGATTTCATAAAACAAGATAATTAAAATCAGTTTTGAGTATGAGTGACTTTATGTATATTTTAACAAAAGTTTGTTTTTTGCATACGAAGAACAGGATTTCATTAGGACAAATAATTCATTATGGCTTATCACAAGGGTGACAAATTCTTCAAGGTTATTCATGACCCTTCCGCACGAGTTTTGGTATGACGTTTCTAATATTTTTAAAGTAAAAAAACCTTATTTGTTATTATAATGTTGGTTTTTACGTGTTTGTGCAGACATTGCCTAAATCCATGAACAGGTTTTTGTTATCTAAAAACTTACGAAACAACAACATTAAAGTTTCGACATACCATGGTCAATCTTGGTTTGTTTTGTTAGAATTTATAGATGATGAATTCTGCTTAACAAATGGATGGTCAAAAGTTGTACATGATTTATGCTTCTCTATGTTTTACGTGATATTCGACTTTATTGCTCCGAATGCTTTCATGATGTCTTGCGTGAATCAGAAGGTATTTCTATTGGGGACTACTGCCTCTTCAAATGGTGTTCGCACAAACGTAGGCTTTTTGTTACCAAGATTGACACACAAGAAGTTATTGATTTGTCACAAATCAATTAATCCCTGTTAAATGTATTTTGTCGTTCATTCCATTAAACACAATTTCAATACACTCGTCAGTTTAATGTTAGTTTTTTATTTATTGTGATTTCCTTTTGTACTTATTTTAAATAAATTTTACTGATTATTAAAATGTGTTTTGACCTTTGAATACGCTATAAATTTTCAAACTTCTTATTAATTTTAATTTAAATGTGTAATTATTCACATTGACTAAGATTTAATTATGGTCAAATCAATAAATGAGTAAATTCAATCAATACATTAATTTATAACAATAATAACAATTCTAATACGGATGTTAATTACCCTCCACTCTTTCATCCATTTCTTATTATTGAATTGATTGAATACCTATATAATGCTTTACATAACATGTAAATAACATTTAGTTTAATAACATTGAATAGATCAAAAAAAAATCACAAATAGGTATAATCCTTGAAATTCGGCATTAATGGTTTAAATGCTTGACTTTGACTAAATTTAATCAATACATTAATTTATAACAATAATATATAAGAGGTAATTCGGATGCTAATTACCTTCCACTCTTTCATCCATTTCTTATTATTGAATTGATTGAGTACCTATATAATGCTTTACATAACATGTAAAGAACATTTAGTTTAATAACATTGAATAGATCAAAAAAAAAAGTCACAACTAGGTATAATACTTAAAATTCGTCATTAATTATTTCAATGCTTGACTTTGACTAAATGTAATCAATACATTAATTTATAACAATGCTAATTCGGATGCTAATTACCCTCCACTCTTTCATCCATTTCTTATTATTGAATTGATTGAATACCTATATAATGCTTTACATAACATGTAAAGAACATTTAGTCGAATAACATTGAATAGATCAAAAAAAAAATCACAACTAGGTATAATACTTAAAATTCGCCATTAATGATTTCAATGCTTGACTTTGACTAAATGTAATCAATACATTAATTTATAACAATAATAACAATGCTAATTCGGATGCTAATTACCCTCCACTCTTTCATCCATTTCTTATTATTGAATTGTTTGAATACCTATATAATGCTTGACATAACATATAAAGAACATTAGTTAAATAACATTGAATAGATCAAAACAAATTACAATTACAACTAAGTATAATGCTTGACATCCACACTTGACTTTGACTAAATTCAATCAATACATAAAGTTATAACAATAATAACAATTGTAAGTCGAATCCTAATTACCCTCCACTCTTTCATCCGTTTTTTATTATTCAATTGATTGAATTCCTATATAATGCTTGACATAACATATAAAGAACATTAGTTAAATAACATTGAATAGATCAAAACAAATTACAACTAACTATAATGCTTAACATACGACTGTTTTGCTTTGAATACTTGACTTTGACTAAATTCAATCAGTACATAAAGTTATAACAATAATAACAATCGTAATTCGGTTCCTAATTACCCTCCACTCTTTAATCTATTTGTTATTATTGAATTGATTGAATTCCTACATCAATACCTATATAATGCTTGACATACGCCATTTAATCAATAAATGATTGACCTTGACTAAATTGAATCAATACATAATTATAACCTTTAAAACAATGCTAATTCAAATGCTAATTAACCGCCCACCATTTCATCCATTTCTTATTATTCGGTAAATTCAATAACTATATAAACAAGTCAAACCAATTCACATACGATTGTAATAAGACACGTTGGAGCCACTTTGAGTAATCGCAAAGATATATTATTAGGTTAATTTCTGTTTCTCATATTTAATTACTTAAACATTAGTTATTTTGATTTTGATTTGTTGTGTTATTGAAGTCATCTTTTGGTTTTTACATCATTTTTTTCCAGTTAACAAGATCAATGGCTGCTGTAGATGCAAATGAGTTTACAATGGTTAACCAAATTCATGTAAATCGAAACAGTGTGGCGTTAAAGCTAAAGATTATTCGGGTTTGGCGTCTACCCGATCGTCGCAATCCTAATGATGTGTACTCAATTGAAATGATCCTATGTGATGAAAATGTAAAACTTAACAACACGTTTTTTTTTATATCCTATTATTTTTAAATTTTATAACTTTTTTTTTAATTGTGATGCTTTTAATTTTAATGTATATCAATTATCTTATTTTTTTTATAATCAACAGGGTGACAGGATTCAAGCGAATGTATTTAAGCGGTTGTTTTTTAAATTCGAGAGGTTTCAGATTGAAAATTCTTCTCTTATTATAAGAAATCCAGGAGTTGGGGTCAATTCCTCTAAATACAAGTATGCTCCAAACCCAAACAAACTCTGCTTGAATATGAATACTCAAGTTTCCGAATATCATGGTTTCCAAGGTCCAGATTTTTGTTTCTCTTTTGTGCCCTTTCAAAGAATTCTGGATAGGGAGGTTGATGAATATGTTACAATAGGTATATTTTCGTTCTAAAGTTTTTTTTAATCACAACCAAACAATAATAATAGTTTTATAAGTTATCTTTCATTAATGTTTATTTTATAATTGATCTTAGATGTTATTGGACATGTTAACAAGTTCTTCAGCAATAATGATAAAGAAAAAAAGGTTGTCGCTGATAAAAAGAGGTTAACAATGGAAATTCAAGATATCGAGTATGTGTTATTTATTTATTTTATTTTTTTTTGCATTTTATATATAAAAAAAATTACGTACCTTTATAAATTGTTTATTTATTTTTTACTAAAATAATTTGTACTTTTTTGAAGGGGCTTGCGCATCTATTTAACGTTGTGGGATAGTTATGCCATGGAGATGTCTAAATATGTTGCAACTCATCAAACAGAGAAAGAATTTATAATAATAATGCAGTTTGGCCGTTTGAAGTTTTATAATGGTTGTATAATGTTAATAAATATATATAGTTATATTTATATTTATACATACATTATATTTTGCATTATATATTAAGTTCTAACTTCTAAATTTTCTTTTTATTAAATAAATAAAATATTTTTTCCTAATTTTTTTTATAGGAAAACCGTATGTTTCTAACTCTTTTGGAGATCGCGTTAGTCGACTGTTCATAAATGGAGATATTGAAGATATAAAGCTGTACAAAAAAGGGTATGTACTATTACGTTTTTTCAAAGGAGGAGGAGGGAGGGTGGTGACAGGCGGTTGTGGGGTGGTGGTCGTCGGAGATGGTGGTGGAGGACGGTGGTGACAGGAGGACGATGAAGAAGGGGGTGGGTTGTATCTCTCTCTCTCTCTCTCTCTCTCTCTCTGTATATATACACAGATGTAGATATATAAAATAATATATGCATAGGTTTTTTTTAATTGAAAAAACAAGTGGGACCCATGTTTTTTGCCAACTGGACATACTATGCCGTGGCATTTAACAGAAAAAGTTAACCTCAGTTAGTCTGGGACCAACCAAGTTAAATAGTTGACAACAAGTTGCAAGTTGGGACTGCTGCCTTCCAACCCCCAAAGTTGGGATTATTAGATTCCATTTCCCCAAATAAAATATAATCTAACATGCTAACATATTCGGTAGTCAAGAAGTGTATTAAAAAATAAAAGTTGGTGTGACCAATATATATCCTATTAAGGTAATTTTTAAAGCATTATTTTGATTATTGAGAGGATTAAATAATGTTTATTACAAGTCTCGTTATCCTTGATTTACAATACCACCTATTTTGTTATTATTTAACATATTTTCACTTTATGTTATTTGATAGTGTTTGTAAAAGTTTCAGCTTCTAAACAGTACCCTTGAGGTTCTTGTATAACTTTAAAAATGTTCTTTTACCTCATTTATACAAGTTAAGTTATTCAAACCTTGTGAAGTTCTTGGACCTTATTTCATAAGGTTTCTCCACCCATTTTCACCATTCTTTTAGTCCAGTAGCAGAACTTGAACAATGAAGGTGATGGAGCCGAAAATAATACACATAAAAAAGCCAAAAAAAATCGCCAAAAAAATGACTATAATTCCAATAAAAACAACCGGTTGTTACATATAAATAATGATGATTGTCGCAGCCATATTGAATATTTATAGCCTGAATGAATCCATATCGTATTTAGCTTTTTCAGCTTTTAAAACATAAATTATATTTGGGCTATTAGATATGAGGTGTTGACGAAACGGTCGATCACTTGTTCCTCTCGTGTAAAACTGCTTCTTTCATTTGGGATTACATTAGCAGATGGTGCAACATTCCCCCATCTTCGCCTTCAATTTTCAGGACTTGCTTGAGTTGCAAAAAATTGTTCGTCTAAACAAGGCTCTTGGCGTCCTCGGTCGCAAAAGAAAGATCTTGACTAATCTTGTTGGTCTCCCTTTGATGTAGGTTAAGAGCTCTATTGTTTTGTTTTCTTCTTTAGTGTTTTTTTATTGGCGACTAATTAGTATGCTGCTTGGGTTTTAGTTTTTTGCTAGCCCTCTTTGTGCTATAAAATTTTGCCATTCAATCAAAAAATTATCGATATACAATTAGAATGCGGCGACGACAGTGAGGCTGTTACTTTGCCTCACTTCTCGTAATTTATTACTTAGCTATATGAAGTTAAAAAGCATTATTAATAAACGAATAATAATCTAGAGACGTTTTTATAAGTTGGAAGCGTATTGGTTTGGCTCCTATTCAAAAAATTATTGGTGGTCCGGAACCAAAAATACAAGCATATACGTATTGAAACAACATATACAATTATACATACACCACATAATCCCCCCCCCCCCCCCCCCCCCCCCCCCCGAAAAACCACTTCATCTACCATCATATATATCTATCAACCTTTTACTATTCAAAGGCAATTGTAACAGGTACACAAGTTTCAAAAAATGATCAATTTGGTTTTGCTCAATGGGTTCAGACTGAAACGGGTCATCTAAGAAATGGTATTGGGATAATGGTTCGAATGCATCGTTTTCTATTCATGAGGTTAAGAAATGGTTGGATGGCGATCGATACAATCAGTTTGGGCCGACGTATAAATGGTGCAAATGGATAGGATTCCTACAAAGGAGGCGTTACGAAGGAGGAATATAAATTGTGATAATATGTTGTGTAATTTCTGTGATGACCAGGACGAGAGTGTGGATCATTTATTTACCGGATGCAGGATGGCGACCGGGGTTTGGAATGGTATAGCTAGTTGGCTTAAACTTCCTATGTTCTACTTCTTCTCGGTGCAAGACATTTTGCAGGTTTACTCGACCTCTTCGTGGCCAGTGTTAAAGAAGATGGTTTTGCATGGGATTATAATTCTTACTTGTTGGCGGATTTGGAAGGCAAGGAATGAAAAAATATTCCACGAAGAGAATAGGAACGTTGTGGAGATTATCTCTGACATAAAAGCTTTGGGGTATCTTTGGTTTTCAAATAGATGTAAAAAGGGTACTGTGGGTTGGCAGGATTGGAAGAACTTTAATTTGATGTAACGTATCGGTTGTATTTTTAAGGGATCTCCGTCTTGGAGATTGCCTTGCGTTTTGTGTTAATGAAATTTGCCTTTCAAAAAAAAAAAAAAATCTAAGAAGAAAAAAAAACTATCAAATGACTAAAAATAATATTGTAGCAACTATAACCAATATTTATTGTTTATTATAAGCCTGTTTCTAGCATCTATCGAGTGGAATACAAATTAAGGCAAAAACATTATCATGTCCATCCTCCAAGTATATTATAATATATATTATATTATATTATATTATATTATATTATATTATATTATATTATATTATAAAATATTATAAAATACAATGTCGGTGCTACAGTGCTACAGTGTTTTTGGGTGCTACAGTGTTTTTTTTTTTTTTTTTTAGGCACAGGGGTCTTGGTTTTTGTTAATGTACAACACATTTCGCTAAACCTCACAGAAAATTGAAGAACAGAGGATCCGATCTAGAGTGGTGGTGTAGACAGAATGTATAACGGTGGTTGTAGGTGGGTGTCACGGGGTGTGATGGGGCCGGTGGTCGTCTCCTTTCGTTGGTGCTGGCGATGGAGAGAGAGAAGTAAGGTGGGTGGGTGTGGTTGGTGGCTGCAAGGTTGTATTTTGGGGGCAGCGGGGATGCGTTCGTTGGTGGTGGTGGAAGTGAGACGCTGATGGTGGGTGTTCGGTGGTAGAGGTGAACCAGTGTTGGTGTAGGTTTTTGGTGGTGGTGGATATTGTTCAGTGCTGGAGCTAAGATGGCGGTGGTTGTGGTTAGATGGTGGTAATGGGTTTTCGGTGGTGGATTGAAGGGGTGATGGTGGTTTATGGCGGAGTTACGTGGTGGTGGACTGGTGGTGAGTGGTGGGGGTGGGGGTGATGATAACTGGTGATGGTTGTGGTTGGGGTTGTAGAGAAGGGAAAGAAGAAGAATAGATTCTTCTTACAGGTGTGTATCATCCATATGGAGATGGTAGTGGCAATGTCCATCAAGTATCAGTTCACTTTTTCCTTTTTTATTCCATTTTGCATTTGATTTTAGCTACAAATTCTAGCTTGAAGTTACAAATGACTAAACCGTTTTTTTCCTTTTCCACTCCATTTTGTTCTAATAATAGCGTTTGGAAAGAATTATTTAAACACTACTTTTAACTTAGTGATGAATAACTCTGTATAGTGAGGTCGATATTTTTGAAAATCATAGTCTCCTTTAAAAGGTAAGAAACAACTTATATATGCAAAATCGATTTAGTAACACAAGACAAATTTAAATTATATTAAAAAAAAAAAAAAGACAAATACACCATACGCTTCTTTTAATTACAACGTAATACAGTATTTTATTAACGTTTCTATGTGTACATTTGCGCAGCCAAAATAAGCCAAACACGTGTAGATATTGTTTTGGCCGTACTATGATGTCATTCTTTGAGTTATCTCTTCGATTGATATGGTATATCCTTGTAACGTGCCGATACTTTAATGCACTAAACCATATCAAAACCGGCCGAGTCTGTACCGTGTCCCCGCTGCAACGCGCGGGTTGAAATTACTAGTTAAAATACAACTTGGTTGATACAGGAAACACACTCTCATTTTCACTGTAGTGCTACAGAACTACAGTAACATCAATTAAATTACCATTTTACCCCTAATAAAAACCAGTAGACTTTTAAGTAATTTTTTTTTTGTTTTTACTCCTACGGAGGACAGATCACAGAAGGGCTTGGGCAGCCACAAATGGTGGCTGTTCATGAAGCGAGGTTTGATTTCGTGGCGACACTCTGCTACCAACGACGAGGACGATAGCCACTGCAACCTTCAGCCAGGGAGATGTGGTGGTAGTTTTGGTAACATACACCTTAAACTTATTTCATAAGTAATTTAGGTGATTAAAGTATTAAAACAACTTTTGTGGTGATTTTCATATTTGATTAGGTGCAGAAATGACTGATCTTGGTGGTAATTTTACAAGGTAAACATATGTTTCTTACTGCTTTATAATTTTGGTGATGTTATTGTTTCCTTACACAAATTTTTGAATCGTTTAGTTTCTTCACAAATTGTTGATGATTTACAGTTTCTTTTTTGTATTAATGATAGGAATAAATAAGTGTATTCAAGTTAAAAGGCAAAACTGTTGTAAATATTCACTACATCGTTTCCATTGTATGGGTCCCATTGGTGAAATATTAGTAGTGATTTTGCAGTCTATTCATAGACCTTTGCTGCGACGTATAAACACCAGGGCCGTTCATGGTTTGGTTTGCTCGGTTTTAATGATAATTCTCTCGGTTGAGCGGTTAACTAATCGGTTCAATTTAGCGGTTTGAAGAGGTTTTAAATTTCAAATTTGTTAGTGTACATTAAATGTTAAAGATGGAGAAATTTTGCAGCCGAATTTTAGTGTCTAATGTTGATGTAAGATTTATAATCCTCCTCATTCATTATAACTTTCATTCTATCAATTCGGCATGTAAGCTTTTATTAAGTTATTAAAGTGTGCTAAAGAGCTTCTATTATCAATTTTGTCTGAAAAATGATGATTATAACACATATGTTTAGTCCCACAGCTAAACAACATTTTACTCAACCATCTTATGGAAGCTAAGTGGACACTTCAGTCCTATATAGTGCCATCAATTTGCTTCGCTGTGTAGTGCACCATAGCTCTCGCCCTGGGCGTTATGGACATCTATTGCATTGGGTGACTCCTTTATCATAGCGCGTATGAAAGAACCACTAAAGATTTGACCCATTAAATCCCATCACATATGAGCTAATTAGTATTAAATAATTATATTATAGGGTAATCATATAATCGAATTTCTTGAGGACTCTAGAGTTGCATAACATTACGATTATTATTGCCAATGAAATTTAGTGGTAATTGTTTCAAATGGTGATATACTTGCTACTGCTTTGTGTTTTCCTTTCAATTATAAGTTTTTTCCTCTTTGTTATGTAATTTGCATGACATGTTGTTATGAGGATATAATAAAGTGGCAGGTAGGCGTATATGTGACTGTAGTACATATTCATCATCATCATCATCATCATCATACTCAGTTAATCCCACCTATAGCAAAGCTAAGGTAGGGTCTGAGGAGGGTAAGATGTAGACAGCCTTACCTCTACCCCTAAGAATAGAGAGGCTGCTTCCAGTGAGACCCCCGGCTCGATGACTGTAGTACATATTGCAATTACTAATTGTTTTTCTACTCTTTAAAAGTTTCAATAGGTAGTTTCTAGAGGTACGATCAGATGGCTACGTCTTTGAGCATTTTCGTGTTGGTATGATTTACTTACTACTGCTTTGAGTTCTTTCCGGCTTTGCTATGTGTGTATGTATAAATGTACGTATTTGTACATATAAAAACGGGAGGCTATAAATACCTTCACCTTTAACTAAATCCTCAATTAAATTATACCATAGATGCATCAGATTTTTGAATCATTTAATATTACTTTTTTGTTTTTTGATTGAGAAGATAAATTGAAGCAGCGAAGAGACAATTCAGTCAAGGGGAAGCTCATATGATTGCCAAGGTTAGGATAATCAATACATGGTTTTTGTGAATCCGGATTCTTGAAATTGATGTGTGTTTCAGCTGTTTTGTCAATGCTAGATGAGCTTTGTTTGACCAATTAAGTGACTTTTACTTTAAACGTTATTTGGTTAATAAATGATTGTATCATCTGATCTTATTGTTTAGGATGTTAATATTTTACTCGATGATTAAAATCATTTCTTAACTTTTGATCCATTTTTATTTTGGGATAATATTAACATGGTTGTTATGATGTTTTGAAATGTTACTGCATGTGTATGTGTCCTTTCAATTTCATCCTTAATTGCTTTATGTTCTCTTTCGTTACTGCTACATTTGATGTCCTTGATACTAAGGCCAACGACTCGGTTAGCGCCGCAACGCGCGCTGGTCAAATACTAGTTGATATTATAAGAAATGCATTTCTACAAGAACCACATAACAGAAAGGTTATGGTCAACTGCTTGAATGTGATAATCCAACCCAACTCACCCTAGCCCAACCCATTTTGACCCGTATAGAAAAAGATCAGTTTCAAAAATTCATCATGATTAACCTGCTCAAGCCGGTTGATTCCTGTAGCAACTTGAGTTGCAGAAATTAGCCAATCGTCAAATGCATCTGAACCCAACTCTAGAATCTAAATGGCCATCCAGAAGGCCTTCTTCCTGTTTAAAAAAAAAAAAAAAAAAAAAAAATTAGTGGGAAATGGATCCAACTTGTATAATGGTAGGTGATTACATGATTAATGCCTTATCTAACAACCATCATGAAGCTGGAAAACACAATCAAGATCCAATATTTGGGCACTTAAATATGGTGGCACCCACTTCAGAACAGAAAAAGTAAAGAATTTTATTCTTACCTGTTGCAATATTCAACTCTTTCAGTTGAGCGAGCCCATATTGACTCGTACTGTCGTACAACTTCTTACTACCCAAACTGGCCCAGGATTTGTATGTTGGCAGCGGATTGCAAATCATCATCATAATTGTAAATTATCATCATAAACACATAATATTTATTATTTAAGAACAAATTTGCAGGAAATTGAGAAGGGATTTCTCAATTTCGAGACAAAACAGTTAACGACAAGGGTATTAACGACATATGTATGTGTGTGTATACTAATTCTAAACCGACATAGACATGACGGTTAAGATGACCCATTTGCCTATATTTTGACCCAATCCTTAATAACAAAATAATAATACTAATACCTAATATATTAACATATAATAAATCATATAAACATAAGCTTAGTTTAACCATCTAATATTGTAAACAATACAAACTTACACCATAATATCCTTACCATGCTTTTGATGTTTAGGAGATAAGTCATCCCATAGAATATGCCATCATAAAGATTTATACTTGCATGATTAATTTTATGCTTAACATGTTTTTGATGCTTAGGATCAAAGATGCTCGTCTATATCAAGATACAAAACAACTGCAGTGCTCCCAACTTGGATATATCAGTCAGAACTGCCAGGACTACTTAAAACAGAAGGAAACTAAATGCAAAGGCTCTTGTGGGCAAAATCGTGCTTACGGGTCAAAGAACCCAGAATAAAAATATGAACCTTTACAACCCATATCCGATCTCTAGCCTGCCTAGTTTGCCACCTCCAACCCCATATCATCGGGCTGATTTATGTCATGTTTATCTCAAATGGGATGAATAATAAAAAAAATTAAGCTAAAATGAGGTCAACGTGTTGAAAGTT
Organism: Ambrosia trifida; assembly: GCA_028751855.1. Lineage (NCBI taxonomy): Eukaryota > Viridiplantae > Streptophyta > Magnoliopsida > Asterales > Asteraceae > Ambrosia > Ambrosia trifida. The sequence continues at coordinate 161,934,636 of CM054122.1, forward strand.
GCTTTAACTCTTCTTTCTAATGCATATGATACCATAAACTGTTGTATTCAAAATTTAGATTATCAATTAACAATGTGTTTATAATCATAACTAATGCATCAATCATATATGAAATATATATATAAAATAATAACCAATGGTTAAAAAAAATGTTTACAGGTCAGTGGTCACTAGGCTAAAAATAAGCCTTTTAAACCCAAATCCGTTAACCAACCCTCGCAGCTTGCCACCTCTTTTTTGCAAGTAGTAATGTTTTTAATCATAACTAAGTAACTAACCAATCAATTAATGTGAAAGGCATTAAAATGGGTAAAAGTTGCTTACGGGTCAACTAACTTGAACCGGAAAATGAACCTTATCAACCCAACTCGAGATTACCAAATCTGATCTCTTGTATGTCTTGTATATATATATGTAGCGAAATATTTTCATAAAACAACTATTCAGTCTTCGGGTGATAGCAAACACTCCGAAGTCCAAGTATAAAATAGGTGTTAGCAAATGACTCAACTCACTCAAGTGGTCATGGATTTCGACTGTACATGATAACTGATCAGAAAGAAACCATAAACCACAGTAATGAGTTGAAATAGTTATTAAAAACATCAAAAAGAAAATTCACAGAACATTCTTTTTGATCATCTGATCTGGCCTACTAGACATAAAAAAAACTTCCAGCAAATAAAGGTAGAATGGAAATGACAATAAAAATGCAGGACAGCCATAAATTAGTTAGAACAAACAGAGCTAGAGACCAACTATGGATTCTGATGAATTGTCACCAATCAAACTGTTAACAACACTTTATTGAGGTGATCATCGATGATGGATGTTCAACAGAACGGAAATAAGCTTCCACCAACAGTTTTACAGATTAACGAAGAGATCATAGATTCATAGTTGATGGCGAGCATAGCGCTTGCTATAGCGAATAGCGCCCATGTGTCGCTATATAGTTGGTAGCAATAAATCGCAGAGAACAGCGAGACATAGCGAGACTTATTGTAAAAAAAATCTGGGTAAAATACACAAATAAATGTTTCTAAAATTTTCTTCTAGTGTTTCGCTAAACATGAAATAGCACCTGCTATTTCTACGTAGCGTATAGGTAGCTTGTCGCTATCGCCCGCTATTCGCTATTGATAACTATGGAAGAGATTGTGATCTAAATTGTTGAACACATACTTTCACCAATCAAGTTGAAAAAAAGGTCATTAAGAATCGATAAACGTGTTATAAAAAATAGAAAAAATTAAAAATTGAAGGCTTCATACTTAAAAGCAAGACTTACTCATTCCAAAACTGCATCATTACAAGACTTTTGTTATATCTCACATCTCACATACCCCTCATAGATATTTCCAACTGCTCTATCCTCTTAGCCATATCATGCTTTCCAGAGTTCTTTAATCCATCCGTAACCATATCGAAATGTCGTGACATTGGTGATAATTTAAACTCAGTCATCTCTATTAAATAATTAGCAGCTTCAATATATCTACCTCCGCGTGCACACATCTTCAAAAGCATAGTATAAATAGGTCTGTTTGGCGGATGTCCCTTTTGTTTCATATCACTAAAAAAACTAAATGCATCATCAAACATCCCATTCCTAAACAGTCCCTTAAGAATAGGCGCATATAAACTCGGGAACGGTTTATTCCCATCTTCAATAGATCTATAAAGAATACTAAAAGCCTCATCAAGCTTACCAACTTTCGAAGCCGCAGAGATCATAATTTTATAAGTCTCGATATCAGGACATAAACCTAATCTACAAACATCATGGTATAAATCAATACAGAATTCAATCTCACCCGATTGACATATAGCCTCCGCTAATGAGTTAAAAGTACTCACATCAGGTACAAATCCCTCTTTCGTCATTTTCCTTACTAACCCTTTTGCTGATTCAAGATAACCGGCATTTAACAACCCGCCAATCAAAAGATCTCGCCCACGAACCGGTGGATTGAACCCTTTTTGGCTCATTTCTTCTAGAAACATTTGGGCTTCTTTCATCTTGCCAGCAGAGCACCACCCGTTAACTAATACCGAATACGTTTTCTTATCTGGCACCACGCCTTTACGAACCATTCTTCTAATCAAAGCATAAGCGCCTTGAAAATTCTTGACCTCACAAAGGGCAAAGAGCAAGGCATTGTGTATTTCAGTAGTCTGCGAGCAATTAAAGTTCTTGCATTTGTTAAAAAGCTCAACCGCTTGATCGATAAGACCGTTCTTCCCATAATGTTCAATAATGAAAGAAACAACCGACGACGAAATCGGGAGCTTTTGAGTTTTCATTTGGTGAGCCACCTTCCACATGGTTTCCCAATGGCGTGTCTTGGCCAAGATTTTAAGAAGCTCTTCAAACTCAACGGTAGTCGGTTCGTACTGAGGATGTTGGGTACGCGCCCAGTTGAAAAACCGAAACGACTCAATACCCGAACCGGAGCAGCTACGAAGAACACGATACACAAGCTCTGAGTTAATAATCCGGGAAATGCACATCTTATTCAGCGTTCGTTCTAAATAAATGTCGCGACGGACAATATTCGAAATATGATGAATTGTCGCAAAGTAATCATCGTTTGTTCCACCTCCTCTACTTCCGCCATTACCCAAGTGGTCGGTTACCGCGGTTTGTAGTGTTCTAAAAGCAGCGCGGTCGGGTAACCTAGCAGTTACTCTCTTTGCAGCTATTAATCTTGCAAAGAGTATCATATTTTCTAGTAAAATTAGGGTTTAGGGTTACATTCAGCTCAGCAAATTTAAAGATATTGAGTACCTGCAATAAAGTTTACAGTGATGCTGATTACATAACCTTTACAGAAACAAATCACCATACAAATTACATAACTTTTATCCAATATATCTGCCTAATTGAGTCATTTATGCCCTAATTTAAGATCAATGACTAAATAATTATTTGAACGCAAACTACTCGATTATTTAATAACATCTTAAATAAAATTATATGATGTTAATGGAAAGGAAATGGAAATTAAAGTATTATAAACCTGTTAATGAATCGGATGCTTGCCTGTGTTCTCAACCTTTCTCTTTCTACGAAAAAAGACCCACGAAAGCAATTTCAACCCGACCCGAATCTACTAAGGTGAAAATAGACGTGACATATATGTGTGTGTCAGTGTGGCTTTTTGCTACCGCTTATCTCTAACTAAATCATGTCTATACGACTGTACCGGTTGAATGGATCGATGACGAAATAATTGTTTTGACAATGGCGTGGATACGCGTTAAGGAATTAGCTACGTCACACCCTGTTGATTCGTTTTGGGATAATTTGTTAGCCAAATATCGTGTGGGAAAAGGTGAAACACACTGCACTTCTGATGCACTATCGAGTAAGTGGACGAACCTCATAAGAAAATGTGAATGATTTGGACAGATGTTTAAAAATAACATGGCTGAAGATCATGATCTAAGGGTAGACATAACAATAGAAATTACACAAGTCGACTATCATTTTGAAGTTCATTTTGAAGTTCGGCAAACTTTTGACCATGTTCAGCATGGCAAATTTTAACGCATCATTTGTCTTTACTTTAAATTATGTTTTCAAGTAGATTTCTAGTTAAATTTGGCTTACGTTTTGTAGTAACAATTTTAATTTAATGGTATTTAAATATTAAATTTGAATTATATTTAATTTTGAATATTAGATTTAGACAAAGTATCCTATAGTGCCTTCAGTAGTGATTTGGTGATTTTAGAATATTTTAGGTGGAAAATGATGTGGCATGGTGGTAGTGTTCGGAACTAGGGTACTTACCTTAAAGTGTCATTCCTCCTTAATCCCTTATAGAGGCTACATAACAATGTGAATATGGGTCATACGTGTCTTATGAGAGAGCTAAGATGGCTATAACGCCTGTATAGGAAGGTGTTTTGCTCACATCACAAGAAAAGGATTACACGATAAAAGTATGACTCATGTAACAATGATATGACTCCATACGGCATGTATTACTTTTTCTTGCCCTTCTATAAAACTCATATGATATGGCTAGTGTCCTGGTGTCCACTGTTATGTTCTAGGTGGTGTAGTGATAACAACAATGATGGCAATCGCATAAACACTTAGGCATAGGCATGTAAACGAATCGAACGAACATGAACACATAATCGAAAACATTTTTGTGTTCGTGTTCGTTCATTTAGACTGTCATGTTCTTGTTCGTTTATGTTCGTTCGTTTAAAACCTAAAAAAACAATTCATAAACGGACATTCATGAACATGATAAATCGATTTTGTATTAGTAAAAAACACAATTACTAATTCGTTATATTTATATAAGTAGCTAAAACCCAATTTATATTTATATTTATATAAATATAACTACTTATGTAATCAATAAACTTAAATGAACATAAATGAACGAACATAAATAAACGAACAATAAACGGACGTTAATAAACATAAATGAATGAATACAACGTTTGTTTATGTTTGTTCATTTATTAAATAAACGAACATAAACCAACTTTTCGCCGAACAAGTTCATAAACAGTTCATGATCGTTAGGTTCATTTACTAGCCTACTTAGGCAAGGTGGTATGGGGTAGCGCCAGGGACGGATGTAAAGCCAAGGCAGGGGGTGCACCCGTTACCCCTCGATTTTGCACGCGTAGTGGAATTTTTTTTTTACGTTTTTTATAAAATGTTACCCCTAAAATAATTTTTTTGTTACCCCTAAAAAAATTTTAGGTTACCCCATACATAATAATTTTGTTACCCTTTAAATAAATTATACGTTAACTTATATTCGAAACAAAATTTTAATAAACGTTCTCTAAACCGAATTGCTTATAAATAAACCTTTTATTTTATATTTATAAATAGGCCAACCCAATCCATTAACCCAATTGTTTAACTAACAAATAGCCTAATTATCCAAGCCCAACCCTAACCCTTCCATAATTCCCTTGCCACATTCTTTCCTGTTCTCGTTATCTTCCAGAAAGAAAAAAAGGCCAATACCGTACGCCGATCAATTTTCACGCACAGGTATCCTTCTTCTTCTTCTTCTTCTTTTATTTGGGTATTAGGGTTTGATAGGAAGCTTATGTTAGGCAGTCAGAATTTTGTTCTTTGTTAGCTTTGATCTTATTTGGTTTATGAAAAGATTTGGTTAATAATAATGCATTTGATGAATGACGAAGCTAAAAACAGATCATTAAACTGAAATGAGTTGTTATATGTTTTTTATTTGTTATTAATATTGTTAAGAGTGTAAAGACTAAAACTTTGTTGGATTTTAAATTTTAGGTTAATTGAAGTTTAAAGATTGTTTATTCAAGTTGTTTAATTCAGTGTATTTTTCTGTTCAAATGAATGTGAAGCTAAATATAGTTCAGATTTTTTAGGTTAATTGAAGTTTAAAGATTGAATCATCTAAGATAAACCAGGTTTAATCAAGTGTTGGCTAAGGTGTCATCTTTTTTGTGAAAAAATACAAGATTGAGATGGTAGAAATGACGGATACTTTTGGTAATCAAAGAAACCGAAAGAATGTTGTTACTAATCGACATCATTTTGAAGTTGAAGTTGAAGTTTTTAATACAGTTTTGGATTTGCAAATTCAAGAACTTGGAAATTGATTCAATGAGGTATCAACTAATTTGATAGAAAATATGTTGGGTTTAAATCCGTGTGATTCGTTTTCTAAGTTTGACATATCTAAGATAGTGGCCTTTGCTGAGATGTATCCGAATGATTTTAGTAAAGAGGAAATAAGGTGTCTTTCGGGTGATCTTACGTTTTTTTTATCACACATTAAAGGAAGATAGTTCCTTGCTCGTGTGATGGTGGAAAATGGGAAACATGAAACTTTGCCTTTGGTTTATCGGGTGTTGAAGTTAGCGTTGGTTTTACCGGTTGCAATCGCAACCGTTGAAATGTGCTTTTCTAAAATGAAGCTAATCAAGACGGATCTACGCAATCAAATGAGTGAGGAGTATTTGAACAATGCTCTAATTTGTGCGGTCGAAAGGGATACTTTTGATAAGGTGAAAGAAGAGGATGTAATGGCTCGATTTCAAGCAACAAAAAACCGAATGGGAGAAATCTATTAAGTATGTATTTAACTTTATTTATTATCGTGTTGTTATCTTTGTTTCGTTTACGTTATATGAAACTACGGCAAATTTTTTTTTTTGAATGTTACCTCTAGATTTTATTTCTAGATTCGCCACTGGGTAGCGCCCCCTCCACCTAAATCTTTTAAGGTAGAGTCATGCCCCCTACCCCACCCCACCCCCCAATAACGAGGTTCCACTGACCAATTTTGTGGGGCCCTTTGGTTTTACCATTAGCAACAGTCAATAATTGAACCTTTCGCTTTCCATTTGTTACCCACAACTCCCAAACTCTCTTATCTCAACCTAAAAACCACTTTATCATCATGTTTCCATATAACAATGACCTAAACGTGTTTGATCCAAACCGCCTGCATTACGCAAATACTTAAGACAACATGTGGGTAATCAATGTCAATACCGACCAAGGCGAATATCGACCATTATCGACGCCACGATGAGAAACACCATCCCCAAACTCGACCAATGTCCCCACCATACAAATGTCTGGTTTTATATATTATTATACACAAACCCCAATATATGTCTCCTTTTATGTCTCAACTCCTACTCGAAACCCAACTCGCATCCAAAAGTCGCCCGATTTCTTCCACACATAGCATCGTAGGAAGCAACCGGAAGAAGAACGTGCTCCAAATTCACACAAGAAGTGGTTAACGAACGAGGGGTTAGCTTTGGCACGAGCGTGGCTCGACGTTTTCAAAGGCCCCATTATTGGTATACGTTTTTCGTCAAATAAAATTATACATATATAAGGGTTTTATTACATAAGTTATTTGAATTATATAAAATGTTTATAAAATTGTTTATCTAAATTATTTATTTAAAAAATAATCTTATTTTTTTTACTTAAATTGGTAGGCAATGATCAAGAGGCACTCATGTTTTGAAGGCGCATTCATGAAAAAATTTCGCCACAATGAACCGCGACCCTTACCATTAGAACATTGTCAACCGCCTTACTAACAATTGTCAAAGAGCAAGTGATTCGAACGATGTGGACGTCATGACAGCCACACACGATGAATTTAGATTGAATTACAGTTATGGGTTTAACATGTTAAAACTTTGGGAGCTACTTCTAAAGTCTCCAAAGTGGCATCTTGCCATCTTGTGCCACCTATCAACCTATGTCAATCGTCTAAGGCTGGTGGGTGTGGAGGGATGATGATGGGCCTTCACGTAGGCAAATGTGTCAATAGGGGAGTGTCATATTCATGATGATGGGCTAAGGGGTGGTGTGCACTATGATGACGGGCCTCATCATTGGTCAGAAACTATTTAAAAATAGTATATGGATGAGGTGGAGGCACATGGAGGAACAGCTTGGACGACATGTGCTTGCCGTTGAGGACGACGCCGGCGCACGGGGCGGTGTTGCCGGACCAACCTTGGCCTTGCCATCCCTGCCGAGCCCCACACCGCCCAGCCTAAGTGCTCCAATAATACTTCAGCCACATCGGACGCCCGTGCCCTTTTACGGTTTATTATATATTGCAAGATATATTTCGAGGGTGTTTGGGATTGAGTTTGGAAATGCAAAAGTGCTTTTGGTCAAAAGTGCTTATTGGCTTATGACTTTTTGAAAAGAAGTTTTGAAAAAAGTGTTTGGATTAGCTTTTGGGATGAGAAACGTCAAAAAGTCAATAAATTGTTGTTTTTATAAGTGTTTCGCTTAACTTATTGTGAATATTGGTTGTATGAGTGGTAGATTTGTAATTTTTTTCGAAAAGTTAAAAGCCAAAAGCCATGATTTCTATCTTCTCAAAAACAGTTTTTCCATCCTTAAAAGCCAAAAGTCAAAACAGAAAGTGTTTTTTGGTTACACAAACAGCTTATTGACTTATTGGATTTTTAGAAAAGCCAATAAATCAATAAGTTGTTTTGAAACTCAATCCCAGACACCCTCTTCTTTTTAATCACAAATGTTCGCATCCACTAATTTTTGTTTTGAAAGAAACACTAATTTTGCATAGTTGACTATATCCATACCCCTCCATCCATTATATGTGAAAATGATTAAATAGTATATAAAATGTGTAAGTCATATATCATTTAAATAAAAGTAACTTAAAGCAAATAAACCATGGCCATTCAAACTTGTTTTGGCTATATATGTTGATTACTAAATTCATTTTAATTGGTGAGGTCAATTTCGTAGGCTCATAGACCGAGTGTAGCTTGGTTGACTGATAAATGGGGTGGTGATTCCACACAATGCTACTAGCCTTGTCTTTAACTTTCATTTGACTAAGCTAACTTTGTCTTCTTGGTTGATCAACTTGGAAAGCAGTTTATCCATATGTAGGGTAATTCATAAAATGTTGAAAATTTGTCAATAGTCTTAAGGTGGATCTGTCATATAGCTAGCAATTTATGACACACTCGTAACACATTATGACTCAACACAAAGTTAAATGGTTATCTTTAATAATGTAGCTAATATAGTCTCGATTAGGCATATTTGTAGTTTAGATCCCCTAATACAAGATTGAACTTGTAGACATAAGTCATTAAAAAATTATGAAGACAAAAAGTACTGAAATTGAAAATATTAATAGAGATTGTGGTTTTGTTGTGAAGGGATATGGTCGTGGATAACATGCGAGGTCAGGTAAAAACCGTATCAAAAGCAATAAACAGCCAACCAGCCACGGAAAAACACCCGCGGGCGTCACCCTCCGGGTGGCCAACCCACCCACTGACGCATTCGCCATGTGGTAGCATGCCAAAACGAGAAAAACATACAATACAAAAGGTCGATGATGTGTAACCAATCACAATTACAGATCATTGTATCAAGTGCTTCTCCACTAAGCATATACCACAGAGGGATTAGGAGGTACGATGATAGCAACATCCGACAAATCACAGTGCACTGATCACTGTACCAAGCGTCTCCCCACTAACGGCTGTGACAGAGGATACAGAGGTACACGTGACATCTAGCCAATCGCATACCACGAATCCAGATCATCCTTAACCTTCACTAAAGGTCGACGTCGTCAAGACAAATAGTACACCCTGAAAACGACATGTGGCAAATCATACTAGGCATACGTGCTCCCACCTCTGCGGAAACTAATGGTGGGGGCAAATGGAACAAAATCGATATTCTTGACAACAACCTTTCATCCAATCATCCTACCACCATGACTCAACACAAAGTGAAATGGTTTTCTTTAATAATGTAACTAATATAGTCTCATTTAGGCATATTTGTAGTTTAGATCCCTAATACAAGATTGAATTTCTAGACTTAAGTCATTAAAAAATTATGAAGAACAAATTACTGAAATTGAAAAAATTAGACATTGTACTGTGAAAGGATATGGTCGTGGATAACCCGCGAGGCCAAGCAAAAACCATATCAAAGCAACAAACAACCAACTAGCCACGGGAAACCACCCACGGGTGTCACCCTCCGGGTGGCCAATCCACCCGCTGACGTCATTCGCAACGTGGTAGCATGCTGGGAAAACATATAGTACAAACGATCGATGATGTGTAACTAAATACAGCCGCGGATACTATATTAAGTGCTTCTCCACTAAGCGTATACCACAGAGGGAGCATGAGGTACGATGATAGCAACATCCGGCCAATCCCAGTACACTGATCACTATATGAGGCATCTCCCCATTAACGGTTATGGCAGAGGAGACGGAAGGTAGACGTGACAGTGACATCTAGCCAACCACTAACGACCAACGTTGTCAAGACGAATAGTACACCTCAAAAGTGACATGTGGCAAATCAAGCCATGCAAACGTGCTCCCACCTATACGGACACCAATGGTGAGGGCAGATGGGATAAAATAGATATCCTTGACAATGACCTTTCATCCAATCACTCTCCCACCATCCGGCTATAAATATTGCACATGTCATTTGAGTTAAATCAAGACTTACATTACATCTATATCTATATATCTATCTATATACTAGTAGAGTGTCCGCGCGATGCAGCGAGGAACACAAACACTTCTAAGGGTGTGTATGGTTCGGTTCAGTTCGATTATTAATCTCAACCGAAACTAAAACCAAAGTTATCAGTTAATCGATCTTATTAAACAATTGGTTACTTGGTTCGGTTTATATGGTTAGATTATCAGTTTAGTTAATTTTGGTTAATAACAAAAATTAAACTTTGGCTAATTTTTTTTTTTTGCCTAGAAGTACATAAAATGGAGGTATAAATGCTTCTAAGGGTGTGTATGGTTCGGTTCAGTTCGATTATTAATCTCAACCGAAACTAAAACCAAAGTTATCAGTTAATCGATCTTATTAAACAATTGGTTACTTGGTTCGGTTTATATGGTTAGATTATCAGTTTAGTTAATTTTGGTTAATAACAAAAATTAAACTTTGGCTAATTTTTTTTTTTTTGCCTAGAAGTACATAAAATGGAGGTATAAATGCTTCTAAGGGTGTGTATGGTTCGGTTCAGTTCGATTATTAATCTCAACCGAAACTAAAACCAAAGTTATCATCAGTTAATCGATCTTATTAAACAATTGGTTACTTGGTTCGGTTTATATGGTTAGATTATCGGTTTAGTTAATTTTGGTTAATAACAAAAATTAAACTTTGGCTATTTTTTTTTTTTTTTTGCCTAGAAGTACATAAAATGGAGGTATAAATGCATGAAATAGAGGTATAAAAACTAAAAATATATGAATGGTTTTGTTTCAGTTTGGTTGATTTTGGTGAACTAAGTGTACCAAAAACAATAACCGATTTTAAGTTAATTCGATTTTTGGTTAATTTAGTTTTTGATTGTTTTGGGTTCAGTTTTTATGTTATTTGATTCTGTTTAGGTTAGATGCTCAATTATTGCTCACCCATAGATATCTATAATATATATAAACTATTTGATATGGGCATTCTAAGATACTCAAAAGTTACGAGTTAACTTTTGTTTATTTAAATAACAGTTTATTTTAGGCCAACTATCTTTACGAATCACAAATGACCATAATTTTTTCATACTTAATACTTTAAAACAAAACTATATCACAAAAAACCGGTATTTTATTGTTTATAATTTGAGTATAGTATAACAATTCTTTTAAATAAAAATATTGATATGTTATGTGATTAAAAATATTTAGGTGTGAAAGATAACTAAACCTTTAACCGAAATTGACCAAAAATTGATATGTTATGTGATTTATAACATTCGTTGCTTGACTTTGTTTGGATGAACCTCAACATCATTGATGCAATTTACAATAAGTTACAAAGTTATCTAAAGTAAACTATTGTATCAATTACCACCAAACAGAAGCACATTCTTTATAGATTGAAAGCGGTTTAAATGTAGCGATAGTATTTGATTTGCTTATTCGTTCCTGTTCATTGTGTCATTGGTAATAGTGAAAATAATGTGATGATTGGAGTATTTAATTATAGGTATTGATGTCACACCCTCAAATTCAACATGTGGGGTTTTACCGCGAGGCGCGTGACACATCAGGATCCAAGTCAACGGTCACAATAAATGACAACTAAATGTAAAATACGTAAACCAAATCATTAAGTTTTTAATAACAGAAAACTAGTAGCGGAAGCTTAAGCGTGTTTGCAACCCCAAAACATGATAAACATAGTCTGAAATATTTATTCAAAAACATGCAACTATAAGACCCTAGACACCATGTAAGACTTGTACGCCTAGTCCATGTGCTGTTACCTTAGCGACCTGAGAAAACATGCCAAAAAGATGTCAACATATAATGCTAGTGAGTTCACAGGTTTTTATAAAACGCTTCCATAAGTGTACCAAGTCCAATCCTGTCACTACTATGTTATGTGCACGCTAGCTAGGCGTATGTATTACTACTACTACGATTGGAAAACCATTACTGAACACGAATACATGAATACAAATACAAGTATATTCCTGCCCGAATAATGAATACATAGGTCGAGACAATATGCACCCGCCGGCTCCCAACCATCGAGTGGGGCAGGTCACGCCCAATAGATCTATCCACATTTCCCCCATTGTGCTACCCCGCACATTCATGGGTTTTCTCGGGAGTTTAACGAATCGTATAGTAACCAAAAGTCGACCATAGTATGACATAAGTTTTATGAATACGAATACGTAGCTTGTTTCTCCCCCGAAAGTAAAGCCAGTAAAAGTGGGGCTGTGAGACTCACCTTAGGTTGTGTTCTTCTTAAAAGACAACAGACAATGCAATGATAGTCCTTAGTATCGACGACCTATCATAAGATGTATATAAGTACCCGGACTATTAACCCGCATGTCAACTAGTCTCTGAATGTCCAGACCATAACTGTGTACGTTTGAAAACATTTTGAATGTTAATCTGGCCACACAAGACAAGACAAGACAAGACAAGACAAGACAAGAACCGACATCCCCCGTGTTAGCCAATTACATGTAACCAAGCAATCACATGTTAACATGCACTTAATACGCACAACAGTTCACCAAGTCTATCATACAGTCAACATACTACATATACGAGTCCAAACACGTGTAATCAGGTTTCTAGAAATGTCACGGGGTTCCCAATATGTTCCTAGGTATCAAACCATGTTTCAAGGTCTCAAAATACACCTACAGCAGCAAAACACACGGCTAGGCATCAAAACACGCGACTAGGTATCAAACTGGCCACTAGCAATGCTAGTGGCTACCTTGAGGGGCGAGTAGGCCTTGTTACAGGCGACTAGCATTCCTAGTCACCCCCTGGACAGGCGACTAGCAATGCAAGTCACCCCCTGCAGACCAGGAGCCACTTTTCGCGTGTTTAACCTTTCAAATCAGATCCAAAACATGTAAAAATACCCAACATCAATCCAAAGTCATCAAGCAACATATTCTAAATGAAAAACCCCCAATTTATCATCAGTATAACACCCTAATTGCAAGCATTTCCCAAAATGGAATAATATTATGAAAACATCACATCAAAGCATGCATAACTTACCGTAAATGGCAAATAATTAGTTTTCATCACATAATCACATTGCAAATCATCATCCTAGTGTTACTACATCATTCTAGCATAAACCCTAACAGCATACAATCATCTAATCAACCTATAACACCCTAAATCCTCCTAAATCACTCAAACGGGTCAAAACACATATTATCATTAAAACACATCAAACAACCTTCAAACTCAAAGATAATCATCCTAACAACTTATCCATATCAACAACACATCAAGCACACAAGAATCCCCATGTTTTAATCATCAAAAACCGTTCTTTGCATGAATCCATCACATATAACTCATATAAAGGATTAGACTTGTTTTAAAACTGTTTTTCAAAGACACAAACTTTATAAAACCAAGTCTGGACCTTTAGGATGAATAACACGCCTTAGATTTTGCTAACAAGGATGTTTAAAGCTTGAAAATGGTAGGTTTAAGGACAAAAACGGGTTCCAGAGGTTGAATATAGTGTGGGAGAGGTTTGGACGAGTTAGGGTTTCACAAATGATGTTTTACAAGTCAAGTATGGTATTTGTAGTTGTTGCTAGTCGTTTCAGACATTACACATGACTACGGGCTGCAAATGGCGACTAGGAATGCTAGTCACCCCTTTACCAGGCGACTATGGGCCTAGTCGCCCCCCTGCAAGTCATTAAGTTGTTACATCATCCTGATGAACCGGTTGTCACGGGTCATACAAAACCTAAATAACCTAGGTAGTTAGGGTAAATAGGGTATCAAATCCAAGGAGTGTGTGGTTAGTGAATCTTGTTTAGTTGATTAGAAAATGTTGCTTATGAAGATGCTATGTTAATTATGACGATTGCAATTTGTTCATTTAAGAAATTTGATTGAAAGGGGTTTTGATTAAATTAACAAAACTTGAAATTGAATTATAATAAAAATGGTGGAAAACAATTTAGGTTGTAAACAATTAATTAAAAAGACCACACCTAGGTTTCAACAATGAAGTCTACGGTTATCACAAATGGGTCAAATAATTATGATGCAATTGGTGTTAACGGATTGATTGTTCAATAGGCTTAGGTATCAAGAATCATCAACATTCAAAGATGGACAATAATATACTTCATTACACTAGAACATACAACCCTATGTTTGTGTTAAAGCAAGAAACCATGTTCATGACATTAGAAATTGGCACAAGATTAATTAACTAAAATGGATTCAACATAAGATTAATCACGATTTAACACAGTAGTTCAAACACACAATTACACAATTAAAAGTTTAAGAAATACCCAAATGTTAAACCCTAGAACTTCAATTGTTTACTTCCCAAGCATGATACAAAGAGATTAGCCACTCATGGCCATGGAGCTTGATTCTTCAATAATCGGATCTTCAACCTTGAAATCTTGATTGATAGGAGGATTTTATGTTCTTCAATTGTATGGAATGATTTGGATTGATAGGATAGAGTTGTGGTGGAAGAGATCCCCAATTATAGGCCTTCAAGGTGCTTAAAAGTCAACCCAATAAAAAATCGCGCCATTAATACGCAATAAAAACATTAAAATGGGATGTTGACTGGAAGTGTTGTAGCCGACGCGAGTTTCTTGTGTCGCCTACGCAAGTGGAGTCGGCGACGCCATTTTCTGTAGTGGGCGACGCCAGACCAATTTTGGCTACAAGGAATCTTGCTGTCCTACGGCACCTTGGCACCATTCTCCTACGCGAGTGGAGTCGGCGACGCCAGCTTGTCCCGGATACCCGTTTCAGCTTTTCTTGTTCGGTTTATCACTCCTTGTGCTTTCGAGAGGTTCCAAAAGCTCCAGATTTGCACTCTTTTTGTGTTAATACCTGAAAATCATAAGACACATCAAAGTAGTGCTATTCCATAATCATTTATGCATTATTCAATCAATTTAGCTTTGTTAACTCTCGAGTTTTTACCAACCCATCACATCCCCACACTTGAGCTTTGCTTGTCATCAAGCAAATTGTTTATTGCAAGCCGACTTGAAAAAAAATATTATCATTCCAATTTCTTTATCGATTCTCAAATGCGGTTCCTAGTCATACCCTAACTCACAAGACTTACGCCTCTAAGTAGATTTACATTCCAAAGGTTTAAATAATGCTCAAATTTATAAAACAAGAAATTGCTTAGCGAAATCCAACTAAGCTCCAAGTTCACATTTCTGCACATCCCTCACATAGATCACTCCTCTCGGTTTCAAAGTCATAAATAATCGCTCAATGACCGAGAAACATTCTTGTTTTAATATGTTTGACAGACAATCATGCTTCACACAAAAGTAGGCACACATCTAAAGGACTTATGGGTTTTGGGCTTAGGTAAAGGTGGGGAATTTTTAGGCTAAAAAGTGGCTAAACACAAAAACATACAAACCAATTGATTATTTCTCAAACTAAGAACAACAAAATTATGGGGTTTTTTTTTTCCGTGCCTTTCTTCATGTTTTTGATAATTCTAAGGTGTTGACACATTCTTGATTTGAACCCATGTATTCTTCTAGCTCTTTATATTGTGGCTAGCTTTTCCATATATATATATATATATATATATATATATATATATATATATATATATATATATATATATATATGGTAAGATATCACACTTGACAATTGGTTTGCTTTATATACACTATTGGTTTCACAAACGAAAAACACAATTAGGCTCAACATGGGTGACTAAGGGATAACTATGGATGGACGAAAACACACAATGATGGGGAAATACACAATGGAATCCTAAATGCCTTTATCATTCATGCACCTATTACTCTCGTGGTGTTAGCACGCATCAAATCTGTCAAATTCTCAAACAAGCAATGTATAGGCCTACTCTAAATCAAATGATCATTTTGATATAAAATTTATTTTTGGGGAGTAAGGCTCAAGATCTCACTAGCAAATGAATGGGAATTGGGTTACCGATGTGCAAAAAATGTTACACTCTTCACTTGTCTTTTCTAACCAGGTAACTCATACTTTTCTTTAAAAACAACCTTTGGAAAAACACATCAATGAACTTAAAGAGTTTATGACCATGACTAGGGATCGACACTCATGATTCAACAATCAAATGGAACTAAAAAAAAGTTGTCGGTTTCACAACACTCAAATAACACCTAAGGACATGCATTTTTCATAATTGTGTATTTTTCTACCATCCCCACACTTTAGTACAAACATTGTCCTCAATGTAAAAAAAATTGAAAGGTGATACTTATTAAAAGAACTTATTCTGAAAAAGCTATGTGAAGGTTTTGATCAATCAATCCCCAAAAGTTCAATTCCCTACTACTTAAGATAAACAACACTTCAAGATACAATAATTAAGGGAATTGAATACACCTGATTAACAACTGGTGATGCACACTCTTCAGTTTCTTCTCGTCCCATTTATCGGATCCTTTTTTCTCTTGCTTGTTACCTACAATTAATCTCATCTTTCCCTTCTCTTTGACATCAACCAAAAAGCATTTGAAGTATTTATTCAACAAAACAGACATACTAAAATAAAACACGTACACACAACTCACGCACACTCACAAAACACTCAAACATAAATAAAAATGATCATGCCCACACGAATAATATAAGAAGGGAAAGAATACATGGACCTGATCAACGGGTTGCCTCCCGGAACCACTAAGTTTATGGGTCTTCAGCCGGACCACACCTGCTTTGTCTCTCATGGTGGTTTAAGTGAGCATTTTCCCACCGAGTTTCTAACATATGCTCGGTAGTTCACTTTCTGTTTCCCAATCTGTTCCTTCTCCTTCCACTTTTCCATCAAATATATGCATGAATGTTTTATCCCACATTTTCCTACCAAGTTTCCAACATATACTCGGTAGTTCACATGCCAAATCCACAATTGTTTCCAAGTTATTGGCATGAGAATTGAGTCATTCTTGTTGCGGGACCATTTTATAATAAATTGCCCAATGTCCTCCCAACTCACCTTCCTTTTCTTCATCGTTGAACATTCATCCTCCACTTTGTTGGGTTCCATAATCAACAAAGGATGAGATTCGTGAGGAACTTTCACCTCAGCCACCAGATCTTCATGAGATGCTAAGTCTTCAGTTGGGTTTAACCATTCAGAAAGACTTGCAGTCTCTTCATCTATATCAGCATCTACCATAATACCATAGGCCAAATTGTTTTGCTCACACTTAAGTTGGGCAAATTCCTCAGCTAGTTGACCCACTTAAATCACCAAAGCTTCATGAGCTTTGTCTCTTACTTCATTTGCTATCTTCATATCTTTGATATTATCATGGTATTCTTTGACCATGATCGCAAGAGCATCGAGCTTAGAATGTGTTGAATTTTGAGGGTCTTCGTATGCCGGTTGAGGTTGATTAAGATAATAGTCATTATATTCCTCATGGTTTGGATATGGTTGCGTCCTTTGGCTAAATGAACTCCCTTGATACCTGTTATTTAACTGATAATAGCCTTGGGAGTTTGAATAGCATGACTGACGATGTGAAGAAGATAAATGTGAACCTCCAGGTTTTTCGAGCCCAAAAATAATACGATCTTGTCGTTCTTTAAATGATTCCATTCTCTTACGGGCCACTGGACACTCTCGCTACAAATGATATGGGATCCCACAACAAGGACAAGTATTATCATCATCTACCCAATACATGGTGATGAGGACGATCAAGTCTTTCTAATTTCTAATTCTCCGAATTGTATACAAGTGGTGAGCTTTTCCTCGAATGTCGGGTACATATGCATTATCTGTCACCTGCACACTCAACAAACCACGCGTAAAAACTAACAAAAAGAAATAAAAAGACAAATTAAACAGTTAATCACAATAATCAACTAAAAACTAAACACTAAGCGCACTAACTCCCCGGCAACAGCGCCATTTGATGAACCGGTCGTTACGGGTCATACAAAACCTAAATAACCTAGGTAGTTAGGGCAAATAGGGTATCGAATCCAAGGAGTGTTGATGGGTTAGTTAAAAGATGTGTATAAAAGCGTTTATAAATGAGTTTTAAGGATGTTAAGTTGTCAAATGGTGTTGCTTTGATATTATTATGTCGTTTCAGGACTAAATGACTAAAGGAAGCGAAAATGACGTTTTGGAGTTGCTCGGGCGAGGTACGGAAGCAAAAACAAGCTGAAAAATCAAAATCCAAGATTGAAGGAGGGATTGGCGTAGGATACGCCAAAACTGGCATACCCTACGCCATTTGCGTAGGCAAGGAGGATTCCACTTGCGTAGGGCAGCAGGCAACAGCTCAGGCAAAAGCAGGTTGGCGTAGCCTACGCCAAAAGTGGCGTAGGATACGCCAAAGTCAGAACTTGGTCAAACGTTTCCTTTTTCAAAGGCAATGATGGTGGAAAACATTTTTATGACGAATTTATGACAGGAGGGATGTTTTTTTAGCTGCTTTTGACTCCTAGAGATCATTATCATTCATCACCATAAACAAAAACAATCACACACACAATTCTCCGAAGACTCTTGAAGCATTTTTGAAGATTGAAGACACAAACTTGAAGATGAACATCATGGCCATGCTTGGCTAATTTATTTGTATTACACTGGGGATATAGGCTCTTGATATCTAGGGTTTGAACACATTTGGGTATTGTTTTTAAACTTTTGTTGATGTCTTTGTGTACTTGAATTAATTGTGTTGATTGGTGATTAATCTTATGTTAGACTCATTTTCAGTTAATTGATCTTGTGCCAATTTCTAGTGAGATAAGCATGATTCCTTGCATTAACACTATCATAGGATTGTATGTTCTAGGTAATAAAGTATAGTTTAGTCTATCTTGATATTGACAAAACTTGATACCTAAACCTATTGAACAATCACTCCGTTAGTACCAATTGCATTATCATTGTTCACCCAATTGTTGAAAGCCCTAGTATTCAATTGCTGAATCCTTAGTGTAATCGCTTTAATCCTATTGTTTACAAGTTTCGTTATTCTCTTTATTCTTACTAATCCAATTAAATTCTCATTATAATCAACAACAACTTTTTAATCAACTTTTAAATGATAACTTACACCCTTCATAACTAAACTAGCATCTTCATAAGCAACATTCTCTAGTTGACTAAACAATACTCACTAACCACACGCTCCTTGGATTGATACCCTATTTACCCTATCTACCTAGGTTATTTAGGTTTTGTATGAACCGTGACGACCGGCTCATCAAATGGCGCCGTTGCCGGGGATCGAACCCGGGTCACCCGCGTGACAGGCAGGAATACTTACCACTATACTACAACAACACCCACCTCACCAACCACTTCATAACCGAAATCCCAACAACCGAAATGTAAACCAAGGTTCTTCCATATCTAACTGTGGCAATCCCACATTTGATCCGGTCAATCGATACAATGAAGCCGGATATGATGATCATGTTGAGAATATTGAAGAATTGAGGGCAAACATTAATGATGATGACCCATTCAGCGTACCAAGTTATCAATCATCGGATAGAGTTAGTGTTCATTCTTACCATTCGGGGGAAGATGAATATTCAGAAAGGGATTACACCAAGGAAGATGAGGAATGGGGTTTTCGAAATGTTAATGATAATCATGAGGATGAGGAAGAGTACCAAATCGATAATCATTCTGATATGGGTGCAAATCGAAATGTGGGTAATGACGGTTACTACAATCATGTCTTCAATAATCATCATCCCAGGCAAAACCCAAGAGAGCATCGAAATCCTAACAATCACCAAAATCGGGGTGAAAATTTTGTGGGTCGAGCAGAAAGAAGACCTCATGGGAGAAGACCACTAAGATATGAAGAAGTTAATGCTCCACGAAGAAGGCCCCCAGTTCCAATGCAAGGGGTTAATGGTCGGTTTAGACCACTTGCTTCTGAGAACGAGTCACCAATTGTACCACCACCTCCAGTAAGAAGAACTTTTGATTGTAAACCAAATTATATCAACATTCTTCCTCATTTCCATGGAATGGCCACTGAAGACCCATACGACCACCTTTCTGAATTCAAAGCAATGTGTGGTACCATGGGAGGTCACAATTTCTCCTTAGATGAAGTTCAGCTAAGGTTGTTCCGGTTCTCCCTCAAGGATAAGGCAAAGACTTGGTTTCTTACTTTGCCCGCACACAGCATCTATACTTGGGGAGAGATGCAACAGGTGTTCTTGGATGAATATTTCCCTAGTTTTAAAACGGATGGGGTACGGTTAGAGATTCGTGCCTTTTAACAGTTACAAGGGGAACCACTTCATGAAGCCTTCACTCGTTTTAAGGAGTTAATTCGGAAATGCCCACACCACAACATCGACTTATGGGAATTGGTTAGTAGCTTTGTGAATGGATTGAGTAAGGAGGAAAGAAAATACCTAAAGTCTACTAGCAATGGGACTTTGTTATCTAATCCAGAGCAAGAAGACTGGGATTTTTTGGAACTAATGGCAAGGAATTCGAAAGCGGAAGAGTCGGCTGATCGAAGAACTAAGCACTTGGTCTCTAAATCTCTTCCCGATTCAGATTCAAGCACTAAAGACCGGATTGCTCTGTTAGAAAGAGAGTTGGCAAAGATGAAGAAACAGGAGGTGTCAGCGGTACAATACCCGGTTTGTGATGATTGTGGAGATTTGGGGCATAAGGCTAGTGAGTGCTCCGGTAATATGGGTCAAACTACCGAAGAGGTAAATCAAGTGTATGGGGAAAGGAAGTATGACATGAACTCCAACACTTATCATGCGGGCTTGAGAAACCATCCTAACTTTAGGTATGGTAATGCTTCTAATCAAATGAACCCGAATTTTCAATCGGGTAATCAAGCCGGTGGTGGGCAATATCAAGGTCACCAAGGTGGTAATCAAGGTGGTTACCAAAGAAACAACTACAATCAAGGTGGTAACCAAGGGTACAACAATAATTAACAACGGGGTTATAACCAAGGCGGCTCCTCAAGCAATCAAGGAAATTCTTCGGGAAGTCAAGGTGGTGATGAGTCATTGAGTTCAAAGATGGATGCCTTAATGAACATGATGAAAGAAAACAACAAGGCAAATAAGGTGAGAGATAAGTCTCATGAAGCATTAATGAGACAAGTGGGTCAACTTGCTGAAGATGTGGCTCAATTGAAGGGAAGCCATGGGAAGCTTCCTAGTGATACTACTATCAACCCACAACATCAAGGATCAAGCTCAAAGAACAATCACAATGCCCCCATTAATAAGGTAACTGTTCTTCGTAGTGGTAAGATTATTGATAATAAAGTTGATAATAAAAGTGAGCCACCATCACCCCAATTTGTTGAAGGGGTGGTGGAAGATGTAAGTGATGAGAGTGGTGATGAAGCAGAAACGGATCAAAACAAAAATGAAAATTTTTCTAAAACCTTAAAACCCGTTGAGAGCAAACAAGCTCCCAAGGCTAAGGAAAAGGGTATGGAGGGTAATACCATCCCTTATCCCGATGCATTGTTGGAGCCATCTAAAAAAGTGGTTAAAAGAAGAGGCCCACAACAAGAAGAGTTATGGGAAATTTTTAAACAAGTAAAAATTAATTTACCACTTTTAAATGCAATCAAACAAGTTCCTTCTTATGCAAAATACTTGAAAGATTTGTGTACCCAAAAGAGAATTCACAAAATTCCAAAGAAAATTGATTTAACCGAAAATGTGAGTTCTATTCTTTCAGGTTCATTTCCACCAAAGTTGCAAGATCCGGGGGCGCCCATCATATCCATTCAAGTTGGAGAATTTAAAATGACACGGGCACTCTTGGACCTTGGAGCTAGTGTAAGCATCCTACCGGGTAGTCTTTATGACCAATACGAATTTGGTCCACTTCAGGAGTCTAACACCACCGTGGTGTTAGCTGACTTGACTCCTAAACTACCCCGTGGGATGGTTACTGATGTGATAGTAAAAGTCGAAGATTTTTATTATCCGGTGGACTTTTTAGTACTTGATTATGTTTCCATGGACCTAACCAAACAACCAACAGTTATACTAGGTCGACCATTTTTGGCCACAGCCAATGCCCAAATTAATTGCAAAACGGGCACGCTTGACATGACCTTTGGTAACCGTAGGTTTCGGTTAAATGTTTTTTCAAATGGGACTAACCCTCTAGTCAATGATGAATGCTATATGGCGGACATTGTTGACGAGTGCATACCTCTATACAACACCATTGTAGACGAGGAAAGCACAATAGAGGAGTGTTTTATGTTTAATAGGTTACAGGTGGAGATATTGAAGAACATGGAAGAGAAGGAAAAGACTCAAGAAGCGATGGCGGTACAGGAAGGAAGACCACCATGGACTCATCAAGTGGAGAGTCTTCCAGATCACATTGATACGAAGTTGAAGCCATCTTTAGTTGAGCCACCACAGGTGGAACTGAAGGAGTTGCCTAAGCATTTAAAATATGCTTATGTTGGTGAAGGCAACACGCTCCTGGTAATCATTGCTTCAAACTTGACCGGGGAGCAAAAAGAGAAATTAATGAAGGTACTGGTGACCCATAGGGCTACTATTGGGTGGACTGTGGCGGATTTGAAAGGTATTAGTCCGTCAATTGTGATGCACAAAATTATCACAGATGAGAAGGTGATTCCCGCGAGAGATGCTCAAAGGAGGTTAAATCCTAACATGCTGGAGGTTGTAAAAAAGGAGGTGCTGAAATGGTTAGATGCGGGTATCATTTACCCCATCTCGGATAGCCAATGGGTTAGTCCAACTCAAACCGTTCCAAAGAAGGCAGGTATTCAAGTCGTGAAAAACGACTCAGGTGAAGAGGTAGCAACCCAGCCGGTAACCGGGTGGCGGATTTGTATTGATTATAGGAAGTTAAATGCTACAACTTCCAAAGATCATTTTCCTTTACCTTTCATTGACCAAATAGTAGAAAAATTAGCCGGACAAAAATTTTATTGTTTCTTGGATGGGTATTCGGGTTACAATCAAATTGCTATTCATCCCGAGGATCAACAAAAGACTACCTTTACTTGTCCATATGGCACTTTTGCATTTCGGCGAATGCCATTTGGTCTTTGTAATGCCCCCGCCACCTTTCAAAGGTGTATGATGAGTATCTTTTCAGATATGGTGGGGGAGTCTGTGGAAATCTTCATGGATGACTTTTCTATTTTTGGGTCTTCGTTTAATGCCTGTTTAAATCAATTAGAAAAAGTTTTACAAAGATGTGTAAAAACGAATTTGGTCTTGAGTTGGGAGAAAAGTCACTTTATGGTCCAAGAAGGGATAGTATTGGGTCATGTTGTTTCGAGTCGTGGGATTGAAGTTGATCATGCCAAGATTCAAGTCATATCAACTTTACCTCATCCCACAAATGTCAAAGGGATAAGATCGTTTTTGGGGCATGCGGGATTTTATAGGAGATTTATTAAGGGTTTTAGTGACATTACAAAACCTTTATGTAAATTATTATTAAAAGACGCCCCATTTGAGTTTGATGAAAAATGTGTCGAAGCCTTTGATAACTTAAAAAGGAAATTGGTCGAGGCTCCAATTTTGCAATCACCTAATTGGTCTTTACCTTTTGAAATAATGTGTGATGCAAGTGGGTACGCGGTTGGGGCCATGTTGGGTCAACGGGTAGATAAGAAACCTGTTGCTATATATTACGCAAGTAAGACTCTTTCGGAAGCACAATTAAATTATACTACTACTGAAAAAGAGCTACTTGCAGTGGTATATGCTCTAGACAAATTTCGATCTTATGTGTGGAGTATCAAAATTATTATTTATACTGATCATAGTGCTGTCAGGTACTTAATGGATAAGAAGGATGCTAAGCCCCGGTTGATAAGATGGATACTCTTATTGCAAGAGTTTGATTTGGAGATCCGTGATAAGAAAGGCACAGAGAACGTGGTTGCCGACCATTTGTCTAGACTTATGATTGAGGAGGAAGACTCAGCGAATGAAATTAATGAGTCATTCCCAGATGAGCACTTGTTAGCTGTTTCGACATTACCTTGGTTTGCTAATATTGTTAATTTTCTAGTGACAGGTACAATGCCGGAACATTGGGTAAGGAAGAAGAGGCTCCATTTTTTTGTCTCAAGTGAAACATTACATTTGGGATGATCCTGACTTGTTTAGAGTGGGAGCAGATCAAATCATTTGAAGATACATTCCGGATGAGGAGATCATGAGTGTGTTGAAGCACGTGCACTCTTATGCATGTGGAGGACATTTCAGTGGCCAAAAGACGGGTCACAAGGTTTTGTCTAGTGGGTTGTATTGGCCAACAATTTTTAAGGATTCGTTTGAGTATGCTAGAAATTGCCTACATTGCCAACAATTAGGAAGCATCTCAAGACGTGATGAAATGCCAATGCAACCCATTATGGTTGTTGATGTGTTTGATGTATGGGGAATTGATTTCATGGGACCATTTCCCAATTCTTTTGGTAATCTATACATTTTGGTGGAAGTAGATTATGTCTCTAAATGGGTTGAAGCTATTGCCACCAAAACCAATGACCATATCGTTGTTTGCAATTTCATTCAAACACATATTTTTCAAGGTTTGGGTTACCTCGCACAATTATAAGTGATGGGGGATCTCATTTCAAAAACCGGAAATTTGGAAAATTGCTTAAGCGATATCGTGTTGACCATAGGATTGCCACCCCATATCATCCACAAACTAGTGGACAAGTCGAGGTTTCCAATAGGCAAATCAAAGAAATTTTACAAAAAACGGTTCGTGCGGACCGAAAGGATTGGTCAACAAAACTAGATGATGCTTTATGGGCCTACCGCACAGCCTACAAAACACCTATTGGAACAACTCCTTATCGATTAGTATATGGTAGAGATTGTCATCTCCCGGTTGAATTAGTTCACCGGGCATATTGGGCTATTAAAAAGGTTAATTTGAGCTATGATGATGCAGGTTGAGAGAGGAAACTCAAATTGTGTGAGTTGGAAGAGTTAAGGGATGAAGCTTACGAGATCGCGTCAAAATATAAGGATCAAATAAAAAAGGCTCATGACGCGAAAATTCGTAAGAAGGAATTTGAAGTGGGTCAAAAAGTTTGGCTCTATAATTCCAAGTTGAAGCTCTTCCCTGGAAAGCTCAAGAGCAAATGGAATGGTCCATACATCATAATAAGGGTTGGAAAGCTTGGCGAGGTGGATATTGAGGACCCGAAAGATGGGTCGAAGCAAACTGTGAACGGGCATCGTTTGAAGCCCTACGTGGAGCATCTCACAGAGCATGGTAACATTGTCGAGTTGGTAAGCTTCTTAGAGGGCTTACCAACCTATGAAATCAATTAAAAATGCAGGTGATAGCTCCCATCCCAGGTACGTATTTTAATTGTAGTATTGAGGACAATATTTCGGGAGGTGGGAAGCGTAGTTGTAAATTTGTAAAAATTTTATATAGGTCTTTTATATAGTTAATTGATTTTTCAGTAATTTTAGCTCCTAAAAAAAATCTGGGTTGGCGTAGCTTATGCCACTTTTAGCGTAGGGTACGCCAACCTAGCCTTGCATACGCCAAGATCATCTGCCCTACGCAAATCAGTTGAGAGCTTCCTACGCAAGTGGCGTAGCCTACGCCAAAAGTGGCGTAGGATACGCCAATATCTGAAAAATTCATGTTGACTCGGTTTGACCGAGTTTGACGGGCCCACTCATCACCTAAACAGATTTTTTTTACACTTAAACATATTCCAACATTATCATAACCCACCAACCATCCATTCTTCATCTTTTTCATCTCCAATCTTCTAAACCCTCAAATCTCCTCAAGCATTCAACCCTCCATAACTTCTTCAATACTACACCAAATCTAACAAACTTTATATCAAAATCGTGTAATTTTTCAAGATCTACAAAACCCCTAACTTAGAATTTGTTAATTCCGACATTTTGAGGGGCGAATCAAGGGTCTAAAAATTGGGTTTTTGTGGGTGTTTGTGTTGTTTGCTTATTTCTTGCTTCTAAGTATTTCCCTACTCAATAATCATCATGAAGGTATGTATTCTTTCACTTTTGCTCTTTAATTTCATCACTTACATATTATATGTTCATGTATGTGTAGAAAATAGATGCTATGAGTATTTGTGTTTAGGAATGATTATTGTTTGGGTAGGAAGCATTGATAAAAAAAAACGGAATTTGTCAATAAAAGCAAGAAATAAGTGTGGGGAAGGGGATATGGAGATGTAGAACACATGGTTATTGAATCTAGGTGATTAGTACAAAATTCTTGATCGCTAGTATATGACCATAACCATAGGATGTCATGCTTGGGTAAAATGTAGTTGATGTACATGATAGTCTTATTGAGATTGGATACTAATGTTGCATTATTGTTCATGAGTGTTGTTACAGAATATTTTCAGAAGAAAGGGTAAGGAACATTGTGAATCGTCTACTCAACCCAAACGGAGAAAAGGGATTCGGTCCAATCTACGAGACGATTCTGATGATGAGGGTGATGAAATCCAACATGAGTTGGATCGTGGTGAAAGGATGGATGTAGACCTTCCCAACTGGAAGGAGAAGTCCAAACGGTTATCTATGTTCCCTGAAGCAATTAGACCCGCATTATGGTATCAAAAAATGGCATCACTAGAACATGGTACCGAGGGTGTTCTTGTTTTTGAAAGAGCGTATAATGTGGAACAGTTGAGATTGATAGGCTTGACATAAAAATTTGAAAGAATTGGTTGGGAAGCGGCTTTAGACTTTTGTGCTAATCGGGGAAAGAAGGTTTACATGAAGGCGATAGAGCAATGGATGTCTACGCTCGAGCGAGATTTTGGTGATGACCCACCTCGCACATTAAAGTTGATTGGTACTGTGGGGAAGAAGAAGATGACCCTATCCTTCGAGACAATGCGTCAAATTGCTAATTTTGACTCTTGTCCAGAAAACGAGTACTATTACATCCCCGAGGAGTTATTTTGGAATAAACAGCAAGTAAACACTGATTCAGAAAATATGTTTAACAATGTAATTCCAAAAAAAAGGGGAGCTCGATATTGCAGGGAAGACATGGAATGCGAGGCCAGATTCATATTAGGTATCTCGTATAATAATTTAATGGCAAGACTCGGGGATAGGTAGAAGATAAAAGGTTGGGATGTTCGAGTGGTACATGCAATCATGTTTGGTACACCACGCCTATCGTTTAGGAATTTGGTTTTGATGAATGTTTGGGATAGCCGGGAAAGTCAAGAGCGGAAAATGATCCCACATGTTAGGCTTTTGTCATATCTAATGGAAGCTCAAGGAGTGGTAACAAGATCAACACCGGCTCTTGAAGTGAATATTATGAAGATGAACTGGGAGAATTTTGTCAAGGCAAAATTCACATATGAGCGGACCGCGGAATATCATGTCTTACTTGACAAACAAGGTAAAACTCAAATGATGGCTCTGCGAGAGGATGTTGAGCATGCGGATGATGAAGAGGTAAACACAGATGATGAAGAGGAATTACAAGAGGAGGTGCATGTTGTGAGGGAGCGCCCAGTTCGAGAGATGAATAAGCAAGAGATGGAAATGGTGGCGGAAGTCAACAAGGCAAGGCCCGCAGGTTACCAAGGTTGAACTTCATTTAAGAAATCTATTTGGGATAGGGGTACGCGAACCTTGGTACTTGCAAGGCAAGATAAGAATCTGCAATAAGGAGAGAACAAGAGCGAGTGGAAAGAGAAGAAAAGCGGGAACGGGATCAAGTAGCGAGAGAAGAGAAAAGAGAAGCAGAAAGGAAAGCAAGAGAAGACAAGCATTGGTGGGCGGTTAACTATGCTCGGGAAATGGATATGGTTACCAGATTCATAGAGGCTGAACAGATCAGGCACCATCAGGATCTAGTGGCGGGATGCCCATACGTACCGGTTGTTCCATATGTTGACTACTCAACTGTAACACCCCAAACGATGGTGGAAACATCGAGGTGTCACGTATGAATGATTGTTCAGTAGCTCATGGTAATACATAAGTTTAAATAATCCTTTATTTCGTTACAATATTGAATTACATTAAATGTCTTGAATGAAATCTAATACATCCAATAATCACACAAAGCTTAAAACTTCAAGTATCTTCTCATGCTAGCTCTAGACTTCAAGCATCATTATTTCCTGTTGAGTTTGGAAAATATGGGGGGGGGGGGGTCAACTAGAAGTTGGTGAGAATACATAAGCCATATCAAGCAATTAAGTTTAAGAATAATAAAAGTTTAGCAATTCATATGTCTATCGTAAGTTTAAGTCTACATGAATAAACATGAGGTATAATATGCACATAATCAAACCTCCGACTAGTTTAGGTCCATCCCGTCATCTACGGTTCACCTTAATATCACGTTGGAACGATAACAATCACCCGCGCTCCCCATAAAAGATGGTCAACAAATCTAGGTGGGATTGTCAATCCAATAGATCTATTATTGAGTATCGCCGGCTTGGCCATAGCTAATGATTATGTATGTTGAAGTTTAAGTCTAACTGTAGTTGTCTAAGTCATGAGGCATTAAAGTTTACAACTAGACATGTATGTAGAATTGCTTAAGTATAATGTTGCAAGTATAAAGAATTGCATAAACATGGTTACGTAAACTCACCTGAAATTCACCGTGCAAGTACTAGCAAGTAGCAACAAATCTGAACTTGGATAAATTGAACTCTTGTATCCTATTACAAATAAACGATGCCTTAAATTCTAATGCAAATACGCTTGTTTCGTTTCTTGGTTGTAAAGATAGTTGATTCAACTACCTAGACTCGTATTGTAAACAATACTGGTCTTAAAGTATTTATAACTTAACGAACCGATAGGATTTGGTTTTGATTTCTCGAAAATATGTGAATGTATAGTTATATAAAATATATACCTTATTATGATATATTTAGGATTTCGCGACTTGAGACTAATTGTATAAGGGTACTTAGGATAGTGAAAATAATGTACATGTAACATGACTCACGTTTAGTTTGTTTCGAAGACCGGATGATATATGCATTATGTTTATTTATGTACGGTTTTATGACGAAATAAAGTTTGAATAGCGTTTATTTGTAAAACATAGTTTCTTTTGTACAAAATTATAGTTATATTTTGTAAAAATTTGGGCAGAGTCTCCTATGTTTTTGTAAGAAACCAGACAACTCAAGTTGTCTATATTTTCCCAAAACATCAATGTATAAATACGCAATACTTGGTTTAGCTTACCAAAAACAATACCCGATTATCATCAAAATAAATCGTACAAGTTATTCTTTATTCAATAGTTCGAAAAACAAACATAATAAACGACTAGTATTAGACTTGTATAATCGTGTTAATGAGTATTTATAAAACTTCGCCTATTCGAATGTTCCGAATATTATTATTACACTAAGCCTTTTTATACACGGCAATGGTTTAAATTATTGAAATATTAATGG
Organism: Ambrosia trifida; assembly: GCA_028751855.1. Classification (NCBI taxonomy): domain Eukaryota; kingdom Viridiplantae; phylum Streptophyta; class Magnoliopsida; order Asterales; family Asteraceae; genus Ambrosia; species Ambrosia trifida. The sequence goes on from CM054122.1 coordinate 161,964,169, forward strand.
CTAAGAGTTATATATTTTGATAAGCGATATTTTTGTGTACATGTAGTTTGACATTTTGATAATTCTAATAACAATATTCATAGCGTAAGTTAGTCGCCAAGTGATTAGTCTAAGCTAATAATGAAATATTTTTGTTCACAAGTCGGTTCGGTTCGTTTAAGTTTTCTAAAACCTATATTTATATACAATATATACGAAAAGAATAAACTAGGGTCTTGGAGCGCGTTATACCTTCCTGTTAGTTATGCTCGTGCAACAAACGACACGTAACCCGCTTGGTTCCCACGTTGACCAGCTTTGACCACTGTTGACCAGAACTAAAATGTTGAATAAAGTTGACTGACCCTTGAAACGTATTGACTGTTGTTGACCCGCAAGGAAAACAAGCATGAACCGAGATCCAATCGAAACAAACACCTCGGCACCAACATGACCTAACCAAGGTCAAACCTGAATCGGACCATAACTACACTGAAACGGAAACCCATCTTTGGTCGCTCCATTGCAACAAAACGAGGGCAGCACCACCACTAATCTGAACCAGAATTAGGGCCGAACGGGAAGAATACAGGGCGGAGGTCACCTTGACTGAAGTCGACCGGGATGCAGGACTCGACCTGATCAGTGTGGGGGTGTCAGGGTGGTGTGACGTGAACGAAGGAAGGGGAGTTGTGGCAGGTGGTTGGCGGAGGAGTTTAGTGGCTCGGGTGGTTGTTGTTGTTGGCGGTGTCGCGTCACAGCGAAGAAGAAAAAAAAAGATCGCTGGTTATTGAAGAAAAAGGGGAAGGATGAGGTTAATGATGAGGGTGGCTCGGATGTGATTGCCGGTGGCTCAGGTGGTGGGCGGCGGCGGCTGGTTAGGGTGGTTGCGAGTGGCGGTCGGCGGCGGCCTGGAGTGAAGAGTCGGGTGTTGGTTGTTCTTACTGCTGCTGTTGTTTTTTTTAAAGGGAAAAGGGAAGGTTCAAGGTTAAGGAAGGAGAAACTAGAGGGTTGTAGGCCATGGTGGCTAGGGTTATGAGGAAGAAGAAGATGGAGAAGAGAGGGGTTAAGGTGTTTAAATAGGTAGGGTTAGATAGGTGGGTTAAGTGGATGTCAACCGCGTATGCGAGCCAGTTACTGACTCGGTCTCGTTTATTCCCTTTATCACGACACTAATAATATTACGCGATTTTTTTTTATATAAACCAATTTAAAACGAGTATTTAGACTATAAATTTGTTATATATATTTATAGTCGTGTTTAAAATTTAAATGGATAGGTGCCATTAACTGATACACTATCACTTACAACGCATTATTGTTATTTTAGCTAGCGAAATAATTTATTATAGCCATTCCCAAATAATAATTCATTCTCTCATTAACGATATATTATTGTTAACGAATTAAAATTGTTTTATGAATAAAATATCAATATTATAATACTAGAGAAGAGCTGGGCGTTACATCAACCATAAGGGAGCAGCCACAGGAGGTGATTGATCAAGTTAGGTGGCCTCAAGGGGTCTCCTCCAGTTATCTCCCCACTCCACGACAGGCACCACCTCCACCACCTGCTGAAGGATCTTCCTTATCTGCTGACCCACTCAGTGACTACCATGGGTGGATGAATGCGATTTTCGGGCTTCCAAACACTCCTTATCCGCCACCGGGTCCGAATGACCCATATTACCACTGATGCATGGTTGAGGTAATGCTCTTTTTGTATAGTTTGTAGACTGATATATTTGTTCTTTTCTCGTCTTTGATTTTATTTTGGTGTGTTTTAAGTATGTTTGGACCTTTATGCTTTGCAGTTTTAGTTTGTTTCTATTTGTTTTGGATGTTTTGATGTTTTATGTGTGAGCCTAGAATATACATCACCAGTAAGTGTTCAGTTGAAAAGGGAGTAACAAAGGAAAAGAAGCATTAAAGTGTGGAAAGCAAAGATTCACCAATAGAACGGAGATATCAATTATTTTTCCAGGTGCTTTCTTTTCTTTAATTATGTGTATGTTGTTTGAATAAGGCTTGGGTGAATGATTAGTGTTGCTTTAGAAGGGGAATGTAGTGGGGCGGAACAAAAACATCCTTACACATATTTTTAATTTATTTGGCTACTTGGTTCCCTTATTCGTGCAAAAATCCACATTGAGGACAATGTAAATTCAAAGTGTGGGGATGGGGGAAAAGCCATTTAAATATGAAAATTTTTAAAACTGTAACACCCCAACCGATGGCGGAAACATCGAGGTGTCACGTAGTGACGATTGTTCAATAGCACATGGACTAAATTGTAAATATCAATAGCAAATAACTCCCATTGTTCAAAACGAAATACAAAGAGTCTTAATATAAATCTCAAACATAAATAATAAATGTTCAACTTTTATTTAAGCACTAGGTCCAGCCTAAGCGAAAAAAAGCATGCAAGATCAATCTTCACCTGAAACATGTACAAAATAATTTGTCAACACATATAATGCATTGGTGAGTATATCCATTTTCGTTCAACCAGTAATTTGCAATTTATGTGCTATGATACTGTAATATGTAAAAGGGTCAAAACCAAGCCTCCCATCGTTCAATAATTGTTCACCCATCGTTCAAGAAAACCATAACAATGACCAAGGACTTAACTCGTTCACGTAAGTAACCAAGGGATATAATTCGTAGTACTACTCATTGTTAGGTGCGGCCCAAAGGTTAATGACTTTGACAAATCGTTCATACAATTCACACAAAACATATCAAAGAGCACATTGCGTTGTAAAGAGTATACATAAGTTTAATAATAATAGTACATGAATCACCCCAAAAGAATAAAACAGTAAAAAGGGGAAAGATATACTCACAGTTTCGCTAAATATAAATTCCGAGAAAGTTCGTCGTAAAGGCTTAAGAATTCCGAGGAACTCAACCTATATATACAACACTAAATGAGGACAATAACTAAAAAAAAATCTAAGACGACGAATCATCTAAGGCATTTAGGGCTTGCTAGACTCGTATTAGGGAAGATGAAATTACTAGGAATAATTTGAACGACAGTTTTTGAAATAAATATATTTACGATTTAATATATGACTAAAACTCTTACATATAGATATAAATCCCATTTTATAGAAAAAATAACCTTGAAATAAAGTTAATGATTTATATTTAATTAAACAATTTATTATTATATCTAATTTAATTATAAATAGCATGAATAATACAGGGTATGATCCCAAAATGATATTATTATGAGAAATAATTATTTTATGATGTGGAATACTAAAATAATATTTCTATAATTTCTTTTAATTTATTTGCATTTAAAACATTTTTAATGAGTTTAAATGATGTTTTAATGATTAAAATTAGTAAAATAAAAAAAATAATCATTTTATAAGAAATTATATTTTATTACAGTTTATTATTCATAGAAATAAATCTCCAGAAAATTTGAGGTTAAAATCTCTTAAAATGAATTTTTAATCATTTAATTATGATTAAAACGATTTAATTCAATAAAAATATAAAATTGATACATTTTCCGGAAAATAAAAGTGTGGAAGTCTTATTTTAGGTGTCAAGATGTTATGTCTAAATTTTCATGGTTTTTGGATAGATAATGGATTTATTATGAATATTATAAGGAAAAAGAAGTATTTATATATTTATATATGTAGATATTACCTAAAATAACCTTCATAAAAAAAATAACAAAAAAAAATCGTGGTGAGAGGGTCTCGAACCCGGGTCCTCAGGCTCCAAACCAACAGCCCCAACCACTAGGCCAAGTCTCTTTTGTTGATTTATTTGGACCCGATTTGTATTTATAATAATAACTAAAGATGTCATCTTCCCCAATTCATCTAATCAAGAACCCTAACCCCAACCAACATTCAATTAACCCGAATCCAACACTATTGAAGATCTGTAATAAGGGGGTTTTACCCTACAAGACCCGACTAAGATAAAACAAGCGAAAATTAACACTTACAACTCGTTTTAGGATCACGATTGAAGTTCCTTTTTTCGCAAAAATACCACGATTTAGGGAGGATTTCTGGACGATTTTGTATGAAAATTGTAGTGGGTTTTGTTGTGTAATGGTGAAGCAACCAATCTACAATTATCTAGGTATTTATACACGATTAAAAATGCGTTTAAGGTCGATTATTAAATCTCGCCGGTTACACTAATAACCCACGATTTAACGCCTTTAAAACTCGTCATTAAGCCAAATAATTGGTTGTAATGCGATGATTATTGATGGAGATGTCGTTTGGTATAATATAAATCCTGAAACGGACGTTTTGAGGCCTTGCCGGAATAAATTCCGGCGGCCGGAATTATTTTTTTTGGCTGGAAATTTCGAGCAGCAGCAGAGACATGAGTTTTTTTTTTTTTTAAACTTTGGAAAATGACAGAAATGGCCCTTCATATTTAACTTTAGTTAGTTTCTAGGTTTTCTAGTTAGTTTTCTCTTTATAACTACTAACCAAGTTAACTAAACAAACTTAAAACTTTTATAAACTTGAATTTTTTTTGTGATAATTATTTTTTTCCGAATAACGTCACAACATACGCGTTAGATTAAATCGAGTTCAAGATCCAAAATACATGCTAAATATTATAATTTGAGTTTCGCTCATTTATTACATTTGAAAACGACAATAATTATAAGAAATGTTTGAGGACTAAAATTGAAAATATTTGGGGGACTATTTTGTAAATAAATTGAAAGTCGAAGGTGACGGATGTCACAGTCTCCCCTACTTTAGAAAATTTCGTCTCGAAATTTCTTTCAAGTGAAGATTTCTGGTTGTGCAATTATGGAGCGTAAATTTTATAAGAATAAGATTGCCATTAGCAACCTCCACAGTAAAAGGATGGGTAAAGTGAGGGCAAGTACGAGCAAGCAAAGGTTCAAATTCTAACGAGACAAAACTCCTATCCGTACCGGAAAAAAATCGAAGCATATAAGTTAGTAATAAGAAATGTACCATTAACAACGTCGTTGATAGCTTGATCTTGGTTAGTATTGATGTTGAAAGCACGACCACGAGCTGGAGCGGCTTGAATTGCTGGAACTGCCGGGGCTGCTGGGTTTTGTTGACGGGTCTGGATAAAAGCCGTGAGATGAGGGCATCTATTTAGCATATGGTCGGGATCACTGCAAGCGTAACAAACTCTGAGTTGACCAACTCCCTGGTTTTGGGTAGCAGTCTGTGGGTTATTCACAGGTCGATTAGCAACACGACAGAAAGGGGTGGTATGACCCAGTCGACCACACGTGTCACATTTCCAGCAGGGTCGGTTGGTAGGATGGTGAGAGTTGCATGTGGTGCACTTAGGGTGCTCACCTGCATAGTTCCCTTGAATCGTTTGAGTTTGGGGTGCAGCAGGTGGGTTTGCAACAGGAACCTGTTTAAGAGGTGCAACAACAGCATAGTTTTGGTTTCCACCTTTTCGTTTCTTATTGGAACTAGAGGCAGAGGCAGAGTTTTCTTGGGAAGGTTCAGTGATAGCAGGGTTTGAAGTGGTTTCAGTAGGCCTTTTAGTACCCTTACGAGTTAGAGTACCATCCTTGACATGCTTGTCAGTAAGAGATGCTGCGAGACGAATGGCATCCTCTACAGTAGCAGGTTTGCTTCCCATAACCGAATCATGGATCTGAGGTGGCAGTCCCTCAATATACTTCTCAATAGCCAAGGATACCGGAGTTACCATACGAGGAATCAGTAAGCTCAACTCGTGGTAACGGTTGTTGTAGGGAACATTATTTCCACTATCCTGCTTGAGGTGATAGAACTCATCCTCCAGTTTCTTCATCTCACTACGAGGACAGAACTCAGTAGTCATGGCGATTTTGAAATCATCCCAAGACATAGCTAAAGCAGCTTCCGTCCCTCGAGCATGTTTTTCACCATTCCACCAAGTGAGCGCTCTCTTTTGAAGAACACCCGTGGCATGACGAACACGTAAGTTGGCTGGACAGTCGCTATTAATGAACGTATTCTCCATACTTTCGAACCATTCAAGTAACCCAGTGGCTCCCTCGGTGCCATTAAACTTGTTGGGATGGCAAGAGTTGAAGTGCTTGAAAGTGCACTTATTCTCACTAGCCCCACCATTTCCATTTGTATTCCCGTTAGAGTTCCCATTCGAGCTACCGTTCAGGTTAAGGTTTGGAATAATAGCATTAATGATGTTAGGAACAAGTGTTTCCAACTTGTCATTGAGCATGGTCGCGATACGCTGATCCGATTTCAGTTTAGCCTGACGCTTCGAGGCTCTCTTACGAGATTCGCGATCAGACATCTACAAAAGTGAACCATAATTATGAGATTTGATTCCAAAAATCTTGGAGATGCCATAGTTTATATCAAGACAAGTAACACATAACATGAGATATAGTAATTATAAATTGACTTAAGAAAAATTATGAACATCATAAAGAAAATCATGATAAAACTTCAAATGAAAAACAATACCAAGTATAAAACGAGATATAAGAGTGTTTCCAAAGAAACTGTTGACTGACTAAAGAAATTGAAATATTATTAGTGACTTGTGGGGGCGTACTTTAGCCTATAAGTGAATGCTCATCCCGAGAATTCCCAGGTAGGTAAACGGGTCCCTTGTCTGATTGGGATTTATGCGAATTACCAACCTAGACAGAAAACTCAGAATACAGGCGCTCACCCTTCCAGATTGCACGTGCCCCGTCACAAATAATTTCCAAAACTTTAGCGGATCTTGAAATGTGGAAATATATATATCTTCGAGATGTGGATTTCACTCCTAACTCAAAGATATACTTCCAAATAGTAAAAATATGATGGAGTGAAACTGGTCACTAAGATAAGGATATCACTCCTAGCTTAGTGAGTAAGTTTCTTTTGGAGGGATAGATTCCTTGAGATTTGGACGTCTCCTATCTCGAAAGGAAAATATTCCAAGATAAATAAAATAAATAAATAAAACATATAAAGAGTGAAACTATTCACCAAGGTATGGGTATAACTCCTAACTTGGTGTTTTCGTTCCAGTGATAGAATAAAATCTTCTCCGAGTATAATGAAAAGTAAAAGGAGAAAATCTATCTAAAGAAATATGAGAATAAAAGAAAGCATATAATGGGTAGCTTAGTTATAGTCTAGGTCAAAAGCATTTACTAATAACCTAATTCCCTATAACCATGGCTCTGATACCAATCTGTAACACCCCAACCGATGGCGGAAACATCGAGGTGTCACGTAGTGACGATTGTTCAATAGCACATGGACTAAATTGTAAATATCAATAGCAAATAACTTCCATTGTTCAAAACGAAATACAAAGAGTCTTAATATAAATCTCAAACATAAATAATAAATGTTCAACTTTTATTTAAGCACTAGGTCCAGCCTAAGCGAAAAAAAGCATGCAAGATCAATCTTCACCTGAAACATGTACAAAATAATTTGTCAACACATATAATGCATTGGTGAGTATATCCATTTTCGTTCAACCAGTAATTTGCAATTTATGTGCTATGATACTGTAATATGTAAAAGGGTCAAAACCAAGCCTCCCATCGTTCAATAATTGTTCACCCATCGTTCAAGAAAACCATAACAATGACCAAGGACTTAACTCGTTCACGTAAGTAACCAAGGGATATAATTCGTAGTACTACTCATTGTTAGGTGCGGCCCAAAGGTTAATGACTTTGACAAATCGTTCATACAATTCACACAAAACATATCAAAGAGCACATTGCGTTGTAAAGAGTATACATAAGTTTAATAATAATAGTACATGAATCACCCCAAAAGAATAAAACAGTAAAAAGGGGAAAGATATACTCACAGTTTCGCTAAATATAAATTCCGAGAAAGTTCGTCGTAAAGGCTTAAGAATTCCGAGGAACTCAACCTATATATACAACACTAAATGAGGACAATAACTAAAAAAAAATCTAAGACGACGAATCATCTAAGGCATTTAGGGCTTGCTAGACTCGTATTAGGGAAGATGAAATTACTAGGAATAATTTGAACGACAGTTTTTGAAATAAATATATTTACGATTTAATATATGACTAAAACTCTTACATATAGATATAAATCCCATTTTATAGAAAAAATAACCTTGAAATAAAGTTAATGATTTATATTTAATTAAACAATTTATTATTATATCTAATTTAATTATAAATAGCATGAATAATACAGGGTATGATCCCAAAATGATATTATTATGAGAAATAATTATTTTATGATGTGGAATACTAAAATAATATTTCTATAATTTCTTTTAATTTATTTGCATTTAAAACATTTTTAATGAGTTTAAATGATGTTTTAATGATTAAAATTAGTAAAATAAAAAAAATAATCATTTTATAAGAAATTATATTTTATTACAGTTTATTATTCATAGAAATAAATCTCCAGAAAATTTGAGGTTAAAATCTCTTAAAATGAATTTTTAATCATTTAATTATGATTAAAACGATTTAATTCAATAAAAATATAAAATTGATACATTTTCCGGAAAATAAAAGTGTGGAAGTCTTATTTTAGGTGTCAAGATGTTATGTCTAAATTTTCATGGTTTTTGGATAGATAATGGATTTATTATGAATATTATAAGGAAAAAGAAGTATTTATATATTTATATATGTAGATATTACCTAAAATAACCTTCATAAAAAAATAACAAAAAAAAATCGTGGTGAGAGGGTCTCGAACCCGGGTCCTCAGGCTCCAAACCAACAGCCCCAACCACTAGGCCAAGTCTCTTTTGTTGATTTATTTGGACCCGATTTGTATTTATAATAATAACTAAAGATGTCATCTTCCCCAATTCATCTAATCAAGAACCCTAACCCCAACCAACATTCAATTAACCCGAATCCAACACTATTGAAGATCTGTAATAAGGGGGTTTTACCCTACAAGACCCGACTAAGATAAAACAAGCGAAAATTAACACTTACAACTCGTTTTAGGATCACGATTGAAGTTCCTTTTTCGCAAAAATACCACGATTTAGGGAGGATTTCTGGACGATTTTGTATGAAAATTGTAGTGGGTTTTGTTGTGTAATGGTGAAGCAACCAATCTACAATTATCTAGGTATTTATACACGATTAAAAATGCGTTTAAGGTCGATTATTAAATCTCGCCGGTTACACTAATAACCCACGATTTAACGCCTTTAAAACTCGTCATTAAGCCAAATAATTGGTTGTAATGCGATGATTATTGATGGAGATGTCGTTTGGTATAATATAAATCCTGAAACGGACGTTTTGAGGCCTTGCCGGAATAAATTCCGGCGGCCGGAATTATTTTTTTTGGCTGGAAATTTCGAGCAGCAGCAGAGACATGAGTTTTTTTTTTTTTTTTTTTTTTTTAAACTTTGGAAAATGACAGAAATGGCCCTTCATATTTAACTTTAGTTAGTTTCTAGGTTTTCTAGTTAGTTTTCTCTTTATAACTACTAACCAAGTTAACTAAACAAACTTAAAACTTTTATAAACTTGAATTTTTTTTGTGATAATTATTTTTTTCCGAATAACGTCACAACATACGCGTTAGATTAAATCGAGTTCAAGATCCAAAATACATGCTAAATATTATAATTTGAGTTTCGCTCATTTATTACATTTGAAAACGACAATAATTATAAGAAATGTTTGAGGACTAAAATTGAAAATATTTGGGGGACTATTTTGTAAATAAATTGAAAGTCGAAGGTGACGGATGTCACAAAAACCCTCAAGCTAAACTTTAAGAAAACCGTTTCTTTCACCATAGTATTGGATCACAAAATTCGACCCCTAATCATAGTCATAACTCTTTATGTTCCTTGATGTGTTTTTCCAATGATGGTTTTTGTAAAACGTGGATTGCCTGGTTAGAAAAGACTAAGGAAGAATATAGCATTTTTGCATATCGGCAACCCATATTTCCCTTTAGGTTCAGGAAGAGATTGTTGAGCCACCACAACATGCTAACACCCTACAAAAATCTGTTTCACATCTTTCGGCATGTTGTGTTCAATTGAATTGAGTGTGCTATTATAGGCGCATAAGGTAGAACTTGCAATTTTTGATACGCCCACCACTTTAGATTAATTGTGAGACAAGAATGATTAAGGCATTAGGTCTATCTAGCCTTTTCATAAAAAAAAAAACCCTTCCCTAGTTAAACAAACTTGAGCCTTTAACCTTTCAATTGATTACCCATGTCAACCCATTTGACCCATTTAGCTTTTTCAATTTTTAAACCCAAATGATAAAAATTCGATCATAGGATTTTGATTTGTATTGTATATAGTTTGTAAGGTGAGTTCAAAAAAAAAAAAAAAAAAAAAAAACTGAAAAGCATGAGAACAAATATGCTTCAAACAAATGAAAGTTCTCATAGAAAAGTACAAAAATATGCTTGAGTTAGTAATTGAATAAAAGGCGCAACATTGCCTTATAGTTTAGTAATTATTTGGTTGATGTAATAAAAGTTGAATTTTCATCATTATAGTCACTTTTAAATATCCCCCTCCATACCCTTCGCCTAGCCCCATTACAACCCGTTTTAAGACCTTTTGACTTGTGTTCACTTTTGAGAAATTTTGTGGAAGGCGATTGAATTGCAAGCTTATGCTAATATGCCCTATAATCGGTTTCGAGTGATTGATATGAAATACTAGCACATCACTTGCTAGTCTAGATAGTAAACCGAGTGGAGTGAACCATTGTGAGGGGTGTGCAAAAATGTGAAATCGGATCTAGTTGGATTTGGCTAGGCATTTGTTTTTAATAACATGTAAAAACCTTGGAATGTAAATCTACTGACAGGCGTAAGTCTTGTGAGTTAGGGTATGACTAGGGGCCGTTTTTGAGAATCGATAAAAAGGGGGTGAAATTAAATTGAAATGTTGATTGAATGAAGTTGTTGATTTGCTTGAGGGCAAGCAAAAGATAAGTGTGGGTGTGACACCCGGCAAATTCTGGTTAACAACGTTGTCTAGATGAAAGTCTACCTTAGCGAGTCACGCGTATATTATACTTAACTGGGTTAGTTAAGTCGTGTTATGGTTCGGGAACTATCGGTTTAGTATAGAAGATCATTGGATGTTGGTCTAGAGGTTCATTAGATGTCAGTCCTTAACCAAGTGTACAAATGGTGACGATTCGTAGAATCGTCAGGTCATACGGAACATACAAGTCTCGAGTCCCGGGAATTTGGTGAACGAGTGTGAATATGTTTGTTTGCAAGTGTTATGTGTTTACAATCATTATGTGACTTGTCGGTATGTGAAAATGTGTTAACATATGTTAAAACGGGGTTTAACGCGCAAAATACATCGAACCAACCCCTATAGGCGATTAGGGAGGCTAATCGCCTATAGGGCATGCATTTGGGGAAACATTACATGCGATTGGGGGGCTACTCGCATGTAATGACATGCGATTAGGCCCAATTGCATGTAATGTCATGCGATTAGCATCCCTAATCGCATGTAACTGCTGCACAATCGCGTGTTACGGGCTGAACGACTAAAAACGACTATAAATACAATGCTTGACCTCCTAAACTTCATAATACAAACCCTAGTCGTCCCATAACCCGCCCCAACACACACACAACCTCTGGAACGCGATTTTTGATCAAAACACAAGGTTTCAAGCTTGTTTCATCAATCTTTCACAAATCTAAGGTGTGGTTTCCATCCATGCAATCTTATTAACGTTTTTATTAAATCCCTAATGGTCCAGACCTGTTCTAAAACGTTTAAGCTTTCTGAAAATCGTTAATAAGTGTTATTAATCGGATTCTAACTATCATACATGTGTTATGTGTGTTTATGATTAAAAGCTAGGGTTTTTATGATCTAAAGATGGATGATTCATGTTATTAGATTAGTGTCAGATTAATAATAAAGGCATGATGATAGAATCTGATTTATTGTTCATTAGGGTTAAGGTTCTTGCATGATAATGTGATGTTCATGTTGTATGTATTGTTTGAGATGCATGGTTACATTCAGGGCTGTTAGATCGAGGCTAAACGAAGGATTTTGGTTTACACATGTTTGGTATAGTTATTAGATTGATATTTGATGTTTACACACGTTCCGGATCTGATTTGGAGTGTTAAACGCGCGAAAAACCGGAACAGCTGGGTTACAGGCGATTAGCAACCCTAATCGCCTATGTTAGAGGCGATTAGGAAGCCAATCGCCAGTATGGACTCCCCAATCGCATGAAGTACATGCATTTGGGGGCTAATTGCCTCTGTTACATGCAATTGTGATCCTAAATGCTAGTTAAGTCCTGAAATACATGTCTTATGACCCTAATCGCCTATAAACTCAAGATTTACATGTCTTATGACCCTAAATGCCTATATTACATGCGATTAGCCTTCCTAAATGCCTGTTGACCAACCTAAATGCTAGTTGACTTTTCCTAATCGCGTGTACTGCTGCTGTAAGTGTAAATTAGCATTCCGAGACCCGATTTGATATCTAGGAACATGCTAGGAACACCGTAACATATCTAATAACTTGGTAACATATGTTTGGATGTAATTACGTGATACGTGAACTACGTGCTATAAGTTGTCGGACGTTAACGTATGTTAAGTGTGATTGCATGATTGTTTGTTTGGGAGCGTAAACATAACACGGGGAGTCTCGGGTCACCAATGGGATGTCGAGTCTTGTACATTGGGTCAGTTAAACAGTCACGGTGTGTTCAAACGAACTTGGTTATGGTCTGGACATCTAGGGACTAACTAACCTGCGGGTTATTAGTCTAAGTACTTGTAACTGTCATATGTTAGGTCGCCGCTTTACGGGACTAGCATAGCTGCTGAGTTTATTCGTGTTACGGAATAACGCAACTTAAGGTGAGTTTACGGCCCCTCTTTTAACTGGTTTCACTTTTCTGGGGAGAAAACATGTGTTAAAACTTATGTTTGGTAACTACTGTCATACTATGGGTTTCTACGGTTTACTATACGATCTTTGGAAGTCCCGGGGGAAACCATGAATGTGCGGGTTAGCACAACGGGGAAATGTGAATAGCGCTATTGGGAGTGACCAACCCCGCTCGTCGACTTGGAGGGTCGGCGGGTGCATATTGTCTCAAACAGGAACAACAGGTTACTACATCGGGCACGACATTTGGTTTGCGAGTTAGTAATGGTTTTCCAATCGTGATAGTAACAAAACATGCGCCTAGCTAGCGTACTATGGTTTTCGATTTGTTATAGTATGGACAGGTTGAACTTGGTACTTGGATTACAAAACCTGTAAACTCACCAGCATTTTTGTGCTGACGTAAACTTTTACATGTTTTCTCAGGTCGCTAAGGTAGCACAATGGAACTAGGGCGCACGCGTCTGCACGGCGTCTAGTTAGAGTTGCATGGTTTTTCAAACGTTGAACACTTGGTCTATTTTGGATTATGTTTTGAATAAGCTTCCGCTGTAGTTGGGAATTTTAAACTATGTTTTCTTAAATTGCATATGTTCATTTAGACTTGTTTATTGTGATCGTTGGTTTGGATCCTGGTTTGTCATACGCCTCGCGGTAAAACTCCGCAAGTGGATTTTGAGGGTGTGACAGATTGGTATCAGAGCCAATGGTTATAGTGAACTAGGACTGCATGTAGAGTCTAGTCTATAGCCGAGTCGCACACACTAGACGATCACATAGTACTAAACATTTTGATGGATTACGTATGGGCTGTCGGGGTGTCTTTAAATCATCTGATCTTTCTATGTTACATCATCCGTTCTATCCTAGGTCGAGTTACTTGCTTTCTGGGCAGTGTGGTGTATTGGGGTAAATCGTGTACTCTTGAGATTTGTCCAAGGCTCGGACATCTCCCTTTCATACTCCAATAGAAACACTTGTCATAAACTACTGTAGCATTACGGTGTATAGCTAAGAGTCTATGTTCGGTGATTTGAATTTTGAACTAGGAGAACACTTGGAGGACCATGTAGAGCGGTTTATCATTTTGGGTGCACACAAAATCATAAACCGAAATGCATGAAAGCCCTGGTGAGCTCTGGGTTCGAATGGATAGTCCTGGATTGGGTCTAGCTTTGATATTGTAAACGTTAGTAGTTATCATTAACTGCGAAACTAAATTTTCTCGTTCTTTCTGCCAGAATCATGTCTGGAGTACGAGGAGGACGTGGAGGTGGTCGCAATGGTGGACGTGGTGGTGGTCGCGGTGGTGCTGGTGGTCGTGGAGGTGTTAACCTATCACAGGATGATCTGAACAATTTGCTACAAGCTGCCTTCCAATTAGGGCACAATGGTGGTGGTAAGTTGATTTATCCATTTTCTTTGCCTCATTGGTGAACCTTGTTTACATTCGTCGTGTTTCCTCACGCGTTTCATTTCAGGTGGTCCTGTTAACCCACCCCCACCCATGTGTACCTACAAGATGTTTCGGGACTGTAAGCCCCAGGAATTCTCTGGCACTGAGGGTGCGGTGAGCTTGCTTAGGTGGCTGGAGAAGGTGGAGTCAGTGTTTCTGATGTGTAACTGTCTCCTAGTGGATCGGGTCAAGTATGCTGCTGCTTTATTCCAGGATGTTGCTTTGACCTGGTGGAATAACATCACTCAGAACATGGGTATTGGGGAGGCTTATGCTATGCCTTGGGAGAATTTCGTGCAACTGTTGAAGCATGAGTACTGTCCAAGGGAAGAGGTGCAAAAGTTAGAGCACGAAGTGTGGAACCTCAAGATGTCTGGGTCTGAAATTGAGAAGTATACTGTGAGGCGTAACGAGTTGGCAGTGTTGTGTCCCGATCTGCATGTTCCAGAATACAGGAGGATTGAGCATTATATCTCGGGGTTAGTGCCAGAAATCGCAGGGTTGGTAGCTGCTGGAAATCATCCTACATACTCAGAGGTGGTCCGATTGGCTCATAGGATGACCAACTTGAAGGTGAATGAGGGTATTTTGCCTGCTAAGGTTTCGACTGTTAAGGTCCCAGAGAACAACAAGCGTAAGTGGGAAAACGAGGGGAAAGGATCTGGGCCAGCACAGCAGGGTAAGAGGTTCGATAATGGGGGTTCTTCTTCTACTGGTAACAAACAGGGTGGCTATGCGGGGAAACTGCCTAAATGTAACAAGTGTGGACGTCATCATCAAGGGAACTGCGACAGTAACCGTTGTCATCGCTGCTAGCGAATTGGGCATTTTGCTAAAGATTGTCGGCTACACTTCCATCGACCCAGGCCCCAAGCAATACCCCGGCTCCTGCTGCTCAAGGAACTACGGGAAGACAAGGATGTTACAACTGTGGTGAGACTGGGCATTACAAGAAGGATTGCCCGAAACTGAAGCAGGACGGGAACAACGGTAACGGAAACAACGGGGGCGGCGGCAGAAATGCACGTGCCTTCGTCATTGGAGCCGCTGAGGCTAGACAGGATCCTGACACAGTTACCGGTACGTTCCTTCTCAATAATCGCTCTGTTAGTGTTTTATTTGATTCTGGTGCCGATAAGAGTTTTATATCCATGGAAGTTAGTCGACTGCTAGATGTAGTACCCGTACCATTAGAGGCTAAGTATATTATTGAGTTGGCTGACGGTAAGAAGATTGAAGCTACTTGTATCCTTCGGGAGTGTCAACTAGAATTGTCGGGTTTGTCTTTTCCCATCGACCTTATGCCAGTACCTTTGGGTAGTTTTGACGTTGTGGTAGGCATGGATTGGTTGTCTTTGTATCGCGCGGAGATTGTCTGTTACGACAAGGTTATTCGGATTCCTCTCCCTGATGGAGAATTCCTTTCTGTGTACGGTATCAAGGGTGGTGTTCCGCTAAACATCATCTCTAGCATGAAAGCCCTTAAGTGTCTTCGAAAGGGTTATCCGGCCGTTTTGGCACTTTTATCTGTTTCCTCTAGCGATGAGAAGATGATCGACGATATTCCAGTTGTACGCGAGTTTCCTGATGTTTTTCCCGATGATTTATCTGGTCTTCCTCCCCATCGTCAAGTTGAGTTCGGCATCGATCTTGTACCAGGGGCTGCTCCTATTGCTCGGGCCCCCTACCGTCTTGCACCTCCCGAGATGCAGGAATTGTCTAGTCAGTTACAGGAACTCTTGGACAAGGGTTTCATCAGACCAAGTTCTTCCCCTTGGGGAGCCCCGATTCTATTTGTTAAGAAGAAGGATGGAAGTTTCCGATTGTGTGTGGACTACAGAGAACTGAACAAATTGACCGTCAAGAACCGTTATCCTCTTCCACGTATTGATGATCTATTCGACCAACTTCAGGGTTCTAGTTACTACTCCAAGATTGATTTGAGGTCCGGTTATCACCAGTTGCGCGTAAGGGAAGCTGACGTTGCAAAGACTGCCTTTCGTACACGTTATGGCCATTTCGAATTCTTGGTCATGCCTTTCGGTCTCACGAACGCGCCAGCGGTTTTCATGGATTTGATGAATCGCGTTTGCAAACCATATCTGGACAAGTTCGTCATTGTGTTTATTGATGACATTCTGATCTACTCCAAGAACAAGACTGAACACGAGGAACACCTGCGTTTGGTTCTGGAACTCTTGCGACGGGAACAACTTTACACCAAGTTCTCAAAGTGTGACTTTTGGTTACGCGAAGTTCAGTTCCTAGGACATGTGGTTAATGAACTAGGAATTCATGTCGATCCAGCTAAGATCGAAGCGATCAAGGACTGGGGAGCACCAAAGACGCCAACTGAGGTGCGGCAATTCCTAGGCCTTGCGGGCTGCTATCGTCGTTTCATTCAGGGGTTCTCGAAGATCGCTCAACCCCTCACCACTCTTACTCAGAAGGATAGAAAATTCAACTGGGGTGAACCACAAGAGTCGGCATTTCAAGAACTGAAGTCTAAACTGTGTTCCGCTCCTATTTTGTCCTTACCTGAAGGCCCTGATGATTTCGTTGTTTACTGTGATGCTTCTATTCATGGTCTCGGTTGTGTGTTGATGCAACGCGAGAAAGTGATTGCGTATGCTTCTCGTCAACTCAAGGTACACGAGAAGAACTACACCACCCATGACTTGGAGTTGGGTGCAGTGGTATTCGCGTTGAAAATTTGGAGACACTACTTGTACGGTACCAAATGCACCATCTACACCGATCACAAGAGTCTCCAACATATTTTCGACCAACAACATTTGAACATACGACAGCGTCGTTGGATTGAACTCCTGAACGACTATGATTGTGCCATTAAGTACCATCCTGGCAAGGCGAATGTTGTAGCGGACGCCTTGAGCAGGAAGGAATCAACTAAACCTCGTCGCGTTCGGGCGTTGCAACTCACCATTCATTCATCTCTACCTGACCAACTCCGTTTTGCCCAGTTAGAAGCTTTGAAGGAGGAAAACCTTAAAGCTGAAACCATGCACGGTGCCGACAAGCACCTCGAGCGAAGGCCTGATGGCCTGCACTACTTCGCAGAACGCATATGGGTTCCTTTATTCAGGGGACTTCGGGAGCTTGTTTTAGATGAGGCTCACAAGTCCCGGTATTCTATTCATCCTGGTTCGGATAAGATGTACCAAGATCTGAAGGTGCTTTACTGGTGGCCAAACATGAGGTCGGATATAGCCTCATACGTGAGCAAATGCTTGACCTGTGCTAAGGTCAAAGTGGAATACCAGAAACCGTCGGGTCTCTTGCAACAACCTGAAATTCCGGAATGGAAATGGGAACGGATTACAATGGATTTTGTCACGCAACTTCCTAAGTCACCAAGCGGGAATGATAAGATATGGGTGATTGTTGATCGGTTGACAAAATCAGCCCATTTTCTCGCTATCAAAGAGACTGACACCATGGATCGTTTGGCTCGTCTTTATCTGAAGGAGGTTGTTTCTAAGCACGGGGTGCCGGTTTCTATTATTTCGGATCGTGATTCCCATTTTACTTCTCACTTCTGGAAGTCTTTACACAAGGCTTTGGGTACCCGACTAGACATGAGTACATCTTATCACCCACAGACTGACGGTCAGAGTGAGCGCACAATTCAAACTTTGGAAGACATGCTGCGGGCATGTGTGATCGATTTTGGCAAAGGTTGGGAAGCTCATTTACCGTTAGTGGAATTCTCATACAACAACAGTTATCACACGAGTATCAAGGCAGCTCCGTTCGAGGCACTATACGGGCGGAAATGCCGGTCTCCTCTTTGTTGGGCTGAGGTGGGTGAGAGTCAAATCACTGGGCCTGAACTAGTGTACGAAACTTCGGAAAAGATCGTACAGATTCGTAACCGGTTCGCAGCGGCACGGGATCGGCAAAAGAGTTATGCCGATCAGCGTCGCAAACCATTGGAATTCCAAGTTGATGACAAGGTACTTCTGAAAGTCTCACCGTGGAAGGGCGTCATACGCTTTGGGAAGCGTGGCAAACTCAACCCTCGATATGTCGGTCCATTTACGATCCTGGAACGGATTGGACCGCTGGCGTATCGTCTTGATTTACCGACGGAGCTCGGTAACGTACATAACGTCTTCCATGTGTCCAACTTAAAGAAGTGTCTGGCTGACGAGTCTCTCATCGTTCCACTGGAAGAGATCAAGGTTGATGATCGTCTTCGGATTGTGGAAGAACCTGTGGAGATTCTAGATTACAAGATTCGTAGCCTACGTCATAGCAAGATTCGCATTATGAAGGTTCGCTGGAACTCGAACCGGGGACCAGAGTACACTTGGGAACGGGAGGATCAGATGAAGTCTAAATATCCTCATCTCTTTCCTAAGGAAGCGTTCGAATCGAGATATGTCTCCACTGCAGCTGAATGAATCTCGGGGCGAGATTCCTTTTAACGTGGGGATGATGTGACAACTCGGGTAAATCTCTCTCTTGTTTTCTATCTTTTGTCTGTTTCTTTTGTTATTCCTTTTGGGTACTGTGCAATTTTCGGGACGAAAATTCTTTTAACGTGGGGATGATGTGACACCCGGCAAATTCTGGTTAACAACGTTGTCTAGATGAAAGTCTACCTTAGCGAGTCACGCGTATATTATACTTAACTGGGTTAGTTAAGTCGTGTTATGGTTCGGGAACTATCGGTTTAGTATAGAAGATCATTGGATGTTGGTCTAGAGGTTCATTAGATGTCAGTCCTTAACCAAGTGTACAAATGGTGACGATTCGTAGAATCGTCAGGTCATACGGAACATACAAGTCTCGAGTCCCGGGAATTTGGTGAACGAGTGTGAATATGTTTGTTTGCAAGTGTTATGTGTTTACAATCATTATGTGACTTGTCGG
Source organism: Ambrosia trifida (assembly GCA_028751855.1). Lineage (NCBI taxonomy): Eukaryota > Viridiplantae > Streptophyta > Magnoliopsida > Asterales > Asteraceae > Ambrosia > Ambrosia trifida. The sequence goes on from CM054122.1 coordinate 161,983,430, forward strand.
TATGTGAAAATGTGTTAACATATGTTAAAACGGGGTTTAACGCGCAAAATACATCGAACCAACCCCTATAGGCGATTAGGGAGGCTAATCGCCTATAGGGCATGCATTTGGGGAAACATTACATGCGATTGGGGGGCTACTCGCATGTAATGACATGCGATTAGGCCCAATTGCATGTAATGTCATGCGATTAGCATCCCTAATCGCATGTAACTGCTGCACAATCGCGTGTTACGGGCTGAACGACTAAAAACGACTATAAATACAATGCTTGACCTCCTAAACTTCATAATACAAACCCTAGTCGTCCCATAACCCGCCCCAACACACACACAACCTCTGGAACGCGATTTTTGATCAAAACACAAGGTTTCAAGCTTGTTTCATCAATCTTTCACAAATCTAAGGTGTGGTTTCCATCCATGCAATCTTATTAACGTTTTTATTAAATCCCTAATGGTCCAGACCTGTTCTAAAACGTTTAAGCTTTCTGAAAATCGTTAATAAGTGTTATTAATCGGATTCTAACTATCATACATGTGTTATGTGTGTTTATGATTAAAAGCTAGGGTTTTTATGATCTAAAGATGGATGATTCATGTTATTAGATTAGTGTCAGATTAATAATAAAGGCATGATGATAGAATCTGATTTATTGTTCATTAGGGTTAAGGTTCTTGCATGATAATGTGATGTTCATGTTGTATGTATTGTTTGAGATGCATGGTTACATTCAGGGCTGTTAGATCGAGGCTAAACGAAGGATTTTGGTTTACACATGTTTGGTATAGTTATTAGATTGATATTTGATGTTTACACACGTTCCGGATCTGATTTGGAGTGTTAAACGCGCGAAAAACCGGAACAGCTGGGTTACAGGCGATTAGCAACCCTAATCGCCTATGTTAGAGGCGATTAGGAAGCCAATCGCCAGTATGGACTCCCCAATCGCATGAAGTACATGCATTTGGGGGCTAATTGCCTCTGTTACATGCAATTGTGATCCTAAATGCTAGTTAAGTCCTGAAATACATGTCTTATGACCCTAATCGCCTATAAACTCAAGATTTACATGTCTTATGACCCTAAATGCCTATATTACATGCGATTAGCCTTCCTAAATGCCTGTTGACCAACCTAAATGCTAGTTGACTTTTCCTAATCGCGTGTACTGCTGCTGTAAGTGTAAATTAGCATTCCGAGACCCGATTTGATATCTAGGAACATGCTAGGAACACCGTAACATATCTAATAACTTGGTAACATATGTTTGGATGTAATTACGTGATACGTGAACTACGTGCTATAAGTTGTCGGAAGTTAACGTATGTTAAGTGTGATTGCATGATTGTTTGTTTGGGAGCGTAAACATAACACGGGGAGTCTCGGGTCACCAATGGGATGTCGAGTCTTGTACATTGGGTCAGTTAAACAGTCACGGTGTGTTCAAACGAACTTGGTTATGGTCTGGACATCTAGGGACTAACTAACCTGCGGGTTATTAGTCTAAGTACTTGTAACTGTCATATGTTAGGTCGCCGCTTTACGGGACTAGCATAGCTGCTGAGTTTATTCGTGTTACGGAATAACGCAACTTAAGGTGAGTTTACGGCCCCTCTTTTAACTGGTTTCACTTTTCGGGGGAGAAAACATGTGTTAAAACTTATGTTTGGTAACTACTGTCATACTATGGGTTTCTACGGTTTACTATACGATCTTTGGAAGTCCCGGGGGGAACCATGAATGTGCGGGTTAGCACAACGGGGAAATGTGAATAGCGCTATTGGGAGTGACCAACCCCGCTCGTCGACTTGGAGGGTCGGCGGGTGCATATTGTCTCAAACAGGAACAACAGGTTACTACATCGGGCACGACATTTGGTTTGCGAGTTAGTAATTGTTTTCCAATCGTGATAGTAACAAAACATGCGCCTAGCTAGCGTACTATGGTTTTCGATTTGTTATAGTATGGACAGGTTGAACTTGGTACTTGGATTACAAAACCTGTAAACTCACTAGCATTTTTGTGCTGACGTAAACTTTTACATGTTTTCTCAGGTCGCTAAGGTAGCACAATGGAACTAGGGCGCACGCGTCTGCACGGCGTCTAGTTAGAGTTGCATGGTTTTTCAAACGTTGAACACTTGGTCTATTTTGGATTATGTTTTGAATAAGCTTCCGCTGTAGTTGGGAATTTTAAACTATGTTTTCTTAAATTGCATATGTTCATTTAGACTTGTTTATTGTGATCATTGGTTTGGATCCTGGTTTGTCATACGCCTCGCGGTAAAACTCCGCAAGTGGATTTTGAGGGTGTGACAGTGGGGATGTGATGGGTTAGTTAAAAGATGTGTATAAAAGCGTTTATAAATGAATTTTAAGGATGTTAAGTTGTCAAATGGTGTTGCTTTCATATTATTATGTCGTTTCAGGACTAAATGACTAAAGGAAGCGAAAATGACGTTTTGGAGTTGCTCGGGCGAGGTACGGAAGCAAAAACAAGCTGAAAAATCAAAATCCAAGATTGAAGGAGGGATTGGCGTAGGATACGCCAAAACTGGCGTACCCTACGCCATTTGCGTAGGCAAGGAGGATTCCACTTGCGTAGGGCAGCAGGAAACAGCTCAGGCAAAAGCAGGTTGGCGTAGCCTACGCCAAAAGTGGCGTAGGATACGCCAAAGTCAGAACTTGGTCAAACGTTTCCTTTTCCAAAGGCAATGATGGTGGAAAACATTTTTATGACGAATTTATGACAGGAGGGACGTTTTTTTAGCTGCTTTTGACTCCTAGAGATCATTATCATTCATCACCATAAACAAAAACAATCACACACACAATTCTCTGAAGACTCTTGAAGCATTTTTGTAGATTGAAGACACAAACTTGAAGATGAACATCATGGCCATGCTTGGCTAATTTATTTGTATTACACTGGGGATGTAGGCTCTTGATATCTAGGGTTTGAACACATTTGGGTATTGTTTTTAAACTTTTGTTGATGTCTTTGTGTACTTGAATTAATTGTGTTGATTGGTGATTAATCTTATGCTAGACTCATTTTCAGTTAATTGATCTTGTGCCAATTTCTAGTGAGATAAGCATGATTCCTTGCATTAACACTATCATAGGATTGTATGTTCTAGGTAATAAAGTATAGTTTAGTCTATCTTGATATTGACAAAACTTGATACCTAAACCTATTGAACAATCACTCCGTTAGTACCAATTGCATTATCATTGTTCACCCAATTGTTGAAAGCCCTAGTATTCAATTGCTGAATCCTTAGTGTAATCGCTTTAATCCTATTGTTTACAAGTTTTGTTATTCTCGTTATTCTTACTAATCCAATTAAATTCTCATTATAATAAACAACAACTTTTTAATCAACTTTTAAATGATAACTTACACCCTTCATAACTAAACTAGCATCTTCATAAGCAACATTCTCTAGTTGACTAAACAATACTCACTAACCACACGCTCCTTGGATTGATACCCTATTTACCCTATCTACCTAGGTTATTTAGGTTTTGTATGAACCGTGACGACCGGCTCATCAAGTGTGTGGTTAGTGAATGTTGTTTAGTTGATTAGAACATGTTGCTTATGAAGATGCTATGTTAATCATGAAGATTGCAATTTGTTCATTTAAGAAATTTGATTGAAAGGGGTTTTGATTAAATTAACAAAACTTGAAATTGAGGTATAATAAAAATGGTGGAAAACAATTTAGGTTGTAAACAATTAATTAAAAAGACCACACCTAGGTTTCAACAATGAAGTCTACGGTTATCACAAATGGGTCAAATAATTATGATGCAATTGGTGTTAACGGATTGATTGTTCAATAGGCTTAGGTATCAAGAATCATTAACATTCAAAGATGGACAATAATATACTTCATTACACTAGAATATACAACCCTATGTTTGTGTTAAAGCAAGAAACCATGTTCATGACATTAGAAATTGGCACAAGATCAATTAACTAAAATGGATTCAACAAAAGATTAATCATGATTTAACACAGTAGTTCAAACACACAATTACACAATTAAAAGTTTAAGAAATACCCAAATGTTAAACCCTAGAACTTCAATTGTTTACTTCCCAAGAATGATACAAAGAGATTAGCCACTCATGGCCATGGAGCTTGATTCTTCAATAATCAGATCTTCAACCTTGAAATCTTGAATGATAAGAAGATTTGATGTTCTTCAATTGTATGGAATGATTTGGATTGATAGGATAGAGTTGTGGTGGAAGAGATCCCTAATTATAGGCCTTTAAGGTGTTTAAAAGCCAACCCAATCAAAAATCCCGTCATTAATACGCAATAAAAACATTAAAATGAGATGTTGACTGGAAGTGCTGTAGCCGACGCGAGTTTCTGGTGTCGCCTACGCGAGTGGAGTCGGCGACGCCAGACCAATTTTGGCTACAAGGAATCTTGCTGTCCTACGGCACCTTGGCACCATTCTCCTGCGCGAGTGGAGTCGGCAACGCCAGTTTGTGTAGTGGGCAACGCTAGCTTGTCCCGGATACCCGTTTCAGCTTTTCTTGTTCGGTTTATCACTCCTTGTGCTTCCGAGATATTCCAAAAGCTCCAGATTTGCACTCTTTTTGTGTTAATACCTGAAAATCATAAGACACATCAAAGTAGTGTTATTCCATAATCATTTATGCATTAATGAATCAATTTAGCTTTGTTAACTCTCGAGTTTTTACCAACCCATCACATCCCCTTGTTGAAAGGAATTTCGCCCCCGAAATTCACTCCGCTTCAACAGTATCAGGTGCTGGTTCTAGTGCTCGCTTTGGAAACAAATGAGGATACTTAGAGTTCATCTGATCCTCACGTTCCCAGGTGAATTCCGGTCTACGGTTGGAGTTCCAGCGAACCTTAACAATGCGAATCCTACTATGGCGAAGGCTACAAATCTTATAGTCCAAGATTTACACGGGTTCCTCAATGATACGAAGACGATCATCAACATTGATCTCTTCAAGAGGAACACAAAGAGATTCACCAGCTAAGTACTTCTTAAGATTCGAGACGTGGAAGACGTTATGCACGTTACTGAGTTCAGTTGGCAAATCAAGTCTGTATGCCACTGGTCCAATCCTTTCCAGAATTACGAATGGTCCGACGTATCACGGATTCAGTTTACCACGCTTCCAAAAATGATGTTTTACAAGTCAAGTATGGTATTTATAGATGTTGCTAGTCGTTTCAGACATTACACACGACTACGAGCTGCAAGTGGCAACTAGGAATGCTAGTCACCCCTTTACCAGGCGACTAGGGGCCTAGTCGCCCCCTGCAGGCCAGTCTGGATTTTCGGAGCGTTAAACCCTATTTAAACACATATAAGCACGTATTCACATACCGACAAGTTATATAATGATTACAAACACATAATACTTGATAACTAACACATTCACATTTGTTCACCAATCCCCGGGACTCAAGACTTGCGTGTGTGCATTAAATCTGGCGATTCTACAAATCATCCATCCTTGTACACATGGTCATGGACCGACTCCCAATGATCCCTTGGATCATTATAATGACTCTCGATGATTCCTTGAACCATCATAACAACCCCCGATAATTCCCAGAATCATCGAAACGACTCAACCGACCCAGTTAAGTATAATGTATGCATGATTCGATAAGGTAGACTTACTAGTTTGATAAAAGTTATTAACTTGAGTTTTTCGTGTGTCACAATTGAGGCTCTAAATGTTACTGTTGGTAGAAAATGAGGTTTTGGTGTTGGTGTTTGCTGAGAATTTACCTCATGGGGATATGGTGATGGTAACTTGTCTCTTAGTTTACTTAAGATTGAAAGTCTTCAATATGTATGATCATGATATAAATTGTTTTAACTTAACAATATTTTTATAAGTTTTCAGCTAAAATTAAATCTTCATACATGAACCTTAATTGCATAGATTGGAACATATAAACTCAAATAGTGTGTAAGTTCGAAACATGTTAGAGTGAAAACTATATAAACTCACATATTCCATGATAAAGATATAAGTATTATGATATGATTATGGAACTATCACAATCCCACTAAAGTACACTAATACAAAGAAGATGATTTTGAAAAAATAGAGAGAAAAAACGGAATAAGTGGCGAGAATAAACGATTGAAATTTCAAATTTAAAAAATTCAAAACCCCATTTATTCCTTTTGCCACTACAATTCAAAAACCCCTCTACTCAGCTTCAAACCATATTACGAGTATAAATTGCTATATATACTTTTAATTAAAAAATTGATTTTTTACGTGATTAGCAATATCTAGGGGTGAACAATAATTGAACCCTAAACTGAAATCGAACAAAAAACAGACAAAACCAAACCAAAAATTAACCAAAAACAAAGTTAACCTAATATCGGTTTTTTTGTATCCTAAGTTAACCAAAATTAACAAACCAAAACTGAATCATTCATAAATTTATATATTTTATACATCTATTTCATGTATTTATACCTCCATTTCTTGTACTTCTAAGCAAAAATTTTAACCAAAGTTTGGTTTTGGTTATTAACCAAAATTAACTAAACCGAACTAATGAAAATAAAGTTCTTGAAAATAAAAGTGTTTAGGGTTGTTAATGAAAGTGTAAAAGTATTTGAATAGTCGACTATTGTACCCCTATTTTAGGGTTGTTAATGAAAATAAAATTCTTAACTTTTGGGTATTTTAAACTACCCTTGCCTCATGCATTATAATCTATCTATACATATAATAAACAAAACTCAATTTTGACACATGTCCCTCCCACATTGCACCTTCAATCCTCTCTCTTCCCATATTGTGCCACATGGCACAACCATGGAATTTATAAAATTTTCTTTTTTCTAAAAATAAAAAAAAATCATTCTCATTTATTTTTGGTCAAGAATCATTGAATATGATTAACTTTCCTAAACCTTCTCCTCAATTATACAAAACCGATTTTCTAATCACTTTCAAACCCTAAACCAAATCAAACAACAAAGCGTCTCCTTCGTCTCCTCTCTTTCAAGGTATCATCTCTTCCATTCTTCTGTAATGTTATCATTGTTCATCTATCGCGTTACTCTGGGTTTTTTTTCGTTTTTTTTTCTGATATGATTATATCTTAATCTTTCGTGGGCGATTAATGTTTTTGTGTCTTTGTTTTAATTGATAAACTATGATTTAGCTTTCAATCTTTGATTTTTCGTGTATTATTGTTTAGGTTTAATAATTTTTTAGTTTTAGGGTTCATGTTTAGGTCTAATTGAATCTGGTTTTGTTTTCAAATTTGACAGTGATCACGAATCTATGAACATAAGAACACAGTTTTCACAACTCCTGAGCATCTGAAAATGGTAAGATTTCTTGATCTTTTAGTGTTTCAATCTATGTAAGTTTAGATTTTAGTATTAAATAGTCAGTTTTAAGGTTCATGTTTTTTTTCTTTTTCATACTGATTTTAATACTTTAGGTTTGAATCTGTATTTATCCGTATGAATCTGTATGATTGATTTAGGTATGAATGTGTATGATTGATTAAGTTTTTAGTTTTGTGTATTTCTCGAGTCATTGATTTATGTATCAGTCTGTATGTATTGTTTATGAATGTGTATGAATCTGTATCATTAATTAAGTTTTCAGTTTTGATGTATTGTGTATTATTGTTTATGTTTAGTTAGTCTTTAGTTTTATGTATTGTGGATTCATTGATTTAGGTATGAATGTGTATGATTGATGTAGGTATGAATGTGTATGATTGAATAAGTTTTCAGTTTTTTATTTCTCGATTCATTGATTTATTCGGCTAAGACTGTTTAAAGGGTTCAAGAATTTTCATCAATTGTTCTTGTTTGTTCTTGAGGATTTAATATAATTCGGATCTTCATATGCTTGAGAAAATGTTTTTTAGTGAAACTCTTAAGTTTGGTCGATTGGATGGATCATGGATCTCGGATGTGGGTGCACCCGATTGCATCATGTCAAAATCGGAAAGTGGTTTAAATTTAAAAAAAATCTATAATCTTTCCAATTTTCAAGCTTCTAATTTTATGGAATGATTTAAAAATTCCGATTTATGGGGATATGGAATTGAATGATATTATTTAATGTGGATATAATTTTATGGTATGATTTAAAACTTCTGATTTAGCTGTATTATGTTTTTGATACATCCAATTTTATGATCCTGGCAATTAATCTACTATATCTTTTTCTTTTGAAACTACATCGTTCTTCCAATCTGCCTTAAACGCAAAAGTGATGGGTCTTTATTGAAATAAAATAAATTGTTGTAGGCACACCACTCAATCGGTTGTAAGTTTTCCTTCTCCTTATTATTTTATTCATTAATTGTTCAATTTCCTAGGTTACTTTTCTATATTTTTCAAATCTTTTTTATAATTATCCCTGATTTTTTTTTTCAAAATTATGTTTTGTATATTAATCAAAATCTAAATTGTGGTAAAATAATTATATATTAATTATATTTACGCCCATTCCAAATTCAAAGATTTGACCATATAAATAGTTGTTAGTAGTCAAAATTATATTTATTACACAATTTGATAAAATTTTTAAATCTTTAAGTTTTTATGTCAAAGTATGGCAATGTTTGACTTTTATATGTATAGATTTGTGATTTGTGATTTATCTTTGTTGAATAAGATTAATTAGTATGTTTGAAAACATAGTAATTTTTTCGTAAACAGTAATAGCAAAGTCAAAGTAAAGATTTTTTTATGTAAATTACAATCACTCTAATTGTAACTGTCAAACTATTCTTGGTAGATTTTAGACTTTAACATTTTCATCAGAATTAAATTATTTTTATACATTCAAAAATTAAAATTTAAAAAATATCTGTTTTTAAAAGTCAACTACATTTAAAGAGACAAATAAATGGTTAATTCTTTGATTTGTCAAATTATTATTTTTAGGTTATAATTAGCATTTATCATGATTTGCACAATTTTGGAAACATCTAATTTTAATAATTATGATTTAAATTTGATTAATAACCTTTAAACATAATCAAGTTATTATTAAATATTAATTATATATATATATATATATAACCGTTTTATAAAGAAATTTAAATTTGAATTTTAATAAAAAAATTAATACGCCTGATTTACCTTATATATATAATCAATTTTGTATATTTATTTTTGGTAAATAAAGTATGTTTACATATTATTTTCGTTAATATTATTATAACAAATTATCAATTTCAAATTTCAAATTAAAATTCGAAATATTTAAATTCGAATTAGACAAATTTTCAAATTTTGTTTAATAATGGTAAGAAATTACACATACTAATTATCCTTTTAATTACACATTTTGAATGACTTAATCTTTTTAAAAAATTAAAATTTTGAATTAAAGTTAATAATGGTAACCATTACTCATATTTATTATCTTTAACTTATGATTTCCTAATATATTTAAAATATAACAATTAATAATTTTGGTTGTAACTTTCTCAAATTAATTACAAGTAAAAATTAAAATTTTAAATAGGAGAATTTGAAATCATAGATTTCCGTTAAACTTTAAAAATATTTGAATACTAAATGTTTTATTTAAATATTTAATATGAAAAAATTGAGTTTAAGATTTATGGTAACATTTAGATTTAGATTTAATTAACACATTTAAAATATTTAATTCAAATTTTTGAATGATTTGAATCTTTCAAATTTTGATTACTAGAATTTGAATTGATAGATTTCAATTAAACTTTATAAATATTCAAATATTTAATGTTCTATTTAAGTATATAATTTCATATTTCAATATCTATAATTTTAATTTTTAATTTTTCTAACATTACAAAAATTCTAAATTTTGGATAATAATGGTAATAATAAATACTAATTATAACATTTAATTCAAAATTTGAATTATTTGAATATTTTAAAAAATTACAAACTTTGTATTTAAATTCCTAATTGTAACAATTAATCCTATTATGATCATTAAAATAGAGATGATATTATAATTAGAGATTTCCTAATATATTTGAAATTTAACAAATAATAGTTTTAGTTATAAATTTCTTAAATTAGTTACAAGTTAAAATTCAAATTTTGAAAACTGGAATTTCAATTGATAGATTTCAGCTAAACTTTATAAATATTCAAATATTAAATGTTCTATTTAACTATATAATTTCATATTTTAATATTTATAATGGCAATAATTAGACTTAATTATAACATTTAATTCAAATTTTGAATGATATAATTCAAACGGTGTCTTACTTTTAACATTTTATCAGAAATATTTTTCACTACTATTTATTTTTTACTAGATAATACTCCTCAAATGCCATCTGATAACAAGATTCCAGTGAAGTTCTAAATGCGTCAATTCCCAATATCCGTATGTTTCGTAATGACCACCAATAAAAGCCAAGGATAGTCTGTATCGAAGGTTGGATTGTATTTAAGAGACCCCGTATTCTCACATGGCCACCTTTATGTTACATTGTCAAGAGTTAAAAGCAGAGGAGGGGTGAAATTACTTATACTAGATGGTGATGGGAATGTCAAGATTAAAACAAAAAAATGTGGTGTATAATGAAATATTTAGTGATATTTGAATACAATGTGTATTTCTTGCTTTTAAATCTTAATAAAACATGTCTACTATATTTTTTATAGGTTTTACCGCTCCAAATAATTGTTAGTTGTTGAACCGCGTGTCCACGCGTGCAATAGTCTAATATAGTATATCTATCTATATATATAAAAGAAAACGTATATGCTGACGTGGCGTGCAATGGAGGCCTCAACATTCCCTTGAGAGTGCCACGTGGCATCATAATTGAAAGAATTTAGTGTTTTTGAACTATTTCCTTTTTAATTAAAAAAAAGATAAACATAAAACCCTAAATTAAATTGAGTTATTTTAGGAAAAAAAGAATTTAAAAATAAATTTAAAATTTTCTCTCTCATGTATCCTCCCATAATTTTTAAACGTTTATATCTTTTATATACGGGATTTTTTAAAGAAAAAAATTACACCAAATTAACGAGCGTTTTATTATCTTTCCAACGAGTACCATAGTCCTATATAAAAAACGGAGTAAAATCGACTATTTTTTTGTGGGGTTTCGTTCATACAGGAAAAAAACACACAAAGTGTTCATGTTATTCATTAATCATGTTTTTTCTTTTAAAACAGGTTCTTATCTACGATGTTGAAAATCAGCCCAATCGCTATGTTATCATTGGAATTTTACTAGGTATACTTCATCAAGAGAAGTTAGGAGAAAGAATCGCGCAACACTGCAACACATGGTGTCACCTTATAGCAAGGTTAGTTTTTTATTTATCTAATTACAAGAGTAATAATCATTACTATTAGTATTAGTATTAGTATTATTAGAATGGTTATATTTTTCAACCCCGGGACGCTCCCGGAAAGAATTGATAGTTGCTGACGTGGCGTTTAATGGTGGCCTCAACCATCTCTTGATTATGCCACGTGGCATAATGAGATGCAATGATTACAACTTCCAACTTAAGTGTTTGTTTAGTTGATTAGGTTAGGAATTATAAGAGCCATTAGAATGTGAGAAATTAGAGAGATGTGATGAGTTTTTTAATAGTTGCAGCTTACATAAGTGATTCTTTAGATGATTAGTGATGAGGTTTTAGATTAGGGAATATGAGTTATTACTGATTAGAATACTATGAACATGCAATGATTGAGAGATTTTGTGGTAAGTTAACTTGAGCCATTTGCAATAGGTTATCACGTAAAATTAGATTTTTCAACCCCGGGACCCTCCCGGGGTAATCAGCTAGTATATTAATATTCCAAAGCTTGAAATCCTACATGGCAATTAAAAGTATATCCTTCCTCCTTGAGTATGTCATGTGGCATCATCCTTATTTTCATCAAAAAGTCTCTTTCCTTCTCATGTTTCCCCATACAATTTTAAAACGTTAATAACTTTTATATACGAGATTTTTTTTTTAAATTACACCAAATTAACGAACATTTTATTATCTTTCCAACGAGTAATATAGTGCTATACAAAAAACGAAAAAAAAGTGTGTTCAGGTAATTCATTAATCATGTCTAAGCAAGCCACTAATCATGTTCAAACTAGGAATTCTATTTTCATCAAGAGGAGAACATGTTAAAACTACTCATTTCCAAAAAAAAAAAAAAAAAAAAAAAGTCACACCTTCAAGACTATCGCCTTAATCATGCCCTGCAATGGTTGTTTCTAGCTCTACTCCTCATCCAAACATACATCTTCTTTTTAATATACATTTTCATTCTTATTCGCGGGATTAAAATTGTTGTTTTTTTTTCATATTATCGTACATTAATTTCTATGTTATATCATAACACATATTTTATCACATCATATTAGATTAATCTATACCGAAAAACTTCTGGGATATAATCTTGTTTATTTATATTTTGTTTTTCATATTTGATTGATTCACTTACTTTCCCTTACATATTGGTATAATCAGTTTCAAAGTAAGAATTTTGAAATCCCTAAGAATATGCGTTGTGGGTCGCGAGCAAGCAGGCGCGAGCCATAAAGCTGATCCACATGGCTCGCGAGCATCACAACAGACGTCCGTGAGCAGTGGTGCGAGCGAGTCTACGCTACCAAGCTTGCATGGGCTAGCGAGCAAAATATGATCGTTGGCTGACAACTAGCCGTTGGCAACGTCTAGTTTAGGAGCTTTATAAAAAGAAACCATTTTTTATCTTTTACACCAAAATCAGTTACAAAATCACAAAATATTCAAATTTTTAAAGTACAAAGATAAATGGAAAACACGCCATGGCAAGGATGTTACACGTCGGCTCTAGAGTTCCTTACGGAAGACGGGTTTGGTACGAATGATGTATTGCAAAATACATCGGTTATTTGTACATATTTTGCGTCGTTATCGAGTCAGTGTGTGTCGTTTATATATATTTTTCAGTTTTTATTTAGTATTTTATTTGTCACAGGAATCCGGATGGCAAAAGAGGCAAATTTATGCATAAACGGTACTTTATGAGATCCCGGATGAGTCACAAGTGAAAAGAGAAGATAAAAATAAATAAATTTGAAAAAATCACCTCTTCGTGTCACGCGACCACTTACTCAGAATTCCGTCGCGTGACACGGAGCGCTCCAGATTCAGCAAAAAGTCCATTCTACCCCTGCCAAGTTGATATAATTACCCTTGCATGCCCCTGTTAGTTTTGAGTGCTTCGTGTCACGCGACCACTTACCCAGAATCTCGTCGCATGACACGAAGGCCATCAGGAAGCCCAAAAATGTGTTTTTCAAGCCCAAGTCGAATTTAAAAACCCTAAACGTCATATTATGCTTCATTATGCACTTTTGGATGAAAAATAGAGCTGCTCAAGGTGATTCCAAAGGCAAGGAAAGGGCAAGGTTCGAGATTTGAAGCTAAAGGATCGACTTCTTCGGGTGTTCATCATTCGGTTTAATCGTTTCTTAGTTTTTCTCATTCAAACTCATGTTGATTGATATTATGAACCTTTTGATTTATGTTTTGATGATGTTTTGTGCTAAAACTCTTATAGCTACCTAGACTAAGACAAATAACTATGTTTTAATTTGCGTTTTCTATGGTTTTTGGAACTTGTTTTTGGATTTATGATTAAGTAAAGATTTTGATTTCTCTAGATCTGGTGTATGTGCGTATTTATTATTTTCTCATTGTCACTTATTCACTCCACTTGCACTTTTGTGAATGTCTTTCATGTATTAGTGCTAGTTAGGTTGCAGACTTTGTGTAGCAACTAGTTTATGGTCAATAGTCGCGAGTTTACCATAGGAGTGATATTTGGTGGTTAGAAGGTTTTAGGTATTCTTTCAAGTTCAATAGTTGTGAGGTGAGGGCTTGTTGGTATGTCTAGGTTGTTAGATTGCTAGGTTAGAGGCTTTGTGAGAAGATCTGCCTGGTTTCCTTTTCAATTCCTGCATATCAAGTTAGATTTAGGCTTCAATAATTACCCCTTGCACCTAGTGTAGTGAGACTTTCGTGCTGTGAGGTAGATTGTCTAGCGGGTACTCGATCATAAGAGTTAGATAACATGTGAGGGTTTGTACTCCAACCAGTAGTTTAACAGCACAAGAATATTCTAGGGTTTCCCCTTGAGAAGGGTCGAGGGTGTCTAGTTTATTCTTGATGTTTAGTATTTTAAGATCCCGGTTCCAAATCAGTTCCATAACCATAGAAGCTTATCAGGCATAGTTAGGAGTCTGGTCTAGCTAGTGTCTTGTCATCATCTGAATTCAGCTCAGCCAAGTTCGTGTCTTTAGTTCAGTTTAGCTAGTCTTAGTTACTCTTTATTTTATTGTAATTTAGTTTTTAGTAAAACCTCCTTTTTAATTGATAAATCATTTTATTTTAGTTTTAGATAAGTTTTCGAGTCTAGTTTACGTTTTCTATTAGAGTCTCGTGGGTTCAATATCCGGACTTACTTTAGCTTTACTAGAGTCGATAGGTTCGCTTGCCTGTCAGTAGTTTAGTTTAGAGAGTCTAGAGTATTACTAGGTGTCTAGTTTTAGGTTTAGTTTAGTTATTTTTATTAAACTACTTTTAGCACATCAATGAACACGGAAATTGAAGAAAACCTTAACCAAATGCCACCCCCATCTCTGGATTTTGTTATTCCGGATACGAAACCACAAGATGTATCCCCAAAAAAGAGAGGGCAAAAGAAGGCCGGGAGAGGTGGCACGGCGAGAGGTGGTGGTAGAGTTGGCGAATCGCCCGAACAAGAAACACACTTCCAAAATGGCAAGAGACGCTGTGGACGAAAGATGAGAAAATAACGTTGTGTCGTGCGTGGGTTGAGGTTTCCGAAGATCGACAAGCCGGTATATTTTTTTATATACATATATATTTATTTTGTTAAGTAAAGAGTTTTTATAATTTTTTTGTTATTATTTTTGTAGCCGACTATCAACGGGCGGAAGTTTTTTGGAAAAGAATTCCGCGAAATTTTCTACAAAGAAGTGGGGGGATGAAAGTCGTTCCCCCGATATGATTTCCGGCCAGTGGGCCAAAATTTGAAAATACGTGGGCTTATTTACAAATATTCATAACATGAATGCTAATCGAATGCAAGGAAGTGGTAGTAGCGATATTGAAGTTTACAAGTTTACTTGCGACGAATGGAACGATGAGGTTTTTCGCAAGTACAAGACCATGAAAACGTGGTATGAGGACTACTTGTGGATAATTCTTCGTAATTGCTCCAAATGGATTGAGCTAATTACGGCTGAAGAAATGAGCGAAGGAGGCTCATCTCTTCGGGTGGGTTCGTCTCCTCTACAAGCTCAGAGGCTCATGTGGGGATTGACCTAAACGTTGAGGAGGGTGTTACCCCGTCTCCACGTAGACCACTTGGAAGGTACATGGGAAAAAAACAAGTTGCTAATGAAGCCGATATTGAATTCTCGACTGAGATTAGCAAAATAAGAAGTACCATGGAGATGACGGCGCAAGCAAATGCGTCTAAAATAAAATTGAGGAACATGGACTTTCTTACGAAGGACTTTATCAACCTCCCAATTAGTCGTCGAACAATAGTTGAACGAGAACACGAGGGTATCGCAGAGGACTTTGAAAACGAGCAAAACAATAATGAGTAGTTTAGTGGTTTTTTATGTTTTTTTATTAATTATGTTTATCTAATGTTTTTTTATTAATTAATATTTTATGTTGATTATTTAATTTGTCTTTCAATTTTATATATTATACAAACATTTTAAATAATAATGTAAAAAAAATCTAGATAAGGCCACTGCTCACCTCGAGCCACAACAGGATCAACTGAATGAGTTGTAACTTTATCACACTGCCATGTCAGCTCTTACAAGAAACAATATTAGAGGATAGAGTTGTGGATCACCTTGAGCGACAACACAGTCTAACCAAGGGTCACAACAACTTTATTTGAAGGAGTTGGTCGCAACTCATAATTATTTATTTACGGAGTATTTATTTTTTGAACCGCTACGGTACACAACTCATAATTCCTATTAAATTACGTCAAATTTGTTGTAAGATTTACAAAAGATAGATACAGATTTGCAAAGTAAACTGATAATATTATTGATTATGATCGTATGATTACAAAGAGTTTGTTTCGGTTGTTTTGGTTTGATATACAAAACTTGATAACCGTAACAATGATACATATGGTACATATATATACTAGTATTCCTATAAGTTAACCGTCACGTTGTTTAAACGAAACGTTATGTCTTCAAGTTGAACCGGTACGTCTTGATGATCATTGACCATTGCGTCTTCTTTGAACCGGCGTTAATATGTTGAACCGATGTATTATAATAACGATTATATCTAGCTTACATTATAGTTATGTCCAATACCCTCCCTTAAGCTAGATTGGTAGTACATTCAACATATCTCGTAGTCTTGTGAAGTCTTTAGGTTGTAGTGCCTTGGTGAAAATATCAGCTGCTTGATCCTTGGTATTACAATACTTTATCTCCACGTCTTCAGTCTTGATTAAATCTCTTATAAAGTGATATTTTACTCTTATGTGTTTGCTTTTTCCATGATAAACTGGATCTTTTGCAAGGTTGATGGTAGATTTGTTGTCACAGTATAAGGTGATTGCTTTATTTGTGTTGAATTCTAATTCTTTTAGGATTCCTTTGAGCCATAGAGCTTGACATCCAGTAAGTGATAGAGCAATGTATTCTGCTTCTGTTGATGATAATGCTACCACCTTTTGTTTCTTTGATTGCCATGAAATTGCTCCCGATCCTATATTGAATATATATCCTGACGTGCTTTTGCTATCATCTATGTTCCCTGCGTAATCACTATCACTAAAACCTTTCAATTCGAATGTATCTTTGGTGTATACTATTCCATATTCTGAAGTTCCTTTTATATATCTCAATATGTGTTTTCCTGCTTCCCAATGGGACTTCTTTGGTTGATCCATGAATCTGCTGATTTTGCTGACTGCAAACATTATGTCTGGTCTTGTATTTGTCAAATACATGAGACTTCCAACTAGGCTGCGGTATAAACTTGGATCAACATGTTCATCATTGCTATTCTTAATTAACTTAAGTCCGTATTCCATTGGAGTTGAAGCTTTAATACTATCTGCCATTCGAAATCTTTCAAGTATGTCTTTGGCATATTTGGATTGGGAAATTCTTATAGTCTCCTTATCATAGGTTACTTCCATTCCTAAGAAATAATGTAGCTTTCCCATGTCTGTCATTTCAAATTCCCTTTTCATGGATTCCTTGAAAGATATAATTTCTTCTATGCAGTCACTAGCTATGATTAAGTCATCTACATACAAGCATACTACTAGTCTAGAAGATTTTGTTTTCTTTAGAAATAAGGTATGTTCAAATGTGCACCTTTTGAAGTTATGTTGTTCAAAGTATTGACTGATTCGACTATACCATGCTCGCGGTGCTTGTTTTAAACCATACAGTGCTTTCTTTAGAAGACATACCTTGTTTTCATTTCCCTTTTCTATATATCCCTGAGGTTGTTCAATATACACCTTTTCTTTCAATTCCCCATTCAAGAATGCAGTTTTCACATCCATTTGATGTAAGTACCACTTATTTTGAGCTGCTAAGGCAAGTACTAGTCTTACAGTCTCAAAACGAATTACTGGTGCAAAAACTTCTTGATAATCTATCCCATATTTTTGTTTATAACCCTTTACTACCAAACGAGCTTTGTATTTATCTATATTTCCATGTTCATCGTATTTGGTTTTGTATATCCATTTCACTCCTATGGGTTTTTGATCTTTTGGTAAATCCACCAACTCCCAGGTTTCATTCTTCTGTATAGATTCTATTTCCCTCTTCATTGCTTCCTTCCATTTCTCATTCTTACTAGCTTCATCATAATTAATCGGATCAGAATCAGTATAAAATGCAAAGTTTGCAGCTTCCTGATGTCTTTGATATAAGTCCCGTACTTCTGGACTGCTCAATGGTTGAGTTCTACTATAAATATCAGCTAGTGTACGTATTTTTAAAGGAGGGCTTTGACTGGATGTTGTAGCATCTAAATTTTCATCATCAATTTGTATTTCTTACTCTTCCTGTCTTTCATTTTCAGATACATTGTGTATGGGTGAGTATTCTTCATTTCTTGATGATTGGCTTTCTATATTGTTTTCGTTTCTTTCCATATTTTCATTTTCATCTAACGTTGTAGCGTTTTCTTCTTCCTCTTCTTCCCAAATTCTATTTTCATCAAATATGACATCTCTGCTGATTATAGTTCGTTTTGTAACTGGGTTATATAATTTATAGGCTTTACTATTTTCACTATAACCAACAAATATTGCCTTTTCGGTTTTATCATCTAGCTTTCCACGTTTTTGTTCTGGAATATGTGCATAGGCAACGCATCCAAATATTCGTAAGTTTGACACATCAGGTTTTATTCCAGTCCATGCTTCTTCAGGAGTTTTATCACTAATACTTTTAGAAGTTGTTCTATTTAGGAGATATGTCGTGCAACTTACAGCTTCTCCCCAATATTCATTAGGAAGTTTCTTTGTCTTCAACATACTTCTGCTTACTTCCATTATAGTCCTATTCTTGCGTTCAGCAACTCCATTTTGTTGTGGTGTGTAACTTGTGGTCAGCTGATGATGTATTCCATGTTCTTGTAAATATTCTTGAAAGGCATTTCCACAATATTCACCTCCTCTGTCAGTTCTAAAGTATTTGATTCTCTTATCTGATTGATTTTCTGCTGAGGCTTTGAATATTTTGAAAAAATGTAACGCTTGTGATTTCTCTTTGAGGAAATATATCCACGTTTTCCTTGTAAAATCATCAATAAAAGTAATGAAGTATCTACATCCCCCTATTGTCTGAGTTCTCATTGGTCCACATATATCTGAGTGAACTAATTGTAGGGGATTCTCTGCTCTCCATCTTGCTTGTTTGCTAAATGGTTTTCTTGCATGTTTTCCTAAAGCACAACCCTCGCATACATTCTCTGTCTTACATAACTTAGGTAAACCCTTCACAGCACGTTTATGTTCCATCTCAATCAATGTTTCATAGTTAATATGACCATATCTTTGATGCCACAAATCAGAATTGTTTTTATTGGATATATATAACATTCTTGGTAAGTCCTGGTTTGGGTATAAGGGAAACATTTTATTTTGAGTCATGGCCGTCTTTGTGATGGTCTTTCCTTCATGGTTTTTAATAGTACAAGCTCCCCTTTCAAATATTACATTGTAACCTTTTTGCAATAATTGTCCCACACTAAGAAGATTGTGCCTTAACCCTTCTACGTAGAATACATTCGGTATCTTGTTAACTTTATCGTTTACTTTTATGCATACATCACCACTTCCTAATACCTGGAGTCTTTTATCGTCTCCTGTTCTTACTTCTCGTTTATCTAGGTCATTAAATGAGACAAATATATTCTTATTTCCTGTCATATGATTACTACATCCGCTATCCAAATACCAACAACTCGTGTCTTTATCTTCTTCAATATTGAATATCATGAACATGCTATCTTGTTCTGATAAGCTCTTATTATCTTCTTTACATACCATAGCGGATTCATCTTTCTCATTTTCTTCCTTATGCGGACAATTTCTAGCTATATGACCTAACCCTTGACAATTGTAACATACAATGGGTCCATATCGCCCTGTTCTTCCTCCTCTTCCTCTTCCTCTTCCTCTGTAGCTGTTATTGTACCTATTTCCTCCTTTATTCTTTCCTTGAGTCCCACTTTGCACTTGAAATGCTTGATCCATGACGTGTGTGTCATATTGTTTAAGTCTTAGTTCATGGGATTGTAGTATTCCCATGAGTTCTTCAATTGATATGTTTTCTAAATCTTTGGACTCTTCTACAGCTACTACTACCGACTCATATTTTCTAGTCATGCTACGTAATATTTTCTCAACTACCCGTGTATCGCTTAATTCTTCTTCATTCATTCTTAATTGATTAACTATTGTAGTAACTCTATCAAAATAACCTTCTATTGTTTCTGTCTCTATCATTCTTAAAGCATCGAATTCGCATCTAAGGGTTTGTAGTTTTAAACGTCGTTCTCCATGATAGGATTTATATAATATTTCCCATGCTTCCTTAGATGATTTTGCATTAGCAATCCTTTCAAATATTGTTTCAGTTGATGCTTGGAATAAATAATGAAGTGCCTTCTTATCTTTCTTATTTTGTTCTTTGTGTTCCTTTCGTAAAGCATCGCTTGCATCAACTGGTAATTCCCTAACACCATCCTCTACTATACTCCACAAATCTTGGGACTCTAAGAACACTTTCATTTGAATATGCCAATGATAATAATTTTGTCCCACTAGTTTTGGAATTTGGGTTTGTACTCCTCCTTGTGTTGTCATGATTTCTTTTTCCTTTAATTATTTTGTTATATATATTGACAACAAAAATATATTCTAGAACAGAAATAAAATCAATTCAATATTCTGAATTAATTTTTGTCCGGTCTATTTCGTTTGTTTCGAGGGTTGACCTTTTGGGGTCAAACTATTTCAAAAAAAATAATAAACTATTTCTTTTGATTTCCCTCGCTAGATCCAGCGAACAAAGTCAACAAACAACGTAATCTGAACGGTTTCTAGAATATATTCTCTAATCTATATCTTAATTCTATAGAACTATCCGTACGTAATTCCTTGTATATGTTAATAATTGTTGAGCGGTAAACTACGGATAATAATCAGATTATATAATACTCTGTTTTTCGTGGGAATACAAAAAACGAAAACGAATAGAGAGATCAGGGAATTTACAGACTATTTTCCTTATGATTTGATATGAGATCTTTGTTGAAATGATGCGGGTGAATCCTTTTGTAGTTTCAACGAATCTTTAAACTCTTCAGGATGATTGAATTTGATTCCTCTGTTTTTGTTTCGACCGGTTTGATCAAGGATGACGATCAATTATGTGATTCCTTGTTGACGTTGATTCGTCTGTGTTCTTAATTGATCCTTTAGACAGTTATATGAAACGAAGTTGTGGTACTCTGTTTTCTGTCCGAACGCAGTAACCGGTATTAACAATTACTTTCGATTGATTCTTCGTTACTTGGCTCTGATACCAGTTTTGTTGGAAGATTTACAAAAGATAGATACAGATTTGCAAAGTAAACTGATAATATTATTGATTATGATCGTATGATTACAAAGAGTTTGTTTCGGTTGTTTTGGTTTGATATACAAAACTTGATAACCGTAACAATGATACATATGGTACATATATATACTAGTATTCCTATAAGTTAACCGTCACGTTGTTTAAACGAAACGTTATGTCTTCAAGTTGAACCGGTACGTCTTGATGATCATTGACCATTGCGTCTTCTTTGAACCGGCGTTAATATGTTGAACCGATGTATTATAATAACGATTATATCTAGCTTACATTATAGTTATGTCCAATAAAATTATCATCTTACTTGGGATTGAACCCAATACTTTCCCACTAACGCTGGACGGTGCAGGGGGGTAGCGTCCTTGCCAGGCTGCCACCTCAGCATTTCAACATTGAATGACACCCATTCCCTATTTTCTGGGCGCAATTAGGGGCCGCCATTGAAGGCTCCATTATCCCAATAACGAGGGCCAATGGGTTTTTTTGTGGGACCCACTTTAATTTAAGCTAATAAAATCAAAAATAGGGGAGGGAGCGCCATTGCGGGGCGCTATTCCATTTCTTGATCGTTATTGAAAGGGGAAAATAAAACCTCCTATTACCATGACGCTAAAATGAAGCTGAAGTGGTGCAATAGAGTCTCTAAGGGCTCCATTCAACACCATCAAATCTAAAAAGCAAAAACTTCTATCAAGTGAGCTAGCCCTACGCAATTGAAACTCATCATTAGATATCTAGAACTCACGATAATTGGTGGAAAGTTTTTGGCCATTCTGATATCTAAAATGGCACACGAGTCTACCTTTAATACTAGCACATGAGTACTTCATGAATACTGAAGTTTGCTCAGCATAATATAGTTGAGACTTTTATATGCTCGCATATTGGCTCTATTTAAAATTTTGTAGTGTCATTTATTTTACTTAATTCTTTATTTTACTTAACTGTGTATGTTTGTGATTAATTAGCTAGAATAATCTTAGAGTATAATAATGCTAGAAATTACCAATGAACCAAACGTTTCAAATAGTTGACAATTCTAAGGTAACACGCAATACTCTTAATTTGTTAAATTTAAAACAAAACCATTGATTTCTAAAATAAATAATCAAAACTGAAACATAACCTTATCGTGATAAGGATTCTACGTTTAATTTACTCATTTTATAACGTCAATAATTACAAACCATGTGATTATTGTGTTGTAATTTAATTACTTTAGGGCCTTTAAGTCAGTGTTTGAAAATTAATAAAAAATGACAAATCAGCTTGTTTGATCAGTAAAAGATAGACACACAATGAAAATACTATTTACAGATGCAATAAACTAATTAGATAAACAAAAGAATAATATCTCATATAAATCAAAATGTGGTTATTATACACCTTTAACCCAATTAAAAATAAAAAGTATCAACATAACGTAGTCTTCCTACAAATCAAACGAATATGCCAATAATTGTCCGTTAACCCAAGTACCCAACTCAAATTCTTAACAGTTAACAATCCCCTTATTCTTTCACATTTATTACACTAAGGCCCTATACTTTATTTATGCTTAAAAATTGGATATTATATTATCTAAACTATGGATGACAAAGAAATCCAAACATGACAAGAAATTTCAAAACCCAAGACATTTGGGACGGACATTCATATATGAATTCGAGTTTGAAGTTAGTTTTAGAACTTTTTACGGGAATGAAATGGGAATAGGATTAGGTGATGCCCTCCAGATTACCCGAATATATCATTATTAATTAAAAAATGTAACAGACAGTATGTCGAAGTTGCTAGAAACTTGAAGTTATTCAAATTGTAGAATTGTTAGAAGTGTAGCTAAATATTCAACATTTCAAATTAGTTTTTTAAGTGACGTCAATGTCGTGATTTGAATAATGGGCATCACAATAGATCATTTTACCATAGATTATAAACAAGTATACTATACCCGAAACCATGAGTATTAAGTCATGGGTACCTGACGAGTATTGTACACATTTTACATTCAACTATTGACTCTGATTACCAAACTCATCTCATACCCAACCCATTATCGTCCCAAAATTCTAAACGAGCAAAACGGTTGACAATTTTATCAAGTTAGAAACGAGCTAGACTCATCATAAACGATTTGCCAAACTATAACAAATAAGTTAAACAAGTTGACCTTGTAAAACCTATCTATCCTCATAACAATATTAAACATGTTGACGGCTCAAACTTTTCAATCAAACAAATCAAACATGTCAATTCAAACAACACGACTCATTTATTTAAACCAGTCAAACACATCAGCCAACAACAAACAAGTCAGACATAACAACCCAAAACTCAAAACCTTCCGCATCATTTTCTTCGTCTTTCAAATAACATCAAACTTTTTCCAAGTCTACCATTCAACATGTCATTTAGAGCCACTAAAATCTTCAAAGTACTAGTCAAAACATTTGGTCTCATCAAGAAACCGAGTAGTACTCACTACACACTCAATAATAATATCCATAAAAAAGATCCAACCAACAATGGATTTCTGTATACATTTTGTCTGGCCTGCTTCCTCAACCCTTCCTCCACCCCACCCACCACCCTCTCCCCCCCTCCTCTATTAATATTATAAATATAAATATTATTATTATTAATACTTACACACACTGTCTGAACACGACAACATAACGAATCGCACTCTTTTATCCGCGTGTTAAACATTGTCTCACTGTCTTTCTTCCAGATCCAAACACACCCAACTCCTTATATTAACTTATAAGATCTGATCTCCCCATATTATTCTCTCTATTGGGTTTTCTTGGTTTAAAAAAAAAAACTTTAAAGTGTTAAAAAAATGGTTAAATTTTTATGGGGTTTTCAAGATTTTGAGTTTCTTGAAGTGGGTTTGTGAAAAAATTGTTAATTTGGTTGAGGTGAAGGTTTTATACTTGTATATGCTAATGCCTACCAAGTGTTCGACGAAAGTCCGCTGAGGGTTGAATTAAGGGCTTTTTGTGTTTTATGTGAAGAAGGTATGCAGTTTCATGATTTTGTGGTTTCTGTTGGTAATGGGTTTTTAATTTATTGCTAACTTGAGTAGTTTCCTTTTATGTACTTTTTAACTAGATTTTTTTTGCAGCTAAATTTAGCAATTATGATTTAGTTCTGTTATTGTTTTTACTGTTTTAAATGACTAATAATTGTTCATGGAATTATTATTTCTTTTGGTTATATTGTGGGTTGGATTATTTTTGATCTTGTTGTAGCCTGTAGGATACATGATTACATGATTATTATAGTGGTTGATTCTGTTGTATATTAATTATATATATCTGTTACTGTTTTGTAGACAAATGGCAACACCAGTTGAGCCGCCAAACGGGATTGGATCAGAAGGGAAACACTATTTTTCTATGTGGCAGGCGTTGTTTGAAATCGATACCAAGTACGTCCCCATCAAGCCTATTGGCAGAGGTGCATATGGTATTGTTTGCTCGTCTGTAAACCGTGAAACGAATGAAAAGGTTGCAATAAAGAAGATTCATAATGCGTTTGATAACCGTATTGATGCATTGAGGACTTTACGTGAGCTTAAACTTCTTCGCCATCTTAGACATGAAAATGTTATTGCTTTAAAAGATGTAATGGTGCCAGTCCATAGAAGAAGTTTTAAGGATGTTTATTTGGTTTATGAGCTTATGGATACGGATTTGCATCAGATCATTAAATCATCGCAGGCGCTTACAAATGACCATTGCCAGTATTTCCTCTTTCAGGTATGTTGATTCATGGGATATATGTTTAATTGTTTGGTGAATTCTAATTATCTAAATACTTATTGTTAAAATGAAAAAAAAAATGTGGATACATTATGTGAAATGAAAGTAAAATGGGTAAATTGGTATTTTTTTTACATATTAGACACTCGGTTCTATTGTTGTTGGTATGAAACTCTGATTATTTGATCTCTAAACAGTAAATAGTCTGATACTCATAACTTATGAGTATCGGACTATTGACTTAATATTTAAAAATATTTAAAACTAGTTATAACAATTTCACTTCATACTAGGGCTGTAAACGAACCAAACGAACAAGGCTTTGTTCGTGTTCGTTTGTTAAGGACTTAACGTGTTCGCGAACTGTTCCTGAACACTTACCGAACGAGATTTTTTGATCGTGTTCGTTTGTTAAGGAAATAACGTGTTGACAAACTGTTCATGAACACTTACCAAACGAGATTTTTGTTCGTGTTCGTTTGTATTTATTTGCTAAATTTAGATGGCGGACAAAAACGAACACAAACACAAATGAACGTAAACGAACACAAATAGGCATTACTGAACAAAATCGAGCACAAACTAACACATTAAATTATGAAAATTAGCATTTTTCATCGCTAACATTGTCCGCCCATAATATATTAATCCAATTACCCAAATAGACATGACACAATTTT
Source organism: Ambrosia trifida (assembly GCA_028751855.1). Taxonomy (NCBI): domain Eukaryota; kingdom Viridiplantae; phylum Streptophyta; class Magnoliopsida; order Asterales; family Asteraceae; genus Ambrosia; species Ambrosia trifida. The sequence goes on from CM054122.1 coordinate 162,009,105, forward strand.
GATCACATAATGTCTTATAAAAACACATATTAAACTTGAATTCCTTGTTTAATCCACAAAAAATAACAATTAATCAAAATAGTTAAAGTAATATTAACATGCGATACACTAATATATGCACTAATATATGTTAAATAATCTACCACTAGGAAATTTGAAGTACTTAAATTAAATATAAATAATTAAAAACCTAATGAACTATCGAACACAAACAAATATAAACGAACATGTTACCAACGTTCACGAATATAAATGAACGAACGCGGCCTCTGTCATGTTCGTTTGTTTAGCTAAAAGAACGGATTTTTTTTGTTTGTGTTCGTTCATTTATTAATCGAACGAATACAAACGAACTTCCCGCCAAACAGCTCACAAATTGTTCGCCGAACGTTTGGTTTGTTTACAACCCTACTTCATACTAATTAGTAAGTTAGTAGCATTGTGAAATTTGTAATAACACAAGTTTAATTCTTAGTTGTTGCGAGGGCTGAAGTATCTGCACTCAGCAAACATTCTCCACCGCGACTTAAAGCCTGGAAACTTACTCATAAATGCAAATTGTGACCTAAAAATATGTGATTTCGGGCTTGCACGAACCAGAAGTGGTAAAGATCAGTTCATGACAGAGTATGTGGTGACCCGTTGGTACCGGGCCCCAGAGCTTCTTCTATGCTGTGATGATTATGGTACCTCAATTGACGTTTGGTCTGTTGGGTGCATCTTTGCTGAGCTTCTTGGTAGAAAACCACTGTTTCCTGGTACGGAATGTCTTAATCAGTTACGATTAATTATAAACATTCTTGGAAGCCAAAGAGAAGAGGAAATTGAATTTATTGACAACCCGAAAGCTAGAAAGTTTATAAAGTCATTACCTTTTACACAAGGGACTCCATTTTCTCGACTGTATCCTCACGCTCATCCATTAGCGGCCGATTTATTGCAAAAAATGCTGGTTTTTGATCCTTCAAAGAGGATTAGCGTGACAGAAGCGCTTAACCATCCTTACATGTCGTCACTTTATGACCCGAGATGTGATCCACCGGTTCACGCTCCACTGGATATGGATATAGACGAGGATCTAGGCGAAGACGTGATAAGAGAAATGATGTGGCAAGAGATGCTTCATTATCATCCTGAAGCGGCTGCTACCTCCGGATGATAGGTACTATTTCTCACCATTGGATTTTCATGTTTGGACTATGTTTTTAATTTGGTCTCAGTCTAAATAAGTATCATAAATGTATCATGATTTATAAACAATCCGGTTCCACGAGCCTGTTATCGGCTCGTTGTATATACGCGTGTTGTCGTTGCGCTTTCTATCATCCAAGAGTAATGGCTCTTGGATTTTTGTCATTGTTGTTGTACTTGTAAACTAGTTATGGATACTTGAGAATGATTAAATGCTTGTTATTTCTGTAATAATGCTCAGAATTTTGTATCTTTTGAAGTAATGATTTATGGGATAGCTTTAAATAATTGGCAGAATGTATAATGTTGCATGTTTTTAATGTTCAAAAAATATTTTTATGTATTGTGTTGCAGAAAATAGTTTGACTAACCCATAAGTTTATATGCAAGCATTTTATCTTTATCTTTTTTTATTTATTTTTAATATATGCCATGAGGTGTGACTGGTCTATATAGAAAGACTTTTCATACAAAGCAAGTAGGTTGACTTTGATGATACATAATACTATATATAAATGTTTAGTTTATTTATATTATGAAATTTAGTTTCAAAATATAAATAAAATATTCTATATACAATAACTCTTTATAAAACATTTATAAAATTCAAGTTATTTTTTTAGGAAAAATTACAGAATTCGTCCTTTAGGTTTAGCTCATTTTTCAATGGTTGTCCTTTCGCGTTTCAGTTGCTGAGATTCATCCTTAACGATTTAAAATGTTACACCCGCTGTCCTAAGGCACTAACCCAGTTAAAAATTTCAGTTAACTTTGGTCATGTGCCTTGCACATGAGGGTATCAGTAACTTACTTGAATGCCCACTCTTAATGAATAATAATGTGATGAGTAGTAGAGACGGAGAGTGGAATTATTGACGTCGGAGCAGCAGATAAAATTGAGGAGCAGAGTAGGGGTAGAGGAAGATGAATGTTTATGGTTATTCTGTTGTTGAAAAAGTGGTCGTATTATATAGACTACTCGTCATATGTTGAAAAAGTGGTCGTATTATATAGACTACTCGTCATATGACGTGTTTCTGATGAATCACCATGATGTTTCTATGTTAACTTATGAATCACCATGATGTTTCCATGGCGGAGACGACGGCGCTGTGGTGGTTTGATTTGGTGGTGGTGGTGTTGCAGGTGGTGGTGATGGTGGTGGGTGGGTTTGGGGGTGACTGTTGGGTGGGTGACTGTTCGGCTTTAAATTGATACTCCACCATGAAAACAAAGTAATTATGGGGTTTCAATGATTAGATTATGAAGATGGTGATGTGAGTGTTTGGGGGGGGGGGGGGGGGGGTGAGTTTGGAAGAGATTGAATTGGGATGTTGGGTGGTGGTGGAGGAGATGGTTGAAGTTAGATATAGGGAGAGAGAAGTAAAATTACCAACTTACCCTCATGTGCAAGGCACATGACCAAAGTTAACTGAAATTTTTAACTGGGTTAGTGCCTTAGGATGGTGGGTGTAACATTTTAAATCGTTAAGGATGAATCTCAGCAACTGAAACGCGAAAGGACAACCACTGAAAAACGAGGTAAACCTAAAGGACGAATCCTGTAATTTTTCCTATTTTTTATATCATACTTTGTATGTGATATTACTGACAATAGACCACTTGTGCCTAGTCTCGGGGGTGCAAACAAGCCGAGCTTAAGCTCGACCAGGCTCGTTAGAAATTTCTTAAGCTCGAGCTCGGCTCGTTTACTATCTATTAGTTAATATATTAATTGAAAATAGTATAAGTAATAGGCTCGGAACTCGCTAAATGAAGCTCGACTCAGGATCGTTTAGTAAACAAGCTTAAATGAGGGGGTAAATATTAATAAAATTAATATTACACCAATGCTCGATGAGCTGCATATGTCAGGCTCGAGCTCGATTAATAAACAAGCTTTGTTTTAAGCTTGGGCTCGATAAGGCTCGGCTCGTTTCGAGCTTTTTATCGAGCTGAGCTCGAGTAGCTTGTGAGCTTTTCGGCTCGTTTGCACCCGTAGTCTCACCTATGATCAAGGCAAAATAGACAATATTGGTCGATATGAGGTGTGAATATTACTAGTGGTGTATCAAATCTGGTCCTTATCTACTTAGGATGGCTTAACAAAGCTCATTGAAGATGATCAGACTCCGTAAATGATGATTCTAGTACCTTTAAGATAATCACTCATTTTCAACTATCTATAGGAGATAGATATATAACTACATGGTTAAGCATGTTTGGACCGGAGAACTTTTCGTTTCGTGACCGTGCCTTAGTTTATCCCTTTGAGTTCGATCACTTAATATTACCAAAGCTTTGCTATTGGTGGGATTAACTGAGTATGATGACGATAACATAATGAACCGACTTGACTAGATAACTCATAAAAGCATTCATATTTTAACAAGTCAACAGATTACATACTAGTTCAGCAACAGCCCATTAGATTTTTTATCATAAACATACACAAGATCTAGATATTACTATTAGTTAACTCTTCTGCAGTTCTTCCTTACTTCACCCTTGTTACCGGTAACCGGACGGATATTTCCCATTTTAACCATGGATCGCGCAAAATGGTTAAAGAAAAGGGTGTGATCATCAGCAAAATCCTTCACTAACTGCATAGTTCTTCCAAGATTCCCAGACAAAAGCACTTGGTCTGAAGTAAGAAGACCTTTTCCGGACATAATGAGCTTGAAGTACGTGTTGTCGAATGTTACGGGTGATGCAAGATCTAGCGGTGAAATGTTGTTGTCACCGCCAGACTTTGGGCATACGCCTTTCAAGTCATGGTAGTAGCTTCTTTCTAGAGTTGAGTCGGGTTGGTTGTTTCCGTTTTGATTGTATAGTCGTTGCTTAAACGTCGTGCATCTCGCCATACCTAATGTATGAGCTCCTGCAAGAAAACTCAGAATAAAATGGTTGTTACATGCCCAAATTGCGCTTTACGCGTTATTTATATATATAAAAGCACTTACCAGAAAGCGAGACTAGATCAACTTCATTAAGCCCTTGGCGTCGAAAAAATGTTACAAGATTTTGAATCGTCGAATTCGGCGGAGGAATGTTTCTATTTGATCCGTTAAGACTTGCTTTTTTCGAGTCGCCTCTTCCCAATGGTAATTCCCAATTCGGGCCACCACTCTGGTATATTTTCGACAGTTAAGTTAGTTAATTATTGAAACGAAAAGGGCATAATAGACGATAAAAATATGTTTAGTGCTTACTAGGACGGTGGAGCCTCGAGCAGCAAGGGCAAGAATGTCGGCACAAGAAACCGTCTGGGGACAGGCTTGTTCGAGTTTAGCCTTGATCTCATCGACCACTTCAAACCCGCGAAGAGAATTCTTGTTGGGGCCCGATTTCTTTTCGCTAGCAAATGTTGGGTGATCATCCAACAACACAGATGCATCACATCCCTGAAAGATCATAAAACTTATGTTAGTCTAGTCATAAAACATATGTTAGTGTAGTTTTATCATTATCATTATCATCATCATACTCAGTTAATCCCACCAATAGCAAAAGCTAAGGTAGGGTCTGAGGATAGACGTTTTCGGTTATTCAATACATAGAAAATAGTATCTACGGATACAGTTTTTTTAGTTGTTTTAAATTCCTTCGCTTTATAGCCTCTATCGCGATAACATATTAAAAAGCAATAAAAACTAACAAACCTGAACAAAGCAGTCATGAAAATGAAGTCTGAGCAAAGAAGCAGCCATTCTCGGGTCCTTGGAGATCGCGGTTTTAAGGACCGACATGACAATGTCATTAGCTTGAGGGCAAGACTGACTATAAAAACCTAGGGAGAGTCCGGAAAACCTTTGACCACCAACAGGGCGGCTAAAACCACGTCCTGCACCACCACCACCACCGCCACCCTGACCCCACCCGAAGTTGAAGCCAGGGTAACCTAAGCAGAAAGTGAAGGATGAGAGTAGAGCTATTAGTGTGAGAGTAGCATGTAAAAGTTTGAAAGAAGCCATTTGTTTGTGCAAGTTTTTGTGATATGGTTGCATGAAAATAGGGAGATATATATAGAGGTGGATCATGTGCAGAAACCAACCACTAATGTTACCAAATCCTCTAGATTGGGAAGTGGTTTTGGTTAGAGGTGTACCTGCTACAAAACACACATATGCATGTGGATGCTATGCTAATATGTCATCATCATTGACCAAATTTGTTAACCAATTAGTGAGTGGATCAATGCTTTGTTTTCTACATCAGTACAAAGTACACAAAAACTGAATCTCTTGGACCAAGTCTGTGATGTGTTTTGGGTACTCAAAAAAGTAGTCAACAACGCGTTGTTAGGAACTCGATCTTGCTTTAAATTTCAGAGCAATGCCACGTTTGGTTACATTAGAATCTGCATGCATACACATTGTGTTTTAAGATGGAACTTAAAAGATGAACCTTTCAATCTTTGTGATGTGGTTTCAAGGTTTATAAAAAGCGTCGACACCAAACACGTCATTGGTTAGTAGAGGTGATTAATGGGTCGTGTTGGTGTGTTGACGGCCAAAACTTGACATTTGACATGAACCTGAAAATCATGTAAGACACATGACACAAGAACCCGAACATAACACGAGTTTCACACAGTGACTTCTTTTACATAATACCCTAATTTACAAATTTATAACAAAAATACAAATGTACACACAATAATTGCGATTAAACTATAAAACCATTAATCCACAAACCCTCCAGGTTGCCCCATTTACCCGTTTAGACTAAACTAATACCCGCGAAATTCATGTTGGGTTGTGTCATGTAAGAAATTCACACTTCTACAGGCTAGTATGGGCCATGGGCTGTCATTCATTTGAGCTAATATTATGCTTTATTTGGACAGACAATTGAGGGTTTCTAAACAACTGCATTTCCCTAAGCATAGGACCGATCGAACCCTCAGGCCAACCTCATTCTTTTACTGCACGACGGTTTGGGCCACAGTAATCTTTTGGGCTAGTCCAACTAGTAGAAAAGCCTGCAACACCAAACCACCACTCTGACCCATCATTGTAATCTACAATCAGTGGTACTAGACTCTCATATGCCAGTTAAGCTTCAATCGGTTTTAAATAATTAATAAAAATATAATGATACAACATAGTAGCGTCCCAAATATTAATAACTATACACGATTGAAAGCTACAGATGCACTATATGATCTTGTAAACCCATGTCGAAGTTAAAGCATGTGATTACCGAAAGAAACTGTTGGCTTACGCAAGCCAAGGTATATACAGATCGTCTTTAACTCTTCATGGCTCTCTTGGAAGATATATTTTGCTTTAAGTGGATTTAGAACAACATGTCGTCTTCCAAAGAAACTGGAGATTGTGATACACATGTTTGTCTCATTGGTGTCAAAAGCCTTGCGTAACGAAGAGGGACATGCCCTCTCACCAGTGTCCCGTTTTCTGTGTATTCCTATTAAAATACAATTTCAAGAAAATGATTAAAAAAAAACATGCTTCGGAATGGATTTCAAAAATTAAAAAAAAATGTTGAACATAATATGTTGAACATAATGTGCACTTACAGTTTTTTCAACCATACCAACTTGATGTATGGTGCTTAGGAGTTCTCCTTTATCGAAAGGAACCAAAGCTTCCACCCATACCATACTATCCTGTTGATATATAAATATATACATTATAATCCGAAAAAATAATAAACAAGACTGTGGTCAATAGATTTATATTCGAGGGGATAAAATCAAATATAAATAAAGTCACAACCTTCAGTTTCTCCTGTACTGCATTACAGAATTCGTCCAAACCACTGCCTTTCAGAGCAGATATGCAAATTGTATCTTCAAGATCCTTAGCTTTTTGCTTTAGTTCTTCTGGATTGCTAGCCTTATCGACCTGTTTAAAAACAGATTATTGGATTTTAATTCTACAATAATTATGATAAAAGAAAAGGATATAAGAATATCCAGCTAAGCTTCACCTTGTTCCACACCATCAATTTAGGAATTGAAGAAGCATCTAGTTCTGATAGAACCTTTTCTACTGCATCGATTTGCTGTTCCGCCAGTGGGTGGCTGCGATAAATAGTAATACTTAATTATAACTTTTTATAAGAAAAACACGAATAATGATTGGTCGTGATGCTTACCTTATATCTATCACGTGTACCAGAAGGGATGACTCTGATATTTCCTCCAGTGTTGCTCGGAATGCAGCAACCTATGACAAGAAGTTAAATGGCAAAATAATTGGATATGTTTTGAAATTAAATATTAAGAGATGAAGAGGCTTTGATGTCAATTGTCAAAACCACCATAATGCGAATATATGTACATAGTATATTATTGGGATAGAATCATGATATACTAACCAATTTTAATGAAATATTATTGAGTGGTTTTTGTAATAAGAAAAAAGTGTGAGTGACTTCAGTGGAATACTGAAGAAACTTGCTTATCATTAAGTGGAATATTCATTCATTATATTAAAAGAGCAGATAAATTTGAGCAATTTACATAGGAATTGGTTGATTACTCAATTTAGGTTGTGTTTTATCTTAAACAGGCAATATGTAAAAAAAAATAGTTGAAAGGGAATGGGTAATAAGGTTTTAAAGAACATGGGGAGAAAAGTGTGTGTCAGCTCAACCCCCGCACATTTTGGGGCGATACCATGAAATGACCCGTTTTGACCCATACGTGGCACACCTATCTTGCTCCCTCCAGCATATAAGCTAAGCTGAGAAGTGCTCGATCACATACAATTTAACAAAGAAAAATGAAACTCACTAAAGTTGTTGGTAGCTTTTGAATAAATCCGACAGTGTCTGTTAGCAGAAACTCCTTTCCGTTCTTCATCTAGAATAAAATGCATTAACAAAATTCAAAAAATAAATACGTAAATGTTAACAGTTAACACTACTTATAGTCTGTAAATATGATTCAACACTACGAATCCATTTATAAATAATTTATATAAAATGAAAAAGAAAATTCAATAAATAGCAGTATGAGGTTTTACCAAAAAGAATTACCAACCTGTACTCTCCGTGTGGTTGGATCAAGTGTTGCAAACAACCGATCCTCAGCAAGAACATCAGCCCCTGTCAATTGATTTAAAAGTGTACTCTTTCCAGCATTTGTGTATCCAACCTACATAAATAAAGGTGAGTCAAGCGATTGAAAATAATGAAAAAAAATGCCAAGTCAGTTTTTTATTCCTACCAGTGACACAACTGGTACGGGTACTGAAAGACGCCTTGTCCGATATTGTTTTCTATGTTTCCGAACAGATTCCAAATCTTTTCTAAGAACACCAATCTGTCACAACAAAAAAATTTCATATCACACAACACACAAAAAAAATGATTTATATTATTAATATTAATAAAAGGTTCCTTACTTGAGTGCGTAAAATACGTTTATCCACTTCAATTTGTTTCTCTCCCATACCTTTCACTTTTCCTCCTGACTGACGTTCAAGATGTGTCCACATCTTTGTTAGTCTTGGTAACTGGTACTCCATTTGTGCCAATGCAACCTGAAGATTTAATTTAAATATAAATTCATGATAAAACTTATGTATAACAAATAGTTTAAGCTACAGTAGATAATATTACCTGTAGAGAAGCTTCACGTGTTGCTGCTCGCTGATCAAATATATCAAGAATGAGAGCCGTACGATCACATACTCTAACGTTTCCACCAAATGACTTTTCCAAATTACGTAACTGACTGCACTTCATTAAATATAATTATTGGTGCATTCGGTCCTATATCAAAATCAAAATAACTATAAAATAGTCATCGGTTTGCCTTGGTCCCACCCTCCCAAGACCCTCCTTTGAGTGTGACTTTACTGGATACGTTTGTTTGCTTTTTGTGTATACAAAACTTTATGCAATTTTCCATTCAAGATGCTCAACTTTTGTCAATTTTCTGCCATTCATGGCAAAATAATCTCATTTTTATAGAATCTCTTTTAGGTAAAAAATCATCAAATAGACAAAAAAACAGTTTGATACCTTCAATCAACATGAAAAAAAGGCTGTAATCAAATGGAAAATTACATGATGTTCAGCATCTTTGTACGCATTTTTCCCAAGCGAAAAAATAAGGTGCTAGCGAATATACTAACCAAATAGCAATTGACAATTAATTACATAAAAAAAACAAAATTGTCAATTTGATAGTTACAGATGATTACAATATAATCAAAGCCAGTCAAGCGTATCAAGTTTTGTGCCATTTGCGCAGATTATGGCAAGTTTTTTGTGTCAATGTGTTATTGGTTGCAAGTAAAAGACTTTTGCACCAATGTCTAATCGGCGCAAGAGTGGCTAAGTTTTCAGTAAAATGGTCAGCGAGTCCATTACTGATAAGAGTATCTTTTTACTATATTTTTTTGTAAAGGTAAATTTTTTTTATTATTATTATAAATTGAAAAACAGTTTTAAAAAATATATCAATGACTATTATATATTTACTCAAAATGGGTTATTTTCCCAAACATGAATTCAAGGTAAGAGTTTTGCCAGCTGGCTGATCACTAACCCTGGAGAGAGTTCATCATCAAATATTACAGTCTCGACACCATAAGCATTAATTGCAGCTTTAATTTCTGCAACCTTGCCAGATCCAATATATGTCCTTGGATTTGGGGTAGATAGCCTGCATTAGAAAATTAAAAAAGAAACTGTCTTAAAACACATAAACTAAATGTACACATACACCAACAAAATTATAATAATAATTATTAGAAAAAATTAAACTAAATGTTACTAACTTTTGATAAGTGGAATCAACAACCATGAGTCCAGCAGTATCAGCTAACTGGGCCAGTTCTTTGAGTGACTCTTCAATGCTGAATAACTCCTCGGTTTCATCTTTACGCGCAACACCTACAAGGTAGGCTTTCTCTTCAAAAACCTGATAATGGTAGCTAATGTTCAACAAAGAATTGTGGCATGTGCAGAAGATATATTTATCACGTTTAAAACTAAGTAATGTTAACCAGTTTGGTTCTGCCTGTTTTGAGGGAAACTCTGGGCCAAAACGCTAACTAAGGTTTTGAAAAATGACAAATTTTATTAAATCAGTTGGCTGAATCGGCCGGTTTTGGCGTTTTGACACATGGCGATCACAACAACCGCCAACCGGTCTTTTTACTTTTTTTTTTCCCCTCAAATACGATATCTTTTATTAAAATGCTAAGACCAAGACAAAACCGTAAAGCTATAGGACCGTTAAACAACCAAGACCAAATCGTAAACCGAACCGCATAAGCCGACTGGCATCGGGTTTAAGCGGTTCGGGCGGTTTCTACCTTTATGAAGTATGTATACCCCTACTCTACAGCACAAAAAAAAATACAATAGTTGGCATACTTTACTAAAGAAGTGACCACTTTCTAGCCCACTTTGCATTCATGTAAAGTGTCAGTTCTCAAGCAATCAACACTACAGTACATCTAGAGTTAAAAACAACATTTTTTTTACTGTCACAAATAAATGTAAAGTTCCCTTCTACAGCCAATTTAAACCAAGATATAACTGTCCTCTAAGCTCTTGGCAACAATGTGAATAGTACTCCCACCTAGACTTCAGCTAACCTTTCATTTACTGTTCGCTCGAAAGTTCATTTACGTTCATTCAATTAATAAATGAACGAACACTAACATATAAGTCGTGTCTGTTCAATTGTGTTTGTTTACACTCATTAATGTTCGTTTATTTAAGCTCATTTATGTTCGTTTATTTACGTGTGCTGTCATTAAAGTTTTTTATATTATATTTAATTTTTACTTTATTATCCTAACAATACGAACGTAATTACCTTAATAAACGAACACGAAACGATAAACTAAAAACAATTCAGAGATTAAACAAATTTACAAACCTCTCTACCGTTACGCAGCTTGAAGCGACTATCCTCACCATCCTCTTCACTATCAATCACCTTCTTCTTCACATACTTTTTCGTCGAAACGCTTTCAACGTCTTCATCAACAACATCCACAACGTGTTCAGGCGATTGGCTATCGATTGAAACTTCGGTAGCGTCATCGGTAGGTGATAAGACTCCGGCTCCTTGTTCTAAAACCCTAATTGATTGATTAATACGACGGTGACGGTCCTTACGGACATTATTATTGATGTAATTGTTTTGTATGGAATAAACGGGTGTAAAATTAGGGTTATAAGTGTAGCGATTGAGTTGAGGGAAGGGTTTAAGTAGTGTATGAAAGCATATACTCATTATTATATTATTATTATTATATTATTATAGTGTGTGTAGTGTATATTAATGGAGGATTTTTGGAGCGTTGGAGATTATCATCGTCTTCAATGGCTTCCGGTGTTATTTGGTAAAGTACATTTTGCACCTTCTAGTTTTTGTTTTTTGTCTTTATGGCCCTTGAAGGTTTTTTTTAGCTCGCTATTTCTGTTTCTCAAACAACGATTTTTTTTTTTAAAACGACCAACATAACAACCGCGAGAGTCTCATAAGGGGGCTCGGACAAATTGGCTTCCCTTGCTGGGAGCCCCGCCCGATATTGGTTCCCGAACCGGGGAAAACCCGATCCCCCACTCGTCCGAAGACCAGCTGTGGAGAACCGATAAAACTCGGGCGAGATCAGGAGTCGAACTCCTGACCATAGGCCAGGAGTCATCTCTCATTTCTCATTATGTCCTCCAAATGTAGCTAGTGGGGATCGAACCCAAGCCTTCCAAAGGAAACTTAGGCCAACCAACCAACTGAGTTATAAGTGTTTGACTTTCTCAAACAACGATACATGAGCACGCAAGAGCTGACCGGCTCGGTTCGGCTCAATATAATTTTTAATGATTTATTATATATATATATATACACATTATGGTGATGGTTCAATAGATAACTCATTTTAGGGAGAGAATTCGATAACTCTTAACTAAATGCAAAAAAATTAATAAAAAAATCATAACTCAAAATTTAAGTAAAAAAAATAGAAAACTAGTTCGGAGCTTCTCCTTCCCACGTCATCCACGTTCAAAAAAAATATAAAAAATATAAAAAACACCTAAAAAAACGCTAATGCACACGTGTAGTATAACCCAAAAACCCAAACCCCCCACCCCTAACTTACCCCTACCCAAAAACCTAATTCTACCCCCACCCACCCCCACCCCACCCCCACCCTTACCCAAAAACTAAACCACCCATCCAACCCCCATCTAAAAACCTAAACCCACTCCACCCACCGCCTACCAAACAAACCTAAGCCCCACCCACCATAACCAAAAACCTAACCCTCCATCAAAAAACCTAACCCCCCACCCCACCCCTAAAAACCTAAACCTTACAAGCTAAACTTAAAAAAACTAATCTTAAAAGCTAAACTAAACCCTAAAGCTAACCGGGCATTTACAACACATGTGCATTAGAAGTCGCATATTTTTTTTTATTTTTTTTATTTTTTTTTCTGAACGTGGATGACGTGGGAAAGAAAAGCTTCGAACCAGATTTTTGGTTTTTTTACTTAAATTTTGAGTTATGATTTTCTTTTATTTTTTCTTGATTTAAGTAGGAGTTCTCGAGTTCTCTCCCTAACTACGAGTTCTCAATTGAACTTTCCCCTACACATTATTTACAATTATAGTTATAGTTTTATTTTATACACACCATTCTATTGGGTTTGGTTCAATATATGCATATATACAATTATAGTTATTGTTACTAGCTTAGTCAACCCAATGATAACCTAACACTAAGTTAATTGTAAAACCCTTAGTCGTGGAAAGACATGCTTGACTTCCAGTTCCAATTAGTTGTCCGCTATCAATCGTCTCGCGTTATCAACCTACGCAACAATGCGGAAATTGTTCTATGTAGTATGCCATCGCCTCAACGACCTCAACCTAAGCCTCATTCTCGGACAATTGGACCTTAGACTTAGTGTCATCCTCAAACAGTCGAACCTCAGTTATCACTAGGCAGCAAGAATATTAAAGGAAACATCCCAAATTTATGGTTGTCAGAACAACTCGTCGCTCGTCGCTCGTTCGAAGAATGCTCACTCACTTTCTGGCTCGGTTGTAAACGAGCCGATCAGCTCGGTTCAGATTATAAATGAGCCAAGCACGAGCAAAGGTCCGATCGGTTCGGCTCGGATCGTGAACAACCTTATACATGGATGTTTTGTGTTGAAACAACAAGGATAATGGCTGGATTAGTTTAAAGAGAATGTTCCAGCACAATGCTTCCTTGATCCTGCTAAAATGAACAACACCGTTAGAATGAACGCAAGAGGTCGTCTCATGCGATCAGTCTCCGGCATGAGAATAAGTATGATTTTCTCTAGAATGTGATAAAAACATAAAGAGAGAGTATAAGTGCAAAATATGAGAGTTATGGTGAGAATGAGAGATAAAGACTAAGTTGATCAGGACTGCTATTTAGAGGCAAGAGATTCCCACCTAAGAGCTTCCCTGTAACACCCCAAAATTTCGTTTAGTCTAAATACGCCTTTAGGCGTAATTGATAAAATAACAAGCGAGTTAAATGGTGGATGTTTTTAACAACCAAATAACAACAAACCCGAGACTAAACTTGAAGGGCCATAGTTGTCTATATGATAAAGTGGGTTTTATAAATAAAAAATAAAATCATAAAAACACACACATATGTGTATGTGTCGTATATATGGTAGGAGATTCATCTCCTTCATGAACCAAGCCCTAAACTCCAAGAACAAGGCCAAATTCAAGCTTAATCAAAGGGGTTTTTAGTGCATTAGCTAAAATCCGGATCATCTAAGCCTAACACACAACAAGGTATCTTTTTTTGGTACAATTTGATGTTAAAATCCATTCTTGACTTGGATGATAAACTAGGGTTTTGATGAAAACGTGGAATTTGTGGTTAGTATAGGTTACCCTAGTCTTGGGGAGCCTTAAACATGTATAAATTGGTTACAAATCACACTTAGCATGTGTGTTTGATTATGTTCATATGAGTATGTTAATATGTGAAAATTGGGGTTTAACCTCTAGGTTGAAACCCTCTATGTTTAATGATTTAGTTAGCTCTTAGGAGCTTTCTTAATGAGGAATTTAGGCTAAAAAGTCTAAATTACATGATATGATGATTATTAGGTAGATGGGTATGTTTTGATAAACTTAAACTCATAAAAATCAAGTGAATTTGGTGGGTGCACACCAAGTGTTTGATGAAATGCCTAGATGAGTTAATCTTAACTAGACATGTAAGAAAATGGCTATGGATTTAGCTAGAAATGATAATGAATACATGATGTTATGGATAGTGAACAAAATTCCATATTATGTATTCTAATAGACAAGTTTGACTCATCCCCAAGTTAGGTACAACCAAGAGGGAGCAAACGGGTCAAACGGATGCAAGGCGAATACTTATGGAAACAAGAATGGATGCGAGGTAAGTTTTACTTACACCAATGTACTATAACATAGCTTAATTGTTGTGACATTAGTCTTAAATCTTGAATGTGTGATAAAGATAAACCCCAAGGGGTAGAAGCTATTAATTGGTCGCCTTATGTGCACTCAATATAAAACGTGGTTTATGACCTTAATCAAGACAATGCGTTATAACCAAATGGTGAAATCCATCAAACGGGTCAATAAATAAAGATATGTGAAAATGATGTTTTAATCTAAATGAAAGCATTTGAATGAAGCCGTTAAGCATGGTGTTAAATGGGTCAAGTTAGTGTCACTTGAACCATAATAAAAACTTGGGTAACATAGTATCATAAACTATGGGTCTAAACGGGTCATATGGTGAATTCATCATCATTTGAGTCCGACACTTGATGCTTGTTTTCCAAGCATTAAGATTCTTGAGGTTAACGGATCAAATGGCAAGGTATTATCATTTGAGTTCCGAGAAGTTAATGTGTCTATCTAGAAAGCACGCAGGTAAACGCACTCACGTATGCTTGCTTGATGCTAAGAATCATGGAGGAGGAGCACAAGGTATGAATATGGAACACGGGCACCCGGTAAGTCCGTAGTCAAATAAACGCCTTCGGGCGAAGCAACATAGGTGATAAAGTACCCACATGAAGTGTGGGTGCAAATCAAGTAAGTTATTTCCTTAACTATGTCTAATGCGCGCTAAGGCGCTTAGAATCGACCACATTAGAACAATCTTGAGAAATGTTGAAAATCTAGGTCCGTATGGGCTTAGAAGTTTTTAAACAAGTCATTGAGTCCAAAACAATGGGTTTCAATCAAGAAGTATCGCCACGAATGGCTAAATCGAAAGGTTTGGCTAGGAGGGGCATTTTGGGAAATTATAAAGATTTACTAAAGGATAAATCTAATAATCGGAATCATAACGAACAAATCGGACAAACACTTTAGTTGATCAAGTGTATAATGACTTGACAACATGAACTAGATGCATTGCGCATGGTCAAATGGTGTTTGGATAAGTTAAATGTCTAAATGGGTCAAATTGGGTAAAAGTCGCCATAAACATTCAAAACTAAGAACCGGATCATGGCGACATAAACCGGACCATAATTTCAGTCAAACAAAGGTTTATTTAGTCGGCGAGTCATTACTTAGGCTTCGGGAATCATCAAATGCGGTTGCGACATGATTCCCATGCTTAAAAATCACCAAATTCACATCAGAAGCTTCGAGCGGCCGCTCACAGAGGCCGAGCGGCCGCGCGCTTTGACCTGCACGTCATCACGAACTTTAAAATTGCGTATAAAATCGTAGAAAAATCGTTAGGAGGTGTTCTTTATATGCCTGGAAAGCTCTCGGAGCGTAGAACAATTCTCATTTGAAAGTCGAAGTCAGATTTTGGGTTTTAGAAGGGGTAAAAGCGATCCGAACAGCTGCTGCGCATAAGTTGCAGCAGTTTGTTCTCCTGATAAAGGGCCGTTTGGCCTGGTTCGTTCCGTATCAACGTGTAACGAATACCGAACTAGTTTGAATATATCATTGACAACCCACTAACCATTTTTGTGAAATGGTGCTAGGTAAACAAGTGAAGGAAGTCCCGGAGCAAGGATCAAGTCGCGAGAAGAACCGAACACGCCCGAACACTCATCAAGCTTCCGCACTAGAATCTAACGAACTCCCGTTAAAAACAAAAACTTTAATACATTATTTTGTAGCAATGATGTAAAAATTTATTGGAACTAAACGTGTATGGGATTCATTAAGTTGGGTTTTCATAATTTCAAAGTTTTAATCGGGAGTGGTTTTTAGTTAAGGTCCAAACCCGTAGGATTAGGCAATAATCACGTGATTACGGGTTAGGGTCTTACAAGTGGTATCAGAGCCATAGGTTTGAGGGATCCGAGTGTCTGGAAGGATACTTGGACTCAAACCGTGCGCTCAAAGTGTTGAAGGGTGTTCGGTTCAAGACTTGATCGAGGAATCAGGTAAGTAATACCTATAATGACCATCCGTTTTGATCGGAAATTGTTATAGGTAATCAATAGTTATATCGTGTAGATACACGCTATCTCAAAAGCTTGATAAGGGAATGGTTAGGTACTCATGGGGCCTATCCAAAAGATTGATTCGGGCAACGATAATCTCGTATAACAAGAATTCTAACATCACTATTGTAGTGATGCATACTAATAATGAAATGTCATGTTACTAATTAATTGAAATTATAAATGTGACAGGGATGATAACATCTTATTTGATCGAGAGAGGATCAAATGATTCACCAAACGAGGTTGTAGAGGTTTCGGGAGCACGGCTGATAGCATGCTCACTAAGGACCAAGTCAAGTAACGACTCGGGCTAATGGATCAGTAACGAAAGGGAACACGGGAGCAAGTATCAAACAGGTACATGCTCGAAACCATAGTAGGTGCATTAGTATGCAATTATCACCTGAAGAGTGGTAATTGCATATGCAAGCAATAGGAAAAATGTGAAAGGTGCATAGTTCACGATAATGAACGATCAATGCACAACCTTAACTTGAACATCGAGACCGGGTTGGGGGTAATCATCCAAAACTAACGTTTAAAAATCAAAGGATGCTAGAAAGGCGTTGTGATCATACCAATGAGTGTGATCACACAAAGCTTTACAAAACGAGAACACAACGTTTATTCTTAATGGACGAAGGTAACACCTAACATTGAATAATTTATCAAGGAAGGGTTTTACCAAATAAAATAAGGGACACAAGCATGAGCTGAAGCCTTGCTTACATAGGATGTGATGTACTAATTATAACAAGTCCATGTGTACCATATGCGGATTGCTTACCCTGGCCAGGTAAGTGTTAAACGTATGATACTATGGGTTTCTTACAATTGATACATATACAACCTATGTAACAAGGACTAAGTAAGTGTGAGGTGTCGGGACAATCATGGATTAGTCAAATATGGCCAGAAGACCATGATAAACAAAGAGGCAAGGAAAAACCAAGGTATAAGCGACCCGTGGGGATCGTAGAGGCCGAGGTATTGCTTCAGTAAATCAATCATAACTACGGTTTTGGTTGATAAATCATAAACAACGGACATGGGCCGTGATAAACCCATGGGTCAACTGGACTTTCGAGTCAGTGACAAAATTATAAACTAATAAGCCAAGGTATAAGCAATCCTGAGCGGGTTGTAGAGACCAAGGCAGTTGCACTCTTAATCAACGTCATGAACTTGGTTGAATAAAAGTGCAAAAACATGATCATAAACAACGGTCTTGGGCCGTGACAAATCAGTAACTCATTCAACCCTCGGGTTAAAGATGAAAAAGTGTAAACTGCAATAACATTAGATTGTATCGTTAGTACAATTTAATGCAAATTATAATAACAGTTGGATTGAGTAGTTATTACAATCTGATGCAAACCGTGATAATAAGAGATTAGTCGATACAATATGTTGTAATGACGAATCAACACCAGGTTTTATAAAAAGGAAACCGACCTCAATTTATATTGAGAACGGTAATCGGAAAGAGGACTTTTAGAAACTAAGCGTTCTAAATATATAAACGATTTGAAATCCAAAACTCAAAAGTCTTTAAACGGGTCGGTTGGGGCAATGACCACCAATCGAGTTAGCAAAACGGGAGCTTGGGTAAACCAAATAAATGGCAAATTCTTAAAATAAGGATTAGCCAAATAAAGGAAAATGTTAGTGTAAAGCAAGGTTTGTTGATAACATTATAGCAAACCAAGAAGAAACGAGGGTTGGATTCGGGGATGAATCCAAAAAGCTAGAAAACGGCTATATTAAAAAGCCGGGTTAGTCTTGGAAACCAAGACAAATTACTTGTTAGAAATAGACGCATAGACATGTATGCCTATGCATGCTACAATCGAGTATTGCAGCAGATACCCTAAGGTGCATGATAGTATGGCCCCTTAATCATTACATCCTTCGGAAAAAAAAAAAGTAGACGGAAAATAGACTACGGTTCTGAGTCGGGTCTATGAAAAATACATGAGTAACTAGAATACCCTGTAAGGGTATGAAAATAGATGTTATGCAATGAAATAACGCCTAGTTAAACAAAAGAGTAGCGTAACATAGGTTGCGTTATGGAAACTAAGGTATTAGAATACAATCGAAAGGGTGAAGTCGAACAAAGGGAAAATCGCCCTAAGTATATAGTACTAGTTGTTTAGACTATAGAATGACAAATGAATGAGCAGTTCTCAAATCGGTTTAGAGAACCAAGGTACTTTAGGGTAACCAAAGCAAATATAAGAGAAAGGTTCCGGGGACGAAACCTCTTTAAGGGGGGTAGAGTTGTAACACCCCAAAATTTCGTTTAGTCTAAATACGCCTTTAGGCGTAATTGATAAAATAACAAGCGAGTTAAATGGTGGATGTTTTTAACAACCAAATAACAACAAACCCGAGACTAAACTTGAAGGGCCATAGTTGTCTATATGATAAAGTGGGTTTTATAAATAAAAAATAAAATCATAAAAACACACACATATGTGTATGTGTCGTATATATGGTAGGAGATTCATCTCCTTCATGAACCAAGCCCTAAACTCCAAGAACAAGGCCAAATTCAAGCTTAATCAAAGGGGTTTTTAGTGCATTAGCTAAAATCCGGATCATCTAAGCCTAACACACAACAAGGTATCTTTTTTTGGTACAATTTGATGTTAAAATCCATTCTTGACTTGGATGATAAACTAGGGTTTTGATGAAAACGTGGAATTTGTGGTTAGTATAGGTTACCCTAGTCTTGGGGAGCCTTAAACATGTATAAATTGGTTACAAATCACACTTAGCATGTGTGTTTGATTATGTTCATATGAGTATGTTAATATGTGAAAATTGGGGTTTAACCTCTAGGTTGAAACCCTCTATGTTTAATGATTTAGTTAGCTCTTAGGAGCTTTCTTAATGAGGAATTTAGGCTAAAAAGTCTAAATTACATGATATGATGATTATTAGGTAGATGGGTATGTTTTGATAAACTTAAACTCATAAAAATCAAGTGAATTTGGTGGGTGCACACCAAGTGTTTGATGAAATGCCTAGATGAGTTAATCTTAACTAGACATGTAAGAAAATGGCTATGGATTTAGCTAGAAATGATAATGAATACATGATGTTATGGATAGTGAACAAAATTCCATATTATGTATTCTAATAGACAAGTTTGACTCATCCCCAAGTTAGGTACAACCAAGAGGGAGCAAACGGGTCAAACGGATGCAAGGCGAATACTTATGGAAACAAGAATGGATGCGAGGTAAGTTTTACTTACACCAATGTACTATAACATAGCTTAATTGTTGTGACATTAGTCTTAAATCTTGAATGTGTGATAAAGATAAACCCCAAGGGGTAGAAGCTATTAATTGGTCGCCTTATGTGCACTCAATATAAAACGTGGTTTATGACCTTAATCAAGACAATGCGTTATAACCAAATGGTGAAATCCATCAAACGGGTCAATAAATAAAGATATGTGAAAATGATGTTTTAATCTAAATGAAAGCATTTGAATGAAGCCGTTAAGCATGGTGTTAAATGGGTCAAGTTAGTGTCACTTGAACCATAATAAAAACTTGGGTAACATAGTATCATAAACTATGGGTCTAAACGGGTCATATGGTGAATTCATCATCATTTGAGTCCGACACTTGATGCTTGTTTTCCAAGCATTAAGATTCTTGAGGTTAACGGATCAAATGGCAAGGTATTATCATTTGAGTTCCGAGAAGTTAATGTGTCTATCTAGAAAGCACGCAGGTAAACGCACTCACGTATGCTTGCTTGATGCTAAGAATCATGGAGGAGGAGCACAAGGTATGAATATGGAACACGGGCACCCGGTAAGTCCGTAGTCAAATAAACGCCTTCGGGCGAAGCAACATAGGTGATAAAGTACCCACATGAAGTGTGGGTGCAAATCAAGTAAGTTATTTCCTTAACTATGTCTAATGCGCGCTAAGGCGCTTAGAATCGACCACATTAGAACAATCTTGAGAAATGTTGAAAATCTAGGTCCGTATGGGCTTAGAAGTTTTTAAACAAGTCATTGAGTCCAAAACAATGGGTTTCAATCAAGAAGTATCGCCACGAATGGCTAAATCGAAAGGTTTGGCTAGGAGGGGCATTTTGGGAAATTATAAAGATTTACTAAAGGATAAATCTAATAATCGGAATCATAACGAACAAATCGGACAAACACTTTAGTTGATCAAGTGTATAATGACTTGACAACATGAACTAGATGCATTGCGCATGGTCAAATGGTGTTTGGATAAGTTAAATGTCTAAATGGGTCAAATTGGGTAAAAGTCGCCATAAACATTCAAAACTAAGAACCGGATCATGGCGACATAAACCGGACCATAATTTCAGTCAAACAAAGGTTTATTTAGTCGGCGAGTCATTACTTAGGCTTCGGGAATCATCAAATGCGGTTGCGACATGATTCCCATGCTTAAAAATCACCAAATTCACATCAGAAGCTTCGAGCGGCCGCTCACAGAGGCCGAGCGGCCGCGCGCTTTGACCTGCACGTCATCACGAACTTTAAAATTGCGTATAAAATCGTAGAAAAATCGTTAGGAGGTGTTCTTTATATGCCTGGAAAGCTCTCGGAGCGTAGAACAATTCTCATTTGAAAGTCGAAGTCAGATTTTGGGTTTTAGAAGGGGTAAAAGCGATCCGAACAGCTGCTGCGCATAAGTTGCAGCAGTTTGTTCTCCTGATAAAGGGCCGTTTGGCCTGGTTCGTTCCGTATCAACGTGTAACGAATACCGAACTAGTTTGAATATATCATTGACAACCCACTAACCATTTTTGTGAAATGGTGCTAGGTAAACAAGTGAAGGAAGTCCCGGAGCAAGGATCAAGTCGCGAGAAGAACCGAACACGCCCGAACACTCATCAAGCTTCCGCACTAGAATCTAACGAACTCCCGTTAAAAACAAAAACTTTAATACATTATTTTGTAGCAATGATGTAAAAATTTATTGGAACTAAACGTGTATGGGATTCATTAAGTTGGGTTTTCATAATTTCAAAGTTTTAATCGGGAGTGGTTTTTAGTTAAGGTCCAAACCCGTAGGATTAGGCAATAATCACGTGATTACGGGTTAGGGTCTTACATTCCCCAGGTTAGCTCACCTTTTATACCTGGTAGTTACTTTCTCATTGACCTTGTTTTTGCAGGTAAACCTTGCCTTTGGGTGTAAAGTACCACTTTTCTACTTTCCATGCTGAATAGTGACTTTCAAGGATAGCTATATGGGTCAGAGTGTTGGGATCAAGTCAAGTTGACTTTTTGACTGAGTTACTGTAGTAGCACTATGAAGATGTTGCCTCTATGTAAGAAGCTGTTGCATGTTGCTTCCCAGATGGAGCTATTAGCTTTCAACTTCCTTGAGTGAGCTTTTAACTTTCTTAGACTATCTCCAATGAGCCCTTAAATATCAAATCCTTATAGGCCCTTAGATGCCTTTACCATTGGAGGTCATCCATCCTAAGAAGCCCTTAGATGATGAGCCCTTGCATAAGGACATGAGTTTGTCTAGGTTCTTGCAATATGGTGGGCCAAATGTAAAAAAATAATAATATATAAATGTTTTATTTAAATATTGCGTGTAATGGATATGTGATGAGGTGAAAATTAAGAGGGGTAAGGATATTTGTAGGGTTAGAGATGAAATTGGGGTTTTTAAGGATTTGTAAGGATATGATTTGGCAGATGACATGGTAGCTAAGGGCGCCTAAGAGCTCACGTAGCATTAGAGATAGTCTTAAACATTGTTAAGTGTGGGTATCCAAGTACCCACGTCATCAGTTTGTGTGGCAAGAGTGAAGGAGGCGCCCTTCGGGTAAGGGGAGTACACTATTGTCATACTTTGGTAGGGTAGCGTGCATGGCTTTAGTAACTCGAAGAAAAGAGAAATAGGGTAGGGACATATGTTTTAATGATTGGTGGTGATTGGTTAGTGGAGTAAAATGGGTGGGGCCTATGGTTTTAGGGTGATTGAAAGGAGTGCTGCGGGTGAATTTGTGGGTTTATGGTAGTTTACGGTCAAAATGACGTGACAATGTATCATTGGAAGGGGCTAGGGTACCTAAAAGGGTGCCCTACGCCCTAAGGTGGAATGTTGGGTTTGATTGTTTTTAAAGAAAATTAGAGATAAGAAAACTAGAATATGAACATACCACAGAGACTGTTCGTGTTACATTGTGTTTAAATACGACTCTATCAATTTTGATACCCCAAAATCTATTTCGAACCAATACGTCTCACATATGCCTATACGATGCGTGTCGAAACAACCTCGTACGTAAAATTTGTTTGGCGGCTGGTCAAATACGCCTCATTTAGGTATATACTGGGCGTATTGTTGTGTTTTTTTTAAAACCTTTTATACAATATTTTATTGTTTTAACAAGTTCTTATAAATATTTAAATTAAAAATATATTTAAAACCTTATCATGTACTATTAGATATTGTATCGTATCATATCGTGTAGTAAGTATAGTCTATAATAGTATAGTATAATACAACAACAATAATAATAGTAGTAGTAGTAGTAATAATAATAATAATAATAATAATAATAATAATAATAATAATAATAATAATAATAAAGTTAGGGAAAATCACCATTTTAGCCCTTGACCAACATTTTTTACCAAACTAGTCGCCTCCCGTCTCTTAGGAGAGTTGGCTCACAGGTTCTGAGACGTCTCCACGAGGCTTTAGCGGTGGCCTAATAGCTGAGCGAAACGTGTTAAAAATATAATAAAAAACCCTACACATATTCCAAGGAAGTTGTATCCATTGTTTGAATTTGTTGTAGAAAAAACAAGAAGAAATACAGCTTCACCATAGGTCACCACCATCCACCTCCACAGCAACCACCCACCACCAACCACCGGTCACCACCATCCACCATCCACCTCCACAACAACCATGACCACCATCTCCACGTCCACAACAACAACCCACCACCACCCTTGACCATCACCATAGCCGGATTTCACTCCCACCACCACCTCTGACCATCACAACAACAACCAACACAACACCGCCACCAAGATCTACCATCAGATGAAGAAGAAAAATGTGGAGACGTCACAGAGACGCCTGAGATGGAGACAACTGCCATGGAGACAGAGACGTCAGCAAGACAGTACCCGAGATGTCTCATCGGAGTGGAGCCGTCTTCGGAGTCCATTCCACCACCTCGGAAACCGGGAACCGACTCTCCAAAGTCGTGGGAGGTGGCTAGTTTCGTGAATCTGCTTGGTCAACGGCTAGTTCGGTGATTTTCCCATAAGGTTAATAGGGATGCTAGTCTCTCGTAGGGTAGCCACCCCAACCTAAACATCAACCTAATGTGCGTACTAAAGGTAAGCTACATTGAGTATCTAGTATTATCAAGGCATTTTAAACATCAGAAATACATTACTTAATACATGCATGACATACATACTTTAGAACTTTAACTATGGAAGGCGACATTCACCAGCGAGGAATCGATATTATTCCTTTCATAGTCTGTATAACTATTGGTAGCCCAGAGGCCAATACCTTATGATTGTAGCCCAGAGATATTGGCCTATACTTATAGGCCGAAGGAAACTGCCAATACTTGTTCCTCACACTCCATTTTCGTTACCATCGACCGTGTGGCAAGATTTGAAGCCTCGGAGTTAACTGCCCTATATTGTGCTCCCCACGTACCAGGTTCACAACCATGTACCATGCAACAAGTCTTGCAGCACTGGAGGTAACTGCCGTAAACATAAATCATTCCTTAAACCTTACCTTTCAATATTATCTTTAACTTCATAAAAATATGAGGTTGTGTTCCAATTAAGCTATTCTTTCGAAAACATTTCTTAACTAATTGAGTTACTAGAAAAATATGAGGTTGTGTTCCAATTAAGCGTCCAATATATATTATTTTTAAAAGGTAAATTTCATTAAAAAAAAAAAGAGCCACAAACGGTCCTCACAATAAGGACCCCCGGGCACAAAACGACGTTACATCAAGTCTAACGAATATTTACACCACACATTCCAATCTATATCTTTCAAACTAGATCTATTCCTGAACCAAAAATGCGATGTCGTTTTAATGTTTTCCACTACTTCAATAGCTCTCCGACTTTTGCCTTTGAAAATTCTATCATTACGTTCATTCCACAACGCCCATATCGTAGTAAAGATAATACCTCTCAAGATGTATCTCGTTTGCTTCGTTGTAGCTTGTAAATTCACCATCTTCAGTAGATCCGACACCTTGAAAGCAAATATAGGAGACAACCGGCACCAACCTTCAATTCTAGACCAAATCTCAGCTGCGAAGAAACACCCGGTAAAAAAATGAATTGTCGTCTCCAAATCCGAGTTACAAAGAACACACGAATCACTCGGCAATGCTAACCCACGTTTGATCAGCGCCAACTTCGTCGGTAGATGATTAAGCGAAGCTCTCCAAACCATGATCTTACATTTCAATGGTACCCACCCTTTCCACTTCATTTGCACATTATTAATCGGCATAGGATAGCTCGTAATCAGTTTTTTGGCTTTGTTGACATAAAAAACACCATTCGCATCGCCCTTCCATCTCCAATCATCGATACCCCCTTCCAATCATAGTCATGAATGTCGGACAGCAGGCTAAACAACCCGTTGACCTCTTCTAGAGTAGAAGTAACCAAACGCCACTCCCAAAACAGATTTTTGTTACTGTTTACCACTCGTAACCTGGAAGAGACTGTCGCCCACTTCTTTTTTTTCAGCCTGAATAAATGCGGATATGTTATTTGGAGAGGTTTATCTCGAAGCCAAGAATCTACCCAAAAATTGATTGTCGACCCGTCGCCCAAAACACCAACGAAATAACTATTAAGCGTGTTACCATTCCAAATCTTTTTCTCCCTTATTTTTACAATTTGTTTCCAACAACCACTTGCCGAAGAAGTACATGGTAACAAAGTCCATGTCCTACTCGACATGTGATAACCCATCACAATTTTCTCCCAAAACCTCCATCATACTATCCACCTCAACATCTTCGGTTCCAACCCCGAATAAATTAGATTTATGAAGGTTGATACGTAAGCCCGAACACAAGTAAAACACTCTAAGAATCCGACCCGTACTCTAAAAATTCTCTTGAGACAACTCTCCCATAATAAGAGCATCATACGCATGGAATAGATGATTAATATCCGCTTCATGAACCGAAAAGCTAATGCCTTTGAGCTCTCCAAGAACCTTTGCTTTCTCCAACATCCAAGAAAGGCATTCAATGACAATCAAGAATAAAAAAGGAGAGATGGGGTCACCTTGACGAAGACCCTTTTCGCTATTAAATTGGAAGGTTGGCTAACCATTAACAAGAACCGAAGCTCGAGTCGACTCAAGAATTCCTTTAATCCAAGTATACCAAATCGATGGGAAATCCATTTGATTCAAAATAGATAACAAGAAATGCCAATTGACATTGTCATAGGCTTTCTCAAATTCTATCTTCAAAAGAAACGCCTTTTTCTTCCTTTTTTCAACCATTCCATAACCTCATTAACCACAAGCGGCCTATCAAGAATAAAACGATCGGACAAGAAAGCCGATTGAGACTCCGAAATCACCTTTCCCAAAATCTTCTTAAGACGATTAGCAAGAATTTTGGAAATAACTTTGCTAATCATCCCAATGAGAGTAATAAGCCTATAATCTTTGAGTCCCAAAGGCGATTTTACCTTAGGGATCAAAGTAATAAACGCCGAGCCACAACCCAAATTAATAATACCTGTCACATGAAATTCCTCCATAATACGATAGAAATCCTCCTCCAACAAATTCCAAAACCGTTTAACAAAACGGAAATTAAAATCGTCAGGACCTGACTCCTTATTAAAACCACAATAAAAAACTGCATCTTTAATTTCTTGTTTGAAAAAAACCATAGCAATCAAAGAAAAACCATCTTGTTCATTCATCCACTTCCACCCCGTACAAACTATATCCAACCGAATAAGAACATCCTCCTTGAAGTGGTCTCTATAAAACCGCAACACTTCTCGCTTGACAAGTGACGGTTTGGAAATCCATTCACCTCTAACCTCAAGACCCGTAATCGTATTTCTTGCTTGTCTACCATTAACAACACAATGAAAACACTAGTATTTTCATCTCCAAGAGAAGCCCATTTCACCTGTGATTTTTGTTTAATATCACGAGATCTATAAAGCTCAATCTCTTGAAGACTCTTCTTACATTTTGACCAAACCCATAATTCCGACTCTTCTAAATCTTTTTGTTCCATCAATAACTCCATTTCCTCCTTCTCTTATTTTAATTACCTTTTTTCGTCTTGAACTTCCTTGACTCTACACTCTTTAATCCACACTTTAAGCCTTTCCTGAAGAGTTTTCAGTTTCCTTTTGTATCAACCGGACCAACATTTCTCCAACCGATTAAAACAGAATTAACCACCTCTTCACACCCCCCGGTCTATCCATCCACGAATCAAACCAACGAAAAGGCTTCGGCCCAAAATTTGTATCATGCAAAGAAATAAGCAATGGTGCGTGATCCGAAAATTATCTTTTAAGGGCTCTTACACAAGCACTTGGCCATTTGTTAAACACATTATCACAAACAAACATCCTGTCAATTCTACTCAATTTGCATTCACCTCGCCGATTGGCCAAATACGTATATTTCATACCTTTCAAATCGTATTCACGGAGCCCTGCTTCATCCACAAAATCATTAAAATCTCTAGCACAAACCGGGTCGAAGACTGAGTTTTTCCTCTCACCCGGATCTCTAACTGCATTAAAATCCCCAAAACAAACCACCACCCTTGAACCGCTTGCATCACCTAAATAATTTTAGCCAAAAGGTTTCTTTTTTCGACATTGTTTTGCGGAGCTTAAACATTAATCAAATTAAGGCGACTCTTCCCATCCGATAAAATACCCAGACTAGGAGAAAATTATTATCTTTCACTACCATATCTTTTGACAAAAACTTCGGATCCCACATACTAAGTAAACCACCCGAGTTCCCATTTGAATTAACGCTCTCATAATCATATCCCAAACCTCCCTAATAATTCGACACCATACTAGGAATAATGTTACTCAACATTGTTTCTTGTAAACCAATAAAGGAAACCCAAAAATCATTCTTTAATCTCTTTATCCAACCCGCCTTCCCAATAGAACCAAACTCATGAATATTGACGGACAAGCAATTCATATCTTACCACCTTGTAAACCCTCTTGAACTATCGACTCCCGAATCATGTTATCTTGTTCGAACAGTTTGACCCCCAAATTTCCCCCCAATGTTTTTGTAGCTGCAATCTCGTCTGTTTGAACTCGAGTTTCACTGAAAACAATTGATTGCTCTATATTCTCCATATTACCCGAATAGGTTTCTTCAATAACCACTTGATCAACTTTGTCAATGGAAATAGGTTTGCTGTTTAGATCAAACGAAATACTCTGCTCCTCATCCGAAACTGGATCATCATCATTAAGGCCAAACAAACTATTAAGCCCAAATAAGTCATCAAAATTTTTGGGCTTTTTGACAACTTTTAAGCTTTCATTGCTGCTTGTGTAATAATTAATGACCAGCCCACTTCACTTTTTTTGCACTTTTTCTTTTGTTGATCTTCGACTATGATGGATCGACATTATTCTTATCTATTAATTGGTCAAAGTCAAAGTTGACTGCAGGGACAAAATTATTAGGGAAAATCACCAAATTGGCCATTGACCAAGCCATTTTACCAAAATGGCCAGCTCAACCGTCTTTGGAGAGACGGTTGCTAAATCCCGAGACATCTTTAATGATGGATCACTAGCTGATTGCCACCTCACCTGTCTTTTTCAAAGACGGTTCCCAAATCCCAAGACGTCTCTATGAGGCTTTAGCCTACACACTTCCTAACTCTTTCCCCCCCTCTCTCTCACACACATCTCTCTCTCCTCTTTCTTTCTTTCCCTTTCTCGTGAGAGTGATTCTGATTCAATTTAAGAAATACAACTCTTAGATACATGCGATATTTCTAATTTGATTCCATTTAACATCCTGATTAAGAAATACAACTCTTAGATACCTAGGATATTTCTAATTTGAATCCATTAAACATCATGATTACGAAAGATTAGTTTATAAGAAAAAAACGTCAAACAAGAGTCCTACCAGGAAATTTCCATATTTTAATTTGATCATAGCAGTTTGTGGAACTTTGTCTGTTTTTAAGGCCGTCGGTTTGCTTCCGGGATGAACGTAGCAATCATTTAAAGGATCCAGAAAATGAATAGGTTTCTCATAAGTTTCATATATTAAGGACATCAAGCTTCTAGTGTGGTTCAGGCCTTCAGGGAGACTCTGCTGCAAATCTAATGACTGGGAGCAGACTATTTTAGTTGATGAAACTAGAGTTACCGGGGATCGTTTGTATGGTAGAGCCTTTCGGGAAGCCATGGAGAGTGTAGGAAGAAGATGGAAGCAAGGAAAAAGAGAGAGAGAGAGAGAGAGAGAGAGAGAGAGAGGGGAAGAGAGAGAGAGAGAGAGGGAAAGACTTGGAAAGTGTGTAGGAAATTTTTTATTATATTTTTGACACGTGGCAATCGGCTAGTGGTCCATCATTAAAGCCACACGGAGACGTCTCGGGATTCGAGAACCGTCTCTCCAAAGATGGTTGAGTTGGTCATTTTGGTAAAATGGCTTGGTCAATGACCAATTTGGTGATTTTCCCTTCCTTATTATTATCATTTTCAAAATTCAAATTCCTTTCCATTAAAGGCCTTGATTGACAATCATTAATGCCATTATTAGGGCATTCATTCCTTTCCATAATTAATTGCTCGACATCACAGCTGGCGTCATCAACGATTTTGACCGTTTTGATCGGCTGCTCTTTCGATAATTCCTCAGCATCCGAATCTGCGGCTTCCACATCATCATTTATCGAAGCATCATCCTCCTGGACATACTTTACTTTATAGAACTCGAGAATCCATTCACCTAGTTCCTCCATCACCCATACACGGAACTTCCGGTTCTTCCAGTTCAATACAATCTCCTCAGAAACTCGCCATCACCAACCAAGACACCCACGTATTCAAAAGACAAGTCAGGGTCTCTTTCTGATCTATTCGCCTTGTGAACCACCTTGCCGAACAGACCACCAACGACATCAATAACTTCATTGCTTAACAAGTGCAAGGGAATACCTTGCACTTTCAACCATGCCATTCTTTCAAAACCCAAAGATTGGCCCTCCCATAAGCTAATCAATGAAAAATTGTGGGTTTAAATTGTCTAGTCCTCCTAGATATTGTACTCTCCCTAATACATGCAACGTAGAAAACGCGTTGACATGGCTGTCAATAGTAATGGATTTCCCCACAAGCATATCTTTGAACGATCTCTCACCTATTTCAAACTTGCCTGACTTTGTCCCTGATTGTGTCCTTCACCTTCCTTCATGTTCACGTTATCATTCTTTGTAGGAACCGGCTTATCCCCAGCGGTATTAATTTCACCATCTTCTAAAACAAATCGAGCAATATTAAACCATAATTTATACTCTCCCATATGAATACTACGTAAGTTTTTGAGCAATTCTTCTTTGTCTTTCACATCCAGCATAGAAACGGCTATCTCTTTTTCTTGCAATATACATATAAAAAATCTGCCCATACGACTGAACTTGACTCGCTAAATCTGTCCCGCTACATTCCTCTGGAAGATTAGTGACGAAAATCTTTGTAATACATACAATGTTGGACGTTTTCCGGGTAGGATTCAGGCGGCTGTCCATTCTTTGAAAGGATATATTTGGTGGGTTACCGATTTGGATATACTCCAACCAACTTGATATTGTGAATTCCAAGAATCATTTGCTTTATTGCATTGCCGTTCAAAAAAAAAAGCTCATTATAAATGAAAATGACTAATCAAATACATGTACTTGCCATAAAAAGATGACATTACTTATTTGTTACCCTCTTGAGGTCAGAAAGATCAACTTAAGACAGTTTCATTAACTAATATTGATGACACAAGTATGCATTGATTAACTACAAAAACATCATTCAAACCCTACACATAATCAAACATTTCCACCATTGCTACAACCTTCATTCTTCAGGTTACACCATGTCACAAATTTGAATCCTCAGATGATTCTGCAAATTCTTCCTTGTACATTTCCTCGATCATCGGTTTCCATAGTCGAACGCGAGCATTTATGAACCAATTCGACACCTAAAACATCCTCAACAACATTAGAAACAAGGATCCATTCACATACATATCAATGAGTTCTTTAACAGAAATCACTTACTTGATTCTTTGACAAGCCTGTTTGTGATGCCAACATAAGTTTTTCATTGTCATTCGGGTACCTGTCACCCGTTACAAGAATCAATTAAAGAATGTGTCAAATGGGTTGAAAGTCGTTACCAATGTTATTTGATATATAAATGTTTTGACCCGTAACTCAACCCGACCAAGTTACATTTGTAATGTTTGCTTACTATAATTTCATTTTTTAATATGACCCATTTTGACCCATTACCCATATTTGTCAAAACCTGTTCGGATCTTTACTAAAATGACCGCTTTTTAAAACAACTCGTTGTGACCCGTTACCCTACCCACCCATCGCACTTACGGATGGAGGAAGTGCTCGAATAGCCAGGACCGCAGGATCAAGACAGAAGTCTCGGGTAAACCCCTAATGGGCCTCCAAGTTTGTCTCGGGCAAGCGATCATTCCAAGCTGCTGAAGGGCTACCCTATTGTGTCTATTAGTTTCTTTGTCAAACAAACTGAGCTGCGAAAAACCCGTGTTGATTTTCGGCAAATCTTGCATCATTTTCTTTCGCGTCGCGTAAATTTGGGACAAAATCGCTACTTTTAAGCTCGAAAAGTGTCCCGACATCGCGTTGAGAGCTAATGCAGTGTATGATTTCCCTGATCCTAGACCTGCATTTAACTCAAAAGAAGAAACCACATCCTCTAGTTGCTGATAATATTGTTCATACCTTTTCTCAACCTAAAAATCAACAAAAAAATAAACCAAAAATACAGTTAAATAGCATTTTTTTTGGTTAAAAACTACTTTTTTAATAAATAACATGACTGAAAAAATTAAATCAACATAGCGGGAAGGCGAGCAAAAGTCATTAAGTTATTTAATTAGCACAGTTTTTTTTCATAAATAGAAAGAAAAATATAAACTATACTTTTTTTAATAGTTAGAAGCTTTTAAATATAAAAAAATGTTGAAATTTAATGTTAAGTTTATTCATCATCTTAACATTCAAGTCATGTATAACCTTTAAAACTTTTATAAAATGTGTATATGAATAAATTAATTTATTGGTTTTAGTTACATTCCATACACATTTATATCTAAAGAGTAATTTTTTTTAAAAAAAAGTTTGTTCTCCCAATATATTTATGTTATAAAATATAAACAATACCTCTTCTAGTAAAGAAATGAGCTTTGCTAATGTAGCTTGAAGTTCTTGTTTCTCCAATGATAACCCACCATTACCACATAGTTCCATTTTCAACTCAGAACATAATCTTAATGACCCATGTTGATCAGAACATGACAACTTTTGCACATAAGACTTGTTGATTGACTCAAGATCCTTCCCATTAACTCCAACCATTTCTTCAAGTAAAGCTTGGGTTGGTTTTAAATATCTTGAACTACCTATTGATGATGGAAGTGAATCTGTCCCATAATATGTATAAGAGCCTTGGTTGATAGAAGATGAAGAAGATGAATATGTTCTTGTTTTTTCATGCAAAAGATTTTCTTGGTCTGAAGGCATGTAACATCTTGAAGATGGTAAGAGAATATTAGAGCCTAAAGTGAGTGAAAGCTTTTGAGTTTGATGTTGATGTTGTTGGTGTTGGTTGACTTGTGTGTCATCAAGAGAGTGAATGGATGGAAGGATGTTTAAAGATTGTTGTGGGTATGAACCAAGGTTTCTTAAGTCAACTCCATAGGTGTCAAAAGGTTGACTTTCATAGTGTGTAGGGTTTGATATGAGGAACTGGTGAATGTTATTAGGGTTTGAAGGGGAATCTGGTGCAACCATGGTTAGTAAACAAGGTGGTTCAAGATTTAAGAACAAGAGAAGCAAATAACACCTAGGTGTTAAAGATGCAATGTTTGCATGTGGGGTTGGTTTATTAGTTAAAAAAAATGAGATCAAGTAGGTGTCTTGAGTTAAATAAAATGAAGAACTTGATGGGAAAGAAGAAGGATGAAAAACAAGCAAGTTTGGGATTTAAAGAAGTTTGCAAAATGTGGAAAGCCAAGACAATCAGTGTTTAGAGTTCCAAAACATACCTCCACATTTTGCAAATATGCCTCAACTTTGGTTAAAAGGTTGCTACATTTATCCAAAAAAGAAAAAAGATTCTCTCTCTTTTTTTCTCTCTCTAGGAAGGTGTGTTGAGAAGCCACTGAAATCATGCAAGCAATAGACCTCTGCAAGATCTATGCAAAGCAACAAAACCTAAAGAAATCGATCAGCTAAAAAATCAAGTGAAAATTTTGTAAAAAGACATGATTTGATAAAGAATGGATGGTCCCCTACTTCTTTCCCTGACTACAAAACAACAACAAAAGCACCAGCAGCTTTTTAATATTGCCTGCTGGCTAACTACAAATTTCTTTGGGGGACTCAAAAAATTAAAATATAGAGTGAAGGTGGGCTATCTTGTACCCTATTTAATGTTTTTGAAATTGTTTGTATCTATATTATTAGACTTGTAGAGAATATTTAAGTATTTCTCAAAGACAATGTTTTTAGTGGGTTTTATATGAGGTTTTTGGTAGGGAAGCTATTGTAGGGTTGATTTATACATGAGGTTTTTTTTTAATTTTTTTTTTCACAACAAACCTCTAAACACTTAAGAGGTGGGTCCGGGTGGGGGGCTGGTATATATATTTATTGAAATAAAAAGATAAGTAAATAAAAATAAATGTAAAATGTGGTGATGATGTGACAATGTTTTTAAGGGTTTTTGAGTTTCCTTATTCGGTGAGTTTTTAATGTTTTTGAAGAATAGATGCTTTTCTGATGTGGCAGCTGAGTGGACATGTTTTTAGGATTTTTTGTGATCCTTATTGTGGATGGTCTAAGTAAGCAAATCGCGTAGCAAACGTTACAATACAGTCGATGAGTGTGACCAGATGTTAAGGGGTTCAAAAACGGAAGCCGAAAAATTTATTTATTGGTGTGATGAGAATGATTGATGTAGATTATTGTTCAAATTTTATTCTTTTTGGTTTCCTTCATTAGTCAATTGTCTGAATTCATATATAATGTGTGAATTGTGATAAGATCTCTTAGGCCCACTGGTTGATTAAAGTGTCTGTACAATCTTTGATATTCCCAGTTTAATTCCATTTGGAAACCACACTCTACCCCTACACCCCCCAAGGCCTACCCTTTTAAGACAGTGAAAATGATCCCTTCAAAGGAGTCTGAATCTTTGGTCCGACACACTTGTGAATGCTTACATGCATGCAGTATGCTAAAATCAAAATGTTGACTGTGCTGTATTGTTTTCAAATGATTATTACAATAAATATGTTGATAAGGTTATTAGACCCACCCGTAGTGGCACAAGAATTGGGCGTGAAAATGCCTCAAAACGCTTCAAAATGCCCGGAACACCGCCCCTGGAGTGTTTTCCTTCAAAAAATGGGTTGAGCGTGATTTTTTTCACGGCGGAGAGTGGCGTGAAAATGCCTCGTTTTTGTTGAGCCAATCAAAGTGGAGATGGGCCGTGTTTTCCCTTACCACTAGGTGTGGTCTTATATATGTATATTGTTGGTAAACATCATTGAACGGATATATTTGATGAAAAGATATTGTCTACAAATACATTTCATTAAGGTGCGCGGTATTGGTGATGGTTACCACCTCGGGTACCTACTACCCGATCGGCTAGTTGGTCCGGGTGGTATAACCGGAATGAGAAGGTGGGTGAAACGGTAAAAAAGTGACAGTTAGGAATTTAATAAAAAAGAAATAATTATCCCCCATAAATTCATTTAAATACCAACCATCTTTAAATTTTCTCACCATTCTACATTTCTACCTCATTATCTCTACTACAAATATGAAAACAACATCATTTTCAGTCTAAAAAATTGAATGGATTCTCAAAGATCAATTGTAAACAAGAAATCCGGCAAATCAAGAGGAGCAGGTTCGGGCACCAAAGGTTCCGGTTCAAGCGCGCATGGTGCCGGTTCAACCGTGCAAATTGGTTATCAACTGCAATTTTCATGAGAACAACCTCAAATGTTTACATACCTGTAGTTTGATTATCCGCCACAATTTCACAACAAATTTTTACACAACCGCAATTTTCACAACAACTCCACTCACATACTCTACCAGCAGGTGTCGTTGCACACAGTCGCGATTACGAGATAGATGACAATGAACGATATTTAATTAGGGGCCCTCCGCGATCCCCGCATGTCGAGCCGAAAGAGAGGCAAACATACTGTTTTTTCTTTCAGAAACTAATTTCGGTTTTGACTTTGACCGGTTTCAAACCAAAGCAGTTCGGTTCCTCCCGATTTGATCGGTTGAGAATCGGTTTTTTTACCCGTTTTGATTTCAATTTCGGTTCCATTCCGGTTCATGTTCACACATTTTAAAATCATATAAACTACACGGAGTTTAACTTTTTAGTAACCTTTAGCTTTTTTTGTAAACAAGAAAATTTAAAATAAATACAAAGAAAATATAATTTTATTTTTGTTCATAACCAAAATCGTGTTTTTCCGAAACCGATTCCGGTTTTTTCCAGTTCAAACCGGTTTTTAGCGGTACTTGTTCCTGTTCGTTTGACCGGTTTTTAGGTCGGTTTTAGCCTGATTTTTTTGTTCGGTTGCGGTTTGGGATTTTTTGGTACCGATTTTAGGTGAAACCGGTTTGTACCAATTCCGGTTGGGGTCGAGTTTATCAATTTCGTTTCCCAAACCGATTTTTTATTCATCTCTAGCCGGAACGATGACTCCCGATCCATGAAGGTTTTGATAAAGAATATGTTCTTCCCAAAAGACAAAGATCTAAATATACTTTGAATGATGATATTGAGGATATGCAATTCAATGAGACAGAAGAAGATGTTGCGGTGGTACAAGAACCAACAAAATTCCCGGGTCGTGCGAAGAGCATGAACGCAGGATTTAAAGGGCTAGGGGGTGCCCCGCCCCCTGTTTTTTAGCGCAGTTGTAGAAATTTGCGATATACGTAGGTAAATTGACTCCGGGTTGAGTCCGGACCCCGCCGATTTGATCTTCCGGCCACTACTGATAAAAAAATTGAGTCCGGCCCCCTCCGGTTCGAGAACCAAGCTTCGCCACTGGCGAAGAGTGAAGTATGGACGACCACTCAATAAGTAGCTTTGGCTAAAGCATGGTGTTATTGCTTGATGATGTGTTACAAAACACATATCTTTTACTATGTATTTTGTATATTATTTGGTCAGTTTTTTTATTCGTTTTGTGTCATTTTTATTATGTATTTATTATTTTAATTATTTTGTAGGTGTTCGTAATAAATGAACTTAAACATAGTATAAAATAATCAAGACGCGAACACTTGGTTTGAAAACGACGACCACCACTGCTACTAATAATAATAAAAGAAAAGTAAAAAAGGCTCGTGACCCAAGCCCATAGAAGCAAACAAGGAGGATTTTTTGAACGGCAAATTATTATTATTGTTTTTTTTGGACGGTGGCAATATTAAAAAGAGAAGAAAACCTATTTTGACTAGGGAGACACCAGTAGGGGTGTTTAATGGGTCAGGTTTGCGGGTTGGCGAGTCTAATCTGACCCAAACCGAAAAATTTTATATGAACCCCAAACCGATTCGAAACCGAAAATTGTGACATACATATGAACCCGAACCTGACCTGAATATTCTCGGGTTAACCCGAACCCGACCTGAATATTCTCGGGTTGATCCGAACCCGACCCATTCAAACTGATTTTTTTATTTTTTCACAAACTAATGTATCAAAATTAAAATTTTACTACAAAAATCACAAACGTATCTAAAACATCTATGTTTTAGTTATAAAATCTAATACCAATTTCTATTTTAAGTTATAAGTGTAGCATAAAATAACTAACCAATTTAATTTATAACAAAAACCATATTGTAAAAAACAATATATATTATAAATATATTAAACGGGTCAACCCGCTAACCCGTCCAGGTTGACCCGAACCTAAACCGTTTAGCTAAACGGGTTCATGGGTTCAACTCAAACCTGACCTGAACCCATTTAGACTAAACCCAAACCTGCTAATTTTGTGTTAGGTTCGGGTCGTATAAGAAATTCACACCCCTAGATAACAGCCGCCAAGAAATAATGAGGCAGTAGGAGCTTGAACGAATAGAAGGAGAGAAGGTGGGATCAAGATTGAAGGCTCGGGTTCGATTAAAATAAATTTTAGTTTTTATATTTATTTACTTTGTGGTTATCAATATTTAGACCATGACTATGTGCTATTTTCAACCTATGTTTTTTTTTTCGTTTTCCATGAATATTATTAGCTAAACTTTTTATGCTATCTAGGTTATGTGATGACTACATGTTAATTTATAAGTTTCAGTTTATGGATTATTTATTGAATGGTTAATGTATTGGTAACGATTTGGTTGGTGTTTATTATGATGTATTTGAATGTTTAAGTCTAATTTATTATTTTTGATAATTCTATAAACATCTTAGTGAATGTCTTTCATGTTTATTAGGGTTGCGTGCTTTGTGCGTGTAGATTAGTTTATGGTTTTAGTGCACGAAAGCCATAGGAACTTGATTAGATAATTTAGAGGACTTTTGTATTCTTCCATTCTTGAGACCAGGAGGTGATAGAATGTTGGGTTATCTAGAGCTTTAGGTGTTAGGTTTTGGGTGAGACCGGGAGGTGATTGTCACACCCCGCCAAGGCGGAAACACGGGGATGCGACGACCGAAAGGTTATCAAGCACAAGGTTCAAGCAATACACATTTATTGAAAATAGTACCACCATAGACGATGGAAACTGTCATGAATTTATTGAAAATCGAACCATAGTGTTAACATAAGAGACATTGTTTTATGGAAACTGAAAACATAACATCTTGTAACTGACAACAACCATCAAAGTGATACCACGGGGTGCATGCTCGAACCCTTCCCTCAATCCTCGGTGGCCGTCCATTATTCACCTGAAACACATGCTTAACGAGTTTTGTCAACAATAATGTTGGTGAGTCTATGGGTTTTGAATGTATAGTAAAATGAACATGTAATTCGTGTTTGACCAATCATAAGCTAGCTAAGCAAATGATTACTGTGAGAACCATGAGTCCCGTAACCAAACCTCTTGACTGTTGTGCCTCGCGCATTGTACACCAAAGACAAAGTATGTACAGTAGAATACTAACACTCTTTTGTATGTAACCGGTTAGAGCGACTATTCAAGGGTGGGGGTGTCAACCCAATAGATCTATTAAAGTGTTCCATGGCTAAATGTCTAGCTAATGGTTACAGTAAACGTTGTACGAGGACTAGTGAACTCATGAACCAAAATGTCTCATGTTCCACATGGTAGTCATGATAGAATGTACACACACTTGAAAATGACAGAAGTATTGATGCATGTACTTTCCCCAAAATGTAAAATAGTAAAATAGGGCCATAGAAACTCACCTGAAGATGATGTATGAGGTCTATTGAGGCTGTAGGTGGTCACGTCCTGACGAATGATACCTTATGATCATTATGGACGTGTTAAGTCATTCGGTTGTTGTTTATCATACAAATTGTTCACCCGAAATTTGTGGACTTGGTTATTGTGCATGTGGGCCACCATTCTTGTACGTGTGTTATCCATTAGTGCTCTAGTGATGTGTTTGGAAATATTGATAGAGATCATGGATAAAATGGACCCTTTTTAAGTTGTCAAGGGTTCGAGTAGTTCCCAATCCATCGTGTGTGATTAATTTGTGATAAAATAAGTACCTTAACACATGTTTAGACCATTACTTCTCAAATCAAAGCTAACACATGTTCTAGCTTTGCTTAACACATGTTAGTATCTGATAGCCGATTATAATACATTTCATAAGTCTTGAAGCCGATTGTTTTATGGTCCTAACTCATTTGTTTTTGACTGAATAAGGTCTCCTAGGATTGCCACATGATGTGTTCGTGAGTTCTTGTGAGAAATCGAGTATAACACTATGCTTGATAGCCTATACGTATGGTATGTTGTAATCACCAAAAATCGGTTTCTAAGTCATGTTCGTTAAGGACATTGGCTCATTTCTTACTAGTAATCACAAGAGTAGAGGTGTCCGTGTGCATTATCAAAACCAATCATAGCTTTAAACCTCTCCTTTTGCATATTACTTTAGTTTGTTTGGATCATAAAAACGTTTCACTAATTCGATTAATTACATTAGTTTAAAACTTGGTTTATCATGACATCTTGTGGCCGATTATTGTTCATCTCATAAGCCTCATTTCGATCGGCCTAATGTATGCTTAGTGAGATGTTTAGCACCTTGTGTGTGTAAGTGTTGGTTTAGAGTGTTCATAGGGATCAAATAGGGGTCGGGTAAACAAGATGGGCCAAGAGTTATGAAGCTATAGGGCTTAGGGAACTTACCAAGAGGTGCTCGGCTTTGGAAGGCCTTGTGATTGCTTCTCCCGATTCCTTTATGGCTTGGTGTCCTCGACTAGACTAGTAACCACCCGAAAGTTATGAGAGGAGTGTAAGAAATGTGGTGTGGAAATGGTTAGTGAAATGTCACCTCCTTTTATAGGTGATCGGCCAAGAGTGGACAAGAACAAATGGGGTAAGTGCAAGCTCCTTGGATGAGGCAATGTCTAAGCAAACTAATCATAGTATTATGAAATAAAGGGACTTATGATTGTTGTCTTTTCTTGATGTTGGCCGATTAAGGATAAGCATGGATATAAAGGGGTGGGTTGACTCATTAAGGAGATGTTTTAGAGGTTTGTTTCTTTCCTCATTTGGTGTAAGTTGACAACTTTCATATCCTTTCACTCATGCCTACCTTCGGCCGAGCTTAGGACAAGGGAAATAGACAAAAATCTAGGTGAAAGGGGTGGCTCCCCATGTTTCATTCTTGGTGTTCGATTGGTACATTGTTCCCAAGGGGTTTGTACTTGTTATTCACTTGAAAGGGATATGAGAGAGGGGTTGGCGGCTACTAATAGGAGCATGTGGAAGGTTTGCTATCTTGGGTAAGGTTTGTGTGATGAGTTTTTTTTTGTGTTGGTGATGTCATGGTGTCAATTTA
Source organism: Ambrosia trifida (assembly GCA_028751855.1). Lineage (NCBI taxonomy): Eukaryota > Viridiplantae > Streptophyta > Magnoliopsida > Asterales > Asteraceae > Ambrosia > Ambrosia trifida. The sequence continues at coordinate 162,049,152 of CM054122.1, forward strand.
TCACAAAGCTTGGACATGCTCTTGATGGTGACTTCCCATGGTTGTTTCGGCCAAAGTATGTGGAGGGGAAAAGACAAGAAGTGAGCTTCTAGATGAGGGTGATAGTTCATAAGATGGTGAGTTTTCATGCTTGATTCTTTGTGCAATTGTCCTCTTCTTGTCCCTCCTTGTTGGCCGTGAGGTGTGGAAGCAAAAAGGGTAAGTGTAGTTGACTAGTGGTGGAGTGAGTACATACTAATTTGGTACAACCTAGGTGATAGGAGTGTGTGTATATGTGTAATTGATGAGCATTTGTGTGTGTATATAATGCCGTATGTGTGCGTGTGTATACCCATGTGAGTATAGCTTGTGTAGTTTCTAAGACAAATAGCTTGGCCGTGATCCAATACTTAACATGTTATGTTAATTAATCGGCCTATTCATGTTAATAGTGTTGTGATTATACATTGTGTCCATTAAATAGTCTCTAGTACACCTTTGATATAGGAATATCTTCCGGTTTCACAAGGGTAAGAGTTAGTGAAGTTCCATGCCTCTTGATGACGACATTAACATGTATTTTGCTTCATATGTGTCATGGGTTTGTTAAATAATATCCCATGGTGATCTTTATGTTCACATACGTGTGTTAGAGGTGCATTATCATGTGATAGGGTGCAATAACCCCTTGTAATGCTTGTTTGATGGCATGTCTGGGTGTTGTATGACTAAACAAATGTACTGTGTTGAGTTCTCTGATTAACTCATGCTTTACTAGACTGGGCGGGGGGGGGTATAGTGTATGCAAATTGTCTAAATATCCACATATAATGACGTAATAAATGAAACATATATGGATGTTGACCTGTTTCGTTGACTGTTGTCACATTCTCCCCTTGTTTTGGAATTTCGTCCGCGAAATCGAGTTTCCCTACTAGTGTCAGTAGTCTTAGGGAAAAGAGTTGGGTACTTGCGTCTCATTTGGTCTTCGCGTTCCCATGTAAATCTGGGACCACGCTTTGCATTCCATCTGACTTTCACAAGTTTAATGCGGCTCCTTCTCAATTTCTGGACTTTCCAATCTGTCACCTCGATTGACTCCTCGACAAAATGGAGCTGGTCATCGATGTGAATTTCTTTGGAAGGAATGATCAAGGATTCGTCGGACAAACACTTCTTTAGGTTGGATATGTGGAAAGTGTCATGAACACCACTTCGCTCTTCTGGTAACTTGAGCTTGTATGCCACGGGACCAACCCTAGAAAGTATTTCAAATGGACCAATGTATCAGGGATTAAGTTTTCCACGTTTGCCAAACCGTGGTACACCCTTCCAGGGTGAGACTTACAAGAGTACCTTATCGCCAACTTGAAATTCGAGCGGTTTGCGACGGAGATCAGCGTAGCTCTTTGACGATCTCGAGCGGCTTTCAAGCGATCACGGATCTGGAAGATCTTATCAGTGGTCTCTTGAATGAGCTCGGGGCCAGTCAAATATTTGTCTCCATCCTCCGCCCAACACAAAGGAGATCTACACTTGCGTACATACAGGGCTTCAAACGGGGCAGCCTTGATGCTGGTGTGGTAACTGTTGTTGTATGACAATTCAACCAATGGTAAATGTGAATCCCTGTTTCCACCAAAATCGATTGCACATGTCCGAAGCATGTCTTCCAATGTTTGGATCGTGCGTTCGCTCTGGCCATCTGTTTGTGGATGGTAGGCTGTGCTCATGTCTAAGCGAGAGCCTAGTGCGTCCATCAGTGTTTGCCAGAATCGGGAAGTAAATCGACTGTCTTGGTCGGAAATGATTAAAACAGGCACGACATGCCTAGTTACAATTTCCTTGATGTATAGTTTGGCAAGTTTCTCCAACTTGTCGGTTTCCTTAATCGGCAAGAAATACGCGGATTTAGTCAACCTGTCAACAATCACCCAAATCGTGTCGTGACCAATGGACGTCTTTGGTAGCTTGGTGATAAAGTCCATGGAAATCTGTTCCCACTTCCAAAATGGAATGTCTGGCTGCTGAAGTAGACCAGATGGTTTCTGATACTCAGCTTTGACCTTCGAACAAGTAAGGCATCGGCTGACGTACGTGGCGATTTCCCCTTTCAGGTTGGGCCACCAGTAAAGTTCCTTCACGTCCTTGTACGTCTTGTCAGCACCAGGATGTACTGAGTATCTAGACTTGTGAGCTTCCTCCAAGATTAGATCACGTAAGTCACCAAAACGTGGCACCCAAATCCGATTGGCGAAATAAACTGTGCCGTCAGATCTTGGTTCCAATAGACTAACCATCTTAAATAACGAATCATTCTCCAGGTTTTCACTTTTTAGAGCTTCTTGTTGAGCGTCGCGGATACGGGTCGTGAGATTTGTATGGATGGTCAAACCTAGTGCACGCACACGCAGGGTCTCAACTCATTCCTTCCGGCTTAATGCGTCAGCCACAACATTGGCTTTGCCCGGATGGTATTTAATCTCACAATTGAAATCGTTCAACAGTTCAACCCATCTGCGTTGCCGCATGTTCAGTTCCTCCTGGTTAAAGATGTGTTGTAAGCTCTTATGGTCAGTGAAGATGGTGCACTTGGTACTGTAAAGGTAGTGCCTCCAAATCTTGAGGGCAATGATCACTGCACCCAACTCTAGGTCATGATTGGTGTAATTCTTCTCATGAATTTTGATTTGTCGGGATGCATAGGGAATGACCTTATTCCTTTGCATGAGTACGCATCCAAGACCTTGATGTGAAGCATCACAATAAACTACGAAATCATCAGTACCTTCGGGAAGGGAAAGAATTGGAGCACTGCACAAACAGTCCTTCAATACTTGGAACGCATTCTCCTGTTTGACTCCCCAATCGAACTTTTTGTCTTTTTGCGTTAAGACAGTCAATGGTTGGGCAATCTTGGAGAAGTTCTCGATGAATCGACGATAATAACCGGCTAATCCCAAAAATTGTCGCACTTCAGTTGGTGTCTTGGGCACGGCCCAATCCTTGATTGCTTCAATCTTTGCAGGATCAACTTGTATACCCTTCTCGTTCACAACGTGACCGAGGAAATGGACTTCTCGAATCCAGAACTCGCATTTCGAGAATTTGGCATACAGCTTCTCACGCTTGAGCAACTCCAAAATCAACCGCAGATGTTGTTCGTGCTCTTCTCGAGTTCGTGAGTAGATCAAGATGTCGTCGATAAAGACAATGACGAATTTGTCCAAGTAGGGCTTGCAGACACGATTCATGAGGTCCATGAAAACTGCTGGAGCATTCGTTAATCCGAATGGCATAACTAGGAATTCGTAATGCCCATAACTGTGACATCCGTCACCTTTCATTTTACCTTTTGTTCAAGTTTAGTCCCTTTTTATTTCTTGTATTTACATTTATAATCCTTGTATTTCGAAGTTTCGATTCAATAATAAAAGTTGCGAACTTATTTCTTGCAATTATTAGCTATCTACTCGAATCGTTGTCTTAACTGAGAAATTCTTTTCTTTTAATAATAATAATAATAATAATAATAATAATAATAATGTTAGTAATAAACATTGTTTTATTAATAAAACTAAACCCAAAGTTATAACCCAAACCATACCCTTTGTACAATTTTCGAAGCCCAGAACCATAAGCCCACCAGATACCCAGCCCAACCAGCCCATTCTCCCTCCTTCCATTCAGCTAAAAAAAAGGGAGTTTGATACTGCCAAGACTCGAACATGAGTCAAGAGGATGGGGGCACATCAACACAAACCACTGGACCATAGACGTCTTTGTGATAGAACCTAGAAACGATAAGCCTTTAAACACATAGGAATATGCTATCCCTGCTTCTTTGTGTTCGCTGCAGGATCCGAACCAAACAGCATGTCGGTTGACCACGTAATTGAACCTAATCATGGAAATAAACTCGTGATTGATTCGTATTAATTGATTTACAGATCATATGCTTCTTTATCACGTTATAACACAACCAAATCATGCCTTAATTAAGAATAATCACGCGTTTTACATTAATCATGGGTCAAACATACTAAATCTACTAATTCGTGTGCTACACTATAAATTGAACCCTCCCTTGGAACCTCTACCCGCTGACTAACACATCCCCATTCCCAATTCTTCATAAAAATCCTTCAATTCTGCGATTTAAGCTTCGGTTGACTATTCCTTTTTGACCAATCGTTCGTAGCTTTAACCACTCTGTAAGTTCAATTGTTTTGTTTGGTTTTGTTCTTCGGCCTATCACAAACAATAGCCCCAAGGTTTCAGGGGCTATTGGTTACGAATTATTAAGATTAGAAAACTAGGGTTCTTAGTTTAGTTTGGGGAAGATGATTGTTTCTGTTAGTTATTTATATAATTGATGAATTCGATTTTAAACAAAGATGTTATTCAGACTAGATGGTTGTGCATACAAATGTAAAACACGCAAACATGAGTTCGAATCTAGGGTTCACGTTTTTTTTTTATTAAAAGGAATTTATGTTAAATCTCAAACACACTATATAATTTCCTAAAACCAAATATCATTGTTCTCAGGGTCCAAACCAGATGGTCTGGACTTGTGATTATAAACACCCAAACTGGGCCAGACTCGGGTTCGAGTCCTGGCACAAACATATTTTTTTTAGTTTTTCTTTATACTTATAATTTAGATATTCTTTTAAAAATAGTTTTTAAATACTAGGAGTGTCTTAAAAATTCTACAAAAATTATTTTAGGTAAATCTCATGACAAAATTTACCATATAAATTTTAGATTTCCAAAAATAATTAATTTATTATATATTATAGATATTGCAAGTTTATTCATTTATAATTTTAAAATTCTATAAAAATATCTAAACGTTCTTATAAATATCAACAAAAGTTATTTTAAACTTGTAGATCCATAAGCATTTAAGAAATAAATTTTATTTCAGAAAAATCATTTGTTTCATATTTTTAATTGATTTTTGTTATTTTAAATCATAAATAAATCATAATAAATTCATTTTTCAATATTTTTATACCAAAATTTTACATAAATTATTTTTGTTCATTTAGAACAGAGATATAAAATTTAATTTGAAATTTCTTTAATTTTAATTTTTTTAAATATTAAAATTATATCTTTGACAAATAGAAATAAATATACTAAATATTCAATTCTTGAGGAAATAATTTTATAAAAATTATTTTCATACTTAAAACCCTATAATATGATCATATTAAATCAAAAACCTACAATCGTCTTCTATTTAATTATTTACCTAATTTCTTTTATTTATTAACAATTTACGTAATTAATAATTAAACAATTACTTATCCCCAAATTTGGAACCCTAGAAGTACTTGTATCCTAGATAACTTAGACTCTATGTTCATTCTCTTACAAATTATCTATTTCTTTAGGTTAATCCTTTGGGATAATCCTAATCCACATCACGTTGTTCGGTAGAGTTTCAAGTTATTACAAGAACTATGAGTATTTCCTATCCCCTTTTTTATCTTATTCACTTTTGGGGTGTTACATGTACACTTATACAAAATACACATACAAGTTCACATTTTTACAATACAATTCTAGTACATTGTGCATTTGCTTACATACGTGCTTTATGCTTAGACATTACATGTAGAATACATTTGTACTTAGTGAAATCATTAACCATGTACAAGTCGACCTTAACATTGGATAGCGCTATTGGATTGACAACCCGCCTAGGTTGATTCTCCCCTTTTTTTTATCGAAGAATCCATGGTCATTGTTAAGTTATTATCCATTTATTGGATAAGTATACCGCTGTTCATTTAGTACATTTATTTATACAGTCACAGGATTGATTTTGCTCATTTGTATGATACATAGTTTACATAATTGCACCGTAGCTTTGCACTTGAATTGTATACCATTTTCCAACTTACTATATGTATTAAAACTAGGAATGATCACCAACATTTCTTATGTTGACAAAACCTATTTTGTACATGTTTCAGGTGCAGTTTGATCTTAGTTCCATAGCATTGGATTTTAGTGCTTGCTTTTAATAAGTTATTTCAAATTTCATGTTTCGTTCAGACTTTTGTATTTTTCCCATTTCATCTATGTAAGACAATTTAAATTATTCAATAATATATTTACATTTTAGTACCATGTGCTTTTGAACAATCGTCACTACGTGACACCTCGATGATTCCGCCATCGGTTGGGGTGTTACAGATTGGTATCAGAGCCATGGTTATAGGGAACTAGGTTATTAGATGAAATGGCCTAGACTATAACCGAACTTCAACTTTCATGCATAATATTCCCTAAATTAACTAGGTTTTAATCCAAGGGATTTCTTAAAGTTGGTGGACACAAAGCTAAAATCTGCGCTTGAGTCAAAAAGTACCGATGCAAAATGATCGTTAAGGAGAAACGTACCCGTAACTACATTAGGATCATCTCGTGCTTTATTGGCTCCTAACACGAATGCTCTGCCACGGGATTGATCCTTGGCCTTGGGACAGTCCTTCCGGAAATGTCCCGTGACACCCCGCATTTTCAGGTTCCTACTTTAACTGAACTCTAGTTAACTTGCATGTTCGTATATGGCTAAACACTTAACTAGGGTTAGTTAATAGGGCATTTGAATGTGTTATGGAACAATAACATATGCTAGATGGTATTAACGTACGTTATAATTAGGAAAGTCTTTGTCTTGACACACACACGAGTCATGTATCCCGAACGTTGGTGATTTGTCAAGCATGCATGATTATATGAGCAATTGAGTGATGATGAATGTGAACTAACATGTGTATGTGAATTACATGTTTATGTGAATTACTGAGTAATAGATAATCAGTACGTAAACCCTACGAAATATGTGCACCCCATGATTAATATGATATGAGATGATAAAAACAATAGTTTTCATATAAGTTAGTATGATTAATATTATCGGGACCATTCTCGAGATTAAAACCTTGTAACGGGCCCGTTTATCAAGAAAAGGCCCATAAACCCGTAACCTAAGCCCATGATCCAATTCCTATTATATTATTGCTCAAAAAAAAAAATAAGAAACCCTAGACCCTTCCTTGCGCCATGAACCATCACCACCACAATCCTCTCAATTATCAATCTTCCAACAACTTTCCTCCCTAATTCAAGTTAGTTTGGGTGTAATCTTTGAGCTTTAAGGATAATTGCATTGAAAGGTATAATCTTACATGCTTTATGATAGTAGTAATGTGCTGTGAAAATATGGATTTAATTCTGATAACATGGATTTGATTGTGATAATATGGGTTTACTATATGATTATAGGCTATTGTGGATGATTAGGGTTCATGAGAAACATGTTATTAGAATTCTGATTTTCTGACAGATTCATTGTGACGAATTGTAGGGCTGTTATAGGGTGATTAACATGTGTAATCTGATTGTTTTCTGATGCTAAAACATAACTTATGATGTTAGCTTTTCAAAAAGTCCAAAATCATGCGTTTTGGACTTGTTTTGATATGTATTCATGATTTTTTAAGTTTAAAGGTCATATCAGATTTTCGGAATTATAAATTGGGTCAACTTTAAACGGTCATAACTCGAGATTTACAAATGGATTCACCTCGTTTGGGTCAATACACAATTTTTGGGAATTTTTCTACTAAACTGACCTGCTGTGGAAATTTTCTGGACATAGCTGTGTTGTACGAATTTTAATAATTTTTGTGTTTGGTTGTGAGACAAAACAAAAATGTGAGTTATCAAATGAATCCCAATGAATATTCAGTAAAAATTTGGGAGTTTAATTCATTTGTTAAGTATTTTAAATAATTCGTTTTCACAGCGTACAATCTGCCCTGAAAATGCAGATTGTGTAAGGGATGTTTATGTGACTATTTGGAGTCTTATATGGTATGTATTTGACATGAACTTGCATGAATACTTATATGAGATGTGTATGAGGTATTAAACTGATAATAATCAATATGAACACCAACGGGATACGTAGGACTTACTTGTGCATATAGAGTCACTAGTTTAGTACCCGTGCGATGCACGGGTTTCGCTACGTTATTGTTCATAATAAATATAAGTTATTATACAGAGGAAGAAAGTTACAATGCTAATTGATTATTGGCATATTAACATTAACGAATATTTTCTAAATGAATTGACATGATTTCTATCTATCTATTTATACTAAGGAGTGTTAATATAACTTTTAACAACTTATACCAAAGGGTTTGACTAAAAGTTATTTGTATAAATATGTTACTTTTGCGATTTAATTAACTTTTTGATACCTTTGTCAATATATCCAACATAATATTTAAATACAATACAAAAACAAACAATTAAGTACCATGAAAAAATAAAACCAAACATAATGTCATAGCTGAATTGCTAAGTTCACATAGTAGCCAATATTAAAAAAAGCAATTAAAATAAAAAATATGCAAAAAGAAATACGACGTAATTATCAAACATATGAAAATTTTCTTTTGGTCTTGCGCTTCTTACTTTCACGTTTCTTCATTTTGGAAACTGAAGTTAGTATAAGCACACCTTCTGTGTTGAAGTACCTAAAAGTGGCAAAATCACCATTTGCTATTTCATTTACCTTCAACCAATCACCCCAATCTTGTATAGCAAATCTAATTTCTCCATTTGACATTTCCTTACGAAGCGACATTATACATTGAGTACCTTGAAGATTCCTTACAGTAATGAGACTGTTTTTTTTAAATTCCGCCATCTTAACAATTCTCCTTGGAAGACGCTACATAATGCAAACATATAATGATTTATAATGAATTCTAAATTAACATAAAAATATATTAAGTTTTTGAATAAATTAGTAATATTGATAATATAAACAACAAAAAAAATACTCACAAGGCGGTTTCGAGCAATTATGATGAACTCATGATAAACTTTGTTGGCATTTAATGTAGATATCATGTTTTGAAACCGGACATATCCTATATCTCTGTCCGTAACATGAGGAACTTTTTCTTTCGAAATTATAAATTGATAACCATCCTCAACAAAAATGCTAAGCTTAATCTTTTGGGAATCAACCTGATGACATACAATCAAGTATGGAACCAAAGGCAAGCTTTTGAATAATTCTGACCAACCATTAATAAACACAAACTGTTTATCAAATTTTTCCAGCCTCACTTTCTTCTCAATAACATCATTCAGAAAAACTGAAACATCCTTGTTTTCCACTTTATCGTACTTCATGTTTTTGGTAAATAACTCAGGAATAATCTGCACAGATAAAGAATAATTAACATCGTATGAACAAAATAAGTATATTCTTTAGCTAATTAAAACAAACAATACCAAGAAGTACGGTGTATCTTGATAAACGCGATGTGCAAATAACGCAACATGTCGTTTATCTTTATCTAAAGCTGCAGCAGTAATATTCATGTTGTTCCTTCGACAATCATCCAAGCTATTCCATTCAATTCCAAGAGGAAAAACGTCAAGCTGATACGCATGCATATCATACGGGTTAAAAACTAATAAATCTCCCTGATTAAGTTGTAGATCCTCAATCATCGTCTTCCAACCTTCGGAGAATACCGGTTCACCATCTCTTTTGGATACACGTATTTTGTAAGACTTATTAGCATCAACTTGTATAACAACGTTACAACAAATACTTTGAAGATACTGAGTGAAAAACCAAGACGGTAAGACCTGCATTTATGTGAAACATATCAAAAAATAACATATAATGTCCATAATAAAAATTTTAAACAATGAATAATCATAGATTTTGTAATACCATAAAGTGTGCCACAACGTTAATTAGCTCTATATAAAACGATGGAAGCATCTTTTCAACCTGTATACATATGAAATCATTTATAATGTTATAAAACAATATCGAACATCAAGGCGTAGACAACATACTAATGTAAAAAAATGGGAATTTATTAAGCGAAAGTTATGTTGCGATATTATTCACACAATTAACGTTTCAATTATAGCTTCAATGGACGTTAATATTATTAAAACAACAAAGGCTTTAAGTGTTACAATGAAGACATTAGACCATATAATAACAAAGATCTGCTCATATTAAAATTCAAATTTAATGGTCAACAAATGAGATAAACTTTAGCCGAAATTATATGTAATTCAAATCACCAATTAAGCAACTTAATTATGAATCCTAAATTGTAATAACATTTAGCATTTGTGATAACCTAAATGACTTATCTACAGCCGTTAATAATACTTTTCATTATGCCTTCTCTGCAGCAACTTAATGCGCAACATATGTGATAATCGTTATACAAACTTAATTGTCAATCAAATCACCCATTAACTGTGCGATTATAATGACTTATAAATTGTTAAGTTTACGCATAGGTGAAACGTTTATGACTTCTCTGCAGCCATTAATCAAATTCATAAAACTTCCATGCTCATTCTCCTATTTGTCCTCCAATGGACCAATAATGCCGTGCAAAGTGAAGGAAAATTTGCAGCCATATTCAACAACTCCTCTGAACATGGATCGGATGTTCTCAGCTTCGTCTTCCTTTCTTGTCTTCGTTCGCCGGTTCATCGGTCACCCATGCCTAGAGAGCTTCAAATTCAGCTTCTTCGGCAGGTGAGACATATATTTAAATCTCAGTTTTTTTATATAATCTTTGGACTAAATTAAAGGTGATTCAAATCACAAATTAAGCAACTAAATTAAACAGATTAATATACAAAATAACAGTTAACAGATTAAAACTTAACAAAAATAAAATCATCTTTATCATGAACAGAAACAATATTGGCTCGTTTATAACAATTAACGAATTTGCAGTAATCGAAGATCGGACAACATTTTAATGAAGGTAGCAGAATTGAATTTAAGTATGACTTACAGGGGATTCACGTGTGAAGATTAATTGACTAACTTGTGTGCAAGCTTCGGCTTTGGTATTCTTTGTATCAAAGTAATAACTTTGTTAGACAATTTATAATAAACATGATGCAATTTTTTTAAAAAAACATATAGATAAAGAGATAAGAAGATGAGAATATAATCATTATCCTTTAAAATTTACTTCAAATTTGTGATAAGATAATTGTATTTCAAATTGATGATAATCCACTAATAATTAAAGCTTCAATGTATATTGATGTAGGATGGAATGAATCCACTAATCGTTATTTTAGATTATACATCAAGTTTTATATCAGCTAAAATAAAACTTGAATATAACATCATGACACGTGAAGTTAAAAAAGAGAGTAAACAATATATGGATGATCAATCTGGACAAATTGTAGGCATGGACTAACATTAAAATCCATGTAGCTTGAATTTTTATCGACCTATTTTATAATTAAAAGATTAAAACAACAAAGAGATATACTTTATTGATTTTATTATATGATATGTAAAAAAGGAATTATCAAATTCATTTAATCAATAAACATAAATAAAATGACGTTCGTGATACAATAGAAAGAAAATTCAATTACTTTAAGTGTCTAAAGACTTCTTTGTAAACAACATTGGTCGTCTTATTCGTAGCTTCACCATCTTCGTCTAAAATTAGTAATTTTGCTCCGGATCTACTCTTTACTCTTGAAAGAGAAACATGTAACTGTCCATGGGTGAATACAGGTTGTTTTAAAAACAAACCAACTCGAGCAAGTGATTGTCCTTGACTTTTATTTATCGTCATTGCGAAGCAAACACATATGGGAAACTGCCTTCTCTGGAACTTCAATGGAATCTTTTTGTCAGATGGTATCATAGTAATTCTTGGAATATAAGTTCGGGTTCCAATGGTACCTCCTGATATTATTTCAGCCTCTATAACACGTTTACCCAGTGATTTAATTAGTAGTCTTGTACCATTGCACAATCCATTCTGTTGATCAATATTTCTTAGCAGCATAACAGGAACACCAACCTTCAACACCAAACGATGATTAGGCAACCCAGATGCTTTCAGTCCATTTAGGACATCCGGAGAGTATATGTCATCATTTATCTCTTCATTTCTCTTCTCATCCAGACAAAGACAATCCGCACTCAAGTACTCTTTTGCTTCACCAGGAAATATAGATAGCAAACGATCATTAATCTCATGGACCACTTCATTTTTAGGAGCCAAAATTGCACATTCACGGAAGAATTCAGGATTTTTATAGTTTTGTAGAATATCTGGATAAACAAACTCTATTAGACTTTCAATCGGATCAGACGACGGCTTTATTAACAGATCATCAGGAATTTCTATAATTGCTTCGCCATCGTTATCACCTCCAACCTTCCCCTCACCAATGTCCAACAACCATTTTGCAAACAATGCAGTTTCTTTCAAATCACTCGTATTAGATCCAACGGTCAGCCTCATGTTCTTAGTTAACCTTAGCACTTTACATTTGTTCCATAAATAAGAAGAGCTTAAAGCTGCATTAACAATTTGTTGCCTACTTCCGTTTGGAACAACAGGAAGAATTTGTCTAAAATCGCCACCAAAAACAAAAACTTTTCCTCCAAATGGTGTATCAGCATTTGACGAAACATCACCATTGAATAAATCTGACATTGACCTATCGAGAGCTTCAATTGCATGCTTATGTATCATTGGAGCTTCGTCCCATATGATCAATTTAGTTTCTTTCAATAAATGAGCAAGAGCACTGTTAGCTGGGATATGACATTGTGAATCTTCATTAACATTAATAGCAATAGAAAAGCGAGAATGTGCGGTCCTACCTCCTGACAGTAGCAAAGATGCAATACCACTTGATGCAACGTTTAACACAATATCACCTCTACCTCGAATTGCCGTTGACAATGTCTTCCATAAATAAGTTTTTCCAGTTCCACCGTAACCATAAACAAAGAAAATACCCTCTTTCTGACCATCCACGGCTTTCATAATTTCATCAAAAATTTGTCTCTGTTCATCAGTTAATGAGTTAAACATGGGGTCAAATTCATTAACTAATTCCGTACGATCATAATTCAACTCCTCATTGATTAAACAATTCTGAGCGGAAGCTATTGATTGATCATCAGGAAAAGGCATACATGGAAATCTCCTTAAACTTGAGTTATTTCGTAGCATAAATTTTTCAATCTCAGCCAAAGTCAAGTTCATTATCTGATCTTCGGTATGCGATAAATCTAAAGCATGAAAAAAACAAATACAATAGCTTAAAAAACATTAAATATATAAAAAAAATACGGACACAATCAGGAATCAACATGAATATTAAAATACGTTATATGCAAGTATTAATTGAAATCGATGATGTGATATTCTAACTGAAACGACGGCTTTATTAAATGTTTATGATGGTACGTCGAACATTAGAATTCTTTTCCCGTGCATAGAGAATTCCATCAGATAAAATCGTCCATGTTTTCTCCCAAACATAATCAGGTCTGGAAAGAGTATTACACAAAAGCATTGTTCCAAACAAAGCACGAAGAAAACGACCATCCCCACTAAGATTTGCTTCTCTAATTGCCTCAATGTACTCCATATCATCATCTAGAAGTCCACGTGCAAAGCAGGCATCTCTGAATGTAGGAAATATTTCACCATTATAACTTCTAATATCCTCAAAGCATGTCGGTCCTTTGACTTTGTTAAGAAGAATCCTCAAAAAATAAGCCTCTCCAAGAGCGGGAGAAACTGAATGAACACGACCAACTGTACGACCTGTAATCCTTGTCTCCCAACAACGTTTTTTAAGTTTCCACACAAACTTTGTTGGTAATTCCACATAGCTAAGCTCTCTTGCAACTGGATCAGTTTCATTAAGCTTCATCCAGCCTAAAAACATTGATGAAGCCACAAAACTTTTTTTTAAAACATCATCAACATGATCCTCTGCGCCAAATACCACGTTTGGTTGACCTGGAAGATGAAAAGGAAGTCGAGTAACAGAAGGATATCTGTAATGAACATCAAATTTAAAAATTCTCCATGATGCTTCACATGCAGATATGTATCTAACATCATAAAATTCCTTTATCTCGTCCGTTGGTAAATCAGAAACATCTTGCTTATCATCCGGTACAATAGCCATAGACGCTTTATCAGGTCCTTTGTTTATATACTTGAACAAATATTTGATAGAAGCTGCCTGGTTGCACCATTCTACATTGATATGAGCCTGGTATCTCTTTAAAAGATACTTATTATATGGAACAACATATCTATTATCCAACTGAACATCACCCTTCTGAACAAAATTTCCCGAGTCTCGTCTCCTGTATATCGGATAACCTTTAGCATCAATGCACGTTTCAGGTGAAAACTTCTTTGGAAACTTTTTCGTGCATTTCCTGTCACGCATACATGGAGACTTCATATTAGCTTCTCCACATGGACCATGCATCATGTACTCACTCACAAGAAGATGCAATTCCGGATCTTCTCTTTTATCAGGAATCTCAGCAGATATAAACGGTTCTATATGGTCAACCGTCGGAAGCTTGTGATCAACATCCATGAATAAGCAAATATGAGCATGTGGAAGACCACGTTTTTGAAACTCCACCGTGTAAACAACTACAAAAGAAAAGTAAAAACATTTTCAATTACAAAATTGTAGAACGAATATTATGCTTTTATAAATATAATTATATTTTTATGAACTATTGGAAATAACAATACTTGAGTTACACGCTAAAGCCTATCTATTATCGTACTTGAGAAGTGATAAAAAAAATAACAATTATAATAGATGCAATCTTCAACAAAGAAACACATGGTAAAAAACCGGAATTTAATATTTACTTTCATTAAAAACAGAGAATTAAAAAGTAAAAATTTTACTTTCATTAAAAAACAAATAATTAAAAAGCATAAATTTCATTAATAATTTATCAAATCTACTCACTTAAATGGACAAATTCAAATTGATTAAGTAAATACCTGCTTGAACTTTTCCTAGAACTGCCTTTTCCTTTAAATCTTTCAAGAACGTATCAAGCTTCATTTTAAAAATACGGCATAAAATATCAGGCCTATCTTCCGACTTAACTGTTTTATCCTTAAGAAACCTTCTTACCTCCGGCCATTTCGGGTTACATGTAATAGTAATAAAAAAATCTGGGTAGCCGTACCACTTACATAGAGCCATTGCATCGAGGTAATTTTGCATCATATACCGAGCTCCACCAGTAAACAACGACGGTAGTATTACATGTTTACCCGACTTGGAAAAATCTTTATTACCATCCTTATGCTGATTCTGAATATTCTCATATGTGTCACACCTAAGATCACTTTGCGAATAACGTACAAAGTTAAGTCGCTCAGTTTCAATCATGGTGTAAGAATCAACCAAAAATTGCTGAAATAGTCTTCCAGCATTCAGAATCAATGAGAATTTCTCTACCCTATCTTGAACATGGTACGCAAAAAATTCTCGCATAGTACAATACGGACGTTTACTTGTTTCTGAATCCTCTGTTTTTCTATGTGGAATATCTATTCTATAACAATCCTCACCATACGGAAACAAAAGCGGATATTGAAGAGCCAAATATGATGGATGCAATTCACTAATACGCTTTAGAAAACCGTTGTTTTTTTCAACAATAATATCTCGCTTACCAAGAGCTTCAGTAATGTCCCCCAAGATCAAAGCAGCAACTTCAGAAGCTGTTGGTAAATTATATGTCCTACCATCTTCTACTCATTCACAAATGAGACGGAGCTTAAGATTAACATGAGGATTTTCCTTAAAAGAGTCACGTACCATCCTATAAGATTTCACAAGCTGGTTGTTGTTATCTAACATAGCCTTTAAAGCTTCAATGATGGCAATATCTAATGTCTTTGAAGATTTAGTAGATCCATTCCGTTTGTCACCGCTACAAAAAAAATAATGTTGATGTTAAACATTATAAAATAAAATATTGTTACAAAACTAAAAAAAATAAAACTAAAATATATAAATATTAGAAATACATACATGAACAACGAATGTCTATTTGTCACTTCATTATCGGTATCATATATATATAGCTGGTGAAATTTTGGCTGTTCTCCTTCTTTTGGAAGAAGGCTTCCCATTCTATGGTAATTTTGGCCGCCAAGTCTGAATATATAAGGAGCATTTCCCGTATTGATTGTTGAATCAATTGTTCCACCCATAGAAGTAAAAGAGAACATAGAATTAAAGCGACGAATGTCTGTTAGGAAATACTTGCTTATATCATCTTTGCGCCGAAACAGATCTTGATAACTTGATGTGGCATCTTTAAAATCAGGTAGCTCTACACGTCCGTAACCACAACATAGAGAATAACAAACCTTCTGAAGGGTTATTTTTCCTTTACCAGCCTCAAGTTTCCATAATGTTGCATTACAAATTCCACATTTAACAACTTGATCACCATGATCTACGTAATCTATAATTCAAAATATTTACAAAGTAATGAGGAAACAATTTATAAAAAAAAGATGATTCAATTATGTTAAAACTATTACCAACGTATTAATAATTGAATACCTTTAGAGATACCTCTGATTGGCTGTTCATCATCTTCTAAATCTTCTGTCAAGTCAATCATTGGTACGACATTAATATTACTTGCCTTACTTACTATCTTATGCTTCCCGGCAGATAACTTTGATAAACACGAACTTTCATTTCTGGAACCTGAATTTCCAGATGAGGATACCATTGAAGACATTACAAATTGGGAAGTAGAACTTGATGGCGTACTATTATTTTCGATACGAACATATGTACCTAAATAGAAAACAAATTGTATATATTAAAAAATGTTAATATAACTAAATATTACTTTAATCTTTGATCCAAAACACATACCGTTGCCGATATTATTCAACGAACTTGTATGGCTTATTGTGCTAGGAGTACTACGCAAACTCCTAAGCGCATATCTATGTGCCGTTGTATTTTCTTTATCCTTAACAATCGACGACCTTATGTCAGATGCAGATAAATTGCTATTAGAGTTTGGAATGCTTTTACCCTCATTACATTTTCTTTTATCCAAATATATCCTTCTAACTTTCGATTCACAGAAGCTGCAGTAGGAGTAACAGGATCCGGAGTAATAACTGTAAAAAACCATCCAAAGGAGAATGAAAAAAAAATATCACTTAGTTTCTTTACAAAAAATAAACATTGGCCGTAACTTATATGAATATATATATATATATATATATATTTGTCTAAGATTAAAATATATTTTTATCCATACCATTTGTAATTTGTGACAAAGGTGTCCTGATTAAATTACCTACAAACAATTAAACCAACATTATAAGAAAATAAATCAAATACAAATTACCAAACACCCATACTTAAGTAATAACAATGTTACCATCGGATGTTTCATTATTGTTGACAGGATTTGGTAAACATGAAGATGAATGCTCAAATGTTCTTTTAGACATGTTCCTCCAAAACGAAAATATATATATATATATATATATATAAAATGTCGATTACATGAACAAAGTAAACAAAGAAATAGCAACAATAAGAATCATATTAGAAATAAACCTTTAAATTAAAAGATACTACACTTACCTGAATAATATCAAACATCAAAACCTCTGTTCTTGAGAGCAATCATGTGATTGATTATATGCAACCATATAAACATATCAAAAGGACGGTAATTATGATTCTAACTTCAAACCAATAGAGAAGATGATATATGATAATGACTTAAAATGGTGGCCTTTAAATGAAGATTCAAAAATTTCGAAATGTTATTCAATATTTGTAACGTGAATATTCAATATTAGCCAAATCAACTTTATAAGTGAATTTCAAACAAACTGTGAGTATTTTTGGTCAAATCCTAAATTCATATTCACGCAAATATGCCAAGTATTTGAGAGGGAAATGAACAAAATTTTTCATAATTATTTGTAAAGTAGTTGCAATAGATAATGGTGAAGAGTTAGTTACAAAGAAAATAATGCTAGGAAAGATAGAAATAAAACACACCAATTCAAATTCACATTACAAATTATAATAATAATGGAACATATACAATAGAAAATCGTTTTGAATGTTAATCATATAATAACATTTGTTATTTAAACATTTGTTTCACATGTTTTATGTAAATAAACTGAAGATGTACCTGGATAATCGAGGATGCTAAGCTTGTGTCCTATGTGTTGAATTCAATAAACTGAAAATTGCCTACCATTATGTTTTACATTCAATAATAGCAAACAAATCTATTGAATAAACACAAAAGCTAAAGGCGTTTCACTGTGAATGCATGCTTTAGGTTGATTGTTTGAGGATCAAAACGATTCAATATAAGAAAACCATTCACCATTTTATTACTCAAACATAAAGTAGTCTTAGAACGAAACGAAAAAAGAAACAATCCAACAGCGAAAAAAACCAAACATGTCCAAAATAAAAAACAGCAACAACTAAATCAGCTGGTGAATGGAGACTAGATAAATCTATTTCTCTTTTTTTGGAACCAACATCCGCTTCTTCGCACTTGCTCTGCTTGAACGCCTCTCCTCGTTTGTATCTCCCCCGATTCCATCCTCTTTTGCATCTCCGACGATTCCATCCTCTTTCTGATCTGCATCACTAACATTAGAAAGTGAGAGATCCTCTGCTTTGTAAACCTCTTCCAGGTTTCTTTTAAGATCACCATAGGTACTTTTATTAGCATCTTCAGCAACAGTAGACGTTGGAGTGACATTCTCGTCTGTTGACGATTGCGCATCCTAAAAAAGAAAAAATGAATATAAATGAATGCCATCTACTAATACATACCGAAACACCACAAAATAAAATAAACCTCACCTTCAACGAAACCGTATTTGGCTGCTGATCACCCGTCGAAGCATCATTTTGATTTAGATCATCACTCTGATTTAGTAGAAAAAAACATATATAAATAGAATATCACTATCATATGACATGAAATATATAACTGTATTACACATACCTTCTCAACGGAATGCTTATCTTCAACCTTCTTAATAATATCATGTCATAAAGATTAATAACCAACAAAAAAAAGTAATTAAATTTATTTAGATTATACCTGTACTCAGCGTTTACAGGTTCGACCTTGCATGTTTTATTACTACATTTAAACTTCCGCTCAGCAATATCAGGAATTCCATCTGCATTTTCTATTACACCAAATTCCTTTTTCAACTTTGAAATGGCAGGAAGTGCACGCCTCATAATACCACAGTTTTTTAGTACATATCCCCTTAATTGTAGCAACCACGACCAAATGTTTATTCTAGCGCGAAAAAAAAAGAAAACCTTTTAAATAAACAACACAAATACAATTTAAAAAAATATATATTAGTAGATTCACTAATTCAAATTACCTCATCAATTATAGAAACAAACGCTAGAGGACTATATTCAGAATTAACAAACATATCCTCTTCTGAAGCAGCCATGACAGAACCTGACTCGTTACCACTTATGGCCCTTGCGTTTCCATACTTTGCAAAATATCTAATGCCAACAAAAAATAACTTAACATCACAATATACTTTAAAATTTATACAGCGAACAAATAATTTACACGCAAACGGAAAAAATAAAAATTACCGTTCTTTAAAGGTAACGATTTCATCAACTGCGGAGTTAATGAACAGCTTTGTTGCACTAAATGCATTTGAGACACTCCGCTTATCTAAAATGAAAATATAATCTACACTTAAAAATAAACAATACTAAAAATAAAACTCATATCAAATTCATACTATCAGCCTTTAATTACCTTGATGAAGCTTTACTGACCCAAACTGAATAAGTAGAAACACATCCTTCTCCCTATCTTTGCGAGTCATAAATGAGTGCATCTCAATTGCAAATTCATCCCAAAGGGTCACACCAAGCTCCTCATCACTGATACATATTAAAATTAAACACTTTAATAAAAAGAAAGTTAAATAAATATCATATAATGAAATTGCTTAATAATACTTACTCTAAATCAGTCAGCTTTAGGTTAAGCCTTTTCCCAGGTCCTAGTTTTGTTACGGTATCCTCTATGTCATAGCAAATCACGACATATCCAATGAGATCTAAAATAACATTGTTCGAAATCTGTGTTAGTTTTTTAAACATGTACAACAAAAATATTATTAATATGTATAACGAATATAATGTAATACTAACCTATTACTGCACCCACAGCTTTGTTATCTTCAACAACAGACGATTTTCCCATAATTGACTTAAAATCAGTCAAATCAAACCCATGTTCAGGACCACTCCAGTCGTCGCATTTCCTCACAGATGTGCTGATATAAAAAGTTAGTTTGTGGTCATTGTTGACCAACTGAAAATTATTTTTGTTTTCAGCAAGAGAAGGCCTATTTATCAATAAATTCTCATCCTCAATGAAGAATTTCTCAAATCTAAAGAAGAATCTATGCAAACAGCTTGCATGTATTTTGTTTCCCTATATGTTAAACAAAGATTAAGATCTCGAATAGTATAATGTGGTATAGGATAATAGAATTATGAAAATAAAAAAAAAACAATATCTTAAAATTAAAAAATTTCAATTACCTCTTCATCCATAAGAATCATTTCTATGGAGTAGAATTTATTTTCTTCACCATTCATTTTTCGCCTCCACACCTTCAGAATCATGACCTTAATTTTACAGTCATCTTCATTCAACCTCAATGCATTCAACATGGTAACATTTCCATTTGCCATATCTAATTATAAAAACAAAAAATAAGAAAACCAAAAAACTTTGTTGTTAGTATTTATATATATTGTGAATCATTAACATAAATAATAAAATATAATGTGAAATTAAAAAAATACTAACCTCAAGAAAGCTGGTTGAATAATTATTTTCTTGTAGAGAGAATGTGTGAAAATGGTGAACTTTAATGATATATATAGAGAAAGAAGTATATTTAAAATTCAAAAATTTAGAGATAAAATCTCTTTTTAAAAACCGAATTCTATTAAAAGATAAGATTAAGAATTTGAAAATTTAAAGTTAAAGATAAGAATAATTATCTGTTTTTTTAGGAGATATATGTTATTAAAAAATATTATGTTATAATAAACAATATATATTTGATACATAATTAAAAAAATATATCAACAGACAGTTGATTACAATCTAATATAAAAACTAATGAATAAAATCTGATTTTTAACTGAAATATAAATTAAGTGTCCTAATGAATATTTGAAACTGCTCATCTTAAATGTTTATTGCCATTTGACATAACCTTAATGTTGTATGATTATGGAAAGTTGTTTATTGTGGTAAGTTAAAACAATATTGATAACACACTTAACTAAGAAAACTATTATAGATAATGAAAATGTATAAAAATAATATTAGAAATTAAAGCTACATAGAAAACCTTATATTAACCATTAATAAACCAAAATTTGGGACATTCAAGTCTTCTTATACATATTTAGAAGACCACAAAACTTTTAATCCCCTACTTCATATATACCTTCCAACAATATACCCCAACACTAAGTAAACAAAATTTGGGGAATTTGAAGGTCTATTCACTATTGGTTTCATCAAACCTTACTTCCTTACTACGTCATTTCCAAATTACAAACTAATAAACCTACTATTCTAAATTTGTAGCTTCTGACTAAGGAGATGAAAACACCAACATACCTTCCCTTTTGAAATACATAATACGAT
Source organism: Ambrosia trifida (assembly GCA_028751855.1). Classification (NCBI taxonomy): domain Eukaryota; kingdom Viridiplantae; phylum Streptophyta; class Magnoliopsida; order Asterales; family Asteraceae; genus Ambrosia; species Ambrosia trifida. The sequence goes on from CM054122.1 coordinate 162,070,810, forward strand.
AACGCCTACCATTCTTCAAACGAAGCTTCTTCATGCATGACTTCCACTCACTGACAGCATATCTCCTTTTACTACCAGAACCTTCAACACGCAGCTTCTTAGTAATAGACTTCCCATTTTCCACTTGAATACGTAAGCTTTCCACCTTATCAAACTCACAATCCTTTCCAAAAGGGATTGAAAAACGCTACAAAAAGTTAAGTAAATATTAAATAAATTAAAATAAAAACTAAATAAATTTGAACGGATAAATATGTTTAAGTACTAAAAACTTACTAAACGGTATGTCACTTTTTGAACGGCTTCATGATCTGGAACAACATATTGAGATTCAGTATCACTGTCTTCAGATTCATTAGAAGAAAGCTCAATCACTTCATCAGAAACTTGGAATTCTTGTTCAATATTTGCATTCCATATTTCATCAGCGTCAGTCCGCCTTCCATCTTCTCGAAACAGATCTAACTTGAATTCAAACTCAGCAACCTTTTCAAACACCAGGAAATCTCCAATGCGTAATTTAAGATCTTTAAAAACAGTGCTCCAACCATTAGTGAAATAAAATCCAAAGATATACAGCTCAATTAGGACTGTCCATTCATACACATCTCCCAAACGTATGACAACCGGATGTGGAAGCTTACTGTCTTTGAAATGATGGTCCACATAATCAGCAGGCAAATTCTACATACGCCGATTGAAATATATACCAACACATCAGAAAATTATATAAATATAAAATAATTACAAAAAATAAGGTAATTTAAATATTTACCATCAAAGGGAAGAGACTCATAGAATGGCAGAGACAAATAGAGCTTTTGCACATTTTCGTTAATCCATGAACAGGATCTATACATCTCGATCGGAAAAGAATCAAGAGAAAAAGAAAGAATCGGAATTGATCGATATATTTCTCGAAACAAACGAAAAGGAAACGAAAGATGAAACCTAAATCATGGATCAACTAATCCCTCTCGGGGACTTTCTTAAGAATAAGAAAGAAGAACCTCATGTAATCGAAAGTTGGATCTACATTGGATCTCACCTGAATCGCCCCATCTATCTCCACCAATACGGGAATTTGTTAGATACATCCGACGGTTGAACAGAACTTAATATCGTAACTTTGAAAGTAGCATGTTCAAACAACTCAAAGACAACGAAATCGCCTACTATAAGCCGAAGATCTTTTACAACTTGATTCCATCCTGTTGTTATCTGAAATGAGTCTGACTTTTGTTCAACTATTACACCCCATGCCTTATCATCATCTGTGGTTATCAAAACAGGACCCACAGGGTAGTTATGGTCGTAACATGGCGGCAGTTTCTGTTAATTAGTTAAATAAATAAATATTTTGTTAGTATTCTATAATAAACATGAAACTGTTGAATAACAATATAATGAAAAAACAGTTAAAAATACATAATAAAAATTGAAGATAAGATTAGAAAAAATATTACCAAGTAGGTGGCGTCGTTCAAAGGGATAGGTCTAAAGAAAGCAAATACCATTTTTCCAAACTGTTAAAGATTCAAACAGTGTTCCTGTTAAAAAGAAATTAATGAACAAAAAATTAGATCAATCAAGAAAACCTCATTAATATAAGTAATCCAAAAGAAAAAGATGATGAACAGACAATCTGTGCATACTAATCTGTTATAGCTTAACAGGGATCCACAATGCACAATAAACTACATTTAAACTACACCCAAAATATCATAAGTAGAACCAATACAGTGTAAATATTATAAGCACGACTAATGTAAAGATATCCCTGTTATATCACATACTAATCTGATATAGCTTATCAGAAGTCCACAATGCTTTATGCATTACATTTAAACTACAATGAAAATATTATAAGCATTAACGGGATTTAACAGTCAAAGTATTATAAACATGACAAATAGGACACAATATAGCATACTAATACAGATACGGATACATATTAAATCAGTACAGAATTCAAACCAAATATTAAAATTAACTATAATAGCTAAGACATAAAAACCCCTAAATTAAAAATAACATATAAAATCGTCAGATAGAGATTCATATAAACTCAGAAACCCTAATTTATATGTATATATGAATCAATATAAAACGACGGTTATACAAAGAATACATGATTATAAAACCCCTAAATCGGCAAACCCTAATTTTACTTTACAACGATTCACATAAAACGCAGTAATATTGTATATATGAATCAATATAAACGAAAATTTCATACCTGAATCGTTCAGTTCCCCCTAAAATAGACAAACCCTAATACGATTTTAGAATCATTCACATAAAACAACTGAAAACGGATGGATTAAATAACTATTGACAAAGCAGATGAGCGATCAGTTGAAGAAGAAGAAAATTTCATACCTGAATCGTTCGGCGATAATATTGAAGAAGATGAAAGGATTTGTATTAGTTTGGGTTAGAAAGAGAATGATTAGAGTTAGGTTTGGCTGAAACAATAAAAGTCGGATAATTATAACTAATGAATGATTTTAGTGGCGTTAATATGTTGGACTATCCATTACCCAGATCCATAACCCAAATAAATGATCCATCCATTTGAGCGGGAAAAAAAGAAGGTATGCCCTCAGAAGATGACAAGTGTCCCTAAACTACTTTTATTTATATATATTAGTAGATTAGGTGTCACTACACGGTTTGAACTTTAAAAGTCTTGGACAAACGAGTCGTATGGTGTGTTGATTATGCACATATACTCACCTAGTGACATTTGTAATAGAGATTCGGTAGCTCATTTCTGTTTGAGGAATTTGGATTATTCACGTGCAACCTAAGGTGAGTTTCACTACTCTTTTCTCAAAAGCATGCGTCTCGGGTTGAGACAACGTACTTAACTTTTTCTAGTCCGGGTTGGGACTACTATTTTCTAGTCCGGGTTGGGACTACTACTTTCTAGTCCGGGTTGGGACTACTTACACATCCCGGGTTGGGATGCTATGGATCCTTGTGTGGGTCGGTTTTTGCTAGTTCGCAAACTGTGTCCTTGATGAACTAAACCAACTCTATCATCTGTAAGTCCTTCACATACCGAATGAGTTGCCGGGTTATGGCAAGCGGGTTATTAGTTGATAGCGCTATTAGGTCTGACAAAGCTCACACCGGCTCGGGGAGTGCGGGAGTGAACTATAACTTAACAGATTTTATCATTGTTGATAGACAATGATGTAAGGCATGCGGCTCACATTTGTGGCTACACGTACATCAGCAGTTCGGTATATCGGTGTTAGTTATCATGAATGGGTTAACTACCCTTGACATGCGATGAACTAGTGTTTACACGGTTCTTGGAACCAACTCAATACTTGTTTACGTGGTTTTGGAAACCAGCGCATTTACATACTCATTTGCTTTACTTAGTGAACTCACCAACATTGTTTGTTGACCCACGATTTACATGCTTTTGCAGGTAGTTAGCTTCCGATGCCAGGATTAGAAAGCACTGCACACTTCACTGCATTTGGGGTCTTGGGCATACACCTAAATTACATATTATGCTTTTACATTTTCTTTCATATGGTTTTAATTTGAGCGCGTTGTTTTGCGCATGTTTTTTTAAAAGCTTTAAATTTGGTTTACGCTTCTGCAGCTTAACTAAACTTGGTTTTTGAAAACGAACTAAATGGTTTGGGCATTTAGAGTTCGTTCATATGACTTATGGCTATGGGATCCTGGTATGTCATGTGCCTCGTGGTATAAACCCCGTAGTGGAAATTTGAGGGTGTGACAGATTGGTATTAGAGCCATTAGTTATAGTGAACTAGGACTGCATGTTGAGTCTAGTCTATAATCATCATAGCATAAGTACACTCACAACGTAAGTGCACAACTAGCTTTTAGCTACATATATCTACGACATATGATTTCGGGAGATATGTTATCTTCTAGTTCTAGACCTAATTCTGAACACGTCAATGGTGGGAACCAAGGGTTACACCAGGTGGCGTATTACTGGGAGTAGTATCCTAACAAACTTCGTGGATGAGGAAACAACAATTGTGCAGGGGAGAAAGCCCTTGCGATCGTTGTGGCGCACGTACACAGGAAAGCTGCACGATGCGCATGACGTGATACCATCAAACCGAATCAACTGTGAAGAAATTCAAATACCGAGACTTATCCTTTTTCGCTGAGCAAGGAGATAATTAGTTTCTGTTCCTTGTTACTTGATCTTTCTTACTTCCATTTGAAATTCAAACGGGACTGGGTTACACATATAGAACTTATTTCTTACTTTAGTACCTTACACCTAGTATGAGCGGGCGGACGTATGACTGCATATCCCTGTTACTCATAAGTATATGGTAGATTCATGGGAACACATTAGATTGGGGCTTGTTAGACACACTCTTGGGGAGTTATGAAGGTCTGCGATGCAGTGCAACATCTCAAAGGAAGACGAAATCTACTAGTGACTGACAGTCACGATTGGAGGAACGAATGGTGTTGTTGACCATTGAGCTGATTTAACACAGGACCGGAGAAGGAAACTATACGTGATGAGATCCATATAACACTGACACCGCGAAAGAGGAGGAAGAAGGGATGGAAGGAGAACCTGAGCAGGACGAGCACATAGAAAGTGAGGATGAAGGCTCTACTATGTAGATGGAGGGTGGCGACGATTGGCTTCTATTTTTTTTCTTACCCGCTTTCTCTTTTCTTTTTCCATTGTTAACTTAGATAAGACCGAGTTCTTATGATCAACGATAGGGTGGTTGAGGCCCTCGCATCTTTCCAAGCTAGTAAAGATCCATCTTGCTAAATCATTCATTTCCCCTGACTTCCACATATGAACTTTCTTATTCCTTGAATGCACATGCCACAACAACAACCTGCCATCATATTTTCAAGCCTTTTTATTGGTCATAAACCTCGATGATTCCAACGGAATTGAAGGAGACTGTCTGATTGCTTCGATAGTATAAATCTTTGCCATGTGCATTTGCCCCTGGCATGATGGGGTAATGTATGTTACATGCACACTCGATGAGTTACAAATACTTGGATGGAGAACGTAACACCCTGTGGTGAAACCTAGAAATTTTTTATATAAAGACGGTTGGATCTGAGATCGACACCTACAGGAGTTAGCTACTATATGCTCAAATCTATTTAACCTACCTTACTAGCGGATCGAGTTTCTTACCAAAAGGGTTGGTCCCTCAGATTCGTGGCATGGCCACTGCAGCTCACCTACCCAGAATCTAACAAAGCTTTCAACTGGCTTGCAAACACACTGACTAGGCTGTTGAGCATGGTACTTTTCTAAAGCATGGTGCTTCATCTTCCACTTTTGGTAATAGCAAGAGAATGTGGGATAGTGTGAGGTACAAGTCCTTCAACAAACAATAACCACAACGGTAACAACAACAATGGGGCTCGTGGAATAGCAATTGTGATTGGCTCTGGGGAAGCTAGGACTGATAACAATGTCGTGGCGGGCACGACACTCTTGCTTCTATTTTATATGATACTGGTGCGGACTATAGTTTTGTGTCATCGAAACTTAGCCAACAATTAGGGGTGGTTCCTACTCTTCTTGATACCCCGGACTCTATAGAATTGGATGATGGGAAGCCTGTTGAGGTAACCCATATACATCGTGACTGTAAGCTCGAATTGGATGGGCAATTGTTTTGCTATCAACCTCCTACCTATCACATTAGGTAGCTTTGATCTCGTGGTTGGCATGGACTGGTTGTCCAAGCATCCCGCTGAAATTCTCTATCGGGAGAAGATTGTTTGTGTCCCCTCCCAGGTGGAGAACTTTTATCTATACAGGGTAATCAAGGTGGTGCCATGGTGGGCATCATCTCTTCTTGAAAGCCCAGAAGTGTATTCGTAAGGGTTTACCAGCCATTTTGGCTAACATTACTGACACTCAAGCTGAAACTGAAACTAAGATTGAGGACATCCCAGTAGTCCGCGAATTCCCATGTGTTTTCCTAGAGGAACTACCTGAACTTCCACCTATTCGTCAAGTGGAGTTTCAAAATGATCTTGTACCTAGAACAGCTCTAGTTGCACGCGCACCATACCGCCTAGCACCAGGCGAACTTCAAGGACTGTTTACCCAACTCCAAGAGCTATTGGATAGGGGCTTTATTAGACCTAGTCTTCGCCATGGGGAGCTCCAGTTCTATTTGTTAAGAAGAAAGATGGGAGTTTCCGCATGTGTATTGATTATCGGAAGTTGAACAAAGTAACGGTTAAGAACCGCTACCCTTGCCTGGTATTGATGACTTGTTCGACCAGCTTCAAGGGTCGAGTTTCTATCCTAAAATTGACTTGAGGTCGGGATACCATCAACTGAGAGTCCGAGAGGAGGATGTGGCGAAGACAGCCTTTCGAACCCGTTATGGACATTATGAGTTTCTGGTGATGCCATTTGGGCTAACCAATGCACCGGTTGTGTTCATGGATCTGAGGAACCGCGTGTGTAAGCCCTATTTGGACAAATTTGTCATAGTGTTCATAGATGACATACTGATTTATTCTAAGAGCAGGGAAGAGCACAAGCAACACCTGCAGTTGATCATGGAACTCTTGAGAAATGAGCAGTTGTATGCGAAATTCTCTAAATGCGACTTCTGGATTCGAGAAGTTCAATTTCTAGGACACGTGGTTAACGAGGCAGGTATACATGTCGATTCCGCCAAGATTGATGCTATTAAAAGTGGGAGGCTCCTAAGACTCCTACAGAGGTGCACCAGTTCTTGGTCTTGTAGGATATTATCGCAGATTCATTGAGGGATTCTCTAAGATCACTCAACCCCTCACTGCTTTGACACAGAAGTGTATTACTTACAAGTGGGGAGATGCCCAAGAATCTGCTTTCCAATTATTAAAGTCGAAACTTTGCAGTGCACCTATACTATCACTACCTGAGGGTACAGAGGACTTCGTGGTGTACTGTGATGCGTCTATCCAAGGATTAGGGTGTGTGCTGATGCAGCGTGATAAGGTGATCGTGTATGCCTCACATCAATTAAAGGTTCATGAGAAGAATTACACCACCCATAACTTGGAACTGGGAGCAGTGGTTTTTGCTCTAAAGATCTGGAGGCATTATCTCTATGGGACGAAGTGTACGATCTTCACTGACCACAAGAGCCTCCAACACATATTCGATCGATGGGTTAAGCTTCTGAATGATTATGACTGTGCCATCAAATATCACCCAGGGAAAGCTAATGTAGTAGCCGATTCCCTCAATCGTAAGGAAACGAAACTCAAACGAGTGCGAGCTTTACAACTCACCATACATTTTAATCTTCCTGATAAGATACGTGAAGCCCAGAGCGAGGCTTTGGAAGAAGGAAACATCGGGCTTTAAACTTTACATGGTGCTGATAAGAACTTGGAACTAAAGACAGATGGTCTTCAATATTTCATGAATCGAGTCTGGATACCACGTTTTGGGGATCTCAGACAACTGGTGCTCGATGAAGCTCACACCTCTCGACATTCGGTACATCCTGGTTCGGACAAAATGTACCAAGATCTCAAAACTCCTTACTGGTGGCCAAACATGAAAGTTGAGATAGCCACTTATGTTACTAAGTGCTTGACTTGTGCGAAGGTTAAGATTGAATATCAGAAACCTTCAGGCCTACTCCAGCAACCAGAAATCCCTATGTGGAAATAACATGATTTGGGTTATCATGGATCGTCTAACCAAATCGACACATTTTTTTTGGCAATAAAGGAAACCGACTCGCTGGAGAAACTAGCCAATCTATACATCAAGGAGGTAGTCTCTAGGCATGGGGTGCCTACTTCTATTATATCTGATCGCGATGCACGATTCACTTCTCATTTTTGCACTACTCTCCAAAACGCTTTGGGAACTCACTTAGATATGAGCACAGCCTATCACCCACAGACGGATGGACAGAGTGAACGAACCATCCAAACATTGGAAGATCTGCTACGAGCGTGCGTGGTGGATTTTGGCAACAGTTGGGATAAGCACTTGCCTTTGATTGAATTCTCGTATAACAAAAGTTACCACACTTCGATACAGTGTGCGCCTTTGGAGGCACTTTATGGACGCAAGTGTAGGTCTCCCATCTGCTGGACTGAAGTTGGGGATAGCCAGCTAACAGGTCCCAAACTCACGCACGAAACTTCTGAGAAGATAGTGCAAATCAGAAACCGGATGGCTGCTGCTCATGATCGACAGAAAAGCTACGTTGATAAGCGTAGTAAACCTTTGTAGTTCCAGGTTGGGGACAACATTCTATTAAAGGTGTCACCATGGAAGGGTGTGATACGCTTTGGAAAATGGGGAAAGTTGAACCCGCAATACGTTGGACCATTCGAGATTGTCGAATGGATTGGTCCAGAACTTACAGGTTGAACCTGCCTAATGAACTTAATGGGGTACACGATCAGCTACGGATACAACACTGGTGGTGCCACTGGAGGAGATCCAGGTGGACGATCAGCTACGGTTCGTGGAAGAACCGGTGGAGATTCTTGAGCAGGGCGTCAAGAAACTCACACAAAACACTATACCTAATGCTAAGGTACGATGGAATTCCCGTCTAGGACCGGAATATACGTGGAGCGCAGGGATAAAATGCGGCTTAAATACCCACACCTCTTTTCTGAACCTGAACCTGAACATAGATCGAACACTAAACATAAAGCAGCTCGCTCAAAGTGAATTTCGGGGTGAAATTCCTTTCAACTTGGGGATGATGTGACATCCGGGAACCAAGCACACACTTTTCTAGCTGGCTTTATTGTTTACTTGCTGAATTTCGGGACGAAATTCTTTTTAACTTGGGGATGATGTGACACCCCACATTTTCAGGTTCCTACTTTAACTGAACTCTAGTTAACTTGCATGTTCGTATGTGGCTAAACACTTAACTAGGGTTAGTTAATAAGGCATTTGAATGTGTTATGGAACAATAACATATGCTAGATGGTATTAACGTACGTTATAATTAGGAAAGTCTTTGTCTTGACACACACACAAGTCATGTATCCTGAACGTTGGTGATTTGTCAAGCATGCATGATTATATGAGCAATTGAGTGATGATGAATGTGAACTAACATGTGTATGTGAATTACATGTTTATGTGAATTACTGAGTAATAGATAATCAGTACGTAAACCCTGCGAAATATGTGCACCCCATGATTAATATGATATGAGATGATAAAAACAATAGTTTTCATATAAGTTAGTATGATTAATATTATCGGGACCATTCTCGGGATTAAAACCTTGTAACGGGTCCGTTTATCAAGAAAAGGCCCATAAACCCGTAACCTAGGCCCATGATCCAATTCCTATTATATTATTGTTCAAAAAAAAAATAAGAAACCCTAGACCCTTCCTTGCGCCGTGAACCATCACCACCACAATCCTCTCAATTATCAATCTTTCAACGACTTTCCTCCCTAATTCAAGTTAGTTTGGGTGTAATCTTTGAGCTTTAAGGATCATTGCATTGAAAGGTATAATCTTACATGCTTTATGATAGTAGTAATGTGCTGTGAAAATATGGATTTAATTCTGATAACATGGATTTGATTGTGATAATATGGGTTTACTATATGATTATAGGCTATTGTGGATGATTAGGGTTCATGAGAAACATGTTATTAGAATTCTGATTTTCTGACAGATTCATTGTGACGAATTGTAGGGCTGTTATAGGGTGATTAACATGTGTAATCTGATTGTTTTCTGATGCTAAAACATAACTTATGATGTTAGCTTTTCAAAAAGTCCAAAATCATGCGTTTTGGACTTGTTTTGATATGTATTCATGATTTTTTATGTTTAAAGGTCATATCAGATTTTCAGAATTATAAATTGGGTCAACTTTAAACGGTCATAACTCGAGATTTACAAAGGGTTAAGTTATGAAATTTGGATAGTAGGTCAACATTGGAAAAACTAGGCTTTTCCAATTGGATTCACCTCGTTTGGGTTAATACACAATGTTTGAGAATTTTTCTACTAAACTGACCTGCTGTGGAAATTTTCTGGACATAGCTGTGTTGTACGAATTTTAATAATTTTTGTGTTTGGTTGTGAGACAAAAAAAAATATGGGTTATCAAATGAATCCCAATGAATATTTAGTAAAAATTTGGGAGTTTAATTCGTTCGTTAAGTATTTTAAATAATTCGTTTTTCACAGCGTACAATCTGCCCAGAAAACGCAGATTGTGTAAGGGATGTTTACGTGACTATTTGGAGTCTTATATGGTATGTATTTGAAATGAACTTGCATGAATACTTATATGAGATGTGTATGAGGTATTAAACTGATAATAATCAATATGATCACCAACGGGATACGTAGGACTTACTTGTGCATGTAGAGTCATTAGGTGTCACTACACGGTTTGAACTTTAAAAGTCTTGGACAAACGAGTCGTATGTTGTGTTGATTATGCACATATACTCACCTAGTGACATTTGTAATAGGGAGTCGGTAGCTCATTTCTGTTTGAGGAATTTGGATTATTCACGTGCAACCTAAGGTGAGTTTCACTACTCTTTTCTCAAAAGCATGCGTCTCAGGTTGAGACAACGTACTTAACTTTTCTAGTCCGGGTTGGGACTACTATTTTCTAGTCCAGTTTGGGACTACTACTTTCTAGTCCGGTTTGGGACTACTTACAAATCCCGGGTTGGGATGCCATGGATCCTTGTGTGGGTCGGTTTTTGCTAGTTCGCAAACTGTGTCCTTGATGAACTAAACCAACTCTATCATCTGTAAGTCCTTCACATACCGAATGAGTTGCCGGGTTATGGAAAGCGGGTTATTAGTTGATAGCGCTATTAGGTCTGACAAACCTCACACCGGCTCGGGGAGTGCGGTAGTGAACTATAACTTAACAGATTTTATCATTGTTGATAGACAATGATGTAAGGCATGCGGCTCACATTTGTGGCTACACGTACATCAGCAGTTCGGTATATCGGTGTTAGTTATCATGAATGGGTTAGCTACCCTTGACATGCGATGAACTAGTGTTTACACGGTTCTTGGAACCAACTCAATACTTGTTTACGTGGTTTTGGAAACCAGCGCATTTACAAACTCATTTACTTTACTTAGTGAACTCACCAACATTGTTTGTTGACCCACGATTTACATGCTTTTGCAGGTAGTTAGCTTGTGGTGCCAGGATTAGAAAGCACTGCAAACTTCACTGCATTTGGGGTCTTAGGCATACACCTAAATTACATATTATGCTTTTACATTTTCTTTCATATGGTCTTAATTTGGGCGCGTTGTTTTGCGCATGTTTTTTTAAAAGGTTTAAATTTGGTTTAAGCTTCCGCAGCTTAACTAAATTTGGTTTTTGAAAACGAACTAAATGGTTTGGGCATTTAGAGTTCGTTCATTTGACTTATGGCTATGGGATCCTGGTATGTCATGCGCCTCGTGGTATAAACCCCGCAGTGGAAATTTGAGGGTGTGACATGTCCAGTCGCACCACATTCGTAACACTCATTTCTGGCAGGAGGAGTGTTTGTGGCTTTGGCCTTGCAGTTAGCGGTGGAATGACCATGACGGATACAATTCTTGCACAAGATGCTATCACAGGTACCTTTGTGATGGTAGTTGCATTTGCTGCAGTGAGGATGGGGCCTGCTGTATTTGCGTTTGGGCTCCTCAGCAGCAGTGGTAGCAAAAACTTTCACGACATCTTGTGGTCTGTGAGAGGAGTGCTTGCTATTCCGGTTGTCGGAACGTTTGCGCTTGTTCCCGGAACTCTCACTGGCAACTGTAACCTTCTGGTTCAATGAACCCATACGAACCGCGTCGTCGGTCAAACTTTGAGCTAAGGTAACCGCAGCCTGGATAGTGGAGGGTGCCGATGCAGTGACCATACTGCGGATCTTTGGTGACAACCCCCAGATATACCGCTCGAGTCACTTGTACTCAATTGTGACCATGTGTGGGACCAGTCGAGAGAGCTCATGAAAACGAGTGGTATATGCAGTCACATTGGCATCCACCATATCAAGGTTCCAGAATTCGGCTTCCAGCTTCTGCAGTTCGCTTCGAGGGCAGTACTTATCCATGAGAAATGTTTTGAGATCGGCCCAAGCAAGACTGTAAGCCGCTTCTCTGCCCAGGGTTTGTACTTGTAGATTCCACCATGTGAGGGCTTCATCCTGAAAGGTACAAGAGGAGTACTTTACTTTTTGATCCTCGGAGCAACCGCTGATGTCGAGGATTGATTCGGTTTTCTCTATCCACCGGACAATTCCTACAGCGCCTTCAGTACCACGGAAGTTCCATGGTTTGCATGCCATGAAGGTTTTGTATGAACAACCGTGATTAGAGTTCTCAGCCTCGTGATCTGTTTCACTTCGGGGGTGACCGGTACCTCCAGAACCTCCGCTTAAGTCGGTCCGAGCTGCATCGTGTTGAGCAATTGCCTCGGCAATTACTCTAGCCAACTCGGCGGGACTGGATGGTAGTGGTCCGCCTTCGGTCGTCCGTGTTGAATGTCGGGTTTGCATAACTATGAGAAAGAACACAACAAACATGAGTAATGCATATAAACACATAAACATACCATAACCAACCCAATCATATAAATTAAACCATACACTAGCATCATATCATAACATCATTACATGGTTCCCAAAAGTAGTTAAGTTTTGATACAAAACAGGCGGTTAAACCGCAATTAGTTTTAAGCATAATATCCATAGTCACAAAACATCATCAGCCAACACATGCATAATCATCATGAAAACATAATTTAAGAAGGGGGTGGGAAAGCAGAAGCAAGAGTGTTAGGACAAAGAGGATTGGTGAAACCACTTTTGGAAACCTTAGTCTAATTCACTTCTGTCATTTTGGCTAAGTATAGAAGTACTGAAGAGAAGACAAGAAACTGCTGAAGAGAAGATATGAGAAGTGCTGAAGAAGAAACTTCATCAGAAGTTCTGAAGTCCAAACCAGACAAGTTCACTTCAGAAGTACTGAAGACAAACTACTCATCAGTAGTTTGTCATTCATCAGCACTTAGCATCAGATATTTTCCACCGCCTTTTGTATCAGTAGTTTATTGTTTATTATTACTTTTAGCTGTAATTGTTAGTTTCAATGTTGCAACTTGTGCAACTTGTTTCTGATGTTTCTGTACTTGCTTTATGGGCAAGATACATGTATGTAAACGTCTATAAATAGGAGGCTTCAACCTTCTATTTTAGACATCGATTTTAATAGAAAAATCTTCAAACACTTTCACTGTTCTATTCCATTTCAGTATTTATTGTGAATCTGTCTAAGTATCTAATTCTCATTTACTGCTTAGATTCATAATAAATACTTGTCATTATTAGTTTCAATCATCAAGGGGGAGTAATAACTCCTCTTAAGTATAAAAAGTGTTGCTTTAACTTATACATTCCGCTGTGCTTATAATCTGATATACAAGAGCTTGCTAAACACTTAAGTGTCAAAGATAGCAAGTTCTTACTTAAACAAAGAGCAAACTGATCCAACAATTGGTATCAGAGCATTGGTTTATCTGATCACATATCAATCTAACAAATTGAGAATCAGACACAAAGCTCTTATTGATACTCAATAAAAGATCAAAAGTTCACTTTTTATCAAATATCCATCACTTAAAAGAGTCATCTGACAAATCAATACTCTTTAAAATGGATCCACATAATACTGGTTCTGCTACTAAACCTGCCATGCTTGTAAGAAATGAATACAACATATGGCAAAAGAGAATGGCACATACCTTGTCACAAACCAACACAGGTTGTTGGAGATCTGTGATATATGGTCCTCACAAACCAGTAAACATAAATCTTGAAACTAAAGTTGAGGTTCCTAAAGAACCAAAAGACTATACAGATGATGATTTCCTAAAACTTGAGCTAGATGCAAAAGCATTCTCTATGTTGGCAATGGCTCTCCCAAATGAGATATACTCTGGCCTTTTACATTGTGAAAGTGCCAAAGAACTCTGGGATTGTCTTAAAGAACAGTTTGGAGGAACTGAAGAGGTGATTGCCAACACCAGAGAGATTTTAGCTCAACAATATGAGACATTTGCTCATATTAATGGGGAAACTTTAACTCAAAACAATTTGAAAGATTCTCCTCATTAATATCTGAGCTAAAGTTAAATGGTCAGACCTATACAACAGTATCTATGCTACATAGATTTTTAAGGTCTTTACCAGACAAATGGGAAACATACTCCATTGTTTTAAGATCCTCACCAGATTTTAGCTCCCTCACTCTTACAAAACTCCATGGGAGATTAATTACTTTTGAGAGAGAAATTGATCAAAAGAAGAAATTGCAATCATCTGGTAAAACTGCTGATGACTACCTACCAGGTAGTACAGCACTTTTGGGACAAGACTCGCCAACTTGTTCCTATGGATCTTATGACAACATTGACATAACAACTGGGATCTCATCAGAAAGATCTTTCCCAGGTTATGACAATGATGACCAAAGTCAAACTGCTGATAATCTATGTTTTATCATGGATGATTTGAAAAACTTTAGCAGTGATGACTTAGAAGAAATGGACATTTTACACCAACTGGCCATGCTAAGCATTAAAACTAACAAGTTTTATAAAAGGTCAGGAAGGAAATTTCCAGGATTGACCAGTAATACAAAAATTGGTTTTGACAAATCTAAACTGAGATGTCACAAGTGTCAGAAGTTGGGACACTTTGCTAGAGAGTGTAGAAACTCTAGCTTTAACCAATCACAATCTGGAAATAACTTTAACCCCAATTATAATAGGAATAATGGAACTCAAGGGAGTGCTCATTTTGTACAGGCACAAGCTCCTCAACAGCAATACATGCCACAAGTACAATACGTTCAAATGCCTGCTCAACAGATGCAAAGCCAACAATCAATCCCTCCCTTTCCAGCTGCTCAACAACCTCCACAGCCTCAACAACCCTCTCAACAAAGTCTTTTTACCTCAGGGTATGTTGACTGGAGCAGTCTTCCATTTGACACCACAGAGTGCAATCCTGATGCAGACAACAAGATGTTTGACATCAACTGGGGAGAACCAGACAATGGCAGAAAGAACTTTGCCTTAATGGCATTTGAAGGCTGTACTTCAAAATCTGCATTGTCACAGGTATCAAAAGAGTCTTTGACAAAACTTTGCTCAAATTCTTGCAAAGAATCTTTTGCTCTCATAAGAGAGACAAATGTGCACTTACAAGGAAAAGCCAATGATTTAGAAAGAAAATACACTCAGATGAAGTGTGATTTAGAGAGAAAACTTACTGCTAAAACAAAAGAAGCCTCTAAATTAACTAACTCGGCTATTGAAACCCAAGCACAAATTAAAATGATGATAGAAGATCTTGGAAATGTCAGAAAAGAGCTTGCTGACACCAAGATCAGTTGTGAAAAAATGGGTGGATTCTTGTAAGGGGTACCAGCTATTGCTAAACAAACAGAGTGCTTCAAATGTTAAGTTTGGCATAGGGTACCATCATGTTGAAACACCAACAGATTTCTCTCCCAAAACTACTGAAGATGGGAGAAAAATTGTTTCAAATGAAACTTCTGAAGGGAAAGACTGCACATCTTTCCATGAAAACTTTCTAAACAGAAATCCTGGTATTTTCAAAGAAAGTACTTCAGAAGTATTAACAAAATCTGACAACAAGCCATCAGTAGTTTCATCTACATCAGGAGTTGAGACTCTGAAAACTACTGATGGGCAAAATCTTTACACTAATGTCAGAAATTTGCCTTTAGATCAAAAACAAAAGGCAAAAGAATGTGAAATTTGTGGTCTGTTCAACCACAAAACAGAGTTTTGTAGATACAGAAAAGGAATTCAGTTCAATCATAAAATTAAACAACAGGTTGTGGGAAATCAAATCAGAAATGATTATGAAAGAACCTTTAATCCCAAGAAACAACAACCTGAAAACACCTTTTCTCAGAAAAAGATAAAATCTCAACTAAAATCTTTTTCTCAAAATTCTTTGTCAGTAGTTAGACCTGAATCATCAGCAGTTTCACAAACTGCTGAGATTCAAAAACTAATGAACTTGGTACAACTACTGATGACCAAGGTTGATGGTGGTCCCGAAAAGGATACCACCATGGTTCTTAATGAAAAATCCATTGCCAAAAAGACATGGATTTCTCAACTTGGTTAAGAACAAACTGTAACTGTTCTCAAGAGCAAACCCAAAGCCAAACAGGCTTGGGTTCCTAAATCTAACTAATTTGTTATTGTGTGCAGAGAGTTTCCAGGGGCTTAAACAGCATATGGTATGTTGATAGTGGAGGCTCTATGCACATGACTGGATGCAGATACCTGATAAACAATTTTATCAGCCAAAGAGAAGGATCTGTATCCTTTGGGAACAATGCTAAGGGATACGTGCTAGGACATGGCAATGTCTCCTCTGGCAAAATACAGTTTGACAAGGTCAATCTGGTGGAAAACCTTGAATACAACTTGCTGAGTGTGTCACAAATGTGTGATAAAGGATATTCTTCCTTTTTCACAAAGACAGCATGCAAGATCATCTCACCAGAAGGCCAGAAGTTGATAGAGAAGATCATTGAAGATCATACTTTGCTGATTGCCAAAAGATGTGGCAATGTCTATGCAGTGGACATTGAGAAAGACAAAGTATTGAACAACACTGCCTGTTTCTTCTCAAGGGCATCAACTTCAGAAACTGATCTCTGGCACAGGAGACTTGGCCATGTGAACTTTAAAACCATAAATAAAGTCACAAAAATGGGCTTGGTCAGAGGTCTACCTTTGAAAGTATACCAGTGTCAAGAACACTGTGTATCCTGTTTAAAGGGAAAACAGCATAAGTCCTCCTATAAGTCTATTGAAGAATCAAAAACAACTGCATGTCTTCAACTACTCCATATGGACTTATTTGGACCTGTCAAGATTATGAGCCTTGGTAAGAAGAAGTACTGCTTAGTCATCATTGATGACTACTCAAGATTCACATGGGTATTCTTCTTATTCTCCAAGGATGAGGCTGCTGAAATCATCAAGTTCTTCATTCTACAAGTAGAGAAACAATATTCTCTACCTGTCAAAACCATTAGAAGTGATAATGGGACAGAGTTCAGGAACAAAACTCTGGATGAATTCTGTTTGTCTAAAGGGATTATTAGACAATACAGTGTTCCCAGAACTCCTGAACAAAATGGTGTAGTAGAAAGGAAGAACAGAACCTTAATAGAGGGAGCAAGAACAATGTTAGCTGATTCTGGACTGCCCTTGTACTTTTGGGCAGAAGCAGCTAACACATCATGTTATGTTCAGAATAGAGTTCTTGTGGTCAAGAGACATTCCAAGACTGCCTATGAAGTTCTTCATGGCATGAAGCCCCTTATCTCCTTTTTCAGGGCTTTTGGGTGTCAATGTTTCATCTTGAACATCAAGGAATCTATTTCAAAGTTTGCTGCCAAAGTTGACTCAGGTTACTTTCTTGGTTACTCTTCAACTAGAAAAGCCTACAAGGTTTTTAATTCTCACACCAAGATAGTAGAAGAAACATTGAATGTCAAGTTCAATGAGTCAAAACACACTCTTATTCCAGCACATCCTGCTGAACTTTTTGACCTTGACAACTTCCATTTTGGACCTGAGAAAGCTGTTACTTCATCAAAACCTACTTATTATGGTGACAAAAGGTTTGATGATGAGGATCCCACACCATGGACTCCTCAAACAGTTATCAAGTCAACTTCAAAATCATCAGAAGTTCCCCAAACTTCTGACCAAACAAGTACTGAGGAACAAACTCAAACTTCTGGTTCAGTAGATCCAACTACTGAAGATCAAGGAACATCTAAACCAGATATTATAGACCTCAGTAGTTTGTTTGAAGAACATGAGCCACCTACACCTGTCAGTGGTTTACAACAACTGATTGAACACAGAGATCATCCACTTGATCAAATCATGGGTGATATAGCTTCAGGTGTTCTTACCAGAAACCAGCTCTCCAACTTTTGCCTATTTTCAGCCTTTATCTCACAGTTGGAACCAAAGAAGTATCAGGAAGCCCTCAAAGACAATAATTGGGTGCAAGCTATGCAAGATGAACTGCTTCAGTTCAACAAGCAACAGGTCTGGGAAATCTGTCCCTTACCTCCAAACAAGCAACCAATTGGCACAAGATGGGTTTTCAGGAACAAGCAAGATGAAGCTGGTATGATAATCAAGAACAAGGCAAGACTGGTAGTTCAAGGGTACTCTCAAGAAGAGGGAATTGACTATGATAAAACCTTTGCTCCAGTTGCAAGGCTTGAGGCCATCAGGTTATTTCTGGCCTATGCCATTTCCAACAAAATTAAAGTTTATCAAATGGATGTAAAAAGTGCATTTTTGTATGGAAAGATAAAAGAGGAGGTGTATGTCTGTCAGCCACCTGGGTTTGAGGATCCTTCTCATCCTGAGTGGGTGTACAGACTGGACAAAGCTCTTTATGGGCTCAAACAGGCTCCAAGAGCCTGGTATGATACACTCTCCACCTTTTTACTCAAAAATAACTTTACAAGAGGTGCCATTGATAAAACTCTTTTCATTAAACATGTTGGAAATCATGTCCTACTTGTTCAAATTTATGTTGATGATATCATTTTTGGTTCAACAAACACAAACCTGTGTGATGATTTTAAGAAACTCATGCAATCAAAATTTGAGATGAGTACCATAGGAGAACTGCAGTACTTTCTGGGACTGCAGATCAAGCAACAAACAAATGGAACTTTTATACATCAATCAAAATATGTTAAAGAATTATTAAACAAATTTTCTTTAAAAGACTGTAAATCATGTTCCACTCCCATGACACCAATCACACAAGTTGAACCTAATGATCAAGGAAAACAGGTTGATCAAACCATGTACAGATGCATGATAGGTTCCCTTTTATATCTAACTGCTTCTAGACCAGATATTATGTTTTCAACATGTGTCTGTGCTAGATATCAATCAGCACCAAGGGAATCACACCTTATAGCAGTCAAAAGAATTTTCAGATATCTGAAAGGAACTCCAACACTTGGAATTTGGTATCCTGCATCAAGCAATACCAAGTTATCAGCTTTTTCAGATAGTGACTATGCAGGGTGTAAGATGACAAGAAAGTCAAACATCTGTTGCAACTTCAACTGCTGAAGCTGAATACGTTGCAGCTGCAAGTTGTACATCACAGATACAATGGCTCCAATATCAACTTCTTGATTATGGAATCAAAGAAACCAAGACACCTTTGGTAGTAGACAGCAAATCTGCCATTAGCATCATTCAAAATCCGATACAGTTCTCAAAAACCAAACATATTGAGATCAGGTACCATTTCATAAGAGATTGCTATGAAAAAGGCAAGATTGAGGTGAAGCATGTAGCAACAGCTAATCAAATAGCTGACATCTTCACAAAACCCCTTGACACATCAACATTTCAGAAGTTAGTATCCATGCTTGGGATGCTAAATTTGTAAGTGTTTATTTTATTATTCTGCACATATTTTTCATTTTTCACTTACAAAAAGACAAAAAGTCTGAAACAAAACTTCTGAAAAGAGAGAAACTACTGATGAACAAAACATCAGTATAGGGATAATTTCTGAAAAGTGTATAACTTCTGATAAAATAATCTTCAGAAGTTATGAATAAAAGTATTTATAAAACATTTCTCATCAGCTGTCAAAACTACTGAAGAGGAAATGGGAACTACTGATGAAGATAATCCTTCATCAGCAGTTTAGTCAAAAAGGGCAAATCTGACTTTTCCCATCATCAGAAGTTTTGACCTAGTCAGTTTAAAAACTTCTGATAAAGAGATTTTTAACCAAGGCGGCTTAAAAACTTCTAATAAAGAAGATTCAAGCGGTTAAAAACTTCTGATAAATATCTCTTTTCAACACTTATCCTTTCAAACTCAAAATATCCCTCTTTCTCTCTCAAAAACTCTCTCAATAACTGTTCGATCAAAACACAAACACATGGCTCTCATTCTAAAACAGGGACACAATCAAAGGGCCTTTCTTGAAAAACAAGAAGGCTGGTCCCAATACGATGAGATCATTGATCTTGTCGTAAAATCCCAATATTTTACTGCTCTCACAATAAACCCACCAATTCATACTGAAACTCTAAATGAGTTCTGGGCAAATGCTGAGACGGTGACGGCTGATGATGAAGTTGTTTCCCTCAACTCAAGAATAAAAGGGAAACCATTGACCATCACACCGGCCACACTAGCAACAAGACTGGGCCTGGATGATGTAGCTGCCCCTGATCAAGTTGCTAATTCTGATATTCACTTAACCATGACAAAGTGTGGTTATCAAGGTACTCTCTCCCATGCTACTATCTTCAAAAAATATTTTGAACCAAAATACAAGCTTTTGTTTCATTATATTATTATGTGTTTGAGTCCAAAAACAGGGTCTTATGACCAGATGCCCTCCACTTTTCAACCAATATTTCATTCCATAGTGAATGAAACCAAATTCAGGGCATCAAAATTATTTTTCAATGAGTTGGTGTTACATCATAATAATACCAAGAAAAAGTTTTTGTTATACCCAAGGTTCATTATGCAATGCATAATAGGGGAACTGGGTAATGAGGTGCTTGTGGGAAAAGTTTCAACTTTAAATCCATTAACCTCACAAGCATACTCTAGGCATAACAAACCGGCTACCTGGCCAGAAAATGATCAGGGAGAACAACTACAAGTCCCCCTGAAGCCCACATCTTCCAAACTCACACCACCAAAAGCCAAAAAGCCCAAGCCAACAAAGACAAAAACCCACCAACCCAAAAGAAAAGCTGTTCAGGAGGTTGAGATGCCTGAACATGCTCATGAGCAATCTGCTCTTCAAATAGGTGAGACTGAAACACCCTCTCAGTCTCATCCATCTCAAACCCCACCAAGAGCACCCATAACAATCTTATTCAAAAGAAAAAGACTTAGAAAAACAATTGCAACTCACACTTCTTTTGAAACTGCTGACCAACCTATTTCACCTATTGCCCAAACTACTGAACCAACCCCTCAAATTTCTGAACTAGAGGCAATAGAGATTGCCAAACTTCTCTCTGGGCTAAAAGAGAAAGTCCCATATGATAATGTCAGTCCCCTACAACCACATCAAACAGGGGACATAACCACAGCATCAGACATGGATGTGGACATCACTAGCCCTAACCAAAGAGATGAGGGTGGACCAGAGTCTTTAAGCCCAATCTTAGAGACTCTTGGGGCATCTGAGGCTGCTACTACTCAGTTACCACCCAGTGGTGGATCTGATGATAGAAGTAAAATAGCTAAGACCTCAGATGTGGCAACTACTGATGAAGGCTTAATGCCTGAAGTAGGAAATCCTCAGAACCAAGAACAAGAGGTTCATGAGAGAACTGAGTTGGGCTCCGTTCATGATTTAACTGAGACAGTCCTCAATGAGGACAACATCAGGGATTCAGATGATTCCATTAATTTGGATGATGTTTCAAAAACCAAAACTACTGAATTGACGGTACTTTATGAAGGTCCTGTTTCAGGGGTATCCAAGCTCAAGAAGCTAGTCACCCCTGAACAGGTTAAAGTCCACTCAATCCCTAAAACCCCTAGAGTGGCATCCTCTGTACAACATGAGGATCTCCCAAAAACACACCCTTCACATCAAATGCCTACCCAATTCCCTGGGCAAACAAGCATAGACATGAACCAGCTATGCAGCCCAGAGGGTCCCCTGTACCACATGATGAACACTCTCATCAAGAATCACTTCCAAACATACACAGCTAACTTGGAGCTGTCAATCAAAAACCAATTTGGAGTGATCAAGACAAAGATGAATGATCTGTCCAACAAGATTGAATTCAACAGCAAACAGATTGCTCATCTTCAAGGTCAATTCTCCCAACCCTCAACCTCTAAACTTAAACTTGATGAATCCGAAAAGGGGGAGAAAATTAGGGAACCTAAGGAGTCATTCGAAGCCAGGATAAGGGCAAGAGTGGCCATCCTTGAAAGAGATCAAAAGAATCAAGCCAGAAAGGAAAAACTGGCCAAATAGTTTGATGTCTCAGTAGAAGAAATTGAAGCCACAGAAAAAGAAGATGAGACCCAAACCTCTGAAGAATCCCTAAGGCATAATAAAGAAACCTCTGATGGTCAAAGTACTGATGACTCAAAAGATACTGAAGACAATCCTTCAGTAGTTGACAAACCATCAGCAGTTGTCAACCCATCAGAGGTTAACACTTCCAAACCTCAACATACTGAACCTTCCAGATCCACTGAACAAATCAAACCAACTTCTGCTCCTCCAAGGCCTACAACAACCACTACCATGACTGTCCTAACCCCTGCTCCAATCTCTCAATCAACTGAACTTCTTGAGCAGAGGTTAAAGGCAGTGCAACAAAAAGCCAAGGAAGACCAGATTTGGAAAAGTCTGGAACAAAGGGATGATTTAGAGTTTGAAGAGAAGCTCCAGGCTTATCAAGCTGAACTGGAAAGACAGGCTGAAATTGATTATGTTGCTGAAGAAGACAAAAGACAACAACTGATCTCTTACATCACAAAGAACAGCAAGACTAAAGCCTACACACTCAAGGGACACTCTATGCAAGAGCTGACAAGAAGGGCACAACTGATTGCAGACAAACTGGCCACAAGTAAAGAAGGAAAGGCCAAGAGAGCCCAAACGATAAATGAATTAGTAGCAGATGGCTATGGTTCAAAAGCCTCAGTATCCAGATGGAAAGAAGAGAGATTAATGGATACTTATCGAAAATACAAGGCTGCCAAGGCTGCAAATCCAGAGAAGTTTCAAACTGTTGATCCTTCAAGATCAGTAGTTAGAACTTCTGGTATATCAACAAGAAGGCCTGCTACTCAAAGAAAGAAAGCAGAGGACAATGTCAAAACTGATTTCAAAATGGTACTACTTGAAGGAAGTTCAGTAGTTCATTCAGATTTTGACATTGAGGAGAAACCTCTGTTAACACAATTCAGGGATCCTTCCACTTTTGCCTACCAAATCCAAAAGACTATCAAAGAAAAGATGCATACCAAGGTAGTGACTGAACACCATCTCCCAACTATTCAGATGCCTGATATGCAACAAC
This sequence comes from Ambrosia trifida, assembly GCA_028751855.1. Lineage (NCBI taxonomy): Eukaryota > Viridiplantae > Streptophyta > Magnoliopsida > Asterales > Asteraceae > Ambrosia > Ambrosia trifida. The sequence continues at coordinate 162,093,999 of CM054122.1, forward strand.
AACAACAACAAGAAGGAAGAGACTCCCACCTGAGGCTTACTGAAGAAGAAAGCATCCAACACTCAGGTTCATCAACCCAAGGGACAAGTCTGGTTCCCTATACCTCTGACTTTGACAAGTCAAAGGTGCCTATCATCAGATGGTCACTTACTGCTAACAACACAGTATTATTGACAAGAAGAGACCTTTCAAGCAGGGCTTACAAGAAGATCAGTGATCTAAAGAAACTGTCAACACAAGACCTGCTCACAATTCAACATCTGGAACCACAGAGAGGATCTCTATCTGATGGACAGTTAAACCAGCTCAAGAACACCATGTTCAAAGAAATATGGAAGATTGTTCAAGACAGAAGAAGATCATAAGGAATTAGTAAGGTTTTGGGTTCATCAATCCAGGGGGAGATTGTTAGGACAAAGAGGATTGGTGAAACCACTTTTGGAAACCTTAGTCTAATTCACTTCTGTCATTTTGGCTAAGTATAGAAGTACTGAAGAGAAGACAAGAAACTGCTGAAGAGAAGATATGAGAAGTGCTGAAGAAGAAACTTCATCAGAAGTTCTGAAGTCCAAACCAGACAGGTTCACTTCAGAAGTACTGAAGACAAACTACTCATCAGTAGTTTGTCATTCATCAGCACTTAGCATCAGATATTTTCCACCGCCTTTTGTATCAGTAGTTTATTGTTTATTATTACTTTTAGCTGTAATTGTTAGTTTCAATGTTGCAACTTGTGCAACTTGTTTCTGATGTTTCTGTACTTGCTTTATGGGCAAGATACATGTATGTAAACGTCTATAAATAGGAGGCTTCAACCTTCTATTTTAGACATCGATTTTAATAGAAAAATCCTTCAAACACTTTCACTGTTCTATTCCATTTCAGTATTTATTGTGAATCTGTCTAAGTATCTAATTCTCATTTACTGCTTAGATTCATAATAAATACTTGTCATTATTAGTTTCAATCATCAAGGGGGAGTAATAACTCCTCTTAAGTATAAAAAGTGTTGCTTTAACTTATACATTCCGCTGTGCTTATAATCTGATATACAAGAGCTTGCTAAACACTTAAGTGTCAAAGATAGCAAGTTCTTACTTAAACAAAGAGCAAACTGATCCAACAAAGAGAGATGATTGCCTCCCTCATGTGTCGGTCCGTCTCCGCCATCCTACGCTTTAATATCTCGACACGTCTCCCCATTTCCGATCGCTCTATTACGACGGCTAGCCTCCCCTGCTCAACCTCTGCCAATCGACCCTCAAGCTCCCGAAATCGGCCCTCCAAAGCCACCAGCTGTACGACGTGGGATATGATAACACTACGCTCAGAGCGAAGGGGTCTCCCCGACGAGCCTCCCAAGCTCATGGTCTCGAGGTCGTGCTCCTCGTCTCAGTGCGCAAGGTCAATAGTGAGGCTAGGTAGGTAAGGCCGCTTGCGGGCCTGTGAGCATCTCTTGAGCTTCTTCGATGGCTCACCTACCTCAATGGCTAAGGGTAAAGGCTCAGGGATAACTGGCTGGACATGCTCAGAAATAGGGCAGGGTCGGTAGGGAGAATCGGGGCCATAGCAGGTATGGCTATGACAAGTGCGGGTCGAGCCCTCTTTCGAGGCGTACACTTGGTGATGGTACGTCCCGAAGTGTCCAAACGGAAAAAGGGGTTTAGACTGGCCGGTGGGGGTGTAGTAGAAGGGGCAACCGAAGGATCGGGGGCAGCTAGAGGTGGAGTGTCGTCGTTGGTGTCATCATCCGAAGTACGTCAATTGACCGGCGGAGGGTCGATATCCATCTCGATGTCAGAAATAGATCCACCTCCATGGTGTGGAGACTCGGGGACTGGTGCAGGCTATGTGAGTGGCAGCTCGTCTTCTTGTGGATTGTCTACCAGATAGTCTGGCTCGGAGTCAGAGGGAGAAATGAGATCTATGGTGATAACCATGTTTCCTGTCACAACATGCACATATATGTAAATAATCACATGTATAAATAAATAAACCATTGTACCCGTATGTCTTCGTGGAGCGGCTTGAGGTTTGAGGGGTGCAAGGCGAGACTTCGTGGCACTTTGTGAAAACGTTTCGAAAAATGCTTTAAGTTATAGTTGACTCAAAAGAATCTTAGTTCGCTATAACCTCGTGCTCTGATACCAATCTGTCACACCCCGCCAAGGCGGAAACACGGGTATGCGACAACCGAAAGGTTTTCAAGCACAAGGTTCAAGCAATACACATTTATTGAAAACAGTACCACCATAAACGATGGAAATTGTCATGAATTTATTGAAAATCGAACCATAGTGTTAACATAAAAGACATTGTTTTATGGAAACTGAAAACATTACATCTTGTAACCGACAACAACCATCAAAGTGATACCATGGGGTGCATGCTCGAACCCTTCCATCAATCCTCGGTGGCCCTCCATTAGTTACCTGAAACACATGCATAACGAGTATTGTCAACAATAATGTTGGTGAGTCTATGGGTTTTGAATGTACTGTAAAATGAACGTGTAATTCGTGTTTGACCAATCATAAGCAAGCTAAGCAAATGATTACTGTGAGAACCATGAGTTCCGTAACCAAACCTCTTGACTGTTGTGCCTCGCGCATTGTACACCAAAGACAATGTATGTATAGTAGAATACTAACACTCTTTTGTATGTAACCGGTTAGAGCGACTAACCAAGAGTGGGGGTGACAACCCAATAGAACTATTAAAGTGTTCCATGGCTAAATGTCTAGCTAATGGATACAGTAAACGTTATACGAGGACTAGTGAGCTCATGAACCAAAATGTCTCATGTTCCACATGGTAGTCATGATAGAATGTACACACACAAGTATTGATGCATGTATTTCCCCCAAAATGTAAAATAGTAAAATGGGGCCATAGAAACTCACCTAAAGATGATGTATGCGGTCTAGTGAGGCTGTAGGTGGTCACGTACTGACAAATGATACCCTATGATCATTATGGACGTGTTAAGTCATTCGGTTGTTGTTTATCATACAAATTGTTCACCCGACATTTGTGGACCTGGTTATTGTGCATGTGGGCCACCATTCTTGTACGTGTGTTATCCATTAGTGCTCTAGTGATGTGTTTGGAAATATTGATAGAGATCATGGATAAAATGGACCCTTTTTAAGTTGTCAAGGGTTCGAGTAGTTCCCAATCCATCGTGTGTGATTAATTTGTGATAAAATAAGTACCTTAACACATGTTTAGACCATTACTTCTCAAATCAAAGCTAACACATGTTCTAGCTTTGCTTAACACATGTTAGTATCTGATAGCCGATTATAATACATTTCATAAGTCTTGAAGCCGATTGTTTAATGGTTCTAACTCATTTGTTTTGGACTGAAAAAGGTCTCCTAGGATTGCCATATGATGTGTTCGTGAGTTCTTGTGAGAAATCGAGTATAACACTATGCTTGATAGCCTATACGTATGATATGTTTTAATCACCAAAAATCAGTTTCTAAGTCATGTTCGTTAAGGACATTGGCTCATTTCTTACTAGTAATCACTAGAGTAGAGGTGTCCGTGTGCATTATCAAAACCGATCATAGCTTTAAACATTTCCTTTTGCATATTACTTTAGTGTGTTTGGATCATAAAAACGCTTCACTAATTCGACTAATTACATTAGTTTAAATCTTGGTTTATCTTGACATCTTGTGGCCGATTATTGTTCATCTCATAAGCCTCATTTCGGTCGGCCTAATGTATGCTTAGTGAGATGTTTAGCACCTTGTGTGTGTAAGTGTTGGTTTAGAGTGTTCATAGGGATCAACTAGGGGTCGGGTAAACAAGATGGGCCAAGAGTTATGAAGCTATAGGGCTTAGGGAACTTACCAAGAGGTGCTCGGCTTTGGAAGGCCTTGTGATTGCTTCTCCCGATCCCTTGATGGCTTGGTGTCCTCGACTAGACTAGTAACCACCCAAACGTTATGAGAGGAGTGTAAGAAATGTGGTATGGCAATGTTTAGTGAAATGGCACCTACTTTTATAGGTGATCGGCCAAGAGTGGACAAGAACAAATGGGGTAAGTGCAAGCTCCTTGGATGAGGCAATGTCTAAGCAAACTAATCATAGTATCATGAAAGAAAGGGACTTATGATTGTTGTCTTTTCTTGATGTTGACCGATTAAGGATAAGCATGGGTATAAGGGGGTGGATTGACTCATTAAGGAGATGTTTTAGAGGTTTGTTTCTTTCCTCATTTGGTGTAAGTTGACAACTTTCATATCCTTTCACTCATGCCTACCTTCGGCCGAGCTTAGGACAAGGGAAATAGACAAAAATCTAGGTGAAAGGGATGGCTCCTCATGTTTCTTTCTTGGTGTTCAATTGGTGCATTGTTCCCAAGGGGTTTGTACTTGTTATTCACTTGAAAGGGACATGAGAGAGGGGTTGGCGGCTACTAATAGGAGCATATGGAAGGTTAGCTATCTTGGGTAAGGTTTGTGTGATGAGTTTATTTATTTTTTTTTTTGGGTGATGTCATGGTGTCAATTTCTCACAAAGCTTGGACATGCTCTTGATGGTGACTTCCCATGGTTGTTTCGGCCGAAGTATGTGGAGGGGAAAAGACAAGAAGTGAGCTTCTAGATGAGGGTGATAGTTCATAGGATGGTGAGTTGTCATGCTTGATTCTTTGTGTAATTGTCCTCTTCTTGTCCCTCCTTGTTGGCCGTGAGGTGTGGAAGCAAAAAGGGTAAGTGTAGTTGACTAGTGGTGGAGTGAGTACATACTAATTTGGTGCAACCTAGGTGATAGGCGTGTTTGTATATGTGTAATTGATGAGCGTGTGTGTGTGTGTATAATGCCGTATGTGTGCGTGTGTATACACATGTGAGTATAGCTTGTGTAGTTTCTAAGACAAATAGCTTGGCCATGATCCAATACTTAACATGTTATGTTAATTAATCGGCCTATTCATGTTAATAGTGTTGTGATTGTACATTGTGTCCATTAAATAGTCTTTAGTACACCTTTGATATAGGAATATCATCCGGTTTCACAAGGGTAAGAGTTAGTTAAGTTCCATGCCTCTTGATGACGACATTAACATGTATTTTTCTTCATATATGTTATGGGTTTGTTAAATGATATCCCATGGTGATCTTTGTGTTCACATACGTGTGTTAGAGGTGCATTATCATGTGTTAGGGTGCAATAACCCCTTGTAATGCTTGTTTGATGGCATGTCCGGGTGTTGTATGACTAAACAAATGTACTGTGTTGAGTTCTCTGATTAACTCATGCTTTACTAGACTGGGTGGGTATAGTGTATGCAAATTGTCTAAATATGCACATATAATGACGTAATAAATGAAACATATACGGATGTTGACCTGTTTCGTTGACTGTTGTCACATTGATCCTATCCTAGTTGTCTTTAGTTTCTTATAATTTCAAATCATAGTTAACCCAATTAAATTACTCCTTTACATCTTCGAGTGTATTGTGATTAGAGAGACCGGGAAGTGATCGAGTCATTAGAGAACCTTTACATTCTTAGTGAGGTGAGACCGGGAGGTGATCCGAGCTAGATAGCCAGTGTTTTATTCCTTAGGATTCTTCGGGTGTGTTGGCGAGACTAGGAGGAGATCTAGCACGTCTTAGGGTTTCTTGAGTTATCTTTAGGATCTGGTAGCCATTCGGTTTTCTATTACTGAGAGTTGTGAGTTTGCGTGTAAAATTCTAGACCTAGGCAGTTGCCTTCCTATCTTGATATTTTCCTTAATTATCCTTGCTGTCCATTTATCTTGTTTATTTTTTATTTTATTTTATTTTAATTAATTATATAAAAAACCAAAAATCAACTTTTAAACCATTTATTTAAGTCTTAGCCAAGTCTAGTGTTGTTTTCCATTAGTGTCCTGTGGGTTCGATAATCGGACTTACTTAGTCTGTACTACATTGATAAGTACACCTACTTGGCGTGTGGTCTAGTTTAGTTGAGTCTGTTTTATATTGTTAGGTGTCTAGTTTAGTTTATATTTTTAGGGAATAATGGAAATAAATAATCCCAACTATTGACTATTGGCCAATAACAGTCCCAACTACGAAAATTACCAATAGTGGTCCAAACTTTCGACATATTGGAATATAATGGACCCAAACTAACGGAGGTCTAACTCCGTTAGTGTGGTGCTAAAGTGGCATGCCACGTAGGATTATTTTGCCACCTAGGATGCCACGTAGGATCATTTTGCCACCTAGGATGCCATGTCAGATGCCACGTAGGATCATTTTGCCACCTAGAATGCCACGTCAGCATCACACTAACGGAGTTAGACCTCCGTTAGTTTGGGTCCATTATATTCCAATATGTCGAAAGTTGGGACCACTATTGGTAATTTTCGTAGTTGGGACTGTTATTGGCCAATAGTCAATAGTTGGGATTATTTATTTCCATTATTCCTATTTTTAGACCATACATAGCACATCACTTGAAAAACAAAAAAAGTCAGAAATCAACAAAGCGAAAAAAGTTTTTGGGAAAACATACTTATACATTACAACACAACCATGGGTGAAAGCGAGTGTATGGTCCATCATTTGTCTTCAGAATGGAATAATATGAGCGGAAAAATAAATGACTTAAAACGGCCTCTGAAATCAAGCGGTATTAGATTTAATTTCATATATTTACTTTTAATTTAGTTGTGTTTATTTAACTTTATACGTTTAGTTTGTTGTATTAATTTATATTTGTATTTTTATATAGGAGCGTTAAAAGCCGAACGATGTTAACGATTGTTTGGTGATGAAACAAGCGATGAGTGATTACAAAGAAAATCATCCAAGCGCTTTTACTCACATACCTGCGTGGGAGATTATACACACACAACAAATGGTAAAAACAATCGTTGATGGGTAAGGATTACGGCAAAGGAGAAAGTGGGCAATTACCACTCATTTACACCCGATGATGTCAGGACTAGTTGTGTCTCAGACCTCAACGAAGACAACGCAGTACCAAGAAGAAAAAAAAAAGAAAGACAAAAAGAAGCGGGTTGAGTCGTCTAGCATGAACAGTTTGATTGATGAACTTGGTGCATGCAGATAAATGAAATAAGACAAGATTGACAAGTTAGTGGGCATTAAAAAGAAACAAAGTGAAGAAGCTATAGCATTGTTGGCGGATCAACGTACGACTTTAGCGGATAAACGTGAGGCTTTGAGGCAAAATACTTAGGAGTTAGGATCGAGACGTTAAGACATTTATGAAACCGCACAATGTTTTAAAAAGTTTCAATGTAAGGTACATAAATGGTTTTTGTGATGATAAGATGTTAAAAAAATAAGAGGTTAGTATGAGTTCATTATTACTATTATTTGTGTTTGGTTACTTTGTTTTTGTATTGCTTTGCATAATAACTTGGTGGATTGGACTTGGACAATATTGGAGTTGGTAGCAGACCCAAGAATAAATGTAGATGGTCCTGAAGAGTAGCTGTGTTCGTGAGCCCAAGATGGTTGATGGATCAGGATTAGCACATGGCCCATTAGCTGAAGCCCACTCGTTACAACTAAAGTCCAGCTCTATGTCCGAGCCTCCCTCCTAATCTATGTGGTAATCCGTGTGAGGTGGGATGAATGGTTTAGATCAAGTCAAGATGTGTTTCCTTGACTTAATCCTGTGGTCACCATTGTTTCGGGTGTGTTTCTTTCCAACCCTACACTTTGGCTATATAAGCTCTCCTTCCCGTCTGTTCACCAGCTTTAGCCATTCATAATATTTTATAATTCTCTCTCACATCTCTCACAGTCGTTGAACGATTAGGGTTTATTCCTTTGAGTCCTGCACTTATATTTCTCATATAAGTGCTTAGGTCTTGTGATCCTGTCTAGTTCTTCTTTTATGTTTTTGTATTCTTTTGATTGTTTAGAGATTGGTGTTATTGAGTTTGTCTGTAATAGATCTATTAAGAAGTTGTTATGAGTATTTCAATCTTTGTTTGATCTATTGATTTCTGGTCTTATACCATTTTACATAAGAGTTGTGAAATTATGTGATAATAAGAGGAGTGCAAATGACTCCTATCAAAAACTACATAAATGATTCATGTGTTTAGAAATTGTCACCTTGATTTCACTACGGTTAAAAATGTTAATAATTCCTTCTGTTTTCCCTTTTTCAATATAGAGGGTGTTTGGGATTGAGTTTGGAGATGCAAAAGTGCTTTTGGTCAAAAGTGTTTATTGGCTTATGACTTTTTGAAAAGGAGTTTTAAAAAAAGTGTTTGGATTAGCTTTTGGGATGAGAAACGTCAAAAAGTCAATAAATTGTTGTTTTTTTAAGTGTTTCGCTTAACTTATTGTGAATATTGGTTGTATGGGTGGTATATTTGTAATTTTTTTCTAAAAGTCAAAAGCCAAAAGCCAAAAGCCAGGATTTCTAACTTTTCAAAAACAGCTTTTCCACCCTTAAAAGCCAAAAGCCAAAAGTCAAAACAGAAAGTGCTTTTGGGTTACACAAACAGCTTATTGACTTATTGGCTTTAGCCAATAAGTCAATAAGTTGTTTTCAAACTCAATCCCAAACACCCTCATAGTAGTGGTATTATCCTCACATAGAGGCAGGAAATTAATTTCGGTGGTATAAATTAGAGTCGTAATGTTGCTTTCGTCAGGTAATAAAAAAAACATTTATAACTTAAATACATATAATAGTACGGATAAGTAAGGTCGTCTCGACACTCGGGATCCAGGTTACAGTTTTTTACACAAACTCAATTAATTACTAAACATCACATAGACATGACCTGATTTCTGAATTGAATTAACACCTAAAGACAATTTTTAATAATAACTATACGATCTAGTTATCCGTTCACAAATACCAATTAACCACCATTTACAAACACGCTAACAATCCAAAAATAAAAAATAAAATCTAGACGTAAATAAACAAAGTCTTATACCATTTTAGTAAAAGAGAAATAATTCAAACATAATCAAATGTTTGATCAATTCAAACACAAATGGTTAAGTTATACAAGTTCAAGACGTAAATAAACAAAGTCTAATATAAAAAAAAAAAAAAAAAAAAAAAAAAAAAAAAAAAAAAACTAAAAACCATTCATCCGGGGGAAAGTTACAAAACGTTTAGCAACTCGTATTTGTCATCACAGTTTCGTTTTCTTCTGTTCTAGATCGATAAGCTGTTCCTGTCTTCGAAATTGTAGCTGCTTTTTTCAAAAATAAAAAATAAAATCTAGCCGTCGTATCCTTTTGTTGCGTGCGTTCTCCTTTTAAACAGCCAAGGGTTGCCATCCATTTTATTGTTCTCGATTCTTTACCATGTTTTGAGCCCTAGACCAAGTCATTTTTCCATCATAATTAATTCTATGAACTCAGCCCACTTTTCAGTCTTTCTTGAATGAAGCCCATGTCAGTTTTAGCTCATTAGTTGTGATGGCCCATTAAAAGTCCATGAAGATTCCTTCTTTTTCACTTTGTTGCACTAGTGGGAGTAGTGGGATGCCCGCCTGATGCGGCGGGCGACATATATTGAAGCAAATAATGAAATGTTATTGTCGCGTGATGCGGCGTTGTTTGTAATTTACAATGCGACACTTGTTTTATGTTAGTTTATCAATCCTCTCGTAACATATTTTATACTACTTTTATTAATTTTCTTTTTCATATGATCGTTGTGATCTATAGATGTCATGAGCTTTACATATCACAATTAAATAATAAAAAACGCATGACTAACAAAATATCATCCATAAATATAGTATGTAATTTAAAAATAAAATTCGAACACAAGAATAGGAAAATATCAGTCATAAATATACTAACTTAAGAATAAATTCTATATGTTAACCAACTGCGTCGTAATGAAATCAACTTTTGTCACATACACCAACTACATTGTTCGATCACCGATCTTCATCATTGAGACTCTTGTAAAAAGAGCGACCGAGAATTTCATCTTCCTATATCACTACTCCATCTTCCTCTTTCACCGAGAGTTTTATTTTTGTTTTATATTTTGTCACTGTTACATCTACCACAACAACTTAGGGCATTAAAAAAATACAAAAACTAAACTATACAAAGCATGATTAAGTTGACAAACTCTATTTAGTTCTCTTGATGTTATAAACCTAGTAGTTTAATAAAAAAAACAAAAAATAAAAAACTTGAGTTATATGAATAAAATTGCCTTCCAGCCTGATACTATATTAGTCTAACACATTACTTTTAATAAACCTTTAATATTGTTATTATGGTTGCCGTCTAGTAAAAAAAAAAAAAAAAAACCATTTTGATGCTATCCAATTTAAAAGTATTCATGAAAAAGCAAGAAAAATCCTGATATCATCAACAAAAGATGAACAATCTATATAGTGAATAAGATATGAACATATTCGTATTTACTTACAAAATTAAAGATCGTTTGGGTGTTCATTCCCTTGATCATTGCAAAATGAGGGAGAGAAATGTGATGTTAGTAACTATTGTGTGAGGAAAGTGAGAAAAGTGAAAGGTTGTCATCTATATTTATTTACTATTTTCCTTAGAACATGAAGAGTTAGGGGTTAGTATTAGTAAGGAAGAAAGTTTTAATAGTTGTGATTACATATTTATTTGAACTTTAATTATATATATAACTTAAAAGGTTTGTACAATGTGCATTATCATTTGTAATTACTTAAGAACAATTAATCTTTATGTAAAATAATTATTATCTCCGTTTCATCTAGTTTAATACTCATGTAGCAAGACCATTTTGGCCTTTTATTAAGTTAAGTAAGTTGTTGTACCATAAGCATAAAATGTTATAATTTCTTAATTTTTGTTGCAATCCTTCCCATATGCTTTATAATATAGTATAGATTAAAAGTATATTCTTTCATTTTAGCCCAAGATATTATTAAACCTAAAATATATAATAACAAAATCTATATAAATATATATATATATATAATAAACCAAAGCATTTTTAATGACATGTCATAATATTATGCAATCTCTCTTTTGAGAGATGCCACATAGGATGTGATGTGACAACTCTAGACCAATTAAAAAAAAGGAATAAATATGGTTTAAATATGATTTAACATAATCTATTAAATACATAATCTACTAAATGTAAATATTAGAACTTTATTATTTTCTCTCTCATGTTTCCTCTCAAAACTTTTAAACGTTAGTATCTTTTATATATGAGATTTTTTAAAGAAAAAAATTACACAAAATTAACGAGCGTTTTATTATCTTTCCAACGAGTACCATAGTGCTATATAAAAAACGGAGAAAAAAACTATTTTTTGTAACCCGACAGGTATTGTGTCAGGTTTTGAATTAGTTTTAAAAAAAGTTGTGGGTTTGGGTCGGGCCTGGGATTAGGTGATATCCGACCCAATTACCCTTTTTTTATATTAGAATATGATAACTTATGGCAGAGATTTGTTTAAACTAATAACAATTAATAATAATAATAATAATAATAATAATATTCACTTCACTTAGATTTCTCAACCTTGGACGCTCCCGGGATATAAACTAGTTAAAAGTATATTTTGAACTAATATTAATGCAACTTTACCATTAGTAATATTCAAAAACATGTACGCAAAATGCAGCGATCAAATACTAAAATATATATAGAACTAACATATTAATAAGGTATGTTTCACAACACATCAAATCGTTACGTCACGTTAACAACACTCAGTATAGTAACCGAAAAAGAGAAAAAAAAATACTTATGATATAGACAAAAGGATATTGACACATATTTATAAAAATATTGGTATAAAAAAAAATTAACTTAGTTAAGAGGATACAATTTAAGAAAAAAAAATCATTAAAAACTAAACAGAAAACAAAAATGGGAGTAAAAAAATTGTAAAACATAAAGTGGTGAAGTGTGTGTCTGAATCTCCAAAGGTTATCTCAGGAAGAAGTTGTGGGTCTCATAACACCGTTTACTATACTCGAAATAAAAGAAGGGATATGGGATTGTGAAAGCGACCGCGCGCTAGGGTAGGACGGTCTTAATTTTGCTAAAGCACTTATACGATGTGCTGAAAGAAAATATGTATAACTAGTTTATACCCCGAGAGCGTTTCGGGTTGAGAAATCTAAGTAAGTGAATATTATTATTATTATTATTATTATTATTATTATTAAACAAATCTCTGCCATAAGTTATCATATTCTAATATAAAAAAAAGGTAATTGGGTCGGGTATCACCTAATCCCAGGCCCGACCCAAACCCACAACTTTTTTTTTTAACTAATTCCAAACCTGACACAATACTTGTCGGATTACAAAAAAATAGTTTTTTTTCTCCGTTTTTTATATAGCACTATGGTATTCGTTGGAAAGATAATAAAACGCTCGTTAATTTGGTGTAATTTTTTTCTTTAAAAGATCTCATATATAAAAGATATTAACGTTTAAGAGAGAGAAAATAATAAAGTTTTAATATTTACATTTAGGGGTTAGGATCAATTACACAAGACACTTTTTCTAGGAAGGGTGAGAAGGATTGTGATCCATTGATCATATATTTGAAGGATTGAGATTAGTTTGTTTGAAAAAAATAAATAATAAATTAGAGGAAGGACATAAAAGGAAAACCACATTTGTTGACTTTCTCTCTCCACATGCAATGCACATGTCAATTCCCCCATCATTTTAAAACGTCTATAACTTTTTCATACGACATTTTTTTTCAAACAAATTTCACCATATTAACGAGTGTTTTTTTATCTTTAATATGAGTACCACATTGCTACATTAAAATTGAAAAAAAAAATCGTGCTAAATGGGTTTTTTTTCTCCGTTGTGTCTTTTGCTCGTTCATTGTGTTATAGTATGCATGTGTGCTTTATAAATATGTTATTTATGTTTTTTTAGTCTACACATTATTTAACTTTGTCCATTGTGTTTTTAGTATGCTTTTAATTGTGTTTTACGCAAATAAGTTTTGTATTTAGGTGTACATTGTGTTTAGAGTAAACTGCCATTTTCGTCCTTGAGGTTTGGCACTTTTTGCCAGTTTCATCCAAAAGATTTTTTTTTCTCAACTGGCTCCACTAGTTTTCAAATTCTTGCTGGTTTCGTCCAAGTGCCTAACTCCGTTAGTCAATCTCAGTTAACTGAGGGGTAAAGTTGTCAATTCAAATATTATTTGTATTATAATTATAATAATAATAATAATAATAATAATTCCACCCCACCATTAAAACACTCCATTAAAATACTCAGTGTATCATCATCTCATATTCACATTTCACATGCCCCTCTCTTTGTATTGTAGGACCTTTATTACTTTCACTGTTAGGGCGGGAACTCCAAATTATTCTCTCTAGGGTTCCTTATTTCAAACTTTTAATTTGGGGCTTTTGTTAGGGTTTTATATTTTTATAACCTAATTCAAATGATTTCTTCGCTATGATGATGACTAATATCAACGCTACCATGACTCTGCGTAAGGGCTCCAAGGTCTGGTTTGAGGATAAGGACACCGCTACGAGTCGGATTTATTGTTGTTTTGCGTATGGAGAAATAGCGGTAGCGCTTTAATTAGGAGGTAGGAGTTCTGGGTGGAGAGATGGGTTTTCTGGTAGGGTTTAAAGAGAGAGAGAGGGTCCGGGTCAGGTTTGTTATTGAAGCTGATGGTGATGGTGTGTTGAAAAAGATGATGAAGGTGATGGTGGTGTGATGATGGTGGTGGGTTGAAGACTTGAAGAAGATGATGAATGTGGTGGGTTGAAGAAGAGACAGAGAGAGGTAGAGGAGAGAGAGTAAAGAGAGAAAGAGAGTTAAATAAAGATTTTATTTATTAAACATATAAAATATAAGGGTATTTTAGTCTTTTTACAAAAAGTTAACAGAAAAAATGGATGGAGTTAACGAGTTGGACGAAACCAGCAAGAATTTGAAAACTAGTGGAGCCAGTTGAGAAAAAAAAAATCTTTTGGATGAAACTGGCAAAAAGTGCCAAACCTCAAGGACGAAAATGGCAGTTTACTCATTGTGTTTATTATGTTGTTCATTGTGTTTAATTATATTATTTATTGTGTTTTAGTCTTCTGTTCATTGTGTCTCTTATATGTCGTCCATTGTGTTTTACACAATTGGGTTTTTAACTTTTTTTTTTCAAAAGTATTCATTGTATTTTAGTTTTCTGTTCATTGTGTCTTTCGTATGTCATCCATTGTGTCTTACGCAACTGGGTTTTCAACTTTTTTTTTTCAAAAGTATTCATTGTGTTTTAGTCTTCTATTCATTTTGTCTTTAGTATGTCGTCCATTGTGTTTTACTAGACTCTTGATTGTGTTTTATACCCTATATTTAATTGGTGTTCATTGTGTTTTACATTGCATTGTGTTTTACATTCCATTGTGTCTTACGTAAGTGGGTTTTGAATTTTTTTTTTTCAAAAGTATAGCAATATGGTACTCATATTAAAGATAAAAAGACGCTCAATTTTATGGTATAATTTTTTTTAAAAACAGATGACGTATAAAAAAGTTATGGGCATTTAAAAATAAAGGTGAAAATAACATGTGACTTGCATGTGCATATGTTTTTGACAAAATTACCCCTCCCACTTGTTAATCCTTTGGACACATGTCATTTTCTAGTGGCTTCTCACACTTCTCATTTTTTGTACCCTTTGTAGAATAACCCAACCCTACATTTAGTAGATTATGTATTTAATAGATTATGTTAAATCATATTTAAACCATATTTATTCTTTTTTTTTAATTGGTCTAGAGTTGCCACATCACATCCTATGTGGCATCTCTCAAAAAAGAGATTGCATAATATTATGACATGTCATTAAAAATGCTTTGGTTTATTATATACTAGATTTTATCCCGGGAGCGTCCCGGGGTTGAAAAATATAACAATTCTAATAATAATAATACTAATAGTAATAATTATTACCCTTGTAATTAAATAAATAAAAAAATAACCTTGCTATAATGTGACACCATGTGTTGTAGTGTTGCGCGATTCTTTATCCTAGCTTCTATTGATGAAGTATACCTATGGATCTTTAAAAGAGTAAAATTCCAATGAAAGCATGACGATTGAGCTGAATTTCAACATCGTATATAAGAACCTGGTTTAAAAGAAAAAAAACATTATTAATGAATAACCTGAACACTTTGTGTTTTTTTCCTGTATGAACGAAACCCCACAAAAAATAGTTGTGTTTTTCTCCGTTTTTATATAGAACTATGGTACTCGTTGGAAAGATAATAAAACGCTCGTTAATTTGGTGTAACTTTTTTCTTTAAAAATTATCGTATATAAAAGATATTAACGTTTAAAAATTATGGGAGGAAAATAAAAGAGAAAAATTTAAATTTGTTTTTAAATTTTTTTTTTCCTAAAATAACTCAATTTAAATTTAGTAGATTAGGTTTTATATTATTATTTATTTATTTTTAATTTGCACATGACACATGGCACATTCAAGGAGGAGAATGTCTCCTTGAATGTCATGTCATTAAAATGGCTTTCTTTGGCCTCCATTGAATGCCACATCATCAATATTCAATTCTTTTATTATAAGTTATAGATATATAGATATAGATGTTTTCCCAAAATTCCATATGGACGGGGCGATTAACCGAGGACACGGTTCTTCTTTTCTGGTGCTCATTCCTAAAGGTACGGACCCTTTAACTTTCAAAGAATCGCCCGATTAGCCTGCTTGGGAGCATATCCAAGATTACATCGAAGGTTTTGTAGGAACCGTTCACGTATAAAAATAAATAAACAATTTTTTATTACTTTTACAATACAATAAGCAAAGGAAATAAAACAAAATAAAATACAATTATAACTGAAATGAATAGAAAATACAAGAAGAGGATGCGAAAATAGAAATATTGTGGGTGAGGATCGTGTTAGACACGGGCAGGGGCGAAGCATCATGAGGGCCAGGGGGTGCCCTGGCCCCCACCGATTTTTGGCGCAGTGGTAGAATTTTACGATTTTCGTAGGTAAATTGAGTTCGGGTTAAGTCTGGCCCCCACCGATTTGGCACTACCGATCGAAAAAAATTGAGTTCGGCCCCCACCGTTTGGAGAACCAAGCTTTGCCACTGGACACGGGGCCCTTAAAACAAATTCCGAGCCTACCAAAGACAGCACTAAACCCGAAGTGTACCTTGATCGTGAGAAGAATAGAGCAAAAATTTGCTAGAAAAATTTAGAGAAGTAAAGAGAATAACTCTTGTATTATCTGCAGTGATAAGACCTTGGCTTTTATAAGAGTCAAGAATTGTAACACTCAAAGGAATTAAAACAAAATATTAAATGTCATTGAATATCTTCAATGACATTTAATTGCTGCTTTAATTCTCAGTCAAAACTGTTGACTCGTCAGTTACACTACAGTTCTAAAATTGGTCTGTTGGAAGTCCCCGCGCGCGCGTCAGATGCACACTGGTGTTTGACCCGCCACGCAAGCACAGGTTACGCGCGCACGCCACGAAGTCGCGCGCCATGTAATCCCGTTCTACGTCACTAGTCCGCCACCCGCGGGCCATGCAGGACAAGGCACCACCTGTCTCTGCCTTCCAGCGCCACGCGTATGTGGAAGTCACACCCGCCTCGTATGCGGAGCAGTCCGTTCTCCGCTTTTACATCAGCTGTCCGCCTCTGCGCAGCTTATAGAACCACCTGTACCTCTCTTTCTCCTTTGCATCCTCGCCTTTCTCCTTTGCATACCGTAATATAGAACACAAAAATGGTACCGGAGGTCTCACGAAACCCACTACCTGGGTTACCCATGACGGTGAACCCATGAAGGTAGTGGGCTACCAGGGGCCATTTCGGGTGATGCCCTGTCCCCCTAATAGTCTTCAATCATGCTTCCACTAATTCTTGGCATAACGACTTGTGATGCAACACCAAGTTACAATTTACCTAATCTCGTTATTAGCAGATTATGCCATAATTCCCGTAAGATTTGCGATAACAAGTTCGTCCATGCAATTTTCTAAAGAAGGCATTCGTAGTACACATTTGTTCGTATCTTTTTGTTTCAATCTAGAGCATCATCAAACATTACCACGTGAAGATTTTGTACATAATTATTGCAACCATACGACGCTAGGACGACGTAAAAATAACTCACGAACAAAATGATTTACAAAATCATGGTACCGACATTCTTGTGGTATCGGTTCGATAAAAAGTTATGTGTGTAAGGAAATAAAAAGGTTATTAATTTACAATGGTTTAAACGTATAAAAGTTTTCCTGATGTGCACAACAAAAAGTCGTGACACCACACCACACGACCTTAATAGGGTGTTGGAATATTGATCTACCAAAGCCATTAGCTAAATATCTAATATAGAATGTACGTAGATTATATAGTTTTCACTTTCTTGCAAATTTTGTTATCACAAAATTTTGTATAAAAATAATTGTAAGAATATCAAATAACAATCAAACCCCGTGAAGTGATACGGTCTCAAATCCATACACCACATAGGATAAACCCATATTCCAAAGCCTGAAATGTTAGAAATCTTACAGTAAACTGGAGCGTATGACGATTCTGCAAACAAAAGAAACAGAAAGAAACGAAATAGATTAACAGAACCGGGCTTGTGTTTGACACAATTCCCTTAAACAGATTCGTCGTCTGTTCCCAGAGTACACCGGTTCAACAGTGATGGTGCACTGCGGACTATCCCACTTGCCTGAAAAGAAACCGGAATGAGACTGCCTTTGATAAAACTTCCCTGCAATGATCGATCAAATTGCCTGTGAGGGAATGTGATTGTGTTCTGTGTTGTGTGTTTTGCTTCATGACAACAGGTCTATATATAGCTGCACAACCAAAGATGAAAACTGATGACCCTTCACATTCGTGATTAATACTAATCACTTGATTACGCCATTAATCACAAATAATGACTAGAATTTGAAGCAGATGGAAGCTGAAACACCAAGAGTCTTTCAGTTACATTATGCAAAAATTTAAAACAAATAGCAAAAACCAGCATCGTGCGGACCAGGGTTTTACGAGCTGCATTCGTGTCCGCAGGTCGGCGTCGCGTTGGTTCAAGGATTTTTCCGAGCCAGACCCCATTTTTGCACCCCCCCTGCACGCGGGTAGGAGCCAGAGGATAATGTAATTTTAATATTTTAATTCTTCCATTCAAGCTTCACTTTATAAACACCTCCAATTTTCATCTTCCCACCAATTTGGGACACAATCAACTCACATTCACTTTTAATATTTTCCAACAATCCCCCACATGAATGGGAGTTATTCTCAGAAACAATCTCGTTCCGATTAAATTTCAACAGTTGAATTTTGCATACGATAGGTAGGTGTGACCCTTTGAACCTTCGCTTATGAAACGCACTTAGCCTACTGGCTCTGAGTAGAACGCGATGTCTTTGAACTCGTCTACCGTTTGTGTAGACGACAATACGCTTCACACAAAACTCTCTCTGACAACGTCAAGTCCTCATAGTTGTGTCCGTTATGGTCATGGACACGTGCCTGGTTCTGCGAGAGCTATTAAGTATTTTGCCCCAACAATACCCTTCAAAGCGACCCAACTTCTCTCTCACATAGGTGGTCTACTGGGACTGGTTACCTCAGTTAAATCATTAAAAGCCATAAGCTTAACCTCAACCTTGTCACTTTTAGGAATGGACTAGGAAGCTCATTAATTTTATAGTAGGCTCCCTTTTTCAAAACGTGGGTTTCCAACAACTCTCCCCCCACAGTGACATTCGCCAGTTCATACAATTAGGTTGTCCTATTGAACTCAGATCTTGGGATCTCCAGTCATCTGAGTTAGGTTTCCTTCGCATAAACCTAGCCTTTCATGGGCTTTAGTCCCATTCCCATTGAAGACTTCTGAACTAACTCTCTGCTTAAGCCTTTTGTTAGCGGATCCGCGATGTTATCCTTTGACTTCACATAGTCAACAGTGATAACTCCTGTAGAGATTAGTTATCGTACCGTCTTATGTCTACGTCTTATATGCTTGTTCTTACCGTTATACATTGTGCTACGAGCTCTGCAATTGCCGATTGGCTATCACAATGTATACATATGGCCGATGCCGGCTTCGGCCACCTTGGTATATCCTCAACAAATTGACGTAGCCATTCTGCCTCTTCACCTGCTTTATCTAAAGCGATGAATTCTGATTCCATCGTGGATCTAGCAATAACAGTTTGCTTAGATGATTTCCACGATATCCCTGCACCTCCAAGTGTGAATACATACCCACTTGTTGCTCTGGAATCATTCGTGTCAGATATCCAATTTGCATCGCAGTAACCTTCAATAACTGCTGGATATCTACTATAATGCAGCCCGTACTCTCGTGTGTATCTCAAGTACCGAAGCACCCGTGTCATGCAACCCCAATGAGTTAAACTTGGGTTGCTCGTGTATCTACTTAGCTTGCTTACAGCATATGCTAAGTCTGGTCTGGTACAACTCATCAGATACATCAAGTTGCCAATAATTATTGAGTACTCTAATTGGTTAACAGGCTCACCTCGATTTTTAGCTAGATGTTGACTAGTGTCAATGGGAGTTCTAGCCACATTAGAGTCATTTGCATTGAACTTCTCAAGAATTTTGTCCACATAGTGAGACTGACTTATCACAAGTCCATTTTGGGTTCGTGTGATTTGTACTCCCATAATCACATCAGCTAATCCCATATCTTTCATGTCAAACCTTGATCTCAGGACGTCCTTTGTAGATTTTATCATTTTCTCATTACTACCAGCAATGAGCATGTCATCCACATACAAACACAGGATGACATATCCGTCTGGTGTGTCTTTCACATACACACATTTGTCACATTCGTTGATTTTAAACCCAGAATCAAGCATGACATGATCAAACTTTTGATGCCATTGTTTTGGAGCTTTCTTCAAACCATATAAAGATTTTACAAGCTTGCATACTTTCTTTTCTTGTCCCTTGGCTATGAAGCCCTCGGGTTGTTCCATGTAAATCACCTCCTCTAGATTTCCATTCAAGAAAGCCGTTTTCACATCCATTTGGTGAACTTCCAAATTTCTAATGGATGCAATGGCAAGTACCATCCTGATGGATGTTATTCGCGTGACAGGCGAATATGTGTCAAAATAATCCAAGCCTTCTCGCTGTTTATATCCTTTGATCACCAACCTTGCCTTATACTTATCAATGGTGCCATCTGGTTTCATCTTCTTCTTGAAGATCCATCGATATCCTAGTGGTTTACATCCCACACGAAGATCCACTAACTCCCAGGTGTGATTTTGTAAAATAGAATCTATTTCACATTTTATGGCCTCCTTCCACTAAGGTCCATTCGAGGAATTTACCGCTTCTTGGTAAGTTTGCGGTTCCTCCTCGACCACATAGGTGAGGAAATCTGGACCAAAGGATTTTTCAGTCCTTTGTCTTTTACTCCTTCGGATTTCACTTTCATCTATTTGAGGTTCATCATTTGCAACCTCTTCTCTTGAAACACCTTCCCTAGTTGAATTTGATGGGCCCGGTTCATCCTCTAGAACACTATCATCAATTGGGCTTTGTGAACCCAACTTAGGCCTATCCAAGCATGGGAATATGTGCTCGAACCAAGAAGCATCCTTAGATTTTCCGTTAGACACTCCAGGATTCTTCGAGTCATGTACAAGAAAACGAAGTGGACCACCCAAACGAGTGTATCCAATGAGCACACAATCTACAGTTTTGGGTCCTATCACAAGACGCTTTGGTGGTGTCACTACCACCTTAGCTAGGCACCCCCCACACTCGCAAGTGATCATATGATGGTTTGACTCCTGTCAATAATTCATATGGTGTTACATCCTTCTTTTTACGGGGAATTAAATCTAGAATGAAATTTGCTGATAACAGCGCTTCCCCCCACATGTCCTCGCTCACCCCCGAGCTTATCAACATGGCATTCATCATTTCTTTCAATGTTCTATTTTTACGTTCTGCTATGCCATTTGATTGTGGTGAGTAAGGAGGTGTGAGTTCATGTATGATTCCACTTTTTGCACAAAGATCAGCAAACGGTGAAACATATTCACCACCTCTATCACTCCTCACATTTTTTATTTTCCGGTTAAGTTGATTTTCAACTTCGGCTTTGAACACAACAAATTTGTCAATAGCCCCGTCCTTACTTTTAAGTAAGTACACATAGCAAAATCGTGTGCTATCATCAATAAATGTTATGAAATACTTATTCCCACCTCTAGTAGGAATAGCTTTCAAATCACACAAATCTGTGTGGATCAAATCAAGAGGACCGGTGGTTCGTTCAACCTTTTTGAATGACGTTCTTGTTTGTTTTGCCTCGACACAAGTTTCACATTTATGATTTGAGTCCATATCAATTTTTGGTATGTTATTCAATTTAATTAAATGTCGAATGGAATTAAAATTCACATGACCTAGTCTACCATGCCAAACATTAGAAGACTCAATCAAATAAGCAGAATTATCGTTATTCATTCCATTCATCACAGTTACATTTAACTTAAACATACCATTAAGGGCATAGCCCTTACCAACATGCATACCACCTTTGGTCAACACGACCTTATCAGACTCAAACACCATTTTGAACCCAAACTTGTTCAACTGCCAACCCGACACAAGATTCTTACGAATCTCAGGAACATACAACACATTAGACAGAGTAAGTTCCTTTCCCGACGTCATCTTCAAAAGCACATTTCCTTCGCCTTTGATATCTGCAGTAGCAGAATTCCTCATGAAGAGCTTTTCACCAACAACTTCCTTGAAAGTGTTGAAAAAACTCTTGTCAAAACACACATGCCGGGTTGCCCCGGTATCAACCCACCAATCCTTGGCATCCGTTCTAACCAAGTTTGCTTCAGTGACCATCATTGACAAATCTGACATCATAGCAACAAGATTATCAATCATGTTTGCTTGTTTGCCATTTTCCTTCTTGGGAAGCTTGCATTCACTTGCTTTATGCCCCGGTTTGTCACAGTTATAGCACGTTCCATTGAACTTTTTCTTCCCAATCCCACCTTTAGGTCCAAGGTGGGAGCTCTTCTCGTTGGTTTTCTTAAACCCACCCCGTTTGTTGCCTTTGTTGCTTTTGTTACCCTTTGATGATTGACCATGTTCAACAACATTGGCTCTAGCGACTTCATGACCGACAGTTTTCCTTTGAGCGACTTTGTTGTCCTCTTCAATACGAAGATGCACAACCAAGTTTTCAATTGTCATTTCCTTTCGATTATGCTTCAAATAATTTTTGAAATCAATCCAACTTGGTGGCAATTTTCAATAATAGCCGCCACTTGGAACGTCTCGCTAAGCATCATTCCTTCGGCATGAATATCATGAAGAATCACCTGCAATTCTTGAACTTGACTCATAACAGTTTTTGAGTCAATCATAGCAAAATCCAAGAATTTTGCCACCACAAATTTCTTAGTGCCCGCATCTTCAGTTTTATATTTGCGTTCCAAAGATTCCCATAATTCTTTGGCAGTAATAGGTTTGCAATACACATTATAGAGCGAATCAACCATGCCATTCAGGATATAGTTTCTGCACAAAAACTTAGAATGATTCCAAGCCTGAACCGCGCTCACAGTTTGAGCATTCATATCGTCCTCAGCAACACGAGGAGCGGTTTCAGTCAAGAACCTCGCAAGGTTCAATGTTGTTAAATAAAACAACATCTTTTGCTGCCAGCGTTTGAAGTTTACACCAGCAAACTTCTTGGGTTTTTCTGCGTGGCTTGCCACAACAACAGACAAAGGTGCCACCAAGCCAGTGGTAACAGCAACTGCAGACGTGTACACTGCAGAGAGTCCAACAGCACTGGAACTCGTGAGAGGAGCAGAAGAAATCAAGGGTTGTGATGTATTCTCCATTACTGAAAATAACAAGGACTGTTAGAACAATAGAATCTGTTTAAGTTTGTTCCCAGAGTACACCGGTTCAACAGTGACGGTGCACTGCGGACTATCCCACTTGCCTGAAAAGAAACCGGAATGAGATTGCCTTTAATAAAACTTCCCTGCAATGATCGATCAAATTTCCTGTGAGGGAATGTGATTGTGTTCTGTGTTGTGTGTTTTGCTTCATGACAACAGGTCTATATATAGCTGCACAACCAAAGATGAAAACTAATGACCCTTCACATTCGTGATTAATACTAATCACTTGATTACACCATTAATCACAAATAATGACTAGAATTTGAAGCAGATGGAAGCTGAAACACCAAGAGTCTTTCAGTTACATTATGCAAAAATTTAAAACAAATAGCAAAAACCAGCATCGCGCGGACCAGGGTTTTACGAGCTGCATTCGTGTCCGCAGGTCGTGTGGGCGTCGCGTTGGTTCAAGGATTTTTCCGAGCCAGAACCCATTTTTGCACCCCCCTGCGCGCGGGTAGGATCCAGAGGATAATGTTACTTTAATATTTTAATTCTTCCATTCAAGCTTCACCAATGTGGGACACAATCAACTCACATTCACTTCTAATATTTTCCAACATGAAATTCGTGCATAAAAATAGATGTGCACCTCCAGTCAACTAGTTAAACATGGAGGAAGGCTCCTGCAAGCATCAATCTGCGCAGGCACAATGCGCGTATGATTAAGATGTAAATATTCAATTGTGTTTCTCAATTGATGGTTGATACAAGAGAGTACAGGGGTTTAAATAATGATGAACCCTAACAAACATTACACTATACAAGGCAACGTAATAATACAATAATGATGATTGTACACTAGCAACTAGAATGTTTTGTAGTAAATATGGTTGACTAATACTCCCCCGCATTCGGAACGGTAGTGGAACGGACACTGAGACTGGACTTGAAGCGGTTGAACAGTTGTTTTGGTAGTCCCTTTGTAAATATGTCTGCATATTGATAGCCAGCCGGTATGTGTAGAACGTGGATGTCACCGATACGGATCTTTTCCCGGACAAAATGAATATCAATTTCCACATGTTTGGTATGTTGATGTTATACTGGATCGCCAGACAGGGATACATTATCGCAGAAAATAATAGTGGCGTCGCGAGTAGGAAGATGGAGCTCAAGTAATAAATTGCGAAGCCAACTAGGTTCAGCAGTGACATTAGCAACTTCTCTATATTCAGCTTCCGCACTTGATCTAGATACAGTTTGTTGGTGTTTGGAAGACCACGAGACCAAGTTGTCACCAAGAAATACACAGTAACCTGAAGTAGAGCGCATCGAGTCAGGGCAACCCCCTAGTCAGCATCAGAGTAGGCTGTAAATTTGAGAGACTTAGAGAGGCGAATATGTAGAACATGATTTGCAGTGCCCTTAAGGTAACGTAGGATACGCTTCAGATAATGAAAATGAGGTTCTCGAGGAGCATGCATGAATAAGCAGACATGTTGCACAGCATAAGAGATGTCCGGGCGAGTAAATGTCAGATACTGTAATGAATCAGTGAGACTGCGGTAGAGTGTACCATCTGATAGAGGGGCGCCTGATTGTGCACTGAGTTTAGAGTCAGTGTCACACGGCGTAGTACTCGGGTTGTAGTTAGACATATTTGCTCTGGAGAGGATGTCATGTATGTAAGATTCTTGAGATAGTTGAAGGCCTTCTTTTGTTCGATTTAGTTGAATGCCCAAAAAATGGTGAAGGTTTCCTAAGTCAGTCATAGCAAATTCGTGTGACAAGGACTTGATAATTTGATTGAGGAAACCTGTGTCAGAAGCTGTAAGAATAATGTCATCAACATACAAGAGCAAATATGCCATGCGAGTTCCTGCTTTATATACGAAAAAGGGAGGTATCACACGAGGCATTGCGAAAACCACATTGTGTAATGAAGTTGGCAAAGCGGTGATACCAGGCCCTAGGGGCTTGCTTGAGCCCATAAATACTCTTTTGTAATCTACAAACGAAAGATGGATTAGTATTATCAATGAAACCTGGTGGTTGATGCATGTATACAGTCTCATTTAAATCCTTGTGAAGAAATGCATTCTTTACGTCAAGTCGGTGAATGGGCCATGTTCGAGACACAGCAATGCTGAGGACCGTGCGAATTGTAGTTGGCTTTAATTACCACCGGGCTGAAAGTGTCGAAGCAGTCAATCCCGAGCTGTTGGGATTTACCATTGACGACAAGCCGTGCCTTGTATCTTTGTAAAGTGTCGCCTACATGAAACTTGTGGCGAAACAGCCACATGCATATAATAATATGTGCGTCAGGAGGACGCGGTACTAGCTCCCAAGTGTTATTCTCCATTAAAGCCCTAAACTCATCGTGCATAGCCTGTTTCCAATGAGGGTCGGATAGCGCATATTTATAAGATTTCGGGAGTGGTGAAATGGAGGGTTGGGCCGTGGTGTGAAGATCAAAATGAGGCTTGGGTTTAGTAATGCCAACTTTGAGTCTGGTTGTCATGTGGTGGGTATTGTGTGAGGGTGGTGTGGGAGGTGGTGATGGGGGCGAGTGTTGGTGGGTCGGTTGGGTTTGGCTTTGTTGGGTCGAGGGGTGTGAGTGTGGGCTGGTAGGATGGGGTGCGAAGGCAGTGTGGTGGGAGTTAGTAACTGAGTGTGACGGAGTAGGAGTAGAAGGTGATTGGGTCGTGGGTGTGGAATAAGGCGTGTGGTTGTGGAGAGGTCATTTTCTAGGGGTGTGTAGTCGCATGGGGTTGAGGTGGCAAAGGGAAAGGTAGTTTCGTCAAATGTCACATGACGGGAGAAAAATGTTTTACCGGTTTGGATGTTCAGATAACGGTATCCACGGTAATCGGCTGGATATCCAAGAAATACACACATGGAGGAACGGTGGGCTAGTTTATGTGGGTGAGTGGCGGACTGATTTGGGAAACAAAGGGAGCCAAAAACACGTAGGTGATCGTAGGTAGGATGATGGAGATAGAGAGCAGCGGTTGGGGTGTGGTTGTTAAGGAGTTTGGTGGGGAGAATGTTATGAAGGTAAGACGTCGTATGAACCGCCTCAACCTAGTATGTAGTAGGGATGGAAGCATGGGTTAATAGAGACAACATGATTTCATTTATGCGGCGGATCATACGTTCGGCTTTACCGTTTTGTTGAGGAGTGTGTGGTCAAGAGAAACGAAATTGAATGCCATGGGTTGTAGCAAAAGTTTTGAACTGGTTATTGTCAAATTCTCCCCCGTTATCACATTGAAACGATTTAATTGGTAGGTGAAATTGAGTTTTTATATAAGTGTAAAATTTGATAAATTTTGTGACTGTTTCTGATTTGTATCGGAGTGGAAAAACCCATGTGTAATTGGTAAAATCATCGATTAGAACCATACAATATTTATACCCAGTGTTGGATACAACTGGAGAGGTCCACAAGTCACAATGCATAATGTCAAAGGGTAAAATAGTATTGGAATAAGATGAAACAAAAGGTAAGCATTTGTGTTTTGCAAGTTGGCAAGAGTGGCAAAACAAACGACTAGATTTATTACATGAAATAAATTTATTTGAAGCAAGGAAATCAATAACGGAAACTCCTGGGTGGCCTAAACGATCATGCCATGATTCAGGAGCATAAGCAACAAAAACAGTGGGAGTAACTTGAGCAGGGGCAGTGAGTGGGTAAAGATTGCTATCATTGTTGTGATGGCTCAAGAGCTTCCCAATCTTGAGGTCCTTCACAGAGAAACCAAAGGGGTCAAATTCAACAGAGACAGAATTATCGGTTGTGAATTTTCGAACGGATATGAGGTTTTTAATGACTTTGGGTGCATAAAGGACATTATTTAAGTGAAGGTTATTTTGATTGTTTGGAAAATATGCGTGTCTCGAACCCAAAATTGGCATTTTCTGACCATTACCGACAAGTATAGATTTAATGAAGGTAAACAAAGGAGAGTTAGTATATATACCTTCATCATCAGTGATATGGTCCGAGGCTCCTGTATCCATGTTCCGGTCCGGATCTTCTGTGTCTACAACAAGTGCTTGAAAAGCCTGTCCAATGTCAGTGGGCTCAAGTGGATCGAAATCTGTGACATGAGCTTGAGGTATGGACTTTGAAGATGCGCCTGAGTTTGACTTCGTGTTATTTGGCCGATTAGTATTTTGCCATGAGGACTACTGCCAGGGAGTGGCCCACCCGGGTTGTGTTGGATAGGGACAGGGCGGTGGAGCCCAGCCAACATTTGGTGCATTTGGGTCGGCCCACCATGGAGGTAAGGCCCAGTGTTGAGAGGGTCCCCAAGCATTCCATTGGTTGCTGCGATTAAGACCAGGAGCAAAAGTATTATTGTTATTGTTATTATTATACCTATTTTGATGTCGACCACCAGATGAAGAAGAGCCGCCTCCATTTTTGTCTTGGGGCAGCGCTGGTTAAAACGAGAGGGTCCCCGGGACTGATATTCACGGCGCGGCAGCGGTGATTCAGCAGCAGGTGGTTGGGGGTCTGGGACAACAGCAGCAATGACCGGTTCCGGTGCTTGACGAGCCTGTTGGTGACGCTCCTCCACGTCCGAAAGATTAATCGTATCCTCCCAAGGTGGGAGAGATTGGTGTAGCTGTGTAGCAATGACGTCATACTCAGGAGGGAGACCGCTAACCAATTGGAGGATTAAACGACTCTCTGAAACCGGCTGATCCACATCGGCTAACTGGGTCGCAAGCTCACGAAGGTGTTGACAATAATCTTGCAGGGAGGGCATCAAACTGAGGGTCAGATTTGTGAAAGCTATTTCCGGAGCCGCGACTCGCGGTCCTTTGTTGTTCAGAAAAATCTTTTGCAAACGACTCCAAGCTTCAAACATAGCTGACTCAGTATCTAAAACACGGGCCAGGAGATGATCCGAGATGGCGAGATGGTAGAGTAGATCCATTGCATAACAATGGCGTCTATCTCCATCCAGGAGTCGTGGTCCTTTGTTGTTCAGAAAAATCTTTTGCAAACGACTCCAAGCTTCAAACGTAGCTGACTCGGTATCTAAAAGACGGGCCAGGAGATGATCCGAGATGGTAGAGTAGATCCATTGCATAACAATGGCGTCTATCTCCATCCAGGAGTCATAGTTCGGGTCGTCTTTCGCCGGAGGTAAAGTACCGTCGATGTGATCCATGACTTTGTAACCACAAGCATTGAGTTGGAACAACTTAACCCATGAAGAGTAAGTTACCTTCTTGCCGTCTAAGGTACGGATTTTGTTTTGAATGTTGGTCACGGTGTAAACCGGATGTAGTGAAGGTGTTTTGCCGGAACCATTCGAAGACTCGGCTCGCGAGCCTAAACGAGCTTTGTATATAAGGCTCGAGCTCGGGCTCGATAATTAAACGAGTCATGTTTCAGGCTCGAACTTGGGCTCGGACTCGTTAAGGCTCGGCTCACTCGGGCTTTTTACTGAGCCGATCCCGAGTAGCTCTCGAGTCGCTGCGTGTCATTTACACCCGTAAAGTAGGGTAATGTTTATAGATATTATTGGACATGAAAGGTCTATATGGTATGTTGTATTAAATAATACATAATATTTCAAAAAAAAAAATTATCACAAACAAATAAAAGATAGCTAGGGAACGTATTTAAGATGTATATATTGGATGGAAGGTCTTAGGTTTATCGATCTATCTCATGATGTTTAATTGAAAAAAATTAGAGGAAGTGAAAGTAGACGATGGTATTGGATCTTATTGTATAGAGGTTACAATAATTTAAATGCTAATAGATATGAAATGCAACTTTTAATTCGTGAATTAATTGTTACAATACTATGATGGGAAATCAAGTCGTACACTCTCACTTTTTACAAACCGCATGGGTTCGCAAAATGTTAACGCAAACCCGACTTCAAAAGCTTGAAGAAAAACCATCATTTGATTCTAAACACCGAGTAAGAAAAAAAAACTAGTTAAATTTTATCTATTAAAACGTAGCAATGCCCCCGTTATGTACACGAGAGGTCAGTAAATGTTATCACTCACACTAGACTATGATCGATATCTTATTCGACCTAGCTCACCATGATGACCTTAGGTCCGAACCAAAACTTGGCTCAAAGATTCTTTGACCCGTGGCTAGTATATGTCGCGGATCAAACTCCAACTTTCTTCTAGAGATTTGTGACCATTTATCCCCATAATGGTCCATCCATTCCTTTTGTGTGGTGTAGTGAGGCAAGTATTGTTTCACTTCAATCTTTGATTCCTTACAAAACTTTAAAATCTTTCGGTTTTCATCACTCAAATGCTTCAAAGTTAGCGTCTCTTCACCATTATCCAACGCGGACCGAAGCAAAGCTACCAAGTAAAACACATCCTCGTTAGGTGTCACCACCGACGATCTGTCATCCCACCTATAAAATAGATATCTATAAGTTAAAAAAAAAAAAAACTGTTATATTGTATTTTTTTTTTGAACGGTCAATGAAATTTACCAAGAACTCCCTTCGGAGTCCTTACTCA
Source organism: Ambrosia trifida (assembly GCA_028751855.1). Taxonomy (NCBI): domain Eukaryota; kingdom Viridiplantae; phylum Streptophyta; class Magnoliopsida; order Asterales; family Asteraceae; genus Ambrosia; species Ambrosia trifida. The sequence goes on from CM054122.1 coordinate 162,123,461, forward strand.
GTCAAATCAGGAACCCTTTCACCCGGCATAGGCCATAGCCAGACATGTAAGGGAGCTCCTGGTTTTACCAAGTTTCACCAGTTCTAGGGGAAAACCCGACTATCCACCCACTTAAAAGCACGACAATGGAATAATCGCTAAAACCCAGCGCTATCAAGAATCGAACCCATGGCCTTTCAGCCATGAGTCTTCTATCATTAAGCTTCGGTACTAGTCCACCATAAGGTGGTTGGTGGATGGAAGTTAAGTACAAGTATTTATGCACAAAGTGCAAGTGGAATGTATTGGATGCTAGAAGGAATGAAGAAGGTCCACAAAGGGTGGCATAATCTGTACCAACCGCTATGTTTCTTGTAGTATTATGTAACAGGACATGGATGATGAATTAACATCTCATCAATGGGTCCCAAATGGAAGATCTCATCTGACACCAGTATCTTCGCACTTGGACCATTTGTACCGGTTCGATCTTTTTTCTTGTTTGGTTCCGGTCAACAAACAAAGACACAACACCTTATGTGTTGTACTTTTAACTTTTAAGTCTTATATTTTATGTTCGACTTGCAACACCATGATCTCATGCATACACAATTAGACTTTAATCAACAGATACATTCTTTCCTACGTTTTTTTTATTTCAGAATCAATGATATGTTAAAAACCGTGACCCTTTGTTGTACATAATGAATTAATGGACCACATGATGAAGCTTCACTTTTGGAAAACTAGTCATTTGCTACATAAGTTTCCTACAGAAAGAAACGCGTCACGAACTTTGACAAAGTTGCTACATATTTGTGATAACAAAAAACCTCTAATTTTCTAAACAAATTTGCTACACAACAAAGACAAATACTATGGGAATTGCGTAGGAAATAAATCGCAAATTTCCGACCCCATATTTTCGTAGGAAATACATTGAAAATTGCGTAGTAAACGTGTAGCAATTTGTTTCCGACGAGGGTTTTTTCTAACATCAAGGTTTTGTTGAAAATGCATCACAAATTTGAATTTTCTACGCATTTGCAACAAAACCTTGATGTTAGAAAAATCCTCATCGGAAACCAATTACTACGCAATTTTCTAAGTATCGGTCACTATTGTGTCGCAAATTTGTCTAAAAAATAATGGTGTTTTTTGTCGTCACAAATTAGTAGCAATTTTGTGATGGATTTTTTTTCCGTAGGAAAATTTTGTGGCAAAAGAACCACTTTTCTACACTGTTTTAAATAATAAAAGTGTTGCAATTATATAATTATAACCGACTTATGTATTATGTTCAAAACACTATATGCATGTGTTATATGGTATTGGCTAGAGATGCACAAATATGGTCAAACCCTAAACCAGTTTGGGTTCAAAGTGGTTTGGTTGGTGAATGAAAAGTCAAAACTGGGTCAGTTTTCACAACAGTTCAAATTTGGTTAGTTTGTTGATAAGTTTTTTTACCGGTTTTGAGTAATTTTGACTGGTACGTTTAGGGTTTAACTGATTTCAAACGAGAGGATTATAAACCGTTTAGAAACCCACGTGTTGTATCGGTTCCAAACCAGTTTCTATGTATATACTCCCTCCGTCCCAAATTAAATGTCCATTTCCAAAAATAGAAATGCAATTTCCAGTTTTACCTATAAAAGGACCACTTTTAAAGATACTATTGTCATTTTACTACATTCTAATAAAAGATTACTTAAAATATGTGTTTTTGAACACACAACATTTAAATAGGGATGGGGGAGTAGATTTTAGTTCTTGCATGAATATATTAATAATATTATTGTCATAGAAATAAAAAGTCAAAATAACGGGTTAAGAAGCTTACTTGTTTTTGTTCATGGGATAGATGAGGATGGGCCCACTAGTTTTATTACCCAAAATGCCCTTGAAAACTCCTTTATCGAAATCATGAATTCTTGATTTGGGTACAAACAGGTTAAGCCATGGGTGGGGCACCTCCCACAAGCCTTTGGACCGGAGTTTTAGTTCTGCAGTGTGAACCCGGTCCAAGAAGTCCACGTAAGGAAGGTCAGTAGTAAACATTGACGCTGGTATATGATTTAATTTCTTTAACAAAGCTTGCACTTCCTGTAAACAATTATTAATATATTACTAATTAATTAAAGTACAACAAGAAAAACCCTGGATTTGCTTAAAGTTATTGTTTTTTTTTTATTATTAATAATTTATTTAAATAATTCAAAGAAGGAAAGTACATTAAGAAAACAGCTACCAGACACTTCTTTTGTCAGAGGATAAGTTCAGTTACTTGTTTAATAAAATAAATAAAATGATTATTAATTAATTAATTAAGGTTTTGAATTATTAGGTGCTAATAATATGGTGGTTGGACGGCGTGGATATACAAGTAATTCTCTAGACTAAAGTAATACCGAAGTTTGTCGTGGATCATCGTATGATATAAGCGCATAGATCACACAAGATCTTGTATGTTTTCTTGTGCCATATATATTTTTGTTTAATCATATAATCCAGGTTTATTACGTTGCAATGTGTATAAACCTCGACTGATTAATGACACCCTAATTAAAAATCATGTCACGCATATACAAAGTATAAAGAAGAAAAAGACCGGTTTAAACTAGTTAGCCCACTTGCCTAATATATTAGGTCACTTGTGTTTCATGCTTATTGGCAGGAAAAGCCTAATTAACGGACAAAACCTAACTGCCAATCTCATAATCAACTCTCATTAAAACCAAATATATATATAATATTATACAATTTTTAAAAATATATAGTAAGTTGTATTGTAAAAGTGTTATAAATATACAATTTATAAGGATCCTCGTTCTTCAATCAAATATTCTGCTTTTTTTTTTTTCCGGAAACTCGGGTTCAAATATCCATGGAATAACAATAGGAAGTGTAGATCAATATTTGACATTTTAAATAACTTTTGGTGTGCTATTATATATGATCAGCATTGAGTAATGTGAATCCTAACATGTAATTATTAGCAACATAATATCATAAATTGTTAGACATAATTCTTATTTCCCAATTATCCTAAGTATATATATATATAGTGTGACATATATTAGTTATCCTAAGTTAAATAGGTATGTCAGTTATAGTTGGTTATCATTATACCCGAAACCCAACAAGAAAACCACGAATGCAATAGGTAATGAGTAACGGGTATTTAACGAGTATGCTGCTCAGTTTAAAATTTGGTATGAAACTACAAATGTTAAAACATATCACATACCATATAGGTTTCACACTAAAACCAACCAGGACCGACTCTCAAAGTTACATATACAATTCCAAAATACATTTTTGTTTTCATATATATATTTTTAAAACTATGATAAACTGATAGTTTTTAATGAAGAATCCAAGTCTGATAATTGAAGATCTTGTAGATTTCTTGGTAGAGGGAAAAAGATTTGGTTATATATTTATGGTATAAAGATCCAAACAATGCTTTAAATTTTGATGCTACAATATGGTTGCATGTTACATTAGAATCCCTTTTCACCTTTTAACATGACTTTTGGTACTTTTTGCAATGTTCACATGCTTCCCACTAGAGGTAGCAATTCCATTAAACGAGTTCACAATTTTGAACATACATTTTTTTATTTAATCTTTTATATATAACTAAAATTTCACTCATATCAGTTCTATTGAATACTCAAAATTAAAATTTAACCAAAATGACAAGAAAAAATGACACAAAAAAGACTGAGGCTAAATATACCTGATCGACTCGTTCAGGGCCCGCCCCATCATGGTAATTCTTGGTGATTTCCAAGCAGTACAAGACATTAGCACCAGCTCCAAGAGACGTGATCTTAACCGGATTATTAGGGGAAAAGAAAGACGATCGCCAATTGTTGATCAAACCTTCATCAACAATAACGAAACCCTCAATGTAATCAAACTTTTGCGATTGTGGTCGATCATGCAACGATATGAGGTACTCTTGATCATGTGTAAAAGCCGAGAAATTCGAGTACAAAACCCTAATCCATCTAACCTAGAAGTTAATCAAAACAAAATTAATGTCAATTAACTCACATGCAATAATAACAACAATAATATTTGACCATAAAAACAAGAAGCATCAATCTTTTAATATTATATCTTGACTCCATATAGTCACAAGGCATATCACATCACATGGTCCAAAACTGTAACCTACGACTTACACCCGAACCCACATCTTTTATTATTGTGTCTTGTGGCCCGATACATCGATCTACCTTGGTGTTATTACTTTTTATAAAAGAAATTAACTTTTTTTATAAACTAGTTTTCAAGATTAGGGTTAATTAACCACATACCATTTGAGGAGATGGTTCCAAGGCTATTCGGGCTCGGGTTATGATCCCGAACTGACCCAACCCGCCAAGAACCGAATGAAACAGTTCCTGGTTTTGATCCATGGAGCATGTCAATATGTCACCTCTTCCTGCACTTCGTTGTAAAACAAACACAATTTTTAGAAAATTATACATTGCATGAAAAGATTTATGATGATATACATACACATATTTGGAGTGGTTCAAACTAAATTATAATGACAAAAAAAATAACAATAAGAAGAAGGCTAAATCATTAAAAGAAAATTATACGTTGTTATATTAAATTTTACTTATTGATACATATGAATATGTACATTAAAAACTACTAAACTAATTTGTTTAAGTGTAATTTCCAATTTTCAACATTTACTATAGAAAATTTACACATGCGTAAATTATAAGAAAAGAATCATGTTTATATATGTTTTTAGAATAGTAGAGTGAATAAATAAACATTACTTTTGAACCATTTTATTTTCTTTAGAATTGAAAATATGAACAATAAATTATATGTAGATTTAAAGAAAATAATTTGTTTATACATTCTTTTAAAATATTAGAATAGAAGAATAAACATTTAAATCTCAACCATTATTTTGTATTTTAATTTTTAATAAAAAAATGAATGATAAATTATATGTAATTATAAAAATCATTTACTTATACATTCTGTTATACTATAATATAAAAGAATTAACAATCTTCTTGTATCTTAGAAACTTTTAACTTGAAAAAATAATAACTTATTTAGTTTTTTTCTATGATTCTATAATCCCAAAAACACTAGACTTTGTTAAAAAAATAAAAAAAAATAAAAACACTACATATATAATAACTACTTGTACGGTTCAAGTATCCTTAATCCGTCATGCTATGCATGAAGAAGATAATACATGACATACCTGTGACGACATCCATCTCATAAACGTTACTAATCTGAGGCCCATGATTAAACGCTTGACCACTAATCCCAGCATTCGACAGTGTACCACCAACCGAAAGATATAAATAATCCGTCCATGATTTAGGTGCTAGTCCATACCTTAACGTCGACTTAAGCACATCTATCCAAAGCTCTCCACCCCAAACATCAACATACATCATATTCTCATTAACCACAACCGGGGTTTTTCCTAACCCGGTCATTTGAACAACAACACCATTATTATTCGTTTGTGACTGCCCGTTTATCGAGTGTCCGTGTCCTCTAGCCGACACTACGAATCCAGGTGCGGATTCGTAGGCGAGTCGCAAAAGCTTTGCGACATCACTGGCGGAGGATGGGTGAAGGACCGCTAACGGTTCGGAATGAGTTAGTTTACCAAAGTCCACGGACGCCGACTTGATATCGTGGGCGTCCGTGGATAACTGACTGTGGATTCCGAACCGGAAGAGGTCTGTCGGGTTAAGAGTTAACCCGACAATTGTGATGAGGCGGCAGATTGCGAATAATAGTAGTAGTTTTGCGGCCATGAGGTGGTGATGGCATAAGCCGGTGGAATATATATGGTTTTTAAGTTTTTATATATTTTTTTGTTTCACACAGTTGGTGTGTGAGTAGTGTGTGTGTCTGAAGGGATTGGATTTTATGTCTAGGATATGAGATACAAGTTGTGAATTTATAGAACAATGGAAAAGGAGGGGATCACTCTGGTGGATAAACACGTGCGATTGTGTTCGAAGCTGTGTGTGACACGTGCTAATGCTCTATAATTTTTTTTACTGAATTATAAGTTTTATCTTTTAGGTCAAAAAATAGAAAAGTGTGAAGCCACTAAAAAATGATATGTGTTCTAAGGATTAAACAAGTGAGATGGGTAAATTTGTCAAAAACATGTACATATGCAAGTCACATGTCATTTCCATCTTCATTTTTAAATATCCGTAACTTTTTTATACGTCATCTTTTTAAAAAAAAAATTATACCATAAAATTGAACGTCTTTAATATGAGTACCATATTGTTATACTTTTGAAAAAAAAAAAATTCAAAACCCACTTGCGTAAGACACAATGGAGTGTAAAACACAATGAGCACCAATTAAATATAGGGTATAAAACATAATCAAGAGTTTAGTAAAAAACAATTGACGAAATACTAAAGACACAATGAATAGAAGACTAAAACACGATAAATACTTTTGAAAAAAAAAAGTTGAAAACCCAGTTGCGTAAGACACAATGGATGACATACAAAAGACACAATGAACAGAAGACTAAAACACAATGAGTACTTTTGAAAAAAAAGTTAAAAACCCAATTCTGTAAAACACAATGGATGACATAATAAGGACACAATGAACAGAAGATTAAAACACAATGAATACTTTTAGAAAAAAAGTTGAAAACCCAGTTGCGTAAGACACAATGGAGATAACGTAAAACACAATGAGTACCAATTAAATATGGAATGAACAATAGGGTATAAAACACAATGAACAGTCTAATAAAACACAATGGACGACATATTAAAGACACAATGAACAGAAGACTAAAACACAATGAATAACAGACTTAAACACAATGAACAACATAATAAAACACAATGTACACCTAAATACAAAACTCATTTGCGTAAAACACAATGAAAAACATACTAGAAACACAATGGACAAAGTTAAATCATGTGTAGACTAAAAACACATAAATAACATATTTATAAGGCACACATGCATACTATAACACAATGAAGGAGCAGAAGACACAACGGAGAAGAAGACACAACGGAGAAGAAGATACTGATTCGTAGGATTCTGATTCGTCGGAGGAAGAAGATACTGAGTCGGTAGAGGATCAGACTGTCACACCCTCAAAATCCACTTGCGGAGTTTTACCGCGAGGCGCATGACAAACCAGGATCCAAGTCAACGATCACAATAAACAAGTCTAAATGAACATATGCAATTTCAAAAACATAGTTTAAATTCCCAATTACAGCGGAAGCTTATTCTCAAAACATAATCCAAACGTAAACCAAATTATTCAATGTTTGAAAACCATGCAATCCTAACTAGACGCCGTGCAGACGCGTGCGCCCTAGTTCCATAGTGCTACCTTAGCGACCTGAGAAAACATGTAAGAGTTTACGTCAGCACAAAAATGCTGGTGAGTTCACAGGTTTTGTAATCAAAGTACCAAGTTCAACCTGTCCATACTATAACAATTTGCAAACCAAAGTACGCTAGCTAGGCGTATGTTTATTACTACCACGATTGGAAAACCATTACTAACTCGCAAACCAGATGTTGTGCCCGAATAGTAAACCTGTTCCTGTTTGAGACAATATGCACTCGCCCGGCCCTTCAAGCCGACGAGCGGGGTTGGTCATTCCCAATAGATCTATTCACATTTCCCCGTTGTGCTAACCCGCACATTCATGGTTTCCCCCGGGACTTCCAAGGATCGTATAGTAAACCATAGAAACCCATAGTATGACAGTTGTTACCAAAACACAAGTTTAACACATGCTTTCTCCCCCGAAAAGTGAAACCAGTTAAAAGAGGGGCCGTAAACTCACCTTAGGTTGCGTTACTTCGAAACACGAATAATATCAGCAAGCTATGCTAGTCCCGTAAAGCGGCGACCTAACATATGACAGTTACAAGTACTTAGACTAATAACCCGTAGGTTAGTTAGTCCCTAGATGTCCAGACCATAACCAAGTTCGTTTGAAAACACCGTGACTGTTAAATTAACCCAATGTACAAGACTTGACATCCCATTGGTGACCCGAGACTCCCTGTGTTATACTTGCACTCACAAACATACAATCATGCAATCACACTTAACATACGTTAAAGTCCAACAAGTTGTAGCACGTAGTTCAAGTATCACATAAACAAACCCGAACACATATTACCAAGTTACTAGGTATGTTACGGGGTTCCTAGCATGTTTCTAGGTGTCAAATCGGGTCCCGAAATGCTAAATTACACTTACAGCAGCAGTACAGGCGATTAGGAAAAGTCAACTAGTGATTACGTGGGTCAACAGGCATTTAGGAATGCTAGTCGCCTATAGTATAGGCGATTAGGGCTATATGGTATGCAATTTATGAGTTTATAGGCGATTACGTCGTAAAGCATGCAATTCAGGGCTTAACTAGCATTTAGGATCGTAAATGCATGAAGTAAAGGCATTTAGGCTCCTATTCGCCTATACTATAGGCGATTAGGGCTCCCCATCAGGCGAATAGCCTCCTAATCGCCTATAGTATAGGGGATTAGGTTTCCTATTCGCCTATAGCACAGCTGTTCCGGTTTTTCGCGCGTTTAACACTCCAAATCAAATCCAGAACGTGTGTAAACATCAATTATCAATCAAACAACCATATCAAACATATTTCAATCAAAATCCTTCGTTTAACCTCGTTCTATCAGCCCTGCATGCAACCATGTATCCCAAAAACAACACATATAGCATGAAACATCAAATTAACATGCATAACCCTAACCCTAATGAACAATTACTCAGATTTCATCAAAATGCTATCATTATTAATCTGTAACTACATTAACATCATGTTACCAATCCTTCTTGAACCATAAAAACCCTATCTTTTAATCATAAACCCACATACAACATGCATAATAGTTAGAATCCAATTAGCAACGATTATTAACGAATTTCAGAAAACATTTACGTTTATAAACAGGTCTGGACCATTAGGGATTTAATAAAAACATTATTAAAGATTGCATGAATGAAAACCACACCTTAGATTTATGATAGATTGATGTAATAGGCTTGAAATCTTGTGTTTTGATCCAAAATCGTGTTCCAGAGGTTGTGTGTGTGTTGGGACGAGTTGTGGGACGACTAGGGTTGTTATAATGAAGTTTAGGAGGTCAAGTATTGTATTTATATGCGTTTTTAGTCGTCCAGCACGTTATAGGCGATTACGCAGCAGCATCAGGCGAATAGGATTGCTAATCGCCCTCCCTATAGGCGATTAGCCTTCTATTCGCCCCAATGTAGGTCCTATTCGCCCCCTATAGGCGATTAGGCCTCCCTACTCGCCTATAGGGGTTGGTTCTGTGTATTTTGCGCGTTAAACCCCGTTTTAACATATGTTAACACCTTTTCACATACCGACAAGTCACATAATGATTGTAAACACATAATACTTGCAAACAAACACATTCACACTCGATCACCAATTCCCGGGACTCGAGACTTGTATGTTCCCTATGCTCTGACGATTCCACGAATCGTCACCCTTTGTACACTTGGTTAAGGACTGACATCTAATGAGCCTTTAGACTAACATCTAATGATCCTCTATACTAAACTAACAGTTCCCGAACCGTAATAGGACTCAACTAACCCCGTTAAGTATAATATACGCGTGACTCGCTAAGGTAGACTTTCATCTAGACAGCGTTGTTAATCAGAATTTGCCGGGTGTCACATCATCCCCACGTTAAAAGAATTTTCGTCCCGAAAATTGCACAAGTACCAAAAGGAATAACAAAAGAACAGACAAAATATAGAAACCAAGAGTGAGATTTACCCGAGTTGTCACATCATCCCCACGTTAAAAAGGAATCTCACCCCGAGATTCATTCAGCTGTAGTGGTAACATATCTTGTTTCGAACGCTTCCTTAGGAAAGAGATGAGGATACTTAGACTTCATCTGATCCTCCCGTTCCCAAGTGTACTCTGGTCCCCGGTTCGAGTTCCAGCGAACCTTAACAATACGAATCTTGCTATGACGTAGGCTACGAATCTTGTAATCAAGAATCTCAACAGGTTCTTCCACAATACGAAGACGATCATCAACCTTGATCTCTTCCAGTGGAACAATAAGAGACTCGTCAGCCAGACACTTCTTTAAGTTGGACACATGGAAGACGTTATGTACGTTGCCGAGCTCCGTCGGTAAATCAAGACGATATGCCACCGGTCCAATCCGTTCCAGGATTGTAAATGGACCGACATACCGAGGGTTGAGTTTGCCACGCTTCCCAAAGCGTATGACGCCCTTCCATGGTGAAACTTTCAGAAGTACCTTGTCATCAACTTGGAATTCCAATGGCTTGCGACGTTGATCGGCATAACTCTTTTGCCGATCCCGTGCCGCTGCCAACCGGTTACGAATCTGTACGATCTTTTCCGAAGTTTCGTACACTAGCTCAGGCCCAGTGAGTTGACTCTCACCCACTTCAGCCCAACAAAGAGGGGACCGGCATTTCCGCCCGTACAGTGCCTCGAATGGAGCTGCCTTGATGCTCGTGTGGTAACTGTTGTTGTAAGAGAATTCTACTAACGGTAGGTGAGCTTCCCAACCTTTGCCAAAATCGATCACACATGCCCGCAGCATGTCTTCTAAAGTTTGAATCGTGCGTTCACTCTGACCGTCAGTCTGTGGGTGATAAGCTGTACTCATGTCAAGCTGGGTACCCAAAGCCTTGTGCAAGGACTTCCAGAAGTGAGAAGTAAAGTGGGAGTCACGATCCGAAATAATAGAAACCGGCACACCGTGCTTAGAAACAACTTCCTTCAGATAAAGACGAGCCAAACGATCCATGGTGTCGGTCTCCTTAATAGCGAGAAAATGGGCTGATTTCGTCAACCGATCAACAATCACCCATATCTTATCATTCCCGCTCGGTGTCTTAGGTAGTTGCGTGACAAAATCCATTGTAATCCGTTCCCATTTCCACTCCGGAATTTCAGGTTGTTGCAAGAGACCCGACGGTTTCTGGTATTCCACCTTGACCTTAGCACAGGTCAAGCATTTGCTCACGTATGAGGCTATATCCGACCTCATGTTTGGCCACCAGTAAAGCACCTTCAGATCTTGGTACATCTTATCCGAACCAGGATGAATAGAATACCGGGACTTGTGAGCCTCATCTAAGACAAGCTCCCGAAGTCCCCCGAATAAAGGAACCCATATGCGTTCTGCGAAGTAGTGCAGGCCATCAGGACTTCGCTCGAGGTGCTTGTCGGCACCGTGCATAGTTTCAGCTTTAAGGTTTTCCTCCTTCAAAGCTTCTAACTAGGCAGAACGGAGTTGGTCAGGTAGAGAGGAATGAATAGTGAGCTGCAACGCCCGAACACGATGAGGATTAATTGATTCCTTCCTGCTCAAGGCGTCTGCTACTACATTCGTCTTGCCAGGATGGTACTTAATGGCGCAATCATAGTCGTTCAGTAGTTCAATCCAACGACGCTGTCGTATGTTCAAATGTTGTTGGTCGAAAATATGTTGAAGACTCTTGTGATCGGTGTAGATGGTGCATTTGGTACCGTACAAGTAATGTCTCCAAATTTTCAACGCGAAAACCACTGCACCCAACTCCAAGTCATGGGTGGTGTAGTTCTTCTCGTGCACCTTGAGTTGACGAGAAGCATACGCAATCACTTTCTCGCGTTGCATCAACACGCAACCGAGACCATGAATAGAAGCATCACAGTAAACAACGAAATCATCAGGGCCTTCAGGCAAGGACAAAATAGGAGCAGAACAAAGTTTAGACTTCAGTTCTTGAAATGCCGACTCTTGTGGTTCACCCCAGTCGAATTTTCTATCCTTCTGAGTAAGAGTGGTGAGGGGCTGAGCGATCTTCGAGAACCCCTTAATGAAACGACGATAATAGCCCGCAAGGCCTAGGAATTGCCGCACCTCAGTTGGCGTCTTAGGTGCTCCCCAGTCCTTGATCGCTTCGATCTTAGCTGGATCGACATGAATTCCTAGTTCATTAACCACATGTCCTAGGAACTGAACTTCGCGTAACCAAAAGTCACACTTTGAGAACTTAGCGTAAAGTTGTTCCCGTCGCAAAAGTTCCAAAACCAAACGCAGGTGTTCCTCGTGTTCGGTCTTGTTCTTGGAGTAAATCAGGATGTCATCAATAAACACGATGACGAACTTGTCAAGATATGGTTTGCAAATGCGGTTCATCAAATCCATGAAAACCGCCGGTGCGTTTGTGAGACCGAAAGGCATGACCAAGAATTCGAAATGGCCATAACGTGTACGAAAGGCAGTCTTTGCAACGTCAGCTTCCCTTACGCGCAACTGGTGATAACCGGACCTCAAATCAATCTTGGAGTAGTAACTAGAACCCTGGAGTTGGTCGAATAGATCATCAATAGGTGGAAGAGGATAACGGTTCTTGATGGTCAATTTGTTCAATTATCTGTAATCCACACACAATCGAAAACTTCCATCCTTCTTCTTAACGAACAGAATCGGGGCTCCCCAAGGGGAAGAACTTGGCCTGATGAAACCCTTGTCCAAGAGTTCCTGTAACTGACTGGACAATTCCTGCATCTAGGGAGGTGCAAGACGGTAGGGGGCCCGAGCAATAGGAGCAGCCCCTGGTACAAGATCAATACCGAACTCAACCTGACGATGGGGAGGAAGACCAGATAAATCATCGGGAAATATATCAGGAAACTCGCGTACAACAGGAATATCGTCGATCTTCTTCTCATCGGTAGAGGAAACAGATAAAAGTGCCAAAACGGCCGAATAACCCTTTCGAAGATACTTAAGGGCCTTAATGCTGGAGATGAGATTTAGCGGAGCACCGCCCTTGATACCGTACACAGAAAGGAATTCTCCATCAGGAAGGGGAATCCGAATAATCTTGTCGTAACAAATGATCTCCGCGCGATACAAAGACAACCAATCCATCCCTACCACAACGTCAAAACTACCCAAAGGTACCGGCATAAGGTCGATGGGGAACGACAAACCCGACAACTCTAGTTGACACTCCCGAAGGATACAAGTAGCTTCAATCTTTTTACCGTCAGCCAACTCAATTATATACTTAACCTCTAATGGTACGGGTACTACATCTAGCAGTCGACTAACTTCCATGGATATAAAACTTTTATCGGCACCGGAATCAAATAAAACACTAACAGAGCGATTATTGAGAAGGAACGTACCGGTAACTGTGTCAGGATCCTGTCTAGCCTCAGCGGCTCCAATGACGAAGGCACGTGCATTTCTGCCGCCGCCCCCGTTGTTCCCGTTACCGTTGTTCCCGCCCTGCTTCAGTTTCGGGCACTCTTTCTTGTAATGCCCAGTCTCCCCACAGTTGTAGCAACCCTGTTTCCCCGTAGTTCCTTGAGTAGTAGGAGCCAAGTTAGTAGTTGGAGCCTGGGTCGATGGAAGTGTCGCCCGACAGTCTTTGGCAAAATGCCCAAGTCGCTGACAGCGATGGCAACGATTACGGTCGCAGTCCCCCTGATGATGACGTCCACACTTGTTATATTTAGGTAATTTCCCCGCATAACCACCCTGTTTGTTACCAGAAGAAGAGGAACCCCCGCTATCGAATCTCTTACCCTGTTGTGCTGGCACAGATCCTTTCCCCTCATTTTCCCACTTACGCTTGTTATTCTCCAGGGCCTTGACAGTCGAACCCTTAGCAGGCAAACTACCCTCATTCACCTTCAAGTTTGTCATCCTGTGAGCCGATCGGACCACCTCTGAGTATGTAGGAAGATTCCCCGCAGCCACCAACCCTGCGATCTCTGGTACTAGCCCCGAGATGTAGTGTTCAATCCTCCTGTATTCTGGCACATGCAGATCGGGACACAGCACTGCCAACTCATTACGCCTTACCGTATACTTTTCAATCTCAGACCCGGTCATCTTGAGGTTCCACACCTCATGTTCTAGCTTCTGAACTTCTTCCCTTGGACAGTACTCTCGCTTCAGTAGTTGAACAAAATTTTCCCAAGGCATAGCATAAGCCTCCCCTATACCCATATTCTGGGTGATATTGTTCCACCAGGTCAAAGCAACTTCCTGGAATAACGCAGCAGCATACTTGACTCGATCCTCTGGGATACAGTTGCACATCAGAAACACTGACTCCACCTTTTCCAGCCACCTGAGCAAGCTCACCGCACCCTTAGTGCCAGAGAATTCCTGGGGCTTACAGTCTCGAAACATCTTGTAGGTGCACATGGGTGGGGGTGGGTTAACAGGACCACCTGAAATGAAACGCATGAGAAACCACGAAGAATGTAAACAAAGTTCACTAATGAGGCAAAAGTGAATAAATCAACTTACCACCACCATTGTGCCCTAACTGAAAGGCAGCTTGCAGTAAGTTGTTCAGATCTTCCTGTGATAGGTTTACACCTCCACGACCACCACCGCGACCACCACCACGCCCACCATTGCGACCACCTCCACGTCCTCCTCGTACCCCAGACATGATTCTGACAGAAAGAACGAGAAAATTTAGTTTCACAGCTAATGGTAACCACTAGCATTCACAAGATCAAAGCTAGATCCAACTCAGGACTATCCATTCAAACCAAGAGCTCACTAGGGCTTTCATGCATTTCGGTTTATGATTTTGTGTGCACCCAAAATGATAAACCGCTCTACATGGTCCTCCAAGTGTTCTCCTAGTTCAAAGTTCAAATCACCGAACATAGACTCTTAGCTATACACCGTAATGCTACGGTAGTTTATGGCAAGTGTTTCTATTGGAGTATGAAAGGGAGATGTCCGAGCCTTGGACAAATCTCAAGAGTACACGATTTACCCCAATATACTACACTGCCTAGAAAGCAAGTAACCCGACTTAAGATAGAACGGATGATGTAACATAGGAAGGTCAGATGATTTAGAGACACCCCGACAAGGCCATACGTAATCCACCATAATGTTTAGTACTGTGTGATCGTCTAGTGTGTGCGATCGGCTATAGACTAGACTCTACATGCAGTCCTAGTTCACTATAACCATTGGCTCTGATACCAATCTGTCACACCCTCAAAATCCACTTGCGGAGTTTTACCGCGAGGCGCATGACAAACCAGGATCCAAGTCAACGATCACAATAAACAAGTCTAAATGAACATATGCAATTTCAAAAACATAGTTTAAATTCCCAATTACAGCGGAAGCTTATTCTCAAAACATAATCCAAACGTAAACCAAATTATTCAATGTTTGAAAACCATGCAATCCTAACTAGACGCCGTGCAGACGCGTGCGCCCTAGTTCCATAGTGCTACCTTAGCGACCTGAGAAAACATGTAAGAGTTTACGTCAGCACAAAAATGCTGGTGAGTTCACAGGTTTTGTAATCAAAGTACCAAGTTCAACCTGTCCATACTATAACAATTTGCAAACCAAAGTACGCTAGCTAGGCGTATGTTTATTACTACCACGATTGGAAAACCATTACTAACTCGCAAACCAGATGTTGTGCCCGAATAGTAAACCTGTTCCTGTTTGAGACAATATGCACTCGCCCGGCCCTCCAAGCCGACGAGCGGGGTTGGTCATTCCCAATAGATCTATTCACATTTCCCCTTTGTGCTAACCCGCACATTCATGGTTTCCCCTGGGACTTCCAAGGATCGTATAGTAAACCATAGAAACCCATAGTATGACAGTTGTTACCAAAACACAAGTTTAACACATGCTTTCTCCCCCGAAAAGTGAAACCAGTTAAAAGAGGGGCCGTAAACTCACCTTAGGTTGCGTTACTTCGAAACACGAATAATATCAGCAAGCTATGCTAGTCCCGTAAAGCGGCGACCTAACATATGACAGTTACAAGTACTTAGACTAATAACCCGTAGGTTAGTTAGTCCCTAGATGTCCAGACCATAACCAAGTTCGTTTGAAAACACCGTGACTGTTAAATTAACCCAATGTACAAGACTCGACATCCCATTGGTGACCCGAGACTCCCCGTGTTATACTTGCACTCACAAACATACAATCATGCAATCACACTTAACATACGTTAAAGTCCAACAAGTTGTAGCACGTAGTTCAAGTATCACATAAACAAACCCGAACACATATTACCAAGTTACTAGGTATGTTACGGGGTTCCTAGCATGTTTCTAGGTGTCAAATCGGGTCCCGAAATGCTAAATTACACTTACAGCAGCAGTACAGGCGATTAGGAAAAGTCAACTAGTGATTACGTGGGTCAACAGGCATTTAGGAATGCTAGTCGCCTATAGTATAGGCGATTAGGGCTATATGGTATGCAATTTATGAGTTTATAGGCGATTACGTCGTAAAGCATGCAATTCAGGGCTTAACTAGCATTTAGGATCGTAAATGCATGAAGTAAAGGCATTTAGGCTCCTATTCGCCTATACTATAGGCGATTAGGGCTCCCCATCAGGCGAATAGCCTCCTAATCGCCTATAGTATAGGGGATTAGGGTTCCTATTCGCCTATAGCACAGCTGTTCCGGTTTTTCGCGCGTTTAACACTCCAAATCAAATCCAGAACGTGTGTAAACATCAATTATCAATCAAACAACCATATCAAACATATTTCAATCAAAATCCTTCGTTTAACCTCGTTCTATCAGCCCTGCATGCAACCATGTATCCCAAAAACAACACATATAGCATGAAACATCAAATTAACATGCATAACCCTAACCCTAATGAACAATTACTCAGATTTCATCAAAATGCTATCATTTTTAATCTGTAACTACATTTACATCATGTTACCAATCCTTCTTGAACCATAAAAACCCTATCTTTTAATCATAAACCCACATACAACAAGCATAATAGTTAGAATCCAATTAGAAACAATTATTAACGAATTTCAGAAAACATTTACGTTTATAAACAGGTCTGGACCATTAGGGATTTAATAAAAACATTATTAAAGATTGCATGAATGAAAACCACACCTTAGATTTATGATAGATTGATGTAATAGGCTTAAAATCTTGTGTTTTGATCCAAAATCGTGTTCCAGAGGTTGTGTGTGTGTTGGGACGAGTTGTGGGACGACTAGGGTTGTTATAATGAAGTTTAGGAGGTCAAGTATTGTATTTATAGGCGTTTTTAGTCGTCCAGCACGTTATAGGCGATTACGCAGCAGCATCAGGCGAATAGGATTGCTAATCGCCCTCCCTATAGGCGATTAGCCTTCTATTCGCCCCAATGTAGGTCCTATTCGCCCCCTATAGGCGATTAGGCCTCCCTACTCGCCTATAGGGGTTGGTTCTGTGTATTTTGCGCGTTAAACCCCGTTTTAACATATGTTAACACCTTTTCACATACCGACAAGTCACATAATGATTGTAAACACATAATACTTGCAAACAAACACATTCACACTCGATCACCAATTCCCGGGACTCGAGACTTGTATGTTCCCTATGCTCTGACGATTCCACGAATCGTCACCCTTTGTACACTTGGTTAAGGACTGACATCTAATGAGCCTTTAGACTAACATCTAATGATCCTCTATACTAAACTAACAGTTCCCGAACCGTAATACGACTCAACTAACCCCGTTAAGTATAATATACGCGTGACTCGCTAAGGTAGACTTTCATCTAGACAGCGTTGTTAATCAGAATTTGCCGGGTGTCACACAGACGTCTGAAGTTGAACCGGAGATTGAAGTCGGAGCCAACGTCGCTATCAACATGAACATTGACTAGCCTATTTTGGAAACGGATTTGGAGATTAATGATGATAATAATGACTGCCATTCATTGCCTTTTA
The DNA here is from genome assembly GCA_028751855.1 of Ambrosia trifida. NCBI lineage: Eukaryota > Viridiplantae > Streptophyta > Magnoliopsida > Asterales > Asteraceae > Ambrosia > Ambrosia trifida. Next base: position 162,141,283 of record CM054122.1, read on the forward strand.
ATGGGGCTCCTAATTTTTTGGAAGACAATGATTGCGACTTTATTCCCGGGGTGGACTTCTGTTTTGATGAAAATGTACAAGAAGTTGATGGCCAGTCAATTAATAATGTCAATAAAAGGAAAAAAATTAAAAAGGATGAGAAGAGCCGGCCCAATGTTGCTTACACTAGTAGTCAGGAAAGCTTAAAAATAACAAAGAACTCCAAGAATGATGAATTGTTTGGATTGGACCATTTATTAGGCCTTAATAATAATAATGATGAGGAAAATGTGGTTTTGGACCAAGTGGTTAATTCGGCACATGGGGACTCAAGTTCGTTGGACCTTAATACGGAACCGGCTTTTCATGAAGATTGTCTTAATTTGAATTCGGGTAGCACACCAAAGACTCGGCCAAAGGATTTCTGTCAGGTACAAGTCGAAGAAATTGTAGAGACCATTACTTTGGGAGAAAAGTTGGGAGTCAATTTGCAAAATTCACATGAGACAATTCAAGAGTCGATTATAAACGAAGGATTACAAAGTGGTAAGAAATGAATTGCCTTTCTATAAATATCTGTGGTGTCGGGGTTTGTCGTAATGCTAATTGAGTTAAGAGTATTAAAAATAAGTTTGGTATTTCCTTCGTTGGTATGCAAGAGTCGATGGCGAGTGATATTCAAGTGGGTTTGCTTTCTAATTATTGGGGAGGTTTGGGTTTTGATTTTGAGTATGTTAATGCTATAGGGAATTCGGGTGGTTTAGTAAGTATGTGGGATCCTAAAGTGTTTTTAAAAGATTCTGTGACCAAAGACAATAATTTCCTTCATGTGGCGGGTGTGGTTGTGGGTGGTTCTATCCGGTTGAACATTATCAACGTTTATGCGCCTCAAAATAATGTTGATAAAAGACATCTTTTGGCTAGAATTTGCCATCTCATTCAGTCGAATCAAGGTTGGTGGATTGCTTTTGGATACTTTAATGCGGTTAGAGATCGGGATGAAAGAAAAAAATTCTATTTTTGATCCGGTTTATGCTCGGGATTTTAATGATTTTATCGATGAAGCGGGTCTTCGAGAGTATAATTTAAAAGGGATGAAGTTTACGTATATGGTTAATAGAAGGGGTATTTGCAAGTTTAGTAGAATCGATAGAGTTTTTGTTTCTGGCAATATGTTTAATAAGTGGCCTAATGCATGTGTGAGAGCGCTCAATAGAAGTCTCTCAGACCACGCGCCTTTGGTATTTTCGGTGAATGTTAAAAATGGTGGCCCCAAACCTTTTCGATTTTTTTATTCATGGCTTGATCAACCAGGATGCGTGGAGATTATTCAATCTTCTCTGGGGGGGGGGGGGGGGGGTGGTGGTGGATAAATAGTGGACCGCCAAATTTAAATTTATTACAAAAGTTGAAGCATCTTCGAGGCTGCATTAAAGAGTGGTTCAATATGTATTCCAAGAATGAAGTGGAAATAGAAGCTTGTTTACGCAGAGATAAGGATGAAATTGAAGCTCAGATGGAACTTACGGATTTGGAAGAATCAGATTTATGGGTGTGGGCCGAATGCAAGAAAGCGCTTGAAGAAATCGAATATCATAAGGCGCGTGATGTTAGACAAAAATCTCGCGTTAAATGGGCTTCGCTTGGTGACGAAAACTCGAGCTTTTTCCATAGTGTAGTTAATGGTAGGAAGGCGCGAAATTCTATCCCGGGTATTTTGATTAACAAGGAATGGGTTGATAAGCCCTCTTTGGTGAAAAGAGAGGTGTTGAGGTTTTTTCGGAATTAATTCAAAGAGGCTAATGTTTCTCGGCCTTGTTTAGTTTGTGTGGGTTTAAAACAAATTGAAGATCAGGCGGCTGTTTCGTTAGTCGAAATGTTTACTAAATAAGAAATCAAAGACGCGGTTTTCAAATGTGGCCCTAACAAGGCACCCGGGCCCGACAGGTTTAATTTTCGTTTTCTCAAATTGCTTGAGTCGGATTTTTATAACATCATGTTGGAGTTTCACGGGTCAGGTATTATTAATCTAGGTTGCGGGTCATATTTTATAACCTTGATTCCTAAGGTTAAAACTCCTTTGGGTTTGACAGATTATAGGCATATTACTCTTATTGGGATGATTAGTAAAGTGATTTCTAAAATACTCGCTAATCATCTCAAAAGAATAATGGGTCAAGTGATATCCGAGTCTCACTCGGCTTTCTTAACTGATCGTTTCATTCTTGATGGTCCTCTTATGGTAAATGAAGTCATGGATTGGTTGAAAAGAAGAGGTAAGAAGGCTTTTATGTTAAAAATTGATTTCGAGAAGGCTTATGACAATGTCAATTAGAACTTTCTGTTGTCTATTACGACTCAAATGGGGTTCCCTTCAACATGGTGTGGTTGGATTAAAGGTATTTTCAATTTTTCTAGAGTCGTGGTCCTTGTTAATGGCCCGCCTACTTTCGATTTTAATTGTGAAAAAGGGCTTCGCCAAGGTGACCCTTTTTCGCCTTTCCTTTTCTTAATTGTGATGGAGGCTCTTTCTTGGTTATTGGAGAAAGCTAAAGAAATAAGCATCTTCAAAGCTATTAGTATCTTAGAGAATAAGGCGGAGATTTCACATCTTTTCTATGCGGATGACGCTTTTATTCTTGGAAAATGGTCGCGCGAGAATATACAATGTATTGCTAGAGTCCTTCGGATATTCTACCTTTGTTCGGGTCTTCGTATTAATCTCCATAAATCGAATCTTTTTGGTATTGGTACGGAAGACACGGAAGTTGATGATATGATGGAGGTTTTGGGTTGTAAAAGAGGAGGGATCCCTTTCGTTTACTTAGAAATCCAAGTGGGGGCCAAAATGACTCTTATAAGCAATTGGAACCCGGTCATTGAAGTTATAAAGAATCGTCTCATGTCTTGGAAAGCTAAAACTTTATCGATTGGAGGTCGCTTGGTTCTTATGAAATCGGTTCTTGAAAGCTTGCCAGTTTATTACCTGTCTCTTTACAAAGCTCTTAAGGCCGTGACCGAAAGCACTGAAACAATTATGAGGCGGTTTTTTTTTTGTGGGCGGGGACTAGTGAAGGAAAGAAGATCGTTGCGTGGGATGTTATTACTACTCCAAAGAAGCAAGATGGTTTGGGAGTGGCTAAGTTACAAGAGGTTAATGATGCGCTTCTTTAAAAATGGACATGGAGATTCAAAAAAGAAGGCAATAGTTTGTGAAAGAAAATTATTGTGGGGTTCTAGTAGGCCTTGGGCAGTGTTACCTTGTAGCGCCTCGGCTAGTAGTTGTTGGAAACAAATTGTGAAAGTGGGAGAAAAAAAGCTTCCAAATGGATCGATGCTTAATACCTATTTTGTAGGTTCGTTAGGCGATAGTTCATCTATAAATTTTTGGGGAGACATTTGGCTCCGCGAAGCTCCCCTTCGAACTATATACCCGAACTTGTTTAGGCTTGAAAAAAATAAATGGGTGAAGGTTTCAGCTCGAATCCAATTTGGGAATAACGTCAAAAAATTGGAGTGGGATTGGAGGTCGGATCCATCTTCATACATGGAGGTCTCAGAGTTGTTTAGCCTCCTTGGGGATATTCATGATTTGGAATGGAAAGGTGGCAATGATGTTTGGAATTGGAAGGTAGGAAAAGATGGCTTGTTTACTGTTTCATCGGCCAAGGAATTATTCTCAGCTAACTCGAGTGTTACTCCTAGCCAATCTATAAATTGGAAGGGTTGGGTACCATTAAAATGCAAAGTTTTGATGTGGAGAGCGGCTTGGAATCGTCTTCCTACAACGTCGGCGTAAATTTGCAAGAAACCTCTTGCGCCTTGTGTCATTCTGAACAGGAAACGGCGATTCATCTCTTTACCGGCTGTGGGTATACTTATGAAGTGTGGAGTAGAGTAGAAGCATGGTGCCGATTTACTCCCCCTCTTGTCTTCGATGTTACGGATCTGTTATATGTCCGGAGAACCAAGCTAGCTCGAAGGTAGAGAGGTACGTTGCTAGAGGGATTATTTACACTATGATGTGGGCGTGTGGAACGAACGTAATGCTCGCATTTTTAATAATAAATGTCGACGGCCGATCGAGATTATGACACTATAAAGTCCATGTCGTATTTTTGGATTCGGAATAGGTCTAGATGGAGAGATTTAGATTGGAATAAATGGTGTAAATATCCTTTGGATTTGATGTAATTTCGTTTGTTGCCCGAGGGCCTTTGCTTTGAGGACCGCTCGTGGTGTTTTTGAATGAAATTTTCCTTTAAAAAAAACCTAAATTATCTTGGAGATATGGATATCAGCCCATAAAAGGATAATCAATATTCGCCAATCCGGAACATGACGAAATTGTTGGCGTAGCGGAGTTGGTATTGTTGACAGGCGCGTTAACCACTTCATCCTCCGATACATAAGCATTGTTCATCGTCTGGTTGAAAAGTGCTTCAAATCTTAAAGACCTGAGCCACAACATATTAAACATGGAATGAAGCTCATGAATCCTATGTTAGTTTTGACCTACATGTTGGTGGCATTGTGTAAAAAAACGGAGTTCCACCACGTCAAAGATGCTTTAATCCACGATGTTTGCTCGGCGACAACCACCCAACTCACGGCCAAAGTGATATCCTCTTCTTCAGTCCATTGTCTTGCCATTGAAAGTTGAAGAAAAAAATATTTGGGAAATGAAAAGTTGAGGTGAAAAAACCGAGAGTTGAAAATTTAAGAGTGATAGAAGAGACGGGTGTGCGTGGGATAAGATTTATTTAAAAAAACTTTCTTTGTGTTCTTAAGTTTCATTTACGAAGGAAAATAAAGGATTTGGAATGATGTCAAGAAAAAATCATGTTTCACTGTTTTTTAAAGAGAGAAAGGGAAGGAAAATTTTGGTTTATTTCCTTCATTTCTCATCCTTCCAAGTTCGAGAGATTTTGAAGGAAAATATTTTTTTAAACATAAAATACTTACTTTTCTTGTCATTTCATTCTAACTCGGGAACACGCTAGTTAATTAAATTTTTCTTTTCCATTCTCTCTCTTTTCTATCATTAATTCCATTTCTCTTCTTTTCCTTCGTTTATTAAACTCGTGAACACAGCAAAAAGCCCTTTTTTTTATTTATAACCCAAGAGATGGCCAACCCCCAACGGTCCCCCCACCCCAGTGTTCACATTTTTCCTCGAATTAATCTCCCCCTCAACGGCTAACCCAGGGGCGCAAGTTTATGGGGAAAGGGGGTCGCCCGACCCCCTCGAATTTTCATTCAGAAGTTTCGAATATATAACAATCACATAGAATTTTTTTGGGATATACGGTTTGGACCCCGAGTTTTTTCCAAAAAAAAAAAACTAGTTTTATACTTCTGACCCCTGGTCTGAATTCTCAAGCTTCACCACTGGGCTAACCTACATTAGATGACCAACCTATTAATGAGTCCCACTATAACGAAGGAGAATAACGGAACGACGTGTTTTGCATCGAGAGGTGAAACATCTTAGGGGCCAGGGGATGTCCCAGCCCCCACCGTTTTTGGCTCAGTAGTGGTTGGTTCACGCTTTTCGTATGTAATTTTTATATGTATTAAACTTCGGCCCCTACCGATTTGAACATAGGTATTATTATCAGGGCTTTATATAGTGAATCACTGTTAAGTACTTGAGTTTTTATTGTGATTTGTATTTGAATTTTTAGGCATTATTATTAGAGCTTTATACTTTAATTGTATTACTTTATACTATTAACCATTGCACTGCATTTATAATCTATTATCCTTATTGTTTAAGGATTCAAAAATTAGTGTTTATAATTGTGAAATTGGGAAAGATGACTAATTAAGGAAGAAGTATGGTGAATATATTGTTTAATCCATTTCTTTTGTTTGTTTAGGCATATCATGGAAAAGTTGAAAACTATTGGTTCATTTTTCAAAAGAAAGGATAATGAAGAGAAAAGAAAGGGTCATGAACAAGAAAGTAAACATCAAAAAGCTTCAACAAGTCAAATTGAGCCACAAGAGCTTGAAAATCAAAAAGAAAACCTTGGTAATTCCAAAGCTCCACAAGCACATTCAAACACTAATGAAGATTATGTTAACCATTTAGAAAGAATCCAGGAAAACGAAATCCAATGTGGGAATATCCGGCTAATGAGAGAGAAAAAATAAGACTTGCTTATCTTTCTTTAAGAGCTTACCAAATAAAACTTAAAGATAAAGAGTATCAAGACAAAGGAACAAAAAAGAATGCTCGTCGGTTCCCATATGCTTGGTTCGGTTGTTTTCCTAATTGGTTAGAGTATTCTCCAACAACACATTCTGCTTATTGTTTTACATGTTATCTATTTAGTGAGAGACAAAGTGTGAGCAAAGGTTACGGTTCATTTACGGTTAATAGGAAAAACTGATAGACATTCTCAAGCATTACAAAAGAAATCCAAAAATATTCTAAATGCCATGAATTTAGTTTCATCAACTAAGTTTAATTTATATGAATTCAGAAACAATGGATTAGATTTTTTTTTATTGAACAAGTTACATTCTTTTGTGTCAAGCATCAAATATTAATGCCGGATTTGAAGGATTTATATAGTTTCGGTGTCTGCCTCGTAAAACAGATCTTCATGTCACATTTGAACATTATTAACGAGTTGATATATTTACAGCCACACCTGACAAACAAATAGATGAGTTGAATAAGAGATTCAGTGAGCAAACTATGGAGTTGTTATCTCTTAGCTCTAGTTTACATTCAAAAGAGATTAATGTTGATGACATTTATCTTCTTGTTGATAAGTATTATCCTAAATTTTTTACAAAGTATGAGAGGAGTCAATTACCATATCAGTTACAAGATTTTGAAGCTGAAATGAAAATGAATACCCTAGGTGGTGTACCAACTCTTATTAATATATGAAAAATTCTTGTGGAAGCTTAGAAATGTGAGAATTACTATTTGGTTGATAAACTAGTTTGGTTAATTTTGACACATCCAGTTTCTACTACAACAACAGAGAGGAGATTTTAAGCAATGAAAATATTCAAGAATCCCTTTCACAACAAGATGATAGACGAGTATCTCTTGAATAGCTTGGTGATTTACATAGAAAAAGAAATTGCTAATAAGTATGATTTAGAATCCATAATCAATGAATTCAAAGATTTTAAAGGACGTCACACTGAGTTGTAAGGTACTCACCATTTCTCTCTCGCATCACAATATTATTTTAGGTGATTGGTTTTTCTTTAATGAAGAAAAATTATATATTTAGAGCTATATTATTTGTTTGATCCGACCTGGCCTGAATTGAATCGCTAACCCAAACATATAACCCGAAACATAACGACAGGAAGAAAAATTTTGGGTCTCGTAGTTTTCGGTCCTGATCACTAATTTTTTCAAGATTCGCTAGTGTTTGGATTGTTAATGGGATGAGGCGGTACCCTGTTATTCGACAACGTGTTAGGATTAGGTGGCGTAGCGGAATAACCGATTCACAACGTACACGCAATAATAAACGAGAAAATATAAAGCACGACACACGAACACAGGAATTTTACGTGGTTCGGTTCCAGTGGGGAACCTACATCTACGGGCTGCAACTAGGGATTTATTATTAAGCTCTGACAATTATTACAATTACATAGACAAGATATATATAGAGACTAATCTAGGGTTTAGGCTTGGTGAACAAGAAAACCTAAATGGGCTTTCTAAACATCTAATAAAATAAGCCCAATAGCAATAACTAGCCCAAGGACTTCACACCCAACAATCTCCCACTTGAAGGCCTTGCGATAAACACCAAGTCCGCCAACAAGCACAAAGCAATCCATGTCTTCAGTAATCTGTAAAGTTCAAACATACACAGGAACAGAGTCTTCCAGGTCCAGCTCCCAAGAACAAACCAAACTTCAAACCATGTATCCCCAATCAACCTAGTTACAGCCGGCCAATCATCATCAGTAAACGGAGAGGCCCGTTGAAGCCCCAGATGGCTTCAACCCGGTCTCAAAAGACCCCGTCTTCACATCCTCAATACCAACTGAGTTCCATAGTCACCAACCATCAGATACAGGGATTCTCAGAGGAATAGTCCCCACTAGCAGAAACTTCTCAGGAGATATTTCATTCGGAAACCTGGTCTTCTGAACCCAACGTCGATTTCCAAACGATGTCAGAACACTCCCCGTGCTCCCACTGCTACAAAAATCCCGTACATGTTCAGACCTCCGAATACGCTTAAGCCGATTACGTGAAGTCCCAGAGTCATTTTCTGCAAACTGGATTCGTTTAACTGTCGAATCGGCGAGCCCGAGTATGGCGTTCGTCTTAACAGGGGCGGTCACTTCCCCAGACGGAACAGACACCATATACAACGACCCATTCTTGAAACCGCTAGCAACCACGAGATTACCTTTAACGACCTTCCACTTTCCACCACCGAACTTAACGTCCAAACCTTTTTCGTCCAACTGCCCAACGGAGATCAACTTCGTTTCAAGCCTTGGAATAATCCTGACGTCACACAAAGTCCAAGTAGTGCTCCAAGTAGTAACCAGATCCAAATCTCCCATGCCAGTCACATCAAGAAATTCATCGTTTCCTAGACTAACCTTGCCAAAATCGCCCTTTTTAACATTCCACATGCCATCATTGCTATGGGTAGCAAGGAATGATGCACCATAATCCATGACTAAGGATTCCACACTACTTTCAACACACAGTATCAAAGCGTCATCCTCAGAATCGCTTACTACAGCAGTGTTCAATCTACCAGAATTCTTCGATCCTCCGTCAGAATTCTTGTTCGGACATTCATCCCTATAATGCCCCTTTTCGTTGCAGTCCCAACAACGCACACTTGGACGAGCCCCAGATGAGCTCCTACCCCGACCCTTGCTGCTCCCACTGTTTCTACTATTTCCCCTTCCCCTGCCAACATGTAACATCTCAAAAGACGGCCCTTCAGTATTCCTGCGGCAAACATCCTCACCCAATACCAATTCCCGGATCTTTTCAAATGTTAACCCTTCAGGCCCAACTGAGTTAGTGACAACTGACACCGTCCCGGACCAACTATCAGGCAGTGAAGATAGCAAAATCACAGCTTTGGTCTCATCATCGAATCTCATTCCCACAGACGATAATCTGGATAGAAGAGAATTCAAATTATTTATGTGCTCGGTCACTAAGCTTCCCTCTTTCATTCTCATCGTGAACAACTCTCTCATCAAGAACACTTTATTAGCTGCAGACGGCTTTTCATACATGTTTGACAGAGCCAACATCATACCACGAGCCGTGGTTTCATACATGATGTTAAATGCAACACTCCTCGTCAACGACAATGTAATAACACCTCTAGCTTTCTTGTCCTTGGCATTCCACAGAGCTTCCTCAACTTTATCCATTTTCTCCGGTTTTTCTTCCAGTACCATATCCAAGTCTTTTTGACCCAACAATGCATCTATCTGCATTTTCCACCGACTAAAATCCGAACCGTCAAACTTTTCAATCACCAATTTTCCGTCTTCAGCCATAATGACAAACGAAAAAAAAAAGATGAAAGTAACCCGGCTCCAAAGTTGATAATAACCCGTCAAAAACTGACTAACAAACCAAACCCGAAGGACCCGAATAATAACCCGAAACTTGAACACCTAAAACCCGAACAACAACCCAAACAAACCTTAATCAGAAAATAAGAACGAGTGAACCTGTCTCTCCTGATCGTGGCTAAAAACGGTTGTAAACTGCACGTTCGCAGCAACATCACAATTAACGGCGCCGATTCAATTGGTCTAACCCGGTACTATATAGATCAACTTTCCTTGATCAATTTCAAACAAAAGATCCGGCGGCTTTCAAGGTTTATTGCACACCCTAACCTCCAATCTTCAAAATAGAATAAACACCTCTGCGAATCGTTACGTGAATCCAACGAGCCGTAGCTCTGATACCACTTTTTAGGATTAAGTGGCACAGCGGAATAACCGGTTCACAACGAACACGCAATAATAAATGAGAAAATATAAAGCACGACACACGGACACGAGAATTTTACGTGGTTCGATTCCAGTGGGGAACCTACGTCAACGGGCTGCAACTAGGGATTTATTATTAAGCCCGGACAATTATTACAATTACATAGACATGATATATATAGAGACTAATCTACGGTTTAGGCTTGGTGAACAAGAAAACCTAAATGGGTTTTTTAAACATCCAATAAAACAAGCCCAATAACAATAACTAGCCCAAGGACTTCACACCCAACACAAAGATCCGTGACAGAATAATAAAAGAGAAATGACATTAAAGTAGGCTGTGTATATTTCGTAAGAAAACAACAAGCGCCCACGGTAAACTTAAGGGTACTCAAAAGCTAGTTGATATGCATTAGATTCAACTCTCTTGCTACTGGTCAACCAAGATTTCCTTTGATTTTTAATTTTTCCTTTAGAATGCAAAGTGTACCTTGGGCAACTTTAACTCTAGGCATAAAGTCGTGGTTGTCCCGTAATGCAAAAAGATCATTGAGTTGTGATTTAAATTTGCAAGTTTATTTTAATATAATGACCTTATCTAATAATTAAGAATATTATTTGATTCATTAGCTTCTGTATTTCACACAAATTTCTCAACGCATATATGACACAAAACAACATTTCTTAGTAATTATACAAACTACACTAAAAGGTTGTGTGTTATGGGTTCATGTCCCTCCATATGACGACGTAACCCAGCTTGAAACGCAGGCGTGATACCCGGCGTTAAGGTGGCTGTGAGGCCGTTATGGCATGAAAGGTTGGAAACGGGGGACCCTTCCTTCAAACAGTAAAACTACCATTTATTTTTTTGATTTATTTTTTGTTAATTCTTTATATATATACCCAAAGAGAAAGAGAAAGATAGACACACACTTTACCATTATTATTCATCACCGCTTTACGTTTTAAACAGTCTCAAACTTTTAAAAATATTTCTTCTCTCCATATTTTACACACTTTCAAAAAGAAATGTATTCATGGAGCAATATCGGTCCAAACAACCTGTATAACCAAAATAAAAACTCAATGAACACATTGAATACATCGAACTCTCAATCCAATGCTTACATCTACCTAGCCTCATTAGTTCAACAGTTGTCATTTGGGTTCGTTGGCAGACATACCACTCGACCCAAAAGCACAAAAGCACAAGTGATGCCTTTTTATGCTATCTACTATCAAAACACGCAATTTTTACAAACCACGGTACCCGAAACCCAATCCGACCCTGTACAACCAACACAAACGGCCCTTTCCAGACTACAACAAAAAAAAAAAAGCATTAAAAAAATGATGACATCGAGTCCGTTCAAAAAATCATTTGATAAGCGGTGGACGACCGAGGAGGAGATAAATTTGGCTCGTGCTTTGGTTGACATCTCAAAGGACCTGATTATTGGTATTATATGTTATTTCATATTTATTTTAAATATTAACATTTTAACTATTATACGCCAATGGGACCTGACACTTACTGTGATTCGAATTCCATTTCTGGTAAATGGAGAGAATACGAATAAAATGCACCTCCATTAATGCCATCTACAACAACCTCTCGAACCAACGCGATAGACGACCAAGCGGTGCTAATGATGTAGATTTTATTATCGAAATCCATAAAATCCAGAAATAAGATAAAGGGCATTCGTTTACAATGGAGAAACGTGTAGCAACCGAAAAAAATTTCTTTCTTTCCTAGCAACTTTGAGCAATTTTCAAGGCAAAAATTCTTTCAACAGGGCGATGATGTGACACCCGACAAACTCATGTTAATATTTCTAACAAATATTTAAGTCTACCTTAGCAAAACATTTGATAAACATACTCAACTGTGTTAGTTAACTCGGTTCCCACACAATACGGTCATGATTTCGGTGATTCGGGGAGTCACGGGTAGCACAAATGAGTCTCGTATCTCGTATGTTGGTGAATTAATAAAATAAAGTTAACTAGTTGTAAATCGAATGCCTTACGATCATTTATAACTTCCAAATATATGTTTACGTGAATTAATATCATAATAGGTGCTTTACATGTTAATACGTGTTATCCGGTTTATAACCGACACTAGACAAATCGGGTTAGAGAATTAAACATATGTTGGAAGAACTCATGTGAAGATGAGTAATAGTAAAGATGCCCAATAGTGAAGATGGGCAATTAGCAAAGATAGACACCCATCTTTGCTAATCTGACGAGTTTTAACTATAAAATTATGGAAAACTGAGTTTATATTAATTATTGACCGAAATATCATTTTTCTGATTTGTTTTCCCTATTGCAACTTCTATTTACTTACAATACTGCAACTGCAATGATCCTGATCGTTGATCTATAAATCCAACAGCCCACATTGTCAGGGACGAAGGATTTCAAGGGCCAGGGGTGGCCCTGCCCCCCCTCCCCTGTTTTTTTGGGTAGTAGTAGAAATTTGTGATTTTAATAGGTAAATTGAGTCCGGGTTGAGTCTAGCCCTGCTGATTTGCCACTATCGATCGAAAAAAATTAAGTCCGACCCCCTCCGATTCGAGAATCAAACTTCGCCCTTGTACATTGTGATTGTCCCTACCTTTCACACGATTATTTTGTCTTACCGGGCATCTTTTAAATTCATATTTATAACCAAAACATCACGTTATTTTGTCTTACAAAATATAATAAGCACCCATCTTCATTTTATTTAGTATTAAAGGTTAACTGGTTTATGTCATAAGACTATCCGGAGTGGTGGGGGAAGAGGGAGATGAAGCGCCATGTGGCACTTGTGGGACCTTTGTGTGTGGGGTGGGGAGTGGAAGGGGGGGGGGGGGGGGGGGGAAGTGACATGTGGCATTTCTTTTTTCTTTTTTTTTTTTTATAAAAAAACTTTCATATATTAAAAACATAATAATAATAATAATATAAACTGAAAATATTAAAGTAATAAAAAAATAATTAATATTAAAAAAAAATTTAAATTTTTCCCACCCAAACGTTTAAATTTGAAATTCCAACGGTTACTGCTCCAAACAGTACAAACATCAATTTTTCCCACCCAAACGTTTAAATTTGAAATTTTAAATTTGAAACTTTAAATTTCAAAGTTTCCCCCCCACTGCTTCATATTTCTAACCCTATAAATACAACACATAACCCAATTCTCAATCACACCTATTCCTCCTCCTCAAAGCAATGAATAACATGGGTGACGGTTTTCAACCCGGGGCTGTTGGACCGTCTAATATCCGGCAGTACTCTCGCCGGGTCCGGGGACGGGGCCGCCCCCAAAGACTACCATTCACCTCCTCTACTCCTCCTACTGCTGCACAACCTCCTCTTTCTCCTCCTCCCCCTCCTCCTCCTCCAAAACATTGGTTATATCCCCCTCCTCCTGCTGCTGCTGCACAACCAACATTTCCTCCTCCTCAAGCCGATGATGACTGGACGGATGAGGAAATGGTCTGGGCCATGGATTATGTCTTGTCCCAGCAAGAAATGGAGCGACTAAGGTTGTCGGCCCCTACCCCCTGGGCTGCTTCAGCCCCCACCCCCACCCCCACCCCTACCACTATCCCCCAACACCAGACTACCCCCATCCCCATCCCCCAACACCAGGCTACCCCCATCCCCTACCACGAGAATTGCCCAACTGAGGGGGACTTGGAAGCCCTCAGGGAGATTGAGGAGGAGGAACTCTACTGGAGCCGACCTACCCCTCCTCGTGAGTACTACTATTTCCCCTCGGATGCGAGATCCGATGGACGGGATAGCTCACGTTCCGTCTCACCCGAGTACATCACCCTCCCTGGGGAATGGGACAACTACTCTCCATAGTGGAGAAAATTAGGATTAAATAAGTAATTTAAAATTTATTTATGTTTAAATAAGTAATTTAGGAATTATTAGGATTATGTAAGGTTGTTTAAGTATGTAATGGTTATTAAGTAATTTAATTATGTAATGTTTTTTTTATTTTTTTTTTTTTATTAAAACCGGCCAAAACATATATAATTGTTTTTTTTTATGCAAGACCATCCCACTCATCTATATTATTGTTTAATTTTTTTTTTATTAAAACCTGCCCATCTAATGAAAAAGTGACAAGTGTCACAACCTCTTGCCCCACGCCAGTGCCTTCCCTCCCGCCCCTCTCCCGCCCTCACTCCGGATAGTCTAAACGCTTCCTTTATACTACGAACTAAACTAAGGGGCTGTTTGGTTGATTGAGTGCTGAATCATTAAAAGGTTTGGATGGTTAAGAGGCTCTGAATGATTAAGTGCTGAATGGTTAAACCATTCAGAGCTGAATGATTCAGAGCCTTATTAAGAAGCTACCAAACAGACCCTAACTCTGTATTCTACAATAGGATGGAAGTTATTATCATTGGAAAAAAATAGATGGAATAGGAATTAGAAAACGTCATGTTTTTTTTAATATACATTGTAAATCTATCAATTATAATAACTGAACACAATAAATCTCACATAACATTCACATAGGGCATCCTCTCCTTTAAGTATGTCATGTGACAATGACATATCATTAATTATATAAAATTAAAGCTAAAAATAGTATGTCATGTGTCATTAAGTGATTTTAAGAAAAAAAATTAAAAACAAAATTGAATTTTTCGCTCTCATTTTCTTTCCATATTTTTTAAACGTTAATATCTTTTGTATATGAGAGTTTTTGAAGAAAAAAAATTACACAAAATTAACGAGCGTTTTATTATCTTTCAAACGAGTACCATAGTGCTGTATAAAAAACGGAGAAATAAACGACTTTTTTTTTTGTGAGGTTTTGTTCATACAGGAAAAAACACAAAGTGTTTAGATAATTCATTAATTATGTCCAAACCAGTAAATATGAATTCTATTTTCAACAGGTGTTAGCATTGGAGTTGTACATTGTTTTAGGTTAAGTATTAATATTAGAGTTGTATATTGTTTTAGGTTAGATGTTAACATTAGAGTTATACATTGTTTAAGGTTGACGTTAACATTGGAGATACATTGTTAATTGTTTTAAAGTATGTGCTACCCGAAGATTTCCTGCATGTAACTGTAAAGCGCATCAATCTATTTCATATGTAAAGTTGATAGGTCATATTAGATTTCTCAACCCCGGGACGCTCCTAGGGTATATTCTAGTATAATATATTACAATTTAGTTTTTAACACGGGACCTCGGGGACAAAAGTAAAAGTACACTAATTTTAACTTTATTTTACTAATTTAATGAAAATAATGTGAAAATCGATGGACGGTTAATTATGCATCATATGGTGGTGTTGATAGCCAAAAGACAAGGGGTACATGCACCAATCGAGCTTGTCCCGATTGCTAAGTGTTATGTGTTTTATGTTCAAGGCTTGATGCAAAACCACTATCGAGCCGGGGGTCCCACTGAAAGCAGTCTTTCTATACCCACATGGTAGAGGTAAGGCTGTCTACATCTTACACTTCTCATATCCTATCTTAGCTTTGCTATTGGTGAGATTAAATGATTATGACAATTTTTAACACAGGATTAAAAACATCTGCTACTTTTTCGATATGTATCTTCATTCATATAACAACAACCAATCTAAATATAAATGTATTTTTCTAAGTTGTAACATAGTAAAAAGAAATTAAGAATGTTATATAAGGAAAAAGAGTTCCATTTTTTATACGTCGTGAACATTGTTCTATCAATAATTATGTTAACCGGCATGAAATGATGTTTTAATTTATATATGTTAGGATGTATTAAATAAATTCTGAAGAATCATTCTCACATTTGAATAAAAAGATTATTAAATACATGCTAATGTCTGTGAATTATTTGATGCGATGGCTATGATACAGTAAATCAAATATGAGAGGAGATAACATACAAAGAACCTTAACGTGAGAAGCGTAAGAAGCATTCTCAGTCATTAGATTAAGACGATGGCAAGATGGTAATTAACAACCTTAATCATATTTGGGTTAATCTAACTAAGGGTAAATTAGGAAAAAGCGTTTAAATTTTATTCAAATCGTAACAATAGACTCAATCGAAACATAATTTTTCAACGGTTGAAACCTGATTTTTCATTGTTTTAAACATTCAGAATGATTACACAATCAAAATAATAAAAAAACATTCGATTACAATTAACGAAAATGTAAAAAATAAAAAAACAGAGCTTTACACTGGGACGCTTAATCATACGAAAAAACATACAATTATGAATAAACGCTCCTAATATTTGTCAAATACTTTCGATTTTGTTTCAATAAATATGATTAAACATAAAAATTAGGTTAAAAAAAGTTGCAGAAAAAAAACGATGTTGGTTATAACAGAGTGTTTTACACATACATTATTTTAAGGGTGGTTATATTTAAACCCCCCACCTTCTATTTTCACCCCCTCAAAGCGTCTCGCTTAGGCCTAAGCGAGGCGCTTTGAACCATTCCGAGGAGGTCAGTACGAGGGGCAGAAAAAGCTGATTTTTAAATTCGAAGCGCCCTGCTTAGGCCTAAGCGAGGCGCTTCGAGGGGGTAATTTATTTTGGTAGTTGTTTTGATGTTTTGAATTGGTTTTTTTATTTTTTTTAATTTAATAATTATAAAAAGTTAAAAAAATTTAAAAAACAAAGTAATAACCCTAATCATTGTTAATGACTTAAACTTGACATCATCAACCACGTATAGTCAATGAATGCGGTATGCGCGTTAAATTTCATTAAATGCGGCAATACTTGGATCCGGTTGGAGTCTAAAGCTTCGTGTGTCATCTTGGTCGAACTCATGTTGCAACATTCGTCTTGTGTGTCAACGATGAAGGCAACATACTTGAAATCAATGGGAAGTAGGGATGGCAATCAAACCTGAACCCGATGGGTAAACCTGAAGCCCGGCACATTTGGGACGGATTTGGGGTCGGGTAATCGGGTATGGGATTAGTTTTTATTTTTTTCGCGGGTTTGGGATTTGATGATATACCCGTTTACCCGATAACGTATACCCATTTACCCGATTAGATACCCAATATAATTTCTAATATATCTTTTTAAATATGTATGCATAATGTATCTAATTGTCCATCTAGATTGTCATCTTATGCTAAAAGTTATAAAAAATTAGTGTATAATATTTGTTATCTATGTCTTTGAGTGTTTTTATATGATTTAATTATTTTATATTTATACATTGTAATCATTTACATATATATTTAATAATGTTAAATGTAATTGGTTAATAGTTACCTAATAGATATCCGTCGGGTTTTGGTCGGATATACTCAATGGATAAGTTTTTAAAATTAATGGGTTTACCCGAAACCCGCTGGTATACCCGATACCCGATAGGTAATTACCCGACACAAACCCGACGGGTTTTGGGCCGGGTTTGGGACAAGCATACCTAACCGGGTATGGGGTTGGGATTACCTAAACCCGTCCCAAACCCGACCCATTGCCATCCCTAATGGGAAGATAAACAATCCTCATCCACAATGTTATTACCTATAGCTACACATTCGTCTTGTGTGTCAACGATGAAGGCAACATACTTGAAATCAATGGGAAGATAAACAATCCTCATCCACAATGTTCTTACCTATAGCTACCAACCATCCGGTTGTTTTCAGGTTGTCTTCATCGTTGACCGCTATCTCTCGGATAAAACTAACTCAAAAGACCAAAAAAAAAAAAAAAAATTGATCCGAAGCGCCTCGCTTAGGCTTCGAGTCAAAAATCAGCTTTTTCTGACCTCGTACTGAGGTAGTTAAAAAGTACTAACGCAGACCTGAATGTAGAAGTGGGGGGGGGGGGTTGAAATAAACGGGGCCTATTTTAAACGCATGTTGTAATGTTTAGACGCACTTGTTGTATAATTTAAGCACACATGCCTTGAAACGCACCTTGTAAGTGTATATAAACATTTACAACGTGCTTCTAAACCTTTACAACGTGCGTCTAAACACTTACAACGTGCGTCCAAACACTTACAAGGTGCATTTCAAGGCATGTGAGTTTAAATTCTACAACAAGTGCGTCTAAACATTACAACGTGCGTTTAAAACTGTCTGTTATCACCAACTTCATCTTCTTCGTCTGCAACTTCTTTTTTAACCTAATTTTTATGTTTAATCCTTCTTCTTGAAACAAAATCGAAAGTATATGACAACTATAAACGCATGTTATGTATCTTCTTCATCATACCATTACTGATTAATCAAAATTCCATCATCTAATCTTTCCATCTGTACAATACATCAATGATCCTTGATTTTGATTAACAACATATAATCAAGACGTAAACCTAAGTCAATCATACGATCATCCGTAGTAATCAATCGTTAAAAAAATGTTGGTCGAATGAAAAAACAGAGGCATAATTATAATCGTATAAAATTATTGTTAATTGAATCGTGAATTGAATAGATCGTCAATCGAAAATAGTTAGTCGATCATGAATTGAATTCTGCATTGAATCTGAAACATGAATTGAACTGTGAATGATTGGATCAGAGATTAACATAACAGTTATAGGTATAATGTCTGATTTGCCCATTGATTTAACTGTAATTGAGTTTAATTGGTTTAACCATAGTTGACCGGTGGCAACTTCTCATTGCTTCTTATCCTTCTCACGTCAAGGATACTTTGTATCCTACACTTTCTCATCAAATATATATGTAAAAAAAAAAAACCAGCTGGGTTACTTCAGGTGTTGTAGCGAGAAACCTCTATAAAAGTTTATTTATAGAAATATTAGTTATCACTCTTTTTTCTTCATGCAATATTCGGCTAAGTGCCCATTACCCCCTAGTTGTGACATCTTGTAAGTTGTAACATTTGGGCATTCGTGGGAGCAGTTTTCACGAGTCTTCCCATACCTATAGCACAAATCTGAATCCTCCACTTTGACTTGTTATCCTTTTGTCCAAATTTATCCCTTCTAGGTAGTCAAATCCTCCACAATAACACGATCCCACTCAGTTTTATCATAGATTCGAAAGTCCTCGATGCAGTAGCTTTCACAGACATGCGGACTTTCCAAGTCAACCACTGTATGTAGCACTTAATATTTTGTCTTCAAGTATGACTAGGAGAGGGACTACTATGGCATCTCATTAAACCTTGAAGTGTACCAACGATGAGTTATGCTTCTAGCCTTGAGTGGCATACCCCACTTTGAGAGGGACTACCATGGCATCTCATATAGATCATTTATTTCTTAATATGGATACCCCAACTCTTGGCTTCCCCAAAGCTTAACAAAAAGATCGTGTAAGCAAAGTTGCATAACCAAGTTTTGGCTTAACATCGAGGTCTATATAAAGATGATACTTGCCTTAGTGAAGTTTGATAGACAAGGATTAGTCACAAAATATTTGTGTTTCTAACTCCACAAATTGACTAATCTCCACACATGGGATCCACATACCAGGGCATAAGTTTTTAAACACCATGTGTACACTGATATACTTTTCTCAAATTATTACCAAGAACGCTCACACGTTTAAAGAAAAAGTTAATTAATTAAGGGGCTGTTTGGTAGCCTCTTAATCAGCCTCTTAATCATTCAGGTCTGAATCATTTAGTATTCAGACTGTTTGTTTCAGCATCTGAATGGAATGATTAAGTGCTGAACCATTAAGCTAATAAGGGATGCTGAATGATTCAGCTCTTAACCATTCAGAGCCTCTTAACCATTCAGATCATCTTAATGATTCAGCACTTAATCAACCAAACAGCCCCTAAATGTATCATTAACAAAGAATAGAGTAGAAAGAATTATCACGAACATAAACACATCACACTTTTACTAAAAATAAACTATCAAAATTATGCCAAGTTTCATCTTCACTCAAGCTATACAAAACAATCTAGCCAAGAACGGCCATACGAATTTTCTCATAAACAATGATCATGGGAAGGATCATGATGAGACAAGTGATTGAGGGGATTTTTGGAGTGATTTTGGGGTTTTCTCTATCTAGATGTGGCTATTACAAGTGTTTATTGAGTGATTCCAAGAACCAAAGGTTGTTCACGAACCTCACAATGTAGAAACTTTAGGTAGAAGGTGTGGAATGTGATAAATAAAGTGTTAGTGAAGCCCTTAATCTATACACATCCTCCACCAGTTGAGCACGACCGTGCCTAGAAGGGAACGCTCGTGCTTGTCCAGGTCGTACAGTCCTTTGTTCTCTGTTACAAATTTTATCTGCGACAGGTGAGGAAAAACACCCATGACTTAGTTTCACATTTATGCTTGGCCATGTGTCGTAACCAACTTTTAGTCTAGTTAGATCTCGAATCTTCTGAGCTTTGTCTTGACATGGCACGCCCGTGCTTGACTTATGAGATGGCTTCTTTGGTTGATTTGTTGACCTTTGTTAACCTCATGAGGATCATAGCCTTGCCTATTTGTGCATGGTCGTGTTTGGATTTTGATGATCTACAAAATCTTCAACTTCTCATCATTTATCATTATTTTTCACTTCTTTATCTTCTTAGGGGTTAAAAACTTGCATATATCAAATATGAAGGATTTAGGCATGTTTTCTTACGATAGTAACAAGATTTACCCAATAACTATTGATAAACATGCAAGTAAAACATGTATAAATGATAGTATATCAGCTACCCACCGAAACATTGTGATGACATCCTTATTCACATCAAATGGCATCGAGTTGCAATAGTTGAATGACTTGTATGAAAAGGCAAAAAAAGGCTTAGCATCTTATTCATCCTTATCAGATTCACTCTCATCACTATTGTTTTCTTTTGAGTTGATGTTGTTATGAGGTTCCCTTTGCATCTTTTTGAGCCTTTGTCACAATTACAGGTAGGGAGGACGTTTCACACCCCGCCAAGGCGGAAACACGAGATGCGACACGAAAGGTTTTCAAGCACAAGATTTAAGCAAACATTCATCATAACTTAATATTAAAAATAGCAAATTTGTTCAACGATGACAACTATCACAAAATATTATTTAAAACCAAACAAATGATCGTAAGTTTTGAAAACATAAAAGATGATAGTTGTGAATGAATGCCCAAATATGCCCCAAGTTCCATCCATAGCTTTAGTTACCAGAAAAACATGCATAAAAACTTTGTCGACATAAAGTCGGTGAGTTCACAGGTTTTAAAAATAATTGAAAACATAAAGTTAATGAAATCCATGAATGACCCATCAATGTCTAGCTAATACAAAGAAGATAATAAACGATCATGAGTCCATATCCAAACCTTGATGTGTTATGTCTCGCACATCGCTCAATAAAGGCAATGTATCATCATATAAGGAATACAAGCACTCTTTTCTCGTATGTATCCGGGTTAGAGCGACTAACCAAGAGTGGGGGTGCCAACCCAATAGATCTATTCAAGTGTTTCATGGCTAAATCCATAGCTAATGGTTACGGTAAACTAATTACACGAAGGCTTAGTTAGTACTCTAAACATATTGTCTAATGTATACCGGTATACGAGGAATTCATTCTAAAGTAGTAAACAATGCATGTCCTTCCCCGAAATATAAAACAGTAAAAAGGGGCAGTGAAACTCACCTCAAGTCCGGGTGAAGTCTAGCATGAATAAATGCCCGATGAACTAGAAAGCCCGACCTACACATCATATATATATATATAAATGGACATCTTAGGTCTATTAAAAAGGATCCATGGGTATAACCAAACCTCAGAAATCCCATTCGACCCACCTAGGGTTTGATAAAAACGTATGAAAGTTTATTAAAAAGGGTTTAGATGATGAACACACCTTGAATATTCACTTTTTTTTGGTTATATAACGTGCTTTAGCTTAGGATCTGAAAAACGAGGGCAAAAACTCCTTCCTACAGGTTTGGGGTTGAGAGAGAGCATTTGGGGGCGAGTTAGGGCTGTGAAATGATAAAAATTTAGCAAAGTGTTGTATTTATAGTTTCTACTGGTTCGACCCTTTACAAGGTCGAATAAAATTTTTTGATCATGGTTCACCCCTCTTAAAACTCATTCGACCCCTACATGGGTCGAATGGGTTTTCCCAGCCTACTACTTTGCCTTTTAATTCACAACTTTGTCCTTTTAACACATGTTAACACATCCTGGCGCATGAATATGCATTTCTAACATCTGTTAATCATATCTAATCATATAAACATGTATTTGCAAGCTGTGCCTCGTTTATTAAACAATCAATACTTAATATTTAATCCAACTATGTAATTTCACCAACAACGGGACTCAAGACTCGTGTGTGTGTGTGTGTATGTTTCTCCCAATGATTCCCCGAATCATTGAATCCTAGACTTATATGTTTGTAAAAGTATTAACCTGAGTTTTCCGGGTGTCACATCATCCCATTGTTGAAAGAATTTTCGTCCTGAAAATTGCTCAAAGCCAAAAAGGAAAAGACGAAAAGGAAGAAAAAAAAATTTGGTTGCTACATCATCCCCATGTTGAAAGGAATTTCGCCCCGAAATTCACTCAGCTTCAACAGTAACAGGTGTTGGTTGTAATGCTCATTTCGGAAATAAATTAGTATACTTAGACTTCATCTGATCCTCTCGTTCCCACGTGTACTCCGGTCCACGATTTGAATTCCAACGAACCTTAACAATGCGGATTTTACTCCGACAAAGGCTACGAATCTTATAGTCTAAGATTTCAACTGGTTCCTTAACGATATGCAGACGATCATCAACCATGATCTCTTTAAAACGAACAATGAATGTTTCGTCAGCCAGACACTTCTTAAGGTTCGAGACGTGGAAGACATTATGCACATTACTGAGTTCAGCTGGTATGTCAAGTTTGTATGCCACCGGTCCAATCCGTTCCAGAATTGCGAACGATCCGACATAACGAGGATTCAGTTTACCACGCTTCCCAAAACTGATAACGCCCTTCCAATGAGAGACTTTCAAAAGAACCATGTCAGCAACCTGAAACTCCAGTGGTTTGCGACAACGATCGGCATAGCTCTTTTGACGATCCGGAGCTGCTGCCATACGCTTTCGAATCTGTACTATATTCTCAGAAGTTTCGTACACAAGTTCCGGGACAGTAAGTTGGCTCTCACCCACTTCAGCCCAACAAAGAGGAGACTGACACTTCCATCCGTAAAGAGCCTCGAACGGAGCTGCCTTGATGTTAGAATGGTAGTTGTTGTTGTAAGAGAATTCCACCAACGGCAGATGACTCTCCCAACTCTTGCCAAAATCGGTAACACATGCATGAAGCATGTCTTTTAGTGTTTGCATCGTCCGATCACTTTGACCATCAGTTTGCGGATGATATGTCCTACTCATGTCCAACAGAGTACCCAGTGCCTTTTGCAAGGCATTCTAGAAACACAAAGTGAAACGACAATCACGATCAGAGATGATAGAAACAGGCACCCCGTGCCGAGAAACCACTTCCTTAAGATAGATTCAAGGTGATCGCTCCATACTGTCGCTTTCCTTAATAGCCAGGAAGTCTGCCGAGCTTTTAAATCGATCGACAATCACCCAAATCATATCACAACCACTAGGTGACCTCAGAAGCTTGGTTACAAAATCCATCGTGATCCGTTCCCACTTCCATTCGGGAATTTCAGGCTATTGCAGAAGACCAGATGACTTCTGATATTCCACCTTAGCCTTAGCACAGGTCAAGCATTTACTTACATACGAAGCTATGTCAGCCTTCATGTTTGGCCACCAATAAAGTAGCTTTAGATCCTAATACATCTTATCATGGCCAGGGTGAACGGAATACCGGGACCTGTGAGCCTCATTCAAAACGAGATCTCGTAAACCCCTAAATAACGGAACCTAAATACGTTTAGCAAAATAATTTACGCTATCGGGCCTAAGTTCCAGACCTGTCGGCACCGTGCATAGTCTCAGCCTTAAGGTTCTCTACCTTCAAGGCGTCTTGCTGCGCAGAGCGAATTCCGTCAGGCAGACCAGAATGGATAGTGAGCTGTAAAGCTTGAACACGACGAGGCTTAGCAGATTCCTTCCTGCTTAAGGCGTCTGCTACCACAGTTTCTTACCAGGATGGTACTTAATGGCACAATCATAATTATTTAGAAGTTCGACCCATCGACGTTGTCGCATGTTCAAATCTTTCTGATCGAAGATATGCTGAAGACTCTTGTGATCGGTATAAATGGCGCACTTGGTACCATACAAGTAGTGCCTCCAGATATTCAAAGAAAAGACAATTGCACCCAATTCCAGATCATAGGTAGTATAGTTCTTCTAGTGAACCTTAACCTGACGAGAAGCATAAGCGATAACTTTCTCGCGTTGCATCAACACGCAGCCTGTAACATTACGCATTTAACACTTGTACGTTACGATTACCATGAATAAAAAATGTCAAGTCCCATTATTATCATTCGTATTTAATTATTATTGTGGCGTTTTTGGAACCCTAACACTATATTATTTATATATAATATACATATATATATATATTAATTACAAAAATATAATATGCTGGGGCCGGGATTCGATCCCGAGCCCTCAGCCGGGTCACAACCTAAAGCAACCTCACCATCTGGTCTATACATATACTTGGTATAACTCCCAACTCATAATTATTATATCACGTGTTAGATTCATCACAGTTGACTTGGAAAGTCAACTGTGACAACAACTTACCAAAAATCAAACCAATCACACACGTATTGATTCTGTTTTGGTAAGATTATGTGATTTCCGGTCCATTGCGAGTCAAATACACGTACAATTACCATTAATTCGCACCAATTTTAACATAATTACGCGTCACCATTCAAGACACGGTCAAACTTTCCAATTCGATGATCCAGACCTTATCACTATAAATTGGACATCCCTAACCCATCACAACTCGCCGAATAATCTTTCTCAAACCCCAATTTCTAACTTGATTCACTGTTCTTGAGCTTTTTGGTTCGTGTTTGACTTTCGGAGTTGACTGATCAATTCATATTCAAAACGTTTTTGTAAGTATCATTTTTTTCGTGGGTTTTATCCTTCGGCAACCACACAACAATAACCCCATGATTAATTGGGTTATTGTTGTGTGAATCATCCAATTGTATAAACTAGGGCTCGAAATCGTGTAATTTAGGGAAGAACACTTGTCAGTAAATGGTGTTATAATTAAAAAGAACTGAAATCAAACACAATCCCTGATCTAGATCAGGTGGTTGTGTCTGATGTTGTTAATCAAGGTCACGCGGGTTCGAGTCCCCTCACAAACCGTTTTAATTCTTTTCATTTAAAGTTGAATATAATCAGTTTCTTATATAGTATATAATTATAATAATCAGAAATCAAACGTTCTCAGGGTCCAGACCAGTTGGTCTGGGCTTGTGATTTAAAACCAAAGAAGCGGCCAAGGGCCCGGGTTCGAACCACGACATCAACAACATTTTTTTTTGTTAAACTTATATATATATATATATATATTCCTTTATATTTTTAAATTCATTTTAAAATACCAAAACTCTTTTAAAAATTCTACAAAAATTATATTATGTTAATCTAGTAAAAAAGTTTAACATACAATTTTTAGTTTTCAAAAATTTATTTATTTAATATATATAATAAATAATTAAAGTTTATTCTATTTTATTTATAAAATTCTATAAAAATATCAAAACAATCTTATAAATTTCCACAAAAATTATTCTGAGTTTTATAACAATAAACTTTTCTGAAATGATTTTTATTTCTGAAAAATCATTTATTTAATATTTTTAATCAATTTTTGTTAGTTTTAATCATAAATAAATCCTAATAAATTCATTTTTCAATATTTTTGCACCAAAATTTTATATAAATTATTTCTGATGGTTTGGAACAAAAATACAATTTTTAAGTTAATAATTCTTTAATTTTAGTATTTTTAAATATTAAAGTTATATTTTGACAATTTGAAATAAATATAATTAATATTCTATTTATAAGAAAATAATTTTATAAAAATTATTTTTATACTTTAAACTTATTATTGTGACCATCTTTGATAAAAAGATTTTTGTTTATTTATTTATTAAATTCCTCTCAATTATCAAACATTTTAATCATTAATCAAACGAGCACTTATCCTCAATTCGAGGCCCTAGAACATATATTTGTAGATTAGATAGACTTAGACATATTTATTACCTTAATTATAGGGTAATACTTGGCATTGTTGGACAACACTATTCTATTTTTCAAGAGATATAACATTTTGCTAAGGTGAGTTTTACATAGCCCCTTTTCTATTTATCACCATTTTTGGGGTGAAACATGTTACAACATTCTATATGCAATTCAATCATCAAAGTGTCTATGTGTTGTTCTATGTTGCATTATGTCTTGAACATGACTAGGGTAAGCATAATTCTAGCATAATCATTAACATTGATCAGCCGACGGTATACAATGATTGATCTATTGGACTGACAATCCCACCCGGATACGTGCCTCGTATAAAGGTAGCGTGGGTGATTGTTATCGCATAACATAATCGAGTGAACCATGAGCGTATGGGATGTACCACAATACAACAGTCACAAGGGTTGATTATGCACTCGATTTACTCCTAGTATGTTTTCACATATGGACTAGACTTGCCATGACACTTGAATTGTACAAGTTTTATTCGATTATCAAAACCTATGTAATTCTCACCAACTTTTGTTGACCCAAAATATTTTCAAACTTAACATGTTTCAGGTTATAACATGCTCGAAGATTAGAGTTAATGCTTGAAGATGCGTAGCTTGTATTTTTCATTTTGATGTACAAATTCTTAGAACAATTGTATGTAATTTATTTAAATCATTTATTGAAACTTATTATTTACCATGAGCTACTGAACAATCATCAATACGTGACATCCCGATGTTTCCGCCATCGGTTGGTGTGTTACAGATTGGTATCAGAGCCATGGTTATAGGGAATTAGGTTATTAGAAAAATAATCTAGTCTATAACCATAGGATTATAACCAGTATTTGCTCCTTTACTTGCTAATCTCTATCTCCCTCCTACTTCTTATCCCTAGTTTCATCCTTACAAGAAGGTTGCTCTCCATCACTGGAACTACTCTTAGACTAATAGGACAAAATCCTCAGGTTTAACCTGAACCACCTTGAGATCTCGTCGAAGTTCTAGATTCTAATAACGAACACGTGCAATCTGGAAGGGTGAACGCCGGTATTCTGAGTCTTCTGTCTAGGCTGGCATTGCGCATATATCCCAATCAGACGAGGGACCCGGATGCCTACCTGGGAATTCTCGGGATAAGTGTTCACTTATAGGCTAAAGCATGTCTTCATATGTTATTAGAATCTAGAATCTTTGATAAGTCAACGTTTTCGTTTATTCGTTTTAATTAATGAATAAATGATTACATTCCTTATATAACCTCATCCAATTCATTGTGTCTCTTACAGATCATGCCTCCACGTCGCAGCACACGCAATAACAATGGTGGTAATCATGAGGAAGGAAATAGCAACAATAACAACCACGACGCTAACAACAACAACAACAACAACAATGGTGTCGATGCCCAATTGGCTGCGATCATTTCTCAACAAATGGCACAGCAGATCGCAACTCTGGTCCCTAACTTACCAGCTCAAGTCATCCAGATGAACGGAAACGGCAACGGAAATGGTCATGGAAACGAGAACGGTAATGGAAACCACAACGGAAACGGGAATGGTCTCCCAGCTTGCACTCTTAAGCACTTTAATTCTTGTAATCCCCCCTAAGTTCAGTGGAGAAGAAGGAGCTACAGGACTCTTACAATGGTTCGAGGGTATTGAGAATACCTTCATTAACAGTGAGTGTCCCGATAACTTAAAGGTCCGTTATGCTATGAGTGTTCTTCACAAACGAGCACTCACTTGGTGGAATGAGGAAAAGCGCACCCGCGGAGCTGAAGCTGCACTGGTCTTAACTTGGGATCAAGCTAAAGACATTATGAAGGCAGAGTTCTGCCCTCGTAATGAAATCAAGAAGCTGGAAGATGAGTTTCATGATCTTGCTCAAGATAGTGGAGAAAACCTTGCCTACAACACTCGTTTTCACGAACTTAGTCTACTGCTACCACACAAGGTCACCCCCTTGCCTATTGCGATCGAAAAATACATTGGTGGCTTACCGATGCAGATTCAAGACACAGTGTGGGGAAGGAACCCTGCAACTCTGGAAGAAGCAAAGCGTTTGGCGGCCACCCTAACAGATAACCATGTGAAGGCAGGAACCCTGACCCGGAAAGGGGAAAAGAAAACTGTTGCAAAGGATACTCCCCAACCTACCGTTAAAATTAAAACCGAGGCCTCCACCAATGAAAGGCGCAAGGTCAGGAATTTTGCAATAGACACCACTGTCCCACCCAACAAGAAACGATACAACGGGAACCAACCTAAGTGTGACACCTGCCAGTATCACCACCCAACCCAAGTGCCCTGCCGTCAGTGTACCAATTGTCAAAGGTATGGGCATCTTGCGGATGCTTGTCGAATTCCTGCTACAAACGCCCTTGTTGCTCCAAATAATCCCGCTAGAGACCCTCCAGCTACTTAACAGCAAGCCCCACCATTTGAATGATGTCTGCTTTCTAATTCTATGTATTGATTCAAGTAATAAATTCTAGTATTATCATAACACCTGGATGCATGCTTGTTTGAATGTGAACTAATTGCTATATCTATATTTAAATCATACTCATTATACATGCTTACTTGTACAACAGTTAGTTGACTACCAAACAACCTACTCAACGATTGGTAGAGGTCATCATGTCTTTCCAACAGTCGGGAGAGGCCCTACAACCTGCTCAACGACTTGTGGAGGCTATCGAACCTGCTCAAAAATCAGTAGAGTCATAGAAGGACACAAAACCCTAATGTAAGGTAAATTGGTGATTGCGGTCCGGAACGTAATCATGAATTTACAGGTACGTTAAGGTATTGTGAAATTCTATCAAAGGTTTTCGGAAGTTGATCAATTGTAAACTCTAGTTACCTGGTAGTTCACTTAGTCCTTCTATAGTCCTTCAACTCATTTCTTTTAGGACTCCTAAAACTTAATGCTTTGCTAGATTCTTACTCTCTTTGCGATGTCAGATGAACCTAATTCACACCTACCCGACCTCCTATCCAAATTACCCGAAACCACTATCCTATTACCAACAAAAGAATTTCCAAATCACAGTTGCCCCAAATTCTACCCAATCACCCTCAACCTTGTGTTTTCTTTTAACTTGGGGACGAAGTTCCTAAAAGTAGGGGAGACTGTAACATTACGCATTTAACACTTGTACGTTACGATTACCATGAATAAAAAACGTCAAGTCCCATTATTATTATTATTATTCGTATTTAATTATTATTGTGGCGTTTTTGGAACCCTAACACTATATTATTTATATATAATATACATATATATATATATATATATATATTAATTACAAAAAAATAATATGCTGGGGCCGGGATTCGAACCCGAGCCCTCAGCCGGGTCACAACCTCAAGCAACCTCACCATCTGGTCTATACATATACTTGGTATAACTCCCAACTCATAATTATTATATCACGTGTTAGATTCATCACAGTTGACTTGGAAAGTCAACTGTGACAACAACTTACCAAAAATCAAACCAATCACACGCGTATTGATTCTGTTTTGGTAAGATTATGTGATTTCCGGTCCATTGCGAGTCAAATACACGTACAATTACCATTAATTCGCACCAATTTTAACATAATTACGCGTCACCATTCAAGACACGGTCAAACTTTCCAATTCGATGATCCAGACCTTATCACTATAAATTGGACATCCCTAACCCATCACAACTCACCGAATAATCTTTCTCAAACCCCAATTTCTAACTTGATTCACTGTTCTTGAGCTTTTTGGTTCGTGTTTGACTTTCGGAGTTGACTGATCAATTCATATTCAAAACGTTTTTGTAAGTATCATTTTTTTTCGTGGGTTTTATCCTTCGGCAACCACACAACAATAACCCCATGATTAATTGGGTTATTGTTGTGTGAATCATCCAATTGTATAAACTAGTGCTCGAAATCGTGTAATTTGGGGAAGAACACTTGTCAGTAAATGGTGTTATAATTAAAAAGAACTGAAATCAAACACAATCCCTGATCTAGATCAGGTGGTTGTGTCTGATGTTGTTAATCAAGGTCACGCGGGTTCGAGTCCCCTCACAAACCGTTTTAATTCTTTTCTTTTAAAGTTGAATATAATCAGTTTCTTATATAGTATATAATTATAATAATCAGAAATCGAACGTTCTCAGGGTCCAGACCAGTTGGTCTGGGCATGTGATTTAAAACCAACGAACCGGCCAAGGGCCCGGGTTTGAACCACGGCATCAACAACATTTTTTTTGTTAAACTTATATATATATATATATATATATTCCTTTATATTTTTAAATTCATTTTAAAATACCAAAACTCTTTTAAAAATTCTACAAAAATTATATTATGTTAATCTAGTAAAAAAGTTTAACATACAATTTTTAGTTTTCAAAAATTTATTTATTTAATATATATAATAAATAATTCAAGTTTATTCTATTTTATTTATAAAATTCTATAAAAATATCAAAACAATCTTATAAATTTCCACAAAAATTATTCTGAGTTTTTATAACAATAAACTTTTCTGAAATGATTTTTATTTCTGAAAAATCATTTATTTAATATTTTTAATCAATTTTTGTTAGTTTTAATCATAAATAAATCATAATAAATTCATTTTTCAATATTTTTGCACCAAAATTTTATACAAATTATTTCTGATGGTTTGGAACAGAAATACAATTTTTAAGTTAATAATTCTTTAATTTTAGTATTTTTAAATATTAAAGTTATATTTTGACAATTTGAAATAAATAGAATTAATATTCTATTTTTAAGAAAATAATTTTATAAAAATTATTTTTATACTTTAAACTTATTATTGTGACCATCTTTGATAAAAAAAAAAATTTGTTTATTTATTTATTAAATTCCTCTAAATTATCAAACATTTTAATCATTAATCAAACGAGCACTTATCCCCAATTCGAGGCCCTAGAACATATATTTGTAGACTAGATAGACATAGACATATTTATTACCTTAATTATAGGGTAATACTTGGCATTGTTGGACAATACACTATTCTATTTTTCAAGAGATATAATATTTTGATAAGGTGAGTTTTACATAGCCCCTTTTCTATTTATCACCATTTTTGGGGTGAAACATGTTACAACATTCTATATGCAATTCAATCATCAAAGTGTCTATGTGTTTTTCTATGTTGCATTATGTCTTGAACATGACTAGGGTAAGCACAATTCTAGCATAATCATTAACATTGATCAGCCGACGGTATACAATGATAGATCTATTGGACTGACAATCCCACCCGGATACGTGCCTCCTACAAAGGTAGTGTGGGTGATTGTTATCGCATAACATAATCGAGTGAACCATGAGCGTATGGGATGTACCACAATACAACAGTCACAAGGGTTGATTATGCACTCGATTTACTCCTAGTATGTTTTCACATATGTGTATATAGCATTATACATATGTGTATAATGCAATTATACACATGTGTATACTGAAAAAAAAAATACAAAAAAAATAAAAACAAAATTTTTCCTTACATATAAAGCAGCGATTTTTGCAAAAAAAAAAAAAAAAAAAAAAAAAAAAAAAAAAAAAAAAAATTTGCCTTAGAGAAATGTGTGGCCCAGAATGGTTCTCTAGTTCTCAATTTGGGAAAAGGTTCTCATTTGAACCAAATCCTATATATATATATATATAGGGAATGGATAATATGGAAACCCTAAGTTTTGAAAAAACCCTGAAAACCCAATGGTGACCATTGATCTAACTAGATCAATGGTCCATGATTAATTTCAATTAAATAATCAAAAGCAAGTGGGCCACTTGCTTAAAAATGTGAAATAAGGGCAATATGGTCATTTTAATTTTCTGAATCCTAAGTTTAAAAAGGTTGATTTGACACTTGCCAAGTCACCTCTCTCCTACTTTATGACACTTTTTCCAGCATGAATATTAACGTACGTTAGCGTTGTGGTAAAAAAACTGACCTCGTGTGAGACATCGCTAACATGTGTTACCAGGCATATATTAAAAGAACATAATAAAAGAACACATAAAATGTGTATTTATTTAAGAAATGATAAAAACGATCATAACAATCAACACTAAAACATATCAAAAAACATTTAATACAAAACATAATTATTTGTGAATTTTCAAAAAAAAAAAAAAAAAACTATCATAACAACATAGAAAAGATCTAGCTATGCTTCGTTCTTGATCCCTGTCATCATCTTTAACTCAAAACATCTCTTCACCTAAAAAAAAGGTAACACGTGTTAGTTAGGCTCTCCAAAACACATAATGGGACATCAATGACATGTGTATTGTATTCTAAAAACATATGTTTTACTGAAATAACGTATTTCATATGAACCCTAATACATGTTAGTTGGGCACATACTAACGTATGTCATATGAATCCTAACACCTGTTAGTTAGCATATACTAGCATGTGTTAGTATCACTAACATGTGTATAAAAACACCAAATTTGCTGTGCCTAGTGTATCATACTCAATTTTAAGTGCCAAGTGTATCATACTCTAACATGTGTATAAATAACACTAAACGGGATTTTTACAACTATGTTAATAAAACTACTTAAATACGATTAATATGGTTTGAAATCCAACAATACATCAGTAGCATGTGTTAGTATATTCTAAACATATGTATTATTGAAACTAATGTATGTTATATGAACCCTAACACCTGTTAGTTGGGCATATACTAGCATGTGTTAGCATCACTAACATGTGTGAGCATACAAAGACTCGAATCGCAAAAAATAAACAGCAAACCTAGACGAGTCCATAACACTTTCACTTGCCAAAAAAATATTAAATAGAATACAAAAATATACCAATTTCTCCATCATCCATTAGTTTCTGTTTTCACAAAGCAGGAACCCAATTTAATCAAAGCTAATTTAAACACCCCATTCACCAAAAGATTAAAAAATTATAATCTTTATAAAAAAAAACATCACTTATCACAGCCACATCACCAACGTCGCTTTCTTCCTATAGCCTACTCGTGAAAACCAACACTGGGACAGATACACATGTTAGTTTGGATCCCCAAACACATAATGGGGCATCGCTAACGTGTGTTAACATATGCTAACATAAAAAGACTACACATTTATTCATCAATCACATGTGATCTATCAACCTCATGTCCCCAATCCAATAAAAATCTAACATAAACAAAATAATAATAATAAAAATAAATAAAAAACGTTAACGTAAGTTTTTTTTTCATTCAAGTATTTGATCGAACACTTGGTATGCTGTGACACCCGGCATGTTCGGCTTAAACATATTAGTAACATCTGAGTCTACCTTAGCGAGAAACGTTTATAAACAAACTTAACTGGGTTAGTTGAGTCGGGTCAAGTTAGGATTGTCCAGGGTACAATGATCTGGAGGATCATTGGGAGTCGTTTTGGTAATACACTAGTACCGGGTTCCGTTGTTGGTGACATTACATGAACTAATTAAGTATATGTGTAGATTATGAGTCGTGTGGTGGATTATATACATAGATGTGTTTAAATGATGAGTAAATGATTATCTGTGCTTAAATATGTTAAATATAGACTAAGGATGCATGCTTATGTGTTAAGATGTGTTAGAATGCGTTAAACACGACAAACTGGAAAACTAGTTTAAAAGAGGTCTTGGTTCGACCACTTCGAGTGGTCGAAGGAAAAGAAGTTGCCTGGTTCGACCCTTGTAAAATGGGCGAACCAGGGAAGTGGAAATTGAGAAATTTCCTTCGACCAAACAGGGCTCATTCGACCCTGTGAAAGGGGCGAAGGAGACTACATTCGACCAATGAGTTGGTGCGAAGGAAGACTAGTATAAATACCAACCTTTGTCATTTTTCATCATTTCACAAACCCTAACCGTCCCAAAACGCTCTCAAACGATCTTAAACACTAAGGAAGGAGTTTTTGCTCTTCTTTTTCATAATCTAACCTATCTATAACATCTAAACAAGAATCCAAGGTGTGTTCGTAATCCTAAACCTTTTTAAAAGCATTTTAATTCGTTTTCATCTAACCCTAATTGTCCGGATCTGTTCTAAGGGTGTTTTATGATTAAAAACCTTTTAAACATCTTTCTAAATCAAAACATGATCATTTAACATAGGTTTTCATAATGAATAACATGTGTAAATTGTGTGTTATGTGGTGTTATGTGTTGTTCACTGATTTGCTGCTATATCTATGATAGAAACATGATATAGGATTGTTGTTAATGAGGGAATATTGTTGTCTAGGGTTAGGATTGGATATATTGATATTTGGGGGTTTTATTGGATTAATACTTAATGTATGAATATTTATGATTAATAGAATGAATAAGAAAGATCGGATAATCGACAAACTGAGTATTTTAAGCTAAACATGAATCGATTTCAAAAGTTTCCAAATTGGGTAAATAATTCATGCATGAAAGTGATGTTTCCATAATCTTTACCATTTTGGGAAAGGGCTGAAACGGACGTATTATCGGGGGAAATCGATGGGGTTTTGTAGGGATAAGTTATTCATGCTTGACTGCTGTGTTTGATGATGTTTCGGGTCGTTTTGAATGTGTTTGAAGCATTTTTAGGAAAAATTATACAACAGGGGCGAACCTGGCCTCCTTCGACCAGTCGATGGTGTGAAGGAGGGATCCAGGGTCGAACCTGGCTTTTTATTGGACGAATGTGATAAAACGGGCGAAGGAAGCATCAAACGGTCGAACGAGATGTAAAAGGGTGCGAAGGAGACAAAAAGGTGCGAAGGAGACTTAAAACTGACTGGTTCGACCGTTCTGATGCAGAAATGAGATTTTTGATACAAACTAAGTGTTTTATGCTTAAACCTAGTGTGTAATCTATGTGTACTTGATTAGTTAGGGTAATGGGTCACCAACGGGATGTCGGGTCGGTCTAGTGTGTCGGTTAAACATTTAAACACGTTTTAAAACATACTTGGTTACGATCTGGACAATCAGGGACTAGATAACCTTATGGTTATTAGTCGGAACACTTATGTGAACATTTTGATAGATCTCCGGTAGAGGGATTATCAAGGGCTAAACATCTTTACTTATATTTGAAGAACGCAACTTAAGGTGAGTTCACGGCCCCACTTTTACTGCTTTAACTTTTGGGGGAGAAAACATGCACCAAACGGTTTTGGTAACTTATGTCATACTATGGTTTTAACTTTATATTGCTATACGATCTTTTGGAAAGTCCCGGGGGAAACCATGAATGTGCGGGTTTGCACAACGGGGGAAATGTGGATAGATCTATTGGGCGTGACCTGCCCCACTCGTCGGCTTGGAGGGCCGGGCGGGTGCATATTGTCTCGAACAGGTACATTGGTATCATGCTGAACATACGGGCTGCTTAAACATGCTGAACATTGCTAAACGTGTCTAGTAATGGTTTCCAATCGTAGTAGTAATGAAACATATGCCTAGCTAGCGTACATGGTAACATTGATATAGTATGGACATGGTAACACTTTGGTAACATTTTTGAACAAACCTGTGAACTCACCAGCATTATATGTTGACATCTTTTTGGCATGTTTTTCTCAGGTCGCTAAGGTAGCAATGAACGGGACTAGGCGCACGGGTCTGCATTGGCGTCTAGATTTAGTGCACGTTTTGTAATAAAAGTATTTTGAACAATTTTTGAGATGATAGCATAGTTGATTAAATGCTACTGAAACGCTTCCGCTGGTTAAATTAATGGTTATGTCTGTTTACGTTTTACATATAGAGTTGTTTATTGTGATCGTTGACTTGGGTCCTGGTTTGTCATGCGCCTCGCGGTAAAACCCCGCAAGTGGTAATTTGAGGGTGTGACAGATTGGTATCAGAGCCAATGGTTATAGTGAACTAGGACTGCATGTAGAGTCTGGTCTATAGCCGAGTCGCACACACTAGACGGTCACATACTTTGGGTCTATTAATGGGATATGTACTAACGTTGTCGGGGTGTCCTTACATCATCATCATGTTTCTCCGTTACATCATCCGCTTTTATTTGGGTTCTTACCTACTCTTGTTTTCTTCTTCTGGATTGAAGAAGGAAGGGTTACTATGTTGGTTCTAGCACACACATGCCTTCTTACACTTGCACCTATCGTAACACGTTACTAGGCGATGACATTCAGTGATTGGGGTCTGGATTAGGGGTACATCTGGAGGACCATGTAGAGCAGTTTATCATTTCGGGTGCACACGAAATAATAAACTGGAATGCATGAAAATCCCGATAGACTTCGAGTTTGGATGAATAGTCCTGAATTTGTCCCTAGGTTGACTCTTGTAAAATTCCTAGTGGTTGACACTGGAAGTGAATCTGAATCTCTCGATTTCTTGATTTGTTAGATCATGTCTGGTGCTCGCGGAGGTGGACGTCGGGGGTGGCGGCGGTGGCCGTGCTGGCGGCGGTGGTCGTGCAGGAGGCGGTGGTCGTGGGAACATCAACATGACCCAGGCTGAACTGAACAACTTGCTCCAGCAGCAAGTGAACATGGCTATGGCTAATTTCTAGGCCGGGATTAATGCCATGGGTGGTGAGTTGATTTCTGTCGACCTTGCCTCATTTTTGGGTTTCGTGTCCTTTCGTTTGTGTTTTACTCGTGTACCGTGTTTCAGGTGTTGGTGCCAATCCACCCCCACCTCAGTGCTCTTATAAGAAGTTTAGGGACTGTCAGCCCCATAACTTCGCTGGAACTGAGGGAGCGGTGGGACTGCTCCGATGGCTGGAGAAGGTGGAATCTGTGTTTGTCATGTGTAACTGTCCTGCTGGGGACCGAGTGAAGTATGCTACCGCGACATTTGAGGGGCCTGCATTGTCGTGGTGGAATGCTACTACTCAGAACGTGGGATTGGGGGAGGCTATTGCTATGCCTTGGGCGGAGTTTGTGCAGCTTTTGAGAGGTGAGTACTGTCCGAGGGAGGAGATACAGAAGTTGGAGCACGAGGTTTGGAGTTACAAGATGGTTGGGTCGGAGATTAAAGAGTACACTGTGAGGAGGAACGAGCTGGCGGTGTTGTGTCCCGATTTACACACACCCGAGTACAGAAGGATCGAGCACTATGTGTCTGGATTAGTGCCCGAGATTGCTGGGTTGGTGGCTGCTGGGAATCTTCCCACTATCGCTGAAGTTGTCTGATCAGCTCATCGGATGACTAACCTGAAGGTGGCGGAAGGCGTTTTGCCACCCAAGGGTGCTACTGTGAAGGCTGCTGAGGGGAACAAGAGGAAGTGGGAGAGTGTGGGGAAGAGTGTGGTGCCAGCACAGCCAGCGAAGAAGTTTGATACATCTGGGTCTTCTTCTGGGTCGAAGACGGGTGCGTATGTTGGGAAGCATCCCAAATGCAACAAGTGTGGTTTTCATCATTCTGGGAGTTGTGATAGGGCTCGTTGTCATCGGTGCCATCAGTTGGGGCACCATGCTAAGGATTGCAAGGTGGCGCTCACCCCAACTCAGACTCCTGCGGCTGCTCCTGCTCCTGCTGCTCAGGGGACTCAGGGGAGGCAGGGGTGTTATAACTGTGGTGACACGGGACATTTCAAGCGTGACTGTCCAAAACTGAAGCAGGGCGATAATGGGAGGGGCGGGAACGGTAACGGGAACAATGGCGACGGAGGCAGGACTGCACGTGCTTTCGTCATTGGATCTGCAGAGGCTAGGCAGGATCCAGACACAGTTACCGGTACGTTCCTTCATAATGATCGCAATGTTTCTGTCTTGTTTGATTCTGGTGCCGATAAGAGTTTCGTATCTTTGGATATTAGTCGATTGCTAGATATAGTACCCACACCTTTAGAGGCTAAGTATGTAACACCCCAACCGATGGTGGAAACATCGGGATGTCACGTATTGATGATTGTTCAGTAGCTCATGGTGAATAATAAATTTCATTAAATGATTTAAATGATTTACATACAATTGTTCTAGAATTTGTACATCAAATTGTATAAAACTATACACATATCTTCAAGCATCAAATCAAATCTTCAAGCAAATAGAACCTGAAACATGTTAAGTTGAAAATGTTTTGGGTCAACAAAAGTTGGTGAGAATTACATAGGTTTTGATAATAGAATAAAATTGTTGTGCAATTCATGTGTCATGGCAATCTAGTTCATATGCAAAAACATACTAGAAGTAAATCGAGTGCATAATCAACCTTGTTGACTGTTGTAATTGTGGTACATCCCATACGCTCATGGTTCACTCGTTTATATTGCAGTAACAAACACCCACGCAACCTTTGTAGGAGGCACGTATCCGGGTGGGATTGTCAGTCCAATAGATCTATCAATGTATACCGTTTGGCTGATGAATGTTTATGCTAGAATTGTGCTTACCCTAGTCATGTTCAAGACATAATGTAACATAGAAATACACATAGACACATTGATGATTGAATTGCATAAATAATGTTGTAACATGTTTCACCCCAAAAATTGTGATAAATAAAAAAGGGGCTATGTAAAACTCACCTTGGTAAAATGTTATATCTGTTGAGAAATTTGGATAATTGTGTTGCCCAAATGTATCAATTATCACCCTATAATGAGGTAATAAATATGTCTAAGTCTATCAATTCTATAAATGTATAAGTTTCTAGGGCTTCGAATTAGGGATAATTGCTCGTTTGATTAATATTAAAAATATTCGCCAATTGAGATAAATTTAGTAAATAAATAACCAAAAATCTTTTTATGAAATTTAAATTTGATATGATCACAATAATGTGTTTAAAGTATAAAAATAATTTTTATAAAATTATTTTCTTTAGAATAGATTATTAAATCTATTTATAACAAATTGTCAAAATTTAACTTTAATATTTAAAAATACTAAAATTAAAGAATTTTTAGTTTAAAATTTATATTTCTATTCTAAATATTCAGAAATAATTTGTATAAAATTTTGGTGCAAAAATATTAAAAATTGGATTTATTATGATTTAATTATGATTAAAACTAACAAAAAATGATTAAAAATATTAATTAAATGATTTTTCAGAAATAAAAATCATTTCTGAAAAACTTAATGTTATAAAAACTTAACATAATTTTTGTGGAAATTAATAAGATCGTTTTGATATTTTTATAGATTTTTATAAATAAAATAGAATAAACTCGATTTATTTATTATATATATTAAATAAATAAATTTTTGAAAACTAAAAATTATGAGTGAAACTTTTTCATCAGATTCACCTAAGATAATTTTTGTAGAATAAATAAAAGAGTTTTGATAATTTAAAATGAATTTATAAACTTATATGTATAATATATACTTATTTGTAAAAAAAAAAAAAAAGGAAGCAAAAAAAAAAGAATCCATCGCTGGGAATCGAACCCGCGTGGATTGGGGAGAGGGCACCAGACACAACCATCTGGTCCAAGCCAGTGGTTGTGTTTGGATATTGTTCATTTAAAAGAAATATAAACAGACCTATGTGTTCTTCCCCAAAATATAATCGAGCCCTAATTTCTACAATCAGACAATCCACACAACATTAACCCGATTAACCTTAGGGTTTTTGTTGTGTGGGTGCCGACAAACAAAACCCACCAAAAAGATTTTACTTACAATGCAGTTACGAGCTCGATTGGTCGGTCAATCAAAAAGTCAACTCAAACAAAAAATGCTAAAGAACAGACGATTTTGAGAGAAATTAAAGATTGAGAAAAGAATATTGGCGAGTTGTGAGGGTCTGGGTTGGTCCAATTTATAGTGATGATGTCTGGTTCGTAGTATTGGAAAGTTTGACCCGTTGTTAATGTTTGACGCGTGATTAGTCTATAAATTGGAATGTTTTGAATTGATTCTTGTGTGATAACTAAGCTTAAGAGGCCGATTATTAGTTTCCAAAACAGATTGTGATTCAAAAACGCGTTTAAATTAATTATTCTTGTGTCTGCTCGTCGAACAGACAAGCAAAGGAGAAGGTGATAAACTCGTTGGGTGGG
Source organism: Ambrosia trifida (assembly GCA_028751855.1). Lineage (NCBI taxonomy): Eukaryota > Viridiplantae > Streptophyta > Magnoliopsida > Asterales > Asteraceae > Ambrosia > Ambrosia trifida. Next base: position 162,181,430 of record CM054122.1, read on the forward strand.
GTTAAAAGGAAAGCGAACAGAGTCTCAAACAGAAAGGAGAGTTAGACCAACTGGTTAGTGCGTGTGGGTTGTGGTGGCTTGGTCTCCGGTTCGATCCCGAGCAGAAACGTTTATTATTATTATTATTATTTTTTTTAAAGTGGAAAAGAGGGAAGGAGGGGTTGGGCCTTGTTCTTGGGCTGGGATTGATTTGTTGGGCTCCAAGTTACAAAGAGTGAAAAGGGGGTTTGGGCTTGGGATTTGATTGGGTTTCATGTTGTGTTATTATGTATATATATATATATATATATATATATATATTTTTATAAAAATTGAAATATTATAATTATTATCAAATACATTTATATATATATATATATATATATATAAATAATTATCATTGTATTAGGGTTCAAAATGCCACAAAATAATTAAATGTAAATAGTAATAAAACTTGTCGTTTTTATCGTAACGTACAGTTATTTAAGGCGAAATGTTACAGTCTCCCCTACTTTTGGAAACTTCGTCCCGAAGTTAAAAGAAAAATGCTAGGTTGGCAATTGGTCAACTACCGAAAACTTTGATAAAATTTCACACTACCTTAATGTACCTGTAAATTCATGATTACGTTTCGGACCGTAATTATCAATTTACCTTACATTAAGGTTTTGTGTCCTTTTATGACTCAACCGATTGTTGAGCAGGTTTGATAGTCTCCACCAGTCGTTGAGCAGGTGGTAGGGCCTCTCCCGACTGTTGGAAGACATGATAACCTCTACCAATCGTTGAGTAGATTGTTTGATAGTTAACTAATTGTTGTATAAGCAAGCACATATGATTATAGATATAGCAATTAATTCACATTCAAGCATGCACACAGATGTTATGATAATACTTGAATTTATTATTTGAAAAACTGGCAATACATGGAATTAAAGAGAAAGTAGACATTATTCAAATAGTAGGGTTTGCTGTTAAGTAACTGGAGGGTCTCAAGTGGGGTTATTTGGAGCATCGAGAGCGTTTGTAGCAGGGATTCGACAAGCATCTGCAAGATGTCCATACCTTTGACAATTGGTGCACTGTCGGCAGGGAACTTGGGTGAGATGGTGATACTGGCAGGTGTCACACTTGGGTAGCTTCCCGTTATATTGTTTCTTGTTGGGTGGAGCAGTGGTATCTATTGCAAAATTTCTAACCTTACACTTCCCGTTGGTTGAGGCCTCGGTTTTGATTTCAACGGCAGGTTGGGGAGCATCCTTTTTCTTTTCCCCTTTACGAGTTAGGGTTCCTGCTTTCACATGGTTATCTGTTAGGGTGGCAGCCAAACGCTTTGCTTCCTCCAAAGTAGCAGGGTTCCTTCCCCACACCGTGTCTTGAATCTGCATCGGTAAACCACCAATGTATTTTTCGATAGCAATGGGCAAAGGGGTGACTTTGTGGGGTAGCAGTAAGCTAAGTTCGTGAAAACGTGTGTTGTAAGCAAGGTTTTCCCCACTGTCTTGAGCAAGATCATGAAATTCATCCTCCAGCTTCTTAATTTCATTACGAGGACAGAACTCTGCCTTCATAATGTCTTTAGCTTGATCCCAAGTTAAGGTTAGTGCAGCTTCAGCTCCGCGAGTGCGTTTTTCTTCATTCCACCAGGTGAGTGCTCGTTTATGAAGAACACTCATGGCATAACGGACTTTAAAATTGTCGGGGCACTCACTGTTGATGAAGGTATTCTCAATACCCTCAAACCATTGTAGGAGTCCTGTAGCTCCTTCTTCTCCACTGAACTTTGGGGGATTACAGGAATTAAAGTGTTTAAGGGTACAGGCTGGAAGTCCATTCTCGTTGTGGTGTCCATTCCCGTTGCCGTTGCCGTTCCCGTTGCCGTTCAACCGGATGACTTGAGCTAGTAAGTTGGGAACCAGAGTTGCAATTTGCTGTGCCATTTGTTGAGAAATGATTGCAGCCAGTTGGGCATCAACACCATTATTATTGTTGTTGTTGTTGTGGTGGTTAGTGTCATGGTTATGATTGTGATTGCTACTCCCTTCATCATGATTGTTACCACTGTTAAGACGAGTACTGCGACGTGGAGGCATGATCTGTAAGAGACACAATGAAATGAATGAGGTTACATAAGGAATGTAATCATTTATTCATTAATTAAAACGAATAAACGAAAACGTTGACTTATCAAAGACTCTAGATTTTTATAACATATGAAGACATGCTTTAGCCTATAGGTGAACACTCATCCCGAGAATTCCCAGGTAGGCATCCGGGTCCTTCGTCTGCTTGGGATATATGCGCAATGCCAGCCTAGACAGAAGACTCAGAATACAGGAGTTCACCCTTCCAGATTGCACGTGTTCGTTATTAAAATCTAGAACTTCGACGAGATCCCAAGGTGGTTCAGGTTAAACCTGAGGATTTTTGTCCTATTAGTCTAGGAGTAGGTCCACTGATGGAGAGCAACCTTTCTTGTAGGGATGAAAGTAGGGATAAGAGGTAGGAGAGAGATAGAGTATAGCAAGTAAAGGAAGCAAGTACCGGTTAAATCCTATGGTTATAGACTAGATTATTTTTCTAATAACCTAATTCCCTATAACCATGGCTCTGATACCAATCTGTAACACCCCAACCGATGGCGGAAACATCGGGATGTCACGTATTGATGATTGTTCAGTAGCTCATGGTGAATAATAAATTTCATTAAGGGTCTGTTTGGTATGGGGTAATGGAATGGATGGGGGAATGGAATGGACGAGGTAATGTAATGGACAAGGTAATGGAATGGATCATTACCATTCCATGTCTTGTTTGGTTGTCATGTGGGAATGAAACAAAACATTACTTTGTGTTGTTGGATAGACAAGAAAAAACGAATGAATAAAATCGATGGTTAGTGGCGGTGGAGGGTGGTGGTCAGTGGCGGTGATGGTGGGTGGTGATATGTGGCGGTAGCGGCGGCGGCTGTGGTCGGTGGCGGCGACGGTGGAAGGTGGAGGTGGATGGTCGTAATGGTGGGTGGGTGACGATGGTGAGTAGTGGCGGTGGTGGTGGGTGGCGGTTGGTGGTGGTGATGGTAGGTGGTGGTGTGTGACGGTAGCGTGGTGGTGGATGGCGACGGCGGTGATAGGTGGTGGCGACGACGGTGGTGGGTGGCGGCAACGGTGGCGATGGGTGGAGGTGGATGGCGGTGATGGTGGGTGGGTGACAATGGTGAGTAGTGGCGGTGGTGGGTAGAGGAGACGACGGTGATGGGTGGCGGCGGTAGTGGTGGGTAAAGGAAGTTGTGGTGAGTGATGGTGGTAGGTGGTGGAGGTGGCGGTGGGTGGTGGTAGGCGGCGGTGGGTGGTTTTGTATGGCGGCGGTGGTTGGTGACGGTGGTGGGTGGTGGCGGTGGTGGGAGGGTGAAGGTAGTGGGTGGTGGCGGTGGTGGTGGTTGGTGGCGGTGGTGGTTGGTGGCGGTGGTGGGTGGTGACGGTGGTGGGTGGTGGCGGTGGTTGGTAGCGGTGGTGGTGGGTGGTGACGACGGTGGTGGTGGGTGGTGGTGGCGGCGGGTGGTGACGGCGGTGGTGGTGGGTGGTGGTGGCGGCGGGTGGTGACGGCGGTGGTGGGTGGTGGCGGCGGCGGTGGTGGGTGGTGGGTGGTGGCGGTGGGTGGTGGTGGTGGGTTATGCTTTTGTTAGTAAAGGGTGAATGGGGATGGAATGAAAAAAAAAACATGGGGGGTGGATGGAATGGTTTTGAGGGAATGGAATGCCTTGTGGAATGAGTGATTCCATTCCTTTAGCCAACCAAACACATTATTTTTCATTACCTTGTAATGGTCCATTCCATTCCCCCTTTTATTCCATCATACCAAACGCTACCTAAATGATTTAAATGATTTACATACAATTGTTCTAAAATTTGTACATCAAATTGTATAAAACTATACACATATCTTCAAGCATCAAATCAAATCTTCAAGCAAATAGAACCTGAAACATGTTAAGTTGAAAATGTTTTGGGTCAACAAAAGTTGGTGAGAATTACATAGGTTTTGATAATAGAATAAAATTGTTGTGCAATTCATGTGTCATGGCAATCTAGTTCATATGCAAAAACATACTAGAAGTAAATCGAGTGCATAATCAACCTTGTTGACTGTTGTAATTGTGGTACATCCCATACGCTCATGGTTCACTCGTTTATATTGCAGTAACAAACACCCACGCAACCTTTGTAGGAGGCACGTATCCGGGTGGGATTGTCAGTCCAATAGATCTATCAATGTATACCGTTTGGCTGATGAATGTTTATGCTAGAATTGTGCTTACCGTAGTCATGTTCAAGACATAATGTAACATAGAAATACACATAGACACATTGATAATTGAATTGCATAAATAATGTTGTAACATGTTTCACCCCAAAAATGGTGATAAATAGAAAAGGGGCTATGTAAAACTCACCTTGGTAAAATGTTATATCTGTTGAGATATTTGGATAATTGTGTTGCCCAAATGTATCAATTATCACCCTATAATGAGGTAATAAATATGTCTAAGTCTATCAAATCTACAAATGTATAAGTTTCTAGGGCTTCGAATTGGGGATAATTGCTCGTTTGATTAATATTAAAAATATTCGCCAATTGAGATAAATTTAGTAAATAAATAACCAAAAATCTTTTTATGAAATTTAAATTTGATATGATCACAATAATGTGTTTAAAGTATAAAAATAATTTTTATAAAATTATTTTCTTTAGAATAGATTATTAAATCTATTTATAACAAATTGTCAAAATTTAACTTTAATATTTAAAAATACTAAAATTAAAGAATTTTTAGTTTAAAATTTATATTTCTGTTCTAAATATTCAGAAATAATTTGTATAAAATTTTGGTGCAAAAATATTAAAAATTGGATTTATTATGAATTAATTATGATTAAAACTAACAAAAATTGATTAAAAATATTAATTAAATGATTTTTCAGAAATAAAAATCATTTCTGAAAAGCTTAATGTTATAAAAACTTAACATAATTTTTGTGGAAATTAATAAGATCGTTTTGATATTTTTATAGATTTTTATAAATAAAATAGAATAAACTCGATTTTTTTATTATATATATATTAAATAAATAAATTTTTGAAAACTAAAAATTATGAGTGAAACTTTTTCATCAGATTCACCTAAGATAATTTTTGTAGAATAAATAAAAGAGTTTTGATAATTTAAAATGAATTTATAAACTTATATGTATAATATATACTTATTTGTAAAAAAAAAAAAAAAAGGAAGCAAAAAAAAAAGAATCCATCGCTGGGACTCGAACCCGCGTGGATTGGGGAGAGGGCACCAGACACAACCATCTGGTCCAAGCCAGTGGTTGTGTTTGGATATTGTTCATTTAAAATAAATATAAACAGACCTATGTGTTCTTCCCCAAAATATAATCGAGCCCTAATTTCTACAATCAGACAATCCACACAACATTAACCCGATTAACCTTAGGGTTTTTGTTGTGTGGGTGCCGACAAACAAAACCCACCAAAAAGATTTTACTTACAATGCAGTTACGAGCTCGATTGGTCGGTCAATCAAAAAGTCAACTCGAACAAAAAATGCTAAAGAACAGACGATTTTGAGAGAAATTAAAGATTGAGAAGAGAATATTGGCGAGTTGTGAAGGTCTGGGTTGGTCCAATTTATAGTGATGATGTCTGGTTCGTAGTATTGGAAAGTTTGACCCGTTGTTAATGTTTGACGCGTGATTAGTCTATAAATTGGAATGTTTTGAATTGATTCTTGTGTGATAACTAAGCTTAAGAGGCCGATTATTAGTTTCCAAAACAGATTGTGATTCAAAAACGCGTTTAAATTAATTATTCTTGTGTCTGCTCGTCGAACAGACAAGCAAAGGAGAAGGTGATAAACTCGTTGGGTGGGGTTAAAAGGAAAGCGAACAGAGTCTCAAACAGAAAGGAGAGTTAGACCAACTGGTTAGTGCGTGTGGGTTGTGGTGGCTTGGTCTCTGGTTCGATCCCGAGCAGAAACGTTTATTATTATTATTATTATTATTATTATTATTATTATTATTATTATTATTATTATTATTATTATTATTATTATTATTATTATTTTTTAAAGTGGAAAAGAGGGAAGGAGGGGTTGGGCCTTGTTCTTGGGCTGGGATTGATTTGTTGGGCTCCAAGTTACAAAGAGTGAAAAGGGGGTTTGGGCTTGGGATTTGATTGGGTTCCATGTTGTGTTATTATGTATATATATATATATATATATATATTTTTTTATAAAAACTGAAATATTATAATTATTATCAAATACATTTATATATATATATATATATATATATATATATATATAATTATCATTGTATTAGGGTTCAAAATGCCACAAAATAATTAAATGTAAATAGTAATAAAACTTGTCGTTTTTATCGTAACGTACAGTTATTTAAGGCGAAATGTTACAAAGTACTTAATAGAATTGGCTGATGGTAAGAAAATCGAAGCGACACACACCCTAAGGGAATGTCGCTTGGAACTGTCGGGTTTGTCTTTCCCCATTGACCTTATGCCGGTACCTCTGGGTAGTTTTGATGTCGTGGTTGGCATGGATTGGTTATCGTTGTATCGCGCGGAGATCGTTTGTTTTGACAAGGTTATTCGGATCCCTCTCCCTGATGGAGAGATTCTTTCTGTTCGTGGCGAGAAAAGCGGTGCTCCGCTGAGTATCATTTTTAGCATGAAAGCCCGTAAGTATCTTCGGAAGGGCTGTTCGGCCATCCTGGCACTTGTTAACGTTTCTACTGACGATGAGAAGAAGATCGAGGATATCCCGGTGGTTCGTGACTTCTCTAATGTGTTTCCTGATGATTTACCTGGTCTTCCTCCCCATCGTCAGGTTGAGTTTGGTATTGATCTCACTCCGGGCGCAGCTCCTATTGCCCGAGCTCCGTATCGTCTTGCACCTCCCGAGATGCAAGAGTTGTCTAGCCAGTTACAGGAACTCTTGGAAAAGGGTTTCATTCGACCGAGTTCTTCCCCGTGGGGAGCTCCTATTTTGTTTGTGAAGAAGAAGGATGGAAGTCTTCGCATGTGTATTGATTATCGTGAGCTGAACAAAGTGACCATCAAGAATCGTTATCCTCTTCCTCGCATTGATGATCTCTTTGACCAGCTTCAGGGCTCTAGCTACTATTCGAAGATTGATTTGCAATCCGGTTATCACCAGTTGCGCGTCAGGGAAGCTGACATCCAGAAGAGTTCTTTTCGCACTCGTTATGGTCATTTTGAGTTCTTGGTCATGCCTTTCGGTCTCACTAACGCACCGGCGGTGTTCATGGATTTGATGAACCGCGTTTGCAAGCCTTATCTTGATAATTTCGTCATCGTGTTCATTGAAGATATTCTGATTTACTCCAAGAACAAGGCGGATCATGAGGAACATCTGCGGTTGGTCTTGGAACTTTTGAGACAGGAGCAGTTGTATGCTAAGTTCTCGAAGTGTGATTTTTGGTTACGTGAAGTTCAATTCCTAGGACATGTGGTGAATGAACTGGGAATTCACGTCGATCCGGCTAAGATCGAAGCTATTAAAGACTGGGAAGCACCAAAGACGCCATCTGAGGTGCGGCAATTCCTAGGTCTTGCGGGTTATTATCGTCGTTTCATTGAGGGATTTTCGAAGATCGCTCAACCCCTCACTGCTCTTACCCAGAAGGACCGAAAGTTCGACTGGGATGAACCACAAGAATCAGCATTTCAAATACTGAAGCTTAAACTTTGTTCTGCACCTATCTTATCCTTGCCGGAAGGCACTGATGATTTCGTTGTGTACTGTGATGCTTCTATTCGTGGTCTCGGTTGCGTGTTGATGCAGCGCGGGAAGGTTATTGCTTATGCTTCTCGTCAACTCAAAGTTCATGAGAAGAACTACACTACTCATGACTTGGAACTGGGTGCGGTAGTCTTTGCGTTGAAAATCTGGAGACATTACTTGTACGGTACCAAGTGTGAAGTATATACCGATCACAAGAGACTTCAGCATATTTTCGACCAGAAGGTGTTGAACATGCGGCAGCGTCGCTGGGTTGAACTCCTAAACGATTATGACTGTGCCATCAAGTACCATCCTGGCAAGGCGAACGTTGTGGCGGACGCCTTGAGCAGGAAGGAGTCTGCGAACCCTCGCTGTGTTCGAGCCTTACAGCTCACCATTCATTCGTCGTTGCCTGACCGAATCCGTTCTGCACAGTTAGAAGCCTTAAAGGAGGAAAACCTTAAGGCTGAAACGATGCACAGTGCTGACAAGCATCTTGAGCTCAGGACTGATGGCTTGCACTATTTTGCGGGACGTGTTTGGGTCCCATTGTTCGGGGGATTGCGCGAGCTTGTTCTGGATGAAGCTCACAAATACCGGTATTCTGTTCACCCTGGCTCCGATAAGATGTATCAGGATTTGAAGATACTTTATTGGTGGCCGAACATGAAAGCTGACATAGCTTCTTACGTCATCAAATGTTTGACTTGTGCTAAAGTCAAGGTGGAGTATCAGAGGCCGTCTGGTCTCCTGCAACAACCAGAGGTTCCAGAATGGAAGTGGGAACGAATCACAATGGATTTTGTCACCAAGCTGCCAAGGTCACCTAGTGGTTACGATATGATTTGGGTGATTGTTGACCGGCTGACAAAATCGACACGTTTTATACCTATTAAGGAAACCGATGGACTCGAACGGTTGGCTCGACTTTACCTTAAGGAGGTGGTTGCTCGGCACGGGGTGCCTATTTCTATTATCTCTGATCGTGATTCTCGTTTCGCTTCGTGTTTCTGGAAGGCTCTACACAAGGCTTTGGGTACTCAGTTGGATATGAGTACGGCTTATCATCCGCAAACTGATGGACAGAGTGAGCGGACGATTCAAACCTTGGAAGACATGCTTCGGGCATGTGTTATCGATTTTGGCAAAAGTTGGGAGATCCACCTGCCGTTAGTGGAGTTCTCCTACAACAACAGCTATCACTCTAGCATCAAGGCAGCTCCGTTCGAGGCTCTTTACGGACGGAAGTGTCGATCACCACTTTGTTGGGCCGAGGTGGGCAAGAGCCAGCTCACTGGTCCGGAACTCGTGTACGAAACTTCGGAGAAAATCGTACAGATCCGTCAACGTTTGGCTGCTGCACGGGATCGTCAGAAGAGCTATGCCGATCGCCGTCGAAAACCTTTAGAGTTCCAGGTTGGGGACAAGGTACTTCTGAACGTTTCACCATGGAAGGGCGTCATACGCTTTGGAAAGCGTGGCAAGCTTAACCCTCGTTATGTCGGACCGTTCGCAATCTTGGATCGGATTGGACCAGTGGCATACAGACTTGACTTACCGGCAGAGCTCGGTAGTGTACACAACGTCTTCCATGTGTCTAACTTGAAGAAGTGTTTGGCTGATGAATCTCTCATTGTACCACTGGAGGAGATCAAGGTTGATGATCGTCTTCGCATTGTGGAAGAACCTGTCGAGATTCTCGACTACAAGATTCGTAGCCTTCGTCGGAGTAAAATCCGCATCGTTAAAGTCCGTTGGAACTCGAACCGTGGACCTGAGTTCACATGGGAACGGGAGGATCAGATGAAATCTAAGTATCCTCATCTCTTTCCGAAGCGCGCTTTTGAATCAAGACATGTTACTGCTGAAGCGGAATGAATCTCGGGTCGAGATTCCTTTCAACGTGGGGATGATGTGACATCCGGTAAGTTTCTTTTCGTTCTGTTCTTTTCGTTTCTTTCTTTTTGGGCTTTGCGCAATTTTCGGGACGAAAATTCTTTCAACGTGGGGATGATGTGACACCCGGCATGTTCGGCTTAAACATATTAGTAACATCTGAGTCTACCTTAGCGAGAAACATTTATAAACAAACTTAACTGGGTTAGTTGAGTCGGGTCAAGTTAGGATTGTCCAGGGTACAATGATCTGGAGGATCATTGGGAGTCATTTTGGTAATACACTAGTACCGGGTTCCGTTGTTGGTGACATTACATGAACTAATTAAGTATATGTGTAGATTATGAGTCGTGTGGTGGATTATATACATAGATGTGTTTAAATGATGAGTAAATGATTATCTGTGCTTAAATATGTTAAATATAGACTAAGGATGCATGCTTATGTGTTAAGATGTGTTAGAATGCGTTAAACACGACAAACTGGAAAACTAGTTTAAAAGAGGTCTTGGTTCGACCACTTCGAGTGGTCGAAGGAAAAGAAGTTGCCTGGTTCGACCCTTGTAAAATGGGCGAACCAGGGAAGTGGAAATTGAGAAATTTCCTTCGACCAAACAGGGCTCATTCGACACTGTGAAAGGGGCGAAGGAGACTACATTCGACCAATGAGTTGGTGCGAAGGAAGACTAGTATAAATACCAACCTTTGTCATTTTTCATCATTTCACAAACCCTAACCGTCCCAAAACGCTCTCAAACGATCTTAAACACTAAGGAAGGAGTTTTTGCTCTTCTTTTTCATAATCTAACCTATCTACAACATCTAAACAAGAATCCAAGGTGTGTTCATAATCCTAAACCTTTTTAAAAGCATTTTAATTCGTTTTCATCTAACCCTAATTGTCCGGATCTGTTCTAAGGGTGTTTTATGATTAAAAACCTTTTAAACATCTTTCTAAATCAAAACATGATCATTTAACATAGGTTTTCATAATGAATAACATGTGTAAATTGTGTGTTATGTGGTGTTATGTGTTGTTCACTGATTTGCTGCTATATCTATGATAGAAACATGATATAGGATTGGTGTTAATGAGGGAATATTGTTGTCTAGGGTTAGGATTGGATATATTGATATTTGGGGGTTTTATTGGATTAATACTTAATGTATGAATATTTATGATTAATAGAATGAATATGAAAGATCGGATAATCGACAAACTGAGTATTTTAAGCTAAACATGAATCGATTTCAAAAGTTTCCAAATTGGGTAAATAATTCATGCATGAAAGTGATGTTTCCATAATCTTTACCATTTTGGGAAAGGGCTGAAACGGACGTATTATCGGGGGAAATCGATGGGGTTTTGTAGGGATAAGTTATTCATGCTTGACTGCTGTGTTTGATGATGTTTCGGGTCGTTTTGAATGTGTTTGAAGCATTTTTAGGAAAAATTATACAACAGGGGCGAACCTGGCCTCCTTCGACCAGTCGATGGTGCGAAGGAGGGATCCAGGGTCGAACCAATGTGATAAAACGGGCGAAGGAAGCATCAAACGGTCGAACGAGATGTAAAAGGGTGCGAAGGAGACAAAAAGGTGCGAAGGAGACTTAAAACTGACTGGTTCGACCGTTCTGATGCAGAAATGAGATTTTTGATACAAACTAAGTGTTTTATGCTTAAACCTAGTGTGTAATCTATGTGTACTTGATTAGTTAGGGTAATGGGTCACCAACGGGATGTCAGGTCGGTCTAGTGTGTCGGTTGAACATTTAAACACGTTTTAAAACATACTTGGTTACGATCTGGACAATCAGGGACTAGATAACCTTATGGTTATTAGTCGGAACACTTATGTGAACATTTTGATAGATCTCCGGTAGAGGGATTATCAAGGGCTAAACATCTTTACTTATATTTAAAGAACGCAACTTAAGGTGAGTTCACGGCCCCACTTTTACTACTTTAACTTTTGGGGGAGAAAACATGCACTAAACGGTTTTGGTAACTTATGTCATACTATGGTTTTAACTTTATATTGCTATACGATCTTTTGAAAAGTCCCGGGGGAAACCATGAATGTGCGGGTTTGCACAACGGGGGAAATGTGGATAGATCTATTGGGCGTGACCTGCCCCACTCGTCGGCTTGGAGGGCCGGGCGGGTGCATATTGTCTCGAACAGGTAATTGGTATCATGCTGAACATACGGGCTGCTTAAACATGCTGAACATTGCTAAACGTGTCTAGTAATGGTTTCCAATCGTAGTAGTAATGAAACATACGCCTAGCTAGCGTACATGGTAACATTGATATAGTATGGACATGGTAACACATTGGTAACATTTTTGAACAAACATGTGAACTCTTCAGCATTATATGTTGACATCTTTTTGGCATGTTTTTCTCAGGTCGCTAAGGTAGCAATGAACGGGACTAGGCGCACGGGTCTGCATTGGCGTCTAGATTTAGTGCACGTTTTGTAATAAAAGTATTTTGAACAATTTTTGAGATGATAGCATAGTTGATTAAATGCTACTGAAACGCTTCCGCTGGTTAAATTATTGGTTATGTCTGTTTACGTTTTACATATAGAGTTGTTTATTGTGATCGTTGACTTGGGTCCTGGTTTGTCATGCGCCTCGCGGTAAAACCCCGCAAATGGTAATTTGAGGGTGTGACATATGCAAACAAAAGCTATCCCAAATTTTTTTTTATTATTATCTAACAAACACAAAAATCAAATGAAAAATCTAATTATTGAATGCATCGGTTATAACAAATACCATTAAAAAAGCAAATTATGAAATAAATATTAACTTTCAAAACTTACAGTTAGGAAAAGCAATTGGAAAAAAAAAACAAATACCATTAAAAAACAATATAAAATGAAAAGGATTGGAACTGTTAGTCACAATATGTGAAAATACCATTACGAACAAAAAATACCTGTCAATAGCTGAACAGAGCACCAGTCGAAAGTTTGAACAGAGCATCTGTTTTCTTGATTACGGACATCCAACCGGCCCACTAGATGATGATGATGACGAGATGAGGACGATATGATGAAGATGGTTGCTGTCGGAGATCTGAACAGAGAGATAGAGAGAGGGGATGTAGGTGGTGGCCGGTGGTGGTGTCAGGTCGTGGTGCCCGGAGATCTGAACCAGCCCACTAGATGATGACGATGGTGTTGGCGAGTGGATGGAGGAGTGCAGGTTGTGGTTTCAGGTTGAGTGATAGAGAGAGGGGAAGGTTGAGAGAGATCAAAATTTGAATTTGTTTTTGAAAAATAATAGGGAGAGAGGGGGGGGGGGGGGAAACATATATATAAGAAGAGAGAGAAGGGTGGAGTTGAATTGTCTATTATACCCTTCTTAATATAATATAGAGTGAGATTGGCTTTGATGATGTGGCACAATATGGGCCAAGGGATGGGTTTCTTGGAGTTTTTCCATTTTGAAGGGTTTTCCCTATATACTTCCACTATATATATATAGGGGCAGGATCAAATACAAAGTAATATAAACGTGCGAAGGATGCGAAGGATCACTTTGTACATGATAATTACATAATGATAATTACGTAATGCTTTCATGAACATAAAAAACATTACGTAATTATCATGTACAAAATGCATGATAATTACGTAATGATAATTACGTAATGCTTTCATGAACATAAAAAACATTACGTAATTATCATGTACAAATATCCTTCGCATCCTTCGCACGTTTCTTTTACTTTGTAGAATAACCGCTATATATATATATATATACATATATATATATATATATATATAGGGTAGGGTTCAATTGAGAACCAACCCTTAGTTAGGAACTTTAGGAACCAATCTCATCCATCCATCTTCAATGGCATGATGGTAAATATGTTAAACATTAATTAACTTTTTAATTAAATCAAGGGGTAATATTGTCTTTTGGTATGTGAGTATTAATAGGTTATTTAGTATATATTGTAACTGACAAAAACCACAACTAATATCATTTGTGCATTTCTTGTGTACATCATTGCTACAAAAAAAATTATACTGTACGATAACATTAAACAACTATACTTCAGTGTATATTCATATTCCAACAATTATACATCAGTGTATAGTCCAATCATTGCTACAAAAACATTATACTGTACGATAACATTAAACAACTATACGTCAGTGTATATTCATATTCCAACAATTATACATCAGTGTATAGTCCAATCATTACTACAAAAACATTATACTGTACGATAACATTAAACAACTATACTTCAGTGTATATTCATATTCCATGCACTCACACGAAACTGATAGGTTGGTCTTATCAAGAGTAACCTGAAACAAAGAAAAAGGTTGTTTAGCATATACATCAGTGTATACATACAATATACATCAGACCCCAATAAAATTGATGCTATAGAACAGTGTTTAGTATCGTCATATTCAAACAATTATACATCGGTGTATAGTCCAATCATTGCTATAAAAAAACATTTTACTGTACGATAACATTAAACAACTATACGTCAGTGTATATTCATATTCCAACAATTATACATCAGTGTATAGTCCAATTAGTACTACAAAAACATTGTACTGTACCATAATATTCAACAAATATACGTCAGTGTATATTCATATTTCAACAATTATACATCAGTGTAAAGTCCAATTAGTGATACAAAAACATTCTATAGTACCATCAAATTCAAAATATATACATCAGTGTATATTATGTTTAATTATATTACCAGAGAAGGAAGGAACCGGTGGGTTCCAGACCACCGTGTACGGCGGCGCACGACGGAGCCACGGCGGCGCTGCCGCCCTCTTCATCTCGTACAGATGCGTGTTCCGTTTAATCACCCTTGGTGAATGAAATTTTTCTTTCAAAAAAAACATATAACAACAATTATTCAATTAAAACATAAAAATATTAAAATTAAAAATCAATAACATACCTTTAATCCTTATCGTGTGGATCAGCCTGACCAGGTTCATAGTTATCTTCCTCCATTTGATAATAACGATCATGGTCACGATCTTGATGCTCGTACCGCTCTTGATCTTGATGCCGTTCAAAAAAAAATAAAAAAATAACATACCTTTAATTTAATGAGGAATGATGAAGTGAATCTAAAGAGGTTATATGTAAGATTTAACAAAAGATCGGTTGATTTTGGTGGTATTGTCGATTGAAGGAGATTGAGGGCTAATAGGGTTTTAATTTGTGGGATAAGGATTAAAATAATAGAGATAAGGATGGTGGTTCACAGTGGTTAGGGTTTGGAATTGGGTTTTTTTTAGAGAGAGAAAGTATAGGAGAGAAGAGTGGTGTGAGAATGGCGGAGATAAAGAGATGGGGGATTTTATAACTTTTTTTTTTAAATTAAAATATAAAACATAATTGTTCAATTACCATCCTACCCTTAGATCAAGATTAAAAGATGAATGACTCAGATTGGTTCCTAAGTTCCTAACTAGTACCTTGGTTCCTAATTGATCTTTTTCCTATATATATATATATATATATATATATAAAATAAAAGAAAAGAAAAATTCTCACTTAATCACTTTCCTCTCTTTCTTTCAGCTAGGTATGATCATAAAGATACCCCGTTGCAGAAGATCTAACACCGATTTTAAATGAAACAGTAAATAAAATCAAGAAAAGATTAAGGTTTCTACTCATTTCAGAATCTTCCAATATACAAAATCTCAAAGTGTCTCTCTTTTGTTAGACCATGTGCTTTAGCATCCCATCATTCTGTCCATCTTTTTAGTTTAAAAAGAAAATATTATCTTTTGCAGAGAACCAAAATTATCAAAACACAAAAGTTGAAACTTGAAAGTGCATATGAAGTGAAGGTGGACCAACACAACTGGCGCAAAGAACACAGACCATGGAGGAGAATCAACTCCTTTCTTTTACTTGCTGACACAACAACTCATTTTTATTCATTCCTAAGATTTGATTCCCTCTTTATGTAGGTTACAAGATTGATGTTCAATATATATGACTTTTTAGAGAGAGAGAGAGAGAGCGAGAGAGAGAAACTATTGACTTTGGAAAAGATATGGATTATATATCCTTGCTTTAGGGTTTTGCTTTGTGCATGGTATATCTGCAAATTAGTAGCTAAAGTTGATTCCATTCATCATTTAACCTCGCACTTCAATTTCCATTCTCTCATTTCATGTCCACTTATATTTATTATCTATATCTTTCATTTCCTCTTTTGTGCTTTTTAATGTGTATATTCGTCTGCATAATCTTCATCATTTCATGTGCATCAATTACTTTATCTTCTACATCTCTCTCTCTCTCTCTCTCTCTCTCTCTCTCTCTCTCTCTCTCTCCTCTCTCTCTCTCTCTCTCTCTCTCTCTCTCTCTCTCTCTCTCTCTCTCTCTCTCTCTCTCTCTCTCCCTCCCCACACACACTAGAATACTCATAATTATTTAATTTTACAAGTTACTAGGCCATCAATAATAGGTAACTAATCTCTCTCTTTATAAAGAAGTAACTAGTGTCCCATTTTCTAACTTTTTTTTTGTTAGATAAATTTCATTAATCACAAAAAGAAACGCCACAAGCGTCCTCAAAATGAGGACCTTTGGGCACCAAACGAAATTACATCAAGTCTAGGGGGTATTTACACCATCAATCCAATACTTGGCTTTCAATTTAGATTTATGTCGAACCCAGAAAAAAGAGGACGACTTTATATTTTCAACGACTTCAACTGCTCGACGACATTTACCCGTAAAAACTTTGGCGTTCCACTCGCTCCAAATTCACCACATGGTGGTATATATGATACCCCTGAGAAGATTATTTTGATCAATACTCGTCGAACTTGTATCCGGAAACAGCAGCAGGTCTTCGATATCAAAAGCAATAATCGGCTGAAGGCGGCACCAAATTCCAACCCGTGACCAGAGTTCATAAGCGAACTAGCACCCTGTGAAGAGGTGCATCGTTGTTTCTGCAGATTCGTTACAAACAGATAACATCGGCTAAAACAATCCCTCTTTTCTGCAGTTCCTGCTTCGTAGGGAGACGATTTTGAATAGCCATCCATATCAATAACTTACAGTTTAGAGGAGTCCATCACTTCCAATTTACTTTCCCACCTATTGAATTATCGCTGGAAATGAAGAAAAGTTTTTTTGGCCTTTCGAACCGTATAAGAACCATCTGAAGCGCCTCTCCATTCCCGACGATCTTTGCCTTCTTTCCACTAATAGTCGTAAATATCATGCAATAAATTAAACAATTCCAAAACTTCTTCAATAGAGGATGGATTTCTACGCCAATCCCACACCACATTTCTGCCATTGTTACTTATCAACACTCGATTAGCCACAGAAACCCATTTGTTCTTCTCTGGGGAAAATAAATTAGGATATTTATCTCTTGAAGGAACCACATCTATCCAGATATCAGTCCAGAAGTTAACATTTGATCCATCCCCTACAATCCCGATGAACATCCGATTAAGTTGCCTACCATCCGAAATCCTTTTCTTACCAACTTTGACAATGTTTTTCGAGCAACTACTCGCAACCTGACTACATGGTAACATAGACCACGTACGAGTAAACCCAATACATTCAATCACAATCTTTTTCCACAAACAATTATCTTCTTTCTTAAAAAGCCAAGCCCATTTAAGAAGGATAGCATCGTTTATGTGAATAAGCTTATTGAGACCAAGCCCCCCCCCCCCCTCTTTTTTAGAACGAGTAATAACTTCCCACGCCACCCAAGAAATCTTTTTTCCTCACTCGAACCCGCCCACAAAAATCTTCTCATAATTCTTTCAATTTGATCCAACACTGCCATGGGAGCTCTGTAGAGCGAAAAGTAATAAATTGGGAGATTTTCAAGAACCGACTTAATGAGAATAAGTCTACCACCCATTGATAAAGTCTTTACTTTCCACGAACTAGGTCTCGACTTAACCACTTCCACAACCGACACCCAATTTGTGATACCCCGCGATTCTAGGTTCTTAACTTAATCAAACTCTAGTTACTTGCACTCGGATTTCTTGCATTCTACTTAGCTAAGGCTAGCTAGGTAAGTCACACATGCACACGCGAGATGCATACATACCTAGGGGTTATCATTTAATAAACATATGATACCTACGAAATTCACAACCTATATATATATATATATATATATATATATATATATATATATATATATGAGCATATAATCAGCCATATCACAAGAAATTCCAAGACAAGTCTTTTCATAAGCTTTACCTATTAAACTAGGCCTAAGAACACAAACATACTACCTCCTTGGAAATCGGCTAATGTATCATCACCATCAAAGACATACATAGCCTTACCTCACACCTATGTCATCTAAGTTACACCAAATTAGCAACTACCTATCCATTACACTAGCAAACTACCCTTACCTCTTCTTGCTTACACCCCCATGGCCAACAAGAAGGAAACAAGGAAGTAACACTAGCACAAAAGAAGAGAAGTGACAACCTATGACTCCATGAACTATCACCATCAAGTACAAACTTATACTTTGTCTTTTCCTCTTCTCATATTGCGGCCGAAAGGGACAACACACTGGCCCATCATTAGCAAACATTCTACTAGAAACAAGTCTACTAAGTACCAAACATATCATCCAAATGGAAAGACCTATGCTAGACCAAGCCTACAACATTGCATACACTTCCCTTTCTAGTTGATAGTGATGTGTGATCATGTGTGAATATGCAAGACTGGAAAACAAGAATGAAAGAGACCTCACCCACATGACAACTTCCTAATATTTTGTCCATATCCTACAAGCCATGCATTTAGGGACAAGACAATACTTAACTTACACCATAATAGGCCCTAGATAGGACTAACCATAGCCTTGGTACCTTTCCCAAAATATGAAGATCCTCCTTGCTTCCTTGACATCGGCCGAACCCCAAAGACACAAGAGCACAAGTCCCTTTCACCTCATTGTCAACTTCTTATACTAATTAGGTATGCACTAGCCGAAATACAAAGATCAAGGTGAGGAACTTGCCATGGAAATTCACTATATAAAGAGAGCACTAACCATTCCATTCTTCACACCAACATCTTTCTTTCACTCTCAAAAACCTTTGGGTATTATACTCTTGGAGCCGAAGCCACCAAGGAACGAAGGGAGCAACCACAAGGCTCTCTTGCTTGGATCATCCTAGGTAAGGCACATTGCACCTTTAAGCTCTTTCTTTTCCCGATCTACCCCCTTATTAACCCAACCCTCGGCCTTAGAAACACCACAATTTAATCACATGAGGTTACAAAATAATACTTTTCGGATATAAATCTCATGCGCATCATATTAGTTCTAGTGCTTGTTTTTATGATCTTGTCTTGACACTAACAACAATCAACTTTATTTTAATCTTAAGTGATCAAATTGTAGTTTTGAGCCCAAACATAACTTGGATCACCATGTAATAAATCGGTTTACACAAGAACAAACTCACTTGGCTTGAGTTCAAAGCTAAGGCTAACAACATAGTGATCAAAGCTTGAAATTGTTGCAAACTCACAAATATGTTGTGTGGTAGCTCTACAAGGCTTGGTTAAGCTTAAAACAATCAAGTTTGATTCATTAGATAATCGGCTTTATCTTTTATACAATAAAAGCAAATCGGCTACCACAAACTAACGTGTGTTATTAAAGCTAGAACATGTGTTCACACTAACTAGGGTAAAACAATGTTCTAAACCCATGTTAACGTGTCTAACTTTATCACAAGTACAAAACCAAGGTTCACACAATTTAATAACCGAGTCCACAAGTGTCGGGTAGACAAATTGAATGATAAACGACTAGAACTTGTGATTTACCATGCTTTAATAAATCATAGGGCAAGTACTGTCCGGATGATAGTAGCTACGTAATTCGACTTCACTAGATCACAAGCATCTCTATCAGGTGAGTTTCACTACTCATTTTCTCAAAAGTACACGTCTCGGAAGGAGACAACTTTCTAAACTTTTTCATAGTCCGGTTTGGGACTACTTTTACACATCCCAGGTTTGGGATGCTATGACTCACTAGGTGAATCTACTTTCAGTAATTCATGCTTTATGTCCTTGATGAACTAAACCAACTCTATCATTGAAGTCCTTCTAAATACCGAATGAGTTGCCTGATGGCAATCGGGTTACTAGTTGATAGCGCTATTAGGTCTCACAAACCTCACATCGTGTGCTGGAGAGCACGGGTGTGAACTATAACTAAACATATTATCATTGTTGATAGACAATGACGCAAGGCACTTTGCTCACTATTGTGGGATCTCGCTGTTTAGCAGTTCGGTATTACCGGTTTTTGTTATCATGAGCGGGCTAGCTACCCCTGGCATGTGAATTAGCTATTACTCAAAACATGGTCCGGAGGACCTACGTATTTACCAAACTTTGTGAACTCACCAACTTTATGTTGACCCACAATTATTATACCTTTTTGCAGGACACTAGTTCGAAGCACGAGTAGGGCATGCATCATATGGCATCATGGGGACATGAATAGTTATCTGTTTTCGAATGTTTAATCTTCTATTATGATTTCAAACTCGTTGTCTTACTCTGACTATTTGAATGACTACTATCTTTAAATTTCGCTTCCGCAACTATTGAAATATTTGAATATCTATGAAACTTGTGATACAATAACGAACTAAATGGTTTGGGCATTTAGAGTCGTTCATGTGACTTATGGCTATGGATATCCTGGAACGTCACACGCCCCGCGGTATAAACCCCGCAGTGGAGATTTGAGGGTGTGACAGGTTGGTATCAGAGCCATTGGTTATAGTGAACTAGGATTGCATTCTAGTATATAATCATCATAGCATAAGTATTAGTTACACTCACTACCTTAAGTGCACAACTTGATAATTTCTGGAATACGTGTACTGATCTAGCGTATTGCAGGAAAGATCATGACTAACCCTACTCATAACTATTCTTCTCGTGCTATCGAGGGACAACAAGCTCCATAGTGGATCCCTACCTACGTTCAGCTTCATTTCAGGATTCACATTGGGATACCAATCGTTGGCATTGGTTTAACGATATGTTGCACTCTTGGGTTGTAGGTTATGGAGTGCCAGCTAGAGTTCCTCCTGTTATAGATTCTTGGGAAAGATCTTTTGCAGGTATGGTGAGGCACGTTCATACTGAGTTGGACAATGCTTTCACTGTTGTGCAACAGTTTAAGTTTTGGAGGAGGAATGCAGATGAGACAATCAGGCACATGGAAGGTCAGATAGGCCACTTGATGACTGAGATGGCAGTCGTCAAGCGGGAAGCTGCTGAGACTAGGCAGGAGTTAGCTGCCACTAGGCAGAGTTTAGCAAATACTATGCAAGAATTGAATACCGTTCGTAATAGGCTTATAGCAGCCTTAGGGATAGATGTAGAGGACCTTGAGGAGGATCCCGAAGAGGAACCTATGGAGGAAGAAGATGATGCTATTGGAGTAGCCATTGAGGCAGCATTTGAAGAAGAGCTCGAGCCAGAGGAGGAAAACGATCTATTTGAGGTCGAGATTCAAGACGAAAGCGATGATGAGGGCTCGTGTGTGGATCATGCGAACGATTGATTTCTACTATCTTAAGTATCATATATATTCGTATAACAACTTTTATTTTTTCGTATGAGATCTGAGAATCGTTTATTCTATGTTATTATTGTTACCATCAATCTACTACTTTATCTTATTCTCGCGTTCATAATCCTTGTTACATTCTAGTTTACTTATACTGCATGAACGATGGTATGCGGAACATATTATTGTTTTCTCATGAGTATAATGTAAATGTAGAATTGCTATGACGGGTAGAGGAAATGGTAGAGGTAGCATCAGCATGACCCCAGAAGAACTAAGCATACTAATCAATGATTGGGTTGTAGTAGCCTTGGCAGCTTTTCAGGCTGGCCAACCTGCTCATCACCCTCCGACTTGTACCTACAAGTCATTCATGGATTGTAAGCCTCATAATTTGGAGGATCTGAAGGAGCGATCGGACTACTTAGGTGGTTCAAAAAGGTGGAATCGTGCTTTGCTATGTGCAATTGCCCGCCAGCTGACAGGGTGAAGTATGCCACCGCTACGCTTGAAAAAGCGGCCTTATCGTGGTGGAATGCCCAAGTGCAGCTGCTAGGAGTTGATGTGGCAAATGCTACCTCGTGGGCAGATTTCAAGGAACTCATGAAGGAGGAGTACTGTCCTCGAGATGAGATTCAGAAATTGGAGACCGAGTACCTCAACCTTAAGATGGTGGGGTCGGAGATTGAGAGCTATACTACCAGGTCGCATGAACTGGCGACAATGTGCCCTAACTACTCCACTCCGCTCTACAAATGAATTGAGTTGTATATCCAGGGCCTAGTACCTCAGATTAAGGGAATGGTCACTGCTGCTAACTTCAACAACCTCCAGCAGGTGATTCGCTTGGCTCACCAGCTAACTGATCAGAAGGTGGAAGAGGGAGTCCTACCCCCTCGTGGAGCTCCATCTTCTAACACCAATGATAACAAGAGGAAGTGGGAGAATGCATCTGGCAGGCTTTCGACAAATGGCAATCAGCAGCAGCAGCAACAGAACAAGAAGCATGACAACGGTAGCAACCGTAATCAGTCACAGAGTGGTTATCAGGGACACCGTCCCAAGTGCAATAAGTGCAACTATCACCACTCAGGACCCTGTAACAGGATCAAGTGTGATCACTATGGTAAGATGGGTCATGTGCAGAAGGACTGCAGAGTCAATGTCCCAGGAAGTCAGCCAGCACCTCAGCAAGGACAACAAGAAAGGAACAATAAGGGTCGTTACCAGTGTGGGAATGAGGGTCACTTCAAGAAGGACTGCCTACAGCTGAACGGGAATGGTAACAACAACAACGATGGGAACAATAACAATGGTGGTGGTAACAGGAATGGGAACAACCACAACAACGCTACCAACAACAACAACGGGGCTCGTGGGAGAGCTTTCGTGATTGGTTCAGGAGAAGCTAGGAATGATAACAACGTCGTGACGGGTACGTGTTCCTTAAACGACAACCTTGCTTCTGTTTTGTACGATACTAGTGCGGACTTTAGTTTTGTGTCATCAAAACTTAGCAAACAGCTAGGGATAGTTCCTACTCTTCTTGATACCCCACATTCTATAGAATTAGGTGATGGGAAGCCTGTCAAGGTAACCCACATCTATCGTGACTGTAAGCTCAAACTAGATGGGCAAATGTTTGCCATCAATCTTCTACCTATCACCCTCTGTAGCTTTGATCTCAGGGTTGGCATGGACTGGTTGTCCAAGCAACGCGCTGAAATTCTCTGTCAAGAGAAGATTGTTCGTATCCCTCTCTCTCTAACGGAGAACTGCTAACTATTCGGGGTGATCGTGGTGGTGCCATGGTGGGCACATTGATCGGATGTCGCGGTCCGGTCAAAAATAGTATTTATAAGTCCTAAATTACCTTAACTATGTAGTAGTGGTAATAAGGGTGTCGAACCACGAAGAGTTTGTGGTTGGTGTCAATACTTAAAGTTGATTAAAAATTGTTTATGAAGATATCTATTTAATTATGAATTTGTAAAAAAAATTGATTTAGGATGGTTTAGAAAATTGGTTGAACAAAAAGAGATTAATTCAAAATTGATATGACAAAACTAATTAAGTGAAATTGATTAAATTGATTAACAAGATAATACTAAAATGACAAGGCTACACCAATTTCACAAGCAAGACTCGGGTCCTATCACAATTGGATACAAATTAAAGTTGCAAAAATCACTAACGGGGTCATTGTCACAAGATTTAGGTATCAATAGCCGTCAACATAACAATGGACAACTATATACTTTATCACTCAAGAACATTCAAACCCTAAATTAAAACTGTGCATATAAACGAATTCATTTCATAATGCTATTAGTGCGAGGGGAAATTAGCTATCATGAATCCAACCCAAGATTAAAGCTTCAATTAAAATTGTTCAAGTAATTGATTACAATGAAAAATAGAAAATACCCAATTGTTCAAGAACCCTAATTCTTACAAGCTACATCAGGGTATACCTCGTTGACTTAGCCACTCATGATGGTTGAAGCTTCAAGCATTTGCAGAACCAATGCCATAAAAATGATGAGCAGAAAATGAATGTGATTTTCACTAATAATAATATTACTCTCTTAAAAACTCTCAAAATGGAAGCAATAGAATAGGATATTGCTATGACTCTTGTGATCTTCTATTTATAAAAAAATGATTATGTAACTCCCAATCACTTGGTCAATGCTATCCTCCAAAGAAGCCAATATTAAATGGCAATAGTCAACACTCTTGACTATGTAATATTCTTGATTGCTTGAAAGTTGGTGTCTACACACCAAATTGTTGTAGACAGATTCTCTTACGGGGTCTATCACTTTTTCTTATTTCAGTGACGGTCTGGACTCTGTCTTCGATACCCGGCATCATAAATGCAACATTTCCAATTCTAAAAGCACTTGTAACTGCAAAACATTAATCGACTCAAAGTGTGGCATTTATCTAAACAATTCATAAAAAAATACTTAACTTAAATATAATAACTCCGGGGTTTTCGAACGCGCATCACATCCCCACACTTATCTTTTTGCTTGTCCTCAAGCAAACTCAATTACACTTTTACATCCATCAAACACGAACACGACTTACCATCCTCATACTTGTACAAGTTAAGGTCCTAAGTCATACCCAACCTACTTTTATCACATAATTCAAAATAGCTCGGCATACAATAATTTTCTCTTTTTAAAACAAGTGTCTGCCTGAAACTAGGCCATCTTCAATAGTTAACACTCAACACACACATCCCTCACAATTTTCACTCCACTCAGCTCAAGAACTAGCATTTGATGGGCTAGCATATAATATATATATGGAACACTCCAAGCTTGAAAGTGACTCATGTTAGCATAGGTTTGCATCTCAATCATTCTCCACCAATTTGCACAAAAATTATCACACAAGTCAAAAGGTCTTTATTTATGGTTGTAACGGGGCTTGGTGAAAGGGTATGGAATGGGAAATTTTTAAAGTGACTAAGGTAACGAAAGTTTGATTTTTATTACTTTACTCTCAACCTATGCACAATCTAAACAATCTAATAACTACAAGGCGATATTGTGCCTTTTATTTTCTCAAAGATAATACATGCTTTTCATGTTTTTCTTCTTTTCATAACTTTTTTTTTATGGCAACATTGCTAACTATTTACAATATAAGAACCTCCTAAAATCGAACTTTCATTACTCGGGTTTTAAAAAAAAAAACAAAAAGGTTTAATGGGTCAAATGGGTTGATTCGGTTGTTTCAAAAGAAAGGTTTAGGCTCAAGGTTGTTTGACTAGGGGAGGTTGTTTTTGGGTCAAGGATATGAAAAAGGTGTAAAAAAAATAAAAAGGTCTTTCCTAATGCCTTAATCATTCTTGTGCATAAAATCGGCCCATGGTTTCAAACGTATCAAAAGATGCAAATTCTACAACATATTGCCACTCAAGCACACTCAAATCCAAATGAACATAACATGCATAGATGTGTAAGATATGTGAAATGTAGCATGGTATGGTGGCTCAAATGCTTTCATGGAAACTGGGTAAGATATGTGATGTGTGTATGAATAGTCAACTCATCCAACGACCTATCCCAAGCAAACACCTTTATTATTATTAATAATAAAAATGTAGCCAAGCATTTATCAAGTGGATTTGCGTAAGTTTGACCATGACAAAGGACCACAATGGTTCGTACGTCCCGAGTTGACTTAGTTAATCATGCTTTTTAAATGCAAAATAGAGGACATTTTTGAAAAATTTTTGAAATTTTTCTCCCCCTCCCCACACTTGAGGTCAACATTGTCCTCAATGTGCGGAATTTGACTGAGAGTACATAAAGATAACTGTGCAAGGGATTTTGACAAGCTTTTTTTTTTTTTTTTTTACCCACGGATCAAAAGTTAAATAACTAACACAATAAAAGTCATAGTGATGGAAACAAATGCACCTGGTTTTCTTTTCTCTCTACAATGCTTCCTGTTCTTCAACCATATGGTCATCCAATCACCAACATAAATATACCTACAAATCTCACATGCGTGTAGAAGCAAGCTCCTCACCAAAAAGATTGTGAGTTTGTCCGTTTACCATTTACTAAAAACTTACCAAATCATCTTTTAGTAACTTTTATTTATGGAAATAAAAACACACATGTAAAATTAACTATGATAGATCTTTTAAACCTCCCGGTAGCCCGGTGAGGACGAGTGAGGTCTCGTGAGGGTTATCTAGGAAACACACCCACAAATTTTATTTACCTATCACACCGTAATGAAACAAAAGCAAAACACACCGAAAATAAAATAGAACTAAAATCACACTCAAACACGCAAATATATACAACAACAAAATAAAACATACCTGCACTAACTGTCATATGAGGGCGGTGTGTATGGCTGCCCCAAAGTGCACTGGTAGAAGCTTTTAGTTAATGCTTCCACATCATCCAATTGCCTCGAACTGGAACTGGATCCCTCCTCAGATGGTACTACCGGATATGGAGATACATACTCAGACGGTATTGCTTGTGGATATCTGCTAAGGTGCGGTGATGTTGCATAAGGCAACCGAGAAGGATCATCATAATCCGTTAGCCGTGGCCTCACTGTAGGTCCCCATCCTCTCATAAAATCCTGCTCTCTTCGAATGTTCTCCTGATGCTTCCACTCCCGATTCACGAATTCTTCATGTCGATACACCATAGCCTTCTGATAGACCCTTGTTTCCTCAATCAATTGGGTTTGCCTATCAAACATGAGTCTCATAGGGTTAGACCACTCAGAAAAATCGGTTGGACGAGCCTGCAGCATTGAGTCATGCAGATGAGTATAGTATAATGATCCATGATGCTCAGGAGTCAGCCCAGTTACAACTGGGTCGGGGACGAGCACTGAGGTTTCTTCTCGCCTATCAACTTCTCTCTCAAACTCGCCATTTTGATCTACATCTTCTCGTGGACCTTCAACACTCTTGTCTGTGAGTGGGATGTATAAACGGTGTGTTGTTCTTGTTTTTTCATACTTCCACCTTGTCCCCTTAATGAACATGCATATTTTGCTCAGGTTCTGTGGTATCTGTTCTCCCCTAACTCCTTTTGGAATCGCCCCCTGGTTGACTAACATCTTTGACAACAATCTGGCATATGGGATCAGCAATCTTTCATTGTTTTCTCTCGCCTCCCAGATGTTGTACATGATTAAATGGCGAGCTGACAGCTTTTTGGATCCTGTCATTACGGCATGCAAAATCATAACTTCAAATAACCTCACCTTGTTAAGATCACTTATGCGAGGCATCACGCACTTGGTTATGAACCGTAATAACAACCTCGGAAATGCTCGCAGATTATCCCTCTTTAACATCCACTTAGCAACATTGACTGTTGATGGCACCTCGAACAAACTGTGAATCCAATCTTTCCATTCATTTTCTTTTATTTTTTTAGCTTCAATGATTTCATCACTTGGATACACATAAGGACCCACTGCCGTTGCCCCTTGATCATACTTGCTTAACTTATTCAACTCAGAAAACGACAAAATTACCTCCTTTCCACCCACCTGTCCGATTAATCGTGTTGTTGTAGGTGGCTTTTTTCCTTCAATTTTTGTTAATGTAGACATCCACTCCATAATTTGTTCTGTGTAGATGACATCTCCACCTTTAAATTTTAAGAACTCGATCCACCCCAACTTCTTGAAACAATCTACAACAAGGAATGGTTTCCACTCGCTGACATCCAACAATGGTTCACACAAAAACAGATTTCTCAGTGGTTGACTGGAATTATTTAACTTCTTCCGATACATCGCCACTCTATACTCTTGTGGAAACTTTGACAGTGGCTTTGGTTTTTTCCACCTTGGTAACCCATCATCGCTCATTTCTTATTCAGATCCATCGCTACCCTCTTCTTCTTCCTCTTCACTCTCATCTCTTATCCTTTGGTTATCTTCATCCATAGGCTCAAATGTCACGTCCTCTTCATCACTAGTCTCGATAACCGCTGGCTTTCTTTGCCTTTTAGATCGCCTCGATGATTTAGCCTTTTCTTTTCCTTTGTCACTATCACGAGCCACTTCATTGGTCTTTCCCCCAAGTGCCTTTGTTTTCATTTTTCCTACATCCACACAAGGTAATTAATCAATTAAATCTTACAAAGATAACAATTCCATCAAACAAATATAATGTGGCATTTGACAACTCGTGTTTTATTTTCCAAAACAATCCACAACCAATGACCATCTTCATATAATCCACAAACGTTGATAATCACATCCAACAATTGTGGTTAAACATCAAGGTCATAATCATCCCCACACTTATTTTCAAACAACATTCAATCTATGAATTATTATTATCACATTAGTTACTAAACAAGGAATTTAGATCTTTTAAAAGATACCAAGTTCAATAAACCATTGCAATTTCTTGTACACACATAGATTAACAATGATATCACTTAACAACTCACAATCATCTTTAATGGTGGTTCAACATTAACCTTCTTACATTCTTTTCAAGCATAATGTGCAAACAATTTTCAACATCACAATTCAAATGACTCTTAACAATGCTAAATAACTCCCTAAAAAGCATAAATCCATCACATTCAAGCAAGGAAGTTCACTTTTCAAAGAGGGTAGCAATATTAATTATGAATTAAAATAAAATTGACAAAAACGAGTTAAACTCATACCTTAGATGTTGAATAGACAAGAATGTAGAGGTTAAAAATAAAAGCTTTCAAAAACCCACTCAAACCCCAAATTTTCGGATGAACTTGCACCACTACCCCTGAAACCGTGCGAAATCTCAAGAAAATAATGGTTGGGTTTTACTACTCTCGAGAAATCAACCAAAATAGACTCAAGAACCAATAGATTTGGTTAAGAATTGAAGAAGTTATGGTAGACTAATGATTTAGGGTTTATGTGGTTTGTGTTTGAAGAAGATGATGGGTGATGAAAGATCGATGTTATGTGGATGATGTTTGCAAGTCAATATGTTAATTAAAACATGGATCGGGTCAATCAAGCTGGATTCGGGTCTCCATAAGTGGGTAGGGTCGGACTTTTGGGCTTTATTTGGTTGCTAACAAATCAGCGCATATCAGCGCAAGGTTGAAGCATCTCCAGCGCAGCTTGCGCTCTATCCAGCCCAGCATGCGCTGGTTTTGAAGTTGCTTTGGTCAGCGCAGCTCAGCAAAGGTTCGGCGCATCTTGCGCCCAAACTTGTCCAGGATGCGTTGTTTTGAGGTTTTTTTTTTTACTTGACGCTTACCCCTCCCCGTTTTAAACGTGTATTGTCTCTAATACACGCTTAGTCGAAAAATGTACCTGAAAACTTCATGGCATGACGGGTCTTATGTCTTACACACAAAGGTTAGTTCATGTCAAGCAAAATAACAATAAATAAATAAATAAAATGGCTAAACTTATACAAAAATATACAAGGTGATACCACTTTTACTTTTCAATTGAGCTCATCGGTCGGGGAGCTCACTAACACGCTTCCCACTTCTTCCACCATATTATCAGATGCATTCCACTCCAAAAAATCTTTCAAGCGGTGCCCATTAACCGTTTGCTTGCTTCCATTCTTTGGATCTTCGATTTGAATATCTCCGAGCTTTCCGACCCGAGTGACAACATAGGGTCCCATCCACTTGCTTTTGAGCTTTCCTGGAAAGAGCTTCAACTTAGAATTGTAAAGCCATACCTTTTGACCTTCTTTAAACACTTTAATGTGTAACTTCGCATCATGAACCCTCTTCGTTTGATCCTTGTATTTCGATGCGATTTCATA
The DNA here is from genome assembly GCA_028751855.1 of Ambrosia trifida. Classification (NCBI taxonomy): domain Eukaryota; kingdom Viridiplantae; phylum Streptophyta; class Magnoliopsida; order Asterales; family Asteraceae; genus Ambrosia; species Ambrosia trifida. The sequence goes on from CM054122.1 coordinate 162,211,086, forward strand.
CGCTTCATCCCTTAGCTCTTCTAACTCACAAAGCTTGAGTTTCCTTTCTTTCCCTGCATCATCATATTTCAAGTTCACTTCTTTAATTGCCCATAACGCCCGGTGAACTAATTCGACCGGTAAATGGCAATCCTTGCCAAAAACTAAATGGTAAGGAGTGGTTCCAATAGGCGTTTTAAACGCCGTGCGGTAAGCCCACAGAGCATCATTTAGCTTTATTGACCAATCCCTACAGTCCGCACGAACGGTCTTTTGTAAAATATCTTTAATTTGTCTATTAGAAACCTCAACTTGTCCATTAGTTTGTGGATGATACGGGGTGGCAATTCGATGATCAACACCATACCTTTTAAGCAATTTCCCAAATTTGAAATTTTTGAAGTGGGATCCCCCATCACTTATGATAATCCGGGGAATTCCAAATCTTGAAAAAAATATTTGTTTGAATGAAATTGCATACTACACTGTGATCATTAGTTTTGGTGGCGATAGCTTCAACCCATTTAGAAACATAATCTACTGCCACCAAAATGTACAAATTGCCAAATGAATTAGGAAAAGGACCCATGAAATCAATTCCCCAAACATCAAAAACGTCAACCACCATGATAGGTTGCATTGGCATTTCATTTCGTTTTGAGATGCCTCCCAGTTGTTGACAATGAAAACATTTTTTGGCATACTCAAACGAATCTCTAAAAATTGTTGGCCAATACAACCCACATGACAAAACCTTGTGACCCGTCTTTTGGCCACTAAAATGCCCTCCACATGCGAACGAATGCACATGTTTTAGCACACTTGGAATCTCCTCATCCGGAATGCATCTTCGGATTATTTGATCCGCTCCAACTTTGAACAAATCCGGATCATTCCAAATGTAGTGTTTCACTTGAGAAAGGAATTGACTCCTCTTCTTCCGGTCCCAATGTCCCGGCATCGTACCTGTCACTATAAAATTCACATAATTAGCGAACCAAGGTAAAGTAGAAACAACTAAAATATGTTCATCCGGAAATGTCTCGTTGATCTCCACAGCTTGGGAATCTTCTTCCACAATCAATCGGGATAAGTGGTCCGCCACCACATTTTCACTTCCCTTTTTGTCCCTTATCTCCAAATCGAATTCTTGAAGCAACAATACCCATCTTATCAAGCGAGGTTTTGCATCCTTTTTCTCCATGAGGTACCTATCAGCACCGTGGTCAGTATACACAATTACTTTATTACCCCAAATGTAAGACCGAAACTTATCCAATGCATACACTACTGCGAGTAATTCTTTTTCGGTTGTGGTATAATTCAATTGAGCATCCGAAAGAGTCTTGCTCGCATAGTATATGGCAACAGGTTTTTTATTCACCCGTTGACCTAGTACTGCCCCAACTGCATACCCACTTGCATCACACATAATTTCAAAAGGTAAAGACCAATCTGGTGATTGCAAAATGGGGGCTTCTACTAATTTTTCCCTGTAAAATGTTAAAGGCTTTTTCGCATTGTTCATTGAAGACAAATGGTTGATCTTTTAATAAAAGGTTACACAATGGTTTTGTTATATCACTAAACCCTTTAATAAACCTCCTATAGAACCCTGCATGTCCCAAAAATGATCTAATGCCCTTAACACTCGTGGGATGCGGTAAAGTAGAAATAACTTTTACCTTTGCATGATCTACCTCTATCCCACGACATGACACTACATGCCCTAACACAATTCCCTCTTGAACCATGAAATGGCTCTTTTCCCAACTCAAAACCAAATTAGTTTCAACACATCGTTTCAAAACTTTTTCTAATTGGTCTAAACAGGTTTCAAAAGATGACCCAAAAATAGAGAAATCATCCATAAAGATTTCCAAAGAACCTCCCACCATATCTGAAAAGATACTCATCATACACCTTTGGAAGGTAGCGGGAGCATTACATAGTCCAAATGGCATTCGCCTAAATGCGAAAGTGCCATATGGACAAGTAAAGGTGGTCTTTTGTTGATCTTCGGGATGAATAGCAATTTGATTGTAACCCGAATATCCATCCAAGAAACAATAAATTTTTTGTCCGGCTAATTTTTCTACAATTTGGTCAATAAAAGGTAAAGGGAAATGATCCTTAGAAGTTGCAGAATTTAACTTTCTATAGTCAATACAAATACGCCACCCGGTTACCGGCCGAGTGGCTACCTCCTTACCTGAGTCGTTTCTCACGACTTGAATACCTGCTTTCTTTGGCACTGTTTGTGTAGGACTTACCTATTGGCTATCAGAAATGGGATACACAATACCCGCATCTAGCCACTTCAATACTTCTTTCTTCACTACTTCCCGCATGTTTGGATTCAATCTTCTTTGAGTATCACGTGCGGGTGCTACACTCTCATCAGTGATGATCTTGTGCTTCACAATCGAAGGGCTTATTCCTTTCAAATCAGCTATGGTCCATCCAATGGCGGCTTTATGAGACACCAAGACCATCATCAACTTCACTTCTTGCTCCTCGGTTAGATTTGAAGCAATAATAACCGGGAGTGTGTCGCCTTCACCAACATAAGCATACTTAAGATGCTTAGGCAACTCCTTCAATTCCACTGTTGGCGGTTCCACCAATGATGGCTTTATTTTCGTGTCAATGTTATCGGGAAGGCTTTCCACTTGGTGTGTCCAAGGTGGTCTTCCTTCCTTCGCCGCCAAAACCTCCATTTTCTTCTCTTCCTCCACAATGCTCCTAACCGTTTCCACCTGTGACCTGTCAAACATAAAGCACTCCCCTATTGTGTTTTCCTCGTCCACAACAGTGTCGCAGAGGGGAATACACGTGTCAACAATGTTTGCCATATAGCATTTATCATCAACTAGAGAGTTAGTCCCACTTGAAAAAACATTTAACCTTAACTTACGGTTACCAAAGGTCATGTCAACCGTACCCGTTTTGCAATTTATTAAAGCACTAGAAGTTGCTAAAAAGGATCGACCCAAGATAACTGTAGGTTGTTTGGTTAGGTCCATAGAAACATAGTCAAGTACCAAAAAGTCCACTGGAAAGTAAAAATCATCAATTTTTACAATCACATCGGTGACTATACCACGGGGAAGTTTAGGAGTCAAATCGGCTAACACCACGGTGGTGTTGGACTCTTGAAGTGGACCAAACTCGTATTGGTCATAAAGGCTTCCCGGTAAGATACTCACGCTAGCTCCAAGATCTAAAAGTGCCCATGTCATTTTAAATTCACCCACTTGGATAGCGATAATGGGCGCCCCCGGATCTTGTAACTTAGGTGGAAGTGCACCCAAAAGAATGGAACTCACATTTTCGGTTAAATCAAGTTTTTTCGGAAATTTGTGAATTCTCTTTTGGGTGCATAAGTCTTTTAGGTACTTAGCATAAGAAGGAATTTGTTTTATTGCATCTAAAAGAGGTAAATTGATTTTGACTTGTTTAAAAATTTCCCACATCTCTTCTTATTGCGGGCCTCTTTTTTTAACCTCTTTTTTCTTTGGTCCCAACAAAGCTTCGGGATAAGGGATGGTATTAGCCTCCACACCCTTTTCCTTAGCTTTAGGGACTTGGTTGTTTTCAACGGGTTTTTGTATTGTTTTTGAAAAAGTTTTATTTTGACCCGTTTGCTTCTCATCACCACTTTCATCACTTGCACCTTCCACCACCCCTTCAACAAATTGAGGTGGTGGAGGCTCAACCCCATTATCAAATACCTTACCGTTACAAAGAATACTAATCTTATTGATTGGCACATTGCGAGTATTCTTCCCATTTGAACCTTGATGTTGCGGGTTCACGGTAGTATCACTCGGGAGCTTCCCATTGCTTCCTTTCAATTGGGCCAATTCTTCAGCAAGTTGACCCACTTGTTTTGCCAATGCCTCATGGGATTTGTCTCTCACTTCATTCGCTCTCCTCATCTCCTTGATATCACCATTAGACTCCTTCACCACATTCATCAATGCATCCAACTTTGAACTCAAAGAGTCATCTCCACCTTGTCCTCCCGAAGAGTTACCTTGATTGCTTGAGGACCCGCCTTGGTTGTAACCCCTTTGGTAATTATTGTCACGATTGTTGTACCCTTGGTTACCACCTTGATTATAATTATTTCTTTGATAACCACTTTGATTACCCCCTTGGCGACTTTGGTATTGTCCACCACCACTTTGATTACCCGATTGGAAATTCGGGTTCATTTGATTGGAAGCATTACCATACCTAAAGTTAGGATGGTTTCTCAAGCCCGCATGATAAGTGTTGGAGTTCATGTCGTATTTCTTCTCTCCATACACTTGATTTACTTCCTCGGTGGCTTGACCCATATCACCGGCACATTCACTAGCTTTGTGCCCCAAATCTCCACAAGTGTCACAAACCGGGTATTGTACCGCTGATACCTCCCTTTTCTTCATCTTTGCCAACTCTCTCTCTAATATAGCAATCCGGTCTTTGGAGCTTGAATCTAAATCGGGAGGAGATTTTGAGGCCGGGTGCTTAAGTCTTCGATCGACCGCTTCTTCCGCCTTTGAGTTCTTTGCCATTAACTCCAAAAAGTCCCAATCTTGTTGCTCCGGATTAGATAACAAGGTCCCATTGCTTGTGGACTTCAAATACTTCCTTTCCTCCTTACTCAACCCATTTACAAAGCAATTGACTTGTTCCCACAAATCAACCTTATGATGAGGACACTTTCTAAGCATTTCTTTGAAACGGTTGAAAGACTCATGAAGGAGCTCACCCGGTAATTGCTGAAAAGAACGGATTTCCAACCGAGCATTATTCGTTTTGGAACTAGGGTAGTACTCATCCAAAAAGGCTTGTTCCATCTCTTCCCAAGTGTAAATGCTATGTGAAGGCAAAGTGAGAAACCAATGCTTTGCCTTGTCTTTAAGAGAGAACCGGAACAACCTCAATTGTACTTCATCTTGAGAGAAGTTAGGGCCTCCCATGGTGATACAAAGGGCCTTAAATTCAGAAAGATGACCATAGGGGTCTTCGGTAGCCATACCATGAAAGTGAGGAAGGATGTTGATGTAATTTGGCTTGCAATCGAATGTCCTTCTTCCTCGAGGTGGTGGAACAATAGGGTCTTCATTTTCAGTGATGGCGGGTCTAAACCGACCATTAACCCCTTGCATTGGGGCTTGAGGCCTTCTCCTTGGAGCATCAGCCTCTTGATCTCTTGGTGGAGGTGGTCTTTGATTTCTTTGGTCCATCCGACCCACGTAATTAGGAACCTGATTGCGGTTGTTGTTATTGTTGTGTCGGTTCCTTGGAGGTTGTCTTCTTGGAGCTTGGTAGTTGTTTCCATCATCACTAATGTACCCATAATTCCAATTGCCATTTTCCACACTAAAATCATTTTGATACCCGTTATCTTCCTCATACACACCTCCTCTAACCCAATCATCTTCATGACCAAATCCGTTATCCGAGCCTTCATCATCACCCGTGTGATCAGTATGAACACTTACGCGATCCGATGATGCGTATCCGGGAACACTAAACGGGTCATCATCATTAATGTTGGCCCTCAAATCATCAAGGTTTGGGTTAAAAGGTTCATAGTAACCCTCTTGGTTCCGGTTAATTGGTTCAAATGCGGGATTGCCGCGGTTTAGGATAGGCGGTTGTTGGTTAGGAATCCGGTTATTTGGGTTTCGGTTGTTTTGAAGTTGGTTGTAAAATTGGTTTTGGGGTTGATTTTGGGTGTTTAGTGGGTGTGGTGGTGTGGGTGGTCTTCGGTTATTGCTACCCGAACGGTTTGAACGGTCCATGTTTCCAATGGATTGGTTTGAAGTGGATGTGGTAGTGGGTGAATTAGAGAAACGTGGCACCTCTAATTGATGTTGTCGGTTTCTTCTTGCTACTCTTTCAATCTCCGGTTCAAACACTAAAGGAGATGTCCTCCCCGAGTGTCTTGTATGCATGCACTACCTGTTAACTACACAAATAACACACCCCGCGTAACAAGGAAAAAGTAGAAAAATAACCAAACAACAATTAAACAGATTATCACCAAATCAACTAAACTATAAACACCAAGCGCAAAAACTCCCCGGCAGCGGCGCCAAAATTTGATCGGATGTCGCGGTCCGGTCAAAAATAGTATTTATAAGTCCTAAATTACCTTAACTATGTAGTAGTGGTAATAAGGGTGTCGAACCACGAAGAGTTTGTGGTTGGTGTCAATACTTAAAGTTGATTAAAAATTGTTTATGAAGATATCTATTTAATTATGAATTTGTAAAAAAAATTGATTTAGGATGGTTTAGAAAATTGGTTGAACAAAAAGAGATTAATTCAAACTTGATATGACAAAACTAATTAAGTGAAATTGATTAAATTGATTAACAAGATAATATTAAAATGACAAGGCTACACCGATTTCACAAGCAAGACTCGGGTCCTATCACAATTGGATACAAATTAAAGTTGCAAAAATCACTAACGGGGTCATTGTCACAAGATTTAGGTATCAATAGCCGTCAACATAACAATGGACAACTATATACTTTATCACTCAAGAACATTCAAACCCTAAATTAAAATTGTGCATATAAACGAATTCATTTCATAACGCTATTAGTGCGAGGGGAAATTAGCTATCATGAATCCAACCCAAGATTAAAGCTTCAATTAAAATTGTTCAAGTAATTGATTACAATGAAAAATAGAAAATACCCAATTGTTCAAGAACCCTAATTCTTACAAGCTACATCAGGGTATACTTCGTTGACTTAGCCACTCATGATGGTTGAAGCTTCAAGAATTTGCATAACCAATGCCATAAAAATGATGAGCAGAAAATGAATGTGATTTTCACTAATAATAATATTACTCTCTTAAAAACTCTCAAAATGGAAGCAATAGAATAGGATATTGCTATGACTCTTGTGATCTTCTATTTATAAAAAAAATGATTATGTAACTCCCAATCACTTGGTCAATGCTATCCTCCAAAGAAGCCAATATTAAATGGCAATAGTCAACACTCTTGACTATGTAATATTCTTGATTGCTTGAAAGTTGGTGTCTACACACCAAATTGTTGTAGACAGATTCTCTTACGGGGTCTATCACTTTTTCTTATTTCAGTGACGGTCTGGACTCTGTCTTCGATACCCGGCATCATAAATGCAACATTTCCAATTCTAAAAGCACTTGTAACTGCAAAACATTAATCGACTCAAAGTGTGGCATTTATCTAAACAATTCATAAAAAAATACTTAACTTAAATATAATAACTCCGGGGTTTTCGAACGCGCATCAATCATCTCATTTCTGAAAGCCCAGAAGTGTATTCGAAAGGGCTATCCGGCCATTCTGGCTAACATTTCTGATACTCGAGCGGAACTCAAAACGGGGATTGAGGATATCCAAATAGTCCGTGGTTTTCCAGACGTATTTCCTGAAGAATTACCTGGACCTCCACCTGTTCATCAAGTGGAGTTCCAGATAGATTGCACCTGGAGCGGCCCTAGTTGCACATGCACCGTATCGCCTAGCGCCAGGCAAACTTCAAGAACTGTCTATCCAACTCCAAGAGCTATTGGATCGGGGTTTTATTAGACCTAGTTCTTCACCATGGGGAGCCCCAGTCCTATTCGTTAAGAAGAAGGATGGAAGCTTCCGTATGTGCATTGATTACGGAGAGTTGAACAAGTTGACGGTAAAGAATCGCTACCCTTTACCTCGTATTGACGACTTGTTCGACCAACTTCAAGGGTCAAGTTCCTATTCCAAGATTGACCTAAGGTCAGGATATCATCAACTGAGAGTCCGAGAAAAGGATGTGGCGAAGACAGCCTTTCGAACTCGTTATGGAAATTATGAGTTTTTGGTGATGCCATTTGGGCTGACTAATGCACCGGCTGTGTTCATGGATCATATGAACCGCGTGTGTAAGCCTTATTTGGACAAATTCGTCATAGTATTCATATATGATATATTGATCTATTCCAAGAGCAGGGAAGAGCACGAGCAACACCTACGGTTGATATTGGAACTCTTGAGGAATGAGCAGCTGTATGAGATACTATCCAAATGTAGCTTTTGGATACGAGAAGTCCAATTTTTAGGACATGTAGTCAACGAGGACGGAATACATGTCGATCCCGCCAAGATTAATGCTATTAAGCAGTGGGAGGCACCTAGGACTCCTACGGAGGTGCACCAATTCCTTGGTCTTGCGGGATATTATCATAGATTCATCGAGGGATTCTCTAATATCGCTCAACCCCTCACTGCTTTGATGCAGAAGGGTATTACTTACAAGTGGGGAGATGCCCAGGAATCTGCTTTTCAACTGTTAAAGGCAAAGCTTTGCAGTGCACCAATCCTATCGTTACCGGAGGGTACAGATGATTTTGTGGTGTATTGTGATGCGTCTATCCAAGGATTAGGGTGTGTACTGATGCAGCGTGATAAGGTAATCACGTATGCTTCACGTCAATTGAAAGTTCATGAGAAGAACTACACCACCCATGACTTGGAACTAGGAGCAGTAGTTTTTGCTCTAAAGATTTGGAGGCACTACCTCTATGGAACGAAGTGTATGATCTTCACTGATCACAAAAGTCTTCAACACATATTCGATCAGAAAGAGCTGAACATGCGACAGCGTCGATGGGTCGAGCTTCTGAACGATTATGACTGCGCCATCAAATATCATCCAGGGAAAGAAAATGTAGTAGCAGATGCCCTCAGTCGTAAGGAGACAAAGCCAAAGCAAGTACGAGCGTTACAACTCACTATCCATTCCAATCTTCCTGACAAAATACGTGAAGCCCAGGCCGAGGCTCTGAAGGAAGAGAACGTCAGGCTGGAGACACTGCATGGTGCAGATAAACATCTGGAACTGAGAACAGATGGTCTTCAGTACTTCATGAATCGAGTCTGGATTCCACGTTTTGGAGATCTCAGACAACTTGTGCTCGACGAGGCTCACACATCTCGTTATTCGGTACATCCTGGTTCGGATAAAATGTACCAAGATCTCAAAACCCTTTACTGGTGACCAAACATGAAAGCCGAGATAGCCACTTATGTTAGTAAGTGCTTGACTTGTGCGAAGGTTAAGATTGAATATCAGAAACCTTCAGGCTTACTCCAGCAACCAAAAATCCCTATGTGGAAATGGGATGGAATTTCCATGGACTTCATCACGAAGCTCCCAAAAACGCCAAGTGGGCATAATACGATTTGGGTTATCGTCGATCGCTTAACCAAATCGGCACATTTTCTGGCAATAAAGGAAACTGACACACTGGAGAGACTAGCCAACCTCTATCTTAAGGAGATCGTCTCTAGGCATGGAGTGCCTACTTCCATCATATCCGATCGTGACTCGCGATTTACTTCTCGTTTTTTGGACTACTCTCCAAGATGTTTTGGGAACTCGCTTAGATATGAGCACAGTAAGTCACCCCCAAACGGATGGACAGAGTGAGCGTACCATCCAAACGTTGGAAGATCTGCTACGTGCGTGCGTAGTAGACTTTGGCAACAGTTGAGATAAGCACTTGCCGTTAATCGAATTCTCATATAACAATAGTTACCACACTTCTATTCAGTGTGCGCCTTTTGAGGCACTATATGGACGCAAGTGTAGGTCTCCCATCTGCTGGACTGAAGTTGGGGATAGCCAACTGACAGGTCCCGAACTAGTGCACGAGACTTCTGAGAAAATCGTACAAATTAGAAACCGGATGTGCAGCACGTGATCGACAGAAAAGTTACGCTGATAAGCGTAAGAAACCTTTGGAGTTCCCGTTTGGAGACAAGGTACTGCTAAAGGTGTCACCTTGGAAGGGTGTGATACGCTTTGGGAAGCGAGGAAAGTTGAACCCGCGGTACGTTGGACCATTCGAGATCGTCGAAAGGATTGGTCCAGTAGCGTATAGGTTAAACCTGCCTGAGGAACTCAGTGGAGTTCACAACGTGTTTCACGTCTCAAACCTAAAGAAGTGTCTTGCTGACACGACACTGGTAGTGCCACTGGAAGAGATCCAGGTGGACGACCAGCTACGGTTCATGGAGGAACCGGTGGAGATTCTTGAGCAGGACATCAAGAAACTCAGACAAAGTACCATACCTATTGTCAAAGTACGGTGGAATTCCCGTTTAGGACCGGAATACACGTGGGAACGGAGGGATCAAATGCGGCTTAAATACCCACATCTCTTTACTGAACCTGAACCCATACATAGATCAAACGCTAAAGATAAAGCAGCTACGTCAAAGTGAATTTCGAGACGAAATTCCTTTCAACTTGGGGATGATGTGACATCCGGGAACCAAGCATACATTTTCTAGCTAGCTTTATTGTTTACTTGCTGAACTTCGAGACGAAATTCTTTTCAACTTGGGGATGATGTGATACCCCGCGATTCCAGGTTCTTAACTTAATCAAACTCTAGTTACTTGCACTCGGATTTCTTGCATTCTACTTAGCTAAGGCTAGCTAGGTAAGTCACACGTGCACACACGAGATGCATACGTACCTAGGGGTTATCATTTAATAAACATATGATACCTACGAAATTCACAACCTATACATATATATATATATATGTGCTTATAATCGGCCATATCACAAGAAATTCCAAGACAAGTTTTTCAGAAGCTTTACCTATTAAACTAGGCCTAAGAACACAAACATACTACCTCCTTGGAAATCGGCTAATGTATCATCACCATCAAAGACATGCATAGCCTTACCTCACACCTATGTCATCTAAGTTACACCAAATTAGCAACTACCTATACATTACACTAGTAAACTACCCTTACCTCTTCTTGCTTACACCCCCACGGCCAACAAGAAGGAAACAAGGAAGTAACACTAGCACAAAATACAAGAAGTGACAACCTATGACTCCATAAACTATCACCATCAAGTACAAACTTATACTTTGTCTTTTCCTCTTCTCATATTGCGGCCGAAAGGGACAAGACACTAGCCCATCATTATCAAGCATTCTACTAGAAACAAGTCTACTAAGTACCAAACATATCATCCAAATGGAAAGACCTATGCTAGACCAAGCCTACAATACACTTCCCTTTCTAGTTGATAGTGATGTGTGATCATGTGTGAATATGCACGGCTGGAAAACAAGAATGAAAGAGACCTCACCCACATGACAACTTCCTAATCTTTTGTCCATATCCTACAAGCCATGCACTTAGGGACAAGACACTACTTAACTTACACCATAATAGGCCCTACATAGGACTAACCATAGCCTTGGTACCTTTCCCAAAATATGAAGATCCTCCTTGCTTCCTTGACATCGGCCGAACCCCAAAGACACAAGAGCACAAGTCCCTTTCACCTCATTGTCAACTTCTTATACTAATTAGGTATGCACTAGCCGAAATACAAAGATCAAGGTGAGGAACTTGCCATGGAAATTCACTATATAAAGAGAGCACTAACCATTCCATTCTTCACACCAACATCTTTCTTTCACTCTCAAAAACCTTTGGGTATTATACTCTTGGAGCCGAAGCCACCAAGGGACGATGGGAGCAACCACAAGGCTCTCTTGCTCGGATCATCCTAGGTAAGGCACATTGCACCTTTAAGCACTTTCTTTTCCCGATCTACCCCCTTATTAACCCAACCCTCGGCCTTAGAAACACCACAATTTAATCACATGACACTTTATAAGAGAATGGGTTACAAAACAATACTTTTCGGATATAAACCTCATGCGCATTATATTAGTTCTAGTGCTTGTTTTTATGATCTTGTCTTGACCCTAACAACAATCAACTTTATTTTAATCTTGAGAGATCAAATTGTAGTTTTGAGCCCAAACATAACTTGGATCACCATGTAATAAATCGGTTTGCACAAGAACAAACTCACTTGGCTTGAGTTCAAAGCTAAGGCTAACAACATAGTGATCAAAGCTTGAAATTGTTGCAAACTCACAAATATGTTGTGTGGTAGCTCTACAAGGCTTGGTTAAGCTTAAAACAATCAAGTTTGATTCATTAGATAATCGGCTTTATCTTTTATACAATAAAAGCAAATCGGCTACCACAAACTAACATGTGTTATCAAAGCTAGAACATGTGTTCACACTAACTAGAGTAAAACAATGTTCTAAACCCATGTTAACGTGTCTAACTTTATCACAAGTACAAAACCAAGGTTCACACAATTCAATAACCGAGTCCACAAGTGTCGGGTAGACAAATTGAATGATAAACGACTAGAACTTGTGATTTACCATGCTTTAATAAATCATAGGGCAAGTACTGTCCGGACGATAGTAGCTACGTAATTCGACTTCACTAGATCACAAGCATCTCTATCAGGTGAGTTTCACTACTCTTTTTCTCAAAAGCACAAGTCTCAGAAGGAGACAACTTTCTAAACTTTTTCATAGTCCGGTTTGGGACTACTTTTACACATCCCAGGTTTGGGGTGCTATGATTCACTAGGTGAATCTACTTTCACTAATTCATGCTTTATGTCCTTGATGAACTAAACCAACTCTATCATTGAAGTCCTTCTAAATACCGAATGAGTTGCCGGATGGCAAGCGGGTTACTAGTTGATAGCGCTATTAGGTCTCAAAAACCTCACATCGTGTGCTGGAGAGCACGGGTGTGAACTATAACTCAACATATTATCATTGTTGATAGACAATGATGCAAGGTACTTTGCTCACTATTGTGGGATCTCGTTGTTTAGCAATTCGGTATTACCGGTTTTAGTTATCATGAGCGGGCTAGCTACCCCTGGCATGTGAATTAGCTATTACTTAAAACATGGTCTGGAGGACCTACGTATTTACCAAACTTTGTGAACTCACCAACTTTATGTTGACCCACGATTATTATACCTTTTTGCAGGACACTAGTTCGAAGCACGAGTAGGGCATGCATCATATGGCATCATGAGGACATGAATAATTATCTATTTTCGAATGTTTAATCGTCTATTATGATTTCAAACTCGTTGTCTTACTCTGACTATTTGAATGACTATCATCTTAAAATTTCGCTTCCGCAACTATTGAAATATTTGAATATCTATGAAACTTGTTTTACAATAACGAACTAAATGGTTTGGGCATTTAGAGTCGTTCATGTGACTTATGGCTATAGAGATCCTGGAACGTCACACGCCTCGCGGTATAAACCCCGCAGTGGAGATTTGAGGGTGTGACACAATTGTTAATACGGTTCAGATTAGCTCCCACCTTAATCCCTAAGTAATCAAATGGGATAAGACCCCTTTTACAACCCAAAACCTCCATCATATTATCAACTTCCCAATCTTCCGTACCAACTCCAAACAAGTTAGACTTGTTGAGGTTAATACGAAGACCCGAACACAAGTAAAAAACTCTAAGGATAAGAGCCGCTTTCTCCAAGTTCTCTTGGGACCATTCTCCTATAATCAAAGCATTATCCGCATAAAAAAAGGTGTGAAAAATTTACCTCATTACCCGAGAAATTAACACCTCGGAACTCACCCATCTCCTTAGCTTTATTCAACATCGAAGAAAGCGCCTCTATAAGGATCAAAAAGAGGAAAGGAGAAATAGGGTCGCACATCAAATTTTTTTTTACTTGTCACCACCATGACCATTTCAGTTTTTTCAATTATTTATGGTATCTTTATAAATATGTCAAACAAAATTTTTATTATTTTTGGTACACATTCGGTTCAAAGATTTTTGATAAGATTTAAGATGTGTTAGGTTAAGAAATCTTTTGGAATTGAATTGGATTTTCAAAGGAATTGCAATTTAAGTGAATTAAATTTGGAATTCAAACATTCCAATAAAAATTAAAAATTATTAGAATTGGAATCTCAATTTGTTTGGTTGATTGACAAATGAATTGGAATCTATCACTTCGGGCCTCCACGTACCCTGCCTAATCGCCAACTCGATTGGGACAGCACCGACCCAATCACCTGCCTTTACCACCAACCCTACCCCCCACCAACCGCTCGGTGTGACTGCAACCGACCAAACCCTACCCGACATTTCGTACCCGCACCGCTTGCCTGAAGAGACCTTGGTTTACCGGTCAGGTCGAAACTGTGCGGGTCATCGGTGAGCCAAGTCAAGACGGTGTAGGTCTGTGTTGGGCTTGGTTGGGTCAACATTCGACGATGATGGCGGGTGAGGTTAGGGATGTTCAACTAATCGAAAATTTTTGAATTAATCAACATGAATTTCTCATAAATTTTTTTACTTGAATTCGTATTCGATTTAGATTTGATTTGTATTACACTCGTATTTAAACTTGAATTCGAATAAATTTGATTTAATTCAAATTCTCCATTAATAATAAATTGTTTTACTTTTAATAGTAAAACTACTAAAACTCATTATATATAACATATAAAATACTAATCTACAAAATTAATAATGAACAATATATCAAATACAGGAATGATAAACGTAGTAGGGACTTTGACCATTTAGAATTTTGTGATATATAAGGGAACTATGTAAAATACGATTACGGTAAAAGTAGTAGGGACTAAGAATTTTTAGAGTATGGCCCAAATTAGAAGTATTTTAATGTGTGTGTATATAAACGTATGTGTGTGTATATATATAACTAGATTATACCTCGGGAGCGTCCTGAGGTTGAGAAATCTAATATGACATATCAATTTTACATATGAAATAGACTGATGCGCTTTACAGTTACATGCAGAAAAACTTCGGGTAGCACCTAACCTAAAACAATTAACAATTTATCTCTAATGTTAACGCTAACCTAAAACAATATATAACTCTAATGTTAACATATAACCTAAAATAATGTATAACACTAATATTAATACCTAACCTAAAACAATGTACAACTTCAATGCTAACACCTGTTGTAAATAGAATTCATATTTACTGGTTTGAACATAATTAATGACTTACCTATACATGATTAATGAATAACCCAAACAGTTTGTGTTTTTTTTTTTTTTTTATGTATGAACAAAACCTTACAAAAAAATAGTCATTTTTTTCCTCCATTTTTATATAGCAATATGGTACTCATTGAAAAGATAATAAAACGCTTGTTAAAATTGAGATTCTAATTCTAACATAGTCCATTTCTTAAGAGCAAAACGTACCCTTGCAGCCTATTTCTCAAACATATTTATGATAACAAAACTATATTTTTAGATTTCAAATTTGTAAAAATAAAAAAGGAATTTGAAAGAGTTCATGCTAAATTCTAATTTTTCTGTCAACCAAACACATTAAAATTGTAATTAAGATTCCAATTCTAACGGATTCTTTAAACCACAAATCTTAAAAGTTAGAATTCAGATTCTATTTCTATTTAATTCCAGCTAACCAAACACACCCTTATAGTCCATTTCTCAAACATATTTGTACTTATATCTTCAATATGATTACAAAACTATATTTTTAAATTTCGAATTGGTAAAAATGAATTACATATTACTAGTAATTTTTTAATTACGTTTTCTTATTCCCAAGAAATTACCCCGAGATCACATGATTTCAAATACATCTACAATAATATAGTGATGATGTTATTTTTTTTTAATCGTGTTCTTCTTTACAAAGACTAAACACCAAAATGAAAAGTCTTTTTAATACAAAGAAGTATTTAGATAATTCAGGGTCGGTTTTGGGCATGGCGGGGTGGGCGACAGCCCAAGGCTTAAACTTTCGGGAGGTCCAAAATTTTAAAAATTTAAAATATATATTATGTATAGAAGTGTATTTAAATTATTTTGGTGTGGTAAATGGCAACAAAACCTTAAGTAGATGGATTGGTTAGGGAAATGTATTTCAAAATAGAGAATATAGGTTCAAATCCCACTTCATGCATTTAATTTTTGTATAACAATGCACCATCTTTTCTTTATTTTTTAATATAGTATATACTAGGTTAGAGGCCCGTGAACTTCACGGGTGAATAAATTTTTAAATAAAACATCTTATCGACTAAATAAAATTAAAGAACTTTTATAAGGGCAATGCTCAACTAAAAGTTTAAAACATAACATGAAAGAAGTATTTAGATAATTCAGGGCCGGTTTTGGGCATGGCGGGGTGGGCGACAGCCCAAGGCTTAAACTTTCGGGAGGCCCAAAATTTTAAAAATTTAAAATATATATTATGTATAGAAGTGTATTTAAATTATTTTGGTGTGGTAAATGGCAACAAAACCTTAAGTAGATGGATTGGTTAGGGAAATGTATTTCAAAATGGAGAATATAGGTTCAAATCCCACTTCATGCATTTAATTTTTGTATAACAATGCACCATCTTTTCTTTATTTTTTAATATAGTATATATTCTAGGTATTAATGTTTGATAATTTTTTTTTGAACGATCAACTAAAGTATTGCCGGGTACTCTGTACGCGGCCCCCAATGGCCGAAAGGGGCCCCAGACGGCCTCTAGTCCGTACGGACAGAGCCCTTCGCCCCACCCGTCTCCTGTTCCAGGGAATACCCGGCCCACAAACCCGCCCAAAGGCACGACGGTAGTGAACCGGTAAAACCTGGAGGGATCAGTTGTCGAACCCATGACCACAAGGGTCAAGGGTCTATTCATCACTTCCCAACCACCTACCCCACCACAAGGGTGGGGGTATCCATCACATGCCTCCCGTGGGAATCGAACCCGGCTCCCCCAAAGAGAGAACCGGCCCTTTTACCACTATGCCACATGATCAGGATTTTATAAAGGCCCCGATTATTTTAGTCGCCCTAAGCCCAAAACGTTTTGAAGATTTTCGGAGACGGCCCTGAGATAATTATATGTTTTGTTTTTTCGTTTTTACATTGTATTGCTTATTCATCAAGTAAGTGTATAATACATTTATCTAACAACCAGGAAATGTCTATGCAAATAGGTATTTAATACTTTTGTTTTATAAACAACTTTTTATTTTCCATTTGATCATATATTTACCTTATGTGATAATTAACTTATTTAAGATATATACACCAACGAATTTATTTATTTTTATTGTGTGATTAGTGTTAATACATATTGCTAGTTATTATAAACTAGTAGGGAAGCTCGCTTTTTGCAGCGGGTGTGAAATATGACCACATTACTCCTTCAAAGCTGCAAAAGATGAAGAGCCGTTGTTAGGTAACACAGGGGTAGATAATTTATAAATGTTATTGTTTAGTTATCAAATTGTTAGAATTATATATTTTCTAAAAAGTGGTGGGTTCATGTTTTCGTTTGGAACATGGAAGAGTAGTTTTAGTTTTGGTGTCAATATAAGCACATAATAAGTAATTATTATATAATTTTGGCAGTTGGTGTTTCAAATGCCAACGCCTTGTTAACTTGGTTCTCCGTGTCTGAGGCGCATCAAGGCTCAAGGCATGTCGTCTTTCGCTCATCGTCTAGAGAAATTCCAAGAAGTGCAAAAAAGGCATGCTTTTTGGTTTGAAAATTTGGGGAAAGTGGGTGGTAAAGGTACCTCGCACTTAAAAGTTTTGTAGTGTTAATTTAGCTCTTTTTTTATAAACATTTTTATAACATTTTTATGATAAAATAATATGTACAAGTAGGTTTTGCATGAAAAATGGTAGAAAGAGAAAAAATTACATGACATTTGGGATTTAAGCATGAGACTTTTCCTTTGTTATCTTAAAATTCATGTAAAATGACATTTCTAGACATCTTTTTTATTTATAATGCAGTATAGATAAAAACGGATTATTACTTTATGAAGTTTTATACTTTATTGTAAACCATAGGTGCTTATATATTTCTATACTAAAATTATCAAAGTATGTGAATTTATCATCCAAAATTCTAGTTTCTATTATTGGTAACGCTATTTAGGAGTGTTCAAAAATATCTAAATCCGAAAATCCGATCCGAAATATCCGATATCCGAATCCGAAACTACCCGAAAAATCGGATATCCGAATTTTTGGATTCGGATTCGGATAGTGATTTTGAAAATTTTCGGATATTTGGATATCCGAAAATTTATAAAAAAAAATTATCGGATATCCGAAATATCCAAATATCCAAATATCCAAATATCCGAAAATATCCGAAATATCCAAAAATATACGAAAAATATCCAAAAAAATATCCGAAAATATATCCGAAAATATCCGAAATATCTGAAAATTTATATATAAAATAAAATATATTATAATAAAATCGGATATTCGGATATCCGATACACTATCCGATCGGATATTTGAAATTTGGGATATCCGAATTTCGGATATCCGAAATTTCGGATACGGATTCGGATAATGAAATCAGCTAGCCAAAAATTTCGGATATCCAAAATTCGGATATCCGAATTTTCAGATATCCGGTTTTGAACACCCCTAACGCTATTAGTTATTTAGAAACCTGGCCTTTAAAGTTAATTGTATTACATTATCAACATTGACAGTACTTTAAAGAAAAAAAAAACATTTTTAGTTTAATATGAATGACACTACACGATGTTAGGACGTGAAAATGGGTTGAATTATAATTAAACTTGTAACATTGTCACTAAGACTACAGTTGTGATGTCACACCCTCAAATTCCACTTGCGTGGTTTTACCGCGAGACATGTAACACGCCAGGATCTAAGTCAACGGTCACAATAAACGACAACTATATGAGTAAACTAACGTAATCAAACCATGTAATTTAAAACATCAACTCCAAACACGGCGGAAGCATTTCAAGTTTACAACCCCAAAACGAAAGTAAAACACATGTTTAAATGTTTCGACACCCTGATCATGAACCTAGACGCAAGTGCGACTCCGTGCGCCTATCCACAAGCTGCTACCTTTGCGACCTGAGAAAACATGCTAAAAATGTCAACATACAATGCTGGTGAGTTCACATGTTTTATAAGAAAACGTTTCCATAAGTTTTGAAAGATCACTCCCGTTACTACTATGTTATGCGAACGTTAGCTAGACGTTATGTATGTTACTACTACGAATTGAAACCATTACTTACATGAAACCATATGAAACAACCCAGATGGACTACCACCATCCTTGGTAGAACTCGTGATCGAGACTATGCACCCGTCTGGCTCTCAGCCGACCCGAGTGGGGCTTGTCAGGCCTAATAGATCTATCCACATTTCCCCCGTTATTTAAGCCACATATTCATGGTTCCCTGGGACTTAGATGACTCGTATAGTAAACAAAAGATAACCATAGTATATCATGATCTTTATGAATCCAAAGATGTGTAGCATGTTTCTCCCCCATGAGAAAATAAGTGAAAGTGGGGCCGTGAAACTCACCTTAGGTTGTGTCTTCTTAAAACAGAGTAATCGTTAATGACTGATAGTCCTTAAAACCGACGACCTATCATAAAGTTTGTATAAGTGTTTTGACTAATAACCTAGAGGTTAACTAGTCCTCGATTGTCTATATCATGACCACGTATGTTTGAAAATGTGTTTGAATGTTTACCCGACATACAAGAAATGCACCTAAAACACTTAGTTTATACCAAAGTTTCATTTCTGCAGTCGAAGGTTCGAATGAAAGTTTGTAAATTTGGTTCGTGCCAATTAATGGGTCGAATGGGATTTCTTGGATCTGGTTCGACCCTTCGATGGTCGAACGAGTTTTCTTGTTTGACCTAGATTCAGCTGAACCAACTAAACGGACAAAATCCTATCAAATCTGGTCGAAACCTTCATGAAATGCGACAAATCACAGTGGTCAATTTTAACTATACTATCCTCATGTAACACTACCATTTATACTCATAAATCCGTCCATTTCACATAACAATTTACAACTTACCCAAAATAGCGAATTATGGAAATGTCACATCAATTACATGAAAAATTTACCTAAAAAGGAAACTATCAAAATAACCTCATGTATAGATCAATCAAGCACGGATTTACATGTATTAGTGAATCCCTAATCAGATCATCATCATCATCATGAACAAACCTTAAATGTAGCATAACCCCCCCCCCCCCCCCCCCCCAATGAGTGAAAATCCATCAAACATCAATTAGACATCAAAAAATACATAAATCATGTTCCAAATCAGTCCTAAATCATCTACATAACACCTATACATCATTTCATAGCATATAACACATAAACAAATCATCCAACATCATTAACATTTGGGTTTTTATAAAAAAAAAAAACTCATTATTCATGTATAAATCTAGTTTAGAAGGATTTTAGGAAGGTTTTTATTCATGAAAACTTATTTGAATCAGATCTGGATACTTAGGGTTTGATAAAAACGTATGAAATTTGATTAAAAAGGGTTTAGATGATGAACATGCCTTGAATCTTCCCTTGTTTTGACTATAGAACGTGTTTTAGCTTTAAGATCTGAAAAACAATGGCAAAAACTCCTTCCTACAGGTTTGGGGTTGAGAGAGAGCACTTGGAGATGAGTTAGGGTTGTGAAATGATGAAAATGTGCCAAAGTGTTATATTTATACCCAGCTTTCGTTTGCCCCTTCTTAAGGTCGAACCAAAATATTAAGTTTTTGTTCGTGCCTTCCAATTTTTATTCAACCCCTACATAGGTCGAATGAGTTCCCCAGTTTCTTGTTTTGTCTTTCGATTCACAATCTTGCCATTTTAACAGATGTTAACACACCTTAACACATAACATGCCTTTTTAACATACGTTAACATACCTAATCACATAGACATGTATTTACAAGTTGTACATCATTCATAGAACATTCATTACTTGATAACTCAATCCAACTATGTAATTTCACCAACAACAGGACTCGTGTGTGCGTGTTTCCCCCAATGATTCCCCAAACCATTGAACCCTAGACAATACGTAAGTGTAAAAATCAACTCCCGACGATTCCCCGAATCATCGAACCGACTCAACTGACCCAGTTAAGTATGTTAAGTAAATGTTTTTGCTAAGGTAGACTTATATGTTTGTAAAAGTATTAATCTGAGTTTGCCGAGTGTCACACATGATCACCACAACAAACTCAGATCCATCCATCTCTAGAAATAAGTCTTGAGTAGAGCTGGTAATAAAAGGGTTTTGTTGAATAATAATTAAACTTATAACATTGTCACTAATAATAATAATAATAATAAATATAATAATACCTAGGAAGTATATATATATAATTAAGGTGTGGACTCAATTAAATGTTTTATAGTTAGCAGAAAGTAAAGTATACATTTGTAAAATCATTGAACATTATGGTATGATGATGCTCTCTTCCCCTTTATTTGTATGTTACACTTTTGTAAACATCATTAATGCCTATACATAGGATATATTCTATCATCTACATACGTTTGGAGTATTTTATTATCTGTGCTTGCTTTTTCTTAGGTTATGATTCCAAATTCAATCAATCAAAACAACCAAATGAACAATTATAGATACTTAATTTATTGCATGAAAAAGTTAAGGTAGGTTTATAATTTATAAATTGTGTATTTAAATTAAGGAAGAAGTTTACTTTTAACATATAGTCACTAATGGCATTAAGTTTCTGAGTTCAGTTTCTAGAATATTTAATTGGATAAGTTCATGGATAACTTGTGTCTCATCCATAACTGTGAACAGTGTTGCGTGGACACTTGTAGTTACTTGTATAGGAAGATCGAACCTTTTTATAGAAACACGATTTGTTGGAATTGTACCTGCCATGTTGCACAATTATTTGAGTTCATGAACTTAAAATAAAATCATATGATCATGTGGCAAACCGTTGATTGGGATAAACTTGAGGAACTTATCCTCTTCTATTCGATGCCATTAAGGAAAAGATAAAATGATTGAACTAGATTGGAGAATAATACATACGCTTTTAGAATATGACATAATAATTCACAAGATAGAAGAATATCACATGCCCTTTATTTTAAATACGTATAAAACGTTGCATTCTTAAGCTACTAAAAGCTAGCATTTTACAAAAATGTTTAAATGAAGGAAGTGTTGATAGTTAGTAAGGGAAAAGATAACGTACAAAGTTTCTTAACATACAAAGTGTAAGAAGCATTCTCAACCATTAGATTTAGACGGTGACAAGATGGTAATTAACAATCCTAATCATATTTGGGTTAATCTAACCAAGGGTAAATTAGGAAAAACACGTTTAAATTTATGTGAAATCATAACAACAGATATAATCGATGCAAAAAATTTCAACGATTGAACCTGATTTTTCATCATTTTCAACTCGATTAAACGTTCAGAATGATTAAACGGAGCTTTCCTATTTTTTTCAGGCGGGGAATCCTCAGCATTCTGTTTGTATTCTTAAGAACTTTTTTTGAATTTAACTATAGATTACAAACAAAATCAAAACATATTTGCAAAAATAGAAAAAAACAGAGTATGATAATTCAATTGATAAAATTAGTCGAATCATATTAAAAATCACTATCAACGCATGTATTATTCACATAAACGAAAGATGTTGATAATAGAAGAAGAATTAAAAAAAATGGCTTTCAAAAAAGTTTCAGACGATGAAGATCAGAAACTGTTAAACAGAAAATCATAAAATGCACTTGGTTTTTTAAACTCTATTTAAACTGGTTTTTACAAAACGCACTTGGTTTTTAATAAAACGCACTTGGTTTTTTGTAAAACGCACTTGGTTTTTGTAAAACGCGTTTGGTTTTTGTAAAACGCGTTTGGTTTTTGTAAAACGTCTTTGGTTTTTGTAAAACGCACTTGGTTTTTTGAAACGCATTTAGTATAATTAAAACTCACTTTTTCCTCACTTTTTCCCCTATTCAAACCTCTTACAAGCAGCTTTCCTCTTCTTGTCATTATCAGTGCTTTGCAAACCAAATGAGATGTGCCTGGTTTAGAGGATGCACTGGTGTGAAGTCGGTTTTGACATGGATGAAGTTGACCGGTACAACACTCACTTTATATAACAGAAACTTATCGTGAGGATCGTGGGTGGTGATCGCGTGTCGAAGTGCTAATCAAAAAAATATTTTAAAAACTACTCCTTAGCTACAACTGACTGCAGTATAGGAAGTAGGGTTGTCGAACCTCAGGGAGTTTGTGGAAAGTGCTAAATTACTAATTTCTAATTAAATTAAGATTAACTAAAGTAATTTTATGAAGTTTAATGTAAAAGTGCTGCAGTGCTGCAAAACGGATTGATGATTGATTTTTTTAGAAAAGACAATAATATGGAAAAACGGTCACTCCGGGTTTCTGACTCGGTAACTGTAAAGACAATCTGAATTAACCTAGCTAGGCAATCACATAGACATGACTCTGTTTAAATTGTTCAACCCAATTCAACATCAAAACACAAATCACAAAGTTAAATTATTCCTAGTGCAAGAAAACCAAGAAACGATAACGAATTCTAATTGTGAAAATCAGTCAAACTGTTCAAATAAGTCAAACATACAACCAGATTCAAAGACACATAAGTATGTTCATGAAACCTGGTCCTAAAACATAGTTCAAAACAGAAAAGTCCTTACAAAATAACCGAATCTTTCACCCGGAGAAACCGCAAGATGATTAGCCTTGCATCTTCATGATTTCGGCTTCAAAACTTGTTCTGGATTGCTCTGGCATCAACCGGAATGAATGGAACTGCAGAAAGTACTCAAAATCGCCCCTTAGAAGCTCTGGAAGTCGAAGATATCATCCCCATACGGCTGATTAGGTTTTGATTGCGAAAATGGGCTTTTTATGTGCTGAAGAGTTATTAGAGACCCATGAACAACTATTTCTGGAATTAGAGGGTCTCTAACAACCTCAAAGTGACGCGAGGGCATCTTTTGTAATTACCACAATTCATTAAGGGTAAAATCGTCATTTTCCTCTATTTTACTTCCTGGAGACCCGCGAATAACTTTTACTGAAATTAGAGGGTCTCTAATTTCAGTTCTTCCAGATTTGTTTCTTTTTTTATTTCCAATTTCATCGAATGCTCGTCTCCTCTCCAACTAAGCTCTTTTTCTCTCGTTTTAGCCCACGAACACCTGCTTAACACCAAGACACAATTAAGTATCTAAGACACGATATAAACGAACGATAAACGATTAAAAACTATACAAAACTAATATATAAATGTGATGCATTTGACAACACATCACACCCCCACACTTACCGTTTGCTTGTCCTCAAGCAAAACTGCTCAGAACACTACCATGAACAAGTAACAAATACCTCAAATGCCCCGCCATGCACTAGTTAGGGTCCAAAGTCATACCCCATTCATAGACCATCATTAGATGTGTTAATTCAACAGGCAACCATGATGCACAATTTTGAAAACAGAACTCTCCCGACTAAGTCTAACATGCTTTCGGTTTTTATTCTCATGCAACACACCCCTCACAATTTTTCACTCCACTCGGTTTAATATCTGGACTAGCATGTAATGCGCTAGTATATTCACTCAAAACCAAACATGCAACTCTGTTATCATAGGCTTGTATAACAATCACACCTTAATCATAGGCAATGCACATATCTAAAGGACTTACGGGTTTTGGGCTTCGGGCAAAGGCAGGATAGATTTGGCTAACAATTGGTTTAAAAACAAAGGTTTCAACACGCTTGAATGACCATCCTTATTCACTAAGCACCATAATACAATAATCACACAACTTTGGGCATATTTGACCCATAACACATACTTCTATCTTTTTTTTCTTTTTTTTTTCTTCTTTTTTTTCACAACTTAAACATAACTCAATCACTTGAACAAAACATAAACACAACGGATGTCATCAATTTATTACACAAAGGTAAACAGATCAATTTGGGTAACTTTATAGGTTTAACAAACGAAAGGGTATAGGCTCAACATGGCTACTAAGGGTGATTTTAGGTAAACGGGTCAACACATAACAAATAAATGGGTGTCAAAAGAAAAAGGGGAAACCTAAATTGCCTTTATCATCTATGTGCATATCTAGTCTACAACCTCGGCATGTATCAAATCACACAAGTTCTGCAACAGAGAAACATATGGCCTACACTCAACAAATGAAAATATATATGTATCAATCTATCATCTAGTAGGCTCAAGATCTCACCAAAGTGTGGAAATGGGTTACCGATGTGTGCATGCATTTATTACCGACAGCTCGTTACACCTAATCAGGCAAATTCTAAACATTTTTTTTCTAAACTACCTGCTGAAAACGGTTCATATGTCTGTTCTAAAGAATTGGACCATGATTAAGGACCCACACACCACAAGCAGAGACAGAATGAACGCATTGAAATAGTCGCTTTCATGCCCGATCATACCGCTTTTAGGACATTTTTTTTAAATTTTTTATTTTTTTTTATGACTCAAGACTAACACAGAAACACACTCTAAAGACGTATAGCCACCCCCCCCCCCACACTTGCGCGACACATTGTCCTCAATGTGCTAAGGGAATAGTAACACAAAAAAATCAAATACGAAAAGAAAAATAAATAAATAAAGACAGAAAATCGGAACAGACTCCCCTGATAAATGCGACGATGTTGTTGAAAGTCGTGCTCCCCTGCCCTCCAACTTGTCCGTATAGCATTCCATTCGCGGACAAAAGCGGCAATTTTCAATATTCTAACAACCAAAACACACATATAACAACAACGTATCATATAATATACTATAATATAAACCACCCAACCGGTCTCCCCTTACAATTTCCCTTGATGTGTTAGTTTAGATACAGGCATAGATAATCAAAATAAAATAAAGGGAAAAGTACACCAAAAACACAAAATAAACCGGTTGGCGCTGCTGCGAGTTATCACTCTTGTTGCCCAGGCTCCTCAGACTGACTGTCTCCCTCCTGCTCAGCTCCTGCAGACGTACCTACTAGATCACCTATACCCCTGAAACGCTCGGGTATCTTCAAACCCATGCCCTGCATCATGAACCTCATCATATCCGTAAACATAACAACCTTTGCGTCTAACCCATCAATCTTCGCTTCCAACCCATCAATCCTCTGCACTACATACTCTAATGTCACAGTCTCCAGTGGTGGTGCACACAAGGGGGTACGGGACTAGGGCGCTCCATAGATGGTCTAACCCGCTGTCGAGCGATAGGCACGCTCCTCTGTATAGTCTCAGCAGCAACTATCCCCTCAAGTAGTGGCATCTGTAGTCCTGGCTTCACCGGTTCCCACTCCGCTGTTGCGGTCCTCTCTTTCGCTTGGCTCCCACGATCGCACTAGACGATCCCTCACCTGACATCTTGGACTCCTGTTAGTGATGATCCCTCGTGTCGAAATAGATACGATTACCTGAAAAACTCAAACGCACAAAAAACGCAAAACCGAAAACAACGAAAATACACAAAAAAATTGTACAAACTCTACAATTACACATACCGAATGCGTTATCACTTACCTTCATCATCCGGTTCACTCGTCAAAAAGCAAACCGGCTCTTCTGTTGTTCCGTGGATGTCTGACGAATCCAGGTACGATTTAAGTCGATGTCCATTCACTACTTGACGTAAATGATCATCAAAGTCTTCAATCTCGACATCACCGTATTCACCAACTCTCGTAATTAAGTATGGCCCCGTCCACTTGCTTTTCAACTTCCCTGGGAATAATTTAAGACGGGAATTGTACAACCATACCTTTTGGCCTACCTCGAACTTCTTCAACCGAAGCTTGGCATCGTGCACCTTCTTCATCTTGTCCTTGTATGACGATGCACTCTCATATGCTTCATCTCTCAGCTCCTCAAGCTCACATAGATTCAACTTCCTTTCTTTACCTGCAACATCATAATCAGTATTAACTCCTTTAACAGCCCATAATGCCCTATGTGCTATTTCCACCGGTAAATGGCAACCCTTCCCATAAACCAATCGGTATGGTGTGGTGCCAATTGATGTCTTATAAGCTGTACGGTAAGCCCATAATGCATCATCTAGCTTGGTGGACCAGTCCTTACGATCTGGTCTTACCGTCTTTTGTAAAATCTCTTTAATTTGACGATTTAACACCTCAACTTGTCCACTCGTCTGTGGGTGGTACGGGGTTGCAATTCTGTGATCCACACCAGACCGTTTAAGCAATTTACCGAATTTAAAATTCTTGAAATGCTACCCCCCACCACTGATGATCACACGGGGAAGTCCAAATCGTGTAAAGATGTTTGATACTACAAAATTGCAAACAACGGTATGGTCGTTTGTCCTGGTGGCTATTGCTTCTATCCATTTAGATACATAATCGACAGCCACCAAGATATACTGATAACCCCTGGAATTTGGGAACGGGCCCATGAAGTCGATCCCCCACACATCAAAAATATCAACCACGAGGATAGGCTGCATGGGCATCTCATTCCGTTTAGTTATGCTACCCATCTGCTGACACTTGGTGCAGTTCTTAGCAAACTCAAAAGCATCTTTAAAAATGCTTGGCCAATATAACCCCGATGATAGCACTTTATGTCCTGTTTTCTGCCCGCTGAAGTGTCCTCCACAAGCAGATGCATGCACAAGTCCCAATACGCATTGAACTTCCGATTCTGGGATACATCTTCGAATTATCTGGTCAGCTCCTATCTTAAACAAGTCTAGTTCATCCCAAATGTACTGCTTTGCTTGAGCCTTCAAGTGAGTTCTCTTTTTCTTTGCCCAATGCTCTGGGATGATACCTGCAGCCAAATAATTAACAATGTTAGCATACCATGGTGAAGTAGATACTTCGAATAGCTGCTCATCTGGAAAGGTCTCATTGATCTCATTAGTGACTTCAGCGTCTATATGGGGTAATCTAGACAAGTGGTCTGCCACCACATTTTCACTTCCCTTCTTGTCTCTGATTTCCAGATCAAACTCCTGAAGCAGGAGAACCCAACGGATCAATCTGGGTTTCGCATCCTTTTTCTCCATCAAATAACGCACCGTGCTGTGATCTGAATACACAATCACCTTGCTTCCCCAAATGTAAGACCTGAACTTATCAAGAGCAAACACAACTGCAAGTAATTCTTTTTCAGTAGTAGTATAATTCAGTTGTGCCCCATCCAATGTCTTACTTGCATAATAAATGACTACTGGTTTTTTATCTACCCTTTGTCCCAAAACAGCCCCAATTGCATAGTCACTCACGTCACACATGATTTCAAATGGTCTTGACCAATCGGGTGCTTGCAAAATTGGGGCTTCAACCAGTTTTTCTTTCAAAGTGTTGAAAGCTTTTACACACTCTTCATCAAATACAAAAGGTTCATCTTTTAAAAGTAACTTGCAAAGCGGTTTTTGTGATTGTGCTAAAACCTTTTATGAACCTTCTATAAAAACCAGCATGTCCTAGAAACGACCTAACCCCTTTAACATTTGTTGGAGGAGGTAAAGTTAAAATAGCTTTAATTTTTGCGTGATCAACCTCAATCCCGCGTTTTGAAATCACATGCCCTAACACCACCCCTTCTTGAACCATAAAATGGCTCTTTTCCCAGCTTAAAACTAAGTTTGTTTCAATGCATCGTTTTAAAACCTTAGTTAATTGTTCTAAGCATGATTCAAAGGAGGTTCCAAAAATTGAGAAGTCATCCATAAAGATTTCAAGTGAGTCCCCAACTATATCTGAAAAGATACTCATCATGCACCTCTGAAAGGTGGCTGGGGCATTACACAACCCAAATGGCATTCGCCTGAATGCAAAGGTACCATAAGGGCAGGTAAATGTGGTCTTTTGTTGGTCTTCAGGGTGGATGGCAATTTGATTATACCCTGAATAACCATCAAGAAAACAATAAAATTTCTGACCTAATAATTTCTCGATGATCTGATCAATGAACGGTAAAGGGAAGTGGTCCTTCAAGGTAGCTGCATTCAGCTTCCTATAATCAATGCATATTCTCCACCCAGTAACAGGTCGGGTGGCAATTTCTTCCCCTTTTTCGTTCCTAACTATCTGAATCCCTGCTTTCTTGGGAACGGTCTGTGTTGGGCTTACCCAAGTGCTGTCAGAGATGGGATAAATGATACCCGCATCCAGCCACTTCAGAACTTCTTTCTTTACCACTTCTCTCATGTTTGGGTTACGCCTTCTCGGTGCATCTCTTGCTGGTTTCGCTCCCTCCTCTGTTATGATTTTATGCATCACTATTGAGGGGCTTATTCCTTTCAAGTCTGCAATAGTCCACCCAATTGCAGTCCTGTGTGCAACCAAAACTTCCATCAAAGCTTTCTCCTGTTCCTCAGTTAAACCTGCAGAAATAATAACAGGAAGAGTATCATTAGCACCAACAAAAGCATATTTTAGATGTTTAGGTAGGTCTTTAAGTTCTAATTGTGGTGGTGTCTCTAATGATGGCTTCAGCTTCGTGTCAATGTGATCTGGCAAACTCTCCACATGATAAGACCAAGGTGGTCTTCCTTCTCTCACTACCATCGCCTCCACCTTTGCATCCTCTTCCTCGAATTCCTTGACTGTCTCGGAATATAACCTGCCAAACAAAGCACAATCCACCATGGACTCGTCCCCCTCATCATTGGGAATGTAAGGAGGAACGCGTCCGTCAATCATGTCTGCCATGAAGCATTCATCACTAACATTGGGGTTAGAAACATTACCAAAAACACTTAACCGCATATTACGGTTACCGAAAGTCATATCCACAGTACCAGTCCTGCAATTAATCTGAGAGTCAGAAGTAGCTAAAAATGGTCTGCCGAGAATCTTAGTCGGTTGCTTGGTTTTATCAACAGAAACATAATCAAGGACCAAGAAATCGACAGGATAATAAAACTCATTAACTTTCACAATCACATCTGACAATACTCCCAGGGGTAGCTTAGGAGTCAAATCAGCCAATACCACAGTAGTATCAACTTTCTTAAGTGGACCGAACTCATACTGGTCATACAAGCTCCCCGGTAGTATACTTACACTCGCTCCAAGATCCAAAAGGGCTCGTGTCATTTGAAAATCACCAACTTGAATTGAAATAATTGGTGCCCCTGGATCTTGTAACTTTTCAGGCAGAGTACCTGAAATTATTGCACTCACATCTGCTGGCATGTCAAGTTTCTTTGGAATTTTATGATTTCTTTTCTGGGTGCACATATCTTTCAGGTACTTTGCATATGCAGGAATTTGTTTAATGGCATCTAAAAGAGGAAGATTGATTTTAACTTGTTTGAAAACTTCCCACATTTCATCCGATTGTGGGCCTCTTTTATTGACTGTCTTTTTCTTACCAGGATCAATGAGAGCTGCAGGAAAAGGGATGGTATTACCCTCCACACCCTTTTCTACAACCTGGTTGGAATTATTGATCAAAACACTTTTATTTTTAGTTTTTTCTTTTTCTAAGGCAGTTTTAGGTGTTTTGTTCAATTCAACAAATTCTTGTTCATCTTCACTATCATCACTACCCAAATCCTCCACCACACCCTCAACAAACTGTGGTGGAGTTCCCACTTTATTATCATAAACCTTACCGTTGCGCAGAATACTTACCTGGTTGATTTGCACATTCCTCGAATTCCTTGAGCTTGATTGCTGATGTTAAGGATTAATGGTGGTGTCAGTTGGTAGCTTCCCTGGATCTCTCTTAGACATATCTGCAGCCAATTGCCCTACCTGCTTGGACAATGCTTCCACAGTCTTATCCCTCACTTCATTGTCTTTTCGCATTCCCTTGACCTCTTCTTGAACTGTCCTGGCATCGTTCTGTACTGTCCTGACATCATTCTGTACAGCTTTAATGGCATCCAAGATTGCACTCAGTTGATCATTACCTCCTCCTAATGTGCCTTGTTGATTTCCTCTCTGCTGCTGACCACTCTGATTATAGGTATTCTTTGAGTAACCCCCTTGATTATATCCATACTGCCTGTTCTGAGACTGTTGTTGATTTCCTCCCTGCACATTAGAACCAGAAAAGTTAGGATTTAATTGATTATTAGGATTACCATACCTGAAGTTTGGGTGGTTTTTGAGCCCAGGATGATAGGTGTTAGAATTCATGTCATATTGCTTCCGTTCTCCATAAACTTGATTCACCTCTTCTGTATTCTCCTAAGGCCCCTGGCAATCTTGGGCTAGATGTCCCAACTCCCCACAATCAGTACATACCGAAAAAGCATTAGCCGCCTTTGCCTCACTACTCTTCCCCAAATTAAGTTGAGCTACCTGTTTTGCCAAGAGTAAATTTTGTTGCTTCAATTTCTCAATTCTTTCTTCAGCCTCATAGTCTGCTGCCTTGACAGATGATGGTCTCAACTTCCTACATGATTGTGCCTGTCTCTTTGAAGTGGCACTCATCCTTTCCAAGTGTCCCCAATCCACAGCTTCAGTGTTAGTAAAGAATGTGCCATTGCTAATGGCAGTCAAACCCCTAACATCCTCTAGTGTCAGTCCATCATAAAAAGCTTTTATTAATTCCCATGTCTGAATCCCATGATGAGGACATTTTCTCAATAACTCTTTGAATCTAGTAAAAGCCTCATGGAATGCCTCCCCCGAATTCTGTTGAAATCCTCTTATTGCATCCCGAGCCTCAGATGTTCTGCTCATGGTGTAATACTCTTCCAAGAAAATTTGTTGCATATCCTGCCAAGTGTATATACTACCTGGGGTTAGTGTAGCAAACCATTGCCTTGCCCTGTCCTTCAAGGTGAACTGAAACATCATCAACATTACCTGGTCCTTAGTAAACCCTGATCCTCCAATCATATTGCACACAGACTCAAATGCTGATATATGTAAGTAAGGCTCTTCAGATCTTTTTCCATAGAACTCAGGCAGATGACCCAAATATTGGGGTCTCACTTCAAATGCTCTCCCATTCCTACTAATAAGTGTGACTACAGCTGAGGAATTGGGTACAATAACCGGCCGAAAATGACTATCAACGCCCTGAACCGGTGCCTTCTGACGTATCTGTGGGACACCATCTACTAACTGTAACTCATCTCCTATCCCCATATTTCCAACATTAAATTGAGGAACCCCTTGTGGCGCTTGATTATTTCTGTATCCCTGAACACGGTTCCCCTGATTAACCCGCTGTGGTGGCTGCTGCTCATACTCCATGTCATGCCCATAATTACCATATCTCCCATCATACGGTTCCTGTTCGTCCTCTTGATCCCATTCAGAGTCCCAAGTATGCACACTTCCCTCATCATATCTCTGTTGGTTCTGTTGTCGGTTGGGTGGGATAACTGCTTGTTGTGGACGAGGTTGGTTTCTTGGATTTTGTTGGTTTTGTTGTGGACGTGGGTTAGCAGCTTGAAAATACTCACCAGGTTGGAATTGTTGTTGTGGTGGTGGGTTTGGGATGGGTTGGTCTGGTAGAGCAGGTGGAATAACATCATTCGGTTGGTTGGGTATTTGGTCATTTTGGTTATCCTGATCAGCCATCTCAATAGTTGCTTCTTCAATTCTCTGAGCGACTGTTGAAGAACTTGATTGCTTCTTTACTGCTGAACGAAAAACAACACGGTTTTGACGTGCTGTCTTCTCAATCTCTGGATCAAATAACAATGGAGACGACTTTTTGGAAAACCTAGTATGCATGCAACACAGAAGTCACCTGCACACACAAAAACAAGAAAACAAATAGAGTAGTACTGAACGAAGAAGAGAAATAAAATACAGAAACAAATAACTAAAAAGACAATTTTTTTTAAGAAAACAAATAAACAAACTAAACTAAACTAAACACTAAGCGCACGATCTCCCCGGCAACGGCGCCATTTTGATCGCGTGTCGAAGTGCTAATCAAAAAAATATTTTAAAAACTACTCCTTAGCTACAACTGACTGTAGTATAGGAAGTAGGGTTGTCGAACCTTAGGGAGTTTGTGGAAAGTGCTAAATTACTAATTTCTAATTAAATTAAGATTAACTAAAGTAATTTTATGAAGTTTAATGTAAAAGTGCTGCAGTGCTGCAAAACGGATTAATGATTGATTTTTTTAGAAAAGACAATAATATGGAAAAACGGTCACTCCGGGTTTCTGACTCGGTAACTGTAAAGACAATCTGAATTAACCTAGCTAGGCAATCACATAGACATGACTCTGTTTAAATTGTTCAACCCAATTCAACATCAAAACACAAATCACAAAGTTAAATTATTCCTAGTGCAAGAAAACCAAGAAACGATAACGAATTGTAATTGTGAAAATCAAGCAAACTGTTCAAATAAGTCAAACATACAACCAGATTCAAAGACACATAAGTATGTTCATGAAACCTGGTCCTAAAACATAGTTCAAAACAGAAAAGTCCTTACAAAATAACCGAATCTTTCACCCGGAGAAACCGCAAGATGATTAGCCTTGCATCTTCATGATTTCGGCTTCAAAACTTGTTCTGGATTGCTCTGGCATCAACCGGAATGAATGGAACTGCAAAAAGTACTCAAAATCGCCCCTTAGAAGCTCTGGAAGTCGAAGATATCATCCCCATATGGCTGATTAGGTTTTGATTGCGAAAATGGGCTTTTTATGTGCTGAAGAGTTATTAGAGACCCATGAACAACTATTTCTGGAATTAGAGGGTCTCTAACAACCTCAAAGTGACGCGAGGGCATCTTTCGTAATTGCCACAATTCATTAAGGGTAAAATCGTCATTTTCCTATATTTTACTTCCTGGAGACCCGCGAATAACTTTTACTGAAATTAGAGGGTCTCTAATTTCAGTTCTTCCAGATTTGTTTCTTTTTTTATTTCCAATTTCATCGAATGCTCGTCTCCTCTCCAACTAAGCTCTTTTTCTCTCGTTTTAGCCCACGAACACCTGCTTAACACCAAGACACAATTAAGTATCTAAGACACGATATAAACGAACGATAAACGATTAAAAACTATACAAAACTAATATATAAATGTGATGCATTTGGCAACACATCAGGTGGTCATTGTGTCGTGGCAGAACCGGTCAGAGAATGTGATGACCGGAACTGTGTCGGCGGGAAGAACTCAACCGAAGAAGATGACCGGAAGTGAAGGAATGGTCAGAGAAACGTCGTCTGCGATTTGGATCTGTGTTAGGGCGTTTGAGGGCTTTGGACCTGGTGGTGGTGTTGCAGGAGTCTAGGTTACTGATTTGCCCTTGGTTTAACTACAATTGAGTTTAAATATAGTTTAATTAGGTTAATCATGGTTTGGTTAGGTTGACAAGTGGCAATTTCTCATGGCTTCTTACACTTTGTACATTACGGATACTTTGTATCCTATACTTTCTCTAGTTAGTAATAAGTATTTAAAACATATATACGTAATTGTGAGATAAAATATAATACATTTTTAAAAATTAAGAAGTATAATACGAAGGGGCATGGAGTAAGATAAGCGAAAAAAATAATCTTGATCTAAAAGAATTATGACAATGACACAATCAATTAGTTATCTATAATGTATAGATGTATATTGTATTCATCTTGGCTCGAAGAAGGTGATTAAAATCGCTTTTCAAGTGATGGTTTGTTGGTGCATATGAAAAGCTGTTAATAGTTGTTAATGAAGAAAGATTCTTCAATAAGGAAGTCAAGATAGAGAAAATCATGCATTCATGGCAAAAAAAAAAAAAAATCTTTTGGCTTCCTTTCAGGCAAGCATAGATCTAACAATAGGGCTACTAAATATACTTGGATGCTCACATAACGTAATTACGTAAATATGTGATCAATGCATATATATATATATATAGGCTATATATCCATAGGAAACCATGTTGAGTTGGAGAAACCATTGAAACCCATCCATTGGTCACCATGATTCCACATCCCTCTTAACCTCATTTTAGCATAAGGGTAAGATGGTAACTTCAACCCACCCCACCCCACCTCAATCCCCAATAAAGAGAAATAGATCTGATTGTTTTTTAAAAATCACTTTTCAAGACTCTATCTCTCTCTCTCTCTTTCTCTCTCTCTCTCTCTCTCTAAAAATCAAACAAGAAAACGATCGTTCCTTGTTTTTTGCAGAGGGGTTTTGCTGAATCGTGGTGGTGGTTGCCGAACGTGGTCTTTTGCAGAGGGTTTTTAATGGTGGTGGGTAGGGGCGGAGGGGGTGGGTTTGAAGGTTGATGACGAAGGTTTGAAAGGGTGATGACGACGGGGGCTGGGTTTGAAGGTTGATGACGAAGGTGGTGGCTGGTGGTTGATGACGAAGGTGGTGGCTGAGGTTTGATGACGAAGGTGGTGGTGGCTGAGGGTTGATGACGAAGGCGGTAGTGGTTTTTGAGGGCGGTGGTGGCTGAGGGTGGTGGATTTGTGGTGATTGAGGGTTGAGGGTGGTGGATCTGCGGTGATGATGATGAAGATGACGGTGGGAGAGGGGTTTTTGCAGAGGGTTTTGACGGTGGTGGTGGCAGGCTGAAGACGGTGGTTCGATGGTGATGATGATTAAGATGTTTGGTTCGATGGTGTATAGAATGGAGATAACAATAGGTATTATTATTATTATTATTATTATTATTATTATTGTTGTTGTTGTTGTTGTTGTTGTTGTTGTTGTTGTTGTTGTTGTTGTTGTTGTTGTTGTTTTCAAATCTAGAGTTTTTGAAGGGTATAATATCTTTTGGTTTTAGTTCGTGGGGTCAGATCTGGTTTTCATTAATGGCTTGCACATACCTTTTGGTTTTGCTTGGTTTTTGCAGTATGTGTAGGTTTCTTTCATCTATTATTGGTTTGTTTGGTTGTCATTTTATTTATTGCAGGTTCTTTCATGTTGATCCGGGTTTGAAGATGTGTACAAGTTTGAAGATCCGGTATGGTTGTGTGTACAAGTTTGAAGATGTTTGTGATCCGGCGGGGGAGGAATCAAGATCCAGTATGGCTATTGTAAAGTTTATAAAAAAAAATTTGGTACGACGTTCAATTTTTTATTTTTCTTCAAGTTTGAAGTTGTGTGATTTATGTTAGGAAAAAGGGTTATTTTTTGTTTGATTTTAATTTAATTATTTGATTTGTGTTTTGTTGTTGTTTATGAAATAAAATTACAAATCTATTTTACTGGTTTAGATAGTTACATAAGCACCATTAACTATGATACTTATGTAAATATGTAAAATTGCTTTTTTTTACAGTGTGGTAAGAATGTAACAATATGCGGACTTAGTTAATCGATCAACAATTACATAAGCACCACTTGAAAATGTAACAATGTAACAATGTAAATACATAAAATGTAACAATGTAACAACGTAACGCATAAGTTGTTACAGATCAATCTGACTTATTGTTACCTATAAAAAGGTTAAAAAAATTGAAAAAAATGTAAAAGCAAGGAAAAAAGAAAGGAGAGAGGAGAGAGAAGAGAGATGAGAGAGATTTAGGAGAGAGAGGAGATATGGACAAAATGCAATTTTCCTAAAATACCCTTTTGCTTCAAACAAATAAAAAAGATAACTCTTTTAGTAATATAATATTAGTTGATCAATCTCATCCAGATGTTGGTTGATCAAGGGTCACAAATGAGTTTCTTGAGTTTCTCCAACTCAACGGGAGTTTCTAAATTATCCTTATCCTATATATATATATAGGATTTGGATCATTTGAGAGCCACCATTTATGGAGAGAATCAAAGAACCAATGTGAACAGGTGGCATTTTTGTAAATATGAAGGGTGTCTACAAAAACCCCTCCATCAAAAAATAAAAAAATAAAAAAAATTATATAACCTTAATAAATAAAAAAAAAGTAAAAACACCAAAATGATTATTTTTCATTATTAATTCGAAAAAAATAAAATAAAAATAAAAAAAAGGCTGTTGTGACGTCGTATGACGTCATCCTAATGCATATGTGCATTTCGCTGTTATAGATACAGAAATACACCGTATGCACATGTGCATTTCACTATTAAATCACACTTTTGAATAAATTGTCAATTACCATACTTAAATGATTATTAAATGGACGCGATACAGATATATAAGGGGTCACAAATTCTATTCAATGGTCATTAAATGAACGCAAAGTGAGATATAAAATACACTCGAACTCGTCAAGTGTTTAGACATGTATATTATAACATAAATTGAAAATAAAACACGTGTATGACATCAAACATGAATAAACTTAACACACCTCTATATAAGAAATATAAAATAGAAACGTGTACTGCATGCACATGTGCATTTCACTAATATAGTTAGATATTTTTAGTGGTTTAGCTTTCGGGCTTAGTTTTTAGGTATGGTGGTATGGGTGTGTGGTGGTGGGTTTAGTGGTTCACTAATGTAATCATGCACATATACGTCAATTTTATTATCATACCAATTTACATACGCTAAAAATAATAATTACGAACGTAATCAACATATCAACCACCATATAAGGCCACCCAAAATATACATATGTGCATACATCATCCTTCAAATAACAAAGCTTTTATACCAAATTGTTTTTATCATACAACTACATTTGGTTTTTACCAAACGCATCAACTCAATAAAACAAATGATAACAAAAAAATATCCATATTACAAACCAACTATGTTACCACTAACCACATGCCTACAAACTTCTAATTATATCACAATCTCATGTCCACCAATAGTCCCCTTCTATTACTTATTTGTCCCTTCTCATTTTCTTCCCCTTTTACATATCTTCTTTCAACACTCTTCACACCTCATTGATGCCTCATCTAACATCTCCCTTGTTTTTTCATCTGTCAACCTGAACATCATATACTTATCAAATTTATCACATTGTTCGTTTGTTTAAACAACTAACAATTAACATTTATTAGTTAACATCAAAATTATACATATATGCACATGTGCATATACATATATGCACATGTGCATTTTTACCTAAATTGCTTAAATAAATAATAGCGACCTTTTTTAACTTCTTGATCAACGATTATGTCATCATCCTCAATCGTATTCGGCAGCTTTTTTTGACCTTTTCTCCCTCGATTATAACACAAATTACATTATTTTATGTTCTCCCATCTTTGCCTACAATTAATAAACAACACATAAGAAAACCAGATTTTCAATCTTAATGCACATGTGCATTAACATTACTTTTTTCATTACTACATAATATATGAACATGTGCGTTAGAGCGAAAGACATTAATGATATCAGTATAAATGCACATGTATATTAACAT
Organism: Ambrosia trifida; assembly: GCA_028751855.1. Taxonomy (NCBI): domain Eukaryota; kingdom Viridiplantae; phylum Streptophyta; class Magnoliopsida; order Asterales; family Asteraceae; genus Ambrosia; species Ambrosia trifida. The sequence goes on from CM054122.1 coordinate 162,249,145, forward strand.
TACTTTTATCCGTAGCAACTACGTTATGCACATGTGCATTAACATTTTTAATTCACATGTATACAAAAACAATCATTAGCCACATTTTGTAACAAAATAATAATCCTAAAACTAACAATAATAAACAATTCGACTAATGAGATTCACAAAATGCACACATAAAAACAATCATTAGCCACATTCTGTAACAAAATAATAATCTTAAAACTAACAAAAGCACATCTATATTGCTCTAACTTCTTAGTTATTTCATAAACTGTTGCTAATAATAATATCCATAATACAAAAAACACATCATTTCTTTATATTATGCTATCAAGGCCCTAATTGCAACTAAATAAACATACATGCTACAAAACACTCACAAACAGATACATAAATAGGCATATAGAAACCTAGGGTTACATTAAACACTAATGAGTAAACAAAAACAATCCTAAATCTGAACAAACATAGCTAATACCCCTTGTTTGCTAATAATTTTGCACGTGTTTAATCTTAACCGACTTACATTATCGATGAACACCATGATCAGTTCACATGATACTTTATACAAAGACGAAACAACAATGAAGAGTATAGTAACCTACAAAAATGAATAATAATAATAATAATAATAATCTATTCAGGCAGATACTGATTCAAAAACCTTAACCTCAAACAAGCAGATTTGATTTAAACGAACTGTTAAAAGTCCTGACAACGAACGACAATATACTCTGTTTGACTACGTCTCTGCATCCTTTACCGAATTCAACCATCATCTTCATAAACTAAAAAAATATCTCACTGTTAAACCACAACACTTCAATCCAATCCAATCAAACAATCCACTCAAAAGTCATACCTGCATATTATTATTATCATTATCATTATTATTATTATTATTATTATTATTATTATTATTATTATTATTATTATTATTATAACCAAAACAGATCAAAACAAACAAATTAAAAGCATTCTCACCGAGATGAAACTTATGACCACAATGAAGCTTCGCAATGGACCTATCACCATCATCGATGACTAAATCGAGACAGATCAAGCAAGGAACAGATGACGAACAGCCTAACGAGGTGACGGTGGATAATCGGCGGTAACGGCATTGATGACGTCAGAAATTGTTGAAGAAAGCATGATTGTGAGTAGAATTGTTGTTACATTGAAATGAATTAGTTAAAAAGATTGTAAGAGATAATATGAAGATTGTTGTTGTTGTTGTTATTATTATTATTATTATTATTATTATTATTATTATTATTATTATTATTATTATTATTATTATTATTATTATTATTATTATTATTATTAGTTATGAATATGGTTGGTATGAAGATGATAGGTTATTATATGGTGGTGGTGTGTTTGGGGAGGAGTAGGTGGAAGACGAGAGTGATATGGTTTTTTTTTTTAATCAAGCTATATATTTACAATAATACCCTCTGTTCACATTGGTTCTTTGGTTCTCTCCCTAAAGTTGGTTCTCGCATGATCCCTACCCTATATATATATATATATATATATATATATAGTGTGTGTAAGTATATGAAGAAAACCAACTTTATAGTGTAAACCATGAAAACCTATCATGTGGTTGTTATTGTGCCACATCACCTAAAGAAAAAATGTTATTATATTGTATTCAAGGGCACTCAAGTAATTTCCCCTCTTGTCACTTCACCCATCAAAGTTCCATCATCTCTCTACATTTCTCTTTATTTCTTTTCTTTAAATCTCTCTTTCTCTCTCATTTTCATTTTTCAAACCCAAATTCAAGTTTGAATCTCTTTCTCTTTATCAAAATCCAGATTTCAAAATCATATTCTTCAAATTTGAATTTCATAAACCCAATACACATACCCATTTCCCTCTATTCTCCTCATTATCATCTAAAGCTCTTATAACCTTCATCTCCTTCTCATCTTAATATGGAATTTAATATATCATCTGAACATCAGACGATGATAGGGTGAAACAACACCTAGTCAACAGTAATATTCATCGTCTTTGTTGTTTCTAGATCCTTTCTTGGACGGCGAATCTTGAGGCATCCAACAAGGGTATGTAGTAAATTTTTAATTGGATTGTATGTTGGAAAGATTTGTGATCTGAACTAAGTCAGTTATAGATCGATAGATAGTTAGTTTTTTAATTATAAGTTGGATTGATTTATTGTTTCTCAAATTCTTTAATTTAATTTGTTTTTGATTATAAGTAAGATCTCCAAATTCTTTAATTTATGTTTTTCTTCTTCTGATGTATTAGTGGAAGGATTGAAACCATGTTTTCCTTTTGTTGCTGATGTAATAGGGGGAGGATTGAAACCATGGTTAATGTATGGAAGGTAATTATAATGTCTTTTGTGTTTTGGATATATGCACTCCATGTGATTGATGAAATGCCTGATTGGGTTAACATGTGTTACTTCTGTTACTTCTGTTTAATATGTTTGATGAAATGCCTGACTGGGTTAACATGTGTTATTCTGTTAGTATGTTAGAAGTTAATAGTGAATATATGGAAGGTAGTTATAAGGTCTTTTGTGTTTTGGATATATGGATGTCTATTTAAAGTTAATGGTGAATGTATGGAAGGTAATTATAATGTCTTTTTGTGTTTTGGATATATGCACTCAATGTGTTTGATGAAATGCATGACTGGGTTAACATGTGTTATTTTTGTTAGTATGTTAGAAGTTAATGGTGAATGTATGGAAGGTAGTTATAAGGATTTTGTGTTTTGGATATATGGATGTCCATTTAAAGTTAATAGTGAATGTATGGAAGGTAATTATAAAGTATTTTTATGTTTTGGATATATGCACTGCATGTGTTTGATGAAATGCCTAACTGGGTTAACATGTGTTACTTCTGTTAGTATGTTTAGAAGTTAGTGGTGAGTGTATGAGAAGTTAGTTATAATATCTTTTGTGTTTTGGATAAATGGATGTCCATTTAAAGTTAATGGTGAATGTATGGAAGGTAATTATAATGTCTTTTGTGTTTTGGATATATGAACTCCATGTGTATGATGAAATGCATGACTGGGTTAACATGTGTTACTTCTGTTAGTATGTTTAGATGATGAGTTGGTCACACCGTTTAACACCTCATCTATTGTTTTGCAGTTGATAACGAAGATCCCCCACCGGTTATGTTAACATACGAAGTCCAAGGAATCCGAGAAAAATATGTAGAAAACCTTTTGAATAACGTCTTCTTTTTGGTATTCAAGTTATAGAATTACTAGATTTATTTTATTAAAGTGGTCAGTAGTTTGTAATGATACTTTGTAATAACGCATGTTAATAGTTTGTATGCTTTATTTCTCAGTAAACTTATTAAGTTAAAGTGGTCAATAGTTTGTAATAATACTTTGTAATAATGTGGGTTACCAAATAACACGTGTTAACCTCTCATGCAAAATTAACACATGTTAGCCATTCCATGCAGTTCATTTGAATTCTTGGGTAGGTTTATCTCTTTTCTCAATAATTTGTAATGATAGTTTGTAATAACATGTGTTAATAGTTTGTATGCTTTTTATTTCCTAGTAAACTTATGAAGTGAAAACTATAGTGGTAAGCAAGATAGGGTAACATATGTTAACAACAGGCAACTCATAGATACCTTTGATGCAATCTTTTTTTCATAATTTTTTGATTCACCAGAAAGATGGGAAGGCATGTGAGATGGGATAACACATGTTACAAAAACTTCATTTGTGCCTAGTAAACTTCTACTATTTTGGTGAAATATTCTGCCTTAACATGTGATGTATAAATATCAAATATTTATATAACCCTATAATGGATGGTTGGTGTTTGTTTCCGTATGTGGTCCACTGTTAAACATATGTTATTCCTAACACATGTTATCTTATCATGTGTTAACATGTGTTACCCCTAACATGTGTTATCACATCTCGCATACCCTCCCATCTTCTTTTAGAATCGAAGAATTATAATAGGACATCCATAAAAGGGTTTGAAAATGGCGACGCAGTCAATCAAAACATACAAAAAGAGGGTAAGAGCAGACAGATAAAAGGGACAACAAAAAAACTAACATGTGTTAAATGTTGCCACATGATAAGATAAGGTTCAGGCCAATAATATGTACCAACCAGTAACATGACTCATGCATTACTAATAGGAACTTAAATCAAAAGGGGACACCAAAGTCAGGCCACATAGTTTTTGTCCATCATGTGTTAACATGTGTTATTCCTAACATGTGTTATCCTATCTCATATGACCTACCATGTTTTTTGGGAATCAAAATAAACTGTACCAGGAGTTTGACTTACCATTGCAATAGAACATCCATAAAAATAAACTAACATGTGTTAAATGTTGTCCCATGATAAGATAAGGTTCAGGCCATTAATATGTACCAACCAGTAACCTAACTCATGCATTACTAATAGGGAGTTACTAATAAGAACTTAAATCAAAAGGAGACACCAAAGTCATGCCATATAGCTTTTATCCCATCATGTGTTAACATGTGTTATTCCTAACATGTTTATCCCATCTCATATGACCTCCCATGTTTTTTGGGAATCAAAATAAACTATACCAGGAGTTTGACTTACCATTACAATAGAACATCCATAAAATAAACTAACATGTGTTAAATGTTGTCACACGATTATATAAGTTTCAAACAAAATTTCAATTTCCACTTCATAAGTTTATGAAAAAATAAAGCATACAAACTATTAACACATGTTATTACAAAGTATCATTAAAAACTATTGACCATTTTAACAAACTAAATATAGTAATTCTATACATTGAGTACCAAAAAGAAAACGTTATTCAAAAGTTTTTCTACATAATTTTCTCGGCTTCCTTGGACTTCATATGTTAACATAACCGGTGGGGGTCTTCATTATCAACTGCAAAACAATAGATAAGGTGTTAACTGTTGTGACGAACTCATCATCTAAACAAACTAACAGAAGTAACACATGTTGACCCAGCCAGGCATTTTCATCAAACACATGGAGTGCATATATTCAAAACATAAAAGACATTACAATTACCTTCCATACATTCACCATTAATTTTAAATGGACATCTATATATCCAAAACACAAGAAACCTGATAACTACCTTCCATACATTCACCATTTCTAACACACTAACAGAAGTAACACATGTTAACTCAGTCAGACATTTCAGCAAACACATGGAGTGCATATATCCAAAACACAAAGGACCTTATAACTACCTTCCATACATTCACCATTAACTTCTAACATACTAACAGAAGTAACACATGCTAACCCAATCAGGCATTTCATCAAACACATGGAGTGCATATATCCAAAGACAAAAGACATTATAACTACCTTCCATACATTCACCATTAAGTTCTAACTTACTAACAGAAGTAACACATGTTAACCCAATCAGGCATTTCATCAAACACATGGAGTGCACATATCCAAAACACAAAAGACATTATACACAACCCTTTTTCTTTAAACAATATAAACCCTTTTTCAGCAAACAACACAACACAAAGTAAGATAAACCCAAATGATCCTTTCTGAGACACTATTAACGAGGTTCTACATATTAACAACACTATTAATAGGGTTTTTATATTTTTTATAGAAAGTTGTTACCTTTTAGATAATCGCCGGCGTTTATTGGCTGATAACTCTATGAATGCCGATTTCATGCCTGCAAATGCTGGAGAAACAGTGACGGTTGTGATTGTCACTAGAACCACCATAACCACTACCCGTCACTTGCTTCCGTCACCCATAACCACTATCCATTAGATTGGGTTCTTGTTTGGAGAAACAGAGGAAGGTGTTGTGTTGTTTGGAGAGACAGAGGAAGGTTGTGAGATGACACGATTGGGTTCTTGTTTGGAGAGATAGAGGGAGGTGTTGTGTTATGAGAAATGAGAAGAAATGAGAGAGAGAGGATAGTGTTGTAATTTGGGTGGATGAGAGAAAGAGAGAGAGTGTGTGACATGACTATTGATAGATAGAGAGAGAGTGTTATTATAATAATATAATCTTCATAAAGCAACTTTACCTTTCTACCCTTATGTGTACTTTATCAATTATAAAAATATTATTTCAAACAAAAAAGTCTTCAAATTGATCTCATCCATTGATCCAATGAAATGGATGGCTAGGATAGAGTTTTCATGGTTTCCACTCTAAGAGTGGGTTTTCATAATATCCATCCCCTATATATATATATATATATATATATATATATATATATACACACACACACACACACACTTCCTAGCTATTATTATTATTATTATTACTATTATTACTATTATTATTATAATTATTTTTATTATTATTATTATTATTATTATTATTATTATTATTATTATAAACAAATCTCTGCCATAAGTAATCATATTCTAATATAAAAAACGGTAATTAGGTCGGGTATCACCTAATCCCAGGCTCGACCCAAACCCATATTTTTTTAAACTAATTCCAAACCTGACACAATACCTGTCGGGTTACAAAAAATAGTCGTTCTTTTTCTCCGTTTTTTATATAGCACTATGGTACTCGTTGGAAAGATAATAAAACGCTTGTTAATTTGGTGTAATTTTTTTATTTAAAAAATCCCGTATATAAAAGATGTTAACGTTTAAAAGTTATAAGAGGAAACATGAGAGAGAAAATAATAAAGTTTTAATATTTATATTTAGTAAATTAGGTATTTAATAAATTATGTTAAATCATATTTAAATCATATTTATTCTTTTTTTAATTGGTTTAGAGTTGCCACATTACATCCTATGTGTCATCTCTCAAAAGAGGGGTTTTTTCCTATAATGGTGTTTAGGGGAAAAGTATTTACCATTTTGGTGTTCTTTAAAAACTATTTACCAAATTAGTGTTTTCATTTACTTTTTATTACTTTTTAATTGGCTCATTCATTTATGTAAACAAAAATTTAAAAAAAAAAGGCAGAAATTCGTTGGCTTCATTTTTTCTTTTAATATACATTGTTTTCTCATTTTATTCAATTCATCTTATGTTTGTATTTTATTTTATTTTATAAAACCAAGCCAATTCTAGTGTTTTTTTATCTTTATTTTATTTATTACCAACACAGTATATATCATTTTTTTTCGATTAAACCATATCTAACACTCTAACAGAGACTATATGATCCATCTCAAATAAATTTAGACAATGAAATAGCAAGGATAACAAAGTTAATCAAACATTCATCATCATACTCAGTTAATCTCACCTATAGCAAAGCAAAGCTAAGGTAGGGTCTGAGGAGGGTAAGATGTAGACAACCTTACCTCTACCCCTAAGAATAGAGAGGCTGCTTCCAGTGAGACCCCCGGCTCGATGTGGTTTGGTATCAAGCCTTGGACATAAGGCATAGAACACTTAGCAATCGGGACAAACTCGATCAGTGCATGTACCCCTTTGTCTTTTGGCTATCCACGCCACCACATGATGCATGATTAACCGTCCGTCGTTTTTAACGTTATTTTCACGAAATTAGTAAAATAACGTTAAAACTAGTACAATTTTACTTTTTCCCCTAAGGATCACACATATATACATTATATGTGCACACCGTAAGTGGGGCGTAAAACTAATCAAACTTTAAAAATGTCAATTATAAATGAAAACAAACATGTCAAATAAATTCGAGTATCTCAATGTCAAACAAAGTAAAAAAGCGTGTAAAAAATCCAACTTTACTCTGAAGTCACAAACAAACAAATTGTCAATGTTGTAAAATATTAACAATCGATGGTATACAAATCCTTATTTTAATGCAAGCAATTGAATGGTTAAAAGCAACAAAAGTGGCAAACCTGTTTCATTGTCTTCAATACGCATTCAAAAAATATTTTTTCAAATGGCTTTAATAAAATATTTTTCAAATCGATCGAAGTTGATTGCAAATTAAGGATGGTATTCTATGGCTTTGATGAGGGCACATAATACCTTTTTTTTATTCTAGTATATTAAGGAGTAAAAAAAATAAGGAAAACACTAATTTGGTAAATAGTTTTTAAAGAGCACTAAAATGGTAAATAGGTTTCCCCTAAACACCATTATGGGAAAAAGCTCCTCAAAAGAGAGATTGCCTAATATTATGACATGTCATAAAAAATGCTTTGGTTTATTATATATTAGATTATATCCCGGGAGCGTCCCGGGTTGAGAAATCTAATTTGAAATATCAATTTTACATCTGAAATAGACTGATGCGTTTTACAGTTACATGCAGGAAAGCTTCAGGTAGCACTTAACCTAAAACAATTAACAATGTATCTGTAATGTTAGTGCATAACATTAAACAATGTATAACTCTAATATTAAAACCTAACCTAAAACAATGTACAACTCCAATGCTAACACATATTGTAAATAAAATTCATATTTACTGGTTTGAACATAACTAATGACTTGCCTATACATGATTAATTAATAACCTGAACACTTTGTGGTTTTGTTCAGTGTTTTTTTCCTGTATGAACAAAACCACACAAAAAAATAGTCGTTTTTTCTCCGTTTTTTTATATAGCACTATGGTACCCGTTGGAAAGATAATAAAACGCTCGTTAATTTAGTGTAATTTTTTCTTTAAAAAATCTCGTATATAAAAGATATTAACGTTTAAAAGTTATGCGAGGAAACATGAGAGATAAAATAATAAAGGTTTAATATTTAGATTTAGTAAATTAGGTATTTAATACATTAGGTTAAAGATTATAATAGATTAGGTTAAATCATATTTATTTCTTTTTTTTAATTGGTTTAGAGTTGTCACATCACATCATATGTGGCATCTCTCAAAGGAGATATTGCATAAGAGTATGACATGTAGGGGCTGTTTGGTAGCCTCTTAATGAGGCTCTTAACCATTCAGTGCTGAATGATTCAGCATTCAGCGCGTTTGTTTCAGCTTCTGAATGGAATTGTTAAGTCTGAATCATTAAGATTTGAGATGTTGCTGAACCATTAAGCACTGAACTATTAAGCACTGAACTGGACTGAACCTCAATGAGGCTCTCCTACCAATGTGGGACAAGAAAACAAACCATTAAGAGGTCCGCTTAATGATTCAGCGCTTAACCATTCAGACCTTTTAACCATTCAGGCCTCTTAATAATTCAGCACTTAATCAACCAAACAGCCCCATAGAATTAATCCCTTTGCAATATATATATAGTTTTTTTAAAATTTTATTTTCTTTTTTTAAATAAAATCTATATCTATATTATCTTATAATTTCAAATATGTTAATTAATATATTTTCCTTATTTTCCTCTCACATTTTTAAATGTTAATTATTATTTTAAAATTTCAAATATTTTAATTAATATTTTTATCTTTATTTTTTTTTTCACTCACAATTTTTAATCGTTAGTAACTTTTATGTATGACATTTTTTTTGGAAAAAAAATTACACCAAATTAACGATCGCTTTATTATTTTTCCGACGAACACCATAGTGCTATACAAAAAACGAAAAAAAAATGTTTTTTAGTGAGTTTTTGTTCATGCAGAAAAATAATACATGTGTTTAGGTGATTTATTAATCATATATAGGCAAGTACTAATCGTGTTATGATAGTATATATGTTTTTAAATCTACTATTACATATATGAATTACCCATGTTCATGTGCTATAAAAATATGCTTAGTATTAAAAGAGGTTGAGATTTTTTTAATCTGCTGGGAACGCAGCATGGAGCCCCTTTTCGTAGTATAAACATTAGAACAACTTTCTTTAGCATTAAAAGTGGTTAAGACTGTTTACTTCTTTTATCCTTTTTTTTATTAAGTCATATTAGATTTTTTAACCCGGGGCACTCTCGGGGTAATCAGCTAGTAGTATATAGGCGGAATTTTAAATCGATTATGTATTAGTGTATGTTTGGCTCTCCTTATTTGGCCTCCTTAGACTATAAGAGGTGTGGTCTCGGGGGCATGGCTCAGGGTGATGAGCTGACTTCGACACCGAGGATCAACACCGCCTCCCCCCCCCCCCCCTCCCCGATTGTTTTTCGGGGAAGTCGGGGAGTTATCACCTAATGCACCGAACCATTTCATTGGTTATTCTTTTATTATTATTATTATTTTAAATGAACGGGAAGGAGGGGGAACCATTTCCTTGGTTTGGGGGAGGGAAGAGGGAAAATGATGTGACGCTGATGTGGCATTTTGGGGAGTTGAGGGAAGAGGGCACCACACCAAATAGTCTTATAACTTATTGACTTAATTAAAAAGAAGATAAGGAGAAAATATTGTTTGGTTAATTGGTTGAAAAGGAGGTTTTTTTAGGTTGAAACGGAGGTTTTTGTAGGTTGAAAAGGAGATAAGTTATAAGTTAGAATTTGTAACTTTTTGATTAAGTAGATAAGGAGATAGAAAAAGGAGATAAGGAGTAGGAGAGCCAAGCATGGCCATAGAATATGTTCAATTATTGCTTTATCCTTTCTATATCAAGTTTCGATAAAACTTGTTTGGATATTATTGCCATATAGGAGTTAGGACGTGTTTCTATTACAAAATTGTAATTGTCGATCGCTTTTAATATAATTTATATTTATGAGAAAAGAAATTAAAAACACAAAGTTAGCATACATGTTCTAAAGACAAGGAACGGTTGATAGAAAATTGGGATCTATATCGATCACACTACAATAAAACTGAGCATTAGCGGAGACAGGAAGTCGCTGTTATTAGTGACACGAGTTGCCGCTAAAGGTATTTCTTAGGATCTGAGTTTGATTGTTTTAATTTGTTTTAAGTAGAATGAGAAATGAATGAAGTAATATATATGGTAAGTGCAGCGGAATAATAAACTATAATCAAAACAAAAGGAATAAATGTTTTCTTAATCGAATGCTTTCATTATATTGAAAGATTACAATCAATTACAAGTACTCCCCCTCAGCCTGATCACTCTGTGATTGTTTGTCTGAGAGAATGTTGTGAGTGACCAATAGAACAATACAAGCACTGTTCTATTTATAGACAAATCTAAACCACTGGTGACCTAGGCTGACGTCACCTAAGATAGTGACCTCTAACAGAATAACAACATAAAACATCTGTCCTATGCAAACTACTGTTATATTACAAAACACTATAAGGTAAACTACTGTTGAGGAAAACTCTGATGTTCTTGTATCATCTGTTGGAGCCTAAGTGTTGTTGGCTCCAACAGACCTTTAGTCTTCAACACTTGATCAGCAGTTGTTCTCTATCAGACCTTTGGTCAGCAGTTGTTCTCTATCAGTTGTTATCCAGCAGTCCTTTGTAGCAGCAGTTGTCATAGCAGTTGTTTGGGTGGATCAGTTGTTAGGGTCAACAGTCTTTTGGGAAGAGTATGTTGTAAAGGCTGTTTATTTATGTGGATCAACTGTTAGTATATTTTGGCTTTTCAATCATCTGTTTTTCTTCAGGTCAGCAGACCCAACAATATTAGGGTGGATGGGGTGGTTAGTGATTTCCTCACACTGTCACACCATCACATCCAATCCATTTGTACCACCTCATTTCACCCCACTCATCACATTTCATCACTAATTTCGCTGGGTGGTCATCACACCCATCACATTTTTTTTATTGTTCCATCGTTGACGAAGTAGAAGACGACCAATATGGCCCTCTATTTCATCACAGAAAACAGAGACGAGGCTAAACAATCATATAACAAATCATTGGAGCTGAGGAAGATGATGTTGGTGAGCTGAATGCTCCCCTGGTTTCATCACAGAAAGCAGAGATGACCAATGTGGTCCCGAAGGTCAATTTTTTTTCCCGCCAAAAAAAAATCGAGCTGAGGAGGATGATGGTGATGACTGAGGAGGACATGAGCTAAGGAGGATGATGATGGTGGTGGTGAGCTACGGGATGTTTTTTAGAACTCAATTACTTTTCCACCGTGAGGGTGGTCACAAGATTTCCATCACATCCCGTGATAAAAATGGTGGGGGCGGCGGTCGTGATGGTCACGACCATCATGGAGTGACCATCACGGATCACGCCTCCCACCCTTATCGGCGATACGTCGCCACTTTTGCTCGTGCCGCTAATACTTATTACAAAACAAAACATAGATTGAAACATAACATATTAACCTAAAAGTTAGTTAAGCTGTGTATGTCTAGTTTGGTAGACATATATATATATATATATATATATATATATATATATATATATTGAACGGCCAACTAAACAACGTCGGGTACTTTGTACGCGGCCCCCAGTGGCAAAGACAGGGGCACAGCCCGGCCCACCCCGGACGCACGAAGCCCCTAGCCCGCCTGACAGCCCGCTTTCAGGCAAAACCCGACCCACATACCCGTCCGAAGGCACGACAATAGTGAACCGGTAAAACCTGGCGAGATCAGGACTCGAACTCATGACCATAGGCCATGAGTCATCCATCATTCTCATTATATCCTTCATGGGAATCGAACCTGAGATCTCAAGAGAGATCCCTGGTCCATTCACCAACTGAGCTACCTGTGAAGGACTTAGTAAACATATATTAAAACATAACTTTGAATCATTATAATAGGGTGATACTATTTGGACACCCCAAAAATTATTTGGACACCCTAGGTATGTAACATTACGCATTAAAAACTTGTACGTTACACGTTCGCATTTAATAAAACGTCAAGTTTTCATCTTATATTCGCATTCAATTATTTTGTCGCGATTGTGGAACCCTAATACTATATATATATTATAATATATGTGTGTTGGTTTGTATTTATATCAAAAAATAATAAAATGCTTTGGCCGGGGTTCGAACCCGCGCCAAAGCCAATCACACACACATGCACGACCAACTGGGCTGGACCATCTTTTTGGAAATAACCCGGACACACTTTATATTTATATACATTTTAAAAACCTTCACAGTTGACAAGAATGTCAACTGTGGGTTAGCTTGATGATCAATCCAACGAATTAACTCGTAATTGATCTATTATTGGTAAATTTGTGAGATTATCGGCCTTGTGTAACACGATTACACGTCAATTACACGTCAATCGTTGACCAATTGATTCAATTATACGCGTATGTTATTAAACGGGGTCAAACCTTCCAATTAACCTTAACCCTTAAACCTCAGTATAAATAGATGATCTGCGAACCTTGTATACTCGCTCACAACTCTCTCTCAACCTCCAATTCTCTCTGATTCACACTGAATATTATAATCTTGTCCATCGTTTGACTTTTGCTTTGACCTGACGATCATACGTATATCATCACTGTGAGCCTTCGTTTTTTTGTGGGTTTTATTCATCGGCGATCAACCAACAAAAGCCCCAACATTAATCGGGCTCATGTTGGCTGATTTGCCCTATTGCAAATTCTAGGGTTCGTTTGTTTAGATTTGGGGATAAACTGTTTGGGCACAGTGTATATATTAATTATTAACCAGAGGATATCACAACCACTGGCCTAGGCCAAGTGGTTGTGACCTGGGTTTGACACAGAAGGGAACCGGGTTCGAGTCCCGGCTCTAACCTTTGTTTTTGTTCTTTTCTTTTCTTTTTAACAAACAATTATATATATATATATATTAAACCTTTTAATCTTTTAAATTCATTTTAAAATATCAAAACTATTTTATAAATTCTAAAAAAATTATATTTGTTTAATCTGAGATAAAAGTTTTATTTACAATTTTTATTTTTCAGAAATTCATTTATTTAATATTTATAATAATTAAATCATTTTTATACTATTATATTTATAAAAATCCATTTATATATCAAAACAATTTTATTAAATGCTCCAAAATTTATCCTGACTTTTTATAAAGTCAAACTTTACTGAAATAATTTTTAATTCAGTAAAATCATTTATTTTATATTTTTAATCAATTTTTGTTAGATTTAATCATAATTAAATCATATTAAATCCAATTTTCATCATTTTTGCACCAAAATTTTATACAAATTATTTTTAATTATTTAGAGCAGAAATATGATTTTTAAAATTTAAATTCTTTAATTTTAGTATTTTTGGATATTAAAGTTAAATATTGGCTATTTACAAATAAATAGATTTAAAAATCTATTTTAAATGAAATAATTTTATAAAAATTATTTTTATGCTTCAAACACTTTAATGTGCACATTCAAAATCCAAATTTTATAAAAAGACTTTCTTTCATTAATAATCAAATTTTCCTTTATTAATTAACATTTTAATTTAAATTCAACAATTGATTATCCCCAAATCAAAACTCTAGGATACACTTATTAGTTAATTAGACTTAGACTTATTATATATTACCTTATTATAGGGTGATATTTGGAATCATTTTGGGCAACACAATTATTTCATCTTTTCAACAAGTTTAACATTTGCTAAGGTGAGTTTTACATAGCCCCTTTTATTTATCACCATTTTTGGGGTGAAACATGTTATAACATTATCATTGCAATTCAATCATCAATGTGTCTATGTGTTTTCTATGTTGCATTATGTCTTGAGCATGATTAGAGTAAGCACCATTCTAGCATAATCATTAACTCCGTACAAGCCGACGGTATACATTGATAGATCTATTGGACTGACAATCCCACCCGGATACGTGCCTCCTACAAAGGTTACGTGGGTGTTTGTTATCGCATAACATATTCATTTGGACCATAAGTGTATGGTATGTATCATTTTATAACAGTCAACAGGGTTGATTATGCACTCGATTTATTTCTAGTATGTTCTCACATATGGGCTAGATTAACATGACACATGAATTGCACAACATTTTATTCATTTTATTATCAAAAACCTATGTAATTCTCACCAACTTATGTTGACCCAAAATACTTTCAAAATTAACATGTTTCAGGTAACAATGAAGCTGAGGCTTGAGTTAGCATGAGGATTTTACTTGAAGTTATTTGAAGTTATTGAAGTTGCTATTTGATATTATGTATTTGAATTCTTAGACATTATTTCACATTTTGGATATTATGTTTTAAAATTTATATTATACCATGTGCTACTGAAAACAATCATCAATACGTGGCACCCCGATGTTTCCGCCATCGGTTGGGGTGTTACAGATTGGTATCAGAGCCTTGGTTATAGGGAATTAGGTTATTAGAAATAATCTAGACTATAACCTTAGGGACTTAAACAGTACTTGCTTCTCCTACTTGTAACCCTAATTGCTTCCCTAATCCTATCCTTATCCTATGCCTTATAACCCTAAACCTACATGTGACTACTCTTATTTGTCTGCTGCAATCCTGATCCACCATTAGATTTATAGGACAAAATCCTCAGGTTTAACCTGAACCCCCTTGAGATCTCGTCGAAGTTCTAGATTTTAATAACGAACACGTGCAATCTGGAAGGGTGAACGCCTGTATTCTGAGTCTTCTGTCTAGGCTGGCATTGCGCATATATCCCAATCAGACGAGGGACCCGGATGCCTACCTGGGAATTCTCGGGATGAGTGTTCACTTATAGGCTAAAGCATGTCTTCATATGTTATTAGAATTTAGAATCTTTGATAAGTCAACGTTTTCGTTTATTCGTTTTAATTAATGAATAAATGATTACACTCCTTATATAAACTCTCATTCATTTCATTGTGTCTATTACAGATCATGCCTCCTCGTCGCAGCACTCGCAACAACAATGGTGAGAACCACGAAGAAGGTGGTGATAACCATAACCACAACCATGACCAAGTTCCTAACCACAACAACAATGGGGTCGATGCTCAACTGGCTGCGATCATTTCTCAACAAATGGCGCAGCAAATCGCAACTCTGGTTCCCAATTTACTTGCTCAGGTCATCCAATTGAACGGCAACGGGAATGGTCACAACGGGAACGGGAATGGCAATGGCAATGGTAATGGACCCCAAGCTTGCACCCTTAAGCATTTCAACTCTTGTAACCCTCCAAAGTTCAGCGGTGAAGAAGGAGCTACTGGACTTCTCCAATGGTTTGAGGGTATTGAGAATACCTTCATCAACAGTGAGTGCCCCAACAATTTCAAGGTTCGTTACGCCATGAGTGTTCTCCATAAACGAGCACTCACTTGGTGGAATGAAGAAAAGCGTACTCGTGGGGCCGAGGTTGCTCTTGCTATGACATGGGACCAAGTCAAAGAGATCATG
Organism: Ambrosia trifida; assembly: GCA_028751855.1. Classification (NCBI taxonomy): domain Eukaryota; kingdom Viridiplantae; phylum Streptophyta; class Magnoliopsida; order Asterales; family Asteraceae; genus Ambrosia; species Ambrosia trifida. The sequence goes on from CM054122.1 coordinate 162,265,303, forward strand.
AAAGAGGAGTTCTGTCCTCACAATGAAGTTAAAAAGCTTGAGGATGAGTTCCACACCTTAGCTCAAGATAGTGGGGAAAACCTTGCCTACAACACCCGCTTTCATGAGCTTAGCTTATTGTTGCCACACAAGGTTACTCCTCTGCCGGTAGCCATCGAGAAGTACATCGGTGGTCTGCCCATGCAAATCCAAGACACCGTTTGGGGTAGAAATCCTGCAACTCTGGAAGAGGCCAAACGTCTAGCGGCCACTCTTACTGATAATCACGTGAAGAACGGTACTCTCGTTCGCAAGGGCACTAAGAAGACTGTTGCCAAAGACACTCCACAGCCTGCAATTGAAGTCAAGCCTGAGACCTCAAGCAACAAAAAGCGCAAGGCTAGAAACTATATGGTTGCTGCTACTCCACCTGCTGCCCAAAACCCAGCCAAGAAACCATACACCGGACCTCACCCTTTGTGCAACACTTGCAAGTACCACCATCCCACGCAGGTGCCATGTCGATTTTGTACTAAGTGTCAAAGATATGGTCACCTGGTGAACGTCTGTCGATCTCCTGCTACCCAAGACAACAACAACCCAGCTCCCAACCAACAAAACAACAGGCCTACTCGTGGTCAATGCTACGAGTGTGGTAACCCTAATCACTACATCAACAACTGCCCTAACCGTAACCGTAACCAAAACCAAAATCAGAACCAAAACCAAAACCAGAACCGCAACCAGAACCAAGGTGCTCGAGGTCGCGCCTACAATCTCAACGCTAACCAGGCTCGTGACAACAACGAAGTGGTGAATGGTACGTTTCTCATTAATAACCACTATGCATCCATATTATTTGATTCAGGAGCTGATAAGTCATTCGTGTCACTGAAGTTTGAACCTTTACTTAACTTACCCCACACTAATCTAGAAGACCCTTTCCTGGTAGAGGTAGCTAACGGGAAGTCTATTTCGATCGACTCTATTATTCGTAACTGCTTGTTGAATCTCGATGATCATACCTTCCCTATCGATCTCATCCCCATGCATCTTGGTAGTTTTGATGTTATAGTAGGCATGGACTGGTTGTCAACTCATCGTGCCGAAATTCTGTGCTTCGAGAAAGTCATACGCATTCCTCTCGAATCTGGTGAGATTTTGAAGATCTATGGTGAGAAACCCTGTGGTGAGCTTAAGCTTATGTCTTGTACTACTGCCCAAAAGTACTTACGAAAGGGGTATACAGCCTTCTTAGCTAACGTGATAGAGAAGAAGGACAAAGGCAAAAGTATCCAAGACATTCCTATTATTCGAGACTATCCTGAAGTCTTTCCAGAGGATTTACCTGGTTTGCCTCCTGCTCGACAAGTGGAGTTTCGTATTGATCTTGTTCCTGGTGCTAATCCTATCGCTAAATCTCCTTATCGTCTTGCACCCTCTGAGATGCAAGAACTTGCCAGTCAATTACAGGAACTTTCTGATAAAGGGTTCATTCGCCCTAGTTCTTCTCCATGGGGAGCCCCTGTCTTATTCGTTAAAAAGAAGGATGGTTCTCTTCGGATGTGTATTGACTACCGTGAACTCAACAAACTCACCATCAAGAATCATTATCCACTTCCTAGGATTGACGATCTCTTCGATCAACTTCAAGGAGCAACCCACTTCTCGAAGATTGATCTCCGTTCTGGTTATCATCAGCTTAGAGTCCACGATGAAGATATTCCCAAGACAGCTTTTCGCACTCGCTACGGTCACTATGAATTCATGGTTATGCCTTTTGGGTTGACCAATGCTCCCGCAGTATTTATGGATTTGATGAATCGGGTTTGTAGACCCTATCTCGACAAATTCGTGATTGTTTTCATCGATGATATTTTGATTTACTCTAAATCAAAATCCGATCACGAGCAACATCTTCACTCTATCTTGAGTCTCCTAAAGAAAGAACAACTGTACGCCAAGTTCTCAAAATGTGAATTTTGGCTTAAGGAAGTTCAATTTTTGGGACATGTCATTGATATGAACGGAATTCATGTTGATCCTGCAAAGATCGAAGCTGTGAAGAATTGGAGTGTTCCTACCACTCCAACGGAAGTCCGTTCTTTTCTTGGGTTGGCTGGTTATTATCGTCGATTCATCGCCAATTTCTCCAAGATCGCTGTTCCTCTCACTACCTTAACTCATAAGGGTAAACCCTATGAGTGGGGACCTAAGCAAGAGGAAGCATTCGAAACTCTTAAGCTGAAACTTTGTGAAGCTCCTATCTTATCTCTACCTGATGGTAATGATGATTTCGTGGTCTACTGTGATGCATCAAACCAAGGTCTTGGTTGTGTTCTCATGCAACGAGGAAAGGTTATTGCTTATGCGTCTCGACAACTCAAGACTCACGAGAAAAATTATACCACCCATGATCTTGAATTGGGCGCTGTCGTCTTTGCACTCAAGATTTGGAGACATTATCTTTATGGGACCAAATGTGTGGTGTTCACGGACCACAAAAGTCTCCAACATGTCTTCGATCAAAAGAATCTTAACATGAGGCAACGACGTTGGGTTGAATTACTTAACGACTATGATTGCGAAATTCGCTACCACCCTGGCAAGGCGAATGTTGTGGCTGACGCACTTAGTCGTAAAGAACGTGTCAAACTCCAATGTGCGAGAGTTCGTACTGATCTTCAAGATCGCATTCTCCAGGCTCAACACACATCAGTCACCCAAGGTAACATGTACGATGAAATGTCTTGTGGTGCTGAGACTCAACTTGAAACCAAACCCGATGGTCTCCTTTATTTCCTTAATCGACTGTGGATTCCCGACCGTGATGATCTTCGTACTTTTCTCATGAACGAGGCTCATAAGTCTCGTTATTCTATTCATCCTGGAGCTGACAAGATGTACCAAGATCTTCGTTATTCTTATTGGTGGCCTGGTATGAAGAAAGACTTTGCTCTTTTCGTTGCAAAATGCCTTACTTGTTCCAAGGTTAAGGCTGAACATCAACGACCATCTGGTATGCTTGAACAACAAGAGATTCCTGTCTGGAAATGGGAGAGCATAGCTATGGATTTCATCACCAAACTTCCTCGCACACCCAAAGGTTTTGACAGTATTTGGGTAATCGTCGATCGTTTGACCAAATCAGCTCACTTTCTACCTATTCGTGAGAAGTATTCTGTGGAAAAGTTGGCAAAGATGTACGTAAGTGAAATCGTATGTCGTCACGGTATACCTTTGGACATTATTTCTGATCGCGATGGTCGTTTCACCTCTCACTTTTGGGGATCTCTACAAGATGCTTTGGGTACCAAGTTGAACCTGAGCACTGCTTATCACCCTCAAACGGATGGTCAGACTGAACGAACCATCCAGACACTTGAGGACATGCTCAGGGCATGCGTCATCGATTTTGGTGGCGCATGGGATTCTCATCTTCCTTTGGTTGAGTTTTCATACAACAACAGTTATCACGCCAGCATTAACATGGCTCCTTTTGAGGCACTCTATGGTCGGAAATGTCGTTCTCCTGTCTGTTGGACTGAGGTTGGTGAAGCTCGTATTACTGGACCCGAACTAATCCAGGAAACCACAGACAAAATCCAGCTTATTCAGGATAATCTTCTCAAGGCTAGAAGTCGCCAAAAGAGTTATGCTGATAAACGTCGTAAACCCTTGGAATTTCAAGTTGGGGACCTTGTGCTACTTAAGGTATCCCCTTGGAAGGGAGTTATCCGTTTCGGTAGAAAGGGAAAACTAGCTCCTCGTTACATAGGCCCCTTCAAAATTCTTGACAGAGTTGGAAAAGTGGCTTACAAGCTTGATCTTCCACCTGAGCTAAACAATGTTCATCCGACCTTCCATGTTTCGAATCTCAAGAAATGCTTAGCAGATGAGAACCTTCATGTTCCTCTTGAGGATGTGCAAATCGATGAAAGCATGCACATTATCGAGAAACCCGTCGAGATTGTTGACACTGGAGTCAAGAAACTCAAGCGCAGTCGTATTCCGATCGTTAAGGTTCATTGGGAATCTAAACGAGGCCCAGAGTTCACTTGGGAACGTAAAGACCAGATGAAGTCGAAGTATCCACATCTTTTTCCACCAGACTCTCCAACTCCAACTTCGGGACGAAGTTCCTAAAAGTAGGGGAGACTGTAACATTACGCATTAAAAACTTGTACGTTACACGTTCGCATTTAATAAAACGTCAAGTTTTCATCTTATATTCGCATTCAATTATTTTGTCGCGATTGTGGAACCCTAATACTATATATATATATATATATATATTATAATATATGTGTGTTGGTTTGTATTTATATCAAAAAATAATAAAATGCTTTGGCCGGGGTTCGAACCCGCGCCAAAGCCAATCACACACACATGCACGACCAACTGGGCTGGACCATCTTTTTGGAAATAACCCGGACACACTTTATATTTATATACATTTTAAAAACCTTCACAGTTGACAAGAAAGTCAACTGTGGGTTAGCTTGATGATCAATCCAACGAATTAACTCGTAATTGATCTATTATTGGTAAATTTGTGAGATTATCGGCCTTGTGTAACACGATTACACGTCAATTACACGTCAATCGTTGACCAATTGATTCAATTATACGCGTATGTTATTAAACGGGGTCAAACCTTCCAATTAACCTTAACCCTTAAACCTCAGTATAAATAGATGATCTGCGAACCTTGTATACTCGCTCACAACTCTCTCTCAACCTCCAATTCTCTCTGATTCACACTGAATATTATAATCTTGTCCATCGTTTGACTTTTGCTTTGACCTGACGATCATACGTATATCATCACTGTGAGTCTTCGTTTTTTTGTGGGTTTTATTCATCGGCGATCAACCAACAAAAGCCCCAACATTAATCGGGCTCATGTTGGCTGATTTGCCCTATTGCAAATTCTAGGGTTCGTTTGTTTAGATTTGGGGATAAACTGTTTGGACACAGTGTATATATTAATTATTAACCAGAGGATATCACAACCACTGGCCTAGGCCAAGTGGTTGTGACCTGGGTTTGACACAGAAGGGAACCGGGTTCGAGTCCCGGCTCTAACCTTTCTTTTTGTTCTTTTCTTTTCTTTTTAACAAACAATTATATATATATATATATATATATATATATATATATTAAACCTTTTAATCTTTTAAATTCATTTTAAAATATCAAAACTATTTTATAAATTCTAAAAAAATTATATTTGTTTAATCTGAGATAAAAGTTTTATTTACAATTTTTATTTTTCAGAAATTCATTTATTTAATATTTATAATAATTAAATCATTTTTATACTATTATATTTATAAAAATCCATTTATATATCAAAACAATTTTATTAAATGCTCCAAAATTTATCCTGACTTTTTATAAAGTCAAACTTTACTGAAATAATTTTTAATTCAGTAAAATCATTTATTTTATATTTTTAATCAATTTTTGTTAGATTTAATCATAATTAAATCATATTAAATCCAATTTTCATCATTTTTGCACCAAAATTTTATACAAATTATTTTTAATTATTTAGAGCAGAAATATGATTTTTAAAATTTAAATTCTTTAATTTTAGTATTTTTGGATATTAAAGTTAAATATTGGCTATTTACAAATAAATAGATTTAAAAATCTATTTTAAATGAAATAATTTTATAAAAATTATTTTTATGCTTCAAACACTTTAATGTGCACATTCAAAATCCAAATTTTATAAAAAGACTTTCTTTCATTAATAATCAAATTTTCCTTTATTAATTAACATTTTAATTTAAATTCAACAATTGATTATCCCCAAATCAAAACTCTAGGATACACTTATTAGTTAATTAGACTTAGACTTATTATATATTACCTTATTATAGGGTGATATTTGGAATCATTTTGGGCAACACAATTATTTCATCTTTTCAACAAGTTTAACATTTGCTAAGGTGAGTTTTACATAGCCCCTTTTATTTATCACCATTTTTGGGGTGAAACATGTTATAACATTATCATTGCAATTCAATCATCAATGTGTCTATGTGTTTTCTATGTTGCATTATGTCTTGAGCATGATTAGAGTAAGCACCATTCTAGCATAATCATTAACTCCGTACAAGCCGACGGTATACATTGATAGATCTATTGGACTGACAATCCCACCCGGATACGTGCCTCCTACAAAGGTTACGTGGGTGTTTGTTATCGCATAACATATTCATTTGGACCATAAGTGTATGGTATGTATCATTTTATAACAGTCAACAGGGTTGATTATGCACTCGATTTATTTCTAGTATGTTCTCACATATGGGCTAGATTAACATGACACATGAATTGCACAACATTTTATTCATTTTATTATCAAAAACCTATGTAATTCTCACCAACTTATGTTGACCCAAAATACTTTCAAAATTAACATGTTTCAGGTAACAATGAAGCTGAGGCTTGAGTTAGCATGAGGATTTTACTTGAAGGTATTTGAAGTTATTGAAGTTGCTATTTGATATTATGTATTTGAATTCTTAGACATTATTTCACATTTTGGATATTATGTTTTAAAATTTATATTATACCATGTGCTACTGAAAACAATCATCAATACGTGGCACCCCGATGTTTCCGCCATCGGTTGGGGTGTTACAAGGTATGCCTCGTATAGCTCTATACGAGACATATACGCTTTATTGTCCCCCATTCAGACAACAATCTGACAAAAGAAAAACCCCTATATGCCTCGTATTGGCCAATACGATGCATATAGGGTTCACGTGTGTCCTTTTCAGTCAACTTGGCAGACCAATGATTGGTGTCATATCTCTCGTATAGACCAATACGAGGAATACTAGTACGATGTCCGGTACGATGTAACATAAAGCAACTGCCACTCGTACCCTATATTCCCCATATAGACCAATACGAGTCCTATTCAACCAAAATTGATTATTTTCTTCCTTTTCTTCTTCTTCCCTTCGTTTCTTTTTCATTTTTCAAACCGAACGTCAATTTTTCTTCTTCTCTCAATTTTATGGTGGGCTATTTTTTTTTTCTCCAAAATGGCATGGTGGGCTAATATTTTCGATTAATCCGGTATTCCTAATTCTCACGAGATGACAGGTATTCCTAATTCTGAAGCAGCGGGTATTCCTTATTCACAAGAGGTTGTGTCTGGTTACAAAAAACCATTGTTGCCAGACCTGAACGAGACGTGCTATGAACCCAATGTTGAACATTCATACGTAGGGGAAACCTACCAGAACTACGAGCACGATGGTCAGTATGCGTACGTACCGTGGTACTCTTCGTACGACCCGAGACAAAACCCGCAAGTTCGAGAAGAGCAACCCCACAACTCGCATGTTTCAGACGAGCAACCACGATGTTCTCAAGTTTCGTATGAAACTGAACAAGATTTCGTTTCCCGAAAAGATTTGGTTACGTGGGTTAAGAAAAAGGGAAAAGATAACGGTTACGTCATTGTGACCCGACGATCCAAAAAAGTTGATGATATGGAGGTGAAGGTTTGGCTAGTGTGCAACCATGGTCGCGAGCACAAGAGTATAGCCAACGAGAGGAAAACAGGCAGCCAAAAAATTGGTTGCCCTTTTCTAGTGATCGGGTTATATGATGGGAAACGTGACGCCTGGAGGGTACAGGTGAGGAATGCCGAACATAACCATGGTCTTGCTGAATATCTGGAGGGCCACGCGTATGCAAGAAGATTGTCTCCCGAACAATTAAATTTGGTGGAGGAGCTGTGGGCGCAGGAGATGGAGCCGCGTAAAATCTGGAAAACCGTAAAGGGACACTTCCCGGAGAGCATGTGTGTTTTGAAAGATATACACAATGCGTGTCAAAAGATTAGTGCTATAAAGAAACAAGGTGGATCACCCATGCAGGAGCTAGAAGACCTGCTGGTTGAGAAAAAAATACACGTATTACACTCGGGATGATCCTTTAAAAAATACGGTTGAGGATATTTTTTTTGTTCATCCTGTATTTTTCAAAATGTGGCGGGCGTTCCCGCATGTATTGTTGATCGACGCAACCTACAAGATCAACATGTACCGTTTACCGTTAGTGCAAGTTGTCGGTATGACGTCCACAAACCAGTCATTTTGTGCCGCTAATGCCATTGTTTATAAGGAACGTGAAGAAAACTTCATATGGGTCCTTGAGCATCTTAAGTCTATGTTGGAAGATTGTATGGAGCCGCGTGTTATTATAACTGACAGAGACCGGGCGCTTATGAACGCGGCTGACAAAGTTTTCCCAAATGCAAACAAATTTCTTTGCAGGTATCACATTTATCAGAATATTTCAAAACGCTGCAAGAAATCATTTACACACCCTGATTGGGAGGAATTTGCACGTTCATGGTCTACGTTATGTGAGTCTCCCACAACTCAAATATACGAATATAACATGAACAACATTTATAAAGCACTTGTTAGACATGGAAGGAAGCGTAAGTTTTTACTATTTGTTTAGGGTGTCTGAATAGATTTAAGGGTTTCCATTCTAATTATTATATATTTTGCAGATGTTTTTGATTATTTGTTTAATGAATGGCTGGACCAATACCATGAGAAATTTGTATCTGCCTGGACCAATAGATCAATAAATTTTCACCAAACTACAACAAATAGAGTAAAGAGCCAACATGTTGATTTAAAGAGATATCTTCCAAGCACGAACAGTAGCTTGACAAGAATAGTAGGGTATATCGATGATGTTGTAGTAAAGCAAGAATCCCATATAAGGAAATGTTTTGAAGAAAGCAGAATCAAAATAATGAACGACCATAAGCGACTAGCCTTCCTTGATGAACTACGCCTTAATGTTTCCATCCATGCTCTTAACCTCATTGAAAACGAATTTTATCGGTTACAAAACTTGAGGACATTTGATTCAACATGTGGTTGCCAACTTTACACGAGCTGTGGGTTAGTATGCGCATGTCGCCTCGAAAGATATATAAATAAAGGTATACGTACTAATCATTTTTACTTATTGTGTGTATACAACTAAATTTTTGACATAGCCTTGTTTAATCATCTTTAATAGGTCAAAAGATTGCACTCGACTCAATAGACCAATTCTGGCGGAAGCTTGATTTTAGAGCAGCAAAGATAATAAATGATGATATTAACGTGGAAGAAGGATTAGATGAGGTAAAAAAGACAATTATGTCTCAACCCCCACAAGTGAAAAAAAGCATGTTGGCAAAGATTATGACGGTCTTGAACCCACTAAAAAGTAACAAAAAGCCCCCGATTGTACAACAAAATACCCGTGGCCGGCCAACATTGAAGGTTCAAGAACAAAGGAGGAAGAAACAAGAAAAAGATAAAGCTCACAGTGCTGGAGACGCATCATTTGCATTATCGGAAAGCACTAGGTATCGTGTTACGAGCATGATGATGATGATGATTATTATTATTATTATTATTATTATTATTATTATTATTTATTTTTTTATTATTGATTATTGATTATTGATTATTATTATTATTATTATTTATTTTTTTATTATTGATTATTGATTATTATTATTATTATTATTTATTTTTTATTATTGATTATTGATTATTATTATTATTGATTATTATTATTATTATTATTGATTATTGATTATTGATTATTATAATTATTATTATTATTATTATTATTATTATTATTATTATTATTATTATTATTATAATTCAGGTATGATCCTTCACGGCACAGCTCCTATGTTCCGTCTTCACCGCACAAGTTCGATGATCCCCGACACAGCTCCTACGGTCTATCGTCACCGGGCCATTTTGATAAAGCCCGACACAGCTCATATGTATCGTCACAGGAATCTAAAGAAACAGCTTCCATAGTAAAATCCCAGAAGTCTGCAATGCAACGCGGTAAAAAAGCAGAGTCACCTGTTGATCATGGGTTTCCCTTGATCCAAGAACCTGAATCAATGAACGTTGTCAGAACATATAAGGAACATATTCCAGAAATTTTTCACCCGTATATATCCCGGATAAAGGATGTCAAGCCTGATGGTCATTGTGGCTATAGAGCGATAGCTGTGGGTTTAGGGATGGAGCAGAGCCAGTATATGTTTATTCGGCAACTAATTATAAATGAACTTCAAACCCACAAAGATATTTGGACAGAGATATTTGAAAGATTCTATACGTACGGAGAATATGAGCGGCAACTGCATAGAACAACCTTTACGGGGGTAGGAAGAGCACCCGAATCGAATTGGATAGAGATGCCTCATGCAGGACTCCTAGTTTCTACCGCATTGGGAGTTATTGTTCACCTGTTAAGCGCTGCGCAAAGTCAGACTTTTTTCCCATTATTGGTTGGTCCAAATCAAGTGAGCGGCCCTCGTCAATTTATAACAATTGTATTTAATGGAAACCATTTTATCCACGTAGTACTATCAGGATACTATCCATGCCAGCACCAAACCCCATGTGGAGTCTTTGCCGATGTGACGCAGCACAGGACTGGGAAGAATTGTACACGGAACAGATTGAGTGGTTTAAAGCGCTTAAAGCTAAGAAACGGGAAAATCCTTCAATTGAGGATGTTGGTTAATTACAATCTTTAATCTTTGAGTGGTGAATAAATGTAAGCTTCTAAAAATATTATTTGAATGAATAAAATTACTTTTTCTTCATTTTATGTATTTTATTAGTTAATTTACAATTTTTTATAGCTTATGTAGACTAAAAAATTTTTTATTGTATTTTATTAGTTAATTTACAATTTTTTATAACTTATGTAGACTAAAAAAATTATGTATTTTAATAGTTAATAGCTTATGTAGACTAAAAAAAAAGTGCCAATATTCCTCGTATAGGCCAATATGTGGCATACTCCAGTCAGCATTTAGGCTGATATGAGGCTTGAACCCAATACGAGACCCCTATATGCCTCATATTGGCCAATACGTTGCATATGATGCCCTCGTATAGCTCATCGTATAGACCAATACGAGACATATGTCCGTCCATATCCCATCAGATCCAACTATTATCCACTTGCCTCGAGATTTGATCATTATATGCCTCGTATAGACCTATACGAGGCATACCTGGGTCCATATCATCCCCAATACGCAGGTTGTTGGTCTCATACGAGTTAACACATTCAGACAAAACCTCTCACCCACAGATCGACCCGACCCGAATCAAACACACCCGAGTCAAGCAGAGCTGACCCGACCCGCTTCAAACACACCCGATTCATTGCCTGGACCTAAGGTATGTGATTTTTAGCTATTTTCATCAATATTAGGATAGATTGTTGTTGATTGTTGATATTGTTTGTGATTAGTTTTGATAAACCGGTTTTTTTCTTTTATTTTTGGATTTTTTATAAAATTTTGACTATCAATATGCCTCATACAAGCTAATACGAGGGATACCCGATTCGTTTTTTTTTATTGTTAATATTATTGTTATTGTTATTATTATTGTTATTATTATTATTATTATCCGAAAATATTTTTAGTATTATTATTATTATTATTGTTATTATTGTTATTATTATTATTGTTATTATTATTATTATTGTTATTATTGTTATCCGAAAATATTATTGTTATTATTATTATTGTTATTATTATTTATTGTTATTATTATTGTTATTATTATTATTGTTGTTATTATTGTTATTATTATTTATTGTTATTGTTATTATTATTTTTTATGTATTTATTATTGTAGCAATGGCGATTGAAGTTCGAGATGATGATGATCCACCGGATCCAACAATCGCAACTTTTGATGACTTTCCATATTTAGTCGAAAACGAAGTGCAGGCAGGTTGTCCTTTTTCGCTTTTTGCATCGTGTCGAGATGATGATGATCCATCGGATACCGAAACTTTTGATGACTTTCCTACTATAGTCGAAAACGACGTGCAGGCAGGTTGTCCTTTTTCGCTTTATGCAGCGTGTCGCTGCAGATGAACCTCGATGGGGAGGAAATAAAATTCGAATCGACGCTAATAAGAGCTCCGGATCAGGTTCATATTTTGTACGTTCTCTGTCGATGCAGCGTGTCACTGCAGATGAACCTCGATGGGGAGGAAATAAAAGACGAAACGACGTTAATAAGAACTCCGGATCAGGTTGAAATTTTGTATGTAGAACCGCCTCCTATGTGTTATAAATAGGAGGTTGGTCTTAGTTATTAAGGTTGACCGCTACGTCGGTAATTTCGTATGTAGAACCGCCTCCTATGTGTTATAAATAGGAAGTTGGTCTTAGTTATTAAGGTTGACCGCTACGTCGGTAATTTCGTATGTAGAACCGCCTCCTATGTGTTATAAAACTCATTTTGGTTTTAGTTATTTACGTTTATATTTTTTATTTACATTTGTGAATACAAACGATGAATCGATTTAGTAAATAAGACATTTATCGAATACACTGAAAAACAATGATCAATCGATTAAACGAAATACAACATTTTTCAAAAACACCGAAATGCATCGATCAATCGATTAACGAACTAAAACACTTATGGGATATAGACGGGTCCAACTCTAACAAAAGAAGCTAAACAAAACCAAAAAAAACCAAAAACGCATCGTATCGGTAACAAAAACTAAGAATTTTTGGTTTTTTGGTTTTGTTTAGCTTCTTTTGTTAGGTTTTAAAGATGTTTGCTTTGTTTCTGTAGAGTTGGACCCGTCTATATCCCATAAGTGTTTTAGTTCATTAATCGATTGATCGATGCATTTCGGAAAATGTTGTATTTCGTTAATCGATTGATCGATGCATTTCGGTGTTTTTTAGCTTATTTTGTTAGGTTTAGCAAAATGTCACAAAACGCGGAACACGTCTCGTATTGGTTTAAAAAATTGATTTTTTAGGCTTTTTTTTATCAAATTTTATTCAAATAAATAACGCTATTTTTTATATATATTTTTAGAATTTTTAAAGCAAAAGTAGTATTTTTAATTAAAAAAGAAAACCTAAGTATGCCTCGTATAGACCTATACTAGACATATAACAGGCCTAGTATTGGGTTGATACTGGGCTTGCAAGCAATACTGGACCCTTATATGACTTGTATTGGTCTATACGAATCGTATCAAGACCCATACAGCCCCAATACGAGTATCATATCTGCCATACGAACCACACAAACACACACACAAACACACACAGTTCGATCAAACACACCCTCAAACACACTCGTTGGTGGACCATCAGTCAATTAAGGTATGTTTTCTTTATGTTTACACATATATTTGGTTAGATCTAGGTTAGATTTCTTGATTAATTGATCTAGGTTAGATTAGTGGGCTTGAATTTGGGGCTGAATTGGGGATCTGATATGGGATTCATGGATATGATGAATAAATATGCCTCATACAGGGCAATACGAGGCATATTCTTTCATGAAACTTGAATTTGGGGCTGATGAAGATGAACAGATCTGGGTATGTTGTTGAAGATGAATGAATATGCCTCATACAGGGCAATACGAGGCGTATTCATTCATAGTTTTTTTTTTAATTTTATTAATCTTTTACTTTAATAATAACAATAATAATATATATGCAAATTTTTTATTAAAAAATATTTATTTTTAAAAATAACATTATTTTAATAAATAACATATTTTTTTAAAATAACATTATTTTTTAAAAATAACATTATTTTTTTTAAATATCATTATTTTTTTAAAAATAACATATTTTTTTTAAATCACATTATTTTTTTTAAAAATAACATATTTTTTTAAAATTACGTAGTATGGCGGATATATTTGATGACGGCGACGCGGACTTTGACGGGGAGGAGGGAGGGGGACCACCACCGCCGCCACCACGAGAGGTTGACCCACTTCTGGGTCACCCGTACTTGGAGTTTCCTGCTGGCAGCCAGGCGTGGCACCGCTGTCAGAAGCTTAGGAGGATGCAGGTATTATTATTATTATTATTATTATTATTATTATTATTATTATTTATTCTTTATTATTTATTATTGTTATTATTGTTATTGTTATTACCATAATGCAGGTCGCGGCTCACAAGTCCGTTTCTTATACTGCGTTGGAAGAGTTTGGTGAGCTGGCCTGGGCACGTGATATCATCGGTGTTCATACGCCCTGGAGCCGTATGTTTGATGGTGCCCATACTCCGACGTTTCGGGAGCTGACCGTGGAGTTCTTGTCTCCCTTTACTTTCACCCCACGACCAGCAGATCGACCAGAGGAGGACGATGATCCCGCGGATCTATTCTTCGAGATCACCTTCCGTCTTGCGGGGCAGACGTTCAGGATGTCCCTACGCTCGTTCGCGTGCCGGTTGGGGTTTTACACAGAGCCTGAGACGGATACCGCGTTATATCGAGATGGTATACGCGCGACGTCTAGGCCTACGTTGCTTGGGTTTTGAGCGGTCATAGCTCCTGGTTGCCAGTTTCAGAAGGAGAAGGGCAGGGTGACCGCCATTCTGCCATTCGTGACCCCCTCTACCGATATATGCACCGGTTGATCGCTACGTCGATCCAGCCACGCCAGTCCTCCCGCGAGTGGTGCACGAGGACGAACCTCTTTTATCTTTACTGTCTATTATATTGGAGGGCGTGCGCGCTTGCACGTTGTATGGCGGAGTGGTTTGCCTCCGCCATACACTGTCAGCAGCGGGGAGATTTATACGGCGGTGCGTATGTCACCATCCTCGCTCGTCACTTGGGGCTTCTGCACGATGGTGACCCCCACTTGCGACCTCCGCTCCAGCCATCTCAGTTGGATCGTAGGACGATCATTGGCATGCGCGTTACGCGCAAGTTCGCTGGGATTGGTCGGCGTTTTAAGACCGCCGAGGGAGAGCTTTTTGTGCCGGTGGAGTTACGGGAGGTCATCCCACCTTACCCTTGGGATGTTGAGGAGGATATGGTGGAGGACCTGGATGGTCCGTTTGAGGTTGATCTAGAGCCAGAGGCAGAGGATGAGCCGGCGCCTCGAGAGCCACCTCAGTACCCGGCTCACGTTTACCAGGGTGCCCCTCTTGATGTTGTAGAGAGGATGCGTCGTATGGAGCGCAGTATTCGGGATCTGCGTCGCGATCAGGACGAGATGCGCCGTGGTCACGACGTTATTCTAGACTGGATGACGTGGCTGGCTGAGTCAGAGGCAGTGAGTAGACAGCAAGCAGGATTACCGGTCAAATCCCCACGAGCACCACGACCACCACCAGCGCCACGTGGGGCAGATGATGCAGATCATTAGTTTTTTATTTTCTATGCTTCAATTATTTTGAATGTATTCAGTACTATTATGACTTCTTTTGTATGAACTTGTTGGTTGATATGTATATATTCACTTCAGATATTTATGTTTGTGATGTTTATTTACTGTTGTTAATAGTTCTTGATCAGTTATTCAGTTACAATCAACTTAAGTTATTTATCTTTGTGATGTATATACAATTGCTACAAATCAAAACTATTTAAAAAATGGAAACAATGTTTAAAAAACAAACCCAACTTCGAAAATTATACGTTAAAAATTCAGACTGTTATTGACGTATTAAGAAGACTCAATTCAACTTCGAAAAATATACGTAATAAATTCAGACTGATATTGATGTATTAAGAAGAGTCAATTCAAGAGGTGAAGATGATTATCTGCCAGGGAATATAGTGGAGATTGAGATTAGCAACTTCATGACTTTTAATCATGTGGTTGTTGGTGTTGAGAAAGTTGTTGAGGTTATGAGTTTGTGTTTGTGCAGTTGCTTGGGAGGGCTGCGACTATCAGTGCGTTTGTTAAGCGCGACGAGGAAGCAGGTTATACCAAAATGATATTGACGTATTAGCAAGAGTCAATTCAACTTCGAAAATTATACGTAATAATTTCATACTGATATTGACGTATTAAGAAGAGTCAATTCAACTTTTAAAAGTATACGTTAAAAATTCAGACTGATATTGACGTATTAAGAAGAGTCAATTCAACTTCGAAAAATATACATTATAAATTCAGACTGATATTGACGTATTAAGAAAAGTCAATTCAACTTCGAAAATTATACGTTAAAAAAAAGACTGTTATTGACGTATTAAGAAGAGTCAATTCAACTTTTAAAAGTATACGTTAAAAATTCAGACTGATATTGACGTATTAAAAAGAGTCAATTTAACATCGAAAAATATACGTAATAAATTCAGACTGATATTGACGTTCTAAGAAGAGTCAATTCAAGTTATAAAATTATACGTTAAAAATTCAGACTGATATGTATCAGACTGTTATTGCACTCGTTCAAAAAAAAAAATCCTCGTATTGCCCTTATATAGCCCAATATTTGGAATATCAGACCCACATAGTCCACAAAACCCTAAGTATGAAAAAATTAAAAAAGTTAACCCTATATGCCTCGTATAGCTTTATACGAGGCATATAAGTACGAGGTTGCAGGCTGTACATGCCTTGGAGTCAGTGTTCAGCTTTTTGAGCCCTATATGCCTCGTATAGCTCTATACGAGGCATCACCAAGGAGTCAAATTAGATTCATTTGGTGTCCAAATAGCCAGAGCCTTATAATATTAGTATACGTGAACATACTTTAAACATACATATTAAGTCAAATATTTACATGTCTAGTTTCTACACATACACACTTACATACTTCGGTCACGGTCAGCATTGCTTTTGGATTCCTTTAACTAGTTGTATAGTAGAGTGCTTTGCAGGCTACAAAGGCACTGCCCCTTGCCCCTTAGACTAAATCTATTGGTGAATCATCACAACCCAATCTTTTAATAAAAATAGGAATAATGAAAATAAATAATTCTAACTATTGACTATTGACCAATAACAGTCCCAACTACAAAAATTACCAATAGTGGTCCAAATTTCGACATATTGGAATATAATGGACCCAAACTAACGGAGGTCTAACTCCGTTACTGTGTTGCTGACGTGGCATGCCACGTAGGATTATTTTGCCACCTAGGATGCCACGTAGGATCATTTTGCCACCTAGGATGCCACGTCAGCATCACACTAACGGAGTTAGACTTCCATTAGTTTGGGTCTATTATATTCCAATATGTCGAAAGTTGGGATCACTATTGGTAATTTTCGTAGTTGGGACTGTTATTGGCCAATAGTCAATAGTTGGGATTATTTATATCCATTATTCCTTAAAAATATAATATCCCTCTCTTTCACCTACACAACCCAATCATACTCTAAATTTAACACCTATTCACAACCTAACCCAACCCAACCTAAAAATAATTTTTCTAAACGTGCTCGGTTTTTAATAAAATTTATATCAACATAGTTGCTCCATCAACCTGATTGCTCTATCAACCTGGTTGTCAAAATTAATTTATTTTTTAATTTTTTAAATGATGTGTTCTTTTTGTCTTCATATACTCTATTGGTGACCAACCAAACTTTTGGTCACCAATAGGGATAGTCTTAAAATGTTTATAACGTTAATTTTAGACACTTTAGACATATTTACCGTTCATCCATGTGACGAAACATATTTTGATAATCGGCTTAAAAAACATCAAGCGTCAACCTTTCCTTTAAGCTTTGCATTTATCATTCATAACACATCAAGTCTGCAATGCACCGGAACGTTAACTTTGGACGCTTATCAAGAAACAACACTATGACCATGCTATGGCTAAAAGCAAAAAAATGTTCCTTAAGTAAAAATCGTTCATTTTTTGACTATTTGATTTTAATAACCTTAACTATCATGTGTTGGCTTTTGTCCCTCCCAACTAACCACTTGACCACCATTATTCTCAATTTGTAACTTATTTTTCTCTATCACTCCTAAACTAACTGAACTCTAACTCAATTAGTTTTTTTTTACTCACGTGTCAGCGGTGTCACTTTTAGTGACGTGGCACTTTTTAGTACCATGGTATGCTGATGTGACAGCTGTCACGTCAAGAAAAAATAACTGGGTCAAGGTTCAGTTAGCCTGGGAGTGGTGAATGAAAATAAGTTGCAAGTTAGGAATGGTGACGGCCAAGTGATTAGTTAGGAGTGAGAGCAGCCAACACATGATAGTTGAGGTTATTAAAATTCAATGACGCTTCATTTTTTTAAGTAGTGATGGATTTAAATAATCCCAACTATTGACTATTAGTCAATAACAGTCCTAACTACAAAAATAACCACTAGCTGTCCCACTTTCAGACATTTTGCTCTCAATGGATCCCCCGTTAACTCACACTAACGCCGTTAGCTGGAACTCACAATTCTAGACGATTTTTTACCAGGTTTGAAAGAGGGAATCGAGACGGTGATATTGGTATGTTCAATTGCAGAAATGAGCATGGTTCGATGGTTTAATCGTCCCTTCCGGTCATCCTATCCGAGGAGAACATCAACCTACAACCGATGAACCATGCTTATTTCTCCAATTGAACATACAAATATCATCGTCTTGATTTCCTCTTTCAAATCCCGTGAATAATTGGTTAGAATTGTGAGTTTCAGCTAACAGCATTAGTGTGAGTTAACAGGGGGTCCATTGAGAGCAAAATGTCTGAAAGTTGGGACCGATAGTGGTTATTTTCGTAGTTGAGACTATTATTGACTAATAGTCAATAGTTATGATTATTTAAATCCATTACTCTTTTTTTTTAAAAAAAAAAACAAACAAACTTAACATCCTTTGCACTTTGTCAAGTATACACACCACCTAAAAATAGTCTAAAACACAAGGGCGTCTTTGGGGAGGTCCGAAGAGGCAGACCAGAAATTGTTCATAAATTTTAGGGGCATATTTTTTTTTATATAACTCATTTAACACTTAATTTTGGGTCTAAGAGACATATTTTTTAATAGTTCAATTAAGGTTCGTAAATTTTAAAAGATTTTGAGGGACACCTCTAATAAAATCCACGTCTAGAAGTCAGCTATGGGTCTATGAGAAACTGAACTACAATGCACACTTTATGTCAGATGATCCAACCCTTGGACAAGTTAACCCATCTAGTCAATAGTCGACTTTTAAAAGATTAAAAGTGGTGGTGGTGTTTCAAGGTTTACTATCTAAGTTGTGGTGGCGTTTCAAGGTTGATCAGTCCTGGTTGTGGCGAAAGGTGATTTGGCAATCCATGGTGTTCTCGCTCTTGGAACTATATTCTGGCAAAGGTGTCGATTAGTGGGCCTTGGAAACAGATTGCGAGTATCCCGGGTATTCTTGAAGGCCTGAATATTGATGTTGGACATTTTTTTCGTGGTGTCCCTATTAGCGATTCGACTATCATGTTCTGGATGGATTATTGGATCGGCCCGGAATTGCTTTCAAGATCGTTTCCTCTGTTGTTTTCATTAGATAAATGTCGTTATTGCACTGTTTCTGACCGTGTGCAAATGGGTCAGAATGGACCCGTATTCAGATGGGATTGGAGACGCGGGTCTTTTAATCAAGAAGAGATTACCGAGTTCTATGGCTTGACTTTGTTGTTGGGGGATTTGTCATTAAATGGTGAACATGATAGATGGGTATTTCCAACAAACGGGTCATGTGGTTTCTCTGTGAAGGCTGTAAAAGAATTATTACTCGAGTTAAACCAAATAAATCCTCGTCCACTTTTTGATTGGTGTAGTTGGGTCCCAAAGAAAGTATGTGTAGTCGCGTGGTGTGCTAACCTGGACCGACTCCCGACTGCTGCTGCTCTCGCCACAACAAGTGTTTAGGTCCCCAACGCAGTCTGCAAATTCTGTCAGGACATGTTGAATCGGTCGAACATTTATTTACGGGCTGCCAAATGATGTTGGATGTCTGGCAGCAGATCTAGGCATGGTGTAACATTCCGGGCCAAGTTATTCTTCATGTTAGGGACCTGCTCAATCTCCATGACACGGCACTAGTTGGACGAAGACCGAGGAAAGCTCTATACGCGGTAGTTTTAATTGCAATTTGGAGCGTGTGGAAGGCTAGAAATGCGGCTCTCTTCAGTCAAAAACAGGTTTCGGCACAACAAATCGTGGAGGAGGTAAAGATCATGAGTTTTTTATGGTATGAAATCGGGCAAAGATGACAGACATGACATGGGAAGCTTGGCGTAGATTCTATACAACAAGAATAGGATAGTCGTCCTACATTTTCGTTATTGTAACACTTTTGTATGTTTTTGTTTTCTTGGGGATGTTGTATTTCGGACACTTGTTTTTGGTGCTAGCGTCTCGCTAGTCCTTCGGAATAAAGTTTGGTTGGTCGTTCAAAAAAAAAAACAGTCAATAGTCGACTTTCTTGGATAGCTTAATAATAGTTTATAATAATAGCCACTTAGGGGCCACTCTATTAGGTTTTTTTCAACTTCACTGAATTCTATCAATCCTGCACTGTCACATCACTTAGCTAATTCACTTCACTGAAACAGCTTTTTTACGAGGCAACACTCAATTGGAAATAAAATAGAGAAAAAGACAAAAAGGAGAGAGAGAAACTCACGAGTACCAGCCCGTTAATTAAAACCAGATTTTGGTTCACGGGACCACTACCAGCATGGGTGGCGGCGGTGTTACCGCGCTAGTAGTGAGGTACCCGTGATCAATTCTAGTAGTGAGGAAATTCTCTTTTGGGTGAGGTTGGAGGTTAAACTTTAAGGGTGTGTAAAAAAGATGTAAAATGTGTAAAGAAATGGGTATAAGAAATTAGTCGTTCAACAAAAAATAAATAAAACATAATTTATAATAATAATTTTTATGTATATATCAAAATTTAAAATATGCCTTAAAATGAATAAAGACATGTAGAACACCGAATTTAGGTAACAAATCACAAAACAAAAGAATCAAATATTGTTATGGAATAACATCTTGAAATTAAAAAACAGCCACCATAGGTCCCTCTTGACTCTTGAAAGACTATTCAAAACAATAATCGCTTCATATAACATACGACGTTATAAAGATAAGATCCATAATCTTGGGGACAAATCCAAAGTTCTTACTTTATTTTTGCAATTACAGCTGCGTAAGCATAAAAATGGATATATCTAACAAGTGGGAAGTGCAAATTATTTAACAAGAAACGGAAACTTTTGTCTTTAGAGCAAATAATAATATTATAATAATAATAATTAAAGAGAGAATTACGATACTATTTATTATATTATATATATATAAAAGAATAAGGTGGCTTTTGATTGGTGGGTGTGTATGTTACATCATAAGAATGTGACAATGTTTCGTCGCCATGCATGCAAAATGTGACCGGAATAAAATCCAAGACCAAATCGCATATGTTTGTACGTGTTTCTTGTATATTATAATGCAAGATGTGTTTTGATAGTATTGTCATAACTCATATCATAACTAGATGTTTGCTATAGGTCGTATGTTGCTATGGCAACGTCTAAGTTGTTATAGGTGGCGACATTCATAACCATATGAAAAAAATACAATAAGTTGATTTTATACCGTCAAATAAGCAGACTCTTTTCCAAACACAGTTTATATTAGAAAGGTAGGTAACTCGAATGTTAGCCGTCAAATGAAAACGTTTTTTATTTGATCCGATTCGTTTCCGAACACAATTTATGTCATAAACGTAGACCAACCGACATTTTCCGTAAAAAATAGAATGAAAATGTATTATGTTTGACCAGACTCATTTCAGGAAAAATCTTGTGTCGAAACGTGAATTTATATGGTTTACGTTGAAACATGAATTTATACCAACACATACGGTAAGACGTAGACCAACCGAAAACATACATAAAAATAAATTTACGTCGAAACATGAATGTATACCGACACAGACACAACAATAACCGCGTGAGAAAATAAATTTTTTTTCATTTACCATAAGTTATGAAAATACGGTGGATAAATTTGAAAAGTAAGAACTCAAGGGATGACAATGATATTTTATAAAGTTTAAAAAAAATGTAGGGTTGTAAATATCAATTCTAAATGTTGATGGGTTGTTAGTGTAGTTTTATCATTTTGTCTTTTGTTTTATTTTGTTTTCGTATGGTCCACCGACCATAGTTTTTAAGTATATATATAATAGGGAGAGGGATACCGGAAACCCTCTAAAACGAGGAAACTCGGGAAACTCTATCTTCTCAAGCTTTTTATCATCTGAAAAAATTATGGTATGTAATATACATGATTTTTAAGAGTTTTGAGCCAAAAAAATCAAAAAAGCGCCGAGTGGATATTTTAAAAAAAAATAAATAAGTTTTTTTTGTGTTACGTATGTTACACAAAAACAGACATGTTACATATGTAATACAAAAAACTTATTTATTTTTTTTAAAAATATCCACTCGGCGCTTTTTTGATTTTTTTTTTGCTCAAAACTCTTAAAATCTTGTATATTACATACCCTAATTTTTTCAGATGATAAAAAGTTCGGGAAGTCAGAGTTTCCCGGGTTTTCTCGTTTTGAGTGGGTTTTTATTTTAACCACCCCTTATATATAATATCATAACGAGGATACATATGTGTTAGCGCATACAAAAAAACAGGGTTGTCTTTGATATTCGTCTTTGATATTCGTAAGAATTCGAAGGTCACGAGCAAGTAAAAAAATGGGCCCCTACGAGCCGAGCCGAGCCCGAGCCTGACTGGGCTCGGCTCGGGCTCGTTAAGGTTTTGTGAAGCTCGAGATCGAGCTCGGCTCGGTTCGAGCCTACAATCTTGAGCTCGAGCTCGGCTCGCTAGCAAAATCCAAAGCTCGAGCTCGGCTCGGCTCGGCTCGAGGTGATTAGAGAATCTCAAACGAGCTCAAAAGCTCGGCTCGAGCTCGCAAAAGCTCGGCTATAACTTAGGCTCGCGAGCCCAATCGTTAAAGCTATAACTTAGGCTCGGCTGTAACTTAGGCTCGGGCTCTAGCTCGTTAAGGCTCGATTAGGCTCGCGAGCCCAATCGAGCTTTGTATCTAGGGCTCGAGCTCGGGCTCGATAACTAAACGAGCCATATTTCAGGCTCGGGCTCGTTAAGGCTCGGCTCGTTCGAGCTTTTTACCGAGCCGATCCCGAGCCGCTACGTGTCATTTACACCCCAATGGGTTTGGACGGGGATATAGGTTTAATTGTAAAATAAGTTTAAATACCTGATGAACCTAAAGTAAATCAAAAGCTAATGAGTTTAAGAAACAAATTGGAGTTCAAAATTAATTATAGCCATTAATCGAAATATACAAAACTTTGCGTCCGGAACAACGGGCCTTTGAAGATAACCCACTTTACCCCTCCTAGGGCCAAGGTGCAAATAAACATGCCTTTACATTGTGCATACCTTGATGTTTCAAAATTTTGTTACATATATTACTAGCTTATACCCCGGGAGCGTCCCGGGTTGAGAAATCTAAGTAAAGTGAATAAAATTAGAAGGATCTAAACTATAAAAATGGCATCTATGTATCAACTTACATTAGATAATTTTAAAAAAAAAATATACCAAAAGATCCATTTCACCTTACAGAAAATTAAGATCCCAAGCACTTCAAGGGGACAAAGATTGTTTAGCACCAATACATTCAGTCAAAGGTCTTTAACTGCATACAATAAGATTTGAGCTATTTCAGAATATAGTAGAAAACAAAAACATGGCAATTACTTGTTAGAGAGCGTCCCGGGTTGAAATATCTAATATGACATAATAAAATATCTAATATGACAACATAATTAAAGACTTGCCAATATATGATTAATTAATATTATTATTATTATTATTATTATTATTATTATTATTATTATTATTATTATTATTATTATTATTATTATTATTATTATTTCAAACAAATCTCTGCCATAAGTTATCATATTCTAATATAAAAAAGGGTAATTGGGTAGGGTATCACCTAATCCCAGGCCCGACCCAAACCCACAATTTTTTTTTTTAAACTAATATATCCCGGGAGCGTCCCGGGTTGAGAAATCTAATTTGAAATATCAATTTTACACCTGAAATAGACTGATGCGTTTTACAGTTACATGCAGGAAAGCTTCGGGTAGCACTTAACCTAAAACAATTAACAATGTATCTTCAATGTTAGTGCATAACCTTAAACACTGTATAACTCTAATATTAAAACATGACCTAAAACAATGTACAACTCCAATGCTAATAAATGTTGTAAATAAAAATCATATTTACTGGTTTGAACATAACTAATGACTTACCTATACATGATTAATGAATAACCTGAACACTTTGTGTTTTTTTCCTGTATGAACAAAACCACACAAAAAAATAGTCATTTTTTCTCCGTTTTTTATATAGCACTATGGTACCCGTTGGAAAGATAATAAAACACTCGTTAATTTGGGGTAATTTTTTTCTTTAAAAAATCTCGTATATAAAATATATTAACGTTTAAAAGTTATGGGAGAAAACATTAGAGATAAAAATCTAATTTTGTTTTTTAAAATTCAAATTATTATTTTCCTAAAATAAAGCCCTTGCCACATGGGATGACACATGGCACACTCAATGAAGAGAATACCCTCTTTAAATACCATGTCATTAAAATGGTTTTGGTTTATTATATGTATAGATGTTGAAACATCGTGTGAACTATTTTGAGTAGCAAAAATCGCAACAGAACCACAAATTTATCTGTAATATATGTAGCTTTTGTGAATAAAATTTAATTTATACGATAATGGTTTATCACTCGAGTATTTCTCGAGATAGAAAAATCTAATATGAAGTGACAAAATGTGTGTACGTTAAAATGAATAGGTTGTTTTTTCAGGAATGTTTTTAAAAGATCAACAATCGATAACTTATAAACCCTATTTCTATTTCTACATTTGCACATCTTACTCGAGTAAAGTCACTATACAATTTTGTCAATTCCTCAAGACATTCTAAATCCGTAATGTGAACCTGAAAAAAAAAAAAAAGACAACCAAATTAGTATCAAATAATATTTCATGATAATGATTGATTTAAAAGGCGTGCATGGTGTGGTGAATAATTATCACTTATCAGCTATAGATTTATCTCGTATCTAAGAATCATAAGCTATATCTAACCGACTTAGCAATCTTTGTAATCAATGTTCCTAGCAAAACCAATCAAAATAAAAAAAAATAGATTATTACCAAATTGACTACATCTAGAAATATATATATATATATATATATATATATATATATATATATATATGTAGTTAGCAGTTTTTATATGTAATAGTAGGTTCAAAAGTGTGATTAACATGATTAGTGACTTGTCTAAACATGATTAATGAATTACTCGAACGCATTGTGTTTTTTTTTTCTGCATAAACAAAAACCCACTAATTTTTTTTTTTTTTTTTTTGGTTTTTTGTATAGCACTATAGTGCTTGTTGGAAAGATAATATAACACTCGTTAATTTGGTGTATTTTAAAAAAATGTCATATATAATTGTTACTAACATTTAAAAATTGTGGGGTAAAGTGCATGTGCTATGCACATGAGAGAGAAAAAGACTGTTAGATGGAAATTAAGGAGTGTGGAGGCCTTACCTAGTGTCATATGACATACCCCTTTTTGCTGACAAGACGTTCATTTAGGTCATCTCCTCTCTTTGGTGTGCCACATGACATTAGGTAGGGTTTAATTAATAAAAAACACCCTTGACTGACACATGACACTAGGTGAGGCTTCTTCCCCTTATTTCCCTCCAAAAGTCTTTATCTCACATGTTTCCCCCACAATTTTTAAAACGTTAATAACTTTTATATACGGGATTTAAAAACAAATTACAGTAAATTTAGGAGCGTTTTATTATCTTTCCAATGAATACCATAGTGTTATACAAAAAAAAAAAAAAAAAGGAAAACGACTTCTTTTAGTAGGTTTTTGGTCATACAGGCAATGGTTTTATAGCGGACCGAACATTGAACCAGAGCCCCCACTGGTTCGACGAACCGCCCAAAAAACTAACAAAACCAAAAAAGTAAATAAAATGAAAAAACAAACGGTTCAACCCCTCAAAATCCGATCCGACCGGTCGGTTGTCGAGTTTGATGGCTGGTCGATGCTTGACGGTCCAACCACTGACCCGGACAGCCCCAGGTCGCGGTTCCCGATCCGACCGGCCGGTGCAGTCCTAGTTTAACAACACTGCATACAGGAAAAAAAACACAATATCTTTATGTAATTCATTAATCATGTTTAGCTAAGTTACTAATCATGCTAAAACTAGTAAAATGAGAATTCTATTTTCATCCAAAGCAAAATAGGTTAAAAAATACTCATTTCAAAAAAAGGTCACACTTCAAGATCACCGCCTCGATCACGTCCTACAGTGGTTGCTTCTGACTCTGCTACTTATCAAAACGTATATTTTTTTAATATACATTTTAATTGTTATTCACATGATTAAAATTATTGTTTTATCATATTATAGTACATTAATTTCTATGTTACATCATAACACACATTATATCACTTCATATTACATTTATCTTTCCTAAAAGCTTATGGGATATATATATATATATATATATATATATATATATATATATATATATATATATATGATCCGGATCATTTGAGAACTCCCCTAAGTTACAAGAACTTAGGAACTCACTTTATAACTACACACTTATTTTAATAAAAAATGAATATGTAGTACATAATTAATGTCACACCCCAACCGATGGCGGAATCATCGAGGTGAGACTTAGTGGTAGATTGTTCAAAGACTTCATGACACTAGATTTTGTGACAATATAGTTTAAAGATAGAATTTCATTTATTGTCTAAAAATAGAAATACAAGTAGATTAAATAACGAAAAACACAACAACAAGAATATGACAACTTGAACTAGAGTGAGTTTCTATGTCCAATCCTAAGTAGCTTGTAATGCGAGTCTTGAGATTGTAAGAGAGTAAGTAAATCAAATATATATCGAAAATATAGCATGAAAACAACATTGAAAGTAGTATTAGCATAAAATGAAAGGCTTGTTTAATAACAATTGGGGTGTTCCGGAACGGAACTAAGACTAACCAAAGTGGTTCAAATTTACCTTTGAGTTTGAAAACATGCTTTGGCCTAATAGGTGGAAATACTCTCGCCGAAACTTTCGGTTAACGGTATTCACCCTTCCAGTTACTACATGTTTCTTGTCATTAGTAAATTTGAGACTTTGGCGGGATTTAAAAAAAATTATCAAGGATTGGAACTAGTCGCTAAGTTGCGGATTTCACTCCTATCTTAGTGAGGTCGTTTCTTTGAGTGTGGTTTGTACACTTTGTCCAACGTGGTAAGAAAATTAATTCTAACCTTCAATTGGTAAGTGTCCACTGGAACGAGAATAGTGAAATTTCCACCAAGGTGAGGATATCACTCCTATCTTGGTGTAGTTTCAAAAAAAACACAAAGAATTTACGTGGATTGAAAGTTATCACCAAAGTGAGGGTTTCACGCCTATTTCGGTGATTTCCTTTCGTTTGTGGTATACGAGCGTCTTCGAGTGTAGAATAATCCACCAAATAGGAAGGTAAATTTTTAGGACCAAAAGAATTGAGTAGAAGCAAGATAGGGAGAACAAGTATATTAAGCATGATAAAAGGAATGGTCAAAAAGGTTCTTAACTATAGTCTAGGTCAAACATGGCAATTTTTCCTAATTCCCTATAGTCATGGCTCTGATACCAATCTGTCACACCCCAACCGATGGCGGAATCATCGAGGTGAGACTTAGTGGTAGATTGTTCAAAGACTTCATGACACTAGATTTTGTGACAATATAGTTTAAAGATAGAATTTCATTTATTGTCTAAAAATAGAAATACAAGTAGTTTAAATAACGAAAAACACAACAACAAGAATATGACAACTTGAACTAGAGTGAGTTTCTATGTCCAATCCTAAGTAGTTTTCTTGAAATGTCCTGCAACAAATATTTCCTGCAACATGTATAAAATATCCGTCAACACATAAAGCATTGGTGAGCATACTAGTTTTGACATACATACATAGTATAATAAAGTTTTGCTTATAGGCATATGCAAGAGAACCATATAAATGGCGACTAGCCACGAAGAATTTTGCTTAACATGACCCATGTAGGGGGCGGATAGCCAATCCTATAGCGCTATACATGCAAGGTGGGTTGTCAACTATATGAACATTTGTATGATAGAGTAAATAATTCTACATAGCATAGCGTACAAGCATATAATAGACTTTAGATTGCGCATGATAGAATTTAGAATATGATAGACTTTAGACTAAGCATAATAGATTGTAGAGTTTAAAATCGTTTGAGTTTTGATAGTGATACATGTTGAGCCCCAAAGAATAAAGGATAAAAGGGGGACAAGTATGAACTCACCTTAGGGTGTGTTATTTAGTTCCCAAAAACGGGTCTTGAGAATTGAAGATTTTTAGCTCCGAATAACTAGAATTAGAAAGGAAAGCGTTTTAGATTCAAGAGTTGGATTATTAGATTCAAGAGAGTCAAGCAAGCCTTTTAGGCGAACCAAAACACAAACCACCCTAAAGGTGATTCGGATGGTCATGAGAGTCAAGTAGTGCCTTTAAAGCTAACCAAAACACAAACCACCATAAAGGTGATTCGGATGGTCAAGAGAGTCAAGTATTGGTAAGGTAGGGATGTATCCACAAACCTTCCAAGTTGTTAGATTAGTAGAGTTTGGAAAGTATATATTTTAGTATTTACATAATATAACTATAGGGTTAAAGTAGTGTATGGTGACTTAGTTTGGAAGAGCCTTGGCTTTCCTTTGTTAACCATTAACCATAGCACAAGTCCATATTAAGTTATTGGTGAACTTGGTTGGTATCACTTCAACTAACCTTCTAGTGCATAAAAACAATAGAAGATGAACCACCTTTGAGGCCTCATTTTGGTGTCCTACTCATATTTATTTGCCATAGCAAACAAGAGCAAGGTCCTAGAGGTTTCCCCAAGGGGTTAGAAGAAGAGGAGAAATGAAAAAAAGAAAGAGAAAGTTGGTGTTTAAAATGAGAAAACTCACTTAGAAGTGGGCTTCAAACACTTCGGATTTCTTGAAGAATTTGGAGGTTTAGAAAGTGATATAGGATTGAGCAAATGCTAAGATGGGTAAGGAGTGATGTATTTATAGGTGGGGTAAAGTGGTTGGGTAATTAAGAGAGTTAATGGGGTGGTTAGGAAGAGATTAATAGGGGTTAAACTTGGTTGTTAAGTAATAATCCTAGTTTGTATTATTACTGTACCATCGATTTTTTTATAAAAAAAAAGGAACGAACGTTAACAACATAAAATCTTATGTTGTTTATTGTTGTCAAAAAAAAAAAGTCAAAGGGGCACACTCACGTTTTCCTTTTTCTTTCTTTTTATTTTATTTTTCTTTTATTTTTAATCTAGGAGTATTATTATAAAATAATATATGTTTTATTTAAATATATATATATATATATATATATATATTTATATTAAGATCTTAACTAAATGAGTTTCTAGTTATAATGTCTAAATTGAATAGGAAAAGTTATAATGACGAATCGTTATGAATGGGTTGGAGTAACATACAAGAAGCGAATAAGGGTGAACTTGAAATTTGTTATTGAATTTTAAAATACATGCAAAAGTAAAATAACGCGATATTACAGTTTCCCCTACTTTAGGAAATTTCGTCTCAAAATTTAATTAAGAATTAACCTTTTGAAAAAAATGGTAAGTGGTTTGATATGGCCTTAATAAGAATAAAAACTAGTTAGTTTATTATGTTTAAGTAAAATATGGTATCTAGTCACTTTGCGTTAATTATGCTCGTAAAAGAAGTACCTTTAAAATTTTAATCCAGGGCTATACGTAGAAATTTGAAAGTTTAACCGACTAAAACATTTTTGTAAGGTGAGTGGATGGTAGATAAAATTCGTAAATTTAACCAACTAAAGCATTTTTTGTGATTAGTGAAAGAAAAAGGGTACATATAGGTAGGTTTGAGTATGGGGTTAATGTAACAAATTTCGAGTAGATAAGTAAATATACGGTATAGCATATATGAGGTAGCAAAAATTTGGGAAGATAAGTAAATATACTGTATAACATATAAAAAGTAGTAGAAATTTTGGCTTGTAAAAAAAATGTCACTGGGTAATTGGGTGGATAGTAAATATGTGAGCATAATAAGTGACTAGATGTCGGAATGTGTAGTTTTTAGTAAAAGATATTTGGTTGGCACAAGGTCGAAAATTCTACCAGATTTTTTTTTAAACGACGACTAAAATAAACGAGAAATTGGACTATTTGAAAATAGCTTTTTTGGTGATATAAATATTATTTATTTTTTTAAATCCAGTATATAAGTAGTCAAGAAATATAACAAAGTGAGAAGCAAATCTTGTTTTAAATGTATAAATGCTTTTAGAGGTTAAGGCAAAAGTTTACGGGACTTAGAACAAGATTCTTGATAGCGAGGGGATTGCTGATTAAGCAAGGAAAGGTACGATGGAAGAAACGAAGTTGGTGGAGATTACAAGTATAGATTATTCATAGCAAAGGATAATGTTGCATAGTAGAGAGTATGGTTTAAAACAAGGTTATAATATGCATAAAAGATAAATAATGCAAGCGTAATTAGACTAGTAAACTATAACATAAACGGTATCGTAAAAAGATAAATAACGTAAGTGTTGGGCAAAATTTAAACTCGACATCCAAAACTTCTCATGGCACGAATAACTCTACTTTTGGTAGTATGACATGACATTTATGTATAGGATGTACCGGCAGCGTATCCACCATGCCATTATCATACCTCATCCGTGTTGTTATTCAAGTCATGATAGGTTACACACACTGGGACTTGTTATGTTTTCCATACGCCCAATTTTTGTAATTACTTGTGCACCCGTAATTAGTCCGATTGTCGTATGGTCCACATAATTTGTCTTAGTTATGTGTGGGTCGCTAGTGGACACAAAATACTTATACACAAAGAAAAAGACATTAAACAGTTTTGATGTTGTAAACATAGCAAGCAACGTGACATGCAAACACATAATGTGAAAAAGGCATTGAGCAAGTTTTTGATGTTGTTAACCGTACATGTTTTTGGCGTAGATGTATTGTTTCATGACATAACGGTGTAGACTTGTGCATATGTGGTTACGTTCAGATGTATAAAATCAAACAAAAGAATGGACAACTGGATTCCTAATGGAAACATGTAAAATGTTTTGAGTGAGGGTAACATAAAATTCGAGTTCATTACAAATTGAGTTTATGGGTACGCGAGCAATTTTAGCTTTTCAAGATTAAGGGTCAAGTTTGATGGTAGAAGAATTTAGTCCGTTGGATGTTAAAGAAAAAACATATTTAATTGAAGTGTGGAAATTTTAGTGTAAAAGTTTTATCGAAGATGGTCGTTTGATTTATAAAACAATCCATTTTATTAAGCGGGAAAAAATAGTTTATTGACAATTTTAGTTTGGTGCTGATGACTATTTTGACTTGTGATACGATTTCAAGAGAAAAGGTCTTGGAATTATAAAGAAGTGGGTTATTTGATTTAGCGTATCTTTGCTCACAAGTCCTGTTTACAAAAGAATTTTTTTTAAACACTTTTACCATTTAGAATCTTGTTTGTCATACAGACTCGACGCACACATTTGTTAGTGGTTTGAAAGTGAGGATTTTATAGAAGAATAGGCATCCTTTTAGAAATAGTAGGAAGAATTTTGTTCAGAAATTTTGAAAAAGATTGTGCGTGAGGAGAAAAGGGTTTTGCGATGTTTGAATTTTGCCGATAAATTATGATTAAACAAGGATAACGATGGTATTTCATAAAAAAGAAAGTTTCACATCCGAACAAATTTCTGAAAACGTTACATAAGGAAATTCTATTTTTTTTAAAGAAAAGAAAAGTCAATCTTCTTTGGTGTGGTGAGTGGGTCTTCCAGCATCGTAGATCACCATGGCAAGTCTTGGGCATTGGTCGCGCCCATGGGTTGGCTCGTTGCACTCGGAGCATATCCATCCATTGGCTTTAGTGAATAAGGTAGTGCTAGTAGGATTTTCGGGTCATGGTTTAGTGGTGTGGCGACATGTTTTGGCTAAATGACCATATGTACCACAGTTAGCGCATATGCGGCATTGTGTGTGAGTGGGATGGTGATATTTACAACTGTCGCATAGCGGAAAGGTTTCACGGTTCTGCTTATTGTTAGAATTCGGAGTCTTAGGAGTTGTCGAAGTGTGGTTTTGTTTGAGGTTTTTGCGTATTCGGTTATCCTTTTTCGTTTGTTTGGTAGGGGTATGGGTAGAAGGTTTAGTATCTACATGTTTTGTGCTATCCTGGATGGCATCGCCAGGGTTTGGAATTGGGTTTGTTGGTGTCTCTAGGTTAGGGAGGATCTTGACTAGTTCTTGGGCAATAAGACTTGCCAGTTGGTTGAGGTCGATGCTGTTGAGACGGGAAGACATCTACAAGAATCACACATAGGAAAATTTGCATAGGCGTTTTTTTTAAGCAAGGCGACTTTTGAATTTAGGCAAGGAGTTATTAGAATGTTGATTAACAATGAATCTTGTGAGTAAAATTTCACTAGATCGGTAAAGTTGGTGCAAATTCGGATATAAAAAAATATGTACATAAGTTCAAGTTGTTCTCATTGACTTAGTATGTAAGTTCAAGTTACACGTATAGTATGCAAGTTTCACATTGTTCAAATAATGCAACATATATATATAAGTAAAGTGCACATAAACAACATAGAGTAGTTTTAAATATTTTTTGGTTTGCAAATATTATTATTGTTTGGAGATTGCAAGAGTAGCTTGTAATGCGAGTCTTGAGATTGTAAGAGAGTAAGTAAATCAAATATATATCGAAAATATAGCATGAAAACAACATTGAAAGTAGTATTAGCATAAAAAGAAAGGCTTGTTTAATAACAATTGGAGTGTTCCGGAACGGAACTAAGACTAACCAAAGTGGTTCAAATGTACATTTGAGTTTGAAAACATGCTTTGGCCTAATAGGTGGAAATACTCTCGCCGAAACTTTCGGTTATCGGTATTCACCCTTCCAGTTACTACATGTTTCTTGTCATTAGTAAATTTGAGACTTTGGCGGGATTTAAAAAAAATATCAAGGATTGGAACTAGTCTCTAAGTTGCGGATTTCACTCCTATCTTAGTGAGGTCGTTTCTTTGAGTGTGGTTTGTACACTTTGTCCAACGTGGTAAGAAAATTAATTCTAACCTTCAATTGGTAAGTGTCCACTGGAACGAGAATTGTGAAATTTTCACCAAGGTGAGGATATCACTCCTATCTTGGTGTAGTTTCAAAAAAAAAAACACAAAGAATTTACGTGGATTGAAAGTTATCACCAAAGTGAGGGTTTCACGCCTATTTCGGTGATTTCCTTTCGTTTGTGGTATACGAGCGTCTTCGAGTGTAGAATAATCCACCAAATAGGAAGGTAAATTTTTAGGACCAAAAGAATTGAGTAGAAGCAAGATAGGGAGAACAAGTATATTAAGCATGATAAAAGGAATGGTCAAAAAGGTTCTTAACTATAGTCTAGGTCAAACATGACAATTTTTCCTAATTCCCTATAGTCATGGCTCTGATACCAATCTGTCACACCCCAACCGATGGCGGAATCATCGAGATGAGACTTAGTGGTAGATTGTTCAAAGACTTCATGACACTAGATTTTGTGACAATATAGTTTAAAGATAGAATTTCATTTATTGTCTAAAAATAGAAATACAAGTAGTTTAAATAACGAAAAACACAACAACAAGAATATGACAACTTGAACTAGAGTGAGTTTCTATGTCCAATCCTAAGTAGTTTTCTTGAAATGTCCTGCAACAAATATTTCCTGCAACATGTATAAAATATCCGTCAACACATAAAGCATTGGTGAGCATACTAGTTTTGACATACATACATAGTATAATAAAGTTTTGCTTATAGGCATATGCAAGAGAACCATACAAATGGCGACTAGCCACGAAGAATTTTGCTTAACATGACCCATGTAGGGGGCGGATATCCAATCCTATAGCGCTATACATGCAAGGTGGGTTGTCAACTATATGAACATTTGTATGTTAGAGTAAATAATTCTACATAGCATAGCGTACAAGCATATAATAGACTTTAGATTGCGCATGATAGAATTTAGAATATGATAGACTTTAGACTAAGCATAATAGATTGTAGAGTTTAAAATCGTTTGAGTTTTGATAGTGATACATGTTGAGCCCCAAAGAATAAAGGATAAAAGGGGGACAAGTATGAACTCACCTTAGGGTGTGTTATTTAGTTCCCAAAAACGGGTCTTGAGAATTGAAGATTTTTAGCTCCGAATAACTAGAATTAGAAAGGAAAGCGTTTTAGATTCAAGAGTTGGATTATTAGATTCAAGAGAGTCAAGCAAGCCTTTTAGGCGAACCAAAACACAAACCACCCTAAAGGTGATTCGGATGGTCATGAGAGTCAAGTAGTGCCTTTAAGGCTAACCAAAACACAAACCACCATAAAGGTGATTCGGATGGTCAAGAGAGTCAAGTATTGGTAAGGTAGGGATGTATCCACAAACCTTCCAAGTTGTTAGATTAGTAGAGTTTTGAAAGTATATATTTTAGTATTTACATAATATAACTATAGGGTTAAAGTAGTGTATGGTGACTTAGTTTGGAAGAGCCTTGGCTTTCCTTTGTCAACCATTAACCATAGCACAAGTCCATATTAAGTTATTGGTGAACTTGGTTGGTATCACTTCAACTAATCTTCTAGTGCATAAAAACAATAGAAGATGAACCACCTTTGAGGCCTCATTTTGGTGTCCTACTCATATTTATTTGCCATAGCAAACAAGAGCAAGGTCCTAGAGGTTTCCCCAAGGGGTTAGAAGAAGAGGAGAAATGAAAAAAAGAAGGAGAAAGTTGGAGTTTAAAATGAGAAAACTCACTTAGAAGTGGGCTTCAAACACTTCGGATTTCTTAAAGAATTTGGAGGTTTAGAGAGTGATTTAGGATTGAGCAAGTGCTAAGATGGGTAAGGAGTGATGTATTTATAGGTGGGGTAAAGTGGTTGGGTAATTAAGAGAGTTAATGGGGTGGTTAGGAAGAGATTTTTGGCCCAAAACACTTAAAAACATGTATATGACATATGTAAAGATTTTCAAAAAAAAAAAAAAAAAATGCTTGGGAAGTAAGAGTTTTCTAGGGTTTTTTCGTTTCAGAGGGTTTCCATTTTATCCATCTCCTATATATATATATATATATATATATATATATATATATATATATATATAATATTATTTACACTACATAAGACAATCCATTTTATCCATCTCCTATATATATATATATATATATATATATATATAGGTAAAGTATATGGAGGAAACCCTCCTTATTTGGTAAACTCTGGAAACTCTGACTTCCCAACATTTTTTTTTTTGAAAAAAATAGGGTATGTAATATACATTTTTTTAAGCATTTCGTGCCAAAAAAATCGAAAAAGCCCCGAACGGTTTTTTTTAAAAAAATAAAAAACGTCTACTGTTTACATATAGTTAACACATTGTTAACACCTGTTATTAGCGCTTAACATGTGTTAGTCAAAATTTTATTTTTTATTTTAAAAAAAAAAATACTCGGCGCTTTTTTAATTTTTTTGGCCCCAAATGCTTAAAATCATGTATATTACTTGCCCTATTTTTTTCAAAAAAAAAAAAAATATTGGGAAGTCAGAGTTTCCAGAGTTTACCAAAAAAGAAGGGTTTTCTCTATAACCATTCCCTATATATATATATATATATATATATATATATATATATATATATATATATATATATATATATATATATAATATTATATACACTACATATGACAATCCTAAAACCCCTAATCCTCCTAACCCTAAGTCCATACTCCCTCAATCCATAGCAGGCGCTCTTTCTTCGTTTCTCTATAACAGCCCCTGTCCACCTCGTCTCCGACCTCCACAGCCCTTGTCCACTAAACGGTAAGTTTGTTTTACAATTTTTTTGTTCAAGTTTCCTTTATCTAACTTCGATTTTTGTTTTTTAACAGGTTCACATTTTTGACATAAAGGAGAACGTTTTTTTATTTTTTTATTATTGTTTATTTATTATTTATTTTTTAAGTTTCGGATCATCCGTTGGATGATCCGAATCTGAAATTTGGATAATCCAAATTTCGGACATCCGAAATTTCGGATTATCTGAAATTCGGATATCCGAAATTCAGATTATCCGAATTTGAACACCTCTAATTTCAAACAAAGGTCACACTTCAAGATCACTGCCTCGATCATGCCCTACAATGGTTGCTTTTGCCTCTGCTCCTCATCAAAATGTACATTTTTTAACGTACATTTTAATTCTTAATCACATGATTAAAATTATTGTTTTATCATATTATAGTACATTAATTTCTATGTTACACCAGAACACACATTTTATCACTTCATATTACATTTATCTATCCTAAAAGCTTTCGGGATATATATATATATATATAGATATGGATCCTAAGAGAACCAACCCCTATTTGAGAACTGAGAGAACCATTCTGGGCCACACATTTCATACAAAAGCGAAAAAAAAAATGTTTCTTTTTTTTTTTTTGCTTTAATCGCACATTTTTATGCAAATTTTTTTTTTTATTTTTTTTCATTTATACATATGTGTATATAGCAATTATACATATGTGTATATAACATTTTTAGCTATACATATGTGTATAATGCAATTATTGTGACACCCCAGGAAAATCCCACATCGGCCGTGGCCAGGAGAGATCCTTGGTTCATAACTAATGCCTTGCCTCTTAAATCACCAACGCGTTTTGGGGCTTAATGTTAGTGGATGAGAGGAGAATTCCACAGTTAAGCGTGCTCAGGTGGTAGAAATTTCAGGATGGGTGACCTCCTGGGAAGTCTCCACTTGGGCAACCAAAAATAAATCCGTGAGCTCTGGATGGGCAAAGCGGACAATATTAGTGATGAGAGGGGCGGGGTGTTACTGATGGTATCAGAGCCACTCCTGTGCCGTTCGGGATGGTGGGTGCACACCTCATCAGGGACGATGAGACTCTAACAGGGGGTGAATGTGACACCCTAGGAACACACCTCATCAGGGACGATGAGACTCTAACAGGGGGTGAATGTGACACCCCAGGAAAATCCCACATCGGCCGTGGCCAGGAGAGATCCTTGGTTCATAACTAATGCCTTGCCTCTTAAATCACCAACGCGTTTTGGGGCTTAATGTTAGTGGATGAGAGGAGAATTCCACAGTTAAGCGTGCTCAGGTGGTAGAAATTTCAGGATGGGTGACCTCCTGGGAAGTCTCCACTTGGGCAACCAAAAATAAATCCGTGAGCTCTGGATGGGCAAAGCGGACAATATTAGTGATGAGAGGGGCGGGGTGTTACTGAAATCTGTAACACCCCAACCGATGGCGGAAACATCGGGATGTCACGTATTGATGATTGTTCAGTAGCTCATGGAAAATAATAAATTTCAATATTTGATTTAATTACATTACATACAATTGTTCTACAAAAATTTGTACATCAAAATGAATAATACTAAGTACACATCTTCAAGCATTAACTCTAATCTTCAAGCAAGCTATAACCTGAAACATGTTAATTTTGAAAATATTTTGGGTCAACAAAAGTTGGTGAGAATTACATAGGTTTTTGATGATAAAATGAATAAAATGTTATGCAATTCATGTGTCATGTTAATCTAGCCCATATGTGAGAACATATTAGAAATAAATCGAGTGCATAATCAACCCTGCTGACTGTTATAAAATGATACATACCATACACTTATGGTCCCAATGAATATGTTATGCGATAACAAACACCCACGTAACCTTTGTAGGAGGCACGTATCCGGGTGGGATTGTCAGTCCAATAGATCTATCAATGTATACCGTCGGCTGATCAATGTTAATGATTATGCTAGAATGGTGCTTACTCTAATCATGCTCAAGACAATATGCAACATAGAAAACACATAGACACATTGATGATTGAATTGCAATGAAAATGTTATAACATGTTTCACCCCAAAAATGGTGATAAAAGGGGCTATGTAAACTCACCTTAGTGCATCATGAAAGAATAGCAAACAATGTCTGAAGCTGGATTAATGGAATCTCTCGTGTCCTATTACAAGTAAAGGATACCCTTAATTCTAATACAAATAAGCTTGTTTCATTAATCGATTGTATAGATAGTTTATTCAACTACCTGGACTCGCATTGAATGAATGCGCGTCTTAAAGTGTGTATGACTTAACAAACCGATTGTACTTGGTTTAGTTGTTCGAATGTATACGTGTGTATATAGTTATTGAAAATAAATACCTTAATATGGTATACGAAGTCGCATCTTGAAATTATTGTTAAAGCAACATTTTTTGGCTAATGAACATTACTAGTGTAACTCGACTCGCGTTTCAATTTGTTTTCGAAGACCGGTTAATATTTGTACCGTTATGTTTATATATATACATATTAATAACTATATTTTTTTTTTATGTACGCGTATCACTATCATGACACGTAAAATTGGAATAGTGTCCATTTGTAAAACGTAGCGTTTTTGTACAAAAGTATAGAATCGAATGCTTGATATGTTTCTTATATTTTTATAAAAATTTGGGCAGAGTCTCCTCTGTTTTCGTAAGAAACCGACAACTCTTGTTGTCTATATTTTGCCAAAAATCAATCATTTAAATTCCCATACGCAACTTAATCTAAATAAATCTTTAAATACGATAATGATTTAACTAGAAAAATTATTTTAATGAGAACTAGGCATCTCGACAAGAAATGATTATACACATATATCTTAACATTCGTTTATTCTCGCAACCATAGATATAGTTATAATTTACTAGTATTAAAGCTATATCCAACGAGTAAACTATATTTTTGACGAGTGATATGTATATATATTCAAATTAATAAGGTAACTTTAGTCGTAAGTCGGTTCGGTTCGTTTTACAATCTTGAATATATAATTATATATACAAATTAATCCGAATAAGCAAAATAAAGACGAGCGTGCGCTATATACCTTTCCGCTATATGGTCACGAAACGACACGAAGCGAATGTCCCAACATCCATACTGACCAGCCTTGATCGAGGTCTGACTGTTGACCTAGAGTTGACCAGAACTTTGACCGATGTTGACCGGTGTTTGACCACAGTTGACCAGGTCCGGTTTTGACCCGAGACCGTGAGGTGTTTGACTGTTATAATACTTGAAAGAAATACGAATCATAGTAGGGCCAAACAACCAAACCTCACAGATCTGAAATTGAAAGAAAACTTGGCCGGAACCTGTACTCGAACGGAAAAACAGGAAATCGGAAATCTGCAACCCGAGTCCCAGTCTGACGTCATAACTACCGAACCAAATCCACCGTTGAACCAAAACCATAGCTGATCTGGTACCATCACCCGCCGCCGCTCCTTAATAGTCCGGAAACAAACCAGATCGAATCGGAACCTTAAAAGGACGATAAAGATGATCTACCAGGTCATGGAAACAGGGTAAAAGCCGGCGTTTTCTGTTGGCTCAAGGTGGATGTATGACGGGATAGGGTGGAGGTTGTTGGCGGTGGATTTATGGTGGTTGGGTGGAGCCGGAGCTCGGGTGGTTGGCGGCGGCTGCTGCAGAGCCAGAGAGGGAGGAGATGAGGGAAGAGAAGGGGTAAGGGTGCTTGCTGGTGGCTGAGCGAGCGGCGGCGGGGCCGCTAGGTCTTGAGCGAGGGAGAGTAGGGAGAGATGAGAGAGCAGGGAAAAATCTTGTGTTTGTGTTGTGTGTATAAGATGGGTATAGGAAAAATGAAAGAGGAATTTAAAGGGGATGGTAGCTAGGGTTTTAGTGAAGAAGATGGATGGAGGTGGAAGAAGGTGAGGTGATTAATTAGTTAGGGTTATTGTGTGGGTTAAGTGGTTGGGTACTGCGTATACGAGCCAGTTACTGACTCGGTCTCGTTTAAATTACGTAACTTGTTTTAATCGTTTAAAATACATATTTTGTTAAATTTAATTATATAACCCGACTTAAAAACGAGTAGTTGGACCATATATTTGTTATAATATATTTTTAGTCGCGTTTTATTTATCATGAGCAGTTATTGATTCTAATAATTATAACGACAATTACATATATGTTTTATAAGTTAATGTCGTGTAAGAACGTATTATTTGCTAATGAGATATTAGTGTTAACGAATTAAAAATTGTTTTATGAATAAAATTATTATTATATTATTTGGGAAACGCTGGGCGTTACAGTCTCCCCTACTTTAGGAAACTTCGTCCCGAAGTTATTAAAAACACAGGGTTGAGTGTGATTGGGTAGAAATTAAGACAACTGTGGTTTGGAAAAAATTTGGGTTAGGGCACGACATGAATTTATAAGTAATAGAATAGTATGTTTCTAAATAATTTGGGTAAGAGGTTTGATATGTGTGAGTTTTAAGGGTTGGATTAAGTTCGTCTAAAATAGCAAGGAGAATAAGAATCCAACAAGACACTAAACTTAAGTTTTAGGAATTCTAAAAGAAATGCGTGAGTTGATTGACTATGGAAAGACTAAATGAATTACTAGGTAACTAGCGTTTATAATTGATTATCTACCGAAAACCTTGATAGAATTTCACACTACCTTAACGTACCTGTAAATTCATGATTACGTTCCGGACCGCAATCACCAATTTACCTTACATTAGGGTTTTGTGTCCTTCTATGACCCTAAACACACATGTAAGTAATGCAAAATAACATTGTGATTGAATCTTTGTATTAATGAGTCTAATAAATCTTTGTATCAATTTACATGTATAATGTATCCAAAGATGAGTCCAACTGTTGAGCAGGAAAAAGACTTCTACCAGTTAGTGAGTAGGAACCTCTACCGATTGTTGAGCAGGTGCGATAGCCTCTACCAGTCGTTGAGCAGGTTATCAGAACCTCTACCGACTGTTGAGCAGGCATGATGACCTCTACCAATCGTTGAGCAGGTTATTAGGTACTCTACTAACTGTTGAGCAAGTACTTCATCCCCTAACAGTTGTTTGATTAAGTGTACCAATTATTACACATGAGTTGCAAATTGGTAATATGTACATGTAAGCAATCAAGTATCAAGTATAGCATGCGAGTTGTAATAGAGTTGCCCTAGACAAGGTTAATGACTCTAGGTGTGTCTATAGTAAATAGTTCTAGTATCAAATGTTCAAATATGGTAGATAATCGAATCCTCATGTATAACTAAGGATTAAGTTTGATGCAACACACAATCATGTTTCAATAGTTTGGTTATCATGGGTAACTAGTTCATGTTTGAGAAGGTGAAGGATATGAGTCTAATTCTTGAGGGGATGGTGAAAAATCTTGAAGCAGAATTAAAGTTGTGAGAGATATTGAATGTGAAAATAGTTGACAAGGAGTTTATTTTTAAAATCTCGAATGTGGTGAAATTTTACGGTTGATGGTATCTTCAAGATATACATATATATACACATAAATAAAAATGTAAGGGGGGGGGGGGGGGGAGTTTAAAATAAAATTGGCCAGAAACATCAAAGATGATAGATTTATGTATGATGTAAAGGGAAACATATGATTTGAGTTAGATGTTAAAAATAATTAGACTTGTGGGTAATATTATAAGTTTGTAAAAATAATTAGGATAGTGAAACCCAGAAATGATTCATGAAGTTTAAGCTAATGAGAGAATTATATAAGAAGAAAATATATTTGAATCGTAAAAAAAATTTTGAGATTCAAAACTTAGATTTTTTTTTTTTTTTTTTTTTTTTTTTTTATTCGGGAGTGAGGGGGTATAAATGAAAACGAAACACAAGGATTGTAAATATCTAACCACGAATAAACGAAAACGTTGGCTCATCAAAATAGACCAGGTCTAAGCCTAGCGAATTTGCCTTAAGAATCTAGAAATACGTTAGGATTGTAGCAAGTAAGTGAAAGAGAGTAGGCAAGACCAAGTTAGGCTAAGAATAAGGATGAGAATAGGGATAGAGATAAGGATAGGGTAGAGCTACAAGTAATTGAAGAAAATACTGGTTAAAGTCCTAAGGTTATAGACTAGATTATTTTTCTAATAACCTAATTCCCTATAACCATGGCTCTGATACCAATCTGTAACACCCCAACCGATGGCGGAAACATCGGGATGTCACGTATTGATGATTGTTCAGTAGCTCATGGAAAATAATAAATTTCAATATTTGATTTAATTACATTACATACAATTGTTCTACAAAAATTTGTACATCAAAATGAATAATACTAAGTACACATCTTCAAGCATTAACTCTAATCTTCAAGCAAGCTATAACCTGAAACATGTTAATTTTGAAAATATTTTGGGTCAACAAAAGTTGGTGAGAATTACATAGGTTTTTGATGATAAAATGAATAAAATGTTATGCAATTCATGTGTCATGTTAATCTAGCCCATATGTGAGAACATATTAGAAATAAATCGAGTGCATAATCAACCCTGCTGACTGTTATAAAATGATACATACCATACACTTATGGTCCCAATGAATATGTTATGCGATAACAAACACCCACGTAACCTTTGTAGGAGGCACGTATCCGGGTGGGATTGTCAGTCCAATAGATCTATCAATGTATACCGTCGGCTGATCAATGTTAATGATTATGCTAGAATGGTGCTTACTCTAATCATGCTCAAGACAATATGCAACATAGAAAACACATAGACACATTGATGATTGAATTGCAATGAAAATGTTATAACATGTTTCACCCCAAAAATGGTGATAAAAGGGGCTATGTAAACTCACCTTAGTGCATCATGAAAGAATAGCAAACAATGTCTGAAGCTGGATTAATGGAATCTCTCGTGTCCTATTACAAGTAAAGGATACCCTTAATTCTAATACAAATAAGCTTGTTTCATTAATCGATTGTATAGATAGTTTATTCAACTACCTGGACTCGCATTGAATGAATGCGCGTCTTAAAGTGTGTATGACTTAACAAACCGATTGTACTTGGTTTAGTTGTTCGAATGTATACGTGTGTATATAGTTATTGAAAATAAATACCTTAATATGGTATACGAAGTCGCATCTTGAAATTATTGTTAAAGCAACATTTTTTGGCTAATGAACATTACTAGTGTAACTCGACTCGCGTTTCAATTTGTTTTCGAAGACCGGTTAATATTTGTACCGTTATGTTTATATATATACATATTAATAACTATATTTTTTTTTATGTACGCGTATCACTATCATGACACGTAAAATT
Organism: Ambrosia trifida; assembly: GCA_028751855.1. NCBI lineage: Eukaryota > Viridiplantae > Streptophyta > Magnoliopsida > Asterales > Asteraceae > Ambrosia > Ambrosia trifida. Next base: position 162,308,598 of record CM054122.1, read on the forward strand.
GGAATAGTGTCCATTTGTAAAACGTAGCGTTTTTGTACAAAAGTATAGAATCGAATGCTTGATATGTTTCTTATATTTTTATAAAAATTTGGGCAGAGTCTCCTCTGTTTTCGTAAGAAACCGACAACTCTTGTTGTCTATATTTTGCCAAAAATCAATCATTTAAATTCCCATACGCAACTTAATCTAAATAAATCTTTAAATACGATAATGATTTAACTAGAAAAATTATTTTAATGAGAACTAGGCATCTCGACAAGAAATGATTATACACATATATCTTAACATTCGTTTATTCTCGCAACCATAGATATAGTTATAATTTACTAGTATTAAAGCTATATCCAACGAGTAAACTATATTTTTGACGAGTGATATGTATATATATTCAAATTAATAAGGTAACTTTAGTCGTAAGTCGGTTCGGTTCGTTTTACAATCTTGAATATATAATTATATATACAAATTAATCCGAATAAGCAAAATAAAGACGAGCGTGCGCTATATACCTTTCCGCTATATGGTCACGAAACGACACGAAGCGAATGTCCCAACATCCATACTGACCAGCCTTGATCGAGGTCTGACTGTTGACCTAGAGTTGACCAGAACTTTGACCGATGTTGACCGGTGTTTGACCACAGTTGACCAGGTCCGGTTTTGACCCGAGACCGTGAGGTGTTTGACTGTTATAATACTTGAAAGAAATACGAATCATAGTAGGGCCAAACAACCAAACCTCACAGATCTGGAATTGAAAGAAAACTTGGCCGGAACCTGTACTCGAACGGAAAAACAGGAAATCGGAAATCTGCAACCCGAGTCCCAGTCTGACGTCATAACTACCGAACCAAATCCACCGTTGAACCAAAACCATAGCTGATCTGGTACCATCACCCGCCGCCGCTCCTTAATAGTCCGGAAACAAACCAGATCGAATCGGAACCTTAAAAGGACGATAAAGATGATCTACCAGGTCATGGAAACAGGGTAAAAGCCGGCGTTTTCTGTTGGCTCAAGGTGGATGTATGACGGGATAGGGTGGAGGTTGTTGGCGGTGGATTTATGGTGGTTGGGTGGAGCCGGAGCTCGGGTGGTTGGCGGCGGCTGCTGCAGAGCCAGAGAGGGAGGAGATGAGGGAAGAGAAGGGGTAAGGGTGCTTGCTGGTGGCTGAGCGAGCGGCGGCGGGGGCCGCTAGGTCTTGAGCGAGGGAGAGTAGGGAGAGATGAGAGAGCAGGGAAAAATCTTGTGTTTGTGTTGTGTGTATAAGATGGGTATAGGAAAAATGAAAGAGGAATTTAAAGGGGATGGTAGCTAGGGTTTTAGTGAAGAAGATGGATGGAGGTGGAAGAAGGTGAGGTGATTAATTAGTTAGGGTTATTGTGTGGGTTAAGTGGTTGGGTACTGCGTATACGAGCCAGTTACTGACTCGGTCTCGTTTAAATTACGTAACTTGTTTTAATCGTTTAAAATACATATTTTGTTAAATTTAATTATATAACCCGACTTAAAAACGAGTAGTTGGACCATATATTTGTTATAATATATTTTTAGTCGCGTTTTATTTATCATGAGCAGTTATTGATTCTAATAATTATAACGACAATTACATATATGTTTTATAAGTTAATGTCGTGTAAGAACGTATTATTTGCTAACGAGATATTAGTGTTAACGAATTAAAAATTGTTTTATGAATAAAATTATTATTATATTATTTGGGAAACGCTGGGCGTTACAATTATACACATGTCTATATTGAAAAAAAAATCATGTAAAAAAAGCAGTGATTATAACAAAAAAAAAATAATTTTGCCTTAGAGAAATGTGTGGTCCAGAATGGTTCTCTCAGTTCTCAATTTAGGCAAAGGTTGTCATTTGAACCAATTCCTATTTATATATATATATATATATATGATCCGGATCATTTGAGAACTCCTCTGAGTTGAGAGAACTTAGAAACTCACTTTATAACTACAAACTTATTTTAATAAAAAATGAATATGTAGTACAGAATTAAACAACAATAAAATATTGAATAAAATATTAGTATATACTTACATGGGTGTGAAAATCCTTTACACCGGTGTAAATCGGCATAAATTAATGTATTTTTTTACAGCAAGTTTTACATGTTTTTACACCCATGTGCAAAAAAAAATCGCATTTTATGACGAGTTCTTACAAATCATTGAGTTCTCAACGGTGTAAATCGGCATATGTTACAAGCGATGTTACAACATTTGCGTTGTTTATTTTTTTTTAATTCCCTAGGCGCTTTTTTAATTTTATTTTGGCCCAAAACACTTAAACACATGTATGTTACCTTATGTAATTTAGAAAAAAAAAAAAAAAACTTTTTTAAATGGTTTTTATATGGGTTTTATAAGTTTTTTAACTCAGGGGTTTTCAATTATAGTTCCATAATTGAAAGAATTTAAAATTAAAAAAAAATCAACGAATCTATGAAAAAGATGAAGAATCACGTTTGTTTTTTTTAATGATTTGTTTACTTTAAACACTCGGTATTTTCAAACAAATCGAATTGAAAAGGACATGTGAAATTTAATAATTCTATAATTTTTCAGTTATGTCCTTTACGTTATTCTAAAAACAAAGTTTGGTTCCGTGATAAATCGATACAGCAGAAAAAAAAAGTAAGAGTTTATTACACCATTTGTAATGGTTAGACCTTGTGACCATGATGGCATGCACTTTTTTTGTCATGCGGTTATCACGTCATATGATCCACTTACATAGCAAAAATAGAGTTGTTGTCTCACATAGCTTCCATCATAACCCATATGTAATTAAGAAAAAAACCGTAAACTCACGGGTGTGAGCTTGGTAACGTAAAGGGGATCACGAAAGTTGGTTACGAGGGGGGGCCGGTGTTTTGCGTGAGTGAGTTGGTCGCTAGGTCACGCGACCATAACAAATGGTCTTAATGTTAAACTAATATTTATAAAATAAATATTTGTATAGAGATTGGAGTCTTATCTTTTAGTGCATTTGGTTTATAGTGCATTTGTGCTAAACTTGAATTTTTGAAAGAAACTAAAAACTTATTTACGCTATTAATGGGCCAAACCTAGTCGATGTTTTCAGGCCCATATATAAAGGGCTACAAGATAAGAATTGGAAATATTAAAAGAAAAAAAAATGATTTCTGTACCGGAAGTCCGGAACTGGTAACCTGACCAGAACCCGTATATCCCAACCCGGTTTACGTTAGTGTTTCAGACCGGTAATTCTGTATCAGTGGTCCTCCCTGACCCAAGAAACTGACCTGAACCGGTGTTTTTGCCAATTGATCTCAAACTAGATTGAAAAAAAAAACGATAGAAAGAACGATCAAATTTATAAAATAAAATACTATTTTATATATTAAAAAACAAAATTGTACAAAACACATACAAATATATACCCTTACACATTAATAAAATTTAAAAAAATCAATAAAAGTGAATTTTATGTATAAAACACATTTTGGTCTTACTTTTATTATTAAAAAAATGTGCGTACAAAAAACGGTTTACAAACCGAAACGAAACCTAATCGTAACCGAATTGAAATCAGTCTATCAAACCAAAACTGGTTTGGCTTGAAACCAGTCAAAGTCTAAACTGGATCCAAACTATTTTGATTCGGAAAAAAAACCGGTATGTTCATAACTAAAGAGGTTGTAGGCTACAACTTGTAGAAGTTAAGACTTTCTTTTTGGTAACAATGGTCCCATTGTTTGTAAATTAAGGGAATGTTGCACATGACTTTCGGTATGCTTTAATTTTGATGACCAATAGATGATATCTAAATTTTGGTGTATAAGAAAGATGTGAGAGAAAAATGAGATTATTCCTGATTCGTGAATTCCTCGATATCTTATTACTTGTCATGTATTTGTAATACAGTTAACTTGTTAAAACTAACTTAAGGGACGAACGTAATGGGCAGATAGGTCGGGTTGGGGTTATGGGTTCAGGTCAAAACACGTTTAGGCCAATACAGGTTCTAAGCAAATTAATGAATTCGAATCAAAAAGGTTTTCAAACATAGTGAATTCGGGTCAAAGCGGGGCCGTTTTAAATATTACCAATTTGGTTCGGGTCACATCATGCCTAGCCCAAAATAAAGTCGGGTTGAAATAAGTTGTCTAGAAAAAAAAAAATACCAAAATGGTTTTCGTAATTAAATCATAAAGACTAGCTTCAGTTGCCCTTTTTAATTTTGCATCAAACCAAGCTTAGACATCATACTCAATAAATCACACAATATCACAAAATTCAAAAGCAGTAATATCAGCCCATCAGCAACTGCAACAAAAGCTTGACCCAATTGACCCGTTGACCAATTTGAGGTGAACCAAATTGACTAGTTGATTAATTTGAGGCGACCCAAATTGACCTATATACAAATGGGTCATGATTGTCATGCATATAAACAAGCAAAATACGTTCTCAAAACAAAAGCTATGGTATAGTGTCATGTACCGAATGGTTAGATCGAATGTCAAGATACCAGTATAAAAAACTCATACTCATAAACTAGATCAAGATTTGGGTAAATACACACATCCGTCATATGATACTTTGGTCTTTAAACAACTAAAAAAACTCATAAGATGTAGCTTTAAACAAGTCCATAACCATCAACTACCTTAACTTTTACGCTTTTTCATATTGCCATCCTTAACAATCACTTCGCCAAGAAAAACATCTGTGAGCACCGTCTTAGAGTTCAATGAATGCTTCAACAGGTCCAGGCCCTACAACATTGGAAGACCGTTCAAATACTATGTAAGTTATGAGCAGTTTCTAACGCACTATCCATACAAAAATAATCTTGAAAAGAATTATGTTAGGAGTAACACATAATAAGATACATTTAGCCTACTGCCTCTAGACATATGAGCATTATGCACTATGAAACCATAATTAAGAAAAAATGAGAATCCCACAAGTAATCCAGACTCGCAATTCTTGTTATGTTCATAGCCTATTTAAATGCATGTGTTGTTATCATGCAACCATGCATTCTATCCAAAGTTTAGAAGTACGGAATCGAGCCTCAAGGCTTTTTCCCTTCGCCTCATGAGGTGTAAGCCTTGAGGCGGAATTAAAAGAAATAATAAACAAAGAATGTCTAAAACATCAACCCCGTGAGGCGCCCTAAGGCGTACGTTTTCTTACCACCTTGACTCTTAGAGGCGTACGTACAAAATAACCCCATGAAGTGCTGCCCCAGACACGTTTTTCAACGCCAAGGCAGGCTTTTGGGCTGGGCAGGCCAGGTGACAGCCTGAGGCCCAAATCTCCAGTGGTCCAAAAAAAAATTATAATGAATCATAATATAATATATATTAAAAAAAAACTATTTATTTACTTTTAACTTATATAATATGTATTGTTATACTACTTTTGTTTTGTTTATTTTATAACAAATTATCGTCTTATTGTAGTTTTTATTATATATAATTGATTGATGAGTTTATATTATATGGAGAGGCCAGCTCAACCCCTCGGCTCGAGGCACATGCCTCAACCGTTTATTTTAACTATGATTCTATCAAATATAATTTCTACAAAACACCAACATAGAAACCACACCATTGTAAACCCTAAATTGATGAAATACTTTCAAGTTTCAACCACATAAAACAATAAGAATAAGAGTAACAATACCTCATCCATACCAACATGAACAACCCTCTCCTCCAAATCACCCAACTCCTTAATATTAAACTTACTAAGCAAACCAATATGAGACACATCAGACAAAGGAGATACACTAAGATCATCCATCACCATATACTTCACCAACCCCTTCACAAACCCTCCTCCTTCTGCATCTTTATAACTCTTCAAAACATACGTCTCATCCGTCTCAGTCATTGCACCATAACACTTGGGACACGTTGCCTCGGAACCAGAAGACATAATATCCCAACCATAATAACGGTTAGGCACAGGGGGATACATTCCCACGGAACCAGAAGAAATAATATTGCAATAAAAACACTTGTACGGACCGGTAGGGTTAGGAGCAGTGGGAGGTGATAAAAACGGTTCAGTAGGTAACAAAGAGACTTGATGATCAGGAGAACAGAAGGGAAACAAAGAGACGGGTTTTAAGAGGACGTTTTTGGTCTGGTTAGGTTGTATGTAGTTACTGTCAGTGGCGAAGCTTGACCCGAAGGTTTGGGGGGTCGGAAGTCACCGGGGGTTCGGAAGTCACTGGTTTCGGGGGGTCGAAAACCAGTTTCGGGGGTCGAAACCCTATATTTTCAAAATTTTCTATACGGATACTATATAATCGGAACTTCTGCGCGAAAATCCGGGGGGGTCGGCCGCCCCTCCCCGCCCCTACAAACCTTCGCCGGTGGTTACTGTTGAGGTTATTGATGCTTCTGCAAAGGTTGGATAGACCACCTTGCATGGATAAGAGTCTGATGGTGGTGCCGGTTGGTAGGACCGTGAGACTGAATAGGAAGTCGACGAAGTCTTTGTTGGCTTCTGCGAATAATACTCGTTGTTCTTTTTTGTCGATTACGAGTTTTAAGGTTACTGTTGATGAAGAAGAAGAATTGGATGGTTCTGTTTTGACTGGCTTTGAATCAGCCATTGATGTGAGTTTTGACGATTATGGAGAAAACGTAAAGAAGGATATGAGTATGGGACGGAACCCTAGCTATAGATGCATGAATAATATAATTAAGATTAAGATTTATTATATATAGGGTTTTGTGTTTGATTTTCGGATTGGTTTAAACTTATAAATATTTTTGTTTGTTTATTTTATTATGGACGGAATCCACACAAACCAATAAAAAAGCTCCCACTATTTGCACAAGGTTAAATTTTATTCACACAATCCTCTACGGCCCGTAGAGCCCTCTACGGGTCGTAGAGCCCATTTTTTCAGACTTCTATGAGCCGTAGAGGCCTCTAATCATTCCCAATGATTGGCAATCATACAATCATTGGTAATGATTACCTACGAGCCGTAGAGGCCTCTACGGCTCGTAGAAGAAGTCTTATTAATTTTGAGAATGAAGGACGAGATGGATGTTTTATGATGCCTACGGCCCGTAGAGGCCTCTACGGGTCGTAGACAAAAAAAAACCAAAAACGTTTGGGACGAGGTTCGATCTTAGGCACATTATCACACAAACACACACACACACACAAAGTCTTATTTCGTATATGGGGACCATCTGGGCTACCAGTTCGCTGGTTTCTTAGTTGGAAAGTTTTAATATAACATAAACCAGTCTTAGGCAGCCTCTACGGCCCGTAGAGGCCTATACGACCCGTAGAGAGGGTTTTTTTTTTTTAAATCATTTTAATTATATAATAATTAATCCCGAGCGTGTAATACATTAACACAAGCATGTAAAACATTAATACAAATTTATAAAATAAATTTTATTTGTTTAATTTTTTTAGTTTTTTAATGTCGTCTCGATAAGCGTGTAAAACATAAACACAAACGTTTATATAACCAAACGATAAAACTAAACGTTAAAACATTTACACAAGCGTTCAAAATAAAAATTGTTTAAAACATTTACAAATCAGAAAATCATAAGTCAAAAGAACTGTCATCAGGCGTCGGCGTCGGCTGCGGCTGCGGCTGCGAGGTCCCGGGCTGCTGCGAGGAGGTATCGGACTCATGCTGGGTCTGCTGCGTGATGGGCCCTAAAGTCGGTGGGAGACGAGTCTGCATGCCCAGCTGGCCGGAGTGGTATCTCCCTATTAGTTGAAACGAATAATAATACCTGCATTTGAGTCCTGCCGCCGTATAACAAATGCTTAACCTTGGTTGTTGTGTTATGTATGTCTCTTAAGATGCAGGGACTATCCGGGTTTTGTTTTCTAACGGCCGAATGTATGTCTACTGGCGTAACATTTTGAAAATAAAGTGTATCCACCAATTTTAACTCGCCCGGACCCAGCCTCCTAGCATACGCGTGACCCTCGATGTGTTGGAAAGGTTTGTGATTATGTGTTTGGTTCTGGACCTCCAAAATATAACCATCGTGGCCGGAGTGGTATCTCCCTATTAGTTGAAACGGGCAATTACATTTTTTAGTGCCCGTCTTTCGAACCGTGGCTACACTATGATGTACGCCACTACGGTCACATCGTATCCATGCCGTCGTTACCCTCCTATTCGGCCCCCTGCCTTCCGAAACAGTACGTGAGTATACGGTAATGTAACCATTTTTTTTTGCTCTTTGATAAACCCACTCTGTGAGGTCTTTAAGAGACCTGAATACCTGCAAAATTTATATACGACTTCAAATAGCAACTAATATATACGAGTTCAAATCTCACAAACCCTACGAGTTCAAATCTCACAAACCCTACGAGTTCAAATCTCACAAACCCTACGAGTTCAAATAACAACTAATATATACGAGTTCAAATCTCACAAACCCTAAAACAAATTTAGGTACGGGACTAAATATACGAGTCTAAATATGTACACGGGTCTAAATATCTCACAAACCCTAAATATACGTGTCTAAATATACACGGGTCTAAATTATAAACAAGTGCAAATTCATAAACATACCTGATTCGTTTCGTACGAAACATCCGGAACAGGTTCCTCGCCACCGTTATCACCTCCCTCGTACTGTGGATGACTTGGCGGAGGCAAGTAAAATGACCCCGGTTCTTCTACGTACTCCTGGTTCAAATCGGGCCGCAGGTTCAAATCAGGTAGTGCATTCCCGTCACCATAGCGAACAACGGAGCTAACCTCCTCCTCACCACGTTCCACCACGGCTCCGAAAAGGCCGTAGAGACCTCTACGGCTCGTGTAGGGTTTAAATGCATTCCACCAAACCACCTCTACGGGCCGTAGAGGGCTTTACGGGCCGTAGAGGGTTGAGCATTTATTACACTGACCCCCTATACGGCCCGTAGAGCCCTCTACGGGCCGTAGAGGGCTGTGCAAACTTACTTTTTCTTATTGTGTAAATAACATGCCTCATAAAAAATATATTATTTCCAAATACAATTTTAGAGTAAATATCAAATACAAAGTGTTTTTCGGTAAGAACTGTGATAATCAAAGAGGTAAAAAAAATTATTTTTTTTTAGAATTTTTTTCCTCACGTGCTTAAACATACTTTCTAGATGAATAATACAAAAAAAAAATTAGTGTAATTACGTTATTAAAGTAATTACTAGAGTAATTATGTAATTACTCTACACGTAATTTCTCTACACCAATTTTTTTTTTTTTTAGTTTTCAATACTATAATACATGTTTAACAATATGGAAAAAAAATTCGAAAAAAAAAAATAAAAAAAATACCCTCTTTTGATTCTCACAGTTCTTACCAAAAAACAGTTTGTACAGGATCTTTCCCCTACAATTGTATATTCGATCAAAGGTTTTTTTTTTTTCTAAATATACAAAAACGTATTAAAAATACAGGAAGAGATAACGTACAAAGCTTCTTAACGTAAGAAGCGTAAGATGCAATCTCAGCCATTAGATTAACAAGATGGCTGGATGCAGATTAAAAACCCTAATCATACTTGGGTTAACTAACCATTGGTAAAATAGGAAAACCGTCTAATTTTTTTTCAAATCGTAACAACGGAACTAATTTAAACCCTGATTTTACGTCGTTTCAGATCGATTAACGTTCAGAATGATTACACAATTCAAAAACAAAAAAAAATCGATTACAATGAATGAAAACGTAAAATCAGTATTGAAACAGAAGATTAAAATAATCATACGAACAATTATGAATAAACGCTCGTAATAGTTGTTGAATACTTTCGATTTTGTTTCAATAAGTATGATTAAACATAAATATTAGGTTAAAAAAAGTTGCAGAGTAAGAAGATGAAGTTGGTGAAAAACAGAAGCTTTTAAAATTTCAGACGCACTCATCAAATTTTCAGACGCACTCATCAAAATTACAGACGCACTCATTGAAATTTAGAAGCACTCATTAAAAAGTTTGGAAGCACTCATTGAAAATTTAGAAGCACTTATTAAAAAGTTTGGAAGCACTCATTAAAAATTTAGAAGCACTTATTAAAAAGTTTGGAAGCACTCATTGAAAATTTAGAAGCACTCATTAAAAAGTTTAGAAGCACTCACTGAACATTTAGAAACACTCATTAAAAAGTTTGGAAGCACTCACTGAACATTTAGAAACACTCATTAAAAAGTTTGGAAGCACTCATTGAAAATTTAAAATCACTCATTAAAAAGTTTGAAAACACTCACTGAACATTTAGAAACACTCATTAAAAAGCTTGAAAGCACTCATTGAAAATTTAGAAGCACTCATTAAAAAGTTTGAAAGCACTCACTAAACATTTATAAGCACTCATTAAAAAGTTTGGAAGCACTTATTGAGAATTTAGAAGCACTCATTAAAAAGTTTGGAAGCACTCATTGAAAATTTAGAAGCACTCATTAAAAAGTTTGGAAACACTCACTAAACATTTAGAAACACTCATTAAAAAGTTTGGAAACACTCATTGAAAATTTAGAAGCTCTCATTAAAAAGTTTGGAAGCACTCACTGAACATTTAGAAGCACTCATTAAAAAGTTTGGAAACACTCATTGAGAATTTAGAAGCACTCATTAAAAAGTTTGGAAACACTCATTGAAAATTTGGACGCACTCATTATTTCTTTAAACGCACTCGTCAGATTGCAACTGAACTAAAGATATTTGATAGTTTCTCCACCTTTACCAATAATCACACCTACCCTAAACACTTCCAAAATTTCCATTTATATATACTTAGATGGTTCTGAATCCCTTAAACCATCTAAAACAAATGAGAATGTGTTCGATCTTCTCTTTCATCAACTCCAAAACAACCCTCTGAGATCAAACCCAAAACCATGATGGAAGCTTCTGTGAGCAATGGGCACATAACTTGGAGGGTTGGAAATTGATAAATCTAGAATAAGCACTTAATTCATTCATACAATATGAAAGTAAATTCATCTGATCTCTCCCTTTGGATTACTATTATTATATTATTATTTTTATACTTATGTGTTAGTTCTTTTGTATGTAGATATGTGATACAGAACCATAACTGTGAATGGCGAGACATTCCTTCTTTGCCTTCAGACTTGATTTTGATAGGTCGATGATGGACGGCGTTGTGAGTGGCGGTGATGTCGTTACTGTCACCATCGTTGTGCACCGAATCGTTGTGGTGTGATCTTCCATTACTTTTTGATTAATCATACAATTTAGGGTTTGTGAAGTGTGGGTAGGTGCAATGGTTATGGAAAGTTACAGTGATAATTGTAAAAATAGGAGGGTGTGTGATAGTTTAATCATGGTTAGGTTAAATTGACATGTGGCAAGTTATAGTGGCTTCTTACACTTCTTATGTTAAGGATACTTTGTATCCTATACTTTCTCTAAAAATACATCAACAATTAATTTAAACTAGTGTTTTAAGTTCCCCGCGCTTCACTGCGGGGATCGTCTGTTTTGTTGAAAGTTTGGCGGATATTAAAAGTGACATTTGGTAACTTAGGTAACTGTTCTTTATAGAAACTAATATAAAAAAACACTTTAAGGCTGTAGTTATCCGCTCATTGCCCCGGGACATGGTTACACCTTGGCGTTCCTGCAGGACAATGTTTAAACTCCGTACGTTTTGAAGCAGAAAAGTACAAAAACAAATATGGTATCGGTACCAATATCAGTACTGGTTCGGTGTTTCACAATAAAAAAATATTACTATATAGTAACAATTGTTACTTGCCGATATAGTTCTATTTTCAATGGATTTTAAGCTGTCACGTTGAGAAAACTATGCAAACGGATATGGTATCGATACTGACATTAAACTGGTGCTACCTTGATTTTCCACAATAAAAAAATTATCACCATACCGATATCAAAAGTACCGTTTAAGTACGAGTACCTGCCAAATTTTAATACCTAAAAGAGAAAAAGGGAGTCCCGATATCAAATAAAAAAGGGTATTACAAAAAAAAAGTTGAAAATAAAAAATAGTGGTACATGTTAGGCTGTTAGCAAATAGATGTGGTACACATTAGATTAATAGATAAGTATACGTTAGCATAGTACGTCGGTGCACGTTAACAAAATACGGATGCTATTAAAGTGCCATCTCTTTAATATCATATTTAATATAATAATAAAATAACGGTTAAATAATAGATTAAATAAATTATTGGGTGGTTATATTTAAACCCCCCACCTTCTATTTAAACCCCCTCCAAGCGTCTCGCTTAGGCCTAAGCGAGGCGCTTGGAGGGGGTAATTTATTTTGGTAGTTTTTTGATGTTTTGAGTTGTTTTTTTTTTTTTTTAATTTAATAATTATAAAAAGTTAAAAAAAATTAAAAAACAGAGTAATAACCCTCAACATTGTCATTGACTTAAACTTGACATCATCAACCACGTAAAGTCAATGAATGCGGTATGCGCGTTAAATTTCATTAAATGCGGCAACACAGGCAAGTCCTCGTCTGATAACAACTGAAAAGTAGCCGGTGCAAGTTATGTTGTAGCTTCCAAAACCAATCAGCCCCGTTGTTACTCATATGTTATTATCTCTTCTCTTATTCTTTGTTTCTCTAGTTCTCGATGGATTATTGCTCTCATATCATGGATCAGAGAGATTCAAGCTAATTAAACTCATATCTCAAGCCGGTGCAAGTTATGTTGTAGCATCCTTGATCATGTTCTTGTTCAACACACACCAGCTTTTTCATCACAGTTTCCAACCACTAATACCAGATTGATGATACTCAATTTCGGTTGATATAGAGTATATCAGAGAAAGATTTAGTTGAAAGTGGATACAATGGATCAGAGAGATTTAAGCTAATTAAACTCATATCTCAAGCCGGTGCAAGTTATGAAATGACACATGCAGAATGTAATGTCATGCACAATGTGATTTGTATTAATGGCAAAGTGATTTGTAAGGGAAGAAGAAGAGAATGTTATATATGTTTACCTTCCCATGGAAACTCTGAAGACCTTAACGGAGGTTTGCTAGAGGGTCATTGGTCTTCAGAGTTTCCAACCCCTAATACATTCATCTAAGGATATTCATGTGAGAATGATTTTGTACAAGATTCCTATGCAAGTAAGTCAAATTCAGTTGTTAGACCGACTTGAGATATGAGTTTACAGGTAAAGAGATGAAAACCACTACTAGGGTTCCTTTCAGTGAAGGCTGCGAAAAGCATGCAGCAGATGATTGCCAGTGAGATTGATAAATGGACAGGTTAGCCAGGTGTTTGTCAAAAAGGTAGAGCACACCACTAGAGCAAAAAGTTGTGTGTATGAATAGTGACCCTCTGGCAAACCTGTCATTAATCGGTTTTATTTGGCGTAAAAAGTTCATTGTACATATACCTCCTTATCTAAAAACAAATCACATCATTGTAGAGGTGTATAGGTTACTCATTACCATTGGACGTTGAAGGTAAACATGGACAGTGAGAAGTGAGATTGATAACTTCTCTATGGAAGTTGCTAAAATAGTTAAACAAAAGCTGAAATTGAACAGTTATTTGGCAACATACTTGAAATCAATGGGAAGATAAACAATCCTCATCCACAATGTTCTTACCTATGAGTTTAATTAGCTTGAATCTCTCTGATCCATGGTATCCACTTTCAGAATCTGAAGAGAAGCTATCATCTCAGAGAGATATCTGTCAAGTCCAAATTTTTGCAAGTCCAAATCATTGTACGATGTCTTTTTCAGAGGACCTCGACTCTTGAGATGTTGCAGGTGTTTGAAAAGTTTGAACTGAAATTGAACTTTTCATGCAAGCAAGTAAAATTCAATTGTTTTACTAATTTCATAGTCTTGATACTTTTAACAATCGGTTTCATCTTTGTTTTCTTGAGTTCAACTTTCCATGATCTACCTTTATCATCTCAGAGAGATATCTGTCAACGATGGAAGGGAACCCGAAACAATAAAAAGTAATTACAAAGAAGATGATCAAAGATGCTACAACATAACTTGCACCGGCTTGAGATATGAGTTTAATTAGCTTGAATCTCTCTGATCCATGGTATCCGGTTGTTTTCAGGTTGTCTTCATCGTTGACCGCTATCTCTCGGATAACAACTGAAAAGTTGTCTCATTAATTCCAATTCCAATTCCAATTCCACCGGTGCAATCAGAATCTGAAGAGAAGCTATCATCTCAGAGAGATATCTGTCAACGATGATGGCGCAGAGGTTAGCAGTAACTTTAAATTTTGGAATGTTTCTGATCATTTTCAGAGGGTCACTATTCATACATAAAGAGCATAATCAAAACAAGGGTTGTTATCGGAGAGATATCGGTCAACGATGAAGGCAACCTGAAACGACATGAACATTTATAACCTTTCTGTACCTGTGGCCAAAAGAACCTGATAAAGGCTGTACACGAGTATAATCAAACAAGGGTTGCCCGGAGTTTGATTAGCTTGAATCTCTCTGATCCATGGTATCTACTAACCGTAGCGATCATTACAGTTATTTGGACTATTGCTAAATTAGTTAAACAAAAGCTTAAATTATACAGTTACTTGGAATATTATTGATTATTACAGTGAGATTGATAACTTCTCTATGGAAGTAACAAATTCAAAACAGAGGTAGGTTTGCCAGAGGGTCACTATTCATACATAAAGAGTATAATCGTGATGTGATGGATTTTTATATTTGCAACGTAGTTCCTTTTTACCTGGTTGCAAAGGAACTTCAGGTCAGCCAGACGTTTGTCAAAAGTAAGTGTGAAGATCAAGATCAAGAAGACTGGATACCATGGATCAAAGAGATTCAAGCTAATCAAACTCATATCTCAAGTTGGTCTAACAACTGAATTTGACTTGCTTGCATAGGAATCTTGTACGAAATTATACAGTTATTTGGAATGTTCCTGATCATTACGGTCAACGATGAAGGTGTGTTGTATGTATAAAATTGTGAATAATTGTGAGAGTCGATATGAGAGCAATAATCCATCGAGAACTAGAGAAACAGAGAATAAGAGAAGAGATAATAACATATGAGCTACAACGATAGGCGTTTTCGATTTCTAAATGAATCAACGACTTAAACTTGACATCATCAACCACGTATAGTCAAATATTTATTCTCCATATCCATACCTTGTTTCAAGTATCTTGTAAAATTCATTTCGTCTTCAAGACTCCTATGAGTCAACAAAGATTGACTTTTTTGAGCATTAACAATGACTATATTACATTATTATTATTATTATTTTTATTATATTTGTAATTTAGTTCCTTTGTTTTATTATTATAATAATTTGTTATTATCAAGAATCGGAAATTAGTAAAACGATTTATGAAAGTATCAAGAATCGGAAATTAGTAAAATGATTTAATAAATCATTGCTCAGACGTTAGGGTTTGATAAACACAAAACTTATTATTTATAAAGCAACAAAAACACAAATCGTACCGTGAAATAAAAGAGAGGCCCATTAGGAGTGTCGTGGAGGAAGATCGTCGGTTTGCTGTAGTCGATGATGGCACAGAGGTTAGCGGTAACTTTAAATTTTGAATGATCGTCGGTTTGTACAATGAATTTTACCTGCTTTGCAAGAAAAGTTATTTTTAAATGTTTGTTAATATATCTTTAAATGTTTGATCTGCAATATTTGAAAATTATCATTTCTTGACATGCTTGGTAACACCTTGATCTGTAATATCTGAAAATTATCATTTCTCGAAAAGTAATTAAAAACACTTAAAAATGAATTAAAAACAATTGTTGCGAGTTAGGTTTAGTCGGAGGACCACGTACAATGATTCATCAAAGTTGTACAAAGCTGGATGTTTTTACTGGAAAACCAAAACGAGCAATTAACGAAGCGAAACGGAGAGTTATAATTTTCTTGGCTTGGAAACAACTTCAAATTTTTTTAAAAAAAGGCCAAAGCACCTCGCTTTGGTCAAAGCGAGGCGCCTGTGGTCTAATCAAACCACTAAAGCACCTCGCTTTGGTCAAAGCGAGGCACTAAATCTCCTCGCTTTAACCAAAGCGAGGTGCTTTAGCCTTTTTTTAAAAAAAATTTGAATTTCTTTTAATTCTTTAAAATTATCTGTTAATCGCCAAAAAATAATTTTAATTCAATTTTGGTTCTTTTAAGTTGTTTCCAAGCCAAGAAAATTATATCTCTCCGTTTCGCTTCGTTAATTGCTCGTTTTGGTTTTCCAGTAAAAACATCCAGCTTTGTACAACTTTGATGAATCATTGTACGTGGTCCTCCGACTAAACCTAACTCGCAACAATTGTTTTTAATTCATTTTTAAGTGTTTTTAATTACTTTTTGAGAAATGATAATTTTCAGATATTACAGATCAAGGTGTTACCAAGCATGTCAAGAAATGATAATTTTCAAATATTGCAGATCAAGGTGTTACCAAGCATGTCAAGAAATGATAATTTTCAGATATTGCAGATCAAGGAAAGAATGAAAATACGTGATGCACATACCGTGAGTGTAGTCCATTGATGTATTAATATATTATTTAATCGCAAGTTTCAATACTAGATAATGCACGTAACTCCCTAGGCACATTTCCCACACTTTAAATAAGCATTAAATACTTTCACATTATATATTAAATACTTCTCCAATTCCTATATAATATTCCTTAACTTTCTCTCTTCCCCTTCTCTAACCCTCCATGCAAATCATCCAAACAACATGGAACCAGATACAAAACAAGCATATATGGGAAGTCAAAACTCTATGACGAGTTGGTCAACCTATGATCCCAATTCTGTCAAAAGAAGATGTATTCACCATTTCAAACGATTTGCCTCCTTTTGAATTTAGGTAGTACTAGTTAAAGGGATTGCCAAAGACCGATCGAACATCTTTTTGTTTGTTTGTTTGCTTGAATGTCTATGGAAACAACAATGGATTTGTCAAAAGCAAGTGTGAAGATCAAGATCAAAGAAGACAGTACGTTCAACGATGAAGTTGTGTTGTATGTATAAAATAGTAAATAATTGTAGTGTGTTCGGTGCAGTCGATGAACATCATTCAAAATTTCAACTTCCCGTTCAGGTGCTTAAGTCCACCTTGAGATATGAGTTTAATTAGCTTGAATCTCTCTGATCCATGGTATCCGGTTGTTTTCAGGTTGTCTTCATCGTTGACCGCTATCTCTCGGATAACAACTGAAAAGTTGTCTCATTAATTCCAATTCCAATTCCACCAGTGCAATCAGAATCTGAAGAGAAGCTATCATCTCAGAGAGATATCTGTCAACGATGATGGCGCAGAGGTTAGCGGTAACTTTAAATTTTGAATGATCGTCGGTTTGCTCTCTATATACCAATCAACAGTAGCGATCATTACAGTTATTTGGAATGTTTCTGATCATTGTCAGAGGGTCACTATTCATACATAAAGAGATAAAGGTTGTACACGAGTATAATCAAACAAGGGTTGCCCGGAGTTTGATTAGCTTGAATCTCTCTGATCCATGGTATCCACTAACCGTAGCGATCATTACAGTTATTTGGACTGTTGCTAAATTAGTTAAACAAAAGCTTAAATTATACAGTTATTTGGAATATTCTTGATCATTACAGTGAGATATGAGTTTAATTAGCTTAAATCTCTCTGATCCATGATATGAGAGCAATAATCCATCGAGAACTTGAGAAAGAGAGAATAAGAGAAGAGACAATAACATATGAGCTACAACATAACTTGCACCGACTTGAGATATAGAGTTTAATTAGCTTGAATCTCTCTGATCCATGGTATCCGGTTGTTTTCAGGTTGTCTTCATCGTTGACTGCTATCTCTCGGATAACAACTGAAAAGTTGTCTCATTAATTCCAAAACCTAAAGAGAAGATATCATCTCAGTGAGATTGATAACTTCTCTATGGACGTTGCTACAATAGTTAAACAAAAGCTGAAATTGAACAGTTATTTGGAATGTTTCTGATCATTACAGTTATGCCTTTTTTGGTGAAATGAACTTGAAGAAATGATTTGGTGGATATATCATGAGTTAAACAAAAGCTGAAATTGGACGGTTATTTGGAATGTTCCTGATCATTACTTTTCATGCAAGCAAGTAAAATTCAGATCATTACTTTTCATGCAAGCAAGTAAAATTCAGTTGTTGGACAGTGAGATTGATAACTGGACAGGTTAGCCAAACCATACGAGGGTGGCAGGAAAAAGTTGACATTTTGATCCAAAGGAAATTCAGGTTAGCCAGACGTTTGTCAAAAGAACATTTTTTATAATAATTATATTAAAAAAAACAAAAAACTAACTCAAAAGATCAAAAAAAAAAAACAAAATTTGATCCGAAGAGCCTCGCTTAGGCCTAAGCGAGGCGCTTCGAATTAAAAATCAGCTTTTTCTGCCCCCTCGTACTGACCTCCTCTGAATGAATTCAAAGCGCCTCGCTTAGGCCTAAGCGAGGCGCTTTGAGGGGGTGAAAATAGAAGGTGGGGGTGGGAATAGACGGAGCCTAAATTATTACTTATATATGATATAATATTAAATAACATTTAAATAACAATATAAATAAAATAATAGAACAGCATAGAAGTGTCTTTTAATTTATACTAGATGGTAGCCATGGCCGCGCGTTGCGGCGGCACCTGAGTTATGTGATACGCTAGCCATATAAAAGTGTTACGATAAATCGATTTTGTACCGTTGAATAAATGCATTTTATATTTGAGCAAACTCGTTTGTTTCCAAACACAGTTTACGTCAGAACCGTAGGTAACTCGAATTTTTAACATCGATGAAAATGTTTTATATTTGAGTCGACTCGTTTCCGAGTACAATTTACGTTAGAAACGTAGACCAACCGATATCGTACGTAAAAATAAGAATGAAAAATGTTTTATATTTTACCAGACTCGTTTCAGAAAAGAAAAGAAAAAAAACTTATGTCGAAACATGAATGTATATCATTTACGTTGAAACATGAATTATATCAACACGTACGGCAAAACGTAAACTAACCGAAAACGCACAAAAAATAATTTCATTAAAATGTGAATTTATACCAAAACAATTTTAGAACTGGATAACATTATATATTATCTAGCATATATAACTTGATACTAAAAATTAAGAATAAATGATTTCATAGTTAGAATTAAGTGGAAAATATAACATAACATAATTAGAACCAAAACAAACTTAAAATATAAATGAACTTAAAACCTTTAATGATAAATAGATTTGAATGGAGACACCTACCTGCATCATCTTTTTGTAAAAAGAAAAAAGAAAAGATAACAAAAGTAAACGGACCTAACAACTTTGTTATTTTGGAATTTATCAAGGCTAATTTTGTAAATTAAGTCATTTCCACCGACCATGCTTTTTGTTATAAATATATATATATATATATATATATATATATAATATAGATAATTTTAAATAGATATGTGCCTTGCAAACTTATAAAGATTACATCCACACATAATTTGAATTTTAGATTCTACTGTGCACATAAGATCTTGAGAGTCTAACCCAGTTAAGTGGTTTTTTTATCCACGTTTCACGGTGGGTTTACCGAATTTTAATAAAACTAATAATGGAAACGTATGCATAATTATTAACCAATATGAACTAAACCTTAAGGGTAGCAAAGCCAAAGGACTAAAATTGCAATATGGTAGAAGTTTAAGTTGAAAAGGCAATGGGGTTAAAATGCAATTTGATCAAACCTAAGGGTGGGTTGGAAAGTGAAGGGACTAAAAATGCAAATTAAAGAAAAGGCAAGGGACTAAAAACGTAATTCAATCAAACTTAGGAGTGGGTTGAAAAGGCAAAGGACTAAAAATGCAAATCGACTAAGCCTAAAGGAAGTTGGTGAAACTACCACCAACATTTAGGATTCAGGTTATATATGTGTCTTGGTGGAACTGCCTATCATGGATAGTAATGGAATTGGAGTTCACACGAAAATTATAATTTGATTTGGAGTTTCGGTGTGTCCGTTTCACATAATGGAATGAATTCTTGATGGACTTGAAATTTAGATTCCTTTCTATATGTTGTTGTTCAATTACATTAATTCATTCTTTGATGAGACGAACAACATAAGAAATGGAATATACATTCTAATTCCATCCAGATTTCATTCCATTCTGTGCGCTACCATAGATTCTACTATGCACATCAGATCTTATGAGTCTGACCTGTTGGAATAAATATACGTTATACAGAGCCGGTTAAACCTTTTTAAAGGCCCTAAGCGAACTCTAAAATTGGGGCCCTTTAAGGGTTCCCTAACATGGTTGGATCAGGTCGAGTAGTGATCATAACAGGTTTGGTTTAGAATTTGATTCGTTAACAAATATCATATCCTTAAGCAATTAGCAACACCAAAAAAAAATCACTCAACGTTGCCATAAAATCGAAGCAACGTGTTTCTAAAAAAAATTATAAATTAACCATTGTAAAAAATTGTACCTTAAAAATGGGAATTAAAAAAGTGCAATGGCTGCTGCAAAAATAAAAGGTGAGAGTTTTCTTAAAATCCTATGCCCTAGCATTCAATCTGATTTATATACATTTGAATCATTGGTTACTCGAACCACTAAAACAATTTGGATTTCTGTTAATAAACCAATGATGCGGAGATTCGAGCTTGGGTTACAAGCAAAGAGAGGCTGTATTCTAACCACTAAGCCACAACAATTTAATTTTTAATCAAATCAATAATAAATATAATATCTATCATATATACAATGTTTTTAAATGGGCCCCAAAATATTGGAGGCCCTAAGCGCCATCCTTGGTTTGAAACAAAGACGGGCCGGCTCTGACGTTATGTCTTGTATATTTATCGGTAGCCATTATAATCATTTATATTATGTTTGATCAATTGCTAAATACTCTAAGCCCATAACTGATTAGTCTTTGATGGACGGGCTTATCATTAGTTGGGCCTAACTAAGGTGTCCCATGGGTATGCATAAATAGGAAGAGATTACTAGGGTTGATGGACATCATAACACCTCTCACGAATTCGTCCCTCTCCTTTCTCCCATAACTGTTTCCTCCTATGGATCATTAGCCATCATAACTGCATATCCTAAAGGGAACTCGAACACACTGACAGTTATGTCAACCTCATCGCTTTCAGCATCAGTAGCAGGTCTCACGAATCTCTCAGGTATATGTTTATGTGTTTTCCATTACATACTAACAAAATCGAATCAACATGTGGTATCAGAGCGATGTTGCTCATAATTGATTTTGTTAGTTCCATCAGTTTCGGAATCAAATCAGAAAACGAATTATGAAACCTGAATGATAAGATTTAAAGGCTTTCGGCTGAAATCCCTAACAGCCAAATTATAGCCAATCGAGAAAAAAAACTGTTTCGATTCATTATCTTGGTCTCATAATGCTTTCGAGATCGATGATGAACGACGTTTTCTTATAAAATCGATTAAAGTTTGAGGATTATGATTCCAGTTATGGTTATGTTTATTGATTAGGCTAATGATTAATGTTTATGAAGTTTTTCGGTTGATGTTCATTCGAATATCATCAAGAAATCGAAAAAATTCAGTATAATCTGCTTAGGGTTTGGATTGATAGTTGTTAGAGATCTTAGGATTAGTATCATCCCTAAAATTTCGCAACCTAAAGAATCAAATCCTAACCAAAATTAAGAGATATTATCGGTTCCATAATTAGCTCAACAGAAACTTGTTCCTTAAGGAACAGCGGCATCCGACCTATCAGGAGTGTCGACCTAGAATAACAGTGTCCGACCATAAGTCTGTGTCCGATTTGTTAGCCTGTGTCTGACCTCATTAGCCTGTGTCCGACCCATAAGAGTATCCGACCAAGTTTTCTATTTCGAGCATTAAGGTATTTACGAGCCATTATATCATTAGCGAAAACCCATTTATTTTCAGCAAATATGAACCTATTAATACGAAAACCAACTTATTTTCAGCGTCCACCCAAACCCCCGCAGGGGGCCATGCCCCCCCCCTCCCCCCCCCCCCCCCGCACCCCCCAGAGAAGATTCTGTGGGTTTCAATATGCACTAACAGGAGGTTTATCGTTAACTAATGGAATTTTTGATGAACCCTAACGTATCAGTTTTATCATTACTTAGACCTTGCTTAACTTGCAATAACATTTGAGGGTGTCACTTCTGCCCAAAGGTGATTTGTCACATTAGGTGGTTATATAGATCTCGTTAAGCATTGTAGCTCATTCACATAAGTGCCATAAGGTGTCACTTCTGCCCAAAGGTGATGTGTAACAGATTATGTTAGTGAACTGAGCGTATTGCATTAGGACTTTGAATGTTTCACTTCTACCCAAAGGTGATGGGTTACATTCACTGTCGGCAAATTTAATACTTAAATAAATAGCGTATAGCCAAAGCTAGAGCATTATATTTAAGTTAGCTTATGTTTTTTGGTGTTATGAATAGTTATCACAGCTTCATTAGTATAATGGTCTACGTCCTGCCTGCCTTAGATAATTAGTTCCCCCCTTAGATCACTATAAGTTATTCTATAATTTTGTATCTTACTATTCTCATTTTTTCCACTATTAGCTCCCAACTGCGGCATCACTACCTTAACTGGTGATAACTATGCTGCCTGGAAAGATTCGCTTATGTTGACTTTGGCACTGCTGGATTTTGATTATGCACTGAAAGAGGATGCTCCTCCCGAACTCACTGACAAAAGCACCGCTGCTGATAAAATGGTGCATGAGAAATGGGAGAGATGCAACTGTATGTCCCTCATGTTCATTAAGAACTCCATTAGCATTCCTATTAAAGGATCTATTCCGGATTCTAAGATTGCTAAAGAATATCTGGTATTTGTGGAGGATCAGTTCAAAGGAACCTCAAAAGCGCATGCTTCCACTCTTATTCTGAAACTTGTTACAACTAAGTATGACGGGAGAAGTGGTATCCATGAGCACATTATGTCCATGAACGATATGGCCCATAAGCTTAAGGGTTTAGAAATGGAGATTAGTGACGGTTTCCTGGTGCATTTCATCTTGACTTTTCTACCCTCTGCTTATGATGCTTTCAAGATCAACTACAACACACAGAAAGAAAAGTGGACAATGCAGGAGTTGATCGCTATGTGTGTGCAAGAGGAGGAGCGGATGCAGCTGGAGAAACCTGAAGTTGCTTACCTTACCACCGCTAATCCAAAGAAGAGGATGAGACAATCTAATAACAATCATAATGTTAGAACCTAGAGGAATGAAGCAAGTGCCTCATCTAGCCATAAGAACTCCTAAGGTAAGTTCCTCTGCAAGTTCTGTAAGAGAGAAGGACATCAGCAGAAGGACTGCCATGACTTTAAGGAGTGGCTAACTAAGAAAGGTAATCATCTACTTATGATACTTGAGTCCTTTAACTTAAATGTTCCATCTAATACTTGGTGGTTTGACGCTGGTTCTATGGTCCATGTGACCAATTCTCTTCAGGGATTCCGTACGATCTAGAAGCTGGCAAGAAACCAAAGAACACTTAACGTTGGGAATGGAAAGTCACTTATTGTCGAAGCCGTGGGAACATTAGAATTAAAATTCAAAACTGGTTTATGTATTGTTCTTTATGATATCTTATATATTCCTGAGATTACTCGGAATCTTGTATCTGGACCTAGACATGGATGGTTTTGACGTTTCTCACGGTCATGGGAAATTTACGATTACTTATGATTTCCAAGTGTATGGTCATGGTTTTCTGGATGGTGGTCTCTATAAGTTAGAACTAGATGATGATTTTTCCAAGTCTTTGTTATCATATAATGTAAATGAATTACTAACAAAGAAGAAACGCAAGAGAGACTTAGAAACTTCATCCATGTGGTGGCATCACCGTTTAGGCCACATATCACGAGAAAGGACATCATAACATTATCATCATAACACCTATCACGAATTCGTCCATCTCATCTCTCCCATAACCGATTCCTCCTAGGGATATATTTATAGCTTGCTAAAATAAAAATGTTTCCTGCTATATATATATATATATATATATATATATATATATATATATATATATATATATATATATGGTCAGGATCCTGTACAAAGTGTTTTTTTTTTGTGAGAAATGTGAGAAGGATTAAAAATTGATACTAGGATGGATTTGTGTGTGTGTGTGTAAATTAATGTGTAGGATGGATTTGTGTTTTGTGTGAGGTTTAGTTGTCTATGATTTTAATGATGGAGATATCTCTCTGTTTAGTTATAGATTTTAACCTATTTTGCTACAGTGGTTGTGATTTAATAATATTTTCTCCATACTTTGGTTTGATGAATTTGTTAATATACATGGATAACTATTGCAAATTTGAAGGGGACAAAAGGAGTAGACATTGTACAAGCGCATTTATAATTACTTAGCGTTTCTACTAGATAGATGTAAATAAAAAAGAACAAGAGGAATAAGTTAGGTAGATTGATGTTCTATGAAGATTGGAAACTAATGATTAGTGAGTTGCCTACAAGGAGGGATGAAGTTTGACTTTTGAGGTCAGCTTAAGTTGTTTTTGACATCAAACGTTTTGTAGTTTCCTTTTCATGTTCACTGAATAAATTTCTAATTAAGACTAACTTTCTAACTGTTGCAAACTGTAAAGTCATATGCCATTACCTTTATTACATTTTCAAGTGCTTATGCCTCTTTGTCTACTGGCTAGTTTCATGTTAAATTTGAAAGAAAATCAAAATTGAATTATACCATACCAGGTTGGGCTTAAAACTATTGAGAGTATTCTAATAGGAAAATGAAGTTCATTTTAGACATGTGTATCTATTTGCTGCAAATTTGAAGGGAGTAGACATTGTTCAAGTGCATTTGTGATTGGCTGATTGCTTAGAACTTTTAACAGATTGATGTGAATGGAAAGGAAAGCTTAACTTAGGTGATTAGTGTTCAGTGAATGTTGGAATGTGGAAACTAATGATTAGTGGTTTGCTTGGAAAGAGAAATGGAGTTTGACTTTTTAGGTCAACTGACTTGTTTCTATCTTCAAACATAATGTTTTTTCCTTTTCCTTTTCCTGTTCAATAAATAAATTTCCAATTCAGACTGATTATCTAACAAATGTTGCAAATAGTAAGGTTATATGCAATCATTACATTTTCAAGTGTATATGCCTCATAAATTAGAACTATGCCTAACTATAATTTTTTTTTATTAAATTGTAGCTTTTGAACCAAGAGATAGCTACCAAGTCACCTAGTGCCTTGAGAGTGGACTCGAGTCATGGGTCACAGAGTCCTAAAGACGCCTCACCAAAAATACAAGACGATGACATGACGATCACATCATTTTATATCCCACAATTGGTATTACTCATATAATTTTTTGTAAATTTAGTTTGATTTGTTAGTGTTATAAAATTTGTTTGTTATTTTAGGTTGATGAAGACAATTACCAACTTCCACTTCAAATGGAAAATCAAGAACTTTTGGAAGGCGGATTTGTTAATATGGTTGGTTTTCAAAAACTTACTTATATTATAATCCGTATATATACATATATACTTTATATATATGTAATGTTTTTATAATCGTTTTCAGTTATTATCTATGGGGCAACAACAAACCGCTACAAATGCTCCCGTACAGATACCTGAACCCGAACCCATACCTGTACCAAAACTCATACCCAAAACGAAACCCATACATGTACCCGCATCTTTACCTAAACCTGTCCACGAACCACAAATAACAATCATAAATGGTTTTGAATACGATACATGGATTGATCACTCATTGGAACCGGCCTTGGAGAAAGTACGAAAGAGAGCCGGTCTCATTCGAGACATGTTCGATCAATTACATAGAGTCGTTGGGACGCGCCATCACATTTGTACGTCTTCACCACAAGGGATGTATCCCAAATCGATTACAAATCTAATCCAGTACTCGGAGTTATTAAGGTTATTTTCAAGGGATTGGCTCGATGTTAGCGTAGTACATTCGTTTGCAATGTAAGTTATTATTATTTTTTATATGGTAGAATAACATTTTTATATATAATTTAGTTAACTAACTTTATCATATTTTTATAAGGTATTTTTTTCTGTCACCCAATTCTAAATGTGCATTCTTTGATCCGGCGATCATTAATGGTGAAAACTGCGAAAGCAATCCGAAGGCTGTGATAGAACACATCAAGGAAATATACAAGTATCATAGCAACAAAAGATATTTTCTAGTACCATATAATAATGCTAGGTAATGTATACTTTTCCACGATATATACACATACATAGATATTTAATTGTTCTATATTTTTTGTTTTTCAGTGATCACTGGACTCTTCTAATATTTGAACCGAGTACTGCAAGCGCATTTATTGTTGATTCTATGAAGAAGGGAAAGAACAGGGAAAGTTACAACATTTGCAAACTAATTGCTAAAGGTTTCGAGAGAGAATTTAATTGGACAATGACAAATGTAAGTTTACTATTTTTTATCATTGTTTTTTAGGTGTTTAAAATGATTAATTGTGAACTAAATGCAGTGCTACCAACAAGCAAACGGATGGGAATGCGGTTTCATGTTGATTAAGCACATGAGGCAGTTTGTTGAGATCATTCAACATGATTTTATTCATGTAGTAAGTGTTTTGCGCATATACATAAAAATATCAACTTCTCTATTTATTTGTATAGATTTAGATACTTTCATTGTTTCAGGTATGGAATAAAAAAGAGATAACATCGCCTGAAGAAATTGATTTTATGGTTGTAGAGTTGATGGATCTTTGGATTAACAAGGTGTTCGGTGACCGAACATGAACTCCTTAAAGGCGTCCCAATGTTAGCTTAAATTCTACCGTTTAATGTTCATTTACAATTAATGGATCAACTAAAAACTTGGTTTTTACTATGATTAATACAAGTAGTCAAATTCCAATGGATCAACTAAAAACTTGCTTATGTACGAGTATGTAGTACTAAGATATATGTGTGTAGTCTAAAATATATATAATTATGTGATGTAGTGTAAATGTGTGCATCGATAAACCGAACTGATACATCTTTAATTGTTTTGTTGACAGTTTTAGAATGTGTTTTTTTTTTCTTGCTAACTGAGTTGACTATTTTTTTTACACTGCAATTTGTAATTGCCACACTGATGATGTTGCTGAAGACTTAGAGTTTTAAAATGCTTTGTTACACTGCAATAGTTTTAGTGTGCTTATTGATCAGTAATTGATATTGAAATTTGACAACATTTATATTTTTAAAATGCTTTCTGAAATGGATGTTTGTCACTGTGTGTTTAACTGTTAAGCAACATTCATTCATGTGACATACTTTCAAGTTGTTTATAGTTTGCAAATTCTAGTATTTAGAAGCATTTTATATGTTCTTTTATCAAAAGAAGTATATATTAGCTTGTTATTTTTTTAAATAAACAACTACAAGGACTTTATTTAGAGAAGAAAGATCCACCACTACAAGAAGATGATTTATAACTAGAAAAAATTGATAACGGATTTTTTTTTTAATAAATTTTAACTCTTTCTTAGAAAGGGCCTCGAAATAAAATCTCGCTTTGGGCCTCTAAATGCATTGAGTCGGCTTTAGTCGATTGTACCATTGCCGGATTTGTAGGTCGTGGATTTAGATCTTCATGTCTTATATGTATGCATGTATGATAATATTTTAATAGTTGAATATAAAGAGTGCGTTTTATACACATATGCACTTACATATATTTTTTAATCTACATTTTATTAATGTAATGTTATGTTTTGTTAGGCAAGTTTTACGGTTTCGGTTGCAAGTATGAATTGAAGACGTTCGTTTGCATTCCAAGTATGAAGATGTTGGTTTGGGTAGTACATTGTATGACTTTCATGTATGAAGATGTTGGTTTGAAACCTTTTGTAATTTTACGTATTTTGTTTATTTATATTGGCTTTAGTATTATTTTTGTATATTATTTTCATTTTTAGGTATATATATTTGTGTATATTGGGAAATCTTTATAAATTTCATGGAAATTGAAAAAACAAATAGTAATTATATTTTGGCTTTGAATGTCAAAAGATGTGGTTCATATCCGCATCTTAAACATCTTAGTCGCCAAAATTAAAAGACAAAAAGATGTGGTTAAAATTAAAAGACAAGAGATGCGGTTCATTGCCAAAAGATGGGGTTTCATTCGTAGCCAAAATTAAAATCAAGAGATACGGTTGCTTGGCCTAAAGGTGCGGTTCCCTTAAACCCGCATCTTTTGGTATCTTGCCTTTTGATGCAAGGCTATAAGATGCGGGTCTAAAACCACATCTTTTGGCCTAAATCACCACATCTTTTGGTCTTTTATGTACTAGTGTAGGTTGGTTTTCACATGTCCTCCCAAGTTTCTGCCTTGATGTTGGGCTTCATTTTGCAGTTTGTTAGCGGTTTATTTTCGTGCTTTTAGTCGCGCCTGATGTTCTTTTTCTTTTTTTTTTCTTTTCTTTTTGGTGTTTTTATATTGTATCTAGCTTCTTGCTAGCTTGTTGATGGAATGAAAGTTTCTTTTGTCGTTCAAAAAAATCTACTATATTTCTAGTCCCATCACCATCAATTTTACCACTGCATTTCAGATCAACGAAGTTAAGCTATATTGACATATTTGGAAACTTGAAAGTATAAAATAATGACACCACTACCAAAAGATCCGCATTTTAGAGTAATGAGGAAAAGTGTATTGTGTACATCCATGCAACATATACTATGGGTATGTTTGATAAAATTAGCTGATAGCTAGTAGCTGTAACTTTTTAAATATATTTTGGTGTTTGACAGAATAGCTAGAACTTTTAATAAAATGTATAAAATGACCAAAATGTGCATTAATTAAAAGCTTGTATGCATGTTTTTTTTTTATTTTTTTGTACGATAGAATGAGTATTTGTGTCATTTACTTGTTAAAAGTTTGTAGTTAGTAGGAACTTTCTTTTAAATGCTAGTAATAGTAGCATTTCAATATAGAATTTTATCACGTAACACAAAAGCTTCAAGCTCCTTCAACCAAACAACTTCAAGCTCCTTCAACTAAACAAGGTTTTTTTATTGAGTATGAGTTTTTTCTTAAAACTTTTAAGTTTGAAGCTCCTAAAAGCTCTTAAAAACTCTTTACCAAACATACGCTTTTACTACGAGATGAGATCTCATTCCTTTTGTTTAGCTCGTTTATAAATAGATAATGAATTCCTTTACTTACCAAATTTGAAAGAATTAATTTAATCCCATAAGTATTCATTCCTTTGGTTAGTACTTGACCCTATATTCACATTCATATTCTGACAAATTAAGCTAGGAATATAATCCTTAATGGAGTATTGGAGTTACATTAATTACAACAAACAAATACGCCTAAAAACATCAAAACAACAATCATACTAGAACTTTTTACATTTATCACCAAAGGTTATCTATGTTACCTTATTAAGGAGGAGAGATGACTACATTAGTAATTTCCTATGTTTTTTAAGATGGCATATGAAAAGTTTAGTGCTTCACACCTAAAATGTCATGAATTTTTTCCCAATAATACACTTCTATGCAAAATCCTCTTGTACATCCCCTCTCCTACTTATTATTTATTACATGGAGCAACTTTGGTGAATTCATGTGTGTATGTCACGTATGAAACAAAACGTAAAATTATTTGGCAAAGTTGTTTGTATCATTTAATAGTATATATCGTTAAGTGGTAGGCGTGACCAAAGTGTTACGTGTGAGGTAGTGGAGTCTTGAGAATAAATGTATTATGAAACTAACCTTACGAGTTGTTGAATGGATTATTACTAGAATCCACCTAAAATCAATTTATTTCAATAATTCGTACCGATGTTATTATACTTTAGTTGAGATAAGAATAATTATCTTATGTTGTTACAAGTATTCGTTATTTAATATATCATTTAAATAAAAAGTTTTCGATGAATTTTACGTCTTAATGAATTGATACAATTTGATGTAGTTTTTAGACCCGCCGCAACACGCGGGTTACCAACTAGTAATATATAATGATTGAATCGAATTACTTCTTTTTGCAATTTGTAATATAAAAATTGTACACAGAAAGGAATTACTTCTTTTTATAATCTGTAATTTAAAAATTGTACATAGAAATCTAGTTGTGTGATTTCTTATCCACTTGTAACTTCGAATATTGTAAAACAGGTTGCAAATTGAATAACTTCTAATAAATTTATTGTTAGTTAATTTCCAGTAACTTTATGGGCCAATGGATGAACATAATGATCTATCAATGTATGTCCCAGAAAATCCATGTATGTTAGAGGTGACAAAATAGGCGGGGTCACAGCGGGTGGCATACCGGGTCAACCAGATTCGGGTCAAAACGGTCAATTCAAAAGAAGTCTTATTTGTGGTTCAGGTCAGGTAAGGACAGGCATAACGGGTCGCTTTAAATAAAATTAATATTTTAAACACTGGAGATTAACCATGCATGGATGAATTGGTGTAACTCTTAAGGGGCGGGGAGGGGCAGCCGACCCCCCCCCCCCCCCCCCCGAATTTTCACTCAGAGGTTTCGATTATATAGTATTCGTATAGAAATTTTTTTGGTATATACGGTTTCGACCCCCCGAAACTAGTGATTTCTGACCCCCCAGTGACTTTCGACCCCCTGAAATTTCGGGTCAAGCTTCGCCACTGCATGGATGATAAATTGATAATGATATTCACAACCCTACACTTCATGGATGCATTCACCATCAGATAGATGAAGATGAACCATTCACCATGCATGGATGATAATGATATTCAAATTAAAGGATTAACTCTACACATTCACTAAAATATTAAAGTAAAGATCATCAACCACTTTAACTAAAAAGACTAATTCAATATCAAACCAATTAATAGCCATATCACTATCTCCATCTTAACATCCTAAAGAAATTATTCTTGTCACCAAAATTCTGAAAAGTCGATCTGCAGCCTCTTTGAAAGAATTAGCAGCCGTCTGAAGCAAAATTATATGTTAAAGTAACCTGAATACATACACAGATATAATATGTAAACCAATTCAATCAACTTCACTTATTTAATCCAATATAATTTGCAGAAAGTAAAACGAAGTGATTAAAATATCATGAGGAACTTGAATACCTAATTCTCATTCATCTTTATGCGCAGTATAAAGAAACTTAAAGTACAAAGATTTTTTCTAAGAAAAAAAATAAAAAGTTGCAGACTACTTCAAGAGGTTGAACTTGTTTAAGATTATTAGAATGTAACACCCCAACTGATGGCGGAAACATCGGGATGTCACGTATTGATGATTGTTCAGTAGCTCATGGTGAATAATAAATTTCATTAAATAATTTAAGTAAGTTACATACAATTGTTCTAAGAATTTGTTCATCAAACTGAATTAAACTATGCAAACATCTTCAAGCATCAATTCAAATCTTCAAGCAACTAGAACCTGAAACATGTTAATTTGAAAATATTTTGGGTCAACAAAAGTTGGTGAGAATTACATAGGTTTTGATAATTGAATAAAATTGTTGTGCAATTCATGTGTCATGGCAATCTAGTCCATATGCGAAAACATACTAGAAGTAAATCGAGTGCATAATCAACCTTGTTGACTGTTGTATTGTGGTACATCCCATACGCTCATGGTTCACTCGTTTATATTGCAGTAACAAACACCCACGTAACCTTTGTAGGAGGCACGTATCCGGGTGGGATTGTCAGTCCAATAGATCTATCAATGTATACCGTTTGGCTGATGAATGTTTATGCTAGAATTGTGCTTACCCTAGTCATGTTCAAGACATAATGCAACATAGAAACACACATAGACACATTGATGATTGAATTGCATATAGAATGTTGTAACATGTTTCACCCCAAAAATGGTGATAAATAGAAAAGGGGCTATGTAAAACTCACCTTAGCAAAATGTTGTATTTGTTGATAAATAGAATAGTGTGTTGCCCAAATATGTCAGGTATCACCCTATAATAAGGTAATAAATATGTCTAAGTCTATCAAGTCTACAAATGTATAAGTTTCTAGGGCTTCGAATTGGGGATAAATGCTTTTTTGATTAATATGAAAATTGTTTGATAAATGAGAGAATATTAGTAAATAAATAACCAAAAATCTTTTATAAGAATTTTAATTTAAGATGGTCACAATAATGTGTTTAAAGTATAAAAATAATTTTTATAAAATTATTTTCTTTAAAATAGAATATTAATTCTATTTATAACAATTTGTCAAAATTTAACTTTAATATTTAAAAATACAAAAGTTAAAGAATTATTAGTTTAAAATTCATATTTCTGTTCTAAATATTTAGAAATAATTTGTATAAAATTTTGGTGCAAAAATACCAAAAATTGGATTTATTATGATTTAATATGATTAAAACTAACAAAAATTGATTAAAAATATTAAATAATTGATTTTTCAGAAATAAAAATCATTTCTGAAAAGCTTAATGTTATAAAAACTCAGGATAATTTTTGTGAAAATTAATAAGATCGTTTTGATATTTTTATAGATTTTTATAAATAAAATAGAATAAACTTGATTTATTTATTATATATATTAAATAAATAAATTTTATAAACTAAAAATTGTAGGTGGAACATTTATATCAGATTAACTAAAAGTAATTTTTGTAGAATTATTAAATGAGTTTTAGTATTTTAAAACTAATTTTAAAATACTAGTAATTATATACATATATTGATTTATTTGTTTTGAAAACAAAACAACAAAAAAAAGAAAAGAAATCGCCACAGCAGGACTCGAACCTGCGTGGCTTGGATAGTGGGCATCAGACATAGCCAACTGATCCATGGATCTGTTGGTTAACATTTTCCTTTTGAATTAATTAATAAGGATCGCGTAACAATTGTTTTTCCCCAAATACACTACATCAAGCCCTAGAATTTCAAATCAGACAATCCACACAATGTTAATCTAATTAACCATAGGGCAAACATTGTGCAGATGCCGATTAACAAAACCCACAACAATAATTAAACTTACAGTGCTTAATCGATCTCGAATGCTCGGTCAAACTTAAAAGTCAAACTGAAATCGTTTGATCAAGAACAGCGTTTGAGTGGAGAATTGAGGGGTTAAGAGAAGAAGATTGGCGAGTTGTGAATGCTTGTGAACGTCCAATTTATAGTGCTATGCACTGGATCGAAGAAATGGCAAGAATTGACCAAGCATTGAAAGTTACACGCGTTCTTGATAATTTTGGTATCGATTAATTGATAATTAACGTGTATTTGATGATGAATAGGCCGGAAATCACGTATCAAAGGTCAACGATAATTGAACATGGCTTAATATGGCCATTTACGATTTTTAAAAAAAATAATAAATATATCTATGCTGCTGCTGATCGCGAACAGCCAAGGAAAGGAAGGAGGAGGGGAAACATTTGTACATTAATACAAAACAAATCAGATTTAAATCAAGTTAAGTGTGTGGCCCAGGTGGTGTGAACGTGTGTGTGGGTGGGAACTGATTCGGGTTCGATCCTCGGCGGGGACACATCTTTTTTTTTTTTAAATAGTGAAGGAAGGAGATGGGGTTTGGGCCGGGTTCTTGGTGGGCCGGGTATCAATTGGGCTTCAGAAAATGTAAAAGAAAAAGGGGGTTTGGGCTTAAAGGTTTGGGTTAAAGGTTTATAAATAGGTGGGTATTTTATTTTATATTGTTTTTGTTTTGTAAAAGAAAACCAATGTTTATTATTATTATTATTATTATTATTATTATTATTATTATTATTATTATGAACTTTATATATATATATATATATGAATAATTATCATTGTATTAGGGTTCAAAATATCACCAAAAATAATAAAACTTGTCGTTTTAATTCCATAACGTACAATTATTAAAATGTTACATAGAAGACCTATATAGTATATAGGATTAACACTTATGTATCACCTGGTGTATTATAAAAGATAACAATATAAAAATGCCTCCAAACACAATCAATTAGCATTAAAATGTTAACAGTAGTTATAGAAACTTCAAACTAGGATTTTTACAAATACACTTTTAGCAAATATGATAAATTTTACATTTGCATACATTGTAAAAAAGATGAAAGCATGTTGCAATTATGCCTTGGTTTTATAACCAAATCTGGCTAGGCACCATTAAACAAAAACAATGCATTTTAGTTTGCATTGTTCTAGCTTGACTGGAAGCAGATCAAAGACTAAATTAACTGTATATTCAAACGGGTTGTCCCAAATTCAATGTTAATTTTTGAGGTAACTCAAATTGACCCATTAACTAATTTGTGGTGACCCAAATTGACACATAAACAAATTATTTTGGCCCAAATCAACCCATTCTTTGAAGAAGGGGTCATAATTACCACCCATATAAACAATCAAGGTACGTTCTCAAAAGCAACAGTATAGTGTCATGTACTGAATGATTAGATCAGATGTCAAACCCAAATATTGCTAGATCCCAATAAAAGAAACTCATAAACTCATATTCTTGAACTATGTCGAGATTTGGGTGAACACCGTGTGAATGTTTTAATAATTTGTTTGTATTACAAGTATAAAGGCATTATATAGCCCAATAATATATAAGGAAAAGATATAAACAGGAGAGAGACAAGGAGTGATTTACAAAAGAATTTATTACAAAACATTGACCATTGACTAAGCATGCAATTAGCCTTTATAACCGGTTTCCAAATTTTATGTGATATCATTAATTGATGATTGTCCGTGATTAGTGCTAATACGCCCCCGCAAGATTGAGGCTCCGTTGGAGACACCAATCTTGGATCGATTCTTAAGAAATGACGTCCTAGGTAGCGGTTTGGTCAACATGTCTGCAAGTTGGTCTTGTGAACTGACATGTAGAACTCGTAGAAGTCCAGCAGACACTTGTTCTCGAACAAAATGATAATCTATTGCCACATGTTTCATACGTGAGTGGTATACGGGGTTGGCACATAAGTAAGTGGCTCCTGTATTGTCACAAAATAAGGTTGGTGAAGTAGCAACAGGGAGACCGAAGTACGGCTGAGTGTGAGAGGAATTACGGTTTAGGAAAAGGCCATAATGGATGGTTCCTTTTAGGTACCGAAGTACTAGTTTTAAGGCTTGCCAATGTGTTTGACGAGGTGCATGCATGAATTGAGACAGTTTATTGACTGCAAAATAAGGTTGGTGAAGTAAGGCTTGCCATAAAGATTTTTTAAGTTTGAAAATGTGATTAGGAAGTTGAGGATTGACATAGCCAGGTGGTTGAGCCATAAAAACATCCTCATGGAGTGTTCCGTGGAGGAACGCATTGTTAACGTCGAGTTGACGTAGCGTCCAATTCTTGGAGAGAGCTATGGAGAGAATAGTACGAATGGTGACCGGTTTTGTGACCGGGCTAAAGGTATCAAAGTAGTCCTTCCCATATTGTTGGAGAAAACCTTTCGCCACAAGTCGCGCCTTATATTTGGACACGGACCCATCCGGGTTACGTTTGACCCGAAAGATCCATTTGCAACCAATAGGAGTTTGAGATGTTTTAGGAACAAGTTCCCAAGTTTGGTTTTGAAGCAAATCATTAAACTCCAAATCCATCGCTTGGCGCCATTTCGGGTCTTTTGAGGCTTGGATGTGAGTTGACGGTTCAAGGGCAGGTGGGAGAGGATGAAGGGTGGTGACATTGACGAAGTTTTGATTGAAATATTTTGGGTTTGGTTTTCGGGTACGGGGTGGTGGCTGTGTTTGCGGGGCTGAATTCAAGGTGTTGGAAGATGTTTGGGTCGAGGTTGGTGCTTGAGTGGTAGTAGGAGGATCCTGTGAATGGTTGGTGTGAGAAGGGGAGTTGGTTATAGAAGGTGGTTGCATTGGATTTATATGTTGGGATGGAGAGGTAGTGGACGTAGGTTGCATGGGGGATTGAGTGTGAGAGTGATCAGTGGGGCCTATGTTGAGAGGTACATGATTGGTAGAAGATGGATTTAGTGGAACATTTGTGGAGGTTGTGACATGAGGGAAAGTATTGGGCAAAATAGTGGAGTAATCATTAGTAAGTGAGGGTGTGGGGTTTTGAGGTTCAAGATTTAGAAATTTGGTTACAGTATGAAGTGGGACAACGGTAGAGGTTTCATTGTTATAGGGGAAAATGTGTTGCACAAATTCTACATGTCGTGAATGATAGAGGCGATGAGATACCGGGTCATAGCATTTGAATGCCGATTTTGACGCGGAGTAACCCAGGAAGATGCATTTTAGAGATCGTGGGTGGAGTTTGGAAGATGCATAGGGACGTAGCCATGGAAAACAAAGGCACCCAAAAGATTTGAGTTTTGAGTGATCGGGTGAGGTTTGGTACAACCGTTCATAAGGGGATTGGAAATCAAGAATAGGTGTGGGCAAACGGTTAATAAGATATACCGCGGTTTGAAAGGCATGAGACCAAAAGTTGAGTGGGAGTTTGGCATGGTGAAGTAAGGATAACCCCGTTTCGACAATATGTCGATGTCGTCGTTCGGCAACCCCATTTTGCTCTGGGGTATGCGGTGGAGTTGTGAAGTGAGAAATACCATGTTGTTGAAAGTATGGTATGAGTGCAATAAATTCTCCACCATTGTCCGAAAATAACGATACAAGGGGTGTGTGGAAAAACTTTTCCACAAGTGTTTTAAAAATTGGGAACAATTTAGAAACTTCGGATTTTCGCTTCATTGGATAAAGCCATGTATATTTAGAAAAATAGTCAACAAAGATAACATAGTAGTTATAACCATCGTTTGACGTTTGAACGGGACCCCAAACATCCGAGTACACAAGTTCAAGAGGTTTGTTAACTTTGAATGAATTTTCACCAAACGGAAATTTATGACTTTTATTAATAGAACAAGCATCACAATGAAAAGAAAGTTTAGACAATTTATTTGAATCAAGTCCTAAATCTTTGAGTAAAAATTTTAAAACATTTATTGATGGGTGTCCAAATTTGTGATGCCACGAAAGGAAAGTATTTGGTTGTTGTAACGGTTGAGTTGAGTTGCTTGAGACCTTGAGTTGCCGCATATTAGATATCATTAATGTTGGTTCCTTGCATGAGAGGCGCCCCCGTGCAAAGATCCTTCACCAAAAAATGATAGGGAAAAAATTCAACAAAAACGTTGTTAGTACGACACAATTTTGCAACTGAAACAAGTTTATGGCGTAACTGTGGAACAAGTAAAACATTGGTTAATTGTAAGGAACGGGAATGAGTGGGTAATGTGGTATGACCAATATGAGTGATGGGAAGGCCCATACCGTTTCCAAGCACAATTTCATCGGGGCCGCCGTATTCGGATAGGGTGTGGAGTGATGCACCTTCAGGGACCGCATGATCCGAGGCACCTGTATCAAACATTGCCCGTGATGGAGACTGTGAGGTAGATCTAGTCGAGGAGGGCTGACCATCGGGTTGGATGATGTATTCATGGAGATGCTAATGTTATTTTCCTTAAGAAAATGAGTCAGCTTCCTGCAATCCTTAGTTTCATGACCAGGAATTGAACAATATTGGCAAAAGGAAGGAGTACGGTTACCACGAGAAGATGTATTGTTCCAGCCTTGTTGTGGTGATGACTTTTGAAAACGAGATCCGTTGTTGTTGAACCATTGAGGACCGCGTGGGTCCAAACCAGATCTGCCAGATTGACGAGAGGAGAACCGTTGGGCCGTGTTGACCGTCACAATAGGTGAGGCTGGTTGCACCTCCAGGAGATTGCGTTCATGGTCGACGAGTTTTTCGAAAAGATCAGGAAAAGTGATAGTGGTGTCTAGCATCTTGAGATAAGCCACGGCATTTGCATATTCATCTCCAAGTTGGTTGACAATATGAACAACTAGATCTTCATTAGAAACCGGACTTCGAGCCAAGGTGAGTTCATCAGCAATAGCTTTCATATCGTACAGAAATTCAGTCATGAACCGTGTACCTTTAGGATTCTTAGCAAGGCGAGACTTCAATGAGATGATGTGAGACCGTGAAGTGCCTGCATAACTAGCATTCAATTGTTCAAAGGCTTGACCGGATGTGTCGACGGAGGCAAGGATGTGCTGAATTGAGTCGGAGCAACTACCGAGAATCGCACCAAGTATGATCTGATCTTGGCGGAACCAGAGAGTGTACTCAGGATTGGGTTTTGTAGCATCGGATAGAAGCTGTTTTGGGGGGTGGGCTAGTAGAGCCATCAACAAAAGTTTCGAGACCAAGGCCAACTAGCGTGGCCATGACCTGTTTGCGCCAAGATGCGTAGTTGTTTGAGGTAAGTTTGATCGGAAAATGAGTGTGAGGTAACTTCAACAATGGATTTTGGTGCCATGATGATGAATTTTTAGAGCTGCTGCGTGGGATCGAAAAAAAAACTCAAAGGAATAATGTGGCTCTGGATACCATGTGAATGTTTTAATAATTTGTTTGTATTACAAGTATAAAGGCATTATATAGCTTAATAATATACAAGGAAAAGATATAAAAGAGAGACAAGGAGTGATTTACAAAAGAATTTAGGGGAATTGGATTTTAATAACCTGAACTATTTGAAATTGGCCACTGGCACCCCCAACTAAAAAATTGGTTGTATATAACCCGAACTATTAACTTATTGGAATCTAGCACCCACTAACGGTTAAATCACTAACGCCGTTAGTAGGTTGGCTTACGTGGCACCAGTTGCTGACGTGGCATGCTGATGTGTTAATCCACGTGTGCATTTCATTATAAAAAAATTACACCTCATCATCATCATCATCATCATCCACCCACATTTCGAAAAGAAAAAAAAACAGATCTAGACTTATAACCCACACATCATCATCATGATCCAAACTCAAAAAAAAAAAAACAAAAAAAAAAAACAAAAACAAAACAAAACAAAACAAAAAAAAAACCCAAAAACAGATCTGATGCTCCATCTCTCTGCTCTCCATTAATAATAATCTCATTCTTCTTCTCTGTAAATCACTAATCTATTGAGTCTCATCATCAACACGTTTTCAATAGACCATAGCTCTTCATCCATATCATCCCCGATAAAGCTAACAACACATTGATAATCAAAACAGATCTGATAAGATCTAAAAAACCCACAAGATCCGATTATAACCTCACAAACGAATCTTTATCTCGATTTCCACAATCAATCCTCAAATCTAAACTGATGTTTCAGACGGTGGTGATGAGCAATGAAGCAGCAACGGCGACGATTTGGGATCTAGGGTTTCATGAATGATGAAACTGTGGTGATTGACGGTGAGTCACGAAGGTGGTGGTTGTTCTTGAGGCAAAGAAAGGAGTCGAAGGTGGATTTTGGAGGTGAGATTTAGTTGGAGAAGACATCATCAGTGTGTGTGTGTGTGAATTTATGAAGAAGATGATTATGGTGAATTTATGAAGATGATGATGATGTGGATTTTTGTTTTTTATTTAGGATTTTTGTTTTAA
Organism: Ambrosia trifida; assembly: GCA_028751855.1. NCBI lineage: Eukaryota > Viridiplantae > Streptophyta > Magnoliopsida > Asterales > Asteraceae > Ambrosia > Ambrosia trifida. Next base: position 162,348,140 of record CM054122.1, read on the forward strand.
TGGGTATATTAACACGTCAGCATGTGTCTGGTTTAAATGAGGGCCCACCATCATGCCAACTAAGCCATTCGTGCCACATCAGCAACCCAACTAACGGCGTCAGTTAGTTGAGTGTTAGATTCCAATAAGTTAATAGTTCGGGTTATATACGGCCAATTTTTTAGTTGGGGGTGCCAGTGGCCAATTTCAAATACTTCAGGTTATTAAAATCCAATTCCCCAAGAATTTATTACAAAACATTGACCATTGACTAAGCATGCAATTAGCCTTTATAACCGGTTTCCAAATTTTATGTGATATTATTAATTGATGATTGTCCATGATTAGTGCTAATACACCGGACCATCAGATGATGCTTTTGTATTTGAACAACTAAAAGAAAAACTCATAAGATCAATTACCATTACTTTTACGCTTTTTCATAGTGCCATCCTTAACACCCGCTTCACCAAGAATAACATCGGTGAGCACCGTCTTGGAATTCAGTGATTGCTTCAACAGTTCCAGGCCCTACATCATTGGAAAACCATAACCATTTAAATACTCATATACGCTATGAGGAGCTTCTAACACTATCCATACAAAGAGAATCTTGAAAATAATTCCGAAAAGATTAATAAGATAAATATAATACGTTAAAATATACCGTCTATAAACACATGTAGGTTCTTTTTGAAGATGCTAATCAAGAAAATAAATTCTCTTTTATCACATTTCTTTTTAGCTATTGGGTTTATTTCACCAAAAGCAACATCATGATTATATATACTGTTACCTTTTCTATAGTAACAAAACTTGATATTCTTACCCAACCAAGTGACCTACAATGTCCATGTGAGTACGCGCTACCAAACCACAATATACACTAGTAGAAAACACTCGTTTCCTACGCCAAAATATATTGAAAATGCTTATGAAACAAGCGTTTCAGACAATAAAATGTTGGTAGGATAAAAGCTAACTGGAAACTATGTTGCAATTCTGTCGTAGAATAGGGTCGGTTTTCTTTTGTTAGATATCTGACAAATTACCTGTCATCCAAAATTTTGAAGAATTTTCCTTAGGAAAATGGGTTATTTTTCATCAGTGATATATTTTGGTATCCCTGTTAAAAATAATTCAAACTAAGACAAATGGGTCGGATACACGCTGGATACAGTTACTGGTTGCAGGGTCAAGTTTTATTTTAAATTTGAATAGCCGTTGTCAATAAGTTTCTATACTAGCTGGTTATTTTGCATTATCTTAGGAAGTCGGTTGCTTTGTTTACGTTGTGATAGAGACCTGAACTTAGGGGTGTACAAAAAGCTCGCAACTCGAGGCTCGCTCGAAACTCGCTCGAAAAAAGCTCGGAAAAAGCTCGCTCGAAAAGGCTCGTTTTATTTTCGAGCGGAGCCAAGCCGGCTCGTTTTGTAATCGAGCCGAGCTCGAGCTAGGGATGTTCAGCTCGCGGCTCGGCTCGTAGCTCGACTCGTGGCTCGGCTCGATGGCCCAACATGTGGCTCGGCTCAGGTATACATGTGGCTCGGCCCATCAGATATTTTAATAATAAAATAACCCAGCTTAATATTATACAGCCCAGCTTAATAATAAAATAACCCTAACATACAAGTATAAATTCCCATTTCCCACTCGTGACTCCTCAATCCCCCCGTTTCAACTATTTTGTCATGCTGTTGGCTGCTATGATTGACTTGGTTTTTGACATTACATTGCAGGTTAATCCATTTTCATGGCTGTGAGCAGATTGAAGGAATGTAGGATGGTGATTGGCATAATTTTTTGGTCTAATGACATGTCGATTGCTGTTTTTTTTAAGAACTAAGTTGTTATTTACTATTTTCTCTTGGTTATCCACTTATGCATTGAACTTGTTTTTTTAATGGATGCATTGAACTTGGTATATCTATGTTACAGATACTATTTTCTTGTCTTTTAACACTTCATTTATAAAAAAAAAAAAAAAAAAAAAAAACCGAGCTGGCTCGTCGAGCCTCGAGTTGGCTCAAGTTTTTTCGAGTCGAGCTGGAGCTCACAATTTCAGCTCGTTTAAGTTTTCGAGCCGAGCCGAGCTGGCTCGTTTGATATCGAGCTCGAGCTCGAGCTCACCTTGGCTCGGCTCGACTCAGCTCGTGTACACCCCTACCTGAACTCACTGTTGGGTCAAAATGGGTCAGAAATGGAGGGAAGCTTTTGGCAGGAATTTGAAGTAGTGGGAACAGTTGTCCAGCAGTTATTTTGTACTTTCAGGAGCAGTTTAGTAACTGCTTGTAGGAGTAGTATAAGTACCAACTTTGTTTATTTCTTTGGGGGTCGATAATTATGTTCTAAAAATTAGGGTTTCATACCTTGTATTGGAGATATGCCTATCTCAAATCAGGCTGTTTAACTGGAGAATTGCCATCTCGAATTGGCTAACCTTGTATTACGATTTCAGTAATTTTAATCCTTCATTTCTAGTTCTTAACAATGGTTCCATTGCCGGGAAATCGAATGGCGCTTACAACCCGGAACATGGCTGATCAATTATCAGCCTTTGTATTCCGACTAGATGCCATCCTAACATCCATGAAGAATGATGTTGCAGAAATCAAGAGCATGATGTCTGGAAAACCAATCAACAACAATGCATCACAATCCGCAACAACACCTATGCCTTTCCTGCAACCGGTAGCATCACCACCTGCACCAAAACCTACACTGTTACTTGAACCGGTTGCATCACCACTGCTGCAACGTCACACTCCTACACCACCGTCTCCAACACCCGTAACAGCCCTAATCCCGAGATCATTTCCTTCAGCAACATCGTCAGAAATACTCCTGCAACCGACACCAACAGTTGAAGGGGACGCACTTGATAAGGAAGAGATTGCTGAAACCAACCTTCAAACTATACCTAAGTTGAAACTGACAACCCAACTGGTCTGTCCTTTCGGTATTCAGATAGGGAGAGGCAAACATGCTATCAATGGTCTTATAGTTGGGGTCCAGATGCAAGAGACTGGGAATGCAAGGAAATTCCAAGGCCTTCACAAGTCACAACCCGTCTTAACTCATGGGTGGTTCTATGAAACGGGTCAGCCAACAATTGAATGGTTGATCGCTTGGCACAAATATTGGCTTTTCGACTTAAGGACAAATCTAATTTTGGGGCAGGATGTATTGATAGAGACCTGAACTCACTGTTGGGTCAAAATGGGTCAGAAATGGAGGGAAGCTTTTGGCGGGAATTTGAAGTAGTGGGAACAGTTGTCCAGCAGTTATTTTGTACTTTCAGGAGCAGTTTAGTAACTGCTTGTAGGAGTAGTATAAGTACCAACTTTGTTTATTTCTTTGGGGGTCGATAATTATGTTATAAAAATTAGGGTTTCATACCTTGTATTGGAGATATGCCTATCTCGAATCAGGTTGTTTAACTGGAGAATTGCCATCTCAAATTGGCTAGCCGTTGTCAATAAGTTTCTATACTAGCTTGTTATTTTGCATTATCTTAGGAAGTCGGTTGCTTTGTTTACGTTGCTTTCTTGTTTTGTTCTTATTAGCCTATTTAAAGGCGCATTCGTTGTTAACTAGTTATCATGTAACCATGAAATACCAATCAAGTGATTTTAGACTTCTTTCTTTTATCAGTTTCTACAAGTTTCTTGAGTGATTAAGTTCTAAATACCAACAGTGGTATCAGAGCTTGTGTGAGATCAATTCAAACATTTGAGTGCTAAGTTATTCCAATCATTCCGATGGCCGTACGAACTATTACATTGCCCACTGCTCTAACTCCGATTCCCCGTTCAAAGGTGAGGGCTAGGAACATTGGAGCATCAGAATGAAAACCATTCTCATGACTCATCACTTTGATCAGTGACTGATGGAAGGAGACTTGGATGAAAGTGAAAAAGATCAAGCTCGATTGAAGACTGCAAGAAAAAGAGATGCACACACCAAGGGCATAGTCCAACAGAGTGTGCATGACCACTGATTCCAACTTCCAAGTGAGTACGTGCCTAACTCAAATTATACAACGGCTTCTCCATCTTCTCAAGCATCAGGTTATATCTCATCCTCTAACCCTGACAATAGTAGTCACACTTCCTTGCCTGTGCATTCACCTATGACTACAAGTGTAATCTCAGTCAAGCTTTTGGCTCGAGTGCATCTTCACCTATTTTGAGAACAGAATCCTTAAATGATGTGTATGCTTCTACTACATGGATGCAGGTTCCACCTGATTTCTATTCTACTCGTCAATTTGCCCATAATGTTTCTAACCCACCTACGTATAGTGAAGCTATATACAAAATGAATGAAAACAAAGATTGAACAATTTGCCCTTAACTCAAACTAAGTCATAAGGATCGGATACAAGCTGGATACGGTTACAGGTTGCAGGATCATCAAGTCTTATTTTAAATTTGAATAAAAGCCGGTTCGTTCTGCTTCTTAGGAAGTTTTTTACATTGCTTTCTTGTTATGTTCTTAACCTAATTAAAGGCATTCGTTGTTATCATGTAACCGTGCAACAATTCTTTTCAAATACAATCAGAAGATTTCTAACTTCCTGAGTTCCTTCTTTTATCAATTTTGACAATCTGCTAAAGTGATCAAGTTGTCAATACCAACAAAGCAACACCTACCAGAAACGACCCACTATGCCCTACGCCAAAATGTATAGAAAATGCTTAGGAAACAGGCATTTCCGACAATAACACGTTGGTAAGATAAAAGTAAATGCATCAGGTGAGTATGTGCCTAACTCAAATGATACAACTGCTTTTCCGTCTTCTCAAGCATCAGGTGATATCTTATCCTCTAACCCTGACACTAGTAGTCACTAGTCACATTCCCTTATGACTGCAAGCGTTAGCATTAATAATCTAAGGTCAAGCTTTTGGCTCGAGCTCAGCTTCACCTATTTTGACAACAAAATCCTTAAATAATGTGTATCTATTAACTTCTCAAACTTATTAATTGGATTCGATTGATAAGTATAATTTTATTTAGACCAAGTTTGACCAATTTTGAGCAAAATTTGACCGTCTACCGATTTTAGGTCCGACTAGGTGAAATTTAACAGATAAACTACCAAATACCGGTTGATCACTGATTAATCCCTATTTTTACAACACTGGCTGTACAAGGCTAACCGCGCAATTCTATTCGAATACAATCAAGTGATTTATGGTTCCCTTCTTTTATCAATTTCCGCAGTATGCTCAGAGTGTTTAAGTTCTAAATACCAACAAACTCACCACGTACACCTTTGTAAACCCTAATTATATCACCTAGTTTCAAGTTCCAACCCAAATTATCATCAAAACAATACACAAAACAATAGGAATACTACTAGCTGCACGTAAACTGTAAAATACACGAAATCGGATTACCTCATTCGAGCCGATACATACAGCCCTCTCCTCCAAATCACCCAACTCCTTAACATCAAACTTACTAAGCAAACCAATATTAGACACGGCAGACAAAGGTGACACAGTAAGATCATCTATCATCATATACTTCACCAACCCCTTCACAAACCCTCCTCCTTCTGCATCCTTATAACTCTTCAAAACATACGTATCGTCAACCACAAACTTCTTACGGTTACAAGACGGACACGTACGAGAACAAGTAGAAAGCAAGTTATTATAGCATGACACGCACTTGTACGGACCGGTCGGGTCAGGAACAGAGGGAGGTGATAAAACCGGTTCAGTAGGTAACAAAGAGACTTGATCAGGAGAGAAGAATGGAGCAGGAGAGTTAGGTTTTAAGAGGACGTTTTTGGTCTGGTTAGGTTGAATGTAGCTGTTGTTGAGGTTATTGACGCTTTTGCAGAGGTTTGATAGACCGGCTTCCATGGATAAGAGTCTGATTGCAGAACCGAGTGGTAGGACGATTAGACTGAATAAGAAATCGACGAAGTCTTTGTTGGCTTCTGCGTACAATACTTGGTTTCGTTTTTTGTTGATTAAGAGTTTTATGGTTACGTTTGGATCAGTTGTTTCTTGTTTGACAGGGTTTGATTCAGGTTTCGCCATTGATGATCAGAGTTTGGTAGCGTGATGAAGAAGAAGGAGGGTATGGAACCCTAGAGATATCAAAGATTGTACTACATAATTTTATTTTTTGAAATATAATTATATAATCTCACCATTTGACGTGAAATGGCGCGTTATGACAATGTATTCAAGGAGTTTGAGCATTCACTATGCGGTTGCGCACGGACGGGTATAAATGATGCGTTACGGTTTGAGAGTTACTCGGGATTAAATAGGTAAAAAGCTCAAACGAGCTGAGCGTTAACGGGCGCGAGCTCGAGCTTGAAACATGACTCGTTTAGTTATCTAGCTCGAGCTTTTCATACAAAGACCGTTTAGGCTGGCGAGCCTAAACGAGCCAAACAAATTTTATATTTTTATTATTTTATATATATTATACCTACTATTTAACATTGGCGAGTCGAGCTTGAGCCGAGCTTTTAGCTCCTTTTAAATTGTTATATAATTATTTTAAGCCGAGCTCGAGCCCTTGGGTTTTACTTTTGAGCCGAGTTTGGGCTCAAAGTATTAGGCTCGAACTGAGCCGAGCTCGAGCCTAGTCAGGCTCGAACCTGGCTCGGCTCGTTTACACCACTACGGTTGTGCCGTGCATTTTGCTTGTCCGTTTGAGCATGCCATGTCACGGACCACTTACCTCGGTTATCCGGTCCGCATCAAGTTTGACATTCGGGGAACAAAAAACAAAAATGTAAACTCCTAGTGTGCAAGGCGGAAAATATTGGTTGATACGAAGGGTTGGATTCCACAAATGCTATCAAAGTCACCATGTTATGCTTTGTTTATGATGGTCAGGAAAATCCCATATCGTTGTGTTTTTTACATCCACATGAAAGATACTGAGCTATAAAGAATGTATCGACTCAAATACACCCAACGCATTTTGGGTACATTGGTTGTGAATAAGAGGGAAATTTCACAGTTAAGCATGCTTGAGTGATAGCAGTCCATGATGAGTGACCTCTAAAGAAGTCTTCACTCGGGCAACAATTGGTTAGATGTTAAACACATGGTATTCATAAATCTAGTAACCTTCGTTACGTACCAAAGAAATGTGTGTTCTCATGTAAAATCCATCGTCTAGCAAATATATTGAATCAAATTCTGGATCTTATTAGTGGCATGAAACCACAAAACTAAGATGTAGCCAAGTTAGGAACTCATTTCATGCATTTGAATATAATTTTAGCATATCAAAATACGTTATTATTGTTGAGTTACTCTTTGTGAGTGACCTTATAGAATCATGTGTTATTAATCATGTTGCTAAATTGCTAGTTGCTATCTTATAGCCTTGTACACTACTACACATATAGGCTTATACCTTGACCATATAATATGAGTAGTGATCAACTATTTACAAGTAAGAGCTGTACACTTTGTTTTCTCCAATCAACAATTTAACCAGAATCCACATATGATAGAATAATTTGATATTAGCTACACACTTTGTTTTCTACAATCAACACTTTTGTTGGATTTGTAGGCTTGATTTGGGCTAAGTTTTGGCCCGGTTACTTGAAGACATGTTTTTTAGGTTAATGGAGATTGAAGACATGATAGGCTTTTGAACCAACCCTATATCTTTTTACGAGGTCTCGTTTATGTTTTCTTGTTGAATAAGGCAAGTAACACATGCTTATACATTGCATTGTAATTCCTCACAAGTGAAGAAGAGCAATAAAAGAATTGCCCTAATTGCAACCCATGAACGTATAGATCAATTGACTGAACTATGTAAATCTCGTGTGTTCATCCTTTTGCTTTATTTTATGTTTCTGCTTGTCTGTGAATAGTACCCAAATCCCTAACCACTTTAACAAGAATCCACACACAAGACAATGATTTGATATTATATTCAATGTGTTTCAATACTGGGTTGGTGTGATAATATACTTTAACAAGAATCCACACTCATTTTTTTAAACTGCCAATTGGAATCATTCACGGACCACTGGAGTATTATCGTGCCACCATTGTTATCACGCAATCATATTCCACCACCAAGTCACCAATTCAGAAGAAAACTTATAATTATGAGAAAACCCCCTTGTGAGATTCGAATCCAGATCTTTTAGTCCTTAAGTCTTATCCCCCACCAAGATGCCGCTGGGCTATTTCACTCCAATCATGAGTTTGTTTTGCTTGAGCAACTTAATCAGACATCTCAACCATTGTGTTCATGTTCGTATATTCTTTTACACGTATACCTATTTCAAATTATTCTAAAAGTAACACGAACATATGACTAGAGAAAGCCTTCAAACCTCAAAAATAAATAAAACAAAAACCTAAGATAACATTTTAATTTTAATAAGTCAATATTATGATAAACGATCACAATTATTGCTCGTCTCTAGTAAGAAGCCAATTCTAAAGGAATTCCACGTGTGAAATTACTAACCACTTAACAAAATACAAAAAAATCAGAAACAAAAACTCTTATCCACATCATATGGTCTCTCCCATTCCACCACCAACCTTTGTTACTTTCTCTCTCTAAAAACTTCTAGAGAGAGAAACCCATCTCCTCCCTCCTCTTCTTCTTCCACACCAAATGCTCACTCTATAGTCTACACACCTTCATATCCACACACTAATAACAACAACAACAATAATAATAATAATAATGTCTTTCCCCCTCCCTTCCCCTTCTTCGTCTTACCTCACCCACCACAAAAACCCTTCTCTAAACCCCTCTTTTTCTCCATGTAATTTCAGCTCCATCACTTTACCCCACCCCCACCGCCGTTACCGTTACAGTTACCGTCAACGGAAACCCACCTCCACCGTCAACTGCTCATTGGAAAATCACGAAAATAATAATAATAATCCCCAACAAAACGACGTCGTTGAACTCCCTCTATTCCCTCTCCCACTAGTCCTGTTCCCAGGAGCAATCCTTCCATTACAAATATTCGAATACCGATACCGAATAATGATGCATACCCTCCTCCAAACTGACCTTCGTTTCGGCGTAATTTACACCGATCCCACTACTGGCACAGCTGAAGTAGGCTGCGTAGGCGAAGTCGTGAAACACGAGCGTTTAGTTGATGACAGGTTTTTTATAATCTGCAAAGGGCAAGAGCGCTTTCGCGTAACCAAAATTGTGCGTACTAAGCCGTATCTGGTCGCAGAGGTGGCGTGGTTGGAGGACAGGCCTTCGGGTAATGGGGATGAGGATTTGGAAGGGTTGGCGAGTGAAGTGGAGAGTCATATGAAGGATGTGATTAGGTTGTCGAATCGGTTGAATGGGAAGCCGGAGAAGGAGACGGGGGATTTGAGGAGGAATTTGTTTCCTACGCCGTTTTCGTTCTTTGTTGGGAGTACGTTTGAAGGGGCGCCGCGAGAGCAGCAGGCGTTGCTCGAGTTGGAGGATACTATGGTCAGGTTGAAGAGGGAGAAGGAGACTTTGAGGAATACTTTGAATTATTTGTCTGCTGCTTCTGCTGTTAAAGATGTGTTTCCTTCTTCAAGTTCTTGATATTCAATGAATGATAAACTTTATGGTTTTTTATATAGTTAAAACAATTATTAGTTCTTATAATCTTGTTTGTTATTTTCAGTTTTGGTTTTGTGGGGTGGTTATAGTGGTTCTATTTGTAAAGATTCTGATACTTGGTAGTGAAATTATCTGCTACAATCATTTCACATGTGTTTACGCGGTTCTTGCATCAGTTCTTAAGAACTTAATTCTATCGCGCTCTGCATCAGTTCTCAAGAACTTGATTTTATCAGGTTCCTGCAGTTCTCGACTTAATTCTAAGCGATTCTTTAAGGTTTCAACATGGTGCTTAGGTTTTTGTGGTGTAATAAGCACTGTTGTAAAAATCGACAACTCAAGCAAGATTTTGGCGAAAATCTGTACTTCCAGCCAAATTCTGTCATAACCTGTAAATGTTTCCAACAAAACATGTAGATTCTGGCGATTAATCATTTATATTTAAAAAATTAGGCTGAGGAGGGGTTAAAACCTGTGTATTTAATATATTTACCTATAAAAATGTGTGTGTATATAAAAAACTGAAAATTACGTATAAAAATCTCAATCCGATTAATAGCTAGTCCCCACCCCACCGGCTGACTAGCAACACTAGTAATAAGTATAGAAGTATATGTATGTATACACATGCTTCTTATATCTATCTAAAGAGAATATACCAGAGAAACAAAATAGCATCCATCATTCCATCCATATTTCATATATTGGATTCTACAATAAACTTGAATAATACTGAGCTAAACTCATCATATGTTTATATGTAATAAAGAGCTGCCAATGGTTTAAGAATATGCTTCTGAGTGAAATATATCAAAGAAATAACATATCACCTTCAAAGGTATTGTTGTTGGAGAGAACTCTGCCCACCTGATCTACCAAAACGGCTGTTTTTCTTTGGCTGTATCGCTAGAGTACCATTGCCTGTTTGCTGCAATCATGTCCAGATGGAGTGTTAGAAATCAAGAACACGATATACTTAATATAAGTGTGTTACTTGACTCGCTTATTGAGTTGTGCTTGATCTCGAAAAGATCAAACGGGTCGAATAAAGCTCTTTTAGCTAGGTGGGGTATGGATTGGGTCAAAAGTTGTCCAAAGTTTATATTGAATGCATACAACATACTAAATCGTATGATTCGATAAATTGGATTGGTGTTGTGATAATATTGATTTTTAAATCATATTAAGTAGTTCATATTGGTAAAAGCTTGAAAAAAACAGGAAGAAAAGGCGTAAGGGGGTTAACCCAACCCGATATGTTTCAACATGTACTTAATAACGACACACCTAACCAAATCTTGACATGTAGCCTAACCCGCCTATCTTGCTATATCTAGTAACTATCAACAACAGTACCAATTCACACATAATAAACAAGAACAGCTTAACCAAACAGATATCACTGAACTAACCTTGAGGCACAAGTTCCTTTGAGAATCACAAATTGGATAATCAGATGGGCAACAGTGACGCTGGTCCTTACAACATACAGAGGCGTTCAGCTCACAACACATATATTTCAAGCATAGCCCAAGAATTTTTGTAGCACAACAACAGGTTTCACCTTCGCCACACCACGAAAATAAATTGCATTTGACTGGTTTTGGAGTAGGTGATGGTGGTGGATTAGGGCTGGTCTTTATCGGATAAGAAGCTAGCATGTTAATCCCACATAATCCATTTGAATCCCCTATGTTGCGTGCCATATGCATATAACCATCCATTCCCCATGACGTTCCCCATGAATTCTTTATAATCCAGTAATCAACCCCGTCTTTGGAATCATATCCAACTATCAGTACCGCATGGTCTAAATTAATCGAACATGGCCCAGTGAATATTCCCTGATTGTAAATTCACTAAATAAATAACTGCATTTCTTTAATATGGCTATCAGCTTTATTAAGGTTCAGGAGCACTTACCGATGAATACAACTGAAAAGCTCTCTCACTGCCACATATACCTACACTCACAGGTTGAGTTGCAACCGCTTGAAGTAGTTGATCTTCATTATTTTCAGGAACATCTTCGTAACCATCAATAGTGACAACATGTGTTTTCAGCTGCAGTTAAATTGATAATTAGATAATCTGAATTAGCATAAAGGTGGAAATGAATCAATTATGAGAAGGATTTATTACTTTGTTTTTATTGCAAGTAGATGCTTTGCCTTTATACGGGTAATCCTCTTCTGTATCAATCCCCGTGTTCTTTATCACGAATTCATAGGCATAATCCATAAGTCCACCGTCACAGCCACTGTTGAAGCTTCTATCACAATCAACCAACTCCTGTTCAGAAAGACTGATAAGAGATCCGGTTACTAGTTGATTAATCCCCTCCATTGCTCCGGTGGCTGAGAATGCCCAGCATGCACCTGCTCAACACATGTGATTTTGTTTTACTTCATTTTCGAACGCCGATAGTATTATCAACCATGCAAAGATTCATGTTATAAGTTCATCAAACTAGGACAGTCCAAAAAGCTTGTGGCTAAAAGCTCACTCGAAATGACTCGGATTGAAACCGATCCAACAACCGAGCCCGAGCCAATGATTATTCCCACATTAGCTAGGCTCGGTTTGGGTCGAATTATTTTACTTTTGCTTTATTTTATATAAAGTTTAAAAGAACGGAAACGAGCCTTGAGGCGTTTCCCTTCGCCTCACGAGACGTAAGCCTCGAGGCGAACCGAGGTGTAATCAAAAAATAAATATAAGATTTATATCTCTCATAAAAAAAAATTGACACAAAACAATCAGGAACATAAAAAACACATCAAAAACACCCTAAACCCCCTAAGGCTCACCTGCGACGCACATTTCCTTACCGCCACAACCTTGGAGGCGTATGTACCAAGGTTTAAAAAGGCTGAAACGGGCCTCGAGGCGTTGTCCGTTAGCCTCACGAGGCGTAAGCCTCAAAACATTATTAAAAATAACAATATATATATATATATATATATATATATATATATCATAAAAATACAATATAATATAAAACAAAACATCATGGATATTATAAAATCTAATTTAGTAATGAAGCAAACATCATAAAATAGTTTTAATTGCATTTTAATCTTTAACTTAAGTTTGGAGATCAAATGTAAACTAGTGAACATTGAAGGGGTTAAATGTAAAAATACCAAAAGTTGATAAGGTAGAGGGGCAGGTGTGTTTTGGTTGGATTTTGAGGTGGGAACTCGTTCCAAGTACAATTTTTGACCCGACTTGAACCAATTTTCACTACCTAGACCCAATTTTGACTTAGGCCTCACAGCCTCACCGCCTTGGGAAGCCTCGGAAAGCCTCGGATAGGCCGAGGCTTAGGTTTCAATTGACCCCCATGAGGCTAAGCCTCTAAGGCGTTTTTTCATATCCTCAGCCGAGGCGTAAGCCTCGAGGCGAGCCTCAGACAGCCTTTTTAAACCATGGTATGTACAAACTAAACCCCATGAGGCGTGCCTCGGACTCGTTTTCTTAGCGCCTCGCCTCAACCCTTTTATAAAACCATGATTTTATAATTGTTGAAGATTATAAAATGCTATCTTGTAATCAACTGAACATGATTTGATTAGGACTTGTTATGTATTACATTGAACTTATTTTTCACATGTTTTTTAAACCATTGAACAATTACCTGAACCATTGAAGGGCTGTTTGGTTGATTAAGCGCTGAATCATTAAGAGGTCTGAATGGTTAAGTGCTGAATCATTAAGTTGGACCTCTTAATGGTTAGTATTCTTGTCCCACATTGGTAGGAGAGAGCTTAATGATTCAGCAACATCTCAAATGTTAGTGGTTCAGCACTTCAGCCTTAACCATTCCATTCAGAAGCTGAAACAAACACGCTAAATGTTGTCAGCGCTGAATGGTTTAGAGCCTCATTAAGAGGCTTACCAAACAACCCCTGAGTGTGTATTAAATTTCCTTTTAAAACCGAGCAAACCAAAGCCAAACTCATGCTCAAACTTTTAGCTAGGTTTCAAATCCGAGTCAAGCCCGAGCTTCAAACAAACCTGCACTGACTACTCACTCAACACCTAGGGTTTGCATAGACACCTCATCGTCTACAATCTAATATGACAACATTCATAACCGATTAACCTACGATCCTAATCAGACACATTTCACTAACCTAAAGGTACTGAAAGCTACACATATCAAATAACACATATCTATTACACAAACACATACCACAACTGCCTTGATCTTTAACTTTAGTAACCGCTCCTTTCTCTCTCCAATCAACCGACTTAGGCAAATCATCATCCAACCGAATAACCGAACCACCACCTCGGTTAAGCCTAAGAACATCACCAGACGAGGAGAGGCCACGTAAGCGAGCGAGTTTGAACTCGTGGAGAGTGAGATCGGCAAACCGATTGAGAGAAAGCGTGTAAGAAGAATTGGAATAAGTGTTGTGACGGAGAATGTAATCGTAGTTGTCTTGGAAGATAGTGAACCTTTGGAGGTATTCTTCGTCTGTGGCATAGGATATGTTGTGGTCGTGGCACCATTGGTTGAAGAGGTCAGAAGTGGACGTGGTAGTGAATGGTGTGGAGAAGAAGGTGAAGATGAGGATTAAGAGAGGTGTGATATTAATATTATGCCATTGATGAGCCATGGTTGGAGAATGGAGATAGGTCTGTGTGTGTGTTTTTTTGTTTGTGTGTGTGTTTTGTTTGTTTGTGTGTCTGGTTACCGGGAGTGTGGTGAAGGGAAGCACGGGGAGATGTCTCTGGATGCTTGGATGGATTGGTCAAAGTCCACGTGTTTTTTACCTGCCGCACATTACGGTGACGTTGTAAACCGAATCATAACGTATAGGTTATAATCGACCATAATCATTTTCGAACTAAATTTACTTCGAGACGCTTGGCAACTTAAATTTATGCGTTCGAATCAACATGTATTATCTTTGACCCGATTTATTTCCAAACAAAATTTACGTCAAAGCGTAACATTTTATTATTGAATCGGCTCGTTTTCAAATGAAAAGTACAAAGCGTAGATAAACTCGAATTTATAGCGACACTTCCATAAAAATAAAAATGTAAGAAATTGGTTTTAGGGTTAGGTCGAAACGTTAGAAATCTAAAGGGGTCAAAGTGATATTTACAAAGTTAGAGGATTGTCTTTGATACTATAACAAAGTTTTGGGGTAGAATGGCTTATGTCAAAAGTTTTTGGGTTGAAGAGAAGCTATAAAGTATGAGGCTTTTTGTCAGGTTAGAAAGTAGGGGTGTCATTTTTATCAGGTTAGAAACTTGGTTCTTGTCAAGTTAGAAACTTAGGGGTGAGTTTTGTCAATTAGAAAAGTTGAGAGGTGTCAAATTAAATTGCACGGAATGAAATCAAGAGAGAATCACTTAGCATTTCTAGCTTAGGATGGTTAAGTTTTAGAATCATATTAGTATGATATTTAGTCACTTTTTTAAATTCTGTACTTGTTACATAACTTTTTTTTCTTTCTTATAGGTTGATCATTGTAGTTAGACTATCTGTTGTGGTTGGGTTATCACCCGACGCAACCACCAGTGGTCGCTCGCTCGCACTGGCAATCACGTGGTGGTGTTATTGCTGACTCTGGTGATCGTTTGTGCCCCCTCTCAAAGTTCCAAACAATCCCGCCGTTAGCTCCCGTGACCTCGATCACCTTGGCTCGCTTGCACCGGCAATCACGTGGTGGTGTTATGGTGTTCATGAGCCACATACGTGGCTCATGAACTTGATGGCGTCGGGCTTCAGCGAGACCACAACGGGTAGCCTTAAACAAGGTGCTTTATTCTATTTAAGCTTATTGTAACACCCCAACCGATGGCGGAAACATCGAGGTGTCACGTAGTGACGATTGCTCAATAGCTCATGGTACTAAAGTGTAAATTTTTTTAAACATAGAATTGAATAATTTATTACATTGAAATGAAATACAACAATTAAACTAGCAATCTAAACTAAAATACAGTAAATCTCAATCTAATCCTAAGTTCCAATAGCTTAGAAGTGATCTCATAAGAACCTGAAGCATGTATGAAAATAATCTTGGTCAATACAAAAATGTATTGGTGAGCATACCCTATTTGAATACATATAGTAGAAAAAGAGTTTCGCAATTCACGTGTTGTATACTGTTTGCAATTATGTAATAAGTAATATCCGTTCAAAATCAACCCTATGTAAAGAAAAGCATATATATAGTATGCGCTAGTAGTAATGAAATACATAGAAATGACAAGGACTCTCAACAGAGTCACAATGGTATATACCATAGTACTATTCATTGAAATGTCAGGCCCTCAAAGGTTAATGATTTTGACAAGTCATAGACACACAAATTAACACAAGCAAACACACATGAGAATTGCTATTTTAGTAAAAGGAAATAGAAACTTGATAGTAGGTACATGAGTCACCCCAAAATAGTAAAACAGTAAAAAGGGGAAAAGATATACTCACTGTTTGCAAAAGTGGTCAAAATCCAACTTAAGCGGTCGTGAGCTAAGTAATGGGGATTCCGAGGAATTCAACCTATAATGTATATAAATACTAATAAGGAAATATCTAAAAGTCTAAAGTATCTAGGGTCTAAGGCATTAGGGTTCGCTAAGTCGATTTGGGGAATTAGAATTTTTATGATAAGTCGAATTACTATAAAAGTTGTATATTAAAAATAATATATTAAAGTTTGTAATTAGGATTCAGGAAATATAATTATTACCAATTAAATATTTAGGTCAACATATATGTAAATAATTAATACAAAATAATTTAGTTAATTACTTTAACTAATTATTGTAATTAAATACAATAATCATAAATGTTGAAATAAATACTATCAGTTACACAATGATCCCACAAATTGTAATTAAGATTTTTAAACATAGAATTATTTCTATTTTATATGAAAAGTATTTTTAAAATAGATATTTAATAGTATAAATAAATAAATGATTAATTATGTCTAATTAAACATAAATAAGACTAATAATTCAAGACATGATCCAAAAATGCTATTTTTATAGAAAATGGATGATTTCTGATGTAAATTAATGAAAATAATTTTCTCACAATTTTTATAAACTTATTTATATTTAAAACTGTTTTAATAAGATTAAATAATGTTTAAATGATTAAAAATAGGAAATTTAATAAAAATAAGTGTTTTCTAGTCCAATAATTTTTATTTAAGTTCATGATGGTTACAAATAATTGCCTAAAAAGTTTGAGATTAAAATCATTAAAAATGAATTTTTAATCCATTAAATATGATTAAAACACTTTAATTCAATAAAATATAAAAAAAAAGACATTTTCCAGAAAATAAAAGTGTGGTAATTTTCTTTATGGTGTCAAGATGCTACTCCTAAATTTTTATAATTTTTGGAGTAAAAATGAATTTATTATGAATATTGTAAGATTAATATATTTTTATAATTAATATGTAAATAATAAAACAAAAAAAATCTGGAGAAAAGAAAAAAAATAGAAATGGGGCGGGTGTGAGGTTCGAACCCGAGTCATCCATGGCACACACAAGGGTATCAACCACTGCTCCACCCTAACACTTTGTTATATGTTTTGAAGGAAAACATTTTAACCCATATTATTAATCCATCATCTTCCCCAAATCATCCTACATAAACCCTAACCCTACTAAACAAAACTAATAACCCGATTCAGAGCATAATACTGCTCTGTAATTGAGGGCTTTTAAAGAGGACACTATGAGGATCAAAATGGCATAACAAATAGAAACTCACATTGCGTATAAAGGTCGGAACCACAAGCTTCTATACCCGCACATAAACGTGGCCAACTTGGAGCTTTCTGGGCATGATTCTCTACGATTATTAGTGGGTTAGGAATGTTTAGAGGTGCAGAAATGAGATGGAGAGTTCAATTTATATAGTGAACGAATGAGACGAGTGTTATGTACACTTTTTTAAACCCGGTCGGTTACACCTCATTAAGAAACGAATTAACTTGATTAAAACGTTTTTTAAAAACTTGATAACGGACTATAATTGATGGAGAAAACATTTGGGACCACTAGAAACTGAAACCGATAATTATTATGCGAATTGGAGTTCGCTGGAACTAAACTCCGGCGGCCGGAAATTGTGTTGCCGGAAAAACAGGAAGGGGGCAGGGAAAAGAAGTTTTTTTTTTAACTTTTATACTTTGGCAGAAAAGGTCCCTCCATGTTTAACTATGTTAGTGAAGAAACAAATAGTCTCACCACCGATTAGGGATGATAAGATTATGAGTTACTACAGGGTTGATCCTTCACTAACAGCTACGGCTTGGAGATACCTGCAAATAAGAGTGAAAGTGTGGGTGTGGAGACGACTACACAAGGTAGCAGTTTATAACAAAAACGGGGTGAATGGGGATACTATCTGTTATGATAGCTCTCCAGGTCAGTAGAAAGTGTCCTCTCCTATTGGGGGTGTGACCCCTTTTATAGGAGAGTCCGTATGCGCGTGTGGCGAGTGGGTCTGACGTGACCTGTAGCAGTTGAGACGTGTGCAGGCACGTTGAGCGGCGGTTGTCAGGCGAGTGGGCGCGTGAGGCGCGTGTGGCGTCTGTTTGTCTTCAGGTGTACACGTGTCGCCTCCCTATTAGGCTCATCCCCGAAAAAGCCTGCCCACTCTTCTGAGTGTGACGTCAGGCATATTAATTACAAAGCCTATATATTGGTTTTGAATTGTGGCTTTTCCTATTTCCAACTATTTCAAAATTTAAATCCTCTTTGCAACGTCTCTGTTTTCCATCATCAATATTCCTCTAATTATGTCTCAAGAATCACAAGATGTTCAAGAGTCCAGCAAGACGTCAGATTCCGTCAAGGATCTGAGCAAAGAGTCTTCAAAAAGTATAGAGGCTACTACCATCAAGTGGGACAAGGCTTCGTATTTGACTTTCCTTGACCAATATGGCATCTTGCCTGAGTGGGAACCAGAACTTCCGGCCGAGGGGAAGACTGCTCTGAAAGCCCCTCATGGTAAAATAGCATTGTATGCTGCTACGTTTACCAAGTGTTGTTTCCGTCTGCCAGCCACTAAGTTTGTGGTGGATGTGTTGTTGAAGTATGGAGTGCATCCTACACAATTGACCCTTTATGGGTGGTGCCGGATATTGCATTTTGAGGCCACTTGCCGAGCGTTGGATATTGAACCTACCTGGGAGAGGTTGAACGTGTTTTATGTTCTTGAAGCAGCACGTGGTGGGAGCGGTTGGTTCAGTTAGGCATTCGCCGGAAAGTTAAACAACTTGTCTCGGAGAAAGTGAAGTCCATGTATGAGTGGAAAGACAAGTTTTTCTATGTCAACCATGGTGTCATTCCTGCACCTTTTCAATGGATGGTGTTAGGTTTAAAGGAAAAAATTGCTGAATTCCCCCCTATGGTGGGATTTAAAGACCAAGATTGGTACAAGACGCTCTGTGATCATGCTACTCCCTTGATGATGGATGAATGTCCGGAGAGCGTTTTGAATTTGCTGGGGATCAGCCTTATCTGCCCTGAGGGTCATGACCCAAATCCTCCAAAAGGTATTGAAGTCATACTTGCTTTATTGTTTTATATTCTTTCTTGTGTTATTGCTCATATGTTTCCTATACATCCAGATGTCACCCTATTTCAATTGTTTGCCAAGCGCGGTGAGGCAAAGGTATTGTATGCTCCAGTTGTTGCAGGTGCGCCGCGCTTGTCTGAGAGAACAAGTGGGAATTTTTTGTTTCCCAATCTAGTGGATCCTCCGAAACAGTATGTCCGGACAGGTTGTGAACTTAACCCATCTCTTTTACTATGATTAGTTTCCTTTTTGTATGCGAAGGAAGCGCATTAGGTACGCGTCCTGCGTACTGATTCAGCGGATTCTTCGTGGTAGGTGCGGGTATACAACTCCGCAGGAAAGCTAAAAATGATGTTGAGGAAGTTACTTCAGAGCGCAAGGAGTCTTTTGGTTAGTCCTTATAACTTCTTAATTCATTCCTCACGCGAAGTTTAATTTTATACAGATGTGGTTACCGCGCCAGGCACTAGTACCTCAAGGAAGCGCGTTGTGGCAAGCAAGAGAGCCAAACCACCCGCTGCGCCCATCATAGTTGAAGAAGTTGACGAAGAGTTGACGGAGTCTGATACGGAACTGGAGCATAAACGCGCTAGGCGTTCTTCTCCCATCCGCCAGTCAGATGGCGTTGCTGAGGATTTATATCAGCAGAGGATCACCGAGTTGAATCAAAAACAGGTACAAATTCCTCAGTCTTCAATTGGGAATCTAGAGGCCACCCGACCGGAACCTATTTCCGCAGTTCCGGTGAATGTATTTAAACCGTTGACATGGCCGTCCACGGACAAGCTAGAAATTCCTGTTAAACCTCCGCCCGTGCGTGAGAATCTGCCGATGAAGACCTTGAGGCATCTATCTGGTACATATATTTTTTCCTCCCTCTTTACATCCTTTGTGATAAATTCGTTAAAATACTGTGAACATCATTTTATGTAGGGCAACATCCTTTTGCAGAATCTCGGAAGAAGCATCCATCTCTGGCGTTGAAGGATGTATCTTTGTCTGGCCAGCCTACTGATGTGGCCGCGCAGGTGATATCGGTTACAACTGAAACGGTTGTGGATGAAAATTTGTTATCTCAAGCTGAGCCAATCCCGGAGGATTTGGTTGTTGACGTGGAGAAGGATGTTATGCCACAGGGTGAGCCTGCCCAAGATGAATTGGTGATTGATGCGGAGAAGGATGTTGGTAAGGGAGTGGATGAGTCTGAAACTCCTAATCTGAACATAGATTGTCTTGATTCGTTGACGAAGCAAGCGCATGAGCCGAGCTCATCACAGGGATTTGAAGCAGCGCTTGATAGTGGGAAGAAGGATGAAGTTATTGTTGAGAATCCATCCGGCTTCAAGCGCACAGTGGTGGAGTCTACTGTGGTTTACACAGACGCTTCTGCCAGTGTTGGTGGTAACTCCGGTCATCGACGGAGAATGTTCTCATCGCGCCAAGCTGACTCCTCTAGACCATATCAACCGCGTTGGGATATCCTGGACACAACTCGATTTACAAATGCGCTCGATGCGCAAGAGTTTGTCATGATGTCCGTTCCTCCTGCGGAACGCGATTACCAGGATAGTGTTGACCGGCGTTCTTTGTTCATTGATATGGCAATGAACCTTTCTTTGGGTGTTAGCGGTCTTGGGTCTCTTATTAGGCGCGAGAATGAGTTTCAACGGGATTACCAGAATTTGAAAGATTCTGAAGCCGCGTTGTTGGGGCGCGAATAAGAGTTCCAGCGCGCCCGTCATGACATCCGTGCAGAGATTGAGCATCATCAAAAAGTTGCCCGTGACGCTGTTGAGGAGATGGAGAGAGTGAAGAAGGAGAAAGCCGAAGCTTCTCAGGCTTGGTCCGTAGCTTGTAAGAGGACCAACCATGAAACTGAACAGTTGCGGTCCACCATTAAGGAGTTGAAGCTTGAAAATGCTAATTTGAAGAAGGAGGTGGAACAAAGTCAGACAGCGTTCGATGAGAAGCAAGCGGAACTCGCTGATGCTATTCAAAAATATAATGCTCAGCATGATGAACTCCTTCGCGCAACTTCCTCTTTGTCTGATGCGGAGACCAAAATGAAAGAGCTAGCTTTGGAGAACACCCAGATTCAAGAAGAAAAAGCCTTGGCGGAGTCCTCTTGCACACAGGCAAAAATGGAGTTAGACAAGGTGCAAGCTTTGTTTGGGCAAGCTACTGAAATGGCTGTTGCTGCCAATGAGAGGATCGCGTGGTTGATGGGTGATGGAGTTGCTGGGGTAAGCCATAAAATCTTCCTTTTGTATTTTGATTATTGACTTATGCAATTTATTGATGTGCTATCTTTTGTTGCGCAGATATTCAAGCGTGTTTGGAACGATCCTGCACTGACAGAAGTGATTGCTCGCATTTCCAGTTCTTCCGTGAAGCAGGGGATCAAGCTCGGCTTCTCCGAAGGCTTTTGCCACCATGCTGATGGCAAGGAGAAGGAGTCTGGACCGTACGAGAATGAGTCATACGATGATGAATTGCTCAAGGCTTATGATGATTACGAGCCTCTGAAGTTTGAAGTTTTTGACTTGTTGGAGGCTTGTGCGAAGACTGATGATCCCGCAGGGGAGTTGCGCAATTATTTTATCAAATCTGACCGTCTTGGTGCGGAACTTGCTGAGAAAGCGCATATGGAAGAGGCAGCCAAAGTACGAGCGACAGATGGTCAGGCTGGAACATCTTCAGCGGCTGGTCATAAACATTCAGAAGATATATCGCAATATCTCAATCTTGGCTGAACAATTTTTTTATTTTCTTCATGTGTGTTTGTACTGTTGAACAATTTATTTTTTGAACTTGCTGCCACGTGTCTTTTTATCTTAATCATTTGCTGATGTCATCCCTACTTCCCATCACCCAAAGCTGACGCATTACCTCATGATTGATGTGATGGTTATGCCGGCGTCTGTCAGGATGACTGTCAGGATTCTCTAGGGTAATTGAGTGGTTACCATTAATGGTAATTAATGGTCATAACCTCTCTCCTCTATATATAGTAATGTTATGTTTCATCTTCCTTATCATTTTCTTTGTACTTAAAAATTTATATCTCATTCTCTGCAAAAAATGGTGGCAAGCTCTGCTAATAACAACCTTGGTGTTAGGGAGGCTTTGGCGATGCAAGGGATCGTGAGGCTATCACAAACTCTTAATCATGATCCATCTTCCACAGATGCTCTTGATCGTCTAGCAGAGTATTGTGCATATCTCTTATCCCAAGAGGACATGCGTCCTGATAACTTGGATGATCAGGGTACTTCTGATGGGAAGCCCTTGAAGATGAAGAAGTTGTCTGGGCTAGGGGATGTGAAGAAGACTAAAACCAAGAAGGTTAGGGGTTGAGTTGTCTTTTTCAGTACGTTGAAGTTTATTGTGTATAGGTAAAGTCTTTTTTGAATTTGCTATTGAGTCAACATGTATGTGGGGTATATTTTGTTTTTTGATCACCCCCATTTTTGTATATGTAATGGTAATCCATGTATTATCCGTGTAGAATGTACTTGTTGATCAATGGCTTGTATGATGAATGCTCTTTTTTGTAATATAAATGAAGTTGGACATAAAGTCCTTATTACAAAATCATGAAATAGTAGGTTACATGTAGCATATATGTAGTTGAGCTGCATTCCAAGTACGTGGTATTGGCGAACCATCTAACCGTTCTAAGGCATACGCTCCTTTCCCCAATACTTCTTGGACTTTGTAGGGTCCTTCCCAAGTTGGAGCGAGCTTCCCCGGTTTTTCCGCATTTGAAGCTTCATTATTGCGGAAAACAAAATCGTCCACGCGGAAAGCTTGTTCTTTAACCCGCGCATTGTAATATCTTTCCAGTTGTCTTTTATTTGAGGCCTCTCGGACATAGGCCAAGTCTCTGCGTTCATCTAAAAAGTCTAGATTCATCCGCAGTTCTTTGTTATTGTCAATTGTCTGCGCGAGTAGGATTCTTGGTGACGGATTTGTAACCTCTGTTGGGATAACCGCTTCAGTTCTATATGTCAGGCTGAACGGTATTTCCCCGGTGCTTGTTTTGGAAAGCGTGCGGTGGGCCCAAAGGACATGGGGCAATTCATCAACCCACCCACTGCGTCTTGTTCCCAGGCGTGTCTTAATGCCTTCAACAATACTTCTGTTTGCGCGCTCGACCTGGCCATTGCCTTGAGGATGCGCTACGGAAGTGAATATCTGCTTGATTTTCATTGAGTGGAGCCATTCTTGTAAGTGTTGGTCCGCAAACTGCGTCCCGTTGTCGTTTACAATTTCCATTGGTAGACCGAATCTGCAAATGATAAACTCCCAAATGAATTTCTTGATGTTCCGCCCGTCAATCGTGGCCAATGTCTTTGCCTCTACCCATTTTGTGAAATAGTCGATGGCAACAACTAAGTACTTGACATTGCCTGGTGCTATGGGAAACGGTCCCACGAGATCTATGGCCCATTTTTGAAATGGCCATGCCGTGGTGACTGGTATCAAGTTGTTCTTCGGTCTAAGTGTTCCGGGCGCATGTCGCTGGCATGCGTCACATTTGCGCAGCTCTTTGACCGCATCGAGGTGCATTCCGGGCCAGAAGTATCCTGCGTTCATAAGTTTGGCTACAACCATCCGAGGGCCTGCGTGTAATCCGCATGTGCCCTCGTGAATATCTTTTATTAGATATGTGGCTTCTGCGGAATCTACGCATCTTAGTAATGGTCCGAGATAAGACCGCCGATATAAGGTGCCATCATTGACTTCGTAGTGCAAGGCTTTGTGTTGTAGCTTCCTTGCTTCCGCTTTGTTCGATGGAAGGATGCCCTTAGTTAAAAAGGCCATGATCGGAGTGATCCAGGATTCTTTTCCAGTTTGAATCACATTCACTTGCTTTGATGGAACAGATGGTGTGGTTAGTACCTCGACTCGTACATCTTTCGCCATGTGATCGAATGCACTGGACGCCATTTTACTCAAAGCGTCCGCTGGCTTGTTTTGGCTTCTGCGGACGTGAGTAACTTTGCAGTAGGAGAAACTATTCATCAACTCCTTGGTATGTTGCAAGTATAGGATCATGGATGGCTCCCTGGCTTCGTATGTGCCATCAATGTGGTTGGCAACCAACATTGAATCGACATGCGCTTCAATGTGTTGAGCACCCATCTTCTTAGCTATACGTAGGCCTGCGACCAACGCTTCATATTCGGCCTCGTTATTGGTTGTTTGAAAGTCCAGCCGAATATCATAAGTGTATTCTTTTCCTTCTGGGGTTATCAAGCGTAAGCCTGCGCCTGCCCCTTCATCATTGCAAGCACCGTCGGTGAATAATTTCCATATCTGAGTTTCATCGGGCGCAGTCGAATTTGACGATGTTTCATTTACGCATTCTTCGACTTTGTCAGCTAGGACCTCCGCTATAAAATCTGCAAGGATCTGTCCTTTGAAGGAAGGTCTTGCTTTATATGAAATTGAGTGCTCCCCCAGCTCTATTGCCCATTTTTCCAAGCGTCCAGAGAGTTCTGGTTTGCGCAGGATATCATTGATCCGGAAGTCTGTGAGGACATTAATCGGGTGTCCTTGAAAATACCTGCGCAGTCTTCTTGAAGCGTGGATTAACGCAAGAACCAGCTTTTCCATTGTCGAGTAGCGGGTTTCCGCGTCAAGCAGCATGCGGCTTACATAGTCAATTGGGGTTTGAACCCCCTTTCGGTCAACCATTAGCACTTTCGGTAGCGGAGCGGTGAGCGTTGGCAGGTTGCTCAAACATTTCTTCATGTCTTGAAACGCGGCTTCTGCCTCTTCCGTCCAGTGGAAATTTGATTTCTTCAGACAATTCTTCAATGTGTCCACAAAGGGGAAAGATTTGGACGCATAGTTTGATAGGAACCTATTCAAAGCTACAAGTCGTCCCATCAAAGTTTGTACTTCCTTGACTGAAGATGGTGACGGCATCCGCTCAATTGCTTGAACTTTGTCTGGGTTTGGCCGAAAACCGTCTTTGGTGACGACTCCGAGGAATTTTTCCTTCTTCCATCCCAAAAGAACATTTCCCCGGATTCAGTTTCATTCTCACACTGCGCAACTGATCAAAAGTCTTCTGGATGTCAATTAACATCTAGTCTTCTTCTTTGCTTTTGATCACTAAGTCATCAACGTACACTTCTAAGTTCACACCGATTTGTTTTACAAACGCGGTGTCCATTAAGCGTTGATATGTTGCCCCCGCGTTCTTTAGCCCAAATGGCATCTTGGTGTAACAGAAGGTACCCATGTCTGTGCGAAATGCTGTTTTGTCTTCGTCTTCTTTGGCCATTTGAATTTGATGATAGCCCTTGTAAGCATCCAAGAAGCACTTGAACCTGTAAGGTGCCAAAGAATCGACCTTTAGGTCGATTTCGGGCAATGGGTAACAATCTTTCGGACAGGCTTTGTTTAAGTCTTTATAATCGACGCACATGCGCCATGTGCCGTTGGATTTTCCCACCATAACTGGGTTTGCCACCCAGGTTTGGTATTTACTTTTGCGTAGAATGTCGGCCTTCAAAAATTCTGTCACTTGCTCATTCATCGCCTTTGTTTTCTCAGGCCCCATACTGCGCTTTTTCTGGGCTATTGGCTCAGCATTTTTGTAGACGTTGAGCTTGTGCACCAACCATGTCTGATGGTTTGAAGGCGAAGATATCCATATTCTTCGTTAACAACTGCTTCAAATGGGTGCGAATGGGGTCAGAGATTTCATGGCCGATGATAACTGTCTGTTCCGGGAATATAGGGTTAATAACCCATTTTTCCGGTTCGGTTCTGACAGTTGGCATTGTTTGCTTTGAAGGCCTCGGCGCTTCTGTGACATGACATGTTTTGTTTCCACGTATGAACGCAACCCCTGTCCGCGTCGGGAAACCTGCATCTGATGTGGCGTAGATGCATTGCAGTTGAATTTCGCCAACCCCTCTCGTCCCAGTAGGATATCATGTGAAGAGTTGACGGGGAGCACTGTGAAGTCACACGTTTCTGTGCGCGTATGCTTCCCGTCTGAGAGTGTGACTGGGAAGGTGAGCGTACCCAGCGGGTAGATTGTCTCGTGGATGAAACCTGAGATTGGCTCTGTGGTTGGTGTTATTCTTCTTTTGTCATCTTCGTCCAGCTGGTCAAAGCATTACTGGTACATTATATCAGTGCTGCTGCCATTATCCAAGAACATGTATCATGTTCGATAATGGCCAACAACCCCTGTGATGATCAATGGAGCTGTGGAGGAAGCCCCACCCTTTACCTTCGGCATTATCACTTGCTCTTCTTTCCATGAGTCATCTCTTGCTTCCATGAAAGTTCGCTTATGGCTTGCATTTCTGTGTGTCATGTTACATGTATTACGAGAAACGCTATACACGTGATGCGCGTTGAGATTTCGTATCTTTTTCTGGGAGGGCTCTCCTGCTTCTGCGTTGTCCCTCTGTTTTCTTCTCATGTTTTTTACCAGGTGTGTTAACTGCCCTGACTTAATGGCATTTTCAATTTCCATTTTCAAGCTGTAACAATTGTCTGTCATGTGACCGTGGTCTTCATGATACTCACAGTATTTTGATCTGTCTACGTTCCACCTGTCACCACGGAGCTCTTGTGGTTTTGGAAATTGAATTTGTTCGGTTTTCAGCACCTCAGATGGCGTTTTGGACAATGGCGTCCATTCATAGTTTTTCTTTGAGTGTCCTTTATGATCACGGGACCCTCTTGAACTCAGCATATTTCTTGCATCTTGTGCGGAGGAATATTTTCCTTCCTCCGCTGTGCCTGAGATTCTTGACCATACAGATTGTTTGCCTTTCCCTCTGTTGTTTGATGATTGATGGTGGCTGCTACTCTGGTGAGTGCTTTTGTTGCGATGGAAAGAGCGTTCGGAGGACGCATAAACTTTAGCAGCTTCAATTACTTCGTCCCAAGCTTGCGGTACGCCGTCTTTTCCGGTTGAACATTTCATCAGGTCATCATTTCTTACCCCGTGTATGAACGCTGCGCGGGTAAGTTCTTCTCCACAGCCTAATTGGAGTGCTTCCTTGTTATACCTGATGATGTAATCTTCTAGGGATTCGTTCTCGTGGCGCGCGCACAAGAGAATGTGTGCCTTGTCTTTCTTGTGTTTGCGCAGATGTGAGAAGTGATTCTTGAATTTTCTTATAAGGTCATCGAAATCCTCCAGGCTTCCCACAGGCAGACTTTCATACCACACTCTGGCTGCCCCTGTTAATGTTTGCACAAACAGGTGACACCAGGCTTGGACTGGCCATAACTTAGAGCTTCCTGCGCAGTCGGAAGCATGCAAGTGATCATCCGGATCGCGCAAACCATCGTATTTCCCGATGGTGTTTGGTAACTTGCATTCTTGAGGCATCGGTGCCAATGCAATGCGAGCGCAGAACTTTGATCTTTCTGCGAAAGTCTTTGGTCTGTATGGTTTATAGAGGTCATCATCTTTTGGTGCCAGACTGCTGACAACAGACTTGGTGTTCTGTTTTTTGTTGGAATCATGATGCACCTCATCTTCTGATTAGTAACCGTCTGGTTCATCGTTCAGGTTGATGGGATCCTGGCCGCGAGTATTCTTACCACGGCCTCCACCGCGTACCGCCTGACGAGAACCTTTAGCGTGACGGCCACTTTTGTTTTTTCGAGGAGATTCTGAATCCTCCTCACTTGTGTCGAAACTTAACGTCTTTTGGACGTTGAGTTTGGCTTGATTCATAACCATTTTCTGATATTCAGCAATTGTTTTTGAATTTTGCTGGGCCAACCACTCGTCCGGGTCAACCGGAGATAGGTTGGTTTTCTTCTTTTTGCTTCCAGCAGATCCCCCCTTGTTTGGGTGGAACGGGAATGTCGAACCCGGTTGCTTCTGAGCCACATTCTTCGTGATCGTATTTGGTGTAACATCTTGGATCTCATCGTTGATTGTGGCATCAACCTCAGCATTGTTGTTGTTTGTGTCTTTTGAAAAAGCCATGTTGCTAGTTTGAAAGATTTGTTAGAACCGTAAGGGATGGCGCCAATGAAGAAACAAATAGTCTCACCACCGATTAGGGATGATAAGATTATGAGTTACTACAGGGTTGATCCTTCACTAACAGCTACGGCTTGGAGATACCTGCAAATAAGAGTGAAAGTGTGGGTGTGGAGACGACTACACAAGGTAGCAGTTTATAACAAAAACGGGGTGAATGGGGATACTATCTGTTATGATAGCTCTCCTGGTCAGTAGAAAGTGTCCTCTCCTATTGGGGGTGTGACCCCTTTTATAGGAGAGTCCGTATGCCACCATTACCCAAGTCCTAACCGTTGTTAGGTTGTCTCCATCACCCTTAGTTGTGTTAGTAAGGTGATATATGGAAAGCTAAATTGAAGGGAATAGTGGAACCATGTACCGCCTTTATTGGTATGGTTACGTGATTCATGCATGGCTATTGACCATGCATGATATTCGCCTTGACCGGCATATGACCAATCTTTGACTGTTGACCGATCATTAATGAGCTTTGACCAAGTCCTGCGCGTGGCTTTCTTCCGTGTGATGACATTGTGCCGGGTTTGGGTATGCAGAATGGTGTATTTAGTACCCAATCCCATCAGTTAGTTTTTATTATATCTAGTTAGTTTTTCCTTTGTAAAACTTAACTTGGTTAACCAATTTAACTTAAAAGTTTGTAAAACTTTTTAAAACTTGAATTTTTTTTATAGGACCTTTTACGAATACATTTCAACATACCCATTTGATTAAATCTCATACCCGATCTATAATAAATATAAATGATTTTTTTTTAGTTCACTCTAAAATTAAATTTGAAAACGACGAAACTTACAGGGACTATAACGGAAAAATTTGGAGGACTATTATTGTCAATTAGATGAAAGACGAGGGTGACGGATGTCACAGTCTCCCCTACTTTAGAAAATTTCGTCTCGAAATTTCTTTCAAGTGGAGGCTACTATGAAACCGAAGGCGTTGTAAAAGTCAACTAGATTTTTAAAAGAGGTTTCCATCATTTATGATTCAACAAAGTTTTAAGTAGTTGTCTAACTAATACCCAACGTAAAAATTTCAAAATCTTTGACAATTGACCTGAGATTAAGAAAGTGAGAGTTCAAATGTGAAAGGCTTTGGGAATGTGTAACTAGTGAGGGTAGAGGTACTAATGAAGCAGTCTCCCCTACTTTAGAAAGGTTTCTAACTGAACTTTACTAGAGTATGCAACAAGAATCCAAATAACCGAGCGTGTAGGAGTATACAAGGTTTAAGGTTTTCAGTAGAGGTGGTCAACAAGGAAGGCTCCAAAGAAACTAATTGAAGCTTATGTAAAATGTTCTTATCGAAAATGCTAACTATTAGTCAACGATCTAATGAAGAGGTAGTAATGGGTATGTTCTTGGTCAGACTCCTAGTCCGCTCCCGCAGAATCGTTTATGCTTATATATAGGATGTACCGTAGCTAACCCACCACACTCTCGATACTTTGGACTCGTACTGATTGTCTACTAACAGCCTAAATAGAATTACACACCACCCTCATGTACCTGTAAATCCATGATTGCGTTCCGGACCGTAATCATCGATTTACCTTACACTAGGGTGTTATGCTTTTCCATAACCCTAACATAAGTAATGCGGGCAACCAATATGTAATAATTACCTGTAATGAAATAATGTTCAATCATGACATGGTTAGAGGTCCTTCCCTTCCGGGTTTTTCCTTTAACCGTAATGAGAATAACATGTAATATAAGGCATGGTTAGAGGTTCTTCCCTTTCGGGGTCACCCTTAGCCGGTAACTTTTGTTCATATTGTTGGCTCTAAACATTCCATATTGATAAACTCCGAGGTTTACACCGTTCCCCTCGGATTAAAGAAATACTCTAATCCAAGTCGTATGTGGGCACTGGCTTAGATCCCATATGAGTTATCAACTAGTATGTTCATTGACCATGATGATGAACAAAATAATGTAAAGTATAACAGGGTTTTGCTTAAAACAGGAAAGAAAATATGCATACCAAATATACGTTCAAGTAAGTATATAAGTATAGCATAAAATTTCGATTGAAAGAATAATATAATATAAATCGAGTAAATCATTCAAAATGAAAGTAAACGAGTTAAATTAATGCTCAAAACCAGTGTTGTGAGAGTAACTGCTAATAATTAGTGCGAGTGTAATAAGATAGATTTTCGTTTATCAAAACGTAGTTTGCTCAATCTTTGTGATATAGTTGAAGGAATAGTAGTATTGCATGAGGATAACTTTTTAGAAATCGAAGTGTGTTTTAGATTCAAAACAGGTTCATTTGAAAATTCTTCGTAAATACACATTTTCATGTGTTTTACGAGGTGTCAAGTTTGAAAAAGTGTTATAAGGCTTATTATTAGTTGCAAATTTCTCCCGAAAACATATATTGGATACGTCATATGAAAACAAAAAGGTTTACATTTGACCTTTAAAATATACAATACAAGTTTGTAAAATGCAAAAGGAAACCATTCCATGAAGTATGTGTAAATCTAATGTGTTTTAAAAGACCAAGATTTAAAATGACGTGAATGACAAAATCAAAGTATGTAATACCAATATTTAAGAAAATTCAACAAAACATAAATATCAATATCATAAAACATTGAGATTGTTTCCATAGAGATTTAAAACGAGATGCATAAATAGATCCTTGAGATGTGGATTTCACTCCTAACTCAAAGATGTATTTCAAAATTGAAAACTATGGTGGAGTGAAACCAGTCACTAAGTTAAGGATATCACTCCCAGCTTAGTGATTAAGTTTCTTTTTGGAGGAGATACTCATTTGAGGTGTGGATATCACTCCTATCCCAAAGATATATTCCAAAGATATATAGCATATAGAGGAGTGAAACTAATCACCAAGGTTTGGATGTCACTCCTAACTTGATGATATCGTTTCGTTTGTGAAATACGAGTGTCTTCTTCTCCAAGTAATAAATCGAATGAATAACAAGAAAGAATCATAGCGAAAATATCTTGAATGAAAATATAAGTATAAAGAGAAGTATACACGAGAGGACTCGTGAATGTAAGCTTAGTTATAGACTAGGCTAAAAGGCATTCTAATAACCTAATTCCCTATAACCATGGCTCAGATACCAATCTGTAACACCCCAACCGATGGCGGAAACAACGAGGTGTCACGTAGTGACGATTGCTCAATAGCTCATGGTACTAAAGTGTAAATTTTTTTATACATAGAATTGAATAATTTATTACATTGAAATGAAATACAATAATTAAACTAGCAATCTAAACTAAAATACAGTAAATCTCAATCTATTCTAAGTTCCAATAGCTTAGAAGTGATCTCATAAGAACCTGAAACATGTACGAAAATAATCTTGGTCAATACAAAAATGTATTTGTGAGCATACCCTGTTTGAATACATATAGTAGAAAAAGAGTTTCGCAATTCACGTGTTGTATAATGTTTGCAATTATGTAATAAGTAATATCCGTTCAAAATCAACCCTATGTAAAGAAAAGCAGATATATATAGTATGCACTAGTAGTAATGAAATACATAGCAATGACAAGGACTCTCAACAGAGTCACAAGGGTATATACCATAGTACTATTCATTGAAATGTCAGGCCCTCAAAGGTTAATGATTTTGACAAGTCATAGACACACAAATTAACACAAGCAAACACACATGAGAATTGCTATTTTAGTAAAAGGAAATAGAAACTTGATAGTAGGTACATGAGTCACCCCAAAATAGTAAAACAGTAAAAAGGGGAAAAGATATACTCACTGTTTGCGAAAGTGATCAAAATCCAACTTAAGCGGTCGTGAGCTAAGTAATGGGGATTCCAAGGAATTCAACCTATAATGTATATAAATACTAATAAGGAAATATCTAAAAGTCTAAAGTATCTAGGGTCTAAGGCATTAGGGTTCGCTAAGTCGATTTGGGGAATTAGAGTTTTTATGATAAGTCGAATTACTATAAAAGTTGTATATTAAAAATAATATATTAAAGTTTGTAATTAGGATTCAGGAAATATAATTATTACCAATTAAATATTTAGGTCAACATATATGTAAATAATTAATACAAAATAATTTAGTTAATTACTTTAACTAATTATTGTAATTAAATACAATAATCATAAATGTTGAAATAAATACTTATGAGTTACACAATGATCCCACAAATTGTAATTAAGATTTTCAAACATAGAATTATTTCTATTTTATAAGAAAAGTATTTTTACAATAGATATTTAATAGTATAAATAAATAAATGATTAATTGTGTCTAATTAAACATAAAGAAGACTAATAATTCAAGACATGATTGATGTATTGTAAAATACATCTATTTCCAGTGTAAAGTTTGTACAGTTTTCGAGTCGTTTAAATGCGTTTTTATTAGTTTTAGGCTTGTACCGGTCTAATTTATTTAGTATAGGTTTTTATATATTTTTATTAGTTTTGTGTCATTTTTATTCCTTATGTATTTATTTTATATTTTGTAGGTGTTCCTGGACGTTGGAGCGTAAACGAGCAACTTTGGTCAAGTCAAGAACACCCGACTCGAAAGCACGGAGCTATAATGCTATATATATTAATAGTATGATATAATAATTATAATAATAATAATAATAATAATAATAATAATAATAATAATAATAATAATAATAAACAAATAAGTGAGTCTGGTGGATCACGGGCCCACGGCCCAAAACCTAAAACGAAATTGGGAGAATATTATTTGTGGGAAACAAAAATTTATGCAGGGGGGATTGGACTAGAACAGAGGCGGCGGACAATATTAGTTTTTTGGAGGGAGGACAATTATTATTAGGGGGAGCAGAACAAATATTATTTCTGGAGAAGAGCCACATCGAGGAGCAGCAGCAAATATTATAAATGGGAGTAGAGCTCGACAACAGCAAAGGAGGAGCATATTTCAAGAGAAGGGGATCAAGGGTTGAAGCATAGGTGCGAGCACGGGTCGGTTCTAATTCAATTATTATTTATTTATTTAATTGCTACCCGTTGTGAACACCATGAATTTAACTGGCTTTTATTGTTTTGATTTTATCATGACTTTTATTGGCTAAACCATGACGCTACCTAGGCGATGATGATTGCACTTGTTTGATTTGTTTTCTATTTGGTTTTGGAACTTTTGGTTGTGGATGAATGTTTTAGTAAAGAACTCTTTATTTTCTGGTTTGATGTATATGCGTATTTAGTCTTGTTTAATTAATTTTTATAAACTCCACTTGCGTTTTTGTTATATAATTATATTAATTTTTTTTTTGTAATAATAATGTGCGAGATCTGTGGAGGACCCCATTTGTGACACCCGGCAAATTCTGGTTAACAACGTTGTCTAGATGAAAGTCTACCTTAGCGAGTCACGCGTATATTGTACTTAACTGGGTTAGTTAAGTCGGGTTATGGTTCGGGAACTATTGGTTAGTCTAGAAGATCATTGGATGTTGGTCTAGAGGTTCGTTAGATGTCAGTCCTTAACCAAGTGTACAAACGGTGACGATTTGTAGGATCGTCAGGGCATACGGAACGTACGAGTCTCGAGTCCCGGGAATTGGTGAACGAGTGTGAAAATGTGTATTTACTTGTATTATGTGTTTACAATCATTATGTGACTTGTCGGTACGTGAATATGTGTTAACATATGTTAAAACGGGGTTTAACGCGCAAAACGCACAAAACCAACCCCTATAGGCGATTAGGAAGCCTAATCACCTATAGGGGAGGCAAGTAGGAGACCCTAAGGGCGATTAGGGGCCTACTCGTGTATAGGTTTAGGCGATTAGGCCTAATTGTGTGAACTTTCAGGCGATTAGCAGCCCTAATCGCGTGTAAGGGCTGCATACTCGCTAGTAACGGGCTGGACGACTAAAAACGACTATAAATACCATACTTAACCTCCTAAACTTCATTATACCAACCCTAGTCGTCCCATAACCCGCCCCAACACATAAACAACCTCTGGAAGGCGATTTTTGATCAAAACTCAAGGTTTCAAGCTTGAATCATCATACTTTCATAATCCTAAGGTTTGATTTTCATCCATAACTCTTTATAAACGTTTTTAATCAATCCCTAATGGTCCAGACCTGTTGTTAAACGAAAAAGGCTTTCTGAAAATCGTCAATAAGGGTTGTTAATCGGATTATAACTAATATGCATGCATTATGGGTGTGTATGATTAGAAAGCTAGGATTTTTATGATTCATGATGATGATTTGATATGTTATTATGATAGATCAGTATTGATATTGATAGGATGATGATAGAAATCTCAGTAATTGGATATTAGGGTTATGATTACGCGTGTTAGTATGATGTTGCATGCTATGTGTATGGTGTTTGGATTACTTGGTTGCATGCAGGACTGATTATACGAGGTTAAACGAAGGATTTTGGGTTAAACATGTTTAGGATAGTGTTTGGGATGATATTGGGTGGTTACACACGTTCTGGATCTGATTTGGAGCGTTAAACGCGCGAAAAACCGGAACGGCAAGGTTACAGGCGAGTAGCATTCCTAATCGCCTATGTTATAGGCGAGTAGGGTGCTAATCGCCTATAACACAGGCGA
Source organism: Ambrosia trifida (assembly GCA_028751855.1). NCBI lineage: Eukaryota > Viridiplantae > Streptophyta > Magnoliopsida > Asterales > Asteraceae > Ambrosia > Ambrosia trifida. The sequence continues at coordinate 162,382,910 of CM054122.1, forward strand.
GTAGAGGCCTACTCGTGTGAAAGATCAGGTGATTAGCCCTAATTGCTAGTAAGTTCATGTGAATAGCCCTAATTGCTAGTAAGTTCAGGTGAATAGCCCTAATTGCCTATAGTATAGGCGAGTAGGGTTTCTAATTGCTAGTTGACCAACCTAAATGCTAGTTGACTTTTCCTAATCGCGTGTACTGCTGCTGTAAGTGTAAATTAGCATTCCGAGACCCGATTTAACATGTAGTAACATGCTAGGAACCCCGTAACATGTCTAATAACTTGGTAACATATATTCGGATGTAATTCGGTGATACGTGAACTATGTGCTATAACTTGTTGTGCGTTAACGTATGTTAAGTGTAATTGCGTTATTGTATGTTTTGGAGCGTAAACATAACACGGGGAGTCTCGGGTCACCAATGGGATGTCGAGTCTTGTACTTTGGGTCAGTTAAACAGTCACGGTGTTTTCAAACGAACTTGGTTATGGTCTGGACATCTAGGGACTAATTAACCTGCGGGTTATTAGTCTAAGTACTTGTAACTGTCGTATGTTAGGTCGCCGCTTTACGGGACTAGCATAGCATCTGAGTTTACTCGGGTTAAGGAGTAACGCAACTTAAGGTGAGTTTACGGCCCCTCTTTTAAACTGGTTTTATACTTTCGGGGGAAAAAACATGTGTTAAAACGATTATTTGGTAACTACTGTCATACTATGGGTTTCTATTGTGTACTACACGATCTTTGGAAGTCCCGGGGGGAACCATGAATGTGCGGGTTTGCACAACGGGGAAATGTGAATAGCGCTATTGGGAGTGACCAACCCCGCTCGTCGGCTTGGAGGGCCGGGCGAGTGCATATTGTCTCAAACAGGAACAACAGGAACAATTGGAACTTTTCGGGCATAACATCTGGTATTCGAGTTAGTAATGGTTTTCCAATCGTGGTAGTAACAAAACGTACGCCTAGCTAGCGTATACTGGTTTTCGATTTATTATAGTATGGACAGGTGGACTTGGTTCTTGGATACAAAACCTGTAAACTCACCAGCATTTTTGTGCTGACGTAAACTTTTACATGTTTTCTCAGGTCGCTAAGGTAGCACGACTGGACTAGGGCGCACGCGTCTGCACGGCGTCTAACTAGGGTTGCATGGTCTTTTGAACGTTGAACTATTATTTCATTGTTGAGATACTGTTTTTGAATAAGCTTCCGCTGTAAACGGGATTTTAAACTATGTTTTGAAATTGCATTTATATTCATTTAGACTTGTTTATTGTGATCGTTGGTTTGGATCCTGGTTTGTCATACGCCTCGCAGTAAAACTCCGCAAGTGGATTTTGAGGGTGTGACAGATTGGTATCAGAGCCAATGGTTATAGTGAACTAGGACTGCATGTAGAGTCTAGTCTATAGCCGAGTCGCACACACTAGACGATCACATGGTACTAAACGTTATAGTGGTATACGTATGGTCTTGTCGGGGTGCCTCTAAATCGTTGGTCTTTCTACGTTACATCATCCGTTCTATCTTAGGTTGGGTTACTTGTTTTCTAGGCAGTGTAGTCTGTTGGAGTAACTCGCGTGCTCTTGAGATTTGTCCAAGGCTCAGACATCTCCCTTTCGTACTTCAATAGAAACACTTGTCATGAACTACCGTAGTATTACGGTGTGTAGCTAAGAGTCTATGTTCGGTGATTTGAACTCTGAACTAGGAGGACACTGGGAGGACCATGTAGAGCGTTTTATCATTTTGGGTGCACACAAAATCATAAAACGAAATGCATGGAAGTCCTGGTGAACTCTGGGTTTGGAGGGATAGTCCTGGATTGGATCTAGCTGTGATCTTGTGAACATTAGTGGTTATCTTTAACTGCGAAACTAAATTTTCCCGTTCTTTCTGCCAGAATCATGTCTGGAGTACGAGGAGGACGTGGAGGTGGTCGCAATGGTGGACGTGGTAGTGGTCGCGGTGGTGCTGGTGGTCGTGGTGGAGGTATTAACCTATCGCAGGCTGATCTGAACAACTTGCTCCAAGCTGCCTTTCAGTTAGGGCACAACGGTGGTGGTAAGTTGATTTATCCATTTTCTTTCGCCTCGTTGGTGAACCTTGTCTACGTATTTCGTGGTTTCTCATACGTTTCATTTCAGGTGGTCCTGTTGACCCACCCCCACCCATGTGCACCTATAAGATGTTCCGGGACTGTAAGCCCCAGGAATTTTCTGGCACTGAGGGTGCGGTGAGCTTGCTTAGCTGGTTGGAGAAAGTGGAGTCAGTATTTCTGATGTGTAACTGTCTCCCAGAAGATCGGGTAAAGTATTCTGCTGCGTTATTTCAGGACGTGGCATTGACTTGGTGGAATGGCATCACCCAGAACATGGGTATTGGGGAGGCATGTGCTATGCCATGGGAGAATTTTGTGCAGTTGCTGAAGCGTGAGTATTGTCCGAGGGAAGAGGTACAGAAGCTGGAGCATGAGGTGTGGAACCTCAAGATGACTGGGTCGGAAATTGAGAAGTATACTGTGAGGCGGAATGAGTTGGCAGTGCTGTGTCCCGATCTGCACGTGCCAGAATATCGTAGGATTGAACACTATGTCTCAGGGTTAGTACCGGAAATTGCAGGGTTAGTGGCTGCTGGAAATCATCCTACGTATGCAGAGGTAGTTCGATCGGCCCATAGGATGACCAACTTAAAGGTGAATGAGGGGATTTTGCCTGCGAAGGGTTCGACTGTTAAGGCCCCAGAGAACAACAAGCGCAAGTGGGAAAATGACGGGAAAGGATCTGGGTCTGCACAGCAGGGTAAAAGGTTTGATAATGGGGGTTCATCTTCTTCGGGTAACAAGCAGGGTGGTTATGCGGGAAAACTGCCCAAATGCAACAAGTGTGGACGCCATCACCAAGGGAACTGCGACAGTAACCGTTGTCACCGCTGCCAGCGAACAGGGCATTATGCTAAGGATTGTCGGGCTACACTTCCATCGACTCAGGCTCCGACTAACAGCTCAGCTCCGACTACTCAGGGGACTACAGGGAAACAAGGATGCTACAACTGTGGTGACACTGGGCATTACAAGAAGGATTGCCCAAAACTGAAGCAGGGTGGGAACAACGGTAATGGGAACAACGGGGGCGGCGGCAGAAATGCACGTGCCTTCGTCATTGGAGCCGCTGAGGCTAGACAGGACCCTGACACAGTCACCGGTACGTTTCTTCTCAATAATCGTTCTGTTAGCGTGTTATTTGATTCTGGTGCCGACAAGAGTTTTGTATCCATAGATGTTAGTCGACTGCTAGATGTAGTACCCGTACCATTAGAGACCAAGTATATTATTGAGTTAGCTGACGGTAAAACGATTGAAGCTACTAGTGTTCTTCGGGAGTGTCAATTAGAGTTGTCGGGTTTATCGTTCCCCATCGACCTTATGCCGGTACCTTTGGGTAGTTTTGACGTTGTGGTAGGAATGGATTGGTTATCTTTGTATCGCGCGGAGATTGTCTGTTACGATAAGGTTATTCGGATTCCTCTCCCTGATGGAGAATTCCTTTCTGTGTACGGTATCAAGGGTGGTGTTCCGCTAAACATCATCTCTAGCATGAAAGCCCTTAAGTGTCTTCGAAAGGGTTATCCAGCCGTTTTGGCGCTTTTATCTGTTTCCTCTAGTGATGAGAAGAAGATCGACGACATTCCGGTGGTACGCGAGTTTCCTGATGTTTTTCCTGATGATTTATCTGGCCTTCCTCCTCATCGTCAAGTCGAGTTCGGTATCGATCTTGTACCAGGGGCTGCTCCTATTGCTCGGGCCCCCTACCGTCTTGCACCTCCCGAGATGCAGGAATTGTCTAGCCAGTTACAGGAACTCTTGGACAAGGGTTTCATCAGACCAAGTTCTTCCCCTTGGGGAGCCCCGATTTTATTTGTTAAGAAGAAGGATGGAAGTTTCCGATTATGTGTGGACTACAGAGAACTGAACAAATTGACCGTCAAGAACCGTTATCCTCTTCCACGTATTGATGATCTATTCGACCAGCTTCAGGGTTCTAGTTATTATTCCAAGATCGATTTGAGGTCCGGTTATCACCAGCTGCGCGTCAGGGAGGCTGACGTTGCAAAGACTGCTTTTCGAACACGTTATGGCCATTTCGAATTCTTGGTCATGCCTTTCGGTCTCACGAACGCACCGGCGGTTTTCATGGACTTGATGAACCGCGTCTGTAAACCATATCTGGACAAATTCGTCATTGTGTTTATTGATGACATTCTGATCTACTCCAAGAACGAGACCGAACACGAGGAACATCTGCGGTTAGTTTTGGAACTCTTGCGACGGGAACAACTTTACGCCAAGTTCTCAAAGTGTGACTTTTGGTTACGCGAAGTTCAATTCCTAGGACATGTGGTTAATGAACTAGGAATTCATGTCGATCCAGCTAAGATCGAAGCGATCAAGGACTGGGGAGCACCAAAGACGCCAACTGAGGTGCGGCAATTCCTAGGCCTTGCGGGCTACTATCGTCGTTTCATTCAGGGGTTCTCGAAGATTGCTCAACCCCTCACCACTCTCACTCAGAAGGATAGGAAGTTCGACTGGGGTGAACCACAAGAGTCAGCGTTTGAAGAACTGAAGTCTAAACTGTGTTCTGCTCCTATTTTGTCTTTACCTGAGGGTCCTGATGATTTCGTTGTCTACTGTGATGCTTCTATTCATGGTCTCGGTTGCGTGTTGATGCAACGCGAGAAAGTGATTGCGTATGCTTCTCGTCAACTTAAGGTGCACGAGAAGAACTACACCACCCATGACTTGGAGTTGGGTGCCGTGGTATTCGCGTTGAAAATTTGGAGACATTACTTGTACGGTACCAAATGCACCATCTACACCGATCACAAGAGTCTCCAACATATTTTCGACCAACAACATTTGAACATACGGCAGCGTCGTTAAATTGAACTTTTGAACGACTATGATTGTGCTATTAAGTATCATCCTGGCAAGGCGAATGTTGTAGCAGACGCCTTGAGCAGGAAGGAATCTACTAAACCTCGTCGCGTTCGGGCATTGCAGCTCACCATTCATTCATCCTTACCTGATCAACTCCGTTCTGCCCAGTTGGAAGCTTTGAAGGAGGAAAACCTTAAAGCTGAAACTATGCACGGTGCCGACAAGCACCTAGAGCGAAGGCCTGATGGCCTGCACTATTTCGCAGAACGTATATGGGTTCCTTTGTTCGGGGGACTACGGGAGCTTGTCCTTGATGAGGCTCATAAGTCCCGATATTCTATTCATCCTGGTTCGGATAAGATGTACCAAGATCTGAAGGTGCTTTACTGGTGGCCAAACATGAGGTCGGACATAGCCTCATACGTGAGCAAATGCTTGACCTGTGCTAAGGTCAAGGTGGAATACCAGAAACCGTCGGGTCTCTTGCAACAACCTGAAATTCCGGAATGGAAATGGGAACGGATTACTATGGATTTTGTCACACAACTTCCAAAATCACCAAGCGGGAATGACAAGATATGGGTGATTGTCGATCGATTGACGAAATCAGCTCATTTTCTCGCCATTAAGGAGACCGACACCATGGATCGTTTGGCTCGTCTTTACTTGAAGGAAGTTGTTTCTAAGCACGGGGTACCAGTTTCTATTATCTCGGATCGTGACTCCCATTTTACTTCTCACTTCTGGAAGTCTTTGCACAAGGCTTTGGGTACCCAACTAGACATGAGTACGGCTTATCATCCGCAGACTGACGGTCAGAGTGAGCGCACGATTCAAACTTTAGAAGACATGCTGCGGGCATGTGTGATCGATTTTGGAAAGGGTTGGGAAGCTCATCTGCCGTTAGTAGAATTCTCGTATAATAACAGTTATCACACGAGCATCAAGGCTGCTCCGTTCGAAGCACTGTACGGACGGAAATGCCGTTCTCCTCTTTGTTGGGCTGAAGTGGGTGAGAGTCAACTCACTGGGCCTGAACTAGTGTACGAAACTTCAGAAAAGATCGTACAGATTCGTAATCGGTTGGCGGCGGCACGGGACCGGCAAAAGAGTTATGCTGATCAGCGTCGCAAACCACTGGAATTCCAAGTCAATGACAAGGTACTTCTAAAAGTCTCACCGTGGAAGGGCGTCATACGTTTTGGGAAGCGTGGCAAACTCAATCCGCAGTATGTCGGCCCATTTACGATCCTGGAACGGATTGGGCCGGTGGCATATCGACTTGATCTACCGACGGAGCTCGGTAACGTACATAACGTCTTTCACGTGTCAAACTTGAAGAAGTGTCTGGCTGACGAGTCTTTCATCGTTCCACTAGAAGAGATCAAGGTTGATGATCATCTTCGGATTGTGGAAGAACCGGTGGAGATCCTTGATTACAAGATTCGTAGCCTACGTCACAGCAAGATTCGTATCGTTAAGGTTCGGTGGAACTCGAACCGGGGACCGGAGTATACGTGGGAACGGGAGGATCAGATGAAGTCTAATTATCCTCACCTCTTTCCTAAGGAAGCGTTCGAGTCGAGATATGTCTCTTCTGCAGCTGAATGAATCTCGGGGCGAGATTCCTTTTAACGTGGGGATGATGTGACAACTCGGGTAAATCTCTCTTTTGGGTTCTATCTTTTGTTTGCTTCCTTCGTTATTCCTTTTGTTCTTTTGGTACTTGTGCAATTTTCGGGACGAAAATTCTTTTAACGTGGGGATGATGTGACACCCGGCAAATTCTGGTTAACAACGTTGTCTAGATGAAAGTCTACCTTAGCGAGTCACGCGTATATTGTACTTAACTGGGTTAGTTAAGTCGGGTTATGGTTCGGGAACTATTGGTTAGTCTAGAAGATCATTGGATGTTGGTCTAGAGGTTCGTTAGATGTCAGTCCTTAACCAAGTGTACAAACGGTGACGATTTGTAGGATCGTCAGGGCATACGGAACGTACGAGTCTCGAGTCCCGGGAATTGGTGAACGAGTGTGAAAATGTGTATTTACTTGTATTATGTGTTTACAATCATTATGTGACTTGTCGGTACGTGAATATGTGTTAACATATGTTAAAACGGGGTTTAACGCGCAAAACGCACAAAACCAACCCCTATAGGCGATTAGGAAGCCTAATCACCTATAGGGGAGGCGAGTAGGAGACCCTAAGGGCGATTAGGGGCCTACTCGTGTATAGGTTTAGGCGATTAGGCCTAATTGTGTGAACTTTCAGGCGATTAGCAGCCCTAATCGCGTGTAAGGGCTGCATACTCGCTAGTAACGGGCTGGACGACTAAAAACGACTATAAATACCATACTTAACCTCCTAAACTTCATTATACCAACCCTAGTCGTCCCATAACCCGCCCCAACACATAAACAACCTCTGGAAGGCGATTTTTGATCAAAACTCAAGGTTTCAAGCTTGAATCATCATACTTTCATAATCCTAAGGTTTGATTTTCATCCATAACTCTTTATAAACGTTTTTAATCAATCCCTAATGGTCCAGACCTGTTGTTAAACGAAAAAGGCTTTCTGAAAATCGTCAATAAGGGTTGTTAATCGGATTATAACTAATATGCATGCATTATGGGTGTGTATGATTAGAAAGCTAGGATTTTTATGATTCATGATGATGATTTGATATGTTATTATGATAGATCAGTATTGATATTGATAGGATGATGATAGAAATCTCAGTAATTGGATATTAGGGTTATGATTACGCGTGTTAGTATGATGTTGCATGCTATGTGTATGGTGTTTGGATTACTTGGTTGCATGCAGGACTGATTATACGAGGTTAAACGAAGGATTTTGGGTTAAACATGTTTAGGATAGTGTTTGGGATGATATTGGGTGGTTACACACGTTCTGGATCTGATTTGGAGCGTTAAACGCGCGAAAAACCGGAACAGCAAGGTTACAGGCGAGTAGCATTCCTAATCGCCTATGTTATAGGCGAGTAGGGTGCTAATCGCCTATAACACAGGCGAGTAGAGGCCTACTCGTGTGAAAGATCAGGTGATTAGCCCTAATTGCTAGTAAGTTCATGTGAATAGCCCTAATTGCTAGTAAGTTCAGGTGAATAGCCCTAATTGCCTATAGTATAGGCGAGTAGGGTTTCTAATTGCTAGTTGACCAACCTAAATGCTAGTTGACTTTTCCTAATCGCGTGTACTGCTGCTGTAAGTGTAAATTAGCATTCCGAGACCCGATTTAACATGTAGTAACATGCTAGGAACCCCGTAACATGTCTAATAACTTGGTAACATATATTCGGATGTAATTCGGTGATACGTGAACTATGTGCTATAACTTGTTGTGCGTTAACGTATGTTAAGTGTAATTGCGTTATTGTATGTTTTGGAGCGTAAACATAACACGGGGAGTCTCGGGTCACCAATGGGATGTCGAGTCTTGTACTTTGGGTCAGTTAAACAGTCACGGTGTTTTCAAACGAACTTGGTTATGGTCTGGACATCTAGGGACTAATTAACCTGCGGGTTATTAGTCTAAGTACTTGTAACTGTCGTATGTTAGGTCGCCGCTTTACGGGACTAGCATAGCAGCTGAGTTTACTCGGGTTAAGGAGTAACGCAACTTAAGGTGAGTTTACGGCCCCTCTTTTAAACTGGTTTTATACTTTCGGGGGAGAAAACATGTGTTAAAACGATTATTTGGTAACTACTGTCATACTATGGGTTTCTATTGTGTACTACACGATCTTTGGAAGTCCCGGGGGGAACCATGAATGTGCGGGTTTGCACAACGGGGAAATGTGAATAGCGCTATTGGGAGTGACCAACCCCGCTCGTCGGCTTGGAGGGCCGGGCGAGTGCATATTGTCTCAAACAGGAACAACAGGAACAATTGGAACTTTTCGGGCATAACATCTGGTATTCGAGTTAGTAATGGTTTTCCAATCGTGGTAGTAACAAAACGTACGCCTAGCTAGCGTATACTGGTTTTCGATTTATTATAGTATGGACAGGTGGACTTGGTTCTTGGATACAAAACCTGTAAACTCACCAGCATTTTTGTGCTGACGTAAACTTTTACATGTTTTCTCAGGTCGCTAAGGTAGCACGACTGGACTAGGGCGCACGCGTCTGCACGGCGTCTAACTAGGGTTGCATGGTCTTTTGAACGTTGAACTATTATTTCATTGTTGAGATACTGTTTTTGAATAAGCTTCCGCTGTAAACGGGATTTTAAACTATGTTTTGAAATTGCATTTATATTCATTTAGACTTGTTTATTGTGATCGTTGGTTTGGATCCTGGTTTGTCATACGCCTCGCGGTAAAACTCCGCAAGTGGATTTTGAGGGTGTGACACCATTTTACCGTGAAATGCCCAAATGCATCAAGGTATCCCCCAGGTTATCGTGTGAATACGTATACCACGCCATATTTCCTGCAGCATCATTGGACAGAACTGAACACAAAAGAGGAATTTGATGAATGGCTTAGATCATACAGGGAAGAGCGAGATAGGGAACGTAAGGCCATAATCGAGCGTCTAAATAGACCAAGTCCCATAGTTCTAAAGGTTCCTTGCTATGATAAAAATGGGAACTTAGTTGGTCATCATGTTGGCTCCGGCCCGTTAATCCCACTTCCCCCAGGAACAAAGCCGCCTCCATTGGAGATGGAAACAGTTTATCTGCACCCAGTTTGTAGCGCTCCCCCTGAATCACAATTAGCGCCGGAGACGAAAATGGACGTTGAAGTCCCACCTCCGGTGCCACAGGTTACTATATATGATTTTGGGAGTGACTCTGATGAGGTGGACGACGAAGAAGAATGGGCGGCGTATCAGAGGTCGTTTATGAGGAAAGAAGGGATTGAAGAAGTGGAATTGGAAGATTCTGTTGGTATGATGTTTGGTGTAGAGGAAGACAACGAGATGGGTGAGAAGTCATTGTCTGAAGAGGATGAGTTTTTAGATCTGGAGTTAGAGGGTTTGCCTGTTTATGAAGATTTAGGGGAGTCTGATCCTGATGGAGATATGGCATACCTGGATGCCCTACTCGAAGGTGAACCGACAGACATGACCGAACCTGCACCAGATGAAAAAAGAACTAAGTGTGGGGATCATCCAATGGAAATGGTGGAAGAAGAAGCGCACCATAGCTGGCCCGTGGTATTAGTAATAGACGGAACTTCAAAATCAACAACACCACGGGAGAGGGCAAAGAAGAGAAAAAGAAAGGACCGGAACCGGAAAAGGATCAACGGTTGGCACGATGAGAAGAAAAAGAAGTCAGTGAAAGTCAAGCACGATCAGTCTTCGTGCTACATGCCACGCATCCGGTTTATTCCAGGTAAGTTTAAATTTTGGTGGCTTGACCCGTTATGCATGGTTAAATTATTTTTCAATTCCACTAATAAATATTTAATTGCTAATAAGGACCGGGTGGAATTAAACGGGTTAGATCGGGTCCAGATAAAAGAGAAGCCCCCTGATTAATTTTAAGTGTGGGGAGGCTCTGTAGAGTTTGTAAATTTATTTTTATACTTTTTTTTTCTAGCTGTTCATTTTTTTTTATTTGTGGTTCGTCGTTTGGTAGTGGTTCCTAGGTTTTCATCTTTTTATTTTATCTTTGTTTTTGTGTCTTTGAGTCTATTTGTAGGTTTGCGTGTTTGCTTAGGTAGAGGAAATTTCACATGAGTGGATCCCATGTATTGTCTTTATATATATTTTATGAGTGGGAGATTTGGTAAAGGTTTGGGTAATAAAAGAGAAATTTTCTAAAAAAAAAATATTAATTAACTTTCTGTGAAAAAAGACTTTTCACGTAACGTGAGGAGTCTGGGCTGACCTGTTTGCCTCATGCGACCAGCTATTACCCCGGAAAGTTATATTTTTTTTCGCTTGCAACGCGTGTTGCGATCACCAGTGTCCTTCACGTTGAGCGAGAACCGGATTTTTTTTTTCTTTCTGCCCATTTGGTTTATCACCATTCACCGCTGTTTTGCCAAGCAGGTACGTATTCTTGTTTGTTGTCATATTATGAGTCTAAGTTAGTAGTTTGAGTCTTTTTATTTTTGTGTGGTTCGGAATTATGCTCGGGTTTTGTTTGTTTCGTTTTGCGCAGGTTTGGATTGCACCGCCCGTACTCAATCTCCATTCGGGTGATTCCGGAGCTGTTATCATTTATCAAAGCAAGCCCAGAGTTTACTATTATTTCAGAGCCGATCGCGAATGAAATGCTATATGATCGAGCTGGATTGGACTAGAGTTTTTGGAGCTTACGAAAAATTAACCAGCTAAGTCCTTTCCAATTTGCCCTTGTCTTTTTATTTTTGTACTTGGAATTTATTTTGTTTTGAGTCGTTTTCTATTCCTACATTGAGGGCAATGTAGAGTTTAAGTGTGGGGATGGGAAACTGTCGTTTAGTTTGTATATAGAGTCATTTTGAGTCAAAAAAAATGAAAAAAAAAATTGTCCCTGATTTTGAAGTTTGCATTATATAAAATATGGAAAATGATAGGTAAAGTTAGGTGTCCGGTTTTCAAATAGTATGTATAATAAGAGATTAAAATTGATTGAAAACGTGTCTGATTTGGGACATGTGGGTAGGCTCGGCCGGTAGAAAGGTTTCCTTTGAAAAGTAATAAATTAATTATGTTAGGCTATTTTGTGGGTTCTCATCTAGGAGAAACGGGGAGACCGAAACCGCCAAAAATAGTATAAGAAGCACCGTTATAAGTAGAAAATCGTTAGAATTTCTAATCACTTAAAAAAAATAGAAATCAAAGCAAAAATGCTGAAGCTTAAGGTGCCTGGCCACTGGGATAGCGACTTGGATTGGTCACACCCTCTGAGTTAAGTATGCTGAGATGAAAAAAAATTGCTGAAGCTTAAGGTGCCTGGCCACTGTGATAGCGACTTGGATTGGTCACACCCTCTGAGTTAAGTATGCCAAAAAAAAAAAAGTGATTTTAAATTCTCTTGGTTTTCTACATAAGACGGTTGGGAAATGGTCAATTGGTCGTTCCTTTAGCTTCATAAGCTTGAGGCGGGATTAGGAGGAACTGTGGCTTCCTTCGAGTGAGACCCTAGATAGACTAATCAACATGAACTTAACATAAATAAAAAGGGGCTTGAAGACCGGTTTGGTTTAAGATGATCGATATACCTGCAATCGCAATCAACACGTTAGTAGATTATTAATTAAGTAACCTATGTTTTGAAACTGGATGTAAACCTAACTGTGATTCCATAGCATAATTCTTTTTCAGGGACGAAAAAAACATAAGTGTGGGGATATTTGATGTATTGTAAAATACATCTATTTCCAGTGTAAAGTTTGTACAGTTTTCGAGTCGTCTAAATGCGTTTTTATTAGTTTTAGGCTTGTACCGGTCTAATTTATTTAGTATAGGTTTTTATATATTTTTATTAGTTTTGTGTCATTTTTATTACTTATGTATTTATTTTATATTTTGTAGGTGTTCATGGACGTTGGAGCGTAAACGAGCAACTTTGGTCAAGTCAAGAACACCCGAGTCGAAAGCACGGAGCTATAATGCTATATATATTAATAGTATGATATAATAATAATAATAATAATAATAATAATAATAAACAAATTTGTGAGTCTGGTGGATCACGGGCCCCGGCCCAAAACCTAAAACGAAATTGGGAGAATATTATTTGTGGGAAACAAAAATTTATGCAGGGGGGATTGGACTAGAACAGAGGCGGCGGACAATATTAGTTTTTTTGGAGGGAGGACAATTATTATTAGGGGGAGCAGCACAAATATTATTTCTGGAGAAGAGCCACATCGAGGAGCAGCGGCAAATATTATAAAGGGGAGTAGAGCTCGACAACAGCAAAGGAGGAGCATATTTCAAGAGAAGGGGATCAAGGGTGGAAGCATAGGTGCGAGCACGGGTCGGTTCTAATTCAATTATTATTTATTTATTTAATTGCTACCCGTTGTGAACACCATGAATTTAACTGGCTTTTATTGTTTTGATTTTATCATGACTTTTATTGGCTAAACCATAACGCTACCTAGGCGATGATGATTGCACTTGTTTGATTTGTTTTCTATTTGGTTTTGGAACTTTTGGTTGTGGATGAATGTTTTAGTAAAGAACTCTTTATTTTCTGGTTTGATGTATATGCGTATTTAGTCTTGTTTAATTAATTTTTATAAACTCCACTTGCGTTTTTGTGAATGTCTTTCATGTATAAATGCGGGTTAGGTTGCGGACTGGGTGTTAGCAACTAGTTTATGGTTAATTGCCTAGGATTATCCATAGGAGTTGTAATTGTTAGTTAGGTAATTCTAAGTGTTCTACCTATTCTCAATAGCTGTAAGGTGCGAGATTGTTGGTCTGTCTAGGGTGTTAAATTGCTAGATCTAGAGGCTTTGTGAGAAGATCTTCCTAGTTTCCCTAGCATTCCTTGTAGGCCAAGTCTTATCAGAAATATTGTAGTTACCCCTTGCACTTTAGGGTGTATTGTGACTTTCGCGCTGTGAGGTAGACTGTCTAGCGGGTACTTTAAGATTCGAGTAGGTAAGCCTGTGAGGGTAACCTCTCAACCGGTGGTTTAACAGCACAACAGTATTCTAGGGTTTCCCCTTGAGAAGGGTCGAGGGTGTCTAGTCTATTCTTGATGTTTAGTATTTTAAGATCCCGGTTCCACACCAGTTCCATAGCCATTAGAAGCTTTATCATTCATGTGTAGGATTCTAGCCTAGGTAGTGCCTTCCCATCCATCTGATCTCAGTTGCAGTCTCCAGTTTGTGTATTTAGTTACTTTAGTTTTATTATTTTATTTATTTGCAATTAGTTTATTAGAAAACCCCCCTTAAGCAACAAAACATTATTAAGTCGGTTTGTAGATATTTAATCGAGTCTAGTTTACGTTTTCCAGTAGAGTCTCGTGGGTTCGATACTCGGACTTACTTTAGCTGTACTGCACTGACCGGTACACTTGCCGGTTGTGTGGTTTAGGTTTAGAGAGTCTTAGGTTATAAATTTAAAACTTAGAGTGTCTAGTTTAGGTTAATTTAGTTAGTTTTTACTAAACCACTTTGAGCACATCAATGATCCAAAAATGCTATTTTTATAGAAAATGGATGATTTCCGATGTAAATTAATGAAAATAATTTTCTCACAATTTTTATAAACTTATTTATATTGAAAACTGTTTTAATAAGATTAAATCATGTTTAAATGATTAAAAATAGGAAATTTAATAAAAATAAGTGTTTTCTGGTCCAATAATTTTCATTTCAGTTCATGATGCTTAGAAATAATTGCCCAAAAAGTTTGAGATTAAAATCATTAAAAATGAATTTTTAATCCATTAAATATGATTAAAACACTTTAGTTCAATAAAAATATAAAAATAAGACATTTTTCACAAAATAAAAGTGTGATAATTTTCTTTATGGTGTTAAGATGCTACTCCTAAATTTTTATAATTTTTGGAGTAAAAATGAATTTATTATGAATATTGTAAGATTAATATATTTATATAATTAATATATAAATAATAAAACAAAAAAATCTGGAGAAAAGAAAAAAAAATAGAAAAGGGTCGGGTGTGAGGTTCGAACCCGAGTCATCCATGGCACACACAAGGGTATCAACCACTGCTCCACCCTAACACTTTGTTATATGTTTTGAAGGAAAAGATTTTAACCCATATTATTAATCCATCATCTTTCCCAAATCATCCTACATAAACCCTAACCCTACTAACCAAATCTAATAACCCGATTCAGAGCACAATACTGCTCTGTAATTGAGGGCTTTTAAAGAGGACACTATGAGGATCAAAATGGCATAACAAATAGAAACACACATCGCGTATAAAGGTCGGAACCACAAGCTTCTATACCCGCACATAAACGTGGCCAACTTGGAGCTTTCTGGGCATGATTCTCTACGATTATTAGTGGGTTAGGAATGTTTAGAGGTGCAGAAATGAGATGGAGAGTTCAATTTATATAGTGAACGAATGACACGAGCGTTATGTACACTTCTTTAAACCCGGTTGGTTACACCTCATTAAGATACGAATTAACTTGACTAAAACATTTTTTTAAAACTTGATAACGGACTATAATTGATGGAGAAAACGTTTGGGACCACTAGAAACTGAAACGGACCATTATTATGCGAATTGGAGTTCGCCGGAACTAAACTCCGGCGGCCGGAAATTGTGTTGCCGGAAAAACGGGAAGGCGGCAGGGAAAAGAGTTTTTTTTTTTTTTTTTTTTTTTAACTTTTATACTTTGGCAGAAAAGGTCCCTCCATGTTTAACTATGTTAGTTTTTATTATATCTAGTTAGTTTTTCCTTTGTAAAACTTTGTAAAACTTGAATTTTTTTATAGGACCTTTTACGAATACATTTTAACATACCCATTTGATTAAATCTCATACCCGATCTATAATAAATATAAATGAATTTTTTTTAGTTCACTCTAAAATTAAATTTGAAAACGACGAAACTTACAGGGACAATAACGGAAAAATTTGGAGGATTATTATTATCAATTAGATGAAAGACGAGGGTGACGGATGTCACACTTATAATTATATGTTTTGTACCTGTCTTTTATATTGGTTTTATATATTTGTTGGTATTTATGATAATTTGCTCTCGTTGTTAGAAAGCACTGAGGTAGTGTTTGGTATGATGGAATGGAATGGAAAATAGAATGGACCATTACGAGGTAATGAAAAATAGTGTGTTTGGTTGGTTAAAGGAATGGAATCACCCATTCCACAAGGCATTTCATTCCCTCAAAACCATTTCATTCATTCCCCATGTTTTTTTTTCCATCCCATCCCTCATTCACCATTTACTAACAACACCATAACCCACCACCCACCATCATCGTCACCACCCACTATCGCTGCCGCCACCACCCACCACCGCCGTGACCACCCACCACCGTCGTCCACCACCGGTTGTAACCTCTGGTAATTTTCCTCAATTATTTAAAAAAAAAAAGGGTTCTAAATTTTTATTTTATTTTGATTTTTTTTTTTTGGTCAAACTCTTACTTATTATATACATATGTCTACGTTCAAAAAAAAATGATGAAAACTTTGGATTCTAAAGCATTAAATATATATATATATATATATATATATATATATATATATAAATTAATTAATATAGAAGCTCCTAATTGATACCCCATCATATATTTAGTAATTAAAATGTCAAAAGTATGACTTTTCAAAATGTGGTAAATTGACTTTCTAAATAGCTTATTCTCCAACTTCTTGTCACAAACTTTCGCTTTTGCCACGTTAAACACTACTTTATACACTATATAATTAATGATTAGTAATAAAAAAAAAATATGACAATATTCTCTGTTATAGTATACGTTTCATTAATTGATCCAAGTATATGTCCCTAAGTTGACACTTTATACATTACTTCATAATGGTAATAATACAAAAGGTATGGGGATAGTTGGAGCACAGTTACAAAAATGGGAACATCACAGGTTCCTTATGCCTATCAATACCAAAACATAATTCCAATTTAGGAATAACCAAAAGACACCTAATTAAACTAAAACACAAGACAAACCAACCCAACCCAAAAACCCCATAGCCCAAACCAAAACAAGCCCAAGGTCCTGGCCCACATTCTCCTCCCTTCTTCCTCGTCTGAAGACCCGGAAGTTCCGGCAATAATTGCGGCCACCAAACCCAGCAACTATGGAAACTCATTACTCCATTTTTTTTTGATTCCCTACGCCCCTCCATCCATTAACCGACAGTTTCCATGAGCTCGGCTATAATTATAACGCGTCTAAACACTGCAAATTTTGATCCACAAATCACGGATTTTGACCAGAAAAGTCAAACGCGTCCAATCGTCGGCCCAAAAATCACGGCAGTTGACTATAATAATCAAGCCTACACATATTGAACCATACTATAAATTAAACCCACATCCTTGCAAACCTTACGCAACTATTTCCCCACCTGTAATATCACCTCCTGTTAACCCTATTGTCCGAACCAAGGTCACCGGAGCTGAACACCTACCGGTCATCATTCCCTCGGTCCGACGAGCATCAAACCAACAACCAAAAGCCGCCATCATTCCGTTTTTTTACTGGCGCGTCCCTGCCTCGGTTCCGGTATCACCATCACAGCCATCAAGTTCCATGTGCAACATCTCCGGTCGTCGCCTTTGTTGACTCCAATCATCGTAGGTACCCCCTCTCTTTGGGTTCTGAAAGACAAGTGGTATGGGTGGGAAATTCTTGGGTGGTTGTGGGAATGTGTTGTCTGTTTGTTTGGGTTTTCAAAAGCCTTCAAGACTTTAACAAAGTAAATGGAATAATTTGTGTCAGGTGGTTTTGTTTTACAACAACAAAATTGTCATTTATTATTTGTTTAATAACTTGATTTAGTCATTTGTTTAATAACTTCTTTTCTTTATTCATAAGCATTGTTTTTGTGAAAGTATATTTTATAATCTACTAACTTTACGTTTTTTTTTTTTTTAAAAAATGCCTTTTTAATGTTATGTGCTAAATACATCATGTAAAACTAATATTTTTATGTATAGTACTAAATAATCTTATACTTTTTGAAGTGTCAAAATTATTTTAATTAAATCCGTAGCATTTTTTTATAGGTACTTACAATTTATATATACTACAAACAGAGAACGTCAACTTACTGACGAGCATTTATCCCCAATTCGAAGCCCTAGAACTTATACATTTGTAGACTTGGTAGACTTAGACATATTTATTACTTTATTATAGGGTGATACTTGATACATTTGGTCAACACAATTATCCAAATTTTTCAACAGATATAACATTTTACCAAGGTGAGTTTTACATAGCCCCTTTTCCATTTATCACCATTTTTGGGGTGAAACATGTTTATAACATCATCATTGCAATTCAATCATCAATGTGTCTATGTGTTTTCTATGTTGCATTATGTCTTGAGCATGATTAGAGTAAGCACCATTCTAGCATAATCATTAACATTGATCAGCCGGCGGTATACATTGATAGATCTATTGGACTGACAATCCCACCCGGATACGTGCCTCCTACAAAGGTAGCGTGGGTGTTTGTTATCGTATAACATATTGGACCATGAGCGTATGGTATGTATCATTTTATAACAGTCATCAGGGTTGATTATGCACTCGATTTATTTCTAGTATGTTCTCACATATGGACTAGATTGACATGACACATGAATTGCACAACATTTTATTCAATCATCAAAAACCTATGTAATTCTCACCAACTTTTGTTGATCCAAAATATTTTCAACTTAACATGTTTCAGGTTCTATTTGCTTGAAGATTTGATTTGATGCTTGAAGATATGTGTATAGTTTTATTCAAATTGATGTACAAATTCTAGAACAATTGTATGTAATTCATTTAAATTATTTAATGGAATTTATTATTCACCATGAGCTACTGAACAATCATCATTACGTGACATCCCGATGTTTCCGCCATCGGTTGGGGTGTTACAGATTGGTATCAGAGCCATGGTTATAGGGAATTAGGTTATTAGAAAAATAATCTAGTCTATAACCATAGGAATTAACCAGTACTTGCTTCTTTTACATGCTATTCTCTATCTCCCTCCTACTTCTTATCCTTACTTTAATCTCTACAAGAAGATTGCTCTCCATCACTGGATCTACTCTTAGACTAATAGGACAAAATCCTCAGGTTTAGCCTGAACCGTCTTGAGATCTCGTCGAAGTTCTAGATTTTAATAACGAACACGTGCAATCTGGAAGGGTGAACGCCTGTATTCTGAGTCTTCTGTCTAGGCTGGCATTGCGCATATATCCCAATCAGACGAGGGACCCGGATGCCTACCTGGGAATTCTCGGGATGAGTGTTCACTTATAGGCTAAAGCATGTCTTCATATGTTATTAGAATTTAGAATCTTTGATAAGTCAACGTTTTCGTTTATTCGTTTTAATTAATGAATAAATGATTACATTCCTTATATTACCTCATTCATTTCATTATGTCTCTTACAGATCATGCCTCCACGTCGCAGCACTCGCAATAACAATGGTGGTAATCATGAGGAAGGAAATAGCAACACTAACCACGACAACAACAAAAACAACAAAGGTGTTGATGCCCGACTGGCTGCGATTATCCACAACCCTGCTCAGGTTACTAATCCTAATCGTCCTGGTAATTTCAACTATGGTCAATGCTATGAATGTGGAAACCTAAATCACTTCCGTAACCGATGCCCTAAATTAAACAGAGATCAAGACCCTTCAGCTACTTAACAGCAAGTCCCACCATTTGAATGTTGTTTGCTTTTAATTCTATGTATCAACACTTTTTGATTCAAAAAATAAATCCAAGTATTATCATAACATTTGTGTGCATGCTTGTTTGAATGTGAACTAATTGCTATATCTATAATCATACTTGCTTACTTGTACAACAATTAGCTGACTACCAAACAACCTACTTAACGATTGGTAGAGGTCATCATGTCTTTCCAACAGTCGGGAGAGGCCCTACCACCTGCTCAACGACTGGTGGAGACTATCAGACCTGCTCAACAATTGGAAAGTCATAAAAGGACGCAAAACCCTAATGTAAGGTAAATTGGTAATTACGGTCCGGAACGTAATCATGAATTTACAGGTACATTAAGGTAGTGTGAAATTTTATCAAGAGTGTCGGTAGTCGACCAATTGCTAACCTAGTGTCTTCCTTTAACTTCGGGACGAAGTTTCCAAAAGTAGGGGAGACTGTAACCTCTGGTAATTTTCCTCAATTATTTAAAAAAAAAAGGGTTCTAAATTTTTATTTTATTTTGATTTTTTTTTTTTTGGTCAAACTCTTACTTATTATATACATATGTCTACGTTCAAAAAAAATGATGAAAACTTTGGATTCTAAAGCATTAAATATATATATATATATATAAATTAATTAATATAGAAGCTCCTAATTGATACCCCATCATATATTTAGTAATTAAAATGTCAAAAGTATGACTTTTCAAAATGTGGTAAATTGACTTTCTAAATAGCTTATTCTCCAGCTTCTTGTCACAAACTTTCGCTTTTGCCACGTTAAACACTACTTTATACACTATATAATTAATGATTAGTAATAAAAAAAAAATATGACAATATTCTCTGTTATAGTATACGTTTCATTAATTGATCCAAGTATATGTCCCTAAGTTGACACTTTATACATTACTTCATAATGGTAATAATACAAAAGGTATGGGGATAGTTGGAGCACAGTTACAAAAATGGGAACATCACAGGTTCCTTATGCCTATCAATACCAAAACATAATTCCAATTTAGGAATAACCAAAAGACACCTAATTAAACTAAAACACAAGACAAACCAACCCAACCCAAAAACCCCATAGCCCAAACCAAAACAAGCCCAAGGTCCTGGCCCACATTCTCCTCCCTTCTTCCTCGTCTGAAGACCCGGAAGTTCCGGCAATAATTGCGGCCACCAAACCCAGCAACTATGGAAACTCATTACTCCATTTTTTTTGATTCCCTACGCCCCTCCATCCATTAACCGACAGTTTCCATGAGCTCGGCTATAATTATAACGCGTCTAAACACTGCAAATTTTGATCCACAAATCACGGATTTTGACCAGAAAAGTCAAACGCGTCCAATCGTCGGCCCAAAAATCACGGCAGTTGACTATAATAATCAAGCCTACACATATTGAACCATACTATAAATTAAACCCACATCCTTGCAAACCTTACGCAACTATTTCCCCACCTGTAATATCACCTCCTGTTAACCCTATTGTCCGAACCAAGGTCACCGGAGCTGAACACCTACCGGTCATCATTCCCTCGGTCCGACGAGCATCAAACCAACAACCAAAAGCCGCCATCATTCCGTTTTTTTTTACTGGCGCGTCCCTGCCTCGGTTCCGGTATCACCATCACAGCCATCAAGTTCCATGTGCAACATCTCCGGTCGTCGCCTTTGTTGACTCCAATCATCGTAGGTACCCCCTCTCTTTGGGTTCTGAAAGACAAGTGGTATGGGTGGGAAATTCTTGGGTGGTTGTGGGAATGTGTTGTCTGTTTGTTTGGGTTTTCAAAAGCCTTCAAGACTTTAACAAAGTAAATGGAATAATTTGTGTCAGGTGGTTTTGTTTTACAACAACAAAATTGTCATTTATTATTTGTTTAATAACTTGATTTAGTCATTTGTTTAATAACTTCTTTTCTTTATTCATAAGCATTGTTTTTGTGAAAGTATATTTTATAATCTACTAACTTTACGTTTTTTTTTTTTTAAAAAAAATGCCTTTTTAATGTTATGTGCTAAATACATCATGTAAAACTAATATTTTTATGTATAGTACTAAATAATCTTATACTTTTTGAAGTGTCAAAATTATTTTAATTAAATCCGTAGCATTTTTTTATAGGTACTTACAATTTATATATACTACAAACAGAGAACGTCAACTTACTGACGAGCATTTATCCCCAATTCGAAGCCCTAGAACTTATACATTTGTAGACTTGGTAGACTTAGACATATTTATTACTTTATTATAGGGTGATACTTGATACATTTGGTCAACACAATTATCCAAATTTTTCAACAGATATAACATTTTACCAAGGTGAGTTTTACATAGCCCCTTTTCCATTTATCACCATTTTTGGGGTGAAACATGTTTATAACATCATCATTGCAATTCAATCATCAATGTGTCTATGTGTTTTCTATGTTGCATTATGTCTTGAGCATGATTAGAGTAAGCACCATTCTAGCATAATCATTAACATTGATCAGCCGGCGGTATACATTGATAGATCTATTGGACTGACAATCCCACCCGGATACGTGCCTCCTACAAAGGTAGCGTGGGTGTTTGTTATCGTATAACATATTGGACCATGAGCGTATGGTATGTATCATTTTATAACAGTCATCAGGGTTGATTATGCACTCGATTTATTTCTAGTATGTTCTCACATATGGACTAGATTGACATGACACATGAATTGCACAACATTTTATTCAATCATCAAAAACCTATGTAATTCTCACCAACTTTTGTTGATCCAAAATATTTTCAACTTAACATGTTTCAGGTTCTATTTGCTTGAAGATTTGATTTGATGCTTGAAGATATGTGTATAGTTTTATTCAAATTGATGTACAAATTCTAGAACAATTGTATGTAATTCATTTAAATTATTTAATGGAATTTATTATTCACCATGAGCTACTGAACAATCATCATTACGTGACATCCCGATGTTTCCGCCATCGGTTGGGGTGTTACACCGGTGCCACCACCACACACCACCGTCGTCATCACCCACCGCCACCATCCAACACCACTCACCGCCGCCCACCGCCACCTCCACCTCCACCTCCACCACCTGCTACTGTCACTTACCACAATTTTCTTTACCCACCACCACCGCCACTACTCACCATTGTCACCCACCTACCATCACCGCCATTCACCTACACCCATCGCCACTGTTTCCACCACCCACCACCGCCGTCGCCACCACCCACCACTGCCGTCACCACCCACCACCACGCTACAGACACATACCACCACCTACCATCATCGCCACCAACCACCACCCACCACCGCCACTACTCACCATTGTTGCCCGCCCACTATCACGGCCATCCACCTCCACCGCCACCACCCACAACCGCCGCTACCGCCACATATCACCACACACCATCACCTCCACTGACCAGCACCCACCACAGTCAATCACCAACGATTTTATTCCTTTGTCTTTTCCTGCCTATCCAACGACACAAAGTATTGTTTTGTTTCATTCCCACATGGCAACCAAACAAGACATGGAATGGTAATGATCCATTCCATTACCTCGCCCATTCAATTCCCTCATCCATTCCATTACTCCATACCAAACAGACCCTGATGATGTTGTTGACATGTATTGGTAGTGAAAAAAAAAAGGGCTCCATGTTGAAAAGTGATCTTTTTTTTTTCAACTACATTGGGTTGTTATAATTTTTTTTTGAAGGGTGACTTTCTTTAACTGCGTGGCAGAGATCATCACACCCGCCTCTTGGCAAGCCCTAATCACCCACGCGTTCAGACTATGTTGTCTGAACCGAGTCCACGCTGGTACGGTGGGGACTACGGCATTCGCCCGGAAATCGTACTGCCTCCACACGAGTTTCCTCGCTGGAGTAACACCCGGATGAAAACCGAGTCAGCTCAGATTCGAACCTGCGCAACTAATGGCTTACAGGTTTTCCTCTTCATTTCCTAATATCCATCAAATTGTGACTTATGGGGATCAAACCCATGTCTCATAAATGAGAACATAAGCCTCCTACCACTAGGCCACAACTGATAGTGGGTTGTTATAATTGAAGAGTTGAATTTTGAATGTATTCTATCTATATTAATTGAAGGACACTTTAACAGTGTTCTTCTTTTAATTATATATTGACCACTAACTTTTAGGTTAACTTTATTTTCTGCCACTAACTTTTAAGTTAACTTTATTTTCTTTTAATTTAACCACCAAACTTCTATTTTTAGGATTTAAAAGTTTGGTCATTAACTTTTAGCTTAACTTTATTTTCTCCTAATTTGACCATCAAACTTTTAGCTTTTAGGATTTCAAACTTTGACTACCAAACTTTTAGCTTTTAGGCTTTCAAACTTTGACCACCCAACTTTGGCCATAACTTATATACTTTATTTTCTTCCAATTTAACCACCAAACTTTGACCGCCAAACTTTTAGCTTTTAGGATTTCAAACTTTTACCACCAAACTTTTAGCTTTTAGGATTTCAAACTTTGACCACCCAACTTTGGCCAGTAATTTCTTACTAACTTATGTATTTTATTTTCTTCCAATTATTTTCTTTTAATTTAACCACCAAACTTCTATTTTTAGGATTTAAAAGTTTGGTCATTAACTTTTAGCTTAACTTTATTTTCTCCTAATTTGACCACCAAACTTTGACCATCAAACTTTTAGCTTTTAGGATTTCAAACTTTGACCATCAAACTTTTAGCTTTTAGGCTTTCAAACTTTGACCACCCAAGTTTGGCCACTAACTTATATACTTTATTTTCTTCCAATTTAACCACCAAACTTTGACCGCCAAACTTTTAGCTTTTAGGATTTCAAACTTTTACCACCAAACTTTTAGCTTTTAGGATTTCAAACTTTGACCACCCAACTTTGGCCAGTAAATTTCTTACTAACTTATGTATTTTCTTTTCTTCCAATTCGGCCACCAAACTTTTAGTTTTTAGAACTTCAAACTTTGACCACCAAACTTTTTGCTTTTAGCCGCGAGTATTTTTTTTGAAGCCCACACAACAATAACAGTCACTTAATATTATCTTTTATATCCATGAAACCATTCACAATTACGCGAAAGAATGCATGAAAATCGTTGCCCATAGTGCTACTAAACACTTCTGCACAACAAACGTGCACAAAAACCCTAGTTGTTTATCAAAAGAAAGAATTAATTTATAAATGATTGGTTACGAAATTCTATGTTGTGTCGTTCACTTATCTATCTCTAGATTACATATTTCTCCAGCGTCACTTCTTCTTGATCATGTCACCCCTTCTTTCAATCAATTCGTTGTAGCCTTCTTATTCAAACTCATCATGACATGTTGCTTCTTTTTCTTCTCACCTAGTGATGACTGATTAACAAGTAATTTTTTTTTCTCAAATCTATATTTTCACGCCCCAATAATAATAGTGGTAGTAGCAATAGTAAACATAAATATAATCAGTGCTTAAAACATGCTGAGTTAGATTACGCTCTTTAAAAGAGGACTTGGTGATACCCGCTGCATCGTTCAGACTAACCCACTAGTTTAAACACATGTATATTGAGATGTTGATAAAAACAAGTTAAAAACTATATTTCCTAAACTCCATACCTCATTTCAGTCGGGATAATGCAGTGTTATAAACCTAATTTACTTTAAATTACATTATATTATACTGTATTTTAATTAAAGGTGACATGAATAGTGCCTTTTGTAAAAGTGAGGTAAAAATGAATTACCAAGAAAGGTAAAAATACAAAGTAGCAACAACACTGCATAATTTTTATTATTTCTGGATTCGGTTCCATGTGTTGTTCCATTTTGACTCTACTAGTGCAAATTTGTTCTTAGTAACAAGGAGACTCATCCTTCGTGAAACTTTTTATTTATTGTGAATTGGGGATAATCAATAAATAATTTCACCTTCTTCTCCCCGTTAAAATACAATACTGATGATCCTGTTAATCAATCGGAGTTAATGAAGTTAGCTTCGGTTTCAATCATCTTGAAATTAATGACAAGTCTTGTTTGCCACAGGTAATGCTGAATCTCCGATAACTAATGCTGATGATGAAGATATTGATGAGTAAGATGATTTTATTGTACATTAGTTTTGAAAATTATTTAGAACACAATGCTAGTAATTACAAAAGTATGATAAAATAATTCAAGTAAAAATAGTTACATTACTTTACAAATTATTAAAAAATCATACTCGCTTTAAAATTCATATATGTACCAACATGACTTTTCCTGTAAAATTGGGTCGGTTGGAACCTCACTCATGATAAATTGTAATGCACGAGCTAGGGTTTTTACCACCGTACGTATTCAAGCAGTGAATTTCCTCTCGAAAGGGTGACGGGTCAAGTCACCAATGCTATCTAATATTTTGAGCATAGGTGACCTTTTGCCTACGAGTATACCTAGATGATGAATTACTGGACATTAGTTTAAAAGGAGATCAATAATCATATGTTACAAGACAATTACCTATTTTTATATTTAGGGTATCTTTGGCAAAACTAGCTAGTGGCTAGAAGCTAGTTGCTAGAAGCTGGTAGTTGTAGCGTTTTAAATGTATTTTGGTGTTTGTCAGAGTAACCTGACTTTTAATAAAATGTATAAAATGACTAAAATGAACATTAACTAAAAGCTTGTATGCTGTATGCATTTTTTTTATTTTTTTTTATGATAGAATGTGTATTTGTGTAGTTGGAGATTTTGCTTAAATGCTAGTACTAATATTGTTTCAATTTAACTTAAAAACTTCAAACTCTTTCAAATAAACAAAGTTTTTTATTGACTAATGGGCTGTTTGGTAGCCTCTTAATCAGCCTCTTAACCATTCAGGTCTGAATCATTCAGCATTCAGACTGTTTGTTTCAGCATCTGAATGGAATGATTAAGTGCTGAACCATTAAGCTAATAAGAGATGCTGAATGATTCAGCTTTTAACCATTCAGATCATCTTAATGATTCAACACTTAATTAACCAAACAGCCCTTAAGAGTTTTTTTTTTTTTTTAAAAAGCTTGAAACTAATTAAAGTTGATTACCAAACATGGCCTTAATTAATAAAATTAGAACTATTAACAACCTGAGAAGCAACCATTTGACAAAGAATGTAAAAATTACAAGTCTTATTATTATGTTCATCAGATCCATCGTATATACATACAATCACACTATTCATCCATAATCTTTGAATCAGAAACATCGCCCTTCAACAATGGATGTCGATCCAAAGCAGTACCAACAAATCGTAAGCTTCATCTATTCCCCTTACTTTCTCTATATATCAACAATCAATCCTTCCTTTAAAAACTGCATCATTTGTTAGTCAACAATGCATCATTCAATTGTTTGTTCTTGATTTTAGCCAATAATTCTTGTTTTGTTGACTTTTTTGTATGGTTCCTGCTTTTCTAGGGTTTGTAATTATAATATTGTAAGTTTCTGCATCTTCCTATTGGACCTAATATTCATATGATTCATCAAACTAGATTTTTAGGGATATGTTGAAATCTTCATTGTTGCTTGAATTTTATAGACTTTTAATCTGTGAAGTGAGCCCTAGGTTAGGTTTGTTACAGACTTACAGATACATATTTTAGCAGTTAGCACCTTTTAATGGCTGTAAAAATAGCAGTCGGAGGTTCTCCGAGTAATTTTCATCGAATCGGCCCATTAATCGCTAGGTGGTCAACAATGGTCAAATCCGGTCCTAATCAGCCAAAAATCAGTGGAAGTCTAAGGATTCAGGTAAATTCCGGCTAGACCTGTAATATTTCTGCCAGAGTTCGGTCAAAATCTGTAAATTCCGGCGATTAATCCTGTCTACTTCTAAATATGGGTCGAGGAAGGTGTTCAAACATGTCTAAAAATTTGTGTATATGCATATAAAACTGAAAATTACATATAAATTATCGATCCGATTAATCTTGATTAATCCTGATTAATTGCTAGTTGGTAATCCATCGGCTGACTAACGCCTAGTGATTTTTACAACGCTGGCACTTTAATTTATTTGTGTTTTCATACCTTTGTGATTAAGGTAGTGGTGATTGGTAGTAGATGATGGGAATAGTAATTGCAAATTTGCAATAATTCTTAGTGTTGACATTACACACATAATACTATAGGAACACAAGTAAAGTAGTAAGCAAGCGTTTTTTTTTTTTTATAACTCGGTCCATGCTCTGTTGAACATTAGGGAAACAATACAGTTTGGGAGCTTTTTTATCATGTTATGCTGACTTGAATTTTTGGAAAAAGAAGATGGTTACGGTTTTTATTTTACCTTGAAAAGTTTCATTTTGTGTTTATGATATCTTTTTATGTGGTTCTTACTTGAAAAGTTTCAATTTTTATTCTAATTATTTTATTATGACTTTAAGTTTTACTACTGATCTGGCAGAAAATTAATGACAAGGATAGCCACAATATTATCTTGTCATATCTCATACATGGTTGCTATAAAGACACTCTGGAGTCACTTGTTGCTTCCACTGGATTAAATGTAACTACTGCTCAGCTGGAGGAAATGGAGAAAAGAAAACGTAAGGCTCTCCTATTCTAGAATGCTTGGTTTTGAAAAGCGTGTCTCAAGGCGCCCTAGGCGATTGGAAAAACGCTATCAATCGCCTTAGGCATTATGGTTGGGGCTCCATGCACATGTTGGTCAAATCTAGGGTATGGAGGAGGCTGCTATGTAGCAACAACCAAAAGGATGAAGAGATTATGAATGCCTGAATGGTTTACTTGATGAAAAAGGCTGAGCGAGAGAGTTTCAACTTTTGGTTGTACATAAGTAACATAACTCATATGTAGAGCAATGCCTAGCGTACATGAAGCTTGTACCTCACGCCTCACGCTTTTTAATACCAAGCCAGAATGATTAAATAGAGTTGCATTGCGTTTCTATCTGTTTTTGGCTAAGTAAAGTTGCCAAGAGTTTTGTATATATTTATGTTTTTGCTTATGAGACTCTTTAACATAACCTTTTCAGGGATTTTACACTCCGCTTTAGAGGGCAAGGCATTGGATGCTATTCATTTGACAGAGCAGATGTCACCTGACCTACTTGAAAATAATAAGGACCTGCTTTTTGATCTATTGAGTCTTCATTTTGTTGAGCTTATCTGCTCAAGGAAATAGTGAGCACAAGAATATTATTGTTTAGTTCCTCTTAAGCTTTACGTATATAGATTTTTTTTACTAAATGTACATATTTCATGGCAGCACAGAAGCAATTGAATTTGGTCAGGCCAAATTGACCCCTTTTGGGAAAGTGCAAAAATATGTTGAAAAGCTCGAAGTAAGTTTTTTACATGGAAGAAAGTCATTTTTATAGTTTTCATTATATTAATCTTTTATGGGATTGGTTAATAAATGACTTACTTTCATGCAGGATTTTATGGCCTTACTAGCTTATGATGAACCAGAAAAATCACCTATGTTTCATCTACTTAGCTTGGAGCACCGACAACATGTTGTAGATAACTTGAACAGAGCAATTCTCGGTATGTATTTGAAATTCTGGGTTGAACCGCTAACTATGGTAGTATGGTTTTAGGAAACGGCAAACCTACATGAACGGTTTGGGTGGGTTGGCTGGACCAGCCGGTTTTACTGATTTGGCAGCTTTACAGTGGTTCATGATTACAATACATATATGATAACTACATATTTAAAAGATGAAAAAGAAATATAAAAAATAACAGTTAAATGGCGGGTTTCAAGTTCCAAGCCGAAGTCAACCGTTAGAATCGCCAAGCCGCCAAAGCCGAACTATTTGGATCTCAAACAAACCAAACCTACCGACTTGCTTTGGTTTGAGTGGTTCAGTTGGTTCAACGGTTTATGAAGACCCCTGCTTATAGTTTTATATATTATCTCTTTATTCTCATGTGATTCATGATACTTTCAGCAAATGCGTACATGCCAAGTTATTCAAAACTCGAGAGGATAATACAGCAGGCAACTGTAGTTAGACAATGCTTGAGCGAAGAACTTGGAAAGGTAAAAAAATTAATCTTTTTTTGCTTTGTTTTCGTTCATATTTAAATTCTTCTACCATTAAACGATAATTATAATGATTATAAAAGACATTCATCTTTAGCGGTTTGTTTCTTGGATTTGTAATATCATAACCCAATGACTGATATGTTAGAGACATAAGTTCATTTTTTTCCCTTCGGGTTCTTTAAACCATATGTTAGAGATATAATTGCCTCCTAACTCATAACACTTATTTTAATACAGGATGTACTATCACCGTTCTCGTTAAAGGATTTCTTGAAGAGGAGCTAGATCTGTTAATGCTCGTTTCTTCAACACGAAAACACGCACTTTTTCAGTTTGCAAGCCAAGGATTTGGTATGTTATATTAGCTGTTTTCACATGGTTTTTATTTATGTTTAGTTGAGGAGGTGTAACCTCCTAATCACCCAGCCCGTTTCGTTACATGTATAAAACCGTTGTATTGGTTAAGGTCGGGTGGAAGAAAAGCGTCATTGTTACTTCAAGTTCTTAGCCGGGTCATGTTTTCGGATGTAAAGATTCATTTGTAAGAACACATGCCCCTTTATTTTTTCAATGTTTCTGATATAAATGTATTTGTTATCAAGTCATTAGAAAGATTCATTGCAAGAACAAATACCAACCACCGAGGTATTTTAGTTTTCTAGTAAATTACAAGGATAGTTCCTAAGAAATTGCGGATATAGTCTACTAGCTGATTACCCCGGGAGGGTCTCGGGGTTGAAAAATCTAATTTTATGTGATAACCTATTGCAAATGACTCAAGTTAACTAACCACAAAATCTCTCAATCATTGCATGTTCATTGTATTTTAATCAGTAATAACTCATATTCCCTAATCTAAAACCTAATCAGTAATTAACTAAACAAACACTTAAGTTGGAAGTTGTAATCATTGTGATAGAACCCAGAAATCAAATAAGAAAACTGGATTATTGAAAACTAAAGGTTACAAGATAGAGACCCTATTCGAGATGGGTTAATCTCCAAGAACAAAGGTATAAAACCTTATTTAGATAAACATAACATAGACATCTCTCCAAAACTAGAACAAGATATTATTAATAAGCATAAAAGAGATAATTGCTCCTAAACTCTTGCCAGTTGACCGTTGACTGGACCATTGACTGTTGACTGGACCGTTGACTGTTGACTGGGTTTTGAATGGGTATGCATCAGTTGGGTTAAGGATCCAGATGGATTCTATCAATTCATCCGACCCGGACAAACGACTTGTCCTCAAGTCGTAAAGAAGGGAATTGGCGCACCAAGCAATAAGCCATTCAATTGCAAGCTGATAGACCTTTTCCTTGTGTTTCAAAGCTTCAAATGACCTTACCAAATCAGTGTCCACAGCCTCCCGAAGAGCAGCCATCACACCGCTTTTAACCAGCAGCTCTGTTTTGAAATCTGGAGTGGGTGCTACCACTTGCTCCCTCAAAGTTGTACCACCGGTCGATTTGTGAGTAGCTTGTATGGTGCGTGTCATATTCCTGGGATACACATTCACAGCCGGTCCAGACCGCTGCCAAACCTTTTGAATCTGAGATTCTGGACAGACCTTAGTCACCAATTCTGTTGCATCCAAAACATGTTCTTCTGATATATTGTCAGCATCACTAAAACTGTTGCCGGAAGGCTCATCATCCAACTCCTTGTTATCCATCCAAGCCTTGACCTCTGCAAGATCACCCTCTACAAATGATAAGTTCCTTTGTTCTGATTCTGCGGGTACATCCTCAGCTTCCTCGTCCTTGACCAGATCTGCTAATGGAGCTTGAGGTTCATCCTTGGTATTCTTGTCAGCCATCTGAGCCTTAATTTCTTCAACATCAGCCTTCATAGATGTAAGAATGGCATCCAAACGAGTCACAATGGCTGCTAATTGAGCAGCGATAACATCTTCAGATAACATCTTCCCGGGTGTAAGAGCCACTCGATTTCCCGGCAATGGAACCAAAATGATAGAACCCAGAAATCAAATAAGAAAACTGGATTATTGAAAACTAAAGGTTACAAGATAGAGACCCTATTCGAGATGGGTTAATCTCCAAGAACAAAGGTATAAAACCTTATTTAGATAAACATAACATAGACATCTCTCCAAAACTAGAACAAGATATTATTAATAAGCATAAAAGAGATAATTGCTCCTAAACTCTTGCCAGTTGACCGTTGACTGGACCATTGACTGTTGACTGGACCGTTGACTGTTGACTGGGTTTTGAATGGGTATGCATCAGTTGGGTTAAGGATCCAGATGGATTCTATCACATTGCATCTCATTATGCCATGTGGCATAATCAAGAGATGGTTCAGGCCACCATTGAACGCCACGTCAGCAACTATCAATTCTTTCCGGGAGCGTCCCGGGGTTGAAAAATATAACCATTCTAATAATACTAATACTAATAGTAATAATTATTACTTTTGTAATTAAATAAATAAAAAAATAACCTTGCTATAAGGTGACACCATGTGTTGCAGTGTTGCGCGATTCTTTCTCCTAACTTCTCTTGATGAAGTATACCTAGTAAAATTCCAATGATAACATGGCGATTGGGCTGATTTTCAACATCGTAGATAAGAACCTGGTTTAAAAGAAAAAACATGATTAATGAATAACATGAACACTTTGTGTGTTTTTTTCCCTGTATGAACGAAACCCCACAAAAAATAGTCGATTTTTCTCCGTTTTTTATATAGGACTATGGTACTCGTTGGAAAGATAATAAAACGCTCGTTAATTTGGTGTAATTTTTTTCTTTAAAAAATCCCGTATATAAAAGATATAAACGTTTAAAAATTATGGGAGGAAACATGAGAGAGAAAATTTTAAATTTATTTTAAATTTTTTTTTTTTCTAAAATAACTCAATTTAATTTAGGGTTTTATGTTTATCTTTTTTTTAATTAAAAAAAGGAAATGGTTCAAAAACACTAAAATCTTTCAATTATGATGCCATGTGGCACTCTCAATGGGAGGTTGATGCCTCCATTGCACGCCACGTCAGCATATACGTTTTCTTTTATATATATAGATAGATACTGCTTGTGAATTGTGTAAAATTACCATTTTGCCCTTTCGTTCAAAAAACAAAGATGAGAAAAAAAGAAAAAGAAAACAAAAGCCGTATGAGGTCACAACCAAAGGCGATGGATGATATTCAGGCATTCAGCATTGCTTCTGGGAAAAAAACTGATGTCATTATCATCTCACCGTATTATCTGGCAATATTTCCGGCAGCTGCCCCAAGTCTATTCGCCAAACTTAAAACCGAACACAACTTTGTTCTCTGCGCCACGTCCCACCTTCCTTCGGTCACCATAACCACCAAACAAGCCCCTGGGTGAGCTCTTTAGCGGCCTCTGTAACCACTTCCACCGCCCCCTTTCACAACACTAAACACGAATCCAATTCCACCGTTGCCCTATAAATAGCTTCAGGCCTTTCTACGAATCCAATTCCACCGTTGCCCTATAAATAGCTTCAGGCCTTTCTACGAATCCAAATCCACCGTTGCCCTATAAATAGCTTCAGGCCTTTCTACGTCTTGGCTGTTACTCGCCTTTAGACTCGTTGACGAAAAATGTGATGAGTTCGTATACATTAAAGTTGGTATCCGTAAATTACAAACAACCACACCCAGTGTAATCACACGCATGGCCTGAAGCTACTTATAGGGTATGGGGATATGGAATGTATGCAAGTTTTATCATTTATACCTGGGGATAAAAAGATTACTTTCTGTAAGACCACCAGCTCCAAAACCATAACCATAACTAGATATAAGAGTAAACTTATAACACACAAAAAATAATGGCATGTATTTAGTCAAAACAAACAAAAAGGCAACATGTAGTAAAATGTTCTTAGAAGCAACCAAGAAACTTCATGGTAAAAACGTATAATATGGCAATATATCACACCATTTACGCACACACAGTGGCGAAGCTTGACCCGAAGGTTTGGGGGGTCGGAAGTCACTAGTTTCGGGGGGTCGAAACCCTATATTTTCAAAATTTTCTATACGAATACTATATAATCGGAACTTCTGCGCGAAAATCGGGGGGGGGGGGGGGGCAGCCGCCCCTCCTCGCCCCTACTATGCTGCGCCACTGCGCACACAGACAAACGATAACATGCAAAGGTCATCAAAATTAACTAAAAAGTTAAGCTACTAAGGCAAGAAACCTAATACAAAAATGTATCACATTACTCTTAATTTTATTTATTTATTGTGCTTGTCTTTTTATAAGACAACTAAGAGTGTCACATGACAACTTAACATTTATGGTTCAATCTAATTTTGGTATAACAAACTGTCAAACTCCCTTAACCTCAACTTGTAGAAATGTATAAAAAATCACTAAACTAATATCTATTTTACTCCCTCCGTTCCAATTTAAATGTTCATCTTTTCATTTTTGGTTGTCTCAAATTAAATGTCCATTTCGAAAAATAGAAATGCAATTTTCAGTTTTGCCCATAAAAGACAAAACACAATCAAAGATTTAAGAATATTATTGTCATTTTATCACATACAAACAAAAGATTTCTTAATACGTGTGTTTGTGAGCCCAAGACATTTAAATTGGGACGGGGAGTATAAAATTTCTTATGTGTGTCTACAATGCACGAACATATGGCTTTTTTGAATAATGTTTTGTGATTTCTTAAAATTGTCAGAGCATTCACATCATTTTTCTCTCATTTCCAATTAAACAATATTTTGTATACTTTTATTATTATTTTTTTCTCTCATTCACTCACAACTATTTTTAAAAATTATAGAAGTGAACAGTATCTACACTAAGTTTACTGATGAACAATAACTCTTCTTTCTCCTCCACTTACAATCACTTACAACCACTCTATATAATATAAAGAACATACTCACAAAAATATAAAGGACCTGAAGTGAATGCTCTCAACAATTTGTAAAGTGATATCAAAAGTACCCAGAGGCGTAAAATATGATACTTATGGGTTATGGTAAAGTTATGGACTAAATTCGTTACAAAGTGCAAATTACAAGAACCAAACATGTTTTTTTGTTTTGTTTTTTCTGGTAAAGTTGAGGACTAAATGAGTTATAAAGTGCAAAACACAAGGATATCCGTGTACTTTTGAAAAGCTATGGACCAAATTCAAAATTTTAGTAAACCACAAAGACCAAAACATCTATTTTTTATTATAATTATTTTTAATCATCTTATTACTACCTATATTATTATCCTAATTCAAATATGAATCCAAGCCCATGTCTTATTCAAAACCGAGCCTGTAAAATATGCTACTTATATTTTCTAAATACACTTTTGTGTTCCCTAACGCTGATTATTACGACGTAATTTTCTCTTAATTTCCGAATATATATTTACAATGTGCTTTTTAGGGTGGGCGGGACAGTTATCACGCTGAGTTTTATCACACCTAATTAGATTATGTCATCTCAGTTTTTATCATTTCATCACACCCATCACTAAATACATGGTGTATTGTATCACACATCATCCCTAAATAAACAACCCCTTTATTACTCCACACATCACGAAATGTGACATCACACCCATCACATTTTGTAAGACCCCCCCGTAGTGGGGCGTGATTTTTCAAAAATTTTCAAAAATAGCGCCCCAACACCGCTACAGGGGGGCGCTATATGTCAAAAGCAGGTGGGGGCTTTATATAAATAACGCCATGTGAAAAAGAAACCAACCAATTAAATCATGCCATGTGGCAAGGTCAAAGTCAAGGGTTTTTTTTTTATTTTTAATAATAATAATAAACATAATAATAATAATAATAATAATAATAATAATAATAATAATAATAATAATAATAATAATAATTGAAAATTTTGAATTTTAAACGGTTACTGTTCCAAACCGTTTGAAATTCAAAATTCCCCCCAAACCATTTGAATTTCAAACGCTTTCCCCCCAAACCGTTTGAATTTCAAAATTTGCTAACCCTATAAATACAACACCAAAACTGATTTCTCAGTCACACCTCCAATTCCTCATCCTCAAAACAATGAATAACATGGGTGCTGGTTTTCAACCAGGAGCTGCCGGACCATCTAATATCTAGCAGTACTCTCGCCGGGTCCGGGGACGGGTCCGCCCCCGGAGACAACCATTCACCTCCTCTACTCCTCCTACTGCTGCACAACCTCCTATTTCTCCTCCTCCTCCTCCTCCACAACATTGGTTATATCCCCCTCCTGCTGCTGCTGCTGCACAACCAACATTTCCTCCTCCTGAAGTCGATGATGACTGGACGGATGAGGAAATGGTCTGGGCCATGGATTATGTCATGGCTGTTAACGAAATGGACCGACTAATGTTGTCGGCCCCCACCCCCCGGACTGCTGCTGCTATCCCCACCCCCACCCCCTACCACCAGACTACCCCCCATCCCCATCCCCTACCACCAGACTACCCCCATCCCCTACCACCAGACTACCCCCACCCCTTCCCCAACTGAGGGGGACTTGGAAGCCCTCAGGGAAATTGAGGAGGAAGAACGCCTCTGGAGCCTTCCTTCCCCTCCTTGTGAGTACTGCTATTTCCCATCGGATGCGAGATCCGATAGACGGGATAGCTCACGTTCCGTGTCCCCCGTGTACCCCACACTCGAGGACTGGGACAACTACTCTCCATAGTGGAGAAAATTAGGATTAAATAAGTAATTTAGAAATATGTAATGTTTAAATAAGTAATTTAGGAAGTGTGTAACCTTTTTTTTTAGAGTTAAATGCCAATTTCGTCCCTGAGGTTTGGGTCAGTTTGCCACTCCAGTACAAAAGTTTTTTTTTTTGCAATTCCTTCCCTGAGGTTTGGATTTTTTTGCCAAATTCGTCCTTTTCACTAACCCAGTTAAAAAAGCTCGTTAATGTCAGGGGTAGTGTTGTCTTTTTACCTCAGGGACAAATTTGACATTTAAAATTCAACCTTACATCAGGGACGAATTTGGCATTTAACTCTTAATTTAAAATAATTGTTAATTAAATAATTTATTATAAATTTATAATGGTTAAAGCATGTTTCCCTGGATAGTGAACCCAAAATCGAGGATACAAAGTTTTAGCCTCTCTCTAAAAGCGTCAAAACCCTTTCTAGAGATGTAACTGAATCTGTGCATGTTCAAATCAATTTCAAAGTAGTTTTCTCCTGCATGATTTTAAATATTAGAGTATAATAATCGATGAATTGCACAAAAATTAAATGTGCGTTTCGGGTAAAGAGATTATGTTTATGATTATATGGATATTTAGAGGTCAAATAATCAGAGCTGCAACAGAACTGGTTATTTAAGGGGGAAGTAACCTTGCTTTTCTAAGACTATATATTAGCAAACAAGAAAGCTCAAGAGTTGTTATCACATCCGCTAATAACAAAATCACATTAAGACACGATCTCATGGCACAGGAAAATCTTATATCGATAAGTAGGTTTCATTTCAACATTTATTTAAATTTCAAAAAGCACATCCTAATACGCCTAATTAACAAATACCATGACTTCCCGCTTGAAATAACATAGCATTGAGACGATAAGAATGCAAACAATGCAACCAAAGAGAGATTGGTATTTTTTTGACACCTCAAAAAGAGGAAAACTAAAACTTTTGTGGGTTCTTTAGAGGTGACAATGGTATCCATTTACTTGTGAATGAATTGATGGATTGTGTTTTAGCTTTAGCT
Organism: Ambrosia trifida; assembly: GCA_028751855.1. NCBI lineage: Eukaryota > Viridiplantae > Streptophyta > Magnoliopsida > Asterales > Asteraceae > Ambrosia > Ambrosia trifida. The sequence goes on from CM054122.1 coordinate 162,419,997, forward strand.
GGTGAAATAGGTCAAACTAAAAAGAATGGTTAAAAGAAGAGCATATCAAATGGACAAAACAGGTTGAAAGTCATCCAAACTCTATTTTATTTGCATACAATCATCAAACGTTTTATTCAAAGACTTAAAATCATTATTGCAATAATATCGTTTTTTTGTGAAGGCAAAAGAAATGTATTACTGAGATTTTTAAGATCTTTTCTATACTACAGAGTACACGTATATATAGACCATGGACCAAGAACCCCTAACATAGGCAGATTCAGCTAACCCTAATGTGTATATACTCTTAACAGTAATTATAATCAACGCATTATCCAAAAAAATATAAAAACAGACTGAGTATATACGGGTCAACCCAAATTGACCAGAACCGTTTTAACATTATTTGACCCTTTTGTGTATATATTCTAACAATAATTATAATCAACACATTATCCCAAAAAATATATATATAAATAGACTAAGTATATACGGGTCAACACAAATTGACTAGAACCATTTTAACATTACTTCATCCGACCCTTTTGCAACCTGATTTTTGACCCGTTACCCGGCCCACCCACCTGTCATATTGCCACCGGTACAGTTCTTTGTGTTGCTCAAAATGAGGGCTTAATTTTTAATTGAAAAAATAAAGCATAAAATTTGTACAAAAGAATCATGCAGAGTTTAAAAAAAAAACACGTGGAATATATTTACCAAATAAAATTCATGTTGGGGACGTGAAAGAACGGGCTTCTCGTTATAGGCACTCATAATAAATTATTTAATTAACAATTATTTTAAATTAAGAGTTAAATGCCAAATTCATCCCTGAGGTAAGGTTGAATTTTAAATGCCAAATTCGTCCGTGAGGTAAAAAGACAACACTACCCCTGACATTAACGAGCTTTTTTAACTGGGTTAGTGAAAAGGACGAATTTGGCAAAAAAATCCAAACCTCAGGGAAAGAATTGCAAAAAAAAAACTTTTGTACTGAAGTGGCAAACTGGCCCAAACCTCAGGGACGAAATTGACATTTAACTCTTTTTTTTAATATTAGTTGTGTGTTTTTATTATTATTTGTAATTTTTTTTATATTTATTTGGCTTTTATTTTAATTATTTTGAATTAAAAGATTAAAAAAAAATAAAAAAATCAACCAATCACAATCAGGGGCTTTATAAATAAAGCCCCACCACTACACCACTTTTTTAGTTTCTCTCCACGCTGACTCAGCAGCCACGTGAACCAATCAGGAAGGGGGACTTTATAAATAAAGCCCCCACTATGCATGGTCTAAGGGGTGGTGTTCGTGGGCTTCACATCCATCGTGGTACGTTTTCATTTGGCACCATTCCTTATGTACTTAATAACCACTTCAATGTCACTTTGTATGGATTGATTAACCTTTGTTTAAAAAATTGGAAGATATTAAAAGAGAAATATCAACAGAAATTTAATATTTCAAAACATTTGCGCCAGATTGGATAATCCATACGCTATACACAACTGCAAACGGCTGCTGCAAAAGGTGCGGTTACCGGTGGGTTAATAATAATAATAATAATATGATATCCTCTTCCGTCTCCTCCGTTCGTCCTTCTCCGACGTCCCCCTTTCTCGGCACCTCTTTCTCTCCCTATAAATCACACGCCTCCTTCATTCTCCCTCTCACTCATAGGTACTCTCTCTCTCTCTCATGTTTGGTTTTTTTAGGGTTTTGTTAATTGTTAGTGAGATTAAATCAACGAAATTCATTCTCATTTAACTTTTACTTATCTTTTATGATTTCACTGATAATTGTCATTATCCTGTTTAAAATATTACATTCAAGGCTGTTATTTGTTTATATAATCAAAGTAGATTCAACAAAACTGGTTTTTGAATATTATGTGATTATTTTAGGAGGTCTCAAATCAAACCATCATCAATTGGCCTTCAATAGTCCCAACTAACGAAATGCGTGCTGACGGTCCCGTCTATTAATATATTGGCCAGTGGCACTGGCCGGCCACCAATGGACTATGACAAAAAAGAATCTGTTCCATTTATATAATCAGTTAGTATTCTGTTAGTCAGAGTCCGTTGGTGCATAGTTATCAAAAGGCGCTAGGTGCACTCAAGGCGCATAGGCCTTGCCTGGGGCCTAGACGGGGCTAGACGCGAGGCGCACAAAAAGTGAGGGCCTGAGATAAAAAAGGCGAACAAAGAAAATAAAGAAAAAAATATATTAAAACAATACTATTTTTCATCTACTTAGTATTAAAAGTTTTAAAATATTGATGTGTAATAGTGTATAGAAGTAGTTTTCCTTAGATAAAAGTAGAAATATGGCTGGAATCTAGCCATATTTAATGAATTTGGCTAGAAACTCTCTGGAATTTGGGAGTCTATCTGAAATCTGCGCCTAAACCATCACCTGGAGAATTAAAGCACAATTTCCTCGACTAAAATCGCAAATGCATCGCCTCGCCTAAAAAATGGGCCTAGGCGCAAGAGGCGATGGCTTTTAACAACTATGCGTTGGTGGCCAATATGTTAAAAAGTGGGACCACCAGCATACGTTTCGTTAGTTGAGACTTGTGACGGCCAATTGCTGGTAGTTGAGATTATTTAAATCCAAAACTCCTAATTTTTTACCAAATTTCTATTATGATATAGTCATAAGAGATACTTGTTACTATACACTTGTAGTCGTTAGACCTATAACATTGCATTGTTTTTCTCGTATTCACAATTTCAATCCATATTATCTGCAGTTGGAATCAACAGAAAAGCATTCCCAATAGTTCTCAACACTATATATTGAAGTGCAGACTTGCGAAGGCCAAAGAAGTCTCTTCTCCAAGCCTAGAAAATCTAACACGAGAACCCCACAAGTATTTTGATCAAGCAATCATAACCGTTCGAGCTGGAGATGGAGGCCATGGTGCTACTCTTAGTTTGAATAACCCAAAGGCGAATACCAAGTCACAGAGCAAACAGGACAAAGAAAAAGCAAGGATAAGAAGTTCTTATAAGCGGGATTTTGATGGATCACTTATTCTACCGATGGGTGGGCATGGTGGCGATGTCGTGATTTATGCAGATGAGGGGAGAGATTCGTTGTTGGAGTTTCATAAAAAAACTCGGTTTAATGCAAAACGTGGCGGGAATGTTGATACAATGGGCGTTTTTCATTCTCAACTAAGAAATGGTTTAGCTTCTCCAACGTTGCGTATTCCTGTACCGTTAGGTTTGATATTTTATTTTATGGAAAATTGCATAAAATGTAAATGTAACCAACTTTGCTTTGATTCCTGTTTGGGTTAACCATCTTTTTTTATACCTCATAAAAAGGTAGCCAGCTTTTGAAAAACTTTGATATAAGCTAATTAGATGTTACCAGGTTAAGATAATCGTGTAATGCTAACAGCCTAACATGCTGGTAAATTTGACAATGTTGACGTTTTTTTTTTTATGGGGCATGAACACATGTTGACTTGGAAGATTACTCTGAATGACTGGTGTATTTTTTAAAAGTTTCAGCTTTTTTTTTTTTTTTTTTTTTTGGTGACTGCAAATAAAGTATGTTACCCAAAACAAAAATCAGACCAAAATGTGTGATCATTATAAAATTTACTTTTTGCATTCTACTCTTCTAGTAAACTTGTATGCGTTTGTTGAGAAAATCAACAAAGTTTTGATATGTTGACAGGTACTGTTGTAAAACATAAAAGAGGCAAGTTTCTAGCTGATCTAGCTCAGCATGGTGATGAAATTCTTGTTGCTAGGGGTGGTCAAGGAGGGGTAAGTATTTCATCTTTAATTTGAGTGGAGTGTTGAAAATCTTAAGTTGTTATTAGGTCTTAGATTAGTAAAATACATGTAAAATTCCTGGATAATTCATTCTCTGGAGTTTATTCATACATCACCCGTAAGGACAATCAACAATGATCCTCTTCTGTTACCCTCTTTGTCCCCGGATGAATGATACGTCCCAAAACATAAAACTGTATAGCATATATTTTATCATGTTGATATGTAGATAACAACAAGGTACTATTAACAATTTATTGACTAAGATAAAAATATCTTTTTTCATCAATCATCTACAAGACATCTTCTTGATGATTATATTTAGTAGATATATGAGCTATTAGGTGTGATATTTTAATTAATAACATGTTTCCGGTGAACCCACTGTCCCACACCTTATTTCAACTGGTGACCAGGATAAGAAATTATCCAATATAAGTAAATATCATGGTTTCTTTTCTATCGAATGTTACAAATAAGAAGCATGTGCGTAAATGCTCAATTGATCTTGGGAAAAAGAATTTACAAGTGTTACACAATCTTATTGAAATATGAGCTTTCAACTCTATCATGGTTGGTAAATGGACAGTTGTTCTGTGCTTGTGGCAGATTAGTTTGTTAGAAATGCCTGAGCATAAAAAGAAGAAGATGATGAATATGACATCAAATGTGATGACAGATGAAAATGATAAGGTACAAAATTTATTGTTTTATTCTATTCTTACTGTAAATTTAGTTTCAGGACTTCTATATTTTCTCACTTCTGATGATATTGTTACTTTGAGTGTTTAGTACACAATGCTAAACATTCTACTTTTTTAGAATGCACAATGTTTATCTTCAACTGTTATTTCCTAGTTTTCCAATTCAGGCACAATATCATGTCATTCTTATTGTGTTCTTACTTGATGATAAGAGCTTGACAGTTTGTTAGTCGTTAACTGTAAATAACATTTATAATTATTAGTTAATTTAATTTTCTAACAGGATCAGGTTGCCTGTTCAACAAGAAAATCTTGGCCCATAAATATAAGTTCATGTAGCCTTATATAATTCAGTAATAATATTCCTTTTGCTTTAGTAGTCCCTAAGATATTAACCTAGCAAACAAAGCTCAACACGTGTATTACCTACAATACTTGTCAACAAGAATGTATAATGATATATATATAGAGGAGGGGATACAGTATAAGATTATATTGGAAACCCTTGTTATATGGTAAACTCTGGAAACTCTAACTTCCCGACTTTTTTTTATATGAAAATTTTAGGTATGTAATATACATGATTTTAAGCATTTTGGGTCAAAAAAAACCAAAAAAGCGCCGAGCCGATTTTTTTTAAAAAATAAAAAACCGTCTCCGGGTAACAAATAATTAACACGTGTTAGTTTCGCTTAACATGTGTTAGTCGAAAGTTTATTTATTTTTTTAAAAAAAAGTACTCGGCGTTTTTTTTGATTTTTTTGGCTCAAAATGCTTAAAATCATGTATAATACATGCCCTATTTTTTTTCAAAAAAATAAAATAAAATTGGGAAGTCAGAGTTTCCAGAGTTTACTGTCTAAGAGTGGGTTTCCACATTATCCTTACCCGAGGGAATACATTCTAAACTAAAACCATATGGCCATTTGGGCCATATGCTGCGTTGTAAACAACCTAACACTCCCTCTCAGGCTGAACTGCAAGCATAAATACAGATGATGCCTAACTTGTTACAAGTATAACTAATCTGGCTCCAGGGTATTGGCTTAGTGAAATTACCAGCTAACTGATTCCAAGTAACCTGAGATGATGTGCATGTCCCATCCTAAACTTTATTGAGTGAAATGCCAGTTAAGTTCTCTATGTCAACTGTCAAGTTCTTACGTGGCAGTGTGAATGGTTGCCTCGTTGTGACACCATAAGTTCATATTAGACCGAGATTTGTATCTAAAGGATTGTGATTTAGTTTACCATATTTAGATTATATACAGTCTATAAAATATCTCATCTATTGAATTCATTCAATACAATCATAGTTGTCAAAGCGCCTAGGCGCACTCAAGGCGCATAGGCCGAACCCGGAGCCTAGGCGCAAGACGCATAAAAAACGAGGGCTTTTTATAATTAGGCGCATAGTATAAAATACATTTTTTAGGGATTTTAAAGATGTTTTAGGCTTGTTTAGGGCTACTTTAGGATGTTTTAGGGTTGTTTAGGACTTGTTCATAGCTCATTTAGGATGTTTTAGAGGTTTAGGCAACTTTTAGCCTGAATTTGGTCGGAAAATCAGCCTCTTAAGTTTAAGCTCTCGTTTTTTATCACCTACGCCTGGTTCCAGGCGCTCGCCTAGGCACTGTTTTTCACAAAAAAAGCCGAGATTTGCGCCTATGCACCACCGAGTGCTATAGGTGCGCCTCGCTGCGCCCGAGGGGATTTTGACAACTTTGAATACAATTACAATTTCTGTTCTATTAGTTCGTAGGTTTACTTTGGGGAAACCCTTTCTCGTCAAGTAGTTTACACCATGCTTTTGTATTTCACTAGAATGCGATATACCAAACAAGATTACTCTGACAAGATAAAGTAGTAAAACACCTGCTCGTAGGAGGGTCTCCATTCTAGTCAACATATGTAATCCCTTCTATGGCATGGGCGTGTGGCGACCATTATTATGTGCATGTTGCCACAACCGTGTGTATTGTAGGATATTCATATGCCTAGCAATATTTTAGTGTGAGGTCCTTAGGGATAACATGAATTGACTTACAATATTCACTGAAAAGGAATATCACACTCATAGAGGGTAATGGTAAGATAGTAGAAAATCTCTGTCAATTCAACTGTACATTTGGTATCATTATCAATCCTGAATTATAAAAACAGGAGACAACAGGTGTGAATAACCAATCAACACACATTGAGACTTTAGATCTAATTTATTGACTTGAGGATGGACATCTTGGACAAAGCAAGTGAACTGATATTATTTAGGTGGAAAAGGATAGAATGGTTTTATAGGATATTGAAACCAAGAGTTGAACATGCTAGAGAATTAGACATCCAAGGTTCAAGTATATGTAACTATATAAGGCATTAGGTTTTAGGCCTTTTGCTAGTATCCTCTTCACTGATAGATCCTGGAAGCACCATGAATCAGGAACGAATATGGAAACACAGTTTAAATTGTGAGTGATTTTGTTGCCACACAGTAAATTGAATGGAATAAGAGATAAACCCTCAAAACAAAGGATAATGACATCATAGGAATGATATTTACAGTGTCGAAACCAAGTACTCGTCGGGTATACCCATAAGTAGCTGTGACGTGAGATAAGATGCATGGGCACAAATTTAAAGTGGATATGAGGAGACTATCCCTACAACTTGTCTCAGCAAACATGGTAGTTGGAGTGGGTAAAAGTGTTTATGGATCGTTATTATTGAATGAATAATATGAAGAGTACAATAGTCTTTATATAGGGCAAATTACAAAGAGATAATTATGGAAACGATCCTATCTATAATAACAAACAATATAATTCAAATATAAACACTATCTCTAATATTATCTCTAAGAGTCCCCCGCAGTTTGATCGGGAGCGGAGCAGATGGTTAAACTGGATCGAAAAGACTGAAACAATTCTCGCGAGAGTCCCTTGGTAAAGATGTCGGCATACTGAGATGATGAAGGAACATGTAGAACTCGTATGTGGCCTATTCGAACCTTTTCTCGTACAAAATGTATATCAATTTCCACATGTTTTGTCCGCTGATGTTGAACCGGATTGTTGGACAAATAAATGGCTGAAACATTATCACAATAGACGATCGTGGCCTGACAAAGCGGAACATGTAACACAAGAAGAAGGTTGCGAACCCAAGTAGCTTCGGCCACTGCATATGCGACTCCACGATACTCTGCTTCTGCACTGGATCTAGAAACAATGGGCTGGCGTTTAGACGACCACGAAATTAAATTATCTCCAAGAAAAATACAGTAGCCACTCGTGGAGCGGCGAGAATCGGGACAACCACCCCAGTCGGCGTCCGAGTAAGCGACCAGCGAGTGTACAGCAGACTTGGAGATCCGAATGCCATAATGTATGGTTCCCTGTAGATACCGAATAATACGTTTCATGAACGCAAAATGAGATTCCCGAGGCTCATGCATGAATAAGCAAACTTGCTGGACAGCGTACGAGATGTCAGGCCGAGTAAAGGTCAGATACTGCAAGGCACCAGCGAGGCTTCTGTACAAAGTTGGGTCATGAAAAAGCGGTCCATCTGTAGCACTCAACTTAGAAGATAAGTCAACTGGTGTAGTGCATGGTTTACAAGAGGTCATTGAGGCCCGATTGATGATATCCTTGGTGTACTGTGATTGTGATAAAAATAGCCCATGTGTCTGATGAGTCACTGTAATGCCCAGAAAATGATGTAAGCGACCGAGATCGGTCATGGCAAACTCTCGTGAGAGAGCGGTAATAATATCCCGTAGGAAGGCATCAGAGGATGCTGTGAGAATGATATCATCAACATATAACAATAAGTAAGCAGTGTGAGGCCCTTTAGAGTAAATAAACAAAGACGTGTCACATACACTGCTCCAAAAACCCTGTGAGAGAATATACGTAGCAAAACGCGTGTACCATGCACGTGGAGCCTGTTTTAAACCATATAAAGATTTCTTCAATCGACAAACAAAATTGGGAAATCGCTTATCAACGAATCCCGGTGGCTGATGCATAAAAACCGTCTCCTGTAAATCACCATGTAAAAATGCGTTCTTGACATCCAATTGATGGATTGGCCAAGAACGTGAGACAGCCAAAGACAAGACTGTACGAATAGTAGTAGGCTTAACAACCGGGCTAAAAGTATCCTCACAATCAATCCCCACAGTTTGTGACTTCCCGTTTACAACCAATCGCGCTTTATAGCGCTCTAATGACCCATCAGATTTGAATTTGTGGCGAAAGAGCCACATACACCGAATAACTGGTCTGTCAGCCGGTCGAGGGACCAAATCCCATGTTTTATTTTCCTGCAATGCATTAAATTCGGCCTGCATGGCGTGTGTCCAATGCGGGTCCGAAAAGGCTTTGGCATAGGTATTGGGAATGGGAGATATAGTGGCTGTATGTAGGTTAAGAGGTGTAGTGGGTTTAAGGGAGCCCGTTTTGGATCTAGTGGTCATCGGGTGAGTGGATTGGGCTGGAGTGGATGGCTGTGGGGCTGGGTTGGACGCGGGAGGTGGGCATGTGGTATGTAACGGCTGAAAGCCCGGAGGGACAGAGCATGACTGGGCAGTTTGGGCTGGAAGGGTGGGTTTTGGGCGACGGGAATATGTAATTGGGCCGGGCGGGTGTGTCTGTGGTGGGCCAGTTGGTTTGGGAGGTAAAGGGCCGGGTGGTTTAGGGATAGGTGCGAGGGTCGGAGTTGGGGAAAATGTGAAGGCGGGGGGTAATGAATCATCTAAAAAGGTGTAAGAGGAGACCGGGTTAGGAAGAGTGTATGGAAAGGTGGACTCGTCAAATGTGACATGACGAGATATATGAACCCGGCCTGTGGTTGGGTCAAAGCATCGGTACCCACAGAAGTCCGGTGGGTAACCGAGTAAAATGCACCGGACGGCCCGTGGGTGAAGTCTATGGGGTTGGGTGGCAGATGTATTGGGGTAACAGGCGCACCCAAACACACGTAAGTGGTCATAGGTGGGGTGGCGGAGGTAGAGGGCAAAGGTAGGGGTAAAAAAGTTTAAACGCTTGGTGGGTAAAATATTATGTAGGTAAGTGGCGGTATGGAGAGCCTCCACCCAAAAGGAGGGAGGAAGGTTGGCATGGATGAGTAAGGCTCGTATGACGTCATTGAGGCGACAGATCATACGTTCGGCACGGCCGTTTTGGGAAGAGGTCTGGGGACAGGAAAATCGGAATAGAAGTCCCTGTTGGTTTGCAAAGGTTTTAAAAGCGTTGTTATCAAATTCACCCCCGAGGTCACATTGAAAAGTTTTAATTTTGTGGTTAAACTGTGTGTAAATTAGACGATGGAATTTGACAAAGGTGGGGAAGGTTTCTGATTTATATTTAAGGGGGTAAACCCAAACAAAATGGGAAAACTTGTCTATTAAAACCATATAATATTTATACCCAGTTTTGCTTGGTATGGGAGAGGTCCATAGGTCACAGTGAATGATGTCAAAAGGTGCAAAAGTATAAGAATCGGATGCATAAAAAGGTAACCGCTTGCTATTAGAAATATGACAAGAGTTGCAAAAGTTAGACTTATGGTCTTTATTACAAAGAAAATCAAAATCACGACTTAAAATTTCTAAAACTTGATGTCCTGGATGTCCAAGGCGATCATGCCAGGGAAGAGAAACAGCAGTGATATAGCAAGCTTGTGGCGGAAGTTGCGGTGGTGTGACAGGGTATAGGTCGCTGGTGCTATTGTGGCGCGAAAGAATTCTTCCATTGTGGAGGTCCTTCAAAGAAAAACCAAACGGATCAAATTCTATAGAGACCCAATTATCACGGGTAAAACGTCTAACAGAGATAAGGTTTTTAATAATGTGTGGGCTATAAAGGAGGTTAGGCAAAATATAGGTACGGTTGGGTAAGGTGTAAAAGCCCGTTCCGGATTTAGCAATTGGAACACATTCGCCATTGCCCACCAAAATTTTATTGTATGCAGTAGATGAAGATGGAATTTGAATCATACCTTGATTCTGCGTGACGTGAGCCTCGGCCCCAGTGTCCATGTACTTCGTGGGGTCTTGAGAATTAATCTGTAAAGTGGAAAGAGCAGCACTTAAATCAGAGGGACATAAAGCATTGTACCCATAATAAGGCGGTGCGGAAGGCTGTGAAGGGACGTATCCTGCAAATTGTGTTTGGGCCTGCTGCTGTCTGCCGCTACTGTTGGATTGGGCTTGGGCCGCTGGGTTTGGGCTGAATGGAGGGTATGGTCCTTGTCCACTGAATTGCTGTTGATTATTGCTGCTGTTTGACGGCTGCCAAGAAGAAGTAGTCGGGTAAGGACAGGGTGGAGGAACCCACCACGCCCAGTTAGGGTAGGACGCCATCTGCTGAACCCAGCCGGAGTATCCACGGCCTCTGCCACCTCTGTTCGACCTTCCCCGTCCCCGTCCCCTACCTCGAGACCCGTAAGAAGAAGGGTGTGAATTAGGGTTTGGGTTAGGGGTAGGTGTGTGATGACCCGAAGGTGGCCCAGAAGAAGCCGGTTGCTGCTGCTGCTGTGTAAGAAGAAAGGACGAAGCAGGGGATTTGCGAGCCTCCAAACGAATAACATCGTCCTGTAACATGGTGCGCGCGGTGTCCCAATCCGCGTTGTTTTGATGAATAAGAGCTGCGGTTGTATCGTACTCCTGCGGAAGTCCTCTAACCAGTTGTAAGACCAAGCGAGACTCGGTAATGGGGTGATCCACATCTTCCAATTGATTCGCTAAATCGCTTAACCGTTCACAATACTCGGCGACGGAAGAACAGTTGGCAAGTGTGAGGTTGCAAAACTGTGTTTCTAACGCGGCTGCGCGGGCGTTTTTGTTGCTTAAATAAAGTTTTTTCAATTTTAGCCAAGCGGCCCGGGCTGATGTAACGTGCTGCATAAGCCGAGGGAGATGACTGTCCGAAACAGTGGCGATGATCCATTGTAGGACTAACGCATCGAGTTCGAGCCACAAGGGATAACCGGCATCTGTTTCGGCAGGGGGGTCAGAACCGTCTATGTGTTGGGAGACTTTGTATGCGGTGGCGTGTAGGCGAAAAAGCTTAACCCACTGGGTGTATGTTACTTTGGTACCGTCGAGGGTTCGTATTTTGGAGTTGATGTTGGTCACGGAGTAGGCAGGGTGAAGGGGTATGGGTTTTGGGGTCGAACCCGAAGGATCGGTGTGATCAGCCTCTTTGGTCATGGTGTAAATCGGAAACAGGGGGCTGGAACAAGCTGATTGCTGGACGAGGGCAGGGAGAAAAAAAAGGCAGTTAGCGATCGGAAAATTAAAAAGGGGTTAGGGTTTGAGCCGTAGCTCTGATACCATAAAAGTGTTTATGGATCGTTATTATTGAATGAATAATATGAAGAGTACAATATCCTTTATATAGGGCAAATTACAAAGAGATAATTATGGAAACGATCCTATCTATAATAATAACAAACAATATAATTCAAATATAAACACTATCTCTAATATTATCTCTAAGAGTGGGGAATGTGCAGATTCACATAAAATGTTGACAGTCTGTTTTAGAAAGAAGTTTATGCAAGCCGTTTCTCTATAGACATTTATTTGCTTGGAATGTGCTCATTGGAGGTAAAAAGGGGAAAAAGAATAGGATACCACAACACATCTAGAAAGTCCTACAATGGATCAAAAAAAGTGATGATGACTTTGATGTACACCTAACTATTAATAAAAGCAATATACAATAGGTTATAATATTCCTCCTTGGGTGGGATACTAGGATCTACTATGAGTCGAGCCGTATTTTTTCCCTTTCCTACAGGATAAACGAGCATGAAAGTTTCATATTATACGATAGCATCATATTAACCTGCTAATTCCCTACAAATCTACAATTGAATGTTGGTCTAGACTCCCTTCTTGGTTTGATCAGTTGAATTTTACTTATTTTCACATTTTTTGTATTACTTACCTCCATTAAGAACTCCTTGCTTTCACAGAAGCTTATAATGAATACCAGTAATGCAGGTGTTGGTTCTTGGCCAACCTGGGGAGGAGGTCAGTTTGCAGTTAATACTAAGAGTTGTTGCAGATGTCGGTCTTGTTGTAAGTACAATGTTTTACACATTTCCTCTCTTTACATATGTCCATACACTTTGTCATTTCATATGTTTTACACATCGACACCTATGGGATGATTGTGTATAAGTGTATTGTGAGACTATTTTTGTAATAATGTAAATAACAGTCTCTAAATTCAGGGCCTCCCTAATGCTGGAAAATCGACCCTACTGTCAGCCATTACACTTGCAAAACCAGATATTGCTGATTACCCATTCACAACTTTAATGCCAAACCTAGGACGTCTTGAAGGTGATCCTAGTCTAGGGGCAGGTAAATTCTCATCGGAAGCAACATTAGCAGATCTTCCTGGTCTTATTGAAGGGGCACACTTAGGAAAGGTACAGTGTTATTTACATTTTGTATTTTTATCTTTCTAAATATTAGCCAAAATCGTATAATTTTGTAATTTTTCAGGGACTAGGCCGTAATTTTTTGAGGCACTTGAGGAGAACCCGAATGTTGGTCCATGTTGTTGATGCTGCTTCTGAGGATCCCGTTTATGACTACAAAACTGTTAAAGAAGTATATTTCCATCTGTATATATGTATATATATATATATATATATAGATATATAGGGGAAGGATATTATGAAAACCCACTCTTAGAGTGAAAACCGTGGAAACTCTAACTTCCCAAACTTTTTAGGGCCTGAAAATTTTAGTGCATGTAGTATACATAATTCTAAGCATTTTGAGCCAAAAAAACCAAAAAAGCGCCGAGCGGTTTTTTTTTAAAAAAAAAAATAAAGTTTTCGGGTAACACATGTTACACGAAAATTACACATGTTATTTCTGTAACATGTGTTACCCAGAAACGGTTATTTTTTTTTTAAAAAAAAAAACCGCTCGGCGCTTTTTTGGTTTTTTTGGCTCAAAATGCTTAGAATCATGTATATTACATGCCCTAAAATTTTCATAAAAAAAAAACATCGGGAAGTTAGAGTTTCCACAGTTTTCACTCTAAAATGGGTTTTCTCTATATACTTACACTATATATATATATATATATATATATATATATATATATATATATATATATATATATATATATATATTCTCCCTCAGTTTTTTTCTCTTAAATATTAGTATTAAATTTATGTTAAATTCACAGGAATTAAGAATGTACAATCCTGAATATCTTGAAAGGCCATATGTGGTGGTTTTGAATAAAATCGATATACCAGAGGTATGTCATACAAATATTAAGTATATAATTGTTTTTATTTAAGTATTCTGTTTTAGCATAAACAGTGGATTATTGCTTACAGGCTACAAATAAGCTCCCTTTCTTAGTTGAAGAAATACAAAAAATTGGAAGCGACGAATCCCCAGTTCAATCGATATCTGACCACGGGGATCCTGCAAATTTAACCTCACCTGAAGATAAAAAGATAAAAGAAATCGATGAATATCCACGACCTGCTGCTGTTGTAGGCGTTAGTGTCCTGTAATACTCTTCCCATATCTCATTTTATATTTAATTTTTACGTCTAGTCTAGAATAAACGTTTCGACCACAATTTTGTATTTATATATACCCCTAAATTTTTTCATAATATCATATTATGCATGTTTTTAGGGGATGTATGAAATTATCCCTGATTTATATTTTCTTTTTGCAGGAAACACATGAATATCAGCGAATTACTAAGGGAAATTAGGTCGGCCCTAAGAAAATGCCGGGGATCTGAAGAGGCCCTTTACCCGTAGCGAAAAAGAGCAATTGATCATGTTAGTATCCATTGTAGTATGATTGTACAAATTCAACCTTTTTTGAGAATAGAAGATCACAATTACAATGTAGCTTACAACTTGTATTACATGTGAAATAAATATGGTCATGCATTAATAGGGAGTATCTGGGACTGGTACACATGAGAAGTAAATTAGAAAGATGCCGAATGCTTAAGAAGTGTTACTGTTATGTTGAACGGTTATATTTTTAGTTGTATAAGATTATATATTTCTTCATGTTAAGTTGTAAGATTATATAATTCTTAATTTGTAAAAATGTTAAGAAATAATGTAACTGGTATGAATTGAACTGTTTAGTTGTATTTATAAAATATTAACTACACTTTTAACAATGACCTTAAAAAATATAGTGGAGTCGAAATCTGTAACATGCGTGAGCTTTCCTCAAAGCTTATGCACTCAATAAGCTATGGCTAAAAAATCCTAAGTAAATTTTTTAGAAAATTTATTTTATTTTATTACTTTGTTATTTTATTTGTTTCACTTTATTTTTTTTAACATTCAAACGGAACTTTCATTTCATCAAAAAGATTACAATCCATCGACACCGAGGCTCATTTAGTCAGAAGCTACCTGGGCCGACCCGTTACATAAGTATATCAAAACATATTATCACACACCCTCGGCCACCTCTATATATTAATCGTTATCAAAAAAAAGAAAAATCCCACCAATTCGCTTTCTCCAACCCCAAAGTCTTCGCCCGTTTGATCATCCACCAGTACGTCTCGAGCTTTATTTCTTCTACCAGTGCCGGAGTCGTCATTGAAATGTTTCTAAAAATCTTGTCATTTCTCTCGAGCCACAGTTTCCAAATTACCATAAGCGCCATCGCATAAACCACCTGTTTCTTTTTTTGTCTCACCAACGATCTCCCAGCAACCTTCAAGGATTGACGCAACCGACCGCTCGCCTTTAAATTCTGGAATCTTCAGCCATTCTGCAATACCCCACCAAGCCGCTCTGGCCCATACACAATGTGCAAAAATGTGGCCAGTCGTTTCCAATTCAAGTCCGCATCTATTGCAGAGCCCATCGCAGACTTGTATACCCCTATATGAAAGTGCTTCACCTGTCGGGACACCATTCTTTAGAACCCTCCACACGAAACAGTTGACTTTTGCCGTTGCAATCTTACTCCAAACATATCCGACCCCCTGTACCAGCCCCCCAACCTGATTGAACAGATCAAATCTGACCAATTTAACCGAAAACTCTGACTTGGATCCTGATTTCAACCAATACCAGCTATCCGGCTCAGAATTTATACAGAATAAATTTAACAGTAGCCATAATTTTGCAGCCGCTTCTTGTTCCGTGAGTGAGGACGGTAACCGACTCCAGGGAATATCCCACCATCTAAACCCATTCAATCTTTAGTAACATTCGCTCACATATGGCTTGCTTAATCTTGCAAATCGAGTACAAGGCTGGAAACTCCTCCTTCAGTCTATTATCCGAGCACCAACGATCTTCCCAAAATCTTATTGTGTTACCAATCTCGCTGTAACACTTAAACTTAGACTCCAACTCAATACCCCTTTTGACCAACTCGTTTCGAATGTTGACGATATTCGCCCACGTACCTCTGGACGACTTCTTGGACGGGAGAAACCTAGAACTACCTCTGCCCCCATGGATTGCTTTTATCACACATCGCCACAGTTGCATAGGTGCCGACTTATATCTCCACCACCATTTGACTAGCAAGGCGATATTTAGTTCCTTAATGCTACCCACTCCCAACCCCCATTTTTTCTTTGGTTTGACAAAATTGTCCTAGGCAACACATTTGATTTTGTTGTTTGACCCTGAGCCGCCCCACAAGAACCTTCTTTGCAGCCCTTCGAGTACCTTGATGATCCCAGCTGGTGCTTGAAACATAGACAAAAAATAGTTCGGTACCGCACCCAGCACCGCCTTCACCAACACAGCCCTACCTTCAAAAGATAAAAACTTTGCTTTCCAAAGAGACAGTTTTGACTGAAATTTATCAATCACAGGTCTCCAGCTATTAATTCTTTTTATGTTGTTACCCACCGGTAACCCCAAATATATAAATGGTAACGAGCCAATCTTGCATCTGAGAACTTCTGCCATACTTTCTAACTCGGTTGCACCAACATTGATCCCAAAGAGATTACTTTTATTAAGGTTAACATTCAAACCTGAAGCAATGGAGAAACATCTAAGGAGCCGGTTCAGATTCTGAATATTCTCCACGGACCATTGTCCGAGGAATATTGCATCATCTGCATACAGTAGGTGCGAAATGTTTGGTCCTTCGTTTGGCAGTTGCAAGCCTTTAAACGTCCCTGCATTCACCGCCCTTGTCATCATAACATGTAATGCTTCCATAACTATTGTAAGCAGGAAGGGGGACAACGGGTCCCCTTGCCTAAGCCCCCTTTTCAGTTGGAATTCTTTGGTCGGCGCCCCGTTGATTAATACCGTTGCCCTGCCGGTCACCAATATTCCTATTATCCAGTTCTTCCACCTAGATGGAAACCCCATATGATGCATGATATTTAGTAGAAACTTCCCTGAGACACAGTCGTATGCCTTTTCGAAATCAGCCTTAAAAAGAAGGAGTTTCTTTTTGCACCCTTTAGCCCAAGCCACCACTTCGTTTACAACAAGCGGGCCATCAAAAATATTCCTACCTTGTATAAAAGCTGATTGGACAGGAGAGATAAGTTTTGCCAGTACCTTTTTTAATCTCGCCACGAGCACCTTAGAGATAATTTTCCCGATAACCCCAATGAGTGATATCGGCCGAAAATCCGAGATAGGAGATTTATTGATAAACGAATTAATTACTATTTACATGTGTTTTCTTAATCTCTTTGAGGTTGAATGCATATAATTTTACATGTTCGATGATGCTTTAAAAACAATTTAAAACAACTTACGAGTAAAGATTTTTAAAAAGTCAAACAAACACACATCAAGAGTTAGTAAAAGGAGAATTGAAAGAAATTCAAACATAGTGGAAGTTCTTTGTTTATGTATTTCTGGAATACGAGTGTGTGACTTATTATAACGGATCCTATTGATGGTACAGAGAATGGGTACTAAGATTCGATAAAACAGTTTTGTTAAGAAACTCAATGGAAACTCAAGTCTCAATCTAAAAATAAAATGAGTTTTTGATTAAATTAAGATTATTCTTAAAAGTGTGAGTGCACGCAAAAAAACACATTAATATACCGAGGAAGGATAATGTACAAAGGAACCTTAACCTACAAAGTGTGAGATGGAACACAAGCCGTAGATTAGGGTTAATATAATGTGGTGGTACAATCGTAATATTTAAGAAAACTAAAAACGGTTTAACATATGTAGGAGTATTATCGTCCAATTGCAAAATCAAATTTCAATGTAATTCAATTTGCGTCGCCTTTTTCTCGTTAATCAATTTTATGATCGGGAAAAAATCACGTAACTGACGTACGTAATAAAAAACTACCAGATCGGAAACCATGTTCTGTTTTCGAAAACCCATGCCCTTGGAACATGCTCTGTTTTTGTAATGAAAAAACAGAGCATGATTCACTAACGAATTCGATTACAGAGCATTATGGCTATGGAACGTAAAATCAAGTAAGCATTTTATCATTGTTTGTAAATAACTTTTGATCTTACTCATTAAACAACATCTACAACCTAAAAACGTTTTAATGAATCAAATGATGAAGGAGAAAGGAGAATCATATGTGTCTGTTAGTGATTGAAAAACGCACGTTATAAATTAATAAAACGCACGTCATAAATGAATAAAAACACACCTTATAAATGATTAAAACACACGTCATAAATGAATAAAACACACGTTATAAATGAAAAACGCACGTTATAAATGAGTAAAACGCAAGTTATAAATGAATAAAACGCACATTATAAATGAATAAAAACACACGTTATAAATGAATAAAATGCACGCTATAAATGAAAAACGCACGTTATAAATTGTAAACACATCCTTTTGTGAACTGAAAAATATTTTTACATTGTATCTCCACGAAAAAGAAATTAATGTCGGTAAAACAAAGGTTGACTTTTGTCAAATTAAGATGTGTGATTCAGTAATCGTATTGTTTTGTTTTGGGAACCATGAGATCATGTAGGGGATGGTGGATTGTGCTTGGTTTTCTTTCAATGATGATTTAAAGAAAAACAGAGCATATAGTGAATTGAAGAAAAACAGAGCATGACGAAATTGCTTGTAAAACCCGTTGTTAGTTTTGAAAAAAATTTGAATTTACGTTAAAATAGGGACACAAAATCGTTGCTACAATTAGAATGTGATTAAAGACGTGGTTTAAATGTCTAAAATACCCTTGGATTGAATTAGAACGTGGTTGGGAGTTTTAACTGTCAATTACACGTAGCAACCTGATGTTGCTTCTTACCCTTTGTAGGTTAAGGTTCCTTTGTACCGAATACTTTCTCTTAATATACTAAACTAATATTATTTTGAATTTATAGAAATCATACGCCACATTAAACAATTAATCTTTAACGAAAGCCAGTTTGCCCATTTGAATTCAACAATTCGATCTCCCAAATTAGAATGCGTCACAATATTCCTTAACAATTGAAGTGAAAACATCCCCATAGTGTCATCGGCCATCTCACGAATCCACACCTTTTCCATTCCCAAACATGATTCATGCCAAAGTTCCTGATATCCTTTTTAGTTGCTATATCCAACACATGTAATTGATGAGGATATATACATGTATTTGATGTTGAATGAAATAGAGATTCAACGGATGATTTGAGTGGCGTGTAGCCACCTCCAGATCTAATTATTTCGGTAGTTCACCCGATAAATCCAATCAGATACAACTCAGATTTTGAGAACAAGAGTTTTGTATGTGATTTAAGAGTGAATTCGTGAACAAGAGAGTATGACAAAAATTGATTTCGAAATAGAGATACATTTGCTGGTAACTGTCTTTATTTTGAATACAAAATTGCATCCAAAAGACCTAATTTTCTATCTCGACCTCTGCTAGGGGCTTCCGCTCCTTGGACCCTACTCTAGGACCCCGTCAAGGGGTGTTGCCCTCTGGAACCCCATTACTTTGGGTTCCCGAACACTTAGAATTGTAAACTCAAACAAGAGTGCATTTCCGCACCTCCGAACTTGTTTGATGTGTATTACAATTCACTTTGGTCACCAAGTCAATCACAATTACGCAAAAATATCCAACATTCCTCCCCTATTTCGTGTAATCCTTGATTAACTTAAATAAAGTCACAACAAACAAACTTATGCATAAATGAAATATTGTGACGATTGAATTTCACATTAATATATTAAAGATTCCAAATATTCGAATATTAGGGTGTCATTATGGATTGAATCCCTTTTTATTTATCATGAATACATGAAGATAATATACACACACGTTTACATACTCTTATGTTCTTACTTGACACTGTTTTTAGCAACATGTGTCATATCCTTCAATTAACATATCAAAGCCAAGTCCTAGCTTCTTGAAGCGGCTAAACTTCATGCTCATATTAGTAGCTCTTTTACTCTTGCACATGCATATGCAATTTTTTAAAACAACTATTAAGAAGATAAACTTCAACATCCATTACTTGCAAGTCTGAATACATACTTTGGGATGATGCTAATAGTGTTCCAATTTTTAGATGTTAAGCTTTCCGCATTGAATTTAGGACCTAA
Source organism: Ambrosia trifida (assembly GCA_028751855.1). Taxonomy (NCBI): domain Eukaryota; kingdom Viridiplantae; phylum Streptophyta; class Magnoliopsida; order Asterales; family Asteraceae; genus Ambrosia; species Ambrosia trifida. The sequence goes on from CM054122.1 coordinate 162,440,049, forward strand.
TATCATATTAGATGGGAACTAGGTATCTTAACATGAGAAATTTCAGGTGGACTTTAATCCCATCCTTACAACCGCGTTGTGCACAAGATCTTCACTTAACCAAAACTTAACCTTTGGTTAAGTGATCGGCTAAATACACATCAAAATTCATCTACATATATCAAAGTTATCGTACATTTATCCTACACATATTGAAATTATTATACATTTACCCTACACATATAGAAATGCATCATACATCTATCCTATATCAAAATTTACCCTTCACTGCAAATTAAGTTTGCTTTGAAAAAATATATTTTGAAAATGCATTATGAGTTTCATTTATTTAACTATTTAAGAGGCTAAAATAAATTAATCCTTAATTTAACATTAAAGCATTTCTATTGGTTTAAACTTATTTTTTTTTTCTCACAAGACATTTTCTTTTCATTAGAACTCTTCACTATGCTACAATCCTAATCTTATATCTTTAGCATATTAAAGTTTATTCTAAATAAATATTTATTTAATTTAATGTTAGAGCTTAGTTATTATTTCTCTAAAAAAATATAAAATTAACATTACAGGAATATAGATAGATTTATATCTATATAAATTAATAATGTACAACACCGATTTGATATGTCGAAACCCTTTTGTCATTATCATTGCTCGTTGTACATGACCCTTTAAGACCAAACCTCATTGAAGTATTGTCGTATGTTACTTGGTCATCTTGTACCAACGTGAACTTGATGAAAACATGAAGAATATCTTCCGGTTAAAAGAGTTGCTATAATATGTTATCTTGAAATCACATTTCGAATGAAGACTTGCCTAAAAGTTAATAATACGTTGTGTAACATATGATTGCCCGCACATACCGTACATAGGTTTGCATAACCTTACACCTGGACATTTTTTTCTACGACGGTCATCCTTTGGCATTGGTAAAATCATGGTAGCATATTGTACATCGGGTCAACATATGGTAGGCTAGTGTAATACATCTTTTGGTTTTTGGATAGATTGGGTTTAATAAATTATGCTTAGATTATGTAGGCTCACAATGCTAATATTGTTGTATTAGGCCATGGGGTGTACGTTAACATATGTGGCATTAAAGGTGACGTGACATGTTAACCGGCGTTGTACATCACTCCCTCCTCGTGTTAAGGGGCATTAAGAAGGTTATTTGTTAACATGTTACGGGATGTTAAGAGAGTGTATTAATTTTCTTTCCCTTTTTAAACCAAAAACCATATAAAAGGTATAGCTATGTGAAGTTAAACCATGTCCTTAGGATGAAATGAAGTGAAATGGGGAAAAGTAAGTGATGTGACATCTAGATGGAGTTAAGGAGGATTAAAGTATACCTCATGGCCTTATTTTATATGTGGTTTTAGTTAACTCTATTTCTTTTGCGCTTCTAGTGGATTAAGTGAAACATCTTAAGGTAAAATTCGTACGTCATAAATGACGGGTCCACCATGCTATTATACTAGTCAAACATGGTAGCGAGTTTTTTGCTTTTTACAGCTGTCAAAGATGATAATAACTCCGTTACAAATATTTTTCTTTAGTTTGTTAACAAATTCCTAAATTTATGATATCTTTAATTCATAAATGGGTATCTATATCTATCTATATCTATACTACTATATAATGCATTCTGGACGGCTAAAATGGTCATTTCACATTTATCTTTATCGGTAAATTAGTAATTTGATTCAATTATTAAGACACATTTAAAACAACAATTAAATTTTTATCAACACTACAATAAATAATAACACAATTGTCACTTTTGTTAAATTTTTATAATACTACATATATAGTTAATTATATGATTTTTTTATTTATTTTTGAAACTAAATATATGGATTTTTAAGTGAACATGGATTGTCATATTATTCATCTGAAATGAAAGAATATGTGAAACATCGAATGTGGAAGTCAAATTACACTACTGCATTCAAGTTGACTTTACCAATATACCCCTAAAAAGGTCCCAAATAGTGATCTTTAATTCCAAGTCCACTATCTTCATGTAATTTTCTTAGTCATGATATTATCGTTAGAAAGGACACAAAGTAATAATAATTGAAGGAAAGCCAAGAAGGAAGAATAAGTATTTTCGTTCTTGTTTTGTTTTTTTTCCAAGCCAAGAAAGGGAAAAGTGGTCAACAAGATTAATTTCTTATTATTATTGTTTTTATTATTTTGTTCGATTAAAAAAAAGTGATAGTTCTTGTTTGCTTAACCTTAGAACGGTTAGGTAGTCAGTTGTATGAAGCTATATAATTAATATGTACTCCGTAGTATTTTTTGAATTTAAAATTCATGTATATCCGAGCAACATATTAAAGTGTGAATCAATAAATTCCGACGATTATCCAATTTTCATTTATAACTGTAAAAAAAGAAACAATGATAAAAATATGTTATTACTTGTATCGTATGCGTTTGAATGTGTGTTTTGTGTGTGTAAGTTTTAATGGTGGAATGTTTGTATGAGTGCTACTGTGTGAGTGTGTTTGATTGTGTGTATGTGATAAAAATATCAAAATCTTGCAACGTGAAGTTACTATGGTAAAAATGAAGCTGTTATATCAAAAAATAAATTATTTGTAAATTTATTAAAGAGTTTTATGTGAGACAGTTTTAAACATATATTTTTTCATTAAATTTTAAATATGTTCCAGGCAACTGACAGGTTTGTTGTAATAATAATAGTAGTAGTAATAGTAATAATAATAATATATATCATCACTATATAACTATATCCCCTATGGTTATCTCTTTTTGCCAATAAAATAAGTCTTAAAGCTACATATACAAGTCTTAAAGCTAAACATATCAATTATACATATATATATATACTAACTATTTAATGGCTATGTGTAATAACCAAGGTTGCAAAAGTCGCTAGGCGCTATGCGGGCGGTGAGGTTCAGCCTAGGGACTAGTCGGCACTAGGCGAAAATTAGGCGGAATTAAGCGTTTTGGTATTTTTATACGTATTATATATATATATATATATACACACACACACAAATTTAGGTGTTTTTTGAAAATATGTTAAGATATATACACATAATACTTAGAAATACTTAGATATATACACATAATACTAAAAAATACTTAGAAATTTAATAAAAAAAATTAAAAAAATAAAAAAAATCACCGCCTAGGCCCGCCTAATGGCCAAAACGCCTAGATTTCCGACTAGGGCCTAATTCCGATTTTTACCTCCGCCTAGGCCGATTTTTGCAACATTGGTAATAACCATAAATTTTCATTTGATAAAATTAATAAGTTAGTTTTCATTTCATGTATATAAAATATCTTGATTATATCAAAATTATTTCACACATATAGCCATGAGTGACTTGCGTGACCATGCAATCGCATATCAAATTTTATACGCGTATTCCATTTCACGTCCAAGAAACATATGTATTCGGGTATTTATAAATTTACCCTCGCATCTCTTTTACATTGTATCGAACATAACTTTAATATAGGTACATACGCAGATAATAGTCATGGATTCCACAAAATTTTGTGTATCTTAGTAAGGGCCTTCATACAAGATATACCATCCTTTAGAGCATTCACAGCCCGTTTCCCATCCTCAACCATATAATTTAAGAAAAAATCATAGTTTTCTAAATCTGTCTTTCACTTTTTTAAATTCTCTCACATCCCATTCCTCATTCATATCCTCTATAAGTTTTTTTTTATTATTAATTTCTTTTTTTACAACCAACATCAAACCACTCCACCTTACATTTGTATTATTTTATTATTATTAAATAATATGAGGGAAGTATGAAAGACCCCATATATGGGGGCTCAACATAGGTTTTTTCTAAATTTTAGAAATGGGGTATGGGGAAAGGGGTTGGGATGGAATGAGTTTTTATGGGATTTTCTTAAATTTTAAGAATGGGGGAGAGAATGGGGGATGGGTTGTGAATGCTCTTAGACTGAACGGAGTGGGGGGCGGGAAAGGGGCGGGAAAGGCTTTCAAGGGCGGGAACACCGCCGCCGGTAGGGGCGGGAGTCTGGCGTGGGGGGTGGGGCGGGGGTGGCTTCACCTGCGTGGGGGGATTGTGTGGGACACGTGGCATGCTTTTATTGGTCAGTTTTTTTTTTTTAAACTTTAACACAATATAATATTATTTCCTTCCCCCCCTCTTCCTCTCCTTCCACTCCCCATAATTATTTTCCCCCCCTCAAGGGTCCCACAAGTGCCACATGGCACTTCATCCCCCTCTTTCCCCCCATCACTCCTTATAGTCTTAGCCGGTTTTGTTATACATTTTTTTTTGAACACAAAATAAATAAATAAGATTAAAAAGTGAATTTTTATTAAAACAAAATACGAAAATTACATCACAATAGAATGTAGACGGACAACAAGCTGTGCCGCCACCCCTTTCTGAATTGCGAACCCTAGTCTACCAAAAACAAATCCTTGCCCCCCTATAGATGAACTATTGCTGTGGACGACCCGTTGAACCCTAGTCAAGAAACGAATAGCTTCTGGCGCTAGGAAGCCAAAGGTATCAAATATTCTTTTATTGTCGTACGAAAATGAAATTCTTAGTATTCATGTTCTTAGTGAGCATGTAAAACTTGTCCTCCTTAATAAAGGGTCATGGCATGTAGGTAACGGGTATACTTACTTCTTTTACGACCTGGATTAGACATTAAAACTCAATATACCGAGTAAAAATAATACATGCGTGAAATAGTTATTTTTTTTTAAAAGGTAAACTTCATTCAAACACCGCAAAAACTCACTCTCCAAGGCGGAGAATGAGCCGCACCAAACCAATTACACCATCTCAAAATTACACCATGCCTTCCAATCTATACAACTATGTTTATATCGATTCCTAAACCATAAAAAGCTAATAGCTTTGATGTCCAAAGCCACCTTCAGTTCCGATTGTACTTTCCTAGAAAAGATCCGGTTGTTCCTCGAACGCCATATGCTCCACATCGTGATGAAACTAACTCCTTGAAATGCGGCCTTCTTAATCCCTGAAAGTCACACCGTTTTATGGAGTTCAACAATATCCCAAATTGAGAAAACAAAAATATTAGGAATACGGCACCATGACGAAATCGCGGCCCAAACACGAGAGGCGAATAAGCACCCCGAAAATAAATGTTCTCCCGTCTCCAAAACACTATCGCAGAACACACACTCTTTTTTTAGGCACATGGATATTCCTCTTCTCTAATGCATCCGAAGTAGCTATCCTACCCAGCTCTGCACGCCAAACAAAAATATTGACCTTGGAAGGAATCCACTTGCACCATTTTACTACAAAAGCCCGTCTCTATATTTCGTTTTGAATCCGCCTTTTAGTAGCCTTAACACTAAAAACACCCTCTTTATCAATCGAACAAACCCATTCGTCCTGTTTATGAGCAAGTCGTCCTGTTTCTGAGCAAGTCGCTGACTACCCAATAAATGTAAACAACCAGCCTTCTCGGCCATAATATTGTCAGATTGAGCGAGACCCACTTGTAACCAAAACCGACCTTGCTGTTGCATATCTTGCCATCTATCCGCGGCCTTTATCATTTTGTGTTTTTCAAGATTGAATAAGCGAGGAAACCTCTCTTTAAGCGGAACATCCCCGACCCATTTATCCAACCAAAAACTAATATTATTTCCATCCCCCAACCTCCCGCGAAGATGATCAACTATGCATTTTCCATCCACCTTAACCAAGGTTAACAATATTCGTCCACACCCTGGTTAAACGACAGTTAACCGGTATAATCTTTTGCCTCCTACTCGGCCCGTAGATAGCATTAATAATGATTCGCCATAACAAAGTTGGTTCAATTTTGTACCTCCATATCCACTTCAAAATCAAAGCACTATTAGTAATACCCAATCTACTCAATCCTAACCCACCAAATTCTTTGGAGCACGTCACTTTGTCCTAACCAGCCCAATGAAGCGTCCGTCTATCCTCATTCCCTCCCCAAAGAAATTTCCTAATCATGGCTTCCAACTAGTTTATCACTTTCATCGGAGCTTTAACAATTGAGAAGTAAGTAGGTAAACTTTCTAACACGGATTTGATAAGAGTCACCCTACCACCAATAGATAAGACTCTCGATTTCCATTTTGAAAGTCTATTACGGACTACCTCCTTTACCGGGTCCCAATTCGAAATTCTATTCATATTAGCTCCCACCTTCACCCCAAGATAAACAAACGGGATAACCCCAGGTTTGCAATTAAAATGGGTCGCTTGGTCGTTCACCACCTCTTGCTCCACTCCACAACCGAAAACACTAGATTTATGAACATAAATCTTTAGACCCGAGCAAATATTAAATAATCTCAAAATCCTCATCACCTTTTTAAGATTATCTTCATGCCACTCCCCCAAGATCATAGCATTGTCCGCATATAACAAATTTGATATTCTCGGCCCACCATTAGGAAGACTAACCCCCTCAACGAAACCGAGTTGATTAGCTCTAATGAACAAACTTGAAAGCCCTTCCATGACCAAGACGAATAAAAATGGTGAAAGAGGATCTCCTTTCCGAATACCTTTATAGCATTGAAACTGAAATGTAGGAGAACCATTCACCAAAACTGAGGAACGAGCCGAAGACAAAATACCAAAAATCCACAAACACCACCTCTCCGGAAAACCCATTTGTCTCATAATATCCATTAAAAACTCCCAATGGACATTATCATAAGCCTCTTCAAAAATCAATTTTGAAAAGAAAAAACCTTTTATTCGACACACGAGCCCAGGAAACTATTTCATTAATAATGAGGGGACCGTCAAGGATATATCTTCCACTAATAAACGCCGACTGAGTAACATAAATCAAATTATTCATTACCATCCTTATCCCGTTCGCCAATAATTTAGAAATTACCTTACTAATCACTCCAATTAAAGTGATTGGCCGGTAATCTCCTAAACCCGTAGGATCTTTAATCTTTGGAATTAATGTAATAAAAGAAGAGCTGACACCTTTGCTTATCGTACCATGATTCCAAAAATCATCGACAACCTCCATAAAATTGCGAGCCAGCAAGTTCCAGAATTTCTTGATAAATTTGAAATTAAATCCGTCTGAACCTGGCGCCTTATCCTCACCATAAGAGAACACAACTCCCTTAACCTCTTCCAAAGAAAACCGGCCAACTAAAAAATTGGCATTAGAATCCGAAAGCTGTTTCAAATTATTACATACCAATCTTGGCCGCACCTTCATTCCTTCCTTAAACTTGTCCCTAAAGAAGCCGAATACTAGTTTTTTTAACCTGAGAAGGAACCGTGACCCAAACCCCTTCGTGTGAGAGACCCGGAATCGAATTAGCAAGTCTTCTTTTATTGATGCACCCATGAAAAAACCTCGTATTAGCATCCCCGAATTTTGCCCAATTATTTCTCGCCTTTTGTTTTAAATCATAAAAATTGTATTCATCAATTTCCAACAATCGGTGTTTAATCTCTTGCAAAACCCAAACCTCTTCTTCCAACAAATGAGGATCCGCCATGATATTATCCAACTCGCTCATCTTAGTCGTAAGGCCCAAATACTCCTCGTTTCCACCTTCATACGCTCAGTTCTCCATTTATTAATACTGTTTCGAAAACACTTGAACTTAAGCATGAGCTTAATATCCGGAGGACCCGAGCAAATAAACTCCTCACTAGCCTTCTTAATAATCTCCTCAAAATCATTTCTATCCAACCACGAATTAAAAAAGCGAAAAGGCTTAGGGCCGAAATTCCTGGACTCCGTCTTCAAAATAAGCGGGCAATGATCAGAATGGAGTCTAGGTAGAGCCCTATACTCCGCACCTGACCATTTATTCAACAAGGACCAATCAACTAGAATCCGATCAATTCTACTCATCTTATTACCCGAGAAGAAAGTAAAGCGATTACCTTTGAGATTAAATTCATGAAGCTCAGCTTCCTCCACGAATTCATTAAAGTCTCTAGAAGTCGAAGCATCAAAACCGAATTACTTCTATCTTCAACCGAACAAACCACATTGAAGTCGCCTGCCATAACCACATAACTTGTAGTCGACTCAACACTTGAAGAAGATCCGCCCATAACTCCCTTTTCTCAACCACCCCTTGAGGCCCGTACACATTAATCATATTAACATAAGCACCACTTCCCTTAATCTCTCCCGAAACACATAAGAAGTTTCCTTTTTTTTTTTTTTTTATCACATTAACCAATTTGAAAAAAAACTGGAATCCCATATGGTTAACATACCACCCGATCGACCAATGGCTTCCACAAAATCATATTCAAACTCTCCTCTACCCCAAAACCCGGCGATATCCACATTTTCCAAGGAGGAATGTTGAGTTTCTTGTAACAAAACGAAAGACGCCTCCTGCTCCAACCTCAACTCTCTAACCCATTTCAGTTTCCCTTTAACCCCTAGACCTCTGATATTAAGTGACAAAATATTCATTGTAAAACTTCTTGAAAACCTTCGTTACCCACAATCTGTTGCAAATCTTCATCAAAATTGTTCAAGTTTGAAACGCCCAAATCTTCACCCAACTCAATAGTGGCCCTTACTTCCTATTGTAGCAGATTCAAAGCCACTGCATCGTGATCCAAGTTTTGTAGCCCCACTGTATCATTCATTTCCACATTAGCACTACCTTCATCACAAATATCATGCACCATATCACCACAGCCTACTGAAGATCGCCCAATAATAAGATCCGGAGTGACATACCCATTCTGAGAACCATCCACACCTGTACTTACCTCAACGGAAGTCGAATCATCTTGAATACCGATTACCTCATTTAAATCAAACGGATCATTCTTCCTCGGTCTCTTCTTCTCCCTCGCGTTGGCTTGCAGTGATTTAGATTGTTTCCTTTGCCTAGACTTAATTCTTTTGAACTTTTTCAATCCTTCTTTCTCCCTATTTGTAAACGAAAAAGCAAAAAATTACCATGGGTATCCTTCGCAGATTGACCAACACACGGCCCCTCTCCCACAGGCTCCTCGGACTTATCTAAAGAACATGATCCCTCCTCTACCCCAACGTGGTCCTCTACCTGGTCCTGCAGATGCACCACGACAACATCATGGTTATCCCAAGCCTCTACACTTTCAGTTGCTTTACTATCATTGATCGCATTCTCCTCTACATGTAGTGTATCCTTCATACAAATTTCCTCAATAATACCCGCATTCAAAACCTCCATATCGGATTCAACTTCATCGTCTTCATCTTGTTACAAACAATCAGGGACCCAATCATCTTAATCTTCTTCTATCCAAACCTACAAGAGTTTATTTTGCCACCTTAATATCGCCGATTCCTTAAAGAGACACCCCGTTTTGCACAAAATCCCCACTAACGCAACCGAAAGATCAGATTCATCCTCTGAAAACACCGCCGATTGAACTACTTGCCCAAACCTACTACCAATAGCGTTATAAACCGGGATCATAGCCAAATTCAATGGTACCCCGTGAATCTTCACCTAAGCGATACGTTCAAACGGGAGGTTTTGTCCTTTCCACAATTCAATTTTATGGAACCAAGCATCCCATGCATCCTTGATCTTCAAAAAACCATCAGCTTCTTCGAAACTATCGAACTTCAACAAAACAAAGAAGCTGCCTAAATATTTTATTTCGACCATCTTGTAACCAATCGAACTTAAATTCTTCCTCAATGCCACAAGATCTGAGAACTCCTTCACCCTAGCAACTACAACCATATCAAACCAATCCTTAAAAGCACACACATTCAGGGGAACATCTATAACCTGCAATGTCTTCATCGGCTCCGAATTCATCAATTTTTCTTTAAAATTAAGGATATAACTCCTACTACCTGCTGCATTACTCGAACCCTCTCCCGTCTCCTGAATCAGCTCACTCCTCTTATCTTCTGTTTTCCCCTCAGATCTTTGTCCATCCTCATGATCTTGCGTCTTCTTACCCACATACTTGCCATCCACAAATTTCGCAGCACTTACAAATAACTTATATTCATCTATCTTAAGATTCTGCATAGATATCTCCAAATCCTGTACGTTACGAACATCCAAAAAATTGACAAAAGTGAAACGCTGTCCAATTTGTCAAGTTTTCCGGCGATATACACTTTCTCAATCCTATCGAAACCACCCAAGAAATCCTATATATCAGCCCATGAACACTTGTCGGGGATATTAGAGACAAAGAATTTTGTCACGGTAGCCTTTTGATCCTTATGAACGTTGTTGTTACCCCTTGAACGAATCGGGACTTGTTGCCAATACTCACGAGACGGCTGGCCGCCGCGTTTCCTCATCCTACTTCTTCGGAGCACACCTAGGGATTTTTTTTTTGATATTTTGTGTTGGCTATTTAAAGTTTAGAAAACCACCAACAAAATTAGTACGTTAAATAGTTGTTACATACCCATATTTTGTGGGGATATGTTAATGATAGTGGACTGTTGTGATTCATGATGTTTCGTGATGTTTTCGGATGTTTTTGAAGCGTTTTGGGGAAAAACATACTGCCAGGGTCGAACCTGGGCACCTTCGACCGGTCGTGGGGTCAAAGGTGGAACCCAGGGTCGAACCTAGACTTCAGATTGGTCGAACGTGACTCATATACGTTGAACGTGGCTCAAATGGGTCGAACGTGGCTCAAATGGGTCGAACGTGGCAAGAAAGGGCGAAGGTGGAACTTATGAATCCTGGTTCGACCCTAGACAACTTAAAAATGAGATTTTTGATGCAAACTAAGTGTTTTATGCTTGAAACTTATGTGTTAACCTTATGTGCATGACTAACTGATGTAATGGGTCACAGACGGGATGTCAGGTCTGTCTGGTATGTCCGGGTAACATTTAAACGCACTTTTTAACACACGCAGTCAAGATCTGGACAATCGGGGACTAGTTAGCCTTCGGGTTAGTAGTCATCACACTTATGTAAACTCATTACTAGGTTGTCATTAGTCGGGAGTATCATACACGGGTCGATCTCTAGTATCAAGAAGACGCACTCTAAGGTGAGTTTCACGGCCCCACTCTTTTACTGGTTTTACATTTTCGAGGGAGAAAACATGCTGTATTCTTCAAACGTGTGTCAACTATGTTTTCATAAAAGGCGTGTCAACTATGTTTTCATGAAAGGTGTGTCAACGATGTTTTGGTATTCACGAATTCATTGGGTTTTGGAGTATTCATTATGTTTTCGAGTATTCATTATATTACTATGCGATCTTTTGAAGTCCCGGGGAGAACCATGAATGTGCGGGGATGCACAACGGGGGAAATGTGGATAGATCTATTTGGGCTTGACCGGCCCCACTCGTCGACTAGAGGTCGGACGGGTGCATGTTGTCTCTTAGGTATTCAGTATTCTATATGCAGTATTCAGTATTCAGTATTCATTCGGGCGCGTATTCAGTATTCACAGTATTCAAGTCCAGTAATGGTTTTTCAATCGCAGTAGTAACAGGTATTCATATGTTTTGCATGCATGTGGTCTGGATTGACCATGGGTATTCATTTGGGAGTCAGTATTCATTGGAGTCGGTATTCATTAAAAACATGTGAACTCACCGGCATTATTTGCTGACGTTTTTAGCATGTTTGTCTCAGGTCGCTAAGGTAGCAGCTATCGTTAGGCGCACGGAGTCTCACGGCGTCTAGGAATCATAAGTGTTTTTGGTAAACATTTCAGACTTTGAGTTTTACTTTTGAGTTGTAATAATTTGTTATGCTTCCGCTGTTATAGAACGGTTTTGAAACTTAATGGGGAATTTACGTTGTTTTCATAGCATATAGTTGTCGTTTATTGTGACCGTTGACTTGGATCCTGGTGTGTCACGCGCCTCGCGGTAAAACCCTGCACGTGGAAATTTGAGGGTGTGACAAAAACCACCAATAATAGCCTATCTTTCTTCATTGGAGTTGTATTCGAGTTATGCGTCCGGTTGTTATAAGATGTTTTTTGGGGGTTTCGGAGGAATGTTGTTGCTGAGTATTGGTTGGGTTCGGATCTGAAACGCGCACCACCACCATCTTCGCAACAACCACCAAAACTACTAGTTGTTCCTTTTCGAAGTTATTATGAGTTACATTTAACAAAGGAACCAAGTCAAAGACCTATATTTTGTCAATTAATACTTAACAATGAAAATTACAAATTGAATCTTGAATTGGGGAATGGATGAAGGATGTTGGTGCTGCTGCTGTTTGTGGTGGTGGTGGTGGGATTCCAGTGGTGGTTTCTTTGTGTTGTCGGTGGTGGTAGGTGTGTGATACATGTAGGGTGGTTGTTTGAAGTCGGCGATAGTGGTGGTTGTTTGGGTTGGCGACAATGGTGGTTGCAATGGTGGTGGTTCTTTTATGGCAGATGATGTAGGTTAATAGTTATAAAGGTGGGGATGTGTGAGGGTGTAGTAAAATGACATAGTTGTCCTCATGTGGGGTCCACATGACCAAACTTAACCAAAAAAACTAATTAGGTTAAGCCTAAAGGACGAAAGCTGCAAGATTTTACAACATAAAGGACGATTCTCATCAAATTTGAAGTTAAAGGACAACCACAAAAATGCTGTAAACATAAAGGACGATTTCTATAATTTTTCCTTATTTATATATGACAATATATTAACTCTTTTATGATGTGGTCTGTCTTATCATAATATAAAACCAATGCAAGTGAAAAATATATTCTTTAAGGCTGTGGATCAACATTGGCACTCCTCTCTTTAACATCCATGGTGTGGGTTGTTTACTAACAATGCCCCCTCTTCACATCTTTGGCGCCCCTAATTTGCTTGTTGACGACACCCAACACGTCCCTCTATGACGTTAGTGGGATGGTGTTGGGGCAATGCTTGTTCTGCTATGAGCATGGGCCCACACCCCAAATTAATCAGATAACAAAAGCATGAATTGAGCGGAAAATAAATTATGTCTAACATTTTGCAAAACATAATGAATAGTGAAGGTTGGCCAATGAGGGCCTGCCACATGGCAACTTCTCTTTTCCTTTGTTTATTTTCCAGTTTGATCTTTTATACTAACACTAGTACAAACTTGTTCAAAAGGCGCGGTCAAGGTAAGTCAAAAGACTGGGTAAAGCTAAACCGCGTCTTTAGACACTTTATATTAGTTTTTGAACTTTGGGTTATTGGATTTTAACACCCTGAACTATTGGTTATTGGCCGGCGACACACTGAACTACAAAATTTATCACCACCACACTGTACTTTCAACTTATTGGCCTATGTCACCGTCGGACTAACCATAGTTAGTTTTTTTTTGCTGACGGGGCCATTTTTGTTGATTGGCATGGTGATGTGTTAATTTTGTCCTACATGGCTTGCACAATCATCATATAAAAAAAAGTATTTATACACTTACACAATCATCTTAAATAGTTCACCACCACCATCTCTACCAACCGCTACTCACCACCACCATCTCTACAAACCGCCGCTCACCACCACCACCGCCACCTCTACCAACCGCCGCTCACCACCACCTCTTTCTTTGTCAAAGGCCAACAACACACAATGCAAGCTCTTCATCTTCAAGCTTCATCATAACCCACAAACATACTTCCCTTCTCACCAAATCCTTCGCTTTATACAACTGCAACCCAACTCCAAATGCTTACCACCTCCTCATCAAAACCTTAATAAAATCCTCACAATCTCACCAAATCACTTTAGTCCTCCACCACTTTGAAAAACACGAGCAATTCGAAACACCTAAGTCGAATTTAATCGAGTTTTACGGACACAAAAACTAGTTTTAGGAAGCAATTGAACTGTTCTTTAAAACACCTGATTTTAGGTGCACCCCTAGTGTGGATTCGCTCAATTGTTTGCTTTCAGTTCCGTGTCGATGAAAAGAGGGACTTGAAATCGTGCCGCAAATGTTTTTAAAGAGTCGGTTGATCAATATTCGTCTTGAAGAATCTCCATTTGTTGTTTTAATTAAAGCTCTATGTAAGTTTAACAAACCGGTTAATGTGATCGGTTTGTTGCGTCATATGGCTGATCATGATATCGACATTAATGATCGAAGTTTTTCGTTGATACTTAATACATTGTGTGAGCAAAACAATTTGGAATGTAGTGAGGTTATGGATTGGATTGAAGAAATGAAGAGATTAGGGTTTTGTCTTGATAGAATAGATTGGGAGAATTTGTAATGAGGTTTTGTCTTGATGGTGGTTGTGGTGTTGAGAGAGAGAAAGGGGTAGGGTATTTATAAAAATCTGATTTTTTAAAATAATATTTTTTTAACACATCACCATGTCACGTCATCAAAATGGACACGTCAGCAAAAAACCTAACCATGGTTAGTCTAAGGGTGACACATGACAAGAAGTTGAAAGTACAGTGTGGTGGTGATTAATTTTGTAGTTCAGTTTGTCAGCGATCAATAATCAATAATTCAGGGTGTTAAAATCCAATAACCCTTGAACTTTTTGTATTAGTTTTTCAGTTTAAGTCGCAGTTCTTTAATTTAAAGGCGCAGGTACATAGTGGAACCGTGACTTTCGATTATTAACCGCGTCTTCAGCTTTATTAATCATAAAACCCTAGAAATACAGCCAAAGCCTAATCTTCCAACCAACCTTCAGCTCCCAATCTTCTAACATACGATCATCACCCAATCCTCTTCTACATTCAATTCACTGTCATTAATAACCTCTAAGATGTTCGAAGTTTTATTAACACTCATAGCCGCTCCCCATTACCCGCCATTCCTCCGACGACATAGATTTAAACACACGGTTAGGGCAAGGTTAATTTCTTTCTAAACCATTAATTTGGTTCCTTCTCTCCTAGATCTAACAATGAAAAGCTCGAACATCACCAGATCTGATTCCTTCTTCCCCAGATTTAACACGGGCAGGAGCTCGAACATCGAGCTGAAGAAATTTGGAACCAAGCTGTAAGTTTATTATTAGTTAATGTATGCCCTGGAATTGTTTTTGTTTAATTTGTTCTTCCCCGATCTGTAAGCGACTTTGAATGTATGTATGTAAGTAAGCTTTCAATGTATATGGACAGTGGTGCTTGTTTAATAGGCTCCAGCGGCGTCTCGCCGGAGCATTAATTTTTTTTTTCAGCATGTTATCTGAAGACGCATTTACTATTATGAAGACACAGTTAACCCTCCGCGTCTAATACTTGATGCACCTAAAGACGCGGTTAGAAACCGCGTCTAAAGGCCCAAATCACCACGACTAAAATTAGATTTATGTACTAGTGTAAATTAAATACAAATGGATGAAGATTTCCAACAAAATATTTTCTAGACATGAGCTCGAATCCTGCTAAAACATAGCCCGGTAGACTAAAGGAGTCGACTCTATTTTAGCTTGCATAGATAAAGAGGGGCAACCAGTCAAATAATCACACGTGTAAAATGTCGTGTCATTTAGCACATATGCTAAAATAGAGTCGTCAGTTTACACATGTATGAATTTGATTAGATATTTTGGCCAATTCTGTAATTTTGTCTACTTTTTAAGGAAATCGGATTTAAATACTCCAAACTATTACTCGTTGGCCGATATCACTCCCAAAATTTTAGATATCTGAAATTTGGGATTCGGATAATCCAACGGATATCCAATCTTAAAAAAAAAAGAAAAAAATCATCTTCTACTTATATCAAAACCAAACCTGCTTAATCCAACTAGATCTATAATCAAGAATCTAGCAAAAACTATAACAATAAAATCTCTAAACAACTAGATAACAATAAAATCTGTTAGTATAATTAAGATCTGTACATGCGAAATATGCACACACGAATCAACAAGTTTGAACCATATCAAATTAAACAACATAGCAGAAAAAAAATCAGAGAAAGGATAGTCAGTGGAGGAACAAAGTAACAGAAATAAAAACTTACGAGTGGCTGGTGGTTGTGGGCAGGGTGTTTGGAGATGGTAGAGTAGGCAATAGGATAGTCGAGGGCACGGTGGCTGGTAGTCGTTGTGAGAGAAGGCTGGGTGGCTGGTGTTCATGGTAGAGATAGCGGGAGAAGGTGGAATGAATTGGAGATAGAGTGTGGCTGATGAAGTATCTTGGAGAAGGAGACATTTGTTTAGGGTTATGATTGGACTGGACGGTGTGTATTTGTATAATATAATGTGTATGTGTGTGTGAGAATATATATATATATATATATATATATATTTATGTTTCGGATTCGGATATCTGAAAACTTTTAAAATTCACATATGAATCCGAAATTTCGGATACAAGTTATCGGATATTTCGGATTCAAATTCGGATTCAGAATTTTTTAAACACCCCTACTTTGAATGAATCTCGAAATCTTTATTTATAACGTCTCTTTATTTATAATGTCTTGTATAACCACCCTAATCTTATATCTTTTCCCCAAGTTATCCTTAAAAAAATAAACGTTTATACTAAATAAACATTATCCTATATATTAATTTTAGAGTGCTGATGAATAGTGTAGCTTTATGGTTTTTAACGTATTTAGGCTTAATGGTTTGTCTCTGTTGAAACAAAAAGCTTCTTGGCACAGTTGGCCTAGGTGTTGGGTTGTTAATGCGGGGGCTCATGTTCAAGTCTCCTTAACAACATTTTTTTTATTTATATAAAAAAGGAAGACAACATCTGGGATGATATATATATTTTACCTGAAGGATAGGGGTGTTTCTTCGCAAGGAGTCGACATCCAACCACTTTTTTCTACCTTGCGGTCACCATTGCTTCTTCCATCGTATGAATATAAAAAAAATGTTACATCTTTGATTTATTGAGTCAAAGTAGATTAGCAAACAAATTCCCATGAATCCAATCTAATGAATTCTTATTCTTGATTTTGGTTATTTGAGCATTGTGCAACAAAAGATAAAGATGAAAAAACCCCAGCGCTTCTACATGTGTTTAAGTATACAAATGGTTATGTTCTTCAGGCGTGTAGACGACTTGCTTGGGTTCTTTCTTTTAAATTATATATGCCGCTTTGATTATTATGAGCTGTGATTCTTAATTTGATGAAACCTGAATCCAGGTGCTAGAAACGTCTTGAATCTTTTCTTTTTGTTCTATTGATTTGTCAATTTTTTAACGTTCACTGATCTGAATGTTAAGGCAATTTATTGAGATCTTTTATTTGTTGGGAAAATTTATAACATCCATACCTTCTATCTATCTATATAATAAATGAATACATCTCGGGTCGAATAGAGACCTTAGAGAGGGCCTCTAGGATCCAGATTTGTATATGGAGCTCTATCTACTTACCTATAAAAGCCTTTTTTTCCCCTTCATTCTACATCAATCTTCATTCTTCCTTTAGAAGTCTTCAACTTTCATTCTCCATTCTTCCATCCGATTAATTTCAAGGTAATATTGCATCATTTTTTCTCAATCTTCAATTTTTCTTTTGATTTTCATCTTGGTTTCAAAGATTCTACTCCTGAATATTCTGATCATAAGGATCAGAAAGAAACAACCAATGTTCTTTATTTTGTTTTCAAAACTATGTATCTGTCGTTATACTTACAATGTGTCCGAATCAAACAATCTTCAGTTTATGTTCATAAACTTCAAACAATCAAACAATCTTCAGTTTTTTTGTTATATAGATAAATTCTTGGTATATTCATTCTTAAAGATTTCGTTATTCATTCTTATATGGTAGATATTATCGATTCCTGGTATATTAATTTTTGAAAACATTTTTGATTTCGATTCATTGTTTTATGTTCAAACAATCAAACAATCTTCTGTTTTTTTTATATAGATAGATTCTTGGTATATTCATTCTTAAAGATTTCGTTATTCATTCTTATAGGTAGATATTATCGATTCCTGGTATATTAATTTTTGAAAACATTTCTGATTTCGATTCATGGTGTATGCAGATATCATCGATTGTAGTATAATTGTTTTTGTCTTCATTCTTATTCAAATCCGTGATTCATTCTTATATGTAGATATCATCGATTATGGTAACTTTGTTTTTGTCTTCAATTTTTTTTAATAATATATGTTTCTCTATCTATTACACCATAGGATTTGATCTGAACACGCAAAGACTATTATGTCTTATCATAATGGTTCTAAGCTCTTCAAGATACTGCATGACCCTTCGGCAACAGTTTTGGTATTTTTGTTATTTTGCATTTGTACAATTATTTATTTTCCAGGTGCTACCTCATTCCTTTGTTGCTAATCAGTTTCCCGATGTTACTAAGATTGCACAAAAAAAGTCATTGATTTTCAAGTTTGATATAGCCTTCGTCAATGTTTTAAATTTAAGTTATTTTAATTTTTGTATTGTGAATTTATGTTTAATGTTAATTAAAAAACTTTGATATTTTTTGAAATTTTGATTAATTTCATTAAATTTTTTTTGACCAAATTTATTGTCATTAATTTAGAATTAATGTTATTTATTTACAATAATAAGTGTTGACTGATGTTAATTTTATTTAATCTAGAATTTGAATATTAATCATTGTTATTTATTTAGATTAATTTATTTCTTGACCGGACTTAATGACATTTATTCTTTTAACAATTTACCGAATTTAGATTAGCATCTTCATAATTGTTATTTAATGTTATTTTGACTGAATACATAATGTTCAGTAAAAAATGTTTATTTTTCCTACTAAATTAAAACTTGAAAGTCAACATATTGATTGTTCCTACAAAATTAAAAGTTTTGTTATTTTTGTTATTTTGCATTTGTACAATTATTTATTTTCCAGGTGCTACCTCATTCCTTTGTTGCTAATCAGTTTCCCGATGTTACTAAGATTTCACAACAAGAAGTCATTGATTTTCAAGTTTGATATAGCCTTCGTTAATGTTTTTAATATAAGTTATTTTAATTTTTGTATTTCGAATTTATGTTTAATGTTATTGAAATACTTCGATGTTTTTTGAAATTTTGATTAATGTCATTTAATTTTTTTCACCAAATTTATTGTCATTAATTCAGAATTAATGTTATTTATTTACAATAATAAGTGTTGACTGATGTTAATTTTATTTAATCTAGAATTTGAATATTAATCATTGTTATTTATTTAGATTAATTTATTTGTTGACCGGACTTAATGACATTTATTCTTTTAACAATTTACCGAATTTAGATTAGCATCATCATAATTGTTATTTAATGTTATTTTGACTGAATACATAATGTTCAGTCAAAAATGTTTATTTTTCCTACTAAATTAAAACTTGAAAGTCAAAATATTGATTGTTCCTACAAAATTAAAAATTTAATGTCAATTTACCAAATAATTTTATTTAAATACAGAAAAAATTGACATTAAATAACGTCATTGATTATTATACAAAGTAAATATTTATATTAATGACTATGTTGATAGCAATAATGACATTTATTATTTTTTTGACCGAATTTATATTAACATTATGATGATTGTTATAAAAATTTGGCAAGGACGATTGCTGTTGAAATCTCACAATGAGATATATACCCATAGAACGTAACACAATAATCACAATTACCATCTTAACAGCTTTGTTTGGCAAAAAAATTAAAAATAACAAAATGTGTGTTGCTTTTCCTGAGATTTACCTATTCATTGTGATAAATGTTGACCATAGATATGTGATAAATGATAGTTACTACATAACAAACTTTAAATACGAAAAAGAATGATATAAACTTATCATTATATAATAATTAGAAAAAGAAACATATATATATATTTACATAATTATGTCTTTATTGTGCTACTAATACAAAATTCTACATGTATCCAGAGACGAACGATGATACTTGTATCCTTAAATTTAGCTATAATTCCGAGATATAAATGTTGACCATTCCGAAATTTAGCTATACATTGCGAAATGTGTGTTATGTTCTATAAATTAAGCTACAATTACGAGATATAATTGTTGACCATTTATCTATGCAAATACTGAAATAAAAAATTTTCGCTTCCTTAAATTTATCTATACATTTTGAAAATTGTTGACCGTTTAGCATAGATTTAGCTATTCATTGAGAAAATTGTTATACAATAATATAGGTAGATTATATCTTTATTTTTAATCATTTAGATAAGATTTAGCTATTCATTGCCAAAATTGTTGACCATTTACCATAAATTTAAGTTTGATATCATGCTTTCTATTTTTATAGTTATCTATTTAATTGCATGGTATCTCATTACTCAAACTTGCTATACACACCATTAACATAAGGTGCAACAATTCGCAAAATATAGGATAAACCTTAGAAAATTTTTATATGATTTTGTTATTTGTTGATTATTTTTGTTATAATATTTTAACTTTTATTTCATTCCTAATTTTAGTCTTAACTTTTTTTATTACACGAAGAGAACAATGGCCGCTGCACAAGCACAAGAGTTTACCATGGTTAACCAAATTGATGTGAATCAAAATGATGTTGCTATGAAGCTAAAGATCATTCGGCTGTGGCGACAAGCTGATCGTCGCAATCCTAAAGATGTTTACTCAATTGAGATGATAGTCATTGACAAGAATGTAATTACAAAATCCGTATTTTATATTACATTTATTTTTTAGTATATTAGTTTATTAGCACCACACATTTATATAGGTAGATATCTATATACATATTCCGAAAATATACAATTCTTCTTTTACTCATCGATACAAATATTATATGGTGACAAAATTCAGGCGAATGTGTTGAAGCGTTTGCTTTTCAGATTCGAGAGGTTTTTGTTGGAAAATGCTTGTCTTGTCATAAGAAATCCAAGAATTGGCATGAACCCATCAAAGTACAAGTATTCAGCAAATCCTAACAAATTGTGCTTGAATATGAACACTCAGGTTACTGTTTTTGTGGATTTTCAAGGTCTGTCATTTGGGTTCTCTTTTGTCCCCTACCAAAGAATTCTGGACAATGAGGTTACAGAAAATGTGACAATATGTCTGTATTAAATAAATTCGGGTCAAGTTTTAAAAATGGATAAACCCGCTAAACCACACACTAACGGCAAGTGCACCGGTCGCGGTGTAGCAGAGCAAGTAAGTCCGGAATATCGATCCGTGGACACAATGTGGCGACTCTCGGTACTAGACCTCTATCGACTCCTAGCCTAGCAAATTGGATTTTTTTGTGATTTTTTATTAATTAACTAATTACTAAAGCAAATAAACTAAAAGGCTTAAATTAAAAGATAACAGAGGATCACTAAGGAGGGAAATCAGAGATGGGAAAGGTAACCACCTAGGTATCGAATCCTACTAATGAAATTGGAACTGCCTCAGCTTTGGAAACTATGTTGGCAATCAGGATCTTATAATATTCACCTCTAGTATCCTAGTGGCTCCCGGATCATTTACCAAGACTGACCGAAAAGGAATCCTAAAGGCTACTAATCTCACTAATTGGTTAGATCACCTCTCGGTCTCACTAACTATGCTAAAGTACTCGCTAGACTGGTTTAGATTTCTCACTCTCCAATCACACTACACCCTAAAGTGCAAGGAGTAACCTGTAAAGTCAATCTATGACACAGATAAGCAAATAATACTAGAGAACCTAGGAAAACCTGATTTCTCAGCGTTTCTAGCCTAAACCTCTAGCACCAAAGACAAACCTGACTACCTATCACCTCTCGGTCTCAAGAGTAGGAAGAATACTAATTACCTCTAAACTCACAATCAATGTTCCTATGGAATTTAGGTCTAAAACCATAAAATAAACTACAAGCACAAAGCAAGTAATTCTAACAAGTGTCCAAACATGAAAGACATTCACTAAGACACTTGTGGAACATTAAAAGATCATAAATTAGTAAAAAGTACGCACACACATCATAAAATCATAAACAAGTTTCTTACTAAAACATAAATCCAACTATAAAATCCAAAACCGAAACATAAACCGAAATCAAATAGTCATCATCTTCAACCTAGGTGGCCACTAATGTTTTAGCCAAACATAATAGTAGTGGAACAAGATAAAAACATAGGTTCAAAATATAGCAAAGTCATGGTACCAATAATTATAAACACAAAGTAAATAAAATATAAACCAATATTTGCAGTGATCAAACCAGTAGCTTCAATCTTAATTCCAAGCCCTCCTTCTTGATAACTCTCTCTTTGTGGCGGCTGTTGTTTTGCTTCCTTGATAATAATCTGTCTGCCGCTGTATAGGATGTTCTCCTCATCTATCTGGTGCTCACTCTCACACTCGGAGGATAGCAAAATATGAACTGAGGGCTTTTCAACCACCCCGTCGGTACTCTCTACAACCTTAACTACCTCTAATCTATCGGGAGGCTCACCGGCTGCACAACCCGGATCATGCTCCACAAGAACTATAGTCTGTATCTCTACCTCATGCCTCTCTTCTGTTTGGTGCCGCCTATCTAATAAGTCTACTCCACATATGTAATCAATGCACCGGTCGACATGTGACATGAAAGTGCCAAGAAAGCACACAGATTCGACCTGACTACTCATACTCCCTATGCACACAGAGAAACTAAAAACTATAAAAGAATAAGAAAAACAAATAGCAAATAAACAAAAATATTTTTTTTCTTTTTTTTTATAAAATTAAAAATAAAAATCTACCAAACTAAGAAAGCAATAAAATGACTAGATCCCCGACTCGGGTCGTCCTCGAAAGCGCACTGTGTTCCCGGAAACGGCGCCAAAAACTTGATGTGTTGCAAAATACATCTAATTTCCTTTGTATTTTGTAGTCATTTTCGAGTCCTTTTATTAGTTTTTTATTAATTTTAGGCTTGTACCTGTCTATTTTATTTATTTTAGCGTTTAATTAGATTTTTATTAGTTTTGAGTCGTTTTTATTATGTATTTATTTATTTTATTATTTTATAGGTGTTCGTGAAAAAATGAGCTCAAAATGAAAGAATTTTAATCGAGACACCAACAGTTGAGGGCAGGTGTTCATGGACGTTGGAGCGTAAACGAGCAATTTTGGTTGAGCCAAGAACGCCCGACATGAGAGCATGAAGTATACTACTACTATTACTACTAATAATAATAATAATTGAGGATAAATCTTACTTGGGTCTCGTGACCAAGTTATGAAAGCCCAAAAAAATTTTAGTTACAAAATAAATAATACCTAAAACAACAAGATCATGATTGGACGGCACATTGACAATCGACGGAAAACATATTGTGCAACAAACATATTTTCGAGAGGATTCTACGCAGCAACGAAGGCATAAGGGGCAAAGAAAGAGATATTATAATTGAAGGCCAGGAAGGCTGGTTCAAGATTGAAGGCACGAGTTTGACTATAATAATTTTTGGTTTTATATTTATTTACTTCGTGTTTATAAATATTAGTGCCATGACTATATATTATTTTGAATCTATGTTTTTATCTTTTTCCATGTTAACGAGTAGCTAAACACTTAGGCTACCTAGGTCGTGTTGATGAATACTTAGCGTTTTTATGACTTTCGGATTCGTTTAATTATATAATTGGCTTATGTTTTGGTAAAGATTTATTTGAGTTTGGTTATAATGCTTTTGCGTATTTAAGTCTAATTTATAATCTTTGATAGTTCAACATGTGTCTTGTTGAATGTCTTTCAGTTATAGATGCATGTTAGGTTGCCTGCTTTGTGCTTGTAACTATTTATGGTTTTTGACGTCTAATTCCATAAGAACTTGATTTGAGATTTTAGAGGACTTAGGTATTCTGCCATTCCTTGAGACCGGGAGGTGATAGGGTGTCGGGTTGTCTAGATCTTTAGGTATCGGGTAGAGGTGAGACCGGGAGGTGATCCTTGCCTAGTGTGTCTTTAGATTATTGTAATTCCGAATTATTTCCAAACCAATTAGATTACTCCTTCACATTTTTGGGTGTGTTGTGACAAGCGAGACCGGGAGGTGAGCGAGTCTTTCGAGTACCTTAGCATTCCCTAGTGAGGTGAGACCGGGAGGTGATCCGAACTAGTAAACAGTGATTTACACGTCCCTTAGGATTTTCTGAGAGGTGTTAGTGAGACCGGGAGGTGATCTAGCATTCTTTAGGAGTTTCTTGGGTTAGGCATATAGAAAACCTGGTAGCCAATCCATTATTCGATTCCGAGAGTTGTGAATCTGCGGGTAGGATTCTAGACCTAGGTAGTTGCCTTCCATATTATCTGAGTTCGATCCAGTGTTCTTAGCTTCTTATTTTCGTCTCTGTGTTATTTATTTTAATTGTTTTTATTTTATTTGCATTTAGTTTAAAAATAATTCTCAAAAATCCAAATTATTAGGCTAGGAGTCGATAGAGGTTTAGTACCGAGAGTCGCCATACTGTGTCCACGGTTCGATATTCCTGACTTACTTGCTCTGCTACACTGCGACCGGTACACTTGCCGTTAGTGTGTGGTTTTGTAGGTTTTTCCATTTTTAAAACTTGACCGATTTATTTACTACACATTTCACACATCATATCATTACTAGATCATTTTTTTATTATAAACAACATATTTTTTTTTAATTTATGTCACCATTAATGTTGGTTTATATTTTCATATAGATGTTATAGGACATGCTGTGAGGTTCTTCAACAATGACGATAAAGATAAGAAAGTGACCACAGATAAAAAGAGGTTGACAATGGAAATGCAGGATAGCGAGTATGAATTGTTTTTTTTATTATATTTATTATTACATAATTAAAAATTTTATAATTGAATTCGATGTATCACTAAAATATTTTTTTCTTTTTGAAGGGGTTTGAACATTTATATAACTTTGTGGGATACGTATGCAACCGAGATGTCGAAATATGTTGCTACGCATCAAAATGAGAAGCAAATTATTATAATTCTTCAGTTTGGTCGCTTGAAATTTTATAATGGTTGTTACAATTTATTAAATATCTGTACTTTTAATACTTTAATTATTTTACCAATACTTTGAATTCTAATTTTAGTAATTGTTTTTTTATGCAGGCAAACCGTATTTTTCTAATTCTTTCGGAGATCGTGTTAGTCAATTGTTTATTAATGATAATAATATTGAAGATATTAACATGTACAACAAAAGGTAAAGTTAGTTATTTTTTACAACTATTTACAGTAGTTAATACATATAACTATTTTTTATGTACCAGGTTGGGTAAGAAAATGGCGGATAATCCTTCATTGGTTCATCGACCATATGGTACGTCTATGTTCTGTTCGGATAAAGAAGATTTTCTTCACAACACTCCTGTTAGTAAAATTGGTGATATTTGGGAAATACAAGAGGTATGTGTAATCTTACAGGAATGAAAAATTCTATAATAATTTTTATTTTTTTCTTTGACGTTATATATATATTTACCAACAGTATAGTTACATTGTAAAATGTTAAAGCCAATAAATGCTTAATTTAAAGTTGTTTTTTTGCCGACAACTAATATTTAACTTTTAAAATTACCTGTTATGATTACCTAAAATAAGCATTCGTGGTACATGATTACAATTAACTATTATCTTTTTGTCATTTTAAAATAAAATAAACGTAATAAGATTTAAATTTTGATCCGTAAATTCTAATTTTTTTATACAGGAGCAGCCTGTGGTGTTGTTGGATACTATTAAGGATCTATTTAAAGAATTTGGGTGGCACTACATGGGGTGTCCCAAATGTACCAAAAAATGTGGTATAGAGTACATAATCCGTGAAGTTGGCGAAGGAAGTGGCCAATTTGAAGAAGAAAAGGTTTTCCAGTGTGTGAATGGTAATTGTAGTGCCAAACAAGTCGTCCCTACACCAAGGTCATATTTCTTTTAAATATTTTTAATTTTTTAAAAACGTATTTGCTCAGTATAATACATATAACTTTATGATTTACATGTTTGTTTTTCCAGATTTAAAATTCAGGTTCGTGTCCAAGATGTGAACGGTGCTGTTTCACTTACATTGTTTCATCGAGACGCTTCAAATCTTCTTGACAAAAGTGTACCTGAGTTGCTTGAAGAGAATACGGTATTTTTCTATTTTTTTAAAGAACGCAAATTTATTTATTAGTATTTTTTAAATATAATTTTTGTACTCATATTAATTATTTATGGTTCTCCTTTTAAATAGGTTGGTGATACAGTAAACTATCCAGAAGAAATCAGTATTTTGTTGGAAAAAGAACTTGCTTTTAAAATCTTTGTTTTTTTACTTCAATTTAAACAATAAATATGATGTTTATGGTGTAACAAAGTTCAGTGACGATCCAACAATTATCTCGGAGCAGAAAAAGAAGTTGTATGTTGGACAGGTACTTTATGGTCCCAATTTTGTTAATAACAAACTATATATGTATAAACGACTAATTTATTGTTCTATACTTTTTTTTAAACTAAATATACAGCCTACTGAATCTGAGTCTCTTCACACATCTATGTTAGCAATGTAGTATAATGATATGTCTCTCTCCAAGGTATCCTTATCTTCTACATTTACTTAGATGTTAATATTCATACATTTGTAACTATTTAAAAAAATTAATTTTGTAATAATACTGATACAAACATCTTTTCTATGTAGGACTCAAAATCAGAAACAGACGATAATGAAACGCCCATGTCCATTGTTGATAACTTTGTTCATAAGAAAGGTTATGTTGAAAGTGAACAATTTTCTATAAGTTCCAAGTATAATATGGTTAAGCGTAAACTGGTTGACGTAATTTCTGATGATGAAAGCACACCAATGCGTCCCAGTAAGATTGGAAGTGGTGGTAGCAAGGACAAAGATAAGGCTGAAAAGTAGTTTCCTATGAAGATGGTCTATGAGTTATATTGGTTTCTGTTTCTTTTTTAAGTATTTAGGAACATTGTCCCTTTGATATTTCGGATTTGGTTGTTTTGCATTGTGTGCTACTATTTCTCATATTTAATAAGTCATTTGGTTATTTGTCTTTATTCAGTCGTACACGTGTTTTTTCTAGATATTTTGCAATTAACCAAAATTAGAAAGACAAACAGTTTGGTTGAAGAATTTGATACCCAGTTTGCTTCTTTAACAGATGAACAGAAAAAAATTTATAACTGTGTAATGAAATCTGTTGAGGAGAAGAAATGAGGAGTTTTTTTTGTTTATGGTTACAGTGGTATGGGTAAAAATTTCCTATGGAAGACACTATCTTCATCCATAAGATCTAAAAGAAAAATTGTTTTGAATGTTGCTTCGAGTGGTATTACATCTTTGCTATTGATAGGTGGTAGGAGAGCACATTCCAGGTTTTGTATTCCTATAAACCTAACTGAAGATTCTATGTGTTACATGCAACCAAATAGTGATGTTGCCCAACTGCTTAAAAGAACAGATTTGATTATCTGGGATGAAGCACCCATGGTTTATAAACATGCTTTCGAAGCACTAGATCGAAGTTTAAAAGATGTATTTGGTGTTCATGATGTTAACTCTTCTGATTTGCTATTCGGTGGAAAGGTCGTTGTGTTTGGGGGTGCTTTAGACAAATTCTACCAGTTGTACCAAATGGAACTAGGCATGACATTGTTAATGCCTCTTTAAGTTCATCTAACATTTGGCACAAATGCGTTGTTTTAGAATTAACAAAAAAATATGAGGTTGCTTTCAGGAAGTTGCAAGTCTGATATCGAGGAAACTAAAAAGTTTGCAAATTGGCTTTTGGATATAGGAGAAGGAAAGGTGGATACAATAAGTGATGTTCAGGATGTTATTGAGATACCTGAGGACTTACTTATTTCTTAATCTTCGGATCATGTTTCTGATTTGATATCCTTTGTGTATCCGTCACTTTTGGATAACATCCATATTCCTTATTATTTTCAAGATCGAGCTATATTGGCACCGAAGAATGAAGTTGTTCAAGAAATTAATGATAGATTACTTTCAATGTTTCCTGATGAGGAAATTGAGTATCTAAGTTCAGATAGTGTTTGTCAGTCCGAAGATGTTAACGAAAAGGTTGATGAAAGCTTAATTTCTCCTGATATTTTGAATGGTCTTAAGTTATCTGGAATACCAAATCACCGTTTGGTTAACAAAATTTGGTGTCCCAATAATGTTACTTAGAAACATTGATCAGAAAAGCGGTTTGTGTAATGGAACAAGGTTACAAGTTGTTAAAATGGGAAAACATGTAATAGAAGGGAGAATCATTTCAGGAAGTAATATTGGAATGCGAACATTTATCCCAAGAATTACTTTATCACCTTTGGATAAGAGAATTCCTTTTAAATTTAACAGAAGACAATTCCCACTTGCTGTTTCTTTCGCAATGACAATAAACAAGATTCAAGGACAATCCTTATCCAGAGTTGGGTTATATTTGAAGGATCCTGTTTTTTTCACACGGGCAGTTGTATGTTGCGTTATCAAAGGTCAAAAGTCAAGATGGACTGAAGATAGTTATACTAGATGAAGATGGCCAACTGACGAACAAAACATCAAACGTTGTGTACAAAGAACTATTTCAAGCTTTATGAATAATTTTATAACATTTTGATGCATTTTTTAACTTATCTTTATTGACGTCATGTACACACAACTTCAATAATACAAATATTATTTTCATATTTTTATATTTTTCTTTGGTATGCACCGTGGGTACCCACGGGTCTCTAACCTAGTATATATATATATATATATGAACCTTTCTAGTAGTTATCTACAAGCAAGAAAAAACTGTCGTGTTTTACATTCTTCTACCGTTACTAATTACAATTACATCACAAATGCACGTAGTAATAATAATTTGAGAATATCTAACAATTTTTAAACCAAACTTGTGAATAATGTGTCGCAATTCCAACGATAAATCAAGTCACAATATTCCTACAAAGATGTTAAAACTTAATTCATATTTTATATTAACCTCATGTAGATGAAACAACTAAAAGAAATGGCATTGAAATAAAAGAATTTTGGCCATTCTCTCACTAAAATGCGTCACATGTAGATAATTATATACCAGTTTAATTTAGGCGCGTTGCGCCGTTTCGAATCCCACTAGTTTATTTAATATTAGAACCTAATTATTTTTTTGCTTAATAATAATAAAAATAATTAATAGTATAGGATTATAGATATAATTGTTTCTTTAAATATTACAAGCACAAACCGATTCACATCAGTTAGGGTGATAAACGGGTTATGTTTGCAGGTTGACAAGTTTAACTTGAAAAGAAGCCAAGATATTTGACATAAACCCTAACCCCAAAATCGTGTCATACATAATGAAAATGAACACGACACAAATTTTTACAGGTTGACATGAACACGACACAAATTTTTACAGGTTGACATGAACACGACAAATATCAAATAAGTCAATTGGCACTTACAAATCGGCCGACTGTGGTGTTACGAGTACTAGACCTAGGGAGGGAGTATATACGTGTCAAATAGCATAAGTTTACTAATATTTATAGAAAAATATGTGAGTATCAATAAATCAAAATGATACATGTTAATATTTATAGCATAAGTTTACTAATATTCATTTTTTAGAGTTATGGACATAGCCATTATTTAATTCTTTTCTTCCGAGGTATCTCCAAGAAAAACAAATAAAATCCTACAAAAACCTGTGAAAGATAGCAAAAATCGATGAAAACAACAAAAATCCAAATAAAGCGAGTTGTTTGAGTCAGATAACTTCGAGTTGGCCGGCTAGCTCCAAGTAGGACTGAGTAGCTCCAAATTTGACCCATTCCGAGTAGAAAAAAATCTCATCGGCACCATATGGAGTAATGAATACCCGCCGAGTACTCAGTCGCTGATTTTTCACAACACTGAACACAACTCCTTTCACCCGATTTTAAAATTTTTTTTTACCTTGTCACATT
Organism: Ambrosia trifida; assembly: GCA_028751855.1. NCBI lineage: Eukaryota > Viridiplantae > Streptophyta > Magnoliopsida > Asterales > Asteraceae > Ambrosia > Ambrosia trifida. The sequence continues at coordinate 162,469,900 of CM054122.1, forward strand.
TATTTTCTCTTAATATACATTTTTGCAACTAAACATACACACACACATAACAATTATATGTTAATTGAAAAAAAATCTTATGCTCATTTCTCGTTTAACTTTTGGATTTTGGGAAAAAACCATTTATAGTAAACCCAACTCTTGAATTTTGTGTTAGGTTCGTATTGTGTCAAAAATTCACACCCTTAGCATTGTTGGGTCTAAAACCTTTAAGTCTCAATCGTTATATTAACCTTTCGGACTAAACCCCATTCGTAGTATTTTCATTTGTTTTTTTGCCACTACTCCCAACATAAAGTTGCTAAAAAACACGGTGATCTTCTAGTTAACAGACTTTCTATATAGAGTTATCTTGAGATCTTAAATGAAGATTTGCCTTAAAAGTCATTGTTTGTGGTGTGTTAAGTGTCTAGTATGCTCGTTAGCATACCGTACATTAGCCTGCATAACCCTACACCTAAACATGTTATACAACGGCTATACTTTGGCGTAGGTGATATCATGGCAACACACGGAATGCTATTTCAATGTATGGTAGGATGGTGTGATAAATCCTTTGGTTTTTGGGTTGTAATTTGGGGTCATGCTTAGATTATGTACACTCACATACATTGCTTATATATTCTTATGTTATTTAGATAACTCTATTTCTTGAATGTTTTTATTAGATTAAGTGTAAACTCAAAATTCCTACGTTATCAAATGACGGGCCCACCACGCTATTATATCAGTCAAAGATAGTAGCGAGTCTTTTGTTCTTTACAGCTGTCAAGGATGATATAGACTCCGTTACAAATAATTTCTTTAGTTTGTTAACATATTTCTAAATTTATGACCTCATTATTTCATAAATGTACATGCATATGATTAATGATTATGCATAATTACAACAAATTTTTAAATGATTTTTTTTGAACGGCCAACAAAATTCACCAAGAACTCTTTTCGGAGTCTGTACTCAGTCAAATCAGGACCCCTCGCCCAAACTAAATAAACACACGGAATAACAATATTTTTGAACAAATTTCATATAATAGCGGTGAAAGATAATAATTTATATTACCACAATAAATAATCTTATCTCAACTAAACTTGTATGAGTTTTAAGCTTTAAAATATAGTGACTGAAGTCTTTCTAGAGTTAAAATCAAGCTAACCAGAGCACTTTTTTTTTTATATCATTCAATGCAATCATTTTTGTTATCAATTTTAATCATGATAATTACGTGAAATTAGGCCCTATAACTTTTATTAGTTGATTAATTTTTAGGCGTTTTATGATAGATTGATGATATGATATACGTGTCGTTCATTAGGTATTGGTTAAAGGATTGCCTGTTTGTTTATAAAATTTAAGGTTGGTGTACTTTTTTATTGATATGTTTTGGTAGGAGAAATTATATGTTCTCTTTCTACGAATACTTGTTAAAATATAGTGTGCACATTTCTATTCTTTTTGCGTAACTTGCGGCAAAAAAACCTAAATATCATAATGTCGTATTGCAATCCATTTGTGGATCCCACTGTAACGTGCGGGTAAACCCACTAGTTTTTTATAATTAAAAAGTAGATTAGGTCCACCTTAATCCATTTTTTCTTGTTTTTAGCCAAAAACTACAACTAAAAACAAATGCAAAAATCAAGTTCCACAATAGGAAAGAATGGCTTACGTGGAAAAGACGAGAAAAAAATGGAATCTAAACACGCCTTATTAGGCATGCTTATTTACAATAGAACTCAAACTCTCAACCTCTTAGAAAGGATGACCATTTACACACACTTCTGATCAGCAAATTAAAAGTAGATAAAGTTATGATTTTTGTTCGCAATAAATAATTTATATTATCAATATATATAATCATCAAATAAGTTTTCTTATTTTTAAGGTTTAATTTTTTTAACTGCAAACTTATACACAGATACTACACTGACGTCCAAAACTAGAGGTAATCGGGGTTTTTTAATACATGGTTTTGGGTATGGAACCAGTTTCGGGTATGATTAGGTATTGAAAAATAGGGTATTGAGAGAAACCGGGTAGGATCTAGGTATGATTATTGAGAAGAAAAATCATACCCTATGCACCCAGGTAGTGTATGATCAGGTCCGGGTATGGGTTGGGTATTGATCCCGGTTTGAAGAAAATAAATTTCATTTTTATTATTTTACACAAATATAAATTAATTTAAAAATTGCACTTGGTTTGTAATTTGTAAAAATAATTAAATTAGATAACATAAACTCACTCAAATACAAATTATTTGCTATCAAATATGCATTTTTAAAATTTAAATATTAAAGTTGTAACGTAAACATAAAAATATACTCTAAAAATTTGGTTATTCTATCGGGTATTTAAAAAACCATATTGGGTATAGGGTATAACCGGTTTCGGTTATTTTCGGGTATAAATCGGGTACGAGTATTGAGCTCAAAATGTATACCATATTCGTACTCTACAGGTAGGTTCGGGTCGGGTTTGGTTACAGGTATAAATACCTGAATACAAAAATAACCGGTTCTAAGATTTTTTTCTCGAGTCTGATTCCGGTTACGGTTTTCTTTCACCACTATCCACAACCGGTAGATAATAGTTCACACCCATTGAATAGACAATTTCTTAATACACTCGCACCAAAGTATATATGTATTGTTTAACACTGAAAAAAAAAGAAAAAGAAAAAAGCAGTCATTAATGCAAGTGACACATGCATCCCCCTTGCCCTCTATAAATTCACCTTTGTATTCTCTAATTTTCATCCACTTCACATTTTGTGATAAAATTTAGTAAACTCTACAAGAAAAACCATGAGAATAGTTGGAAACAATGGTGGTAGTGCTCGCAGAAGTGTTGTTGAACGTAGAGTGGCGTGTGCAAGCCCAAGGAAGGGCTGCATGAGAGGACCAGGTGGTCCTCTCAATGCTTCCTGCATCTACAAGGGTGTAAGGCAGCGCAAATGGGGACGATGGGTGGCGGAAATCCGCAATCCCATAACCAAAAAACGAAGTTGGCTAGGGACATTCGACACTGCCCGTGATGCAGCCTTGGCGTATGATGCTGCAGCCCGGGAACTGTTTGGTCCGGATGCTATTCTCAACCTTCCTGATGAGGTTCCTCCACCACCACCTGAACCCACTTATTCCGAGAAGTCTTTGATGTTGCTTAACGTTGCGGCAAAGGCGAGGTACCCAAAACAACTTAGATTAATTGACACATATAAAATTCTCAAAAAAAAAAAAAAAAAAAAATAAATAAAATAAAAAAAAAACTGTGTTACTTATTGCAGGAAATTAGGGTTTTTTTTTTTTGTTGGAAATGCGTAGGAATTTTCTCCATTTTCATTTTTGTTTGAAATTTTTGTATAAAATTATTCCTTTTATTGTAGACGATAGGGGTTCAACTTGTCTTCTTATTTAAAAGAAGATATATTTTATATTACAAAAGGAAAAAAAGAACTGGTGATTAGGGTTAGCGGACCCTCTTGACTCCTCTGGTTACGTCCATGTCCATGATACACAAATTATTACTTTGACTTGTTAACTCGGGTTGTTTTACTCTCCTGCAGGTACCGTCAACTCCTCCATGAAATGAAAATGAAAGAAGTTGGTATGGCCTTTGGTTTGATGGATTGCGCCATGATTAATCATCCTCCGATCTTCCAACCTTTCGAAAAAACAAATTTCATGGAGCCATTAGGCGAAAACTTTATGTCCTTCGAGTCAACTTCAAACAATCTTAACTCCAATTTACCCGTGTTTGATGACTCCATCATGTGGGAGGAAGCAGTATGTGATCCTGGGATCGCTGCGATGGCGTTTGGCGATGCAATCGGTATCCAGCCTAATCAGTACCCATTCATGGAGTGATCTTGGTGATATTCAAGTGCCATAATATCTTTCTGCATGGTTTCTTACGGTGTAGAAGGATTGAGAGTGGGTTATGGCGCTTGATAAATATATATGTTATAAATAAATAAAAGAAATTGTGATTAGAATAATATAAGGAACGTGTGTAGAGTCACATGATATGTGACTCTTATATACAGCGTGTTTCATAAAATTTTATAATAATAAAATATAATATATGAATATAAATTATGTATATGCACTTTGTGTGAAGGGGATTGTGGTTGCTAGGTTATCATATCTAAATAGGCAATTTGCTAATTACACAATGTCTTTTCTAGTATCTAAACCCATCATGTATGTGTTTATTTTATACAAACATAAAAGTGAGAAACAATTTAACTTGTTGCATAATCTAATGTCTTAAGTATTGTTTGAATTTGATATTACACATTTTGTGTTAAAATAGATAAATGGATAAATAAAAGTTCTAATTATTGTTACTCAATATAAAAAGATATATTGTTAAGTTACTTGCCAAAATCTTAAAAGATAACAGTTTTGAAGATGGGGCTTGTCATAAATTATTCCCTTGCCCAATTAAGTTTAAAACTTTAAATCTTAAACATCACATATAAAAAATTGTCTTTATCAAATAGGCTAGTTGCACATTAAAAACTAAACTACTTAATCTTATAGTAATATAACAATTAATAGGATGTCATCTCCATAAAAGAATCAAATGGGCTTGTTGCTATATAATTAGTTAAGTCGGGAGGGTTTACCTCTTTAGAGGGTTTCTGTCAGGGGTTAGTCATAGGTTCGATTATCGTCCATCGAAAAATCATACCCATTAAGGTTGAAAGGGCCCGACGTGTGGGAGGACTCGAACTTGTGATCCACAAGTTGTTAGGACTAGGATTTCACCATTGAAATACGCCTTTCAAAAAAAAAAGTTAAGTCGGCGTCATCTAAAAACTAATTTTATTGCTTGTCATCATTTAGTTAATTTAAATATATTAAGCGTATTCCAAACCATACACTAAGAGGGTGTTTGGGTTGAGTTTTGAAAAGGATTTTTAGATTATTGTGTTTTGAAAACGTAAATAATCAGTTTTTAGTGTTTAGGGTTGAGTTTTGAAATGGATATTTAGGTTACCAAAATTCAATAATCTAAAAACAGCTCCACCCCTACTGCAGTAAAACGCATAATCAGTTTTCAAAAAGTAATCCCAAACACCCTCTAAATATTATAAGAACATGTATAATAGAATAACTAACAAAGTTTTAATCATGAAACTTTTAAGACGAAATAAAACAATAATAATAATTGAATGTAGTGTTTATTCATTTTTTCTATATTTTTAAAAGAAAAATAAAATATAGATTTTGCATACGCATGTGACCTATAGCTAGAAATATAAGTCAAGTATAAGTCGTAAGTTATGCATATATTATGCTAGATTATCCCTCGGACGTTTTTCGGGATAGACAAATCAAATATTAAGTGACAAAATGTGTGTACCGTAAAATCAATATGTCGTTTTTTATAAGAATATTTTAAAGGATCAACACTCGATAACTCATAAAACCTACTTCTAATTCTACGTATGCACATCTTTCTTAGGTGAAGTCTCTGTACAAATTTGTCAATTTCTCAAGACATCTAAAGTTGTGTTGTGAACCTTGAAAAAAACAACCAAATTGGTATCAAATGATATGTCATGATGATGATTGATTTAAGAGGCGTGCATGATAGGGTGTTAATATCACTTATTAGCTAGAAATTTATCTAGTATCTAGGAAATATATGTTACACCTAACTGGCTTAGCAACCTTTGTAATCAATATTCCTAGCAACGCCCATCAAAATACAAAAATATAGATTTTTACCAAACTATACGTCTGTGAATATATATATATATATATATATATATATATATATATATATGTAATAGTATGTTTAAAAACATATATACTATCTTAACATGATTAGTGACTTGCCTAGACATGATTAATGACTTACTTAAACACATTTTGTTTTTTTTTCTACATAAAAAAACTCACTAAAAAAATCGTTTTTTTCCTTTCATTTTTTATATAGCACTATGGTTCTCGTTAGAAAGATAATAAAACGCTTGTTAATTTGGTGTATTTGTTTTTAAAATGTTGTATATAAAAGTTACTAACGTTTAAAAATTGTGAGGGGACAATTAGGAAAAGATAAAAATATTAATTAACATATTTGAAATTTTAAAATAATACTTAATAGTTATTTTTTAAAAAATATTATTAAAAATAATTTTAGAGGGAAATCAAAATGTGTGAAGGCCTCACCTAGTGCCATAGGTTACCCCATTTTTCGTTTATTATATATATATATACAAAGTTACCACAACAAACCAATCAGAGTGCACATGATCAATGTAGTTAACCTTGCCGTTTAGATACATCGTAGCTACTTTAGGGTCACTAAACTCACCAGCATGATAAAGCTTAATCGAAAACTTCTCTTTGCTTGAACGTGTACAATCATAGAAACAGAGGTTAGTGACAATAGTTTGAGTTACTAAGACAAAGACGAAAAGTGTTGTACCGACCATATTTTGAGTCATGATCAAATTCCTAATCATCTTTCCTCACACACCATCCTTCGTTGTCGTCCATGATCAATGTCACAACAGGGGAGATCAACCATTACAGAGGAATGTGGATTTAGAGGGAGAAGAAAAGCAGAGGGAGTATAATGACGTGAAAAAGGGAACAATTAGGGTTAAAAAGGGTTATTAAGGGGATAATAAACTTACTTGGGTTAACTGGGTTTTAAAATAATGAGTGATGTAATGAAAATGCCCTTGACTTAACGTCAAAAACTTAGTTGAGTTAAGTCGTTGGACTGTTTTGGCCTATTTTCTCAAAGGTCAGGCACTGTTCAAGCAATTTTTAAAAGATTGAGCTGGAGTGGCAAATTTGGCCAAACCACAGGGACGGTTTTGGTAATTTACTCTAATAAAAATAATTAATAGTATAGGATTATATATATAAATGTTTCTCTAAATATTACAAGCACAAACCGATTCACATCAGTTAGGGTGATAAACGGGTTGTGTTTGCAGGTTGACAAGTTTAACTTGAAAAGAAGCCAACATATTTGACATGAACCCTAACCCAAAAATCGTGTCATACATATGAAACTGAACACGACACAAATTTTCACAGGTTGACATGAACACGACTAATATCACATAAGTCAACATGCACTTGCAAATCGACCGCCTGTGGAGTTACGAGTACTTAACCTAGGTAGGGAGTATATATGTGTCAAATAGCATAAGTTTACTAATATTTATAGAAAAATATGTGAGTATCAATAAATCAAAATGATACATGTTAATATTTATAGCATAAGTTTACTAATATTCATTTTTTAGTGTTATGGACATAGCCATTATTTAATTCTTTTCTTTCAAGGTATCTCCATGAAAAACAAATAAAATCCTACAAAAATCTGTGAAGGATAGCGAAAATCAGTGAAAACAAAAAAAAATCCGAATTTAGTGAGTTGTTTTAGTCAGATAGCTTCGAGTTGGCCGACTAGCTCTAAGTAGGACTGAGTAGCTCCAAATTTGACACATTCCGAGTAGAAAAATCTCATCGGCACCATACGGAGTAATGAATACCCGCCGAGTACTCAGTCACTGATTTTTTCACAACATTGAGCACAACTCCTTTCACCCGATTTTTTTTTTTTTCGATTGAATTCTCGTAACATAATAATAAAAATAAAAACAAGTTACATTTAGATGGTGGGTAAGCGAACAACAAGCTGCGCCGCTATCCCCTTTTGAATCGCAAAGCCTATCCTGCTAAACACAAACCCTTGATTTTTTTAAAAATTTTTTTTACCTTGTCACATTTTAATTCTCTTAATATACATTTTTGCAACTAAACATACACACACATAACAATTATATGTTAATTAAAACATCTTATGCTCATTTCTCTTTTAAGTTTTGGATTTTGAGAAAAAAAACAATTTATAGTGAACCCAACTCTTGAATTTTGTGTTAGGTTCGTATTGTGTCAAAAATTCACACCCTTAGCATTGTTGGGTCTAAAACCTTTTAGTCTTAATCGTTATATTACCCTTTCAGACTAAACCCCATTGGTAGTATTATCATATGTTTTTTTTGCCTTCTACTCCCAACATAAAGTTACTAAAAAATACAGCGATCTTCTAGTTAACAGGATTTCTATATAGAGTTATCTTGAGATCTTATTTAGAATGAAGATTGCCTTAAAAGTCATTGTTAGTGGTGTTTTAAGTGTCCAGTATGCTCGTTAGCATACCGTACATTAGCCTACATAACCCTACACCTGAACATGTTATACAACGGCTATACTTTGGCGTAAGTGATATCATGGCAACACACCGAATGTGGTTTCAATGTATGGTAGGATGGTGTGATAAATCCTTTTGTTTTTGGGTTGTAATTTGGGGTCATGCCTAGATTATGTACACTCATATACAATTCTTTTATATTTGTATTATATGTTATTCAAATAACTCTATTTCTTTAATGTTTTTAGTAGATTAAGTGTAAACTTAAAATTCCTACGTTATTGAATGACGGGCCCACCACGCTATTATATCAGTCAAAGATAGTAGCGAGTCTTTTGCTTTTTTACAGCTGTCAAGGATGATATAGACTCCGTTACGAATAATTTCTTTAGTTTGTTAAGATATTTCTAAATTTATGACCTCATTCTTTCATAAATATACATATATATGATTAATGATTATGCATAATTACAACAAATTTTTAAATGATTATTTAACAAGTTAGTTTTTATTTCAGGTATTTTGTGTAACTATGGTCATGTTAGAACTATTTTACACATATTACAATTGTTAAAGGTGGACTATAGATGAAATAAGGAGTGGGGCTTGATTAATAAAATATTATTTTTTAAGTAAAAAGTTTATATAACTTTTGTTTATTGGTAAAAAAATATTCATAGTTTTTCATGCTAGTGGAGTCATAATATTTTTTTTATATAAAATCAATGGTGTCAGTTTTAAAAAACGATAAAACACACGGGTGACGTCAAAAAATTTCTATTACACATTTTATAAAAGGCAAAATAGATTGTGTCGAATGGCCCTAACCCTATATATATGTGGCTATGCTAGGCAAAATGCATTAGAGTAAAGAAGGTTTCCTCCCCTCAACTAGTATAAGATCATCCCTAATAAAGAAACCGGAAAACGCCTAAAAACATATCTAGTCACATGCACATCAGAAAAAACACATTCTTTAATAACACCGTAAACTCACCCAATAAGAAAAAACCAAAAACACCCAAATTTATTCGCACATCATCACATTTATTTTATTTATAACTACTGATCTCACTTTCTCTATATACATTTTATAATTAAAAAGTAGTATGGGTCCACCTTAATCCAGTTATTCTAGTTCTTAGCAAAAAACTACAACTAAAAACAAATGCGAAAACAAGTTCCACAATAGGGAAGAATGGCTTACGTGGAAAAGACGAGAAAAAATGGAATATAATAACGCCTTATTAGGCATGCTCATTTACAACAGAACTCGAACTCTCAACCTCTTAGAAAGGATGACCATTGACACACACTTCTGATCGGCAAATTAAAAGTAGATAAAGTAATAATTTTTGTTCAGAATAAATAATTTATATTATCAATATATATAATCATCAAATAAGTTTTCTTATTTTTAAGGTTTAATTTTTTTTAACTGCAAACTTATACACAGATACTACACTGATGTCCAAAACTAGAGGTACACAAATCGGGGTTTTTTAATATATGGTTTTGGGTATGAAAAAAGTTTCGGGTATGATTTGGTATTGAATAATAGGGTATTGGGAAAAACCGGGTAGGATCTGGGTATGATTATTGAGATGAAAAATCATACCCTATGCACCCGGGTAGTGTATGATCAGGTCACTACGTCAAAATATGCCTACGGCCACACAAAAAAAGTGTGGCCATATGCCTTTCGCCACACTTTTTTTTTCCAGCTCAAGTGTGACCATAGATCGAGTTATCGTAGGTATCATACGACCACATTCAAATTTAGTGACCGTAGCACTTAAAAAGTGTGGCTAAAGGATACCAATATTTCTTTTTGAAATCAAGCATTTTGTCTGTTAAATGTGACTAAAGGGTAGTAATGGCCACATGAAATTACTCTAAGTGTGGCCATTTTAGTTATATAGTCACTAAAAGTTTTGTTTTAGCCACATCAATTAAAAAAATATGTGGCAAAAATGATTGTATTAATAAGCTTTCCATCTATTAAATGTGGCTAAAGGATAGGAATAGCAACATGAATTCACTGTAAGTATGGTCGTTTCTATTATATAGTTACATGAATTTATTGTAAGTGTGGTCAAAAACTATTTATAGACACACGAAACAATTTTGTAATTATGTGTTACTATATTCTAACTTTCGGTCACACATATTTTATTTTTCCTATGACATTTGCTATTACTCTGTCATATAAAAAAGTGACAATGGTGTGGCTATTGTTGAGCTTTGGTGACACATAATCCGTTTTGTCCATGGCATTTGGTATCATTTTGTCACACAAAAAACACAAATGGAGGATAGTGTGACTAATGATTATACAAAGCCACTTGAAATATTGTACTTTTATTTGTGACTATTGTCCAACATTTAGTCACACGTATTTCATTTCATCCATGTCAATTGTTATCATTCTGTCACGCAAAAATAAACAAAATTAAGATTGTGTGGCTAATTGTTATGTAAAGCCACATGAAATTTATAATTTTTAGTATGACTATTGTTTAACCTTTAAGTCACACATAATAGTTATATAAAGCCACATGAAATATTACAATTTTGTGTGTAGCTATATTCTAACATTTGGTGACACATATTTTCTGTGATTCGATATGGTCATTAAAAATAAGAAAATCAAATGATATTATAAAAATAATAAACCAAATTCCATACATAAGTTTCAAGCTTAAATACTAAATATCTAATTCTAAGCCGGTTTTCATCTTCTTGTTCGTTTCCTGCAATTTTTTTAATCCATCTAGAGTTGTAAAACTCTTCTTTTGCTTCTTGGCGAACTTAGTTTTGTTTTGTGCTTCATTGGATGGTGAATCTAGTAGCTGGAGAAACAAAAACAAGAAAACATATATAAAAATTCCTAGTTTAGTTATACTTAATTCAAGATTAATTAAAAAACAAACCTTTTTGTCAAATTTGACAAGGGATTTTGGCTAAGGAACAAAAGAACCTAATGCTTGGCTAGCTGTTTCTAACTCCCCATTTGAATTGGTAAATATGTTGCCTCCTTCATAGCTTGATCAACAACAACTCTATAGCAATTATCTTGTAATGAAACTCCATGAATGGTTTGATTTTCCATTGAATAGTAAATTGTACCATATGCCACGCGGTCGGTCACATGACAAGAATACAGAACACACTTAAATGTCTACAAAAAAATATGGCATATTAACATGATAAAGTTAAAGTCGATATATATTTTCATTTTGCGCAATACATACCTATGTAACATTTTCTTGAGATTCCAAATGTGACAGCGTTTCAAGAAGTCGAGTCTAAGGCATAGATGAAATACTTTTTTTTTCTAGTTTTCACACTTCCTTAAAAAAATTCAATTAATGACGTATGAAAAATTAACCATGTGAAAAATTAAGAAAAGAAAATTGTCAAATACATACCACTATTAGCTTTTCTTGTTGCACCATTTTAGATATGTTACTCCGAGAAGCAACTTTTTTTTTTTGCACAACTTTACATGATGCATTAGATGTGGTAGCCTTAGTATTGTCCTTAGATCACGAATTGTTGTCCATACAATTGACCTAGAATTCAATTGATTAGCATTAACCTTTTGTTCATATTTAATGAATGATAGTCGTTTGCCATTCAAAAAATAAAAAAAAAAATAAAAAAATAAAAAAAAACTTGGAAGTGGCTGGCAAAATTTACAAAGAATAAATGTCACTCGTTGACATTGACATAAAAGTAAGTTTGTTTCAATTAGTTTTGCCAAAGAGATTATGCAAGTCACCCAAGGTGATTTCCACCACCAAACTGTTACATAATTTGGTTCAGTTAGAAGTAAGGTGTGCTATAATCAGGTACAGTTAGAAGTAGGTGTGCTATGGTAGTATCATGTAAATGTTAGTGTATGTAATATCAACTGATTTTATTTGTGTGTTAATCGTTTTTGACCCGTTTCCTTTTAAGACATATATTTTGAGTATGATAGGTCAAAACATAACCCAAGTTGATCTAATTACGAGGCAAATGGGTGAAGCTGCAGGCATCCTGGTCATATATTCTAATTTTTTTGCTTATCTGGTTTTTATCTATGTGATAAGTGCATCCCTTATTATAACAAATTACTTGCTGCTACTTCAAATGTCAAATCTAGTTATCCTAATTCAAGATTAAGTATTTCAAACATGTTGTGACGAAATTCATGATTGTTGTAGGTTGTTTGTGATATCGAACAGCTAGCATGTTGCTACCACTTAAAGCAAAACTGATTGCTTGAGTTTTCTTCACTGTTTCACTTAATTCATGAGGTTGATTGTGCCTACACTATGGTGTCAAGCCCCAAGAGTTTTTCGCAAGCCAGTGTGGTTGTTTGAGTTTATATTCAAACATCTATTAGTTTTGTGTTTTAGAGTTTTTCGCAGGCCGGTGTGGTTGTTTGAGTTCATATTCAAACATCTATCAGTTTTGTGTTTTAGACTTAATTCAACACTTGGTAGACACTTGTTTGTAAGCATTTAGAATATGTTTAGACTATCAAATTTTACATTTTATAAAAATTAAAGTGATGATGTATTGATCTTTTACATTTTATAGTTTTATTTTTACTTTTTATTCTAAATAAATAACGGTCTTAAATTATAAAAAGTTAATAAAAAAATTTATTTTTTCTTGTAGTGTATAAAGCCACATGAAACTTTATAAGTATAAGTGCGGCTATTGTCAAATATATTTGGTCACACAATTTTTTTATCCATGACATTTGTTATCATTCTGTCACATAAAAAAACAAAGTGACGACGGTGTGGCTAATAGTTATGTAAAGCCACTTGAAAATTTGTAACTTTAAGTGTGACTATTGTCTAATCTTTGGTCACATATATTTTCCTATGACATTTGTTATCAAATGGTCACACAAAATAAACAATGTGACGATGGTGTCACAAATGTTTATATATAGCCACATTAAATTTTGTAATTTTAAGTGTGACTATTGTTTAACATTTGGTCACACAACCGCATAAGTGGCCATATGTTTTAGCTTTTAGCCACATCGTTAAAAAACCACTGTGACAGTTGACCACATTTGGCCACACTTTTCTACTGTGGCTAGGAAATGTCACATTTTTTCTTAAAGTGTGACTAAATGTTTCGAAAATGTGTATTTTTTACTACTTGAATAAAAAATCAAACAAATACTGTGGCCGTAGATCACATTTGGCCACATTTTTCTAATGTGGCTGCTAAATGTCACAGTTTTTTCATCAGGTGTGGCTAAAAGTTTTGAACTTTTATGCAATGGTCACATGGATAAATAAGATGTGTGGCTAAAAGTAGACTAGAAGGTTTTGAAATGTGATTAATGACCTTTAGCCACATATTTAATCAAAAGTGTGGCAGGGTGATTTTGGCAAAAGTGTGGCCGTAGCCCTATTTTGGCGTAGTGGGTCCGGGTATGGGTTGGGTATTGATCCTGGTTTGAAGAAATTAAATTTTATTTTTATTATTTTACACAAAGATAAATTAATTTAAAAATTGCACTGGGGTTGTAATTTGTAAAAATAATTAAATTAGATAACATAAACTCACTCAAATAAAAATTATTTGATATCAAATATGCATTTTTAAAATTTAGGGTATTGGATTTAAATAATCCAAAGTTTGGCCCATTGGTTAATAATAATCCGAACTTTAATGTTGGACCATGATAATCCCAAGTGAACATGTGGGTGTCAAAAATGAACCTCCGTTAACTCTAGTTCAGGATGACGTGGCTGCTAAGGTGGCGTGGACTAGATGCTGATATGGCAACTGAGGTGTCATGCTGACGTGGACCAGATGCTGATGTGGCAGTTACCACGTCATCTTGAACTAACTCAGTTAGTTCAGAGTTAATGGAGGTTCATTTTGACACCCACATATTGACATGGTATTATCCCGGTCCAACGTTAAAGTTCGGATTATTATTGGGCAATGGCCAAAACTTTGGATTATTTAAATCCAATAGCCCTTAAAATTTAAATATTAAAGTTGTAACGTAAGCATAAAAATATAATCTAAAAATTTGGTTATTCTATCGGGTATTTAAAAAACCATATTAGGTATAGGGTATAACCGGTTTCAGTTATTTTCGAGTATAAATTGAGTACGAGTATTGAGCTCAAAATGTATACCCTATCCGTACCCTACAGGTAGAGTCAGAGAGGGTTTGGTTACGGGTATAAATACTCGGATACACAAGTAACCGGTTTTGTTTTTTTTTTTCTCAGGTCCGATTCCGGTTTTCTTTTTACCTCTATCCACAATCGGTGGATTATAGTTCACACCTATTGAATAGACAATTTCTTAATACAATCGCACCAAAGTATATATGTCACCCGTTGGATCTAGTTTGTTTAGATCTGGTGTCAGATTTGAACCTTTAGCGGCGACCCCTACTTGTTGCTGTTAAAGGTGTCGCTTCTAAAGGTGCGTTTTCTTATAGTGTGTATTGTTTAAGATTGAAAAAAAAAGAAAAGAAAAAACTAGTCATTAATGCAAGTGAGACATGCATCCACCTTGCCCTCTATAAATTCACCTTTGTATTCTTCAGTTTTCATCCACTTCACATTTTGTGATCAAATTTAGTAAACTCTACAAGAGAAACCATGAGAACAGTTGGAAAAAATGGTGGTAGTGATCGCAAAAGTGCTGTTGAACGTAGGGTGGCGCGTGCAAGCCCAAGGAAGGGCTGCATGAGAGGCCAAGGTGGTCCTCTCAATGCTTCCTGCATCTTCAAGGGTGTAAGGTAGCGCAATTGGGGACGATGGGTGGCGGAAATCCACAATCCCATAACCAGAAAACGAATATGGCTAGGGACATTCGACACTGCCCGTGATGCAGCCTTGGCGTATGACGCTGCAGCCCCGGAACTGTTTGGTCCTGATGCTATTCTCAACCTTCCTGATGAGGTTCCTCCACCACCACCTGAACCCACTTATTCCGAGAAGTTTTTGATGTTGCTTAACATTGCGGCAAAGGCGAGGTACCCAAAACAACTTAGATTAATTAATACACAAAAAAAATTCTCAAAAAAAAAAAAAAAAAAAAAAACTGTGTTATTTATTGCAGGAAATTAGGGGTTTTTTTTGTTGGAAATGCGTAGGAATTTTTTCCGTTTTTCATTTTTGTATAAAATTATTCCTTTTATTGTAGACGATAGGGGTTCAACTCGTCTTTTTATTTAAAAGAAGATATATTTTATATTACAAAAGGAAAAAAAAACTGGTGATTAGGGTTAGCGGACCCTCTTGACTTCTCTGGTTACGTCCATGTCCATTGTTGGTGGTGAAACCCTCAGGATGGATTTACCTTGAATATTTTGTGTGACATCCTCAGGATGGTGAAAGACTAAGCAGACTTCAGGATGTAAAATCATTCTGGCAAGTGTGCATCCTGAGGATAGACTCACGAATTACCTTGTCTTAATATTTTTGCAGGTACAATCAATGAATGAGTAAGACTTGTAACTCCTCTCCAACGGCTACAAAGTCTTACCAAGTCAATGGATTTAAGGATGCAAGAAGAACACGCGTATAGACTTAAAGAGCGAGTTAAAGTTTAACCGCCAAGATAATGACTGACAAGTGAGAAAGGTGGAAACTGATGTCCAACGTTTATTTTAGTTGAAACACCCTCAACAACTACTTGAAACAGCCCACAAGATCATTGAAGACAACGGATATTGTGGGATCCTCTATTTATTACCATGTAAACTATATATAGGGGTATGATGAACAGAAATAGGAAACTTCTCATTTACATAACACTTCGAGACACTTAGACACTTTTGAACACACCTGATACTCTCTCTACACACACACAATACTACACAATCATTGTAATCATAGATTGTTCATCATACTTCCAAAGTTGTAACACATTTTTACCATTTTAATATTAACAAACAAAGGCAAGAGCCTAGACTCATCCCGAGGTTTTATGCCGGTGATCATCAATTGATCAAGGGCTTTCCTCATACATCGAGTGTTGTTCTTTGTTGTTTCATACTTATATTTGCTTATCTTACTATTCTACCAAACAGTTACATCCTTAGGATATAACTGTCCATCCTAAACCCATTCTTTGCCATCCTAAGCATGGTTGTCATATTATTATCAATTTGTCATTATAAATTGTGATCTTGAGAATAACACAAAGCTTTTACTAAATTTCACTCATCTAGCACTCTACCTCACTTTAACTAATTTGGAAAACAAAATTATTTCTAGTAGGTAATTTTTGACCAAAACAATTTGGCGCCCACCGTGGGGCAAGTGGTGCTATTTTTAACAAAAAAAAATTGTTGAAACTCTTTCTCAATCAATTTATCTCCAAAACCTTGATAACTATGGCCTCAAACCCAAAATCTGTGTCTTCTTCCACACCATCCACAACCTCTGCTAGAAATGTGACTCTGTCGCCTCCTCCTACCTTTCCTAAGAGTTCTGGACAAGTTACCAGAAGTATTGCTTCCAATACTGCTAAATCTGGAATGGCAACATCTGGATCTACCCCTCCTGTTTTCGTATCAAATGATGAGCTCTTTTCCATGTTTACAATGGTGAAGGATCAAATAAAGCAACAACAGGATACCAACTAGATGCTAATGAGAGAAATATAATCTCTCAAAACATCCTCAAAGATGTGACAACCGGCAAAATTCGGTCAACCGTTGACTGGATCTTGATCATGATCCCTATATGCTTCGCATATACTAAGGTTGATTTTGGTTAAGTTGAGTTGTTACAAGTCCAAAAAATGTCTGTCGTGAAGTTCGTGGACGTCTAGATGTTCTAAAGAAAGATTGCGCATCTTAACGCTAACGAACTGATATCGATAAGAATTCGTCAGAATGGACAAACTTAGAGTTATTGCGTATAAATACGGCACGTATTTGTTGTTGAAGCGATCGGATGTGGAATCGGCTTGAAGAACGGATGAAAACGTTGCGTTTGGAGAACGCGGAGAGTAACTGATATGAGAACCAGATATCGAAATGCGTGGTTTTAACCGCATTTATGCTTTCGAAATAATTATTTATTTTAAATAATATTAGTTATCAAGTGTCGAAAGCTATCGGGTCGTTTAAATGGAGGAAACGGTAACCGGTTAGGATAACGCGATTCTAACGGACGCTCCGAAAGAACGCGTGGGATACCGATATTAATTATATTTTTGCTCGGTTTAACGTTATTTAAGATTACGAATAAAACCGACTAATTCTTATAATTAATTATCGAACCTAGATTTGAACCGAGACGTTTCGCGAGATTACGGGTTCGAAACACGGTATTTACCCACCTAACCCTTAACCCTACTATATAAAGGGCTCAATCCCTTCTTCTTCTTCATTTCTCATCCTATAACACAAAAATCAAACCCACAAAATACTCTCAAGCTCTCTCTCTAGAAATCCTCCCAAACCTCTCTCTCTACCTTTATCTCTCCCTCATCTCTCTCGCATCCCTTTCCCTCCTCCTCTGTAATAATAAGCTGGCCGACCACCTCTCCTTGGTGGCAGCGGCGTGGCATTGCAGCAGCCCCGAAGGGGCAACAGCAAAAGGGGCGACGGCGTGGTACAGACGAGGCTTAAGACGGGGCAGAAACAGAGAGGTAGCGGCAGTGTTAGGTGATGTTCGAGGCTGATTAGTGATGGTCCGGTTCAGGAGGTGGCCGATGGTGGCTTTCATGGTGGTGCTCGGCTGTGGTGACTCAATGGATGCAGGATTGGGTCCCGATTAAGGTTGTTGTTGCTGGTGACTGAGTCGAAGGCGATGGTGGCTGTGGTTGCCGCAGGCGGCGGCGGCGGCAGCCGGCTCGGGTCCAGGTCAGTTATGGTTATTGTTGTTGGGTTTTGGTTCTGATCCGATTATGGCCAGGGAAGGTTGATGGTTTATGGGGCTCGGTTTCGGTTGTGGTCTGCATGTTGGTTTCGAGTGGTGCTCGGTCAGATCCGTGTCTGATAGGGCTCGTGTTCGGGTCAGATCTTGGTTATGTTAATAGATCTTGGTCTGCATGTTGCTTGTTGATGATGATAAGGATGTTCGGGTTCAGTTTGGTGCTCGGGTTTGGGTCCCGAGTGTAAAGAATTAAAAGATGGTTTAAGTTGTGGTTTGGATCCCGGTTAGAAGCGAGTTCGGTCAGATCTGGTCAACAAGCAATGCATGCATATATTATATGGTATATTTCCTTGATTTGTTGTTATTATATATATATATATATATATATATATATATATATATATATATATATATATAGGGGAGGGATAATTTGAAAACCCTCCCCACTTGAGAAAACCCATTAAACCCCCATCTTAACCACCCATTCATCTTGATCTATGGTGGTGGTTGTTTTGCTTTTTGATCAACCATAAAGATGTTTATTTAGTCATGAAGGGGTAAAATGGTCCATGTAACTGGTCTCTTTCTTACTTTTCATTATTCTCTCTCCTCTCTCCTCTCTCTAAAATCACCAATTCACTCTTTTAGAAGGGAAAACGTAAGTTTTTTTAACAATTACATATTTTTGCTATTATTTCACCAAAAAACATATAAATAAATTATAATCCCAGCAACAAAAACATATGTTTTCACAACTTATCTCACAAAAAACATATAATAAATTATTACCCCAACAACAAAAAACATATGTTTTCACATAATCTTACAAAAACATATAATAAATTATACCCCCACAACAAAAACATATGTTTTCACAAACTTATGGAATAATTTAAACCCCCAAACAACAAAAAAACATATGAAAAATATAACACAAACACAAAAACATATCATAAGTTATGATCCCAAATAGCAAAAACATATGTTTTAAATAAAAAATAAATGTTTTAAATGAAAAAGCACAGCTTTAATGGAAAAAAAACAAATCAGTTTCTTCACAAAACCAGTACCGTCTTCACCATCGTCATCGTCTCGTCACCATTAAATAAACAATGAGTTAATTAAGGCTATGCGATTCAGTCAGCCATAGAATTAGTCAACCAAGATTTTTAAAAAAAAATTACTTCACCCTCCAAATTAAAAAGTAAACTCCACCGTTAGGTTCACCTTCTTGGAACACACACTCACCAGAATCTTCAACATAGAGCATTCATCAAATCAATTTTGTAGACAATACTATAATAAATTGTGTCAAAACAAGTGAGAATATATAAAGAACAGAATCGAGATCAGGAGTAGAAGGACAATAACAGACGATGCTCCCTTGTTCAACCACCGACATCATCACGAACCGCCATCGTCGTCCTCTTCGTTCACCTTCCACAACCCCCTGTTCAACCACCGAAGCTTGAACCTAGATCTAGATCTTGAAACCACCAAAACATGTCACCCCGTATCTCGTCTCTCGTTTCCAGCTTTCACCGGAGAGAGGTTATATGTGTCACATCGTCACCTTGCCACCGGAGAGAGGTTATGTGTGTATAGATCTTGAACACCACAACCCATCTTCACCTTCATTGAAAAAAACGAACTGTAAACATTTTCTTTTTATTAACAGTCATAACCATCAAGAAAACCCCATCAGAAACATGCCTGTGATGGTAGAGAGAGAGGGAGAGAGAGAGAGAGGGGGGAGGGGGGGAAGGTGGGTTGAAGAGAAGAGGAAGGTGGAGATCTGTATAATTGGTGGTTCGGTGATGGTGATGTAGTTGCCGAGGTGATGGGTGATGGTGGATCTGTATGTGTTTGAAGAGAAGAGGATGATGGGTTGAAGAGAAGAGGAAGGTGGAGATCTGTGTAATTAGAGGGAGATGAGTGAAAAAAGATGCAGATAGATTATTGTGTTTAGAGAGAGAGAGAGAGAGAGAGAGAGAGAGAGAGAGAGAGAGAGAGAGAGAGAGTGAAAGAAAAAGTTAGACTTTGGAGGGATAAATATATTGAAAAAGAAAGAGTTGTCAAATTGACTAGATGGGAGATGTTTGGATTTAAATTTAATACCTAAAATGCCCTTATGGGTTGATAAAAAATGTAAGATGTGGACAAATGAGAACCAATAATATGGGTTTCTTGGGTTTCATCAACTCAAAGGGGTTTTCTAAATATAATTGCCCTATATATATAAGTGTGTATATATATTATCGATACGAAACTATGGTGACTCACGAAACGAACCGGCATTGAATATATATTAAGTAAATATTAAAGACGGATTTGATAATATTGTATATTGGACTGGACCGTTGGACTATATTATATAATTATATACATATATAT
The DNA here is from genome assembly GCA_028751855.1 of Ambrosia trifida. Taxonomy (NCBI): domain Eukaryota; kingdom Viridiplantae; phylum Streptophyta; class Magnoliopsida; order Asterales; family Asteraceae; genus Ambrosia; species Ambrosia trifida. The sequence continues at coordinate 162,490,357 of CM054122.1, forward strand.
ATATATACATATATATAAATTATGATGTATATAATTATACAAGTATAATTTATATAAAATGGCGAAATGTATAAAGTCTCGTTCGATGGAAATACGGATAAATATATTGAATATTATGTATTTGTAATTAATATTTGGGTAACTATAGACAACTTGTGTTGTCTGGATTGTATAAAAACAGAGGAAACTCTGCCAAAATTTTATAAGATCCAGAGCCCAACAAGAGCAATATACTTTCCTAAAAACAAATATATTTATCCGATTCTATGATTAAATATGAGCTATACGTTTCGTAGCACTAAGTCCAACGTAGGTTGCACACGAGTGGTAACAAGTGCGCAACTTGAGTACTACGTCGTATGTTAACACCCAAATAAGTCGTAATTGGTTCGTTGAGTCACACCACTTTCTAGACTCGGATTCGTACATACGAATCTAGATAGCTGGATAATATGCTTTTCGTGTTAGATCTTAAGGTGTCTTTGTTGATAATTAGGACACAAAGATGTGAATAATGATTCGAGCGTTGATAGCTAACTTAGCAGGAATGTTCAGGTGAGTTCATGCCCCACTTTTACTGTTTTATAACTGTTTTTGGGGTAGAAGACATACTTGTTTTATGAAAATCTGTTTACTATAAAACGTAACAAAGATTTGATTATACGGATTGGTATAAAAGGAGATAAATTGCATTGAATTGTACAGATTGGTACAAAAAGGGATAATTTGTACGGGAATATACAAATTGGTATTAAATGGATAAATGGTATTATATGTTTTTCTCGACCCTTTTCATTTAAATGTTTTTCGGACATCTTAACAATCGGGGGGATTAACATGCGGGTATGATAAATAAACTGGAAATATAGAATATATGATGCCCTTAGGATAAGTGCACCAGTGGGTACGTAGAGTAAACGTGACACCAGTGACGACCGACGGGTTTCCACCCTTTCCCAGCACACCTTGTTAGGACAAAGAGGATTGGTGAAACCACTTTTGTAAACCTTAGTCTAATTCACTTCTGTCATTTTTTGGCTAAGTATAGAAGTACTGAAGAGAAGACAAGAAACTGCTGATTAGAAGATATGAGAAGTGCTGAAGTTGCAGAAGTTCTGAAGTCCAAACCAGACAAGTTCACTTCAGAAGTACTGAAGACAAAACTACTCTTCAGTAGTTGTCCTTCATCAGCACTTAGCAATAGATATTTCCCACCGCCTTTTTGCATCAGTAGTTTGTTGTTTATTATTACTTTTAGCTGTATTTGTTTCTTTCAATGTTGCAACTTGTGCAACTTGTTACTGTTGTTTCTGTACTTGCTTTTTGGGCAAGATACATGCATGTAAACGTCTATAAATAGGAGGCTTCAACCTTCTATTTTAAATATTGATTTTAATAGAAAAATCCTTCAAACACTCTCATTGTTCTATTCCATTTCTGTATTTATTGTGAATCTCTCTAAGTATCTAATTCTCATTTACAACTTAGATTCATAATAAATACTTTGTCATTTATTAGTTTCAAACATCAAGGGGGAGTTATAACTCTGCCTTAGTGTAAAAAGTGTTGCTTTAACTTATAACATTCCGCTGTGCTTATAATCTGATTTACAAGGACTTGCTAAACACTTAAGTGTCAAGATAGCAAGTTCTTACTTAGCAAAAAGAGCAAACTGATCCAACACACCTTAATCTTTAGCCTTCAGAAAAGGCCGTTGTTTATGTTATAGTACTATTGGGTTGACGCCCCCGTTTTCATGATTTGACCGAATTGAAATCTGCTTGAAAAATGAACATAACCTCCAAAAAGTACCTCTTGCGGAAGAGGCCACCACACGGGAACAAAGTTATGGATTTATTAAGAACCTTTGGATTACATCATATGCTTGTAGGACCTAGCTAGTCTACATAATTCTATTCTAATAATACGGAAATCATACGTCCTTTGTTTTAAAAGCTAAAGAAATACGAGTAGTTGCTTTAAAACCTGTAAATGTGACAATCGCTTTTTATTTTATAAAAACATGTTGGCATTGAATGTTTTGTTTTACTACTTCTGCTTTTAAATACATTTTAAACTATGGGAAGAAATCTCATTATTGAACAGGATGGTTCAGGTTGGGTGATTTATGGGAAGAAATCACGTCATTGAATATGGGTTTACAAAGTACAAATATAAAACCATGAACTCACCAACTTTATGTTGACGTCTTTAAGTATGTCTTTCAGGTTTAGATTTTGGCAATGGCATGGTTGGAATAGGCAAACATCTTGGAACTGGAAACCTTAGAGTTTAAGAAATGGCATTTGGAGTTCAACGAGTCTTAGAAGTATATATTCCGCTGCGTAGTATTAAAGAGTTCAACCCACAAGGATTTTCGGGGTGTGACAGAGCTTGGTATCAGAGCCTGGTCTCGGATCGGTGTGTCAGTTGTTCCTTCAAGAACACTGAGTTCCTTAAGGGGAATGGATTATAAGGTCCTGCATTGGTTGAGAAGGGTAACAAACACTTCCATATAGGGGGTGGGATACCTTCTCTATCGTACGAATGTTGGTTAGTCTCTTCGAGATGAAACTAATGCGAAACCGTGAGCCTAATCACAGTCCAATACTGCTGAGTAGGCAAAGCGAATAAAGTACGATACGAGCTACATCGGGCTTTGACCGATATTATCATAACCATAGGTTTTAGCGAATTGAGTGTTAATAGAGACATTTAGGCTTTAACCAGTATTTTGTTTTGACTAGGGACCGAAGTTACAAAGACACAATATTTAGCGTGAACGCCTAGGAAATAAAAATATCCAACCATTGCCAAATAAGTGAAAGAATAATAGTGTATGAAATTACATTAGCTCAGTATAGGTTTCTACGACATAAGAAACATTTCTTTATATGATTAGTGAGTATTTATTATAATGGTGTATAGGAAGGTAAAATAGCTAGTGATGACTAGGCATATCTTGTGAGCGACCAGTGAGTTATCCCTCTTTATAGTAAAGTGTACCTTCACATAGAATTTAGCTGAGTCATTTTTCCATAGTTACAAGGAACAATCTACTTGATTATATGCTGTGTGTAAGTATATGTAAAGTATATATATATGTATTCCTCGAAAATGGCACGAATCGCCGAACGGATACCGACGTTTGCCTAGACGTGGCAAGGACGCACACTCGTGTTAAGTTGTTGGAGAATTGTTGATGGAGATTCGTCGTTGGAGACTCGTCGTGAAGGTGATACTGCGCAAGTTGGAACGTGATCAGGAACGACATCAAGGATGGCACGCACGACTAACACTATATACGTAATATATATGTGTATCTATATATGTGTGGCTATGTGAATTTATGAGTGCTTATGATATAACTTGTGATGGATATTAATAGGGTGATCTTGCGAGGTAAATTTTCGATAACATTGACGTCATGTTATTGCGAGCTTACAGGCACAAGAAGGTCCTAAGAAGATCTATCGTTAGGGTATATGCGTAAGGCATAAGGATTATTTGTTTATTTGTTGATTATTATTTTACTTGCGGCCTTGATTATCAATTTTTCCCCTGTTTGTATTATTGCGACTCCGGTTTTAGTAAACCAATCTAAGATTTCGATGATCTCGTTTCTTGAGCTTCTGAGGGTCATGTAGAGGAACATGGAGATACCTTTCGATTGTGTTTTACGCTTCTTCCCGTTAACGTTGATGGCTCTCGACAAACTATCATAAAGGAATGGAGTGGTTATATAAGAACCGAGCGGAGGTCGTATGTCATGGGAGATTGGTCCGTACCCCAATGTCGGACAATGAGATTTTGGTCGTATGCGGTGACTTGGAGAAAAGTCGTTAAAGATGGATAATGTATTGAAGGCGCGAAGCTTCTGCGGAAAGGATACTCGGCATTTATAGCCTGTGTTGTTAACACCACGGCTGTGGAAAAGGAATTAAAGGAGATTCCTGGAGTTAGAGAATATTCCGAAGTTTTACCAGATGATTTTCCGGGTTTGTTGCCTTCAAGACAGTCGGAATTTTGAATAGATCTTGTGCCCGGTGCCGCATTAGTCGTTAAGTTCCCTTATCGATTAGCACCTTCAGAAATGCAAGAGCTTTCGAATCAGTTGCAGGAATTGTTGGGAAAAAGGTTTCAGTATATCAAGTTATGCTTCCCAAGGATCGGGTGATGAGCACCGATGTTGTTCGTCAAAGGAGAAGGACAGAACGGTTAGGATGTGTATTGGTTATAGGGAGTTGAACAAACTCACTATTAGAAAATCGATACACATTGCCTGGAATGGATGGTTTATTCGATCAGTCATGAGTATCGAGCTTTATTCGAAGATTGACTTGGAATCTGGTTATTATCAGCAGAAGATTGTAAAGGAGAATACTATGGAGACCGCGTCTAGGACGCGATGCGACCATTATGAGTTTCTAGTGATGCCGTTTGGTTCAGTGAACGCACCGACAATGTTTATGATCTTATGAATAGGGTTCATAAACCATGTTCAGACAAGTTCGTTATAAGTATACATCAACGCTATACTTATTCATTTACGAACTAGAAGGATCATGAACGATACTTGAGACTTATTTGAGAAGTATTGGAAAGCGAGAAGTTATTTGCAAAGATCGCTAGGTGCGAATTCAGGATGTGTGAAGTTCATTTCATGGGTCATGTTATTAACGCGAAGGAAGCGCAAGTGGACCCAGCAAGGATAGAGGCAATCAAGGAGTTGAGTGTGCCTAAATCCCCCGCAGAGATACGCAAATTTTTGGGTTTACTGGATATTACTGCCGATTCGTTGGTAATTTTCCCAAGATGGCGCAGCCTTTGACGCTATTAACCCAAAAAGGACACAAGATAAAAAGGGATTGAAAAGCAAGAGGAAGCCTTTCAGATGTTAAAGCAAGAGTTGTGTAGTACGCCAACATTGTCTTTTCCCGATGGAAACGATGGCTATGTGGTGTACTGTAATGATTCACATTAAGACTTAGGTTGCGTGTTGATGCAAGCTTATGCGTCAAGACAACTAAAAGTGCACAAAGTGAATTACAAGACACATGACTTGGAGATTGGAGATGTGATTTTGGCGCTCAAGATTTGGAGACACTATCTTTATGGTACTTAGTGTACGACCTTTACGGATCATAGAAGTCTTCAATATATTTGATCAAGAAGAGCTTATTATGAGGTAGCGAAGATGGGTTAAGCTACCCAACGGTTGGGATTGTGAAATTCGTTGTTATTTTGGAAAAGTGAGCCTTGTAGTCGATGCTTAAAGTAGAAAGGAAAGAGGTTAAACCTTCACGTGTTTGTGCATTAGGTTTGACAATCCTTATGAGCCTTATAGCTCAAGTCAGGAAAGCACGACAGGAAGCTTGGAAGGAAGAGGAATCTGAAGAGCGAATGCTTGTACTAAAGGGTAAGAGATTGGAGTTTGAAGGTTGTCAAGGTTGTGTACCTTATGGATTGCGTTTGGATTCGGTATATGGGAGTACGCGTGAATTGGTTATGGATGAGACTTGTAAGTCGGAGTATTCGGTTCACCCTGGGATTGGTAATATGTATAAGGATTTGGAAGAGCATTATTGGTGACCGAACATGGAAGGCGAGATAGCGGTTTATGTTGGAAGTATCGCCTTGGAAAGGTGTTAATAAGTTTGGTAGGCAAGGAAAGCTTAGCCCTCGCTACATTGGACAGATTGAGATCATAGCAAGGGTAGGCTTAGTTACATATTGGCTTAAGTTACAACAAGAGCTTTTTTTTTAGCCCGTGATGTGTTTCACGTTGTAATTTGGAGTGTTTTGTCTGGCGAAGCGCTTGTGATACTGCCAAGGGAAATTAAAGTCGACGACAAATTGCGTTTTGTCAAGGGACTTGCTGAGGATTACGGACAGGAAAGTCCAGAAGTTGAGATGGAGTAATATCAAGATTGGACAAGGTCGGATGGAATTCTAGTCATGGACTAGAGTCTACTTGGAAAGAGGAGATCAAGCGAAGTTAAAGTATTCTCGTTTATTACTTTCTGAACTGAAGTTAGTAGTGACGTAATGTAACACCCCAACCGATGGCGGAAACATCGGGGTGCCACGTATTGATGATTGTTTTCAGTAGCACATGGTATAATATAAATTTTAAATAATTTATTCAAACATAATATCCAAAATGTGAAATGATGTCTAAGAATTCAAATACATAATATCAAATAACAACTTCAATAACTTCAAATAAACTTCAAGTAAAATCCTCATGCTAACTCAAGCCTCAGCTTCATTGTTACCTGAAACATGTTAATTTTGAAAGTATTTTGGGTCAACATAAGTTGGTGAGAATTACATAGGTTTTTGATAATAAATTGAATAAAATGTTGTGCAATTCATGTGCCATGTTAATCTAGCCCATATGTGAGAACATACTAGAAATAAATCGAGTGCATAATCAACCCTGTTGACTGTTATAAAATGATACATACCATACACTTATGGTCCCAATGAATATGTTATGCGATAACAAACACCCACGTAACCTTTGTAGGAGGCACGTATCCGGGTGGGATTGTCAGTCCAATAGATCTATCAATGTATACCGTCGGCTGATCAATGTTAATGATTATGCTAGAATGGTGCTTACTCTAATCATGCTCAAGACATAATGCAACATAGAAAACACATAGACACATTGATGATTGAATTGCAATGATAATGTTATAACATGTTTCACCCCAAAAATGGTGATAAATAAAAGGGGCTATGTAAAACTCACCTTAGCAAATGTTAAACTTGTTGAAAAGATGAAATAATTGTGTTGCCCAAAATGATTCCAAATATCACCCTATAATAAGGTAATATACAATAAGTCTAAGTCTAATTAACTTACAAGTGTATCCTAGGGTTTCGATTTGGGGATAATCAATTGTTGAATTTTAAATTAAAATGTTAATTAATAAAGGAAAATTTGATAATTAATGGAAGAAAGTCTTTTTATAAAATTTGGATTTTGAATGTGCACATTAAAGTGTTTGAAGCATAAAAATAATTTTTATAAAATTATTTCATTTAAAATAGATTTTTAAATCTATTTATTTATAAATAGCCAATATTTAACTTTAATACTCAAAAATACTAAAATTAAAGAATTCCTATTTTAAAAATCACATTTCTGCTCTAAATAATTAAAAATAATTTGTATAAAATTTTGGTGCAAAAATGATGAAAATTGGATTTATTATGATTTAATTATGATTAAATCTAACAAAAATTGATTAAAAATATAAAATAAAAGATTTTACTGAATTAAAAATTATTTCAGTAAAGTTTATCTTTATAAGAAGTCAGGATAATTTTTGGAGAATTTAATAAAATTGTTTTGATATATAAATGGATTTTTATAAATATAATAGTATAAAAATGATTTAATTATTATAAATATTAAATAAATGAATTTCTGAAAAATAAAAATTGTAAATAAAACTTTTATCTCAGATTAAACAAATATATTTTTTTAGAATTTATAAAATAGTTTTGATATTTTAAAATGAATTTAAAAGGTTTAAAGGTTTAATATTTATATATATATATATAATTGTTTGTTTAAAAAAAAGAAAAGAAAAGAAAAGAACAAAAAGGGTCAGAGCCGGGACTCGAACCCGGGTAACCTCTGTGGTGGACCAAGGTCACAACCACTTGGCCTAGGCCGGTGGTTGTGATGTTTTGTGTTTTGAATTTAATAAATACCATACGCGAAACAAGATTTATCCCCAATTCATTACGGATGAACCCTAGAATTTGCAATTGGGCAAATCACACATCAATAGCCTGATTAACCATAGGGCTATTGATGTGTGATGGCCGATGAATAAAACCCACACAAATAATCAAACTCACAGTGATGAATTGAGTGTAATCGTCGGGTCAAAGCAAAAGTCAAACGACGAGCTTGATAATAATAATCAGAGTGAATCAGAGAGAATTGGAGGTTGAGAGAGAGTTGTGAGTGAGTAATCAAGGTTCGCAGAGGGTCTATATATACTGAGGTTCAATGGTTATGGTTAATTGGAAAGTTTGACCTCGTTTTTAATTCATACGCGTAGGGTTAAATAATTGGTCAACGATTTGGTGTAATTGACGTGTAATCGAGTCACAATGGGCCGAAAATCATACGAATTTACCAATAATAGATCAATTACGAGTTAATTCGTTGGATTGATCATCAAGCTAACCCACAGTTGACTTTCCTTGTCAACTGTGAAGGTTTTTAATGTGTGTATAAATATAATGAAGATCCGGGTTCAATACGAGAAGATGGTCCAGCCCAGATGGTTAAGTTGGTGTGTGTGTGTGGCTTTGGCGCGGGTTCGAACCCCGGCCAAAGCATTTTATTATTTTTTGACATTTTACAAACCAACACACATATATTATATTATATATATATATATAGTATTAGGGTTCCACAATCGCGACAAAATAATTAAATGCGAATATAAGATGAAAACTTGACGTTTTATTAAATGCGAACGTGTAACGTACAAGTTTTTAATGCGTAATGTTACAGTCTCCCCTACTTTTAGGAACTTCGTCCCGAAGTTGGAGTTGGAGAGTCTGGTGGGAAAAGATGTGGATACTTCGACTTCATCTGGTCTTTACGTTCCCAAGTGAACTCTGGGCCTCGTTTAGATTCCCAACGAACCTTAACGGTTGGAATACGACTGCGCTTGAGTTTCTTGACTCCAGTGTCAACAATCTCGACGGGTTTCTCGATAATGTGCATGCTTTCATCGATTTGCACATCCTCAAGAGGAACATGAAGGTTCTCATCTGCTAAGCATTTCTTGAGATTCGAAACATGGAAGGTCGGATGAACATTGCTTAGCTCAGGTGGAAGATCAAGTTTGTAAGCCACTTTTCCAACTCTGTCAAGAATTTTGAAGGGGCCTACGTAACGAGGAGCTAGTTTTCCCTTTCTACCGAAACGAATAACTCCTTTCCAAGGGGATACCTTAAGTAGCACAAGGTCCCCAACTTGAAATTCCAAGGGTTTACGACGTTTATCAGCATAACTCTTTTGGCGACTTCTAGCCTTGAGAAGATTATCCTGAATGAGCTGGATTTTGTCTGTGGTTTCCTGGATTAGTTCAGGTCCAGTAATACGAGCTTCACCAACCTCAGTCCAACAGACAGGTGAACGACATTTCCGACCATAGAGTGCCTCAAAAGGAGCCATGTTAATGCTGGCGTGATAACTGTTGTTGTATGAAAACTCAACCAAAGGAAGATGAGAATCCCATGCGCCACCAAAATCGATGACACATGCCCTGAGCATGTCCTCAAGTGTCTGGATGGTTCGTTCAGTCTGACCATCCGTTTGAGGGTGATAAGCAGTGCTCAGGTTCAACTTGGTACCCAAAGCATCTTGTAGAGATCCCCAAAAGTGAGAGGTGAAACGACCATCGCGATCAGAAATAATGTCCAAAGGTATACCGTGACGACATACGATTTCACTTACGTACATCTTTGCCAACCTTTCCACAGAATACTTCTCACGAATAGGTAGAAAGTGAGCTGACTTGGTCAAACGATCAACGATTACCCAAATACTGTCAAAACCTTTGGGTGTGCGAGGGAGTTTGGTGATGAAATCCATAGCTATGCTCTCCCATTTCCAGACAGGAATCTCTGGTTGTTCAAGCATACCAGATGGTCGTTGATGTTCAGCCTTTACCTTGGAACAAGTGAGGCATTTTGCAACAAAAAGAGCAATGTCTTTCTTCATACCAGGCCACCAATAAGAATAACGAAGATCTTGGTACATCTTGTCAGCTCCAGGATGAATAGAATAACGAGACTTATGAGCCTTCTTCATGAGAAAAGTACGAAGATCATCACGGTCGGGAATCCACAGTCGGTTAAGGAAATAAAGAAGACCATCGGGTTTGGTTTCAAGTTGAGTCTCAGCACCACAAGACATTTCATCGTACATGTTACCTTGGGTGACTGATGTGTGTTGAGCCTGGAGAATGCGATCTTGAAGATCAGTACGAACTCTCGCACATTGGAGTTTGACACGCTCTTTACGACTAAGTGCGTCAGCCACAACATTCGCTTTGCCAGGATGGTAGCGAATTTCGCAATCATAGTCGTTAAGTAATTCAACCCATCGTCGTTGCCTCATGTTAAGATTCTTTTGATCGAAGACATGTTGGAGACTTTTGTGGTCCGTGAACACCACACATTTGGTCCCATACAGATAATGTCTCCAAATCTTGAGTGCAAAGACAACAGCGCCCAATTCGAGATCATGGGTGGTATAATTTTTCTCGTGAGTCTTGAGTTGTCGAGACGCATAAGCAATAACCTTTCCTCGTTGCATGAGAACACAACCAAGACCTTGGTTTGATGCATCACAGTAGACCACGAAATCATCATTACCATCAGGTAGAGATAAGATAGGAGCTTCACATAGTTTCAGCTTAAGAGTTTCAAATGCTTCCTCTTGCTTAGGTCCCCACTCATAAGGTTTACCCTTGTGAGTTAAGGTAGTGAGAGGAACAGCGATCTTGGAGAAATTGGCGATGAATCGACGATAATAACCAGCCAACCCAAGAAAAGAACGGACTTCCGTTGGAGTGATAGGAACACTCCAATTCTTCACAGCTTCGATCTTTGCAGGATCAACATGAATTCCGTTCATATCAATGACATGTCCCAAAAATTGAACTTCCTTAAGCCAAAATTCACATTTTGAGAACTTGGCGTACAGTTGTTCTTTCTTTAGGAGACTCAAGATAGAGTGAAGATGTTGCTCGTGATCGGATTTTGATTTAGAGTAAATCAAAATATCATCGATGAAAACGATCACGAATTTGTCGAGATAGGGTCTACAAACCCGATTCATCAAATCCATAAATACTGTGGGAGCATTGGTCAACCCAAAAGGCATAACCATGAATTCATAGTGACCGTAGCGAGTGCGAAAAGCTGTCTTGGGAATATCTTCATCGTGGACTCTAAGCTGATGATAACCAGAACGGAGATCAATCTTCGAGAAGTGGGTTGCTCCTTGAAGTTGATCGAAGAGATCGTCAATCCTAGGAAGTGGATAACGATTCTTGATGGTGAGTTTGTTGAGTTCACGGTAGTCAATACACATCCGAAGAGAACCATCCTTCTTTTTAACGAATAAGACAGGGGCTCCCCATGGAGAAGAACTAGGGCGAATGAACCCTTTATCAGAAAGTTCCTGTAATTGACTAGCAAGTTCTTGCATCTCAGAGGGTGCAAGACGATAAGGAGCTTTGGCGATAGGATTAGCACCAGGAACAAGATCAATACGAAACTCCACTTGTCGAGCAGGAGGCAAACCAGGTAAATCCTCTGGAAAGACTTCAGGATAGTCTCGAATAATAGGAATGTCTTGGATACTTTTGCCTTTGTCCTTCTTCTCTATCACGTTAGCTAAGAAGTCTGTATACCCCTTTCGTAAGTACTTTTGGGCAGTAGTACAAGACATAAGCTTAAGCTCACCACAGGGTTTCTCACCATAGATCTTCAAAATCTCACCAGATTCGAGAGGAATGCGTATGACTTTCTCGAAGCACAGAATTTCGGCACGATGAGTTGACAACCAGTCCATGCCTACTATAACATCAAAACTACCAAGATGCATGGGAATGAGATCGATAGGGAAGGTATGATCATCGAGATTCAACAAGCAGTTACGAATAATAGAGTCGATCGAAATAGACTTCCCGTTAGCTACCTCTACCACGAAAGGGTCTTCTAGATTAGTGTGGGGTAAGTTAAGTAAAGGTTCAAACTTCAGTGACACGAATGACTTATCAGCTCCTGAATCAAATAATATGGATGCATAGTGGTTATTAATGAGAAACGTACCATTCACCACTTCGTTGTTGTCACGAGCCTGGTTAGCGTTGAGATTGTAGGCGCGACCTCGAGCACCTTGGTTCTGGTTGCAGTTCTGGTTTTGGTTTTGGTTCTGATTTTGGTTTTGGTTACGGTTACGGTTAGGGCAGTTGTTGATGTAGTGATTAGGGTTACCACACTCGTAGCATTGACCACGAGTAGGCCTGTTGTTTTGTTGGTTGGGAGCTGGGTTGTTGTTGTCTTGGGTAGCAGAAGATCGACAGACGTTCACCAGGTGACCATACCTTTGACACTTAGTACAAAATCGACATGGCACCTGCGTGGGATGGTGGTACTTGCAAGTGTTGCACAAAGGGTGAGGTCCGGTGTATGGTTTCTTGGCTGGGTTTTGGGCAGCAGGTGGAGTAGCAGCAACCATATAGTTTCTAGCCTTGCGCTTTTTGTTGCTTGAGGTCTCAGGCTTGACTTCAATTGCAGGCTGTGGAGTGTCTTTGGCAGTAGTCTTCTTAGTGCCCTTGCGAACGAGAGTACCGTTCTTCACGTGATTATCAGTAAGAGTGGCCGCTAGACGTTTGGCCTCTTCCAGAGTTGCAGGATTTCTACCCCAAACGGTGTCCTGGATTTGCATGGGCAGACCACCGATGTACTTCTCGATGGCTACCGGCAGAGGAGTAACCTTGTGTGGCAACAATAAGCTAAGCTCATGAAAGCGGGTGTTGTAGGCAAGGTTTTCCCCACTATCTTGAGCTAAGGTGTGGAACTCATCCTCAAGCTTTTTAACTTCATTGCGAGGACAGAACTCCTCTTTCATGATCTCTTTGACTTGGTCCCATGTCATAGCAAGAGCAACCTCGGCCCCACGAGTACGCTTTTCTTCATTCCACCAAGTGAGTGCTCGTTTATGGAGAACACTCATGGCGTAACGAACCTTGAAATTGTTGGGGCACTCACTGTTGATGAAGGTATTCTCAATACCCTCAAACCATTGGAGGAGTCCAGTAGCTCCTTCTTCACCGCTGAACTTTGGAGGGTTACAAGAGTTGAAATGCTTAAGGGTGCAAGCTTGGGGTCCATTACCATTGCCATTGCCATTCCCGTTCCCATTGTTGTGACCATTCCCGTTGCCGTTCAATTGGATGACCTGAGCAAGTAAATTGGGAACCAGAGTTGCGATTTGCTGCGCCATTTGTTGAGAAATGATCGCAGCCAGTTGAGCATCGACCCCATTGTTGTTGTGGTTAGGAACTTGGTCATGGTTGTGGTTATGGTTATCACCACCTTCTTCGTGGTTCTCACCATTGTTGTTGCGAGTGCTGCGACGAGGAGGCATGATCTGTAATAGACACAATGAAATGAATGAGAGTTTATATAAGGAATGTAATCATTTATTCATTAATTAAAATGAATAAACGAAAACGTGGACTTATCAAAGATTCTAAATTCTAATAACATATGAAGACATGCTTTAGCCTATAAGTGAACACTCATCCCGAGAATTCCCAGGTAGGCATCCGGGTCCCTCGTCTGATTGGGATATATGCGCAATGCCAGCCTAGACAGAAGACTCAGAATACAGGCGTTCACCCTTCCAGATTGCACGTGTTCGTTATTAAAATCTAGAACTTCGACGAGATCTCAAGGGGGTTCAGGTTAAACCTGAGGATTTTGTCCTATAAATCTAATGGTGGATTAGGATTGCAGCAGACAAATGAGAGTAGTCACATGTAGGTTTAGGGTTATAAGGCATAGGATAAGGATAGGATTAGGGAAGCAATTAGGGTTACAAGTAGGAGAAGCAAGTACTGTTTAAGTCCCTAAGGTTATAGTCTAGATTATTTCTAATAACCTAATTCCCTATAACCAAGGCTCTGATACCAATCTGTAACACCCCAACCGATGGCGGAAACATCGGGGTGCCACGTATTGATGATTGTTTTCAGTAGCACATGGTATAATATAAATTTTAAATAATTTATTCAAACATAATATCCAAAATGTGAAATGATGTCTAAGAATTCAAATACATAATATCAAATAACAACTTCAATAACTTCAAATAAACTTCAAGTAAAATCCTCATGCTAACTCAAGCCTCAGCTTCATTGTTACCTGAAACATGTTAATTTTGAAAGTATTTTGGGTCAACATAAGTTGGTGAGAATTACATAGGTTTTTGATAATAAATTGAATAAAATGTTGTGCAATTCATGTGCCATGTTAATCTAGCCCATATGTGAGAACATACTAGAAATAAATCGAGTGCATAATCAACCCTGTTGACTGTTATAAAATGATACATACCATACACTTATGGTCCCAATGAATATGTTATGCGATAACAAACACCCACGTAACCTTTGTAGGAGGCACGTATCCGGGTGGGATTGTCAGTCCAATAGATCTATCAATGTATACCGTCGGCTGATCAATGTTAATGATTATGCTAGAATGGTGCTTACTCTAATCATGCTCAAGACATAATGCAACATAGAAAACACATAGACACATTGATGATTGAATTGCAATGATAATGTTATAACATGTTTCACCCCAAAAATGGTGATAAATAAAAGGGGCTATGTAAAACTCACCTTAGCAAATGTTAAACTTGTTGAAAAGATGAAATAATTGTGTTGCCCAAAATGATTCCAAATATCACCCTATAATAAGGTAATATACAATAAGTCTAAGTCTAATTAACTTACAAGTGTATCCTAGGGTTTCGATTTGGGGATAATCAATTGCTGAATTTTAAATTAAAATGTTAATTAATAAAGGAAAATTTGATAATTAATGGAAGAAAGTCTTTTTATAAAATTTGGATTTTGAATGTGCACATTAAAGTGTTTGAAGCATAAAAATAATTTTTATAAAATTATTTCATTTAAAATAGATTTTTAAATCTATTTATTTATAAATAGCCAATATTTAACTTTAATACTCAAAAATACTAAAATTAAAGAATTCCTATTTTAAAAATCACATTTCTGCTCTAAATAATTAAAAATAATTTGTATAAAATTTTGGTGCAAAAATGATGAAAATTGGATTTATTATGATTTAATTATGATTAAATGTAACAAAAATTGATTAAAAATATAAAATAAAAGATTTTACTGAATTAAAAATTATTTCAGTAAAGTTTATCTTTATAAGAAGTCAGGATAATTTTTGGAGAATTTAATAAAATTGTTTTGATATATAAATGGATTTTTATAAATATAATAGTATAAAAATGATTTAATTATTATAAATATTAAATAAATGAATTTCTGAAAAATAAAAATTGTAAATAAAACTTTTATCTCAGATTAAACAAATATAATTTTTTTAGAATTTATAAAATAGTTTTGATATTTTAAAATGAATTTAAAAGGTTTAAAGGTTTAATATTTATATATATATATAATTGTTTGTTTAAAAAAAAGAAAAGAAAAGAAAAGAACAAAAAGGGTCAGAGCCGGGACTCGAACCCGGGTAAACTCTGTGGTGGACCAAGGTCACAACCACTTGGCCTAGGCCGGTGGTTGTGATGTTTTGTGTTTTGAATTTAATAAATACCATACGCGAAACAAGATTTATCCCCAATTCATTACGGATGAACCCCAGAATTTGCAATTGGGCAAATCACACATCAATAGCCTGATTAACCATAGGGCTATTGATGTGTGATGGCCGATGAATAAAACCCACACGAATAATCAAACTCACAGTGATGAATTGAGTGTAATCGTCGGGTCAAAGCAAAAGTCAAACGACGAGCTTGATAATAATAATCAGAGTGAATCAGAGAGAATTGGAGGTTGAGAGAGAGTTGTGAGCGAGTAATCAAGGTTCGCAGAGGGTCTATATATACTGAGGTTCAATGGTTATGGTTAATTGGAAAGTTTGACCTCGTTTTTAATTCATACGCGTAGGGTTAAATAATTGGTCAACGATTTGGTGTAATTGACGTGTAATCGAGTCACAATGGGCCGAAAATCATACGAATTTACCAATAATAGATCAATTACGAGTTAATTCGTTGGATTGATCATCAAGCTAACCCACAGTTGACTTTCCTTGTCAACTGTGAAGGTTTTTAATGTGTGTATAAATATAATGAAGATCCGGGTTCAATACGAGAAGATGGTCCAGCCCAAATGGTTAAGTTGGTGTGTGTGTGGCTTTGGCGCGGGTTCGAACCCCGGCCAAAGCATTTTATTATTTTTTGACATTTTACAAACCAACACACATATATTATATTATATATATATAGTATTAGGGTTCCACAATCGCGACAAAATAATTAAATGCGAATATAAGATGAAAACTTGACGTTTTATTAAATGCGAACGTGTAACGTACAAGTTTTTAATGCGTAATGTTACACGTAACGAAAATTTCGGGGACGAAATTTCTTAAACGAGGGGAGAATGTGACAACCGGCAAAATTCGGTCAACCGTTGACTGGATCTTGATCATGATCCCTATATGCTTCGCATATACTAAGGTTGATTTTGGTTAAGTTGAGTTGTTACAAGTCCAACAAATGTCTGTCGTGAAGTTCGTGGACGTCTAGATGTTCTAAAGAAAGATTGCGCATCTTAACGCTAACGAACTGATATCGATAAGAATTCGTCAGAATGGACAAACTTAGAGTTATTGCGTATAAATACGGCACGTATTTGTTGTTGAAGCGATCGGATGTGGAATCGGCTTGAAGAACGGATGAAAACATTGCGTTTGGAGAACGCGGAGAGTAACTGATATGAGAACCAGATATCGAAATGCGTGGTTTTAACCGCATTTATGCTTTCGAAATAATTATTTATTTTAAATAATATTAGTTATCAAGTGTCGAAAGCTATCGGGTCGTTTAATTGGAGGAAACGGTAACCGGTTAGGATAACACGATTCTAACGGACGCTCCGAAAGAACGCGTGGGATACCGATATTAATTATATTTTTGCTCGGTTTAACGTTATTTAAGATTACGAATAAAACCGACTAATTCTTATAATTAATTATCGAACTTAGATATGAACCGAGACGTTTCGCGAGATTACGAGTTCGAAACACGGTATTTACGCACCTAACCCTTAACCCTACTATATAAAGGGCTCAATCCCTTCTTCTTCTTCATTTCTCATCCTATAACACAAAAATCAAACCCACAAAACACTCTCAAGCTCTCTCTCTAGAAATCCTCCCAAACCTCTCTCTCTACCTTTATCTCTCCCTCATCTCTCTCGCATCCCTTTCCCTCCTCATCTGTAATAATAAGCCGGCCGACCACCTCTCCTTGGTGGCGGCGACGTGGCATTGCAGCAGCCCCGAAGGGGCAGCAGCAAAAGGGGCGGCGGCGTGGTGCAGACGAGGCTCAAGACGGGGCAGAAACAGAGAGGTAGCGGCAGTGTTAGGTGATGGTCGAGGCTGATTAGTGGTGGTCCGGTTCAGGAGGTGGCCGATGGTGGCTTGAATGGTGGTGCTCGTCTGTGGTGACTCAATGGTTGCAGGATTGGGTCCTGATTAAGGTTGTTGTTGCTGGTGACTGAGCCGAAGGCGATGGTGGCTGTGGTTGCCGCAGGCGGCGGCAGCTGGCTCGGGTCTAGGTCAGTTATGGTTATTGTTGTTGGGTTTTGGTTCTGATCCGATTATGGCCAGGGAAGGTTGATGGTTTATGGGGCTCGGTTTCGGTTGTGGTCTGCATGTTGGTTTCGAGTGGTGCTCGGTCAGATCCGTGTCTGGGTCCCGAGTGTAAAGGATTAAAAGATGGTTTAAGTTGTGGTTTGGATCCCGGTTAGAAGCGAGTTCGGTCAGATCTGGTCAACAAGCAATGCATGCATATATTATATGGTATATTTCCTTGATTTGTTGTTATTATATATATATATATATATAAGTGTGTATATATATTATCGATACGAAACTATGGTGACTCACGAAACAAACCGACATTGAATATATATTAAGTAAATATTAAAGACGGATTTGATAATATTGTATATTGGACTGGACCGTTGGACTATATTATATAATTATATATATACATATATATAAATTATGATGTATATAATTATACAAGTATAATTTATATAAAATGGCGAAATGTATAAAGTCTCGTTCGATGGAAATACGGATAAATATATTGAATATTATGTATTTGTAATTAATATTTGGGTAACTATTGACAACTTGTGTTGTCTGGATTGTATAAAAAAGAGGAAACTCTGCCAAAATTTTATAAGATCCAGAGCCCAACAAGGGCAATATACTTTCCTAAAAACAAATATATTTATCCGATTCTATGATTAAATATGAGCTATACGTTTCTTAGCACTAAGTCCAACGTAGGTTGCACACGAGTGGTAACAAGTGCGCAACTTGAGTACTACGTCGTATGTTAACACCCAAATAAGTCGTAATTGGTTCGTTGAGTCACACCACTTTCTAGACTCGGATTCGTACATACGAATCTAGATAGCTGGATAATATGCTTTTCGTGTTAGATCTTAAGGTGTCTTTGTTGATAATTAGGACACAAAGATGTGAATAATGATTCGAGCGTTGATAGCTAACTTAGCAGGAATGTTCAGGTGAGTTCATGCCCCACTTTCACTGTTTTATAACTGTTTTCGGGGTGGAAGACATACTTGTTTTATGAAAATCTGTTTACTATAAAACGTAACAAAGATTTGATTATACGGATTGGTATAAAAGGAGATAAATTGCATTGAATTGTACAGATTAAAACAAAACGGGATAATTTGTACGGGAAGATACAAATTGGTATTAAATGGATAAATGGTATTATATGTTTTTCTCGACCCTTTTCATTTAAATGTTTTTCGGACATCTTAACAATCGGGGGGATTAACATGCGGGTATGATAAATAAACTGGAAATATAGAATATATGATGCCCTTAGGATAAGTGCACCGGTGGGTACGTAGAGTAAACTGTATGTGCGTATTAGGATCGATAACAAACAAAGATTGATCAAACAAGTTAGTTTCAGGTGCGGAAACCCTAAAACTATCACAAAGTAATAATCAAACAGATTCAAACACACAGATCATCATTTTCAATCAATTTCATTAATAAAACACTTGTTTACACGTAGAATAATGATTACAATCAAGGTTTAATCGTAAAACAAGTTTAACAAAATCTAGAGAGAGTTTTCAGAAAGAGGAGGGAATAATAATCATCAAAGTTACATTCAAAAATGAACTTAACCTATTTATAGGCCTGCACATTCGCCCAAATCGTTCATGCGAATGTGCAGGTTCGCCCACATCAACTGGTCGAACCAAGTTCTTCAATAATCTATTCTTCATTCGTCCAGATCCACTTCCTTCGCACCTTTAAATCCTCCTTCGCACCCTCTACATCTTTCCTTCGCACCTTCGATATCTACAATACAAAATGTGTTTGACAATCCAAAGCTTTAGTCGCACTTTTGCATCTACAAACTCCCCCTCGACTATTGCTTGGATTGTGTTCGTCGTTCTTCGTCCAATCTTTTGTTCCACACTCTGATATGCCTTTGAATCATTTGTTCTCTGGTCAACACCGGTTCCTGAAATTGTTTCTGTTTCTTCGTTTTCAGCTCTGGCACCTTTTGCTTCTCCACATACTTTCCCAACTTCTCATCATAATCACATCCGGCATTAATATCAAACGCAAAGCACAGAAATACCACACGTTGGTACTTTCCTGCTTGCTCAGCATCTTTTGCATCTGAGTAAATTGGATTATAGAATAGCATGATGATATCCTCATGTGAACAGTTTATCAACCACATGGGATCAAAGATATGCACTTTCTTATAATTCGACTCTCCATCCTTCAACACGATCACGGCCTCTGCAATCTTCCAATCATAATACCACCAGATGAAGTCTTTGGCAAAGTGTTGCGGAATAGGCATCAAAGGTATCTTTTTCAACACTTGCGGTGGTTTGTATTTCAAAGTCACTTTGGGCATACCGGTTATCAAATCAATATCCTTCTTATGAACGATTCGCTTTGGATATTGTGGTGTAAACAAGTCCCACTTGGTTCGGCTTTCACGAGTCATCTTCTCAGCAAAATAAGTAATCTGACTATTTGACGCTCCCGTTAAACGGTGACGACAAATGTCTCTGATTGCCCAATACGGAAGGGTCTTCAAGTGATGAAACTTCTCAAAATACAAGATCCCCTTCTCCCATTTTACTGCGAAACACTTCAACTCTTTAACAAACTTCCAGGCCAATGCACGACCTTTGAAAATCTTATTGTGAAGTTTGTAAAAGCTGCCTTGAATGTCAGGTTTCGGACGATTATTCTCCTTTTCTTTCAACTTCTTCAACAACTCTTTTAAGCTTTCTGATTGCTCGAACCGTGGCTTGTTATGCCCTTTAAAGATTTCATCTTCAAAGACTTTGCTCTTATCTTTTGCAAGCTTCTCGGCATGGTTTAGCAGTTCGTCTGAGAAAGAAAATCCACAATCGTGATTTGTTCTGAAATATTGTGGATATTCTTCGCTCGTTATATCTTCCATTTCGACTTCCTCGAATGCAGGAACATCACGATCATCTGAGTGATTTCCAGCTTCTTTCTCAGGAATCTTAGGAATAAAGTTATCAGCAAGTAATTCTTCTAACGTCTTGCCCACTTGCTTTGCTAAACCTTCCAGAATTTCTTTCGAAATAGCCGCACAAACTTCCCCATCCTCAAGATCAGGGTCATCATATTCCAACTCAAAGAGTTTATTGTTAGATTCAAATATTTCTGGAAACCTGCTAGTCATGTCTATCGTCCAGACTCGATTGGTTAACATCTGACGATACTTGTTCTTATCTTCTTCAGACAATGACTGCAATCTTTCGTTCCAGAAAATATCTTCATCATCAACATTCTCACCAGGAGCTTTCGAGCTCGATTCACCGCCCTTATCCGAGTCACGTTTCTCGTATGTGAACTTATCAACATCATCATCATCGTCATCACTACTATCAAACGCAGAGCCATCTCCATCACTAGATCCATCATCCGATCCACCATCATCCTTATCATCCTTTTTCTTCGTCTTTGTATCGTTACCAGCATCTTCATCTAGTTCATCATCTTCCTCTTCATCAGACAATTCATAATCAACTAACTCTTCTTCTCTTTCTTTTTCCACTTCACCAGCTTGAAGTTGAGGAGCCTGAGAGTACAAGTTCTTTATCAGATCATCCATATGCTTGTTACTCTTTTTCAGCTGTTTGTTCTCCTTCTTCAAGACTATTATCCTTCTGGTGTTACGTTGCTCATGTTTCAACAACTTCTTGTTTTCTCTCTTTAGCTTCTTGATAGTTTTCTTCAAGGTCTCATTGTCATCTGCCGATGTGACTACGACTTCTAACATCTTCTTGTCATTTGACTTTAACTGCTCAATCTCCGTCTGTTGTTTAGTAATCAAATTCATCAACTCAGAAAATCTCTGATTCACAGCAGTCATGATGTCACTGTCCACCGATACTTTTGTCTTCTTTGGTGGTTCAACAGCGTCAGGCAATTTACCTTTTCTGATTTTCTTCAGCACATTATCCAATGCTTCATTCACATCATCCATTGGAATTTCTTCTGTTTGTGGTGTGCTAGATGTTGCTGCAGTCTTTTGTTTCTTATGAGCAGGTGCAGTAACCGGTGATTTTGAACTTGTAGCTGGCGGCAGTTTCTTACCAGCAATCAATGATTCTATCTCTTTCTTTCTCTTTATACTTGGCTTCTCCTGTTTCTTCTTCTCTTTTCTAACAGCTTGCACAGGAGAACCAACAAACGTCTCTTCAACATTAAAACCCAGATCTTCAACATCAACAGGAATAGGGCTTTTGTTCCCTTGATCATCTTCTCTTTGGCTAGCAGACGCACCAGCCTCAGTGGCCTTGGGCATGGTCGTCACTACTGTCTCAGCATCAGAATTCCATTGTTCTTCCTCAATTGTCTCTTCAGAATCAATGGAAGCTTCATCAACAAGGTTCAATCCCTTTTTCGCCATTCTCTTATTTCTACCTTGAGTACTCTTCTTCTTCTCTGGTTCAGTAACCTCAATCCTTATCTCTGGTTTCTTTGTCTTACCACTCTTAGCGCCTACATTCACCACTTGTCTCTTGCGCTTAGCGTCAGGATCAACATGATGTAAAGGATTGTCAGCATCAGAATCACTGTTCGTATTCCTTACAAGCCCCTCACCCGGATCTTTATAATCCGCCCTAGCTAGATGACCAAACAAACGTCTAACAGGAGGACGTTCTTCAACAGACAAACCTTTATATGCCTTCATTCTAGCTAATGTGTTCAACGACATGTGTTCTTGAACAACAATGTGTATAGGGTTTCTCTTCAGCTCTTTGTACTTGTGATCGAAAATCATTTGAAGAAAACGAGGATATAATAGAAACTTCAGGTTCCTCGTTCCATTCACGGGCTCCAATAAGTGAGACATCAGCATGCCAGAAACATTGAACGGTTTGTTCAATACCAAAGCAACCATCATCGAACTGATGCTCTTCCTCATCAAGTCATAACCTCCCGCAGCAGATCCGAATACGTGGATTAAAACATGTGCCAGATATTTGAACTGAGGGCACAGTTTTCCTTTGTGCAACGAACCGTCAGTGATAGGTCCGTTATACTTCATCCTGAGAAAGCACTTCCTTTGATCCATGAATGTGAACTCTTTTGGATCTTTCGGATCATCATTCAGATTCAGTGCTTCTCTCAAATCTTCTTCGCACACTATGACTCGTTGTCCCTGGATTTTGCTCGTCAAGCAAGACTCGCATTTCCAGAAATCTAGTTTAGCGTTAGACCAGAATTCCTGAATCATGTCTCGGTAGATCACTGTCGGCGTAGCAATAGCATCTATTACTCTGCTTCGCTTCAAAAACTCAATGATGCCGACAAATTCTGTGTGCTTCTTCACGTCGCCAAGATATGCGCAACAGTTGTGCGCATTCTCAAAATCAAGCTGCTTTGCGGGCTGAGATGAGGATCCTGCCTGTTCTGTAGTCTTCTGTTGTTCAGACATTGTTAGATCTGCAAAACAATCAAAAACACAAGTTAAAAATCGACAAAATAACAAAATTGAAAATTTTTGGTCAAAACTTCTTCGTTCGCCCAAACGGGGGTACGAAGGTGTAAATGTATAGGTACGAATGAGAAACAGATGGTACGAATATGATGATTTTAAACAAAAGTTTCATTCGCCCATCAAATTCTCTTTCGCCCAATTTATGTTCTTCCTTCGCCCATTCGAACTGGTCGAAGGAAGCAGTTCATATTTTTGAAAAATCAATTTTGAAATTTAAAGATCCTGAACATGTCCATTTGATTGAAATAGGACCTAATAGTACCGATAATCAATCCTAGACTAACAGATTCATCAATTAAAACTAGGGTTTAAACACTGTTAGATCATTCTGACATGTTTTAAACTCTAATTTTGATTATTTCTTCCCCTAAAACTCACACACAATCAACCCTGACCATCAATTGGAAATATTATGTTGATTTAGAACAGTTTTAGACATTTAGGGCTCGTAATAGAAAACAGGGATTTAGAGGCTGAATCCATGTTGATTACCTGTAAAAGTGATATGAAAATGATCAGTGATAAAGCACGAACACAATAGAACAATTTTCAATGAAAAATCAACAAGGTGAGGTTACGAGTAAAAATCTGGAAAAATATGAATGAGGTTCGAATGTGAGACTGGATATATATAGGCCTGTTCCTTCGCTCGTTTTGTTCATGCGAAGGAGAAACTTTTCTCTCCTTCGACCCTATTGAAAGGGTTCGAATGAGATAAAAGGGTTCGAATGAGATATGTATCAGGAACACTCTCCTTCGCCCAACCAAAACATATGAATGAACAAAGAAAATCCCACATTCGACCAAACGAATGGACGAATGAAAATTGGGATTTTTGAAAATTTTCCAAATCTCAAAAACGAGTCCCGGTTCAATTATTTTCCAACTTTTAAGCATCCAACATTCATGTTTTCACATTTTAAAATTTACAAAGCTCAAATGGTGTATCAAGGTTTAGAAAATCGACATCAACCACCATCAGTTATCAAAAAGAAGTTGAAAAAGAAAAAATCTTTTTGGGTTTTCTAAAGTTTATGCTAAAACACACCTAAAATCTTTTTGAGTTTTGTAATTTTTGACGAGAAAATATAATGCAGAAATGTAAATGAAAACTGTAAATATTTTTGTGATTCCGGTAAAGGGATCATATCAGTTTTTGAGAAATCTGATCACACCGTTGATCTTTTTAAAATTATTATCATTAAAGACAATGTGTGATCTGGCAACTGCTGATATTGTGATCCACATAAAATCACATGCAGACTTTTGTGCAGTGCTTTATACTGATACTGATATTTATAGTATAAACGCAATTGTCTGTGGTTCCCACGCACACGGCATACTTCCGTATCAAGAAGTAAATGCACAAAGACTCATTGTAAAGCGTGATTATGCTTTCGTTGTCTGTAATTGTACAAGATATAATGCATAGAGGTATACAGGTCAGCAAATTAATGCAGCAAAGTAACATATGCACTATACCAGGTTGAGGACTGATATTAATCATGATTTGCATCAATGATCAATACGATGTAATAGATAATCTTTGATTATCATATAACATGGAAAGTTCCTCAATTCGGTAACTTTAGGATTTGGCATATATAGCTCTTTTATAAAGACACCCTGTCTGATCTAGGTTCGTAATGACTTACAGCAGAAGATCAGAGAGGCTATCCCCAGACAACTAATAACATAACGACCCTAAACCTCCAAGTTTTGTACAAATACCCTATCAAACGAAATTACGGTACTAAGACCATATGTCCATGAGGAGTTCATCCACACAACAAATCGTTTGATATGTATGTATCAGGCACGCAGTAATAGGTCTACGAAGCCTATCAGCACATCGCACAGACTCAGACACACGCCCTATATAGCATTACATTATTTAGAATGTGTCAGATCCCCACTGATGCACTATCATTTCCCTTTATACTCCAGGAAATCATTTTAGAATTTTCTGATTTTTATAAATTTTCGAATTTACTGTTCCCAAGGATAAGCTGGAGCATTTCAAATATGTGACTGCCCAGATATCGTTTGTTCACAGAAATCTGACGGCATTAATCTAAGGGAAGAAGATATAGCAGTCAGCAAAGAAATTTTTCAATTTTTATGGATTTTTAAATTTTTTTTAATGTTTTTGAATTTTCGAAATTTTTCTGAAAAACAGTAAAAAGTTAAACTAAAAAATGATAGACTGAGGTGGTGATCAGTCCTGTTTTTCTTTAATACCATTTGCTTTCAAAAGATAATCAAATCTGGATTTATCAAAAGCTTTGGTAAAAAGATCTGCGCGTTGATAATCAGTGTGGATTTTGACCATATCGATCAACTCTTTAGCATAACAATCACGGATAAAATGATATTTAATCCGGATATGTTTAGCCTTTGAGTGATTTACTAAATCTTTTGTTAATGCGATTGCGGCCTCATTATCACAGTAAATAGGGGTTTTAAGAAATTGCAAACCGTAATCCACCATCTGCTGTTGGATCCAAAGAACCTGTGAGCAGCAGCTCGATGCTGAAACGTATTCTGCTTCACATGTGGATAGTGCAACTGCGGTTTGTTTCTTGCATTGCCAGGTCACGAGCCTGCTCCCCATAAACTGACATCCAGCCGTTGTGGATTTGCTGTCTTTGTCACAGCCGCCCCAATCTGCATCACTAAAAGCGATTAGGTCAAAATTATCATCATGAGGGTACCACAGTCCTTTCGATGGACAACCCATCAGATATCTAAGGATACGCTTGACAGCTGCAAGATGACTCTGTTTCGGCTTCGATTGATATCGCGCACAAAGACACGTCGCAAACATTATATCAGGTCTTGACGCTGTGAGATACATCAGAGATCCGACGATTGCTCTGTATGTAAATGGATCAGTCAGCTCCCCCTTAAGGTCAACTCCAATCCCGTGATTGGGCTGTATCGGGGTATCCATCGACTTCGAATCATCCATCTGGAATCGGCTCAAGACTTCAGAAACGTATTTCGTCTGGTGAATAAAGATCCCCGTTGGTCTTTGCTCCACCTGTAAGCCGAGGAAAAACTGCATTTCTCCCATAGCGCTCATTTCGAACTTTTCCTGCATAACGTGTTCAAATTCCCTGCACAAAAGTTCGTTAGTAGACCCGAAAATAATGTCATCAACATAAATTTGTACTAGAAGCAAATCATCTCCTGCTCGTTTCGTGAACAGTGTGCAGTCTACCAGTCCGCGTTTGAATCCTTTCGAAAGAAGATACGTGCTCAGCTCCTCATACCATTGTCTCGGAGCCTGGTGCAACCCGTAGAGAGCTTTGTTTAACACATAAACCTTATCCCGGTGAATAGGGTCCTCAAAGCCCGGTGGTTGACCTACGTAAACTTCCTCTTTGACCACACCGTAAAGAAATGCGCTCTTTACATCCATCTGATACACCTTAAATTTCTTCCATGATGCAAACGCGAGGAACATTCTGATAGCTTCCAAGCGTGCAACCGGTGCATAGATTTCATTGTAGTCGATTCCTTCAACCTAATGAAAACCTTGAACGACCAAACGAGCTTTGTTTCGTACTATGACTCCTCTGTCATCCTTCTTGCACTTGAACACCCATTTGGTACCAATTTTCTTTCTACCAGGGGGCAAATCTGTTAGGGTCCATACACCAAGTTTCTGGAATTGTAATAACTCCTCCTGCATTGCTTCCACCCAGGCGTCATCCAAAAGAGCATCCTTGTATGTCCGCGGCTCGACCTGCGAAACATAACAAGCAAATGACCAGTCATTCTGAAAACCAGATTTCTGAATTTTGGCATATAAAGCAAGATTGCCAATGTTTTCTGGTGCTTGAGCATTCTTCAGCTGCCCTCTTGTCATCACACTGCTACCAGGATCACCAATAACCTGTTCAAGCGGGTGTATCCGAGATTCCGGATAATCAGGTACTTGTACTCCCGTCTGAGTTGTCAAATTCTCTGTAGAAGCCAGATCATTACCCACATTCGATGTTGAAGCATCAGTAGTAGATGGGTTCACTGGTGGTGTCACTGTAGCGTTGTCCAGAATAGCTTCACTTGTTGCATCATCGTCTTCGTATTCTGATTCGGATGAATTAAGCGATGTAGAAGCCTCTTGGAACACCTCTTCTTCCAATACAGGAGCAGTGGTATCATTAGAAGCTGTTTGGGGGTTTACCGTGATCGGACGCACTAACGGTGAAGTTACGGCGTTTTCGACCTCGTAGTATAATCGAAGTACAGCTTCTTCAACCATGCTATCTAGATTGAATGATTAAAAGAAATCTTTGTAATCAAACATCCAATCTGGTCCTCCACCCTGTACATTTTGTGTATATCTTTGAACTTCGACATTAGCCCACTCCTCGACTTTTCTAGTTCTTTTGTTGAATACCCGTTTTAATGGGGTTGCATATCCAACAAAATAACCTTCTTCAGCCTTTGGTGCAAACTTTTCCGAAGGATTCAGCATTGTACATGGGGCACCAAATGGTTCTAGATACTCCAGATTCGGCTTGCGTCGGTTCAACAGCTCATAAGAAGTCTTGCCAAACTTCTTCACTGTCAAAACACGGTTAAGAGTATAACATGCTGCGTAAATAGCTTCGTTCCAGAACATGACTGGAAGATTTGAATCCGCAAGCATAGTTCTCGCCGTCTCTATAAGAGTCCTGTTCTTTCTCTCTGCGACACCGTTCTGCTGGGGTGTGTACGGAGCGCTATATTCATGATGAATTCCTTTGTTTGCACAAAGATCCTCCATCTGAGCATTTTTAAACTCCGTCCCATTGTCACTCCGAATTCTTTTGATCTTCAGACCATATAAATTCTCCAGACGTGTAAATAGAACCTTCAAGTTGTCAAAAGTGTCGCTTTTCTGATGCAAACACATTACCCATGAAAATCTTGAATAATCATCAGTCACCACAAGACAGTATAATTCCCCGACATGACTTTTACGTCTGACTGGACCGAATAAATCCATATGCAAATGTTCAAGTGGCAGCTCAACAGAATTAACTTTCTTTGGTCTATGGGATTGTTTGTGCTGCTTGCCCTTCTTGCAACTGATACACTTGTCATTCAGATGGAAGTGTTTGACATTAACTCCCGTGACAAGTTCATTCTTCACAAGCTGATTCATCTTTCTCAAATGGATGTGTCCCATTCTCCTATGCCACATAATGGATTCTTTTTCTGTAGCCTTAGAGAGGAAACACGTGACTTGGCCATGGGTGGTCATTGCTTTAGACATGTCGAGAATATACAAGTTGTTAACTCTCGGTGCCTTTAGCATCACCCACTCTTTTGGTAGCTCAAACCCAGGTTTCAAGATATATCAGGATTTGTCATCAAAATACACAGAAAATTGTTTATCACAAATCTGACTAACACTGAGCAAATTATAGTCTATTTGTTTCACATAAGAAATCCGCTCAAATGTTACGACCCCATTGCTTACACTACCCTCCATAGTAATGTAGCCTCCCTTATTTCCAGCAAATGACACATAACCTCCGTTAATGTTTTTGATGTCAAAGAGTAGCGCGAGGTCCCCTGTCATGTGACCAGAAGCTCCACTGTCAACAATCCATAGGCTGCTAACAGGGCCAGCTGGAGCTCCCTGCACATTTAAAGTAAATCAATTAGTTCTTTCGGGGGACCCAAGCCTGTTTGGTCTTGGGTCTTTGAACAGGTTGTTTCAAAGAGTCTTTTGAATCACAAACATCTTGGGTTACTTCAACCCCTTTCTTCTCACTAACAACTTTCTTTTTCTCATTCTACTCGCTCTGTGAAGTAGAGGCTCCTTCAGATTCCTTAGATGACCAAGATTGCTCAGATCGTTTCAAGATCCAAATCTGAGATTTTGAAGTCTCAGTCGGTTTCTTTACTTCTTTTTTAAAAACAACCTTCTTGGTTACCTTCTCTGATTTAACAGAGACAGGTCCAACTGCTTGTTTACCATTAGGCTTAGGAGGTACCTTTTTGGTATCAGCAGTTGAGTTCATCATAGGTTTCTTACCAGATTTATCAGTGGTCATCCGGTTGCGCTTATCATACGTCATCGGACGATTTTCCCCTTTGTTATAAAAATTGTTTTGATTATGATAAAATTCTTGTTGGGAAAAATGCCGTCTCTGTTGATAGCCATAATTGTTAACCGGATACTCATGATATTGCCTCATCTCCACCTCGTGCCTTTTGTGTCGTACGTACGGGCAGGCGGCAAGTAAATGTCCCTGTTCCCCGCACTTATAACACGCACGATATTCCTCATAGTTTTCCTTGATCGTCGACTTGGAAAAACTAGCAATAGGATATCGATCGACCATGCATTGTTTCCTTAAACTCTCAGGAGCTGGGTCCTTCGAGTAAGTCAGTTCAATAAAACTATTTTCTTTATGAACAGGCAAAACGAACTGTGTGACATTGACCTTTGCTTCTTTTTCCGAATAAATTTTGTCTAAAATCTCTTGAGGAATGTCGTTGGTCCTTTCAAATTTCGGGAACCAAATCGTACTTTCCTGCCAGATCTTTTCGATTTTTGTAGAATTTACAAATTTAATCGGAAACTCATCATCGGATAAAATCTTATCGGAGCCTTGCATCCGATAGAAGATTTTGACAGGTTTATCACACAATTCCTTGCTCACATCATTGGTTTTCTTAGATTTTAACTCATTTTTCTTATCAACCGGTTTTACCACATTTTTCTCAGTTTTAATTTCAGCTTTCTTTTCAACCGGTTTTCTCACGTTTTTCTCAACCTTCTTTACCTCTTTCTTTTCAAAACTCTTACCAACAAACTTATCATTTTTCTTAACCTCATTCTTGCGATGAGCATTTGCCATTGGATGAATGATCTGAGACGGTGAGACTGGCTCAGTAGTGATTATATGATTTTCATCAGGGATATCACTAACACTTTCAACCGTCTCAGATGACTCATCTTCTTCATCTGAATCATCAGTAGCGACCACACCCTCACTATTTCCCAGTACTGGTCTCACATCAGAATATGGATCCCCGACACTGGAAGTGTTAGGCTCAATTTCTGGTGTGGGATCAGGATTAATTAAAGTCTCCGGTGGTATTGCGTGTAAAGTGTGATTCTCAAACAATACCGGAGATGGAACTGACTTATAGGTTGCACTATTCGTCTGGGAGGGTTCTTCAATGATATGATCAACTACGTATGCTATGTGCTTGTAACTTTCTAATTTCTTGTTAACTTTTTCCGCAAAGCACTTGATGGTTGCCATTTCCAATTTAGTGTTTTCCATTTCATTGATGTAATTATTAATGGCAAGTTGTTTAATAGATAATGTCTTTTTCAGTTCAGACACATCCTTTTTATAACCATCAAGAACTTTGTTGAAATCTTTTAAGTCCTTTTGATAAATCTGACAGTTAAGTTTTGCACTCTCAAGTTGAACCTTGAGAAGCTTGTTTTCATCAGTCAGTTTTTCAAAATCAGCACATTTATCACATTTAACACAAGATTGAGTTTCAGAACTTACCGGCTTAGGAGGTTCTGTCATGGCCATTAAAGCAAAGTGAGCTTCCTTTCCTGCGAAGAATTTGGAGTAGTCAATCTTGGTGCATGCATCATCCACCATACATGACTTGCGGGTCATCAGGAAGTCAGCTTCAGCTAGCAGTTGGTCAATATCATCATCTAGTGAATTCACACTAGTCTCTGAATCAGATTTGCTCTCCATATCCGAATAAGCTGAGTCGTACTGATCTCCAACATCAGTGACAGAATCAAGAATCATCCCTGATTTCTTGTCTTCACCTTCAGCAATCACATCATCATTCACTTCTTCAATCTTCAACTCCGACACCTTTTCAATCACAACCTCTTCTTCAACTTCCTCATTCTCATCCAACCTCATCTGCTGTGCCACACACGCAACATTCCCAGCAGTGATCTCCTCCACCCCCAATTGCATACCAGTCCAGTCAAAACCTTCATCCTTTTGGATAACAAGTGCTTGGTTTTGAGTATCAGTTTGGTTTTGGTTTTGTGTGTTAGGTGTAGAGATAGGAACATTAGTTCGGTTTGGGTTTTGTTGAGGTTGGTTTTGAGTTGTAGATTGTCTGGTGTTGGTGTTTTGTTGACGGTTCTGATAAGTGTTTTGGTTTTGTGGTTGAAAGCTTGAGATGTTGGGATTATTGTAAGACACTTGATTTTGGTTTTGGTTTTGTCGGTTTTGGTATGTAGAATTGAAAGGATTTCGGTTACCTTGTTGTGGTTGTGTGCACTCCCTTTTAAAATGTCCCTTCTCACCACAGTTAGAGCAAGTAACCTTTGCTTTGTTGAATCCATATGTGGTGTTGGGAGAGGTTGAGAGATCAGTCCTGCCAGTCTTCTGAATGAAATCAGTGGCTCTCCTCATAATGCTTGCAAAAGCCCACTGAATGTCCACTAACTCCATTTCCTCTTTGTCGATTTGAGCATAGTCCTCATTGGTGAGATTATTGTTACCAATTTGACTTGCTACCAAACCGTTATAAGAAGCAACCATGGCAGATACTAGAGCAACATGCTGTTGAGCAATTTCAACAGTCACATTGTTAAGGTTTGATGTCTCTAACACAATCGGGTTTTGACTTGATTGTGCTTGAGTAATCTGCATCTGGTTCACTTGAGGAGGATATTGTTGTAGTTGTTGCTGTTGACTTGATGTATAGCATGTGGCTTGTTGTAATGGTGAAAATGGTGGAATAAAGTTTTGTGTTTGATAAGGTTGTTGTGTGTATGATGGTGTGTAAGATGAAGTTTGAGCAAGGTAGTTAATGGGTGCTTTTGTTGGTTCAACAATGTTAGACACACATGCTATGTGAGGTGCAACAGTAGATGTGGTGCTTGAAGCAGAAAGAGAGTTAGATGTACCACTCACATATAAATCAGGATTCTGTGGAATCTGAGCTCTCTTAGCTTTTCTCTTTTCCTCCATCTCTTTGTTTTCCAGCTTTTAGATGAACTCGTTAATAGTCCAATACTGGTAAGCATCCTTCTCCTTTAACACTTCGATGTGTTGGTTCCAGTAGGGTGGTAAAGCATCAGCAAATTTATCAACTAATTCCGACATTGGAATGCTGATCTCATAGCTCGACAATTCAGTGAGCAAATGGCAGTACCTTGGAACCAACTATTTTAGGGTCTCATTACCCATATAACTGAAGTTTTCAAACTCCTTCCGAAGCTCTTCCATCCTAAGCTTCCTGGTCTTCTCATTTCCATCATGTCGATTTCTCAACATATCCCAAAATTGTTTGGATGTAGTGCATGATCCAAACTGATGTAATAGATCAGTGTTGATCGCCTGGGATAGCTGAGAGAATGCTTTCTTCTCTATAGCAAACCTTTTCTTCTCGTCATCCGCCAAATGCTCCAAAGGGATTGGTTCTCCAGTATTCTCCAGAATAGGAGCAACGTAACCCTTCACAATCATTTGCCATGCCTCGGCTCCTTCAAGTCCTTGTGCCTCAACGTGAATCTTAAACTTCGTCTTCCAAGTGTTATACTCCTTCATGTCCATTAACTTTGGTGGACGATTGCCGCTTCCAGAAGATAGATCATGAATAAGAGTGGATATAGTGTTGGTCGTCTGGGAATGGACTGCTGCTGCTGCGACTCCCCAATAGTTGTCAATCGGTTGTGATAATGATTGAACAACTTGTTGTGGTGCCGAACTAGTCATTGCCATATAATTGATCGGCTGTGATGGTTGACTAGTCTTTTGAGCTGCAATGGACCACGGATCTTGTGTTGTCTGCTGTTGTGCTGCTTGAGTAGGTCTTGGTGTTGTTGGAAAGTTCCACATCTTGTCCTGCAAACGATTAAACACGAAAAGATTAAAAATGTTTCAAAACAGGATGTTCCTTCGTATACACGGACGTGCGAAGGAGAAATAAAATTCTCTTTCGCCTGTTAATGATTGATACGAATGTAAACTAAACAACAATAACTCCTTCGACCACTTAAAACTCTCTTTCGACCGTTTATCAGCTCCTTCGACCGTTCGATCAGGCGAAGGTGAAACAAAGGTACGAAGGTGAAAAATAAGCAATCAAAGTCTTCCTTCGACCACTAAAACACCTCCTTCGTACAGAAAAACACTCTTTCGACCCAAATGAATTCCTCTTTCGACCAAACTCTCTCGTTCGACCCCTGTGATTTCAAAAACGGTTATTCTTTGAAAATAAGTTAATTTTGATCATGTTTTTCAAATGTTGATGGATTTTGATGATCTTAATCAGGTTTTGAATCGGATTTGATTTGGAACAACTTTAATAAAGAGAATTATCCAATTTAAACTCGAAATCAAGGTGTAATCGATCAAAATCTTATCACATCAGTTTGTTTATTGAAAACAGAAACTTTTTGACCAAAATTGGGTCCAAATCAGCTGAGAGATTATTAATTTGTGGTTGTTTGATCCGAAATGGCTCTGATACCACTTTGTATGTGCGTATTAGGATCGATAACAAACAAAGATTGATCAAACAGGTTAGTTTCAGGTGCGGAAACCCTAAAACTATCACAAAGTAATAATCAAACAGATTCAAACACACAGATCATCATTTTCAATCAATTTCATTAATAAAACACTTGTTTACACGTAGAATAATGATTACAATCAAGGTTTAATTGTAAAACAAGTTTAACAAAATCTAGAGAGAGTTTTCAGAAAGAGGAGGGAATAATAATCATCAAAGTTACATTCAAAAATGAACTTAACCTATTTATAGGCCTGCACATTCGCCCAAATCGTTCATGCGAATGTGCAGGTTCGCCCACATCAATTGGTCGAACCAAGTTCTTCAATAATCTATTCTTCATTCGTCCAGATCCACTTCCTTCGCACCTTTAAATCCTCCTTCGCACCCTCTACATCATTCCTTCGCACCTTCGATATCTACAATACAAAATGTGTTTGACAATCCAAAGCTTTAGTCGCACTTTTGCATCTACATAAACGTGACACCAGTGACGACCAACGGGTTTCCACCCTTTCCCAGCACACCTTAATCTTTAGCCTTCAGAAAAGGCCGTTGTTTATGTTATAGTACTATTGGGTTGACGCCCCCGTTTTCATGATTTGACCGAATCGAAAGCTGCTTGAAAAATGAACATAACCTCCAAAAAGTACCACTTGCGGAAGAGGCCACCACACGGGAACAAAGTTATGGATTGATTAAGAACCTTTGGATTACATCATATGCTTGTAGGACCTAGCTAGTCTACATAATTCTATTCTAATAATACGGAAATCATACGTCCTTTGTTTTAAAAGCTAAAGAAATACGAGTAGTTGCTTTAAAACCTGTAAATGCGACAATCCCTTTTTATTTTATAAAAACATGTTGGCATCGAATGTTTTGTTTTACTACTTCTGCTTTTAAATACATTTTAAACTATGGGAAGAAATCTCATTATTGAACAGGATGGTTCAGGTTGGGTGATTTATGGGAAGAAATCACGTCATTGAATATGGGTTTACAAAGTACAAATATAAAACCATGAACTCACCAACTTTATGTTGACGTCTTTAAGTATGTCTTTCAGGTTTAGATTTTGGCAATGGCATGGTTGGAATAGGCAAACATCTTGGAACTGGAAACCTTAGAGTTTAAGAAATGGCATTTGGAGTTCAACGAGTCTTAGAAGTTTATATTCCGCTGCGTAGTATTAAAGAGTTTAACCCACAAGGATTTTCGGGGTGTGACAAAAGAGACCGGCTGAAGACATGGGGACACCATTACAGCCTAGAGTGTTGGATTTTAATTCTGGCATCTCTGGGAGAATTCATCAAGGAGATTTCATCCCCATGAGCACTTGATAATCTACATCAGAAACTACTATAGCACCCAGGATGGAAACAACTAGAGATACAGGATATACCGCCGAGCCATCTCGAGGATATGCTATAGAGCCATCTCGAGGATACGTCATCGAACCATCCAGAGGATACAACAATGGTAACAATTTATGTTTGAGTACTTTTGCTACTAACGATGCTACTTCTTTGCAGGATATAGGTTAAGTCCACAATTGGCGAGAGAGCTTCAACAAATCAAGGATATGGTGTCTAGTGTACCAGGGATAATACAGCCCATCCCTGAGGTATCCTCAGCATGTCATAGGGTGTCTCGTTTTGCACCTCCAATATGTGATGCTGAGATTCCAAAGAGATTCCAGACTCCAAGCATAAAGCTTTATGATGGATCTACTGATCCTGAAGAGCATGTAGCACAATACAGGAAAAGGATGGAAATAAACCCCATTCCAGCAAACTTGAAAGAAGCATGCTTATGCAAAGGATTTGGTTCTACCCTCACTGGTCCAGCCTTAGAATGGCTACTAAGTGTTCCTCCCTATTCTATTACTTATTTTTTTCATTTAATTAACATGTTTAACAATCAGTTTTCTTGTAGTCGAACGTTTGAACGTTTGACAAGTGATTTATACAGGGTGACACAGCCACAAGGTGAATCATTAAAGGAGTATATCACAAGGTTTGGGAAGGAAGGACTTGACATCCCAAACCTAGATGTCACAACAGCAGTGCAAGCCTTCAAGATGGGACTACAAAAGGATTCCCCTTTCTATAAAGAATTGGTGATAAACCCTTGTAGGAATCTTGATGAAGTTTGAAATAGAGCTTTGAGATTCATCCGTCTTGAGGATGACAAGAAGATACAGGAGAGGATAGAAGCATCCTAAAGATACAACAATCCTAATCGAAAATCCACTCCCACATATGAACCTTACAAGCATAAACCTTATGCTAGACCTGATAATAAAAGGGTCAATGTGGTTGAGGATGACGATGAAGAGGATTGTCCTAAACTATCAGATTATTGTTTTTCTGTGAATGTAGCAGGTCTAATGTATGCTATGAAGGATCTTGGAGACAAAGCAAGATGGCCGAGGAAAGATAACAAGTCAGGATGAAAAGACAAATCCAAATGGTGTGCTTTCCATGAGGATTTTAGTCACATCACTGAGGATTGCATTGCCTTGAGAAAGGAAATAGCATATCTTCTAAGCAAATGCCATCTTAAGGATTTGCTAGGCAGAATGAAGTCACAGATCCAAGATAGCACTAGCATCTCAGAAAAGGCAGCATCTCCACCCAAGGATGCTGGCATTATTAATTTCATTTCGGGAGGATCAGATATTTGTGAGACATCCTACTCAGCTGCAAAAAGGCATGCAAAATAAATGAAGTCAGAAAAAGGAGAGAGACCCACAAAGACTACCATCCCGACGGATACAAAAGTGATTAGCTTTGAAGAAGAGGATCGAGAAAACGTTCTAGAACCTCACCATGATGGTTTGGTTATTACTTTATATATTGCTAACCATTTTGTTCGCAGGCTATTAATAGATGGAGGGAGTTCAGTCAACATAATACAACTGGAATCCCTCAAAAGGATGAACATCCCTGAGACCGAGATAGTGGCTAGATCATCTGTCTTGGTTGGCTTAAGTGGGGAGACAAAGAGCACAGTTGGTGATATTAAAATGCCCGTATATGTCAAGGGAATGAACTCTATCAAAAGATTTTGTGTGATAGACTCATTGTCCAGTTACAACGTTATCCCAAGGAGACCTTGGATACATGAGATGAAAGCAGTATCCTCAACATATCACCAATGTGTAAAACTACCAACTCCATGGGGAGTTGTCAAAGTCAATAGTGGTCAATAGGAGGCCAAGGATTGCTACACAACATCGATGAAAGCTTCAACATGACAAGCATAACAATTACAGCAGGATGTACAATGTTATCCTCAGGATGCTACGGCACATCCTGACAAGGATGTAAAGGCAGTATGCATTGACGAAAGCAACAAGGATATCACTGTGCAAATTGGTAAGAATATCCCTAATGACATTGAACAATATCTAATCTCGTTTTTAAAATGCAGGATATCGACATTTTCTTGGAAAATGAAGACATGACCGGTATCTCCAACGATATCATCACTCATAAGCTTGGAATCAACAAGAGCTTCAAGCCCATCCAACAAAAGAGAAGGGAGTTTGCACCCGAAAGAAATGCCATCATACAGGAAGAAGTGGATAGATTGCTGAAGTCCAAGATGATAAGGGAAGTTAAATTATGATGTGTTGCAAAACACATCTAATTTCCTATGTATTTTGTATAAAATTTGGTCAAGTTTTTATTCATTTTATGTCATTTTTGTTATGTATTTATGTATTTTATTATTTTATAGGTGCTTGGAGAAAATGAGCTCAAAATGAAAGAATGTTAATTGAGACACCAACACTTGAGATCAGGCGTTCTTGAACATTGGAGCGTAGACAAGAAACTTTTGTCAAGTCAAAAGCACCCGAGTTGAAAGCATGGAATAATAATAATAATAAAAGAAAAATAAAATAAAATAAGATATGAAAAAAAACAAGTCACGTGGACTTGGAAAGTTTGTTTCAAAAAGTGTGAAAGCCCAAAAGATAACAAGATGAAAAAAATAAAAAATAAAAACCTACATCTACATAGAGTACGGCACATTATAATTGGACGAACATATTATCATCGAAGGATAGACAGAGCCGCCAGGAGAACATCGAAGAACACAACAAACGACTTTTAGAGGAAGAGAATTTTCAAGGAGAAGAGGCTTGGAACTATTGGTGAAGGCTTAGGTTTGTAGACGAGATCAGACGTTCTTGGACGTTGGAGCGTAGACGAGAAACTTTTGTCAAGTCAAGAACACCCGAGTTAAAAGCATGGAATAATAATAATAAAAAAAATAAAAAAAATAAAATAAGATATGAAAAAAAAACAAGTCACGTGGACTTGGAAAGTTTGTTTCAAAAAGTGTGAAAGCCCAAAATATAACAAGATGAAAAAAATAAAAAATAAAAACCTACATCTACATAGAGGAAGGCACATTAGGTTGAAGGGTGCACAGACGCGAGCCCCCCCGTCCACCTACTTTTTGCCCCGTCCCCCACCCCCACACCGCCCCCTGCCCCACCCCCCTTCTCCCCCGTCCCTTCCGTCTCTGCTGTAACATAAAGGACGAGCCAATCAGAAATTTTCTTGTTTTTTTTTTTTCGAACGTTGCAACGGTCACAAGATTTCCCAACGGCTATAATATTAATTTTTTTATTTTTTCTAAAAATTCAATCTATATATATACCACCAAATCAACCATTTTCTACACCTTATCTCTACATTTTATACCTTTTATTTTAAAAACTACCCAAATTTTATAAAAAAATCTCATGGATCCCTTCCACCAATTCAACCAAAACCCAAATGAACCTAACCCCACTCATCCTTTCTCCACACCGGGTTACACGCCGGTAGTCGATCCACCCATCTCGCAAACCGTTACACCAATGCCGGCGGTAGCCCAAATGCTTCAAAACCCGGTAGCCTTTGCACAATTAAACCCGATCGCATATATGCAAATGCAAAGCTATATGCAACAAATTCAAGCCTTTCAAAATAGCCAACAATTTTCTCTACAACCACAACCCACTACACCTCTTGGAACATCCCAACCCACTACACCTCTTGGAGCATCTCAACCCGTAGAATCGGAGAATGAAACCGATGATAAGATAATTCCCGAAACCCAACCTACGCCACCAACCAAAGGCAAACGCAAAGGAAAACAAAGAGAAAAAGGACCGGATTGTGGTAAACCACTAGAGGGAGTCGCTAGACCATGGTCCGATGTTGAAGAGGAAGCCTTAGCTAAGGCGTGGGTCGCGGCTTCAACACGCGCCACAATCGGTAAATTATTTAAATTTATAGATATGTATTTTTTTTTTCGAAATATATATGTTTATGTTATTACTTTTTTTTTTCCGAAATATATATGTTTATGTTATTACTTTTTTTTTCCGAAATATATTGTTTATGTTATTACTTTTTTTCCGAAATATATGTTTATTTTATTACTTAATTAAAGGTACCGCCCAATCGTTAGAGAAGTTATGGGAGACGGCGAACGAATACTTTCACAAGTTAATGCAAAGCAAGCCGTATCGAAAAAACGACGCTCTTAGCTCGAAGTGGAGAAAGATAAATAAGGATTGTGGTAAATTCAATGGAATTTACAACCGTATTAAGTCAAAACCGCATAGTGGTTGGAACGAGCAAAATATTTTCGAGGAGGCGTTGTTGAAGTATAAAAGTGAGGTGAATAGATCGTTCTCCATGATACGGGCTTGGCAGGTGTTGAAAGATGAACCAAAATGGGCGGGGGTTCGGAACGAGGTTGAACGGGCCTAAAGAAAAACTAAAGCTAAACAGGGAGGTCCGTCTGTTCCAATCGACATTGATATGAACGACGAGCCAGAGTTCGATGAACCAGTATTCGTGGAGGAGCCACGCCCCATAGGTTTATAAATTTATAGTTATTTTTATATATAATTCGTTGCGTTTTCTTTATAGTATAAAAATGTTTTCATTTGTATTATGTAGGTCGGGACAAAGCTCGAAAAGAAGCGGCGGCCGGAAAGAAAGCGGCAACGGGTAGCTCGAGCGGGAGCGCTTCAAGGCTTGAAACATTAAGCGCACAAATGGAAGCATTCAACCAAGCTAACGAAAAATAATAAAAATCAAGGAAGATAAGCTTAGGTTGATTGACGAAGCGAAGGCGGTGGAAGAGTGGAAGATTATGTCCGCCGATATCTCGAGTTATCCCATCGAACAACACGCCGCGTTGAAGAATTTGCAAGACAAGTTGATTCAAAAGTGGAAATAGTTTTATATATTTTAGGATATCGTATGTTTTTTTCGGTGTGTTCGTTTTTATTTTTAAAATTTATCATGTTTTGTAATTTTTATTTATAATTTTTAGTTTTTAATTTAACATTATTTTATTTATTTATTAGTTTTAAAACAAACTAAAATTAATATTTAAAAATAAATTAAAAAGTAATTTAATGCTTGAGACATGGGTTTCTCATGTCTCCACACCCCACCCATGTCTCAAGCATATGAGACATCATCTTGCCTAGGTGGCATCCTAGGTGGCATGGAGACATGACCTTTTTCATGCTCCACACCCCATAGCCTTATAATTGGACGAACATATTATCATCGAAGGATAGACAGAGCCGCCAGGAGAACATCGAAGAACACAACAAACGACTTTTAGAGGAAGAGAATTTTCAAGGAGAAGAGGCTTGGAACTATTGGTGAAGGCTTGGGTTTGTTTATCTAAAACACTAGTTTTGGTTTTTGATTACTTTGTGTTTTCAACTACTTGCTACTATGTTTTATTATTTCTTTGAACCAATGTTTTCATTGTTTTCCATGACTATGAGTGGCTAAATATTTAGTGCTACCTAGGTATTGATGATGGGTGACAATTGAATAATAGTTTTCGGGTTGGATTTATATAATGTTTTGGATAATGTTTTGGTAAAGGTTTTTTAATAAGGTTTCTTTTGTATATGCGTGCTTGATATCTGAATATTAATACTTGTTTCGCTTAACTCTAGTTTAATTGATTTTGTATCTTTTGATCTAGAGTTTTGTGATTATCTTAGAGTTGGTGTTTTTGATAAATCTTGTGGGTGCTAGACGTAGTAAACCCTAGAAACAAGTTATATAAATTATTCGGTAATTTAGCATTCTACCACCTTTGAGACCGAGAGGAGATTAGGTGTCAGTGTGTCTAGCTTGGTAGGTATTCGGGACCATGGTCTGCACGAGAGTGAGTCACCCCTAGCGTGCCTGTTTTGTTAGCATCCTGTGTTAGAAACCTGTTAGAATAACTATCCCTTGCATCCCTTACACATCCCGGATGTATTGTTTCTGAGGGGACCGAGAGGACATTCAGATTTAGGATACCTTAGCATAGTTCGGAGAGACCGAGAGGTGATCTGAACCCGAGACCGGTGAGTTTACACACTTCCCTAGATTCAGTATTGCGACATGTTGGAGAGTGATTCGCGTTCCAGTGTTGGTCTAGTTTAGTGTATCTTAAGATCCCGGTAGCCAAAACCCATTTATCCATTTTCTTACCTAGGTAGCCATTTTCTCATTACTTGATCTCATCCAGTTTTACTTGTTCGTTTGCCTTGTTGAGTTGTTCATATTTTATTTACTTTAATTTTATATTCTTTTTAGTAATTAATTAAATCACCATCACTTCAATTTATTAGACTAGGAGTCGACGAAAGTTTAGTACCGAGAGCCGCTACTACTGTGTCCACGGTTCGATACTCGGACTTATTTGCTTTACTACTTTCGACCGGTACACTTGCCGGTAGTGTGTGGTTTAGTGGGTATTTCCCATTTAAAACTTGTTTTGAAATTAATTGGACTTAATATATATTTATCATACATTTCACACATCAAATTCCCAAGGTGGCTAGCCAATGTAGTCGTGGTGCAAAAGAAGAATGGGAAATGGAGAGTATGTGTAGATTACACAGATCTCAATAAGGCTTGCCCTAAGGATCCATTTCCACTTCCACACATCGACTCAATGGTGGATGCCACAGCTGGCCATGAAATGTTGACCTTCATGGACGCATCTTCAGGATTTCAACAAATCCAGATGGAATTGGACGACCAAGAGGACACTGCATTCATGACCCCTTCAGTTATTTATTGTTACGTGGCTATGCCTTTTGGACTAAGGAATGCAGGTGCAACATACCAAAGGCTGGTCAACATGATGTTTAAAGAAAAGATTGGGGACACAATGGAAGTATACATCGATGATATGGTAGTTAAGAGGGTGTTTGGGATTGAGTTTCAAAACAACTTATTGACTTATTGGCTTTTTCAAAAAGCCAATAAGTCAATAAACTGTTTGTGTAACCCAAAAGCACTTTCTGTTTTGACTTTTGACTTTTGGCTTTTAAGGGTGGAAAAGCTATTTTTGAAAAGTTAGAAATCCTGGCTTTTGGCTTTTGACTTTTGAAAAAAATTACAAATCTACCACTCATACAATCAATATTCACAATATGTTAAGTGAAACACTTAAAAAAAGACAATCTATTGACTTTTTGACGTTTCTCATTCCAAAAGCTAATCCAAACACTTTTTCTAAAACTCCTTTTCAAAAAGTCATAAGCAAATAAACACTTTTGACCAAAAGCACTTTTGCATCTCCAAACTAAATCCCAAACACCCTCTAAATCCAAGAAAGCTGAAGACCATCTTCAGGATCTCAAAGGAGCCTTTGACATCCTAGATGCTTATAATATGAAGTTGAATCCTGCCAAATGCAACTTTGGGGTTGGTACTGGAAAGTTTCTCGGATACTTAGTAACCAAAAGAGGAATTGAAGCAAGTCCAGAACAAATTAAAGCCATCCCCGATCTCAAATCTCCAAAAAATGTCAAGGATGTACAAAGGTTGACTGGCAGGATAACAGCTCTAAACGAATTCATCTCAAAGTCCTTAGAAAAATGCAAGGAGTTCTATGACATCCTGAAGAAGAATAATAAATTTGACTGGGGACAAAAACATGAGGAAGCATTGAAGAAGCTGAAGGAATATCTTGCAGCAGCCCCACTCCTTATGAAACCTGAGGATGGTGAACCTCTCAAGCTATACCTTGCAGTTTATAGAAATGCAATAAGTGCAGTCTTGGCAAAAGATTTTGAAGGACAGCAACATCCTGTTTATTATGTAAGTAAAACTTTATTGCATGCTGAAACCAGATACTCACATTTCGAAAAACTTATTTTAGCTTTGATTATGGCATCTACCAAGTTAAGGCATTATTTTGAAACACATAGGATACATGTTCAAACTAATTACCCCATTAAAAATTTGCTTAGAAAACCAAAAATGTCAGGGAGAATGGCAAAATGGTCAATGAAATTAAGTGATTTTGACTTGGTATATGAGCCTAGAAATGCAATCAAATCACAGGCTTTAGCTGATTTTGTGGCTGATTTCAGTAGTGACATCCTAAGTGAAGTTGAAAAAGAAGTACAACAACTAAATGAAAACTTAGAAAAATGGATTTTATATACTGATGGTGTTTTGGTCAAAAATTATCTAGTAAAAATAATCTTGTATTCCAAATTAGAAATTGTGAGGTAGTGTGCTAAGAATGTGAATTTGCTATTAAAACCAGTTATATTCTGAAAAGGTTCAATCAGGATGCAAAAAAGAGTAAATTAGTGCCAACTATGCTCGGGATTGGCTTAGGTTTACTTCGGGATGGACAGTTATATCCTCGGTATGGAACTGTTTGTAATGAACGAAAGAGTAAGTAAAATACAAAGAACAACACTCGATATACGAGGAAAGCCCTTGATCAATAGTAGATCGCCGGCATAAAACCTCGGGAGGAGACTAGGCCCCTGCCTTGTTTGTTAATATTAATTTGGTAAAAAAAAAGTACAAGTTTGGATGAGTATGTGGACGAGTGTACTAAGGTTACAATGATTGTGTATGTGTCTAAGTGTTTGTGTGCAGCTATAGAGTAAGCAAAGTGTATGTAAGTGTCCTATACTCGTCCCATACTCCCATATATATAATACATGAGAATAACTAAAGGATCCCACGAAATCCGCTATGTAGTTAAAGTCTTCAATGTTGTGTAACAGCTTCTTCAGGTGAACGTTGGAGGTCTTTCAACGAAAACTAGTCGTTGGTTGACTGTTTATTCTTGGTCAGTCAATGATTCAGTCGTTTCCTTGTTTATCGCCAATATTAAATATGTATCGGTTACAAGTTTGACTCCATCTTTAATCATAGACCATGAGTTACACTTCTATCACTGATTTCTTCACTTGAGAGTTATAATATAGACGTTGCTTTATCATAAAGTTCCATATCATAACTTAGTTGTACCTGCAATCATATAAGAAAAGCTAATTCGTTCGTTCATTCTCAGGATGTGCACATGCTAAATTAC
The DNA here is from genome assembly GCA_028751855.1 of Ambrosia trifida. Lineage (NCBI taxonomy): Eukaryota > Viridiplantae > Streptophyta > Magnoliopsida > Asterales > Asteraceae > Ambrosia > Ambrosia trifida. Next base: position 162,534,248 of record CM054122.1, read on the forward strand.
AGTTACATCCTGAAGTTAGCAGAGTCCTTCAGCATCCCGAGGATGGTATATTAGGGATGTATGGTAAAATCATCCTGAGGATTTCACCCACAACAATTGTCCCCAAAAATATGTTACCGTAAATATCTAGGTAAAAATATTTTTTAATCTGAATATCTTCACTCGATGACTGATGGGATGTCTTGTCAGGATGACAACGGCTATTTTTAGGCGGTAATTATGTGATGACCGTTACAAAACGTCAGCCTCTATCCTCTATATCTTGGGCTTGATTTACTCCTTTATAATCACATTTGATTTTTGAGAAGGTAATTTTCTATCATCTTTCTTCCACTTTCTTCCTTATTCCTGCAAAAATATTAGTAATATTCTGAAGATGGCAAAGAGATCCAAAAGAGCTTCGGGGAGTGTAGAAGCTTCTGGTGATTTCATTCCCCAAAACCTCTTGAATCATCCTGAACAGGAGATCTGTTCTTTTGATGACAAGGAGATTCGAGCTTTGAAAAGCTCAAGAGTCTTCCCAAGCTCTGCTGAGTTTCATCCTTACGATTCTCATGCACGATCAGACTTTGTCTCTCCTACATGGGTCTGCTTCCTGTATTTACCATTCTCTCTAGGGTTGAGGTATCCTTTTCCCAAGTTTATCAAAGATTTCTTTGATATTACTGGGATGGCTTATTCCCAAGCTATGCATGAACTATGGAAGATTCTGATGGTATGCAGTAGGCTTGTTGAAGATCATGGTGTCCATCTTGAAGTGGGTGACCTGGCTCACATCTATAAACTGAGGACACATGGTTCCCACCGTTATGTCTTTCAAGTTATAGAAAAGGAACCACCCTTTCTGTTTAATGTGGTCAAATCTGAGAAAGATTGGAAAACAAAATTCTTTTTTGTTAAGAGGAGTTCTATTCCTTATGGGGATAAGATTCCTCTTTATTGGTTAAAAATTGGTAAAATTATTTTTAATGTTTTTTGAAAAAAAATTAGTTACATCCCGAAGATGCTAACATCCTGAGATATTTTTGTTCAACAGGTGTTTCCTTTGCCAAGTTTGCTACTCCTGTGAATGACACTTTTCTCCGGTGTTCAGCTGTATACAAGTTACCTGAGTAAGTAAGGACCTTCTTAGTGGTAGAAAGTGATACCAGCAGCCAAACCTCCAAGATGTCTGGTATGTATGTTATGTTACATCCTGAGGATGTCTTATCTTTCTATTTATTTATTAACCCTGCTATTTTCTTAGCCTCAGCCAAGAAACCTGCTTCTTTTGATCTGGATGATATTGATGGCACGGCTACCAAAGTGTCCTCTCCCACTCCTTCCAGCTCCAAGATGGTTACTCCCCTTTCCAACCCCCCTAAGACTAGGGTTGTTGCTACTGCTTCAAAGAAGAGGAAGTGGAGCACTGCTGCTGTCGTTGCTCAGGATATCAACCCTTTTGAGGGTTTGAACTGTAATGAGATTCTCCACAAGATCTCTAAATTCACTCTCCAGGTATGGTCCCATCCCGAGGATAACATTATTTATGTTAATGAAAAATGGTTAAGAGTACTTACCTTCTCCTTTTTCTTATCAGGGCCATGAGTATCTCTCAAAGTCTCTGGATGCAGTTGCTCAAGAGCTTCATGAAGCCCAAACCAAGCTAGAAGATGTTTAGAATATTTCTGAGCAGAAGGGCAAATTTCTTGAGGCCAAACTGGCAGAGACCGAGACTGAGTTGAAGAGAGTGAAAGCTGAGCATGCTAAAGCCTTGTTGGTTTATCAGAAAGAGGCCGAGGATCACAGGAACGGGATTATCAAATCTGCTTCTGTTGCCGTATTCCAGGCTAGAGTGAAGATGGCTCTCCAGGCCATAGATCCAGGGTTCGATCAGAACTCCTGGGATGTTGAGGCTTGGGAGGAAAAAATTAGGAGCCTAGGTGGCAAAGAAGTGCTTTATGAGCCTGTTTCTTTTGCTCATCCTAAGGATGCAGAGGTGAAGGCAGCAGAGACCAAGGTTTCTGAGGTGGTGAAGGACCTTCCAGTGGGCGATGAAGGATGTGTTGACTAGGCTGGAGCCCACTTTTTGTTTGATCTTTATGGTTGTGTTTGGTAGAACAATTTCAGACAATTATTAGTATGTAATAACTTAGGATATTATAAGGTTTGGGGTGGAGGGATCTTGGTTTCAAGACGAAGCCCCAAATCTTTTTTGTTGACCTTGGACCATAGATGTTGACCCCTGGTGGATGGGTCTTGGTTTTGGATGAAGCCCGAGGTTGACATTAAATTTTGACTTTATGATGCATAGTAATATATGGTAACAATCTTTTGACGCTATTGTTCCTGTGTTCTTTTCCTTTAGTATTCTGCAATGATTAACAAACACTTAGGTTGTAAAGAATTAATCTAAAATAATACCTTTTGTATCTTCTCTGTGGAAAAATTCTTCTGATCCTGTCATATTCCATATAAGTTCTTCTCATTATCAGGATAGTCTTCATTATCCTGAGGATGTCCCCAGTTTCTTCTTCATCTTTGGGATAGTGTTGCATCTTGAGGATGCATCTAGTTTCTTTTCCATCCTTGGGATGGACTTGCATTCTGAGGATGTCCCCAGTGTGATATCTTCAGAATAGACCTTATAATCTTTCTTAAGAAAGACTTATGCTGTGATAATATCCTGCAAAGGAAGATTTTATTATACTGGCGACTTAGGCCTTTGGTTTAATCTGGGATCAAAAACCCTTTTGTTATATTTTGGTGATAAAACCATTATGTATCATCTTGAGAATCACTGGCGACAAGGCCTTTATTAATAACTGGCGACAAGGCCCTTAGGAATAACTGGCGACAAGGCCCAAAGAGACGTTGAAAAACGTCTAACCATTAGAGACATTGAAAAATGTCTAAACCTTAAGAGCTCCATCGTATATCTCAAAGATAATGAAATTGTCAGCCACTTTTACATGGACTGGTTCCACCATCCTGAGAATATACATGGGCATCGTGCGCTCCAGGCGAGGGTTGCTAACCTAATGTGAAAGGTGAAAACCTTTAAACCTTAGGAAGGTGTCGGACACCTTAACGGAGGAGAGGGTGGCCAGCCCCCTAGTCTTCTGAACATTCCATCTTCAGGATGGTACTACAAATATCTCAGGATGGACTATTTCTAGACCATGTTTAGTGAAAATATAATCGATCGAAATAAATCAAGGATAAGTACTTACATATGGAGATGATTCATCTCTATCAGCCTTCACCTTCATCCCACCTGTGATTCGGATCATGGTTTCTCATATGCATCCTTAAACATGGTAGTATTTCAAGTGTATAGCATTCCAAGCTCTTGGTAGAATCTCTCCTTCCATTGTTGACAACCAATATGCTCCTTTTCCTGCTTCAGAATCGATTAAGTATGGACCTTCCCACTTGGGAGCTAGCTTACCATCGCTTGGTTTGGTTGTATTTTGGAAGGCTTTTCTTAATACCAAGTCTCCCACTTGAAATCTTCTTATCCTGATGTTCTTGTTGTAAGCTTTAGCAATCATTTGTTGATATGCTGCCATCCTTAATTTAGCGGCATCCCTGAGTTCATCCACAGTTTCCAAGTCTTGTAGTAATGCTTCAGAATTAGTAGTTGCATCCTGAAGATGCTTCCTTGCTGTAGGCATGACCATCTCTGCTGGAAGCATTGCTTCTGTTCTAAAGACCAAAGAGAAAGGTGTCTGACCAGTAGCATTCTTCGAAGTAGTCATATCAGCCCAAAGTGCAAATGGAAGTTTTTCTGCCCATTTTCCTTTCTTTTCCCCAAGCTTCTTCTTCAAGTTGTTCACGATGATTTTGTTTGAGGATTTCGCTTGTCCATTAACTTGAGGATGGACTGGTGTTGAAGTTACCATCTTGATCTCCCAACTCTCACAAAAGTCAGTTGTTCTTTTGCTAATGAATTGAGAACCATTGTCACAAATGATTTCAGATGGTACTCCAAATTGTGTCAGGATGTTTCTTTTGATGAATGAGACCACCTCTTCATCTCTAACTTGCACAAATGCTTCAGCTAACATGAATACCTTTCCTCCAGGAGCTTTGGGTAGCTTTCCTACTATGTCCATTCCCCATTTCATTAAGGGCCATGGTGAAACAATAGGATGTAGTGGTTCAACAGGCTGGTGAAGTATGTTGCTATGTCTTTGGCATGCATCACACTTTTGGGAATACAGCATGGCATCCTTCTTCATAGTAGGCCAATAGTATCCCGTCCTCAGAGTCTTCGAGTAGAGAGATCTTCCTCCTGTATGATTTCCACAATCTCCTTCGTGGATGTCTTTAAGTACTTTGTTTGCTTCATCCTTGTTGAGACATCTCAAATATGGACCTACAAGAGACTTTCTATACAAAATATTGTCTATAATTGTAAATTTAGATACCTTTATCCTAAAAGCCTTTGGATTTTCTTCATCAGGAATGACATCTTCTTGTAAATATTTGATTATGGGAGTCATCCATGATGAGTCGTCTTGTTTCTGAGTGGCCAAAACAGTGATATCCTTAGGATGGTCTGTTTTATCCTCAGGATGTGCCTGGCCATCCTCAGGATGCCACTCTTCAATCGCCGGTTTCAAGATGTGAATGATGGGAATCTTGGATCCTTCTGGTAAATTAAAGGAGAATCCCAGATTTGCTAGGGCATCAGCTTCAGCATTTTCTTCCCTAGGTACATGTGTTAGTGAAAATTCTACAAAAGAAGTAGCTAAATTTTTAACGATTTCAAGATAAATGGCTAACTTTTGTCCTTTTACTGCATATGATCCATTGAAATGGTTAGTAATCAACAAAGAATCAACAAAGACTTCAATTTTAACAATATGTAAATCTCTAGCAAGTTGTAAACCAACAATGAGAGCTTCATATTCAGCTTCATTATTGGTTGTTTGAAATGCACATCTAATGGCATGGGGTATCTTGCCCCCTTGTGGCGATTTTAGTAGTATTCCCAGACCTGTGCCTCTTGCATTCGAAGCACCATCAGTGTATAGAGTCCATTTTTCTAAATTTTCATTTAGTTGTTGAACTTCAGACTCTACTTCACTCAGGATGTCACTACTGAAATAAGCCACAAAGTCTGCTAGGGCCTGTGACTTGATTGCATTTCTAGGCTCATACTCTAAGTCAAAGGAACTTAATTTAACTGACCATTTTGCCATTCTTCCAGACATTTCAGGTTTTCTTAATACATTTTTAATGGGATAGTTAGTTTGAACATATATTTTATGTGTTTCAAAATAATGCCTTAACTTAGTAGAAGCCATTATTAAAGCTAAAATAAGTTTTTCGAGATGTGAATACCTGGTTTCAGCATCTAGGAGGGTTTTACTTACATAATAGACAGGATGTTGTTGCCCTTCGAAGTCTTTTAGCAATACAACACTTATTGCATTTCCAGAAACTGCAAGATATAGCTTGAGAGGTTCTCCATCCTCAGGTTTCATCAACAATGGAGCTGCTGCAAGATAATCTTTGAGCTTCTTAAATGCTTCTTCATGCCTCTGTCCCCAGTCGAATTTGTTATTCTTTTTCAGGATGTCATAGAACTCTTTACATTTCTCTGAGGATTTCGAGATGAATCTATTCAGGGCTGCTATCCTGCTAGTCAGCCTTTGCACGTCCTTAATATTTCTTGGGGATTTGAGATTAAGGATGACCTTTATTTGTTCAGGGCTGGCTTCCCAGCTCCAACTCCAAAATGACACTTTGCTGGGTTTAACTTCATGTTGTAAGCATCCAGGATGTCAAAAGCTTCTTTGAGATCCCGAAGATGATCTTCTGCTTTCTTGGATTTTACTACCATGTCATCAATGTAGATCTCCATCGTGTCCCCAATCTTTTCTTTGAACATCATGTTCACTAGCCTCTGATAAGTGGCACCTGCATTTTTTTTATCCAAATGGCATGGCTATATAACAATATATACCTGACGGTGTCATGAATGCTGTGTCCTCTTGATCATTCGGTTCCATTTGTATCTGTTGGAATCCTGAGGATGCATCCATGAATGTCAGCATCTCGTGGCCTGCTGTAGCATCCACCATTGAATCTATGTGTGGTAGTGGGAATGGATCTTTAGGACAGGCCTTGTTAAGGTCTGTGTAGTCCACACACACTCTCCATTTCTCATTTTTCTTTTGGACTACCACAACTTTCGCTAGCCATCTTGGGAACTTTACTTCCCTTTTCATCTTAGACTTCAACAGCCTGTCTACTTCTTCTTGGATGATGATATTTCTTTCTGGAGCAAACTTCCTTCTTTTTTGCTGAATGGGCTTGAAACTCTTATCAATCCCAAGTTTGTGAGTAATGACATCCTTTGATATGCCATTCATATCTTCATGTTTCCAAGCCAAAGTAGACATCCTACATTTAAGAAAAGATATTAGTGATTGTTCAATATCATGTAGGATATTCTTACCGATTTGCACAGTGATATCCTTGTTATTATCGTCAAGGCAGATGGCTTTTACATCATGATCAGGATGTGCTTTAACATTCTGAGGATGGCACTGTGCATCCTGCTGTAATTGCTATGCTTGACGGGATGAGGCCTTCATTGATGTCGTGTAGCAATCCTTAGCTTCTTGTTGATCGCTGTTGACCTTCACAACTCCCTAAGGTGTGGGTAGTTTCACACATTGATGATATATTGAAGGCACTGCCTTCATATCATGTATCCAGGGTCTCCCCAGGATGACATTGTAGCAGGATAGGGAATCTATCGCACAAAATCTCTGGATAGAGTTCACCCCTTCTACATATACTGGTAGCTTGATGTCACCCACTGTGCTCTTGGTTTCTCCACTGAAGCCCACCAAAACTGATGACCTGGAAACTATCTCCGATTCCGGGATGTTCATCCTCTTGAGGGCCTCGAGCTGGATGATGTTTACTGAACTTCCTCCATCTATAAGAATCATGCGAACAAAGTGGTTAGCAATATATAAAGTAATAACCAAACCGTCATGATGAGGATCAAGGATGTTTTCTCTGTCTTCTTCCTCAAAACTTATCACTTTTGAGGTTGTCAGGATGGCCGTCTTCGTTGGTCTTTCTTCATTTTCAGACTTTGTTTCCCTCGCATGTCTTTTAGCAGCTGAGTATGAGGTTCCACAAATGTCTGACCCTCCTGAAATGAAGTTGATAATGCCAGCATCCTTAGGTGGGGATGCTGCTCTTTCCGGGATGTTTGTGCCATCCTGAGATCTTGATTTCTTTTTGCCCAGGAGATCCTTGAGGTGACCCTTGCTTAAGAGATATGCTATCTCCTTTCTTAGTGAAATGCAATCTTCAGTGACATGGCCAAAATATTCGTGAAAGGCACACCATTTGGATTTGTCTTTCCAACCTGCCTTGTTGTCCTTCCTTGGTCATCTTGCTTTGTCCCCTAGATCCTTCATGGCATACATCAAACCTACATCCACAGAAAAACAATAGTCTGACAATTTAGGGCAGACATCCTCATCGTCATCCTCTACCACATTGACCTTCTTATTATCAGGCCTAGCATATGGTTTATGCTTATATGGTTCGTAGGTGGGAGTGGATTTTCGATTGGGATGGTTATATTTTGAGGATGATTCTATCCTCTCTTGTATCTTCTTATCATCCTCAAGTCAGATGAATCTTAAGGCTCTGTTCCTGACTTCATCTAGGTTCCTGCATGGATTCATCACCAACTCTTGGTAGAATGGTGAATCTTTTTGCAGTCCCATCTTGAAAGCCTGAACCGCTGTTGTGACATCCAGGTTCAGGATGTCAAGTGCTTCCTTTCCAAACCTAGTAATGAATTCTCTTAGTGATTCCCCCTGTGGTTGAGTCACCCTGTACAGATCACTTGTCAAACGTTCGAACGTTCGACTATAAGAAAACTGATTATTAAACATGTTAATTAAATGTGCAAACGAAGTAATAGAATAGGGAGGAACACTTAGGAGCCATTTCAGGGCTGGACCAGTGAGAGTTAAACCAAATCCCTTGCATAAGCATGCTTCTCTTAGGTTGCTAGGGATTGGATTTATTTCTATCCTTTACCTATATTGAGCCACGTGCTCCTGAGGATCAGTTGATCCATCGTAGAGCTTCATGCTTGGAGTTTGAAACCGCTTTGGGATCTCTGCATCACATATTGGAGGTGCGAATCTTGACACCCTATGGCATGCTGAGGATACCTCAGGGATAGGTGGCACTATCCCAGGCACACTCGATACCATATCTTTGATCTTCTGAAGCTCTCTTGCTAGTTGAGGGCTTATTCCTGTATCCTGCAAAGAAGCAACATCATTAGCAGCAAAAGTACTAGAACTCAAATTGTTACCATTGTTGTTATATCCTTGGGATGACACAGGCGCATATCCTGCATCCCTGGTAGTTGCCATCCTGGGTGCAGTAGTCGTTTTAGGAGCAGAGAATCCAGTATTCATGGGGATGAAATCTCCTTGATGAACACCTCAAGAGATGCCAGAATTGAAATCTAACACCCTTGGTTGTAACGGTGTCCCCATTTCTTCACTTGGTTTTTTTGATGATGACTTAAGGGATTGTATCTCTCTCATCAGCATTCTGTTGGTCAACTGCTGTTGATGTATTTGATCCTTCACCATTGAAAACATAGATAGGATCTCATCGTTCGAAACTAGAATAGAAGAAAATCCAGATGCCCCCAATGCTGGCCTAGGTGAGATTTAAGAGGTAGCACTCTTTGAGAATGCAGGTGAAGGTGGTAAAGTAGTATTTCGGGTAGAAGTTGATGAAGGCATGGATGAGGAAACATTTTTCTGGGAAGACGACATAGTTGTCAAGTTTTGTAAAAAAGAAGTAAATGAAGAAAGTTTTTAAAAAAGTTTTTTTGTTAAAATAGCACCACTTGCCCCACGGTGGGCGCCAAATTGTTTTGGTCAAAAATTATCTAGTAAAAATAATCTTGTATTCCAAATTAGAAATTGTGAGGTAGTGTGCTAAGAATGTGAATTTGCTATTAAAACCAGTTATATTCTGAAAAGGTTCAATCAGGATGCAAAAAAGAGTAAATTAGTGCCAACTATGCTCGGGATTGGCTTAGGTTTACTTCGGGATGGACACTTATATCCTCGGTATGGAACTGTTTGTAATGAACGAATGAGTAAGTAAAATACAAAGAACAACACTCGATATACGAGGAAAGCCCTTGATCAATAGTAAATCGTCGACATAAAACCTCGGGAGGAGACTAGGACCCTACCTTGTTTGTTAATATTAATTTGGTAAAAAAAAAGTACAAGTTTGGATGAGTATGTGGACGAGTTTACTAAGGTTACAATGATTGTGTATGTGTCTAAGTGTTTGTGTCCAACTATAGAGTAAGCAAAGTGTATGTAAGTTTCCTATACTCGTCCCATACTCCCATATATATAATACATGAGAATAACTAAAGGATCCCACGAAATCCATTAAGTAGTTAAAGTCTTCAATGTTGTGTAACAGCTTCTTTAGGTGAACGTTGGAGGTCTTTCAACAGAAACTAGTCGTTGGTTGACTGTTTCTTCTTGGTCAGTCAATGATTCAGCCGTTTCCTTGTTTATCGCCGATATTAAATATGTATCAGTTACAAGTTTGACTCCATCTTCAATCATAGACCATGAGTTACACTTCTATCACTGATTTCTTCACTTGAGAGTTATAATATAGACATTGCTTTATCATAAAGTTCCATATCATAACTTAGTTGTACCTGCAATCATATAAGAAAAGCTAATTCTTTAGTTCATTCTCAGGATGTGCACATGCTGAATTACAGTTACATCCTGAAGTCAGCAGAGTCCTTCAGCATCCCGAGGATGGTATATTAGGGATGTATGGTAAAATCATCCTGAGGATTTTCACCCACAACAGATGGTGCTTCAAATATAAGGGGCACTGGGTTAGGATTACTACTAAAATCACCACAAGGGGACATAATACCCCATGCAATTAGATAGGCATTTCAATCAACCAATAATGAAGCTGAATATGAAGCTCTCATTCCTGGTTTACAACTTGCTAGGGATATGCATGTTTCAAATTTAGAAGTATTTGTTGATTCCTTGTTAATTACTAACCATTTTAACGGATCTTATGCAGTAAAAGGTAAAAAATTAGATGGATATCTTGAAATAGTCAAGAAATTAGCAACTTGTTTTACAAAATTTACATTAACACAGGTACCCAGGGAAGAAAATGCTGAGGCTGATGCCTTGGCAAACTTAGGATCTTTTCTAAATTTACCAGAAGGATCCAAAATCCTTATCATTCACATCTTATAGCCAACAATTGAAGAGATGCATCATAAGGATAACACTGCATATCCTGAAGATGACACTGTCCTTGCTATTCGAGATCAAGATGATACATCCTGGATGGCTCCTATCATAAACTATCTCGAGGATGGTAACATCCCCGATGGAGAACATGTTAGAACTTTCAGGATGAAGGTATCCAAATTTGTTATTATAAACAATATATTGTATAGAAAATCTCTTGCAGGTCCATATTTAAGATGTCTCAACAAGGAAGAAGAAAAGGAAGTTCTCTGTTGGATCAGTTAGCTCTTTAACAGTTGTTTGCTTATAAACACTTATGTGTTTGCTAATTTATCAAAGCATCTTGAACAACAGAATATATGAAGTGTTTAGTTATAAACTTTCACTTTCAATAGGAGTTATTACTCCCCCTGGATGTAATGAGCTAAAGACAGTTAATGAGAATCTAAGCAATTGAATGTATATGATAATAAATATGCAAAGATATTCTCAGATTATGAAATGGGCAAGTAAAGCCTTTGAAGGATTTCAGTTTAATTAAAATTGATCTCTAAAATAGTGGGATTAACCCATCTATTTATAGAGGAACAGATACATGCCCCTTGTTACAAAAGCAATCCTACAACAGGCTGTAGTCTTGGAACTTGTACAGAAAGATAAAGTAATGTTATAATACTAAACTACTTAAACATAAGGCGGTGGAAAGATTCTGTTACTGTAACACCCCAACCGATGGCGGAAACATCGGGATGTCACGTATTGATGATTGTTCAGTAGCTCATGGTGAATAATAAATTTCATTAAATGATTTAAATAAATTACATACAATTGTTCTACAAGAATTCGTACATCAAATTGAATAAAACTATGCACACATCTTCAAGCATTAATTCGAATCTTCAAACAAGTAGAACCTGAAACATGTTAAGTTGAAAATATTTTGGGTCAACAAAAGTTGGTGAGAATTACATAGGTTTTGATAATCGAATAAAATTGTTGTGCAATTCATGTGTCATGGCAATCTAGTCCATATGTGAAAACATACTAGAAGTAAATCGAGTGCATAATCAACCATTGTGACTGTTGTATTGTGGTACATCCCATACGCTCATGGTTCACTCGTTTATATTGCAGTAACAAACACCCACGCAACCTTTGTAGGAGGCACGTATCCGGGTGGGATTGTCAGTCCAATAGATCTATCAATGTGTACCGTTTGGCTGATGAATGTTTATGCTAGAATTGTGCTTACCCTAGTCATGTTCAAGACATAATGCAACATAGAAAAACACATAGACACGTTGATGTTTGAATTGCATAAATAATGTTGTAACATGTTTCACCCCAAAAATGGTGATAATAGAAAAGGGGCTATGTAAAACTCACCTTAGCAAAATGTTATGTCTCGTAAAAAAAATAGAATAATGTGTTGTGAATGTATGCGAGGCGAATCCCAAAGACTCAACAACGTAGCTAGTTCAAATTGAAGAAAACGAAAAAGAAAGAATATCAAGCTTCCAATTCTCCAATTACAAGAGCTTATAATCAAAGCTTCAATTGTAGAAGTAATAGACTATAGAAGAAAGGTATGAGGGAAAGTTTAATCGGATTGAAACAATCGATTTAGAGGTGCAAAGTATAATGGGTCATAGGTGGGTTTTTATACTAGTTTTGGAGTCAATTAGCCATTAAAATTGGTCAACACCATAAAGTAAGGTTTTATGATGAATTGACTATTTGACTAAGACTTTGACTGTTTGACTAAGACTTTGACTAGGACTTTGACTATTTGACTCAAGGCTTTATTTAAAAAAAAAATCTTGTATGTGGAAAAAAAAAAGAATTTAGAATCATATTATTATTATTATTTATATACATTTATGTATGTATATAAGTTGTGAGTTAGGATAAATAAAGACTTAGGCACATTTGTATAATATTAATGATAAAGGTGTAATAAATATATATATATATATATATAAGGGCTTTTTATGTATTAAAATTTTGGGGAAAATTTTGCGATATTACAGTCTCCCCTACTTTTAGGAACTTCGTCCCGAAGTTAAAAGAAAAACACCAGGTATACAATTGGTCGACTACCGAAAACCTTGATAAAATTTCTCACTACCTTAACGTACCTGTAAATTCATGATTACGTTCCGGACCGTAATTATCAATTTACCTTACATTAGGGTTTTGCGTCATTTTATGACTCTACCGATTGTTGAGCAGGTTCGATAGTCTCCACCAGTCGTTGAGCAGGTTGTAGGGCCTCTCCCGACTATTGGAAAGACATGATGACCTCTACCAATCATTGAGTAGGTTGTTTGGTAGTCAACTAATTGTTGTACAAGTAAGCAAGTATGATTATAGTTATAGCAATTAGTTCACATTCAAACAAGCATGCACTCAGATGTTATGATAATACTTGAATTTATTACTTGAATCAAAAAGTGTCAATACATAGAATTAAAAAGTAGACATCATTCAAATGGTGGGGTTTGTTGTTAAGTAGCTGGAGGGTCTTGATCTCGATTTAGTTTAGGGCATCGGTTACGGAAATGATTTGGGTTTCCACATTCATAGCATTGACCATAGTTGTATTTACCAGGACGATTAAGATTAGCAACCTGAGCAGGGTTGGTTGGTGTTAGGGTTTGGGGACTCACGACATGTGTTGACCAGATGGCCATACCTACCACAATTGGTGCACAGGCGACACACTGAAACAGTGGGGTGATGTCGTTTGCATGTGTTACACAATGGAAAGTTTCTTGTATAGGGTTTCTTGTTAGAAGCTTGTGTAGTGAGGTTTACATTAGGATCCCTGGTCTTGCGCTTCTGGTTCTCGGTAGTTACCGCGGCCATAATACTTGTTTTCTCACCTTTCCGAACTAAGGTCCCGTTCTTTATGTGATTTCCATCGCCATTTCCATTTCCATTGCCGTTCCCATTCATTGGGATGACTTGAGCCAACAAGTTAGAAACCAAAAGTTGTGATTTGTTGCGCCATTTGTTGGGAAATAATCGCAGCTAGTTGGGCATCAACACCTTTGTTGTTTTTGTTGTTGTTGTGGTTGGTGTTGTGGTTGTTGTTACTTTCCTCTTGGTTTTCACCACTGTTATTGCGAGTGCTGCGACGTGGAGACATGATCTGTAAGGGACACAATGAAGGTTCAATGTGGCATGAAATGAATGAGGTGATATAAGGAATGTAATCATTTATTCATTAATTAAAACGAATAAACGAAAACGTTGACGTATCAAAGATTCCAGATTCCAACAACATAGTGAAGACATGCTTTAGCCTATAAGTGAACACTCATCCCGAGAATTCCCAGGTAGGCATCCGGGTCCCTCGTCTGATTGGGATATATGCGCAATGCCAGCCTAGACAGAAGACTCAGAATAAAGGCGTTCACCCTTCCAGATTGCACGTGTTCGTTATTAAAATCTAGAACTTCGACGAGATCTCAAGGTGGTTCAGGTTAAACCTGAGGGTTTTGCCTTATTAGTCTAAGAGTGGATCCAGTGATGGAGAGCAACCTTCTCGTAGGGATTAATGTAGGGATAAGAAGTAGGAGGGAGATAGAGAATAGCAAGTAAAAGAAGCAAGTACTGGTTAAATCCTATGGTTATAGACTAGATTATTTTTCTAATAACCTAATTCCCTATAACCAAGGCTCTGATACCAATCTGTAACACCCCAACCGATGGCGGAAACATCGGGATGTCACGTATTGATGATTGTTCAGTAGCTCATGGTGAATAATAAATTTCATTAAATGATTTAAATAAATTACATACAATTGTTCTACAAGAATTCGTACATCAAATTGAATAAAACTATGCACACATCTTCAAGCATTAATTCGAATCTTCAAACAAGTAGAACTTGAAACATGTTAAGTTGAAAATATTTTGGGTCAACAAAAGTTGGTGAGAATTACATAGGTTTTGATAATCGAATAAAATTGTTGTGCAATTCATGTGTCATGGCAATCTAGTCCATATGTGAAAACATACTAGAAGTAAATCGAGTGCATAATCAACCATTGTGACTGTTGTATTGTGGTACATCCCATACGCTCATGGTTCACTCGTTTATATTGCAGTAACAAACACCCACGCAACCTTTGTAGGAGGCACGTATCCGGGTGGGATTGTCAGTCCAATAGATCTATCAATGTGTACCGTTTGGCTGATGAATGTTTATGCTAGAATTGTGCTTACCCTAGTCATGTTCAAGACATAATGCAACATAGAAAAACACATAGACACGTTGATGTTTGAATTGCATAAATAATGTTGTAACATGTTTCACCCCAAAAATGGTGATAAATAGAAAAGGGGCTATGTAAAACTCACCTTAGCAAAATGTTATGTCTCGTAAAAAAAATAGAATAATGTGTTGTGAATGTATGCGAGGCGAATCCCAAAGACTCAACAACGTAGCTAGTCCAAATTGAAGAAAACGAAAAAGAAAGAATATCAAGCTTCCAATTCGCCAATTACAAGAGCTTATAATCAATGCTTCAATTGTAGAAGTAATAGACTATAGAAGAAAGGTATGAGGGAAAGTTTAATCGGATTGAAACAATCGATTTAGAGGTGCAAAGTATAATGGGTCATAGGTGGGTTTTTATACTAGTTTTGGAGTCAATTAGCCATTAAAATTGGTCAACACCATAAAGTAAGGTTTTATGATGAATTGACTATTTGACTAAGACTTTGACTGTTTGACTAAGACTTTGACTAGGACTTTGACTATTTGACTCAAGGCTTTATTTAAAAAAAAAAAATCTTGTATGTGGAAAAAAAAAAGAATTTAGAATCATATTATTATTATTATTTATATACATTTATGTATGTATATAAGTTGTGAGTTAGGATAAATAAAGACTTAGGCACTTTGTATAATATTAATGATAAAGGTGTAATAAATATATATATATATATATATATAAGGGCTTTTTATGTATTAAAATTTTGGGGAAAATTTTGCGATGTTACAGTTACAACTGCTGATGAGTGACAAACTACTGATGAGTAGTTTGTCTTCAGTAGTTCTTCAGTTGACTTGTGTAGTGTGACTTCAGAACTTCTGATCCTTACTCTTCAGTACTTGTTGAATCCTTCTTCAGCAGTTTCTTCTTCTTTCTTCAGTATTTTCATACTTAGCATATTTTGGCAGAAATAGGAATTAGACTAAGGTTAGCAAAAGACGTTTCTTCAATCCCTTTTGTCCTTACATTCTTAAAGATATCCATGAAGGAGATTGTGGAAATCACACAGGAGGAAGAGCTCTACATTCAAAGATTCTAAGGACATGATACTACTGGCCAACCATGAAGAAGGATACCATACAATATTCTCAAAAAGTTGATGCATGCCAAAGACATAGCAACATCCTACACCAACCTGCTGAACCATTGCATCCCATCATCTCATCATGGCCTTTCATAAAATGGGGAATGGACATAGTGGGAAAATTACCCAAAGCTCCTGGTGGAAAGGTGTTCATGTCAGTTATGACTGATTATTTCTCAAAATGGATCGAGGCTGAAGCATTTGTATAAGTCAGAGACAAAGAAGTGGTGTCCTTCATCAAGAGAAACATCCATACAAGATTTGGTGTACCAGCTGAAATCATATGTGACAATGGATCTCAATTCATCAGCAACAGAACAACTAATTTTTGTAAAAGTTGGGGAATCGAGATGATAACTTCAACACCTATCCATCCTCAAGCTAATGGACAAGCAGAATCTTCCAACAAGATCATCGTTAACAACTTGAAGAAAAAGCTTAGAGAGAAGAAAGGAAAATGGGCATAAGAGCTTCCATTTGTACTTTGGGCAGATAGAACCACATCCAAGAATGCAACCGGACATACACCTTTTTCCTTGGTGTTTGGAACAGAAGTAATGCTTCCAACAGAGATGGTGATGCCTACGGCAAGAAGACATCTTCAGGATACAACTACCAATTCAGAAGTATTGCTTCAAGATCTTGAAACAATGGCTGAACTTAGGGATGCATCCAGATTGAGGATGGCGGCCTATCAACAAAGGGTAGCCAAAGCCTACAACAAGAATATAAGGATACGAAGATTCCAAGTGGGAGATTTGGTCTTAAGAAAAGTCTTCCAAAATATCACCAAGCCAAGTGATGGGAAGTTAGCTCCTAAATGGGAAGGACCCTACTTGATCGATTATGAGGCTGGAAAAGGAGCATATTGGCTCTCGACCATGGAAGGTGAAATTCTACCAAGATCTTGGAATGCAATTCACTTAAAATACTATCATATATGAAGACTCAAGTGACTGGTCTCTCTAGAAGAGAAACCATGGTTTGGATTACTGGTAAATTATCTCCATATGCAGGTATCTCTCTCTATTTTATTTCGATTATTTCGTCAATATTGCAACTAAACATGGTCTAGAAATAATCCATCCTAAGAATTTTTCAGGTCTATCCTGAAGATGGAACATTGAAGACTAGAGAGTTGGCCACCCTCTCCTACGTTAAGGTGTCTGACACCTTCCTAAGGTTTAAAGGTTTTCACCTTTCACATAGGGTTAGCAACCCAGCCTGGAGCGCACGTATTCATGTATATCTTCAGGATGGTGGGACCATTTCATGTAAAAGTGGCTGACAATTTCATCATTTTTGAAATATACATTGAATCCCTAAGGTTTAGACACTTTTCAATGTCTTTCTCGTATTTGGCCTAGTCACCAATGGACTTGTGATATACGTTAACTTATACATATAAAAGCCCCAGTTTAACTCCCCCTTATATACATTTTTGGCCTTATACACGATGAATTGGTACTTATTTGGGTATCTTTATGATTACAAGTCTTAACCGGTGTCCAGGAAGCAAACCAGATCAAAAACGAAGGTTTCTGCGCGAAATTGCGCGAAAACGAAAGGTTTGTCAATCCGAGCGGCCGCTCGGAAAGAGTGAGCAGCCGTGCGCTTTTATCAGATTGAAGAAAATGAAGTTGTCATGCACACTTAAAAGTGAGCGGCCGCACGCTTTTTACAGCTCTTTAAAAACAGGGCATAACGTCATTTAAGGGTATTGGATGATTTTTGGGCGATTTTTAGGCGATTTTGGGCGATTTCTAGGGCTCGTGAACTGCTGTGAAGCCGATTAACAAGCTTGGGAAGGATTTCAAGTCCATTAACATCATCCAATCCATCATAAACTTTCTTGTTTACGGTTTGATTCTTGACCTAATATTATTTCAAATCTGATTTTGAAGCTTTGTTATGATGTTCATGTTATAGATTGTACACCTATGAGTAAAACCAAGTAATCTTTAGTAGTTAGAACAATCATTTAAATGTTAATCATGTTTTGTATGAATTTGGTGTTTTTTATGTTTGAATCTTGATGATAATAATGCAACCTTGTTTCATTGTTGTTGGATTTGTGATTGTGTTTGAATGACTTTGATGATTATCGGTTGTGTTAGTCAGATACATGTTGAAAAACCGTCCGTTTAATCAACCGGTAGTAGACTAGATAACTTGTTAATATGTTTACACCATGAAACTGTAACCGGGTATTGGTTGAGTTAAAATCAGTAGAATACTGATTAGAAATGCTTATCGGCACGTAAAAGGGTTTAAAAAGCTTAATGGTGTTGTTACTGATCTTTGACACGGTTGATAATCTTTGCTAATTATGTTGGTTAAAATGGCGATCTTAGTAGATTTGTGTTCAAAGTTGGTAAAATGGAATAGGTTGGGAAATGCTCTACTTTATGCTAGTCTCGATGGTTGTATTGTGTATTCTGTATTGCTTTCCTTGATTGGTGAGGTTAGAAAACTCTTAGCGGATGACTAACTTATCTTTAGAAGATTCACATGAGATCATATCAGCTGCTCGCTAATGAACAATTTGAGGTGGTTAACGTGTGTTTATCGTGTTAGCTTTCCGTATAGTTGTCATGTTAGGATTCCCGAAAGGGATACTAATTGTCTAAAAATGGGAATGTTGATCACACGCCTTTATTTCATATGTTATGTAGTTGACATGTTCAGGTTGTCATTATAGTACATATATATATATATATATATATATATATATATTGTATTTGGAGTCTTTTATATATATAGTGGAGGGTTAAAATGAGAAGAAGTTTTCTTGTAAGAAGAAAATAGAAATCTTCCATTTTAATAGTTGTATTTAATGTTAAAGAAATTTTTAAGTTTTTGTAACTCCCATAAACTAGTTAAATAAATGAAATCGTAATTCATTTTTAAAAATATATATTTAAAGCAAACATAATTTATAGTGAAGGATAAATTTCGGTATGTGTAGGATGAATTTCTGCATGTGTAGGATAAACCTAATGATAATTTCGATATGAGTTAAAGTATTTAATGTTATTTCTTTTTTTTTTCTTCTCAAATTGAAATTCTTCTCAAATGATCCCCCTATATATATATATATATATATATATATATATATATATATATATATATTTATATCTATACTATCTTATAAAGCATTTCACAAGGACCTCTTAATTTTTAAGTAATACAATTATAAATGCTTAAAGTACAACACATAATGCATGTAGTAGTTACAGTTTGCCCCCTTTATCTATCTATACTATATTATAATTTTATACAATACTTACATATTTGCCCCATCAACTTTACTCTTTAAATACTAATTACACTTTTGCATCTTTATTTTAACCAACTACCCCCACGATTTTTAAACGTTCATAACTTTTTCGGACGATAATATTTTCTTAATATTATTAAATCGTATAAAAGAGCATTCTATTCTCTTTAATTTGAGTATAATATTGCTATAGTTTTTTTAATTTAAAAAAAATATATTTTAGAGTTAAGCAATAACCAAAACAAAAACAAAAGAAAAAAAACGAAAATGAACTTAAATCATCTAAACTATAATAAATTTCCCATTTATGTCTTAAAATTCAAGTTGTACATGTATAATTGCTTAGAGTAAAACACACAATACACATGTTAACTACTTACACGATACTTACACATTTGTCTCCTCAACTATACTCAATTCCTTTTATTTAACTAATAATTACACTTTTCACCCAACTACCACACGATTTTTAAATGTCCATAACTTTTTCACACGTTAATATTTTCTTAATATTATTATACTGTATAAACGAGCATTTTTTTTTCTTTTTAATTTGAGTATAGTATTGTTATAGTTTTTTTTTTTAATTTAAAAAATGATATGTTGGGTTTAAGTAAAAACCAATCTATACTATCTATATCTATACTATCTTATAATACATTTTATAAGGACCTCTTAAAATTAAAGTTTTACAAGCACAATTCCTTATAGTACAACACACAAAGCATATGTTAACTACATTTTGAGGGCAAATATGTCTTTTTATACAATACTTACACATTTTTCCCCTGAACTTTACTCAAACTATTTTTTATTTAAATAACAATTACACTTTTAACCCTTATTTTAACCAACTACCCCATGATTTTTAAACGTCCATAATTTTTTTATACGGTAATATTTTCCTAATATTATTATACTGTATAAACAAACATTTTTTTCTCTTTAATTTGAGTATAGTATTGCTATAGTTTTTTTTTTAATTTAAAATTGATATGTTATGGTTAAGTAATAAACGAAAATGAACCGAAATCATCTATACTATATTATAATACATTTCTTATTGACCTCTTATATTTAAGTTTTACAGTATAATTCCTTAAAATGCAACAAACAATGCACATGTTAACTACATGTTGTTTCCCGTCGCAACGCGCGGGCACCTGACTAGTATATATATATTTGCTATGCTTTAGTTTAAATTAGTTAAAACAAACATTCACTGTCTTTTCTTACTGGTAAATCAGTGACAACGGTTCAGTACAATCGCTCCGCGCGTGTCCATGGATCGATACTTGGTTCCTATCTATGCTTTACTACATATGTGAGAGGGTGCGCTTGCCCTTTAATGTGTGTTCTAATGTTAAGATTAAAGTCATTTTTATAAATTTAAAACCCAATTTGCGCGAGTGTACATATTTATATGTATGCTCAGAGCACACCAAATTTTTGGCGCCATTGCCGGGGATGCGACGAGCTTTTGGAACGACCCGAGTTACTCCTTTACCGGTGTACATGCTTGTGAATATCTGTCTATACTTATTTATTTGATTAATTTGTTTGTTTATAGCAATCTTTATTTGTTTGTTTATATAATTGTTTTTATTCGTTATTTGATTATTTTTTTTTGTTGATATATTGGATTGATTATTTATTGGTTTGTTGGTTTGCATATATGTTTGTTAATTTATTTGCTTATAGATTTTTTTAATTGATTATTTGTGAATTTGGATGTTGATAAATTTGATTGGTTATTTATTAGTTTGTGTATAAGTTTGATTGATTCTTGATTTGATTTATTTGTCCGGATTCGGACTAATTGTTAATCTGTAGATTTGGAATGCTAAATTCTTTGTTAATCTTTGTTCATATTGTTTTTCCTGTTTGTATAGTTATAATTTTTATGTGTATATATTTTTGTATATATATAATGGAAATCTGGGTATGTTATGTTTAAATTCGATGGTTCAGATGCTTTTATAAAAGGTTTGGGTTAAGAAAATTTGGGAAATTTATTTAATATAAAAGTGGTGTTAATAAAAATAATTTTCTGTGAAAAATGCTTCCTTGCGATTTGCAAAGAAGCCGGGCTTATGGTTCGCTTTAAGCGAGTTCCTAATTACCCGGGATTTTATCTTTTATTGTTCGCGATACGCGAACAGGATCACCAGAGTCCTTCGCGTGACGCGTATAGCCGCTATCTTCCGTTTTTAACTCATTTAATTGGCATCCATCATCGTTTCTATCCATCAACTTCCGTTATATTATTTTTCGGTGAAAAAGGTTGTTTTCGCGCAAGCACCTTGAGTCATTGTACTCACTTGCGCCACGCAAGAAGCGGTCTATACTTCTTCGCGATGCGCGAGCAACTCAGATTTCGCTGAAAGTAGTGTGTATTTTCATATTTTATATATTTTCATAATTAAAGTTAGTGTATAGTTTTTAGTATACTTATCTGTGTATATTTCTTCTGTTTTTCTTAGATCGAGTCTGTAATTATTTTGTTTGTAATTATTTCGTACATTGCGTCAGTTTAAGTGTGGGGATGGCCGATGTCTGTTCATTGCTTGATCGATCTTCTCGCCCGTACTCAATCTCCATTCGGGCAAAAGCGATCTTAAAGAAAATCCTTTATGAAAATGGTCATTCCAATAAGTCAAAGTCCAAGTTGGACTAAGTTTAAAGTCAACGGGCAGCAACTAAAAATACAAAATTGAAGCCTGTATGATCCGCATGTGGAAATACTCGAATCCCACGACCGCGCGCCTAAACGCGCATGGAAAAGCGAGTCAAGCTATCGACTCATGCAAAAACATTGCTTCGCAGGGGCATTCATGTCCTTAGCAACTTCATAATATCCTAAACGACTTCATAATGTTTTAGATGTGCAGGGGCAGAAATGTCCTAATGAACTTCATAAAGTTTTTAACTTGTTGTTTAGTTTGTTTTTAGTTTTTACAGGATTGATTCGCACCAAATGGTTGTGTGGATAGTCGCTTCAAAATCGGAGGTATTATTGTACTAAGAAGTGTCGCGAAACAGGTATGTTGGTTGTTTATGTCAAAACTGAGCGAGTCAGGCGTTTTGAGATGAAACTGCAGCAGAAAACACATCTTCATGCAGTGAATGGCCGCTCACTTAGAGTGAGCGGCCGCTCGCTGTGGTCTGTTCGAAAATCTGCAGGGGTATTCTAGGAAATTCGAAATTTTTGATAAAAACTCAACCCTATAAACCTTTTGAACAACCGCTCAGTAGTGTTTCACAACAAAATACTGCACTTAGCTCTCAAGAACACTAACAAACCTCCCAATCCACCACCAATTTTCAAATCCAAGGTATGAATCTCCTTAGTATAAATTATTGTTTCCTTCTTTCAATTTTAGGGGTTTCTTCATAATATTTAACTAAACCCTAAATTTGCAAGATGGTTGGCATATACAGTATATTGTTAGGGTAGTATAATAATTGTAATGTAGTTTTAATCTTAGTTTTAAAGTAGGTTTGTTTAAGAAATTTTGGGGCTTTCTTCATAATTGTTCAAACAAGCCCCAAATTTCGGACGTTCTTTTATCTTTGTTTTAAATTCAGTGCTGATGAATGCTTGGGATTTTATTTCAATGAGTTGTGTGTTTTGGAGCGCCTTTTAGAACTTTTGCAGGTACTAAGGAAAAGGAGTTTAGGATACACACGAGCACTAAGGGCTGAGCAGACACGACAACGTCCTTGGATAACCTTCAGTTTACTATTTTTAGAGTCACATTGGGGACAATGTGATGTTCAAGTGTGGGGAGGGTAACTATGTTAACTTTACTTAGCTTGCACTATTGTCTAGCTCTTCATAATGCTTTACTATTTTTGAGTCACATTGAGGACAATGTGATATTCAAGTGTGGGGAGGGTTGTTAACAATATTAGCTTTGCTTGTCCCAAGCTGTGAAAAAACTCCCAGTTTTTAATTTTTGTGGCATAACACTTGAGCAAAAAGCCCTGAATTCTTCATAATTTTTGTAAATTAATACGGTTGGTTGTGTTTTAAGAAGTGTTAGATTTGATAAAAGTGGACAGGCCAAATGAAAAACAATAGAGTTTGATAAGCATGGTAAACAACAGAGTGACTGGCATGTTAATTCTTACACTTGTACCCATTCCTTCCGTTACGTGAGCATTCTTTTAGAGCCTTTTTTTGCTTTTTCAATACTTGCTTGATATATGCGGAATATGAGTGCGCCGAATGGCTTATGTGATTTAGAACTTATTATTAGCATACTTTTCGAGATCATATATGTGTAGAGTTGCATGAAAGTGATTGAGGCATTTAGGATACCCTTTTGATTTAAGCCTTTTCTTTTCGTTTTATCTATTTTCCGCACCCAAAGGTTATCCACTAGTTAACCATGTTGAGCCTATATCTCGTGTTTTTCTTATTTAACCCACCATTTCACCACTTAACCAAATTTAGCCTTTTTACTTTAAACCTTTTGTGTTGAAACTCGGTTTAGGTAATTGTCTGACTCCTTTTATGTTCTAGTCCATGTTCGGGCATTTAGATCCCGTGTTTGTGTATATTCGTGTTGTAGTTATCAGTTATATTCGACGCTGTAAAACAAAATTCCAGAAAAATAGCATACCCTAAAATAGGGTGATTTAGTAGAGTTTGAGCAGTTTTTAGTGCTTTAGAATTAGAATTTTGTGGTTAGCTCAAAGTAAACAAAAATCGCCTATGATCGCGTTTGTTTTGTATAGTTCGCATTTGTTTCTATTTAGTTAGACTTAACCGTCGAGTTTTAACCGTTTGTCACTTTAAATATCCATTCCATACCCTTGACCTTTGCCTATCATTACAACCCACAAGTCCTTGATTTATGCATTTCTATATATGAATTGGTAGAGATTAGATCTTTAAACAAGCATATGATATCGCACAAGTCATCGTCTAGGCATTGAGTGTTTAAATATACACATTTCATATGTATGATCCACAAATAAGCCGAGTGTGTGTGAACATTGTGAGTGGTGTAAAGATATGCATGCTTAGTCGATTTGATATTAACCATTGCTTTGATTTTCTATGTATTTCCAAGTGTTTAACTTTATGGTTTGCTACTCGTGTTGCCATTGGGAGTGTTGTTGAGTTTTCTATTGCTTAGGGACAGGCAATGTTTAAGTGTGGGGATGTTTGATATACGTTAATTTATACATATAAAAGCCTCAGTTTAACTGTGACACCCGGCAAATTCTGGTTAACAACGTTGTCTAGATGAAAGTCTACCTTAGCGAGTCACGCGTATATTGTACTTAACTGGGTTAGTTAAGTCGGGTTATGGTTCGGGAACTATCGGTTTAGTCTAGAGGATCATTGGATGTTGGTCTAGAGGTTCATTAGATGTCGGTCCTTAACCAAGTGTACAAACGGTGACGATTTGTAGGATCGTCAGGGCATACGGAACATACGAGTCTCGAGTCCCGGGAATTGGTGAACGAGGGTGAATATGTGTATTTACATGTGTTATGTGTTTACAATCATTATGTGACTTGTCGGTATGTGAATATGTGTTAACATATGTTAAAACGGGGTTTAACGCGCAAAACACACGAAACTAGCCCCTATGGGCGATTAGGGGGCTAAATGCATGACTGTTCATGCAATTAGGCCCAAATGCATGACTGTTCATGCGATTGGGGGGCCAATTGCATGACTGTTCATGCGATTAGGCCCAAATGCATTACTGTTCATGCGATTAGGATTCCTAATCGCGTGTAAAGCTGCATAATCGCGTGTTACGGGCTGGACGACTAAAAACGACTATAAATACCATACTTGACCTCATAAACTTCATTATACAAACCCTAGTCGTCCCATAACCTGCCCCAACACACACACAACCTCTGGAACGCGATTTTTGATCAAAACACAAGGATTCAAGCATAATCCATCGTTCTTTCATAATCCTAAGGTTTGGTTTCCATCCATGAATCTTTATAAACGTTTTTAATAAATCCCTAATGGTCCAGACCTGTTCATAAACGAAAAAGCTTTCTGAAAATCGTCAATAAGGGTTGTTAATCGGATTATAACTAATATACATGCGTTATGGGTGTGTATGATTAGAAAGATAGGATTTTTATGATTCTTGATGATGATTTGATGTGTTATCATGCTAGGTCAGAATTGATATTGATAGTATGATGATAGAAATCTCAGTAATTGGATAATAGGGTTATGATTACATGTGTTTGTTTGATGTTGCATGCTATGTGAATGGTGTTTGGATTGCTTTGGTTGCATGCAGGACTGATTATACGAGGTTGAACGAAGGGTTTCGGGTTAAACATGTTTAGGATAGTGTTTGGGATGATATTGGGTAGTTACACACATTCTGGATCTGATTTGGAGTGTTAAACGCGCGAAAAACCGGAACAGCATGGTTACAGGCGAGTAGCAATGCTAATCGCCTATAACTCATGCGATTGGGGTGCTAATCGCCAATAATATCATGTGATTAGCCCCAATCGCCTATAAGTTCATGTGATTAGCCCCAATTGCTAGTAAGTTCATGTGATTAGCCCCAATTGCTAGTAAGTTCATGTGATTAGCCCCAATCGCCTATAAGTTCATGTGATTAGCCCCAATTGCTAGTAAGTTCATGTGATTAGCCCCAATTGCTAGTAAGTTCATGTGATTAGCCCTAAATGCTAATAATTTCATATGGTATAGCCCAATCGCCTATAATAGTGGCGATTAGGATTCCTAATTGCTAGTTGACCAACCTAAATGCTAGTTGACTTTTCCTAATCGCGTGTACTGCTGCAGTAAGTGTAAATTAGCATTCCGAGGACCGATTTGACATGTAGAAACATGCTAGGAACCCCGTAACATGTCTAATAACTTGGTAACATATATTTGGATGTATTTCGGTGATACGTGAACTATGTGCTATAACTTGTTGTGCGTTAACGTATGTTAAGTGTACTTGCGTTATTGTATGTTTTGTAGCGTAAACATAACACGGGGAGTCTCGGGTCACCAATGGGATGTCGAGTCTTGTACTTTGGGTCGGTTAAACAGTCACGGTGTTTTCAAACGAACTTGGTTATGGTCTGGACATCTAGGGACTAATTAGCCTGCGGGTTATTAGTCTAAGTACTTGTAACTGTCGTATGTTAGGTCGCCGCTTTACGGGACTAGCATAGCAGCTGAGTTTACTCGGGTTAAGGAGTAACGGAACTTAAGGTGAGTTTACGGCCCCTCTTTTAAACTGGTTTTATACTTTCGGGGGAGAAAACATGTGTTAAAACTATATTTGGTAACTACTGTCATACTATGGGTTTCTATTGTGTACTACACGATCTTTGGAAGTCCCGGGGGGAACCATGAATGTGCGGGTTTGCACAACGGGGAAATGTGAATAGCGCTATTGGGAGTGACCAACCCCGCTCGTCGACTTGGAGGGTCGGCGGGTGCATATTGTCTCAAACAGGAACAACAGGAACAACAGGAACATACATCGGGCATACTTTTGGTATTCGCGTTAGTAATGGTTTTCCAATCGTGGTAGTAACAAAACGTACGCCTAGCTAGCGTATACTGGTTTTCTATTTGTTATAGTATGGACAGGTGGACTTGGTACTTGGATACAAAACCTGTAAACTCACCAGCATTTTTGTGCTGACGTAAACTTTTACATGTTTTCTCAGGTCGCTAAGGTAGCACGACTGGACTAGGGCGCACGCGTCTGCATGGCGTCTAACTAGGGTTGCATGGTCATTTGAACGTTGAACTATTGTTTTATGGTTGAGATACTGTTTTTGAATAAGCTTCCGCTGTGAACGGGATTTTTAAACTATGTTTTGAAATTGCATTTATATTCATTTAGACTTGTTTATTGTGATCGTTGGTTTGGATCCTGGTTTGTCATGCGCCTCGCGGTAAAACTCCGCAAGTGGATTTTGAGGGTGTGACAGATTGGTATCAGAGCCAGGTTATAGTGAACTAGGACTGCATGTAGAGTCTAGTCTATAGCCGAGTCGCACACACTAGACGATCACATGGTACTAAACATTAAGGTGGTTTACGTATGGTCTTGTCGGGGTGTCTCTAAATCGTTGGTCTTTCTACGTTACACCATCCGTTCTATCTTAGGTCGGGTTACGTACTTTCTTGGCGGGGTAGTATATTGGAGTAAATCGTGTACTCTTGAGATTTGTCCAAGGCTCGGACATCTCCCTTTCATACTCCAATAGAAACACTTGCCATAAACTACCGTAGTATTACGGTGTATAGCTAAGAGTCTATGTTCGGTGATTTGAACTTTGAACTAGGAGAACACTTGGAGGACCATGTAGAGCGTTTTATCATTTTGGGTGCACACAAAATCATAAAACGAAATGCATGGAAGCCCTAGTGAGCTCTGGGTTTGAGGGGATAGTCCTGGATTGGATCTGGCTTTGATCTTGTGAACATTAGTGGTTATCTTTAACTGCGAAACTAAATTTTCTCGTTCTTTCTGCCAGAATCATGTCTGGAGTGCGTGGAGGACGTGGAGGTGGTCGCAATGGTGGACGTGGTGGTGGTCGCGGTGGTGCTGGCGGTCGTGGTGGAGGTATTAACCTATCACAGGCTGATCTGAACAACTTGCTCCAAGCTGCCTTCCAGTTAGGGCACAACGGTGGTGGTAAGTTGTTTTATCCATTTTCTTTGCCTCATTGGTGAGCCTTGTTTACGTTATTCGTGGTTTCTCATACGTTTCATTTCAGGTGGTCCTGTTGACCCACCCCCACCCATGTGCACCTACAAGATGTTCCGGGACTGCAAGCCCCAGGAATTCTCTGGCACTGAGGGTGCGGTCAGTTTGCTTAGGTGGTTGGAGAAAGTGGAGTCGGTATTTCTGATGTGTAACTGTCTCCCAGAAGATCGGGTGAAGTATTCTGCTGCGTTGTTTCAGGACGTGGCATTGACTTGGTGGAATGGCATCACCCAGAACATGGGTATTGGGGAGGCATATGCTATGCCATGGGAGAACTTTGTGCAGTTGCTGAAGCGGGAGTATTGCCCGAGAGAAGAGGTACAGAAGCTGGAACATGAGGTATGGAACCTCAAGATGACTGGATCGGAAATCGAGAAGTATACTGTGAGGAGGAATGAGTTGGCAGTGCTGTGTCCCGATCTGCACGTGCCAGAGTATCGTAAGATTGAACATTATGTCTCAGGGTTAGTGCCGGAAATTGCAGGGTTGGTAGCTGCTGGAAATCATCCTACTTATGCGGAGGTAGTTCGATCGGCACATAGGATGACTAACTTAAAGGTGAATGAGGGGATTTTGCCTGCGAAAGGTTCAACTGTTAAGGCTCCAGAGAACAACAAGCGCAAGTGGGAAAATGACGGGAAAGGATCTGGGTCTGCACAGCAGGGTAAAAGGTTTGATAATGGGGGTTCATCTTCTTCGGGTAACAAGCAGGGTGGTTATGCAGGAAAACTGCCCAAATGTAACAAGTGTGGACGCCATCATCAAGGGAACTGCGACAGTAACCGTTGTCACCGCTGCCAGCGAACAGGGCATTATGCTAAAGATTGTCGAGCTGCACTTCCATCAACTCAGGCTCCAAGCAACACCCCAGCTCCTGCTGCTCAAGGAACTGGGGGGAAACAGGGATGTTACAACTGCGGGGATACTGGGCACTACAAGAAGGATTGCCCAAAACTGAAACAGGGTGGAAACAACAATAATGGGAACAACGGGGGCGGTGGCAGGAACGCACGCGCCTTCGTCATTGGAGCCGCTGAGGCTAGGCAGGACCCTGACACAGTCACCGGTACGTTTCTTCTCAATAATCGTTCTGTTAGCGTGTTATTTGATTCTGGTGCCGACAAGAGTTTTGTATCCATGGATGTTAGTCGACTGCTAGATGTAGCACCCGTACCATTAGAGGCCAAGTATATTATTGAGTTAGCTGACGGTAAAACGATTGAAGCTACTAGTGTTCTTCGGGAGTGTCAATTAGAATTGTCGGGTATATCGTTTCCCATCGACCTTATGCCGGTACCTTTGGGTAGTTTTGACGTTGTGGTAGGAATGGATTGGTTATCTTTGTATCACGCGGAGATTGTCTGTTACGATAAGGTTATTCGGATTCCTCTCCCTGATGGAGAATTTCTTTCTGTATACGGTATCAAGGGTGGTGTTCCGCTAAACATCATCTCTAGCATGAAAGCCCTTAAGTGTCTTCGAAAGGGTTATCCAGCTGTTTTGGCACTCTTATCTGTTTCCTCTGTTGATGAGAAGAAGATCGACGACATCCCGGTGGTACGCGATTTTCTTGATGTTTTTCCCGATGATTTATCTGGTCTTCCTCCTCATCGTCAAGTCGAGTTCGGTATTGATCTTGTACCAGGGGCTGCTCCTATTGCTCGGGCCCCCTACCGTCTTGCACCTCCCGAGATGCAGGAATTGTCTAGTCAGTTACAGGAACTCTTGGACAAGGGTTTCATCCGGCCAAGTTCTTCCCCTTGGGGAGCCCCGATTTTATTTGTTAAGAAGAAGGATGGGAGTTTCCGATTGTGCGTAGACTACAGAGAACTGAACAAATTGACCATCAAGAACCGTTATCCTCTTCCACGTATTGATGATCTATTCGACCAGCTTCAGGGTTCTAGTTATTATTCCAAGATCGATTTGAGGTCCGGTTATCACCAGCTGCGCGTCAGGGAGGCTGACGTTGCAAAGACTGCTTTTCGAACACGTTATGGCCATTTCGAATTCTTGGTCATGCCTTTCGGTCTCACGAACGCGCCGGCGGTTTTCATGGACTTGATGAACCGCGTCTGTAAACCATATTTGGACAAGTTCGTCATTGTGTTTATTGATGACATTCTGATCTACTCCAAGAACGAGACCGAACACGGGGAACATCTGCGGTTAGTTTTGGAACTTTTACGACGGGAGCAACTTTACGCCAAGTTCTCAAAGTGTGACTTTTGGTTACGCGAAGTTCAATTCCTAGGACATGTGGTTAATGAACTAGGAATTCATGTCGATCCAGCTAAAATCGAAGCAATCAAGGACTGGGGAGCACCAAAGACGCCAACTGAGGTGCGGCAATTCCTAGGCCTTGCGGGCTATTATCGTCGTTTCATTCAGGGGTTCTCAAAGATTGCTCAACCCCTCACCACTCTCACTCAGAAGGATAGGAAGTTCGACTGGGGTGAACCACAAGAGTCAGCGTTTGAAGAACTAAAGTCTAAACTGTGTTCTGCTCCTATTTTGTCTTTACCTGAAGGTCCTGATGATTTTGTTGTTTACTGTGACGCTTCCATTCATGGACTCGGTTGCGTGTTGATGCAACGCGAGAAAGTGATTGCGTATGCTTCTCGTCAACTCAAGGTGCACGAGAAGAACTACACAACTCATGACTTGGAGTTGGGTGCTGTGGTATTCGCGTTGAAAATTTGGAGACATTACTTGTACGGTACCAAATGCACCATCTACACCGATCACAAGAGTCTCCAACACATTTTCGACCAACAACACTTGAACATACGACAGCGTCGTTGGATTGAACTTTTGAACGACTATGATTGTGCTATTAAGTACCATCCTGGCAAGGCGAATGTTGTAGCAGACGCCTTGAGCAGGAAGGAATCTACTAAACCTCGTCGCGTTCGGGCGTTGCAACTCACTATCCATTCGTCGTTACCTGATCAACTCCGTTCTGCCCAGTTAGAAGCTTTGAAGGAGGAAAACCTTAAAGCTGAAACCATGCACGGTGCCGACAAGCACCTGGAGCGAAGGCCTGATGGCCTGCACTATTTCGCAGAACGTATATGGGTTCCTTTGTTCGGGGGACTACGGGAGCTTGTTCTTGATGAAGCTCATAACTCCCGATATTCTATTCATCCTGGTTCGGATAAGATGTACCAAGATCTAAAGGTGCTTTACTGGTGGCCAAACATGAGGTCGGACATAGCCTCATACGTGAGCAAATGCTTGACTTGTGCTAAGGTCAAGGTGGAATACCAGAAACCGTCGGGTCTCCTGCAACAACCTGAAATTCCGGAATGGAAATGGGAACGGATTACTATGGATTTTGTCACACAACTTCCTAAATCACCAAGCGGGAATGACAAGATATGGGTGATTGTCGATCGGTTGACGAAGTCAGCCCATTTTCTTGCTATTAAGGAGACCGACACCATGGATCGCTTGGCTCGTCTTTATTTGAAGGAAGTTGTTTCTAAACACGGGGTGCCAGTTTCTATTATCTCGGATCGTGACTCCCATTTTACTTCTCACTTCTGGAAGTCTTTGCACAAGGCTTTGGGTACCCAACTAGACATGAGTACGGCTTACCATCCACAGACTGACGGTCAGAGTGAGCGTACGATTCAAACTTTAGAAGACATGCTGCGGGCATGTGTGATCGATTTTGGCAAGGGTTGGGAAGCTCATCTGCCGTTGGTAGAATTCTCGTACAATAACAGTTATCACACGAGCATCAAGGCTGCTCCGTTCGAAGCACTGTACGGACGGAAATGCCGTTCTCCTCTTTGTTGGGCTGAAGTGGGTGAGAGTCAACTCACTGGGCCTGAACTAGTGTACGAAACTTCGGAAAAGATCGTACAGATTCGTAATCGGTTGGCGGCGGCACGGGACCGGCAAAAGAGTTATGCTGATCAGCGTCGCAAACCACTGGAGTTCCAAGTCAATGACAAGGTACTTCTAAAAGTCTCACCGTGGAAGGGCGTCATACGCTTTGGGAAGCGTGGCAAACTCAATCCACGATATGTCGGCCCATTTACGATCCTGGAACGGATTGGGCCGGTGGCATATCGACTTGATCTACCGACGGAGCTCGGTAACGTACATAACGTCTTTCACGTGTCAAACTTGAAGAAGTGTCTGGCTGACGAGTCTCTCATCGTTCCACTGGAAGAGATCAAGGTTGATGATCGTCTTCGGATTGTGGAAGAACCTGTGGAGATCCTTGATTACAAGATTCGTAGCCTGCGTCACAGCAAAATTCTTATCGTTAAGGTTCAGTGGAACTCGGACCGGGGACCGGAATATACCTGGGAACGGGAGGATCAGATGAAGTCTAAGTATCCTCATCTTTTTCCTAAGGAAGCGTTCGAGTCGAGACATGTCTCTTCGGCAGCTGAATGAATCTCGGGTCGAGATTCCTTTTAACGTGGGGATGATGTGACAACTCGGGTAAATCTCTCTCTGTTGATTCCTATCTTTTTGTTTGTTCCCTTCGTTGTTTCTTTCGTTACTTACGCAATTTTCGGGACGAAAATTCTTTTAACGTGGGGATGATGTGACACCCGGCAAATTCTGGTTAACAACGTTGTCTAGATGAAAGTCTACCTTAGCGAGTCACGCGTATATTGTACTTAACTGGGTTAGTTAAGTCGGGTTATGGTTCGGGAACTATCGGTTTAGTCTAGAGGATCATTGGATGTTGGTCTAGAGGTTCATTAGATGTCGGTCCTTAACCAAGTGTACAAACGGTGACGATTTGTAGGATCGTCAGGGCATACGGAACATACGAGTCTCGAGTCCCGGGAATTGGTGAACGAGGGTGAATATGTGTATTTACATGTGTTATGTGTTTACAATCATTATGTGACTTGTCGGTATGTGAATATGTGTTAACATATGTTAAAACGGGGTTTAACGCGCAAAACACACGAAACTAGCCCCTATGGGCGATTAGGGGGCTAAATGCATGACTGTTCATGCAATTAGGCCCAAATGCATGACTGTTCATGCGATTGGGGGGCCAATTGCATGACTGTTCATGCGATTAGGCCCAAATGCATTACTGTTCATGCGATTAGGATTCCTAATCGCGTGTAAAGCTGCATAATCGCGTGTTACGGGCTGGACGACTAAAAACGACTATAAATACCATACTTGACCTCATAAACTTCATTATACAAACCCTAGTCGTCCCATAACCTGCCCCAACACACACACAACCTCTGGAACGCGATTTTTGATCAAAACACAAGGATTCAAGCATAATCCATCGTTCTTTCATAATCCTAAGGTTTGGTTTCCATCCATGAATCTTTATAAACGTTTTTAATAAATCCCTAATGGTCCAGACCTGTTCATAAACGAAAAAGCTTTCTGAAAATCGTCAATAAGGGTTGTTAATCGGATTATAACTAATATACATGCGTTATGGGTGTGTATGATTAGAAAGATAGGATTTTTATGATTCTTGATGATGATTTGATGTGTTATCATGCTAGGTCAGAATTGATATTGATAGTATGATGATAGAAATCTCAGTAATTGGATAATAGGGTTATGATTACATGTGTTTGTTTGATGTTGCATGCTATGTGAATGGTATTTGGATTGCTTTGGTTGCATGCAGGACTGATTATACGAGGTTGAACGAAGGGTTTCGGGTTAAACATGTTTAGGATAGTGTTTGGGATGATATTGGGTAGTTACACACGTTCTGGATCTGATTTGGAGTGTTAAACGCGCGAAAAACCGGAACAGCATGGTTACAGGCGAGTAGCAATGCTAATCGCCTATAACTCATGCGATTGGGGTGCTAATCGCCAATAATATCATGTGATTAGCCCCAATCGCCTATAAGTTCATGTGATTAGCCCCAATTGCTAGTAAGTTCATGTGATTAGCCCCAATTGCTAGTAAGTTCATGTGATTAGCCCCAATTGCTAGTAAGTTCATGTGATTAGCCCCAATTGCTAGTAAGTTCATGTGATTAGCCCCAATTGCTAGTAAGTTCATGTGATTAGCCCTAAATGCTAATAATTTCATATGGTATAGCCCAATCGCCTATAATAGTGGCGATTAGGATTCCTAATTGCTAGTTGACCAACCTAAATGCTAGTTGACTTTTCCTAATCGCGTGTACTGCTGCAGTAAGTGTAAATTAGCATTCCGAGGACCGATTTGACATGTAGAAACATGCTAGGAACCCCGTAACATGTCTAATAACTTGGTAACATATATTTGGATGTATTTCGGTGATACGTGAACTATGTGCTATAACTTGTTGTGCGTTAACGTATGTTAAGTGTACTTGCGTTATTGTATGTTTTGTAGCGTAAACATAACACGGGGAGTCTCGGGTCACCAATGGGATGTCGAGTCTTGTACTTTGGGTCGGTTAAACAGTCACGGTGTTTTCAAACGAACTTGGTTATGGTCTGGACATCTAGGGACTAATTAGCCTGCGGGTTATTAGTCTAAGTACTTGTAACTGTCGTATGTTAGGTCGCCGCTTTACGGGACTAGCATAGCAGCTGAGTTTACTCGGGTTAAGGAGTAACGGAACTTAAGGTGAGTTTACGGCCCCTCTTTTAAACTGGTTTTATACTTTCGGGGGAGAAAACATGTGTTAAAACTATATTTGGTAACTACTGTCATACTATGGGTTTCTATTGTGTACTACACGATCTTTGGAAGTCCCGGGGGGAACCATGAATGTGCGGGTTTGCACAACGGGGAAATGTGAATAGCGCTATTGGGAGTGACCAACCCCGCTCGTCGACTTGGAGGGTCGGCGGGTGCATATTGTCTCAAACAGGAACAACAGGAACAACAGGAACATACATCGGGCATACTTTTGGTATTCGCGTTAGTAATGGTTTTCCAATCGTGGTAGTAACAAAACGTACGCCTAGCTAGCGTATACTGGTTTTCTATTTGTTATAGTATGGACAGGTGGACTTGGTACTTGGATACAAAACCTGTAAACTCACCAGCATTTTTGTGCTGACGTAAACTTTTACATGTTTTCTCAGGTCGCTAAGGTAGCACGACTGGACTAGGGCGCACGCGTCTGCATGGCGTCTAACTAGGGTTGCATGGTCATTTGAACGTTGAACTATTGTTTTATGGTTGAGATACTGTTTTTGAATAAGCTTCCGCTGTGAACGGGATTTTTAAACTATGTTTTGAAATTGCATTTATATTCATTTAGACTTGTTTATTGTGATCGTTGGTTTGGATCCTGGTTTGTCATGCGCCTCGCGGTAAAACTCCGCAAGTGGCTTTTGAGGGTGTGACATTAACTCCCCTTTATATACGTTTTTGGCCTTATACACGATAAATTGGTACTTATTTGGGTATCTTTATGATTACAGGTCTTAACCGGTGTCCAGGAAGGAAACCGGATCAAAAACAAAGGTTTTTGCGCGAAAACGGAAGGTTTGTCAATTCGAGCGACCGATCGGAAAGAGTGAGCAGCCGCGCGCTTTTATCAGATTGAAGAAAACGAAGTTGTCGTGCACGCTTAAAAGTGAGCGGCCACGCGGAATGAGTAAGCGGCCGCACGCTTTTAACAGCTCTTTAAAAATAGGGCAGAACGTCATTTTTAGGATATTGGGTGATTTTTGGGCGATTTTTGGGCTATTTTGGGGCGATTTTGGGCGATTTCTAGGGCTCGTGAACTGCTGTGAAGCCGATTAACAAGCTTGGGAAGGAATCCAAGTCCATTAACATTATCCAATCCATCATAACATTGCTTGTTTATGGTTTGATTCTTGACCTAATATTATTTGAAATCTGATTTTGAAGCTTTGTTATGATGTTCATGTTATAGATTGTACACCTACGGGTAAAAACAAGTAATCTTTAGTAGTTAGAACAATCATTTATATGTTAATCATGTTTTGTATGAATTTGGTGTTTTTTATGTTTGAATCTTGATGATAATAGTGCAACCTTGTTTCATTGTTGTTGGATTTGTGATTGTGTTTGAATGACTTTGATGATTATCGGTTGTGTTAGTCAGATACATGTTGAAAAACCATCCGTTTAATCAACCGGTAGTAGATAAGATAACTTGTTAATATGTTTACACCATGAAACTGTAACCGGGTATTGGTTGAGTTAAAATCAGTAGAATACTGATTAGAAATGCTTATCGGCACGTAAAAGGGTTTAAAAAGCTTAATGGTGTTGTTACTGATCTTTGACACGGTTGATAATCTTTGCTAATTATGTTGGTTAAAATGGCGATCTTAGTAGATTTGTGTTCAAAGTTGGTAAAATGGAATAGGTTGTGAAATGCTCTACTTTATGCTAGTCTCGATGGTTGTATTGTGTATTATGTATTGCTTTCCTTGATTGGTGAGGTTAGAAAACTCTTAGCGGATGACTAACTTATCTTTAGAAGATTCACATGAGATCATATCAGCTGCTCGCTAATGAACAATTTGAGGTGGTTAACGTGTGTTTATCGTGTTAGCTTTCCGTATAGTTGTCATGTTAGGATTCCCGAAAGGGATACTAATTGTCTAAAAATGGGAATGTTGATCACACGCCTTTATTTCATATGTTATGTAGTTGACATGTTCAGGTTGTCATTATAGTACATATATATATATATTGTATTTGGAGTCTTTTATATATATAGTGGAGGGTTCAAATGAGAAGAAGTTTTCTTGTAAGAAATAAAGAAGAAATTTAGACCAGTAGAAATTTTCCATTTTAATAGTTGTATTTAATGTTAAATAAATTTTTAAGTTTTTGTAACTCCCATAAACTAGTTAAATAAATGAAATCATAATTCATTTTTAAAAATATATATTGTTGGATCAGTATGCTCTTTGTTTAAGTAAGAACTTGCTATCTTTAACACTTAAGTGTTTAGCAAGCTCTTGTATATCAGATTGTAAGCACAGCGGAATGTATAAGTTAAAGCAACACTTTTTATACTTAAGAGGAGTTATTACTCCCCCTTGATGATTGAAACTAATAATGACAAGTATTTATTATGAATCTAAGCAGTAAATGAGAATTAGATACTTAGACAGATTCACAATAAATACTGAAATGGAATAGAACAGTGAAAGTGTTTGAAGGATTTTTCTATTAAAATCAATGTCTAAAATAGAAGGTTGAAGCCTCCTATTTATAGACGTTTACATACATGTAACTTGCCCATAAAGCAAGTATACAAATATCAGAAACAAGTTGCACAAGTTGCAACATTGAAACAAACAATTACAGCTAAAAGTAATAATAAACAATAAACTACTGATACAAAAGGCGGTGGAAAATATCTGATGCTAAGTGCTGATGAATGACAAACTACTGATGAGTAGTTTGTCTTCAGTACTTCTGAAGTGAACTTGTCTGGTTTGGACTTCAGAACTTCTGATGAAGTTTCTTCTTCAGCACTTCTCATATCTTCTCTTCAGCAGTTTCTTGTCTTCTCTTCAGTACTTCTATACTTAGCCAAAATGACAGAAGTGAATTAGACTAAGGTTTCCAAAAGTGGCTTCACCAATCCTCTTTGTCCTAACAATCTCCCCCTGGATTGATGAACCCAAAACCTTACTAATTCCTTATGATCTTCTTCTGTCTTGAACAATCTTCCATATCTCTTTGTACATGGTGTTCTTGAGCTGGTTTAACTGTCCATCAGATAGAGATCCTCTCTGTGGTTCCTGATGTTGAATTGTGAGCAGGTCTTGTGTTGACAGTTTCTTTAGATCACTGATCTTCTTGTAAGCCCTTCTTGAAAGGTCTCTTCTGGTCAATAATACTGAGTTGTTGGCAGTATGTGACCATCTGATGATAGGTACCTTTGACTTGTTAAAGTCAGAGGTATATGGAACTAGACTTGTCCCTTGGGTTGATGATCCTGAGTGTTGGATGCTTTCTGTTTCAGTAAACCTCAGGTGGGAGTCTCTTCCTTGTTGTTGTTGTTGCATATCAGGCATCTGAATAGTTGGGAGATGGTGTTCAGTCACTACCTTGGTATGCATCTTTTCTTTGATAGTCTTTTGGATTTGGTAGGCAAAAGTGGAAGGATCCCTGAATTGTGTTAACAGAGGTTTCTCCTCAATGTCAAAATCTGAATGAACTACTGAACTTCCTTCAAGTAGTACCATTTTGAAATCAGTTTTGACATTGTCCTCTGCTTTCTTTCTTTGAGTAGCAGGCCTTCTTGTTGACATACCAGAAGTTCTAACTACTGATCTTGAAGGATCAGCAGTTTGAAACTTCTCTAAATTTGCAGCCTTGGCAGCCTTGTATTTTTGATAAGTATCCATCAGTCTTTCTTCTTTCCATCTGGATACTGAGGCTTTTGAACCATAGCCATCTGCTACTAATTCATTTATCATTTGGGCTCTCTTGGCTTTTTCTTCTTTACTTGTGGCCAGTTTGTCTGCAATCAGTTGTGCCCTTCTTGTTAACTCTTGCATAGAGAGTCCCTTGAGTGTGTAGGCTTTAGTCTTGCTGTTCTTTGTGATGTAAGACATCAGTTGTTGTCTTTTGTCTTGTTCAGCAATTTCATCAAGGCTAGCCTGCCTTTGTAGTTCAGCTTCATAGGCCTGAAGTTTTTCTTCATGGCTTAGGTCTAAATCATCCCTTTCTTCCAGAGTTTTCCAGATCAGATCTTCTCTGGCCTTCTTCTGGGCTGCAACTAAACTCTTCTCTAGTAATTCAGCTGATTGAGAGATTGGAGAAGGGTTTAGTACAGTCATTATTGTAACTGTTGTAGTAGGCCTGATAGGAGTAGATGTTGGTTGAATAGGAGCAGTTGTTCTGGAAGGGTCAGCAGTTTGAGATTTGGAAGTGTTAACCTCTGATGGGTTGACAACTGCTGATGGTTTGTCAACTACTGAAGGATTGTCTTCAGTACTTTCTGATTCTTCATCAGATCTTTGGCCATCAGAGGTTTCTTCATTATGCCCTTGGGATTCATCAGATTTTTCAGCATCCTCTATTTCTTGAATAGAGACACCAAACTGTTTGGCCAGTTTTTCCTTTCTGGCTTGATTCTTCTGATCTCTTTCAAGGATAGCCACTCTTGCCCTTATCCTGGCTTCGAATGACTCCTTAGGTTCCCTAATTTTCTCCCCCTTTTTGGATTCATCAAGTTTAGAGGTTGAGGGTTGGGAGAATTGACCTTGAAGATGAGCAATCTGTTTGCTGTTGAATTCAATCTTGTTGGACAGATCATTCATCTTTGTCTTGATCACTCCAAATTGGTTTTTGATTGACAGCTCCAAGTTAGCTGTGTATGTTTGGAAGTGATTCTTGATGAGAGTGTTCATCATGTGGTATAGGGGACCCTCTGGGCTGCATAGCTGGTTCATGTCTATGCTTGTTTGCCCAGGGAATTGGGTAGGCATTTGATGTGAAGGGTGTGTTTTTGGGAGATCCTCATGTTGTACAGAGGATGCCACTCTAGGGGTTTTAGGGATTGAGTGGACTTTAACCTGTTCAGGGGTGACTAGCTTCTTGAGCTTGGATACCCCTGAAACAGGACCTTCATAAAGTGCCGTCAATTCAGTAGTTTTGGTTTTTGAAACATCATCCAAATTAATGGAATCATCTGAATCCCTGATGTTGTCCTCATTGAGGACTGTCTCAGTTAAATCATGAGCTGAGCCCAACTCAGTTCTCTCATGAACCTCTTGTTCTTGGTTCTGAGGATTTCCTACTTCAGGCATTAAGCCTTCATCAGTAGTTGCCACATCTGAGGTCTTAGCTGTTTTACTTCTATCCTCAGATCCACCACTGGGTGGTAACTGAGTAGTAGCAGCCTCAGATGCCCCAAGAGTCTCTAAGATTGGGCTTAAAGACTCTGGTCCACCCTCATCTCTTGGGTTAGGGCTAGTGATGTCCACATCCATGTCTGATGCTGTGGTTATGTCCCCTGTTTGTTGTGGTTGTAGGGGACTGACATAATCAGATGGGACTTTCTCTTTTAGCCCAGAGAGAAGTTTGGCAATCTCTATTGCCTCTGGTTCAGAAATTTGAGGGGTTGGTTCAGTAGTTTGGGCAATAGGTGAAATAGGTTGGTCAGCAGTTTCAAAAGAAGTGTGAGTTGCAATTGTTTTTCTAAGTCTTTTTATTTTGAATATGATTGTTATGGGTGCTCTTGGTGGGGTTTGAGAAGGATGATACTGAGAGGGTGTTTCAGTCTCACCTATTTGAAGAGTAGATTGCTCATGAGCATGTTCAGGCATCTCAACCTCCTGAACAGCTTTTCTTTTGGGTTGGTGGGTTTTTGTCTTTGTTGGCTTGGGCTTTTTGGCTTTTGGTGGTGTGAGTTTGGAAGATGTGGGCTTCAGGGGGGGCTTGTTGTTGTTCTCCCTGATCATCTTCTGGCCAGGTAGCCGGTTTGTTATGCCTAGAGTATGCTTGTGAGGTTAATGGATTTAAAGTTGAAACTTTTCCCACAAGCACCTCAGTACCTAGTTCCCCTATTATGCATTGCATAATGAACCTTGGGTATAACAAAAACTTTTTCTTGGTATTATTATGATGTAACACCAACTCATTGAAAAATAATTTTGATGCCCTGAATTTGGTTTCATTCACTATGGAATGAAATATTGGTTGAAAAGTAGAGGGCATCTGGTCATAAGACCCTGTCTTTGGACTCAAACACATGATAATATAATGAAACAAAAGCTTGTATTTTGGTTCAAAATATTTTTTGAAGATAGTAGCATGGGAGAGAGTACCTTGATAACCACACTCTGTCATGGTTAGGTGAATATCAGAGTTAGCAACATGATCAGGGGCAGCTACATCATTCAGGCCCAGTCTTGTTGCCAGTGTGGCCGGTGTGATGGTCAGTGGTTTCCCTTTTATTCTTGAGTTGAGGGAAATAATTTCATCATCAGCCGTCACCGTCTCAGCATTAGCCCAGAACTCATTCAGAGTTTCAGTATGAATTGGTGGGTCGATTGTGAGAGCAGTAAAATATTGGGATTTTACGACAAGATCAATGATCTCATCGTATTGGGACCAGCCTTCTTGTTTTTCAAGAAAGGCCCTTTGATTGTGTCCCTGTTTTAGAACGAGAGCCATGTGGTTTTTGTTTTTGTTGATCGAACAGTTGATTTTGCAAGTTTAGGTTATTGAGAGAGTTTTTGAGAGAGAAGGAGGGAATTTTTGAGTTTTTAAAGGATAAGTGTTGAAAAAAGATATTTATCAGAAGTTTTTAACCGCTTGAATCTTCTTTATTAGAAGTTTTTAAGCCGCCTCGGCTAAAAATCTTTTTATCAGAAGTTTTAAACCGACTAGGTCAAAACCTCTGATGATGGGAAAAGTCAGATTTGCCCTTTTTTGACTAAACTGCTGATGAAGGATTATTTCATCAGTAGTTCCCATTTCCTCTTCAGTAAATTTAAAAGCTGATGAGAAATGTTTTATAAATACTTTTATTCATAACTTCTGAAGGTTATTTTATCAGAATTTATATACTTTTCAGAAATTATCCCCATACTGATGTTTTGTTCATCAGTAGTTTCTCTCTTTTCAGAAGTTTTGTTTCAGACTTTTTGTCCTTTTGTAAGTGAAAAATGAAAAATATGTGCAGAATAATAAAGTAAACACTTACAAATTTAGCATCCCAAGCATGGATACTAACTTCTGAAATGTTGATGTGTCAAGGGGTTTTGTGAAGATGTCAGCTATTTGATTAGCTGTTGCTACATGCTTCACCTCAATCTTGCCTTTTTCATAGCAATCTCTTATGAAATGGTATCTGATCTCAATATGTTTGGTCTTTGAGAACTGTACCGGATTTTGAATGATGCTAATGGCAGATTTGCTGTCTACAAACAAAGGTGTCTTGGTTTCTTTGATTCCATAATCAAGAAGTTGATATTGGAGCCATTGTATCTGTGATGTACAACTTGTAGCTGCAATGTATTCAGCTTCAGCAGATGAAGTTGCAACAGATGTTTGCTTCTTTGATTGCCATGACACTAGACAGTTACCCAAGAATTGACAACCACCAGATGTTGACTTTCTTGTCATCTTACACCCTGCATAGTCACTATCTGAAAAAGCTGATAACTTGGTATTGCTTGAAGCAGGATACCAAATTCCAAGTGTTAGAGTTCCTTTCAGATATCTGAAAATTCTTTTGACTGTTGTAAGGTGTGATTCCCTTGGTGCTGATTGATATCTGGCACAGACACATGTTGAAAACATAATATCTGGTCTAGAAGCAGTTAGATATAAAAGGGAACCTATCATGCATCTGTACATGGTTTGATCAACCTGTTTTCCTTGATCATCAGGTTCAACTTGTGTGATTGGTGTCATGGGAGTGGAACATGATTTACAGTCTTTTAAAGAAAAATTGGTTAATAATTCTTTAACATATTTTGATTGATGTATAAAAGTTCCATTTGTTTGTTGCTTGATCTGCAGTCCCAGAAAGTACTGCAGTTCTCCCATGGTACTCATCTCAAGTTTTGATTGCATGAGTTTCTTAAAATCATCACACAGTTTTGTGTTTGTTGAACCAAAAATGATATCATCAACATAAATTTGAACAAGTAGGACATGATTTCCAACATGTTTAATGAAAAGAGTTTTATCAATGGCACCTCTTGTAAAGTTATTTTTGAGTAAAAAGGTGGAGAGTGTATCATACCAGGCTCTTGGAGCCTGTTTGAGCCCATAAAGAGCTTTGTCCAGTCTGTACACCCACTCAGGATGAGAAGGATCCTCAAACCCAGGTGGCTGACAGACATACACCTCCTCTTTTATCTTTCCATACAAAAATGCACTCTTTACATCCATTTGATAAACTTTAATTTTGTTGGAAATGGCATAGGCCAGAAATAACCTAATGGCCTCAAGCCTTGCAACTGGAGCAAAGGTTTCATCATAGTCAATTCCCTCTTCTTGAGAGTACCCTTGAACTACCAGTCTTGCCTTGTTCTTGATTATCATACCAGCTTCATCTTGTTTGTTCCTGAAAACCCATCTTGTGCCAATTGGTTGCTTGTTTGGAGGTAAGGGACAGATTTCCCAGACCTGTTGCTTGTTGAACTGAAGCAGTTCATCTTGCATAGATTGCACCCAATTATTGTCTTTGAGGGCTTCCTGGTACTTCTTTGGTTCCAACTGTGAGATAAAGGTTGAAAATAGGCAAAAGTTGGAGAGCTGGTTTCTGGTAAGAACACCTGAAGCTATATCACCCATGATTTGATCAAGTGGATGATCTCTGTGTTCAATCAGTTGTTGTAAACCACTGACAGGTGTAGGTGGCTCATGTTCTTCAAACAAACTACTGAGGTCTATAATATCTGGTTCAGATGTTTCTTGATCTTCAGTAGTTGGATCTACTGAACCAGAAGTTTGAGTTTGTTCCTTAGTACTTGTTTGATCAGAAGTTGGGGGAACTTCTGATGATTTTGAAGTTGACTTGATAACTGATTGAGGAGTCCATGGTGTGGGATCCTCATCATCAAACCTTTTGTCACCATAATAAGTAGGTTTTGATGAAGTAACAGCCTTCTCAGGTCCAAAATGGAAGTTGTCAAGGTCAAAAAGTTCAGCAGGATGTGCTGGAATAAGAGTGTGTTTTGACTCATTGAACTTGACATTCAATGTTTCTTCTACTATCCTGGTGTGAGAATTAAAAACCTTGTAGGCTTTTCTAGTTGAAGAGTAACCAAGAAAGTAACCTGAGTCAACTTTGGCAGCAAACTTTGAAATAGATTCCTTGATGTTCAAGATGAAACATTGACACCCAAAAGCCCTAAAAAAGGAGATAAGGGGCTTCATGCCATGAAGAACTTCATAGGCAGTCTTGGAATGTCTCTTGACAATAAGGACTCTATTTTGAACATAACATGATGTGTTAACTGCTTCTGCCCAAAAGTATAATGGTAGGCCAGAATCAGCTAACATTGTTCTTGCTCCTTCTATTAAAGTTTTGTTCTTCCTTTCTACCACACCATTTTGTTCAGGAGTTCTGGGAACACTGAATTGTCTAATAATCCCTTTACACAAATAGAATTCATCCAGAGTTTTGTTCCTGAACTCTGTCCCATTATCACTTCTAATGGTTTTGACAGGTAGAGAATATTGCTTCTCAACTTGTAGAATGAAGAACTTGATGATTTCAGCAGCCTCATCCTTGGAAAATAAGAAGAATACCCATGTAAATCTTGAGTAGTCATCAATGATGACCAAGCAGTACTTCTTCTTACCAAGGCTCATGATTTTTACAGGCCCAAATAAGTCCATATGGAGTAGTTGAAGACATGCAGTCGTTTTTGATTCTTCAATAGACTTATAGGAGGACTTATGTTGTTTTCCCTTTAAACAGGATACACAGTGTTCTTGACACTGGTATACTTTTAAGGGTAGACCTCTGACCAAGCCCATTTTTGTGACTTTATTTATGGTTTTAAAGTTCACATGGCCAAGTCTCCTGTGCCAGAGATCAGTCTCTGAAGTTGATGCCTTTGAGAAGAAACAGGCAGTGTTGTTCAGTACTTTGTCTTTTTCAATGTCCACTGCATAGACATTGCCACATCTTTTGGCTATCAACAAAGTGTGATCTTCAATGATCTTCTCTATCAACTTCTGGCCTTCTGGTGATATGATCTTGCATGCTGTCTTTGTGAAAAAAGGAAGAATATCCTTTATCACACATTTGTGACACACTCAGCAAGTTGTACTCAAGGTTTTCAACCAGATTGACCTTGTCAAACTGTATTTTGCCAGAGGAGACATTGCCATGTCCTAGCACATATCCCTTAGCATTGTTCCCAAAGGATACAGATCCATCTCTTTTACTGATAAAATTATTTATCAGGTATCTGCATCCTGTCATGTGCATTGAGCCTCCAATGTCTACATACCAAATGCTATTTAAGCCTCTGGA
The DNA here is from genome assembly GCA_028751855.1 of Ambrosia trifida. Taxonomy (NCBI): domain Eukaryota; kingdom Viridiplantae; phylum Streptophyta; class Magnoliopsida; order Asterales; family Asteraceae; genus Ambrosia; species Ambrosia trifida. The sequence goes on from CM054122.1 coordinate 162,578,858, forward strand.
AACTCTCTGCACAAGATAGCAAATTAGTTAGATTTAGGAACCCAAGCCAGTTTGGCTTTGGGTTTGCTCTTGAGAACATTTACAGTTTGTTCTTGACTATGTTGAGAAATCCATGTCTTTTTGGCAATGGATTTTTCATTAAGAGCAATGGTGGTATCCTTTTGAGGACCACCATCAACTTTGGTCATCAGTAGTTGTACCATGTTTATGAGATCTTTAATCTCAGCAGTTTGTGAAACTGCTGATAATTTAGGTCTAACTACTGAAAGAGAATTTTGAGAAAAAGATCTTTGTTGAGATTTTATCTTTTTCTGAGAAAAGGTGTTTACTGGTTGTTGTTTCCTGGGAGAAAAAGTTTTTACAAAATCATTTTTGATTTGCTTTCCCACAACCAGTTGTTGATTTTTCTTGTTGTACTGAATACCTTTTCTGTATCTGCAAAATTCTGTCTTGTGGTTAAACACACCACAGATTTCACATTCTTTTGTATTTTCTTTTAAAGACAAGTTTCTGACTGTATTTATTGGTTTTAGGTCATCAGTAGTTTTCAGGTTCTCAACTCCTGATGTAGTTGAAACTACTGATGGCTTAAATTCAGAATTAATCAGTACTTCTGAAGAACTTTCTTTGTGAGCTTTTAGAAAGTTCTCATGGAAAGATATGCATTCTTTCTCTTCAGAAGTTTCACCTGAAACAATTTTTCTCCTATCTTCAGTAGTTTTGGGGGAAAATCTGTTGGTGTTTCAGTGTGATTGTACCCTATGCCAAACCTAACATTTGAAGCACTTTGTTTGTTTAGCAATAATTGGTACCCCTTACAAGATTCAACCCATTTTTCACATGTGACCTTGGTGTCAGCAAGCTTTTGTCTGACATTTCCTAGGTCATTTATCATGATTTTAATTTGTGCTTGGGTTTCAATAGCAGTGTTAGTTAATTTAGAAACTTCTTTTGTTTTTGCAGAAAGTTTTCTTTCTAAATCACATTTCATCGGAGTGAATTTTCTCTCAGAGTCATTTGCTTTCCCTTGTAAGTGCACATTAGTCTCTCTTATGAGAGCAAAAGATTCTTTGCAAGAGTTTGAACAAAGTTTTGTCAAAGATTCTTTTGATACCTGTGACAAGGCAGATTTTGAGGTGCATCCCTCAAATGCCATTAAGGCAAAGTTCTTCCTGCCATTGTCAGGCTCTCCCCAGTTGATGTCAAACATCTTGTTGTCTGCATCAGGATTACACTCTGTGGTGTCAAAAGGAAGACTGCTCCAGTCAACATACCCTGAAGTAAATAAACTTTGTTGAGAGGGTTGCTGAGGCTGTGGAGGTTGTTGAGCAGCTGGAAAGGGAGGGATTGATTGTTGGCTCTGCATATGTTGAGCAGGCATCTGTACATATTGTACTTGTGGCACATATTGGTGTTGTGGAGCTTGTGCCTGTACAAAATGTGCACTCCCTTGTGTTCCATTATTCCTGTTATAATTGGGGTTAAAATTATTTCCAGACTGAGATTGGTTAAAGCTAGAGCTTCTACACTCTCTAGCAAAGTGTCCCAACTTTTGACACTTGTGACATCTAAGTTTAGATTTGTCAAAACCAATTTTTGTTGAACTGTTGAGTCCTGGAAACTTCCTTCCTGACCTTTTGTAAAATTTTTTTGTTTTTAAACTTAACATGGCCAGTTGGTGTAAAATATCCATTTCTTCTAAGTCATCACTGCTGAAAATTTTCAAATCTTCCATGATAAAACACATGTTATCAGCAGTTTGACCAAAATCATTATTGTCATAACCTGGGAATGATCTTTCAGATGAGATCCCAGCACTTATGTAAATATGGTCAAAAGATCCAAAACTATTTGAACAAGTTGGTGAGTCTTGTCCTAATAGTGCTGTACTACCTGGTAGATAGTCATCAGTAGTTTTGCCAGAACTTTGTAACTTTTTCTTTTGATCAATTTCTCTTTCAAAAGTAAGTAATCTCCCATGAAGTTTTGTAAGAGTGAGGGAGCTAAAGTCTGGTGAAGATCTTAAGACTATAAAGTATGTTTCCCATTTTTCAGGTAAAGACCTTAAAAATCTATGAAGCATAGATACAGTTGTGTAGGTCTGACCATTTAATTTTAGCTCAGATATTAATGAGGAGAATCTTTCAAATTGTTGTGTTAAAGTTTCCCCATTAATGTGAGCAAAAGTTTCATATTGTTGAGCCAGGATTTCTCTGGTGTTGGCAATCACCTCTTCAGTTCCTCCAAACTGTTCTTTGAGGAAGTCCCAAAGCTCTTTGGCACTATCACAATGTAATAGGCCAGAGTAGATTTCATTTGGGAGTGCCATTGCCAACATAGAGAAAGCTTTAGCATCAAGCTCAAGTTTTAGGAAATCATCATCTGTATAGTCTTTTGGGTCTTTTGGAATTTCTTCTTTAGTTTCTAGATTAATGTTTACTGGTTTATGAGGACCATATATCACAGATTTCCAGCAACTTGTGTTGGTCTGTGATAAGGTATGTGCCATTCTCCTTTGCCAGATGTTATATTCATTTCTTACTAGCATAGCAGGTTTATTGGCAGAACCAGTATTATGAGGATCCATTTTAAAGAGTATTGAATTGTCAGATATCTCTTAAAGTGATGGATGTTGATAAAAGTGAGCTTATAATCCTTTATTGAATATCAATAAGAGCCTGTGTCTGATTCTCAATGTGTTAGATTGATATGTGATCAGATAAACCCGTGCTCTGATACCAATTGTTGGATCAGTATTGCTCTTTTGTATGAACTTGCTAGTGAACACTTAGGTGTTTAGCAAGTTCTTGATCAGTGATAGCATAGCAGAATGTTATGAGTTTAAAGCTACACTTATCATCAGGAGTTATTACTCCCCCTTGATGTTTGAGAAACTAATAAATGATAAGTATTAATTGAGAATCTAAGTATTGAATGAGAATGAAACACTTAGACAGATTCTCAATAAATATGAAATGGAAATAACAATAATATGCTTTGAAGGATTTCTGTATTAAAATCAATATCTAAAACAGAGGGATGAACCCTTCTATTTATAGACTTTACAAATACATGAACCTTGCCAAAAAGCAAGTTCAGAAACAAGTTGCAACAAGTTGCAGTCTTGGAACTTGTACATAAAGTAAAAGTAATACTAAACTAATAAACTACTGATACAAAAGGCGGTGGAAAAGATCTTCTCATAAGTACTGATGAATGTCAAACTACTGATGAGTAGTTTGTCTTCAGTAGTTCTTCAGTAGAAATGTCTGGTTTGGACTTCAGAACTTCTGATGACTTTTCTTCTTCAGTACTTGTGTAATCTCTTCTTCAGCAGTTTGATCTTCCTTCTTCAGCAGTTCTATACTTAGAATATTTTGACAGAAGTGAATTTGACTAAGGTTTGCAAAAGTGGTTTCACCAATCCTCTTTGTCCTAACAATCTCCCCCTGGATTGATGAAGCCAAAACCTTCCTAATTCCTTATTGTTTTCTTCTGTCATTCACAATCTTCCATATTCCTTTGAACATGGAATTCTTCAGCTGGTTCAGCTGTTCATCAGTGAGAGATCCTTTTTGTGGTTCTAGATGCTGGATTGTAAGCAGGTCTTGAGTTGATAGCTTCTTCAGATCATTCATCGACTTATAGGCTCTGCTTGTCTGATCTCTTCTTATCACTTGTACTGAGTTGTTATCAGTAAAGGACCATCTGATGATAGGTACTTTAGACTTGTCAAAGTCTAAAAGTGTAGGGAACCATAGTGGTACCCTGGGATGCTCCTGAGTGTTGTATGTTTTCAACTTCAGTGACTCTCAGGTGGGATAGTCTCTTTTAGCCCAAAGAGAAGTTTGGCAATTTCTATGGTTTCAGGTTCAGTAGTTTGGGGTAAAGGTTCAGCAGTTTCAAAAGAAGGGTCAGTTGTTATGGTTTTCTTGAATTTCTTTCTTTTGAATAGAATGGTAATTGGGGCTCTTGTGGGGGTTGAGATGGATGAGACTGAGAGGATGTTTCAGTCACATCTTTAGCAAGTGCAGATTGCACATTAGCAAGTTCAGGCATCTCAACTTCCTGAACTGCCTTCCTTTTAAGGCTGGTGGGTTTTGGTTTTTGTTGTTTTGTTTACTTGGCCTTTTTGGGTGAGGGTTTGAAAGATGAGGGTTCCATGGGGACTGTTTCTGGTTCTCCTTGGTCATCTTCTGGCCAGGCAGCCGGTTTGTTATGCCTTGAGTATGCTTGTGAGGTTAATGGGTTTAAAACAATTATTTTACCCACAAGCACCCCATCTCCAAGTTCTTTAATTATGCAATGCATTATGAATCTTGGATACAACAAAAACTTCTTTTTAGAATTTAGGTGATGTAACACCAACTCATTAAAGAAAAGTGTTGATGCCCTGAATTTTGTTTCATTCACAATGGAATGAAAAATTGGTTGAAAAGTAGAGGGCATCTGATCATTCAATGTCACCGTTTCTGCGTTCGCCCAGAACTCCTTGAGAGTTTCAGTGTGGATTGGAGGATCAACAGTGAGGGCAGTGAAGTATTGGGATTTGACGACCAAATCAATGATTTCGTCGTATTGGGACCAGGCTTCATGTTTCTCAAAGTAGCCTCTTTGATTGTGTCCCAGTTTTAGTGTAAGAGCCATGTGGTTTGTGTGTGGGTGGATCGAACAGTGTTTATGTTTGCAGGTTAAGGGGTTGAGAGTGTTTTTGAGAGAGAAGGAGGGAATTTTTCTTTTTGAAAGGATAAGTGTTGGAATAGGTGTTTATCAGAAGTTTATAACCGCCCTAGGTCAAACTTCTGAAGTGGGAAATGTCTGATTTACCCTTAATGACAAAACTGCTGATGAAGAACAACTATCATCAGTAGTTTGTTTACAACTGATGAGAATGTTTATAAACACTTTATTCATAACTTCTGAAGTTTATTTTATCAGAAGTTAATCATTTTTCAGAAAATATTCCCATACAGATGTTTTGTACATCAGTAGTTTCTCTCTTGTTGTTTTTCAGAAATTTAAGAAATAAAGCAGATGTAAGTGAAAAATAAAATATGTGCAGAAAAGTAAAAGAAACACATATAAATTTAGCATCCCAACCATGGATACTAGCTTCTGAAATGTTGATGTGTCAAGGGGTTTAGTGAATATGTCAGCTATTTGATTAGCTGTTGTCACATGCATCACCTCAATCTTGCCTTTTTCATAGCAATCCCTTAAAAATGATACATGATTTCAATATGTTTAGTCTTTGAGAACTGAACAGGATTTTGAATGATGCTAATGGCAGATTTACTGTCTACAAGTAATGGTGTCTTGGTCTCTTTGATTCCATAATCAAGAAGTTGATATTGGAGCCATTGTATCTGTGATGTACAACTTGCAGCTGCAATGTATTCAGCTTCAGTAGTTGAAGTTGCAACAGATGTTTGCTTCTTTGATTGCCAAGATACTAGACAGTTTCCCAAGAATTGACAACCACCAGATGTTGATTTTCTTGACATTTTGCACCTTGCATAGTCACTATCTGAAAAAGCTGATAACTTGGTATTGCTAGAAGCAGGATACCAAATTCCAATTGTAGGAGTTCCTTTCAGATATCTGAATATTCTTTTGACTGCAATTAGGTGTGATTCCCTAGGAGCTGATTGATATCTAGCACAGACACATGTTGAAAACATAATATCTAGTCTAGAAGCAGTTAGATATAAAAGGGAACCTATCATACATCTATACATGGTTTGATCAACCTGTTTTCCTTGATCATCTGGTTCAACGTGTGTGGATGGTGTCATGGGAGTGGAACATGATTTACAGTCTTGTAAAGAAAATTTATTCAATAATTCTTTAACATATTTAGATTGATGTATAAAAGTTCCATTTGTTTGTTGTTTAATCTGCAGTACTAGAAAGTACTACAGTTCTCCCATTGTACTCATCTCAAATTTTGATTGCATGACTTTCTTAAATTCATCACACAGTTTTGTGTTTGTTAAACCAAATATGATATCATCAACATAAATTTGAACAAGTAAGGCATGATTTCCAACATGTTTAATGAAAAGAGTTTTATCAATGGAGCCTCTTGTAAAGTTATTTTTGAGCAAAAAGTTGGAAAGTGTTTCATACCAGGCTCTAGGAGCCTGCTTTAGCCCATAAAGAAATTTGTCAAGCTTGTACACCCACTCAGGATGAGAAGGATCCTCAAACCCAGGTGGCTGACAGACATACACTTCCTCTTTGATTTTTCCTTACAAAAATGCACTTTTAACATCCATTTGAAAAACTTTAATTTTGTTGGAAATAGCATAAGCCAGAAATAACCTGATGGCTTCTAGTCTTGCAACTGGAGCAAAGGTTTCATCATAATCAATTCCTTCTTCTTGAGAATAACCTTGTACCACCAGTCTTGCCTTGTTCTTAATAATCATACCAGCCTCATCTTGTTTGTTCCTGAAAATCCATCTTGTGCCATTTGGTAGCTTGTTTGGTGGTAAGGGACAGATTTCCCAAACCTGTTGCTTCTTGAATTGGAGCAACTCATCTTGCATAGCTTGCACCCAATTGTTGTCTTTGAGGGCTTCTTGGTACTTCTTAGGTTCCAACTGAGAAATGAATGCTGAGAAGAAGGAATAGTTGGAAAGCTGGTTTCTTGTGAGAACCCTTGTTGCAATATCACCCATGATTTGTTCTAATGGATGATCTTTGTGTTCAATCAGTTGTTGTAAACCACTGACAGGTGTAGGTGGCTCTTGTACTTCATCAAACAAACCACTGAGGTTTATAATGTCTGGTTCAGCTGTTTGAACATCTTCAGTAGTTGTAGGAGCTGAATCAGATGTTTGAGTTTGTACATCAGCAGTTGTTGAATTAGAAGTTTGTGAAACTTCTGATGGTTTGAAAGTTGACTTAATGACTGTATTAGGAGTCCATGGTGCTGGATCCTCATCATCAAACCTCGAATCACCATAATAAGTAGGTTTAGATGGAGTGACAGTCTTTTCAGGTCTGAAATGGAAGCTGTCAAGGTCAAAGAGTTTTGCAGGATGTGCTGGAATAAGAGTGTGTTTTGACTTATTGAACTTGACATTCAGTGTTTCTTCTAGTATCTTGGTTCTTGAGTTATAAACCTTGTAGGCTTTTCTAGTGGAAGAGTAACCAAGAAAATAACCTGAATCAACTTTAGCAGCGAACTTTGAAATAGAGTCTTTAATGTTTAGAATGAAACATTGACATCCAAAAGCCCTGAAAAAAGGAGATAAGGGGCTTAATGCCATGAAGAACTTCATAGGCAGTTTTGGAGTGTCTCTTGTTGACAAGGACTCTATTCTGAACATAACATGCAGTGTTGACTGCTTCAGCCCAGAAATACAATGGTAGGCCAGAATCAGCTAACATGGTTCTTGCCGCTTCAATTAATGTTCTGTTCTTCCTTTCTACCACACCATTTTGTTCAGGAGTCATTTTTGGCAAGGTAAATAATCGGATCTTGAACAACGACTCATGTAAAGAAATCGGCTATTGTTATAACACATGCTAAAAAGACTAAAACATATGTTAATACTTGCTTGGATGTCTCAAAAGCCTAAACATATGTTATACACTTGTTTTCCTACAAACAAACCACATGTGTTAGATTGGGGATGACTTATAGCCTATGACAACATGTGGGGCCCATTATGTCCACACTAAATGACATTTTACAATAAAACGCCCGGGATTTCCGAAGCCATATGTTTTACAAGTACATATAAGTCAACTGTAAAATGCCACATGCACAAGGACATGGCCCACATACACTAATACCATGGTCCACAATGTCGGGTGAACAACTTGTATGATAAGCAAGAACGTACAACTTACTTTGTCCTTAATAATCATATGGCAATCATTGTCTAGACGATATTTACCTTACATTCCCGCTTCACTAGACCACACGTGTCACTATCAGGTGAGTTTCACGGCCCCATTTTACTATTTATACATTTTTGGGGGACAAACATGCTACAAATCTAGTACAAATATCTTTTTATGTGTATATTCTATCGTGACTACCATGTGGAACATGAGACATTTGGTTCATGAGCTTAACAGTCCCTGTACTTATATTATACTGTAATCATTAGCTATCGAAAGTCATGGAACAGATTAATAGATCTATTGGGTTGACATCCCCACTATTGGTTAGTCGCTCTAACCTGTTACATACACAAGAGTGTTAGTATTCTACCATACATACATTGTCTTTAGTGTACAATGCATGAGGCACAACAGTCAAGAGGATTGGTTACGGGACTCATGGTTTGCAGAGTAATCATTCGCTTAGCTAGCCTATCATTGGTCATACACGAATTACACGAGAACTTTACTTAGCACATCTAAACCTGTGAACTCACTAACATTATTGTTGACAAATCTTTTATGCATGTTTTTCATGTAATTGATGATGAGAAGCAGAGACTTGAGAGAGGGGTTTGAGCATGCACTGAGTGGTACTATTTTGGATCGGGTCTTGTCAGTCCACATTATTTCAGTATTTGAGTCATGAATTCTAGAAAATTTACTATTTTTAGACAATGTTACGATGATTTAAATAATTTATGACATTATCCATCCTTCGATGGTGTCCATTTAAATAAATCTGTGTGTTGCTTGAACCTTGTGCTTGAAAACATTTCGAGATCGCATCCTCGTGTTTCCACCTTGGCGGGGTGTGACAGATTCGGGTGAATGGGATGCCAAAATGTAGAGTGGAGGTCTCTATTTATAGGCACTTCAGGGGGTGCACGGCTGTGCAGCATGATTTGGCATGCCCATGCTCGACAGCTGGTACTGTTGTAGATTCCTTTCGCACAGAAACTGTTTGTCCTCAAGTGGTGCACGCCCGTCTACGTTCTTTTTGTGTAACCGTCTTGTCAGTTTGGTCGGTTCTAGAACATTCCTAAATACGCGTTAACCTAAGCACGGCCGTGCATATGGATTGCATACCCTGCAAACTTGTATTTTTCCCTCCTGCTGACTTGGAAATGTTGATTTGTTGACCTTGGACATGTACACGGTCGTACACTGCCTGAGCGTGGCGGTGTTGTATGTGAAACAACTCTAAAAGTCTTCAATTCCTTGTCTTTTTTGTCGTTTTTGTCGTTTTTCACTTTTCACTTTTTAGCCTCAAAACCTGCAATTATCAACAAAGGAAGATAAACCGTAATAAAACCAAGATAAAAGCATGATTTTGGGTGAAAATAGGTGTGTAAAACATGTGAATTTTTCGACACGTCAGTGGTCGTGTCGAAGATAAAACACTTTTATAAACATACAAAGTCATGGTGTTGGACAACCAAGGGTTATTGGACAAACTTATCTTCAGCCAAACAACTTATAGGCTATTAATGATAGGTTTCCACTAGTCGGGATGCTATCATACCACGCATAGTATTAGTTTTCAAACAAAACAACCAAAGGTGAGTTTCATAACCCCTTTTTACTATTTTCCTGTTGGGGAGAAACATGTTGCGCAAGCACGAACATTTAGATCACATGTGTTACATTATATCACATGTGTACTAAGAAACCCAACTAAAGTCCTTCTAATAGTTTATACCATAAATATGTGGAACATGGCGGGGAAAGTGTGAATATATCTATTGGGTCTGACAAGCCCCACTCGTGTTGACTGGATGTCACACGGGAGCATATTTGTCCTATCTAACATTACATCACCATGTGATGACTGGTGATGGAGAAACGAGGCAAGTTATTACTATCAGTCAGCAATGGTTCATAACGCATGAGTAACATGTAACGATGTCTAGGTAGTATCAGATATAGATGTAGATTACTATGTGGATCTGGTTTTCAAACAGTATTTTATTATGCAAACATAAAACCCGTTAACTCACCAATATGATTTACTATCTAACATAGCATGTTTTCTCAGGTCGCTAAAGTAGCTGCACTGGTCTAGGATGCACGGGAGTCCACAACATCCATTTAAAACTATTTTGTCTGTTTTGCAACTTTAAACTGTTTTGAAAACTACTTTATTTCGAGTTGGTCTGTAAACTATATTTATGCTTCCGCTAAACTCTAAATTTCATGGTTGGTTATTTTGTTGCTTTTATTCATATAGATGTCATTTATTGTGACTGTTGACTTGGATCCTGGTATGTCATGCGCCTTGCTATAAAACCCTGTCTGTATCATCTGATGAAGAGAAGAAGATCGAAGACATTCATGTTGTTCATGAGATTTCTGATGTATTTTCTGAAGATTTGTTTGGTCTTCCGCCTCAACGTCAGGTTAAGTTTCGTATTGATCTTGCACCTGGTGCAGCTCCTATCGCTCGAGCCCCTTATCGTCTTGCACCTCCTGAGTTGCAAGAATTATCTAACAAACTCCAGTAGATACTAGAGAAGGGATTCATTCGACCTAGTTCATCCTCGTGGGGAGCCCCTATTCTGTTTGTTAAGAAAAATGATGGAAGCCTTCGCATGTGCATTGATTATTGAGAGCTTAACAAGGTGATGTAAGACCCTAACCCGTAAACACAGAATTAGCGTTTAAATCCACGAGTTTAGACCTTACTTAAAACCATCTCACGATTAAAACCTTAATGTTTATGAAAACTTAATCATTTAGATCAAATACTTTTACTCATTCCCTCAAATTTTACATTTTTATTTTTGAAACATACACTAGGATTTCACGATTTTTAATGGGAGTCTCTTGAATCTATTGCAGAAGCTTGATGAGTGTTCGGGTGTGTTCGGTTCTTCTCGCGACTTGATTCTTGCTCCGGGACATCCATCACATGTTTACCTAGCACCATTACACAAAGAATAGTTAGTGGGTTGTCAATAATACATTTAAAATAGTATGAGAGTCGTTACACGTCGAAACGAAACGAATCAGGCCAAATAGCCCCATATCAACAGAACAAACTGCTGCACTTTTTGCGCAACATCTTTTCGGGTCTCTTTTACCCTTTCTAAAACCCATAATCTGACTTTGACTTTCAAATAAGAAATGTTCTTCATTCAAAGATCTTTCCGAGCATATACAGAACACCCCCTAACGGTTTTTCTATGATTTTCTATGAATTTTTGAAAATCAGTCTTTCAAACCGAAGGGCTGTTCGCATATGCGAACGCCCGTTCACTTAGCCACGAGCAATTTTGAGTATTTTGTAAAGGTTGAACGGTCATTCACTCAAAGTGAACGGTCGTTCACTGATACTGGACATGTTTTGCTGACTTTTAAGCCTAGGAACCATGTCGCAATCGCATTTGACGACTCGCAAGACAAAAAAAATCATGTTTTCAACTAAATTGACACTTGTTTGACTAAAAATAATGTCCGGTCAACGTCACTATGATCTGGTTCTTAGTTTTGAATGTTTATGCTGATTTTTTACTCAAAACGACCCATTAGTGCCTTGAATTAAACAAGGCACTATTTGACCATACAAAATGCCTACCGATTAAGTTGTCAAGTCATTAGACACTTGATCAACTAAAGCGTTTGTCCAATTTGTTTCATTATGATCTAGATTCTTAGATTCAACCTCTAGTAATCTTTTAAATTCCCAAAATGCCCCTTATAGCCAAATCTTTTAATTTAGCCATTCATGGCGACACTTCTTATTTCAAATCCATTGTTTTTTACTCAACGACTTGTTTAAAAACCTCTAAGTCCTTCCGGACTTAGGTTTCCCCCATTCCTCAAGTTTTCTCTTATTTAGTCATTTCTAAGTGCATTATCACACATTTGACATATTTATGAAAGTAACTTACTTGATTGGCAGCCACAATTCAGGTGAGTACTTTTATCACTCATGTTGCTTCGCCCGAAGGCATTTATTAGACTACGGACTTACCGAGTGACCTTGACCCATATCCATACCTTGTGTTTATCCTCCATTATTCTTAGCATCAAGCATGCATGCGCAAATGCATTTACCTGTATGCTTTCTAAATTGACAACATTAATTTCTCAGAACTCAAATGGCAATAACTTGCCATTCGATCCGTTTAACTTTATGAATCATGCTTAACGACTGGTAAGGATATCACCATTTGACCCGTTTAGACTCAGAGTTCATAATACTATGTTACCCAAGTTTTTATCTATTGTTCAAGTGACACAAACTTAACCCATTTAACATCATGCTTAACAACTTCTTTCAATCGATTTAATTTGGATTAAAACATCATTTCTCACATATCTTTATTAGTTGACCCATTTGATGGATTTCAACATTTGGTTATAACTCATTATCTCGATTAAGGTCATAAACCACGTTTTGTATTGAGTGCACATAAGGTGACCCACTTAATAGATTCTACCCCTTAGGGTTTATCTTTATCTCACACTCAAGATATAAGACTAATGTTTACAACAATTAAGCTATGTTATAGTACATTGGTCTAATTATAACTTACCTTGTATTCATTCTCATTTAACTTGCACTTTAAGCTCATATCCGCTTGACCCGTTTTGTTCGTTGATCCATTCCTTCCAAGCTTGCACCTAGCTTGACAAGACCAACCTTCACTATGCTCATAAGATTTGTTAAGTTAGTCATCATATCCAATAACTAACACATCTCATGAGTTTATTCACACCATCATATCACTTTCCCAATTATCATTGGGCTATATTTTTCATGTATGGTGTGATCCATTCTTTAACATATGTTTCACGTTTTATATGCGGGTAATTCCATGATTCCCAGATCAAGTTATCACCTCAATTTGCAAACAAGACTATTGAGGCATTTCATCAAACACTTGGTGGGTACCCACCAAATTCACTTGATTTTCACGAGTTTAAGCTTCGCTAAAATATACCCATTTACCTAATAATCACCATATCATGTTATTTAGACTTTTTAGCCCAAATTCCTCACTACAACAACTCCTAAGAGTTAACTAAATCATTAATAATGCAGGGTTTCAACCTAGTGGCTAAACCCCAATTTTCACATATTAATATAACCATATGACTAGAATTAAACATATATGTAGAATGTGATTCGTAAGCAATTTAGGTATGATAGAGGCTCCCTAAAGCTAGAGATACCTCCAACAACATATAATCTCATGTTTTTGACAAAACCCTAGATTTTCACCATGATCAAAAACAAATTTAGCATCAATTTCTACCAAATAAAAGGTACCTTGATGTTCATTAGGCCTTAGATAACTCGTTTCTTGCTCAATCATCGATTTCCCCTTTGATTTGCTTTGATTTGAAAGAGTTGGTGTTTAGGGTTTGGTTGAGGAAGGAGAAATGATCTCCTGATCATTATACATGACACACACACTATGTGTGTGTTTTATTGTTTTATTTTTATTTATAAAACCCACTTTGACATCTTGGCAACTATGGTCCCTCAAGTTTAGTCTCGAGTTTGCTTCTAGATTATTACTTAAACTAGATCAGCCTCTGGTGAAGGGTTTAGCCTTGTTTTTATTCGGTGGTTAAAAACACCCACCATTAAACTCGCTTTGAAATTCTACCGATTACGCCTAATAGCATATTTAAGCGAACGAAGTTCGGGGTGTTACAAGTGAAAATCAAGAATCGCTATCCTCTTCTTCATATTGATGATCTTTTTTACCAGCTTAAAGGGTCTAGCTATTATTGGAAGATTGATTTGAGGTCTTGTTACCACTAGCTTAGAGTGCATGAAGCCGATATTCCGAAGACTGCTTTTCGAACCCGTTATGGCCACTTTGAGTTCTTGGTCATGCATTTTGGTCTCACCAATCCCCAACAGTATTTACGGATCTGATGAACTGTGTTTGTAAGTCTTATATTGATAAATTCGTCATTATTTTCATTGATGATATTCTGATATATTCAAAGAGCAAGGAGGGCCACGAGGAACACTTGCGACTAGTCTTGGAACTCTTAAGAAGAGAACAGTTGTATGCTAAGTTCTCCAAATATGATTTTTGGTTGCGTGAAGTTCAATTCCTTGGTTATGTGGTTAATGAAATGGGAATTCATGTCGATCCAGCTAAGATAGAAGCTATCAAAGACTGGGAAGCACCGAAAATGCCAACTGAGGTGCGGCAATTCCTAGGTCTCGCCGGTTATTATCGTTGTTTCGTTAAGAGATTTTTGAATATTTCTCAATCTCTCACCTCTCTTACCCAGAAAGAAAAGAAATTTAAATGGGGTGATGCTCAAGAGTTAGCGTTTTAGACGCTGAAGCTTAAACTCTGTTCTGCATCTATTCTATCCTTGCCTAAGGGTACGGATGATTTTGTGGTTTATTGTGATGTTTCCATTCAAGGTTTCGGTTGTGTGTTAATGCAACACGAGAAGGCTATTGCTTATGCTTCTCATCAGCTTAAAGTCCATGAGAAGAACTACACCACCCATGATCTGGATTTAGGTGCTGTTGTTTTTTGTACTAAAGATCTGGAAACATTACTTGTATTGTACCAAGTGCACCATTAACACCGATCACAAGAGTCTTTAGCATATCTTTGATAAGAAGGATTTGAACATGCGACAGCGTCGATGCACTCCTTAATGATTATGATTGTGCCATTAAGTATCATCCTGGTAAGGCGAATATTGTGGCAGACGCCTTAAGCTAGAAATAATATGTTAAGCCTTGTCGTGTTCGAGCTTGCAGCTCACCATTCATTCTAGTTTGCCTGACCGAATTCGTTCTACTTAGCAAGAAACGTTGAAGGATGAAAACCCTAAAGCTGAAACCATACATGGTGTTGACAACCATCTTGAGCTTAGATTTGATGGCCTACACTACTTCGCAGAGCCTGTTTGGGTTCCATTGTTCGGTAACTTGCGGGAACTTGTCTTGGACGAAGCTCACAAATCTCGGTATTCTATTCATCCTAGCTCCGACAAGATGTATCAAGATTTGAATATACTCTATTGGTGCCCGAATATGAAGGCTGAGATAGCTTCATACGTACGTAAATGCTTAACATATGCTAAGGTCAAGGTTGAATATCAGAAGTCATCTGGTCTTCTTCAGCAACTTGAAATTCCTGTTTAAAAATGGGAATAAATCTCCATGTATTTCATAACCAAACTTCCGAGATCACCAAGTGGTTGTGATACTATTTGGGTTATTATTGATCGTCTAACCAAATTGGCACACTTCCTAGCCATCAAAAAATTGAAAAGATGTAGCCATTGGCTTGCATCTACCTTAAGGAAGTTATCTCTTGGCACAGGGTGCCTGTTTCTATCATTTCAGATCGTGATTCTTGTTTTACTTTTTATTTCTAGAAAGCTTTGTAGAAATCTTTGGGTACTCGTTTGGATATGAGTACGGCTTATCATCCGCAAACTGATGGTCAAAATGAGTGGACAATTAAAACGTTGGAGGATATGCTTCGGGCATGTGTTATTAACTTTGGCAAGAGTTGGGAAAGTTATCTACCGTTGGTGGAATTCTCTTACAACAACAGCTACCATTCCAGCATCAAAGCAGCTCCGTTCGAAGCTCTCTACGGGCGGAAATGTCAATCTTCACTCTCTTGGGCCGAGTTGGTTGAAAGGCAACTCACTGGCTCAGAGCTTGTGTACGAGACTTCCGAGAAGATCGTACAAATCCGAAATCGTATAACAACATCTCGGGATCATCAAAAGAGCTATGTCGATCGTCGTCGCAAACCTTTTGAATTCTAGGTTGGTGACAGGGTTCTATTAAAGGTCTCTCCATGGAAGAACGTTATATGCTTTGGGAAGCGTGATAAACTGGACCCTCGGTATGTCTGACCGTTCACAATTCTGGAAGGGATTGGACCAGTGGCATACAAACTTGACTTACTAGCTGAACTCAGTGGGGTGCATAATGTCGTCCACGTCTCTAACCTCAAGAAGTGCCTGTCTGATAAGACACTCATTGTTCCTCTCGAAGAGTTCAAGGATGATCGTCTGCATATTACGGAGGAACCAGTCGAAATCTTGGATCGTCTGCATATTATGGATTCATATCATGAAAGTTCGATGGAACTCCAAACGTAGACCCAAGTTCACGTGGGAAAGCGAGGGTCAGATGAAACTCAAGTATCCTCATCTATTTGAGAAACCAGCGCATGTCACTGCTGAAACAAACTGAATTTTGGGGCGAAATTCTTTTCAACAGGGGGATGATATAGCAACCGGAAATTTTTTCTTTCTTTCCTTTCGACTTCGAGAGATTTTAAGACGAAAATTCTTTCATAAAACATACTTAATGGGATTAGTTGAGTTGGGTTTGATGATTTGAGGAATCATCGGGAGTCGGTTTACACACATGCTGTCCATAAGTTGGTGATTCGGAGGATCACCGGGTAAAACGCACACACATGAGTCTCGAGTCACGAGGGTTGGTGAAATAACATAAAAGTGTTAAGTGTCGGGTATTTAATGTTTTACGATCATTATATAACTTGCCGATATGTGTATAAATGAATTAATGTGTTAAATTAGCAATTTATGCGTCGAAAAACCCAATCGCCCAAGTCAGGGCGACTGGATAGCCAACCACCAAGATTAAGGGCGACTGGCTATGCCAGTCACCGGCAGGGTGCCAAACGATTGGTAACAACTATAAATACCATACTTGACTTGTTTTTCATCATTTATGCAACCCTAACTCACCACAAAGTGCTCTCTCACAATCCTTAACCTTTTTACACACGTTTTTGCCCTAAACACACAATTTTCAAGCTAGAACAACCTTTGGATCCATAAACAAGTGAAGATCTAAGGTGTCTGTTCTATTCAAATCATTTTTCAAGCATTTTCATGTTGTTATTATGCACTGTCATACCACGCCAAGGTGGAAACGCGAAATGTAACTTCGAAAGGTTTTCAAGCACACAGGTCACGCAAGCATCAAATTCATAATTTAGGAGATATATTAAAAGATGGTAGTGTTTAACACAAATAAACAAAACATTATCTTAAAACCATTGTTTAAAATGTCATGTCTAAGGTCATTCCCAAAACAAGGTTCACAAAATCCCCGAGATGCTCGTGCGCGATTCCATGCTGCTCACTGATTGCCTAAAAAACATGCAATTAAAATATGTCAACAATTAAGTTGGTGAGGTCACGGGTTTTTGAGTTCTATGTAAACCATGGGTGACTGGATCATTTCCTAGCTAAGACAATAATCATTATGTGACTGTCATGAGCCCGTAACCAAACCTTGACGAATGTTGTGCCTCGCCCATTGTACACTAAAGACAATGAATGTAAAGTGAAATACATGCACTCTTTTGATATCTGTCATCCGGTTAGAGCGACTAACTAAGAGTTGGGGTGTCAACCAAATAGATCTATTCCGGTGTTTCATGGCTAAGTCCATGGCTAATGGTTATAGTAAAATGTATGACACGAGGGATTATGAGTACTCTGAACCATTATGTCTCATGATCCATAATAGTAAAAAATGCAATTGAACTTGTACGCATGTTTTTCCCCAAAAAGTATGAAAAATAGTAAAAATGGGGTCGTGGGAACTCACGTGATGTCTGTGTACTAAATACTGACGCGGATTGTCTGAACAAAAGTGCCCTAGATCCACATAAGGACAACTTCAGTCTATATATTGTACTTTTTACCATGCAATTGCTCACCCGACTTGTACTCTTATGGACTGTGTATTTATGTACGGTTGTCCATATGTTTCGCACATTGTATGTGTTTGGAAAAGCTTGTTTTGTCATATTTATGTCTGTGATTTACTATTTCGTGACAAAATCGATGTCATGATTTTCAATATCTTATCATATGATGAGTGTGTTACTTATTTGTACCAAATGTGACACATTAGTATATGTTTTTAAGCCTTTTTCGTATAATGTGTGTGTGTATTTGGACACACATACACATATAGGTGTAAATGTAGATAACTTATCGATCAAATGCATATTATGGTTGTGTGTGAATGGCCGAATGGATATATGGAGCGGCATTGTATTAATTGTGTTTAAGTTCCACATAGTTATTTGTTTAGACATGGCCGAATTGTTACGTGATCATGTGTTGAATTTCCAAAAATATAGTGAGTGATGAGATTATGTTCATGATGTTATGTTACTTCATTGATGCCATGAGCATAGATTATTATTTGAAGTCCATCATGGTGTTAAACACATACTCTGTCATGTGTTAATTTAGGTGTAAATATAAGTTGGGTTCGTACGTTACATTGTTTTACTTATGTTTTTGGAGTCCCATTGTGTGGGTCCATATCTTTGTATGCTAGATTGATAGGGTTTTGAATGTATAACTGGGACATTGGAATGGATTCCTGAGCTATCATGGGCTTTGCTAGACTCGGGATGATTCATGTAATGAAATGAAATGAAATGTCTAATGCATAACTGAAATGACAAAAATGGTGTGAGGGTGTACGGATCTTAACCTGGAAATCTGGTAGGTGTCACGTTCTCCCCTTGTTTTTGGAATTTCGTCCGTGAAATTGAGTTGAGTCCTTGGCTGTAGGTGCTTCGGGAAAGAGAGTTGGGTACTTACATCTCATCTGGTCTTCACGTTCCCAAGTGAATTCGGGACCGCGTTTTTAATTCCATCTGATTTTCACAAGTTTGATCCGGCTTCGTCTAAACTTCTGGACTTTCCAATCAGTCACTTTGATTGGCTCCTCAATAAAGTGGAGTTGTTCATCGATGTGAATTTCCTCGGGAGGAATGATCAATGTTTCATCGGATAGACACTTATTGAGGTTGGATATATGAAAAGTGTCGTGAACACCGTTGAGTTCCTTTGGCAACTTAAGCTTGTAGGCCACGGAACCAATCCTTGCAAGGATCTCAAATGGGCCTACGTAGCGAGGGTTGATCTTGGCACGTTTACCAAAACATGGTAGACCTTTCCAAGGTGAGACCTTCAACAAAACCCTGTCACTAACCTGAAACTCAAGTGGCGTGCGCCTTTGATCTGCATAGCTCTTCTATCAGTCGCGGGCGACCTTCAAACGATCTCGAATATGAAAGATCTTGTCTGTTATCTCCTGGATTAGTTCGGGTCTAGTCAGGTGTTTATCTCCAACTTCTGCCCAACATAGCGGAGATCTGCATATGTGTAACACCCCAACCGATGGCGGAAACATAGAGGTGTCACGTATGAATGATTGTTCAGTAGCTCATGGTAATACATATGTTTAAATAATCATTTATTTCATTACAATATTGAATTACATTAAAGTCTACATCAAATAATCAAACAAAGCTTCAAATATCTCCTCATGCTAGCTCTAGACTTCAAGCTTCAGTATTTCCTGTTGAGTTTGGAAAAATGGGGGGGGGGGGGTCAACTAGAAGTTGGTGAGAATACATAAGCCATGTCAAGCAAATAAGTTTAAGTATAAAAGTTTAGCAATTCATATGTCTATCGTAAGTTTAAGTCTACATGAATAAACATGAAATGTTGAATCGACATAATCAAACCTCCGACTAGTTTAGGTCCATCCCGTCATCCACGGTTCACCTTAATAATATGTTGGAACGATAACAATCACCCGAGCTCCCCATAAAAGATGGTCAACGAATCTAGGTGGGATTGTCAATCCAATAGATCTATTATTGAGTATCGCCGGCTTGGCCATAGCTAATGATTATGTATTGTTGAAACTTGTTGAAACTGTTGCTGTTGTCTAAATCATGAGGCATTAAAGTTTACAACTAGACACGTATGTAGAATTGCTTAAGTATAATGTTGCAAGTATAAAGAATTGCATAAACATGGTTACGTAAACTCACCTTAGCAAAGTATTAAGTCTCGAGAAATAGAATATGTGTAGCCCCAAAGTTGCCAATTACAAGAGCTTATAATCAAAGCTTCAATTGTAGAAGTAATAGACTATAGAAGAAAAGTATGAGGGAAAGTTTAATCGGATTGAAACAATCGATTTAGAGGTGGCAAGTGTAATGGTTCATAGGTGGGTTTTTATACTAGTTTTGGATTCAATTAGCCATTAAAAATTGGTCAACACCATAAAGTATAAAAACCCACCTATGAACCATTACACTTGCCACCTCTAAATCGATTGTTTCAGTCCGATTAAACTTTCCCTCATACTTTTCTTCTATAGTCTATTACTTCTACAATTGAAGCTTTGATTATAAGCTCTTGTAATTGGCGAATTGGAAGCATGATATTCTTTCTTTTTTTCGGATTTCTTATTTCTTCAAATTGGACTAGTTACGTTGTTGAGTCTTTGGGATTCGCCTCACATACATTCACAACGCTTAGAGGATAATTCAGCTTAGCGAATGTGAGTTTACATAGCCCCTTTTTCTGTTTTACATTTTGGGGTGAAACATGTTCAAACATTTTATACACTATCATTTATTCATTCTTACATTGTTGAAACTTGTGATTCAATTACACTATCATTTACTCATTCTATCATTTCACTGTAACAAAAATACACAGTACAATCATTAACATTGATCAAGCCGCCTGTTTAGATTATAGCGCTATAGGTCTGACAAACCCATCCCCCCGCATAAATTCAGGGATGATCGATAACAGTTACACTTTTACTAACTTGCGAGTTAGGTCTCAGTCGACACAAGGTTTGATTGTACAAAAGACGCATTGTTACATGTCGGACTCATATTCTATCATTATACTACAACTATGTTTACTATACAACATATCGTTTTCAACTATATACAAAACCTATGTATCCTCACCAACTATTTATAGTTGACCCCCCCCCCCCATCTTTCCAACTTAACATGTTTTAGGTTTATTTGCTATTGGAAGTTGTACAAGTTTTGGAACACATAAGAGCTTTGGATCTAGTTTATTTTAATCAACTTTTGTAATCTTTGCTTGTAAGAAGAATTGTAAATTGTTAATATTATTCAACTATCATTTAGTACCATGAGCTATTGAACAATCATCATTACGTGACACCTCGATGTTTTCGCCTTCGATTGGGGTGTTACAGATTGGTATCAGAGCCATGGTTATAGGAAATTAGGTTATTAAAAAAAATAATCTAGTCTATAACCGTAGGATTTTAACCTGTACTTGCTCCTTTTACTTGCAACCTTACTTGTTTCTATTCTCTATCCTACTTCTTATCCTTACTTTAGACCCTACAAGAAGAGTGCTCTCCATCACTGGATCTACTCTTAGACTAATAGGACAAATCCTCAGGTTTAGCCTGAACCACCTTGAAGATCTCGTCGAAGTTCTAAATTTTAATAACGAACACGTGCAATCTGGAAGGGTGAACGCCTGTATTTCGAGTTTTCTGTCTAGGACTGGCATTGCGCATAAATCCCAATCAGACGAGGGACCCGGATGCCTACCTGGGAATTCTCGGGATGAGAGTTCACTTATAGGCTAAAGCATGTCTTCACTATGTTATTAGTATCTAGATGTTTTGATAAGTCAACGTTTTCATTTATTCGTTTTAATTAATGAATAAATGATTACACTCACTTTCCTTAAACTAAGCTCTAAAATCTAAAAATTTTACAGCTTAAATCAATCTCATTTCATAACCATCTATGGATTTCACAATCACACTTCACCTTACCATCTTAGCCACTTTTTAAATATTCAACACCCTACCCAAATCATATTATTTCCTTTCTCCACATGTTACTTATTTTTAAAAACTATAACCTCATACCTTAGCACAACACTAAAGATTTCTTAATATAGTCACATTTTCATCACCTATAAACTATGGAAAATACGTATTTTGTCAAAAGATGTCTCAAACTTAATTTCTAAATTCAAATGTTTATTCATTAGCATAACAAAGGATTTTCGATATAATGTCACCTTGACCTATAAAACCTAATGTCATGTTTAAAACCTCCAACTAACTGGAAAATTTTAAAGCTCACATAGTTTGTACTATTTAACGACTTTTGCTTTATGTACAAAACCAATTTTGAAATTAAAAGCTTCCCACCCATAGAAACAATATTTAACCTCCAAATACCCCATTGATAACTACTTGTTTTTAACTTAATCGAACCTTTACAATTTTTGGTACGTACTACAATCATGTTTTCTTATATACTTGATTCTAACCTTTGATTCAAACCTCATGATTTACACTGCTAAATAATCTCCTTACTATTTGGGCCTCTTTGAAAACCTATAAAATAAACCCTTTACTAACCATTTTCATATTCACTATCTCTCACAACCTTGATTCTGCTTCGAAATTTTTCATCATCCTCTCAAGAACTGAATTCATGTCCTTCACCTTTTAAAACATGAGCTAGTTACCCATGATAACCAAACTATTGAAACTTGATTGTGTGTTACATCAAACTTAATCCTTAGTTATACATGAGGATTCGATTATTTACCATATTTGAACATTTGGTACTAGAACTATTTGCTATAGACACACCTAGAGTCATTAACCTTGTCTAGGGCAACTCTATCACAACTCACATGCTATACTTGATACTCGATTGCTTAAATGTACATATTATAAATTTGCAATTTATGTGTGTAATAATTGGTACACTTAATCAAACAACTAATAGAGGATGAAGTACTTGCTCAACAGTTTGTAGAGTACCAAATAACCTACTCAGCGATTGGTAGAGGTCATCATGCCTGCTCAACAGTCGGTAGAGGCCCTACAACCTGCTCAACGACTGGTAGAGGCTATCGCACCTGCTCAACAATCGGTAGAGGTTCTTACTCACTGACTGGTAGAAGTCTTTTTCCTGCTCAACAGTTGGACTCATTTTTGGATACATTGTCTACGATTCAATCACAAGGTTATTTTGCATTACTTACATGTGTGTTTATGGTCATAGAATGACACAAAACCCTAATGTAAGGTAAATTGGTGATTGCGGTCCGGAACGTAATCATGAATTTACAGGTACGTTAAGGTGGTGTGAAGTTCTAATACGGTTTTGGTAGTTCATTTGGTTTTCTTATAGTCAATCAACTCATGCATTTCTTTTAGGATTCCTAAAACTTAAGTTTAGTGTTTGCTAGATTCTTATTCTCCTTGCTATTTTAGACGAACCTAATCTAATCCTTAAAACTCACACATATCAAACTTCCTATCCAAATTATCCAAAACAAATTATTTTAGTACCTATAAATTCATGTCGTGCCTTAACCCAAATTTTTCCAAACCATAGTTGCCCTAATTTCTAACCAATCATCCTCAACCCTGTGTTTTTAATAATTTTGGGATGAAATTTTCTAAAGTATGGGAGACTATGACAACCTGCACCCTTCACTTTTCATAAATGTGCATAATTGGTCCCTCAACTATTTCAAAATTTTCATTTTTAATCCTCCTATTTTAATAGGACCAAAAGTCACAATTTAATAAAACTTATAATTTTTATAAGTAAAAGTATTGCACGTTATATACTCACATCTACACCCGAGAACGTATGTTTCAGACCTTGATACTCAAAACCCGTAATCTTCGGTCCTAAAACAACTTAGAAACTAAAGAAAACAAGTCCGGAACTTAAAATTGATTAAATTAGAAAATTTGATTTTTTAAGTTCTCGCGGTCTGCAAAGAAAGTCAAATAGTCAAAGTCCTGGTCAAAGTCCTAGTCAAAGTCTTAGTCAAACAGTAAAAGTCCTAGTCAAAGCCCTAGTCAAAGTCCTGGTCAAAGTCCTAGTCAAAGTCCTAGTCAAAGTCTTAGTCAAACAGTCAAAGTCCTAGTCAAATAGTCAATTAATCATAAAACCTTATTTTATGGTGTTGACCAATTTTAATGGCTAATTGAATCCAAAACTAGTATAAAAACCCACCTATGAACCACTACACTTGCCACCTCTAAATCGATTGTTTCAATCCGATTAAACTTTCCTTCATACTTTTCTTCTATAGTCTATTACTTCTACAATTGAAGCATTGAATATAAGCTCTTGTTATTGGCGAATTGGAAGCATGATATTCTTTCTTTTTTTTCTGATTTCTTATTTCTTCAAATTGGACTAGCTACGTTGTTGAGTCTTTAGGATTCGCCACACATACATTCACAACGCTTAGAGGATAATTCAGCTTAGCGAATGTGAGTTTACATAGCCCCTTTTTCTGTTTTACATTTTGGGGTGAAACATGTTCAAACATTTTATACACTATCATTTATTCATTCTTACATTGTTGAAACTTGTGATTCAATTACACTATCATTTACGCATTCTATCATTTGACTGTAACAAAAAGACACAGTACAATCATTAACATTGATCAAGCCGCCTGTTTAGATTATAGCGCTATAGGTCTGACAAACACATCCCCCCGCATAAATTTAGGGATGATACATAACAGTTACACTTTTACTAACATGCGAGTTAGGTCTCAGTCGACACAAGGTTTGATTGTACAAAAGACGCATTGTTACATGTCGGACTCATATTCTAGAATTATACTACAACTATGTTTACTATACAACATATCGTTTTCAACTATATACAAAACCTATGTATCCTCACCAACTATTTATAGTTGACCCCCCCATCTTTCCAACTTAACATGTTTCAGGTTTATTTGCTATAGGAAGTTGTACAAGTTTTGGAACACATAAGAGCTTTGGATCTAGTTTATATTAATCAACTTTTGTAATCTTTGCTTGTAAGAAGAATTGTAAATTGTTAATATTATTCAACTATCATTTAGTACCATGAGCTATTGAACAATCATCATTACGTGACACCTCGATGTTTCCGCCATCGAATGGGGTGTTACAGATTGGTATCAGAGCCATGGTTATAGGGAATTAGGTTATTAAAAAAAATGATCTAGTCTATAACCGTAGGATTTTAACCAGTACTTGCTCCTTTTACTTGCAACCTTACTTGTTTCTATTCTCTATCCTACTTCTTATCCTTACTTTAGACCCTACAAGAAGAGTGCTCTCCATCACTGGATCTACTCTTAGACTAATAGGACAAATCCTCAGGTTTAGCCTGAACCACCTTGAAGATCTCGTCGAAGTTCTAAATTTTAATAACGAACACATGCAATCTGGAAGGGTGAACGCCTGTATTCTGAGTTGTCTGTCTAGGACTGGCATTGCGCATAAATCCCAATCAGACGAGGGACCTGGATGCCTACCTGGGAATTCTCGGGATGAGTGTTCACTTATAGGCTAAAGCATGTCTTCACTATGTTATTAGTATCTAGAAGTTTTGATAAGTCAACGTTTTCATTTATTCGTTTTAATTACTGAATAAATGATTACACTCACTTTCCTTAAACTAAACTCTAAAATCTCAAAATTTTACAGCTTAAATCAATCTCATTTCATAACCATCTATGGATTTCACAATCACACTTCACCTTACCATCTTAGCCACTTTTTAAATATTCAACACCCTACCCAAATCATATTATTTCCTTTTTCCACATGTTACTTATTTTTAAAAACTATAACCTCATACCTTAGCACAACACTAAAGATTTCTTAATATAGTCACATTTTCATCACCTATATACTATGGAAAATACGTATTTTGTCAAAAGATGTCTCAAACTTAATTTCTAAATTCAAATGTTTATTCATTAGCATAACAAAGGATTTTCGATATAATGTCACCTTGACCTATAAAACCTAATGTCATGTTTAAAACCTCCAACTAACAAGAAAATTTTAAAGCTCACATAGTTTGTACTATTTAACGACTTTTGCTTTACGTACAAAACCAATTTTGAAATTAAAAGCTTCCCACCCATAGAAACAATATTTAACCTCCAAATACCCCATTGATAACTACTTGTTTTTAACTTAATCGAACCTTTACAATTTTTGGTACGTACCACAATCATGTTTTCTTATATACTTGATTCTAACCTTTGATTCAAACCTCATGATTTAGACTGCTAAATAATCTCCTTACTATTTGGGCCTCTTTGAAAACCTATAAAATAAACCCTTTACTAACCATTTTCATATTCACTATCTCTCACAACCTTGATTCTGCTTCGAAATTTTTCATCATCCTCTCAAGAACTGAATTCATGTCCTTCACCTTTTCAAACATGAGCTAGTTACCCATGATAACCAAACTATTGAAACTTGATTGTGTATTACATCAAACTTAATCCTTAGTTATACATGAGGATTCGATTATTTACCTTATTTGAACATTTTGTACTAGAACTATTTGCTATAGACACACCTAGAGTCATTAACCTTGTCTAGGGCAACTCTATCACAACTCACATGCTATACTTGATACTCGATTGCTTAAATGTACATATTATAAATTTGCAATTTATGTGTGTAATAATTGGTACACTTAATCAAACAACTAATAGAGGATGAAGTACTTGCTCAACAGTTTGTAGAGTACCAAATAACCTACTCAGCGATTGGTAGAGGTCATCATGCCTGCTCAACAGTCGGTAGAGGCCCTACAACCTGCTCAACGACTGGTAGAGGCTATCGCACCTGCTCAACAATCGGTAGAGGTTCTTACTCACTGACTGGTAGAAGTCTTTTTCCTGCTCAACAGTTGGACTCATTTTTGGATACATTGTCTACGATTCAATCACAAGGTTATTTTGCATTACTTACATGTGTGTTTATGGTCATAGAATGACACAAAACCCTAATGTAAGGTAAATTGGTGATTGCGGTCCGGAACGTAATCATGAATTTACAGGTACGTTAAGGTGGTGTGAAGTTCTAATACGGTTTTGGTAGTTCATTTGGTTTTCTTATAGTCAATCAACTCATGCATTTCTTTTAGGATTCCTAAAACTTAAGTTTAGTGTTTGCTAGATTCTTATTCTCCTTGCTATTTTAGACGAACCTAATCCAATCCTTAAAACTCACACATATCAAACTTCCTATCCAAATTATCCAAAACAAATTATTTTAGTACCTATAAATTCATGTCGTGCCTTAACCCAAATTTTTCCAAACCATAGTTGCCCTAATTTCTAACCAATCATCCTCAACCCTGTGTTTTTAATAACTTCGGGACGAAATTTTCTAAAGTAGGGGAGACTATGACAACCTGCACCCTTCACTTTTCATAAATGTGCATAATTGGTCCCTCAACTATTTCAAAATTTTCATTTTTAACCCTCCTATTTTAATAGGACCAAAAGTCACAATTAAATAAAACTTATAATTTTTATAAGTAAAAGTATTCCACGTTATATACTCACATCTACACCCGAGCACGTATGTTTCAGACCTTGATACTCAAAACCCGTAATCTTTGGTCCTAAAACAACTTAGAAACTGAAGAAAACAAGTCCGGAACTTAAAATTGATTAAATTAGAAAATTTGATTTTTTTAGTTCTCGCGGTCTGCGAAGAAAGTCAAATAGTCAACGTCCTGGTCAAAGTCCTAGTCAAAGTCTTAGTCAAACAGTCAAAGTCCTAGTCAAAGCTCTAGTCAAAGTCCTGGTCAAAGTCCTAGTCAAAGTCTTAGTCAAACAGTCAAAGTCCTAGTCAAATAGTCAATTCATCATAAAACCTTATTTTATGGTGTTGACCAATTTTAATGGCTTATTGAATTCAAAACTAGTATAAAAACCCACCTATGAACCATTACACTTGCCACCTCTAAATCGAATGTTTCAATCCGATTAAACTTTCCCTCATACTTTTCTTCTATAGTCTATTACTTGTAACCTCACGAATTTTCCCATTTATTTTGCATTAAAGTATTTCCCGATCCATGATATAAAGTCTAATTTATTTCTAAGTATTCTTATCTTTATCTGTGCACTCTATTTTCTAAGTTCCTTTTATCATTGTACTTAAAAAAAAATCTTCAATCATGACATATGTCCTATCCTAATTCTATTTATAAAATTACGATTTTATAAGACGGTGTTTTTTTTTATTTTCTAATTCAAACTAATGATTTTTTTTTATTTCTTAAATAAAGCCTTGAGTCAAATAGTCAAAGTCCTAGTCAAAGTCTTAGTCAAACAGTCAAAGTCTTAGTCAAAAAGTCAATTCATCATAAAACCTTACTTTATGGTGTTGACCAATTTTAATGGCTAATTGACTCCAAAACTAGTATAAAAACCCACCTATGACCCATTATACTTTGCACCTCTAAATCGATTGTTTCAATCCGATTAAACTTTCCCTCATACCTTTCTTCTATAGTCTATTACTTCTACAATTGAAGCTTTGATTATAAGCTCTTGTAATTGACAACTTTGGGGCTACACATATTCTATTTCTCGTGACTTAATACTTTGCTAAGGTGAGTTTATGTAACCATGTTTATGCAATTATTTATACTTGCAACATTATACTTAAGCAATTCTACATGCATGTCTAGTTGTAAACTTTAATGCCCCATGAATTAGACAACAACAACAGTTTCAACGAGTTTCAACATTACATAATCATTAGCTATGGCCAAGCCGGCGATACTCAATAATAGATCTATTGGATTGACAATCCCACCCGGATACGTGTACCTCCTACATAGGTAGCGTGGGTGATTGTTATCGTTCCAACATATTATTAAGGTGAACCGTGGATGACGGGATGGACCTAAACTAGTCGGAGGTTTGATTATGTCGATTCAACATATCATGTTTATTCATGTAGACTTAAACTTACGATAAACATATGAATTGCTAAACTTTTATTCTTAAACTTAATTGCTTGACATGGCTTATGTATTCTCACCAACTTCTAGTTGACCCCCCCCCCCCCCATTTTTCCAAACTCAACAGGAAATACTGATGCTTGAAGTCTTGAGCTAGCATGAGGAGATATTTGAAGTTTTAAGCTTTGTTTGATTATTTGATGTAGACTTTAATGTAATTCAATATTGTAATGTAATAAAGGATTATTTAAACATATGTATTACCATGAGCTACTGAACAATCATCAATACGTGACATCCCGATGTTTCCGCCATCGGTTGGGGTGCTACATTACTTCTACAATTGAAGCTTTGATTATAAGCTCTTGTGATTGGCGAATTGGAAGCATGATATTCTTTCTTTTTTTTCGGATTTCTTATTTCTTCAAATTGGACTAGCTACGTTGTTGAGTCTTTGGGATTCGCCTCACATACATTCACAACGCTTAGAGGATAATTCAGCTTAGCGAATGTGAGTTTACATAGCCCCTTTTTCTGTTTTACATTTTGGGGTGAAACATGTTCAAACATTTTATACACTATCATTTATTCATTCTTACATTGTTGAAACTTGTGATTCAATTACACTATCATTTACGCATTCTATCATTTGACTGTAACAAAAAGACACAGTACAATCATTAACATTGATCAAACCGCCTGTTTAGATTATAGCGCTATAGGTCTGATAAACACATCCCCCCGCATAAATTTAGGGATGATACATAACACTTACACTTTTACTAACATGCGAGTTAGGTCTCAGTCGACACAAGGTTTGATTGTACAAAAGACGCATTGTTACATGTCGGACTCATATTCTAGAATTATACTACAACTATGTTTACTATACAACATATCGTTTTCAACTATATACAAAACCTATGTATGCTCACCAACTATTTATAGTTGACCCCCCCCCCCCATCTTTCCAACTTAACATGTTTCAGGTTTATATGCTATTGGAAGTTGTACAAGTTTTGAAACACATAAGAGCTTCGGATCTAGTTTATATTAATCAACTTTTGTAATCTTTGCTTGTAAGAAGAATTGTAAATTGTTAATATTATTCAACTATCATTTAGTACCACGAGCTATTGAACAATCATCATTACGTGACACCTCGATGTTTCTGCCATCGATTGGGGTGTTACATCAGCACCCATAAGAAAAGCTCTTCCACGCGCCTGACCCTTTAGCTTTGGGCAATCCTTCTTGTAATGGTCAGTTACACCACACTCGAAGCAGGCCTGCTTCGTACTGGTATTGTCTACAACCCTGGATCTGTACTGAGCGATAGGATGACCCATCCTCTTGCACTTGTCGCACTTGATACTATCACAGGAACCCACGTGATGATACTTTGACTTGTCACACAGGGGATGAGGTCCATTGTATGGCATACGAGCCTCAGACCTTTTGGCAGGCTGGCTCCCTGAACTCTTACCCCTCTTGAAATTCGACCACTTCCGTTTCTCACCAGATGTACCACCTTTCTCGGATTCCTTTTGTATCAGAGAACCCATGCGCACGGCGGCATCTGTGAGACTGTGTGCCAAGGTAACAGCGTTCTGGATCGATGTTGGGGCTGCGGTAGTGACCATGCTTCGAATCTTGGGTGAGAGTCCCCAAATATACCTTTCAACCTGCTTGTACTCAAGAGTAACCATATATGGAACCAATCAGGAAAGCTCATGGAATCAAGTGGTATATGTTGTGACTTCAACACTACTCATGGACAAGGTCTAGAACTCTGCCTCCAGCTTATGCAGCACACTACGAGGACAGTGATTTTTGACGTGTGCGGATATACACATAATTTTACACTGAATCAACACACAGTTGGTTTTAATATTTATAAAAATGGTTTAGACCTTAACATTAAAACACACACAAAAAGGCAAGTGTACCCTGTCATATATGTAGTAAGTACAGATAAGAACCAGATATCGATCCATGGACGCGAGTGGATGCAATAGTACTTAAACTCTATCCCCGATTTACCAGTAAAAGATAGTTTGAAGTTTGTTTAACTAAATTAATTCTAAAACATCAAATTAACATATGTAAGACTCCAAATACAAAATATAACTGTAACGACAATAATATACCAATCCTAGCATGTCATCTACATATCATATGATAAAAAGGCATGAGATAAACATTCCCATCTTCAGACAATTAGTATCTCTTTTGGGAATCCTAACATGACAACTATACAGAAAGCTAACACGAATACACACGTTAACCACCTCAAATTGTTCATTAGCGAGCAGCTGATATAATCTCATGCAAATATTCTGAAGATAAGTTAGTCATCTGTTAAGAGTTTTCTAACCTCACTAATCAAGGAAAGCAATATTGAAAACACAATACGACCACCTAGACTAGCATAAAGTAGAGCATTTCACAACCTATTCAATTTTACCAACTTTGAACACAAATCTACTAAGATCGCTATTTTAACCAAAATAACTAGCAAAGATCATCAACCGTGTCAAAGATCATTAACAACACCATTAAGATTTTTAAACCCTTTTACGTGCCGATAAGCATTTCTAATCATTATTCGACTGACTTTAACCAAACCAATACCGGGTTACAGTTTCATGGTGTAAACTTATTAACAAGTTAACTAGTCTACTACCGATCGATTAAACGGATGGTGTTTCAACATGTATCCGACTAACACAAACGATAATCATCAAAGTCATTCCAACATAACTACAAATCCAACAACAATGAAACAAAGTTGCACTATGATCATCAAGATTAAACATGAAAAACACTAAATTCATACAAAACATGATTAACATATAAATGATTGTTCTAGCTACTAAAGATTACTTGTTTTTACCCGTAGGTGTACAATCTATAACATAAACATCACATTTAGGCTGAAACAAACAGATTTGAACATGAAATAAGTTATAAGATCAAACCATAAAATGCCTAATGTGATGGATTGGATGATGATAAATGATCCAGATCGCCTCCCGAGCTTGTTAAACGGCTTCTCAGCAGATCCACAGGTCTAGAAATCGCCTCAGATCGCCCAGAAAACACCCAATGTTTGATCAGGAGGTCCTACCCTGTATTTAAGCAAGTCTCGAAATCTTGCACGGTCGTGCACACGTGGCACACGACCGTGAACTTTAACTTTTTGACGAGACAGGCAAGTGGGCTGGTGGTCTCTGAAAATATCTTGGAAGCTTGCACGGTCATGCACGGGCATGCTGATCAGGAGTACTTGAGAACATGGCTGCACTGCCTTGTGCACTGGCAGTGCAGCCGAGAAAGTGAGTCAAACGGGCTGGTGCACGGTCGTGCAGGCTTGGATGTCCGAGGATCTTTGGTGCACGTGCAGTAGCACTAGCAGTGCTGCTTGTGTTGCCGAGTCAAGATGGCCCTGCACGGTCGTGCATAAACCTTGCACGACCGTGTAGGTGTGTCAGTTTCGTCTGATTGTGCAGCAACTGTCCGTTCAGTCCAGATTTTGTCCGTTTTCTTTGACTTTGTCTTTGTGGTGTCGTTTAAGACCTGCAATAACAATACAAAGCGGTTAAGTACCGAATTCGTGCAATTATGATCGAAAACGAGTAATTTGGGAGTTTAATCGGGGATTTATATATGTATAATTTAACGTATATCACTTTTCCATTTTCATAGCGTTGAGTTCATCCCAGGAGAGACCGTAGGCAGCATCCCTCCCCAAACATTGCACTTGTAGGTTCCACCAGGTCAAAGCCTTGTCCTAGAATGTGTATGTGACATACTTAATTTTCTAGTCTTCGGCACAACCACTGATATCAAGTACAGATTCTGTCTTTTCAATGAAGTGAACAATCCCCACTGTTCCTTCTGATCCGCGGAAGTTCCATGACTTGCATGCCATGAACGTTTTGGAGGAATACCACGTACGGTGTTTTCTACTTCTGCGGCATCACAAGAAATTATTATTAGCTAATGTTGATTGACACAAGACAAAATCAGGATAGGAATAGATGAAAGCTTTACTAGGCTCAGGTTCCGGGTTCCTGCGTCGGCCTGCAGCACCCGAAACCCCACAAGAATCGGCGCAATTCGCTTCATGTTGTGCAATGGCCTCTGCGATAACCCTGGATAGGCCCATTGAGTTGGTCGGGAAAGCTTCAATTGTTGAAGTCGATCGAGTAATTCTTTTGGGCGGCATGTTCTTCTAATATTCCAAATTAAAAGAATAAGACACATATTACTGTATAATATTGTCAATGCATGCACAATCAAAACAACCATAACAAGCATAACACAATAATCAACGACAATAAGGACACAAACAGATCAAAAGGAAATCATAACATCCATACATTCATTAAACGTTTTAACATTCTCGTCGGGGTTTTTGTCTGGATAGAAAATAATAAAGGCATCATGCCTTACAAGTTTTCAAAACATCTAAAATAAAGTACAAACATCATGACTCTATGGGGGTGGGAGTGGGAATGCGGTAGCCAAGACACCGATAGAAGCTCCCAACCTCTGCTCCAAATCCTCAATGCGCTGCTCAAGAGCTGCAACCCTGCTCTCTGCGTCCTCACGTCGTTGCTCCGCCTCATGCATGCGAGCTATCAAGTCCGCAATGGTGCATAGTACTGGATCCCGAGCCCTACCCTTTACATATAGGTCGCCCTCCAACTCCTGAGTCCTCTTACGAAGAGCTCGTAGTTGGGAGCCGTGATGTCTGATCATGTCCCTCACAGAGTGAAGGGTATGACGAACCGGGAACGGCCCATGTTCAGTGGGTAGAAGGGTCTCAGGGGATGGCTGAGACGACTCTCCGATCTCAAAGGTAGAAGGAACCTCATCATCAGACTCCTCATCGCCGAACACGAGGAATCCATCAACAGTAGGCAAATAGGTCCTCTAACGCGCCTGAGATCTCCTAAGTAACTTCTTCCTGGGCGGCTTTGGGTCTTCTAGGGCTGGTGGAGCAACTGGAGCAGGTGGAGGGTGAGCTTGCTTCCTGGGGGTATACATTACACGTACCCCACCGGGAATAGGGCGAAAGGAGCGGAATGAGGGCACACGTGGCCCAACTGGTGGTGCTGCTGGGGTGGAGCCTGTGGTGTATCCTCATCATCTGAGACTGGGTGATCTCCCAGTGCATCCTCCTCCTGAGCATCCTCCTCCGGGTCAGATACCAAGTAGTCGGACTCCTCGTCTTGTGAGCT
This sequence comes from Ambrosia trifida, assembly GCA_028751855.1. Taxonomy (NCBI): domain Eukaryota; kingdom Viridiplantae; phylum Streptophyta; class Magnoliopsida; order Asterales; family Asteraceae; genus Ambrosia; species Ambrosia trifida. The sequence continues at coordinate 162,612,666 of CM054122.1, forward strand.
GTCGGGTACAACCAGAATATCCTCCTCGGTGTCGGATAAGATAACGACGTCGATGCGTGGTGCAATGATCATGTAAATCAATAGCACACGCGGGTGTGAGTAATCATGCAACTTAATTACTAACTTATCTAAATGTAAATGTATGATGTATCTGGCATGGAACTTGCGGAGCACATTGGGATGTGGGATATTTTTCCATTTCATGAAAATATTTCAAAAATCGTTTTGTTTAAGTTATAGTTTGACTCAAAAAAAAAGAATCTTAGTTCGTTATAACCTTGTGCTCTAATACCAATCTGTCACACCTCGCCAAGGCGGAAACGCGAGATGTAACTTCGAAAGGTTTTCAAGCACACAAGTCACACAAGCATCAAATTCATAATTTAGAAGATATATTAAAAGACAGTAGTGTTAAACACAAATAATCAAAACATTATCTTTAAACCATTGTTTAAAATGTCATTCCCAAAATAAGGTTCACGAAATCCTCGAGAGGTTTACAAAATCCTCGAGATGCTCGTGCAAGATTTGAAAATTCAAACCACTATTTTTACATCTCTATTGTAAACTGCTCTAAACGCACCTTATCAATTTGATGAAGAAATTCAAAACGGGCCATATATGGCCAATGAAAAATTGGGCTATAGTCATGGGCATTGACAATCTTTCCCTTTTAACTTTGTTTTTAAAATGTCATAGAAGAAGCAATTATAAATTCACGTCTAGTAGTAGTATCAACTACATGTAGCATTTGCCAACAACTTGAGGTGTGACACCCGGCATGTTCGGCTTAAACACATTAGTAACATCTAAGTCTACCTTAGCGAGAAACATTTATGAACAAACTTAACTGAGTTAGTTGAGTCAAGTCAAGTTAGGATTGTCCAGGGTACAATGATCTGGAGGATCATTGGGAGTCGTTTTGGTAATACACTAGTACCGGGTTCCGTTGTTGGTGACATTACATGAACTAATTAAGTATATGTGTAGATTATGGGTCGTATGGTGGATTTTATACATAGATGTGTTTAAATGATGTGTAAATGATTATCTGTGCTTAAATATGTTAAATATAGACTAAGGATGCATGCCTATGTGTTAAGATGTGTTAGAATGCGCTAAACACGACAAACTGGAAAACTAGTTAAAAAGGGGTTTTGGTTCGACCACTTCGAGTGGTCGAAGGAGAAGAAAAGTGTCTGGTTCGACCCATGCAAGTGGGCGAACCAGGGAAGTGGAATTTGAGGAATTCCCTTCGACCAAACAGGGCTCATTCGACCCTTTGAAAGGGGCGAAGGAGACCACCTTCGACCAATGAATTGGGGCGAAGGAGGATTGGTATAAATACCAACCTTTGTCATTTTTCATCATTTCACAAACCCTAACCGTCCCAAAACGTTCTCAAACGATCTTAAACACTAAGGAATGAGTTTTTGCTCTTCTTTTTCATAATCTAACCCATCTACAACATCTAAACAAGAATCCAAGGTGTGTTCAAAATCCTAAATCTTTTAAAAGCATTTTAATTCGTTTTCATCTAACCCTAATTGTCCGGATCTGTTCTAAGGGTGTTTTTATGATTGAAAACCTTTTAAACATCTTTCTAAATCAAAACATGATCATTTAACATAGGTTTCATGATGAATAACATACGTAAATTGTGTGTTATGTGGTGTTATGTGTTGTTCAATGATTTGCTGCTATATCTTTGATAGAAACATGATGTAGGATCGTTATTAATGATGGTATATTGTTGATTAGGGTTACGGTTGAATATATTGATATTTGGGGGTTTTATTGGATTAATACTTGATGTATGAATATTTATGATTAATAGAATGAATAAGAAAGATCGGATGATCGACATACTGAGTGTTTTAAGCGAAACATGAATCGATTTCAAAAGTTTCCAAATTGGGTAAATAATTCATGCATGAAAGTGATGTTTCCATAATATTTACCATTTTGGGAAAGGGCTGAAACGGACGTATTATCGGGGGAAATCGGTGGGGTTTTGTAGGGATAAGTTATCCATGCTTGACTGCTGTGTTTGATGATGTTTCGGGTCGTTTTGAATGTGTTTGAAGCGTTTTTAGGAAAAATTATACAACAGGGGCGAACCAAGCCTCCTTCGACCAGTCGATGGTGCGAAGGAGGGATCCAGGGTCGAACCTGGGTTTTTATTGGACGAATGTGATAAAACGGGCGAAGGAAGCATCAAATGGTCGAACGAGACGTAAAAGGGTGCGAAGGAGACAAAAAACTGACTGGTTCGACCGTTCTGATGCAGAACTGAGATTTTTGATACAAACTAAGTGTTTTATGCTTGAACCTTGTGTGTAATCTATGTGTACTTGATTAGTTAGGGTAATGGGTCACCAACGGGATGTCGGGTCGGTCTAGTGTGTCGGTTAAACATTTAAACACGTTTTAAAACATACTTGGTTACGATCTGGACAATCAGGGACTAGATAACCTTATGGTTATTAGTCGGAACACTTATGTGAACATTTTGATAGATCTCCGGTAGAGGGATTATCAAGGGCTAAACATCTTTACTTATATTTGAAGAACGCTACTTAAGGTGAGTTCACGGCCCCACTTTTACTGCTTTAACTTTTGGGGGAGAAAACATGCGCTAAACGGTTTTGGTAACATATGTCATACTATGGTTTTAACTTTATATTGCTATACGATCTTTTGGAAAGTCCCGGGGGAAACCATGAATGTGCGGGGTTGCACAACGAGGGAAATATGGATAGATCTATTGGGCGTGACCTGCCCCACTCGTCGGCTTGGAGGGCCGGGCGGGTGCATATTGTCTCGAACAGGTACATTGGTATCATGCTGAACATACGGGCTGCTTAAACATGCTGAACATTGCTAAACGTGTCTAGTAATGGTTTCCAATCGTAGTAGTAATGAAACATACGCCTAGCTAGCGTACTTGGTAACATTGATATAGTATGGACATGGTAACGCTTTAGTAACATTTTGAACAAACCTGTGAACTCACCAGCATTATATGTTGACGTCTTTTTGGCATGTTTTTCTCAGGTCGCTAAGGTAGCAATGAACGGAACTAGGCGCACGGGTCTGCATTGGCGTCTAGATTTAGTGCACGTTTTGTAATAAAAGTATTTTGAACAGCTTTTGAGATGATAGCATAGTTGTTTAAATGCTACTGAAACGCTTCCGCTTATTAAATAAATGGTTATGTCTGTTTACGTTTTTCATATAGAGTTGTTTATTGTGATCGTTGACTTGGATCCTGGTTTGTCATGCGCCTCGCGGTAAAACCCCGCAAGTGGTAATTTGAGGGTGTGACATGAGGTTCGCCCAATAGGTAGATATACATGCCTTTAACAGTGAAGTCCGAAGTTTAAAACTGAACAAAGGAGAATAATTTAAGATTATTAGTGTAAAGGAGTAACATTATATACTCTTGTCTTCTTCTTCTGGATTGAAGGAGGAGGGGTTGATTTGTTGATTCTAGCACACACATGCCTTCTTACACTTGCACCTATTGCCACATAGGCGACAATGTCCGGTGACTGGGGTCTAGATTAGGGGTACATCTGGAGGACCATGTAGAGCAGTTTATCATTTCGGGTGCACACGAAATAATAAACTGGAATGCATGAAAATCCCGATGGACTTCGAGTTTGGATGTATAGTCCTGGATTGTCCCTAAGTTAACTCTTGTAAATTTCTAGTGGTTGACACTGGAAGTGAATCTGAATCCCTCGTTCTCTTGATTTGTTAGATCATGTCTGGTGCTCGCGGAGGTGGACGTCGTGGTGGCGGCGGTGGCCGTGCTGGCGGCGGTGGTCGTGCCGGAGGCGGTGGTCGTGGGAACATCAACATGACCCAAGCTGAACTGAACAACTTGCTCCAGCAGCAAGTGAACATGGCCATGGCTAATTTCCAGGCTGGGATTAATGCCATGGGTGGTGAGTTGATTTCTGTCGACCATGTCTCATTTTTGGGATTCGTGTCCTTTCGTCTGTGTTTTATTCGTGTACCGTGTTTCAGGTGTTGGTGCCAATCCACCCCCACCTCAGTGCTCTTATAAGAAGTTTAGGGACTGTCAGCCCCATAACTTCGCTGGAACTAAGGGAGCGGTGGGACTGCTCCGATGGCTGGAGAAGGTTGAATCTGTGTTTGTCATGTGTAACTGTCCTGCTGGGGACCGAGTTAAGTATGCTACTGCGACATTTGAGGGGCCTGCATTGTCGTGGTGGAATGCTACTACTCAGAACGTGGGACTAGGGGAGGCTATTGCTATGCCTTGGGCGGAGTTTGTGCAGCTTCTGAGAGGTGAGTACTGTCCGAGGGAGGAGATTCAGAAGTTGGAGCATGAGGTCTGGAGTTTCATGATGGTTGGGTCGGAGATTGAGGAGTACACTGTGAGGAGGAACGAGCTGGCGGTGTTGTGTCCCGACTTACACACACCCGAGTACAGGAGGATCGAGCACTATGTGTTTGGACTAGTGCCCGAGATTGCTGGGTTGGTGGCTGCTGGGAATCTTCCCACTATTGCTGAAGTTGTCCGATCAGCTTATCGGATGACTAACTTGAAGGTGGCGGAAGGCGTTTTGCCAACCAAGGGTGTTACTGTGAAGGCTGCTGAGGGGAACAAGAGGAAGTGGGAGAGTGTGGGGAAGAGTGTGGTGCCAGCTCAGCCGGCGAAGAAGTTTGATACATCTGGGTCTTCTTCTGGGTCGAAGACGGGTGGGTATGTTGGGAAGCATCCCAAGTGTAACAAGTGTGGTTTTCATCATTCTGGGAGTTGTGATAGGGCTCGTTGTCATCGGTGCCATCAGTTGGGGCACCATGCTAAGGATTGCAAGGTGACGCTCACCCCAACTCAGACTCCTGCGGCTACTCCTGCTCCTGCTGCTCAGGGGACTCAGGGGAGGCAGGGGTGTTATAGCTGTGGTGACACGGGACATTTCAAGCGTGACTATCCCAGACTGAAGCAGGGCGATAATGGGAGGGGCGGGAACGGTAACGGGAACAATGGCGGCGGAGGCAGGACTGCACGTGCTTTCGTCATTGGATCTGCGGAGGCCAGGCAGGATCCAGACACAGTTACCGGTACGTTCCTTCTTAATGATCGCTATGTTTCTGTCTTGTTTGATTCTGGTGCCGATAAGAGTTTCGTATCTTTGGATATTAGTCGATTGCTAGATATAGTACCCACACCTTTAGAGGCTAAGTACTTAATAGAATTGGCTGATGGTAAGAAAATCGAAGCGACACACACCCTTAGGGAATGTCGCTTGGAACTGTCGGGTTTGTCTTTCCCCATTGACCTTATGCCGGTACCTCTGGGTAGTTTTGATGTCATGGTTGGCATGGATTGGTTATCGTTGTATCGCGCGGAGATCGTTTGTTTTGACAAGGTTATTCGGATCCCTCTCCCTGATGGAGAGATTCTTTCTGTTCGTGGCGAGAAAAGCGGTGCCCCGCTGAGTATCATTTCTAGCATGAAAGCCCGTAAGTATCTTCGGAAGGGCTGTTCGGCCATTCTGGCACTTGTTAACGTTTCTACTGACGATGAGAAGAAGATCGAGGATATTCCGGTGGTTCGTGACTTTTCTGATGTGTTTCCTGATGATTTACCTGGTCTTCCTCCCCATCGTCAGGTTGAGTTTGGTATTGATCTCACTCCGGGCGCAGCTCCTATTGCCCGAGCTCCGTATCGTCTTGCACCTCCCGAGATGTAAGAGTTGTCCAGCCAGTTACAGGAACTCTTGGAAAAGGGTTTCATTCGACCGAGTTCTTCCCCGTGGGGAGCTCCTATTTTGTTTGTGAAGAAGAAGGACGGAAGTCTTCGTGTGTGTATTGATTATCGAGAGCTGAACAAAGTGACCATCAAGAATCGTTATCCTCTTCCTCGCATTGATGATCTCTTTGACCAGCTTCAGGGCTCCAGTTATTATTCAAAGATTGATTTGCGGTCCGGTTATCACCAGTTGCGCGTCAGGGAAGCTGACATTCAGAAGACTACTTTTCGCACTCGTTATGGCCATTTTGAGTTCTTGGTCATGCCTTTTGGTCTCACTAATGCACCAGCGGTGTTCATGGATTTGATGAACCGCGTTTGCAAGCCTTACCTTGATAAGTTCGTCATCGTGTTCATTGACGACATTCTGATTTACTCCAAGAACAAGGCGGATCATGAGGAGCATCTGCGGTTAGTATTGGAACTTTTGAGACAGGAGCAGTTGTATGCTAAGTTCTCAAAGTGTGATTTTTGGTTGCGTGAAGTTCAATTCCTAGGACATGTGGTGAATGAACTGGGAATTCATGTCGATCCGGCTAAGATCGAAGCTATTAAAGACTGGGAAGCACCAAAGACGCCATCTGAGGTGCGGCAATTCCTAGGTCTTGCGGGTTACTATCGTCGTTTCATTGAGAGATTTTCGAAGATCGCTCAACCCCTCACTGCTCTTACCCAGAAGGATCGAAAGTTCGACTGGGATGAACCACTAGAATCAGCATTTCAGATGCTGAAGCTTAAACTTTGTTCTGCACCTATCTTATCCCTACCTGAGGGTACGGATGATTTCGTTGTGTACTGTGATGCTTCTATTCGTGGTCTCGGTTGCGTGTTGATGCAGCGCGGGAAGGTTATTGCTTATGCTTCTCGTCAACTCAAAGTTCATGAGAAGAACTACACTACTCATGACTTGGAACTGGGTGCGGTAGTCTTTGCGTTGAAAATCTGGAGACATTACTTGTACGGTACCAAGTATGAAGTATATACCGATCACAAGAGTCTTCAGCATATTTTCGACCAGAAGGTGTTGAACATGCGGCAGCGTCGCTGGGTTGAACTCCTAAACGATTATGACTGTGCCATCAAATACCATCCTGGAAAGGCGAACGTTGTGGCGGACGCCTTGAGCAGGAAGGAGTCTGCGAACCCTCGCCGTGTTCGAGCCTTACAGCTCACCATTCATTCGTCGTTGCCTGACCGAATCCGTTTTGCACAGTTGGAAGCCTTGAAGGAGGAAAACCTTAAGGCTGAAACGATGCACAGTGCTGACAAGCATCTTGAGCTTAGGACTGATGGCTTACACTATTTTGCGGGGCGTGTTTGGGTCCCATTGTGCGGGGGATTGCGCGAGCTTGTTCTGGATGAAGCTCACAAATCCCGGTATTCTATTCACTGTGGCTCCAATAAGATGTATCATGATTTGAAGATACTTTATTGGTGGCCGAACATGAAAGCTGACATAGCTTCTTACGTCAGCAAATGTTTGACTTGTGCTAAAGTCAAGGTGGAGTATCAGAGGCCGTCTGGTCTCCTGCAACAACCAGAGGTTCCAGAATGGAAGTCGGAACGAATCACGATGGATTTTGTCACCAAGCTGCCAAGGTCACCTAGTGGTTATGATATGATCTGGGTGATTGTTGACCGGCTGACAAAATCTGCACGTTTTATACCTATTAAGGAAACCGATGGACTCGAGCGGTTAGCTCGACTTTACCTTAAGGAGGTGGTTGCTCGGCACGGGGTGCCTGTTTCTATTATCTCTGATCGTGATTCTCGTTTTGCTTCGCGTTTCTGGAAGGCTCTGCACAAGGCTTTGGGTACTCAGTTGGATATGAGTACGGCTTATCATCCGCAAACTGGTGGACAGAGTGAGAGGACGATTCAAACCTTGGAAGACATGCTTCGGGCATGTGTTATCGATTTTGGCAAGAGTTGGGAGATCCACCTCCCGTTAGTGGAATTCTCCTACAACAACAGCTATCACTCTAGCATCAAGGCAGCTCCGTTCGAGGCTCTTTACGGACGGAAATGTCGATCACCACTTTGTTGGGCCGAGGTGGGCGAGAGCCAGCTCACTGGTCCGGAACTCGTGTACGAAACTTCAGAGAAAATCGTACAGATCCGTCAACGTTTGGCTGCTGCATGGGATCGTCAGAAGAGCTATGCCGATCGCCGTCGGAAGCCTTTAGAGTTCCAGGTTGGGGACAAGGTACTTCTGAAAGTTTCACCATGGAAGGGCGTCATACGCTTTGGAAAGCGTGGCAAGCTTAACCCTCGTTATGTCGGACCGTTCGCAATCCTGGATCGGATTGGACCGGTGGCATACAGACTTGACTTACCGGCGGAGCTCGGTAGTGTACACAACGTCTTCCATGTGTCCAACTTGAAGAAGTGTTTGGCTGATGAATCTCTCATTGTACCACTGGAAGAGATCAAGGTTGATGATCGTCTTCGCATTGTGGAGGAACCTGTCGAGATTCTCGACTACAAGATTCGTAGCCTTCGTCGTAGTAAAATCCGCATCGTTAAAGTCCGTTGGAACTCGAACCGTGGACCGGAGTTCACATGGGAACGGGAGGATCAGATGAAAGCTAAGTATCCTCATCTTTTTCCGAAACGCGCTTTTGAATCGAGGCATGTTACTACTGAAGCGGAATGAATCTCGGGTCGAGATTCCTTTCAACGTGGGGATGATGTGACATCCGGTAATTATCTTTTCGTTCTGTTCTTTTCGTTTCTTTCTTTTTGGGCTTTGCGCAATTTTCGGGACGAAAATTCTTTCAACGTGGGGATGAGGTGACACCCGGCTTGTTCGACTTAAACACATTAGAAACATCTAAGTCTACCTTAGCGAGAAACGTTTATGAACAAACTTAACTGAGTTAGTTGAGTCGAGTCAAGTTAGGATTGTCCAGGGTACAATGATCTGGAGGATCATTGGGAGTCGTTTTGGTAATACACTAGTACCGGGTTCCGTTGTTGGTGACATTACATGAACAAATTAAGTATATGTGTAGATTATGGGTCGTGTGGTGGATTTTATACATAGATGTGTTTAAATGATGTGTACATGATTATCTGTGCTTAAATATGTTAAATATAGACTAAGGATGCATGCTTATGTGTTAAGATGTGTTAGAATGCGCTAAACACGACAAACTGGAAAACTAGTTAAAAAGGGGTTTTGGTTCGACCACTTCGAGTGGTCGAAGGAGAAGAAAAGTGTCTGGTTCGACCCATGCAAGTGGGCAAACCAGGGAAGTGGAATTTGAGGAATTCCCTTCGACCAAACAGGGCTCATTCGACCTTTTGAAAGGGGCGAAGGAGACCACCTTCGACCAATGAATTGGGGCGAAGGAGGATTGGTATAAATACCAACCTTTGTCATTTTTCATCATTTCACAAACCCTAACCGTCCCAAAACGCTCTCAAACGATCTTAAACACTAAGGAATGAGTTTTTGCTCTTCTTTTTCATAATCTAACCCATCTACAACATCTAAACAAGAATCCAAGGTGTGTTCATAATCCTAAATCTTTTAAAAGCATTTTAATTCGTTTTCATCTAACCCTAATTGTCCGGATCTGTTCTAAGGGTGTTTTTATGATTGAAAACCTTTTAAACATCTTTCTAAATCAAAACATGATCATTTAACATAGGTTTCATGATGAATAACATACGTAAATTGTGTGTTATGTGGTGTTATGTGTTGTTCAATGATTTGCTGCTATATCTTTGGTAGAAACATGATGTAGGATCGTTATTAATGATGGTATATTGTTGATTAGGGTTAGGGTTGAATATATTGATATTTGGGGGTTTTATTGGATTAATACTTGATGTATGAATATTTATGATTAATAGAATGAATAAGAAAGATCGGATGATCGACAAACTGAGTGTTTTAAGCTAAACATGAATCGATTTCAAAAGTTTCCAAATTGGGTAAATAATTTATGCATGAAAGTGATGTTTCCATAATATTTACCATTTTGGGAAAGGGCTGAAACGGACGTATTATCGGGGGAAATCGGTGGGGTTTTGTAGGGATAAGTTATCCATGCTTGACTGCTGTGTTTGATGATGTTTCGGGTCGTTTTGAATGTGTTTGAGGCGTTTTTAGGAAAAATTATACAACAGGGGCGAACCTAGCCTCCTTCGACCAGTCGATGGTGCGAAGGAGGGATCCAGGGTCGAACCTGGGTTTTTATTGGACGAATGTGATAAAACGGGCGAAGGAAGCATCAAATGGTCGAACGAGACGTAAAAGGGTGCGAAGGAGACTTAAAACTGACTGGTTCAACCGTTCTGATGCAGAAATGAGATTTTTGATACAAACTAAGTGTTTTATGCTTGAACCTTGTGTGTAATCTATGTGTACTTGATTAGTTAGGGTAATGGGTCACCAACGGGATGTCGGGTCGGTCTAGTGTGTCGGTTAAACATTTAAACACGTTTTAAAACATACTTGGTTACGATCTGGACAATCAGGGACTAGATAACCTTATGGTTATTAGTCGGAACACTTATGTGAACATTTTGATAGATCTCCGGTAGAGGGATTATCAAGGGCTAAACATCTTTACTTATATTTGAAGAACGCTACTTAAGGTTAGTTCACGGCCCCACTTTTACTGCTTTAACTTTTGGGGGAGAAAACATGCGCTAAACGGTTTTGGTAACATATGTCATACTATGGTTTTAACTTTATATTGCTATACGATCTTTTGGAAAGTCCCGGGGGAAACCATGAATGTGCGGGGTTGCACAACGGGGGAAATGTGGATAGATCTATTGGGCGTGACCTGCCCACTCGTCGGCTTGGAGGGCCGGGCGGGTGCATATTGTCTCGAACAGGTACATTGGTATCATGCTGAACATACGGGCTGCTTAAACATGCTGAACATTGCTAAACGTGTCTAGTAATGGTTTCCAATCGTAGTAGTAATGAAACATACGCCTAGCTAGCGTACTTGGTAACATTGATATAGTATGGACATGGTAACGCTTTAGTAACATTTTGAACAAACCTGTGAACTCACCAGCATTATATGTTGACGTCTTTTTGGCATGTTTTTCTCAGGTCGCTAAGGTAGCAATGAACGGAACTAGGCGCACGGGTCTGCATTGGCGTCTAGATTTAGTGCACGTTTTGTAATAAAAGTATTTTGAACAGCTTTTGAGATGATAGCATAGTTGTTAATGCTACTGAAACGCTTCCGCTTATTAAATAAATGGTTATGTCTGTTTACGTTTTTCATATAGAGTTGTTTATTGTGATCGTTGACTTGGATCCTGGTTTGTCATGCGCCTCGCGGTAAAACCCCGCAAGTGGTAATTTGAGGGTGTGACATGAGGTTCGCCCAATAGGTAGATATACATGCCTTTAACAGTGAAGTCCGAAGTTTAAAACTGAACAAAGGAGAATAATTTAAGATTATTAGTGTAAAGGAGTAACATTATATACTATTAATAATAAAAGGTAACAAATAGTAATGTTTCACTTATTTCATTGGGCACCAACTTTTTTATTAAGTTTTTTTTTCTCATTTTGGCCCCCGACATAATGCGTTTTTTACCCGATTTCACACGGGTTTGGTTTTTGTTCGTTTATTATATATATATATAACGACCACGATATGAATAGCTACTTCACTCTAACGTACGCAGCCGGCTACCAACCACATCTACCGTGCGCTATCTCCACCATGTGCCGCGGACCGCGGGAGATTCCTGGTATTCTCCGCATAGCCATTGCCACTTTTGTATTTTCTCATTGTCCACGGTTAGTCTCAATGCCTTTGTCGGTTACCAAAATCCGCATTAACACGTCATGTGAAAAACGCGCAACGCGCGTATCACCGACCACATCTACCGTGCGCCATCTCCACCATGTGTCGCGTACCGCGGGAGATTCCTGGTAAAATGATGCTATTATTAGGGATGCTTACCATAGAAATTTCACGAGCATACGCAATAATTTGGGTGGAAATTTATGTATGATAAACTAATATCACGAACACAATGAAAATTGATTTAGGTTTGATTTGGAATTTGAAATGTCGCAACGCCATGTCATCACTTAATTATTTTTAAATCATATTGACGCCGCCGTAATGTTAAAATAATAACATTTTGTCTAATTCAAGTGCATAGACTATTCTGGGCTTAAGTTATAACAGGTTGTGATATTGGGCTTGTTATTCTTGAGGCTGTATTGGGCTTTAAGGTGATGTAGCCCATATATGTTGAGCAGGATGGTTTATTGTTCGTCAGCTTGGGCCCAGCTCATTATAAGTGTGTTTTCTCTCAACGGTTCAGATTGTTTGGCTCAGAGAAATCAACGGCTGATATTTGCCTCACACGGATCGAGTGACTCTACTATAAAAGCATCTCATCAGCTCATTATTATTATTATTGTCTCATTTTTCTTTTATTCTGTCTAGGGTTTTCTCTGTACGTCTTCCCTGATTGTATTCGTCTTATTCATAGTCTGTAAGTCTTGTATTGTGATTATCTTCATCACAATCGTCTACTGATCTAGACAATCAGTAGAAGATTGTTGTATTGTATTCATCTTTTGATTCTCAGTGATTTGCTGAGAATCTGAGTTGGTTTGGGTCTTTTTTGGGTTGGTAAATAATAAAAGTTTTGTCACCGTTTTTGTCGCTATCTCTTCTTGTTCATTGTATTGTTATTATTGTATGGTTGTAAGTATTAGATCTTTAGTTTTTGACATGGTATCAGAGCCTTTAGGCTCTTGATTCTGGTGTTGATCGTCTTCCGCTGTCTGTCTTGGTTTTCTGTCTGTCTAGATCTTGTTTTTGTGTCTGGTGGATTATTAGGGTTTCGATCTTATTTGTCAGATCTTGACCTTGTATCTACCTTATAGTAGATCTGATCTGTCTAGATCTGGTCTATTATCATTGTATGGTATTATTGTAGATCTGGAGTGTTTGTCAACCATTGTTGGCTGGATACTCTTGATCATTTGGATTGAGCTTGGAGATCTGGACCCTTCTTGGATTGGAGTTATTGGAAGGTTGCTACAATTGCTCCCATAACTCAACACCCTAAGTGAAGGTGTTGGTTGTGGGGTTGGCGAAACCCTAACTTGGGTTCCCCTCACTGTGAGATCGTTCTTACCCTGTTTTTTGTTACTGTGTCTAGGGCCATTGACTGGGTTAGGTGGACCGGTATTGGGCCAAAGTATTTGTGTATTGTCTGTTTGTCTTGATTGTTCTGTCTGTCTAGTTTTATTTCTTTGTCTATACGTATACTATAATAGTTAATAAAAAGGACTCCTGTGTTAAGAATTGGGTGGGCACCCTTGAGTGATGAACCCACTATCCTTACACTGGCACAGCTTCGTCCTTCTAGGTCTGGTGTGTTTGGTTTGTATTGTGTATTGTTTTTTGATTAATTGTTGTGTGTTGAGTCAGCTGTTGTTGACTAAATTGTTGATTACTTGTTTGTATTGATTGGTTAAGATGGGTGATGTTGTTGATCCTAATGTTGCTGCTGGAGGAGGAGATCCTCCAGCAGGAACCCTTATTAGTAAATTGGACATAGGTGACCCCTTATACATTCACCCTAGTGACACTAGTACATTGACTATCACTAGTATTAAACTTAGGGGGACTGAAAACTATAATGTCTGGGCTAAGTCAATGAAGTTAGCTCTTGAAACTAAAAACAAATTTGGTTTCATTGATGGGAGTACTGTTAAATCTGTTAGTGATGATGTCCTGGGTAAGCAATGGGATAGGTGTAACTCTGTTGTCTTGTCTTGGTTACTTAACTCTGTATGTGAGGAGTTACACCTAGGTCAAGTTTTTTCAAAAAATGCTAGGGATGTGTGGTTAGACTTAAAAGAAACCTATGACAAGGTTGATGGTTCTGTTGTTTTTAACTTGCATCAAAAGATATGTTCTATTAGTCAAAATGGTAGTTCTGTCTCTGAGTACTACCATAAGTTGAACACAATGTGGAAAGAATTTGACTCTATTGTTCAACTACCACCTTGTGTTTGTGAAGCCTCAAAAGATTATAATAATTTTAATGGGTTAATAAAACTTATGCAATTCTTAATGGGACTTGATGAAATATATCAACCAGTCAGGACTAATCTTTTGATGCAAGACCCCTTGCCTTCTGTTAAACATGCATTCTCTATTGTGTCTAGGGAAGAATCACATAGGAAGTCCAATAGCAGTGTTAAAGGGTCAAATGTTTCTTTTCTGGTGAAAGGAAATAATACTGCTAACAACAGTAATAACAGGAGACCCTTTAACAATGCTAACAGAGGACCAAATCCCAATCTAAAATGCACTCATTGCAATATGATTGGACATACTGTGGATAGGTGCTATGAACTAGTAGGCTATCCACCAGGTTTTAAAAAGAAAGTTAATGCTCAACCTATTAGAAGTAATGCTTCTAATGGGAAAGCACCTGTTTCTAATGCTGCATCTAGTTCTTCTGTTCCTTTTACCTCAGAACAGATTTCAAAGTTAATGAGTCTTATAAATGAGAAAAGTGGAAGTGATGCACAAAGCTCCAATAGTGGAGGTGAGTGTATTACTGTAAAAGGTTTCTCAAATATGTCTGTCTTGTCTAGAGTTTGTAATGTAATCAAAAATTTGTCTAACTGTTCTGATGAAACTAAAACTGCATTATTACTCAAGTGGATCATGGATTCAGGAGCTAACCAGCACATGGTTAGTTCTGATGAACACTTGATTAATGCTTTTGATGTCACTCAGTATAACATGTTTGTTAAACACCCAAATGGAACCAATGCTAGAGTTAAAAAAATTGGTGACATAAGGATTACAAAAGATGTTATACTACGTGATGTCTTCTTTGTTCCCGAGTATTGTGTTAACTTGGTGTCTGTAAACAAATTAGCCAAGGATAGTAAAATGAGTGTCTTATTTGATGAACATGAATGCTTTGTTCAGGATTCCAGGTCCAAGAGTGTCCTGGTGACTGGTAGAGCTCATGATGGTCTGTATTTTTTAGGAGACAATTTGAGTACTTCTAATGTTTATTTTAGCAGTGTTGTTGAATCCAATTTGTGGCATAGTAGACTTGGACATCCTTCTGACCAAGTCCTAGCCGTGTTAAGAGAGTCTCTAAGTTTAGGAAAGATTTCTTCTCAACCTTGTGATGTGTGTCACAAGGCAAAACAAATCAGAAATCCTTTTCCTCTTAGTGATCATAAAACTAAAGAGGTAGGGGAGCTGATTCATTTAGATGTATAGGGTCCTTATAGGATTACTAGTAAAGAAGGATATAGGTATTTCTTGACAATTGTGGATGATTTTTCAAGGACTGTTTGGTGTTACTTGCTTAAAAACAAGGGAGAAGTTTTTGAAAACCTTGTTATATTCTATAAACTTCTAAAAACACAATTTAAAAAACATGTAAGGATTTTTAGAAGTGATAATGGGACTGAATTTATAAATCAACAGTTTAATAACTTTTGTAATAAAAAGGGCATCATACATCAAACAACTTGTATCCATACTCCACAACAAAATGGAGTTGTGGAGAGGAAACATAGACATCTACTTAACATGGCTAGAGCTTTGATGTTCCAAAGCCAAGTGCCACTTAACTTCTGGTCTGAGTGTATTCTAACTGCTGTGTATTTGATTAACAGACTTCCCTCATCTGTGTTAAATGGTAAGAGTCCCTATGAAAAGGTTTATGGGTTCCCCCCAAGTATTAGTCATTTAAGAAGTTTTGGTTGCTTGTGTTTTAAAACCATTCTTGATGAAGATGATAAATTTTCTAGTAGGTCAGATAAAACTGTTTTACTTGGATATTCTGTGTTTAAAAAAGGTTATAAATTTTTAAATTTAAACACAAATCGGATAGAATACTCAAGGGATGTTAAGTTCTTTGAGGAAATCTATCCTTTCAAGTTTAAAAAAGATAAACAAGTTTTTAAAAATTTAGATCATTTAAACTTTTTTGATAACACAAGCAAAGAAACTTCTGAGTCTAGTAATCCTCCCGATGATGAAGGGGGAATCACTGTTACTCAAGACACTTCACCTGGGGAGAAGTTTGATGACTCTCCCAGGGCTGCAAGGGGGGTAGATCAGGGCTTAAACTCTGATCAGCAGCCTAGGAGCCCAGGTGATAGAGGGACAGACCTTCCCAGAAGTGAAGAGTCTGATGATGAGAACATGACTCCTGAGGGAGATAGGATCAGTCTTAGAAGGTCCAGTAGGGAGTCTGCTTTGCCAAAGAAATTTGATGACTTTGTCATTGAAGGCAAAGTCAAATATGGTGTTGAAAATGTGGTTAACTATTCTAAGTTGTCTAGTGAAAACTTCTGTTTTGTGTCTAGTTTGAATAAGTCTGTGGAGCCTAGTAGTTATTCAGAAGCTTCAAAAGATCCTAGGTGGATTGAAGCTATGAATAATGAAATAGAGGCCCTTCACAGAAACAACACTTGGGTCCTGTGTGATCTACCAAAAGGTAGAAAACTTATAGGATGCAAGTGGGTGTATAAAGTAAAGTATAAGGCTAATGGTGAGGTTGAGAGATATAAGGCCAGACTTGTAGCAAAGGGCTACAATCAGAGAGAGGGCCTGGACTTTGGTGAAACATTTTCACCAGTAGTTAAGATGGTGACAGTGAGAACTGTGATCACCTTAGCAGTCCAAAATAATTGGTCTCTTTTTCAACTTGATGTGAATAATGCTTTTTTGTATGGGTCTTTGTCTGAAGAGGTGTATATGTCTTTACCTGAAGGTTTCTATTCTGAAAATGAAACCAAGGTATGTAAGCTTGTCAAATCCTTATATGGATTAAAACAAGCACCTAGACAATGGAATGAAAAATTGACTAATGTTTTAATCCAAATGGGTTTCAAGCAAAGTATATGTGATTACTCATTGTTTGTTAAAAATGAGAATGATGTGTTTATAGTCTTGTTAGTTTATGTTGATGACATTGTTATGACTGGCAATTGTAATAATGAAATCAATAATGTTAAGAGTGTATTAAGTAAGAGTTTCCAAATCAAAGATTTAGGAAAACTCAAATACTTCCTGGGTATTGAAGTCTTATACTCAGAAAGTGGGATATGTTTATCCCAAAGGAAGTATTGTCTTGAGTTATTAAATGATTTTGGTTATTTAGGGTGCAAACCAGTAAACACACCTATTGAACCAAATTATATAGTCTCTAATAAGAATAGCAAAATTGAGGGTCTGTTAGAGGATATAACAGGATACCAAAAATTAATTGGTAAACTTATATATCTTTCTTTGACAAGGCCTGATATCAGTTATGCTGTTCAATATCTTAGTCAGTTTATGCATAAACCCAGTAAGGGTCATCTTCAAGTTGCCTTAAGACTGTTAAGGTACCTGAAATTATCCCCTGGAAAGGGAATTCTATTCAGGAAAGGAGATAACCTTGACCTGCTGGGATATGCAGATGCAGATTGGGCCAAGTGTCCAGTCACTAGAAAGTCTGTGACTGGATTCTGTATTTTCCTTGGCAACTGTCTTGTATCCTGGAAGAGTAAGAAGCAGAGTACTGTGTCCAGGTCAACGGCTGAAGCCGAATACAGAGCCATGTGCTCTGTCACATGTGAAATAATGTGGCTCATAAATGTGTTAAGTGAGCTAAAAGTGTCTTGTAAGTTACCAGTTAATGTCTGTAGTGATTCAAAAGCAGCTATACCTATAGCTGCTAACCCAGTATTTCATGATAAATGTAAACACTTCGAGATTGACTTGCATTTTTTGAGAGAAAAAATTGCAAAAAATGTTATTAAAACTATCAAGGTTAGTTCTGATGAACAAATTGCAGACTTACTAACCAAAGGTGTTGGTGTTGAACAGCATAATATGCTGTGTAACAAATTGGGGTTATTTGATATGTTTAGCACTTGAATTATGGGGGGATGTTAAAATAATAACATTTTGTCTAATTCAAGTGCATAGACTATTCTGGGCTTAAGTTATAACAGGTTGTGATATTGGGCTTGTTATTCTTGAGGCTGTATTGGGCTTTAAGGTGATGTAGCCCATATATGTTGAGCAGGATGGTTTATTGTTCGTCAGCTTGGGCCCAGCTCATTATAAGTGTGTTTTCTTTCAATGGTTCAGATTGTTTGGCTCAGAGAAATCAACGGCTGATATTTGCCTCACACAGATCGAGTGACTCTACTATAAAAGCATCTCATCAGCTCATTATTATTATTATTGTCTCATTTTTCTTTTATTCTGTCTAGGGTTTTCTCTGTACGTCTTCCCTGATTGTATTAGTCTTATTCATAGTCTGTAAGTCTTGTATTGTGATTATCTTCATCACAATCGTCTACTGATCTAGACAATCAGTAGAAGATTGTTGTATTGTATTCATCTTTTGATTCTCAGTGATTTGCTGAGAATCTGGGTTGGTTTGGGTCTTTTTTGGGTTGGTAAATAATAAAAGTTTTGTCACCGTTTTTGTCGCTATCTCTTCTTGTTCATTGTATTGTTATTATTGTATGGTTGTAAGTATTAGATCTTTAGTTTTTGACAGCGCGGCTGGATAAAAACCTAGTTTGTTATTAAAAAATGTGTTTTAGGAAATATTTTTTGGAGTTGTCGATGTTTCAGCAGTGTCAACCTTAGATAAGTTGTCCGACACTAAATTGCAAAATAAATAAATAAATGACTAAACAGATAGTAAATGGTTTCAACAATATTGTACATATAGGTACTAACTAAAATATATAGAGAAGACTAATAAAAGAAAGACTACAACACACATTATTTCTTAATTACTACTCACAAATCTAATCAATGTTGATAAAGAAGAACTCTCATCAAAACCCGAATACCCTTGAATATTGTTAATCTTATTTTCATACCTAGTTGTAAAAGAGTACCTTATATCCAACTTATTAAGTATACCTAGTGGTTTTTTTTAAAAGTACCCGTTAGGATTTTCATATACATTTCTTTTTATTTTAGTTTTTGTATATAAATATATATTCTAAACATTATAAAATTAGTTGATTATAATGTTACCAAGGACAAAAGAAAATATAATAAAAAGGAAAAGGTTTACGAGTGTGGTTGGGTAAATGGGTATGTGTCATTGGGGTAATTATGTTAGATATCACCATTCACTTCTAATACCCATCAAAATTTTAATAACTAAGTCGTTACCTGCTCCCACACCCAAATGCGCATCCCGAATGTCATAGGCGTCACGTTCGGATTCGTTTGTTATCCCTATTATAGCTCTATAAAAATATAATAAAATTTTAATGTATACAAAATAGTTCAAAATATTTAAAAGGTTACATCAACAAAAGATCAAGTGAGTGGAATGAATCTTTGATTTCCGAATATACGTTTTAAGAAATCATTTTACGTGCTTTCGTTATTGACTTACCAAATATACATTAGGTTTTTTTTAACGGCCAATGAATCAATTTTCGAGCACTCTCGGGCACCCTTTAAGCGAATCAGGTACTCGAGAGTACCGGGCCACCAATTGCCACCAATTCTCGGGAAAACCCGACCACTCACCCGCCCGAAGGCACGACAATGAAATAATCGGTAAAACCGGTCGGGATCAGGACTCGAACCCAAGCCAATGGCTGGGTCATCCCACATTTCCCCTCCACCCATGTCCTCAAAATGTAGCTAGTGGGAATTGAACCTAAGCCTCCCATAGGAAACTTTAGGCCCTCAGCCAACTAGGCTACAAGTGTTGGACAAAAACTTGCACTTCCCATGTTTTAAACTTGAGACCTTAGAGAATACAAATGCACCACAACCCATTCGACCACCAACCGATTTTGTACACTAGGTTTTAACTAGTGAATCTCTAAATTCCCAACTTAGGGTAGATGTCAATGTTTGAGAATTTAGTTCCATCTTTGTTACGATTGGTATGGGATTTGTCTGACCTTTCCTACGTCCAACCTTGGATTGGTCCTGACTATGTATTCGGTTCGGGTTGAGCCCTGACTATGTATTGGTATGGGATTTGTCTGACCTTTCCTACTCGAGCTCGATCTGGAAAAAAAACTTGAAATGAGTCGAGCTTAAACGAGAATGAGCCCGAGACCAAATGTAAAAATAAATTTGTTTACTTGTAGGGGTGTTCATGGTTCGATTTAAAACCGTGAAACCGTCCAAAACGGTCAACGGTTTCGTTTTATGGTGGTTTCGTTTTATGATTGGTTTTCTCTTTAACTTTCGGTTGGTTGGTTTCAAAAAATTCAAACCATATCGGCCCGTTTGGTTTACGGTTCTTACAAAAAAACCGTTTGTACAAAATTAGGCAACCTTTGACCATATATTTTTTTTTTATATTTCTTATCAGTTATACCAGTTTGTCATTATATAGACTTAATCAATATTAAAATACATGACAAGGTCCGCTCAAATAAAGCCTCAAAGAGAAAGTAACAACCACAAGTCTGGTAGTACAGGAACCGACCGGTCTGATAAATACCTGACCCGATAACCAAAAGTGGTTTAAATCCAAAACCGTGAAACAAACCCTAAAAAGAAATCGGGTATCGGTCCACCTTCAGTAGGGTACAGTTGGTTCCTATCCAATTACTGAACCCGATGAATGATCTTCATAATGCTTCAACTACATTTCAGATCGCCCACAACCATCATCCAATTTTGAAGATTTGAAGGTATTATACTATTATCTACATCCTATAGTCAAGGTACATCAAATTCATAACAGTTCTTATAGTCAGGGCTTACAAATCACGATTATAATTTGCATTTGTGTATTTATTCATTATAGGAACATGTAACCTGCACCGGACCCATAATTATGTTTTAAGGTTGGTTTAGTTGGGGCCAAACCAAATCAGGTTCCTTATGCCCAGGACCAAGAACCGACCTGAACTCGAACTACACAAATAATAGGAGCCAATCTTAGAGTTCTTTGAACAATGTCGGTTCGCAATTAACCTTGGAAATAAATACGTACAACATACATACAAATGTACAACACACTAATACATACATACACAATCACACACGTACATAACCACACGTTCCCCGTACACATGTACATGCACACGTACACACGTACAAACATATATGCTTTTGCACGCACATACATATACACACATACACACATTTTCATTAACAGTTACTTTTTATAACACATCCTAACTTTAATTTAATACTAATAAAAAAATATTAGTTATTATAATGATATTTTAAAATATTATTAACTATATAATTACTAAATGTGCTATGTGAGTGTCATTCAACTATTGTAAACTGTACAATACATCTAAAGTATGGGTACAACTCTCTGAAGCATTTGTCAACCCTCTTTGCATACCCTCACTCCCTCATCATCATCATTTCGCGTCTCTCTCACTCTCATGGCAGAAGACGAATTCATCCGGATATAGAGAATTCGATCCATTATGTCACCATCTAGCATGTAGCAACATCGTACACCGCTATGACGAATAAGTTCACAAGAGATAACGGAATACATCACGGTTTAGGATTAGAGAGAGCCCATTCAATGTGTTTTTAGGCTTTCCAACTGGTTTTAGGCTTTATGCCAACAAATTTGTATTGATAGTTACATTGTAAGTGGTAGTGGTCATTTTCCAGCCAAAATTGACTAAGAGGCAATCCCCTGATCTTCATTATGCTAACGTAATTCTTTAACGCATATGATGTTTTTATTCATTTTTATGGTTATCAGTCGATGTAAAACACGTGTTCATGTGATTCTGGGTATCACGACTTTATTTCTTTGTTTTCCTTTTGTTTGTAATACCGAGCGTTATACGGTAATGAACAAACCAAAGTCGACCGAAACAGAATTCCCGCGCATTGCGTGCACATTAGTTCTCTTTATAGTTTGCTTTCGGTGTAAAATACGAATAAACATCTTTTTGAGTGTACCACGACCTTTTCGCCTTCAAATTTTTCAACCGATACCACCCGAGTTCACGCCGCATAGCGCGGGTTTATTTTACTAGTTTACGTTAAATGGTGAAAAACTTTTTGGTGAAATGGTGGAGATTTTTGCACCTAAAAATTATTTTTCAACAAGGCAAATCCATTAGGGACAACATGTTGTCCCTATAGCTACTTTTGTTTTTTTTTTTAAATAAATTATAATTTATTTATTAACGAAGAAGAGTAGAAGAGATTGTAATAATTTTTTTAAAAACCTTTAGAGACGACATGTTGTGTCTAAAGGTTGAAAACTTTTTTTTTTTTTTTTTTTTGAGTGGTGGGAAATTTTGGCGCCTAAATGATTTTTGTTTTTATACTAGCCAAATTCTTTAGGGGCCACATGTTGTCTCTATCAATTTTTGTTAAAAAAATATGTTCTATTTATTAGTCAAGAAAAATAAAAAAGATAAGTTAAAAACCTTTAGGGACGACATGTTGTGTCAAAAGGTGAAAAAAAAAAAATTTAATCCCCGTTTTGATATATCAAATAAGAGAAAAAAAATTATGTTTATCCTATAGGGACGACATGTCGTCCCTATAGTTTAAGTTATTTAACAAAACTGCAATATCATATAGGGACGACATGTCGTCCTTAAAGGTGTACCTATAGAGACGACAAAAGTCGTCCCTATAGGTGTCGTCTCTATATGGTAATTTTCTTGTAGTGGATCCATGTATGGTGTTACTCCTTCCCGTAAAATATACACTTAATCGAGTTCACAAACTTCATAACTTTTTTCCTACTAAGTGTATTGATAAGTAATCACAACTCCTAGAATAAATATATGATATGGTATGATATTATTGGTAATTCAAATCTTGTTTGATTCATCATGACATCAATATTTATAGTTAATAATCCATGGTCCCAATTTTAAGCAACACTAATCATTATATGTTCTTTCCTCTCACTTTCCTTTTCACTAAAGTTGGATGGCATGCTACCATCATGAATACACACCATATCTTTTTAGAATAAAAGTTTATAGATTTAAAATATTATACAAACATCATACAATATATTTACATGTTGTGATAACGGTACTTCTTTCAAGAAACCAAAATTACACAATTTGAAATTGTAATATTAAATCTAATCATTCAAATACTAATTAAAAACGGGAACACCCAAATCCAATAAACACACCAAACGTTTTTTTTCTCTTACATAATAGATGCATAAAATCATCCATAATTTTTCTTTCCAAGTTCCAAAAGCACACACTAGTTAAAAAACCGTAAGTGTTATGTCGATCAAACGCTTTCGGTCGATGGAGGGAGTAGAGGTTGAGTGATTGAGGACTTGGGATGGCCTGTTAACCTCGGTACACCATGGTCCGTCACGGATTGACCCAATGCGGGCTGTTTTTGTAGCATCAACTTCCTTTCTTCGCTCTTTCCCCACAACACAAGATACAATCCGGTTATGATTAACACCGCCCCTATTATCCTGCACACCACACACATTATTAAATAATTGCATTCTATGACCATGTACGGTTAGTATAAATTAGGGACCTACAATATATAATAGTTGTTGAGATCATGTATGTAGTTTGACCCACAATACAGATAAGTGTTTAGACTATTGGTTGTGCAAGTACATGTGGGTTTGTCTACAACTACATTACTACTATCATAATGTTAATGTATTGTATGTGTATTAGTGTATATATATGTGTGTGTATAAGTGTGTGTGCACGTGTGTGGTAGGGTTTAGTCATGTACCCGCCCAAATAGAACTCTTCACCTAAAGCCACTGAAGCCATGAGAGCAACCACAAGGGTCTGAACCGGTTGATATAAAGCTACAAAAACCGGGCCACCTCTGTCAATGCACCATATCTGTACAGCAAATGCAATTCCTGATGCGACCACACCCTGTATATATATAAAATAATGTTGTTAAATAATTAGCACCCTTTATCTTATCATTTTCAACAAAGAAAATTCAAACATGATGATATAAGTTATAAATTAGTAATTTTAAATGTTGGTTGAGGTTTTAGCATACTTAAAATGAGTTGGTCACATGTTTATGTATATGTATATGGGAATACCAGTTCAAACCCGGATGATGTAATAAATAATTCAAATTTAAGCATGCGAATATATAACAATTTAAAATAAAATGGAATATACATGTATACTTTTGTGTAGATTTGAAAAAAATAATGCTTAAGTAAATGCCAATTCATAAAAAAGTAGAATGCTTTACTAAATAAAATACGGAGTTTAAAGATGCAAATTGATCATTGAATATGTTGTAAGGAAAAACAACTAGAGCTTAAAGTTCACATGAAAGCGGTTTTTAACAAACAACTAGAGTCGTGTTTTAACAGCGAATGTTACATAATTCTTACTCCTAAATTATACCTAATCTACCCCATGCCAGAAACTGTAACCCGATTACTCCCCAAGAGACACAAAGCCTCTACCACCTTGCGAAAGCTAGAATAGCAACTAGAACTGATTCCCAGTTGGTCTGGTTCGACTTTGAAAATAGTGATGGTTTGGTATATAGAGGTTTTGACCCGTGAAAGACCTAAAACACTTTTTTTTTTAAATATTTGTAAATGAATTCATTTATAAAAAAAAAATAGCGTCATAAATATAATTATAAAAATTATATATTTTTTTCAAATAATAAATTTTGGGTTTACTTAATTGGGATTAAGGTACCTATTTTAATTTGTTTATTAATAATATACATACTCTAGAAAAATCCAAATGTTGTGAGGTTTTTCTTAATAATCATTTACATGTTATTATTATATACATGGACCAAATCACTCACGAGTGTTGGTTAACCATGAGTCTAGCTAAGTGACTAACCGCATAGAACACACTAAATAGCTCAGCACCCGAGTGAATAAACCATGCGTTAATATCTCTTTCCATAAACGCAGCCAACACTAGAAACTGTAGGACTCCAAAGAAGCATTGGTATGATGTGAAAGAAAGCCGAGCCGGGTACTTCTTTAGGACCGGGGCTTGTAGCACGAGCCACCCAGACCACGACAAGCAATGACCGATCAAAAATATGCACCCAAGGGTCCAGCTTTTTCCATTTGCGTCACCAAGTGATTGCAAAACCGGTGAAGCTTCCCTAATGCTGTGTAGAGATGGAGATGGGCTGTATATTGTTGGACCCTTGTATAGGGTGATCACAGATGCTCCACTTATACAGAATAATGTTCCAGCCACTTTCGATATCCCGTCTTTTCGGTCCAATCTAACCTTTTCTATCCTGCACACAACGTTGTTATTAGAGATATATTTGGATATGATTGTATTATTATGTTTTTATGTTTTGTACTTCTATAATTATGTGGTTGTAGATACTAGATAAGAGTTAATTAATTAATGCGTAAACAAATAATATTAATATTAATATTGTTAAAATTCTCTCTTGTTATTCTATCATATATTATATCAACAAAAGATGTATAGTTTCAAAAGGTGAGAGCTTGCCGGAGAATGACGGCCATAAGGAATGTGATGGCGGGAACGGAGTTTTGTATGGCGGAGGCGAACGTAGGAGAAGTGTTGTCTAAACCCAATAAGTAGAAAGCTTGATTCGCGGTGATCCTGATGCATTATGAAAAAGAAAGTAAGTTTATAGAACAACAAAACATCAAGAAATGTGTTTTTTTCTTTTACTCTACGTAGTTTAACAAAATGAAAGGTGTTTCCCGAAGGTTTTTTAACGTGTTGTGGTTTTTAGGGAGTTCGCTACCCAAGGCAGCGGACTCTAAAAACCTAGCACCTGATATTAAAGTGGCAGGCGGAATTTTAGAATATACTGAAATTGCAAAACTAAAAAAATAGTTTGCTTCTTTTACTAGCGGACAATTTTAAGACCAAAACATGTTTAAAAACCTTCTATAAACAACTATGATTTTTTTTCTGGACAACCCGTTAATAAAAAAAACTCCAAGAGTTAATGTACTTCAATTATCAGGTGTTAGATTCAATATTCATACCCAACGATGGCGAGGAGGAAGAACTGGACAAGAAAATTAAGGTTAATAGGAGGCCGCTCTTTTCTGTTAGAACAAAAATCATATTAGTATTCATCACATGGTTCAAATACTTGTTAAACTATTCGAACATAAATCGTACTTTTCGAGGAAATAAGCGAAAGGGAGGAGGAGAACGAAAGCGAGGATGTTTCGATACACAGGAAAGACAATCTTGGAGATGCCCATATTAAGGGCAGCTCTAGAAACGACATGAAAACCAGCATAACCAAATTGTAAAGCCAGCATGGCTATATGGAGTTGAACCCTTTCTGGGAACCATCCTTTTAGTTTTTCTGCCACCGTAATGCCACCACCGGTTTCCGCCATCGGGTGTAAGTAATTAAGTGCACGCAGGTGCTCTCTGGTGACCTTAGAAGAGTAGAAGAGAGGAGGTGGTGGTAATGGAAAGGTTTGGGGAGGTATAAATATAGCTCTAAAACCTCTCTTCTTATTCTCCAATTGGATGAAAGGTGGGTCCAAGTAGATAAGTTATGTCAACTGTTTAATAGCACTAATTTAAATAATAGTATTAGAATAATAATTAATAACATTTATGATAAACAAGGTTTATGTATAATTAGAGCTGTTTTTTTTTTTTAAATTATGGTTAACAATGTTTCTTGTTTCCGCTTGACTGCTTGAGTTTAAATGGATAAACTTCTTGTGACATTTTGGTCTCGGTATGGTTGTACCATGATATTATTTAATTTTGTACATATAAATAATATAAAACCTAATGCTATCTATAAATTTATCTATAACTTTATAACTATATATAAAAGAAAACACTATGCGTTTAATTGTAAGGTCAACGTCTTCTGATTCGTTGATTGTAGCGAACATAATCCATTTATTTGTTTGATTGTAGTGAGCTCCAACTTCTCTTTAATTAGAACGTCGGATCCACCATTAGGTTTTTCTTCCTTCTATTTCGTTAATTGTACATAAGTATTATGATGAAACAAACCTAATAAAAGTTGTTGAATATGTTATTAATTTTGATTAAATATGTGTTGTTGTTTTATATGATGATGTTTGATTGATTGTAGGATCTGTTTTACAGATGATTAACGAGGCTTTATCTTCTAAACAAGTTCATATCCTCTTTGTTTTTTGTTAATTTGGGGGTATGTTTAGGGTTAGGGTTAGCAGCTAGGTTTGAAGGATTGTGCATACGACTGGGTTGAGATACGATTAGACATTAACAAAATAATTTGTTGATGAACTAGCCAAATTACAGATATAACCCACTTATCTGCTTATAGTTTAGTGATCTCTATAACATGATGTGAGATTAAGTATGGATTCTAATATTTTTTGTTCATAATGATAAACATATGCTTTAAGACAGAGTACCAACCTTTTCACCAGAAAAAACAGAACGTTATAGCGAAAAGAATTGGTCATCTAAATTTATTTATCTAGGCCATATGTTTTTCCTCATTTGCTTTCATATGGTTACTTCTATGTCTTATGAACATATTCTAATTGATTTACTATGCTTTTTGAAATAAATGTTACAAATCCATATGTGGATTTAGATATTTGCTTCACTCACTCAGGTACGAACATGTTTCTATTTTTTTTTTATAATGGATTATAAACTAGAGGTTTTTTTTAGGTGTTTGTGTTTTGTATTCAATGGTTTGTTTTCTGATCAGAATCTTTTGGTTTGTGTGTTTATTGTAAACGACAGGCAGGCGCACTACTCTTAGACCTCAGTTCACAACACGATTAATGTAACGATATTTTCCGGCCCCTCTTTGTTGATAGTCTTAAATTGTCATAATCTGGTTATTTTTTACACTACGATTCCGTGTTTTATAAAAGACATCATTTTGAATCTAATTAACAGGTTATCATCAACCTAACATACCTCTATTCTTGGTATTTCTTCTTCTTAAACAATAAAGGTATTTCTTCTTCCTAATACACAACATCATTACGTTGGACTAGTGATTTAGTCCATGTTTAAATACATTCACCATGTAATATTCAAGATGTGATGGAGTAACCGCAATGCTGCTTTGAAATAGGTAAACATTAAGCTTCCTTTAGTCAAATATTTACAAAATTACTTATTGTTACACGATAGTTTAAGTATGGATTAGTGATTCGATGTAGTAAGGTACTAAATGAGTTGGTTTACGTTGCTTTTGGAATTAATGCAAATAAAGAACATGAAACAAATTCAGGAATCATTGTCAACACCTATTGGCATGGAAACTGATTTTGATAAGGTATGAGCTCTTTTTTTATTTAACAAGAAATTACTTGACTTTATTATCATATATAATACCATATTTGACTTTAAATATGATGAATTATTCAAATTTGATAAGAATAAATCTTACTTTACGAACATTTAATTTAAATTCCAATTGTTAATAGACTTTGATTTATGTACTTCTAATTTTATTATAACAAGCCGACTTATAATATAAAAAGTATCAAGACTATGTAAAGTGATACATAGATACCTTTTTATAGTATAGATACTTCTATTTTATTAACCTTACTTAGATTTGTCAACTCCAGGATGTTCCCGGGGTATAAACTAGGGTCTATATCTATATTATATATATATATATATATATATATATATATATATCTTCCAAAGCATCAAATCCTACATCTACATGGCACTCAAAGAGATCATCATCCCCCCTTGAATGTGACACATGACACTAGGTATTAAAAAAACCCTCATCATCCAATATAAAATTCTATTTTCATCCCAAACCCTAAAATTTCACTCTCCTCACCCCCCCCCCCCCCTCTCTTTCTCCACCAACGCTAGAACAACATCGCCGCCGCCAATCAATTAATTGAATTGTTCCGGCCATGACTTTGCCTCTTCACCCGACGACTCAACCGTACCCCGTCGACCCACAAGCTTCAACTCCAGCAACATGCCTCCTCCTACGGACGAGATCCAGCTAGGTAAACAGAATGCTCAAAAAATCGTTGCTTATTATTTAATAACGCTGAATCTAAGTTTTAACACCGGGACGCTGCCAGAATATAATATACGGTGTGATCGATTATTTAAAAGTGTTTATTACTTGAATAGTTGATACTTATGCGGTACGTACGTTAACAAATATCGTTTACAGTATATCACAATCACATAATTTTTTTTTTAATATTATAGGATTAAATCTATTTATTTATTTAATTATTGGTTGATTTAAAGATTTGTTTTTACTAAAATACAAAAAGATCTTATTGAGTAGTTTGATACCTTGGAGAACAAACCCATTGTTAGGATGTGATGACTCATATAATTGTTTTAAGATTAGTTAATCGTTACTTAGGTACTTGGCGTCTAGGTCTCTCATTGAAGTCTTATATGGCTTATCATTGAAAGCACGTTAATCCATCATAAGTTGCCGTATGTTTTCTTTATGTATAATCCATAGTCACAACTAGCTAGAATTTTGTCAAATTTTAATTAACGCACAAACGCATATAGTAACCACTCTCGGGTTTATTAGGTGTTAACGAGCTAGAGGCTTGTAGGCTCGTCAATTTTTTTATTTGTAATGAGCTAAAGTGAAGTGAATCAAAGCTACCATTGGGGTTGGTGGTCCAATAGCAAGGCAAAACCTTTTAATACACCTAAAGTGTGAGATCTTGAGTTCAAGTCTCATAAGGATAAGGAACAAGAAATTCGCATTTCAAAAAAAAAAAAAAGTGAATCAAAGCTCCTGAACCTAAATTAAGCCACATTTAATAAGACTATTTATACATACATACACTATGAGGTTTAATGGAAAATCTAAAAAACACGCATTTACATTTTAAATATACTATAAAAAATCAATTCAACATGTAAAAAAATGTTTTTTTTTTTTTTTAATAGAGTTTGCATATAAATATATGTAGAATTCATCCCAACAAATAAAAAATGTGTTTTTTGAAATACCTTTTTAAACTCGTTTTAAGCATTCATTTTAATTCTTTTATGTTTTGAATTTTTTTTTATTAAAAATACTTCTACATGCATATAAAGAGTTAATGGCTAAAATCGCTCCTGAGGTTTGGATAGTTTTGCTATATCAGTCTAACATTGATTCTTTTTACATCTGGGTCCTTCAGTTTTACATTTTGTTGCCGAATTCGTCCCTGAAACTGACCCAGTTAAATAATGACGTTAAGTTGGGGGGTATTTCTGACTTTTTACCCCTGAAACTAACCTAGTTAAACTAACCCAGGAAATCGAGGGCATTTTGGACATTTTGCATGCTTTATTTAT
Organism: Ambrosia trifida; assembly: GCA_028751855.1. Lineage (NCBI taxonomy): Eukaryota > Viridiplantae > Streptophyta > Magnoliopsida > Asterales > Asteraceae > Ambrosia > Ambrosia trifida. The sequence continues at coordinate 162,642,722 of CM054122.1, forward strand.
TTTAAGTTTTTTTATTTCTTTTTTTAGCCTTAAAAAAATAAACCTCTTTAACTCTCATCCCTGCATCTCTCTTCAACACAACAATCACACTCAATCGAATTAGGTTTACCTTCACAAACTCAATCGAATTGGTATAGAGCTTCAACCAACGATAATAGTGCGTAGCCCTTATAAATCGAGTGGTAATGGTTCTTCAATGTACATATCGATTTATAGAGCTTCGCTATGCAGATCCCTGAAAGGTGAGGTTCGAATGGCTCTGGTTTAAGTTCGATTTACGGGTGGTTCTGGTTTGCATTCAATGTATAATTCCTTAAATGCTCGAATCCCGCTCCATCACCTCCGTCGTTGGTGATCAGATCAAATACATAGTGATGGTGCTTTACTACAACTTTATTTTGTATATAATTCTAGAGCTTCAACAAATTAATGGGGTAAAGGATAATATTAATTGATGGTGAGGTTTGAATGGTGATGTGGTGCTTCTGTGAAAGGTGGGGTGTGTGTAGGGTTGGGGTAAGAAGGTGGGGGTGGTTTAGAGGTAGAAGAAGGTGGGGAGGTGGGTCCCACTTATTAAAAAATATTAAAAAATAAATTGGTAGGCAAAAAGAAATAAATACCCCTCAACTTAACGAGATAATTTAACTGGGTTAGTTTCAGAAACGAATTTGACAACAAAATGTAAAACTGAAGGACCCAAATATAAAAGGAATCGATTTTTGATTTTTTTTTTTTTTTTTTTGATAATGTACATATTTTTTATTGATGTAGCAAAACTGGCCAAACCATATGGATGATTTTAGCCATTAACTATGCATATAAATGCAAAAGATACAAAAAAATGAAAACAAATATGTTTTTACATTTTAAATACATTGTTCATCAGTTCCTCACTTTTTTAAGGTTGCCAATTGAACATACCCCTATATATAGTGTGAGGTTTAACATGAAACCTATATATATATACATACATATATATATATATATATATATATATATATATATATATATATAGTGGAAGTATAGACATGAAACCCTCTCAAAAGGAAAAACCCTAAGAAACCCATCTCTTGGTCCACATTGTGCCACCTCATCCAAACCAATTATTTACCATATTATATTATGAGGGGTAATTTAGACATTTACACTCCCCCTTCTCTCTCTCCCTATATATATTATTTCCCCTCTCTCTCTCTCTCTCTTCATTTCTTTTTCTTTTCAAATTCAAATTTCAGATCTATGCTCTCTACCCTCTCTCTAAGTCTCTCTCTATAACCACAACCACCACAACCACCACCACAACCACCATCACCGCCACCACACATGTCACATACATATACATATGTATATATTGATGGTTTGGACTTTCTCGAGGACAGAAAAACTAGAAATCTTTTAGTTTATTATCATGTCTTCATTCATGTGAAGAGTGAGTGAGATTCTCTTCTGATTTTTATCCTTTAATATTTCCTTTTTAAGTGCTTCTTCTCTTTTCATCTCTTCTCTTCTCTCTTTGACCACATACCCATTGACTCTTTCAAAATGTATCGACTCTTTTTTGTTTTGTAATAATATTTGGGTAAAAAGAAAACAAATTTTTTGATTGGGTAATGAGTGTTTCTTGTAATCTTTATTAATTTATTATTATTTTTTATTATCATATCAAGTCATGAAAATTAATTAATAGCGGTAATATAGAAAATAAATTAATAAGCATAAGAATGGAATAGAATAGAATATGGGACGTCACACTTTGATATATGGTTAATGACGTATTTTAATTTAGATTTGGAATTTCATTCCATTTATTTCTATATTTTTATTTAATTATATTATTTTATAATTATTGAATTAAAATACAGTTTTTTGTCTATTCTTCTTTTCATTTCACTCGAAGGCTGTTATTTAATTTTATTATTTTATTATTTTATAATTATTGAATTAGACTAGTTTGGTTTGTGCGGTTGTTCGTGAATGTTGTTATTATTGTTACGTTTTGATTTTGTTAGGTTTTGGGTTTTGTTAGAATAATAATAATAACAGTTTTGGGATAGTTTTTGATCGCATACCAAGTGTTCGATCAAATGCTTGAATGGAAAAAAAAACTTATGTTAACCTTTTTTATTTTTTATTATTATTATTATTTTGTTTTTGTTAGATTTTTATTAGATTGGGGACATAAGGTTGATGGATCACATGTGATTGATTAATAAATTTGTAGTCTTTTTATGTTAGTATATGCTAACACATGTTAGTGATGCCCCATTATGTGTTTGAGGATCCCAAACTAACATGTGTATCTGTTTCAGTGATGGGTTACACGAGTAGGCTATTGGAAGAAGGCGGCATTGGTGATGTGGCTGTGGTAAGTGATGTTTTTTTTTTATAAAGATTATGGATTTTTAATCTTTTGGTGAATAGAGTGTTTAAATAATTTTTGTATTCTATTTAATAAATTTTTGGCAAGTGAAATTGTTATGAACTCGTATAGGGTATATGTCTATTTTTTTGTGGTCCGAGTCTTGTATGCTCACACACGTTAGTGATGCTAACACATGTTAGTATATACCTAAATAACAGGTGTTAGGGTTCAGATGACATACGTTAGTAGTGCCCAACTAACATGTGTTAGCGTTCACATGACATACGTTAGTATGTGCCCAACTAACTGCAGATTTTTGGTGTTGTTTATACACATGTTAGTGATGCTAACACATGCTAGTATATGCCTAACTAACAGGTGTTAGGGTTCATATGACATACGTTAGTATGTGCCCAACTAACATGTGTTAGCGTTCACATGACATACGTTATTTCAGGTAAAACATATGTTTTTAGAATACACTACACGTGTCAGTGATGTCTCATTATGTGTTTTGGAGATGCCAACTAACATGTGTTATCTTTTTTGTAGGTGAAGAGATGTTTTTTGTGTTAAAGATGAAGATGGGTATCAAGAACGAAGCATAGCTAGATCTTTTTTATGTTGTTATGATAGTTTTTTTGAAAATTCACAAATAATTATGTTTGTATGAACCTTTTTTTGGTATGTTTTAGTGTTGGTTGTAATGATTATTTTTATCAATTCTTAAATAAATACACATTTTATGTGTTCTTTTATTTTGTTCTTTTAGTATATGCCTGTTAACACATGTTAGCGATGTCTCATACGAGGTCAGAATTTTGTATCACAACACTAACGTACGTTAATATTCGTGCTGGAAAAAGTGCCATAAAGTAGGAGAGAGGTGGCTTGACAAGTGTCAAATCAACCTTTTTAAACCTAGGATTCAGAAAACACAAGATTACCTTAATGCCCTTAATCCAATATTTTATTAAAGTGGCCCACTTGCTTTTGATTATTAAATACAAATTAATTAAGGACCATTGATCAAACTTGATCAATGGTCACCATAGGGTTTGCAAGGTTTTTCCAATAGATAGAGTTTCCATATTATCCACACCCTATATATATATATATATATATATATATATATATAAAAGATTAGGATCATGTAAGAACCATTAGACTAATTTTGAACCATTCTAAATTACTCATTTTCACAGCACTCACACATTTAAAAGTTGTTTTTTTTTTCATTTACACACATATGCATATACGTGTCTAAAATTAAAAAAAATAAGCATTGTTCATAGATATTTTGATAATGTACGTATCAAATAGGTAGAAACAATTGCACATATATGTATATAAAATAAATTTATGATCCTGAACATGTTATTCTATTATACACATGTGTGCATATGTGTTTAATTTTAAAAAAAATATATATGTATCATACATATATATTTGATAGTATACTCATATGTATAATAAAAAACATATAATATATAGATGTGTATAAATGCAAATAAAAAAGAACCCTTATAAATAGGCAATTAAGCAAAAAAAAAAAAAAATTGGCATAGAAAAATAAATAGTACAAAATAAGAACCAATAAAAAATACCAATCAAATCAAAAATTTTATATACATCCATCATGATTGTTAAAAAAATAAACACCGTAAAAGAGAAATTACTCTTTAAATAATTTATCTATCATCCTTTAATTAGTCTTAATAATTTTCTACATAAAAACTCCGTTAACGTCGGTCCCACCGTCAATCCATAAATGAGCAGTCATTTATCTCCTTGTTCGAATTATTGATCTCGTTGTCCCTACGGTTAGTGGATACCATGGATCAGAGAGATTTAAGCTAATCAAACTCATATCTCAAGCCAGTGCAAGTTACGTTGGAGCAATTCGAAGACCCTTGGTGGACCTCAACCACAAGTTTAATGTCGAAGAAAGAATGTTTTACTTAATGAAATTTAACGTGCATACCGCATTCGATGATCCTTGTATTGGACACAAACCCATGGAATGTACAAATATCACCATGTGGATGTGGCGGTGGTCATACCACATCCTGCATCAAGTGACAATTACGACAAACGAACTCCGTTAGCGCTGGTCTGGCTGTCGATCCATAACTGAGCAGCCTTTGACGGTGTATTTTAATTTTGTTCTTGGTATAAGATTTTTGTTTACACTTTGTCAATTTTGAATAAACAGTTGGATTTGTTGTTTAAATAAGTTTTTAAATAGTTTTGATTTTTAACAATCGTACATATCGTGAAATAGTTATGAATCTCTTTAATTTTCAGCCTTTGACGGTGTATTTTAATTTTTTTTTTTTTTTTTTTTTTTTGAGAATTAAGTCTAGAAGAAATTTGTTCTTGGTTTAAGCTTCTTGTCTATACTTTGTCAATTTTGAATAAATAGTTGGATTTGTTGTTTAAATATTTTTTAAATAGTTTTGACTTTTAACAATTGTACACATCGTGAAACAGTTATGAATCTTTTTAATTTTCAGCCTTTGACGGTGTATTTTAAATTTCTTTGAGAATTAAGTCTAGAAGAAATTTGCTATTGGTTTAAGCTTCTTGTTTACACTTTATCAATTTTGAATAAACAGTTGAATTTGTTTTTTAAATATTTTTTAAATAGTTTTGATTTTTAATAATTATACATATCTTGAAACCGTTATGAATCTATTTTAATTTTCAGCCTTTGAAAGTGTATTTTAATTTTTTTTTGAGAATTAAGTCTAAAAGAAATGTGTTCTTGGTTTAAGCTTCTTGTTTACATTTTGTCAATTCTGAATAAACAGTTGGATTTGTTTTTTAAATATATTTTTTTTAAAATAGTTTTGGTGACATTGAAACCGGTAATTGTATATACAACACAAACAAAAAATAAACATCACAAACATAAATAACTGAAGTTGATTGTAACTGAATAACTGATCAAGAACTATTAACAACAGTAAATAAACATCATAAACATAAATCACTGAAACTGAATATATACATATCTAACTACCAGTTCATACAAAAGAAGTCATAATACTACTGAATACATACAAAATAACTGAAGCATAGAAAATAAAAAGCTACTAGTGATCTGCATCATTTGCCCCATGTGGCGCTGGTGGTGGTCGTGGCGCTAGTGGTGGTCTGGCCGGTAAACCTGTTGTGTCTCTCCTCTCTGCCTCCGACTCAACCAACCACCTCATCCAGTCAAGAATAGCGTCCTGACCACGACGCAACTCGTCCTGAACGCGATGCAGATCCCGGATACCGCACTCCATACGACGCATCATCTCTACAACCTCACGAGTCCCCTGGTAAACGTGAGCTGGATACTGAGGCAAATCTGGAGGCCCCGAGTCATCCTCTACCTCTGGCTCCAGATCAGCCTCAAACGGACCGTCCACCTCCTTCACCATATCCACATCAACATCCCAAGGTTAAGGTGGGATGACCTCCGTCACACAAGGCTGTCCCTAGGCATCCTTAAATTGCCGACCCATCCCAAGGAACTTGCGCGCAACGCACATGCCGTTGAGCGTCCTACGATCCAAACAAGATGGCTGGATCGCAGGTCGCAAGTGGTGGTCACCATCGGGGAGAAGCCCCAAGTGACGGGCGAGGACGGTAACATACGCACCGTCGTATAAGTCTCCCGGCTGCTGACGGTAGAATGCGGAGGCAAACAAATCCGCCATACAAGGTGCGAGCACGCACGGCCTCCGATATAATAGACAATAAAGATAAAAGAGGTCCATCCTCGTGCACCACTTGCGGGAGGCCAGACGTGGTTAGATCGACGTAGCAATCATCCAGTGCATATATCGGTAGAGGGGGTCACGAATGGCGGTCACCCTACCCTTATCCTTCCGAAACTGGTAACCATGAGCTATAACCGCCCAAAACCCAAGCAGCGTAGCCTTAGACGCCGCGCGTATACCATCTCGGGGGTCAACAGGTCAGGTTTTACTACAATTACTTGAAATGCGCCTGGATAACATCCTTTTTCGGTTGGGTATGGCTCCGACTATTCTGGGAGCTCGCCAATTAGTTAACCATAGACATATTTTAGTAAATGGTCGTATAGTAGATATACCAAGTTATCGCTGCAAACCCCGAGATACTATTGCGGCTAGGGATGAACAAAAATCTAGAGCTCTAATTCAAAATTCTCTCGATTCAGCCCCTCCTGAGGAATTGCCAAACCATTTGACTCTTCAACCATTCCAATATAAAGGATTAGTCAATCAAATAATAGATAGTAAATGGATTGTGGTTGGGAAGGTTATAGTAGCCAAAGCCATTGGAATTATTAGTTTATACATTGGAAAAATCTTCCGATCACCTGATAAAAGAAAGATCTTGTTTCTTCAACAATTTCTGATCTCTAGTGGACCTCTGAGTAGGATTCGAACCCAGATGAAGTTCTGACCATCTGTCAGAGAAAAAAGAACGAACGGATCTTGTAGGATTCCCAAGAAATTCTTCGATTTCTTCCGGAAGCATATGAGTAATCATCTGCTTCTCACGTTCCATGAATAGCCGGGACATTGAGGACTATCCAGAAAGTCATTTCGGGAATCGGTTGGGTTCTATCTCTGTTCCTTCCGTTTGACGAAAGGAAGGATCCCAAAGAACGATCTTTCTTTTAGTTGTTGAATCTCTCTTTGATTGAGCAATGTGTGATATTCCGAATCCTCATTACTAATGGAATCAAAATGATCTCTGAATTGATCAGAATATCCTTTCAATTGTCTAGAATCCCTTACTTGAACGAAACTAGATCTTGTGGAATCATATTGAATATTTGACGAGAAATTCCGTACCTTGCGAAAAAACCGATCCTTGTTTACCAACCACACATTTTCTAACCAAATCAAATTCTCTCTCGATACGTTCCTCAAAAAATCCGATTCGGGGGGATTCTTCCCCCAACTAACGAAGAGATCTTGGCGGAATTGCCACATATGAAATTGAGCACAATTTTTCAAAGAAATAGCCCACTTGTTTCTCGAGAAGAGACGGGAAACATGCTCAATATCATTTGATTGAATAGTTGACTCAGCCCCTTGTTGTTTGAAAAAACCCTCCACTTCAATTGGTATTTTTTCACGAAAAGCGGACATGAGATAACAAATCCAGTGTTTCACTAAGATTTCGAATAGTGGTTCCGAATTCAAGTTGATTCTATTTTGCCTCTTCCTCAGAGAAAGACGATCAAAAAATTCCCAACCATGGTCCTTGTGGATCGGATCATCCCTATAATATACAAAGACAAACTCCATGTAACATTTCGTATTATTCTATGTACGTTTGTGACTTCAATTAATAAAAAACGTTGCACTTTATCATTCTTGTACATTCTAAAAATATTATGTGACATTCTTGGGCTTATATAACCATTTTATAAACATAGGATAGTTATATGTTAATGAATAATTGCCAAAAAATAAAACGCATGGACCGGGACTCGAACCCACGTCCATGGCCGGCCGAAACACAACAACACATTCCTTAACCAACTAGGCTAAAACCCTATTTGTGATAAATATCAATCCCTAACAAAAATAACCCATCCATAGTACATGTTCACGCCAGTTGACTATGGAAAAGTCAACTGCGAGTTCAATCCTTCCAATTACTACATCAATCCGTGTTTTTGAATTTCAAATCTTTTTTGGAATGGACTAACCGACCTATCAGCTTGATTAGCACGCCAATCACCATAAAAACATTCCTAATTTAGTCTAATTTACGCGTATGCTAATCAATATGGGTCAAACATACGAAAATTACTATTTCGTGTGTTACACTATTAATTGAACCCACCTTTACTAGCTCTACACGCCGATAATCAAATCCCCACAACTAATTATCCTCTAACCCCTCCAAATCGGCGTTTCTGTGCTCGATTTGACTTTTTTGTTGACCACTCATTCATAACCATTAACGCGATATAGGTAACGATTCATACTTTGGTTTTGTTTATCGGCTATAGACAGACAATAGCCCCAACAAATCAGAGGCTATTGTCTGTTATTAGCGATTATTAGATAATTAGGGTTCTTATTGTCACGATTTGGGGATAATATCACAGACAGTGAATGTTTTAATAATTTTCTGTTTTAAATAAGACACCAACTCACCCGCAGGTCAGTTGGTATTACACTGTTAGTTAAGGCTTGGGAACCGGCCACGAACAAGAGTTCGATCCCCGTTTCCCTTTTTTATTTTTCTAAAACAAATCATGAACCTAACAAAGTAATCTATATAATTAACTGAGACTGAACTTCATCGTTCTCACGGTCCAGACCAACTGGTCTGGACTTGTGATTTAAAACCACGAACCGGCCAAGGGCCCGGGTTCGATTCCCATAAGCAGCAATCTTTTTTTTTTTACCCTTCTATTTATATATACTTTAATTATTAATCTTTTAAAATAGTTTTTAAATACTAAAAATCGTTTATATATATTCTACAAAAATTATATAATGATATTCTAATAGAAAAGTTTATCATACAATTTTTAGATTTTCAAAAATCATTTATTTAATATGTATTATAAATATTACAAGTTTATTCATTTATAACTTTAAAATTCCATAAAAATATCTAAACGACTTTGTAAAATCCCACAAAAATTATTTTAAACTTTTAGATCAATAAGTATTTCAGAAATAAATTTTATTTCTGAAAAACCATTTATTTAATATTTTTAATTAATTCTTGTTATTTTAAATCATAAATAAATCATAACAAATTCATTTTTTAATATTTTTATACCAAAATTTTATATAAATTATTTCTATCCATTTAGAACAGAAATAAAAATTTTAATTTGAAAATTCTTTAATTTAAATATTTAGATATTAAAGCTATGTTTTGACAAATAGAAATATATATACTAAATATTCGATTTTTTAAGAAAATAATTTTATAAAAGTTATTTTCATACTTAAAACCTTATAATATGACCATCCTTAATCAAAAGCCTACAATGAGACTTTTATTTATTTATTTTCCGAATTTCTTTTATTTATTAAACAACTTACTTAATTAATAATTAAACAAATACTTATCCCCAAATTAAGAACCCTAGAAATACTAGTATAATAGAAAACTTAGACTTATTTATTACCTTAAACATAGGGTAATACTTGACAACATTGAGCTACACATATTTTATTTCGCGAGACACTTTGCTAAGGTGAGTTTACATAACCTTGTTTATGCAATTCTTTATACTTGAAACTTTATACTTAAGCAATTCTACATACATGTCTAGTTGTAAACTTTAATGCCTCATGACTTAGACAAATACTATTAGACTTAAACTTCAACTTACATAATCATTAGCTGTGGCCAAGCCGACGATATTCAATGATTGATCTATTGGATTGACAATCCCACCTAGATTCGTTGACCATCTTTTATGGGGAGCGCGGGTGATTGTTATCGTTCCAACGTTATATTAAGGTGAACCGTGGATGCGGGATGGACCTAAACTTTGTCGGAGGTTTGATTATGTGCATACTATACTTCATGTTTATTCATGTAGACTTAAACTTAAATTAGACATATGAATTGCTAAACTTTTATTCTTTTAAAACTCAATTGCTTGACATGGCTTATGTATTCTCACCAACTTCTAGTTGACCCCCCCCCCCATTTTTTCCAAACTCAACAGGAAATACTGATGCTTGAAGTCTAGAGCTAGCATGGGGAGATAACTGAAGTTTATGCTTTGATTGCTTATTTGATGTTCTAGATTTTCATTCAAGACTTTGATATGTATTTCAAATTTTGGATATTTTACTTTAATTACATTTTAAGTAAAACTTGAATACCATGTGCTACTGAACAATCATTCTTACGTGACACCTCGATGTTTCCGCCATCGGTTGGGGTGTTACAGATTGGTATCAGAGCCTTGGTTATATGGAATTAGGTTATTAGAAAAATAATCTAGACTATAACCCTAGGGATTTAAAACAGTACTTGCCTCTCTTACTTGTAACCCTAATTGCTTCCTTATTCTTACCCCTATCCTACACCCTATACAACCCTAAGCCTTTACAAGTTGACTACTCTTATTCGTCTGCTGCAATCCTGATCCACCTTTAGATTAATAGGACAAAATCCTCAGGTTTAGCCTGAACCACCTTGAGATCTCTTCGAAGTTCTAGATTTTAATAACGAACACGTGCAATCTGGAAGGGTGAACGCCTGTATTCTGAGTTTTCTGTCTAGGACTGGTATTGCGCATATATCCCAATCAGACGAGGGACCCAGATGCCTACCTGGGAATTCTCGGGATGAGTGTTCACTTATAGGCTAAAGCATGTCTTCACTATGTTATTAGAATCTAGAATCTTTGATAAGTCAACGTTTTCGTTTATTCGTTTTAATTAATGGATAAATGATTACATTCCTTATATTACCTCATTATCCTTCATTCATTCCATGTCTCATTGAACCTTCATTGTGTCGCTTACAGATCATGCCTCCTCGTCGCAGCACTCGTCTTAACAGTGACAACGGACATGAGGAAGGGAGCAGCAACAACAACAACCACAACCACAACAACAACAATAACAACAACAACAATGGTAGTGATGTCCAACTGGCTGCGATCATTTCCCAACAAATGGCGCAACAAATAGCAACTCTGGTTCCTAACTTGGTGGCTCAAGTCATCCAAATGAATGGAAACGGCAATGGTAATGGCAATGGGAATGGGAATCATAATGGGAATGGAAATGGAAACGGGAACGCTCACCCAGTCTGCACCCTCAAACACTTCAAAACTTGCAACCCTCCTAAGTTTAGCGGGGACGAATGAGCTACTGATCTCCTTCAGTGGTTCGAGGGTATCGAGAATACCTTCATTAATAATGAGTGTCCCAATAACCTCAAGGTTCGCTATGCTATGAGTGTCCTCCACAAGCGGGCACTCACATGGTGGAATGAGGAGAAAAGGACCCGCGGAGCTGAAGTCGCGCTTGCTATGACTTAGGAACAAGTTAAGGAAGTTATGATGGCAGAGTTTTGCCCTCGTAACGAAATTAAGAAATTAGAGGATGTGTTCCATGTTCTGGCCCAAGACAGCGGGGAAAACTTGGCCTACAACACTCGTTTTCATGAGCTAAGCCTACTGTTACCTCACAAGGTCACACCTCTCCCCATTGCTATTGAGAAGTACATTGGAGGCCTACCCATGCAGATTCAGGATACTGTGTGGGGAAGAAATCCTACCACTCTTAAGGAAGCTAAACGCCTTGCGGCTACTCTGACCGATAATCATGTGAAAAATGGTACCCTTTTTCGCAAGAACACCAAGAAGGCTGCTGCAAAGGACACTCCTCAGCCTGCTATCGAGGTTAAGTCTGAGCCCTCAACCAATAGGAAGCGCAGGGCTAAGAACTACATGGTTGCTACCAGCCCACCCGCAGTGCAAACCCCAGCCAAGAAACCGTATGTTGGGAACCACCCTTTTTGTAACACTTGCCAGTATCACCATGCTGCTAACAGACCGTGTCGCCAATGTAATAACTGCAAGCGATATGGACACTATGCTAATACTTGCCAAGCCCCTGTTACTCAAAACAACCCTGCCAGGAATAATCCAGCTCCCAATGCTCAAAATGGTAGGCCAGCCCGTGGTCAGTGCTATGAGTGTGGTAGTACGGAACATTATAGGGATGCTTGTCCTAAGCTTGGAAACCAGAACCAGAACCAAAACCGTAACCAGAATCAAAACCAAGGTGCGTGTGGACGCGCGTACAACATCAATGCTAATCAGGCCCGAAACAACAACGAAGTGGTTAATGGTACGTTTCTTGTTAATAACCACTATGCTTCTATACTATTTGATTCGGGTGCTGATAAGTCGTTTGTATCACATAAATTTGAACCCCTACTTAGCATGCCCCAAACTGATCTAGAGGAACCCCTAGTAGTAGAAGTAGCTAATGGGAAGTCTATCTCAATCGATTCTGTTATACGTAACTACGTGTTAAATCTTGATGACTATACTTTCCCTATCGACCTCATTCCTATGCATCTTGGAAGCTTCGATGTCATAGTAGGCATGGATTGGTTGTCAACCCATCGTGCTGAAATCTTATGCTTTGAGAAAGTTATTCGCATTCCTCTTGATTCTGGTGACATTTTGAAGATCTATGGTGAGAAACCTTGTGGTGAACTTAAACTCATGTCTTGCACGACTGCTCAAAAATTCTTACGAAAGGGGTATACGGCTTTCTTGGCTAACGTGATAGAAAAGAAAGATAAGGGCAAGAGTATCCAGGATATTCCAATCATTCGGGATTATCCCGAAGTCTTTCCAGAGGATTTACCTGGTTTACCTCCTACTCGTCAAGTTGAATTTAGAATCGATCTTGTTCCTGGTGCAAATCCAGTTGCCAAAGCTCCTTATCGTCTTGCACCCTCTGAGATGCAAGAACTTGCCAGTCAACTGCAGGAACTCTCTTATAAGGGTTTCATTCGCCCCAGTTCTTCACCATGGGGAGCCCCTGTGTTATTCGTCAAGAAGAAAGATGGATCCCTCAGGATGTGTATCGATTATCGTGAGCTCAATAAACTCACCATCAAGAATCGTTATCCCCTACCTAGGATTGACGATCTTTTCGATCAACTTCAAGAAGCAACCCACTTCTCGAAGATTGATCTTTGTTCTGGTTATCATCAACTTAGAGTTCACGAAGAAGACATTCCCAAGACAGCCTTTCGTACACGTTATGGTCATTACAAATTCATGGTCATGCCATTTGGATTGACCAACGCTCCCGCAGTGTTTATGGATCTAATGAATCGGGTTTGTAAACCCTATCTCGACAAATTCGTGATCGTCTTCATTGACAACATTTTGATTTACTCCAAATCAAAATCTGATCACGAACAACATCTTCACTTAATCTTGGACCTCCTAAAGAAAGAACAAGTGTATGCCAAGTTCTCAAAATGTGAATTTTTGATTAAGGAAGTTCAATTTTTGGGACAGGTCATCAATGAGAACGGAATTCATGTTGATCCTGCAAAGATCGAAGCTGTCAAAAATTGGAGTGTTCCTAAAACTCCAACAGAAGTCCGTTCTTTCCTTGGTTTGGCTGGTTATTATCGTTGATTCATTGCTAACTTCTCCATGATCGTTGTTCTTCTCACTGCCTTAACTCACAAGGGTAAACCTTATGAGTGGGGACCAAAACAAGAGGAAGCATTCGGGACTCTTAAACAGAAACTTTGTGAAGCACCTATTCTGTCTCTACCTGATGGTAATGATGATTTCGTGGTCTACTGCGATGCATCGAACCAAGGTCTTGGTTGTGTTCTCATGCAATGAGGCAAGGTTATTGCTTATGCATCCAGACAGCTCAAGATCCACGAAAAGAATTATACCACCCACGATCTTGAATTAGGTTCAGTCGTCTTTGCTCTTAAGATTTGGAGACACTATCTTTATGGAACCAAATGTGTGGTTTTCACAGACCACAAAAGTCTCCAACATGTCTTCGACCAGAAAAATCTTAACATGAGACAACGACGTTGGGTTGAGTTACTTAACGACTATGATTGCGAGATTCGCTACCATCCTGGTAAAGTGAATCAGTCGCAAAGAGCGGATCAAACTTCATTGTGCAAGGGTTCGTACTGATCTTCAGGATCGTATCCTTCAGGCTCAACATACCTCAGTCACCGAAGGTAACATGTACGATGAAATGTCTTGTGGTGCTGAGACCCAACTTGAAAGCAAACCTGATGGTCTACTCTATTTTCTTAATCGACTTTGGATTCCTGACCGTGATGATCTTCGTACCTTCCTTATGAACGAGGCTCATAAGACTCGTTATTCTATCCATCCTGGTGCTGACAAAATGTACCAAGATCTTCGTTATTCGTATTGGTGGCCTGGTATGAAGAAAGATATCGCTCTTTTCGTTGCAAAATGTCTTACTTGTTCAAAGGTCAAGGCTGAACATCAACGATCTTCTGGTATGCTTGAACAACCAGAAATTCCTGTATGGAAATGGGAGAGTATAGCAATGGACTTCATCACTAAACTCCCTTGTACACCCAAAGGTTATGACAGCATTTGGGTAATCGTTGACCGTTTAACCAAGTTAGCCCATTTCTTACCAATTCGTGAGAAATATTCTGTGGAAAGGTTGGCAAGGATGTACGTGAGTGAAATCGTATGTCGACATGGAATACCTTTGGACATCATCTCTGATCGTGATGGTCGTTTCACCTCTCACTTTTGGGATTCTTTACAAGACGCTTTGGGTACCAAGCTAAACCTGAGTACTGCTTATCACCCTCAAACAGATGGTCAGACTGAACGGACCATCCAGACACTTGAGGATATGCTCAGGGCATGTGTCATTGATTTCGGTGGCGCATGGGATTCTCATCTTCCTTTGGTTAAGTTTTCATACAACAACAGTTATCATGCCAACATTAACATGTCTCCTTTCGAGGCACTCTATGGTCGTAAGTGTCGTTCACCTGTTTGTTGGACTGAGGTTGGTGAAGCCCAAATCACTGGACCTGAACTAATCCAGGAAACCACATATAAAATTCAACTGATCCAGGATAATCTTCTCAAGGCTAGAAGTCGACAGAAGAGTTATGCTAATAAACGTCAAAAGCCCTTGGAATTTCAAGTTGGGGACTTTGTACTTCTTAAGGTATCTCCTTGGAAGGGAGTGATTCGTTTCGGGAGAAAGGGAAAACTAGCTCCTCGTTACATGGGCCCATTCAAAGTGCTTGACAGGATTGGAAAAGTGGCTTACAAACTTGATCTTCCACCTGAGCTAAGAAATGTTCACCCAACTTTTCACGTTCCAAATCTCAAGAAATGCTTAGCAGATGAGAACCTCCATGTCCCTCTTGAAGATGTGCAAATCGATGAAACTATGCACATTATCGAGAAACCAGTTGAGATCGTGGACACTGGAGTCAAGAAACTCAAGCGCAGTCGCATCCCGATCGTTAAGGTTCGTTGGGAATCTAAACGAGGTCCAAAATTCACTTGGGAGCGCAGAGACCAGATGAAGTCTAAATACCCACACCTTTTTCCAACAGACTCTCCAACTCCAACTTCGGGACGAAGTTCCTAAAAGTAGGGGAGATTGTATAACCATTTTATAAACAAAGGATAGTTATATGTTAATGTATAATTGCCAAAAAAATAAAACGCATGGACCGGGACTCGAACCCGCGTCCATGGCCGGCCGAAACACAACAACACATTCCTTAACCAACTGGGCTACAACCCTATTTGTGATAAATATCAATCCCTAACAAAAATAACCCATCCTTAGTACAAGTTCACGCCAGTTGACTATGGAAAAGTCAACTGCGAGTTCAATCCTTCCAATTACTACATCAATCCGTGTTTTTGAATTTCAAATCTGTTTTGGAATGGACTAACCGACCTATAAAGCTTGATTAGCACGCCAATCACCATAAAAACATTCCTAATTTAGTCTAATTTACGCGTATGTTAATCAATATGGGTCAAACATAATAAAATAATATTTTGTGTGTTACACTATAAATTGAACCCACCTTTACTAGCTCTACACGTCGATAATCAAATCCCCACAACCAAATTATCCTCTAACCCCTCCAAATCAGCGTTTCTATGCTCGGTTTGACTTTTTTGTTGACCACTCATTCATAACCATTAACGCGATATAGGTAGTGATTCATACTTTGGTTTTGTTTATCGGCTATAGACAGACAATAGCCCCAACAAATCAGAGGGTATTGTCTGTTATTAGCGATTATTAGATAATTAGGGTTCTTATTGTCACGATTTGGGGATAATATCACAGACAGTGAATGTTTTAATGATTTTCTGTTTTAAATAAGACACCAACTAACCCGCAGGTCAGTTGGTATTACACTGTTAGTTAAGGCTTGGGAACCGGCCATGAATGAGAGTTCGATCCCCGTTTCCCCTTTTTATTTTTCTAAAACAAATCATGAACCTAACAAAGTAATCTATATAATTAACTGAGACTGAACTTCATCGTTCTCAGGGTCCAGACCAACTGGTCTGGACTTGTGATTTAAAACCACGAACCGGCCAAGGCCCGGGTTCGATTCCCATAAGCAGCAATCTTTTTTTTTACCCTTCTATTTATATATACTTTAATTATTAATCTTTTAAAATAGTTTTTAAATACGAAAAATGGTTTATAAATCCTACAAAAATTATTTTATGATATACTAATAGAAAAGTTTATCATTCAATTTTTTGATTTTTAAAAATCATTTATTTAATATGTATCATAAATATTACAAGTTTATTCATTTATAACTTTAAAATTCCATAAAAATATCTAAACGACTTTATAAAATCCAACAAAAATTATTTTAAACTTTTAGATCAATAAGTATTTCAGAAATAAATTTTATTTCTGAAAAACCGTTTATTTAATATTTTTAATTAATTCTTGTTATTTTAAATCATAAATAAATCATAACAAATTCATTTTTCAATATTTTTATACCAAAATTTTATATAAATTATTTCTATCCATTTAGAACATAAATACAAATTTTAATTTGAAAATTCTTTAATTTTAATATTTAGATATTAAAGTTATGTTTTGACAAATAGAAATATATAGACTAAATATTCGATTTTTTTAAGAAAATAATTTTATAAAAATTATTTTCATACATAAAACCTTATAATATGACCATCCTTAATCAAAAGCCTACAATGAGACTTTTATTTATTTATTTTCCGAATTTCTTTTATTTATTAAACAACTTACTTAATTAATAATTAAACAAATACTTATCCCCAAATTAAGAACCCTAAAAATACTTGTAGAATAGAAAACTTAGACTTATTTATTACCTTAAACATAGGGTAATACTTGATAACGATGCGCTACACATATTCTATTTCGCGAGACTTAACACTTTGCTAAAGTGAGTTTACGTAACCTTGTTTATGCAATTCTTTATACTTGAAACTTTATACTTAAGCAATTCTACATACATGTCTAGTTGTAAACTTTAATGCCTCATGACTTAGACAAATACTATTAGACTTAAACTTCAACTTACATAATCATTAGCTGTGGCCAAGCCGGCGATATTCAATGATAGATCTATTGGATTGACAATCCCACCTAGATTCGTTGACCATCTTTTATGGGGAGCGCGGGTGATTGTTATCGTTCCAACGTTATATTAAGGTGAACCGTGGATGCGGGATGGACCTAAACTTTGTCGGAGGTTTGATTATGTGCATACTATACTTCATGTTTATTCATGTAGACTTAAACTTAAATTAGACATATGAATTGCTAAACTTTTATTCTTTTAAAACTTAATTGCTTGACATGGCTTATGTATTTTCACCAACTTCTAGTTGACCGCCCCCCCCCCCCCCCATTTTTTCCAAACTCAACAGGAAATACTAATGCTTGAAGTCTAGAGCTAGCATGAGGAGATAACTGAAGTTTATGCTTTGACTGGTTATTTGATGTTCTAGATTTTCATTCAAGACTTTGATATTTATTTCAAATTTTGGATATTTTACTTTAATTACATTTCAATTAAAACTTGAATACCATGTGCTACTGAACAATCATTCTTACGTGACACTTCGATGTTTCTGCCATCGGTTGGGGTGTTACACTCCAGATATTTGAGATCTTTCTCTTTGAATAATATCTCAATTCCAGCGACGGTTTCATTAGATATCTTACAGCTAGAATCGCTCTTTTTCCCGATCCAGTCCCTCCACCACCGCGAACCCCAGTTAGATTCAGGTATGCTACACTTTTTAGTTATTGGGAGAACCCAAGTACTCTCTTTCGGATTCAGGAAAGAACTTTCATAGATCTTTTTTCCTTTTGGAAGATACAGGAGCGAAACAATCAAACTATTGATATTGGAAGAGCCGAACACGAAGGAAAGATCTTTTATACCGATACTGACAAGATCCTTATATCAGGTAATGGGGTAATTCAGTCATATGGTTCTTCATTATCCGCATATGGCCTTTTTTCGCGCAGGGACATCTGGAACGTCTGCAGGGTAAGACGAAAGGTGATCTCGACGAAAGGAGCCGCTGGAGCATCCTCCTCCTCTGGTTTATCTGTTGGTCGTGGGGTGAAAGTAAAGGAAGACAAGAACTCCACAGTCAACTCCTAAACTTCAGAGTATACGCACTCTCAAAAAGACGGCTCATGGGCGTATCAATGCCGATGATATCACGTGCCCGGACCAGCCCACCAAACTCATCCAACGCAGCATAACAAACGGATGTGTGAGCAGCAACCTGCATGATGATAATAACAACAATAATAATAACAAATAATAATAATAAATAATAATACATAATAATAGTAATAATAATAACTAATAAATAATAATAAATAATAGTAAATAATAAATAATAGTAACAGTAATACCTGCATCCTCCTAAGCTTTCGACAGCGACGTCATGCCAAGCTGTCGGGAGGAAACTCCAAGTACGGGTGACTCAGAAATGGGTCAACCAGTGGTGGTGGTGGTCCCGCTCCCCCAACCTCATCCCCGTCAAACTCCGGGTCGTCGCCATTAAACATATTCTCTATACTGGGTTATTTAAAAAAATGTTATTTTAAATAAAATAATGTTTTAAAAAGATTATTTTTAATAAAAAAAAATCTGCATATTAGTTATTATTAATGTAAAAGATTAATAAAATTAAAAAAATTATGAATGGATATGCCTCGTTTAGCCCTGTTTGAGGCATATTCATTCATCACTCAAGAAGAAACCCAGGTGAAAAGCCCCAAATCAGCCCCAAATTCAATAATCTAACCCAATCAATCAACTAATCTAACCCAGATTTAACCTAATATGTGTGAAAACATAAAGAAAACATACCTTAATGCCCTGTAGATCCACCGTCGAGTGTGTTTGAGTGTGTGTGTTTGTGTTGTTCATGTGCTAGATCTGACTCTTGTATTGGGGCTGATATGGGTCCTGATATGCCTCGTATTGGGCTATACGAGAGATACAAAGGTTTCGTTTTTTTTTATAAATAATTAAAAATAATAAATTAACTTTAAAAAATCTAAAAAATAAAAAAATAATTTTATTCATTTGAATAAAATTTGTTAAAAAATCCAGTTTTTGTTACCAATACGAAGCGTATTCGGCATTTTGTATATGAAACTAAAGTTAACCATATTTATATATCAAACTCAGATATTTTCGTTGCTTTTTTTGCCCACAAGTACTGATTTTCGAAAAATAAATTATGTATTAGTTTGGCCCCGTGGTTTTTTAATTTGGCCCACCCTAATTAAAAAAAAAAAACATTTAGGTCCGATAACTATTATTACTCGTTTAATTTATTTAGTGATTAGTTTAGATCCAGCCTACTAAACATTTAACCCAATATTTTAGTTAACCCCTAAAGCCCAAACATTAAAAAAATAATAATTCACTAAGGGGCTGTTTGGTAGCCTCTTAATCAGCCTCTTAACCATTCAGGTCTGAATCATTCAGCATTCAGGCTGTTTGTTTCAGCATCTGAATGGAATGATTAAGTGCTGAACCATTAAGCTAATAAGGGATGCTGAATGATTCAGCTCTTAACCATTCAGAGCCTCTTAACCATTCAGACCATCTTAATGACTCAGCACTTAATCAACCAAACAGCCCCTAAGGCTCTCTCCACGTGCACTCTTTAACAAAACAGTCGTCCCTTTCCTGTCCTAAAACCCTAGAAAGTCGTTCCGACCCTTCATCCCTCTAGTCCCTACTCCCTCGACTCTCTCTATTCTGACTTCCAACCGGCCAGCCGCCAGCACCAACTTCCGACCGGCCAGAAGCAGCGCCTTCCGACCAGACAGCAACAGCAGCACAACCCTTTTCAACTGGTTGAGGTTCGTCATTCGTGTTTAAATAATTAAATGTTTAATTGTTATGCTGTTTAATTAAGTTGATTCGTATTATGGATTGTTTTTTGTTGATTATTGATTATTTAATTGTTGAATTTTGGATGTTGTTTTGGGATTTTTGAATTCTAATTTTCGATGAACTTGATTTGCGTAGGTCATACTCATAGGATGTCATATGACTATCTTGCAAATAACTTGGTGGTTTACATAGAAAAAGAAAATACTGAAGAGTTTGATTCGACATCTGTAATTGACAAGTTAAAAGAGCTTAAAGGTCGTCGCCTCGTCGGGCTGAGTTGTGATACCTTTTTCAGGTACTCATCATTTCTTTCGCATTTTTCATTTATATTTATAGACTTTGTTTTTTAAAACGGTAATTTAACTTATTGAGAATTAATGGATATTTAGAGTTATTATTGTTTGACCCGATCCGAACCGGATTGCTGATCCAAAACTGAGCGGTAGGAAAAACTAAATTTAGGTTATGTGATTTCGGCCCCCTGTCAAAAGTTTAAGATCTGTCACTTTCTAACTTGAGTACTTATTTTGTTTTTAACAACAATGTAATCTACTTCTAATTGTACATCATTGTTCACTACAAGACAGGACTTATCAACCGTTAGAAAGATGCATCCTTAATACACATGGATGCCGTTAGACAAAAACACATTTTGGTGTCAGGTTGAGTTACTAATCTTGATATTTTTTATACATAATATAATATTTAACAAATCAACATTTTTTTTTTTGAACGAACAAATCAACATTTAAAGGCGTGAGTGTGAATAGCGAGGCTTAAATTAAGAGGAGGGGCATGCGACTAATGATGAAAGATGAAAAAGAAGGGAGCAAATGATCGAGAGGACGCACGAGGGTTCGACTATAGATTGGATCTTTTGATTTGCCCTTTTTACCCTTGACCCACCCAGCCACCCACCCCATTGATCCATGTTATCAACTTTATAGACATTTTCAACTCACAAAAATTGTTATGTCCTTTAAATAATTCAACAGAAAAATTCACCTTGTCATTTTTAATAATTCAACAAAAATACTCGGCACTAAAACTTAAATGTATGACAACGGGGAGTAAAATCCAACCAAATTTTAAATACAAACATTCTTGTCATGGAACAAAGATTAGCTAAATAATTTGTTTTGACCATTGATGTTCTGTTTTCCATCATTCTTAACAAAGTTTTAATAAGAAGATACCGGATGAAAATATTATTTTATTTAATAAACTTTTAGAAAGAAATTGTCAACAATATATTGTCGAACGATGGGCAAAGGGACCCAATCACATACACATTTAACATAATGATGCACACATAATGATGTTTAGTGGTTCAGGCCCGGTATGCTAACTAATTTATCTTACTTCCACTCTTATATTCTTCAATACATATGTCATTCACTATATTGTTTCTAAAACTGAAAACATAAAAGTTCATCTTTTTTCCATAATCTTAATGAAGAAGTAAATAGCTCTCCTAGTAGACAAGAATGCTATCCCGACACTGAATAACTAGCCCAAGCTGGATCCGGGTGCCTGCAAAACAAAACACCGTTAGGACTCGTCACAGGAAAGGGGGGTTTCCTGTGACCACCCTCCGGCGTGAGAATAAGTATTGGTTCTTGGTGTGAGAGTAAAGCCAAAGCTTTTATGATTGTGAGTATGGAATATTATTTACCTCTGACCTCTATTTATAACCCTTCTTACTTTTCTCGTAACCGCCTCTTCGAGCCCATCTCCAGGAGCTGACTCTCCGGTTTAGATGGAGATAGGCTTTATCTTCTCTTTGGAACCTTCCTTCCCTGATTCTCGGAAAAGAGGTTAAGCCTTATCGATTGTCCGGGGTGCAACCGTGTTGGTTCGCCCGGTATATATCTGCCATTGGGCTGGCCCAAATGTAATGGGGCTTTTATGTGGTATTGGGCCGATCCATCTAGATTGGGCCTACCTCGTCATGTCCCCCCAAGTCTAGTGATAAGCAGACTTGGTTATTACTAGGCTTTTTTAAAATGACAAGTTATATGACACTTTGATAATGACGTAAATGCCAAAAGAAAAAATCTTCATAGAGTATAGCGCCGCATGGGTAAGGCACGTGATGTGACGTCATCCTGAGTTGTCGCCTCAGCCGTTTTAACAGTCTGAGCAACTCAAGGGTTCTGACTGTTGGCGGTTTGATTTTAAAATTTGAAAACTCGTACAATCTTCCGCCTATAAATTAGATGGTTGCCACTGAAATGTACAGTTCAAAGTAACTAACTATCAATTTCCCTTTGAAATGGCTCCCAAAGCTAGCACATCACGAACCACCATGAGTGTTGCCCAGATTCATACTAGTTGGTCGGTAACGACACTACAATCTTTCCTTTCTGAGTGGCGTATATCACCGGAGTGGAATCCCGTGTTACCAGGGCCCACCGACGTTGCTTTTCCCTTAAAGCCTGGGAAAATTACCCTATACGCTGAGTTCTTCAAGTTTTGCCATTTCCGGCTGCCGGTGACTCAATTCTTGGTGGAATTGCTGTCATACTATAAGGTAAATATTTCTCAGCTTCATCCCTTGGGACTAATTAAGGTGAAACACTTCGAATTTTGTGCCCGGGGACTAGGTATGTCCCCCCAGCTGGATGTCTTCCGAGTGTTTTATGTCCTTGTGTACAAAGGAGAGTACTTCACGTTTGACCGTCGCCCTGGGGCTCCATCCTGTATTGAGAATTTCCCCCCCAATGTGCAAGATAAAAACTAGAAACGAAAGTTCTTTTATATCGACGAGGGTGTGTTGCCGGTCGCTGCACCGGTGCAAGTCCCTGAAGGGAAAACAAAATTTGCTGACGAGAGCCCTGCTCCGTCTATCTTTGAGAAGCTTCCACTGTATGTGGCTCTGGTGAACCACCCAACCCCGTGCACTCATATCCCTGAACGAGCCCTTGTAGCTGTCGGTATGAGCCGCATTTGGTTTGATGACACCATATACCCGGAGTATCGCCGACGAGATCAAGGTATGTCCTATTACATAGCTTACCATTCACCGAGTATTTCTAATCTAACCGGTCGTTTCTGTGTTCAGATGAGTGGCATTACTTTGATGCCATAGATCCACAGGTCATCCCCCATATTGAGGAACATGATCGTCTGCTGGGGGACGACGAGGCGGACGTTCTTACCCAGACGGTGAAGAACTTTGTGATTCCTGCTCTTCCGGTCCAAAGCCGGCCTGATCCATCGGATACTGCTGCTCCGGGAAATGCTGAGGCACCGGCTTCACCTCCTCTGAATCCAGATCCTCTCAATGTTGCTGATCCTGCTATTACTGTTAGTGGGAAAAAGAAGAAGACCCGGAAGAGGAAAGCCGGTTCGCCTGATGTATCGTCATTCCTTGCCAATCGTCACGAGTTGCTGGCCAGCAAAGAAGAAAGGCTAGGTACGGATCTGTTTGTGCACTTCGGCTTTTTTCTCTTCCCCTGTTCTTATGGTTATTTGGTAATTTCGTGTCCAGGTACACCCCTCCTGGATGAGGGTACTTCCACACAACAAGCCAAGGCCTCCAGCCCTGTTGCTGCAGCTGTGTCGGAGCAGGGTGTGGATGCCCTTGCAGCTACGGCGACTACTGCCCTTCCAACTGATGCTATATTGTCAACTGCCGTTACGGCCACTACCATCCCGGCTCCGCGCCTAGTCGTCACCGAAGAACCTAACGATACCTTATCGGTCGGTGTCACCTTTTCTCCAGCTACCGTGATTACCACTCCTTCGGCGGTTGCCTCTTCAAGCGCGCTGTCAGCTCCGGCCAGTACAGCCATGATTACCACGTCATCAGTAGCAGCTTTTTCAAGCGTTATGTCAGCTCCTATTAGTACTGCCATGCCTCCTGATGCCCAGACGAGATTGCACCTTGGCAGCTCCAGTGGCAAAGCCCTTAGGGATATGTCCCGGGTCAGCTTCACCGAACTGCTACACGATGTCCAACACCACCCGATTGCATTCCCCGGTGGTGTAAGATCCGGGCAAATGCCGTTCAGTGCGGACCCCGTTGAATCAACCAAGATGCCTTCGCATACCTACGCTCCCGGTATTAATTGGAATCCTTCTTTGCCGGATACAAAGTATACCCCTCAGTGGAAGGTTGCTCAGTCTACCCGGTTGATTGATCCAGACATCATCAGGCATTGGGTTGACCATGCCATTCCTCCTGCCGAACGGTATTATCTCCAGGGTCTGGATAATGCTCAGCTGGCTGAAAATGCTCTTGGATCTAGCGTAAACTCCGTAGCTTCCATGTATGAAGTGCTGCACCGTTGGCGTTCGGATGTAGGTGACTTGTATGACATGCATGTGTCTCATAGCAAGTTGTCCGTGGAGGCTAAAGCATTGTTGCAATCCTTAGGAGATTGCCGGAAGGAGATCGCAGGGATGTCGTCCATTAGGGAAACCTACGAACGAGACAAGACTCGTCTGATAAATACTCATAACGACGAGAAGCTTGAAATCGTTCGTGCCCATGATGGGCAGGTCCGGCTGGTACGGGGTTTAGAGGAGCGGGTAAAGCTCTTAGAGAAAGACTTGCAGGTGGAAAGAGAGAATGTTACTAAGGCGAAAGCCGAGCAGGAAAGGTATGAACGGCTGGCTTCTGATATAGAGGGCTATGAATCTCGTGCTCGGAGGGCGGAAGAAGAGAGGGACGCCATGCTGAAGCAACTGAACGCTCTCAAGTCCGAGGCTGAGACTGCTGCCAAGAATACCGCCCATCTGACCGAGCAGTTGACAGCTGCCCACACCCGGGTGAATGTTTTGGAGGCTGACCGGGATTGGTTGATATCCAGAGGGTTCCGGGCTTCGTGGAGCCATGTTCGTGGGGGAGCTCAGTACCAGCAAAGATTGAACGACTTTTACCGGACCGCTGTGGAGTCCGGGTACCAGGATGGCGTGAGGCATGGTCATCGTCACGGGCTTCTCGGGTGAAAGCTTCCGGAAGCCACTGATCACGAGAAAGGAGTTGAACAACGGACCTCCAAAGCCCTGGAAGCCCTTAGTAGTGATTCCTTGGATGAGCTTGCACAGCTGCAGGCCCAGACTGGTGATGAAGGCATGTCCAACGTCCGGGCCTTCCTTGAACCCGTGCTTGCCAGTTCTTCTGCCAGTTCTTCAGACGATGAATAGTTGTTTAACATTTGTAACGTGTTGAAGTTTACTATGTGTGTACTAATCCCGTAGAATATTTTGTATAAACGCTTATTTGAATGAATGTTGTGTTTATTTAATGTTTAAGATATAATATTGTTAATCCGAGATCCTCCAACAGGTCATAATGAAACGTCTGGTCGTCATTAATACTTGTAATCATATTGCCGACGTCAGCTATGCAACCTAACCGTCACATCCACGTGTCAGGCGGCTTGCGTCAGTGTCATTATTGCAGGTTGTTTAAACTCCCAAGAATAACTTAACCGTCACATTAATCCCTTTATAAGTGGGGTTTCATATCATGCATACGTGCACATTTTCACTTGTTCATTATGCCACGTAAGTTTGTCTCTCTGAAAAAGTACTTGAAAGAGCTTGATGCTCTAGAGGAACTAAGGGAGCTGCAACGACAGTCCCAAGAGCTTGATGTAGCTGTGCCTGTGCTGGAAGTTCCTTCCCAAGAACTAGTCGAGATTCTTCCACAAAGGCCCTGCCGATTGGTGTATCGCCGTCGACCAAAACCCGTCCAGCCATTTCCTTCCGAAGTTGCAGAAGACGTAGGAGAGGAACTCGCTGCTCCTATTGTGGTGTCAAAGGTTTCTACAACTCCTCTGGAGGTAGAGGACGACGTCCAGGTTCGGTCAGCCAACGTCTCGGCTCCTGCCCGTTACTGGTTGGTTTACCGGCGTGGTGCTAGATGCCAACCCTCTCCTTGGGTTCCTTTGGAGGATGCCATTCCCATGGTTCCAAGTACTGTTTCTGGTGGAACATCAAAGGCGAATGAGGGGCCGGAGGTGTGGTCCTTTAATCTCCAATCAGAGGAGATGAGGATGTATGAGGAGTTTTGGGTCCTCCCCCCTGCTTGCAATCCCGACAGTGACTTGCTATACACCCTTGCAGAGGTGTTTGCCATGTTGGAGGGTTGCAGTGATTAGTGTTTTGTAGTCAAATAAGACTAAGTTAAATAGCGCTATGTATAGATGGTAGGAAGTGTGTTTTTTGAAGGCATTGGATTTTTGTCCTGCCCCTACCCTTTTTTGTAATCTTGCTTGGAAAAAGCAGTCTGTTTATAATGAAGCATATAAAAACTAAAAGTGCCGTCATCGGCGTCTTATTATTAATTGCAATGTTCAGAATAAAAATAAAAATTTGACTACCCGAGGTATCGTGGTTACCGGCCGGGCATGCTTACAGCGGCCTATGGCCTGAGACTTTTCGTCCCTTGTTACATGTAACATTTTCTGAGCTGGGCAGCGTTCCAGCATCTGGGAACCGGCGTACCATCCAGCTGCTTTAAGCGGTATGCTCCCTTTCCCAGGTCTTCAATGACCTCATAGGGTCCTTCCCAGTTGGGGCCTAGCTTTCCCTGGGGTAGTTGTCTGCTAGCATCGTTATCCCGCATGACCAAGTCTCCAATCTTGAATGAGCAGCTCCTGACCCTTTTGTTATATTATTTTTCCAATAGTCTCTTGTACCGGGCTTCTTTAATGTGAGCTTCATCACGCCGGGCTTCCAACGACTCGAGGTTGTGTCTTAGCAGCTGGTCATTGTTGGTATCCTGATTAGCACGCCTGTTGGACGGTAGCATCACCTCGGCCGGGATCATCGCCTCTGATCCATATGTCAGGCAAAAGGGAGTTTCTCCGTTGCTTGTTTTGGGCATTGTCCGGTGAGCCCAAAGGATATGTGGGAGTTGATCAACCCACGATGTTCCTTCTTGGTCCAAGCGTCTCTTCAGCCCGTCTAATATGCTCCTATTGGCTCTCTCGACCCGGCCGTTTCCCTGAGGATGGGCCACGGATGTGAATATCTGCTGTATGTTCAGACTCTTGCACCACTCTTGTATATGTTTATCCACAAACTGCGTCCCATTGTCACTGACCAGGTACAAGGGAACCCCAAACCTGCAAACCACATGTTCCCACAAGAATTTCTTGATGTTGCATGCTTCTATCTTGGCCAACAGTTTTGCTTCGACCCACTTAGTGAAGTAGTCAATGGCTACCACCAGGTACTTGAGTTTTCCCGGAGCTAAAGGAAAAGGCCCGACCAAGTCAATACCCCACTTCTGAAAAGGCCACGCTGCTGTTACCGGGATCAGGTTATTCTTCGGACGAATCGTTACCGGTGCGTACTTCTGGCAACTGACACACTTCTTGAGTTCCTCCACGGCCATGTTATGCATTCCGGGCCAGTAGTAACCTGCACTAGTTATTTTTGCTACTACCGCCCGGGGTCCCGCATGTATACCACATATTCCTGAATGGATGTCTCGTATCAGGTACCTAGCCTCGGAGGGGGATACACATCTTAAGGCCGGTCCTAGGTACGATTTCCTGTACAGAATCCCGGCTTGGATCTCGTATTGCAGTGACTTGGTCCGGATCTTCATTGCTTCAGCCTTATCCTCCGGCAAGCTTCCATCTGTGAGGTACCTGTGTATGGGGGTCATCCAGGAGACCTCAACCGTGTGAACCGAATGGACATCAAACACATGTGTGGACGGGTGCTTTAAAGTTTCAATATGGACGTTAGCGTCTGTGCCTGAAGAAGCCAACTTGCTAAGTGCATCAGCTATATCATTCTTGTGCCTTCTCACATGATGTAGTGTGACCTTCCTGAAGTTTGTCATTAGCTCCTTTGTCTTTTCCAGGTACTTGATCATGGACTCATCCTTGGCCTCGTACGACTCGTTGACCTGATTGTTGACCAATAGTGAATCCACATGGGCGTCTACCCGGGTAGCACCCAGGGTCAAGGCCACCCGTAGTCCTGCTAGCAGGGCCTCGTACTCAGATTGATTGTTAGAACATTCAAAGTCAAATCGTAGGGCGTAGAGGAACCTTGCACCCTCCGGGCTGACCAGCAATAATCCTGCCCCGGCTCCCTTACTATTAGAAGATCCATCAGTATAGAACTGCCATGGAGTGGATTCATCTTCCAATGTTTCCTCCAATCTTGGTATGGATTCTTGGATCTCTTCACCTTCCGGGATCTCGGTCATGAAATCAGCCAGGACCTGCCCCTTTACCGCCGCTCTCTTCTTGAAAGTTACATCTAGCGCCCCCAGCTCAATTGCCCACTTGTCGAGTCGGCCAGATACCTCCGGTCTATTCAAGATTTGTCCCAACTGGAAGTTTGTTAGGACTTCCACTTCGTGTGCTTGGAAATACCTTCGCAGCCTCCGGGACGCATGAACCAGCGCCAGTACTAATTTTTCCAAAGTGGGGTATCTGGTTTCAGCATCTGAAAGCGACCGGCTGATGTAATAAATTGGTGTTTGACACTTATTTCTCTCGACCAACAGCACAGAACTAACGGCATGATGACCGGCTGCCAGGTACATTTTCAACACTTCTCCTGGACGTGGTGCTGTTAGCATGGGTAGGTTGCTGACGAACGTCTTCATCTGCTCGAATGCTTTGTCTGCTTCTTCAGTCCATCTGAATTTGTTCTTGTTCAGGCAGTCTTTGAGTGTAGAGATGAACGGTAACGAACGCTCGGCATGCCTGGCCAAGAACCTGCTGATGGCAGCCAGCCTCCCATTTAGTGTTTGAGCATCTTTCAGCGTTTTAGGGGCAGGCATGTTTCGAATGGCCGCTACCTTCTCCGGGTTGACTCGGAACCCATCTTTTGATATTACCACTCCAGGAACTTACCTTCCTCAACTCCGAAAGAGCACTTCCCCGGGTTTAGCTTAATGTTGTATTCTCGGAGAGTATCAAATGTTTCTTCTATGTCCTTTAGCATCATATCTTCTGTCTTGCTCTTTATCACCAAATCGTCCACGTATACCTCCAGGTTCCTGCCGATCTGGTGCTCGAACGCCTGGTCCATTAACCTTTGATACGTCGCCCCGGCGTTTTTCAAACCGAACGGCATTTTGGTGTAGCAGAATATGTCGGCGTCCGTGTGAAAAGCCGTCTTGTCCTCATCTTCCTTTGCCATCTGAATCTGGTGATATCCCTTATATGCATCCAAGAAACATTTAAACTGGAATGGAGCCAGGGAATCAACCTTGAGGTCTATCTCCGGGAGCGGATAAGCGTCTTTAGGACACGCTTTATTCAGATCCTTGTAGTCTACACACATCCTCCAGGTTCCATCGTGTTTCCGGACCATGACAGGGTTAGCCACCCACGTGTGGTACTTAGTCTTTTTCAAAATCCCGGCTTCTTCTAGCTTCTTGACCTCTTGTACTACAGCTGCTCTTCGATCAGGAGCCATACTCCTTCTCTTTTGCATGACCGGTTTTACGTTTGGATAAGTAGACAATTTGTGTTCTGCCTTTGCCCGTGCAATCCTGGTCATATCAGAGTGCGAGAAAGCAAAGACATCCATGTTACGCTTCAATAGCCGCTTCAAATTTTCCTGTGTGGTTGGAGCCAAGGAGTTTCCAATGGTGACCGTCTGGTCGGGGTGTTTCGCACTCAGGACCCACCTCTCTGGACCACGAATCCCGGACGGTGCTTGACGACAAGTCATGCCATCGGATACTGCACACACCTTCTCTCCAAAAACGGTGGCTATTCCATGCGGGGTTGGGAACATGAGAAACCCCCTGGCAGTAGATACCAGGGCGTCAATTCGTCCCAACGTGTACCGACCTATGATTAAGTTGTATTGAGAAATGGCCGGGATCACCAGGAAAGTGACCAAGATAGTGCGCTCCCTATAGCCATCACCAAGAGTTACCGGGAATGTCAACTGCCCCAGTGGCTCTATACTTTCCCCTGTGAACCCTTTGACCGGACCGTGGGCCGGAGCTAGCATTTTCTGATCCTCACTTGACATTCTTCTGAAGCATGGTTCATAGATGATGTCCTCTGAACTGCCTCTATCTACCATGATCCTCTTCATGCTATAGTCGCCCACTGCGGCTGATATTACTAATGCTTCCATCTTCAAGGCCTTGTAATAAGGCGACACTGTCATCGTTGCCTCCATCCAAGGTTCAATTGTCTCAAAACGCCTCTTGGTGCCACCGTTTGCTTCTGGCCGTATGGCGTTGATCTCTCTGGGTTTCTTTCCAGCCGCTTTGTCCTCCCAAGTTGAGGGACCCGGCTTCATATCCTTGACCAGATGTGCTAGTTTTCCCGTCCTGACAAAGTATTCTATTTGCCTCTTGAGCTGAAAACAATCGTTTGTATCGTGACCATTGCCTTTGTGATAATCACAGAATTTTGACTTGTCTTTTGATGGCGAGTCTTTGACCGGACGAGGAGTATTCAGCCTTAGATTTTCCGTTTCTAATATTTGGGATGGTGTCTTGATAAGCTCCGGATAATCCAGTTTAGGCTTGGAAGCCGTTTCCCCTCTGCTGGAGTAGGAATCCCGGGACTTCTCCGATCTTCGTCCTTGCTCCCGGCAGTCATCTCGCCGGTCATCCCGGCGTTCATCACGACGATCATCTCTTGAGTACGGTTGGCCAGACCGCCCCCTGTTCCTGGAGCTTCGAGAATCTTGATTGTCACTTGCCTTGGTAGTCTCATGCTTCTTCCGTACCGCATGATTCATGGCAATCGATTTCTCCTGCTTGACATATGCCTTAGCTATTGTCATCATTTCGTCCATGGTCTGCGGGTACCCATAAGGACCATGGAGCTTCCTTAACAATCCATCGTCATTCACCCCCATGGTGAATGCGGTACATGCCAATTCTTCAGTAAGGCCCGGGATTTGTAGCCGTTCCTTGTTGAAACGTATTATGAAATTCTCCATTGGCTCATTATCTCTCTGGCGGATATGCATTACCTCCTCTCTGTACTTTGTATGTCTGCGCTGCTGGCTGAACTGCTGGGTAAATCCCTTATGGATATCTCTCCAATTTGAAATAGACCTGGGCGGTAAACTATCCCACCAGACCCGTGCTGCTCCCACGAGGGTCTGAACAAACATGTGGCACCAGGCTTGCATTGGCCAATCTTTGGATGTTCCCACAGACTCGAAAATGCTCAAATGATCATCCGGGTCCCCAGTCCCATCATACTTACCCACTGTTGACGGGAGCTTCAGGTTTGGAGGTAGCGGAGCATTGGCTATCCTTTCCGAGAATTTGGAATAAGTTGCCATCGTCGGAGGACGATATGGCCGGGTAAGGTCTTCATCATCACCTTGATCCTCATTCTCCTGTAACACCACTGGGTTTTGCTGTGGTCCCTGGGAAGGGCCCGCAGAAGTTCCGGGACCACCGGGAGTGGTTTCATAGGTGAGGCGCGTGCGGACGTCGTTCAATCTTTCGTTTGAAGGCACCCCAGTTTGGGGGTTCCACCCGGGAAGAGGTGGTTGTACTAGAGGATACATGTAGGGGTAAGGGTATGAGAATGCACCCCCAGTTGATGGTGCACACATATACCTATACGGAGACATGGGATAATAAGGCATGAACGGCTGATTTCCGGGAGTAACCGGAGTATAAGGTGGCATGTTTGGTTGCATGAGGGTGGCTTGTGGTGATGACGTCATGGCTGCTGAGATCGCAGCTGAGAACAGGGGAAGACTTTGTGCTGCGGTAAACCATGGCACGGATGACGCTGGTGCCGGCACTCGAGGGGCTGAAAAGCTGGTACTAACAATTGGTCGAGTGTAAGTGGGCGATGAAGCCAGTCCTCTTATGAGAGGGAAACGTCCCAGGTGACTCCCGGACGACATTAAAGGCTGTGTAGCGCCCGGCCGGGTAGTCGATGTCCTTGACGCAACTGCTCCATCTGTTTGCTCTGCTGTGGGAATCAGATTCTGATTGCTTTCGGCCGGATTGGCAGCCACTACGGTGTCCTGATTCGAGGTCATCTTGATTCCTTGGGTTATTCAGCCGATAACTTAACTCCTTGTACGTGTCCCACGGATGGCGCCAATGAAGAAGTAAATACCTCTCCTAGTAGACAAGAATGCTATCCGGCACTGAATAACTAGCCCAAGCTGGATCCGGGTGCCTGCAAAACAAAACACCGTTAGGACTCGTCACAGGAAAGGGGGGTTTCCTGTGACCACCCTCCGGCGTGAGAATAAGTATTGGTTCTTGGTGTGAGAGTAAAGCCAAAGCTTTTATGATTGTGAGTATGGAATATTATTTACCTCTGACCTCTATTTATAACCCTTCTTACTTTTCTCGTAACCGCCTCTTCGAGCCCATCTCCAGGAGCTGACTCTCCGGTTTAGATGGAGATAGGCTTTATCTTCTCTTTGGAACCTTCCTTCCCTGATTCTCGGAAAAGAGGTTAAGCCTTATCGATTGTCCGGGGTGCAACCGTGTTGGTTCGCCCGGTATATATCTGCCATTGGGCTGGCCCAAATGTAATGGGGCTTTTATGTGGTATTGGGCCGATCCATCTAGATTGGGCCTACCTCGTCACTTAATTTGTAGGGCTTTTTAATATAAATGTTTACACTTTTTACAAATATTACTTTAAATTAATGGTTATCAATGCTATATTACACTAGAAACTCACACCTGCTAAATCTACTCCTAAATAATACATTAATGCTCACAACAAGACTGAAACCCGCACTATTGGGAGAGAGCATCTTACTTCACTCATTGGTATCACCAGATGTAACATCCCAAGCTGAGTTTTCCCTTGGGTCTTGATGTCGTTGCATTATTGTATAAGTTCTTAACACAAGGTCTTCAAATGTGTCAAAAGCGAAGAGCACAAAGCTGCGTTGGTTCTTCAGACAGAGAGCTTCATGTTTGTCAACTTTTCTTGGATTCAACTTTTAAGACTGTTTGCCTTGACACAAACCCAGAATCATGAAGTCACTCAAATGGAGACACCCCTTTGTTGCATTATTGTATAAGTTCTCACTAAGCCGTTGTTCCTTAATATGTGATCTTGAAGTTTCCAGGATTGCACTTTAGAGGCCACGAAAGCATATGCAAACATGTCCTCTACCGAAAAAAGACAAAGCCCTCCCAACCGAATAGGCAAGGACGCCAACTACCATTGAAAACCCCAAAGAACCCCCCCCCCCCATAAACCACAATATCTTTAACCGCTTCACGAAGGCCTTTGTCAAAAATGGATACGACCTCATCGGCAAAGGCTGGTTTACATGTCCGAAGGCCAAGCAACAGTTTGGCAACACCCATACATGCACGGAGCAACAGAAGTTCACTTTATGGGACCCTCAACTTCTGCAGAGAAACCATTAGATTTGTTGCCCGTCGAGCCCTTTTAAAAACCAAAGAGATAATATACCCCTCATCCCGACTAACAACCCATCCCAGGAGTTACACACCTTCCCTTGGTATCCTGATCTCACTAAGAAATAAACCACGCTTCCTTTTCGCTCCATTGCACGATGGCCAAAAAAATTCAGATTTCTTAATATATAGTGTAAGGCCCAATTAAATTTGGTTCCTCAGCTCAAATGATATCAAAAGCCTTAGCCACTTCCTCAGCCTCTCCAATAATCGTACCATCATCAAGTTACCAAGCATGAAATGAGAGGGAGCAACACTCTTCCAGCCGACAAACCAATAGGTGTAGGATAAGCCAGAAAAGAAGCAGCCCCAATAGGTTCCCCTACTAAACCCTGGTGGATGGCCCAATATAAGTATCACCTACATAAAGCCTAGCGAGTTGGGCATATAGGAACATGCCTGTATACAAAACGGACATGGCTCATCAACTAGGAACATGGGGATCATAACTTTGTATTTAAGGATAACCTAATATTCAACAGCTGACATGTGTTGCCCAAGCCCACCAATAGGAAGGACAGTCAAGAAATCTTGAGCATGCACTCATTTGAGGCATTCAAACACCGCTTTCTAGCGCGGAGACATGACAAACTTCTCCCCCATATTCTGAAAGGTTTTACAGTTAAACGCACTCGCCAAATTTTTTTGAGTTTTTTGGGGATGGTTTCCTTAACCATAAACCCGCCTAAATCTAAATCAGCGAGGGAGCTGCGAATGTTGTCCAAGGCAAGCTCATAATCCAAGTCCATCCCACTAAGTCGTTGTTCCTTAAGATGTGGTCTTGCAGTTTCCAGGATTGCACGCTAGAGGCCACGAAAGCATATGCAAACATGTCCTCTACCGAAAAAAGACAAAGCACTCCCAACCGAATAGGCAGGAACGCCAACTACCATTGAAAATCCCCAAAGAACGCCCACCCCCCCCCATAAGCCACAATATCTTTAACCGCTTCATGAAGGCCTTTTGTCAAAAATGGATACGGCCTCATCGACAAAGGCTGGTTTACATGTCCGAAGGCCAAACAACAGTTTGGCAACACCCATACATGAACGGAGCAACAAAAGTTCACTTTAGGGGACCCTCAACTTGTGATACCCGCAATTTCAGGTTCTCACTTTAACTAGACTCTAGTCAACTTGTACTTACACTCCTTGCATTCTACCTAACTAGGGTTAGCTAGATGAGTCACACGTTGCACAGTTATAGGTTAATAACTGCATGACGTGGTAATTCGGGGAATTACCAAACTATATACATGAGTAGTAACCCCGGACGTTGGTAAATTATGAAATTAGATAATTGTGAATTTATTGATTGAGATTGATTGCAGTTACGTGTTTCTGTGAAACTATGTGCAAACTGTATATGATTACGTGAACTTAAACCGAATGTGTTAATAAAAACCGTAATGGGTGGACCATTAGGATGGTTGGGGTCTTAACACATGGGGTTACACTTTTTAGGGTCCAAAATAGAGAAAACATCGAAGAAAACACGCGGTACAACGGACCAGACCACCCGGAGCGAGCCCGATTGAGTGAGCGGCCGCTCACTCAGACCGAGCGGCCGCTCGCGGGTGCCTGACGAAACATAACCTCCTTACACCACTATTTAAACAATCTTAAGCCCCAAGTATCCCATAAACTTAACCCTAATCGCACCCTACCACCTATTTATGAAAATATTAACCTCAAACACCTGCTAAGGCTCAAGAACATCAATCGGGAAGCTTGGAAAGCAATCGGTTGGTGGTTTTGAAGTGCTTTTGGTATAATATTCAATCTCTTCTGTTTTAATGTTCTCTAATATGTTTTAAAACATCATAATCGAGTTTATCCAGGTCTGAAACGTTTTCATAAAGATTAAAACTTGTTATTCAAAAAGATTGATAGGGTTAAACATGATGTTATGTGATAATGATTGTATGTATTAAATGAGTTTGCATGTTCTTGATGTTTTAGACTTCTAGGGTTTATGATTGATAATGATTAACTTGTATCTTGCTAGGTTTTAAGGTTATGTCTTATTGATATGGTAGGATGATTGTTGAGTATTATTGATCGATTATATGCGTAGATGATTGATTATAACTATGGTTATGCATGATTTAGAATCTGAACAGAATGATTTGGTCGACTTGCAGAGGCTGTAACGTGAGGTTAAATTATTTGTTTTGATGATTTCATTGTATGAGCACATTTTAAATGGTCTTAGCTTTTCATAATGGGCAAGATCATCTGATTTGGACGTCGTTTGATAGACTTTTGGAATTTTCTTTGATTAGAGGTCAAATCAGATTTTCGGATTAGTAAATTGGATTAACTTTAAACGATCATAACTTAAGTTTTACAAAGAGTTAGATTATGAAATTTGGAAAGTAAGTCGACATTGATGAAACTTGACTTTTCCAAGTGGATTTATCCCTTTTGGATTAATACACAATTTTTGGGAATTTTTCTACTAATCTGATCTGTTGTAAGTATTTTCTGGACATAGCTATATTGTGTTATTTTTTATAATTTTTGTGTATGGTTTTATCATGAACTAAAATATTGACTTGTTCGGTAGATCCCCGGGAATATTTAGTAAACTTTTGGGAGTCTAATTCACTAGATAAGTATTCTTAATAAATTAGTTTTCACAACGCATAATCTGTCCTAAAAACGCAGATTATGTGACATACACTTATGTGGCTATTTGGAGTCTTGTATGACTTGTATTTGACATGAACTTGTATGAGCACTTATATGAGGTGTATATGAAGTGCATAACTGATGTTAAGTATTGTGTTCACCAACGGGTCCGTAGGGTTTTCTTGTGCATTTAGAATCATTAAGTGCCACTTACACGGTTTTGAACTTTTAAACGCCTTGGACAAACGGGTCACATGGTGTAATGATATTACACATATACTCACTTAGTGACACATGTGATAGGGAGTCGGTAGCACATCCTATTTGTGAAGTTTGGATTAATTTCTTGCATCCTAAGGTGAGTTTCACTACTTTTTCTTGAAAGCATGCGTCTCGGGTTTGAGACAAATTTGGTAAACATTTTCTAGACCGGTTTGGGACTACTTTTACATCTTGGGTTTCGAGATGCTTTGACTCTTTGTGTGGGTCGGGTTTTACGATTCCTTGTGTGGATCACGCTTTTATCAGTTTACAACTTTAACTTTCCTTTGTGAACTAAACACACTCTATCACTTAAAGTCCTTACATATTATTGGGTTAATCGCTGGAGGCGAATGGGGTATTAGTTGATAGCGCTATTAGGTTGTCCAGCAACCTCATGCTTGAGGTGCATGTGTCACGGGCATGAACTTCTGACCACATCTTTCCTACTAGTGTTGATAGACACTAGTACTAAGGTAGTTTAACGTATGTTAACACATTTCTGAAGGTTCCCAATAATCACATGTTTAGTTACAATGAGTGGGCTAGCGACCCCTGACAAGCTTAAAATGATGACACTTTAACATTTGGGTTTTTGACAACTTTACACCTGATATCTAAACTGTGAACTCACCAACATTGTTTATTGACCCACGATATACATGCTTTTGCAGGTAGTTAGCTTCCGGTGCCACAATTAGAAAGCACTGCACACTTCACTGCATTTGGGTCTAGGCATACACCTAAATTCCATTCTATGCTTTTACGTTTTCTTTCATATGGTTTATATTGGGCGCGTTGTTTTGCGCAGTGTTTTAAACTATCTATGTTTGGTTTACACTTTAGCAACTTAACTAAACTTTTTGGGTAAACGCTAAACTTAATATTTGAAAATGAACTAATTGTTTGGTTATTTAGAGTTCGTTCATATGACTTATGGCTATGGGATCTTGGTATGTCATGCACCTCGCGGTATAACCCCCGTAGTGGAAATTTGAAGGTGTGACACAACTTCTGTAGAGAAACCATTAGATCCGTTGCCCGCCGAGCCCTTTTTAAAACCAAATAGCTAATATACCCCTCATCCCGACTAACAACCCACCCTAGGAGCTTCACACCTTCCTTTGGTCTCCCGATCTCACTAGGAAATAAACCACGCTTCCTTTTCGCTCCATTGCATGATGGCCAAAAAAATTCAGATTTCTTAATATTTAGTGTAAGGCCCAAATTTGGTTCCTCAGCTCGAATGATATCAAAAGCCTTAGCCACTTCTTCAGCCTCTCCAATAATCGTACCATCATCAAGTTACCAAGCATGAAATGAGAGGGAGTAACACTCTTCCAGCCGACGAACCAATTGGTGTAGGACAAGCCCGAAAAGAAGCGGCCCCAATAGGTTCCCCTACGAAACCTTGGTGGATGCCCCAATATAAGTATCACCTACATAAAGCCTAGCGAGTTGGGCATATAGGAACTGAACCCAAAGGTAGATGGCTGGGCAGCGGACGCTCACTTCCCGCAAGAGAATCGTCCTGTCAACCAGGATGAAGGCATTCGAAAAGTTGACCGTAAGCATCACCAGTAATCCGTTATCATGGAACGCATGTAGAAACCTATTTGCGCTGTGGAGAATGGCCTTTGCCCCATTGGGGACCCCAACCCCAAATTGATAATCACCTAAGTTAGTCGTCATCTCTTTCCCAACTTTACGCATAGGGACTTTATAGACTAACCTTCTCAAAATGCCTTCAACCACAATAGGCCTAATCCCATTACCGGGCTTGGGCAGCGGAGTTAGAGGCAGATGTAATAAACTCCGCAAGGACCTTTGGGCAAAGCCCCCTTAACCAGATGTTAACCACGTCAGTGATAGCCAAAAGCAGATCAGAAGGTGGCGAGGACCCCTATCCACAATGAGCATCCAAAATATGTTGAGCTATGAGGCCATCCCTCCCGCACAAAATCCCTTTTGGGAGGGATTTAATACTCCCAAACACACAATCAACATCAATCTAAAAGGCACCTTCAAAGGGTAAGACATTTGGCAATGGCCATCAACGACCTTCCACCGACACTGCTTGATATTGGTCCCATTATTTGAGTCAAGTTTGGCATTGGACCTCCTATCTAGCCCTTCAGCAGATTAAATTAACAAAACCAAACTGATATTAAAAATAACCTTTATGTATTTTTTAGTTTTTCTAAATAATATATTATAGCTCGTAAAATATTTATTTTCTTTTCTTGTAATATAGAGATAAAACATATTAGTTGTCAGTGTTTTTCTATAAATTAGAAGATTGCTAATATTTAATGGAGAGAAGCTAACGTACAAAGTGTTCTTAAAATACAAAGTGTAAGAAGCAATTACAACCATTGATTAGGTTTAGAAACAAGATGGCACGATCGTAATTATCCAACGTGTTTTAAGAAGGCGATTAACGATTAAAGGGCAATTCTAACAAATTACACATAAACGAATTTGAATTTTTTTTAATTAAACCGCCCAAATTATGTCATTAATTGACAGTTTTAATGATTTGCTATTATCGTGGAAAATCATAAACCTCTTCTCCATAACGAAGATACTCTTGAAAAAAAAAAAAACAGAGCATCTATTCAAAAGAACGAAGAAGCAAAAAGAATAATGACAGGCCTTCGATTGTACAGAATACAGTTATGAATGTGATAAAACAAAATTTAGATGCGCGTTCATGAAAGAAGAAGTATGTATGTATTTGATTGTAATGATTTCAGATTGTGATGTTGTTAAACGCATGTATAATATACCAAAACGCACATTTATATCTGTGAGTATCATAATCAAATGCTATGTTGATAAACACACTTATTATACACTAAAACGCATATTATAAAATTGATAGTATTCAACTGTCATTGTAAAAACATAAACGCATGCATTAAAAACATAAAACGCAGGCATTAAAACATAAAACGCATGCACTAAAATACATAAAACGCATGTTATTGAAAATGATCACTAGTGAATCAGGTGTTGACAGAGAAATAAACGTTTTACCTTGATATATAAACACAAGCATTAAAACATAAAACGCATGCATTAAAATGCATAGACGCATGTTATTGAAAATGGTCACCAGTCAATCAGGTGTTTACAGAGAAAATAACGTTTTACCTTGATACATAAACGCATGTTATTGAAAATGATCATCAGTGAAAAACATTTTACCTTGATACATAGACGCATGTTGTTTAAACTTATAAACGTATTCATATATAAACTAAATGCACGTTTATTTTAATTGTTAAAAAACAGAGCATTAAAGTTATCAATATCTTGAACTACAATATTATCATCCTGTGCAACTGGATCAAGATAAATTGAAATATCCGGCTCTATGTTTAAGTTTGCGTTAATAAAAATAGATAATGATTACAATAAACGGGATTTAGTTAGAAAAATTGGTGGGAAAGAAATAGAGTAAGTTACAGATCATATCGATTAACCTTCAATAGATCCACTACAAAAAAATGTCATTTAGTGGCATACACTTTTAACGGCATTTAGCGTTTGTGATGCTAATTAGGTTTTTAGTGACACTTTTTGTATGTCATACTTGCCTGACAAGTACTTTTAGTGGCATTTATTGTTATGCCATTAATTTTGAATTTTAGTAACACTTTAGGTATGCCATAATTGATTGATACACACTTTAGTGGTATTTAATTTTGTGTCACTAACATGAATTTTTCTAATAATACAACTGATATCAAGTAACTAAGTTAAAAACCATTTCTTTATATTAAAATTTTATTTTTTAAATTGAAACCTATAAAATTAAAAAAAAAATTAACCAAAAAAGAACTGGTCCTATCCCTCTCATTTCTCTCTAAAAACCTCAAAATATTTCATCCTAAACATAAACATCTGAATATATAAAGTTTTAAATTTTCATTTTGTTATTTTAATAGTTTATTTTCAGACTTATATATATTTGTTGTTGTAACTAGTGTAGGTAAGAATATATTTTAAAGTTTAAGGGCTTTATCATGTCCTATTAGGCACTAGAGACTTAGAGTGAGTTGTAATGGGTAATGATGAGCACGATACCGAACCGGTAACAGTATTGAAAGTACTAACCTTAAAAAATGGATACCAGTACCGGTACCGAAAATGATCCTTACGATACAAATATTGGATGGTAAATCTACCCAAAATACTGGACTGTACCAAACCGGTATCCTTGTCAAAAACTACCGCTCGTGAAAAATAAAAAAAAAGATACGAGCACATATCGACACTTATATAAACAATATTGTGTGGCTAAAATTCAGTTTCTCCAATATTCATTCCCTCCAACCTAAAATTCAATTAGATTTTCATTTCCCTCCCAGCTGTGAATTTCTCCAAATTTTATTTTCTAAGCTCCTCCCATTAGGGATAAGTACATAGCACCGAATACCAATCTCGTCCCGTCCCGATCCCGATCCCGATACCGTACCGAACAGAGGGGTTTCAGGATCGGTATCGGTACCCATATTTATGGATTTTCGGTTTCGGTATTACCCGGTATCGGGACGGGATTTTAACGGTAATACCGAAAAAATACCGAATACCGAAATACCGAAATAATACCGATCGAATACCGAACTTGGATACCGAAAATACTAAATTTAATCCCAATACCCTATTATGAATACCGAATACCGAACATTATAGAGATTTAACTGTAAAACAGGTATATTAACTCTTAATAAGATGTGATATAATTGATGAATAATTCATTGACAACTTGCATGAAAGCAATTACGTGTAGAATTTGTATCATAGCCAAAACATTTTTATGAATATGATTTAAGAGGTGATGGGAAAGTAGTCAGGAAATTATCAAACTAAATCTACGATTATGATGTACTACAAAGTTTGTCATTCACATTCATCACACCAACCATTCCCCTCCCAACCCACAGCACCATCAAAAAAACCCACCGTCGGCAGTCCTCCACCGCCGTCGCCCGTCGCTGCAGTAATGCAGTCCCCGCCAAAAAAGGAAGTTGTCAATGTCTTCTAACAAATGGGTGGTCCAAGAGCTGATTGGTGGAGCCATCTGTTCACCGCAATAATAACAACATGAACATGCGGTCAATTAACGGGTAACCAACTGCATCGAATTGCCTACAGAACCACATATGCATGATAGAATTTTCAGTATTTTCGGTATTATACCGAAAATCCCGTACCGATACCAATACCGATACCGAACCGGTATTATGGGGATCGGGATCGGTATTAGATTTTGGACGAATTCGGCTTTGGTATTATCGGGATCGGTATCGGTATGGTACAGATACCGTCCCGAGCTCATCCCTACCTCCCATCCATATTCCAAAACTCATCCCCAAAAATTCCCCATCAAAGAAAGGGCAACGTGATATCCCCATCATTTTCTTCCTAAAACAAACCCTAATTAAACAGTTCCACAATTCATCTTCATCTTACTTTCTGTGTTCTTAAGCCTCTTATTTTTTAGGTTTCAAAATCGTCTATCAAAACCTAACCAGACAAAGCTGTACGTGAAATCCAATACGCGTAAATCCTGAAGTAACAATCGTCCAGACTACACGAATAAACACTTAGTCGTTCCCTCAATTGTTTGTAGCTTCTTTCGATTCTATAGGTAATTTCTTTACTATATTCTATATTACATTATACGGAATTTATTTTACCATGAATGATTGAAATCATGAAGATACTTGTATGACCTTGTGATTTGGGGGTTGATTGACAGGAACTTTTCTACAGTCTACTAAAAGTATGCACACCATATACTTGATGAAATGCTTGTATGAGGATTTTATGGTTTAGGTAACCAACTAACATCAATTAGTGTCATAAAATGTTATTTGACCCTTTTTTTCAGGTTATCATGTGAAGCGCTCCTGGATTTTTTGTGTATAGGTATCCAGTTTTCATGAAAGAAAATCATAAGTGTTCATGAAAATTTATTTCTTGGAAAAAAGGTTAGATTACATGTTTAAATGGTTTATTTAATTGGGTGGCTTACTTAAATTTGGGTTTCTTTTTAAATTTTTATAAATTTCATGTAGGTGGATGCAAAGATCTAGAATGGTAACGAGCTGGAGTCTAAATAGGATTGTGCTCTTTCACTGGTGTTGCGAAATGTTAATAGAGAAGTTGAACATGATTATTGTGGTAATTTCAAAGCCAGGTTGATATATTTTTCTTATTTTGATTTTCTAGCCAATTTGTAAATCACTTCCTTGGCCGTTAAAAACAGTCAACTATCGTAAGGGGAGTTGTCAATCGTGTTAAGGTTGTTGATGTTTCGCCATTGTAGAAATTCAGGTTTGTTCCGGTCGCTTTTGGTTACAAAGGGTATTTAAAATCGGGCACTCTAATATGTGCTTTGCCTTTATTAAGGACGTACTATTTAACACCAATCGATGTTAGAAACTAGAAAGGAGAACGTAGGAAATATAACCTTTAAATAAAAAACAGTTAGCAAAGATATGAAAATCGAATCAACATAGGTTCAGAGCCATACCTTACTTATGTATAACTGGTCAAAGATCTAAAAGCTTAAGAGGTTTGTAGAACTTTTAGTAAATAGAAAATAATGGTTTAACTAATAACTTGAACTAAATATATATTAACCGATTGCAAAATTCTGAATTTATAGAGTTATCAGCCTCACATTAAATTTTATTTTATTACTGTAAAGAGCTATTGTTTTTTAATCTAATTGTGATTAATGGTTTAGGTATTGTTTTTTAATCTAATTGTGATTAATGGTTTGTATTTTTGGCATTAAATCATTACCACTCAATTAATTGAAGTTCATACTTCATATCTAGGAAGGCTATTCCAAATATTAATCCACGAAGGCTTGGTCTGAAGTGCATGCCTTGATGACCAGATGTTTTATGAGGTATTCTTTCCAAATAACTTGATTGCTAGAAAATTCAAATATTAAATCAAGGAAGCATCAATGTACAAGTAAACTAACAGCAAAGAATCTATGTAATCTAAAAATTATACAAAAGCTTACATAGAGATTGATTGATAGTATCAATGTATCATAGCTTTTATGCTCCTGACCCTATCTATTCCGGAGAAGAGCTAAACTTCGACGTTAATGGATAACTAAAGTGGACTCAATGAATAAGTTGCTCAAAGGTATATGAATTTTCTTTTGGTTGTCTCCTTTTCATTTTAGATGAATTTTAGGCGAAAAGCGAAAGTTGCTAGTCTATTGATCTATTTACT
The DNA here is from genome assembly GCA_028751855.1 of Ambrosia trifida. Lineage (NCBI taxonomy): Eukaryota > Viridiplantae > Streptophyta > Magnoliopsida > Asterales > Asteraceae > Ambrosia > Ambrosia trifida. The sequence goes on from CM054122.1 coordinate 162,686,604, forward strand.
TTTGATTTGTTTTGAATTTGTTAAAGGAGTTCTTATAGCATGTCGAGGATTTGCTAGCATTGGGAAAAGACCTCTTATGATGAGGGATTACCTTGCCTTCTAACAAAAATAACAAGAGATAAGTTTTTCATTAATAGGGCAAGTTCGTGTTATGGGATCTTATGTTTATATAACTCCAGATATAACTGAACACGAAACATTTATAAATTGCGCAACGCGTGACACTCAAATACACTATTATTTCTAATTGCTATATTTGTAAGTAGATTTTGGTACAAGTAATTTTAATTTATTAAGTTTATCATGTAAACCACAGTTATTGTCATGATTTTGTATGCTGAAATGTTGCTTTCGTTCTTATTCAGGTTGTAAGAATTGAGCACTGTGAAAGAGTTCGTGTAAATCAACAACTCTTAATTTTGTTAGACAACCATAAAATGCAGGTATGTTAATCTTCAGTCTTTTACATCTAAAAAGAAAAGAATTTTTGGTCAGTACATAATGGTCATGTTACAATAAAAGTTTTTTTAGTTTTATTACAATCAGAATCCAATATGTTGTTGGTTAAGTAAAGTTTATAATTGCTCAACAAATTTCTTTTAGGATTATTTTGATCCCAAACTGGTCTTGGTGGGTTTTATTTGATCCATTTTTCCAACAATATTAAACCATTTAATCTTTCTTAATTAGATAAGTTCTTATTGTTCGAAGGAATGGGGGACCATTCAGTTTGGTGACTCAAAGAGTACTCAGTACCAAATTATAAAACAGTAGTAATATTTCATGATACAACATATCTAATGAAATCATGGATCTTTAATAGTAGTGCACATCAGTAGTAATATTTCATGGATCTTTAATAGGAGAGCTACATGCTAATGTTTTATATAATATAGATTACAAGTCTGAAGTGTGTGTGCACACTGTTGTAATGAGTTTTGTAAGTGTAGCATTTCTCTTATTTAAAATATGAGTATTAAATAAACTATTTACTAATAATGATGCTAGTTTCATAATGTCATATTGAAAAGTTGTAACACATGGAGGTTCTTGAATATGTGCAGTTCAGGATTTCAGACTTAGTTCAGGCAATTTCAGACGCGGTTCAACTAATTTTCAGACTTGATTTCTCTCGAGGTAAAGTTTTTATTTCTTATTTCTTTCAAGTATTTGATGCAATTGTTTGTCTTTTTTGTTGATGGTATGGAAACTATACAAATATAGTAAAGTAGTATATGGCATGTTCTATAGGTTTTTGGAACTATAGATACTAGGTGGACTTGAGGAGTTGAGGGTAGCATGGTTTATGATGATGAGCGACATGATAGTGTTTCTAGGCTACACTTTGGATTTTGTGCATTAAAGGTAAACGGGTGAAATTTTGATGTTTTGTTACACGTTGGCCTATTGTTTTCAAAACTAAACCCAACCTGACCCAGTCCGAATTATGACATCTGGTCGTATGAAACTTTCGCAACAAAAAAGGGAACCCAAAGGAAAAAAAATTCTGGATCCGCCACTCCACGCATACATTCCCACTAGTAGCTAATTACATGCATGAACCAGTAGATGAAACAATTATAAATGGCTGCATATTATATGTTCTAATTGTTAGGATTTTAGGCTATTTTCTTATACATGTTTTTTTTAATTAAGAACATTGGGTTTCATAAATCAAGAACCGATAGTTTTTTTTTTTTTTCTGTTTTTCTAATCAACATTAATGTTTTTTTATATGATTTTTGATGGCAGGGTAGTTATCATGAGAAGCTCCGGAGCTAAGTTTTATGATAGTGTAATTCCCACCCAAAAGAGCATTCAGACTCCTCATGTAAACATTTGTAATTTGGAATATGTTACTTAATATGTAATGTTTTGCTAACATTTGGAATATGTTTTGGATCGAACTTATTATCGTTGTTATAATATCATGATTTCTACATTTACACTTTTATCGCACTTGTAATTTATTTTTCTATTGTAAATAACAATGTTTTAGTAATACAAAATTTGTGCCATAAAAAGTTTTTTTTTCTTATATTGTGGCAAAAAAGTGTCACTAAAGTTAGTATGAATATGTAACTAGGATTACCTTTTAACGTCACAAAAGTTGTGTCACAAAAGTATTTCTTATATTGTGGAAAAATAAAGTGCCACTAAAAACCAAAAAAACTTTGTGCCGCATATTGAAAAAGTGTCACTAAAAGACTTTAGTGCTAGTACTTCTAGTGATACTTTTTTTTGTGTGCCGCTTATTCTTATTTGGGCTTTTAGTGTCACTTTTTTGACCTTTTATGACATTTTTTGAGTGACACTACATGGCAATTTTTTTCTAGTGGGAATTTTAAATTTTAAAAAAAAAAATGATCGCACAACGATTGAATCAATATAATCGTGGAGAAAATATTGTAATCAGTTATGAATATTTTGAAATTTGATTTACGAAAAACTGGAATTTATATATCTGTGAAAAATTATAATGCGATTAAAGGATATGTAAATGTCTATAATACCCTTGGATGTTTACAAACGAGATTTTAGGTTTGTAACCATCAACTACACGTTGCATAATGTGGTTACTTCTTACACTTTGTATTATAAGGTACTTCGTACAGTATACTTTCTCATATTTCATGAATGAAGAGAAATTTGATTTCAATTGAAATTTAACTTATATCCTCCATGTCAAATGTCGATTTTCATAATTAAGTGAATCATTTTTAACCAAAATCGATCTAAAAATGGTTATATCGGTCATAAATTTGGTCTAAGCCAATCCTGTTTATGTATGAGTTTTCAGAGATAAAAACTAATTTCTAAATTCTAAATTCCTGCTTGGAGGCTTATAAAGATTTTGGTGAAATCATTCCGGAATAAACGAGTTGTCTATATTACGGAGACACAACTTTACTGAGTCGACCACCGTATGGTTATTCTATACCTAATTAAAGATTCAAGGCAACAAATGGCATCCTTTTTTTCAAAACACTTGCTACAACTAGGAATTATATAGTGAAGGCTCATGGAGATTGTGGATCTACAACATTTGAAAATATTTATAAACTAACAGAAGCAATCTTTATTAAAAATTTATACATTTTTTTAAGATTGCGTATTTATATTTTATTAAATTTAAATTTAAGTCGTGTACCTTAAATTAACCTATTTTTTACTACGTGGTCTTTCACTTTAAATTTAAAAATATATTTTTTACAATGTTCTGAATAAACAAAATAAAACAAATCAAGTCACATTAATTAAATATTTGATTTAATAAAATACATTTTATATATGGAAAATCATTTTTTGAAATCTTTATTGACTTTGTTTTTTCAAATTACTTCAATAAAGAAATGTAATATCTAAGTAAGTGGCCACAGTCTTTTAATTACTAATTCGTTTCAATCTTTATTTTCATGCTATTAATTCACGCAATCTTTTTTTTATAATACACTAAAATTGAACCAATAAATGTCATTATTTTTAAAGACCTTGATGTTAGAAAAAAATGATTTTACACTTAATGTCATTATGGAAAATCATTTGGATAAAAAGGGATAACATTTAAATTTGTTGGCTGTATTGGGACAAAGTTTCCTTATTATTATTGGCAAGCTAAAAAAATAAATATAATAATATTGTTTAATTTTGTTGGGTATTGATAAAGTTTTCATCTTGGTTTAGTTTATTTGGGTATTGATAAAGTTGGGGACCTCCGGGCCATGGTTTAGGTGCATCGCGATTATCCGGGGAGTAGGCGACGGCAACTTTTAGTTGCCCTGGTGTGATCTTGGGAGATAGCGTATGCCCACTCACCTAGAGTCGGGTTTTGGTAGTTATGTCGCCATTTGTTAGAAGGCGGCGGTGTTCTGTTGAAACGGGTGTACCCTGCATTTCTGATGCAGGACAAGCCTGCCCCTTAAAATTTTTTCATTCTTGTAAATTTGATATATGAAGTAGCTCCCGGCTACTTGCTCACCTTAAACGGGACCATTTTGGGTGGGATGATGGTAAAAACACCTTGTGGAATGCCATTTCCAGGGATTTGGGGCTATTTGGGGAAGTTGTGGATGCCTTGCGGAACCTTAATCAGTGGTTATGTGGCCAATGCATGGTCCCGCATGCTTTTAATAGGGGGTGTCATCATGAAGATGGTGTCGCCAAATTCTTGCGAAATGCTGATGGTAAGGGTGAATTTATCATAGGGATCCCTAAGCGCAGCCAGCCAATAGTCGAACCCACTACCGAACCGGATATTGGTAGGACGGTGGTTGTAGATATCAGTCTTCTGGAAAGACTTTTTTCTATGTGGATTACTACAGTTAAGAGCATCCCCTCGTCTTGTCAATTAGCATTTGCGCAGGCCTTATCCTATACATTGGGTAAGGTGGTGGCTTCCCCTGGGTCGGTTGAGGCCTGGATCAGGTTGTTGTTACTGCCCCGTTGCACGTTACGCACTATCCAACCATCTTCCAGGCAGGAACGGAGGTCTGGGAATCGTAAATCCTTGCAATGCAGTAGCATCATGCGCTCCTTAGCAATTTGGAAAGATGGCGAGGGCATGGAGGAGCATGTTCTTCCCCTTCTTTCCCAACCGAATGAAGAGCCGTCCAGAGGGCCAGTCAGCCAAAATGAATCGGAGAATGGGGCTAATATCAAACAATGTCTGAGGAAGGTTGCTGATGGTCACTTCACGGCCGCGGTTAAGGTTTTGTGCTCTTCTAGAGTTGGACCAGTTGGGGAGTCCACCTTAAAAGCCTTGGTTGATAAGAATCCGGTTAGGGATCCCCCCCACTTGCCTCATGTCTTGACCAATAAAGATGCCCCTTAGGTTAACGCTAAATGTGTGTTGGAGAATATCGACTCCTTCCCCAAAGGAACTTCTTGTGGAAGGGATGGCTTGAGAGCACAACATATTTTGGACGCATTGTGCGGACAGGGGTCCTCTCCGCCATCTGCTCTTCTTGTGGCCATCACTGAGGTGGTTAACATCTGGCTGCGAGGGCTGTGCCCGAAAATTCTGGCGGAATTCATTGCCTCTGCCCCCTAACCCCATTATTAAAGGCCACTAACGGAATCCGACCCATTGCTGTCGGGGGTATCTGGCGGAGGTTTGTTTCTAAAATTGCAATGCGTAAAATTGGGAAGGAGATGTCGGCTTACTTAGGGGACTTTCAATATGGGGTCGGGGTACCCAATGGCGCAGAGGCTATTCTCCATAGTGCGAATAGATTTTTGAATGCGTTCCGTGACAACGGACCACTGGCCATGCTCACTGTGGATTTTTCGAATGCTTTCAACATGGTTGACCGGACAATCCTTCTGCACGAAGTCAGTATCCGCTGCCCGTCTATCTACCAATGGGTTCAGTTCTTATACGCCCAACCTGCCAGGCTATATGTAGGAGATACTTGCATCGGGGCCTACACAGGGGTCCAGCAAGGAGATCCTTTGGGACCACTTCTTTTTGCCCTTGTCTTGCATCCGTTGGTGCTACAGGTGGAAGAACATTGTTCCTTACCCTTTCATGCGTGGTATTTGGATGATGGAACGATTATAGGCAGGGCCGAAGAAGTAGCTAAAGCCCTAGACATCATCCGAGCAGAAGGTCCCCAGTTTAGGCTTATTCTTAATATTAAGATGTCGGAGATCTTTTGGCCAACATGCAATGGTATGAAAGCGAAGTCTGGTATTTTTCCTAAGGAGATCGGAAGACCACAGACATGGGTAAAGCTTCTAGGGGGACTGTTAGTCATGATGGGGATTACATTAGCTCAATGGCAGTCAAGAGGGCTCAGCGCGCGGTTGGACTGATGGGCATTTTGCAGAAGTTACGGGACCCCCAAAGTGAGCTTTTATTGCTTCGCTCATGTATGTGTGTGGCTAAACTGTTGTTTGGGCTTCGAACGTGCCAACCGACCTTTGTTGGGGAGGCAGTATCCATTTTTGACAAAGGTCTCCGAGGTGCTGTTGAGGATATCGTTGTTTATGGGGGGGGGGGGGGCTTTTTTGGGGATCTTCAATGGCGATTGGCGTCTTTACCAATCAGCTCGGGGGGGCTTGGGCCTGTGCTCGGCGGAAGATGTGTCCGCATATGCGTATGTGGCTTCTAGGGCGCAGTCTTGGAAGCTACAGGAACACATACTAAGGAACATCGGGGTGATTAGGATGGACGATGATTATAAGCTCGCACTGGACAACATTCGCAGCTCTCTCCCTAATGTAGATGTGGGCGGCTTTACAGATAAAGACACCGCCCCAAAAAAGCTTAAAAAAATCTTGGCGAGTGCGTTTAACTGTAAAGCCATGCAGACTATGGAGGAGTAGTTTAACATGTCTTCGTGGCAGAAAGCGGTGTTTGAATGTCTCAAAGAGGCCCATGCTCAAGATTTCCTCACTACACTCCCAATTGACGGATTAGGGCAACATATGTCGGCTATCGATTATCGGGCGGTCCTCAAATACCGACTGATGATTCCCATGTTCTCCGTCGACGAACCGTGTCCGATCTATAAAAAAACACGTTTGGACAAGTTTGGAGAACACACCCTACATTGTAAGGAGTTACCAGTCTTTAAATATAGACATGACCTGGTTAGAGATGTTCTATGGGATGTGTTACGAAGGGCAGGGATTTCAGCCAAAAAAGAGGCCCCCGTGAATTTCATGACGGGCCCACTTGACGGGCGGTCCACCTTGAGGCCAGCGGACGTTCTTGTATTCGGATGGGCGCAACGCAAGCATGCGTGCGTTGACCTTACTGGGGTATCCTCATTGGTGAGACTTCAGGATTCGGGTTTTGTGGCTGGGCAGGCAGTTTTGAAAGCTGAGAGCAAAAAGTGGATAAACATGAAGCGGCTTGTCTAGAGAACCAACATGTGTTTGTGCCCTTTGCTTTTGATACTTTTGGAGCGCTGGCCCCACAAGCAATCAAGCTCCTCGATCGCGTGAAGAAAGTTGTGCAAAGTAATTCCCCAGCTACTAAGGGCCAATGTTTTATTTTCAATAGAGTAGGTTTTGCAATACAAAAAGGGGTAGCGGCGCAACTTGTGGCCCGTTTACCAACGTATCACTTGTAATTGGTTGTCTTTGGTTTATTGTGATAAATGTTATTTTTTTATTAACTTAGCCTAAACTGATTTACTTTTATTACTTTTGATTTTTTTTTTTGTGCATGCAGTGTATAAGGTAATAGTCACGGTATGGAATATATATTTTGAAATGTTTAAAAATGTTTTATATGAATACAAATGTTTTCTTACAAGAAATTGTTTTGGGCTGATGCATATTTAATATTTTTTCTGTTGTAAGGGCAACTTTTTTTTATTCTAAATATAATATGTAATCTATATTTTCTTAATTATTTCATATTTATATATAATACTAGTAGAATGTCCGCGCGATGCAGCGGGAAACACAAACACTTCTAAGTGTGTGTATGGTTTTGTTAAGTTCGATTATTTGCCTCAACCTAAACTAAATCAAAAGTCATCAATTAATCAATCTTATAAAACAATTGGTTCCTTGATTCGGTTAGTATTGTTAGATTATCGGTTTTAGTTCAGTTTAATTAATTTTGGTGAATAACAAAAACAAACTTTGGCTAAATTTTTTTTGCCTAAAAGTACATAAAATGGAGGTATAAATACATGAAATAAAGGTAAAAAAAATAGCCCTGTAAACGAACCGAATGTTCATGAGCTGTTCGTGAACTTGTTCGACAAAAAGTTCGTTTATGTCGTTTATTTAATAAATGAACAATCACGAACATAAAAAATGTTCGTTTAGTTAAATGAACGAACATGACAAATGTTGAGTTTGTTCATTTATGTTCGTGAATGTCCGTTTATGTTCGCTTATTTATGTCTATTTAAGTTTATTAATTCAATACGTAGTTATATTTACATAAATACAAACATAAATTGGGCTTTAGCTACTTGTATAAATATATAACCAATTAGTAATTGGGTTTTTTCAGTAATATAAAATCGTTCACATTTATTATGTTCGTCAACATTCGTTTATGTTCGTTGGTGAATTGTTCGTTTAGGTTTAAACGAACAAGAACATGACAAATTTCTTAATGAAGGAACATGAACACAAAAATGTGTTTGAATATGTGTTCGTGTTCGGTTAAAATTAAATGAACATTCGGTTCATTTACAGGCCTAGGTTTAAAAGCTAAAAATTTCATAACCCCCTCTATTTATACCGCCACTACAATTCATAAACCTATCTACTCAGCTTCAAACCATATTAGAGTATAATTTGCTATATACTTTTAATTAAAAATTTGATATTTTACGTGATTAACAATATCTAGAGGTGAACAATAAATGAAACTCAACTGAAATCGAACAAAAACATACAAAACCGAACATAAAATTAACCAAAATCGAGTTAACCTAATATCGGTTTTTTTGTACCCTAAGTTAACCAAAAGTAACAAACCAAAACTGAACCATTCATACATGTATATCCTTTATACATCCAATACATGTATTTATACCTTCATTTCATATGCTTCTAAGCAAAATTTTAACCAAAGTTTGGTTTTGGTGATTAACCAAAATTAACTAAACCGAACTAAAAATGACAATCTAACCAAATAGACTGAACCAATTAACCTGTTGGTTAACAAGATTGATAAGCCGATAATGTCGATTATTGTTTCGGTTGAGGCTTATAACCGAACTGAAACTAACACAACCATGAACCACTAGAAGTGTCTGTGTTTCCTACCACATCGTGTGGGCACGCTATTATGAATATATTAGTGGGTCTCTTTCAGTTTAACTAAATTGTGTTAACTAAGGGTACAAAAAGAAAACGATAACCAATTTTAAGTTAAATCGGATGTTTTCAGTTTTCAATAGATTTTGGTTCAGCTTTGTCGGTCTTTTTTGGCTTCGGTGAACGGTTTAGTTATTGCTCACTCCTATATATCGTTGATCACATAGCACATAAAGATTTTTTAAATAAAAAATAGCAATACTATACTCAAATTAAAGCTAATAAAATGCTCATTATTATGATGTAATTTTTTTTATAAACGTATTCAAAAAATATGACAATTTAAAAATCATGGGAGGTGGTTTGTTTAAAATAAGGAAAAGAAGTTCAACTATAATTTAAATAAACAAAAGTTAAGTAAAGTTTAAGGGATTAAAGTGTAACTAAGATAGGGTATTAAAATGTAAATAATGTATCAATGACTATTTTACCCTCATTTTAGGGTTATTAATGAAAAATAAGTTCTTAACTTTTTGGTATCTTAAACTACCCCTCACTCATGCATTATAGTATAGTATAGATATAGATAGTATGGATTGGTTATTACTTAAACCCAACATATCATTTTTTAAATTAAAAAAAACTATAGCGATACTATAATCAAATTAAAAAGAAAAAAATGCTCGTTTGTACAGTGTAATAATATTAAGAAAATATTAACATGTGAAAAAGTTATGGACATTTAAAAAACGTGGGTAGTTTGTTAAAATAAGGGTGAAAAGTGTAATTATTAGTTAAATAAAAGGAATTAAGTATAGTTAAGGAAACAAATGTGTAAATATCGTGTAAGTAGTTAACATGTGTATTGTGTGTTGTACTCTAAGCAGTTATACATGTACAACTTAAATTTTAAGACATCAATGGGAAATATATTATAATAAAGTTTAGATGATTTAAGTTCATTTTCGTTTTATTCTTTTGTTTTTGTTTCGGTTATTGCTTAACCCTAAAATATAATTTTTTTAAAAATTAAACAAACTATAGCAATACTATGCTCAAATTAAAGAGAATAGAATGCTCTTTTATACGGTGTAATTATATTAAGAAAATATTATCGTCCGAAAAAGTTATGAACGTTTAAAAATCGTGGAGGTAGTTGTTTAAAATAAAGATGCAAAAGTGTAATTAGTATTTAAATAAACAGAAATTAAGTAAAGTTTATGGGGCAAATATGTAAGTATTGTATAAAATTATAATATAGTATAGATAGATAAAGAAGGCAAACTGTAACTAATAAGGGGTATAGGTGCAAGTTAGGTTTGAAAAGACATAAATACCTTTAAAATGTAGTTACTACATGCATTATGTGTTGCACTTTAAGCATCTATAATTTTATTACTTAAAAATTAAGAGGTCCTTGTGAAATGCTTTATAAGATAGTATAGATATACAATTTAAATTGTTCAGCCCGTGTATCGCGCGAGTACATAATCTAGTTGTATTATACGGTACTTTGTACCGTATACTTTCTCATATTTAATGAATGAAGAGAAATTTGGTTTCAATTGAAGTTTAACTTATATCCTCAATGTCAAATATCAATTTTCATAATTAATTGAATCATTTTTAACCAAAATCGATCTAAAAACGGTTATATCGATCATAAATTTGGTCTAAGCCAATCCTGTTTATGTATGAGTTTTCATAGATATAAACTAATTTCTAAATTCTAAATTCCTGCTTGGAGGCTTATAAAGATTTTGGTGGAATCATTCTGGAATAAACGGGTTGTCTATATTACGGGGACACAACTTTATGAGTCGACCACCATATGGTTATTCTATACCTAATTAAAGATTCAAGGCAACAAATGGCATCCTTCTATTCAAAACACTCAATACAATTAGGAATTATATAGTGAAGGCTCATGGAGATTGTGGATCTACATCATTTGAAAATGTTTATAAACTAACAAAAGCAATCTTTATTAAAAATTATTCATTTTTACTTAAGATAGCGTATTTATATGTTATTAAATTTTAATTTTAATCGTGTACCCTAAATTAACCTATTTTTTTTTACTATGTGGTCTTTCACTTTAAATTTAAAAATATATTTTTTACAATGTTCTGAATAAACAAAATAAAACAAATCAAGTCACATTAATTAAATATTTGATTTAATAAAATACATTTTATATATGGAAAATCATTTTTTGAAATATTTATTGACTTTGTTCTTTCAAGTTACTTCAATAAAGAAATGTAATATCTAAATAAGTGGCCGCAGTCTTTTAATTACTAATTCGTTTCAGTCTTTATTTTCATGCTATTAATTCTTGCAATCTTTTTTTTATAATACACTCAAATTGAACCAATAAATGTCATTATGTTCAAGGACCTTGATGAAAGAAAAAAAATGATTTTACACTTAAAGTTATAAATACTTTGGCTTTTGAAGAAACTTGATGTTAAATTTCAAAATGAACGATACTCGATTGGGGTGGTTTAACGGATGAGGAGTACTTTTAAAATAATTTTATTTTTTTTATTATCTTAGCCTAAACGGATTTACTTTTATTACTTTTGATTTTTTTTGTGCATGCAGTCTATAAGGTAACAGCCACGGTATGGAATATATATTTTGAAATGTTTAAAAATGTTTATATGAATACGAAAGTTTTTTACAAGAAATTATTTAGGGTTGATGCATATTTAATATTTTTTTGGTTGTAAGGGCAACTTTTTTTATTCTAAATATAAAATGTAATCAATATTTTCTTAATTATTTTATATTTATATATAATATATATAATTTAAATTGTTCAACCCGTGTATCACACGGGTACATAATCTAGTTGTATTATAAGGTACTTTGTACCGTATACTTTCTCATATTTCATGAATGAAGAGAAATTTGATTTCAATTGAAATTTAACTTATATCCTCCATGTCAAATGTCGATTTTCATAATTAATTGAATCATTTTTAGCCAAAATCGATCTAATAACGGTTATATCGGTCATAAATTTGGTCTAAGCCAATCTTGTTTATGTATGAGTTTTCAGAGATACAAACTAATTTCTAAATTCTAAATTCCTACTTGGAGGCTTATAAAGATTTTGGTGGAATCATTCCAGAATAAACGGGTTGTCTACATTACGGGGACATAACTTTACTGAGTCGACCACCATATGGTTATTCTATACCTAATTAAAGTTTCAAGGCAACAAATGGCATCCTTCTTTTCAAAACACTCGCTACAACTAGGAATTATATAGTGAAGGCTCATGGAGATTGTGGATCTACATCATTTGAAAATGTTTATAAACTAACAGAAGCAATCTTTGTTAAAAATTATTCATTTTTTTAAGATAGCGTATTTATATGTTATTAAATTTAAATCGTGCACCTTAAATTAACCTATATTTTACTATGTGGTCTTTCACTTTAAATTTAAAAATATATTTTTTACAATGTTCTGAATAAACAAAATAAAACAAATCAAGACACATTAATTAAATATTTGATTTAATAAAATACATTTTATATATGGAAAATCATTGTTTGAAATCTTTATTGACTTTGTTTTTTCAAGTTACTTCAATTAAGAAATGTAATATCTAAGTAAGTGGCCACAGTCTTTTAATTACTAATTTGTTTCAATCTTTATTTTCATGCTATTAATTCACGCAATCTATTTTTTATAATACACTCAAATTGAACCAATAAATGTCATTATGTTTAAGGACCTTGATGTTAGAAAAAAAAGGATTTTACACATATAGTTATAAATACTTTGGCTTTTGAAGAAACTTGATGTCAAATTTCAAAATGAACGATACTTGATTGAGATGGTTTAAGGGATGAGGAGTACTTTTAAATTAATTTTATTTTTTTATTATCTTAGCCTAAACTGATTTACTTTTATTACTTTTGATTTTTTTTTTTTGTGCATGCAGTCTATAAGGTAATAGCCACGGTATGGAATATATATTTTGAAATGTTTAAAAATGTTTTATATGAATACGAATGTTTTTTACAAGAAATTATTTAGGGCTAATGCATATTTAATATTTTTTCGGTTGTAAGGGCAACTTTTTTTTATTCTAAATATAATATGTAATCTTTATTTTATTAATTATTTTATATTTATATATAATTTAAATTGTTTAACCCGTGTATCACACGGGTACATAATCTAGTTGTATTATAAGGTACTTTGTACCGTATACTTTCTCATATTTCATGAATGAAGAGAAATTTGATTTCAATTGAAATTTAACTTATATCCTCGATGTCAAATGTCGATTTCATAATTAATTGAATCATTTTGAACCAAAATCGATCTAAAAACGGTTATATCGGTCATAAATTTGGTCTAAGCCAATCCTGTTTATGTATGAGTGTAGGAGGATCGGATTGACAAAAACAATGAATTGATCAAACAAGTCTACTAATTCAAGTGCGGAATCCTTGAATCAGTTACAATATGATAATAATATCAACAAAACGCAGAAATCATCTTCAAATCATTCATTTCATTAATTATCAAACTCAATTACACGTTAAAATGATGTTTATAATCAATTACAGACGTGAACAAAGTTGACTCAAAACCCTATGGAGAACACTAGACTGGAGGGAAAACAAAAATGACAAAAGTTACAATTCAAAAATGAACTTGGCCTTATATAGGCCTGCACATTCGCCCATATAGTATGGTCGAATGTGCAGGTTCGACCAATCACACTGGTCGAACCAAGCAATACATAAAAATCTATTTCTACCTTCGACCTCCAGTTCTCCTTCGCACCTTTGAGCTTCCTTCGCCCGTTCAAAAACTCTCTTTCGACCCTTTGAATCTTCCTTCGACCATTCGACTAAACACAAAAACATATGTTAAATGTAATCCAAAGCATTAGTCGCACAAAATGCATCTACAAACTCCCCCTCGACTATTTCTTGGATTGTTTACGCTCTTGGTCCATTCTTTTGTTCATCAGTTTTATGTGCAATTGTTTCTTTTGTTCTAAGGTCATCACCGGTGTATAAACTTGTTTCGGCTTTTTCTTCTTGACATCCGGAACATCTTGAATCTTCACGAACTTACCAAGCTTCTTATCATAATCACATCCAGCATTTATATCATGAGCAAAGCACAGGAATACCACCCGTTGGTATTTGCTTGCTTGATCACAATCTTTCACCTCACTGCAAATAGGATTATAATACAACATAATGATATCCTCATGTGAGCAGTTAATCAACCACATAGGATCAAATATGTGTATTTTCTTGTAATCTTTCACACCATCTTTCGAAACAATCACAGCCTCTGCAGTTTTCCAGTCATAGTACCACCAGATGAAATCTTTAACAAAGTGTTGTGGGATCTGCATCAACAGAATGTGTTTCAACACTTTCGGTGGTTTGTACTTCAACGTCACCTTGGGCATTCTAGTTATCTCATCAATCTCTTTCTTATGAACAATCCGTTTAGGATACTGAGGAGTGAATAAATTTCATTTCGTCCTGCTTTCCCTTGACATAAAATCAGCAAAATAAGCAATGTGATCGTTCACAGATCCAATTAACTGGTGCCTACATACATCTCGAATCGCCTAGTAAGGAAGTGTTTTCAAATCATGGAATCTTTCAAAATAAAGTATTCCTTTTTCCCACTTAACTGCTACACATTTCAACTGTTTCACAAACTTCCATCCCAACGCTCTTCCTTTGAACATCTCATTGTGTAACTTGTAAAAACTTCCCTGGATCTCTGTCTTAGGACGATTTGCTTCTTTCTCCTTCAGTTTCCTCAATAACTCCTTCAAACTATCAGATTGTTCTATGTTCGGTTTATTATGCCCTGGAAATAATTCATCCATGAATCTCTTACTCTTTTCACGAGCAAGTTTCTCGGCTTCTTTCAATAATTCATCAGTGAACTCAGCAAATCCAGAATTTTTATCTTTCTTGAAATATTCTGGATATTCTTCACTGGTTATGTCTTCAATCTCAACCTCCTCGAATACAGGCACATCTCGATCATCTGAATGATTACCTGCTTCTTTTTCAGGTAAATTAGGAATCTGATTATCAACCAATAGTTCTTCCAACGTCTTCCTAACTTGTTTCGCCAAACCTTCTAAAAATCTCCTTTGACATTGCCACAGAAACATCTCCATCTTCCAAATCTGGATCGTTATACTCCAATTCAAGCATCCTGTCACTGGATTCAAAGATCTCAGAAAATCTGCTAGTCATATCTATCGTTGTGACACCCGGCATGTTTGGCTTAAACATATTAGTAACATCTAATTCTACCTTAGCGAGAAACATTTATAAACGAACTTAACTGGGTTAGTTGAGTCGGGTCAAGTTAGGATTGTCCAGGGTACAATGATTTGGAGGATCATTGGGAGTCGTTTTGGTAATACACTAGTACCGGGTTCCGTTGTTGGTGACATTACATGAACTAATTAAGTATATGTGTAGATTATGGGACGTGTGGTGGATTATATACATAGATGTGTTTAAATGATGCGTAAATGATTATACATGCCTAAATATGCTAAACATAGACTAAGGTTGCATGCTTGTATGTTAAGATGTGTTAGAATGCGTTAAACACGACAAACTGGAAAAACTAGCTAAACAAAGAACTCTGGTTCGACCACTTCGAATGGTCGAAGGGGATAATTTGCCTTGGTTCGACCCTTGTAAAGGGGCGAACCTGGGAACTGGGATGGGAAGAATTTCCTTCGACCACAGAAGGACTCATTCGACCCTGAGAAGGGTCGAAGGAGGGCTCGTCCACCCATCAAAAAGGGGTGAATGTGGGACAGTATAAATACCAACCTTTGTCATTTTTTTCACCATTTCACAAACCCTAGCCGTTCCAAAACACTCTCAAACGATTTTCAACACTAAGGAAGGAGTTTTTGCTCTGATTTTTCATAATCTAACCCGTTTACAACATCTAAGCAAGAATCTAAGGTGTGTTCTTGATCCTAAATCCTTTTTAAAGCATTTTAATTCGTTTTCATCTAACCCTAATTGTCCGGATCTGTACTAAGGGTGTTTTCATGATTAGAAACCTTTTAAACATCTTTCTAAACTAAAACCTTATCATTTAACATAGGTTTTCATGATGAATAACATATGTAAATTGTGTATTATGTGGTGTTATGTGTTATTCGATGATTTGCTGCTATATCTGTGATAGAAACATGATATAGGATTGTTATTGATGCTAGATTATTGTTATTTAGGGTTAGGATTGGATATGATGATATTATGGGTATTTGGGGGTTTTAACGAATCTAGACTTGATGCATGATATTTATGATCAATAGAATTGATAAGAAAAGATCGAACACTCGACAAACTGAGCATTTCAAGTTGAATATGAATCGATTTCAAAAGTTTCCAAATTGGGTAAATTATTCATGAATGAAAGTGATGTTTCCATAATCTTTACCATTTTGGGAAAGGGCTGGAACGGACGTATTATCGGGGGAATTCGGTGGGGGTTTTGTAGGGATAAGTTATCCATGCTTGACTGCTGTGTTTGATGATGTTACGAGTCGTTTTGAATGTGTTTGAAGCGTTTTTAGGAAAATTCGCACAACAGGGGCGAACCTGGTCTCTTTCGACCGATCGAAGGTGCGAAGGAGGAATCCAGGGTCGAACCTGGGTTTTTGTTGGGCGAATGTAGTAAAACGGGCGAAAGAGGCATCAAATGGTTGAACGAAATGTAAAACGGGCAAAGGAGACTGAAAACGGGCGAAGGAGACTTAAAACTGACTGGTTCGACCGTTCTGATGCAGAAATGAGATTTTTGATACAAACTAAGTGTTTTATGCTTGAACCTTGTGTGTAATCTATGTGTACTTGATTAGTTAGGGTAATGGGTCACCAACGGGATGTCGGGTCGGTCTAATGTGTCGGTTAAACATTCAAACACGTTTTAAAACATACTTGGTTACGATCTGGACAATCGGGGACTAGATAACCTTATGGTTATTAGTCAGAACACTTATGTGAACATTTTGATAGGATCTCCGGTAGAGGGATTATCAAGGGCTAAACATCTTTACTTGTAATCGAAGAACGCTATTTAAGGTGAGTTCACGGCCCCACTTTTACTGCTTTTAACTTTTGGGGGAGAAAACATGCGCTAAACTATTTTGGTAACATATGTCATACTATGGTTTTAACTTTTTATTGCTATACGATCTTTGGAAGTCCCGGGGGAAACCATGAATGTGCGGGGATGCACAACGGGGGAAATGTGGATAGATCTATTGGGCGTGACCTGCCCCACTCGTCGGCTTGGAGGGCCGGGCGGATGCATATTGTCTCGAACAAGAACATTGGTATCATGCTGAACATACGGGCTGCTTAAACATGCTAAACATTGCTAAACGTGTCTAGTAATGGTTTCCAATCGTAGTAGTAATAAAACATACGCCTAGCTAGCGTACTTGGTAACATTGATATAGTATGGACATGGTAACGTTTTGGTAACATATTGAACAAACCTGTGAACTCACCAGCATTATATGTTGACACCTTTTTGGCATGTTTTTCTCAGGTCGCTAAGGTAGCAACAAATGGAACTAGGCGCACGAGTCTGCATTGGCGTCTAGGCATAGTTGCACGTTTTGTAATAAAAGTGTTTTGGATAACTTTTGGGATGATAGCATAGTTGATTAAATGCTACTTAAACGCTTCCGCTTATAAAATTGTTGGTTATGTCTCTTTACGTTTTTCATATAGAGTTTTTTATTGTGATTGTTGACTTGGATCCTGGTTTGTCATGCGCCTCGCGGTAAAACCCCGCAAGTGGTAATTTGAGGGTTTGACAAATTGGTATCAGAGCCAATGGTTATAGTGAACTAGGACTGCATGTAGAGTCTGGTCTATAGCCAAGTCGCACACACTAGACGGTCACATACTTTGAGTCTATTAGTGGGATACGTACTAACGTTGTCGGGGTGTTGTCGGGGTGTCCTTACATCATCATCATGTTTCTCCGTTACATCATCCGCTTTTATTTGGGTTCTTACCTACCCTTGTTTTCTTCTTCTTCTGGATTGAAGAAGGAGGGGTTGATTTGTTGGTTCTAGCACACACATGCCTTCTTACACTTGCACCTATCGTCACACGTTACTAGGCGACGATATTCAGTGACTGGGGTCTGGATTAGGGATACATCTGGAGGACCATGTAGAGCAGTTTATCATTTCGGGTGCACACGAAATAATAAACTGGAATGCATGAAAATCCCGATGGATTTCGAGTTTGGATGTATAGTCCTGGATTTGTCCCTAGGTTAACTCTTGTAAATTTCTAGTGGTTGACACTGGAAGTGAATCTGAATCCCTCGATTTCTTGATTTGTTAGATCATGTCTGGTGCTCGCGGTGGTGGACGTCGTGGTGGCGGCGGTGGCCGTGCTGGCGGTGGTGGTCGTGCTGGAGGCGGTGGTCGTGGAAACATCAACATGACCCAAGCTGAACTGAACAACTTGCTACAGCAGCAAGTGAACATGGCTATGGCAAATTTCCAGGCTGGGATTAATGCCATGGGTGGTGAGTTGATTTCTGTCGACCTTGCCACATTTTCGGGTTTCGTGTCCTTTCGTTTATGTTTTACTCGTGTACCGTGTTTCAGGTGTTGGTGCCAATCCACCCCCACCTCAGTGCTCTTATAAGAAGTTTCGGGACTGTCAGCCCCATAACTTCGCTGGAACTGAGGGAGCGGTGGGACTGCTCCGATGGCTGGAGAAGGTTGAGTCTGTGTTTGTTATGTGCAACTGTCCTGCTGGGGACCGGGTGAAGTATGCTACAGCGACATTTGAGGGGCCTGCACTGTCGTGGTGGAATGCTACTACTCAGAACATGGGGTTGGGGGAGGCTATTGCTATGCCTTGGGTGGAGTTTGTGCAGCTGTTGAGAGGTGAGTACTGTCCGAGAGAGGAGATACAGAAGTTGGAGCATGAGGTCTGGAGTTACAAGATGGTTGGGTCTGAGATTGAGGAATACACTGTAACACCCCAACCGATGGCGGAAACATCGGGGTGCCACGTATTGATGATTGTTTTCAGTAGCACATGGTATAATATAAATTTTAAATAATTTATTCAAACATAATACCCAAAATGTGAAATAATGTCTAAGAATTCAAATACATGACATCAAATAATAACTTCAAAAACTTCAAATAAACTTCAAGATAAATCCTCATGCTAACTCAAGCCTCAGCTTCATTGTTACCTGAAACATGTTAATTTTGAAAGTATTTTGGGTCAACATAAGTTGGTGAGAATTACATAGGTTTTTGATGATAAATGAATAAAATGTTATGCAATTCATGTGCCATGTTAATCTAGCCCATATGTGAGAACATATTAGAAATAAATCGAGTGCATAATCAACCCTGCTGACTGTTATAAAATGATACATACCATACACTTATGGTCCCAATGAATATGTTATGCGATAACAAACACCCACGTAACCTTTGTAGGAGGCACGTATCCGGGTGGGATTGTCAGTCCAATAGATCTATCAATGTATACCGTCGGCTGATCAATGTTAATGATTATGCTAGAATGGTGCTTACTCTAATCATGCTCAAGACAATATGCAACATAGAAAACACATAGACACATTGATGATTGAATTGCAATGAAAATGTTATAACATGTTTCACCCCAAAAATGGTGATAAATAAAAGGGGCTATGTAAACTCACCTTAGCAAATGTTAACTTGTTGAAAAGATATGATAATTTGTGTTGCCCAAAAAGATTCCAAATATTACCCTATAATGAGGTAATATATAATAAGTCTAAGTCTAATTAACTAATATGTGTATCCTAGGGTTTCGATTTGGGGATAATCAATTGTTGAAATTTAAATTAAAATGTTTAATTAATAAAGGAAAATTGGATAATTTATGAAAGATAGGCTTTTTATAAAATTTGAATTTTGAGTGAGCACATTAAAGTGTTTGAAGCAATAAAATAATTTTTATAAAATTATTTCATTTAAAATAGATTTTTAAATCTATTTATTTATAAATAGCCAATTATTAACTTTAATATTCAAAAATACTAAAATTAAAGAAATCTTATTTTAAAAATCATATTTCTGTTCTAAATGATTAAAAATAATTTGTATAAAATTTTGGTGCAAAAATGATGAAAATTGGATTTATTATGAATTAATTATGATTAAATCTAACAAAAATTGATTAAAAATATAAAATAAATGATTTTACTGAATTAAAAATTATTTCAGTAAAGTTTAACTTTATAAAAAGTTAGGATAATTTTTGGGGAATTTAATAAAACTGTTTTGATATATAAATGGATTTTTATAAATATAATTGTATAAAAATGATTTAATTATTATAATTATTAAATAAATGAATTTCTGAAAAATAAAAATTACAAATAAATCTTTTATATCAGATTAAACAATGATAATTTTTTTAGAATTTATAAAATAGTTTAGGTATTTTAAAAAGAATTTAAATGATTAAAAGGATTAATATATATATATATAATTAATTGTTTGCTAAAAAAGAAAAGAAAAGAAAAGAATACCAAAAACCGGTCAGAGCCGGGACTCGAACCCGGGTGACCTCTGTGGAGGGCCAGAGTCACAACCACTTGGCCTAGGCCGGTGGTTGTGATGGTTCTGATTTCAAAATTATTAAATACACGATGCCATTACAGGTTTATCCCCAATTCGAATCATACGAACCCTAGAATTACAATTGAGCAAATCAGACAACTATAGCCCGATTAATGTTAGGGCTTTGGTTGCCTGATTGCCGATGAATATAACCCACCAAAAATATTAGACTCACAGTGATGGATTGATGTTGATGGTCGGGTCAAGGCAAAAGTCAAACTACGAGTTTGATGATAATAACCAGAGTATAATTGAAAGAATTGGAGATGGAGAGAGTGTTATGAGCGAGTTGTTAAGCCTCGCAGACCCTCAATTTATACTAGAGGATTAGGGTTAGGGTTAATTAGAAGGTTGACTTTCACTTTAATACGTACGCGTCAATTTAAATAAAAAGTCAACAATTGACGTGTTATGGACGTGTAATTGTATTGTAATAGGCCGGTCATTGCACGAATTAGCCAAAAATAGATCAATCACTCGTTAATTAGACGGATTGCTCATCAAGCTATCCCACAGTTGACTTTCCTTGTCAACTGTGGGAGTTTTAATGTGTGAATAAATACAATATGAATCCGGGTTTAAAACAAAGAGATGGCTAGCCCAGTTGGTTTGTGCTCGTGTGTATGTGTGGGAGGTCCCGAGTTCGAAACCCGGCACAACCCCTTTTTTTTTTTCAAATCAAAACAGAGAAGAGGGGAGGGCAGTTGGGCCCTGGATTTGGGCTGGGTAATGGGCTTCAGGTAAGGAAAACAAGGGGGGGTTTGGGCTGAGTTGTTAGTTGGGTTAATGTAATACCAACTAGTTTTATTATTTGTTAAATTTATTATTATTATTATTATTATTATTATTATTATTATATATATATGTATATGTATATATATAAGTTGTGTGGTCGGGAATAAAAAACTTAGGCACATTATGAATGATAGAAATAATATACGTATTAAATTTTGAAAATTTTTGCGATGTTACAGTCTCCCCTACTTTTAGGAACTTCGTCCCGAAGTTAAGAGAAACACTAGTGTTTACAATTGGTCAACTACTGAAAACCTTGATGGAATTTCACACTACCTTAACGTACCTGTAAATTCATGATTACGTTCCGGACCGTAATTACCAATTTACCTTACATTAGGGTTTTGCGTCCTTTTATGACTTTATCGATTGTTAAGCAGGTCTGATAGTCTCCGCCAGTCGTTGAGCAGGTGGTAGGGCCTCTCCCGACTGTTGGATAGACATGATGACCTCTACCAATCGTTAAGTAGATTGTTTAGTAGTCAACTATTTGTTGTACAAGTAAGCAAGTATTGATAAAGCAATCAATTCACATTAAAACAAACATACACACAGATGTTATGATAATACTTGAATTTATTATCTGATTCAAAAGTGTCAATACATGAAATTAAGGAGAAAGTAGATATTATTCAAATGGTAGGGTTTGATGTTGAGCAGTCGGAGGTTTCAAGCGGGATTATTTGGAGCATCAAGAGCGTTTGTAGCAGGGATTCGACAAGCTTCCGCAAGATGCCCATACCTCTGACAATTGGTGCACTGTCGACAGGGTACTTGAGTTGGATGGTGATACTGGCAGGTGTCACACTTAGGTAGGTTCCCATTGTATTGTTTCTTGGTGGGTGGGGTAGTGGTGTCTATTGCAAAATTCCTGACCTTGTTCTTCCCGTTGGTTGAGGCCTCAGTTTTGATTTCGACGGCAGGTTGGGGAGTATCCTTTTTCTTTTCCCCTTTACGAGTCAGGGTTCCTGCCTTCACATGGTTATCTGTTAGGGTGGCAGCCAAACGCTTTGCTTCTTCCAATGTAGCAGGGTTCCTTCCCCACACTGTGTCTTGAATCTGCATCGGTAAGCCACCAATGTATTTTTCGATCGCAATGGGCAAAGGAGTGACTTTGTGGGGTAGCAGTAAGCTAAGTTCGTGAAAGCGAGTGTTGTAAGCAAGGTTTTCCCCACTGTCTTGAGCAAGATCATAAAATTCGTCTTCCAGTTTCTTGATTTCATTACGAGGACAGAACTCTGCCTTCATAATGTCTTTAGCTTGATCCCAGGTTAAGGCTAGTGCAGCTTCAGCCCCGCGAGTGCGTTTTTCTTCATTCCACCAAGTGAGTGCTCGCTTATGAAGAACACTCATGGCATAACGGACTTTAAAGTTGTCGGGGCATTCACTGTTAATGAAGGTATTTTCAATGCCCTCAAACCATTGTAGGAGTCCAGTAGCTCCTTCTTCACCGCTGAACTTTGGAGGGTTACAAGAGTTGAAATGCTTAAGGGTGCAAGCTTGGGGTCCATTACCATTGCCATTGCCATTGTTGTGACCATTCCCGTTGCCGTTCAATTGGATGACCTGAGCAAGTAAATTGGGAACCAGAGTTGCGATTTGCTGTGCCATTTGTTGAGAAATGATCGCAGCCAGTTGAGCATCGACCCCATTGTTGTTGTGGTTAGGAGCTTGGTCATGGTTGTGGTTATGGTTATCACCACCTTCTTCGTGATTCTCACCGTTGTTGTTGCGAGTGCTGCGACGAGGAGGCATGATCTGTAATAGACACAATGAAATGAATGAGAGTTTATATAAGGAATGTAATCATTTATTCATTAATTAAAACGAATAAACGAAAACGTTGACTTATCAAAGATTCTAAATTCTAATAACATATGAAGACATGCTTTAGCCTATAAGTGAACACTCATCCCGAGAATTCCCAGGTAGGCATCCGGGTCCCTCGTCTGATTGGGATATATGCGCAATGCCAGCCTAGACAGAAGACTCAGAATACAGGCGTTCACCCTTCCAGATTGCACGTGTTCGTTATTAAAATCCAGAACTTCGACGAGATCTCAAGGGGGTTCAGGTTAATCCTGAGGGATTTGTCCTATTAGTCTAAGAGTAGATCCACTGATGGAGAGCAACCTTCTTGTAGGGGTGAAAGTAGGGACAAGAAGTAGGAGGGAGATAGAGAATAGCAAGTAAAGGAAGCAAGTACTGTTTTAGTCCCTAAGGTTATAGTCTAGATTATTTCTAATAACCTAATTCCCTATAACCAAGGCTCTGATACCAATCTGTAACACCCCAACCGATGGCGGAAACATCGGGGTGCCACGTATTGATGATTGTTTTCAGTAGCACATGGTATAATATAAATTTTAAATAATTTATTCAAACATAATACCCAAAATGTGAAATAATGTCTAAGAATTCAAATACATGACATCAAATAATAACTTCAAAAACTTCAAATAAACTTCAAGATAAATCCTCATGCTAACTCAAGCCTCAGCTTCATTGTTACCTGAAACATGTTAATTTTGAAAGTATTTTGGGTCAACATAAGTTGGTGAGAATTACATAGGTTTTTGATGATAAATGAATAAAATGTTATGCAATTCATGTGCCATGTTAATCTAGCCCATATGTGAGAACATATTAGAAATAAATCGAGTGCATAATCAACCCTGCTGACTGTTATAAAATGATACATACCATACACTTATGGTCCCAATGAATATGTTATGCGATAACAAACACCCACGTAACCTTTGTAGGAGGCACGTATCCGGGTGGGATTGTCAGTCCAATAGATCTATCAATGTATACCGTCGGCTGATCAATGTTAATGATTATGCTAGAATGGTGCTTACTCTAATCATGCTCAAGACAATATGCAACATAGAAAACACATAGACACATTGATGATTGAATTGCAATGAAAATGTTATAACATGTTTCACCCCAAAAATGGTGATAAATAAAAGGGGCTATGTAAACTCACCTTAGCAAATGTTAACTTGTTGAAAAGATATGATAATTTGTGTTGCCCAAAAAGATTCCAAATATTACCCTATAATGAGGTAATATATAATAAGTCTAAGTCTAATTAACTAATATGTGTATCCTAGGGTTTCGATTTGGGGATAATCAATTGTTGAAATTTAAATTAAAATGTTTAATTAATAAAGGAAAATTGGATAATTTATGAA
Organism: Ambrosia trifida; assembly: GCA_028751855.1. Classification (NCBI taxonomy): domain Eukaryota; kingdom Viridiplantae; phylum Streptophyta; class Magnoliopsida; order Asterales; family Asteraceae; genus Ambrosia; species Ambrosia trifida. The sequence goes on from CM054122.1 coordinate 162,711,042, forward strand.
AGATAGGCTTTTTATAAAATTTGAATTTTGAGTGAGCACATTAAAGTGTTTGAAGCAATAAAATAATTTTTATAAAATTATTTCATTTAAAATAGATTTTTAAATCTATTTATTTATAAATAGCCAATTATTAACTTTAATATTCAAAAATACTAAAATTAAAGAAATCTTATTTTAAAAATCATATTTCTGTTCTAAATGATTAAAAATAATTTGTATAAAATTTTGGTGCAAAAATGATGAAAATTGGATTTATTATGAATTAATTATGATTAAATCTAACAAAAATTGATTAAAAATATAAAATAAATGATTTTACTGAATTAAAAATTATTTCAGTAAAGTTTAACTTTATAAAAAGTTAGGATAATTTTTGGGGAATTTAATAAAACTGTTTTGATATATAAATGGATTTTTATAAATATAATTGTATAAAAATGATTTAATTATTATAATTATTAAATAAATGAATTTCTGAAAAATAAAAATTACAAATAAATCTTTTATATCAGATTAAACAATGATAATTTTTTTAGAATCTATAAAATAGTTTAGGTATTTTAAAAAGAATTTAAATGATTAAAAGGATTAATATATATATATATATAATTAATTGTTTGCTAAAAAAGAAAAGAAAAGAAAAGAATACCAAAAACCGGTCAGAGCCGGGACTCGAACCCGGGTGACCTCTGTGGAGGGCCAGAGTCACAACCACTTGGCCTAGGCCGGTGGTTGTGATGGTTCTGATTTCAAAATTATTAAATACACGATGCCATTACAGGTTTATCCCCAATTCGAATCATACGAACCCTAGAATTACAATTGAGCAAATCAGACAACTATAGCCCGATTAATGTTAGGGCTTTGGTTGCCTGATTGCCGATGAATATAACCCACCAAAAATATTAGACTCACAGTGATGGATTGATGTTGATGGTCGGGTCAAGGCAAAAGTCAAACTACGAGTTTGATGATAATAACCAGAGTATAATTGAAAGAATTGGAGATGGAGAGAGTGTTATGAGCGAGTTGTTAAGCCTCGCAGACCCTCAATTTATACTAGAGGATTAGGGTTAGGGTTAATTAGAAGGTTGACTTTCACTTTAATACGTACGCGTCAATTTAAATAAAAAGTCAACAATTGACGTGTTATGGACGTGTAATTGTATTGTAATAGGCCGGTCATTGCACGAATTAGCCAAAAATAGATCAATCACTCGTTAATTAGACGGATTGCTCATCAAGCTATCCCACAGTTGACTTTCCTTGTCAACTGTGGGAGTTTTAATGTGTGAATAAATACAATATGAATCCGGGTTTAAAACAAAGAGATGGCTAGCCCAGTTGGTTTGTGCTCGTGTGTATGTGTGGGAGGTCCCGAGTTCGAAACCCGGCACAACCCCCCTTTTTTTTTTTCAAATCAAAACAGAGAAGAGGGGAGGGCAGTTGGGCCCTGGATTTGGGCTGGGTAATGGGCTTCAGGTAAGGAAAACAAGGGGGGGTTTGGGCTGAGTTGTTAGTTGGGTTAATGTAATACCAACTAGTTTTATTATTTGTTAAATTTATTATTATTATTATTATTATTATTATTATTATATATATATATGTATATGTATATATATAAGTTGTGTGGTCGGGAATAAAAAACTTAGGCACATTATGAATGATAGAAATAATATACGTATTAAATTTTGAAAATTTTTGCGATGTTACATACACTGTGAGGAGGAATGAGCTGGCGGTGTTGTGTCCTGATTTGCACACACCCGAGTACAGGAGGATCGAGCACTATGTGTCTGGACTAGTGCCCGAGATAGCTGGATTGGTGGCTGCTGGGAATCTTCCCACTATTGCTGAAGTTGTCTGATCAGCTCATCGGATGACTAACCTGAAGGTGGCAGAAGGCGTTTTGCCACCCAAGGGTGCTGCTGTGAAGGTTGCTGAGGGGAACAAGAGGAAGTGGGATAGTGTGGGGAAGAGTGTGGTGCCAGCTCAGCCGGCGAAGAAGTTTGATTCATCTGGGTCTTCTTCTGGGCAGAAGACGGGTGGGTATGTTGGGAAGCATCCCAAGTGCAACAAGTGTGGTTTTCACCATTCTGGGGGTTGTGATAGGGCTCGGTGTCATCGGTGCCATCAGTTGGGGCACCATGCTAAGGATTGCAAGGTGGCACTCACCCCAACTCAGACTCCTACGGCTGCTCCTGCTCCTGCTGCTCAGGGGACTCAGGGGAGGCATGGGTGTTATAACTGTGGTGATACGGGACACTTCAAGCGTGACTGTCCTAAACTGAAGCAGGGCGATAATGGGAGGGGCGGGAACGGTAACGGGAACAACGGCGGCGGAGGCAGGACTGCACGTGCTTTCGTCATTGGATCTGCGGAGGCTAGGCAGGATCAAGACACAGTTACCGGTACGTTCCTTCTTAATGATCGCTATGTTTCTATCTTGTTTGATTCTGGTGCCGATAGGAGTTTCGTATCTTTGGATGTTAGTCGATTGCTAGATATAGTACCCACACCTTTAGAGGCTAAGTACTTAATAGAATTGGCTGATGGTAAGAAAATCGAAGCGACACACACCATTAGGGAATGTCCCTTGGAACTGTCGGGTTTGTCTTTCCCCATTGACCTTATGCCGGTGCCCCTGGGTAGTTTTGATGTCGTGGTCGGCATGGATTGGTTATCGTTGTATCGCGCGGAGATCGTTTGTTTTGACAAGGTTATTCGGATCCCTCTCCCTGATGGAGAGATCCTTTCGGTTCGTGGCGAGAAAAGCGGTGCTCCGCTGAGTATCATTTCTAGCATGAAAGCCCGTAAGTATCTCCAGAAGGGCTGTTCGGCCATTCTGGCACTTGTTAACGTTTTTACTGACGATGAGAAGAAGATCGAGGATATTCCGGTGGTTCGTGACTTTTCTGATGTGTTTCCTAATGAATTACCTGGTCTTCCTCCCCATCGTCAGGTTGAGTTTGGTATCGATCTTACTCCGGGCGCAGCTCCTATTGCCCGAGCTCCGTATCGTCTTGCACCTCCCGAGATGCAAGAGTTGTCCAGCCAGTTACAGGAACTCCTGGAAAAGGGTTTCATCCGACCGAGTTCTTCCCCGTGGGGAGCTCCTATTTTGTTTGTGAAGAAGAAGGATGGAAGCCTTCGCATGTGTATTGATTATCGTGAGCTGAACAAAGTGACCATCAAGAATCGTTATCCTCTTCCTTGCATTGATGATCTCTTTAACCAGCTTCAGGGCTCCAGCTACTATTAGAAGATTGATTTACGGTCCGGTTATCACCAGTTGCGCGTCAGGGAAGCTGACATTCAGAAGACTGCTTTTCGCACTCGTTATGGCCATTTTGAGTTCTTGGTCATGCCTTTTGGTCTCACTAACGCACCGGCGGTGTTCATGGATTTAATGAACCGCGTTTGCAAACCTTACCTTGATAAGTTCGTCATCGTGTTCATTGACGATATTCTGATTTATTCCAAGAACAAGGCGGATCATGAGGAACACTTACGTTTAGTCTTGGAACTTTTGAGACGGGAGCAGTTGTATGCTATGTTCTCGAAGTGTGATTTTTGGTTACGTGAAGTTCAATTCCTAGGACATGTGGTGCATGAACTGGGAATTCATGTCGATCCGGCTAAGATCGAAGCTATTAAAGACTGGGAAGCACCAAAGACGCCATCTGAGGTGCGGCAATTCCTAGGTCTTGCGGGTTACTATCGTCGTTTCATTGAGGGATTTTCGAAGATCGCTCAACCCCTCACTGCTCTTACCCAGAAGGACCGAAAGTTCGACTGGGATGAACCACAAGATTCAGCATTTCAGATGCTGAAGCTTAAACTTTGTTCTGCACATATCTTATCCTTGCCAGAGGGTACGGATGACTTTGTTGTGTACTGTGACGCTTCTATTCGTGGTCTCGGTTGTGTGTTGATGCAACGCGGGAAGTTTATTGCTTATGCTTCTCGTCAACTCAAAGTTCATGAGAAGAACTACACTACTCATGACTTGGAACTGGGTGCGGTAGTCTTCGCGTTGAAAATCTGGAGACATTACTTGTACGGTACCAAGTGTGAAGTATATACCGATCACAAGAGTCTTCAGCATATTTTCGACCAGAAGGTGTTGAACATGCGGCAGCGTCGCTGGGTTGAACTTCTGAACGATTATAACTGTGCCATCAAATACCATCCTGGCAAGGCGAACGTTGTGGCGGACGCCTTGAGCAGGAAGGAGTCTGCGAACCCTCGTCGTGTTCGAGCCTTACAGCTCACCATTCATTCGTCATTGCCTGACCGAATCCGTTCTGCACAGTTGGAAGCTTTGAAGGAGGAAAACCTTAAGGCTGAAACCATGCACAGTGCTGACAAGCATCTTGAGCTCAGGACCGATGGCTTACACTACTTTGCGGGACGTGTTTGGGTCCCATTGTTCGGGGAATTGCGCGAGCATGTTTTGGATGAAGCTCACAAATCCCGGTATTCTATTCACCCTGGCTCCGATAAGATGTATCAGGATTTGAAGATACTTTATTGGTAGCCAAACATGAAAGCTGATATAGCTTCTTACGTCAGCAAATGTTTGACTTGTGCTAAAGTCAAGGTGGAGTATCAGAGGCCGTCTGGTCTCCTACAACAACCAGAGGTTCCGGAATGGAAGTGGGAGCGAATCACGATGGATTTTGTCACCAAACTGCCAAGGTCACCTAGTGGTTATGATATGATCTGGGTGATTGTTGACCGGCTGAATAAATCGGCACGTTTTATACCTATTAAGGAAACCGATGGGCTCGAGCGGTTGGCTCGACTTTACCTTAAGGAGGTGGTTGCTCGGCACGGGGTGCCTGTTTCTATTATCTCTGATCGTGATTCTCGTTTCGCTTCGCGTTTCTGGAAGGCTCTACACAAGGCTTTGGGTACTCAGTTGGATATGAGTACGGCTTATCATCCGCAAACTGATGGACAGAGTGAGCGGACGATTCAAATCTTGGAAGACATGCTTCGGGCATGTGTTATCGATTTTGGCAAAAGTTGGGAGATCCACCTGCCATTAGTGGAGTTCTCCTACAACAACAGCTATCACTCTAGCATCAAGGCAGCTCCGTTCGAGGCTCTTTACCGGACGGAAATGCCGATCACCACTTTGTTGGGCCGAGGTGGGCGAGAGCCAGCTCACTGGTCCGGAACTCGTGTACGAAACCTCGGAGAAAATCGTACAGATTCATCAGCGTTTGGCTGCTGCTCGGGATCGTCAGAAGAGTTATGCCGATCGCCGTCAAAAACCTTTGGAGTTCCAGGTTGGGGACAGGGTACTTCTGAAAGTTTCACCATGGAAGGGCGTCATACGCTTTGGAAAGCGTGGCAAGCTTAACCCTCGTTATGTCGGACCATTCGCAATCCTAGATCGGATTGGACCGGTGGCATACAGACTTGACTTACCGGCGGAGCTCGGTAGTGTGCACAACGTCTTCCATGTGTCTAACGTGAAGAAGTGTTTGGCTGATGAATCTCTCATTGTACCACTGAAGGAGATCAAGGTTGATGATCGTCTTCTCATTGTAGAGGAACCTGTCGAGATTCTCGACTACAAGATTCGTAGCCTTCGTCGGAGTAAAATCCCCATCGTTAAAGTCCGTTGGAACTCGAACCGTGGACCGGAGTTCTCATGGGAACGGGAGGATCAGATGAAAGCTAAGTATCCTCATCTTTTTCCGAAGCGCGTGTTTGAATCAAGGCATGTTACTGCTGAAGCGGAATGAATCTCGGGTCGATATTCCTTTCAACGTGGGGATGATGTGACATCCGGTAATTTTCTTTTTGTTCTGTTCTTTTTTTTCCTTCTTTTGGGGCTTTGCGCAATTTTCGGGACGAAAATTCTTTCAACGTGGGGATGATGTCACACCCGGCATGTTTGGCTTAAACATATTAGTAACATCTAAGTCTACCTTAGCGAGAAACATTTATAAACGAACTTAACTGGGTTAGTTGAGTCGGGTCAAGTTAGGATTGTCCAGGGTACAATGATCTGGAGGATCATTGGGAGTCGTTTTGGTAATACACTAGTACCGGGTTCCGTTGTTGGTGACATTACATGAACTAATTAAGTATATGTGTAGATTATGGGTCGTGTGGTGGATTATATACATAGATGTGTTTAAATGATGCGTAAATGATTATACGTGCCTAAATATGCTAAACATAGACTAAGGTTGCATGCGTGTATGTTAAGATGTGTTAGAATACGTTAAACACGACAAACTGGAAAAACTAGCTAAACAAAGAACTCTGGTTCGACCACTTCGAATGGTCGAAGGGGATAATTTGCCTTGGTTCGAACCTTGTAAAGGGGCGAACCTGGGAACTGGGATGGGAAGAATTTCCTTCGACCACAGAAGGCCTCATTCGACCCTAAGAAGGGTCGAAGGAGGGCTCGTCCGCCCATCAAAAAGGGGCGAATGTGGGACAGTATAAATACCAACCTTTGTCAGTTTTTTCACCATTTCACAAACCCTAGACGTTCCAAAACACTCTCAAACGATTTTCAACACTGAGGAAGGAGTTTTTGCTCTGATTTTTCATAATCTAACCCGTTTACAACATCTAAGCAAGAATCTAAGGTGTGTTCTTGATCCTAAATCCTTTTTAAAGCATTTTAATTCGTTTTCATCTAACCCTAATTGTCTGGATCTGTACTAAGGGTGTTTTCATGATTAGAAACCTTTTAAACATCTTTCTAAACTAAAACCTTATCATTTAACATAGGTTTTCATGATGAATAACATATGTAAATTGTGTATTATGTGGTGTTATGTGTTATTCGATGATTTGCTGCTATATCTGTGATAGAAACATGATATAGGATTGTTATTGATGCTAGATTATTGTTTTTTAGGGTTAGGATTGGATATGATGATATTATGGGTATTTGGGGGTTTTAATAAATCTAGACTTGATGCATAATATTTATGATCAATAGAATTGATAAGAAAAGATCGAACACTTGACAAACTGAGCATTTCAAGTTGAATATGAATCGATTTCAAAAGTTTTCAAATTGGGTAAATTATTCATGCATGAAAGTGATGTTTCCATAATCTTTACCATTTTGGGAAAGGGCTGGAACGGACGTATTATCGGGGGAATTCGGTGGGGGTTTTGTAGGGATAAGTTATCCATGCTTGACTGCTGTGTTTGATGATGTTTCGAGTCGTTTTGAATGTGTTTGAAGCGTTTTTAGGAAAATTCGCACAACAGGGGCGAAACTGGTCTTCTTCGACCGATCGAAGGTGCGAAGGAGGAATCCAGGGTCGAACCTGGGTTTTTGTTGGGCGAATGTAGTAAAACGGGCGAAAGAGGTATCAAACGATCGAACGGAATGTAAAACGGGCGAAGGAGACTGAAAACGGGAGAAGGAGACTTAAAACTGACTGGTTCGACCGTTCTGATGCAGAAATGAGATTTTTGATACAAACTAAGTGTTTTATGCTTAAACCTTGTGTGTAATCTATGTGTACTTGATTAGTTAGGGTAATGGGTCACCAATGGAATGTCGGGTCGGTCTAGTGTGTCGGTTAAACATTCAAACACGTTTTAAAACATACTTGGTTACGATCTGGACAATCGGGGACTAGATAACCTTATGGTTATTAGTCGGAACACTTATGTGAATATTTTGATAGGATCTCCGGTAGAGGGATTATCAAGGGCTAAACATCTTTACTTGTAATCGAAGAACGCTATTTAAGGTGAGTTCACGGCCCCACTTTTACTGCTTTTAACTTTTGGGGGAGAAAACATGCGCTAAACTGTTTTGGTAACATATGTCATACTATGGTTTTAACTTTGTATTGCTATACGATCTTTGGAAGTCCCGGGGGAAACCATGAATGTGCGGGGATGCACAACGGGGGAAATGTGGATAGATCTATTGGGCGTGACCTGCCCCACTCGTCGGCTTGGAGGGCCGGGCGGATGCATATTGTCTCGAACAGGAACATTGGTATCATGCTGAACATACGGGCTGCTTAAATATGCTAAACATTGCTAAACGTGTCTAGTAATGGTTTCCAATCGTAGTAGTAATAAAACATACGCCTAGCTAGCGTACTTGGTAACATTGAGGGTGTGTCATGCGCCTCGCGGTAAAACCCCGCAAGTGGTAATTTGAGGGTGTGACAATCGTCCAGACTCTATCTGTTAACATCTGGCGATACATCTTCTTATCTTCATCTTATAATGATCTTAGCTTCTCATTCCAAAAGACCGTATCATCATCAACAGATCCTCCAGGAGCTTTTGAGATGGATCCTCCTTCACCTTTTCCAGATACTCTTTTCTCACATTTGTATTTCTCAGTATCGTCATCATCATTATCACTATCTGAACTCGCAGAGCTGTTGCCATCACCAGAATTATCATCCGAACCATTATCGTCACCATCATCTTTCTTTTTCTTCTGAGAAGTCTTACCAGCATCATCATCTAACTCCTCATCTTCTTCCTCTTCATTTTCCGATGATTCGAAATCAACTTCTTCTTCATCTCGCTCTTTGTCTTCTTCACCAGCTTGCAATTGAGGAGCTCTAGAGTACAAGTCTTTAATCAAGTTATCCATGTTCTTGTTACTCTCCTTCAGCTTCTTATTCTCCTCTTTTAACGTAATAAATCTTCTGGTGTTCCTCTGTTTGTGTTTTAACAACTTCTTGTTTTCTTTTCGAAGTCGTTTAATCTCAGCTTCAAGTGCTTCCTGATTATCATGAGATGTTTCAACAACGTCTAGCATTTTCTTGTCGTCGTTTTTCAATTGCTCAATCTCTGCTTGCTGCTAATTGATTATTTTCATCATGTCAGCTAGCTTCTGGTTCATAGCATTCATCACATCACTAGCAACTGTGACTTTTGGTATGGAAGCTTCAGCAGCAGCAGGCAACTTTCCTTTTTTTATCTTCTTTAGCACTCTATCTAGTGCATCATTAAACTCATTAACAGGTAGATCAGTCTCCTGTTCAGTACCTGATGTTGTTTTCTTCTTCTTTGCAGCTGGAGTTGCAATCGGTGATTTTGAACTAGATGTTGGTGGTAGTTTCTTTCCAGCAATCAATTATTCAATTTCTCTAGCTCTCTTCTCCATAGGTTTCAAAACCTTTTCCTTCTTCTTAAACTGGGGTTTCTTTTGTTTCTCCCCTTGCATTGGCGATCCAGAAAAATCCTCTTATCCCAAGCCTAATCCCTCATCAGTTTCATCCAAATTGATAGGGCTTTAGTTCTTTTTTCCTCCAACGAATTATTGAGACTGACAGACTCACCAGTCACAGTGGCCTTGGGCGTGGTGCTCTTCACTGTCTCTGCGTCAGAATCCCATCTCACATCCACTTGCGTCTCCTCAGAATCTACAGACGCCTCATCCACCAAGTGCAACCCTTTCTTCGCCATACTCTTATGTCATCTAGAAACTTTCTTCTTAGCTGGTTCAGCTTCTGCTTCAGTTTCTTTTTCTTTTTCTTTACCCTTCCCACTCTTTGCTCCAACATTCACCACTTGACGCTTTCGTTTTGCATCAGGGTTTACTGGATGTAAAGGATTGTCTTCATCTGATCCACTGTCAGCATGTCTCACCTTATCCTTACCTGGGTCTGTATAATCTATCTTGATCAAATGACCAAATAGATTCTTCATCGGTGGTCGTTCATTCACTGGCACAACCTTATACGCCTTCATTCTAGCTAGTGTTTAGATTCATATGCTCCTGAACAATTATCTGTTTCGGATCTCTCTTCAACTTCTTGTACTTAGCATCAATGATCATCTGAAGAAATCGAGGATATAACAAGAACTTCCTGCTCCTTAACCCTCTCACAGGTTCTAACATATGTTCCATCAGCATCCCAGACACATTGAACGGTTTGATCAATATCAAAGCCACCATCAATGAACTTATACTCTTCCTCATCAAATCATATCCACCAGCTGCTGATCCGAAAACATGAATCATTACATGTGCCAGATATTTGAACTGAGGACAAAGCTTTCCTTTATGTAACGAACCGTTAGTGATTGGTCCGTTATACTTCATTCTTAGAAAGCATTTCCGTTGTTCAGTCCATGTCAACTCTCTGGGATCCATCTTAACATCTTCTAACTTCAACGCTTCTCTTATATCATTCTCAGAAACAATCACCAACTCCCCCTGAATATTACTTACGAGTGACGATTCGCCATCCCAGAAGTCCATCTTAGCATTAGTCTTGAACTCCTGTTGGTGATCACGGTAAATAATGGCTGGTGTAGCAATAGCGTCAATCACTCTACTTCGCTTCAAGAACTCTATGATCCCGGAAAACTCAGTGTGTTTCTTCACATCGCCTAAATACGCACAGCAGTTGTGTGCGGATTCAAACGGTAAATCGACACTCTTTTCCTTCTCAGCTGCCTTAGAAGATGATCCAGCAGGAACACTCGCACTTTCGTGTTCAGATATTGTAAAGCTGCAAAACAAATCAAAACAAACATGTTAAAAACGGACAAAACAAAAACTTGAAAAATTTTGGTTTTCAAATCCTACATTCGACCGATTGATGGTTCGAATGTGAAATTATAGGTGCGAATGAGAAAATCTAATGGTTCGAATGTAAAAATTTTGAAAAATCTCTTCATTCGACAATTTGAACAATCTCCTTCGCCCAAACTATCACGTTCGACCGTTTGTTATGGGGCGAAGGAAAACTGTTCATCTTCCTCAGATTTCAAATTTTGATTTTAGTCGTTTTAACCAGCCATTTTGATTTGTCTAGCCTCTAACACTTCCGATTAAACTTTTCCAACAATCAATTTCATCAATCATTCATTGATTCTTTGTTTTAATTCAAAAACTAGGGTTCGATGAACTTAAACAATCGATTATGTATTCTGGTTATGTTTAACCCAATGTTTTTGTATATTCTCACCCCTAAAACATTGAATCAATGAATCCCTATCAAAAACTAGTCAAATTAACACGGTTGAATCCATGTTTTGAGTCGATTAGGGCTCGAACTGAAAATCAAGGATTAAACAGTCAAAACATGATGATAACCTATAAAAAATGATGCAAAATGATCAGTAGATTCAGACGAACACAATGAAACAATCTAAATATCACGAGCAACAAGTGGACTTAATATCAGAAAATTTGAAAAATTTTGAAATGGGGTCGAATGAGCTGATAAGGGGTTATATAAGCTTCACATTCGACCGTTTGTGTAGGTCGAATGTGATGCTTTTGTCACCTTCGACCCTAGTTAAAGTTCGAATGTGGCAAAAGGGTTCGAATGTGAAATTTTCACATGAACACTCACATTCGCCCATACAAAAACATACGAATGAGCAGAAAAATTCCACCTTCGACCCAACGAAGGGGTGAATGAAACATGGAATTTTTGAAAATTTTACCAAATCTCAAAATCGAGTCCCGTTCAAAATATTTTTCAACTTTTAAGCATCTGACAGTCATTATTTCTCATTTAAAGATTACAAAGCTCAAATGGTCCATCTTGTTTTAGAAAATCGTCATCAACCACTATCACCTATCAAAAATAAGATAGAAATGTAAAATCTTTTTGGATTTACTCAAGTTTATGTTAAAACACACCTAAAATCTTTTTGAGTTTTGCATTTTTGATGAGAAAAATAAAATGCGGAAATGTAAAGATAAAGCAGTAAATGTTTTGGAATTTCCGGTAAAGGGATCATATCAGTTATTGAGAAATCTAATCACACCGTTGATCTTTTTGATTTATTATCATTAAAGACAATGTGTGATCTGGCAACTGCTGATATTGTGATCCAAATAAACTCACATGCAGACTTTTGTGTAGTGCTTTAAACTGATACGATTATGTATAGTATAAACGTAATTGTCTGTGGTTCCCACGCACACGACATACTCCCGTATCAAGAAGTAAATGCACAAAGACTCATTGTAAAGCGTGATTATGCTTTCGTCGTCTGTAATATACAAGGTATTAAGCACAGAGGTATACAGGTCAGCAAATTAATGCAGCAAAGTAACATGTGCAATCTACAAGGTTGAGGACTGATATCAATCATGATTTGCATCATTGATTGATACGATGTAATAGATAATCTTTGATTATCATGATACATGGAAAGTTCCTCAATTCGGTAACTTTAGGATTTGGCTTAAAGCTCTTTTATAAAGACACCCTATCTGATCTAGGTCCGTAATGACTTACAGCAGAAGATCAGAGAGGCTATCCCCAGACAACTAATAACATAACGACCCAAAACCTCCGAGTTTTGTACAAATACCCTATCAAACGAAATTACGGTACTAAGACCATATGCCCATGAGGAGTTCATCCACACATCAATTCGTTTGATATGTATGTATCAGACACGCAGTAATAGGTCTACGAAGCCTATCAGCACATCACACAGACTCAGACACACGCCCTTTATTGCAATACATTTCTTTAGAATGTGTCAAATCCCCACTGATGTACTATCATTTCCCCTTTTTCTCCAGGAAATCATTTTTGGTTTTTCTAATTTTTATAAATTTTTGAGTTTAATGTTCCCAAGGATAAGCTGGAGCATTTCAAATATGTGACTGCCCAGATATCGTTTGTTCACAGAAATCTGACGGCATTAATCTAAGGGAAGAAGATTTTTATGTGTTTTGAAATTTTTCAATGTTTTTGGATTTTTGTATTTTTCTGAAAAACAATAAAAACTAAACTAAAAAGAGATAAACTGAGGTGGTGATCAGTCTTGTTTTTCTTTAATACCGTTAGCTTTCAAAAGATATTCAAATCTTGATTTATCAAAAGCTTTGGTAAAAAGGTCTGCACGTTGATAGTCAGTGTGGATTTTGACCATATCGATCAACTCTTTAGCATAACAATCACGGATAAAATGGTATTTGATCCGGATATGTTTAGCCTTTGAGTGATTTACTAAGTCTTTTGTTAATGCAATTGCGGCTTCATTATCACAGTAAATAGGTGTTTTAAGAAATTGCAAACCGAGATCCACCATCTGTTGTCGTATCCAAAGAACCTGTGAGCAACAGCTCGATGCTCAAACGTATTCTGCTTCACATGTGGATAATGCAACTACGGTCTGTTTCTTGCACTACCAGGTCACGAGCCTGCTCCCCATAAACTGGCATCCAGCAGTTGTGGATTTGCTGTCTTTGTCACAGCCACCCCAATCTGCATCTCTAAAAGCGATTAGGTCAAAATTATCATCATTAGGGTACCATAGTCCTCTCGACGGACAACCCTTCAGATATCTAAGGATACGTTTCTGGAGGCGGTGAGATACATCAGAGATCCGATGATTGCTCTGTATGTAAATGGATCAGTTAGCTCCCCCTTAGCGTCAACTCCAATCCCGTGATTAGGTTGTATTGGGGTATCCATCGGCTTCGAATCATCCATCTAGAATCGGCTCAAGACTTCAGAAACGTATTTCGTCTGGTGAATAAAGATCCCCGTTGGTCTTTGTTCCACCTGCAAGCCTAGGAAAAACTGCATTTCTCCCATTGCATTCATCTCGAACTTTTCCTGCATAACATGTTCAAATTCTCTGCAAAGAAGTTCGTTAGCAGACCCAAATATAATATTGTCAACATAAATCTGGACTAGAAGCAAGTCATCGCCTGTTCGTTTAGTGAACAGTGTGCAATCTACCAAACCTCACTTGAATCCTTTTGAAAGAAGATACGTGCTCAGCTCCTCATACCATTGCCTTGGAGCCTGGTGCAACCCGTAGAGAGCTTTGTTTAAAACATAGACCTTATCCCGGTGAATAAGATCTTCAAAACCTGGTGGTTGACCTACGTATACTTCCTCCTTGACCACACCATAGAGAAACGCGCTCTTGACATCCATTTGATACACCTTAAATTTCTTGTAGGATGCAAACGCCAGAAACATTCGGATAGCCTCTAAGCGTGCAACAGGTGCATAGATCTCGTTGTAATCGATTCCCTCAACTTGATGAAATCCTTGTACAACCACACGAGCTTTGTTCCTTACGATCACTCCTCTATCATCCTTTTTGCATTTGAATACCCATTTCGTTTCGATCTTCTTACGTCCTGGGGGCAAATCTGTCAGTGTCCAAACGCCAAGTTTCTGAAACTGCAACAACTCCTCTTGCATTGCTTCCACCCAAGCGTCATCCAAAAAAGCGTCCTTGTAAGTCCGCGGCTCAACCTGCGAAACATAACAAGCAAAAGACCAGTCATTCTGAAAACCTGATTTTTGAATTTTGGCATATAGAGCAAGATTGCCAAGGTTTTCCGGTGAGTTAGCATTCCTTAATTGACCTCTCGTCATCACACTGCTACCAGGATCACCAATAACTTGCTCGATCGGGTGAATTCGATGTATCCGAGATTCCGGATAATCTGGTACTTGGACTCCCGTCTGAGTAGTTAAGTTCTCTGCAGAAACCAGATCATTACCCACATACGATGATGAAGCACCATTTGTATTTGGGTTCACTGGTGGTGTCACTGTAGCGTGATCTACAATAGCTTCACTTGTAACCTCATCGTCGTCATCTTCTGATTCTGATGAATTCAAAGTTGTGGAAGCTTGTTGAAATACCTCTTCTACAACGACAGGAACATTGGTATCATTAGAAGCTGCTTGGGGGTTCATGGTGATCGGACGCACCAACGGTGATGTCACTGCGTTTTCGACCTCATAATATAAACGTAATACAGCCTCTTCAACCAAGCTATCTAGATTGAATGATTCAAAGAAATCTTTGTTATCAAACGTTAGCCCACTCCTCAACTTGACGAGTTCTTTTGTTGAATACCCGTTTGAGCAGGGTTGCATATCCAACAAAGTATCCTTCTTCAGCCTTCGGTGCGAACTTCTCAGATGGATTAAGCATAGTACAAGGAGCTCCAAACGGTTCTAGATACTCTAAATTTCATAAGAAGTTTTGCCAAACTTCTTCACCGTTAGAACACGATTAAGAGTATAACAAGCTGCGTAAATTGCTTCGTTCCAGAACATTACTGGAAGATTTGAGTCCGCAAGTATTGTTCTCGCCGTTTCTATTAGAGTCATGTTTTTGCGTTCGGCGACACCGTTCTGTTGTGGGGTATACGGAGCACTGTATTCATGATGAATTCCTTTGTTTTCACAAAGATCATCCATCTGTGCATTCTTAAACTCTGTCCCATTATCACTCCTAATCCTCTTGATCTTGAGACCATAGATATTTTCTAGTCGAGTGAACAGAACTTTCAAATTATCAAACGTGTCGCTCTTACGGTGTAGGCACATTACCCATGAAAATCTTGAAAAATCATCAGTCACCACAAGACAGTACAATTCTCCAGCATGACTTTTACGCTTGACAGGTCCGAACAGATCCATGTGCAAACGTTCAAGTGGCAATTCAACAGAATTGACTTTCTTTGGCCTATGGGATTGTTTGTGTTGCTTACCCTTCTTACAACTCACACACTTGTCATTTAAGTGAAAATGTTTAACGTTCACGCCTGTGACAAGTTCATTCTTCACCAATTGATTCATCTTTCGTAGGTGAATGTGTCCCATTCTCCTATGCCACATAATTGATTCCTTTTCTGTAGCCTTGGAGAGAAAACACGTGACTTGGCCTTGTGTGGTCATTGCTTTAGACAGTTCAAGAATGTACAAATTGTTCACTCTCGGTGCCTTTAACATCACCCACTCTTTTGGTAACTCGAAACCCGGCTTGAGTATGTAGCAAGATTTGTCATCAAAGAATACAGAAAATTGTTTGTCACATATCTGACTGACACTGAGCAGATTGTAATCGATTTGCTTCACATAAGCTATTCTTTCGAAACTCACTATTCCATTGCTGAGACTACCCTCCATGGTAATATAACCTCCCTTGTTTCCTGAAAACACTACATAACCTCCATTGATATTTCTGATATCGAATAGTAGCGAAAGATCCCCTGTCATGTGACCAGAAGCTCCACTGTCAACAATCCAAAGACTGCTCACAGGGCCAGCTGAAGCTCCCTGCACATATCAAGTAAAGAAATTAGATTTTTCGGGGGACCCAAGCATGTTTGGTCTTGGGTCTTTGAACAGTTTGTTTCAAAGATTCAGATTTTTCACAATCAGTTTGATTTAAATTGTTCTTTTTCTGATCACTCAAATCATTTTCATTCTTTGGTTTCACATTTTGTTGTGAAGTTGAAGCACCTTCAGAACCCTTTGGTGACCAAGATTGTTCAGATCGTTTCAAGATCCGAATTTGAGATTTTGGGGTCTCCGCCGGTTTCTTTACTTCTTCTTTGAACGATACTTTCTTGGTTACCTTCTCTGATTTAACAGAGACAGGTCCAACTGTTGGTTTGACAGTAGGTTTATCAGGAACCTTTTTCTTATCAACAATTGAGTTCACCATTGGTTTCTTAAGAGATTTTTTAGTAGCTATCCGGTTGCAGCGATCATATGTCATCGGACGATTTTCCCTCCTTTTAAAATAATTGCTTTGGTTATAAAAAGGTGCTGGTTGAGGGACAAATCGTCTCTATGGATAACAATGATTGTCGACTGGACATTCATATTTCTGCTTCATTTCCACCTCGTGCCTCTTGTGTCTTACATACGGGCAGTCGGCAAGTAAATGCCCTCTCTCCCCGCACTTAAAACACGCACGGTACTCTTCAAAATTGTTCTTGGCATTCGACTATGAATAACTAGTGATAGGATATTGATCATCTATACATCTTTTTCTTAAACTCTCAGGAGCTGGGTCCTTTGAGTAAGTCGGCTCAAGAAAACCATTTGACTTTTCTTTTGGTTTAATAAATTATGTGACATGGACCTTTGGTTCTTTAGGAACATCCAAATGAATTTTCTTTAAGATTGCTGGAGGTATATCATTTGTTCGCTCATGTTTCGGGAACCAAATGGTACTCTCCTGCCAAATTTTCTCAATTTTTGGATAGTTGGCAAATTCTCTTGGATATTCTTCATCAGAAATTATCTTATCGGATCCTTCCATCCCATAGAAAACTTTAACAGATTTATCACAAGATTCATTTTGATTTTCACTTTTCTTCTCAATTTTCTTCTCAACAGGCTTAACTGATTGATTCTTTCTATGAGCGTTAGCCATGGGATGCACAATCTGAGATGGTGAAACAGGTTCAGTAGTGATTATGTGATTTTCATCAGGAATATCAAACACCTTTTCAGAAACCTTCTCAGACTGTTCATCCTCTTCATCCGAATCATCAGCAGCAACTACACCTTCATTATTTCCCAGAACAGGTCTAACATTAGAATAAAGGTCTCCCACACTAGAAGTGTTTGACTCGTCATCTAATGTAGAGTCAGATTTAACTGAGCTCTCCGGTGCTATTGAGTGCAAATTATGGTTTTCAAACAACACCGGAGCTGGGACAGCTTTGTAGTTGGCACTACTAGACTGTGAAGGTTCTTCTATTATATGATCAACAACATAAGCGATATGCTTATAACTCTCCAATTTCTTGTTCACTTTTTCTGCAAAGCACTTGATGGTGGCCATTTCAAGTTTTGTGTTTTCTAAATCATTGATATAATTATTTATGGCCATTTGTTTCAAAGATAAAGTCTTTTTCAATTCTGAAACGTCTTTCTTATAACCATCAAGTAATCTGTTAAACTCTTTTGATTCTTTTTGATAGGATTGATAGTTGATTTTAGCACTCTCAAGCTGAACCTTGAGTTGCTTATTCTCCTCTGTCAATTTATCACAAGCATTGCAATGTTTAACACAAGTTGAATTTGAATTAGAAGCAGATTCAGTACTTACCTGTTTTGGCCATCAATGCAAAGTGTGCTTCCTTCCCAGCAAAAAACTTTGAGTAATCAATCCTGGTACAAGCATCGTCCACTATGCATGATTTCCGAGTCATCAAAAAGTCAGCTTCAGCAAGCAATTGGTCAATATCATCATCCAGTGAGTTAACACTAGATTCAGAATCAGACTCACTCTCCTCATCAGAATAAGTAGAATCAAACTGCTCTGGAATATCAGCAACCGAATCAAGAATCATCCCAGACTTCTTTACTGTACAATCAACACTCTCTTCATTCAACTCCTCGATCGTTACCTCAGATATCTTTTCAGTCACTACCTCCTCTTCAACCTCTACCGGCTCATCCAAATTCATCTGCTGTGCAACACAAGCCACATTCCCAGTAGTAATCTCCTCAACACCTAACTGCATCTCTGTCCAATCAAACCCTTCGTCCTTCTGTATCACCAAAGCTTGATTTTGACTATCTGTTTGAGTTTGGGTGTTTGGTGTAGAAATAGGAATGATTGTTCGGTTTGTGTTTTGTGGTGTTTGGTTTTGTGTTGTGTTTTGTCTAACAGTGTTATTTTGTTGGGTATTTTGTCGGTTTTGGTAGTTTTGTTGTGGTTGAAAGCTTGAGATATTAGGACTATGGTAAGATACCTGATTTTGGGTTTGTCGGTTTTGGTAGTTAGAGTTGAAAGGATTTCTATTTCCCTGCTGAGCTGGTTGTGTGCATTCTCTCTTAAAATGTCCTTTCTCACCACAATTGACCCATCACTTTGGCTTTGTTGAAGCCATAAGTGGTGTTTGGAGAAGTAGACAGATCAGTTCTCCCAGTTTCCTGAATAAAATCAGTAGCTCTCCTCATGATACTTGCAAATGCCCATTGAATATCCATGAGCTCCATTTCTTCTTTGTCAATTTGTGCATAGTCCTCATTGGTCAGGTTGTTATTACCAATTTGACTTGCAACAAGCCCATTATACGATGCTACCATGGCTGACACCAATGCTACGTGTTGTTGAGCAATCTCAACAGTAACATTGTTTAGGTTCGATGTCTCCAACACAATCAGGCTCTGATTTGTTTGACTTTGATTAACTTGCATAGGGTTCATTTGAGGGATGTATGTTTGTTGTTGAGGTTGATTAGCAGAATAACATGCTGCTTGTTGTATGGGTGAAAATGGTGGAATATAAGATGTAGTAGGATATGATGGTGGGGTATATGATGATGTTTGAGCAAGGTAATTGATTGGTGTTTTGGTTGGTTCAACATGATTAGAGACGCACGCGATGTGTGGAGCAACAGTTGAACTCGAACTTGAACTAGAAAGAGAAGAAGAAATACCACCATGATACAAATCAGGATTTTGAGGAATTTGTGCTCTTTTTGCCTTCCTCTTTTCTTCCATCTCCTTATTTTCCAGTTTCTGAATAAACTCATTAATTGTCTAATATTGGTATGCATCTTTTTCTTTCAACACCTCTATATGCTGATTCCAATATGGTGGCAATGCATCGGCAAACTTGTCCACCAATTCTGACATAGGTATGCTTATCTCGTAGCTTGAAAGCTCAGTGAGTAGATGACAATACCTTGGAACCAACTCCTTCAGCGTCTCGTTCCCCATGTAGCTGATGTTCTTAAACTCTTTTCGAAGTTCCTCCATCCTCAACTTCCTCGTCTTCTCGTTTCCATCATGCCTATTCTTTAACATGTCCCACAGCTGTTTAGATGTTGTGCAAGAACCAAACTGATGTAACAGATTAGTATTGATAGCTTGGGACAATTGAGAAAACGCCTTCTTCTCAATAGCAAATTTCTTCTTTTCATCATCTGCAAGATTCTCCAACGGAATAGGCTCTCCCGTGTTCTCCAAGATCGGAGCAACATAGCCCTTCGCAATCATCTGCCACGCCTCCGTTCCCTCTAAACCCATTCCCTCCAGATGGATCTTGAATTCGGTCTTCAACGTGTTGTAATCGACCATCTCCATAAGCTTAGGTGGACGGCTTCCACTCCCCGAAGACAAGTCTTGAATAAGAGTTGAAATGGCATTTGTCGTCTGAGAGTGAACCGCTGCTGCTGCCACTCCCCAATAATCAGCCATCGGTTGTGGTTGTGCAACATGTTGGGGAATAGTACTAGTCATCGCCATGTAATTGATAGGTTGTGATGGTTGACTAGACTTTTGAGCAGCAACCGACCAAGGATCCATGGTTGTCTGCTGTTGTAGTGTCGTGTTAGGTCGTGGTGTAGTAGGAAAGTTCCACATATCGATCTGAAAATGATTAAACACGAAAAGATTAGAAAAGTTTAATAACAGATTCTACGTTCGTATATTACGAGTGGGCGAATGTGCACAAATGTTCACATTCAACCGTTTAAGAAGATACGAATGTAGAAAATAACATACTCAAATCACTTTCGACCGTTTACACCCTCGTTCGACTGTTTAAAACTCTCTTTCGAACGTCCGATTGGTCGAATGAAACTAAAATGCTCGAATGAACAACTAAACACTGATAAACTCTAGAATCAACCAACTGAAACACCACGTTCGACGAAAAATTCACACGTTCGACCGAATAAATTCACACGTTCGACCAGTCTCCCTAGGTTCGACCCTGCATATTCAAAAACGGTTATTCTTTGAAAATCAGTTAATTTTGATCAAATTTTTCAAAAGTTGATGAAATTTGATGATTCTAATCAGGTTTTGTCTCGGATTTGATTTGGAACAAGTTTAACAAAGAGAATTATGCATTTTATCCATGAAAACAACCTCTAATCAATCAATTTATCACCAAAATCAGTTTATCAATGAAAACAGAAAGTTTTTGATCAAAATAGGGTCCAAATCAGCTGTACTATTATCAAATTGTAGTTGTTTGATCCATATGGCTCTGATACCACTTTGTAGGAGGATCAGATTGACAAAAACAATGAATTGATCAAACAAGTCTACTAATTCAAGTGCGGAATCCTTGAATCAGTTACAATATGATATTAATATCAACAAAACGCAGAAATCATCTTCAAATCATTCATTTCCTTAATTATCAAACTCAATTACACGTTAAAATGATGTTTATA
Organism: Ambrosia trifida; assembly: GCA_028751855.1. Taxonomy (NCBI): domain Eukaryota; kingdom Viridiplantae; phylum Streptophyta; class Magnoliopsida; order Asterales; family Asteraceae; genus Ambrosia; species Ambrosia trifida. The sequence goes on from CM054122.1 coordinate 162,731,959, forward strand.
ATCAATTACATACGTGAACAAAGTTGACTCAAAACCCTAGGGAGAACACTAGACTGGAGGGAAAACAAAAATGACAAAAGTTACAATTCAAAAATGAACTTGGCCTTATATAGGCCTGCACATTCGCCCATATAGTATGGTCGAATGTGCAGGTTCGACCAATCACACTGGTCGAACCAAGCAATACATAAAAATCTATTTCTACCTTCGACCTCCAGTTCTCCTTCGCACCTTTGAGCTTCCTTCGCCCGTTCAAAAACTCTCCTTCGACCCTTTGAATCTTCCTTCGACCATTCGACTAAACACAAAAACATATGTTAAATGTAATCCAAAGCATTAGTCGCACAAAATGCATCTACAATGAGTTTTCAGAGATATAAACTAATTTATAAATTCTAAATTCCTGCTTGGAGGCTTATAAAGATTTTGGTGGAATCATTCCGGAATAAACGGGTTGTCTACATTATGGTGGAATCATGCTTGATTTTAATTTATGAGAGACTTTTTTAGTGCTTGGATTATAGTAATATGCTTTTATAGAATCTTGACTACATTTAAGTTCAAAAACTAGCAAAACTCAATTACAAACATTGCAGCACTTTTGTAATATAAGTTCTTTATGAGACCATTCCTAATTTCATAATCTATGTCACCATCCTGTCGGGAAATGAGTTTATATCCTCCTCCATGTCCTTATATGAAATCGTTGATCACAACCGAGGGTTTCCTAGCCCTCATATAAACTTAGAACCATATATGGTAAATATATGGTCATGCTCACTATTAGATAGCCCAATAGTATTAAAACATAGCTACATTCAAAATATCCATTATATAATAACTAGGTTAGTACCCGTGCGATGTACGGGAAGTCTAAATCATTTTTTAATAGCATTAGCAAGGACAATCATCTGTTGTAATTAAAGTCTGTTTACTAAGGTCTGTTTCAGAGCAATGGGTCTGTTAAGAAAATCTGTCTAAAACAGCTATTGCTTCAAACAGCTGAACAGCTATTTAAGACAAATCTCCTTAACAGACCCACTGCTTTGGAACAGACCTTAGTAAACAGACTTTTCTTGCAAATAGATGATTGACTTCTTAATTTGGTGTTTAGTAAACAGACCTTAGCAAAATCTATTTACGTTCTCTATAATTGCGAACTAATTGTCTTAAAAAAATGATATAGACTTCCCGCGTTTTCACATGGGATTGCACCTAGTATATATATTAAAAGAGAGCTCTCACGGTATGCTGGAATATACATGTTGTTCAAATATCACTAAATGTTTCATTATACATCACATTTTTTGTTTTAGTTTTGACATTCCCATCACTATCTAGTATAAGTACTTTCACCCTTGCCTTGCTCTTAACTCTTGACAATGCGACATAAAGTTGGCCATGTGAGAATATAAGGTCACATATTATCTCTAGGTGAAATCCCGCGTAGACACACGGTTTAACAAATAACATTATTCTAAATGTTCTAACTTTAATATAATTTAAAACTAAATGTGCATACTTGATAGTTGAAACATTGACATACGAGAACATAAACACACTCTACTAAGGTCTGTTTATCATCATCTATTGAAGCAAGACCACTCTATTCTTCATCATCTGTTAAAGGCAACCACTGCTAAAGCTTCAATAGATATTCTTCACAGCAGACTATGTTTCTTCATCAGCATATATTGTCTTCAATAGTCATTACATAACAACAGACCTTTCTAACAATCTTACATTACAACAGACTTTGGACTTTGGCAGATTTTGAATAAATAATTCACGATTATAACAAACTCACCGCTCTTCTCATTTGAACTCATATCCTAAAAAGAAAACATACAATATTCTTAGATAATATGTAACAAAGAATCACTTCATTATAAATTTAATTACATCTAGTATAGATATAGACAAAACCTTGACTTTTGAGCAGTGAGTTGGGCCATCCATTGCAAGACTGCTGAGATGTACACGCGACAGAACCTTAATTTAATTCAATACAAAAAAAAGAAAAAAAAAGAGCTCCAAATACTCTTGCAGTGATTGAACAATATGTTGTACAATAACTATCAGTAACACACTCATGAATAATCCTTCCAAAAAACTCACCAGAATTATCGAATAACAGTTGATTAGCGAAAATATTTATAGTTAGTACCCCAAGGATTGATGTAACCGGCTACAAACACATGTCAACACATGTCAATGGCCATATGACTTCAAACATAATTTCATTCATACTCAAAAGAACACTAATCATTTATTGATTCGCTATAACTAATAACTTACCTTGTTTGATTTAAACCAATGATAGGAAAATATGAACTTACAAGTTGCCATTGTCGTCTCAAACTTAACACCTGTTCCCACCTTAAAGTAACCTAAAACAAAAACAACAATAATAATAATAAAATTAAAGAATCTGATGTTAAGTAAAGAACATAGTTTTGTTAATTAGAAATGTACTCGTTTGCGGATTTCTTCAGATGCGGATCATTTTTAGCCTGTAACCAAGACGAATTGTATTAGATTTGGAGGATGAAATAAAGAGAGAGAGAGAGAGGATGACGAAAATAAAAGAAAGAAGATAAAATGATTGTGTTTTCTCTCTCCCTTTTTTTGTATGATAAGGGTTTGATTTTAAATTTTGAATTTGGAGCTCAAATTTGGAACTAATGTTGGAGCTCCCTCTATGCTTGACAATAGCCTTTGCATTTCAACAAATGTGGCCCACATATTATTTAATTGGTAAATATTAGTAACAGATGTGGCTCACAGACTTTTTAAAGCTCAACAGACTTTTTAAGTGACACACATATTGTGCAAGTTTTTTTTGAACGGCCAAGGAAATTTTATAATCACCCAATGCTAGTGGGAAACTAGCAATCAAAACACCCCGTACAAACCAAGTAAAAGGAAATTATACAGATTAATACACCCATACAGACCAAACAAACTACATGCTCGGACGATAAAAGCCGCCCCACCTGGCCCAATCTAAGTTGGGCCAATTCGCCCTTTCCTTAATCCATAAGAAGCTTAAAACTTTGATGTTGCCCAACAAGATCTGAACAGAACACTGCTGCTGCCGAAAGATTGCTTCGTTACGCGCTTTCCAGATGCACCACACGACCGTATAAACTACCGTTTGAAACGCCTTTCTGAAGTTTTTGGAGCCCCCAACATAAGTATGAAGTTGAGTGATATCCCTGAATCCGAACATGAATACATTACCCACTTTACACCATTTTGATACAAGATGCCAAACCAATTGAGCGAGGCCACAAGCTACAAAGAGGTGCTCCACCGATTCCTGTTGTTCACCACAGAACGGGCATAAAGCAGACCCAACGTTTATGTTTCTCCTAATAAGCGCGTCCTTTGTAGGTAACCTTCCCTGATCAGCTTTCCAAATAAGTATACCCACCTTTTTTGGCACCCACGAATTCCACCCAACCACTCTAGGAGACGGAATGCATCTGGCAACTCTTAAGCCTTCCTTGACAACCTTGACCGAGAAGCACAAGTCACCCCCCCCCCCCCCCGCCCCAAACCCAGGTGTCCGGCACACTGGAAATCATTGGACACCCCACCTGTAGAGTGAAGGCAGCCAGCTCCGCAGCTACTTGACCCCCCATAGAATCCAAGTCAACCCCCCACGCCCAACCCAAACCATTCGGCATTACCCGATCTGGTGTGACCAGCTCTTTGAGTTGTGGTTTTCAACTCCCAAGCAGTTGTGAAAGATTTGAGGTGATTGGCAATGAGGGTGTTCATCATCTGGTATAGGGCACCATCTGGGCTGCATAGTTGGTTCAGATCTATGCTTGATGACCCAGGGAATTGGGTAGACATTTTTAGTGAGGGGTGTGCTTTTGGGTGATCTTCAGGATATACTGAAGATGCCACTTTAGGGGAATCAGGGATCAAGTGGATTTAACCTGATCTGGTGTGACCAGCTCTTTGAGCTTAGAGACACCAGGTGCAGGACCTTCACTACCAGCCGTCAATTCATGTTTAGTGGAGTGTGAATCATCATCTAAACTAATGGAATCATCTGAATCCCTGATGATGTCCTCAATGAGGACAGTATCAGTTATATCAAGAGTTGGGCCCAACCCAGTTGTCTTATGTACCTCTTGTTCTTGTTTCAGATGATTTCCTACCTCAGGCAAAAAACCTTCATCAGTAGTTGCCACAAGTGAGGTCTTAGCTATGTTACTTCTGTCCTCAGGTCCACCACTAGGTGGTAAATGAGTAGTAGCAGCCTCAAATGCACCTAAGGTCTCTAAGTTTGGGCTTAGAAACCCTGGTTCATCCTCATCTCTTGGGTTAGGGCTATGGATATCCACATTTATGTCAAAGTCTGTAGGTATGCCCCCTGTTTGATGTGGTTGTTGGGGACTGACATGTTCTAATGGGATAGTCTCTTTTAGACTAGAGAGAAGTTTGGCAATTTCTATGGTTTCAGGTTCAGTAGTTTGGGGTAAAGGTTCAGCAGTTTGGGGTAAAGGTTCAGCAGTTTCAAAAGAAGGGTCAGTAGTTATGGTTTTCTTGAATTTCTTTCTTTTGAATAGAATGGTAATTGGGGCTCTTTGGGGGGGTTTGAGATGGATGAGACTGAGAGGATGTTTCAGTCACATCTTTAATAAGTGCAGATTGCACATCAACAGTTCCAGGCATCTCAACTTCCTAAACTGCCTTTCTTTTAAGGCTGGTGGGTTTTGGTTTTTGTAGTTTTGTTTTCTTGGCCTTTTTGGGTAAGGGTTTGGAAGACGAGGGTTCCATGGGGACTGTTTCTAGTTCCCCTTGGTCATCTTCTGGCCAGGAAGCCGGTTTGTTATGCCTTGAGTATGCTTGTGAGGTTAATGGGTTTAAAACAGTTGTTTTACCCACAAGCACCCCATCTCTAAGTTCTTTAATTATGCAATGCATTATGAATCTTGGATACAACAAAAACTTCTTTTTAGAATTTAGGTGATGTAACACCAACTCATTAAAGAAAAGTGTTGATGCCCTGAATTTTGTTTCATTCACAATGGAATGAAAAATTGGTTGAAAAGTAGAGGGCATCTGATCATAAGATCCAGTTTTTGGACTCAGACACATGATAATGTAATGAAACAAAAGTTTATATTTTGGTTCAAAATATTTCTTAAAAATTGTTGCATGTGAGAGAGTACCTTGGTAACCACACTCTGTCATGGTCAAATGAATTTCACAGTTTGGAAATTGATCTGGGGCATCCACATCATCTAGACCCAGTCTAATCCCCAAAGTTGCTGGTGTGATTGCCATTGTTTTCCCTTGGATGGTTGATTTGAGGGAAATCACTTGATCATTCACGGTCACCGTCTCTGCATTCGCCCAGAACTCATTAAGAGTTTCAGTATGGATTGGAGGATCAACGGTGAGGGCAGTGAAGTATTGGGATTTGACGACTAAATCAATGATTTCGTCGTATTGGGACCAGGCTTCATGTTTCTCAAAGTAGCCTCTTTGGTTGTGTCCCTGTTTTAGTGTAAGAGCCATGTGGTTTGTGTGTGGGTGGATCGAATAGTGTTCTTGTTTGCAGGTTAAGGGTTTGAGAGTGTTTTTGAGAGAGAAAGATGGAATTTTGCTTTTTGAAAGGATAAGTCTTGGAAAAGGTGTTTATCAGAAGTTTATAACCGCCCTAGGTCAAACTTCTGAAGTGGAAAATGTCTGATTTACCCTTAATGACAAAACTGCTGATGAAGAACATCCTTCATCAGTAGTTCTCATTTTCTCTTCAGTAGTTTGTTAACAACTGATGAGAATGTTTATAAACACTTTATTCATAACTTCTGAAGTTTATTTTATCAGAAGTTAATCATTTTTCAGAAAATATTCCCATACTGATGTTTTGTACATCAGTAGTTTCTCTCTTTTTGTTTTTCAGAAGTTTTGGACTAAAACAGATGTAAGTGAATAAAATATGTGCAGAAAAGTAAAAGAAACACTTACAAATTTAGCATCCCAAGCATGGATACTAACTTCTGAAATGTTGATGTGTCAAGGGGTTTAGTGAATATGTCAGCTATTTGATTAGCTGTTGTCACATGCTTCACTTCAATCTTGCCTTTTTCATATCAATCCCTTATGAAATGATACCTGATTTCAATATGTTTAGTCTTTGAGAACTGAACAGGATTTTGAATGATGCTAATGGCAGATTTACTGTCTACAAGCAGTTGTGTCTTGGTCTCTTTGATTCCATAATCAAGAAGTTGATATTGGAGCCATTGTATTTGTGATGTACAACTTGCAGCCGCAATGTACTCAGCTTCAGCAGTTGAAGTTGCAACAGATGTTTGCTTCTTTGATCGCCAAGATACTAGACAGTTTCCCAAGAAGTGACAACCACAAGATGTTGATTTTCTTGACATTTTGCACCCTGCATAGTCACTATCTGAAAAAGCTGATAACTTGGTATTGCTAGAAGCAGGATACCAAATTCCAAGTGTAGGAGTTCCTTTCAGATATCTGAATATTCTTTTGACTGCAATTAGGTGTGATTCCCTAGGAGCTGATTGATATCTAGCACAGACACATGTTGAAAACATAATATCTGGTCTAGAAGCAGTTAGATATAAAAGGGAACCTATCATACATCTATACATGGTTTGATCAACCTGTTTTCCTTGATCATCTAGTTCAACTTGTGTGGTAGGTGTCATGAGAGTGGAACATGATTTACAGTCTTGTAAATAAAATTTGTTTAATAATTCTTTAACATATTTAGATTGATGTATAAAAGTTCCATTTGTTTGTTGTTTAATCTGCAGACCTAAAAAGTACTGCAGTTCTCCCATTGTACTTATCTCAAATTTTGATTGCATGAGTTTCTTAAATTCATCACACAGTTTTGTGTTTGTTGAACCAAATATGATATCATCAACATAAATTTGAACAAGTAAGACATGATTTCCAACATGTTTAATGAAAAGAGTTTTATCAATGGAGCCTCTTGTAAAGTTATTTTTGAGCAAAAAGTTGAAAGTGTTTCATACCAGGCTCTTGGAGCCTGTTTTAGCCCATAAAGAGCTTTTTCAAGCTTGTACACCCACTCAGGATGAGAAAGATTCTCAAACCCAGGTGGCTGACAAACATACACTTCCTCTTTGATCTTTCCATACAAAAATGCACTTTTAACATCCATTTGAAAAACTTTATTTTTGTTGGAAATGGCATAAGCCAGAAATAACCTGATGGCTTCAAGTCTTGCAACTGGAGCAAAGGTTTCATCATAGTCAATTCCTTCTTCTTGAGAATAACCTTGTACCACCAGTCTTGCCTTGTTCTTAATAATCATACCAGCTTCATCTTGTTTGTTCCTGAAAACCCATCTTGTGCCAATTGGTAGCTTGTTTGGTGGTAAGGGACAGATTTCCCAAACCTGTTGCTTCTTGAATTGGAGCAACTCATCATGCATAGCTTGCACCCAATTGTTGTCTTTGAGGGCTTCTTGGTACTTCTTAGGTTCCAACTGAGAAATGAATGCTGAGAAGAAGCAAAAGTTGGAAAGCTGGTTTCTTGTGAGAACACCTGATGCAATATCACCCATTATTTGTTCCAATGGATGATCTTTGTGTTCAATCAGTTGTTGTAATCCACTGACAGGTGTAGGTGGCTTTTGTACTTCATCAAACAAACAACTGAGGTTTATAATGTCTGGTTCAGCTGTTTGAACATCTTCAGTAGTTGTAGGAGCTGAATCAGATGTTTGAGTTTGTACATCAGCAATTGTCAAATCAGAAGTTCGTGAAACTTCTGATGGTTTGAAAGTTGACTTAATGACTGTATTAGGAGTCTATGGTGTTGGATCCTCATCATCAAACCTCTGATCACCATAATAAGAAGGTTAAGATGAAGTAACAGTCTTTTCAGGTCCGAAATGGAAGCTGTTAAGATCAAAGAGTTCAGCAGGATGTGCTAGAAAGAGAGTGTGTTTTGACTCATTGAACTAGACGTTCAATGTTTCTTCTACTATCTTGGTTCTTGAGTTAAAAACCTTGTAGGCTTTTCTAGTGGAAGAATAACCAAGAAAATAACCTGAATCAACTTTAGCAGCAAACTTTGAAATAGAGTCTTTAATGTTTAGAATGAAACATTGACATCCAAAAGCCCTGAAAAATGAGATAAGGGGCTTAATGCCATGAAGAACTTCATAGGTAGTTTTGGAGTGTCTCTTGTTGACAAGGACTCTACTCGAAAATAAATGACGTTAATAATCATTTAGATTCAAATTCAGATTCATTGATATCTAAAATCTAAAAATTAAAAATAAATGAGAGTTATTTCGTTCATAAATGAAGGTTAAATTGATTAATAATCAATCATTAATAATAAAAAATAAATAAGGCTTATTATGGTAAACTGAAATTCGTTTTAATATTAATATAAATTCGGTCAATTTTTAAAAGATAATAGTAAGTAACATTAAATTCGGTCAATTATTATTAATGTAAATAAATAACAATCATTCAGATTAAATGGCATTAAATTCAGTCAATTATTATTAATGTAAATAAATAACAATAATTCAGAACTAATGACATTAAATTCGGTCTAATATTACAATAATATTAAACATAATTTCGAAAAACAGTAATATAGATAAATGTGATTAAACAAAATTTTGAAAAACAGTAATTCAAATAAATTACATTAAAAATATTAAAAATCGTACCAACCAAGATTGTCCTTCGTAAGTGGCAACTGTAGCATTCCTGTTGTGTATGTTTTCAGACAACAGAAATTCGTTCATGGCTTTCGGCACAGTCTGGATTGACACGTTAAAAAACAACATTAAAAAATAAAGAATCGTTTTTGAAATTTAAATAGGCATATGTACATGAAAATAACAAACATACCAAAACTGTTGCCGAAGGGTCATGCAATACCTTGAAGAATTGAGAACCACTATGATAAGACATAATAGCGTTTGTGTCTTCGGATCAAATCCTATTTTTCAAATGTTAAAACAAAGCATTACTAAATCCGATCGAATAGTAAATCCGATTCAATATATGTCTAAAAATCCGTGAAGAAAATAATAAAATTAACATAAATCCGATTCAACACAATCCTTATTATCCCTTTATCACAAATCCGATTGAATATATGTTTATCACAAATACGTTCATCACAAATCCGTTTCATTAGAACATGTGATAAACACAAGAATGATATCAAATGGTAATTATATATATATATATATATATATATATATATATATACAATTAGCAACTTAAGTCTCCTCCAACCATTACACCCTTTCATAATCTAACACCAAACTTTTCATTCCCACTTCTAATATTTTTTTAGTCTCCTTCAACAATCACACCCTTTCATAATCTAACACCCAACTTTTCACTCCCACCTTCAAATATTTTTTTAATACACATAGCAACTTGAGTCTCCTTTAACCATCACACCCTTTCATAATCTAACACCCAACTTTTTACTCACACCTTCTAATATTTTTTTAATACACCTTATTAATTTTCACTCCCACAGTCTCACTTCTAATATTTTTTTAGGCTCCTTCAACCATCACACCCTTTTATAATTTAACACCCAACTTTTCACTCGCACCTTCTAATATTTTTTAATACACCTTATTAATAAAATTCAAATTATATATGTATCTACACAAAAAAAAAAAAAAAAAAAAAAAAAAAAAAAACAACAACAACACAACCTTCTACCTTTTATGAAAAGTTTCTTTTTAATGAATCTTTTTTTTACAAAATCCTCTTTTAATCCTAAAACCCGTTTTCTTCTTCATGCATCAAAATCCCTTTCTTTACATTCTTACCCTTCCCTATTTCCTTTTCTGAGGCCTTCAATCTATCTTCATCCAAAACCAACCGTTATTCAAGTTCGTCATTAAAGGTACGTACGTCTCTTTTGACTTCGTTCATGCGAATCATCCATTATATAATATTCACGGTTCAATCACTTAACTTGAATAACAACCACTCCACTTGAATAACAGTTAGGGTAAAACCTACGTCTGATAATATTTAGGGTAATTTTTTTACATCTGCTTCTCATATGTCCATTAATGCGTGTTTATGTATGAAACCAAATTCAGTTTTTTTTAAGGATTAATTATCCAACTTATTAAGACCACTTTTTTTTCCCAGATTGTGTTAATGCTTCCTTTTTTCTCTTTGCTGACTATTACTTTCTTCGTTAGAGCATGATAAATAGGTTTTTTACACTTTGTATGTATTTATTTTGGGACAGTAACGCATATGTTTATGTTTATACATTTAGCAAACACTAAAACCTTTGTTATGATTTATGTTATTCTCTTGACAACAATCAAATTTTTTTTCCATTTTGTTGCTTGCTTTTCTTGTAATCTATTATTTCCTTTGTGGTTGGATAACTAGATGCGCTTTTAATGTATTCCTTTGTGTGTCATGGTGTTGATTTAGTGTTTTTCCATGTTTTCTTAATTTTTTATGTTATGATCAATAAGATAGAATGGACATATGGCCATCTTAAGGAAACTCTATATTCTCTTTATTACTTTTTACATATTGGTCAATAATGATATATACTAATCTTTTGGTTAAGAAACTAATAGTGAAAGTTTTTCACATTGAATGGTTAACCTGTTGACTTATTTACAATATTTATTTTGCAATTTTGCTTTACTATAAACATATATACTTCCTAGGATGACCATATACTGAAACACATTATATGAATGTTGTACACCATACATCGGTTTATAACTTGGTATGAGAACACCTTTAATTTGTTCAAGTGCATAACGAAAGATCCCTCTCCACTACTTCAACTTTGTCGATAATAATTGTTTTCGTGTGGTGATTGGTGTTGAGGGTAAAGCAAAAATAGAGAAAATGTTTTGTATAAACAACAAAGTTTTCGTATCATATATAGTATTGTTGTATTAATATAAAAAATTATAATCAGCATCCCGCAGCAACGCGCGGGGTTGCGTAAACTCGTTAGATTAGGAAATATTAAAAAGAATAAAAAAATAACAATAGGAATCAATAGTATCTTTGTTATCCCTTTATCACAAATCCGATTGAATATTTGTTTATCACAAACCCGTTTCATTAGAGCATGTGATAAACACCAGAATGATTTCAAATGGTTATTAGATTAGGAAATATTAAAAAGAATAAAAAAATAACAATAGGAATCGATAGTATCTTTGTTATCACTTTATAATAAATCCGATTGAATATGTGTTTATCACAAATCCGTTTCATTAGAACATGTGTTTAAGAAGAATGATTTCCACGTAAAAGAATAAGAATTTTCATTCGGTTTGATTTGTTCTTAATAATTTTATCAATAAAAAAAGTCAAACTAATAATAGGAATCAACATTAGAAGAGTAGTATGGATGTTTACCTTTAATCGGTTGTGGATAATCAACAAATGATGCAAGATAAAGAAGAAATATTGAAAGATTTGTTAGGAATTAAGAAGAATAGGAGAGTTTTGATATGGAGAATGAAAAAAAAAAGGTTTTTATAGTCATAATTTCGGAGCTCCATATTAGTTGTTGGATCCTAAAGGCCCTCTATAAGGCTTCTATTCGACTCAAGGTTACTCATTTATTATATAGATAGATAGATTGTGTAGTTGTCCATTGTATTTAGGCCCATTATCTGGCGCCTAAAATAGTTGCACAAATGCAGGTCGTTAGTTTTAGTATATATATTCGGTCCATCGGTTTTTTCTCGGGTACAACGTGTTCCTGGACCGACACAACCAGAGAACCGGATTATACAAAAATCCTGGACTGGCTACAGAACCTACCTAATAGGTTCGGGTCGGTTTCGATAGATTTTAGGGTCGATCCTCGTTTTTTTCGGTCCGGTCCAAATATGCTCACCCCTACTCCAACTCGAGGGGGAGTGTTCGAAAAAGAAGAAATATTACTTGGCAAGTTGGGCGTTCGTAACCTTCACGCTCCAACTTGAGGGGTAGTATTGGAGATAATTTCTCCTCCAATGACTATGCAGTCAAGTCAAAAGTCAATAGTCAAAGTCTCTTCCTTATTCTAAGCTCCAACATTTGTGCCTCAAGACTAACACCTTATTTTGTGCCTCTAGATTAGCTCTTTTCTCTTTTACATTCTTGTATTTATAGAGGAGGTTGTCTCCTCATTTGATGTATCTGTACCAAATATTACAATCAAATAACATCTTTCATATTCTATCTCCATACACCTATACAAATAATCCAGATTGCCGTTTTAAGAGTCGGTGACTAGAAACCGAGCAGCCACTTGGTTGCGGGCTCAAACCAATAAACCAAACCAAATAGAAAATCGCTTCCGCTTAGATTTCTATATAGTATTAGAGCAGGTTACCATCCTGCTCAGAAGAAGATCGGGCCAAAAAAAAGAGATGATAAAAAAAGCCAACGAATTCACCATTCTTTGTGATATTGACACAATTATGATCATCTTCCCTCCATACTCCAACGAGCCCGAGATATGGCCCGAAAACCCTAACAATATCAAGAAAACCATCGCGGCATACAACACAAAAAAGGATGTAACCGGAAAGAGAGCCTATGATCTTCATGACTTCTAAGAAGACCGCAAGAAAAAGATTGAGGACGAGCTCATTAAGGCCCGAAAAAAGAACATTGAAGTGAAATACGCAACATGGTATCAGAGCAAGGTTGTTCAAAGGATCGGAACATTGCTCTGATACCATGTTGCGTATTTCACTTCAATGTTCTGTTTTCGGTCCTTAATGAGCTCGTCCTCAATCTTTTTATTATGGTCTTCGTAGAAGTCATGGAGATCATAGGTTCTCTTTCCGGTTACATCCTTTTTCGAGTTATAAGCCGCGATGGTTTTCTTGATATTGTTAGGGTTTTCGGGCCATATCTCGGGCTCGTTGGAGTATGGAGGGAAGATGATGATAACTGATACCATATAGAAATCTAATCGGAAGCGATTTTCTATTTGGTTTAGTTTGTTTATTCAGCCCTGCAGCGGGAGGGCTGCTCGGTTTGTAGGCAACGACTCTCAAAATGGCAAAGTGGTTTTGGTACAAGAAGTAAAGAGATAAGATAAAGATGTATGTTTTCTTATTGAGATATTTGGTACAGATACATCAAATAAGGGGACAACCTCCTCTATAATACAAGAATGTAAAAGAGAAAAGATCTAATCTAGAGGCACAAAATAAGGTGCTAGTCTTAAGGCATAAATGTTGGAGCATAGAATGAGGAGGAGACTTTGACCATTGACTTGACTGCATAGATATTTAGAAGAAATTATCTCCAATAGTATCATCGATAGCCAACTCTGTCTGTGAATATGGTTATTGATAGAATTATGTCGGTAACTGACCATAAAAAATATGATCGTGAGTAATCTCATTTGCAACAAATTAACAAAGGATATTTCACCGACTTATTGCTGACATACAAGTTAAAGTTAGCGACATGATAGCAACAAAAAAAAATTTTGAACGACAAACTTTTTAACACCCTTAATTTATTTCATTTTTACCTTATACTTGCAAAGATTTAAACCAACAACCTCACATTTGTAAGGAGGACACCATACCACTAGATAAACATGTTACCGATGGATTTTTGAAGTTATGTCAGAAATGTTAATTAACTTTAAAAAAGTAAATATTAAGCTTCATTAAAATTCTTCGAAAATAAATTAATATAATATTGAAATATTATATATCATTAATGAGAATCCGGTTAAGAACCGAATTCATGGATCGATTACGCGAAAACAACTCGGTTTCAGACGGGAGATTCGAGACGAGACAGAAATATACGATAACAAAGTCATCACAGATTCGTATTAATTCAGAAACGGTTACAGACACTGTCATCAGTAGGATAAACATCTATCTCGGGGTCGGGGGAGGTCGGGCATGACCTCCCCCTTGAGAGCATTCAAAGCATAAACTCAAATCTACAAATGAAAACCAACACATGAGATTGCTATTTATAGTACAAAACCATAAGCCACCTTCGCCCATTTAAGGAGGTCAAATGTGGAACTTTTCCACATTTGACCCTTTCGAATGGTCGAATATGGACTTAGGTTTTGGTCTATATTTACAAATGCATCAGATCCATAAAATGCCCTTATGGATCACCACAATCTCATGTAATACAATACAAAAACTCAACCCTAGTCTATTATATATCATTAATTATTAACTTTGCGTTGAAATTATATATATCATGGGTTGTTTCCACTTTTATTTTTTTTCATTAATTTGTTAAATTCAATATTTTTACGTCTTTTACGATTTAATCCAATCACTTTTCAATTACAACATTGGTCTCTTATAGTTTCATTTTTTACATTTGTTTTGTTTAGTTTTCGATCTAAACTAGGTGTATTAATATGCGCGTTGCGCGTTTTTCACATGACGCGTTAATGCGGATTTTCTAAACTCAATATTTAAACAAATTTACTCAATGCCCAACATGTTATCATTCAATTCCGTAACAAATATGTTAATTCAAAATTCAACCAATATGATGAAAACCCACAATCATTCGACTTAACCTCACCCAGAAGCCATGTATTTAGTCATCATCAATGGGTACACAACAACCCACACAGAAGCGAACCGGAGGTCAAATGGTGAATAAACCTCACCAAGAAGCCATGTATTTAGTCATCATCAATGAGTATACAACAACCCACACAAAAGCAAACCGGAGGTCAAATGGTGAATAAAATAATACGAATAAAATAATATCAATAAAATAATAAAGTTTTTAAATAAAATAATATAAATAAAATAATATGAATAAAATAATAATATAGTTAATATGAATAAAATAATAATATAGTTAATATAAATAAAATAATATTATTTTTACTATTCATTTAGATTTACTATTCATTAGGTTTGCAAATTAATAGTATGTAATGTTACAAGTTATTTAAAACTGAAAATTTTGAAACTGAATTAAACTTTAACCGAATTAGAATTAGACTATAAGGAGTGGTGGGGGAAAGAGGGAGATGAAGCCATGTAGCATTTGTGAGACCCATATGAGAAGGAATTGTTGGGAGTGGAAGGGGAGAACGGGGGGGGGGGGGGGGGGGAGTGACACGTGGCACTAGTGCTTTTTGTTATTTATTTTGTTTTATAAATTAAAAAAAAAACACAATGTTATAAAACTATAAAATTAAATTCATTGAATAAACTACAAACTAAATAAAAAAATACACGAAACTGAAAA
This sequence comes from Ambrosia trifida, assembly GCA_028751855.1. Lineage (NCBI taxonomy): Eukaryota > Viridiplantae > Streptophyta > Magnoliopsida > Asterales > Asteraceae > Ambrosia > Ambrosia trifida. Next base: position 162,747,234 of record CM054122.1, read on the forward strand.
AACATACACGAACTTAAAAAAAATACGTGGTTTTAGTTATCGCTATCGTTATCGTCGGATGGGTAATCTTTTGGTATACTCCAAAATATGATCAACCAGATCCGCTCGAAGGTTGTGATGTGTTTGGCTATTCTTGATTTCAGACTTGTTGAAGTTTCTTTCATCATCAGTAATGTTTCCTTGACTTGGTTGCGTTTTCTCACCATAATACTCGCATATTGCACGTCATTCGTCCTCCAAGATCATGTTATGTAAAATAATGTATGCGTACATCACATTTCGTATATGCGGTTTTTCCCACAGTCGACAGGGCTGGGCCAAAATGTGCCATCTTTTTTGCAACACACCAAAAGCACGCTCAATATCTTTCCGTGCAGCCATTTGAGCTTTGTTAAACTTTTTTTCTCTTAGGGTCTAACGTAGTCCTCCGTGTAAACGACTTCACGAACGCGACCCAATCAGGGTAAATTCCATCTGTTAGAACTAACCCGTACTTGTATTCTACCTCGTTTAAGAAAAAAAGATCCTTTTGGTGCAACATCGTTTACAAGATCGTCGAAGGTTGGGGATTGATTAAGAATATTTCTATCGTTCAACGAACCGGGCACACCAAAAAATGCATGCCAAATCCAAAGATCTTGTGACGCAACCGCTTCAAGCATCATAAACGGCTTTTTATGATATCCGATCGCGTGTCGGCCTTGCCACTTTGTTGGACAAAGTTCCCACTCTCATTTCATACAATCTAAACTCCCGAGCATACCGGGAAAACCATGTTTTTCTTCGTGAAACTCCAAAAGTTGGTGTACGTCACTAAATGTAGGTTTTCTCAAATATCTTTTTAAATATAATTCAATGACGCCCGCACAAAAAAACTGAGAACTTTCTCTAGCCGTTCGCTCGACCATCTTTAGATAGTCATCCATTATGTCGGAACTTTGTCCGTAAGCCAAGTGTCTAAACGCGGCTGTGACCTTTTGCATCGTGGTAAATCCCATCTCACCACGTGCATCGGGCCTTTGTTTGAAATATTCGTAATTGTTTTCTAAATCATTTGGTATTCTTAAAAATAAATTAGGATTCATACGAAAACGCCGCCTAAAAGTTTTTTCATCGTATGTTGATTCGGGTGAGAGGTAATCACGTACCAATAACTTATTTGCCGCTTTTCGTTGACGAACTATATACTTTCTACGCTTAGGTGGTTAAGATGTCCCTTCGTCATCCACTATAGCTTGAACGACTTTTTGAACGCTCGCTATTATCAACTCTGCGCCGCCGTCGGCTGAGTCATCCAAAGCGAGTTGATCAAACGTATCAGATGAACTCAAAGATTGGTCCGACATCTTGCAAATTTTTTTAAAAATATGATAGTTTGGAGAGGATTTTATGAAGAAAAAAAAAAGAGAGTGTGTGTTTATGTAGAAGAGGGTATTGTTATATATATATATATATATATATATATATATATATATATATATATATATATATAGGGTAGGGATCCTAAGAGAACCAACCCTTACTTGAGAACTGAGAGAACCATTCTGAGCCACACATTTTATATAAAGCAAAATTTTTTTTTTTTTTTTTTTTTTTTTTTTTTTTGCTTTAATCGCACATTTTTATGCAAGGAAATTTTTTTTTTATTTTTTTTGAATTTTTTTTTATTTATACATATGTGTATATGACAATTATACATATGTGTATATAGCAATTATACATATGTGTATATAGCATTTTTCAGCTATACATAGGGGTGTAAACGAGCCGAGCTGAGCCCGAGCCTGACTGGGCTCGGCTCGGGCTCGTTAAGGTTTTGTGAAGCTCGAGCTCGAGCTCGGCTCGGTTCGAGCCTACAATCTTGAGCTCGAGCTCGGCTCGCTAGCAAAATCCAAAGCTCGAGCTCAGCTCGGCTCGGCTCGAGGTGATTTGAGAATCTCAAATGAGCTCAAAAGCTCGGCTCGAGCTCGCAAAAGCTCAGCTATAACTTAGGCTCGCGAGCCCAATCGTTAAAGCTATAACTTAGGCTCGGCTGTAACTTAGGCTCGGGCTCGGGCTCGGGTTCGGGCTCTAGCTTGTTAAGGCTCGATTAGGCTCGCGAGCCCAATCGAGCTTTGTATCTAGGGCTCGAGCTCGGGCTCGATAACTAAACGAGCCATATTTCAGGCTCGGGCTCGGGCTCGTTAAGGCTCGGCTCGTTCGAGCTTTTTACCGAGCCGATCCCAAGCCGATCCCGAGCCGCTACGTGTCATTTACACCCCTAGCTATACATATGTGTATATTTCAGTTATACATATGTGTATATAGCATTATACATATGTGTATAATGCAATTATACACATGTGTATACTGAAAAAAAATACAAAAAAAATAAAATAAAAAAAATTTTTCCTTACATATAAAGCAGCGATTTTTGCAAAAAAAAAAAAAAAAAAAAAAAAAAAAAAAAAAAAAAACAAAATTTGCCTTAGAGAAATGTGTGACCCAGAATGGTTCTCTAGTTCTCAATTTAAGAAAAGGTTCTCATTTGAACCAAATCCTATATATATATATATATATATATATATATATATATATATATATAATAAAAATCATTTTTTTATAACCGTTACCCAACGGTTAGTTTTAAATTTTTTTTTTTCAAACAGTCATAAGCAAGTTCCCCCCAATCAAATTGAGCCACGTGTCACCCAAGCTCCCCCCTCCGTTCAGTCAGTAATCCTATTTTTGGTAAAAAAAAAAAAAAATCAAAAACGATATATTTCTACTTGACTGCATTTTCCAAAAACCCATAATGATCTGAACTTCTGAACCAAATTAATACTTTTTTTTTTCTTTTCTAAAACATGTTTTTATCGAAACCCATCTTGCCAACAATCCATACTTACCCTAACTCATTTTCATTCGTGCCTGTTTAATTTTTTTTGAAAGGCGAATTTTGTATGTTGCGGCAGAGGTCATTACAACCTCTCAGAAGGGGAATCCCTTAGCCACTCTACAATGGTCAGACTATGTTGTCTTAACCGGGCCTACGCTGACGCGAGAGTGGCCGGCCCACAAGCGAGTCGAGGCTACACATAAGGGGCACTAAGGCTTCCATCCGGAAAATTTTCGGCTACCTGCCACTTGACAGATGTTGCACCCTCCACAAGAGACAAACCTCTCTGGAGTAAATGTACGGTAATAGAAAACCGGAGTGCCATCAGAATCGAACCTAACACCTACAAGTAGGCTAATTTCGAACCTGTTCAATTGACCAGGCATAAATAAAAACATGGAATAATCAAATTTTCATTACTTCCTTGGTTTATGCAAAAGCCTTCAAACTCCCTCTCTCATCTCCCTCCTCTATGCTGGGATTTTGAGCAAAGTATTTTAAAATTGCACAAAAAACTATTTCTCCAATTTGCTACGTCTAGTTCGGTAGTTCCCCAAGTTCATTTTTCTAACTTAACTAGATATTTAATTAAATAGCAAATTTGGGATTTTTGTCAAGTGACTTCCGAGTAGACATTTTGGTAACTTATCGGTTAAAAAAAGACTCAAAACATTAAAAACTATTTCTCCAATGTGTAATAATGTTGAGCTTGTGATCATAATTCATAAAAAGGAATTTTTGAACAGCCCTAATCATAAAAAGGGGCAACATTCTATAAATAACATAAAAAAATCTTGTATAAACTAAACTAAAATTTTATAATATACCTCATGGTGTGTAAAAAATAGACTTATTAAAATATGACGTACAAGTAGGGTGAGCATAATTAGGGTCGGACCGAAAAAACCCGAGAATGGGACCGATTTGAGACCGAAACCGACCCGGTTTGTAGTACTTAGGGTCATGCTCGGTTCTACATTTAGTGGACAAGTCGGGTTCGGGTCGGTTCCGGTCCGGGAACACAGAAAACCCGAAAAAACTGATGGACCGAATTTTTTAAAGTGAATTGTGACACCCGGCATGTTTGGCTTAAACATATTAGTAACGTCTAAATCTACCTTAGCGAGAAACGTTTATAAACAAACATAACTGGGTTAGTTGATTCGGGTCAAGTTAGGATTGTCCAGGGTACAATGATCTGGAGGATCATTGGGAGTCGTTTTGGTAATACACTAGTACTGGGTTCCGTTGTTGGTGGCGTTACATGAACTAATTAAGTATATGTGTAGATTATGGATCGTGTGGTGGATTATATACATAGATGTGTTTAAATGATGTGTAAACAATTATCTGTGCTTAAATATGTTAAATATAGACTAAGGATGCATGCTTATGTGTTAAGATGTGTTAGAATGCGTTAAACACGACAAACTGGAAAACTAGTTAAAAAGGAGTTCTGGTTCGACCACTTCGAGTGGTCGAAGGAGAATATTTGTCTGGTTCGACCCTTTGTAAATGGGCGAACCTGGGAAGTAGAATTGAAAGGATTCCCTTCGACCAGGACAGGGCTCATTCGACCCTGTGTAAGGGTCAAAGGAGACCACCTTCGACCATTGAAATGGGGCGAAGGAGAAGTAGTATAAATACCAAACTTTGTCAATTTTCATCATTTCACAAACCCTAACCGTCCCAAAACGCTCTCAAACAATCTTAAACACTAAGGAAGGAGTTTTTGCTCTTCTTTTTCATAATTTAACCTATCTACAACATCTAAACAAGAATCCAAGGTGTGTTCTTAATCCTAAACCATTTTAAAAGCATTTTAATTCGTTTTCATCTAACCCTAATTGTCCGGATCTGTTCTAAGGGTGTTTTTATGATTAAAACCTTTTAAACATCTTTCTAAATCAAAACATTATCATTTAACATAGGTTTTCTTGGTGAATAACATATGTAAATTGTGTATTATGTGGTGCTATGTGTTGTTCGATGATTTGCTGCTATATCTATGATAGAAACATGATATAGGATTGATATTGATGCTAGATTATTGTTGTTTAGGGTTAGGATTGGATATGATGATATTATGGGGTTCTGGGGGTTTTAACGAATCTAGACTTGATGCATGATATTTATGATCAATAGAATTGATAAGAAAAGATCGAACACTCGACAAACTGAGCATTTCAAGTTGAATAAGAATCGATTTCAAAAGTTTCCGAATTGGGTAAATTATTCATGCATGAAAGTGATGTTTCCATAATCTTTACCATTTTGGGAAAGGGCTGAAACGGAAGTGTTATCGGGGGAAATCGGTGGGGTTTTGTAGGGATAAGTTATCCATGCTTGACTGTTGTGTTTGATGATGTTTCGAGTCGTTTTGAATGTGTTTGAAGCGTTTTTAGGAAAATTTGCACAACAGGGGCGAACCTGGCCTCCTTCGACCGATCGAAGGTGCGAAGGAGGGAATCCAGGGTCGAACCTGGGTTTTGTTGGGCGAACGTGGTAAAACGGGCGAAGGAGACTGAAAACGGGCGAAGGAGACTTGAAACTGACTGGTTCGACTGTTCTGATGCAGAAATGAGATTTTTGATACAAACTAAGTGTTTTATGCTTGAACCTTGTGTGTAATCTATGTGTACTTGATTAGTTAGGGTAATGGGTCACCAACGGGATGTCGGGTCGGTCTAGTGTGTCGGTTAAACATTCAAACACGTTTTAAAACATACTTGGTTACGATCTGGACAATCGGGGACTAGATAACCTTATGGTTATTAGTCGGAACACTTATGTGAACATTTTGATAGATCTCCGGTAGAGGGATTATCAAGGGCTTAACATCTTTACTTTTAATCGAAGAACGCTATTTAAGGTGAGTTCACGGCCCCACTTTTACTGCTTTAACTTTTGGGGGAGAAAACATGCGCTAAACTATTTTGGTAACATATGTCATACTATGGTTTTAACTTTGTATTGCTATACGATCTTTGGAAGTCCCGGGGGAAACCATGAATGTGCGGGAATGCACAACGGGGGAAATGTGGATAGATCTATTGGGCGTGACCTGCCCCACTCGTCAGCTTGGAGGGCCGGGCGGGTGCATATTGTCTCGAACAGGAACATTGGTATCATGCTGAACATTCGGGCTGCTTAAACATGCTAAACATTGCTAAACGTGTCTAGTAATGGTTTCCAATCGTAGTAGTAATAAAACATACGCCTAGCTAGCGTACTTGGTAACATTGATATAGTATGGACATGGTAACGTTTTGGTAACATATTGAACAAACCTGTGAACTCACCAGCATTATATGTTGACATCTTTTGGCATGTTTTTCTCAGGTCGCTAAGGTAGCAACAAATGGAACTAGGCGCACGGGTCTGCATTGGCGTCTAGGCATAGTTGCACGTTTTGTAATAAAAAGTGTTTTGAATAACTTTTGGGATGATAGCATAGTTGATTAAATGCTACTTAAACGCTTCCGCTTATAAAAATTGTTGGTTATGTCTCTTTACGTTTTTCATATAGAGTTGTTTATTGTGATTGTTGACTTGGATCCTGGTTTGTCATGCGCCTCGCGGTAAAACCCCGCAAGTGGAAATTTGAGGGTGTGACATGAATGGGTCAATATGCCCAGCAACCTCTTTAAATCTGTTAACCTAAATATAAGTTATAATGTGAAAAATCGTTGATATAATAATTGAATTACACACATACAACTACAATTGATCAACATGCTCTGTATTCATCACTTGACGGTTGCCTAGGATGTAAGTCAAATGCAAACTAATAATCAAATATTGTTAGGTATCAAATAGTATAGGGACTAGATTGTAATTGTCTAATAGTTAGGTAGTTGTATTGTGTATAAATACATGTATTAGTGATGAATAATATTAGCTGTTGATTTGGGTTATCCCTCTCCTCTCTTGTGTTTCTTCCTAATTCTATAGCTCTTCTCTTGATTACCATTTTGTTCGTAACAAGTGGTATCAGAGCCATTGATCTTCTCGACCTCCGACCACCGCTTACCACCGCACTCCACCAGAACCAACCACCTACCACCCTACCTAACCACCGTATTCCACCAGTAACCACCATAATCTGTCGAATACCACCATTAATTCCTTCCATTTCCACCATTAACATTCAGTTCTGTTTTTTTTATTCTAACTACCACCAATAACCGTTTTAACCACCACCACTTACCATCGTTAACCACCACAAGTAACCACCTCTCACCACCATCATCAACCATCATTTTTTCACCCCTGAACCACCGCTGACCACCATTTCTTTTTCATTACAACACCATTGTTCCTTCATTTCTTTATTCCATTCTTTCCATTTCCACCTTCGTTTCAATTCCATTGTCACAAATCTTTTGTTCTTTCAGTTCTCTGCTTTTCAATTTTTTGTCATTTCAATTCTGTTCATTTTGTAAGTCTTCCATTGTTATTGAACTTTCTTTCGTTCTTCATTAATCATTCAATTCTTGTTCATTCCTTTCAATTCTTTCGATTCTTGATTGAGTCGTCCTTCATTCTTTCCTTCTTGTTCTTCATTTCCGATTCTTTGTTCGATTCTTTTCATTTCAATTTTTGTTAAACCATGTCAGCTTATAATCAGATCATGGAACAACTGAACGAAATCTTAAAGACTCTGCAACTCATGAACAGTAACCAACACACCAGAGACGGAATACAGGGCTATAGAACTAGTAGCAGTGATGGTTCTGAAGCATTGTCATCATACAGAAACAGTCAAAGATTAACAAAGTTGGATTTTCCCAGGTTTAATGGTATCAATGTTGAGAGTTGGTTGTGCAGGGTGGAATATTATTTTTCAGTTGAAGAAACCCATGATAAATGGAAGATAAAGTTAGTTCAGATTCATCTTGAAGATGCTGCACTATTTTGGCATCAATCTTTGGTTGAGTCAAAAGGTGGATCCATTGATGGAATGCCTTGGGTTGAGTACAAAAGAATCATTGCAACAAGATTTGCTGAGGTAATTGATACGGATGTTATTAGCGGAAATGGGAATGATAATAATACTGCATTCAAGATATTCGCTAAAATGCCTGAAAGATTTAGTAGTGAAAGTAAGATTCAAGAAGTTGTTGGTAGTGATGTATTAGAAATTCAAGAAGAAGTTGTTAATAATGAGACTGATAAAGTTTCATCAGATGTAAATGGAATATATGTGAATGTTATAGATGATGATGATGTTGATGTTAAGGAAAGTAAGAAAAAATCAGATGATGATGTTAAGGAAATTGCGAAGGAACCAGATGACATTAATCTCAATGTTGCTCCTAGGATCAAAAGAAAGGTTAAAGGTGAAGAGGAACTTGCTGATCTAAGAAAGATAGGAGGTGAGGAAGTGGATCCTGTTGGTTACAAGACTGTTGATGGGCTGCTTTTTGACCCATTTGAGGAGACTAGTTTGTGCAAAGTGGGTTTTAATGGTGCTGAATTTTCTGCTAAGGAGACTAGGGATGATTGTAAGAAGAAAAATTATAGTGTTCATGGGATTCCTCTAGTTTTTCATAAATGGGAAGTGGGAGCTTCTGTTGTTGAACAAGAACCTTCTAAGGTTCCTGCTTGGGTGTTATTTAGAGAAGTTCCTTTGGAGTTATGGAATGTTCAAGGTTTATGTGAAATTGTTAGTTGTATGGGCAGGCCATTACTATTTGATAATATAACAGGGGATAAATGCCTGAATAATAATGTTCATGCTGGTGCTGCTAGATTGCTGGTTGAAATAGAGGCAGCAGACATACTTCCTAAAGTGGTTAGGGCATTCTATCCTAAAGAAGAGGGTCTAGAGTTGATAATACAACCACCTGATGTGAGGGAGCCACTTCCATTGATATTTCACCATTTTCAAATGGCAGCAACATTCATAGGTGTTTTTGTTCAAGTGAAGGGTCTTTTGGACATGGTGATGATGAAGGTTGAGGAACTTAAAATACATATTAAGAAAAGCATCAAATGTGCAGAAGTCATCATCCCACAATTCGGTTTTTATACTTTTGATTAGACAAATTTTTTTTTTTTAGAATCTGACTTTTGAGGACAAAAGTCTTTTAAGGGGGGAGTATTGTTAGGTATCAAATAGTATAGGGACTAGATTGTAATTGTCTAATAGTTAGGTAGTTGTATTGTGTATAAATACATGTATTAGTGATGAATAATATTAGCTATTGATTTGGGTTATCCCTCTCCTCTTTTGTGTTTCTTACTAATTCTATAACTCTTCTCTTGATTACCATTTTGTTCCTAACAAATATAGTTTTAACTGTTAACAAATCAAATTTATAGAAGCCGACAAAACAAAAGCAGGTCAAGTTTCAAAAGAAATATATATATATATATATATATATATATATATAGGGTTGGGTTATTTTGAGAACTCACTTGAGTTGTGAGAACCATAGGAACTCATCTAGACCATTGATCTTGATGATCTAATGGTTGAGATCAAAAGTTAGGACTTTTTGTCTTGACTTGGCTAATAAGTATTTTTTTTTAATGTAATAAAGTACATTAAGGGGTATTAAGGTAAAAACACCATGTGAGAGAAATATAATTAATATAATATCATTTAATATCTTATTCTATTATAAAAATATTCATTTTTTTAAAGTTTATTTTATTTTTTGAAGTAAATTACTTTTAAAAAAAAAATTGTAGATTCTGTAATATACAACACTTTTTTAAAAAAAATCATTTTTTTACTTTATTGCATTTAATTTTTATTTTGTTATTAAAAAAACATTTTTTTAACTTTATTTTATTTTTTTAATTAATTTAGTTTTTTTTTAATTTTCATAATTTTGGTATGATTTACACTAGTGTAATTTACACTAGTGTAAAACTGACATACACAAACTTTTATAAAAATTACGCTGGTGTAAATAATTCCACTAGTGTAAAACTGGCATACACAAACTTTTATAAAATTACGCTGGTGTAAAAAACCAAACAAACATATGATGAGGATGATTTATACTGCTGTAATTATTTACACCAGTGTAAATCTGCCATACACAATACTTCTACAAAATACACTAATGTAAAAAACCAAAACAACCATCTATACATTCGTATTTACACCACTGTAACGACCCACAACATCAACAAAATTTGTATATTACATCAATGTAAAAAACCAAAACATCTAAAAAATAAAAAAAACAAAAAAAAAACATCATCATCATCATCATTGTCTTCAAAACCATCATCTTCTTCACATTATCATCCAAATCAAGATGTAAAACACCCCTAAATCAAGATGTAAGTTACAACATCCAAACTACGATAAAGAAAACATCAATTGTGTATCCTAGTTTTACACTGGTGTAAATCTGGTATGATTTACACTGGTGTAATTTACACCAGTGTAAAACTGGCATACACAAACTTTTATAAAAATTACACCAGTGTAAATCATACCTGCTGTAATACCCATTTCAAGAATCAGAAAAAAGATTGCTTTTTAAAACCCCTTTTTTAAACAACACACAACAGCAACAAATAACAATAATAATAATAATAATAATAATAATAATAATAATAATAATAATAATAATAATAAACAAAAATATTACCTTCAGATCCAAACAAGTCGAAACCACCTTCAACCACCTCTAAAACCCACCACAGCCCCCACCACCATCATCGAGCACCATCAGAGGCGGACCACCATTCACCGGATCACCTGGAAAACAAATAATAATAATAATAATAATAATAATAATAATAATAATAATAATAATAATAATAATAATAATAATAATAATAAATACCATCTTCGTTCATCGACCACCTACAAAAAGCCTTATCTCCGGCCCCTACCGTCACCATCATCAGATCCACCCCCCACCTCGTCAAAACGAACCACCCCTCAACCACCACCATTCGGACCACCCAAAACAACCACCATTCGAACCACCCCAAAACCCCTCATCAGATCCAACGAGTCACCACCATCCAACAACGCACCACCACCAAACGACTCACCACCATCCAACAACCCACCAGCCCCCAAAACCACCGTCAGACGCCTCCCATCGAACCACCATCACCCCCCACGTGAAACCCACCGTCAGACGCCGTCACGCCCCCTCTAACCACCATCACCCTCACCACCGTCGATCTCTTTTTTGTTTTAGAGAGAGAATGAGAGAGATAGAGACGTGTGTGTGTTTGTGTGTGAGAGAGGTGAAAGATCTGATCTCTTCTTTGTTTTAGAGAGAGAATGAGAGAGAGAGAGAGAGAGAGAGAGGGAGAGAGATATACATGTGTGTGTTTGTGTGTGAGAGATGTTAGAGATCTGATACTTATTATTGTTATTATTATTATTATTATTATTATTATTATTATTATTTTTATTTAAAAGGGTAGTTGGGTGGGGTGGGGTGTTATTTTTACTAAAATACCCCTAGGTACTTGTGTAGAAAGTCTCACTTGCCCCTGATTAAAAAAATACCAAAAAATACAAATCTGATGAGGTGGCATTTGTTGATTGGTCTATTGGAGTTCTCAAGTTCTCTCAACTCAATGGAGTTCTCAAATGAACCCAATCCCTATATGTGTGTATATATATATATATATATACTATCTTATAAAGCATTTCATAAAGACCTCTTAATTTTTAAGTAATACAATTATAAATGCTTATATTACAACAACACATAATGCATGTAGTAACTACTTTTTAAGGGCATTTATGTCTTTTCAAACAAAAGTTGCACATATACCCCTTATTAATTACAATTTTCCCCCTTATCTATCTATACTATAATATAATTTTATATAATACTTACATATTTGCCCCCGTCAACTTTACTCAATTTCTGTTTATTTAAATACTAATTGTCACACCCTGACTTTTCCATCGTCGGTTGTGACGTTTGGTAGCTTCGCCGCGCAGCGGAAAAATGCATCTAAGACTCTTATTTCCTGAACGCCATTGCTAACCCTCTAGGATCCCCGATCCCAATACGTCGACTACTCCAACCGTGTTGTTACCAAAGTTTAAACCTGAAAGACATACTTAAAAAGTCAGCATAAAGCTGGTGAGTTCATAAGTTTTATAAAAGAGTTGTTATAAGTTTGAAAAGATCATATCCGTTAATACTAGGTTATATGAACGTTAGCTAGACGTTAAGTGTTTTTACTACTACGGTTGGGAACCCATTACTAAACCAGTAGAAGTGTTGAAGCCAGCCCAGACGGACGGGATTACCGATGCCTCGGCAACCCCAAAGTGTTAGAGACAATACGCACCCGCCCGGCTCCCAGCCGTCGGGTGGGGTTTGTAAGGCCCAATAGATCTATCCACATTTCTCTCGCTGTGTATCCCCGCACATTCATGGTTTCCCCTAGGACTTTCCAAAAAAGCCGTATAGTAATGTAAAGTAACCATAGTATAACATGACCTTTAGTAAGTAAGTATGTAGCATGTTTCTTCCCTGAAAGTAAAACCAGTAAAAGTAGTGTCGTGACACTTACGCACCCATTTCATTTTTCAAAAACTTGTTCGTTTGGAATTCCTCAGGTTTTCATAAAAGAAGCATGTCTTCCACCCCGAAAACATTTATAAAACAGTAAAAAGTGGGGTCATGAACTCACCTTAATTTCCTTGCTAAGCTAGCAAACAAAGCCTGAATCCACGACCGACTTCCTTGTGCCCTAATTACCAACAAATGACACCTTAACAGTCTATCACAAATAAGCCTAGCTTATTATCCGGATAATAGATAGCTTATCCAAGTATCTAGACTAGTAGGTATTAACCCGAGTCTTAAGCATTTTCACTCAACGAACCGATCGTGACTTAAATATGTTTTATGCGACTTAATACTCAAGTTAATCACTTGTTACTATTCATGTATAAACCACGTTGGACCAATTTCATGAAACGTATAACTTATCCTGAGTCATAGCTCATTTTGTAATTCGTATAGATGTATCTATCTTATATAATTATATTTTAGGAAAAATGCCCTTTGATAAAAAATGTAAGTATAGTTATTTAAAACCGATTAATAACAATATCACTTCTTTTCCAAATCTATGTCTATAAAGGTTTCGAACATAAATTTTTATATAATTCTTTCTCAAATAGGCTGAGCGTTTGGTAATTCAAAACCGTTTAAATAGAAATGTTTAGTTACTAAAATCTTTAAAGATCGACACAATTGACGCTCAGTAGATATTATGTATTTGTTTTGGGAATATTGTTCGACGTTTATCTTTAAATGCTGCGAAAAATCATTTGTCGAAAACCTTCTTACGATATTGTAGAAAACTACATTTGTTTACTTGAAGGGTGTTTATAATGAAATATATAACAAATATTGCCTTCGTTTATGCTTATAAATTTTATAAAATTTCGGCAGAGTTTCCTCTGTTTTCGTACAAACCAGGCAACACAAGTCGCCTACAATTTTCCCAAAAATCAATATCCAATACAAGAATCCAATTTGTTTATCCGCAATTCCAAATCAAACGAGGCTTATACGTTTCGACGCTTTTATACAAACTACACTTATTTATATAAATACACAAAACAATATATATATTATAGCCCAACCAATTTAGTCCGATATCGATTTTATAAGTCACGCCTTCTAGCCATTATTACCAATTGTCCGATTTAATATATAGTTACCGTTTCTTATTAAAGTCGGTTCGTTCACGAGTTAATAACATTTACGTTTGTATTTATATTTTTATAAAAAAAATACAATGTTTATAAAATGAAATAATGAAATAAATACGAATTTAAGTATACCAAATCATACGCGCGTAACCCGAATCCGCCTCGAACGTCGTGTTGACCAAAACCAAATTTGACCAGCTTTGACAGCGTGTTGACCGAGACTTGAGCATCCAAATCTGACCCGAACAAGACCCAAACCGAACCCGATCTCGTATCGAATCTGACCCGAAGACCAAAACCACCAAACTTTGACCCGAACTTAAACAAAACACAATTTGGACTTGACCCGGGCACCATGACTCGAAACATGATCCGAACCACATCCATACCCACAAGATAAACCCGAGACCCGAAACCCGAGCACAACCAAACTGAACCAGATCTGACCAAGTCTGGTCTGCACGATCCGAGATCTGGCCCGAGCAACTCCACCAAAATCCGACTGAACCACGACAAACTCAGACCAAGCCACCACTTCTGGCCTTTGAACAACCCAATCGGACCACCGCCGTCGTCACCTGCTTCGTTTTCAGCAACCACCACACATAACCACCACCATCAACTAAGACCATCTGTCAACCCGAACCCGACACCATCGGAGGCCACCACTACCGCCGTTCCTTACAGCAGCAACCACGACCACCACTCTCACATCCACTTCCGGCCATCACCCACAACCACCTAACCTGCTGACCCTACACGACCACCATCTCCGGCCAACCACCACCAAGATCCTACCCCAACCGAACACCACCTAAACCCGTCAGACCACACTACACGTGACCCGAACCCAACCTTGTCTGACCCTTGAACCGGATGTTGAGGTTGCGCCGCCACCACCCAAGCTTGGTGGTGGCCGGCTGTTCTTGTAATAGGAGCGAGGGAGAGGAGGGATTGGTAAGGGAGGGAGGGAGACTAGCGTGAGAGAGAGAGTAGAGAGAGGGAGAGACCTGCGAGAGAGAGGGAGAGAGATGAGAGAGATGTTAGTGGTTGTTAGCTGCCAAAAAAAATGAAGAAGAAGGAGGATAACAAGTCTTTATATAGCTAGGATTTGTTGGTAGGTGAGGTATACCGCGTATCGAACCCGTATAAACGCAAAACGTCCCGGTTTTATTCTAGGCCTGATAATTAATAACAAAAGTTAGTCGGTTTCGCTCGTAATTATAAAGTATAGTAAACCAAGCAAAAATATAAATATTTTCGATGTCCGACGCGTGTTTTCAGAACACGCGTTTAAATCGCGTTAATTAAATCAGTCGTAGTTTCAATTGTAAAAACGGTCAGTAAACTTCCGAAACTTAATAATTAACAATATCTGAAAAAAATTATTTTTAATAAAAAAATCACGTCAGTGTAGATCGGAAGTTGTCGGTTGTCACATCCTCCCCATGTTACAGAAATTTTGTCCTTAAAATTTGAGGTAGGATATCATCCAAGAACCAATGGTAGTACAACAAAAATAGTCAATAGACTTGCCGGTACAAATGGCACGAGATAAAGTTCCAAAATCAACTGAATGCAAAGTGTAGACAATAACTCTATCAACAAATACTATTTGGAGCACCTCAAACAAAGCAACTAGTGCACCAACTTTTTCATTACACACCGCAAGGTGTGTTTGGATCTAAGGCAATAACAAACAAGTTGATGAAAATGAGGTATGCCAATAAAGATCACTCATTATTCCAAGTTGATTAAATATTCACCGCAAGGTGCTGTATTAGTTCCCAACAATTCTTTTCAACCGAAGTGTCAACTTTAAAGAAACTCATCGACGAAGTATCAAAAAATTCATTGCCCACAATGGTCTAACATATCAAGACTAGAAGACAATTATTACGAGCAACGTAATGATAAAACAAATCACTAATGAAACAGTTGTTTGATGTGAAGCCCTACAATGGACCTTCACATGTTTAAAGAATCAAAACATATAACAGTTGACACGTGTACAAAATGCGTGTCTAATTCTGTGGAAAAAATAAGGAATCAACAAAAATTACTCCTTCACGATTGAACGTTGAAGACCACAAACACAAAAGAAAAGAGATGTAAATTGTGTCCAAAGATATAACTAGGTTCTAAAACAGGAACCTTAGAAGCTCAAGGAGCAAGATCATCAAGATCTTAAACTGGTTTAAGAAAGGCAAGGTCACAAATGACACGAACATGGGAGAATTGGCAATCGCGTCCGCAACAACAAAAGAATGAATAAACCCTTGTCCATTATTTATATATATAAATATATATACAACATAATACAATATAGATACCATCACGATAGATGTTCTTAGAACTATCAAGTGCCTGTAAATTTGCAATAACGTGATGTCTACGTTATCGAAAATTTACCTCACCAGATCATCCTATTAACCTCCATCATAAGTTATATCATGAGCACTCGTTACATTCATATAATAACACGTATATATAACATAATATAATGTTCGTCGTGTGCCCCAGTTTTCCCAATGCTCTTCCTGTTCGTATTCCAGCTTCTCAGCATCATCGTCAAAACGAGGTGCCTCATCAAGACGTTTCTGACCCAAGTTGACCCTGAGGACATAGCATACTCTGAACCAGGGATGCGAGACCACAAATGCTGCAACAATCCCTTTGCCAACTCGTCCAACTAACGTGACACGTGTGAGCGTTCTAGATACGTCCAAGCTTGAGTCGACAACCATTGGCTATACGTATTATATGTACTTTACATAGATACACATAGTATATAAATAAGTAAATTGTTTCTCATACCAAGAAACAATGACTCAGCTAACTCTATGTGAATAACCGCTCTGATATCTAAAACGATGACCCGCCAGTTACTAGTGAGGTATGCCTAACCACCACGTGTTATTATCGTTTCTATATACCATTGTAGAAAATACTGACTTCCTATTCACATAAGAAAAACAAATGTTCCTTGTGCCAAAGGAATGTACGCTGAGCTAGTGTGATACACTAATAGTCATGCAACTGACTTGGCAATGGTTGGAATTCCAGTTCCTAGGCGTTCGTGCTAAATATCATGTCTTAGAAATTTTGGCCCATACTTCAAAACAAACTCAGGTTAAAGCCTAGATATCTACACAGACACCTAATTCGCTAAAACCTATGGCTCTGATACCAAACTGTCACACCCCGACTTTTCCCTCGTCGGTTGTGACGTTTGGTAGCTTCGCCGCGTAGCGGAAAGATGCATCTAAGACTCTTATTTCCTGAACGCCATTGCTAACCCTCTAGGATCCCCGATCCCAATACGTCGACTACTCCAACCGTGTTGTTACCAAAGTTTAAACCTGAAAGACACTTAAAAAGTCAGCATAAAGCTGGTGAGTTCATAAGTTTTATAAAAGAGTTGTTATAAGTTTGAAAAGATCATATCCGTTAGTACTAGGTTATATGAACGTTAGCTAGACGTTAAGTGTTTTTACTACTACGGTTAGGAACCCATTACTAAACCGGTAAAAGTGTTGAAGCCAGCCTAGACGGACGGAATTACCGATGCCTCGGCAACCCCAAAGTGTTAGAGACAATATGCACCCGCCCGGCTCCCAGCCGTCGGGTGGGGTTTGTAAGGCCCAATAGATCTATCCACATTTCCCTCGCTGTCATCCCCGCACATTCATGGTTTCCCCCTGGGACTTTCCATAAAAGCCGTATAGTAATCTAAAGTAACCATAGTATAACATGACCTTTAGTAAGTAAGTATGTAGCATGTTTCTTCCCCGAAAGTAAAACCAGTAAAAGTAGGGCCGTGACACTCACGCACCCATTTCATTTTTCAAAAACTTGTTCGTTTGGAATTCCTCAGGTTTTCATAAAAGAAGCATGTCTTCCACCCCGAAAACATTTATAAAACAGTAAAAAGTGGGGTCATGAACTCACCTTAATTTCCTTGCTAAGCTAGCAAACAAAGCCTGAATCCACGACCGACTTCCTTGTGCCCTAATTACCAACAAATGACACCTTAACAGTCTATCACAAATAAGCCTAGCTTATTATCCGGATAATAGATAGCTTATCCAAGTATCTAGACTAGTAGGTATTAACCCGAGTCTTAAGCATTTTCACTCAACGAACCGATCGTGACTTAAATATGTTTTATGCGACTTAATACTCAAGTTAATCACTTGTTACTATTCGTGTATAAACCACGTTGGACCAATATCATGAAACGTATAACTTATCCTGAGTCATAGCTCATTTTGTAATTCATATAGATGTATCTATCTTATATAATTATATTTTAGGAAAAATGCCCTTTGATTAAAAAAAAAATGTAAGTATAGTTATTTAAAACCGATTAATAACAATATCGCTTCTTTTCCAAATCTATGTCTTTAAAGGTTTCGAACATAAATTTTTATATAATTCTTTCTCAAATAGGCTGAGCGTTTGGTAATTCAAAACCGTTTAAATAGAAATGTTTAGTTACTAAAATCTTTAAAGATTGACACAATTAACGCTCAGTAGATATTATGTATTTGTTTTGGAAATATTGTTCGACGTTTATCTTTAAATGCTGCAAGAAATCATTTGTCGAAAACCTTCTTACGATATTGTAGAAAACTACATTTGTCAAAATACTTGAAGGTTGTTTATAATGAAATATACAACAAATATTGCCTTCGTTTATGCTTATAAATTTTATAAAATTTCGGCAGAGTTTCCTCTGTTTTCGTACAAACCAGGCAACACAAGTCGCCTACAATTTTCCCAAAAATCAATATCCAATACAAGAATTCAATTTGTTTATCCGCAATTCTAAATCAAACGAGGCTTATACATTTCGACGCCTTTATATAAACTACACTTATTTATATACATACACAAAACAATATATATTATAGTCCAACCAATTTAGTCCGATATCGATTTTATAAGTCACGCCTTCTAGCCATTATTACCAATCGTCTGATTTAATATATAGTTACTGTTTATTATTAATGTCGGTTCGTTCACGAGTTAATACCATTTACGTTTGTATTTATATTTTTATAAAAAAAATACAATGTTTATAAAATGAAATAATGAAATAAATATGAATTTAAGTATACCAAATCGTACGCGCGTAACCTGAATCTGCCTCGAACGCAGTGTTGACCAAAACCAAAGTTTGACCAACTTTGACCGCGTGTTGACCGAGGCTTGACCATCCAGATCTGACCCCAACAAAACCCGAACCGAACCCGATCTCGTACCGAATCTGACCCGAAGACCAAAACCACCAAACTTTGACCCGAACTTAAACCGAACACAATTTGGACTTGACCCGGGCACCATGACTCGAAACATGATCCGAACCACATCCATAACCACAAGATAAACCCGAGACTCGAAACCCGAGCACAACCAAACCTGAACCAGATCTGACCAAGTCTGGTCTGCACGATCCGAGATCTGGCCCGAGCAACTCCACCAAAACCCGACTGAACCACGACCAACTCAGACTAAGCCACCACTACTGGCCTTTGAACTACCCAATCGGACCACCGCCGTCGTCACCTGCTTCGTTTTCAGCAACCACACAAAACCATCACCATCAACTAAGACCATCTATCAACCCGAACCCGAACCCGACGCCATCGGAGGCCACCACTACCGCCGTTCCTTACAGTAGCAACCACGACCACCACTCTCACATCCACTTCCAGCCATCACCCACAACCACCTAACCTGCTGACCCTACACGACCACCATCTCGGGCCAACCACCACCAAGATCCTACCCCAACTGAACACCACCTAAACCCGTCAGACCACACTACACGTGACCCGAACCCAACCTTGTCTAACCCCTGAACCGGATGTTGAGGTTGCGCCACCACCACCCAAGCTTGGTGGTGGCCGGCTGTTTTTGTAACAGGAGCGAGGGAGAGGAGGGATTGGTAAGGGAGGGAGGGAGACTAGCGTGAGAGAGAGAGAGAGAGTAGAGAGAGGGAGAGACCTGCGAGAGAGGAAGAGAGATACCCGATAGAGAGAGAGAGAGATGAGAGAGATGTTAGTGGTTGTTGGCTGCCAAAAAAATGAAGAAGAAGAAGGAGAACAAGTCTTTACATAGCTAGGGTTTGTTGGTAGGTGAGGTATACCGCGTATCGAACCCGTATAAACGTAAAACGTCCCGGTTTTTTTCTAGGCCCGATAATTAATAACAAAAGTTAGTCGGTTTTGCTCGTAATTATAAAGCATAGTAAACCAAGCAAAAATATAAATATTTTCGATGTCCGACGCGTGTTTTCAGAACACGCATTTAAATTGCGTTAATTAAATCGGTCGTAGTTTCAATTGTAAAAACGGTCAGTAAACTTCCGAAACTTAATAATTAACATTATCTGAAAAAAAATATTGATTTTTAATAAAAAAAAAATCACGTCAGTGTAGATCGGAAGTTGCCGGTTGTCACACTAATTACACTTTTACATCTTTATTTTAACCAACTACCCCCATGATTTTTAAATGTTTATATTTTTTTCAGACGATAATATTTTCTTAATATTATTACACTGTATAAAGGAGCATTTTATTCTCTTTAATTTGAGTATAGTATTGCTATAGTTTTTAATTTTTAAAAAATTATATATTAGGGTTAAGCAATAACTGAAACAAAAAAAAAAAAAGCAAAAGAAAAAAACGAAAATGAACCGAAAACATCTAAACTTTATTATAATACATTTCTCATTGATGTCTTAAAATTCAAGTTGTATATGTATAATTGCTTAAAGTACAAAACAAAAATGCACATGTTAATTACTTACACAATAATTACACATTTGTCTCCTCAACTATACTCAATTCCTTTTATTTAAATAATAATTACACTTTTCACCCTTATTTTAACCAACTACCCCACGATTTTTAACTGCCATAACTTTTTCACGCTTTAATATTTTCTTAATATTATTACACTGTATAAACGAGCATTTCTTTTTCTTTTTAATTTGAGTATAGTATTGATATAGTTTTTTTTTAATTTAAAAAATGATATGTTGGGGTTAAGTAATAATTAATCTATACTATCTATACTATGTCTATACTATATTATAATACATGAGTAAAGGGTAGTTAAGATACCTAAAAGTTAAGAACTTATTTTTCATTAATAACCTTTAAATTAGGGTAAAATAGTCATTCATACATTATTTATATTTTAATACCTTGTCTTAATTACACTTTAATTGTAACATCACACAAATTTTCTTTATATATATATATATATATATATATATATATATATATATATACAGAACTCCCTCGTTTATTCATCCGATTCGTGTTTACAGTATCTTTACCATCCAATTTGTTTTTTTTTTGTTTAAATAATGACGTATAATCAATATAAAATTGGATTGTATTAAAAATTATGATTTAAAAACGTTAAAAAAAATGTTTGCCTGTGCTAGGATTCGAACCCGAGTCCCTGGCGGGCTAAACCTTAACCACACCACACAAACCACTACACCATTTGGTGTTTTGTGATGTTAATTAAAACCAATTAAACTTAAACCCTTTCAAGGTCACTTAGTCAAACCTGAAAAGTCAAACGTAGTCTCCTAGTCAAGTCAAGTCAAAGTGTTAGTAAATATGGTCTCCTAGTCAAGTCAAATTGTTAGTAAATATGGTCTTCTAGTCAAGTCAAAGTTGTTCCTAAATGCTAGCCTAGTCAAAGTAGTCCCTAATTACAAGTCCAAATTATACACTATAAATACTATAGCCTACCATTCAACTCTTTATACCATTCAATAAAAAAAACATTATTATCCCATCTCCCATATACTAAAGTTTTCATCCATCATTATCTCCTCTAGCTAGTTCCGAGTTTTCCAAGGCATTATTACTAAGTGTTTGCACGCTCAATAAAACGCACGAACTCATTATGCACCTAAGGTGAGTTTACAATAGCCCCTTGTTTTTGTTTTACATTTTGGGGTGAAACATGTTTAAACATTTTATACACTATCATTTACTCATTCTTACATTGTTGAAACTTGTGATTCAATTACACTATCATTTACTCATTCTATCATTTGACTGTAACAAAAAGACACAGTACAATCATTAACATTGATCAAGCCGCCTGTTTAGATTATAGCGCTATAGGTCTGACAAACCCATCCCCCCGCATAAATTCAGGGATGATCGATAACAGTTACACTTTTACTAACTTGCGAATTAGGTCTCAGTCGACACAAGGTTTGATTGTACAAAAGACGCATTGTTACATGTCGGACTCATATTCTATCATTACTCATTATTATACTTCAACTATGATTGCTATACAACATATTGTTTTCAACTATATGCAAAAACCTATGTAATCTCACCAACTATTTATAGTTGACCCCCCCCATCTTTCCAACTTAACATGTTTCAGGTTTATATGCTATTGGAAGTTGTGCAAGTCTTGGAACAAATAGGAGCTTTGGACCTAGTTTAAATTAATCAACTTTTGTAATCCTTACTTGTCAGATGAATTGTAAATTGTTTAATATTATTAAACTTTCATTTAGTACCATGAGCTATTGAACAATCATCACTACGTGACGTCCCGATGTTTCCGCCATCGGTTGGGGTGTTACATTAATCCCTTAAAGTTTACTTAACTTTTACTTATTTAAATTATAGTTAAACTTTTTTCCTTATTTTAAGTAAATCATCCCCTATGATTTTTAAATAGTCATATTCTTTTTGCATACATTTATACTTTTATGAAAAAAATTACATTATAATAATGAGCATTTTGTTATCTTTAATTTGAGTATAGTATTGTTATTTTTTTATTTTAAAACTTTTATATGGTATGTGATTAACGATATCTAGGAGTGAACAATAACTAAACCGTTCACCAAAGCCAAACCAAAAACAACAAACAAAACCGAACTAAAATCTATTGAAAACTGAAAACATCCGATTTAACTTAAAATTGGTTATCGTTTTCTTTTTGTACACTTAGTTAACCCAAATTAGTTAAACTAAAACAAACCCATTAATATATTCATAACAACGTGCCCACACGACGTGGTAGTGAACACAAACACTTCTAATGGTTCATGGTTGGGTTAGGTTCAGTTCGGTTATAAGCCTCAACCGGAACAAAAATCAACATTATCGGTTTATCGATCATGTTAACCAACCGGTTAATTGGTTCAGTCTATTTGGTTAGATTGTCGTTTTTTGTTCGGTTTAGTTAATTTTTGGTTAATAACCAATACCAAACTTTAATTTTGCTTAGAAGTACATGAAATGAAGGTATAAATACATGTAATGGATGTATAAAAGATAAATGTATGAATGGTAAAGTTTTGGTTTGTTAATTTTGGTTAACTTAGGGTACAAAAAAACCGATATTAGGTTAACTCGGTTTTGGCTAATTTTCAGTTCGGTTTTGTTTGTTTTTGTTCGATTTCGGTTGAGGTTCAATTATTGTTCACCCATAGATATTATTAATCAGGTAAAAACAATCAAATTTTTAATTAAAAATATATAGCAAATTATACTTTAATATGGTTTGAAGTTGAGTAGATAGGTTTATGAATTGTAGTGGCAGTATAAACAGAAGGGGTTTTGAAATTTTTAGCTTTTATACTTAGGCCTGTAAATGAACGGAACGAACACGATGTTCGTGTTTGTTCATTTAATTTTAACCGAACACATATTAAAACACATTTTTGTGTTCATGTTCGTTCATTAAGAAATTTTTCATGTTCTTCGTTTATGTTCGTTCATTTAAAACCTAAATGAACAGTTCATGATCGAACATAAACGGACGTTCACAAACATAATAAATGTGAACGATTTTGAATTACTGTAAAAACCCAATTACTACTTGGTTATATATTTATACAAGTAGCTAAAGACCAATTTGTGTTTATATTTATGTAAATATAACTACGGATGTAATTAATAAACATAAACGGGCATAAATAAATGAACATAAACGGATGTTCACGAACATAAATGAACAAACTCAACGTTCATGTTCATTCATTTAACTAAACGAACAATTTTTTTTTGTTCGTGTTTGTTCGTTGACTCTATTAATAAATGACATAAACGAACTTCCCGCCGAACAATTTCACGAACAGTTCATGAACATTTGGTTCATTTACAGGCCTATTTTTACCTCTATTTCATGTATTTATATCACAATTTTATGTATTTGTAGGCAAAAAAATTTAGCCAAAGTTTGTTTTTGTTATTCACCAAAATTGACTAAATCGGACTAAAAACCGATAATCTAACAATAGTAACCGAACCAAGGAACCGATTGTTTAATAAGACTAACTAATTGATGACTTTTGATTTTTGTTTCGGTTGAGGCCAATAATCGAACTTAACGGAATCATACACACACTTAAAAGTGTTTATCTTTCCCGCTGCATCGCGCGTGCACTCTACTAGTATATATATATATAGGAATGGGATCATTTGAGAACTCATCCCAGTTGCGAGAACTTGAGAACTCTAATGGACCAATCACCAAGTGCCACATCATCAGTTTTGTATTTTTTTGCATTTGTTTAATAAGGGGCAATATAGTCTTTATACACAAATACTTAAGGACATTTTAGTAATAATAACACCCTACCCCACCCTACCCCACACCCAACCTACCCCATTAACATTTAAATAATAATAATAATAATAATAATAATAATAATATAAACATACAGATTCTTTCTCTCTCTCTCTCTCATTTTAAACATCTCTTCTCTCTCTCTCCTTCTCTTTCTCTCTTCTTCTTCTCTCTCGTTCTCTCTCTCCCTCTCTCTAAAAACAGGGAAACATATAACAAGAACAAAACAATCAAGGTGGTGATGGGGGTTGTAGAAGGTGGTCGATGGTGGTGGGGGCTGTGGTTGGAACAGGGAAGACGGTGGTTGTAGAGGTGGGGGTTGAACCGGATCACCTGCGGGTTCGGATCTAGGGGGTTGCAGAGGTGGGGGCTGTGGTGGGTGATGATGATGGGGGGGGGGGGGGCTGCGGTGGGTGGTTGATGATGGTTGAGGGTGATGATGGATCTGGGTTAACGATGGATCCTGGATTAACGAGGGGTATTATTATTATTATTATTATTATTATTATTATTATTATTATTATTATTATTATTATTATTCTTATTATTAGGTTTATTATTATTATTATTTGGTTTTTTGCAGGTTCCGGGAAGGTTTGAAGTGGCGGTCCGGTGATAGTGGTCCGCCTCTGAACAGGTGGGGCAGGGGGCGGTGGACGGGTGGTGGGACGGTGGGGGATGAAGATGACGATGGTATGGTATGTTATTATTATTATTATTATTATTATTATTATTATTATTATTATTATTATTATTATTATTAAATTTTTCCATGGTTTTTTTGTTGTGTGAAAGAAGATGGTGATGGGGAAAGAAACACGATGTTTGTAGAAGATGATGGTTTTTTTTTTTTTTTTTTTGTATAAGGTAAAGAAACAATGTGTAGTATGAGGTGTGTAGTATGAAATGTATAGATGTTTTTGGGTGTTTTTTACATTGATGTAATACATTTTTGGTGATGTTGTGGGGGCATTTACACTGGTGTAATACGTTTGTGTAGATGTTTCTTTTTGGTTTACACTGGTGTAAAATAATTACACTGATGTAATATGAATGCAGTAGTTTTGTGCATCGTACATTTACACTGGTGTAAATAATTACACCAGTGTAACTGATGGTAAATTTACACTGGTGTAAATAATTACACCAGTAATACGAATGTTATAGTTTTGTGTATGGTAGATTTACACTGGTGTAAAATAATTATACCAGCGTAAATGATGGTAAATCTACACTGGTGTAAATAATTACACCAGTGTAAATCATCCTCATTAGACTTATCTGATTATTTATTTTAAAAAACAAAGAAATTAAAAAAATAAAATATAGTTTAAAAAATATGATATTTTTGAATTATTAAATAAAAAATTAATATTGTATTATATTAATTATTTTCTCTCACATGGTGTTTTTACCTTAATACCCCTTAATGTACTTTATTAGATTAAAAAAATACTTATTAATCAAGTGAAGACAAAAACCCTCATCTTTTAATATCAACCATTAGATCATCAAGATCAATGGTCCAAAAGAGTTCCTATGGTTCTCACAACTCATGTGAGTTCTCAAACTAACCATTCCCTATATATATATATATATATATATATATATATATATATATATATATATATATATATATATATATATATATAGGGTAGAGATCCTAAGAGAACCAACCCCTATTTGAGAACTGAGAGAACCATTCTGAGCCACACATTTCATATAAAGGCAAAAAAAAAAAAAAAAAAAAAAATTTTCTTTTTTTGCTTTAATCGCACATTTTTATGCAAGGAAATTTTTTTTTTTATTTTTTTTGAATTATTTTTCATTTATACATATGTGTATATGACAATTATACATATGTGTATATAGCAATTATACATATGTGTATATAGCATTTTTCAGCTATACATATGTGTATTTTTCAGTTATACATATGTGTATATAGCATTATACATATGTGTATAATGCAATTATACACATGTGTATACTGAAAAAAAAATACAAATTTTTTTTTTTTCCTTACATATAAAGCAACGATTTTTGCAAAAAAAAAAAATTGCCTTAGAGAAATGTGTGGCCCAGAATGGTTCTCTAGTTCTCAATTTGGGAAAATGTTCTCATTTGAACCAAATCCTATATATATATATATATATATATATATATATATATATATATATATATAGGTAAAGTATATGGAGGAAACCCTCCTGATTTGGTAAACTCTGGAAACTCTGACTTCCCAACATTTTTTTTTTTTTTGAAAAAAATAGGGTATGTAATATACATTTTTTTAAGCATTTCGGGCCAAAAAAATCGAAAAAGCGCCGAATGGTTTTTTTTAAAAAAATAAAAAACGTCTACTGTTTACATATAGTTAACACATTGTTAACACCTGTTATTAGCGCTTAACATGTGTTAGTCAAAAATTTATTTATTTTTTTAAAAAAAAAGTACTCGGCGCTTTTTTAATTTTTTTTGGCCCAAAATGCTTAAAATCATGTATATTACTTGCCCTATTTTTTTCAAAAAAAAAAAATATTGGGAAGTCAGAGTTTCCAGAGTTTACCAAATAAGGAGGGTTTTCTCTATAACCATTCCCTATATATATATATATATATATATATATATAAAAGCCAACACGGACACGTTAGAAACTTTTTAGCAAACGAACATAAATGATAAATCACGTTTAGTTGTTCATGCCTTCTTTTTTTTCCTTACTTTTGTTTTGTCAAAGTTAATATAACGAAAACAAACATGTCCCTCTAACCAACAAGATAATAATAGAAAAGTTTTGGTTGAAAGTCGAAACATATATCATTTTTTCAATAATACATATTAGTGGAGAACACTTCTTTTTGGTTCCTTAAAATAACGAATAACTTTAATGTCCCAAACTCTTTTTTAAATTATATTTGTTTGGAAGGTTAACATACAAAGCGTCTTAAAGATAAGGGGTATAGGGGACGACATTGATCTGGCAAGCCGAAGCTTGGCCCGGCAACACCGCCCTCCTGGGCGTTATCATCACCAACGACATTCTATTGCCGTCCTCACCGTCCCGCCACGTGTCTCTCTTGACCGTTCAACGGTCGATTTTATAAAAAAAAAAAAAAAAATCAAATTTTACATATTATAAATACATCTTCCACTTTCAGTTTTTTAAACCAAATCTCTCAAACTCTGACAATATTTTCACACAAAATCAATCTTTATAAAAAATTTCAAACCCTCAAACAACAATGTCTTCTTCATCTTGGTCGGGTTCTTCATCTACACACGAAGCCGTAAATTAGTTTATAAATGTCGTGGCGCAAGCGGCACGGATCATTTCCGAGGAAGAAGGAGAGGAAATCGACTCGGTACCACGAACTACGCAAGCGGCTATAAACAGAGACCGAGAAAATTAGTTTTATATATTTTTTTATATGTGTGTTATATTTTTTTAAGATTGTAGATGTTTACTATATTTATGTTATTTATGATTGTAGATGTTTATTGTGTTTATATTTTTTATAATATGTGCAGGTGCCCATGATAGATTGATAGCTGATTATTTTGCCAACGAACCCTTGTACTCGGCAGCCTTGGTGAATTATGTTCCAGTTGACCCAAATCAACAAGATTTAAACGAGTTCTCGTTACATAACGAGCTCACGCATCAAAATCTTCAGGCGGACTTTGTTGAATATATTTGGAACAACGGACAAGACTAGCTTATTTGTAAAAATTTTTCTATGTCGAGTAGTTTAATGTAATTTTAGTTGGGTTTTTTATTAATGTTTTTTAATGTAATTTTATCTTTTTTAATATTAATATTAGACTATTAATTAATTAAATTTTTAAATTAGAATATTAATTAATTAAAAAAAGAAAAGAAAAGAGAGAGGCCCATCACTCCACACCCATGGACCATCATGAGGATGATGCTCCTAGCCCTTGCTAATGTGGCAGATCAGGTGGAGGGCCATCATCCATGATGGACCTCCTCCACACCCACCAACATAACATACAAAGGATACGAAGGACACACAGCGTGACACGTAACAATATCCAAAAGGGTAATTTTGTCTGTTAACCATAATAACACACGGTATCACAAATACAAATAATGACGCATGTTAAACATCATAATGACGCAAGTTAAAAAGCGTAATGACACGCATGTTATACGTGTTAATTATGCTTGTTATAAAACCCAACGATGTTTTTCTTTTTTTAAAGTTTAGCAATATGATATGCAAATTAAAGAGGATAAAACACATGTTTTTATGGTGTATTCTAAATAAAATTAATAATGTTGTATGAAAAAATTATGGACCTTTATAAAATAGAGGTGGAAGTTGAAAAATGTCAATACTTGTAGGCTATACCTATTTTACCCCTCCCAACTCATTCATTGATTTTCTGATGCCTGAATTTCTATCTAACTCCATCTTTTAATCCCATCCATTGATTTCGTAGATAAAGGCTCACATTTCTTTCTATTTAAAACTTTCTCTATATTCGGTAATGTTTTTATTAATCTATATCTATATTATTTATAGTACATATTTAGACAGCAATTAATTTTAATTTTTTTAATGGCCAACTAACATTTATGCCTGACTATTTAGGGGAGCCCCCACACTATGGACAGGCCCCCGCGACCCCCTAGCGTCCCTGGAGCAGTTAGGTATCTATGGCCCGCCCATGTAGTATCCGAAACCAACGAAAATCCAACCCTCCACCCGCCAAAGACACGACAGTGAAGAATTGGTAAAACCCGGCCCATTAGCAACATTTTGCTACCAGTAGGACTCGAACTCCCCACCTCCCATAAGGAAAGCAAAGAGGATGTCACTCCACCATAAGGGGATTGACAATTTTAATTTAATTTTAAGACACTTAAGAATATTACTAAGACACTTAAGAAAATGATAGAAGATATGGGGGATCTTGGGTTCAATTCTTGAACCAAACAAGTTTTACTAGTAATTTCATCATCGCACCTACGGGCGGGTGGGTTACTATCTTTTCTCGGGAATTGGTGTTTAACAACTCGGCCTCACGTAGTACTTGAATTTGTTGAAAGAGTACCCTAAAAGTGCTCGGGTTTAATTTGTTGGCCGTTCATAAAAAAAATACAAGTGTTGATGTACAAATAACTTCTCATTTACAGTTTTGTGCATCTACATATTACATTATCTATACTACATTATAAAGGATGAGGCATGAGCAAATATGTCCAAATAGTCCAAAGTTAAGATGACATATTAATGGTTTATTTACAATTTTCTAAATTTTACCACTTTTCTAACCTAAATGCCCCTAGAAGATAATCAATTTTTATATGAAAATGAACTCACCCAAACTAAATAAACACACGGGATAAAAATATTTTTGAACAAATTTCATATAATGGCGATGAAAGATAATAATTTATGTTACCACAATGAATAATCTTATCTCAAATAAACTTGTATGAGTTTTAAAACTTTAAAATATAGTGACTGAAGTCTTCCTAGAGTTGAAGTCAAGCTAACCAGAGCACATTTTTTTATATCGCTCAACACAATCATTTTTGTTTTCAATTTTAATCATGATAATTACGTGAAATTAGGCTCTATAGCTTTTATTAGTTGATTAATTTTTAGGCGTTTTATGATAGATTGATGATATGATATACATGTTGTTCATTAGGTATCGGTTAAATGATTGTCTGTTTATTTATAAAATTTAAGGTTGGTGTAGTCTTTTATGGATCTGCTTTGGTAGGAGAAATTCCATGTTCTCTTTTTCGTAACTTGCGGCAAAAACCTAAGTATCATAATATCGTATTGCAACTCATTTGTGGATCTCGCTGTAACGCGCGAGTAAACCCATTAGTAGTATTAATAAATAACAAATATAATGTAGTTTTATTCTATCTATCATTTATATTTATAATGTAATACCATTTTATAAAAGCTATTTTGACTTTTATAAAATTTGTTGCGCCTTCAACTTTAGACTTCTACGTAGGGGTGAGCAAACACCAAGAACCGGACCGACCCAACCAATACCCGACCTGAACCGATACCCGACCAACCTACAAAAGCAGAACCGAACTCAAGGCCTTGAGGACGGGTCGGTCTTCGGTTTTTGTACCGGTGGTCCTCCGGTTCCAAGTGTAAAAACCCGAAACCGAACATGAACATTCAAATTCATCATTTTCTTATCAAAACCATGGCCATTTCTTTCAATTTCCTGATCAAAGATCCTTTTTCTTGGATTTCTTTCAGGTAAGTTGTTTTTAGAATGTAGATATATATATATATATATATATATATATAGGGGAAAGTTATTTTGAGAACACCTATATTTCATGCGAACTGTGAGAACGACATCTAAAACCATTCAAATTCAAAATTTCTTTTTACACTTGTCTTTATTATTAAAATACAATCCCCAAAACACAATTTACGTGTAAAAATTCAAACGTATACGAAAATAATTTGTTTTTACACATGTGTAAAT
This sequence comes from Ambrosia trifida, assembly GCA_028751855.1. NCBI lineage: Eukaryota > Viridiplantae > Streptophyta > Magnoliopsida > Asterales > Asteraceae > Ambrosia > Ambrosia trifida. Next base: position 162,777,926 of record CM054122.1, read on the forward strand.
TTATTGTTTATATATGTGTAAACTGTTTCATTTACACATATGTAAAAAGTTAATTTGAAAGTGTTTTTGCAAGAAAAGATGAATTATTTGAAAAGAAAATTCATTTATTAATGTTGTATTTTGATTATAATGAGATTTGTATTAAAAAAATTTGATTTTGATTGATTTTTTTACTTGTTCTCACGGTTCTCACAATATTTAGCGTTCTCAAGATAACCTTCCCCTATATATATATATATATATATATATATATATATATAGGATTGGGTTCATTTGAAAACCACCATTTAGGGAGAGAACCAAAGAACCAGTGTGAACAGGTGGTATTTTTGTAAATATGAAGGGTGTCTACAAAAACCCCTCCATCAAAAAATAAAAAAATTAAAAAAAAATTATATAACCTAAATAAATAAAAAAAATAAAAAAGTAAAAACACCAAAATGATTATTTTGCATTATTAATTCAAAAAAAATTAAAAATAATAAAAATAATAAAAAAAAATGGTTGTTGTGACGTCATATGACGTCATCCCTGATGCACATGTGCATTTCGCTGTTATATATACAGAAATACACCGTATGCACATGTGCATTTCACTATTAAATCACACTTTTGAATGAATTGTCAATTACCATACTTAAATGATTATAAAATGGACGCGATACAGATATATAAGGGGTCACAAATTCTATTCAATGGTCATTAGATGGACGCAAACTGAGATATAAAATACACTCGAACTCATCAAGTGTTTAGTCATGCATATTATAACATAAATTGAAAATAAAACACTTGTATGACAACAAACATGAATAAACTTGAAACACCTCTATATAAGACTTAAAAAATAAGAAACGTGTACTTCATGCACATGTGCATTTCACTAATATTGTTAGATTTTTTTAGTGGTTTAACTTTCGGGCATACATATATGCATGCATCATTCTTCAAATAACAAAGTTTTTATACCAATGTGTCTTTATCATACAACTACATGTAGTCTCTACCAAACGTATTAACTCAATAAAACAAACGATAACAAAAAAATATCCATATTACAAACCAACTATGGTAACCACCTACATACACAATTCTAATTATCTCACAACCTCACGTTCACCAACATAACAACATGTTAAACCAAACATACATTACACCAAAATGTTATACAAAACTTCTTGTTTGTTTGACAATTTCCTTATACCCAACCAAAGTTGACGTGGTGTAATGCGTGTTCGTATCGGGCGCCAATTTTCTTCTATCATAACATTCTTTTGATTTGTCTTCACTGCCACCGTTTTAACCGTCGTTTTTCACCATCACAATATGTTTCCGCTTATTTGACCTCGTTTGAACCTTTCTTCTTAAATCTATATCTGCATGTAGGATAATTTTTGTGTTTAAACAATCAACATTTAATATTTCACAAGAAAAACTGCACATATGCACATGTGCACATGTGCATCTCTATATAAAGGGGTATTGGATTTTAATAATTCCAAGTTTTAACCGTTGGCCGATAATAATCCATATTTCAAAATTTTCCAATAATAATCCCAACTTTCGAACATTTGGCCTCTGGTAAATCTTTTTTAACTGAGCACTAACTGGGTTAGTTTGTGCTGACGTGGAATCTGACTAGGCACGATGACGTGTACAATTTAATATTACGTGGCATTTTATTGGATTTTAACAATCCAAACTTTCACCTATTGGCTGGCAATAATCCGTACTTTAAAATTTCCCAATAACGATCCCAACTTTCGGACATTTTTCCTCTGGTGAACCTTTTTTAACTGAGCATTAACTGGGTTAGTAGGTTGATGTGAACTATGAGTTGGAAGCTGGCGTGGTAAATTTACTCTGAGGTGTCATCTAGATGTCATTTCCTCCTATATAAACATTATAAAACAAAAGATTAACTCAAACTCAAAACCCTCCATATCTACATAATCTTTTGTAGCCCTTCCATCCCACTCTCTCTTTCTCTAGTTTTAAGTTTGAGTTAATCTTTTGTTTTATAATGTATATATAGGAGGAAATGACACGTTGATGACACCTTAGAGTAAATTTACCACATCAGCTTACAACTCATAGTTCACATCAGTACCTACTAACCCAGTTAGTGCTCAGCTAAAAAAGGTTCACATAGGAAAAATGTCCGAAAGTTGGGATCGTTATTGGAAAATTTTAAAGTACGGATTATTGTCGGCCAATAGTTGAAAGTTTGGGTTGTTAAAATCCAATAAAATGTCACGTAATATTAAATTGTACACGTCATCATGCCTAGTCAGATTCCACGTCAGCACAAACTAACCCAGTTAGTGCTCAGTTAAAAAAGGTTTACCAGATGCCAAATGTTCGAAAGTTGGGATTATTATTGGGAATTTTTGAAGTAGGGATTATTATCGGCCAACGGTTAAAACTTGATATTATTAATATCCAATACCCCCTATATAAATGTACTTCCTGATAAACATTCGTGACATTATCAGCTTCCGCTTCTTGGATATCAAATGGATCTCGATTATAAAAATACATAAAGAACATAACAAATACAGGGAACAAGGTAATACCAAGTACATTCGGACTAAATAAATAATGCCAACCTGATTCAACTTTCTTATCAATAATCGTGTCATTATCTTCACTTGATCCGGTAACCTTTTGTTCCTTTATCCCTCAATTGTAATACAAATGTTACTTTCTTTGATGTTTTCCCCATCTCTTAGCTACAATCAATAAAAACGCATAAGAAAACCGATATTTCAACCTGATTGCACATGTGCAACAACATTACTTTGTTAATTACAACAAAACAAATGCACACGTGCATCATTGTTAATGGCTTAATTATAATAGTATGTGCTTTAACATTACTTTTTAACATTATAAACTACGTTTTGCACATATGCATTAACAATCTTAATGCACACATGCATAGCAGAAAATGGCACCTCGTCCAAAACACAAATTATCCTCCTAACCGAGTGCGTGCAGGACCATTTACTTCATTTAATAAACAACCTGAACATAACTTCCTATCCTATCTCAATAACAAACAACCCTACCTGAAAACACCTTCTGAAAGCATCATTCAAATTTTGCTCAAGTATTTGAAGAAAGTTCTAATTTTCAATTTATAATACATTATACTTTTATCATTCAAGTGTGCCTTGTTCACTTTCTATATAGCGCATATTGCCCTAAGTGCGCCTAACGCATTTAATAACTATAATTTCAATAAAACATTTTTCAAGAAACACAAATAGTAACAAACCTTACCAAACTAACAATCTCACCATATCTCTACTGTTCGGCCAACGAACCGGCACTTTATATCCATCAGGCAACGGAATCAAACACCCAACACTTTTACTTATCTTCTCACAACACTCTTCACACCTCATTGATGCCTTATCTAACATCTCCCATGTTTTTTCATCCATCAACCTGAACAACGTATACTTCTTAAATTTATCACATTGTTCATGAGTTAAAATAACTAATAATTAATATTTATTAGTTAACATGAAAACTATACACATATGCACATGTGCATATATATATATATATATATATATATATATATATATATATATATATATCTAAATTGCTTAAATAAATAATAACGACCTTTTTAACTTCATAATCAACGATTATATCATCATCCTCAATCGCATGTAGCAGCTTTTTTGACCCTTTCTCCCTTGATTCTAAGACAAAAGTTACATTCTTCGATCTTTTTTCCCATTCTTTAACTACAAAAAATAAATACATCAGAAAACCAAAATTTCAATCTTAATGCACATGTGCATTAACGCTACTTTTTTTCATTACCACATAACAAATGCACATGTGCATTATTGTTAATGACCTTAATGGTAACAGACTTAATGCACATGTACATAAACATTAATTTTATCATTAACAATTGCGTTACTTTTATCTTCTACAAAACCTCATTCTTGTTCATGATGCACACATCAACCAGAGATGAGCGAATGGTACTCGTTCGGTAGTATCAATAACCATTTTTTCAGTTGTCAATTGGTACACAAGTACCATACCGGCTGTGTTCCAATACCCCTTTTTAAAGATTTTCGATACTGGTACTGGTTCAGTACGATTATGCCAGATGCTTGTCCTCACATAGATAGACTGCAAAAACTAAAAAAGATTAATTTTTTTAAAAATAAATAAAAACCTTTATTGATCGACTGCAATTTAACAAGACTGAATAATGATAAATTTATATAATTACTTCACCTAAACCATAAAAATACAATCAAAAAATTAATAATAATAAAACATAAAAAACCAGCATAAAAAATAACAAATTTTGTAACAATGTGAGATAGAATTTAGTAGACGAACAGATAACAAAAACCGTTCATCTGTGGATACCATCTCTACGGTTGTCTCATGTGTAACACCTCGAGGGGTTACGGGTCTCTTAAACGGGTCGGGTCGTACCCGACCACCCGACTATTTAATAAAATATTTAAGTTCGAATCTCGCGACCAACCATTTTAACCGATGATATAGATAATAATTATTGGATTTTTATTATCTCGGTTAAACGCTCCTTATCTGCTATTAAATCGCTACTAAACCTTTCTTATTTTATTGTTATACCCGTTACCAAACACCCGAGTCCCAGTTATTATCCCTGTAGCCAAATACCCCTTGTTTTATTATTTCATTTAAAACCTTGCGTGTCCCTCATTTGTCTGTATCCTATACAAAACACACACACGTGTGTGTTTCAGAGAGAAAGAGAGCAGCCACACCGCCTCCATCTCCGGCCGCCGCGCCGCCACCGCCTTTCCCCTTTCCGGTAACCCTCTCCAACCCAATATAACCCGGTAACCACCCCTTCAACTCGTCTCTCTCTGTTTCTGTTCCGAACCAAACCCGGTAACCTCTAATCAATTAAACCCAACCCGATTAACCCTCCGATCTGAAATAAACCTGGAACCCATCCCTTTTGGTTATCAACCTGTTAGGACAAAAAAGGATTGGTGAAACCACTTTTGCAAACCTTAGTCTAATTCACTTCTGTCAAAATACTCTAAGTATAGAACTGCTGAAGAAGAAGAAGGATCAAACTGCTGAAGAAGAGATTCAGAAGTGCTGAAGAAGAAAAGTCATCAGAAGTTCTGAAGTTCAAACCAGACACTTCTACTGAAGAACTACTGAAGACAAACTACTCATCAGTAGTTTGTCATTCATCAGTACTTACAGAAGATCTTTTCCACCGCCTTTTTGTATCAGTAGTTTATTACTTTAGTATTTCTTTTTGCTTTATGTACAAGTTCCAAGACTGCAACTTGTTGCAACTTGTTTCTGAACTTGCTTTTGGCAAGGTTCATGTATTTGTAAAGTCTATAAATAGAAGGGTTCATCCCTCTGTTTTAGACATTGATTTTAATACAAGAAATCCTTCAACACTTATTATTGTTATTTCCATTTCATGTTTATTGAGAATCTGTCAAAGTGTTTCATTCTCATTCAATACTTACATTCTCAATAAACACTTATCATTTATTAGTTCTTGAATCCAGGGGGAGTAATAAATCCTGTTGATAAGTGTAGCTTTAAACTTATAAACATTCCGCTGTGCTATCACTCATCAAGAACTGGCTAAACACTTAAGTGTCAACTAGCAAGTTCTAACAAAAGAGCAATATACTGATCCAACACAACCGGACAGTCACCAAGCTACGGTGACTGTCGTGAATCCTTATAAACCTACCAAGTACCAACCTGTGACCTTGTTTCTAGGTTTCTGTGGAACGATATCGAGGCAGTCACCGGTCTTGATGACTGTCGCGTATAACCTTCAACTGGTTCCTCTCTATTCCAGTTATGAGTCCTGATAACCAGTTGGTTTCACCCGATAACCTTCCATTAATTATAATCTTGATAAACCCGAGCCCTTGTTCCTATTATAAATCCGGTGACCACCATAAACCTCCTTCGTTTATAAACTGAACAACCAGTGACCTGTTCCTCTCTGTCTGAATACACCGGTAACCCATCAATAAACCCGAGCCCTGTTTCCGTTGGGTACCGGGTAATTATAACCAGCCAGGTCTAAGGTCGGGTTAGTTCTATTCAGGTTCCGGTGGAGCCCCGATGTGTTCCTGGTGAACCTCCGGTTACCAAACCCTTTGTATTATCATGATATGAATTCAGATAAGTATCCTCTGTTCCGAATTGATCTTGATAAACCACCCGCAAATCCCTTGCGGTTGTCTCGGATTCATACGTATGTTAGTACGTTTGAGTTTGGGTACTGTTGACAGATCGAGCCAGCTCCTGTTTGAGCTCCGATTAGTCTCCGGTCACTCCTCCGGTAAAGGATCCATCTATTTGATAATGGGTAACAATCTTATAACCTACTATTAGTGTGTTAATTGTTGGTTATATTGATTGCGAGGTACCGTTAATCAAATCGGAGAGTTGAACTGATACCGAGTCAACTCAGTGACTCAGTCAACACCCGGAATAGAACCCGGTCCATTGACTAGACGAGGATTATTAGAATTATACGATTATATATATAATACGAATAGCGTACGGACTTGATAATAATAATAAGAGAATAATAAACATATATAAAATATATACGTTTATATATATACGATTCGATATATAAAACGATATACTAGACTCGGGTTAATAATAATATGCTCAGCCGAACCAGCATCCGGGTAAGTACGTGTCTAGATTTCTGTAGGTTCGTGTGCCAACCTGTAATGGCCAGATTTATTAGCTACGAGTGCCAAGCTGTAATGGCCAGCTAGATTTTAGGATGTCCGTGTCGTGTCAATAATAAACCCCGGATTTAGGACTATCTAATATATACCGAATTCTATATATATATAAAAATTGTATATATGATATATATCCTAAATAATACAATCTAACAAGTCCCACGCATAAAACGTATCAATATATATATGACATATAATTGTAATAAGAAGATAAGCAGAAGATATAACGCAAACCTGTGAGTATCGTGAACTCCCCACTTTGACTGTTTTATTAATGTTTTCGGGAGAATACATGTCATTTATTAGAAAACCTAGAAATGCTTTACATAATAGATTTAATAAAGGAAATATAATAGAAAAGGGGATAATTGTAACACCCCAACCGATGGCGGAATCATCGAGGTGTCACGTAGTGACGATTGTTCAAAAGCACATGGTACTAAAATGTAAATATATTATTGAATAATTTAAATTGTCTTACATGGATGAAATGAGAAAAATACAAAAGTCTGTACAAAACATGAAATTTGAAATAAATTATTAAAAGCAAGCACTAAAATCCAATGCTATAGTACTAGATCAAACTACACCTGAAACATGTACAAAATAAGTTTTGTCAACATATGAAATGTTGGTGAGCATTCCTAGATTTAATACATATAGTAAGTTGGAAAATGTTAAACAATTCAAGTGCAAAGCTACAGTGCAATTATGTAAACTATGTATCATACAAATGAGCGAAATCAATCCTGTGACTGTATAATGTACTAAATGAACGGCGGTGTACTTATCCAATAAATGGATAATAACTTAACAATGACCACGGATTCTCCGATGAAAAAGGGGGAGAATCAACCTAGGCGGGTTGTTAATCCAATAACGCTATCCAATGTTAAGGTCGGCTTGTACAATGTTAATGATTTCACTAAGTACAAATGTATTCTACATGAAATGTCTAAGCATAAAACACGTTTGTAGGCAAATGCACATAGTACTAGAATTGTATTGTAAAAATGTGAACTTGTATTTGTAATTTGTATAAGTGTACATGTAACACCCCAAAATGAATAAAAGCAAAAAGGGGATAGGAAATACTCACTTTCGCCAAATGACTAGATGACTAAGCGAGCGTGAAAATGCGAGCAATCCAAAGATTCAACAACGAAACTAGTCCAATTTAGAAGAAAAGAAACCGAATAGGAAAAATATCAAGCTTCCAATTCGCCAATTACAAGAACTTATAATCAAAGCTTCAAATGTAGAAGTAATATACTCTAGAAGAAAGGTATGAGGGAGAATTTAATCAAATTGAAACAATCGATTTAGAGGTGCAAAGTGTAATGGGTCATAGATGGGTTTTTATACTAGTTTTGGATTCAATTAGGCTTTAAAATTGGTCAACACAATAAAGTAAGGTTTTAAGATGAATTGACTATTTGACTAGGACTTTGACTAGGAATTTGACTAGGACTTTGACCGGGACTTTAACTGTTTGACTTTCTCCGCGGACCGCGAGAGCAAAAAAAAATTTTTTTTTGCTAATTTAATCAATTTTAAGTTCTAGACTCGTTTCTTTCTGTTTCTAAGTTGTTTTAGGACTTCAAATTAAGAGCTTTGAGTATCAAGGTCTGAAACATACGTGTTCGGGCGTAGATGTGAGTATAAAACGTGCATACTTTTACTTATAAAAATTATAAGTTTTATTAAATTGTGAATTTTGGTCCTATTAAAATACAAGGGTTAAAAATGAAAATTTGAAAATAGTTGAGGAACCAATTATACACATTTATGAAAAGTGAAGGGTGCAGGTTGTCACAGTCTCCCCTACTTTAGAAAATTTCGTCCCGAAATTACTTTCAAGTGAAGGTTTCCATGAAACAAAAGACATTTGTAAAAACGCAAGTAAATTTTAAGAAATGCATCAGCCATGATTTGACAAAGTTTGAAGTAGTTGTTTAATACCCAAAATAAGAGTTTGAAAATCCTTAAAATTTGACCCAAGGTTAGAGAATTAAGAGTTTATAATGAGCAAGGTTTGGGAAAAGTATGTAACTGGTTAGGGCAGGGTAGTGTTATAATAGCTTCCCTTACTTTAGAGAAGTTTCTGACCGAACTTTATTAAGGGCGTGCAACAGGATTTCGACTAACAGAGAGTGTAAGAGTATACAAGGTTTGTGTTTTTTTGTTTGGATGGTCCAGAGAAAGACTCTAGGAAGTCGAATTGAAGCTCGTGTAAGAACATTCTTATCGAAAATGCTAGCTATTAGTCAACGATCTAATAAAGAGATAGTAATGGGTAGGTTCTTGGTCAGACTCCTAGTCCGCTCCCGCAGTATCGCTCGTGCTTATATATAGGGTGTACCGCAGCTAACCCACCACACTATTGATACTTTGGACTCATACTGATTGTCTACCAATAGCCTAAGTAGAATCACACACCACCCCCATGTACCTGTAAATCCATGATTGCGTTCTGGACCGCAATCATCGATTTACCTTACACTAGGGTGCTATGCTTTTCCATAACACTAACATAAGTAATACAAGAAACAATGCGTGCAACCAAAATGTGTTAAGTAGTAGATACTGTTAAAGTATAAGATGCGGTTAGAGGTTCTTCCCCTTTCAGGTTCACCTTTTAACCGTAATGAGATTAATGTGTAAGTATAAGACATGATTAGGGGTTCTTCACCTTTTGGGTTCACCCTTAACCGGTAAATTTCTGTTCACGTCATTGGGCTCTAAACAACCATATTGATAAACTCTGAGGATTACACCGTTCCCCTTGGGTTAGAGGAATACTCTGAACCGAGTCGTACATGGGAACTGGCTTAGATCTCATACGAGCTATCAATTAGTATGTTCGTTGGTCATGATGATGAACGAAATAATGTAAAGTGTAACAGGGTTTTGCTCACAACAAAAAAAATATGCATACCAAATATGCGTTCATGTAAGTATATAAGTATAGCATAAAATTTCGATTGAAAGAATAGCATAACGTAAATCGAGTAAATCGCACAATTTGCACAAAATGAAAGTAAAAGAGTTAAACTAATGCTCAAAACTAGTGTTGTAAGAATAACTACTAATAACTAGTGCGAGAATAGTTGCGAATAACGCGTGAAAATAACTACCAATAAAAGAATAATACAAAAATAATAAGATAATGTACGAACGTAACTATAAATAGAATGGTGTAAAAAAAAATAATGAAATTTACTGTAAATGAAAGTGCGCAGAACAGACGTATAGTCTACTTATATGAGGATAACTTTTTGGAAACCGAAGAATGTTTTAAGTTCAAAACAGGTTCACTTGAAAAGATTTCGTATGTACACATTTTCATGTGTTTACGAGAAGTCGAGTTTGAAAAGTGTTATAAGGTATATTATTAGTTGCAAATTCCTCCCAAAATCATATATTGGATACGTTATACGAAAACATGCAGATTTACATTTGATTTGTAAAATATGCAATGCAAGTTTATAAAATGCAAGGTGAAACCATTTCATGAAGTGTGTGTAAATCTAATGTGTTTCGAAAGACCAAGATTTAAAATGATGTGAAGGTTGTGAATGATCCCAGATGCCTTGACGAATTTTGGAAAATAAAATTTTCTGTATTAAAACATTTCTTTAACTTGTGGGTTGAAAAGTCGGAAATTTTTAAGTGTTATGAAATGTTGAGAAAATTGAAATGTTACCCGTTAAGACTGGGTAAACTTGAAACCTTTAAATTTTCAAACTTTTACGAAATTTATACATTGAAAGATCATTTATTTGCAGGATCGTTAAGGCATCTCTTTGGGCTCATAGCGGGCTATTTGTTATAAGGCACAAGGTGTATGAAAAGTGTGTTCTAATTTGGAGAATAGGCTTTGTGAAAACACTTATAGAATAAGTTGTCAAATTAATCGTTTTAAAGAGTAGTGTACTAGTGCGTATCGTGTTGGTAGGCATTTATGTATGAGTTTAGTCTTACTAAGAAGTTCTAACTAATGGTAGTTGGTTATGGCTTAGGAGACTGGGTGCAGCAATATTAGTATTAGGTATATGAGGATATACTGTGACTTCGATCAAGTAAGTTTGTAAACATGAAGGTATATAACAGGTTGAAATAATAAGTTTGGAAAAAAAAACCATGTTCATTTTTAATTTTATGGTGACGCAACATTCCTAAAATCAGGATGTGATCAAAGTTAAACACAGAGTTTAAAACTTAAGTCGTGGGTAAAAATGTTTTAACGCAAAACGAGTAATACCTTATAGTGTAAGAATCATGAGCATATGTGAAATAGTGTAAGCTTTAATGCGATAATATATCGAACAAAAGTTTTAGTAATGATGATAAGGGATTCAAAAGCGAATGATCAATGAATAATGGCATATGAAACATCAAGTGATTAAATGGAATCTTCAAATGATAAACAAACATAAATATCAATGATATAAAACATTGGAATTGTTTCTATAGGAAACTTTGACCAACTTAAGTATTTGAAATTTCATAGTGACTTGTGGAGGCGTACTTTAGCCTATAAGTGAATGCTCATCCCAAGAGTTCCCAGGTAGGTATACGGGTCCCTCGTCTGATTGGGGTTTATATGAAATACCAGGCCTAGACAGAAAACTCAAGATACAGGCGCTTACCCTTCTAGATTGCACGTGCCCCATCAATAGTGAATTCCAAAACTTTAGCGAGATTAAAAGCGATATGCAAAAATAGATCCTTGAGATTTGGATTTCACTCCTAACTCAAAGATGTATTTCAAAATTGAAAACGATTGTGGAATGAAACCAATCACTAAGTTAAGGATATCACTCCCAGCTTAGTGGTTAAGTTCCTTTTTGAAAGAAATACTCTTTGAGGTGTGGATGTCACTCCTATCTCAAAGATATATTCCTAAGATAAATAAAATATAGTTGAGTGAAACTAATGACCAAGGTATGGATGTCACACCTAACTTGGTGATATCGTTTCGTTTGTGAAATACAAGTATCTTCTTCTTTAAACAACACACCGAAAGAATAACGAGAAAGAATCATAGCGAAAATATTTTGAAAGAAAATAATAGGATAAAGAGAAATAAACACGAGAGGACTCGTGAATGTAAGCTTGGTTATAGACTAGGCTAAAAGGCATTCTAATAACCTAATTCCCTATAACCATGGCTCTGATACCAATCTGTAACACCCCAACCGATGGCGGAATCATCGAGGTGTCACATAGTGACGATTGTTCAAAAGCACATGGTACTAAAATGTAAATATATTATTGAATAATTTAAATTGTCTTACATGGATGAAATGGGAAAAATACAAAAGTCTGTACAAAACATGAAATTTGAAATAAATTATTAAAAGCAAGCACTAAAATCCAATGCTATAGTACTAGATCAAACTGCACCTGAAACATGTACAAAATAAGTTTTGTCAACATATGAAATGTTGGTGAGCATTCCTAGATTTAATACATATAGTAAGTTGGAAAATGTTATACAATTCAAGTGCAAAGCTACAGTGCGATTATGTAAACTATGTATCATACAAATGAGCGAAATCAATCCTGTGACTGTATAATGTACTAATTGAACGGCGGTGTACTTATCCAATAAATGGATAATAACTTAACAATGACCACGGATTCTCCGATGAAAAAGGGGGAGAATCAACCTTGGCGGGTTGTCAATCCAATAGCGCTATCCAATGTTAAGGTCGGCTTGTACAATGTTAATGATTTCACTAAGTACAAATGTATTCTACATGAAATGTCTAAGCATAAAACACGTTTGTAGGCAAACGCACATAGTACTAGAATTGTATTGTAAAAATGTGAACTTGTATTTGTAATTTGTATAAGTGTACATGTAACACCCCAAAATGAATAAAAGCAAAAAGGGGATAGGAAATACTCACTTTCGCCAAATGACTAGATGACTAAGCGAGCGTGAAAATGCGAGCAATCCAAAGATTCAACAACGAAACTAGTCCAATTTAGAAGAAAAGAAACCGAATAGGAAAAATATCAAGCTTCCAATTCGCCAATTACAAGAACTTATAATCAAAGCTTCAAATGTAGAAGTAATATACTCTAGAAGAAAGGTATGAGGGAGAATTTAATCAAATTAAAACAATCGATTTAGAGGTGCAAAGTGTAATGGGTCATAGATGGGTTTTTATACTAGTTTTGGATTCAATTAGGCTTTAAAATTGGTCAACACAATAAAGTAAGGTTTTAAGATGAATTGACTATTTGACTTGGACTTTGACTAGGAATTTGACTAGGACTTTGACCGGGACTTTAACTGTTTGACTGTCTCCGCGGACCGCGAGAGCAAAAAAAATATTTTTTTTCTAATTTAATCAATTTTAAGTTCTAGACTCGTTTCCTTCTGTTTCTAAGTTGTTTTAGGACTTCAAATTAAGAGCTTTGAGTATCAAGGTCTGAAACATACGTGTTCGGGCGTAGATGTGAGTATAAAACGTGCATACTTTTACTTATAAAAATTATAAGTTTTATTAAATTGTGAATTTTGGTCCTATTAAAATACGAGGGTTAAAAATGAAAATTTTAAAATAGTTGAGGAACCAATTATGCACATTTATGAAAAGTGAAGGGTGCAGGTTGTCACAATAATAGAAACGACTAGGACAGTACTGACCGGTATATCGCCATTTCCTTTCTTGTCCGACTAGAGGACAAGAACCAGTCTTACCCGAGTAGAGGGTAGGAATAATTATATTTACCACAAGCAGAGTGGTACCATCGATAGGAATGGCAACTAATAGAATATAATAGATTGACATATAAGCGGTATAATTTAATACAATATAATAGCATATAATTTCCCCCTCCAGAATTAGAATTGTAAAGCATGTTTTATATAAAAGAATTATAAATAAATGAACTGGCCATTCACTTTATAAAATACACGACCTCACCAACTTTATGTTGACGGAAACTATTTTTGGCATGTGTTCAGGTAACCCAATAGATATGATGACGTGGATCCTGGAAGAGTCAAGACTGTTATTATCCTGAGTTCCGCTGCGCAGCTCCGATAACCCGACCCGACGACCCGGCACCGACTGCCAGGGTCGTTACATCATGTCTGGCCCCTGTCTAATTATTTTTCAATAAAAAAATTCAGGCTTTTAATCTACATATTGTTATGTGTAAACAGATTATATACCAACATATACACTCTATTCACAATCAAATACAACAAATGCAATTATAATAAAAAAAGAACAGATCCTAAATTGAAATTAAAAAAAGGCCCATATCAAGTGTAGATTAAGAGATCTCTGTCATCGCAAAATATTACAATGCAAAAACAAAACCCTAACTTCGCTATCGCATGCTGACTTGATCCGATCTTCTCCTTCCGTCGCCATGTCAACGGCGACTGCCAGCTCAGTGACGGCAGTCTTTGTCACGACAATTGGTTCTTATGATGGTTAATGAAGTGGATTTAATGAGGGTGAATTTTAAGATACTGGAATTGTTAATGAATTGCAGATTTGCAGGGTGTGTGAATAATAAGATGATGGTGATGATAATTATGATGGTAGGGATTTAAATAAAGGGGATTTAATAAGGGTGATGTTAAGATACTGAAATCTAAACACATATTTACAATAATACCCCCTTTTCACATTGGTTCTTTGGTTCTCTCTCTAAAGTTGGTTCTCGTATGATCCCTACCCTATATATATAGGGTATGGATCATACGAGAACCAACTTTAGGGAAAGAACCAGAGAACCAGTGTCAACACAAACAAAAAAAGCCTAAAAACCCCACCTCCACCCCCTAAAAACCTAAACCCACCCACCTCATTCCCTAAAATCCATACCCTTCATCCCTCACACCGCCCCAACCCCCCCCCCCCCCCTAATTGTGAAATGCACATGTGCAGCTAACCCCACACCCCTCAAAAACCAAAACGCTCCATCCCATCCCCCCAAAAAGATACCCCCTCTTCCACCATACCTAAAAACTAAACCCTAAAGCTAAATCCATTAAAAACTTAACTATAATAGTGAAATGCACATGTGCATGTAGTACAATTATCTTATTTTATAGTTTTATATAGAGGTTTTTTTAAGTTTATTCACCAACAACCCCAAAAAACCTAACCCCATTCCCATCATATCTAAAAACTAAACCCTAAAGCTAAATCTATGAAAAAAAAAACCTAACTATAATAGTGAAATTCACTTCGCGTTTATTTAATGATCATTTAATAAAAAATTTTCCACCTTATATATCATATCACGTCCATTTAATGATCATTTCATTATGGTAATTGATAATTTATTCAAAAGTATGCTCTAATAGTGAAATGCACATATGCATACGGTATATGTATGTATATATATAGCAGCAAAATGCACATGTGCATCAGACCTGACGTAAATATGACGTAAAAAAGGCCATTTTTTGTATTTTTTTTATTTATTTTTTCAGAAAGATTAAAACTAAAAAAACATTTTGGTGTTTTTACTTTTTTTACTTTTTTATTTTTTTAGGTTATATAATTTTTTTATTATTTTTTTTTATTTTTTGGTGGAGGGGCTTTTGTGTTCACACTTGGTTCTTTGGTTCTCTCCCTAAATGGTGGTTCTCAAATGATCCAAATCCTATATATATATATATATATATATATATATATATATATATATATATATATATAGGAATGGGTTCATGTGAGAACCCATTTGAGTTAAGAGAACTTAAGAACTCTCCTAGACCAATGGTAAGGTGACACATACACCACCTATGATTATAATATTAAAGGGTAAAATAGTAACTTATCCCCACCCAACCCCACCCACCCCACCCTACACTCACCTTTTTAAAACACTGATTTGTCTCTTTCTTCTTTTAAAATCATCTCACACCTCTCTCTCTCTCTATATCAGACCACTCTCTCTTTCTTCCTCTCACACACGTTTCTCTCTCTCTCTCTCTCTCTCTCTCTCTCTCTCTCTCTCTCTCTCTCTCTGTATAGACGATGAGGGGTGGGTTGGGGATCTGAATGGTGGTGATATTTTTGGGGCGGTGGTTCGTGGTTGTATGGAGGTAGGGGTGGAGGAGATGGTGGGGGGTCCGCCGGTGGTTGTTTGGGAGACGGTGAAGGAGACAGTGACTGAGGGGGTGAAGGAGACGGTGGTCGGCGGTTCAAGATGATCGAACAAGATGAACGAACAAGAGGAACGAACGAACTGGGGGGGTGAACAGTGGTAGACGAACGAACAAGATGATCGGAGAAGACGAACGAAGAAGAAGATTGAAGAAGACGAACGAAGAAGATGATCGAAGAAGACGAACAGATCTGAACAGGTTTTTTGTTATTATCGTTTTTTTTTTTGCCGATCTGAAACAGATCTGAACAGGTTTTGTTGTTGTTGTTGTTCTTATTATTATTATTATTATTATTATTATTATTATTATTATTATTATTATTATTATTATTATTATTATTATTATGTTTTTGTTGTAGATGATGATGGTGCGTTTTGTTGATGATGAGGATGATGTTTTTTGTTTTTGCAGATGAAGGTTTTTTTTTTTTTTTTTTTTTTGTAAGTTAAATAAACACAATGGTGTAAATACCTTTTGATTTATGTTCATTAAGAATTTTATAAATGTTGGTTTGTTTATACACTGATGCAATACCATTTGTTTTGATGTTTTGTGGGCATTTACAGTGGTGTCATACAATGTTATAGATGGCACTATGTATTTTTTTACATTAGCGTAATACACAATATTTTTTTTACATTATTAATATTTTTATTATTTTCTGTTAATATTATTAGTATAATAAATGTTATTAATATTAATATTATTATTATTATTAATTTTTTCTGTTTTTTTTTTGTGCAAAAGATAGCATTTTTTTTATTGAAATTTTGGGTTTTTTGGCAGGGAGATGTTATGAAGATGATGATGTTAAAACACCAGTGTAAAAAATACGAAATGTGTAGATGTTTTGATGTATAGATCTTTTGTAGATCTTTTGGGGTGTTTTTACACCAGTGTTTTCTGTAGTAGGCTTTGTGTATGGTAGATTACATCAGTGTAATAACAAATGTACAGATGTTTTTTGGGTTTTTACACTAGTGTTTTTGTGAAGTAGGTTTGTGTTATGGCAGATTTACACTGGTGTAAATAATTATACCGGTGTAAATAAAGGTAGGAATGTATAGATGTTTTTTGGTGGCATTTTACTGTGGTGTAATACGAATGCATGTATGTTGTTTGCTGGGTTTTACACTAGTGTTTTTTTAGTAGGTTTGTGTAGGGGGTAGATTTACACTGGTGTAAATAATTACACCAGTGTAAATTATCACCATCAGATTTATGTTATGGTTATTTTTTTTTAAAAAAGTAAACGAATTTAAAAATTAAATTTGGTAAAAAAAATATTAAATTTAAATAATGATTAAGAAATTAATATAGTTTTATAATACTATTTTCTCTCTCTATGGTGTTTTTACATAAACACCCTTAATTGTACTTAATTATAATAAAAAATTAGATCTTAACACAACTGGGTTCATAAAAGACAAAATACAACAACTTTTGATCTCAACCCTTCATTGCACAAAATCAATGGCCTATAATGGTTCTCATGGTTCTCTCAACTCAACATGGTTATCAAAATAACCCAACCCTATATATATATATGGTTGGGTTATTCAACAAATGCTACAAAAAATAAAAATGGTGAGAAGCCACTAAAAATGGCATGTTTTCAAATGATTAAACAAGTGGGATGGGTAATTTTGTTAAAAAAATATGCACATGCAAGTCATATGCCATTTCCACCTTCATTTTTAAAATTTCGTAACTTTTTATACGTCATCTTTTTTAAAAAAAAAAATTATACCATAAAATTGAGCGTCTTTTTATCTTTAATATGACTACCATATTGTTATACTTTTGAAAAAAAAAAGTCAAAAACCCACTTGCGTAAGACACAATGGAGTGTAAAACACAATGGGCGCCAATTAAATATAGAGTATAAAATATAATCAATAGTCTAATAAAACACAGTGGATGACATACTAAAGACACAATAAATAGAAGACTAAAACACAATGAATACTTTTGAAAAAAAAAGTTGAAAACTCAGTTGCATAAGACACAATGGATGACATACTAAAGACACAATGAACAGAAGACTAAAACACAATGAATACTTTTGAAAAAAAAAAAAGTCAAAAACCCAGTTGGGTAAAACACAATGGACATGGACGACATAATTGTAGATGCAAAAGTGCGACTAGTGCTTCGGATTGAACATCAAACTTGTTTTTGATGATTGTCGTTGGTGCGAATGAAGATTAGTAGGTACGAAGGAGAATTTCTGAAGGTACGAAGGAAGAAGAAAGGGTGCGAAGGAAGAAGCTGTGGACGAATGTGAATATAGTTTATTATGTAACTTGGTTCGACCAGACAGATTGGGCGAACCTGCACATTCGCACAATCAATTTGGGCGAATGTGCAGTCTATAAATAGACAATTTTGATTTTTGAATGTAACTTTTGACATTATTATTCCCTCCACTTTCTGATATTCTCTCTAGTGTTTTGTTTAACTCTTTTCACGTTCTCACCCTGTTTGTAATCATATTTCAACGTGTAATCGAGTTGTTAATTAATGAAAAGCTTTTGAAAATGATGATCTGTGTGTTTTGATCTGTTTGACTATTATTTTGTGATAGTTTTAGGGATTCCGCACCTAAAACTAAATTGTTTGATCATTCTTTGTTGTTATACGATCCTTTCACGGACTTTGTATGTGCGTGAAAGGATCGTATAACAACAAAGAATGATCATGAATAAGTGTGGATATGGCATTGGTCGTCTGCGAATGAACGACAGCTGCTGCTACTCCGCAATAGTTGTCAATCGGTTGTTGTAATGGTTGAACAACTTGTTGAGGAGCCGAACTAGTCATAGCCATGTAATTGATTGGCTGGGATGGTTGACTAGTCTTCTGGGCTGCAACCGACCATGGATCTTGTGTTGTCTGCTGTTGTGGTGCTTGAGTAGGTCTTGGCGTTGTTGGGAAGTTCCACATCTTGACCTGTAAACGTTTAAACACGAAAAGATTAGAAATGTTTTAAAACAGGATACTTTTTCGTATGATCGAACGTGCGAATGAGAAATAATGTTCTCCTTCGACCGTTTTGATTGATACGAATGTGGACTGAAATAACAAAATCTCTTTCGACCGCTTTCTTCTCTCGTTCGACCGTTTTCCTGCTCCTTCGACCGTTTAATCAATCGAAGGTGACACCACTGGGCGAATGAACAAAATAAGCAATGAAAGTCTACGTTCGACCACTAAAACACCTCCTTCGACCACAAAATCCCTCTTTCGACCCAAAGAAAATTCCACTTTCGTCCACTCTCTCTCTTTCGACCCCTGAGATTTCAAAAACGGTTATTCTTTGAAAATCCGTTAATTTTGATCATGTTTATCAAATGTTGATGGATTTTGATGATCTAAATCAGGTTTTGAATCGGAATTGATTTGTAACAACTTTAATGAAGAGAATTATCCAATTTAACCTCGAAATCAAGTTGTAATCAATCAAAATCTTATCACATTAGTTTGTTCAATGAAAACAGAAACTGTTTGTTCAATGAAATCAACTTTTTGATTAATTTGTGGTTGTTTGATCCAGAATGGCTCTGATACCACTTTGTATGTGCGTGAAAGGATCGTATAACAACAAAGAATGATCAAACAATTTAGTTTTAGGTGCGGAATCCCTAAAACTATCACAAAATAATAGTCATACATATCAAAACACACAGATCATCATTTTCAAAAGCTTTTCATTAATTAACAACTCGATTACACGTTGAAATATGATTACAAACAGGGTGAGAACGTGAAAAGAGTTAAACAAAACACTAGAGAGAATATCAGAAAGTGGAGGGAATAATAATGTCAAAAGTTACATTCAAAAATCAAACTTGTCTATTTATAGATTGCACATTCGCCCAAATTGATTGTGCGAATGTGCAGGTTCGCCCAATCTGTCTGGTCGAACCATGTTACATAATAAACTATATTCACATTCGTCCACAGCTTCTTCCTTCGCACCTTTCTTCTTCCTTCGTACCTTCAGAAATTCTCCTTCGTACCTACTAATCTTCATTCGCACCAACGACAATCATCAAAAACAAGTTTGTTGTTCAATCCGAAGCACTAGTCAGGAAGCGGCAATCGTCCACCAAAGCTAATGGACATGAAGGAGTACAACACATGGAAGACGAAGTTTAAGATTCATGTGGAGGGACAAGGACTTGAGGGAGCCGAGGCATGGCAAATGATAGTGAAGGGGTATGTTGCTCCTATTCTGGAGAATACTGGAGAACCGATACCTTTGGAGAATTTGGCGGATGATGAGAAAAAGAGGTTTGCGATAGAGAAGAAGGCATTCTCTCAGCTATCCCAGGCGATCAACACTGATTTATTGCATCAGTTTGGTTCGTGTACAACATCCAAACAATTATGGGATATGCTGAGAAACCGACATGATGGAAATGAGAAGACAAGGAAGCTGAGAATGGAAGAGCTTCGGTAGGAATTTGAGAACTTTAGCTACATGGGCAATGAGACTCTAAAAGAGTTGGTTCCACGGTATTGTCATTTGCTCACAGAACTGTCGAGCTATGAGATCAGCATACCAATGTCAGAATTGGTGGACAAATTTGCTGATGCTTTACCACCCTACTAGAACCAACACATTGAAGTGTTGAAGGAAAAGGATGCATACCAGTATTGGACTATTAACGAGTTCATTCAAAAGCTGAAAAACAAAGAGATGGAGGAGAAGAGAAAAGCTAAGAGAGCGCAGATTCCACAGAATCCGGATCTGTATGTGAGTGGTACATCTAACTCTCTTTCTGCTTCAAGTACTACTTTGTAACACCCCAACCGATGGCGGAAACATCGGGGTGCCACGTATTGATGATTGTTCAGTAGCTCATGGTGAATAATAAATTCCAGTAAATGATTTAAATGAATTACATACAATTGTTCTAGAATTTGTACATCAAATTGAATGAAACTATACATATATCTTCAAGCATAAAATCAAATCTTCAAGCAAATAGAACCTGAAACATGTTAAGTTGAAAATGTTTTGGGTCAACAAAAGTTGGTGAGAATTACATAGGTTTTGATAATAGAATAAAATTGTTGTGCAATTCATGTGTCATGGCAATCTAGTTCATATGCAAAAACATACTAGAAGTAAATCGAGTGCATAATCAACCTTGTTGACTGTTGTAATTGTGGTACATCCCATACGCTCATGGTTCACTCGTTTATATTGCAGTAACAAACACCCACGTAACCTTTGTAGGAGGCACGTATCCGGGTGGGATTGTCAGTCCAATAGATCTATCAATGTATACCGTTTGGTTGATGAATGTTTATGCTAGAATTGTGCTTACCCTAGTCATGTTCAAGACATAATGCAACATAGAAATACACATAGACACATTGATGATTGAATTGCATAAATATTGTTGTAACATGTTTCACCCCAAAAATGATGATAAATAGAAAAGGGGCTATGTAAAACTCACCTTAGCAAATGTTAAACTTCTTGAAAAGATGAAATAATAGTGTTGCCCAAAATAATGCCAAATATCACCCTATAATAAGGTAATAAATAATAAGTCTAAGTCTAATTAGTTTATAAGTGTATCCTAGGGTTTCGATTCGGGGATATCCAATGGTTGAATTTAAATTAAAATGTTAATTAATAAAGGGAAATTTGATAATTAAATAAAAGAAAGTCTTTTTATAAAATTTGAATTTAGAATGTACACAATAAAGTGTTTGAAGTATAAAAATAATTTTTATAAAATTATTTCATTTAAAATAGATTTTTAAATCTATTTATTACAAATTGCCAATATTTAACTTTAATATTCAAAAATACTAAAATTAAAGAATTTCTATTTTAAAAATCATATTTCTGTTCTAAATATTTAAAAATAAATTGTATAAAATTTTGGTGCAAAAATAATGAAAATTGAATTTATTATGATTTAATTATGATTAAATCTACCAAAAATTGATTATAAATATAAAATAATTGATTTTTCTGAATTAAAAATTATTTCAGTAAAGTTTAACTCTATACAAACTCAGGATAATTTTTGTAGAATTTAATAAAGTTGTTTTGATATTTTAATGGATTTTTATAAATATAATAGTATAAAATTGATTTAATTATTATAAATATTAAATAAATGAATTTCAGAAAAATAAAAATTGTAAATAAAACTTTTAACTCAGATTTAATAAATATAATTTTTTTAGAATTTATAAAATAGTTTTAATATTTAAAAATGAATTTATAAGTTTTAAATGTAATATATATATATAATAGGATTTGTTGTTTAAAAAAAAAATAAAAGAAACAAAAAGAGTGGCCGAAGCCGGACTCGAACCCGGGTGCTCAGGGTTATAGACCATGGTCACAACCACTTGGCCTAGGCCAGTGGTTGTGATGATCTCCGGTTTAAAATTAAATAAATACGTTATGTGAATCTGAGTTTATCCCCAAATCATAAGCACGAACCCTAGCTTCTACAATCAGACAATCCATACACTTTGAACCCGATTAATGTTAGGGCTTTTGTTGTATGTTTGCCGACTAACAAAACCCACAAAGAGGATTAGACTTACAGTGTGGAATCGTGTACGATTGTCTGGTCAAAGACAAAAGTCAACTGTGTAATCGTGTAGCACAATCAGAGTGTTTGGAAAAGAATTGAAGGTGGAGAAGAGAGTGTGAGCGAGTTTCAAAGGTTCGTAGATGTTCAATTTATACTGGGGATCGATGTATGGGTTAATTGGAATGTTTGACCTATGATTAAATGTCAAATGCGTATTGATTCAAAATTGGTCAATGATTGATGTTAATTGACGTGTATACAGATCATACAAGGCCGGAAATCAAATATGTTTGCCAAATTTGGATCAATCACGAATTAATATAGCTTAATTATGCATACGCGTGATCACAGTTGACTTACCAAGTCAACTGTGATGAATTGAAAAGGGTATAAAATTAAAACGCGTCTGGATCTGTTCAAGTGTGAAGGCCAGCCTAGCTGGTTAAGTGTGTTGAGTTTAAATGGGCCGGTCTTGGCGCGGGTTCGAATCCCGGCCAAGACATATATTTTTTTTGATAAATTTCAAAGTTATTCCATATAATAATTATAATATATATGGTATTAGGGTTCCACAAACGCGACAAAAATAATAAATGCTAACGTATAAGATAAAACTTGACGTTTTACTCCGTAACGTATAATAAATGCGTAATGTTACAGTCTCCCCTACTTTTAGGAACTTCGTCCCGAAGTTAAAGGAAGACACTAGGTTAGCAATTGGTCGACTACCGAAAACCTTGATAAAATTTCACACTACCTTAATGTACCTGTAAATTCATGATTACGTTCCGGACCGTAATTACCAATTTACCTTACATTAGGGTTTTGTGTCCTTTTATGACTCTTTCGATTGTTGAGCAGGTCTGATAGTCTCCACCAATCGTTGAGCAGGTGGTAGGGCCTCTCCCGACTGTTGAAAAGACATAATGACCTCTACCAATCGTTGAGTAAATTGTTTGGTAGTCAACTATTTGTTGTACAAGTAAGCAAGTAGATATAGCAATTAATTCACATTCAAACAAGTATGCACACAGATGTTATGATAATACTTGATTTTATTACTTGAATCAAAAGTGTCAATACATAGAATTAAAGAGAAAGTAAACATCATTCAATTGGTGGGACTTGCTGTCATGTAGCTGAAGGGTCTCAAGCGGGGTTCTTTGGAGCATCAAGAGCGTTTGTAGCAGGGATTCGACAAGCTTCCGCAAGATGCCCATACCTTTGACAATTGGTGCACTGTCGACAGGGTACTTGAGTTGGGTGGTGATACTGGCAGGTGTCACACTTAGGTAGCTTCCCATTGTATTGTTTCTTGGTGGGTGGGGCAGTGGTGTCTATTGCAAAATTTCTGACCTTGTTCTTCCCGTTGGTTGAGGCCTCAGTTTTGATTTCAATGGCAGGTTGGGAAGTATCCTTCTTCTTTTCCCCTTTACGAGTTAGGGTTCCTGCTTTCACATGGTTATCTGTTAGGGTGGCAGCCAAACGCTTTGCTTCTTCCAAAGTAGCAGGGTTCCTTCCCCACACCGTGTCTTGGATCTGCATTGGTAATCCACCAATGTATTTTTCGATAGCAATGGGCAAAGGGGTGACTTTGTGGGGTAGCAGTAAGCTAAGTTCGTGAAAACGAGTGTTGTAAGCAAGGTTTTCCCCACTGTCTTGAGCAAGGTCATGAAATTCATCTTCCAGTTTCTTGATTTCATTACGAGGACAGAACTCTGCCTTCATAATGTCTTTAGCTTGATCCCAAGTTAAGGCTAGTGCAGCTTCAGCTCCGCGAGTGCGTTTTTCTTCATTCCACCAAGTGAGTGCTCGTTTGTGAAGAACACTCATAGCATAACGGACTTTAAAATTGTTGGGGCACTCACTGTTGATGAAGGTATTCTCAATACCCTCAAACCATTGTAGGAGTCCTGTAGCTCCTTCTTCTCCACTAAACTTTGGGGGATTGCAAGAATTAAAGTGCTTAAGGGTACAGGCTGGAAGTCCATTCTCGTTGTGGTGTCCATTCCCGTTGTCGTTGCCGTTCCCGTTGCCGTTCAACTGGATGACTTGAGCTAGTAAGTTGGGAACCAGAGTTGCAATTTGCTGTGCCATTTGTTGAGAAATGATTGCAGCCAGTTGGGCATCAACACCATTATTATTGTTGTTGTTGTTGTTGTTGTTGTGGTTAGTGTCATGGTTATGGTTGTGATTGCTACTTTCTTCATCATGATTCTCACCACTGTTAAGACGAGCACTGCGACGTGGAGGCATGATCTGTAAGAGACACAGTGAAGTGAATGAGATTATATAAGGAATGTAATCATTTATTCATTAAAACGAATAAACGAAAACGTTGACTTATCAAAGATTCTAAATTCTAATAACATATGAAGACATGCTTTAGCCTATAAGTGAACACTCATCCCGAGAATTCCTAGGTAGGCATCCGGGTCCCTCGTCTGATTGGGATATATGCGCAATGCCAGCCTAGACAGAAGACTTAGAATACAGGCGTTCACCCTTCCAGATTGCACGTGTTCGTTATTAAAATCTAGAACTTCGACGAGATCTCAAGGGGGTTCAGGTTAAACCTGAGGAATTTGTCCTATTAGTCTAAGAGTAGATCCACTGACGGAGAGCAACCTTCTTGTAGGGATGGAAGTGGGGATAAGAAGTAGGAGGAAGATAGAGAATAGCAAGTAAAAGAAGCAAGTACTGGTTATATCCTATGGTTATAGACTAGATTATTTTTCTAATAACCTAATTCCCTATAACCATGGCTCTGATACCAATCTGTAACACCCCAACCAATGGCGGAAACATCAGGGTGCCACGTATTGATGATTGTTCAGTAGCTCATGGTGAATAATAAATTCCAGTAAATGATTTAAATGAATTACATACAATTGTTCTAGAATTTGTACATCAAATTGAATGAAACTATACATATATCTTCAAGCATCAAATCAAATCTTCAAGCAAATAGAACCTGAAACATGTTAAGTTGAAAATGTTTTGGGTCAACAAAAGTTGGTGAGAATTACATAGGTTTTGATAATAGAATAAAATTGTTGTGCAATTCATGTGTCATGGCAATCTAGTTCATATGCAAAAACATACTAGAAGTAAATCGAGTGCATAATCAACCTTGTTGACTGTTGTAATTGTGGTACATCCCATACGCTCATGGTTCACTCGTTTATATTGCAGTAACAAACACCCACGTAACCTTTGTAGGAGGCACGTATCCGGGTGGGATTGTCAGTCCAATAGATCTATCAATGTATACCGTTTGGTTGATGAATGTTTATGCTAGAATTGTGCTTACCCTAGTCATGTTCAAGACATAATGCAACATAGAAATACACATAGACACATTGATGATTGAATTGCATAAATATTGTTGTAACATGTTTCACCCCAAAAATGATGATAAATAGAAAAGGGGCTATGTAAAACTCACCTTAGCAAATGTTAAACTTCTTGAAAAGATGAAATAATAGTGTTGCCCAAAATAATGCCAAATATCACCCTATAATAAGGTAATAAATAATAAGTCTAAGTCTAATTAGTTTATAAGTGTATCCTAGGGTTTCGATTCGGGGATATCCAATGGTTGAATTTAAATTAAAATGTTAATTAATAAAGGGAAATTTGATAATTAAATAAAAGAAAGTCTTTTTATAAAATTTGAATTTAGAATGTACACAATAAAGTGTTTGAAGTATAAAAATAATTTTTATAAAATTATTTCATTTAAAATAGCTTTTTAAATCTATTTATTACAAATTGCCAATATTTAACTTTAATATTCAAAAATAATAAAATTAAAGAATTTCTATTTTAAAAATCATATTTCTGTTCTAAATATTTAAAAATAAATTGTATAAAATTTTGGTGCAAAAATAATGAAAATTGAATTTATTATGATTTAATTATGATTTAATCTAACAAAAATTGATTAAAAATATAAAATAATTGATTTTTCTGAATTAAAAATTATTTCAGTAAAGTTTAACTCTATACAAACTCAGGATAATTTTTGTAGAATTTAATAAAGTTGTTTTGATATTTTAATGGATTTTTATAAATATAATAGTATAAAATTGTTTTAATTATTATAAATATTAAATAAATGAATTTCAGAAAAATAAAAATTGTAAATAAAACTTTTAACTCAGATTTAATAAATATAATTTTTTTAGAATTTATAAAATAGTTTTAATATTTAAAAATGAATTTATAAGTTTTAAATGTAATATATATATATAATAGGATTTGTTGTTTAAAAAAAAATAAAAGAAACAAAAAGAGTGGCCGAAGCCGGACTCGAACCCGGGTGCTCAGGGTTATAGACCATGGTCACAACCACTTGGCCTAGGCCAGTGGTTGTGATGATCTCCGGTTTAAAATTAAATAAATACATTATGTGAATCTGAGTTTATCCCCAAATCATAAGCACGAACCCTAGCTTCTACAATCAGACAATCCATACACTTTGAACCTGATTAATGTTAGGGCTTTTGTTGTATGTTTGCCGACTAACAAAACCCACAAAGAGGATTAGACTTACAGTGTGGAATCGTGTACGATTGTCTGGTCAAAGACAAAAGTCAACTGTGTAATCGTGTAGCACAATCAGAGTGTTTGGAAAAGAATTGAAGGTGGAGAAGAGAGTGTGAGCGAGTTTCAAAGGTTCGTAGATGTTCAATTTATACTGGGGATCGATGTATGGGTTAATTGGAAAGTTTGACCTATGATTAAATGTCAAACGCGTATTGATTCAAAATTGGTCAATGATTGATGTTAATTGACGTGTATACAGATCATACAAGGCCGGAAATCAAATATGTTTGCCAAATTTGGATCAATCACGAATTAATATAGCTTGATTATGCATATGCGTGATCACAGTTGACTTACCAAGTCAACTGTGATGAATTGAAAAGGGTATAAAATTAAAATGCGTCTGGATCTGTTCAAGTGTGAAGGCCAGCCCAGCTGGTTAAGTGTGTTGAGTTTAAATGGGCCGGTCTTGGCGCGGGTTCGAATCCCGGCCAAGACATATATTTTTTTTGATAAATTTCAAAGTTATTCCATATAATAATTATAATATATATGGTATTAGGGTTCCACAAACGCGACAAAAATAATAAATGCTAACGTATAAGATAAAACTTGACGTTTTACTCTGTAACGTATAATAAATGCGTAATGTTACATACTTCAAATGTTGCTCCTCACATTGCATGTGTATCCAATGTTGTTGAACCCACAAAAGCACCCATCAACTACCTTGCCCAAACTTCATCTTACACACCATCATACACACAACAACCTTATCAAACACCAAACTTTATTCCACCTTTTTCACCATTACAACAAGCTGAATGCTACACTACAAGTCAACCTCAACAACAACAACAATATACTCCTCACATGAATCAGATGCAGATTACTCAAGCACAATCAAGTCAAAGCCCGATTGTGTTAGAGACCTCGAATCTTAACAATGTGACTGTTGAAATTGCTCAACAGCACGTTGCTTTAGTGTCTGCTATGGTTGCATCTTACAATGGTTTGGTTGCGAGTCAAATTGGAAACAACAATCTCACCAATGAGGACTACGCTCAAATCGACAAAGAGGAGATGGAGCTTATGGATATTCAGTGGGCTTTTGCAAGCATAATGAGGAGAGCCACTGACTTTATTCAGAAGACTGGAAGAACTGATCTTTCAACTTCTCCCAACACCACATACGGATTCAACAAAGCAAAAGTTACATTCTTCAATTGTGGTGAGAATGGTCACTTTAAAAGAGAGTGCACACAGCCTGCACAACAAGGTAATCGAAACCCGTTCAATTCAACCTACCAGAACAGACAAAACCAAAACCAAAATCAAGTTTCATACAACAGTCCCAACATCTCAAGCTTTCAACCCCAAAACAATTACCAGAACCGTCAACAAAATACCAACACTAGACAATCCACAACTCAAAACCAACCTCAACAAAATCCAAATCGAACCATTGTTCCTATCTCTACACCTAACACTCAAAACCAAAACCAAACTAACAATCAAAACCAAGCACTTGTAATTCAGAAAGATGAAGGTTTTGACTGGACGGGTATGCAATTGGGGGTGGAGGAGATTACCGTTGGGAACGTGGCTTGTGTGGAACAGAAGATGAGTCTGGATGAGAATGAGGAGATTGAAGAGGAGATTGTGATTGAGAAAGTGTCGGAGTTGAAAATTGAGGAAGTGAATGACGATGTGATTGCTGAGAGTGAAGACAAGAAATCTGGGATGATTCTTGATTCTGTCACGGATGTTGGAGACCACTACGATTCAGCTTATTCAGATATGGAGAGTGAATCTGATTCAGAAGCTAGTGTGAATTCACTAGATGATGACATTGATCAACTATTAGCTGAAGCTGATTTCCTTATGACCCGCAAGTCATGTATGGTGGATGATGCGTGCACCAAGATTGATTACTCCAAGTTCTTCGCAGGGAAGGAAGCTCACTTCGCTTTGATGGCAATGACAGAACCTCCTAAACCGGTAAGTTCTGAATCTCAATCTAAAGTGTGTGTTAAATGTGTTTAATGTGCTGATTTTGAAAAACTGACAGAAGAAAATAAGCTTCTCAAGGTCCAACTTGAGAGTGCCAAAATAAACTGTCAGATTTATCAAAAAGATTTAAAAGATTTCAACAAAGTTCTTGATGGTTATAAAAAGGATGTGTCTGAACTTAAAAAGACTTTATCAATTAAACAACTTGCCATTAATAACTATATTAATGAAATGGAAAACACTAAGTTAGAAATGGCAACCATCAAGTGCTTTGCTGAAAAAGTAAACAAGAAGTTAGAGAGTTACAAGCACATAGCATATGTAGTTGACCATATCATAGAAGAACGCTCCCAGTCGAATAGTGCAAACTATAAGGCGGTCCCATCTCCGGTGTTGTTTGAAAACCATAATTTACATGCAATACCACCGGAGACGTTAGTCAATTCTGACTCCACATCAGAAAACGAGCCCAACACTTCTAGTGTCGGGGATCTGTATTCTGATGTGAGACCTGTATTGGGAAATAATGAGGGTGTGGACGCTGCTGATGATTCAGATGAAGAAATGAACAATCTGAGACGGTTGAAAATGAAAGTGATATCCCTGATGAAAATCATATAATCACTACTGAGCCTGTCTCACCATCTCAGATCGTTAATCCCATGGCAAATGCTCATCGAAAGAATGTTGTTAAGAAAAATGAAAAGTCTGTTGGTACGAGTGTTGAAAAGAAAGAGGTAAAGAAAATTGAGAAACATGTTGTTAAACCGGTAGAAAAGAAAACTGAAACTAAATCTGAGAAAAATGTTATTAAACCGGTTGAAAAGAAAAATAAGCTTAAATCTGAAAAATCTAATGACATGAGCAACGAATCGTGTGACAAACCTGTCAAAATCTTCTATCGGATGCAAGGCTCCGATAAGATTTTATCTGATGATGAATATCCGATTAAATTCGTCAATTATTCCAAAATCGAAAAGATCTGGCAGGAAAGTACGATTTGGTTTCCAAAATTTGAACGAACCAATGACATTCCTCCAGAAATTTTAGAGAAAATTTATTCGGATAAAGATGCCAAGGTCAATGTCACACAATTTGTTTTGCCAGTTGATAAAGCAAATAGTTTTATTGAACCGCCTTACTCGAAGGAACCAGCTCCTGAGAGTTTAAGGAAACAATGCACGGTTGATCGATATCCCATCGCTAGTTTTTCCAAGTCGCCAATCAAAGAAAACTATGAGGAATACCGTGCGTGTTATAGGTGCGGGGAAAGGGGACATTTACTTGCCGCCTGCCCGTACGTACGACACAAAAGGCACTAGGTGGAGATGAGGCAACATCATGATTATCCGGTTGACAACTACGGTTATCCACAAAGACGGTTTTACCCTCAGCAAGCACCTTATTTTAATCAAAACAATTTTTACAACAAGAGGGAAAACCGTCCGATGACGTTTGATAAGCGCAACCGGATAGCCACTGATAAATCAGTAAAGAAACCTATGATGAACTCAACTGCTGATAACAAAAAGGTTGCTTCTAAACCTAATGGAAAACAAGCAGTTGGACCTGTCTCTGTTAAATCAGAGAAGGTAACCAAGAAGGTTGCATGTAAAGATGAAGTAAAGAAACCGGATGAGACCTCAAAATCTCAGATCCGGATCTTGAAAAGATCTGAGCAATCCTGGTCATTTAAGGAATCTGAAGGAGCCTCAACTTCACAGAATGTCAAAAGTGAGAAAAAGAAAGTTGAGAGTGAAAAGAAAGGGGTTGAGTTAACCCAAGATGTTTGTTAATCAAAAGACTCTTTGAAACAACCTGTTCAAAGACCCAAGACCAAACAGGCTTGGGTCCCCCGAAAGATCTAACTGCTTTACTTGATATGTGCAGGGATCTCCAGCTGGCCCTGTTAGCAGCCTATGGATTGTTGACAGTGGAGCTTCTGGTCACATGACAGGGGACCTCACGCTACTCTTTGATATCAAAAACATTAACGGAGGTTATGTGGCATTTGCTGGTAATAAAGGAGGCTACATTACGATGGAGGGTAGTGTAAGCAATGGGGTCGTGACATTTGAGCGGAGATCATACGTGAAACAGATAGATTACAATCTGCTCAGTGTTAGTCAAATTTGTGATAAACAATTTTCTGTGTATTTTGATTACAAATCTTGCTATATCTTGAAACCTGGGTTTGAACTTCCGAAAGAGTGGGTGATGCTGAAGGCACCGAGAGTAAACAACTTGTATATTCTCGATATGTCCAAAGCAATGACCACCCATGGACAAGTCACGTGTTTCCTCTCTAAGGCTACAGAAAAAGAGCCCATTATGTGGCATAGGAGAATGGGACACATCCATTTGAGAAAGATGAACCAGTTAGTGAAGAATGAACTTGTCACGGGAGTTAATGTAAAACATTTCCATTTGAATGACAAGTGTGTTAGTTGCAAAAAAGGAAAGCAGCACAAACAGGCCCATAGACCAAAGAAAGTCAATTCTGTTGAACTGCCGCTTGAGCGTTTGCACATGGATTTATTTGGTCCAGTCAGACGTAAAAGTCATGCCGGGGAGTTGTACTGTCTTGTGGTGACTGACGATTACTCTAGATTTTCATGGGTCATGTGCTTGCATCAGAAAAGCGACACTTTTGACAACCTGAAGGTTCTGTTTACACGTCTGGAGAATATCTATGGTCTGATGATCAAACGAATCCGGAGTGATAATGGGACGGAGTTCAAAAATGCTCAGATGGAGGATCTTTGTGCAAACAAGGGAATTCATCATGAATATAGCGCTCCGTATACACCCCAGCAGAACGGTGTTGCAGAGAGAAAGAACAGGACTCTAATCGAGACGGCGAGAACTATGCTTGCGGATTCAAATCTTTCAGTCATGTTCTGGAACGAGGCTATTTACGCAGCATGTTACACTTTAAACCGTTTTTTAACAGTGAAGAAGTTTGGCAAGACTTCTTATGAGCTGTTGAACCGACGCAAGCCGAATCTGGAGTATCTAGAACCATTTGGTGCCCCATGTACAATGTTGAATCCTTCGGAGAAGTTCGCATCAAAGGCTGAAGAAGGTTATTTTGTTGGATATGCAACCCCACTAAAACGGGTATTCAACAAAAGAACTAGAAAAGTCGAGGAGTGGGCTAATGTCGAAGTACAAAGATATACACAAAATGTACAGGGTGGAGGACCGGATTGGATGTTTGATTACAAAGACTTCTTTGAATCATTCAATCTAGATAGCATGGTTGAAGAAGCTGTACTTCGCTTATATTACGAGGTCGAAAACGCTGTGACTTCACCGTTAGTGCGTCCGATCACGGTAAATCCCCAAGCAGCTTCTAATGATACTATTGCTCCTGTGATGGAAGAAGAGGTGTTCCAAGAAGCTTCTACAACGCTTAATTCATCCGATTCTGAAGATGAAGACGATGATGCAACAAGTGAAGCTATTCTGGACAATGCTACAGTGACACCACCAGTGAACCCAACTACTACTGATGCTTCAACATCGAATGTGGGTAATGATCTGGTTTCTACAGAGAATTTGACAACACAAACGGGAGTACAAGTACCTGATTATCCGGAATCTCGGATACATCGGATACACCCGCTTGAACAGGTTATTGGTGATCCTGGTAGTAGCGTGATGACAAGAGGGCAGTTGAGAAATGCTCAAGCACCAGAGAATATTGGCAACCTTGCTTTATATGCCAAAATACAAAAATCTGGTTTTCAAAATGACTGGTCTTTCGCTTGTTATGTTTCGCAGGTCGAGCCGCGAACGTACAAGGAAGCTCTTTTGGATGATGCCTGGGTGGAAGCAATGCAGGAAAAGTTGTTACAATTCCAGAAATTCAGCGTATGGACGTTGACAGATTTGCCCCCTGGAAGAAAGAAAATTGGAACCAAATGGGTGTTTAAGTGTAAGAAGGATGTTATAGGAGTCATAGTGCGAAACAAAGCTCGTTTGGTCGTTCAAGGTTTTCATCAGGTTGAGGGAATCGACTACAATGAAATTTATGCACCGGTTGCACGCTTGGAAGCTATTCGAATGTTCCTAGCGTTTGCATCATGGAAGAAATTTAAGGTGTATCAGATGGATGTAAAGAGCGCATTTCTTTACGGTGTGGTCAACGAGGAAGTTTACGTAGGTCAACCGCCAGGCTTTGAGGACCCTATTCACCGGGATAAGGTTTATGTTTTGAACAAAGCACTCTACGGGTTGCACCAGGCTCCAAGACAATGGTATGAGGAGCTAAGCACGTATCTTCTCTCGAAAGGATTCAAACGCGGACTGGTAGACTGCACACTGTTCACGAAACGAGCAGGAGATGACTTGCTTCTTGTACAAATTTATGTTGATGATATTATTTTCGGGTCAACTAACGAACTTCTGTGCAGGGAATTTGAAAAAGTTATGCAGGAAAAGTTCGAAATGAGCGCAATGGGAGAAATGCAGTTTTTCCTAGGCTTGCAGGTGGAACAAAGACCAACGGGGATCTTTATTCACCAGACGAAATACGTTTCTGAAGTCTTGAGCCGATTCCAGATGGATGATTCGAAGCCGATGGATACCCCGATACAACCTAATCACGGGATTGGAGTTGACCTTAAGGGGGAGCTGACTGATCCATTTACATACAGAGCAATCGTCGGATCTCTGATGTATCTCACCGCGTCTAGACCTGATATGATGTTTGCGACATGTCTTTGTGCACGATATCAATCGAAGCCGAAACAGAGTCATCTTGCAGCTGTCAAGCGTATCCTTAGATATCTGAAGGGTTGTCCATCGAAAGAACTTTGGTACCCTCATGATGATAATTTTGACCTAATCGCTTTTAGTGATGCAGATTGGGGCGGCTGTGACAAAGACAGCAAATCCACAACGGCTGGATGTCAGTTTATGGGGAGCAGGCTCGTGACCTGGCAATGCAAGAAACAAACCGCAGTTGCACTATCCACATGTGAAGCAGAATACGTTTCAGCATCGAGCTGCTGCTCACAGGTTCTTTGGATCCAACAACAGATGGTGGATTACGGTTTGCAATTTCTTAAAACCCCTATTTACTGTGATAATGAGGCCGCAATCGCATTAACAAAAGACTTAGTAAATCACTCAAAGGCTAAACATATCCGGATTAAATATCATTTTATTCAAGATTGTTATGCTAAAGAGTTGATCGATATAGTCAAAATCCACACTGATTACCAACGCGCAGATCTTTTTACCAAAGCTTTTGACAAATCCAGATTTGATTTTCTTTTAAAAGCTAATGGTATTACAGAAAAACAGGACTGATCACCACCTCAGTCTATCACATTTTAGTTTAAATTTTTACTGTTTTTCAGAAAAATTTCAAAATCCATAAAAATTAGAAAATTTCTTTGCTGACTGCTATATCTTCTTCCCTTAGATTAATGCCGTCAGATTTCTGTGAACAAACGATATCTGGGCAGTCACATATTTGAAATGCTCCAGCTTATCCTTGGGAACAGTAAATTCGAAAATTTATAAAAATCAGAAAAATCAAAAACGATTTCTTGGAGTATTAAGGGAAATGATAGTACATCAATGGGGATCTGAGACATTCTAAGTAATGTACTGCTATATAGGGCATGTGTCTGAGTCTGTGCTATGTGCTGATAGGCTTCGTAGACCTATTAATGCGTGCCTGATACATACATATCAAACGAATTGTTGTGCGGATGAACTCCTCATGGGCATATGGTCTTAGTACCGTAATTTCGTTTGATAGGGTATTTGTACAAAACTCGGAGGTTTAGGGTCGTTATGTTATTAGTTGTCTGGGGATAGCCTCTCTGATCTTCTTTTGTAAGTCATTACGGACCTAGATCAGATAGGGTGTCTTTATAAAAGAGCTTTATGCCAAATCCTAAAGTTACCGAATTGAGGAACTTTCCATGTTATATGATGATCAAAGATTATCTATTACATCGTATTAATCACTGATGCTAATCATGATTAATATCAGTCCTCAACCTGGTATAGTGCATATATTACTTTGCTGCATTAATTTGCTGACCTGTATACCTCTATGCATTATATCTTGTACAATTACAGACAGCGAAAGCATAATCACGCTTTACAATGAGTCTTTGTGCCTTTACTTCTTGATACGGGAGTATGTCGTGTGCGTGGGAACCACAGACAATTACGTTTAAACAATAAATATCAGTATTAGTTTAAAGCACTGCACAAAAGTCTGCATGTGAGTTTATGTGGATCACAATATCAGCAGTTGCCAGATCACACATTGTCTTTAATGATAATAATTCAAAGGATCAATGGTGTGATCAGATTTCTCAAAAACTGATATGATCCCTTTATCGGAAATCACAAAAACATTTACAGGTTTTTTCATTTACATTTCTACAGTTTATTTTCTCGTCAAAAATTACAAATCTCAAAAAGATTTTAGGTGTGTTTTAGCATAAACTTTAGAAAATCCAAAAAGATATTTCTTTTTCATCTGATTTTCGATAACTGATGGTGGTTGATGTCGATTTTCTAAACCTTGATACACCATTTGAGCTTTGTACCTTTTTAAATGTGAAAATATGATTGTTGGATGCTTAAAAGTTGGAAAATAATTGGACCGGGACTCGTTTTTGAGATTTGGAAAATTTATCAAAAAATCCCATTTCTCATTCGCCCATTCGGTTGGTCGAATGTGGGATTTTCATGTTCCTTCGTATGTTTTAAACGAGCGAAGGAGAGTGTTCTTGAACATCTGTTTCATTCGAACCCTTTTGGCTCATTCGAACCTTTCATTAGGGTCGAAGGAGACAAAAGTTTCTCCTTCGTACGCATAGAATGGGCGAAGGAGGATGTCTATATATACCTTTCTGTCTCATTCGAACCCCATTCAAAATTTTTTCTGAATTTCCATCTTAACCTCACCTTGTTGCTTGATTATTTTGAATCTTCCCATTGTGATCGTCTCTTTCTACTGATCATTTTGCACCATCTTATACAGGTTAACATCATGGATTAAAGGATTTAATCCCTGTTTTCTGTTTCGAGCCCTAACTATTCAAACTGTTTAAAATTAACTTCATTGTATCAATTATTGATTACGTTTCATTGTATGTGTGTTTTAGGGGGAGAATTACCAAAAACCATGGATTCAAAACCAACTGTTTGATCAATTGATCAATAATTGTGTTTAGAACCCTAGTTTTAATTGAAAACACAAATACAATGTATAATTGATGAATCTGCTAGTTTAGAATAGTCAATCGGCATTGTTAGGATCTGTTTCAATCAAAAGAACATGATCAGAAACCCTTAAATTCAAAATTGAAAATTCAAAATAAGAACAGTCACCTTCGACCCTTTCGAATGGGCGAAGGAGATAAAAAACCGGTCGAATGAAGAATGTTTAGGCGAATGAAACTTTTATTCAAAATCCATACATTCGAACCTTCAAAATTTCTCATTCGTACCCCCGTTTGGGCGAATGAGAAGGTTTATTATCAAAATTTTCAAAGTTTGATTTTTTGTCGATTTTTAACATGTGTTTTTGTTTGTTTTACAGATTTAACGATGTCCGAACAAGAGAAGACGACGGAACAAGCTGGATCATCATCACAGCCTGCCAAGACAGTTTCTGAAGAGCTTTTAGCCTTAGAGAATGCGCATAACTGCTGCGCGTATCTCGGAGAGGTTAAAAAGCATACGGAGTTTATTGGTATTATTGATTTCTTGAAGAGATGCAGGGTGATAGATGCTATCGCTACACCGACGATTATCTACAGAGATATGATGCAAGAGTTTTGGTCGGGAGCGAAGCTTGATTTCTGGAAATGCGAATCATGTTTGACGAGCAAGATTCAAGGGCAAAGAGTCATTGTTTGTGAGGAGGATCTAAGAGAAGCGTCGAACTTAGATGATGAGCCGACAGATCCTAAAGAGTTCAGTTTTATGGATCAGCGAAAGTGCTTTCTCAGAATGAAATACAATGGACCAATCACTAACGGTTGATTGCATAAGGGAAAACTGTGCCCCCAATTCAAATATCTGGCACACGTTTTGATACACGTATTTGGATCTGCAGCTGGAGGATATGATTTAATGCGTAAAAGCATCAGTTCTATGATGGTTGCCTTAGTATTGAACAAACCGTTCAATGTTTCAGGCATGCTGATGCAACATTTGCTAGAGCCTGTGAACGGCACAAGGAATCTGAAGTTTCTACTTTATCCTCGTTTTCTCCAAATGGTGTTTGACAACAAGTATAAGGAGCTGAAAAGAGATCCTAAGCACATAGTTGTTCAGGAACATATGTCGCTTAACACACTTGCTAGAATGAAGGCGTATAAGGGATTGTCAGTCAATGAACGTCCTCCAGTAAGGCGTTTATTCGGACATCTAGCAAGAGTTGATTATACAGATCCAGGTGAAGGGCTTGTGAGACATGCAAACAGTGATTCTGATCCTGATGACCCGTTACATCCTGTTGATCCTGATGCAAAACGCAAAAGACAGGTTGTGAATGTTGGCGCAAAGAGTGGAAAGATCAAGAAGAAAGAAATAAGGTTAGAGGTTGCTACTGAAACTGAAAAGAAGAAAAGCACACCAAGACGTAACAAAACAATGGCAAAGAAGGGTTTACATATAGTTGATGAGGCATCGGTTGATTCTGAAGAGACGCAGGAAGATGAACGTTGGAATTCAGATGCTGAGACGGTAGAGACCACCACGCCCAAGGCCACTGAGGCTGGTGTGTCTGCTAGCCAGAATGTTGAAGATCAAGGGAACAAGAGTCCTATCCCAGTTGATGAAGATGAATTGATTATGAACATAGATGAAGCTTTTACTGGTTCTCCTGTACAAGCTGCTAAGTCAAAGAAGAAGCAAACAGAGAAACCAAGTATCAAGAGAAAGAAAGAGATTGAATCGCTTATAGCTGGTAAGAAACTACCACCGGCTACTAGTTCTAAGTCACCGGTTACTGCACCAGCACAGAAGAAGCAAAAGACTGCGACAACATCGAGCACACAACAGAGTGAAGATATACCTGTTGATCAGTTTAACGAAGCATTGGATAATGTGATCAAGAAGATTAGAAAAGGCAAACTGCCTGATGTTGTTGAACCACCCATGAAGAAGAAAGTTTCGGTGGACAGTGATATTATGAGTGTTGTGAATCAGAGATTGTCTGAGATGATGAATATAATCAACAAACAACAAACTAAGATCGAGCAATTAAAGACAAATGATAAAAAGATGTTGGAGGTCGTAGTCACATCAGCTGATGATAATGAAGTTTTGAAGAAAACTATCAAGAGGTTGAAAAGAGAGAATAAGAAGTTGCTGAAGCACGAGCAACGAAACACCAGAAGAATTATAGTCTTGAAGGAGGAGAATAAACAGTTGAAGAAGAGTAACAAGCATATGGATGATTTGATCAAAAACTTATACTCTCAAGCTCCTCAACTTCAAGCTGGTGAAGTAGAAAAGGAAAGAGAAGAAGATCAGGTTGATTTCGAACCATCTGACGAAGAAGAAGATGAAGAACTTGATGAAGATGCAGGAAATGATATGAAGAAGAAGAAGAAAGATGATAAAGATGATGGAGGTTCAGATGATGGTTCAAGTGATGGAAACGGCTCTGCTTTTGATAGTAGTGATGATGATGATGATGATGATAACGCTGACAAGTTTACATATGAAAAGCGTGACTCAAGTAAGGGTGGAGAGTCGAGCTCTAAGACTCCTGGAGAGAATGTGGATGAAGATATATTCTGGAATGAGAAACTGCAATCGTTATCTGAAGACGACAAGAACATGTATCGCCAGATGCTCACTGATCGAGTCTGGACGATCGACATGACTAGCAGATTTCCAGAGATATTTGAATCGAGCAATAAACTATTTGAGTTGGAGTTTGATGACCCTGATCTTGAAGATGGGGAAGTTTCTGCGGCGATTTCAAAAGAGATACTTGAGGGTTTAGCTAAGCAGGTAGGAAAGACTTTGGAAGAATTACTTGCTGACAATTTCATTCCAAAGATACCTGAGAAGGAAGCCGGTAATCATTCTGATGACCGTGATGTTCCTGCGTTTGAGGATGTTGAAATGGAAGACATAACTAGTGAGGAGTATCCACAATACTTCAAGACTAATCAAGATTGTGGATTTCCTGGATTTTCAGATGAATTGCTAAACCAAGCCGAGAAACTGGCAAAAGAAAAGAGTAAAGCATTTGAAGACGAAATTTTCAAAGGGCATGACAAACCAAGGTTCGAGCAATCAGAGAGTTTGAAAGAATTCTTGAGGAAATTGAAAGAAAAAGAGAACAATCGTCCGAAAGCTGAAATTCAAGGAAGCTTTTACAAACTTCATAATGGTATTTTCAAAGGTCGTGCATTGGCCTGGAAGTTTGTTAAAGAATTGAGATGCTTTGTAGTAAAGTGGGAGAAGGGGATCTTATATTTTGATAAATTTCATCATTTGAAGACTCTTCCCTATTGGGCAATCCGTGATATTTGCCGTCACCGTTTATCGGGAGCGTCAAATAGTCAGATTACCTACTTTGCTGAGAAGATGACGAGAGAAAGCCGAACCAAATGGGATTTGTTTGAACCACAATATCCAAAGTGAATTGTTCACAAGAAGGATATTGATCAGATTACAGGTATGCCCAAGGTGACGTTAAAGTACAAACCACCGCGAGTGTTGAAAAATATTCCTTTGTTGCCAATCCCACAACACTTCGCTAAAGATTTTATCTGGTGGTATTACGATTGGAAGATTACAGAGGCTGTGATTGTATTGAAAGATGGAGAGAAGAACTACAAGAAAGTACAAATTTTTGATCCCATGTGGTTAATAAACTGTTCACATGAGGATATAATAATGTTGTTTTATAATCCGATCTATTCTGATGCGAAGGATGCTGAGCAAAGTACCAACGTGTGGTATTTCTGTGCTTTGCGTATGACATTAATGCTGGATGTGACTATGGCGAGAAGCTCGGAAAGTTTGTTGAAAAGCAAAAGGTGCCTGAACTGAAAAAGAAGAAGCAAAAGCAATTTCAGGAACCGGTTTTGACGAAAGAACAGAAGATTCAACGACATATCAGACTGATGAATATTAGAATGGACGAACAACGTCGACAGCAATCCAAGCAATAGTCGAGGGGGAGTTTGTAGATGCAAAAGTGCGACTAGTGCTTCGGATTGAACAACAAACTTGTTTTTGATGATTGTCGTTGGTGCGAATGAAGATTAGTAGGTACGAAGGAGAATTTCTGAAGGTACGAAGGAAGAAGAAAGGGTGCGAAGGAAGAAGCTGTGGACGAATGTGAATATAGTTTATTATGTAACTTGGTTCGACCAGACAGATTGGGCGAACCTGCACATTCGCACAATCAATTTGGGCGAATGTGCAGTCTATAAATAGACAAGTTTGATTTTTGAATGTAACTTTTGACATTATTATTCCCTCCACTTTCTGATATTCTCTCTAGTGTTTTGTTTAACTCTTTTCACGTTCTCACCCTGTTTGTAATCATATTTCAACGTGTAATCGAGTTGTTAATTAATGAAAAGCTTTTGAAAATGATGATCTGTGTGTTTTGATCTGTTTGACTATTATTTTGTGATAGTTTTAGGGATTCCGCACCTCAAACTAAATTGTTTGATCATTCTTTGTTGTTATACGATCCTTTCACGCACATACAATAATAAGGACACAATGAACAGAAGACTAAAACACAATGAATACTTTTGAAAAAAGGTTGAAAACCTAGTTGCGTAAGATACAATGGAGATAACGTAAAACACAATGAGTACCAATTAAATATGCAATGAACAATATAGTATAAAACACAATGAACAGTCTAATAAAACACAATAGACGACATACTAAAGACACAATGAACAGAAGACTAAAACACAATGAATAATAGACTTAAACACAATGAACAACATAATAAAACACAATGTACACCTAAATACAAAACTCATTTGCGTAAAAGACAATGAAAAGCATACTAAAAACATAATGGAAAAAGTTAAATTATGTGTAGACTAAAAAAACATAAATAACACATTTATAAAACACACGTGCATACTATAACACAATGAACGAGCAGAAAACAAAACGGAAAAGAAAACCCATTTAACACTAATTTTATTTTTTTTCAATTTTAATGTAGCAATGTGGTACTCATCTTAAAGATAAAAAACGCTTGTTAATA
This sequence comes from Ambrosia trifida, assembly GCA_028751855.1. Taxonomy (NCBI): domain Eukaryota; kingdom Viridiplantae; phylum Streptophyta; class Magnoliopsida; order Asterales; family Asteraceae; genus Ambrosia; species Ambrosia trifida. The sequence continues at coordinate 162,819,245 of CM054122.1, forward strand.
TGGTAAAAAAAATTTTGAAAAAAAAAAATATCGTATGAAAAAGTTATAGACGTTTTAAAATGAAGGGGAAATTGTCATGTGCATTACATGCGGAGAGAGAAAGTCAAGAAATGTGGTTTTCCTTTTATGTCATTCCTCTAATTTTTTTTTTTAAGAAACTAATCACAACCCTTCAAATATATGATGAATAGATCACAATTTTTCTCACCCTTCCTAGAAAAAGTGTCTTATATATTTGATCCTAACCATATATATATATATATATATATATATATATATATATATATATATAGGGAAAGTATAAATTGAAAACCCACTCGAGTTAAGAAAACTCTGAAAACCCGTCAAAAAACCATCTAAAAAAGTTTTTTTTTTTTTTAAAAAATACACAAGGTAACATACATGTTTTTAAGCGTTTTGGGCCAAAAAAATAAAAAAAAAAGCGCCGAACGAATATTTTTTAAAAAAATAAACAACGCAAACTTTGTAACAGCGATGTTAACATATGGCGGAATCATCGAGGTGCCACGTAGTGACGATTGTTCAAAAGCTCATGGTACTAAAATGTAAATATAAGATTATTGAATATTGTTTTACAACATGTGAAATTAAATACAAGACAACAAAAATAAAGATAATTGATTGATTTAATCTAAGTCCAAAGTCCTATGTGAAGCGTCAAGCAGCTTATCCTGAAACATGCACGAAAATAATTTTGTCAACATATGATGTTGGTGAGTACTACTTAGCTTTGTACATATAGTATAAGTTTGAAAAGGTAGTACAATTCATGTGTCTAGTATCACCAAGGCATTATGTAAACACGCAAGTAACCAAACAAGACAAAGATCAAATGTAAAGTTTGTACCATGAAATTGATAATGAGCACCTCAACACGTGTGAGTCTAAAAGAGCACCATAACATAAGTTATGTCTAAATGAGCACCGTAACATAAGCTACGTCTAAATGAGCACTATAACATAAGTTATGTCTGTATGTAAAGAGCACCATAACATAAGTTATGTCTAGATGTATGATTTTGTATGTAAGCTACGTTCATGTTCAAACATAAGCACAAAGATAATCAAGACACGTATATGAATTGTAAATGAATAAAATGTATGTGTAAATGAATATGAAAGTTTTGTATACTTGTGCATGAATCACCCCAAAAGTTGTAAAAGCGAAAAAAAGGGATAAGTAATACTCACCTTAGCAAGGTGGTAAGTCTTGTGTAATTGAATAAGTGTATTCCAACGTTGCCAAGTATCACCCTATGTATAATGTAACAAATAAGTCTAAGTCTATCTAGTCTATAAGTATTTTCTAGGGTTCCGAATTGGGGATAAGTATTCGTTTGATTAATAAATTAAACGTTTAATAAATAAGAGAAATTTGGTAATTAAATTAACAAAAGTCTTTTTGTAAATTTTAAATTTAAGGTGGTCACAATATAAAGTTTTAAGTATGGAAATAATTTTTATAAAATTATTTTCTTATAAATACAATATTAACTCTATTTATTTCAAATTGTCAAAATATAACTTTAATATTTAAAAATATTAAAATTTAAGAATTTTTAAACTAAAAATTGTATTTCTGTTTCAAATGAATAGAAATAATTTATGTAAAATTTTGGTACAAAAATATTGAAAAATGAATTTATTATGATTTATTTATGATTAAAAATAACAAAAATTAATTAAAATTATAAAATGAATGGTTTTTCTGAAATAAAAATAAATTCTGAAATGTTTATTGCAACACAAGTTTAGGATAATTTTTGTGGGATTTTATAAAATCGTTTAGGTATTTTTATTGAATTTTACAATTATAATTGAATAAACTTGTAATATTTATTATATATAATAAATAAATGATTTTTGAAAAACTAAAAATTGGACAGCAAAGTTTATCATTGGAATAACATAAAATAAATTTTATAGAATTTATAAAATAGTTTTAGTATTTTAAAACGATTTTTAAAAGAATAAAGATAATATAAGTATAAAGGATAACAAAAAAAAAAAGAGTTGTTTATGGTGGGGGTCGAACCTGGGTCAGACCCGGTTCAATGTCTTTAGCCAAACACCCCAACCAACTGATTTGTACCTCAGATTTGTAAATGTTTTGGTTTTGAAAATATTTATCACATACGTGAATTGGTCATCTTCCCCAATTTGAATGATAAGAACCCTAGTTTCTGAATCGAATCAATTAACGATCAATAGCCTCAGTAATGTTAGGGCTATTGATCGATTGATCATGAATAACAAAAACCATCAAAAATAAACAACTTACAAACACTAATTCGTGTGATTATGATTAGTCAACAGAAAAGTCAACCGTGAACAAGAAGCTTCGTATGATGTTTGAATACAGAAATTAGAGATAGGGAAAGAGATTCCGGCACCTAGAGGTTGTCAACCGAGGTTCAATTTATAATAAGCCTACGTTTTTAAGATTTAGAAAGCTTTGACCAAGGTTAATAGGAATGCATCAATTATGCTCGAAATCGAGCTGTAAACGCGTCAATGACGTGTAGATTTGCAGCGAGATTGATTGTGGGTTTAAAGGAGGCACTTAATTTGGTCATGGTTGCCAAAAAAAAAAAATGGCTTGATGCTTGCATCCTCTGTTTGGTGCGATCAGTAGCAGGGAGAAGAAAGGAGCATAATTTTGGTTTGTTTTAGGAAAGGTTTAAAACAATTAAGGTTTGGTTGAAAACAACAAACAAGTGTGTGGTGTAGTGGTGGTGTTGACGTCTGACCCGGCATTGACTCGGGATCGAGTCCTGGCATCAGCTTCATTTTTTTTTTTAAAGGGAAGGGAAGGAGTGGAAATCGGAGTGGGCCTTGGGTTTGGTTGGGCCTGCGTACTGGGCCGAGTAGTAGCAGACAAAGGAAAAGGAGAGCAAGCTTGGGCTTGTGTGTTGGGTTCAGATGGGCTCCGAAAAAGGAATGGTTGGGTTGTTGTTTTGGGCTCAAGAGTGGTCTAGGCTAGTTTTATTATTTATTATCATCATTATTTTTATTATTATTATTATTATTATTATTATATAAAAATAAAAATATAATGAAAAGAAAAGTGACGGATGTCACAGCATCCCCTACTTTTAGAAACTTCGTCCCGAAGTTATTAGAAACATAGGGTTATGGATGTTTGGGTAAAAATTAGGATAACTGTGGTTTGAAAAAAAAAATTCGAATGATTTGGATAAGAGGTTTGGTAGGTGTGAGTTAAGGATTTGGATTAGGGTTGTCCCGAATAGTAAGGAGAATAAGGATCTAGTAAAACATTAAACATCAAGTTTTAGAAATCCTAAAATAAATGTATAGATTGACTATATAAAGACTAAGTGAACTACCAAGTAAGTAGAGTTTGTTCCTGGTTCGACTTCCAGTCTCACTTTCAATGCATCATTAGTGTTTATATATAGGGTGTACCGCAGCTGACCCACCACACCTTTGATACCTTGAAAACGTACTGGACGTCTATCCAAAAACTCTAATAGAATTTCACACTACCCTATTGTACCTGTAAATTCATGATTACGTTCCGGACCGGAATCATCAATTTACCTTACATTAGGGTTTTATGTCCTTCTATGATCCTAATCTAACACACATTAAAGCAAATAAGTTTCACAAGAAGATGACACAACAACACGTTGAGTTACAATGAGATGTTATCAATGAAATGAGGCCATGTAATAATGAGGTCAATTGCATTGGTTTGCAATGACTTGTAAGCATAACAGTTTTTAAGTATGGGCTACCACTCGTCCGAGGAGCCCTTTAAATGAAATGTTTATCTGAGTTGCGTGGATAATACACACATGCAAGCAAGTTTGTAAGTACTACAACCATTAAGTGTAAGTGTTATCTTAGTGGCCTATAGAAATAGTTTACGAGTATCGTGAATAATTAAATGTTCAATGGATAGTCAAATCAAGGGAAAAATCAAGTTTCATATAACAAACAATGATGTTTTTAGAAAAGCTCTGTAGGATCAAGTATCAAGTTTTTAGTAGTTTGATTTTCATGGAAATCAAGTCCAAATGTTTTAAATAAAAGTAAGGTAGAGTCTTTAAACTTCTATGATTAGAATAAATGTAACCAAATATGATAAATTTCCAACCTGTGTTTGTACACCATGTATGCAAGAAATTTCTAGATGTTATATGCTTATGAGCACGACACAATTGGGTACAAAATGAAAATAGAATCAAGAAAATGAAAACACAAGTATTGAATTCCCGAGTCTTAAGAAGATTCCATCCATGGCTTAACCAGTGGGATTAATGTCATCCTGACCGTTTGCTTCGTTGATATTGTTGTTGAAAGCTCGTCCATGTGCCACCAGGTTTACATTATTCAATTTAGGGCATTGAGGTCGCATGTGGTTAGGGTCTCTACAATGATAACATGCCCGACCGTTTGTAATCGGTAGTGGTTCCTGGGCAGCTGTTTGATGATTACTCTGTGTCCCAACCATTACTCGACAAGTGGTGACAAAGTGTCCAAACCTTCCACATCTAGTGCATTGACGACATGGAAGACTTGCAGGGTGATGATACTTGCAAGTGTTGCATTGAGGATGGGTTCCCGTGTAGGCTTTATTGATAGGGGGTTGAGTCACAGGATCCACAACAGCCTGGTTTTGATTATCGCCCATTCATTTCTTAGAGTTCGAAGCAGTAGTGGCGGCTTTTGCTAAAACAGTCTTAGATTGTTCAACAACATGGGTGGTTTTCTCAGCAGACGTCTTGGTGCCCTTCCTAACCAAGTTTCCTTTCCTTACGTGTTTGTCTGTTAAAGTGGCTGCAAGCTGGATGGCTTCCTCCACCGTAGTAGATTTGCTCCCAGTGACTACGTCTTGTATCAGGTCAAGTCATCCCTCGATATATTTCTCGATTGCTCGAGAGACCGGGGTGACCATGTGTGGAACCAATATGCTAAGATAACAAGTGGACCAATAAAAAAACAAAAGAAATTGCGTTGTTTTAGGAAAAAAAGAATTTAAAAATATATTTAAATTTTTATCTCTCATGTTTCCTCCCATAATTTTTAAACGTTTATATCTTTTATATACGAGATTTTTTAAAGAAAAAAATTACACCAAATTAACGAGCGTTTTATTATCTTTCCAACGAGTACCATAGTTTTATATAAAAATCGAAGAAAAAAATCGACTATTATTTGTGGGGTTTTGTTCATACAGGAAAAAAAACACAAAGTGTTCAGGTTATTCATTAATCATGTTTTTTCTTTTAAACCATGTTCTTATCTACGATGTTGAAATTCAGTACAATCGTCATGCTATCATTTGAATTTTACTCTTCTAAAGATGGATATGTATACTTCATCAAGAGAAGATAGGATAAAGAATCGTGCAACACTGCAACACATGGTGTCACCTTATAGCAAGGTTATTTTTTTATTTATTTAATTACAAGAGTAATAATTATTACTATTAGTATTATTAGAATGGTTATTTTTTTCAACTTCAGAACGCTCCCGAGATAAAATCTAGTATTGTTAATATCCCATATGGACAGTTAAACAAACACAAATGAGCCTAAATGATCACAAACCAATGGAAAACGGACTTAACGAACACAAACTAAAAGTAAATTTCAAAAAACAATATCTAAAATAAAGGCTAAATACCATAATCTTTATCGTTACATGATTTAACAATATCCAACATGAAAGTGGTAATGACATTGAATCTCTAACCGCGTATAAACACGTCTATAGTAGCAATTGCAAACTAGAGATCAAACAAAACAACACGTGTGTGTACAAATTGTTAAACCAAACAAGAGGAAACATGCATGCATGACCTTGCGACTCTAACTAGTAACGATAGAAACTAACCACATTAATTCCACATAGTAGAAGAATAGTGGTTGCTCTAATCCGTAACAGGAACCTGACTAACCCTTAATGTGGCCGTCAAAACCAATCGAATCTTTAAATGTTATAATGGTAAACATGGATTGCAAATTAATTAATTTCTAAAATTGGGTTTATTGTTAAACAGAGGGATTTCAAATATGAATGTCTAATTTATTCTAAACTAAAATTAATAATAAATAAATGTGAATGAATATTTAAACAATGAAAAATTACCATTATAAACACACAGATGCAAATTAAGCTAGGGATGGCAATCAAACCCGAACCTGATGGGTAAACCCGAAACCCGACACATTTGGGACGGGTTTGGGGTCGGGTAATCGAGTATGGGTCCGGGTATGGGATTAGTTTTTATTTTTTTCGTGGGTTTGAGACGGGTTTGGGATTTGATGATATACCCATTTAACCGACCCGATTACCCGATAACGTATACCCATTTACCCGATTGGATAGCCAATATAATCTATAATATATCTTTTAATATATCTAATGGTCCATCTAGATTGTCATCTTGTACTAAAACTTATATAAAAATAATAATATATACTATTTGTTATCTGTCTTTGAGTGTTTTTATATGATTTAATTATTTTATATTTATACATTGTAATCATTTGCATATATATTTATAAAATGTTAAATGTAATTGGTTAATAGTTACCTAATAGATATTCGTCGGGTTTTTGGTTGGATATACATAATGTATAAGTTTTAAAAATTAATGGGTTTACTCGAAACCTGCGGGTATACCCGATACCTAATGGGTAATTACCCGACACAAACCCGACGGGTTTTGGGCCGGGTTTGGCATAAGCATACCTAACCGGGTATGGGGTTGGGATTACCTAAACCCGTCCCAAACCCGACCCATTGCCATCCCTAAATTAAGCTAGGTAAATGAACAACATTTAACAAATAAAATTATGAATGTTCTTAGATAAATAAATGTAAACCGGGCGCAACTTCTTTAGGGCTCGAGGAGGCCCCAGTCCTCACCGATTTTTAGCGCAGTAGTGAAATTTTGCGATTTTCGTATGTAAATTGAGTCCGGCCCCCACCGATTTAATCTTCCAGTCACTACTGATCGAAAAAAATTGAGTTCAACCCCCACCGATTCGAGAACCAATATTCGCCACTGAACGTAAACGAACTATTAGAGATGCACCAAATTTTCAATGTTATTAATTGTATAATTTGAATATGTATTTCAAGTCAAAGTACAAGTCATAGTTATAGTCATAGTCAAAGTTTTTTATTACTATTAATTATAAGTTAGACTATGTCTTTTCTTTATTGTATATATATCTTGTATGAATTATGAATAAAATGTGGTTGATCATTTTCTTATATGGTATCAAAGCATTATCTCCAACGAGAAAGCTCTTGATCCTATCAACATGGGAACCGTCGCCCATCACCCCTAAATTTCTTTTCATGCTATTGCGATCCCCACCATGTCTACCTAAAGCCCTCTTTCTTCAACTATTTCGTGATCACCAGCACTCTAAAATTCTTTAAAACATCTCCTACCATTTTTATCACCTTTCCAACATCTCTAAAACTCACATGACTACCAACATCTTCAAAACTCTGATCCCATCCCCTCAACAGGCTCTATCTACCTCACACTATTACACTTTGTTACTCCTTTAAAGTTCAAGTGTAACTTTATACTCCTTCCGCATGGTTTTGCAAAACCGAAAATCCTTTTTATGCCACAACCTTTATGTTCCGGACAAACTGTACCTCTAATATTCTTTTATCACCTATTCCGTTTACCTTCTGATCATTCTTCTCTATTTATCTTTTATGGCTTTTAACCATCTCTATTTCATCCATATAAGAGATGCACCAAATTCTCTTTTATTTATGTTCTTCACCTGCAATATTAAGAAAAAAACACACAAAATGTATTTTCTCTTGATTCATCTGGTTCATCAACTTCATCTTTCTTTATATCTTCAACTTCATCAACTTTTTCTCTTGCTCAAACAATGACATCATCTACTTCTATACAAGATTGGACTTATTCAAAGGTCGTTCATCTTGCGGGGGCATATTAGAGATGCACCAAATTCTCAATGTTATTAATTGTATATTTTGAATATGTACTTCAAGTCAAAATCCAAGTCATAGTTATGGTCATAGTCAAAGTGTTTTATTACTATTAATTATAGGTTAGACTATGTCTTTTCTTTATTGTATATAATTCTTGTATGAATTATGAATAAATATGGTTGATCATTCTCTTATACGAACTTTCTGTAAAACGGTTCAACGTACATTATGCACGATATTTTTTAAAGGTTTCAAGATACATTACCTTTTTTATATATTTCTAAAAGTTCATGTGTGGGTTATGTTGTGTCATGTTAACTTTGTCAATACCACTTTACTTTTAAGAGACAGGCATAGACAACCATCATTGTTAAATTTTCGGTAATACTCCCAAGGACCCTCCCCCCTCCCCACTGCCTCCTCACTTTTACATTTTTGAGTCGTTATTATTTACGAGTCGTGTCGGGAATTGATCATAGGATTGTTACGGGAAACAACTACCGCGCGTTCTATAAAACTTTAGCGGTATCTTGTTTGTACATGTAGTGATCATCGTGTGAATAGTTGTTCCACGCCTTGACAAATTTTCTTTTATGACCACTTAACAATAAGACTAGCAAGCATTGTATGTGTTTGTTTACAAATTTTAGTGTAAACTATAAATAAATGTTCAGGTAAAATCGTTGAGTGAGATTTTTTCTAAGCAAACAGGGGAAAAAGAAGATTTAACAGCTATGGCATAATTTTATAAGAAAATAATGTTTTAGTATGACCATATATATAAGATGTTATTAAATTCTTGGATGATATATCCAAATCAAGCTTGAAATTTATGGCTCCAAACGTACCAAACTAACACGATTAAGGTCTTGTTCACTCACCAAACTTGATTATTATTAGTACGCGTTCATTAAGGAAATGAATGTGTTTGTGTTCGTTTGTTAAATTTAGGAAGCGGGCACAAACAAAAGCAGTGGCGAATTCAGAGATGATTTCTAAGGGTTTCTTTCGTAGATTTTCACTGATTTTCACCAATTTTCAACTTTTTTTCACTAAAATTTTTAATTTTTTCCAAATCGAGAATGTTTGTGGGACCCTCCCTCTGGATCGACCACTAAACAAAAGCAAAATAATGTTAATTAAATATATAACATTAGTAGAAATTTTGAAGCATTCCAATAAAATATACAAATTAAAGACTTTAATGAACTGTCAAACATAAACGAATTAACACATTATCGAACGTTCAGAAACAAAAATAAGCAAACTAAGCATTTGTTCATCTTTGTCATTTAGGGGATGTTTGGTAGCCTCTTAATGAGGCTCTTAACCATTCAGCGCTGAATGATTCAGCACTCAACGCGTTTGTTTCAACGTCTGAATGGAATGGTTAAGTCTGAATTATTAAGATTTGGGATGTTGCTGAACCATTAAGCACTGAACTATTAAGCACTGAACTAGGCTGAACCTTAATGAGGCTCCCATACCAACGTGGGACAAGAAAACTAACCATTAAGAGGTCCAACTTAATGATTCAGCGCTTAACCATTCAGACCTCTTAACTATTCAGACCTCTTAATAATTCAGCACTTAATCAATCAAACAGCCCCTTAATAAAATAAATATAAAAATTGTTCGTATTTGTTTACTTATTAAATAAAAGAACACAAAACTTCCCTCTAATGGTTCACAACGTGTTTGCTAAACATTCAAATCTTTTACGGCCCTAAACTTTATCGGCATAATTTTAGTTATGTTATTTTTTAGACCAACCGGAGTGGGGGCGAGAGAGGGGGGGGGAGGGGAGGGGGGGAGGGGGGAACACCGCCGCAACCCGGCGTGGAAGGGGGCGGGAGAGATTCCACTGGCGTGGGGGGATTGGCTTGGACACGTGGCACAACGCGATTGGTCAGTTTTTTTTTTTTTTTTTAACTTTAACACAATATAATATTATTTCGTTCCCCCCCCCCTCTTCCCCCCTTCCACTCCCCACAATTATTGTCCCCTCACAAAAATCCTACAAGTGCCACATGGCGCTTCATCTCACTCTTCCCCCCCGATCCTTATAGTCTTAAAAATTGTCAATATCGCATTACTAACAAGTAGTATTTATTAATTATTATATTTAAAATAATAATACAAAATAAGTTGTATATCATATTAAAATAGGAAAAAACATAGGCCTGAAAAGGAAAAGGGTGGAGTGGAGTGAATGGGTACGGAGACATTGAGCAGAGAAAGACCACGCCAGGTTGTACGAACAGATATTCTTAAATATTTTGTAAGTTGATTATCGTTTATCGTGTAGTTTTTCAATTTTACTTATTTCTACGAATTCAATTTAGAGGTAACACTTTTTGAAACAGTTTTTTAGTGTAACACTTCATTAATTCATTATTCAACAATTAACTATTTTCATACATAATAATAATAATAATCTATACTTTTCATAATAAGAGAAGCGTGAGTGATTTCAGAAAGCTGATGTGTCAGCCGGAGAGACTGGCCACCAATGCCTGTATAATAATAATAATCTATACTTTTCATAATAAGAGAAGCGTGAGTGATTTCAGAAAGCTGATGTGTCAGCCGGAGAGACTGGCCACCAATGCCTGTATGATGCAAAAACTGACGTCATTAATCCTATTAAAAAATTCAAAAAAATGGGTGGGCCACGTGAAACCACCGTTGTTGCCCCCAACAACGGTTCTCAATCCCTGCGTCTGTCAACCAACAGCAGACCTTTACTAATATATCATCTCAGCTGTTATCTATAAGCAGCTTTTATGAACAGCTGTTTATTACATATTCAGCACATAACTTTTTGAAATTTTAAGAGGGAAATTTTGAATTAACATCGGGAAGTGTGATTTTGCAGCTATATAATCATCATTTTTGCAAATGCTTTCCTCATACACAACCATTTTTTCTCACAAATTAATTTATAAAATCTCCTTTTGAATTTTTTGTTGAAATCTTTCTCAATAGATCTTCATAACGGAATTGATAGTTTTGTTTGTGATCTCAACCCATCCAAAGATATCTGGTTTCTCAAGGATCGTATCATACGAAAATGGAAAGAAAGTTTTAAGATAGAAATGATATTGATTGATGAGCAGGTAATGTAATTCTTCCTTGAGGTTATTTTTTAGAGGTTATTATCATGTTATTAATATAAAATATTGTTCCTGTCATGTTTTTCATTTAATTTATCTTATGTTATTTAAGTTCTTTCGCTGATGTTTAGTGGAAAGAAAGTTTTAAGATCGAAATGGTATTGTTTGATGACCAGGTAATGCAATTTTTCTCTAAGGTTATTTTATGTTGTTATTGATGATATAAATATAAATTGTGTTTGTCTCACGTTTTTGCTTTAACTTCTTTTGTTTAAGCTGATGTTTTTTATGTTTGTATTTTCTTTTATATTTATTTTAAGGGTGATAAAATTCAGGCCTTCATAAAGAGTTCTTTGATCCATCTTTTTGACCATCAACTTGAAGAGGATGATGTCGTTATTCTATCGAAGTTTGGTGTTGGTGAAAACAAGGATCCATTCAAAGTTGTAGCACATGATTATAAGATCAACTTTTATCGTTGTACTACTGTTAGGAGTATTGTTGGTTGGCAAAGTGTAGAGTATGGATTTAATTTAATTGCTTTTAAAGATATTCTTAAAGGCGAAGCCAAAGAACTTTTTTCTGTTGGTTTGATTCTTAATTTAAATTTAACATTTAGTATATTAAAAGTTTTGGTTTCATATTTTGAATTATATTCACGTGTTATAGATGTTGCCGGTGGTCTCATTTGGCATGGAGGTCTGGATGTGTTTGGACGACCTCCAAAAGAAACTAAGAGGATAAATTTTGATATTCAAGACTTGGAGTAAGCGTTTCCCTTTTTATTGTTGTTTACTTTTACTAATTAATTTCTATATTTTTTATAATATATTTATCTATGTTTGTGTATTGATTTTATGTAGTGATACGATATTGCGATGTACTATGTGGAATTTTTATGCAGAACATTTTAACAAATTCATCTCTGAAGATGCTGGTAATAACCATATAATGGTTGTTATACAGCATGGCAAGGTTAAGGAGTCCAATGGTAATTTATTTTAAACTGCTGTTATTAATACTTTGTCACTAAATTGTGGTTTAATATATGTATATGTATATGTATATATTTAGATCAATTTACAGTTGAAAGTGACAACTTTGAAACTCGGATGTTTCTGAATGTAGATTTAACTAAGGTGAAGGAGTTAAGGAGGAGGTACAACGTCGTTTTTTATTTATTTATAATTAAATTAGAAAATTTTGAATTCTTTTATTAACTTGAGCTATTTTTTTTAGTCTTGTATTGAAGCATGGACAAGATGCTGCTTCTACTTCTCAAAAATTATCTTCCGAACACTCTGTTTACCCGTTGCTTCAGGAATTCATTGTTGGTTGTGAGTATAAACATGTTGACGAGCTTATGGAGATTGATATGGTTATATTATTTTATAGTTATGATGAATATTTGTTCTTCTTATTACAACTTTTTTTCTTAAGTGATAACTTATATATTTGAATTTTTTTTCAGCCAATGTCTTGTGTTGTAGTTGCGACAATAAAAATTGTACAAGAAGGCTATGGTTGGTTTTATGATGCGTGTTGCAGATGTTTAGGTAATGTGATTAGTAAATCAGAATTGTTACAGCTTCATGAAAGTGTTACTGAAGAAACTCTCAACCTGCCTGCTTCTGCGTTGTTTTGTTCGAAGTGCGAATGTATTTGTATGTCTACTGCTACAATGTAATTAGATCTAATTAATTACAATTTTTTTACATAAGATGATTGCTTTTAATTATTAGTATGTATGTTTTAGATAACTTTTTCGTGTATCTGTTTTAGGTTCAAGGTGCATGTCAGGGTTCAGGATGAGACCGGTAGTGTATCGTTTGTGATGTTTGACCGAGATGTTATGAGAGTTGTCGGATCTTCTACAAGTCGTATAAGAGAAAGGCAGTTGAAACTTGGTGATAGGAAAGTTTGCCTCAAGAATTGTTTCGCTTGCTTGATAAGATGCTGCTTTTTAAAATTGATGTTTCTGAATACAATCTTACAAACGACTCCCTTGTTTACACAGTATTGAAAATATGTGATAATCCAGTCGTAATTTCTGAGTTAATTGCCATTAATACTAATGCATATGGTAATGTGGACGAGGTATTAAGTTAAAACCATATTCAAGAATTGGTTATTATCTTTTAGCTTTGAATGCTGGCTCAGCAGTTAAATTTCTATTTTTGTTTTCTATGTACAATCTTTAGGTCAGTCAAGCAGATTTGGAATTCAAGCCTTTTAACCAATTAGAATCTGAGCAGGGTGGTAGTCAACTGATGTTAAAGGTGAGTGTTTTTGTGTAATTTTATATTAAATTGTTTGTCAAGCTTTTGTTTCTATTTAACAGAAAATTATATGTTTTTGTCAATTATTTGAAGGATGTTGTATATGTTACTGGTGACTCGTCTGCTGTCGATGCTGTAATGGATTGTACTATAACTCCCAATGGAAAAAGAGTTTTTGAAGATTTTGATAAACTAAACGTTGGTGAGTTATCCTCTACATGCAAAGGACCCCGGAAGAAGCGATGTAAACGTAAGAGCTGTCAACTGTTTGAGTAAATGTGTATTTTTGAAGACAGGAATTTATTTTTTATAATATTATTTTATTAAACTTTTTTGTATATCAGTTGGAAACCTTACTTTTCAGTATAGATAGTCTGTTAAGTAATATCTGTTTTGATGAATTTCCTATTAATCAAAGGCTGTTGTACCATAATGGGAAATTATCAAATATATATATATATATATATATATATATATAAGTGCTACTCAGTATCATCAGAAATATAACATATTGTGTTTAAACAGATTTTGTATTCATTGTCAGTCAATATTACCAGAATTATAACAGATTCTATTTAAATAGATGTTATCTAAATTGTCATTGTTTACCATCTGTTGGCCTATCAACTGTTAGCTATTCAACAAACTGTTAGTCTTCATCATCATAATTTGGCGTTGGTGGCAGAGTTGGATCAACTTTCCTTCGTTCCTCAAGCTTTTTGTAAAACTCTATCACTGTTGATTCCTTCCAGTGACAAACTTGTGACATCTTTCCATAACCAGCATCCACCAACTCCTGTCTTTTTCTTTTTAACTTTAAAACTATTTTAGGGTCACTTTGTTTTCCTTTCTTCCAATTTGGTGGGGTTTGTTTCTGGTTTGGGTTTTTAGCCATCTTTTTTATTCTATTAAGTTCATTCTTCAATGAATCATAATCCCAACCTGCAAATTGAGTTTTAGTGGCTTTGTAAGTTTTGGTTTTCATTATTTCCTCAAGATATCCTTCTCTGAAAATCTTTTTCGCATCAGAATCAGAATCAGGTTCCCTGTTAGACACTTTCTTCGACAGGTTGTTTGAGTATTCTTCTAAAATTGCTAATTTACTTTCTAAATCCTGCAATATTAGTTGGATTTCCCTGTCATCTATTCCTACACTTTTCTGCTTTAAAAGGATGTCAATCTGTTTGTCTTTCAACTCCATAAACTTCTTAAAATTCAATGGCTTTTCAAAACCTTCAAGAGACGGGAAAGACCGTGACAATGGATCATCTATTGAGTAAAAAGAGTCTATCTCAGGTTTTACCGATTCTAAGTCAAGTACACGTTCTGAAAGCCCTTCTGGTACTCTGAAGATAAGATACATGCTTCATCTGTTGTCGGCACATTACTTTGGACATTTTCAATTGGAACAGATGCTGTTTCGATTGTTGTTTGGGCCAGTAATTTTGTTGTTTCTTGGTGATCATTGTTTACAGGGAATGTTAGGTTTTCTTTGGCATGTTTTCCATGTAATTTTCTTCTTTTTGAGCAGCCTATATCATCCTCTTTCATTTGCAGCTCTTTTCTTTTTTTAATCAATGCGGCAGCTTTGGCTTCTCGCTCCTTTTTCGCTTTCAACTTATTTAACAGCTCTGTTTCTGCCTTTTGGTTTGCACTTTCATCAACTCTCTTCTCTAAAGCCACTGTAGTTCGATGCTCAGCAGTGCTTATGACTGGAACAGATCCTTGATTATCAGCTGTTTGCACATTAGCAGGGTTTGATGTCTTTGTTTGTGCTCTCTTGTCAGGTGGCAGGTTTATTAATTTCTCCTGGCATTTCTTCTTCTTTTCGGCATCATTGTTATTTTCTAAATCTTCTCCATAAATTGTTGTTGGGGCAGAGCCAGTGGTCTGGAGAAGATGGTTTTTGATGGCCTTGATGTCAGCTTGAGTATCTTTGTATCTAGCATCCACCATATTTCTTATCAATGCCATGTGAGAATTATGATTATGGTCTGCCATTTCTTTGTGAGTTTGGATCATTGGGACAACAAATTCCCATATCTTACTGGCAATAGATGCTGGTGTGCCACTGTAGAAGTCAATCATTTCTTGCATTGAAGATTCAAGTTTGTTGACTCTTTCCGTCAATTCTTGATCTTCGAAGTCATCAGATTCATTAATAGTATTATCAGAAATCCTAGCAGATGTGTTTGTGGTATTTGTTTCAATGACCACAGTTGAGTCAGTGTCGAAAGATGTGGATGTTCCTTTTTGTTGCTTCTTTGGACTTTCAATCAATACAGAGTCGTCAGGTATAGGTTCAACAGTTGCTACCTTCTCAGTTTCAGAAGGATTTGATTGTGCCTTCTCAGTTGTAGGAGGTATAGAGGAAATGGTATATGCCTCAGTTTGTGTTTTCATTCTTTTGGTCTTTTTGGATTTAGCATTATTTCTTGCCTTTCCTCTTGTGTTTTCTATGGCAGTTTTTGTAGTATATTGGACAGCATCGTAGCAGTTGTTTCAGAAACAGGTGTTGCAACGACAGATGTTGAAAGTGCACTTTCTTTGCTTTTGAATTGTAACATTTTTTGTGAATGTTTTTTTGTGACAAGCTTTTAATTGTAGTAGGTTCACCTTTTTTAAAGTTATCTTCAGTCAAAAGGTTTTTCAAGTAGAAGCTTATCAGTCGTGGATACAGTAGGAATGACTTACTGTTAGTAGACTTCATGCCTTTCAAATTGCGAATTAAATCTGAGAATATAGCCTTCGATAAATTGTAATCATTTTTTGTTAAAATTGCATACCCAAGATATTGTATGCTCAAGGTATTTCATTAAAAGAAGTTGTCTTTGCGGATAAACAAATAAGAAGAGTATGGAAGAAAAACTTCATTGGTGGGGGAAAATCGGGTTTCCTTATTGTTGCCCCAGTCGTTGTTCCTGCATACCCTCTTTTAGTAAACTCTGCATTGAGTTCATCTTTCAAGAAAGAGACTTTACCTTGCAAGTCGTTTATTGAAAACGCTATTGAGATGGATTCTTCGGTGATTTGAATATCTGTATCTCCAATTTTTGAAACAATCTGTTTATCATCATTTAACAGTTTTGCGTTCACCCAGAATTCTTTTAGAGTTTCCACATATATTGGTGCGTCAGCGTTGAGAATTGTTAGGTATTTTGAATCTGCCAAAATATCTATTATTGGATGAAATTGTGGGTTATCCTCTGTTTTAACCAAGTATGGTAGATTGTTATGAGGGCTTTTTAATTGAAGATCCATGCTAAAGATTGAACAAGATGATCTGAAATCTATTTAGGTTGTGGAAGAGGAAAAACCGTCTTTGTGTATTTAAAACTCAATAAGACAGTGTTACTTTGCTTTTTGAGGAAGAAAAGAATGAAAAAGGGTTGCTGATATGGCAAAAAATCTGTTTTTGTGAAATGACGTGGCATATATCTTGCGAAAAAATTTTAAAGTCAACATCTGTATCATATACTAACTCTGTTTTTTATTTTACTGTTGAACACTCAACAGATCTTTTTGAAACAGTTTCATACAATAAATAGATGATACGTTTCAACAGTGGTTAACTTTTGGTGAAACAGATGGTTATTTATATAAAAACGTATAATATTAAGTTTACTTAGTAATATTAACTTATTTGTACAAGTTTGTTAAATTAATTGAACATTATACTGTTGAACAGTCAACATATGTTTTTGAAACAATCTAATACAGTAAATAGAAGATATGAATCAACAGTGGTTTACTTTTGTTAAAGTAGATGATTATTTGTATAAAAACGTATAATATGAAATTTAGTTAGTAATATTAAGTTATTTATAGAATTTGTAAAATTAATTGAAAAAAATATTTATCGTATTATATTGCATTCTAAATATTTCTATTGTTTTAATTATTAATTATAAAGTCTAAGGCATGTGATCTTAGTGTTGAAGTTAGGTAATACTTATAAAAATATAAAAATTTATATAATAATATATCAAAATATCTTTTGCCTAAAAAGTATGTAATTTACCCTTTTTTTGTGTCAAAAATAAAAAATAATAATAATAATAATATTTCTAACAAGTGTTCAATATTTTCCCGCTCAAATTTTAATCTTTGAGGCAATGTTTAAAGTTAATATAGAAATTTGTTTTTCTTTAATTATTCTTTAGGTATAATCATAACATATAGCTTCTCTTATAAGCTATATCTAAAAGTTAATTAACTATTAGTTTATTATAGTCCTTTTTTTAAAAAAAAAAATAAGAAGAAGTTTACGCTATAAGTTTCCCTTCAAACGTTCATTATAAGCTTCCTTTTATTTATTTATATTGAACTGTATAATGTACTATTTGTTTAATGAAAGTTTGTAAGTAACTTCATTGGAGCTCCTACTTTCAATAGTTATCAAAGTTTATTTATTTCTTCAACAATACTATGTTTTGATTTATAATTTATAGTTTATAATTATGTAAATCTGTATTGAAAGTATAAGCTTCAGTGATGTTTCTTATAAATTTGTATTGATAGTTAATATTTTGGTCGTATTTTTTTAATAGACATATATATACTTTTTTATCCATCCAAGAAAAACAAAATTAAATCAAAATATTTTCCAGACGTGCAACAAGCTGCGCCGGCACCCCTTTCTGAATAGCAAATCTTAATCTACTAAAAACGTAAAGCTGGCCACCCGGAGTCGAGAACCTTCTAGAATATTAATTAAAATAAAATACGTAAGTTAATGTTTTCAAAAAAATAAAATATTTTAAAGTTAAGTACTTTAGTTATGAAGTTGGAATTATGTATGTAAATATAGCTTATAATGTTATTTTAATAACATTTAATTCTGTAATAAATGATTTTGTTACATGTCAAATTTATATTTGAAAATTAAATTTACAAATAAATTGTTTATTCACTTTCAGTCTATAAATGAAGTCAAATATCAATATTTGTTTCTCATTCTTCTATGCCTTCAAGTTTTTTCAATTTCAAAGTCTGTATCACTTACTTATAATGATATTACGATCAAATTTCCTTCCATCAATATTCTAAAAGATTTATTTGTCACACCCTCAAATTCCACGTGCGGGGTTTTACCGCGATGCGCGTGACAAACCAGGATCTAAGTCAACGGTCACAATAAACGACACTATATGATACATAAAAACGACATAAGCAAACCATTAAGTTTTCATAAACAATCCATCGCTGCGGAAGCGTAAAACTTTATTACAACACGAAAGTAAAAGCATAAAAGTCTGAAAATGCTAAATAAGGTGCATATGAATCCTAGACGCCGTGAGACTCCGTGCGCCTATGAAATGTTGCTACCTCAACGACCTGAGACAAACATGCTAAAAACGTCAACAAATAATGCCGGTGAGTTCACATGTTTTATGTTAAACGTTTAAGTAATGAAAGCCATCATGTTATCACTATGTTAGAAATGATAGCGTTAGCTAGACGCATGAATAATACTACTACGACCTGGAAACCATTACAGACAACGATATTTGATTTTGCCCGAAACGATATGCACTACCGTCCCACGGTAGCGTTATGACCAAGACAATATGCACCCGCCCAGCCTCCAACCGTCGAGTGGGGTCTGTCAGTCCCAATAGATCTATCCACATTTCCCCCGTTGTGTCTCGCACATTCATGGTTTCCCTCGGGACTTTACGTATCGTATAGTATGTAAATGAATTAACACTAGCATAACATGATAATTTATGAAATAAGTATAAAGCATGTGTCTCCCCCGAAATGTAAAAATGTAAAGTGGGGCCGTGAAACTCACCTGATACTGCTTCCCCTCTAAGATAAGTAAACTCGCTCGATAGACGGCACCAACTACCGGTGACCTATCATGACGAGCGTATAAGATGTTAGACTAACAACCCGTACGTTGGTTAGTCCCCAACAGTCCAGACCATAACCGTGTACATTTGAAATGATGTTAAAACGTTTAACCGACTACACCAGGCAAGACCCGACATCCCACGTGTTAGCCGAATGCAAGATATTATGCAATCATACGCAATCAAACACTTAGTATACATCACAGTTTACTATATCTAGCATGAAGCCTAATTAACGCATAAACAGGCCCGAACACATATAACTAAGTTATTGGACAAGTCACAGGGTTCCTAACATGTTCCTGGGTGTCAAACCGTGTTCCGGGATGTTAAAATACACATATGACAGCAGTACACGCGATTAGGAATCAAACATGCAATTAGGAAAAGTCAACTGGTGATTAGGAGCGTCAACTGGTGATTAGGATTGTAATCACCAGACATACTAGCGATTGGGCTACCAGTCACCTCCTGTTACACGCGATTGGGGCCAATCGCCTCTACTATAGGCGATTAGGGTTCCCTAATCGCCCCTGCTGCACTGTGTCGTCTTTTTGCGCGTTTAACCCTCCAAATCAAATCCGAAACATGTGTAAACACCCAATATCAAACCCAAAACATTAATCCAACTATTTCAAGCAAAAACCCCTAATTTATCATCATCCTAGCCGTCCCGAATGCAAGCGTTTTCCCAAAATAGCATAACTAGCATGTAAACATCACATCAACATGCAAAACTTACCCTAAATAGCAAATATCCAGATTTCATCACATAATGATGTTGTCCAACAATATCCTACTGTTCTAGCATCATCCTAGAGTAAACCCTAACCTCAAACAATCAACAAAACACAACACAACATATCATCATCAATCCTTCATAATCATTCAAACGGGTCAAAACGCCTAATATCAATAATAAACATTTATGGACCTTCAAATTCCTAGGTTAACATCATATCAACTCATTTAGATCAGAAACATATCAATAATACAAGAACAACCATGTTTAAACGATAAAAATCCTATCTTGCATGAATACATCACATATAACAAGCATAGAGGTTTGGGTTTGTTTAGAAACTAATTTTAATGAGTTTTCAAAGACACAAATGTTTAGAAACCAGGTCTGGACCTTTAGGGATCAAAACAATATCATTACAAAGGTTTGGGATGAAGAACACACCTTGAAATTGTAAGATTATGAGGTGTAAAGCTTGAAAATGTGATTTCTTGATCAAAAACGTGTTTCAGAGGTTGATTAAGGTGTGGGGTGGCTTTGGGGTGTATTAAGGTTTCACAAATGATGTTTTACAACATAAGGGTGGTATTTATAGCCGTTTCTAGTCGTTTAGTACGCGTCAGGCGATTGTGTAGCAGTTACAGGCGATTAGTTTGTCTAATCGCGTGTAACTACTGGTGATTAGCCCAATCGCCTATAAAAATTCCTCTAATCGCCATCTTACTGGCGATTAGACCAATCCCCCCCTATCAGCATGAAATTACACCAATCACCTATAATGTCATGCAATTACGCCAAATACATAGTAAATATATTTCTATAAACAAGTACATTGACTTAAATCAAATATTGGTACTTTAGTGATCAATAGGCATTGCCTAAATTATGATGTGCATGATCGAAAAGCGTTAACCAAATAAATTTGCCTTCATCACGAACCTACGTCAAATGATAATATCATGTCATCGCAATTTTTTTATGACTTCATTACTATCATTACTCACAAAATGTTATCAAAAACATAATTTCATTAAAACCCTTGTTTCATACGGATTACTTTTAACAAAATCGATTAATTACTTAATTAATAATAGGTTTATGTGTTATCAACTATGATATGTAACAGTACCCATGTTAATCCCTTCTGCCAAGGTTTGGGTCTCCCTATCAAACCACAAAGTTAAATGGCATATAAATGATTAAAAATTGAGTCTAGCTATAACTACTCAACAAATGTTATAAAAAAACACATCATCCCTGTTTCATAACTTTATTATCAACCGAACCAATTAATTAACAGGTTTATGTCACTAATATACTAAAATAGTACATGTTCTAAAGGGTCAAGAGTGGCCTCTAAATGCTTATAACCAACACGAATGGGTGTGTACATATTTTAAGATAGAATGAAATGGCATACTTTTCTCAGTGCCTATACGTCTTAGGGTCGGCGTCTTGTGTGAGCGAACACTACTTTTAGTTTCACTGAGCATCTTCCATGAAAGATGAAAAGGCTTGTCATTAACTCACCATTGAACCTCCTCACCTTCAAACCATAAACAAATAATTAACGTATAGATGGATTAATTAAAACAAAAAAAATCAAATTGTATTCTTAATTGCATTTCTCATCCTATTATATGCCGGCTTCTTATTCTTCCTATAGATCGATCAACAAAATAGCAAATTCCAAAATTCAGATTAAAAAATCATAATCATAATCACTTTTAAGCCAAACACTCAATCATTGTAGCATTAAAAATGCAAAAGCCAGTTTAAAACTCACATTCACTTTTTACAGAGCAAAATAAAATTATGACGGTTACAATAGGCTGTAATAACATAGAACTAAGACTTTGGCATATCTTATTTGCTGTGATTGAAATAAAGAAGCTAATATCAATAGGTCATTGCAAATAAAATGTCCAAAAACAATGATTTATCATAATAATAGTACGAGTTTCTAAATCGTATGTACATGTTTGATGGCATTTTGTATCTATATGGTACTGATCACTCGTAGTGCTTTGCATTACAATAAGAAAAAAAAATCAAATTCTTATCTTGCTGGCTAGTACAAAATTGCAACACAAAATAAATAGTTAATAAATATGATACTTAGCCCTATCCATATACCAGCGGCTACACAAAACCATTGCTCTGGTCTTCAATTCATGTCTTCAATCATCGTAATAACCCTTCATTTCTAAATTGAAATCAAATCTTTATAAAAGAATACTGAAATTGGCATGTTGTTACCAAACAATAAAGTGGATGCCAATGAAAACAAATGATTCAAATGATTACGCAAAAAACACATAACAACTTTTGGTTGATGGTAAGAATGGTAATGGATGTTGATGTTTCACCATTATAAATAAAGCCTAGGTTGGTATGGTGTAATGAATTGTGAATTAAATTAAGGAGAAGTTGAAAGGGGAGGAGGGCAAGATGGGGAAAAAATTCATCTTCTAAAGAATAAGGTGTGTAAAATGTCTATATTACCCCATTAAGTGTCTTAATTGTCACCAATATACCTATAATACCCTTAAATTTGTTGTTTAAATATGTTGTACATATTGCTTCTTAAATTGTATGAAAATGAAAATGACTATGTTAGCCATCACTCCTCCTTAATAAGATAATATAAGATAACTAGATTATACCCCGGGAGCGTCCCGGGTTGATAAATTTAATATGATACATCAATTTTACATATGAATACTTGTCTATATATGATTAATGATTTACCTGAACACTTTGTGTTTTTTTCCTGTATGAACAAAATCCCACAAAAAAATTTCTCCGTTTTTTATATAGCACTATGGTACTCGTTGGAAAGATAATAAAACGCTCGTTAATTAGGTATAATTTTTTTCTTTAAAAAATTTCGTATATTAAAGAAATTAACGTTTAAAAATTATGAGAGGAAACATGAGGGTGAAAAATCCAATTTTGTTTTTAAATTATTTTTTTCCTAAAATATCTCAATTCCACATGGGATTACACATGGCACACTTAAGGAAGAGAATGCCTCTTGGAGTGCCATGTCATTAAAATGGCTTTGGTTTATTATATGTTAAATTATTTTTTTCCTAAAATATCTCAATTCCACATGGGATTACACATGGCACACTCAAGGAAGAGAATGCCTCTTGGAGTGCTATGTAATTAAAATGGCTTTGGTTTATTATATGTATAGATAGATAGATAGATAGATAGATAGATAATAGATAGATAAAATAATATAGATAATAACGCTTTGACAATGTGAATGTAGAAATTGTCACCTTTTTATAAACACCGACTCTAAAACCAGTATCCAAAATTATTGTACTTCACTTAGAATTATTTAGGGTTATTTTTATTTTTTTTTAATACACGAATATTACAAGAAAACACGAGACTTTGACCACCCAGCTACAAGATCCATACCAACTTTTATTTTTAGCAGATTGTTTAATTGTTGTCTCTTTGAATTCAAAGGTAGCAAGTTTGGGAGAAAAGACACGTGAATTGCCAAACTAATTCGTTTATTACGTAAAGAGTTAATTGTCAATTTAGTCTCTGAGGTTTGTCAAAAATTGCCACTTTCATCCAAATCTTTTTTTTGGTCAATTTAGTCCCTGTAGTTTCATTTTTTTGTCATTTTAGTCCCTGAGTTTTGTCAAGAATTGCCACTTTGATCCAAATCTTGTTAGTCCACAGGGACTAAAATGAAACCACAGGGACTAATTGACCAAATAAAAAGATTTGGATGAAAGTGACAGTTTTTGACAAACCTCAGGGACTAAATTGCCAATTAACTCTTACATAAAACTATAATATGGTGATCGACGAGGGGTTGTGCTCATGATTTTATTTTTATCCTAATTCCCTGGGTACTAAATAAAATATTTCTGACATTAACATTCGATTTAGAATGGTATAGACTTTCTGTAGGTAAAATAGGTGAAAAGTGTATTTTTACAAATATAGGAAAATAAATTTTCCTTACTTTGGACTAAAATATATATTTGAAACTGAGGTTTATATATTTATATATTTCTTTTTGGGTTTATGTTCTATGTTGTGAGAGCTTCACAACGAATCAAACCACGTCCAAAACGGAGATAGAATGAATGAAATATCGATGCTCAAAGTTTGGTGAATGAAACATTCAAAGTTGGAATTTAGAAGCTGAAGTGGGCAAGTGGAACTTGTCTCACATTGATGAAGAGACAATACTTGGAGTAGTTTATAAGGGAAGAAATCTCCCCCCTTATTGTTTCATGGAAACACACACTTGTGTATCCGCACCCTAACTCGCACACGCGTGCGTGGCGTGGGTGATTGGCACAATGTGACGCTTTGATGGCGTGTGACGTAGCACAAGAAAAGACGAGTCGCGCCGAGATGCTTCCGCATGACGTAGAACGAGAAAAGACGTTCTGCGCAGACCTGCGGGTCTGATACGTGCCTGACTTAAAATGAGATTCTCGAGTCGCGCGAACTCGCGAAACCTTCGCGCACCCATCAGCTTGGACTTCCAGAAGCTGTTGTTTCAGTCAGTGAGTTGCTTTGACCAATTTGACTCAAGACTCCACTATAAAAGCAAGGTGCTCCTTGCTTTGGAGACACACCAATTCATAGAATCACCAACACCTCTCTAAATTTCCCTCGAGCAATGTTCTATCAAGTTCTTCAAGGTACCTGTAACAACGGGAAAATTTTTCTTTTCTTTCTTCCTTTTGTCTCTTCATCTCCGGACTTCATTAAATTTTCGGGACGAAAATTCTTTCAACTGGGGGATGATGTGACACCCGGCATATTCAGGTTAATACTTTTCATACTTTACATACATGCGTTTCATACTTTGCATACATACGAGTCTACCTCAACGAAAACATTGAAAACAACTACTTAATATCATACTTGACCAGGTCGGTTGAGTCGTACCGATGATTCGGGAATCATCGGGAGTCGTTACAATGGTCCGAGGGACCATTGGGTATCGGTCCATAACCATGTGTACACGGATCGGTGATTCATGGAATCTTCGGGTTTAACGCACATACGGAAGTCTCGGGTCCCGGGAATTGGTGATCGGGTGGGAACGTGTTAGTTATCGTGCATTACATATTTATAATCATTATACAACTTGTCGGTATGTGAAAACGTGTTTATATATGTTAAAATAGGGTTTAGCGCACCAAAAACCCGGACACATAGGCTATAGGCGATTAGGCCATGTGTGATAGCCTAATCGCCAGTTTATGGGGCGAGTAGGGAGATTTAGGGGCGAATAGGAGGCTATTCGCTAGTTCCTACAAGCGAGTAGCAGTCCTACTCGTCTGTACAGCCCTGTACTCGCATGAACTGCAGGTGACGACTAAAAACGCCTATAAATACCACCCTTATGTTTTAAAACATCATTTGTGAAACCCTAATACACCCCAAAGCCACCCCACACCTTATCCAACCTCTGTAACACGTTTTTGAGCAAGAAATCATATTTCCAAGTCTTACAACCCATAATCTCACCATTTCAAGGTGTGTTCTTCATCCCAAACCTTTATAATGATATTGTTTTGATCCCTTAAGGTCCAAACCTGATTTATAAACGTTTGTGTCTTTGAAAACTTATTAAAATCGGTTTCAAAACAAACCCACACATCCATACTTGTTATACGTGTTGTATTCATGCAAGATAGGATTTTTATCATTTAAACATGATTGTTCTTGTGTTATTATTATGTTTCTAATCTAAATAAGTTAATATGATGATAATCTAGGAGTTTGAAGGTTCATAGACATGTAATATTGATATTAGGCATTTTGACCCGTTTGGGTGATTATAGTGGATTGATGATGATATGTTGTGTTTTGTTGATTGTTTGAGGATAGGGTTTACTATAGGATGATGCTAGAACCATAGGATGATGTCGGATAACGTCGTTATGTCATGAAATCTGAGTATTTGCTATCTAGGGTAAGTTTTACATGTTGATGTGATGCTTACATGCAAGTTATGCTATTTTGGGTAACCGCGTGCATTCGGGACGGCTAGGGTGATGATAAATTAGGGGTTTTTGCTTGAAGTAGTTAGGTTAATGTTTTGGGTTGGGTATTAGGTGTTTACGCATGTTTCAGATCTGATTTGGAGGGTTAAACGCTTAAAAAGGATGGAACAGGCCTGTACTAGCGAGTAGGAGTTCTAATCGCCAGTGTTATAGGCGATTAGCTCCTAATCGCCTGAAATACAGGCGAATAGAGGCTCTATTCGCCCCTTCAACTGGCGAGTACAAGTCTAATCCCCACTTTTACTAGTGATTACAACCCTATTCGCTAGTTTGATTCCTAATCGCGTGTAATGCTGCTGTATGTATATTTTAACATCCCGAAACACGGATTGACGCCTAGGAACATGTTAGGAACCCCAGGACATGTCCAATGACTTGGTAACACGTGTTCGGACTTAGTTATACGTTAATTAACTGTTATGTTAGATTAGGTGAACTCTTGCGCGCATTAAGTGTTTAATTGCATATGTTGCATGATATCTTGCTTTCGGCTAACACGTGGGATGTCGGGTCACCAATGGGATGTCGGGTCTTGTCTGGTGTGGTCGGTTAAACGTTTAAACATCATTTCATATGTACACGGTTATGGTCTGGACTGCTAGGGACTAATCAACCTACGGGTTGTTAGTCTAACACCTTATACGCTCGTCATGATAGGTCACCGGTATTTGGTGCCGTCTATTGAGCAGGTTTACTTGTCTTAGTGCGAGAAGCAGCATCAGGTGAGTTTCACGGCCCCACATTATGTTTTACATTTCGGGGGAGACACATGCTTATACTTATTTCATAAATTATCATGTTATACTAGTGTTAATTCATTTACATACTATACGATGCGTAAAGTCCCGGCGAAACCATGAATGTGCGGGGCACAATGGGGGAAATGTGGATAGATCTATTGGGATTGACAGACCCCACCCGTCGGCTGGGAGCCGGGCGGGTGCATATTGTCTCAGTCATAAGCTTAATCGTTTCGGGCAAAATCATATATCGTTGTCTGTAATGGTTTCCGGTCGTAGCAGTATTATTCATGCGTCTAGCTAACGCTATCATTTCTAACATAGTGATAACATGATGGCTTTTATTACTTAAACATTTGATATAAAACATGTGAACTCACCGGCATTATTTGCTGACGTTTTTAGCATGTTTGTCTCAGGTCGTTGAGGTAGCAGCTTATCATAGGCGCACGGAGTCACATGGCGTCTAGGATTCATATGCATTTTACTTATCTTTTTCAGACTTACGTACTTTTGCATTTTGGGTTGTAATAAAGTTTACGCTTCCGCAGCGATGGATTTATGAAAACTTGATGGTTTGTTTATGTCATTTTTACGTATCATATAGTGTCGTTTTTTGTGACCGTTGACTTAGATCCTGGTTTGTCACGCGCCTCGCGGTAAAACCCCGCACGTGGAATTTGAGGGTGTGACAGATTGGTATCAGAGCCAAAGGTTATAGTGAACTAGGACTGCATGTTGAGTCAAGTCTATAGCCGAGTCGCACACACTAGACGGTCGCATTCATATAAGTCATGCCATATGGGGATTTGCCGGGGTGTTAGTATTACATTCGTTGTTATCATTTATGCTTACATCATCTATCTATTACTCTTATTTCCTATCCTGTTCTTCATCTTCGTGCTGAAGACGAGGAGGCTTACTATCCTTGCACGGCAGTGGCGTACATTGGAGTGGCTTCAGCATCCTTCGGAGATTTGTCCAAAATTCAGACATCTCCCATTTCTATACTCCAATGGACACACTTGTTCGCACACATTATCGCACACTTGTACTTGCTGTTTTATATCTTGGGTGTTTTACCACGTAGAAGTTCTTATCTGTTCCTGAACGTGGGTTCCTTGTGGTTTGAAAGTCAGGCTAGGAGCACGCCTCGGGGACCATGTAGAGCGACTTATCATTTCGGGTGCACACGAGATAATAAGTTGAAATGCATGGAAATCCTGGTGGACTC
Organism: Ambrosia trifida; assembly: GCA_028751855.1. Classification (NCBI taxonomy): domain Eukaryota; kingdom Viridiplantae; phylum Streptophyta; class Magnoliopsida; order Asterales; family Asteraceae; genus Ambrosia; species Ambrosia trifida. Next base: position 162,847,259 of record CM054122.1, read on the forward strand.
TGTGTTTGATCTAATAACCATGATGGAATCCAGTTCTCTGGTTGACCTTGTTACTTATGATTTCTTTATGATTTCTTGTTATCTGTTCTGGAATCTGATGTCTTGTCTTTGAGCTTGACAAAAGATGGCAGGACGTCGTGGTGGTCGTGTTGGTGGTCGCGTTGGTGGCCGAAATGGCGGTGGACGTAATGGGGGTCGTGGTAACATCAGCATGACCCGGGCGGAGCTAAATAATCTGATCCAGGAGCACGTGGCAGCTGCTATCGCTGCGCAACAGGCCGCCCAGCAGGGCTATGGTGGTAATTTAATTACCCCTACCCTCATTCCTTATCTTTTGTCGTGTGATGTTCATTTTTTGACCGTGTTGCTTGTTGTAACAAGGGGTTCTTTTCATCCTCCACCACCTCCACCTCCTCCAGTCCACTGTACTTATAAGATGTTCTAGGACTGCAAGCCCCATAACTTCAGTGGGGACTGAGGGAGTTGTGGGACTGCTCCGTTGGTTGGAGAAAGTCGAGTCTGCTTTCTCCATGTGTAACTGCCCTGAGGAATTTCGTGTGAAGTATGCTTCGGGGACGTTTGAGGGATGTGCCTTGACTTGGTGGAATTCGACTGTGCAGACTATTGGTTTACTGGAGGCCCATGCGTTGCCATGGACCGAGTTTATGTTTCGTTTGAAGATGGAGTATTTTCCCAGGGATGAGAGTAAGAGTTTGGAGCACGAGCTGTGGAATCATCAGATGGTGGGATCTGAGATAGAGGAGTATACCACTCGCTACCATGAGTTGGCACTTTTGTGCCCGGATTCTGTGACGCCTGAATATAAGGCTGTTGATTTCTACATTAGTGGGTTGGTGCCTGAGGTTCGCGTGTTGGTGACCGCAAATGATGCTACTAGACTTCGGGATACCATTCGGTTGGCTCATAGGCTGACTAAATAGAAGGTTCAGGAGGGTGTTTTGCCTCCTAAGGGTACTGTGGCGACGACCTCTGATGGCAACAAGAGGAAATGGGAGAGCGCGGGTAAGGGTACGGTTCAGTCTCAGCAGTAGCAGAGGAAGTTTGAGACTACGGGTTCGTCTTCTGGATAGAGGCAGGGTGGGTATACTGGTAGACTGCCTAAGTGTGATCGTTGTGGGTATCATCATGTGGGAAATTGTAGTTATTGTACCCGTTGTAAGAAGAACGGGCATCAGGCCCAGACATGTAGGGTGAATCTTCAGACTCAGCAACAGGTGGTTGCCCTTACTACTACTACTACCACTGCTGCACCTAGGGGTAATCAGGGATGCTTCAACTGTGGGGAGACAGGGCACTTTAAGAAGGACTGCCCCAAACTGAAGCAGGGGAATGCTGGGAGGAATGACAGGGGTAACGGGGGTGGCGTCAGGAATGCGCGCGCCTTCTTCATTGGGTCGGGCGAGGCCCGTCAGGATCCGGATACTGTTACTGGTACGTTTCTTCTTTGTGATCGTTATGCCTCTGTTTTATTTGATTCGGGTGCCGACAAGAGTTTTATATCTGTTGAGTTTAGCCGACTGTTAGACATAGTACCGACACCTTTAGAGGTTAAGTATTTAATTGAGTTGGCTGATGGTAAGAATATTGAGGCAACTCATATTCTTAAGGGATGCCAGTTGGAACTGTCGGGGTTATCTATTCCTATTGATCTCATGCCGGTGTCATTGGGTAGTTTCGACGTTGTAATGGGTATGGATTGGTTGTCCCTGTATCATGCGGAAATCGTTTGCTTTGATAAAATCATTCGCCTCCCTCTCCCGGATGGAGAGATTCTTTTGGTTCATGGCGAGAAAACTGGGGTTCCTTTGAGCATCATTTCGTGTATGAATGCGTATAAGTATTTACGTAAAGGGTATTCTGCTATCTTAGCTCTTGTTTCGGTTTCATCTGACGATGAGAAGAGAATCGAGGACATTCCTGTTGTTCGTGATTTTCCCGACGTATTTCCCGACGATTTGCCTGGTCTTCCACCTCACCGTCAGGTTGAATTTAACATTGATCTTACGCCCGGTGCGGCACCTATTGCCCAAGCTCCTTACCGCCTTGCACCTTCCGAGATGCAAGAATTATCTAATCAACTGCAGGAGTTGTTGGAAAAAGGATTCATTCGACCTAGTTCATCCCCATGGGGAGCTCCTATCCTATTTGTCAAAAAGAAAGATGGGAGCCTTCGTATGTGCATTGACTACCGGGAATTGAACAAGGTAACCATCAAGAATCGTTGCCCGCTTCCTCGTATTGATGATTTATTCGATCAGCTCCAAGGCTCCAGTTTTTATTCCAAGATAGATCTGAGGTCTGGATATCATCAACTGCGGGTACAAGAAGCTGACATTCAAAAGACCGCCTTTTGTACACGTTATGGCCACTTCGAGTTCCTGGTCATGCCCTTCGGTCTCACGAATGCACCTGCTGTTTTCATGGACTTGATGAACTGCGTTTGCAAGCCCTATCTAGATAAATTCGTCATCGTGTTTATTGACGATATTTTGGTTTATTCTAAGAACGAGACGGATCATGAGGAGCACTTACGATTAGTCTTGGAACTTTAAAGACGGGAGCAGTTGTTTGCTAAGTTCTCAAAGTGTGATTTCTGGTTACGTGAAGTACAATTCCTAGGACATGTGGTTAATGAACTGGGAATTCATGTCGATCCGGCTAAGATCGAAGCTATTAAGGACTGGGAAGCACCAAAGACACCATCTGAGGTGCGGCAATTCCTAGGTCTTGCGGGTTACTATCGTCGTTTCATTGAGGGATTTTCGAAGATCGCTCAACCCCTCACCACTCTTACCCAGAAGGACCGAAAGTTTGACTGGGGAGAACCGCAGGAATTAGCATTTCAGATGCTGAAGCTTAAACTTTGCTCTGCACCTATCTTATCCTTACCTGAGGGTACGGATGATTTCGTTGTGTACTGTGACGCTTCCATTCGTGGTCTCGGTTGTGTGTTAATGCAACGCGGGAAGGTTATTGCCTACGCTTCTCGCCAACTTAAGGTCCATGAAAAGAACTACACCACTCATGATTTAGAGTTGGGTGCAGTGATCTTTGCGTTGAAATTCTGGAGACATTACTTATACGGTACCAAGTGCGAAGTATACACCGATCACAAGAGTCTCTAGCATATTTTCGACCAGAAGGTGTTGAACATGCCGCAGCGACGCTGGGTTGAACTCCTGAACGACTATGACTGTGCTATCAAGTACCATCCTGGCAAGGCGAACGTTGTGACGGACGCCTTGAGCAGGAAGGAGTCTGTGAAACCTCGTCGTATTCGAGCCTTACAGCTGACCATTCATTCTTTGTTGCCTGACCAAATCCGTTCTGCACAATTGGAAGCTTTGAAGGAGGAAAACCTTAAAGCTGAAACCATGCACGGTGCTGATAAACACCTCAAGCTTGGGTCTGATGGCCTGCATTACTTTGCCGAACGAATTTGGGTTCCTTTATTTGGGGGTTTGCGGGAGCTTGTCATGGACGAAGCTCACAAATCCCGGTATTCTATTCATCCGGGTTCCAATAAGATGTATCAGGACCTAAAGATATTCTATTGGTGGCCCAACATGAAGGCTGACATAGCTTCGTATGTTAGCAAATGTCTGACCTGTGCTAAGGTCAAGGTGGAGTACCAGAAGCCGTCTGGTCTTCTACAGCAACCAGAAATTCCGGAATGGAAATGGGAACGGATTACAATGGATTTTGTGACCAAACTTCCGAAGTCGCCCAGTGGTTGTGACATGATCTGGGTGATTGTCGACCGGTTGACAAAGTCCGCGCATTTCCTCGCTATTAAGGAAACCGACAGTCTGGAGCGGTTGTCTCGTATCTATATTAAGGAATTGGTTTCCATGCACGGGGTGCCCGTCTCTATCATCTCCGATCGTGATTCCCGTTTCGCTTCCCGTTTCTGGAAACAATTGCATAAAGCGTTAGGTACTCAACTGGACATGAGCACCGCATATCATCCGCAAACTGACGGTCAGAGCGAGCGGACGATTCAGACGCTTGAAGACATGCTTCGAGCATGTGTCATCGATTTAGAGTTGGGTGCAGTGATCTTTGCGTTGAAATTCTGGAGACATTACTTATACGGTACCAAGTGCGAAGTATACACCGATCACAAGAGTCTCCAGCATATTTTCGACCAGAAGGTGTTGAACATGCCGCAGCGACGCTGGGTTGAACTCCTGAACGACTATGACTGTGCTATCAAGTACCATCCTGGCAAGGCGAACGTTGTGACGGACGCCTTGAGCAGGAAGGAGTCTGTGAAACCTCGTCGTATTCGAGCCTTACAGCTCACCATTCATTCTTCGTTGCCTGACCAAATCCGTTCTGCACAATTGGAAGCTTTGAAGGAGGAAAACCTTAAAGCTGAAACCATGCACGGTGCTGATAAACACCTCGAGCTTGGGTCTGATGGCCTGCATTACTTTGCCGAACGAATTTGGGTTCCTTTATTTGGGGGTTTGCGGGAGCTTGTCATGGACGAAGCTCACAAATCCCGGTATTCTATTCATCCGAGTTCCAATAAGATGTATAAGGACCTAAAGATACCCTATTGGTGGCCCAACATGAAGGCTGACATAGCTTCGTATGTTAGCAAATGTCTGACCTGTGCTAAGGTCAAGGTGGAGTACCAGAAGCCGTCTGGTCTTCTACAGCAACCAGAAATTCCGGAATGGAAATGGGAACGGATTACAATGGATTTTGTGACCAAACTTCCGAAGTCGCCCAGTGGTTGTGACATGATCTGGGTGATTGTCGACCGGTTGACAAAGTCCGCACATTTCCTCGCTATTAAGGAAACCGACAGTTTGGAGCGGTTGTCTCGTATCTATATTAAGGAATTGGTTTCCATGCACGGGGTGCCCGTCTCTATCATCTCCGATCGTGATTCCCGTTCCGCTTCCCGTTTCTGGAAACAATTGCATAAAGCGTTAGGTACTCAACTGGATATGAGCACCGCATATCATCCGCAAACTGACGGTTAGAGCGAGCGGACGATTCAGACGCTTGAAGACATGCTTCGAGCATGTGTCATCGATTTCCGTAAGAGTTGGGAGGTTCACCTACCGCTGGTGGAGTTCTCTTACAACAATAGTTACCACTCCAGCATTAAGGCGGCACCGTTCGAGGCTCTGTATGGACGGAAGTGCCGGTCCCCTCTTTGTTGGGCCGAGGTGGGCGAGAGCCAACCCACTGGCCCAGAAATGGTGTACGAAACTTCCGAAAAGATCGTACAAATTCGTAATCGTATGGCGGCAGCTCGTGATCGTCGTCGCAAACCTTTGGAGTTCCAGGTTGGCGACATGGTCTTATTGAAGGTATCTCCATGGAAGGGCGTTATACGCTTCGGGAAGCGAGGCAAACTTAACCCTTGTTATGTCGGAGCGTTCCCAATTCTGGACCGTATTGGGCAGGTGGCATACAGACTTGACTTACCAGCCGAGCTTAGTGGCGTGCATAACGTCTTCCATGTCTCGAATCTTAAGAAGTGCTTGGCGGGCGAATCTCTCGTAGTTCCTCTCGAAGAAATCAAAGTTGACGATCGTTTACGTATCGTGGAGGAACCGGTTGAAATCCTTGATTATAAGATTCGTAGCCTTCGTCGGAGTAAAATCCGCATCGTTAAGGTTCGTTGGAATTCAAATCGTGGACCGGAGTCCACGTGGGAACGAGAATATCAGATGAAGGCTAAGTACCCTCATCTATTTCCTAAGCGTGCTTTTGAATCGAACTATGTTGCTTCCAAAACTAAATGAATCTCGGGTCGAGTTTCCTTTCAACTGGGGGATGATGTAACAACGGGAAAATTTTTCTTTTCTTTCTTCCTTTCGTCTCTTCATCTCCAGACTTCATTAAATTTTCGGGACGAAAATTCTTTCAACTGGGGGATGATGTGACACCCGGCATATTCAGGTTAATACTTTTCATACTTTACATACATGCGTTTCATACTTTGCATACATACGAGTCTACCTCAACGAAAACATTGAAAACAACTACTTAATATCATACTTGAACGGGTCGGTTGAGTCGTACCGATGATTCGGGAATCATCGGGAGTCGTTACAATGGTCTGAGGGACCATTGGGTGTCGGTCCATAACCATGTGTACAAGGATCGGTGATTCGTGGAATCGTCGAGTTTAACGCACATACGCAAGTCTCGGGTCCCGGGAATTGGTGATCGGGTGGGAACGTGTTAGTTATCGTGCATTACATATTTATAATCATTATACAACTTGTCGGTATGTGAAACGTGTTTATATATGTTAAAATAGGGTTTAACGCGCCAAAAACCCGGACACATAGGCTATAGGCGATTAGGCCATGTGTGATAGCCTAATCACTAGTTTATGGGGCGAGTAGGGAGATTTAGGGGCGAATAGGAGGCTATTCGCTAGTTCCTACTAGCGAGTAGCAATCCTACTCGCCTGTACAGCCCTGTACTCGCATGAACTGCAGGTGACGACTAAAAACGCCTATAAATACCACCCTTATGTTTTAAAACATCATTTGTGAAACCCTAATACAACCCAAAGCCACCCCACACCTTATCCAACCTCTGTAACACGTTTTTGAGCAAGAAATCATATTTCCAAGTCTTACAACCCATAATCTCACCATTTCAAGGTGTGTTCTTCATCCCAAACCTTTATAATGATATTGTTTTGATCCCTTAAGGTCCAGACCTGATTTATAAACGTTTGTGTCTTTGAAAACTTATTAAAATCGGTTTCAAAACAAACCCACACATCCATACTTGTTATACGTGTTGTATTCATGCAAGATAGGATTTTTATCATTTAAACATGATTGTTCTTGTGTTATTATTATGTTTCTGATCTAAATAAGTTAATATGATGATAATCTAGGAGTTTGAAGGTTCATAGACGTGTAATATTGATATTAGGCGTTTTGACCCGTTTGGGTGATTATAGTGGATTGATGATGATATGTTCTGTTTTGTTGATTGTTTGAGGATAGGGTTTACTCTAGGATGATGCTAGAACCGTAGGATGATGTCGGATAATGTCGTTATGTCATGAAATCTGAGTATTTGCTATCTAGGGTAAGTTTTACATGTTGATGTGATGCTTACATGCAAGTTATGCTATTTTGGGTAACCGCGTGCATTCGGGACGGCTAGGGTGATGATAAATTAGGGGTTTTTGCTTGAAGTAGTTGGGTTAATGTTTTGGGTTGGGTATTGGGTGTTTACACATGTTTCAGATCTGATTTGGAGGGTTAAACGCGCAAAAAGGATGGAACAGACCTGTACTAGCGAGTAGGAGTTCTAATCGCCAGTGTTATAGGCGATTAGCTCCTAATCGCCTGAAATACAGGCGAATAGAGGCTCTATTCGCCCCTTCAACTGGCGAGTACAAGTCTAATCCCCACTTTTACTAGTGATTACAACCCTATTCGCTAGTTTGATTCCTAATCGCGTGTAATGCTACTGTATGTATATTTTAACATCCCGAAACACGGATTGACGCCTAGGAACATGTTAGGAACCCCAGGACATGTCCAATGACTTGGTAACACGTGTTCGGACTTAGTTATACGTTAATTAACTGTTATGTTAGATTAGGTGAACTCTTGCGCGCATTAAGTGTTTAATTGCATATGTTGCATGATATCCTGCTTTCGGCTAACACGTGGGATGTCGGGTCACCAATGGGATGTCAGGTCTTGTCTGGTGTGGTCGGTTAAACGTTTAAACATCATTTCATATGTACACGGTTATGGTTTGGACTGCTAGTGTAACACCCCGAGGTGTTACGGGTCTCTTAAACGGGTCGGGTCGTACCCGACCACCCGATTACTTAATAAAATATTCAAGTTCGAATCTCGCGACCAACCGTTTCAACCGATTATATAGATAATAATTATTGAATTTTATTATCTCGGTTAAACGCTCCTTATCTGCTATTAAATCGTTGCCAAACGTTCCTTATTTTGTTGTTATAACCATTACCAAACACCCGAGTCCCAGTTATTATCCCGGTAGCCAAACACCCCCTATTCTAATTGGGTATATAAATAACCCCTCTCTCTTATCTCTCGCTGCTCTCTCTCTGTACATTATATACACACACAAAGTGTGTGTTGTGATAATCCTTTGATCAAGAAGCCTTTCACCGGAGATTAATGGCCGGCTTCTGCCGCCTCCTCCTCCGGTCACCCTCTCTGGCGCCGCCGACTGCCGCAGCCTCCTTTCCTCCGGTAAGCACCACACATCTTCCTCCTCCTTGGCTTCTAATAACAACCGGTAACCTCTTCCTTTTCTGTTTATATTACAAATCCCTCCACTTCCTCATTTGTTTCTGATAAAACCCACGAGTATACACACACCTTGTGTGTGAACACAAGCAAAACAGCAGCAGCAACTGGAGGTTACTGGCCGCCGGCCGCCGCCTTCTCTCCGATAAACATCACCGAACAACAGCACCACAACCCTTCTCCTCTCTTGTCTAATGAGAACCGATGCCTTATTCTTCTATTATAATCAAACCGAGCCCGAACCATCTCTCTCTGTTTTGTAACCAAGGCAGTCACCGGTCATGGTGACTGATGTCTGTGACCATCGAGTAACCAATAACAACCCTTTGTTATTAACCACTGATTTGAAACCAACCTGGAACCCACCCCTTTTGTTATCAATCGGACAGTCACCAAGTAATGGTGACTGTCGTAAGCCTCGTATAACCCTTAACTGATCAGTATCCGATAACCTTAAAGCCGATTGGGTTCCCCAATGAACTGATTTTGGGTTAGTTATTGATGGTTACCCTTTAGTTATTGGTTATAATCCCTTGATTATTAACAAATCTTTATGATTATTGTTATAGGATATCAAATCCGGAAGACGGGTCCGATACCCGGTTCTATATAAATCCCGGTCAACTTCCAGTCATGTTCCGATAATTATCCGGTGAGGTCCGGTTACTTATTTGGTAATATGTACATATATTCTACTGGTTACAATCTTATAATCCTTTACTGATATATTGATTATGATTGTGCGAGGTACCGTTAATCAAATCGGAGAGTTGAACCGATACCAAGTCAACTCAGTGACTCGGTCAACATCCGGAATAGAACCCGGTCCAATAACTAGACGAGGATTATTAGAATTATACGAATATATATATAATACGGGAACGTACGGACTTGATAATAATAATAATAAGAGAATAATAAACATATATAAAATATATATGTTTATATATATAAGATTCGATATATAAAACGATATACTAGACTCGGGTTAATAATAATATGCTCCACCGAGCCATCATCCGGGTAAGTTCGTGTCTAGAGTTCTTTAGGTTCGTGTGCCAAGCTGTAATGGCCAGCTTTATTTATTTTGTATGCCAAGCTGTAATGGCCAGCTAGATTTAGGATGTCCGTGTCGTGTCAATAATAAACCCCGAGTTTAGGACTATCTAATATATACCGAATTCTATATGCATAAATTGTATATATGATATATATCCTAAGTATTACAATCTAACAAGTCCCATGCGTAAAACGTATCCATATATATATATGACATATAATTGTAATAGGAGAGACTATAGAAGATTAACGCAAACCTGTGAGTATCGTGAACTCCCCACTTTTACTGTTTTATTAAGTGTTTCCGGGAGAATACATGTCATTTATAAGAAAACATAATAATGCTTTACATAAATAAAAGATTATCAATAGAAGAAATATAATAGAAAAGGGGACATAGAAATGACAAGGACAGTACTGGACGGTATCCGCCATTTCCTTTCTTGTACCGACTAGAGGGCAAGAACTAGTCTTACCCAAGTAGAGGGTAGGAATGTCCAAGTAGAGGACTAAAACCATTCTTGTCCAAGTAGAGGACAGGAACAGGTATTTTACCACAATCAGAGTGGTACCATCAATAGGAATGGCACGAAATATAATCGATATGATAGAATGGAATTATAATCGAATTGATATATAATAGAGTTGGTATAATAGAAATATATTTTCCCCTTCAGAATTATAACTGTAAAGCATGTTTATAAAAGAATATTTATAAAAGAATGTTTATGAAAGAATGGTTATAAAAGAATGTTTTGTATAAAAGAATTATCAATAAATGAACTGGCCATTCACTTTATAAAATACACGACCTCACCAACTTTATGTTGACAGAAACTATTTTTGACATGTGTTCAGGTAACCCAACAGATATGATGACGTGGATCCTGGAAGAATAAAGACTGTTATGATCCGAATCCGCTGCGTAGCTCCGATAACCCGACCCAACGACCCGGCTCCGACAGCCAGGGTCGTTACAGCTAGGGACTAATCAACCTACGGGTTGTTAGTCTAACACCTTATACGCTCGTCATGATAGGTCACCGGTATTTGGTGCCGTCTATTGAGCAGGTTTACTTGTCTTAGTGCGAGAAGCAGCGTCAGGTGAGTTTCACGGCCCCACCTTACGTTTTACATTTCGGGGGAGACACATGCTTATACTTATTTCATAAATTATCATGTTATACTAGTGTTAATTCATTTACATACTATACGATACATAAAGTCCCGGGGAAACCATGAATGTGCGGGGCACAACGGGGGAAATGTAGATAGATCTATTGGGATTGACAGACCCCACCCGTCGGCTGGGAGCCGGGCGGGTGCATATTGTCTCGGTCATAAGCTTAATCGTTTCGGGCAAAATCATATATCGTTGTCTGTAATGGTTTCCGGTCGTAGTAGTATTATTCATGCGTCTAGCTAACGCTATCATTTCTAACATAGTGATAACATGATGGCTTTTATTACTTAAACATTTGATATAAAACCTGTGAACTCACCGGTATTATTTGCTGACGTTTTTAGCATGTTTGTCTCAGGTCGTTGAGGTAGCAGCTTATCATAGGCGCACGGAGTCACACGGCGTCTAGGATTCATATGCATTTTACTTATCTTTTTCAGACTTACTTACTTTTGCATTTTGGGTTGTAATAAAGTTTACGCTTCCGCAGCGATGGATTTATGAAAACTTGATGGTTTGTTTATGTCATTTTTACGTATCATATAGTGTCGTTTATTGTGACCGTTGACTTAGATCCTGGTTTGTCACGCGCCTCACGGTGAAACCCCGCACGTGGAATTTGAGGGTGTGACAGTACCCTTCGGGTTTTTAGAGCCAACTCCGGCAGTTCAACTATTCAGGCTGTTGTACCCTGGGAAACAAAACGAGCTTGATATACGTTAAAATATACATATATAAATCCCCGATTAAACTCCCAAATTACGCGTTTTCGACCATAATTGCACGAATTCGGTACTTAACCGCTTCATATGTTTATTACAGGTCTAAAATGACGTCCCACAGACAAAGTCGAAGAAACCGGGCGAAATCTGAACCAAACGGACAGTTGCTACACAATCAGTCACCGACACAGAAGGCTGCACTACCAGTGCAGCTGCTAGTGCACATCACATTCTCGGGCACCTTGATCAGCACTCCCGTGCACATGCCCGTGTAACCTAGTTCCTCGGCTGCATTGCCAGTGCACCAGCCAGTGCACACCTTGTACCCGGACACCACCAGACCCGCACGGCCGTGCACCCCAGTTGCACGGCCGTGCGCAACCCAAGATATTTTCAGGAACCAATTGCCCACTTGCCTGTCACATCAAAAGTTAAAGTGCACGGCCGTGCAGTTTATGTGCACGGCCGTGCACAAAATCAAAACTTGTATAAAAACAGAGCAAAACTTACTGATCAAAGATTGGGTGAAATTGGGTTTCTCTGGGCGATTTGGGGAGATTTCTGGACCAAACAAGCAGCCGGAAGGCCGTCTAACAAGCTCGGGATTCAAGCCGGATCATCTAGCATAATCCAATCCATCACATTCAAGATTTATGGTTTGATCTATTAAACTTTAAGTTGATTCATATCTGATTATTTTGGCTTGTTTGTGTTGTTTATGTATTACATTATAGTTTAGGGATAATATCTAGTAATCATTAGTAGTAAAAACAATCGTTTGTATGTAATCATGTTTTGTATAAATTTGGCATTTTTCATGTTTGGATCATGATGATCATAGCGCAACCTTGTTTCGTTGTTATTGGATTTGTAGTTGTATTTGAATGACTTTGGCGATTTTCGAATGTGTTAGGCGGATAAATGTTGAAAAACCGTCTGTTTAATCGTCCGGTAGTAGACTAGTTAACTTGTTAAATAGTTTATGCCATGAAACTGTAACCGGGTATTGGTTTGGTTAAAGTCAGTCGAATAACGGTTAAAAATGCTTACCGACACGTAAAAGGTTTCTAAAAGCTTAATGTCGTTACTGATCTTTGACACGGTTAATGATCTTTGGTAGTTATTTTGGTTAAAATAGCGATCTTAGTAGATCTGTGTTCAAAGTTGGTAAAATGGAATAGGTTGTGAAATGCTCTACTTTATGTTAGTTTAGGTGGCTGTATTGTGTATTCGGTATCGCTTTCCTGAATTAGTGAGGTTAGAATACTCTTAACAGATGACTAACTTATCTTTAGAAGATCTGCATGAGATCATATCAGCTGCTCGCTAATAAACGACTTGAAGTGGTTAACGTGTGTATTCGTGTTAGCTTTCTGTATAGTTGTCATGTTAGGATGCCCGAAAGGGATACTAACTGTTGAAAAATGGGAATGTTGATCACACGCCTATATTACTTATTATATGTAGATGACATGCTAGGATTGGTATATTATAGTTTATATAGTTATATTTTGTATTTGGAGTCTTACATATGTTATTTAGATATTTTAGAATTAATTTAGTTATAAACAAACTTCAAACTATCTTTTTCTACTGGTAAATCGGGGACAGTTTTAGTACCATTGCTCCGCGCGCGTCCATGGATCGATATTTGGTTCTTATCTGTACATTACTGCATATATGACAGGGTACACTTGCCCCATTGTGTGTGTTTTAATATTAAGGTCTAAACCATTTTTATAAATATTATAGCAAAACGTGTGTTATTTCATTGTAAAATTATGTGTATATCCGCACACGTCAGAGCTCTTGTAAAAGACTCGGAATTTGTTTTATGGTTCCCGTGTTCAAGACGATTCTCAGCTAAATTATTCTTCTTCTACCCTTTTCTTGTATTTTCTTTATTTTAGTTGTAATTGTACTGTAATTTTTGCTTTCATTTTCTTTGTAATCGTAATAAAAAAAATTATTTTATTGTATATACGAACGGTTCCTACACTTTGTATGCATACATTATATGTTGATTACCTATCATAACAAAACTTAGAAAATGTATATAGCTATCGACTTCAAAGAACATTCCAATGACTTTGGGTCATACTATACCGACGTACATCAAATTGTATCCTTTGACACATAATATACAAATTGTGTATGCGCATGCTAGTTATACATGATTTGTTGGGTGAGTTGTCTGTATATGATTCATATATATTTGTATAAGAGTTATACAGTTCATGTAAAAATATGTTGATTACCTATCATAACAAAACTTAGAAAATGTATATAGCTATCGACTTCAAAGAACATTCCAATGACTTTGGGTCATACTATACCGACGTACATCGAATTGTATCCTTTGACACATAATATACGAATTGTATATGCGCATGCTAGTTGCACATGATTTGTTGGGTGAGTTATCTGTATATGACTCATATATATTTGTATAAGAGTTGTACAGTTCATGTAAAAAAGAATACGTGACTCATATATTTGTATACAAGTCATATAGTTAAGTAAACAATGACACACTTATATGACTCACATATCTGACAGGGTGTCAAAAGATCTATTTGAGGTGTGACATGATTCTAAGCTTTTAGTTTTCAGCAATAACCTGGCGAGAGAAAAGTTATCTTAAAAAGTATCTATTTTCACATGAAATAATTAAAATAAAAAGTTCTTTTTCTAAAGGTGGACGGGCACCCTCAAATACCCTTGTTTGGGTACTATTCCATTCACGTTAACACCGCTTTTAGCAGGGGCGTCTTTAGGCATGGATGAGGAGGGCAACGTCACAACGCCCGAACTCCCGGAAGGCCAAAAAATTTTATTTTATTAAATATATTTAATGTGTAAATTTTATTTAAATATTTTGATGTGGAAAAGAATAACAAGAACCAAGACAAATGAGTTGGATGAGTTAGCAATTGGCTCATTGGCTTAAATTTCAAGATAAAGAATTTTAGTTTTTTTTTTTTTTTTTTTTTTTTCCATATTCTACAATTTAAAATTTAGATAGTAGTTACCATAAACTCAAATGACAAATGAGTTGGATGAGTTAGCTATTGGCTTAAATTTCAAGATGAAGAATTTTGGTTTTTTTCAAATTCTACTATTTAATATTTATATAGTAGTTGCCATAAACTCAAATTTTCTTTGTTATCTAATTTTTCATGCATTTAATTTTTTTGTATTTTCGTTTTATTTATTTTAATATATCGTTTAATTTTATCAAGTACTTTGTTCAAATTGATAAATATCTAATATATATTTTTTTTTTACAAAATAGAGCTGTAAATGATTTATTATCTATCTATCTATATCTATCTATACATATAATAAACCAAAGCCATTTTAATGATATGGCACTCAAAGAGGGGATTCTCTTCATTAAGTGTGTCATGTGTCATCCCATGTGACAAGAGGTTTATTTTAGAAAAATAATAATTTAAAATTTAAAAACGAAATTAGATTTTTATCTCTAATGTTTTATCCCATAACTTTTAAACGTTAATATCTTTTATATACGAGATTTTTTTAAAGAAAAAAATTACACCAAATTAACGAGCGTTTTATTATCTTTCCAACGGGTACCATAGTGCTAAATAAAAAAAACGGAAAAAAACGACTATTTTTTTGTGTGGTTTTGTTCATAAAGGAAAAAAAACACAAAGTGTTCAGGTTATTCATTAATCATGTATAGGCAAGTCATTAGTTATGTTCAAACCAGTAAATATGATTTTTATTTACAACATGTGTTAGCATTGGAGTTGTACATTGTTTTAGGTTAGGTTTTAATATTAGAGTTATACAGTGTTTAAGGTTATGCACTAACATTGAAGATACATTGTTAATTGTTTTAGGTTAAGTGCTACCCGAAGCTTTCCTGCATGTAACTGTAAAACGCATCAGTCTATTTCAGGTGTAAAATTAATATTTCAAATTAGATTTCTCAACCCGGGACGCTCCCGGGATATATTAGTTTAAAAAAATTGTGGATTTGGGTCGGGCCTGGGATTAGGTGATACCCGACCCAATTACCCTTTTTTTATATTAGAATATGATAACTTATTTGTTTAAAATAATAATAATAATAATCATTAATCATATATTGGCATGTCATTAATTATGTTGTCATATTAGATATTTTATTATGTCATATTAAATATTTCAACCTGGGACGCTCTCCAACAGGTAATTGCTATGTTTTATTTTTCTACCATATTCTGAAATAGCTCAAATCTTATTGTATGCAGTTAAAGACCTTTGACTGAATGTATTGGTGCTAAACAATCTTTGTCCCTTTGAAGTGCTTGGGATCTTAATATTCTGTTTTAGGTGTTGATGTTGTAAGGTGAAATGGATCTTTTGGTATATATATTTTTTTAAAAGTATCTAATGTAAGTTGATACATAGATGCTATTTTTATAGTTTAGATAATTCTAATTTTATTCACTTTACTTAGATTTCTCAACCCGGGACACTCCCAGGGTATAAGCTAGTATATATATATATATATATAAGGAGATGATCAAATGATAAGAAACTTATTGTGAGAACAAAAAGAAGAAATGAAATATTAAATACTTTAACTCTTAATACATTAATTATTATCTCTTTAATTCATTAGTCATTATTAACACTTTATCATACACATTATTAAATTTTGTCCTACGCATATCAAATTCATCCTACACGTATCAAAATCATCACACGTTTATCCTACATATATCAAGATTATCATACGTTAATCCTACACATATAGAAATTTAACCTACATTTGTCCTACACATATCAAAATTATCTTTCACTGTAAATTAGGATTGATATGAAATAATATATTTTGAAATTGAATTATGAGGTTCATTAATTTAACTAGTTTAGGGGGTTACAAAAAATTATAATTTATTTAATATTAAATACAATTATTATATGTAGGATTCCTATTAGTTTAAATTTGTTATTTTTCTTCTTATAATATTTTTTTCTCATTTGAACACTCCACTATAATAAGGTTCCGTTACAAAGGATGAAATTTGTAAGAAGGGTAAGAAGGATTCTCATGCTAACATGTGACGGTAGGGCAATTTAAGATTAAGGGTAGTATTGTAATCACATACATATCATTTAATATTTTTATTTTAGGTGGTTTTTAATTTGTGAGATTTTTTAGTGATTGAATTAAACTTATCACTTTTTTTTCGATTCCAATAACGCCTCCTCCTATCTTTCTTTTGAATAAACATCAACCATGTGGGTGACATAATAATTATCAAATTAAGCATTGCGATTTTTTGTTGGTTATTTTTATTTTGTTTAGGTAATCAACCTTTGAGTGTTTTATTAAGTTGTTCCCATAATGTTTTTTTATGAATATGTCATAAGACGTTTTTTAAAAGGTTTGTTATAAACTACTAATGTTTTATTAAGTTGTCCCCATTGTGTTTTATCATCATTGGATTAAGTTTTGTGTTTTACCACTATTGTATAACCATAAAACACAACCAGTAAATTCAATGTGTTGATTGTGTTTTAACACTTTTTGATAAACATAAAACACACAAACAATAACAACACAACCTTTCCACTCAAACTCATCAATCGGATTAACTATGTGTTTTAACACTATTATATAAACATAAAACCAAATGTCTATATTGTGTTATAACACTATCAGATTAACATAAAACCCACCATCATAAACAATCAACTACATTTATAAATGTAAAACCCATAATTGGTTAAAAAACAACCTAAATAATAAAACACACAACATGATAAAAAAAAAACTAGAATCGAGTCTTTTCACGTAATATCACGATATTAGACCTGGGTTATGCGTAAGGTTTTTTTTAATTATAATGATGGCATTCACATTTAAATTCCTCGTGATCTATTCCTAAGAAAATGGAATGATGGCATTTTATAATGATGGCATTTTAATTATAAATCAACACAATATGAGATGTCATGGGATCTGTAGAAGACGAGAAAGAGGAGAGAGAGAGAGGGAGTCATGGAAATCTCCTTAAATAAAGGAGTTGTTAATTGTTTTTTATTTTGTGTTTGACAATTATACCCCCATAAGACTCATTTTATTAATAAACTTATAACACAATTTACAAAAATGCCACTCCTTTAATCTCACCCATCCATTAAATTGATCCAATGGTCATTTTTATTTCTCACCCTTCTTACAAAACACATTCTTTGTATCCTAACCCCACCATATATATATATATATATATATATATATATATATATATATATATATATATATAGTATAAGGTTATATTGGAAACCCTTGTTATATGGTAAACTTTGGAAACTCTAACTTCCCGACTTTTTTTATATGAAAATTTTAGGGTATGTAATATACATGATTTTAAGCATTTTGGGCCAAAAAAAAAATGGAAAAAGCACCGAACCATTTTTTTTTAAAAAAAAATAAAAAACCGTCTTTGGGTAACAAATGGTTAACACGTGTTAGTTTCGCTTAACATGTGTTAGTCAAAAATTTATTTTTTAAAAAAAAACTACTCGGCGCTTTTTTTCATTTTTTTGGCTCAAAATGCTTAAAATCATGTATATTACATGCCCTATTTTTTTCAAAAATAAAAAATTGGGAAGTCAGGGTTTCCAGAGTTTACCATATAACAAGGGTTTCCACATTATCCTTTCCCTATATATATATATATATATGTGTGTGTGTGTGTGTGTGTGTGTGTGTGTGTGTCAAGTATAAAATGAAAACTCTCTTAAGTTGAGAAAACTATATATAGGTAGAGGGTAGGGTGGTGACATGCGACACTAATTAAATTTAAATAGGAAGGGCATTAAGGTACATTTTTATACACAAATATAGAATCAATTATGCATTTATTAAATTTGAAATGTTCTAGATATTTTGAAACAAACAAATAAAAAAATGACCATATCGAATCAAAATCACTCATATAAAACACTATACATCAACAAACAAAACATATACACCATTATAAAACACTATATGGTATACAAAGATGGTAAACATTGACATTTAAAAACATATAAAACAATGCTCATATTTAATCAAACTCATTCATATAAAACACTATATGGTAAACAATACAGCAAATCTGATGTGCTTAACCGAAACATATGTGTTTTATATGAATCGGAATAGTTTACAATGTTTCATAGAATAAAACACATCCACCAAGTTTAAACGTAATTTTTTATATGTGTATATATAACAATATGGTACTCAAATGAAAGATAAAAAACACTCGTCAATATGGTGTGTGTGTGTGTGTGTGTTTTTTTTTAAAGTAATTACATATAAAAAAGTGTTTTTTTTAAAAAATAATTACTATTATTATGGCACCCGCCAAATTCCCAAGTCAAGATCCATACACACTCTCACCATTTTGTTATTTTCAGTATGCATTAGACATTTTACAGTGAACGTGTCACCCCGAGTCTAGTGAGACCCAAGATAGTTCAGGATCCATTACATTTACCCGTTACTTATGCAACACCCGACTCATGCATAGAACAACTAACAATGACAATCAAGGCAATCACGTGACAAGAGAGTAGCCAAATGTTCAACTATAACCTATAACACAAAATGTAGTCACATGTGGTTATATCTGACTTGGAAGTTGATCGATTCCATAACACGATTCAAAGACATTCTATAGAAATTTGACAAAAAAAATGAGTTAATAGCCATTTTCGTCCCTGAGGTTTGGGCCAGTTTGCCACTCCAGTACAAAAGTTTTTTTTTTTGCAATTGCTTCCCTGAGGTTTGGATTTTTTTGCCAAATTCGTCTTTTTCACTAACTCAGTTAAAAAATCTCGTTAATGTCAGGGGTAGGGTCGTCTTTTTACCTCAGGGACGAATTTGGCATTTAAAATTCAACTTCACCCCACACCCACCCCACCCCCCTCTCTTTCTCTCTCTCTCTGTGTGTGTATATATATATATATATATATATATATATATATAAAGCTTCCTTCTTCCTTGTTTCCTCCTGCAGAACAAGACTTGGGCCACCAAAACGGAACTATTATTATTATTATTATTACATAATATATCATCACAATTATCTTTACTCAGTCTCAAACAATAAGCAAAATACTTAATTTGTGAAAACAGAATGCAAAGATAATGAGATAATAAAGGGTGATCAACAAGTCAATCATCCTGATGCATTACAGTCTCTTACACAACATTTACATTCCATTCCCTAATATGATAAATTATAGCAATATGCTTACCAAGCATGTCATCATCGCCTTTCGATGGTAAACCATCACACCTCATAGCCGCACCCCATTGCATCCTATAGCACGTGTTGTGTTCAATAACCGGTTGATGACTCCAATCACCTCTCAATCTAGGATTCAGATGCAAAATCTTCGGCGGATCCTCCGCAACTACAGACTTTAGCCCCTGCAACTCAACCTTAAACTGGGAAACCAAAACCATGGGATTACCCGTCTTTACTCTCGCAAGTTCAGGAACATACTCATTATGAGCTACATGAGGCGTCCCCACCACCGTAACAGACGATCCCGGAGCAAGCCCACACCGAAGAAACATAAGCCGGTCTCCTTTCGTTAACTCTTCACCACTGATCGACACCCACGGTGGACACTGCTCTTGTTTTGGTGGCCCAAGTCTTGTTCTGCAGGAGGAAACAAGGAAGAAGGAAGCTTTATATATATATATATATATATATATATAGAGAGAGAGAGAGAGGGGTGGGGTGGGTGTGGGGTGAAGTTGAATTTTAAATGCCAAATTCGTCCCTGAGGTAAATAGACGACCCTACCCCTGACATTAACGAGATTTTTTAACTGAGTTAGTGAAAAGGACGAATTTGGCAAAAAAATCCAAACCTCAGGGAAGGAATTGCAAAAAAAAAAACTTTTGTACTGGAGTGGCAAACTGGCCCAAACCTCAGGGACGAAAATGGCTATTAACTCAAAAAAAATATATGGAACAACCTCACATATTCAAATCAAGATATCAATTTATATGAATATGGGATAAAGGCCCAAACAATACATGATTACAAATAATCAAAATGGAGAAACTAGTAACATGTAAAATGTTGACTTTTAACAATACAATGTTGTTTTTATCATGGAAGGTTATACACACATGTACATATACATTCTTATGTACAAATCGGTCCATATACACACATGAACAATCAAGATGAAATCAACTATCATAAATATAATCCGTATATATCAATTAACACATATATTGTCTAAACTATCCTATGTCACATACATATGTATATTCACGGCACACATACATATGTGTGAGTGTCTGATTGAGAAAATCAAAACATCTATGGTTACATATATACATACACGACCACATATACATATAGGGTTAATGTTTGGATTATCCACACCATTCTATACAAACTTAGACACACACGACACTCACACACACACACGGCACATACACACACACTAATACACTAAGCTACCATTCCCAAAAACCATGCTTTCATCAACAAGAGTCCTTACAAATCTCATACCTTATGCCCATGCCAAGTTGACTGCCCTAATTGTCTTGAACCTTTCCCTAGAATCGGCCCACATATTCCCTAGACAAAGTTATTTGTGTGCTTGATTTGGACTCACTCTAACATGTGTATACATACATACCCATACGACATACATACACACTCATACACTTACCTAGAACAATCCAAAAACATCTACAATTTCCCATACATACACCAACATGGCATCTTGATACAAGCTTACACAAAACCTTCCAAGGGTTGACTTCCTTTTTTAGTCCCATCTAGCCAATATTTCCGACCCATCAAGTTCCTAGAAGATGCATGCCCACTAGTCAACTAGTTACATGAATTTAGTATGTTACCTTTAGAAAAACATGGATCAAGAATGTTGACCTTCCTAATCCATACATGTTCATCCACCCACCTCCTCTCCCACTCGCATATATATATATATATATACACACACACACACATAGACCACACAAGAAACACTCATACACTCCATTCACAACCATCCTTCTTCCTTGTACACACTCGGCCGAGAACAAGCACCCATTCGGGTCTAGGATCGATCGCACGCTACCACTTCACCATAATCACACGCCCACGAGTAGTAGAAGCCACCTTGAGGAGTGAAGACACCAAGATTTGATCCCTACCATGCTCCAATCGGATCATGTAATCAGGTAAGGTCCTTTGTACAATATTTGCTTCAAACTATATTATTTTTGGCTCTTATAGGTTCACCCGAACCCATAGACCACTTGCATGCATGGTTAGGTGATTCCATAAGATAGTTATCGGCCAAAATGTTGAGTTATGTACCCATTATACATATACACACTCGCATCTACATTCCCATGTATAATATACGAATACACACTAAGGAGCATACATTCGGACCTACATATATACACGCGTATACATACGAGTGTATGCAGTTATGTATAGGGTCGAGATGGAATCACAAATGTCATTTTTTAAATCTAAATGACAACTTACATGTAGAGACACTTTTGAGAACACATGTTAAAAGAACAATAAACATATGTTAAGGAGGCTTTAACACAAGAACCATTAGAAAAACATATGTTAAAACTAAAAGATGTGTGTTACTAAGGCAAAACACATGGAAAGGATAATTTTACACAAATAAGGACCGAAACATGTATTAGTGTGCCACTTTCGGGTATAAATAACCAATATACGTACATGACATGGTAGCACATAGGTGGCCAAGGCTACTATTTTACCACAAATGGTTAACCATGGGCACAATAATGACAAAAACGAGCTTTTTCTGACACATACCATGTATGACCTATGTGAACCACAATACAAAAATACACAGTCCCTAGTTATACAAGTCGGGTGAACAAATGCATGATAACTAGTACAACACATAGACTTAAGTTGTCCTTATTTGAATCTAGGGCGCTTTTGTTCAGACATTCCCACGACAGACTCAGTCAGTTGTAGCATTCAGACATCAGGCGAGTTCTCACGGCCCCATTTTACTGTTTTCATACTTTGGGGGGGGGGGGGCACGCGTACAAGTTCAGTTTCATTTTGACTATCATGTGAACATGAGACAAAAAGGTTCAAAGTACTAATAAGTCCGCATGTCATACATTTTGCTGTAACCATTAGCTATGGACGTAGCCATGAAACACCGGAATAGATCTATTTGGTTGACACCCCCACTCTTAGTTAGTCGCTCTAACCGGATTACAGATATCAAAAGAGTGCTTGTATTTCACAATACATTCATTGTCTTTAGTGTACAATGGGCGAGGCACAACATTCGTCAAGGTTTGGTTACGGGCTCATGACAGTCACATAATGATTATTGTCTTAGCTAGGCAATGATCCATTCACCCATGGTTTACATAGATTCAAAAACCCGTGGCCTCACCAACTTAATTGTTGACATATTTTACTTGCATGTTATTCAAGAAATTAATTGAGCATCATTGAACTTGGAGTCGCGCATGAGCATCTCAGGGATATCATGAACCTTATTTTGATTAAATGATTAAGACAATATCATTTTAATGTGGTTCTTAAGATAATGTTTTTGGTTGCTATGTTAAACAATGACGTCTTTTAAATATATCTCTTAATTTATGAATTCGATGCTTGCGTGACTTTTGTGCTTTAAAACCTTTCGAAGTTACATCTCACGTTTCCGCCTAGGCGGGGTGTGACAATTATACCCTTATTTAATCAAATTGGTCAATCAAAATTATAACATTTATTACACTTTTGCCATTGATCAATCTCCACCATCCATTTATAGATCTAATGGCCAAAAACACTTCTTACCATTCTCACAAAAAATACCCTTTGTACGAGAACCCTACCATATATATAACTTTAGGAATTAATGTTTGATAATTGAAAGTTAAAACTTAAATTTTCATAGGGGTCCATTTCTTTACTCATTCCAGACCCAAAACGTTGTAAGGGTTCTCGAGACGGCCCTGGCTACCAGTCCCTAAGGTAGTGCTTGCTGGTGTAGGTTGAGGAATTTCCTACACGTTCAAAGATTATGAAAATGATATGACTTGGTCCTTTATCCGCTTGTCCTCCGGGTGCAGGAGGCCTGCTCCATCCCTTTCCATGCTTGGTATTTAGATGATGGCACTATTATAGGTAACGCAGAAGACGTAGCGAGGGCGCTTGATATTATTCGATCTAAAGGGTTGTCTCTAGGGCTTATGATTAATGTGCGACAAAGTGAGATTCTTTAGCCGACGTGTAATGGTTCGGAAAAAATGCCCTCGGTTTATTTCCTAGTGATATTGGTAGGCCCGACCGAGGGGTGAAACTCCTCGGGGGAACTATTAGCCAAGATGTAGATTATATACGTTCTTTGGCAACAAAAAGAGCTCTGCGCGTGGTTGAACTCATGGAACACCTGCCGAAATTAAAAGGACCTCAAAGTGAGATTCTCATACTGCGCTCGTGCATGGGGGTTGCTAAATTAGTGTTCGGGCTCCAGACATGTCAGCCAGAGCATGTCAAAGAGGCAATGTCCATTTTTTATGTTGGACTTCGTGAGGCAATTGAAAGCATTGTTGTCTGTAGAGGGGCACATTCTAGGGACCTCTAATGGAAGCTAACATCCTTGCCTATGCGGCATGGGGGCTTAGGGATTTACATGGCAGGGGATGTGTCAACATACGCCTTCATAGCGTCTAGGGCCCAGTTGTGGGGATTGCAGGACCAGATCCGGCGGAGTGCTGGTGTAATTGGGGGGGGGGGGATTCTTACCATACCCTTGCACTTGGTAATATTAAAACCGTTATTCCGGAAATTGATCTGGGTGGTTATACTGGTAAGGAGACCGCCCCTAAGAAACCTTTACAAACCTTGGTGAGTGCTCTTTACGGTAAACACGTGCAAACTATGGAGGGGCAGTTTGATACGACTCCGCGACAAAAGACAGGGTTTTCATGTCTTCAAGGGGCTCATGTGCAGGATTTTTTGACTTCCGTGCCCATTGAAGGGCTTGGGCAGCGGATGTTCGCGATCAAATATAGGGCTGTTCTCAAATACCGGCTCATGATACCTCTGTTTCCCTCTGATGAACCATGCCCCATTTGCAAAAGAGCCTATTCGGATAAATTAGGCGAGCATGCGCTCCACTGCAAGGAATTGTCGGGGTTCGAGTACCGTCATGATTTGGTTAGAGATGTTTTATGGGATATGCTTCGACGTGCGGGGGTCTCGGCCAAGAAAGAAACACCGGTCAATTTCATGACTGATCCGCGGGAGGGGAGACCTACCTTGCGTCCTGCGGATGTTCTTGTGTTTGGCTGGGTTAGGGGCAAGTATGCATGTGTTGACCTTACAGGGGTTTCCCCATTGGTAGGTTTGCGAGACAATGGCTTTGTACCGGGGCATGCATTGTTGAGGGTAGAAGCTAAGAAGGTCGCTAAGCACGAAGCAGCTTTTTTAGAGAATCAGCACGTGCTCCTGTCGTTTGCTTTTGACACATTTGGATCCCTGGCTCTTGAGGCAGTGCGTTTTCTGAAACGAGTGCAGAAGGTGGTCCAAAGTGACTCGCAGAGTCCTAAGAATCATGAGTTTGTGTTTAGCGTGATAGGCTTTGTGATTCATAAAGGGATAGCGGCACAGCTTATTGCCCGCTTATCCACAATCTAAATGTAATTTTTTTGTTCGTGGAATAAATTGTAATTTTAATTTTATTTATAGTCAAAAAAATAGTTTATGGTACTTAAAAATAGTAGTATTTTAGATAGTTTGGGGGTGAAATTTTGGGGTAGATGAAAAAACTACCCCACCCCTAACATAAGTATTAAAAGAAAGAGAAAGTATAGGATACAAAGTTTATTAACGTGAGAAGAATAAGAAGCCATAAGGTGATGCCATGTGTAAACTTAACCAAACCCCAATTAACTTAACCAAACTCTAATTAATCTTAACCTCAGTCAAACCTAAGGACAATTTAGACTTTTATTATACGTAATAACTGATTACTATAATCATGTTCGTTATTTTTGTAAACGATTTTATAACTTACGTTAAAATTTTCAAATTGAATTCGAATTACATAACATCAGACGATCACAATACATTACGATTAAATCCATTCACCAATCAATCACACTTCGATCATCAAAAACACAGTTAATTCATATATTTTCATCATGTTCGGTATGTATGCTCTGTTTTACTAAATCAGTTATTCACATTAGAATTTTGTACAATTTTTTGTTTTGTTTATCAGATTTAAACCTGTCGGTTGATGAACAGAATGTTGCTGCGAACAATTACAATCCAGATGTTGATAATATTGCTTTTCATGGTTCAGATCATCATGCTCTGTTTTTATTTATTTTTTTCAATATGTTTTTTAATGCTTGATATTTTCGTAAACATGTTGTTTTTGTGTATATACAGACCTGATCGAAGATACAAACCAGGATGTTGATATTCATAATTTGAACCTAATCAATCAATACAGAAGTATTCAAGGTATTGTAATTTTTTTTTTGAATATCTGATTTCATAAGTGCGTTTAAAAGACATAATAAGTGCGTTTAAATGTACATGTTTTGATATTGATATATAAGAGTGCGTTTTAAGTTTATCAGGAGTGCGTTTGAGTTTTTTCCAATATGAATATTCATAGTGCGTTTGAAGTTTTATAACGTTCGTTTGTTTTATAAGGTGTTTCTACTGATGTTGTTGTTGACCATCAAGCTAGTAACATATATATTCCTGTTGTATCTGACTCACTGAAGCTTGTAAAAGATATGGAGTTTCCAAGTATTGAGCATACACATGAGTTTTATGCCAAATATGCGAAGGCTAGTGGTTTTTCTATTCGAAAGGGTACGTTAGATGCGAGAAGAGGTGTTTTAAGATCCAAATACTTTGTATACTACAAGGAGGGTTTTAAGCCATTCAAAGTAGGTCCGGAGAGTTCTAATAAAAGTGGTAAGTCAAGGAAGAGACCGTCAATCCGGACCGGATGATTGGCACATATAAAGCTAACTTTTGAGGTTGGAAAGACATTCAAGGTTTATGGCTTTGTGGAAGCTCATAATCATCCTTTTGTACATGAAAGTGACTTTCATTTTCTAGCAGCGAATAGGAAGCTGACACGTACTCAAGAAGAGATTATTTGTGAACTGTCTTCACTGAATATGGGTCCTGTCAAAGCTTTTAACATCATGAAGACTAAGTATGGAGGTTTTGAGCATGTTGGTGCAACTGCTACTGATTGTAAGAACTTTAAAGGTGGTTTAAACAGCTTCATTGGTGAGCATGATGCAGATATGATAGTGTCTAGGCTTAGGGATAAGAAGAAAATCCTTCCAGATTTTTCATTTGAGTATTATGTGGATCAAAAGAATGCACTCACCAGTTTATTTTGGACTGATGCTTTATGCAAAAGGAATTATATGGAATTTGGAGATGTGATATCTTTTGATGCAACATTTAACACCAACAAGTATGTTTTTATTTTTTAAGCTTGATATCCAACTATTATATGTTTATATTTTTTTCTGCCATTTTTTAAATGTGTTTTTTGCAGGTACAAGATGGTGTTTGTACCATTTACCGAAATTGATAACCATTGTCGGAATGTCACACTTGGTGTAGGATTGTTGTCATCTGAGACAACTGAATCATACACATGGTTGTTACAATCGTTTTCCAAATGTTTTGGAAAGCATCCAAAAGTGGTTGTTAGAGATCATGATGATGCTATGAAAAATGCAATACAGTTGGTTTTTCAAAATAGCAGACACAGATTGCGTATGTGGCATATCATGAAGAAGGCTTCTCATAAGGTCAGTATGCGTGTTTGATCTCAATCAAATAGTGCGTCTGTTTATTACATAAGTGTGTTTAAATAGTTCTTGGTTGGTACAATTTAGTGAATGCATCCAAACTTATATATTAGTACGTTTAATAACTTTATTATGTATTTTAATGTTAATGCGTCCAAATATTTAACATGGTGCGTTTGTTTTCCATATTTTTTTTTTGGTTTTTTAGGTTGGTAGTGCATTATGCAGTGATGATGAGTTCAAAAAGGAGAATTTGTGCGATTGTGTGGACAGACTCCATCAGTCCGGAGACATATGATTTCGAGTGGGGTGTACTTATTATTGATTACAAGCTAAATTAGAACGATTGGTTGACGGACATGTTTAATATGAGGTCAATGTGGATCCCTACCTTTTTACCGAGATGAACCAATGTTTGGGCTAATGAGGACAACATCAAGATCTGAGAGTGAGAATCATTTTTTTGCCAAGTGGAAAATTCTCAGATGACTCTTGTTGAGTTTTTTCAACCACTTTGAAACTTCCTTCACTCTTAGAGATTCAACCATAGGAAGAATGATCATGACTCAAGACATACGGTTCCTGATCTTTAGACTACGAACCCTATCGAGGAAGAGGCATCTAAAATATTTACACGAACTATCTTCTTTGATTTTTAGGAAGAAATATATGCCACTTTTGAAGGCATAATAAGTGTTCATATGAAAAAGGCTGATGAAGAAGGTTTTATAAAGATTTATGTTGATGATCCTCAAGCACTTGGTCAAAGATTTATTGAGGTATATATATATATATATTGTTTTCTAATTATGAAGGCGTTTAATTTATCCATGAGTGCGTCCAATAGTCATCAGCATAGTTTCTGTTTTACAACTATTAGTGCGTTTAAAATTTCCACTTAGTGCGTCCAAATTCATCAGTATAGGTTTTTACCTTTTTACAGGTTCTTTTCAAGAAAGAAGTTGTTGAGGGTGTTGAGGATGTTACTACATCATGTACTTGTATGAGGTTCGAGCAGTGCGAGCTGCTTTGTAGGCATATATTTTATATATTAAGGTTGATGAATTATTATAGATTCCCGAAAAAATACATTCTGAGGAGGTGGACAAAAGATGTTGTTCCAAATGAAATCAAGTATTCATTTGAAACATGAGAGTTTGGTGATGATAAGATGAAAGAAGCTAGACGTAATGCACGGGAGATAGTCTTGGGCGGTGAATATCTTGCAAACACACTAATTGCAGATTTATCCGAATTCACATTGGTTAATGATAAAATCAAAGAGATGGTTAAGAAGGTTGATGAGGGCAGGTTTAAGAGACCTAGTCATCAGAATAAGTATGACAGGTATGCTTCTCTTCTTGGTTATGAGAAACCATCAGAAGCCGAACCCGCTATTAAACTTCCCAAGGGGATCAAGAACAAAGGTCGTGGTAAGCAGAAGCGTATAAAGTCCAGCAAAGAAAAACAGGTTAGTCGAACCGGCAAAAGGAAGAGAACTTGTGCCATATGCGGAGAGAGAGGCCATGATCGACGAAAACATGCGAATGAGGGTGCTTCAACCCAGCCGCAAGGTGAACAAGATGACCAGAATGTGGAAGATGACCAGAATGTGGAAGATGACATTGATGATAATGAAGAGATTGAAATTGAAGATTCTGTTGATGAGGAACTGTGTTAAAATGTCTGATGATTTGATTTTTTGTAATTTTTAAACAAGTTAACAAATGCGTCTGAAGTATGTTATAAGTGCGTTTAGTTTTTGTTTTTTGTTGCAGTTACTATATTTTTGTATATGAGTGCGTCTGTTTTGTGATATAAGTGCGTCCAACAATATACAAAAAAATATACATTAAGTGCATTCATATTATATAATAAGTGCGTCTATTTCTTCAGTAGTTAAAAACTATTACAAGATCACCATTACCACCACCACATTTACACCACTACCATCACCACAACAACCACTTAAACCACAAAAAAAAAAAAAAAAAAAAAAAAGATTTACAAAAACCACCACCACAAAACAACCCCAAAACAACTACCATAAAGCCATCACCATCACTTGGAACCTAAGAGTGCATCCCTTGCCTTTTGTTTGGATTCCATGTTCTTCAGGATGCATGCCTGTGTGTTGCTAAGTGACTGACAGATGAGGTTGTCAAAAGATGCCTGAGTATGTAGTTGCTCAATAGCTGCATCTGTGAATGGTGTCTTCTCCTCCTTCATCGACTTCTCTATGAGGTCCAGGTTCTTTATATACTGCCTCTGAACCTCATTTTGTGCACCCAAAACTACACAAGATGAGTTGAGGCCATCCCTCAGCTCTGAAATGCAGTCAACCATAACCACAGTTTTTACCTACATGTTGTTTATTGCATCTATGTGGTTTTCAACCATTTTTGTTTTTGTGTGTTTTAGTTGAATCAGTATGTTTGATTATAGTGTTTTTATAGACTAAAAAAAAGTTAATTAGGTGGTAGTTGAATATTTAATTTCAAGATTTAACTAAATTTATTACCATTCAAATCATAGTTATTAGAAAGTAAGATATTTTAGTTTTTACCATTAAAATAATCATGTAAAATTTCACATATTATTTTTTACAATTAATAAGATATGCAACTTGCATTTTTTAATCATTGCTTGTACGAATAATAAATTAATAAACATAATTTGTATTTTTCATACAAGTGCGTCCAAACATTACAGTGAGTGTGTCTGTATTTATAAGAGTGCGCCCAAACATTACAGTGAGTGTGTCTGTTGTCTGTCTTTGATAACTAGTTACTACCTTTTTTAAAGGCACCTTATAATCTAATACAATTATAAGGTGCGTTTAAACATACAGAGTTGACAGTTATGTGATTGTTCGTATTCTGAAACTTTTTCAAATCCAATTTTTTCTTAAATTTTAATTATATTTATTAAAATCGTATGTTTACGTGATCATTATATGCGTTGATTGTGTTTTTTGAATAGGATTATACTGATTTTAATAATTCTATTGTAATGCTCTGTTTTTTTATTTTTCTGTAAATACGTTCTGTCATTTGATTCAATTCAATGTTTTTGATTGTTTGATGATTATGAACATTTAATCGGTTTGAAATAATGTTTAATCGTTGAAAAATTTTTGTTTGATTTTACGTTTCGATCGATTGTTTTGAATCTGTGTTGTTACGACTCTCAAACTTAAAACGCTTTTTCCCTAATTTACCCCTGGTTAGATTAACTGAAGTATGATTAGGTTTGTTAATTACAATCTTGCCACCGCCTAAATCCAATAGCTTAGAAAGCTTTTTACGCTTCTTACGTTAAGACGCTTTGTACGTTATCTCTTCCCTTAAAGAAAAGCCTTAGTCAAATGATCATGATTTTCTACCAGATTTGTATTTTAAATAAACAAGGTTGTTTCGTCTAAAACTGAAATTGATTTAAATTGTTTCCCTTTTAAAGGAATGAAATGATGGAAAGTAACCTACTTTGTTAAAGGTAAACAGAATCTACCGGGGGTAAACAGAATCTACTCCCCTGGGAAGGAGTAGTTTACAATTTACAAACTTCATAAAAAAGAAGAGAAAATATTATTTTATAGGGTGAGACTAATTTAAAAAGTATGTTAAGTGTAAGAAACAATATGGAGCGTAAGATTAAATTTGAAAATCAGGGGCACGATGGTAATTGTTAGCGTCATTTAAGTTTCACCCATTTTTAAAACGGCCATAACTTTTTCATATGACATTATTATTATTTTAAAGTACACCATAAAAACAAGTTTTTCACCTTCTTTCATTTCCATATCATATTGCTATACTTTAAAAAAAATAAAAAATTTTGGCAGGGTTGTTAAATTGCGTTTTATTAAGTGTATACTTGCGTTTTAGACAAAAAAAATAAGAAACAAAATTATTTACTGTTCTCACATTGATTCAAATTGATTTTCAACCTCGTGGCTCTCCACCTAACAAAGAAACAAACTAAAAAAAAGCTATTGTTATATTCAGAATGTTTAAACGCAAGTAATAATATCAAGTTTTTACATTTAGACGCAAGTAGTATCAACCCAGCAAATTTTTGTTTAAAGAATATAGCAATATGGTATGCAAATGAAAGAGGATAAAATGCTTGTTTTTATGGTGTATTTTTTTTTAAATAATGTCGTATGAAAAAGTTATGGACATTAAAAAAAATGGGGGTGGAACTCAACCATTGTGGGTTATGTCTAATTTGCCCTTCTGCTCCTCTTTTAAAAACTCAACGTATACTTTTTCCCTTTTAATCTCATCCATTAATTTATTTTGATCAAAAGCCAAAATACTTCTTATACTTTTTATTTTAAACTATTTTTTACACTAAACGTTCTCTATTTTATATATGAAATCATTGCATTTTGTTTTTTATGTTTATATTACACAAATGTAGCTTTTATATTTTTTTATAACTTAGGGCAGGAGCGAACTCATGGCAACATTGCCCCGCGCGGTCTCGGCACTTAAAATCGGTTAGTGGGTTGGTATTGTAGTACCCGTGTATGGTAGGAGAGAGATAAAGAGGGAATCGTGTAAAATGTGGTGTCCATAATTTAGGGTAGTATCGTCTTCAACGTTCAAATAAGAATTTTAGTATATTGGATTGGGATAGCAAGGTGACAATGCTTAATTGGAGAGGGTATATCATGGTGGCACCCCGCCTGCCCTTATAAAAGTTTAATTCAAAATTTATCTGTAATAATATTTATTTTTTTCTATGAAAAAATAAAATTTGATTAAAAACATTACGTTTTTTATATAACTTTTAAATATGATATCTTATAAAATTCCGAATGTACTATTATTATCTATCTATCTATCTATATATAAAAGAAAACGTATATGCTGACGTGACGTGCAATGGAGGCCTCAACCTTCCCTTGAGAGTGACACGTGACATCATAATGAAGAGTTTTTAGTGTTTTTGAATTGTTTCATTTTTTAATTAAATTGAGTTATTTTAGGAAAAAAAATTTAAAAATAAATTTACAATTTTCTCTTTCATATTTCCTCCCATAATTTTTAAACGTTTATATCTTTTTTATACGAGATTTTTTAAAGAAAAAATTACACCAAATTAACGAGCGTTTTATTATCTTTCCAACGAGTACCATAGTGCTATATAAAAAACGGAGAAAAAAATCGACTATTTTTTTGTGGGGTTTCGTTCATACAGAAAAAAACACACAAAGTGTTCATGTTATCACGTAAAATTAAATTTTGTGGGGAATATGAGTTATTACTGATTAGAATACTATGAACATGCAATGATTGAGAGATTTTGTGGTTAGTTAGCTTGAGCCATTTGCAATAGGTTATCACGTAAAATTAGATTTTTCAACCCCGGAACCCTCCCGGGTTAATCAACTAGTTTTCAATATGTATGAATACTTTTATTCGTAACCCGCGATGTGAATACTTTTTTATTTATGCTTTAATATTCATAATCGGGTCACCGCAAACTTCATACACTACTTTTTATGTACTTAATAAGTTCATACACTACATTTAGGTACTTGATAACTTCAGTGTCAACTTTAAAATTCTGGCTTTATTGTTACAACATGATTATTTTTATCAAGTTAAGTTACCCGTTGTTACAACTGCATTATTATTGAGTTTTTCTGCTGTCAATGGTATTTAAATACTTAAAAACAAGTCAACAACCGTAAAATGATGTTTGGTTATGATTTCCACTCTAATCGGTCATAACTTGATTATTGTAATATGTTAGCAAGTTATACAGTTCATGCAAAGCCTCAAATAGATAAAAACAAGTTATTAACCATATTATATTTGCAAATCTTACAAATAAATTACATGACATTTTTTAATGCTCGAACTCATCCACTATAGACGATCTCCTATAGGGGCGTGATTGGTACACTACATCTACCCATACGACAAATACTAGTACCGAGTTTAAACAAGTTAGAACTGAATATATTTACAGGTATCGGTACAAGTATTTCAGTGCAGTGCCAGCTGCTTTGGTACGGCACTGTTTTTTTTTTCTTTAAGCACTTGCACGGATACCAAATAAGTAAATCGGTACGAGTACCAATAAAGTACGGATATCAAATAGGTAAAATCAATACGGGTACCAATATGATACGTGTACTAATTAGATAAAATCGATACATGAAGTACCATAAATAGCATAACACGAAATATAGCAGAATATCAATTAAATTCATTATATTTAAAATTCGGTACCAGTACCGTTTTTTATTTGTACCGATACCAAAAGTACTGAATACCGTAATAAATAAAATTGAGTATCAATACATGTAGCAGAAACTTAAAATCGGTATAGGTACGAGTATGGGTGTTTGGAAAAAAGATCTCATCTCTAATCTCCTATGCATTAATGTAGATTCCATGACCACCAACATAGAGTTTTCTGTAAGAAGTGGAGATTTAACCGGAAGTGCATAAGTGTACCGAGTATGCCTTAGGGTTTTGTCTATGGCACATCGACGCTCAACAATGTTAATAAGCTAAACTAGTTGATCATCATCACTTGTCAAGATAAGTGACTCATCATGTGTCAATAGTGCGACTTCAAACAAACAAGAGGAATTCAATCACTTGTGTTTTTCATTTTCCTAGATGAACTAGCATGCGTCAATGGGTATAAACGACGATACCAATGACAAAAACACGTATTTTATTTCTAAGAACGATGAGAGTATAAAATGAGGAGGTTTGGCTGGGGGAGGAAAATGATGATGAAATCAGACAAACATTGTTTGATTAGTCTTGGGTTGTAACTGAGGTGATAAAAATTTTAGTTATTATAGATGATAGAGTAAACCGATTTTTAATATAATGTTTGTTTTGATTGTGATATCTATTTCACGTTGTGTTTTAAGTGTGTCATACTTTCTCGTAATTATTTTTATTGATCAAATAGTTAGTTATATAATTAAGAATTTAATCAAATTACTATTTAGATAAAAATTTTATTCAAAATGCC
Source organism: Ambrosia trifida (assembly GCA_028751855.1). Lineage (NCBI taxonomy): Eukaryota > Viridiplantae > Streptophyta > Magnoliopsida > Asterales > Asteraceae > Ambrosia > Ambrosia trifida. Next base: position 162,881,420 of record CM054122.1, read on the forward strand.
ATTCATCTTATTTTTCGCTAATTATTTAAGGCTAGTGGAATGTGGTTCTCACCGGTGAGAGGCTTTAAAGCCCAGTAAGTGTCACATAGGCGGTGAGGGGCTTTAAAGCCTATTATTTAACTAAGGTGATATGGAATAAAGTCTCTTCAATCATTTCTTAATAATTTAATTTTATTTATTTTTCTATTTTTTTAAAAGAAAAATAAAATATTATAAACCCGCTGTCCTTTCCTACACCATATCCAAAGAAGATACGAGTGGAATAGTATAATTAATCCTACGTCACTGTGCAACTCTCTGACGTGCATCGAGTACCATTCGAAGTAATAATTATACTATTCTACTCGTATCTTCTTTGTGAACAAAAGCCCTATTATCTCAAGAGGTAATTTGTTAAAATTGAATACAAATTTTACAAACTTATAAGGGTCGGTTTTTCGGGTTTTGGACGGAGGAAGAAGACTCTCTTCCCAACGGTTGGATTGGGTGGCTCACACGTTCAAATCCCTTAACGCCTGCTAAGTGGTTGGCGCCGGCAACAATAATGCCCCGTTTTGGCAGAAGTGGGGTGGTGTTGGGGCGCTAACATGTAGACGTGGCTGAGTACGCCACTCCACACCACCCAACCTACTAACATCTTCAATGCCAACACTTTTTCCTTTTTTTTCAATGATAAATTAATAACAAACATGAAAAAGAAAAAAAAAATTAATAAGCCCACAATCGGACATTGGGAAACACGGTGCCCATCCTCAATTGGTATGATCCTCCTTGACCTTTTCGGACATTTGGCTGTTACTTTGTAGTTTTATTTACCGGTTATGACACACCAACTACCTAAATCAGCCATCTTTGCTTTTGGCTCCTTTATACCACTTTTCCACCACCTATCACTTCCAATAGCAACTTAACAATCTACAAAATTCTTTACATTTTTTATTGCTTCAATTCTAATATTCAATAAAGGTAACATCTTTCCTTCTAATTTCAACCAAAATAAAGTTTTGAAAAGATGTCGTTTTAATGCTAAAAGAAAAGTTGATGCCATATCGATGATGATTGTCATCAATAGTTAGTGGATGCAAGCATGCAACCTTGATCATGCTTAAAGCGCGATTTGTAAATGAAATTTTTTGATAATATCTTGTTAACAACTCTTGATGTTAAAGCACTCGATGTTGATTATATCAATGAGAACATAAGGAATAAATATAAGAATTAATCATGTGTACCTGATATTCTTAACCGTTCAGGAACCTCAGTAATGGAAGATACCATCATCTTGATCGGGTTCCCTTTAGTGTGTACAGTAATGATGACTAATGATCATATGGTGATCGTTTGAGAGGGAGAGGTAGGCGACGGCTTTAGGGTTATGGTGTTATGTCATTATGTCTTTCTATTAACCTCTAATAATCCCTCTATTTATATACACACAGGGGACACCCTAATAAGGCCCATCTAATGACAAGTCCGTCCATCAAAGACATGTCTGTTATTGGGCTTAGGATAATATTAATAATTGATCATCATTATATAAATGATTATAATGGCTATCGATAAATATACAAACGTCATGTATATTTATTCCAACATTCTCCCACTTAGCCGAGTAATCATTTATTATGAGTATTACGTAATTCTGCAGAGATTAATACTCATTTTAGTTCTAAACCCAAAATGTAGCAGAGAAATACAGCCGTTAAGTCTTTATTCGACTTAGGACCCCCATTAATCATACTACACCCAAATTTAAAACTTAAAATTAGGATCAATTAACGTTATGCCCTTAGTTGTTGATTTGTTATATTATTGTCTTTATGCCATTATGCTAGCTTAGCATAGTAATAGACAAACAAATCATAAGTCATTCATAGTACGATATGCAGTTGTACATGGTCATTAGTAATACCCTTTTCTCTTAGTTGGCCCGTTAGTGAGACTTATGGGTGATAGACCTTTAGTTATTGGATCCATAAGCATATCATGAATGCATTCGATACAAAATTCTGATTTCCTCTATTTGTTCTTAGTCATAAGCGAACAATAATTTAGTATCAAACTCTAATGCGGCTCCTCTCAAACTGAAACTGTTTGAGAAATCAGGGCAGCTGACTTTATCACAGTAAGTCTTCAACTTAGTATTTACATGGAGTGAATAAGTTATGAGTCATCTGATAAATTTACCAACAACATTTAATAACCATTATGTTGTGATCAGCAACACATTATGTCATGATAACTTAGGTTGTTGTTAACAGTTCCTTATGACTCATCCATGAGATAGTTATGTCTGCTGACGATATGATATACCCCAAAATTGACACTTGATTTCCTTTGAATATAACAAAGTTAGAGTAAGAGTAGTCAATCACTTTAGGTTCTCACTTCTTCTTTAAATTATAGTCTCTTGTTTCTTAAAGATATTGTAATGTTCCATTAGATGCTTTTCATCAATCTAGACAAGTCTAGTACTAAGCAATATGAACAATATCATAAACAAGCATAGACTTAAATTTACATAAGTCTTCTAATTAATGACGCATAAGGTGATAATCTCAAATTATCCTATTATCCTCTAAAAGAGAGCAATGTTGTATGTTACATACTTAAGGACCCGATTAGAGTAAAACTTATGGGATAAAATTAATATCCCGTTGGGTCTATCTCGGTATATTTTGATTCCTATCACGTAAGAGGAATCCCCGATATTCATCATGTCAAAATTATGCATGAACAATGCTTTGACTTAGGTAACATATACTTGTCAAGACAAACGTCATATATGTAAGGACAAGTTTTCATTAGTTGCTCCCACTCATCTTGAGGTAGGTTCTTTAATCCACTTAGTTCTTGATGAAGAGTAATTTCATTATGATTCAAACACATTTTATGCTTGCATCAACCCATACATGGATCTTATTGACTTACAGACTAAGTGTTCGTAACCTTCAGTTTAGAACTTTCAGGTTGCTTAATGAACATGTAGGTCATTGTTATGGAAAGTTGTCTTAATGTCCATCTAATGTGGCTCTTAGTTATTATGAGCTACTAGGATGATAATGATCCTCAAAGAAATCTTTTGTAATATAGATAAAAAGATTCTTTGATAATCTAATCCTTCTTGAGTATAATCTTTTACAATCAATCTTATCTTACAACGTTACTATTCGGATCTGGTTCAATTATGAATACCTTTAGGTTATTCTACCAAATCCTAAACGTTATTCTAATTTATGGAATTAAATTTTGCTAATAATAGCTTTATTCCATTTAGAAGATTGATTGATATTAATGATTTAATTAGAAGAGGTAGGATCGGTAAACTTTCCAAACATCCATTTTGTATTAGTCAGGTAGGTTACATAATCATCAAAGTTAGTGGTCTTTTAGACCCAAATGACCTCCTGAGTTGAACATTGGGTTTATTATGATACAAACTTAACTTTAGTTAAGTGTTTTTATTTTCAGGTACATAAGGAGCAACATTAGTTTCTAAGTGTGTAAGAGTTGGTGCAGTAAGGTGTACAAGAGGAATAATCGAAGTTAAATTCGGTGTTAAACTTAATGAGTCTCGAATTTTAATGAGTCTCTCCCCGCATCTTGTACTTCCGAAAAGTCATAATAAGGAATTTTACTGCTCCCACTTACCTTAGAGATCTTAATGAATCCAGCATGCTTAAGATCTAATATTTGGAAGATCCATAGATTTTAATAGAGAATGCAACCTAATGATGTTTATTGTCGTTTCTCTTGATGAGGATTACTTTAGTAAGAAATCTAAGTTCGCCCATATTTAAGCATCTAAAAAACTTTGTTAGGAGTACGTTAAGTGCTAAGGAGACAAGTTGTGATAGAGCGTTGTCCAGTGCAAGAGGTGTAATTTGAGGATAAATCAAATTGTCGCTCCCCCCACCTCTGTAACTTTTGCAAGTCATAAGTAGGACATCTAATGCTCCCACTCATCTTTTAGGTCTCTTAGTACCTCCACATAATAAGTTTTAACGATGCGTGTGAACGAGAATATTTCATATATTTTAAACTTGATTTTCCTTATCGTCCAAATTTCATAAGAGATTTTAAGGACATACTTAGAGGGAATATTATTAAATATATATGAATTGATTTCTTTAATACTTTGGTCTGTAGGAAACGAAATAGATACAGTTAGATATTTATCTAAGCTCCACTAATTTCAATTAGTTATGACTTATGATGGAAACCCATTTATTCCTTTCGCCATTTAATGTTTAAGGCGTTTAACACATGCTTTAAAATCACTGAGAATGAGATTTGATAGCCAAACATCCTTTAGTGACCTGGTCATGATTTGTCATGAAATTTTGGTCTTAGTGGATGAATTGCATAAGTCTCATTTTCTTTTGTTAAATTCTCATTTTTTATGATAACAAAAGTTGTGAATAGGTTATTGGATCATCTAGTTTTATTTCACAAGGTTTCTATTCAGATAATGACAACAAACAATACAAGAGTTTAACTTAATAGTGGCTTTGGTTTGGTCATTAACACCTTGTAACTATCAAAAAATTGTAGATTTTATTGATACTAAATTCTGAGTAATCTCAAGAATAACATAAGGTATCATAAAACTTCAACACTAAGATCAGTTATTAATGGTTAATAGACCCTTAATTTTGCCACTAACTCTCATCTTAAGTATTTGTTGAATTCTGGTAAGGAAACATATAAAACTAGACACAACCATCATGTGTTAATTGGAATTCATTAGCATTTGTGGAGTTAAATATCTTTAATTAGGCACTACATATCTTAGCCAGTTGTTCTCTTTACTTATGGGTAACCTCATTTCTTATGCCTATTCTTAATGGCACAGTTTTGTTTAGTAAAACTTTCCCTTTGGAGAAAACTTATAGCTGAAAGTACTTGTATCTTGTTTCCATACCTTATAATTATCCTTTCTATGGTAATTATTCTTCCTCTTTTAGGTTTAATGGTAGTAAAGTGAATAACATCAACTTTTCTAGTTTAATGCGTTCCTTTTCCTGTACATAATTCTCTATCAACACACTCGTTTTACTTTGATATTTCTGAGTGCTATAGTTGATTCATAATGCATCTAATTGTACTAGTGGAAAAGTCATAATGCACTAGAAATTTTATTGATTTCCATGGTATGGCCCTTAGCTTTATGGGTCATGTTAATCAATGTTAAGATGTATTCACAGATGTCATTTAACCATAAAGTTAGATTTATTTCATGCTTCTTAGGAATTCGTTATATTCTTTCATTTCCATAGATAATTCATTAGTCTTAGGAATTTCAGAATCTTTAATAGCTCACCTGATAGGAATCAGTAAAAGCGTTCTTGATTACCATAAGAGACATTTTGTGTATCCCACTTTCTTATGTTCAATGTTATTCTGTAATACTTTATCAGATAGAGCGTAGGAATGTCATGTCTTAAGAGGTAATTTAATAAGAACAAAAGTTAAGAAAAATCATCTTAGTTTTGATAATTAGAGTGGACCAGTTAGTTGAGATAGTAATTTATAGAAGAATGTGAGATTAGTTTCGAGTTATGGGTATTGATGTAAGGCAGACTTAGATTATAATCATTATATTAATGAAGGATCATTAATCGTGAGGATCAATTTTGTAATGAAGACGTGATAATATTATAACACCAACATAAGCTACCTAAATAACATGCTCTAGCTTTGGCTATACGCTGTTCATTTAAGTATTAAATTGCCGACAGTGAATGTAACCCATCACCTTTGGGCAGAAGTGAGACATTCAAAGTCCTAATGCAATACGCTCAGTTCAACAACATAATCTGTTACACATCACCTTTGGGCAGAAGTGAAACCTTATGGCACTTATGTGAACGAGCTACAATGCTTAACAAGATCTTTATAACCACCTAATGTGACACATCACCTTTGGGCAGAAGTGACACCTCAAATGTTATTGCAAGTTAAGCAAGGTTTTATAATGTTTTGAAAAAACTTGATACATTAGGTTTTATCAAAACTATAAATTTTATTAGAGATCCCGAAAAATAATGGGTTCTCAATAATCTTATGAGTTCCCGAAAAAAGACGAGTTCTCGAATTAGCTTATGAGTTCTCGAAATAATGGGTTCTCAAAGAAGAAAAAAAAATTATATGAGTTCTCGAATAGCATAAGGGGTTCTCGGAAAAATAATGAGTTCCCGAAAAACTTATGAGTTCTTGAATAAATCATGAGTACTCGAAGACTTAATGAGTTCTCAGATATCATAATGAGTTCTCGAATGTCATGATGAGTTCTCGAATATCAGAATTAGTTCTCGATATGCTGATGAGTTCTCGAATATATTATGAGTACTCGGATGACTTATGTTTTCGGATAACTTTAACAGTTCTCGGATTCATTAATAGTTCTCGAAAAAATATTGGTTCTTGAATACATGATAGTTCTTGATAAATAGGATGGGTTCTCAGACACATTATGGAATCTCAAAAAAAACATTTTCAGTTTTCAAAGTAGAAGACCTTGACCGAGAACTCCTGTCCGTGAACCTGATCGAAAGCTTTAAACCGAGAACTTAAAAAACGAGAACCTGAATTCGAGAACTAATTGATAATCCGAGAACTTAATTTATTAATCCTTAAAACCGAAAACAATTATTATTACCGAAAACTAAAAACTAATAAAGTTAGTGGTTCAAAATTTTTTAGGGATTTACATAATATCTATTTCCAATTTTAAATGATGACTATCTCCAAAGATATCATAAGATTTCAAAATCTTTGACTTAATCATAATTGATTTCGAAAATTCCTTGGAGATAAAGTTATGTCCTAAATTATCGGAAACAGAATTTCAATCCAATTTTAAACCAAAAATCATAAGAATTTTCGGTTTTTTTATGATGTTCTTGAAGAACCTCAATCGAAAAAAAATAATACATATTAATTATGCACATGGTCCGAAAACATTATCTTGAAATCAATTAGTTTTTCAAACCACAATTTTTTTTTTTTTTCGTGAGTTTCAATATTAGACAAGAATCATTATCTTGCAATCCTCACATTAATTTTTTCAATATTTGAACCATTACGTGATTCACAATTTGCGATTTAATTATGTAAATCAAATTAAAATTGATGTAATCAACATAGCTCTGATACCACATGTTGATTATATCAATGAGAACATAAAGAATAAACATAAGAATTAATCATGTGTACCTGATATTCTTAACCGTTCAGGAACCTCAGTAATGGAAGATACCATCATCTTGATCGGGTTCCCTTTAGTGTGTACAGTAATGATGACTAATGATCATATGGTGATCGTTTGAGAGGGAGAGGTAGGCGACGGCTTTAGGGTTATGGTGTTATGTCATTATGTCTTTCTATTAACCTCTAATAATCCCTCTATTTATATACACACAGAGGACACCCTAATAAGGCCCATCTAATGACAAGTCCGTCCATCAAAGACATGTCTGTTATTGGGCTTAGGATAATATTAATAATTGATCATCATTATATAAATGACTATAATGGCTATCGATAAATATACAAACGTCATGTATATTTATTCCAACACTCGACACTATTGATGGTTGACAATAAGGCAACAATACCTGATATGATCAGTTATGGGTTTACATGTGTTCAGATCATAAAAAAGACTCGACTCGATTCGCCTCAACTAGGCTAAACCATTTAAATAAGTAGGTAGGGTTTGGGTTGATCTGACCAACCCGTTCAACCCTAAATACATTTCAAATTACAATGAAAAGTTTAAATAATTTTAAAATTCAATTTTACTTTTCAAAACATAAGGGTTACAATTTTAATTGAGTTAAACCAATTGAAAAGATTGGTTAGCTTTTATAACATAGTTGTATGGTATTCTGAATTGAATTTAGATTAGAGTCTTTCATCTTTAATTTTATGTTAAGAGTTATGGGCATCAATAAAGAATGCTCATACAAAGAGGTCTTATACTAGCACACAAGTTTCACGAAAGGACACATATTTTCTATTATAGGCAGTGCAAGAAACCAAGCTCGTCTCGTCTATTTTTATAAAAAATCAGAGCTAAGTTTTGTAACTTGTGTTTTGGTTGATGGTGTAGCACTTCGCTATATGTCATTAATTGTATTCTATAAGGCTTTTGCTAGCGTCTTGCTAGTTTCTTTTTTAATGTATTTATGCCGTTCGAACATAATTGGGTGGGGTTCGGGTTGGATTATACGCTCACCAAAATTGATAATAGTGACATCCTAAACCACATTAGAAATGCAAGGTTTACTTTTGTCGGATAATAATTGGAATAGATCTTTTTTAGTTTGATTGTTTGTCCATATATTTTCAAAGCTTAGTTACGAAAAAAACAAATTAAAATATGTATCTAGAAGTTTTCATGTTGTCAACTCAATAAGCATGTGCAATAATTTCATTAGTAGAATTCAAAAGGGATCTCATTTAACAAAGCATAGTGTTTAGGTTCACAATCAAGTCATAGGTTCACAATCAAGTCATTAGTCTTCTTTTTTGTGGCTGATCATGTGGCTAAGTTTGTTGGAGTTTATAGCACATAGTACATACGTAAGTTTAACTGGGATATTCGTAATACACATGCTTTGAGCCTTTGAATAACAAAAAATGTAAATTTAGTAAGATAACAGCCACAACAAAATATGCTTGCTGTAAAGATATATATTTTGATGCCTGAGATAGCAACAAACTTAGTATTTTGCACCTAATTAACCTCTACTTGTTAGGGATAATTACAAAATAAATAGTTACTAGGGATGGCAAAAAAGTAGAGGCTAACGGGTATACTCGAAACCTGACTGCTATGGACCGGGTATGAGATTAGTTGTTTTTTTTTTTTTTTTTTTTTTTTTTTTTTTTTTTTTTGCGGGTTTGAGACGGGGATGAGATTAGGTAATATCCAACCCGATTACCTGAAACCACATACCCGTTTACCCACTGGCGCAGCATAGTAAGGGCGGGGAGGGGCGGCCGACCCCCCGGATTTTCGTGCAGAAGTTCCGATTATATAGTATTCGTATAGAAAATTTTGAAAATATAGGGTTTCGACCCCCTGAAACGGGTTTTCGACCCCCCGAAACTAGTGACTTCCGACCCCCCGACTTCCGACCCCCCCGAACCTTCGGGTCAAGCTTCGCCACTGCGTTTACCTGATCATATACCCGAAATTAATTTTTATATTTTTGCTTTAGTGATTTATTTTAGTAACTTTATTATGAGAAAAAATAAATTTTCTTTTGAAATATGTGTTTGATCATATTATTTATATTTTGTATATTGTGAAGTATATACAAGAAATTATAAAAAGATTGTAATTTATTATCTGATTATGATAAAACTTATATATATGTAATGTATATTTTAGTTTATAATAGTTGTTATAAAAATAAAAATTAAATAATAATTATAATAACAATTTTGTATTTAAAAAACCCATGAAATATGTATATTTTAACAAACTAACGGGTATATTTGATACCTGTGGGTATGCCCGATACTTGACGGATAATTACAAGGTAAATACCCGACTAGTATTGAGTCGGGTTATCCCTATTGTTGACTTAATATTTTCCAATATAGACATCGTTTTTAAAAAATTTGAAAGTAATCGACCCTATTCCACAAATCAGAAATTGTCACATTAGCTCCGCCGGCTGAGACGACCGCGATTTATGCTATTCTTTTAACCAGACAGTTGATGCCTCTAAGATTTAGCCTACAATTTTTCTAAGCGACTGAGTCAACTAAGCCTACATTTTTACGAGGCGGTTGAAATGACTGAATGTCTGAGATGGCTAAGCCTATCCTTTTTTCATGTGGCAGAGGCTGTTAAGACAATTAAGCCTACACTTTTTGCAAGACGAATGAGACGCCTAAGCATCCGCTTTTTTCCAACTTTAGGAAAGTAAAAATATGATATCTATATCGGAAAAGAAGACGAGTACTACACTTAGTGTGAAACTGACATATTAGGCAGTCGATTTCTTATCTTGGACCACAAATTATTATTTGAATAGCAATGGTACTCTTGGTATAACTTGGTTAGAACCGACCAGGCCTATTTTTACAACAATGGTTAAGAGTTGTGTTATTTATAAATTATTGGCTATATAGTTTGAGTTGATATTGTCTGTTCCAACTTACACATATTTATCTAAATTCAGTAGGTTAAGCATTTTGTTACTTTGTCATCTATCCATTGACATATCATACATGAAAAATAATAGTGAAAATCACCCAAATTGCCTTTGACCGAAGGAATTTACCCAAATTGTCACCCCAAGCGTCTTGGGAGAGACCCCAAAGCACCTGAGCCGACTCCGAAGACTTCTGAGAAAACGAGCCAATCAAATGAAGCCACGTGTCCGAAAAATCTCTGAACCGTCTTGCCACGTGTCAAAAATATATATAATAAAAAAATCTTCACAGGTCCCGAGACCTCTCCATGAGACTTTAGGCGTTAGGAGATGTCACAAAGACGCTTCCAGCATGGTTGTTGGGAGACGTCACAGAGACGCTTCCGGCATAGTGGAGACATCACAGAGTCGATTTTTTTATTAGAGAGAGAGAGAGGGGAGAGAGAAAGTGAGGAGAGGGAGAGAGACTTGGGACACGTGTCCCAAGTCTCTCTCTATCCTCACTTTCTCACCTGTCTTCAGAGATTTTTGATAGGTTACCGTCTCACCCGTCTTCAGAGTCGGCTCAGGTCCCGAGACGCTTGGGGTGGCTATTTGGATAAATTTCCTTCGGTCAAAGGCCATTTGGGTGATTTTCCCAAAAAAATATATAAATATATAAGTTATCAATAAACACGTACAATATTCATGTACAAAATTTCATCTTTCGGGATACGTTTGTCCTTATCTCACCTTCTCCCGTTCTCCAGAACTCTTTTAAATGAGAATATGAGATCTTACTAGTTGCTTATGTTTGTTTGTATATACTAAATTTTCATCTTATTATGACCAAATTCGAACCACTTAAATCAACACGTAACTATGAAATAGGTTACAATCACTGTCTAAATGCTAATCAGTATATAGCTTTTGACTGAGAAAAAAGCAAGATTTGGACAACATGAAGAGCATCAAGATAACATGCAAATTGACTATATTACCAAGTGCACATATGGGGTTCAATCACTTTCAATCCGTTGTCTTTCAGTCTCCTTTAAACCTAGATATATCCAATGAAGAATGATTGCATAACGAACCCATTACTCAACCCTTTTCCTTTTTCTTCATAACCTCAGTAATTGTCACACTACTGCTATCATCACTCATGCCATGCAATGTTACATCATGAATCTTTGTTACCCCATTAAAGGACACACCCCATCTTTTCCACTACAACTTGTTTTCATTTGATTATTTTTCAACTTCATTTTGTTTGTCTAACATATAAATTAAGTGGACTGCTTCAACTTATTGCCATTGAATAAAACCGCCATTTTGCTTAATTCCAAGCTTTACTATTTATCTCCCTAAATAAGCATACATATGCTTACTAAATTAAAGAAATAATTGTGTTTTAGTTCCAAAGTCAAATCTCTTCACGTGAAGCTGGGTTATTAAAGATCCATAAGGAGACACTGTATATCAACTATTATCAAGTCCAATAGCATTGGCGGACCCATAATTTATTTGTTACATGGGGTCTGAAAATTTTGAGAGTCGTTTGAATGCCACTAAATATTAAGTAAATGGTTGGGTATGAGTTAGGTTACATAATAAAAAGATAAAATCAAACTAAATTTACTAAACTACAGATTAGAAACCAAAGATTCTCTATTCAAGTGCTCAAAAGCATAATCTAGTATTATCTACCAATCAACACACCTGGTAAAATTTAAATAAACAAGCATTAACTATTAACATCATCATAACTTCATTTTTTTTTATTTGTTTAGCTCTCGGCTTAAATATTTATATTAAATGTTTATATAAATATACTAACTGATTACCCTGGGAGGGTCCTAGGGTTGAAAAATCTAATTTTACGTGATAACCTATTGCAAATGGCTCAAGTTAACTAACCACAAAATATCTCAATCATTGCATGTTCATAGTATTCTAATCAGTAATAACTCATATTCCCCGCAAAATCTAATTTTACGTGATAACATGAATACTTTGTGTGTTTTTTTCCTGTATGAACAAAACCCCACAAAAAATAGTCGATTTTTTCTCCGTTTTTTATATAGCTCTATGGTACTCGTTAAAAAGATAATAAAACGCTCGTTAATTTGGTGTAATTTTTTCTTTAAAAATCCCGTATATAAAAGATATAAACGTTTAAAAATTATGGGAGGAAATATGAGAGATAAAATTTTAAATTTATTTTTAAATTCTTTTTTCCTAAAATGACTCAATTTAATTAAAAAGGGAAACAATTCAAAAACAGCAAAAACTCTCCATTATGATGCCACGTGGCACTCTCAAGCGAGGGTTGAGGCCTCCATTACACGCCACGTCAGCATATACGTTTTCTTTTATATATATAGATTAGGGTCAATTGAGCTTGATTAATTTGTATTAGACTTATATTTGAAAATAAAAATTTCTAATTTGGTTTTTTTTTTTTTTTTTCTGAAATTTCATTGGGTTCATTCTCAAAATTTTCGTAGGTGGCGATTGATGGGATTTTAATGTATATATCACTATTTTTTTTCCTAGGGGCGGGTGACCCCATGATCAAGGAGTGTGTATGCCCTCAGCCCTTTATAAAGTTAATATGATCGAATGTATTTGCACCACATTAAAACTTATTTGCACCGAGTCGTAATAGAGGCCCGTGTCAATTATTAAAGTGGGCACCCACCTTTATGGCCCGTAGAGGCCTCTACGAGCCGTAGATGGATGTGGTTTTCAATGCTCTGACACCTCTACGAGCCGTAGAGAGCTGTAAAACCCTAAAAAACCCGGTTTAAATAACATGACCCTTAAGGAATACCAAATTACTGTAAGAATATATAATTAAAATCTTAATCGTTGATTTTTTTATTAACCCTATTCTTTCAATTTATAGACTTACACGCATATCTATATCTATATCTATATATATAATAAACCAAGCATGTCATAATATTATGCAATCTCTCTTTTGAGATATGGATGTGATATGACAACTCTAGACCAATTAATAAAAAGGAATAAATATGGTTTAAATATGATTTAACATGATCTATAAACACCTAATCTACTAAATGTAAATATTAAAACTTTATTATTTTCTCTTTCATGTTTCCTCTAATAACTGTTAAACGTTAACATCTTTTATATACGAGATTTTTTAAAGAAAAAAATTACACCAAATTAACGAGCGTTTTATTATCTTTCCAACGAGTACCATAGTGCTTTATAAAAAACGGAGAAAAAAAACAACTATTTTTTGTAACCCGACAGATATTGTGTCAGGTTTGGAATTAATTTAAAAAAAAAATTGTGCGTTTGGGTCGGGCCTGGGATTAGGTGATACCTGACCCAATTACCCTCTTTTTATATTAGAATATGATTACTTATGGCAAAGATTTGTTTAAAATAATAATAATAATAATAATAATATTCATTAATCATATATTGACAAGTCATTAATTATATTGTCATATTATATATTTTATTATGTCATATTAGATATTTCAACCCGGGACGCTTTCCAACAGGTAATTACTATGTTTTTTTTTCTACCATATTCTGAAATAGCTCAAATCTTATTGTATGCAGTTAAATACCTTTGACTAATGTATTGGTGCTAAACAATCTTTGTTCCCTTGAAGTGCTTGGGATCTTAATATTCTGTTTTAGGTGTTGATGTTGTAAGATGAAATGGATCTTTTGATATTTTTTTTTAAAGTATCTAATGTAAGTTGATACATATATGTCATTTTTATAGTTTAGATACTTTTAATTTTATTTACTTTATTTAGATTTCTCAACCCGGGACGCTCTCGGGTATAATCTAGTGCTATGTATATAAAAACAAAATCAAACTACATTATTCGTGTCTTCTTAATTTATTATTTTTAGCTGTTTACCTGTACATGGGAGAGGTTTAGGTAATAAATGAATATGTAAGGTCAATGAAATTTGTTTATGTTTATGGATTTCAGAAGAGATAAATAGACATTGGAATTAATTTCTTGTACTACTTTAAAACTATAACACTTCGAACTGAATAACTTGCTTTGTGTTCTGCATGTTGTCGTAATATATAGTTTTCCCCCCAAAGCCCTCCTATATAACCTAATTAGCTGTTGGATATTATAGAAGTGAATGTGAGTTGATTATGTGAGTTGGTTGTGTTTCACATTGGTGGGAAGATGGAAATTGGAAGACTTTATAAGGTAAAGTTTGAATGGAAGAATTAAATTGTTAAAGTTACATTATCCTCTGGCTCCTACCCGCACGCGGGGGGGGGGGGGGGGGTGCAAAAATGGGTTCTGGCTCGGAAAAATCCTTGAACCAACGCGACGCCCACACGACCTGCGGACACGAATGCAGCTCGAACAGTTGCAACTCTTGATTATCATCAGCAATTAACACCATAATAATGGTGATTAATTCGAGTCTAACAGACTTAAACAGATTTTATTGTTCTAACAGTCTTAGTTTCTTTTCAGTAATGGAGAATACATCACAGCCCTTGATTTCTTCTGCTCCTCTCACGAGTTCCAGTGCTGTTGGACTTTCTGCAGTGTACACGTCTGCAGTTGCTGTTACCGCTAGCTTGGTGGCACCTTTGCCTGCTGCTGTGGCAAGCCACGCAGAAAAACCCGAGAAGTTTGCTGGTGTAAACTTCAAACGCTGGCAGCAAAAGATGTTGTTTTATTTAACAACATTGAACCTTGCGAGGTTCTTGACTGAAACCGCTCCTCGTGTTGCTAAGGACGAAATGAATTCTCAAACTGTGAGCGCGGTTCAGGCTTGGAATCATTCTGAGTTTTTGTGCAGAAACTATATCCTGAATGGAATGGTTGATTCGCTCTATAATGTGTATTGCAAAGCTGTTACTGCCAAAGAATTATGGGAATTTTTGGAACGCAAATACAAAACTGAAGATGCGGGCACTAAGAAATTTGTGGTGGCAAAATTCTGGGATTTTGCTATGATTGACTCAAAAATTGTTATGAGTCAAGTTCAAGAATTGCAGGTGATTCTTCATGATATTCATGCCGAAGGAATGATGCTTAGCGAGACATTCCAAGTGGCGGCTATTATTGAAAAATTGCCACCAAGTTGGATTGATTTCAAAAATTATTTGAAGCATAAGCGAAAGGAAATGACAATTGAAGACTTGGTTGTGCGTCTTTGTATTGAAGAAGACAACAAAGTCGCTCAAAAGAAAACTGTCGGTCATGAAGTCGCTAAAGCCAATGTTGTTGAACATGGTCAATCATCAAAGAGTAACAAAAGCAACAAAGGCAACAAACGGGGTGGGTTTAAGAAAACCAACGGGAAGAGCTCCCACCTTGGACCTAAAGGTGGGATTGGGAAGAAAAAGTTCAATGGAACGTGCTATAACTGTGACAAACCGGGGCATAAAGCAAGTGAATGCAAGCTTCCCAAGAAGGAAAATGGCAAACAAGCAAACATGATTGATAATCTTGTTACTATGAAGTCTGATTTGTCAATGATGGTCACTGAAGTAAACTTGGTTGGAACGGATGCCAAGGATTGGTGGGTTGATACCGGGGCAACCCGGCATGTGTGTTTTGACAAGAGGGTTTTCAACACTTTCAAGGAAGTTGCTGGTGAAAAGCTCTTCATGGGGAATTTTGCTACTGTAGATATCAAAGGCGAAGGAAATGTGATTTTGAAGATGACGTCGGGAAAGGAACTTACTCTGTCTGATGTGTTGTATGTTCCTGAGATTTGTAAGAATCTTGTGTCAGGTTGGCAGTTGAACAAGTTTGGGTTCAAAATGGTGTTTGAGTCTGATAAGGTCGTGTTGACCAAAGGTGGTATGTATGTTGGTAAGGGCTATGCCCTAAATGGTATGTTTAAGTTAAATGTAACTGTGATGAATGGAATGAATAACGATAATTCTGCTTACTTGCTTGAGTCTTCTAATGTTTGGCATGGTAGACTAGGTCATGTGAATTTTAATTCCATTCGACATTTAATTAAATTGAATAGCATACCAAAAATCGATATTGACTCAAATCATAAATGTGAATCTTGTGTCGAAGCAAAACAAACACGAACGTCATTTAAAAAGGTTGAATGAACCACCGGTCCCCTTGATTTGATCCACACAGATTTGTGTGATTTGAAAGCTATTCCTACTAGAGGTGGGAACAAGTATTTCATAACGTTTATTGATGACATCACACGATTTTGCTATGTGTACTTACTTAAGAGTAAGGACGAGGCTATTGACAAATTTGTTGTGTTCAAAGCCGAAGTTGAAAATCAACTTAACCGGAAAATAAAAAAGGTCAGGAGTGATAGAGCTGGTGAATATGTTTCACCTTTTGCTGATCTTCGTGTAAAAAGTGGAATCATACATGAACTCACACCTCCTTACTCACCACAATCAAATGGCATAGCAGAACATAAAAATAGAACGTTGAAAGAAATGATGAATGCCATGTTGATAAGCTCGGGGGTGAGCGAGGCCATGTTGGGGGAAGCGCTGTTATCAGCAAATTTCATTCTAAATTTAATTCCCCGTAAAAAGAAGGATGTAACACCATATGAATTATTGACAGGAGTCAAACCATCATATAATCACTTGAGAGTGTGAGGGTGCCTAGCTAAGGTGGTAGTGACACCACCAAAGCGTCTTGTGATAGGACCCAAAACTGTAGATTGTGTGCTCATTGGATACACTCGTTTGGGTGGTCCACTAATTCGTTTTCTTGTACATGACTCGAAGAATCCTGGAGTGTCTAACGGCACTATATTGGAATCTAAGGATGCTTCTTGGTTCGAGCACATATTCCCATGCTTGGATAGGCCTAAGTTGGGTTCACAAAGCCCAATTGATGATAGTGTTCTAGAGGATGAACCGGGCCCATCAAATTCAACTAGGGAAGGTGTTTCAAGAGAAGAGGTTGCAAATGATGAACCTCAAATAGATGAAAATGAAACCCGAAGGAGTAAAAGACAAAGGACTGAAAAATCCTATGGTCCAGATTTCCTCACCTATGTGGTCGAGGAGGAACCGCAAACTTACCAACAAGCGGTAAATTCCTCGGATGGACCTCAGTGGAAGGAGGCTATAAAATGTGAAATAGAGTCCATTTTACAAAACCACACCTGGGAATTAGTGGACCTTCCTGCGGGATGCAAACCACTAGGATATCGATGGATCTTCAAGAAAAAGAAGAAGCCAGATGGCACCATTGATAAATATAAGGCAAGATTGATGATCAAATGATATAGACAGCGAGAAGGCTTAGATTATTTTGACACATATTCGCCTGTTACGCGAATAACATCCATCAGGATGGTTCTTGCCATTGCAACAATTAGAAATTTGGAAGTTCACCAAATGGATGTGAAAACGACTTTCTTAAATGGAAATCTAGAGGAAGAGATTTACATGGAACAGCCCGAGGGCTTCATAGCCAAGGGACAAGAAAAGAAATTATGCAAGCTTGTAAAATCTTTATATGGTTTGAAGCAAGCTCCAAAACAATGGCATCAAAAGTTTGATCATGTCATGCTTGATTCTGGGTTCAAAATTATCGAATGTGACAAGTGTGTGTATGTGAAAGACACACCAGATGGATATGTCATCTTATGTTTGTATATGGATGACATGCTCATTGCTGGTAGTAATGAGAAAATAATAAAATCTACAAAGGACGTCCTGAGAGCAAGGTTTGACATGAAAGATATGGGATTAGCTGATGTGATTCTGGGAGTACAAATCACACGAACCCAGAATGGACTTGTGATAAGTCAGTCTCACTATGTGGACAAAATTCTTGAGAAGTTTAATGCAAATGATTCTAATGTGGCTAGAACTCCCATTGACACTAGTCAACATCTAGCTAAAAATCGAGGTGAGCCTGTTAACCAATTAGAGTACTCACGAATTATTGGCAGCTTAATGTATCTGATGAGTTGTACCAGACCAGACTTAGCATATGCTGTAAGCAAGCTAAGTAGATACACGAGCAACCCAAGTTTAACTCATTGGGGTTGCATGACACGCGTGCTTCGGTACTTGAGATACACACGAGAGTACTGGCTGCATTATAGTAGATATCCAGCAGTTATTGAAGGTTACTGCGATGCAAATTGGATATCTGACATGAATGATTCCAGAGCAACAAGTGGGTATGTATTCACACTTGGAGGTGCAGGGATATCGTGGAAATCATCTAAGCAAACTGTTATTGCAGGTGAAGAGACAGAATGGCTACGTCAATTTGTTGAGGATATACCAAGGTGGCCGAAGCCGGCATCGGCCATTTGTATACATTGTGATAGCCAATCGGCAATTGGCAGAGCTCGTAGCACAATGTATAACGGTAAGAACAGGCATATAAGACGTAGACATAAGACGGTACGACAACTAATCTCTACAGGAGTTATCACTGTTGACTATGTGAAGTCAAGGATAACATCGCGGATCCGCTAACAAAAGACTTAAGCAGAGAGTTAGTTCAGAAGTCGTAAATGGGAATGGGACTAAAGCCCATGAAAGGCTAGGTTTATGCGAAGGAAACCTAACTCAGCTGACTGGAGATCCCAAGATCTGAGTTCAATAGGACAACCTAATTGTATGAACTGGCGAAGGTCACTGTGGGGAGATAGTTGTTGGAAACCCACGTTTTGAAAAAGGGAGCCTACTATAAATTTGATAAGCTTCCTAGTCCATTCCTAAAAGTGACAAGGTTGAGGTTAAGCTTATGGCTTTTAATGATTTGACTGAGGTAACTGATGCGTGCTGATATATATATAAAAATGTGCACAAGTTAAAACCCTAGACTCAACTAAACCACGCACAATCGGCAAGTGTACCGTTCGTTTGTAGCAAGCGAATAAGACCAGGTATCGAACCAAAGGACTCAATTAGACACAGAAGATTAAACTGTCACTGAATTGCTTGTTTAAATTAATAACTAAGGGGGGTTGAAATTGAAAATAAAAAAATTGATTAACAATTAATTAACTAAATTACCCTAGATTAAATTAAATTAAAAACTAATTAGAACTAAAATAAAAACCGAACTAAAGTGATGGAAAAATCAAGCAAAGGAAAGACTGGCTACCTAGGTAAGAATCCTTAGACATAATACTCAATCCTGACGAAGAAACCCGTTTGGAGACCCTAATTTCATCCAACTACTCTCCTCCTGCAGGTAAGGCTAGTAAGCTAGAATCAAGGCGGGACACGTGTAGAAATGCTAAAATGGAATTGGATCGCCCTAGCGTACCAAAATCCCATAGAAATCAGGTTAAAACCTCTCCTGGATTAAAACCCTCAAACTATGAAGCAGACTTAAACTCTACTGAAAGAAACCTAGGAAAACTCTAAACACGGACAAGTAGCGACTCCCGCCCTAGCGCTTGCCAACTACCGAACAATGCCTAGTTAGTTACCTAGCACTCTCGAGTTAGATTTCTCACCCTCAAGAATGGACTGCACGTCTTAGTTAATTTATTATATTAGTTTGTTATATTTGTGTCGTACTCCAACTCCAAATACTAGCACGCTAACCTAAGTTGACGAACTAGATTGGTTTCAAGACCTAGGGGGTATCTCTACATGCCTAGCTCCACAAAACCAATAAACAAACTTCAAATAAAATTAACACCAACACACATATATCAAATCCAACAATAAAAATAAAAATCATGTAATTCTACACATCCAAACGGAAACCAAACGTCATTCAATCATATTATTGTCTAAATCATCATCCTAAGTAGCCATAAAAATGTCTAGCCACTCATAATATTAAAAAATACCATCACAAAATAATTAAACATAGTTTTAAGCATGTCTAGAGAAGAATTAATAAAAATTAAACCTAACCCAAGGATCGTTGGCTCTTGATCTTTAACGTGCCCGTGGCCTTTTCTCCTTCCGTGCCCGTTCGATCGTCACCGCTTATGGCCGGTTGACTTTTTCTTGTTCTTATTCTGTGCGCTTCAATCTCCAATTGCAATTGTGAGTAGAATGATTGATTATTTTTCAATTCTGAATGAATGATTGATTGTGCGCCCCCCCGTAGAATAATATGTATCGAATTGCCCCATTGTTAATTTAGGTTTTTTTTTTCATTTGTTTGGCTTGGGCTTCGGCCCAAGTCTCAACATTTTTTTTTTATTATTATATTATTATTATTATTATTATTATAACTCGGTGCTCTACACTCGGATGTTCTTGGCTTGACCAAAGTTCATCGTTTACGCTCCAACGTTCACACGAACACCTACAAAATATAAAATAAATAAATAAGTACTCAAAATGACTCAAAACTAATAAAAATCTATAAAAACCTATACTAAATAAAATAGACCGGTACAAGCCTAAAACTAATAAAAATACTATTTAAACGACTCTAAAACTGCACAAACTTTACATTGGAAATAGATGTATTTTACAATACATCAAATATCCCCACACTTATCTCTTTTTCGTCCCTGAAAAAGAATTATGCAATGGGATCACAATCAAATAATCTGGCTTCAAAACATAGGTTACTTTAATTTTAAAAATCTAATCACGTGCCAACTGCGATTGCAGGTATACTTGTCCTCTTAAACCCAACCGCCGGTTTCTAAGCCCCTTATCATGTTAGTTTATCTTTAGGTTCATTTAGTCTACCTAGGGTCTCACACTAAAGAAGCCACAGTTTCACCTAATCCCGCCTCAAGCTTATGAAACAAAAGGAACAATCAATTGACTATTCCTAACCGTTTTATGTAGAAAACCGAGAGAATTTAAAATCATATATATATATATTTTTTTTTTCATCTCAGCATACTTAACTCAGAGGGTGTGACCAATCCAAGTCGCTATCCCAGTGGCCAGGCACCTTAAGCTTCAGTATTTTTGCTTTGATTTCTATTTTTTTTCATGAGCTTTTTTAGATATTTATTTTCAGACAATCCTAGAGGGAGTCGAGTCCGGAGTCACTATCCCTAGAAACGACACCATTGGCCTTGCCCTTATTTTATATCCAGCTCTTTTTTTTTCTTTTGATCAGAAATTCTAACGGTTTTAAACTTATAACGGTATTCCTTATACTATTATTGGCGGTTTCAGCTTCCCCATTTTTTCCTAGATGAGAACCCACACGGTATCCTAATATATTTAGTGTATTATCTCAAAGGAAACTTTTCTACCGGCTGGGCCTACCCACATATCCCAAGTCAACACGCTTTCGATTATTTATTCTTCTAATACATATACTATTTGAAAACCAGACACTTGATTTTATCTATCATTTCCCATATTTTATAATGCAAACTTCAAAATCAGGGACTTTTTTTTTTTCAGTTTTTTTTTTTTTTTTTTTTTTTTTTTTTTTTTTTTTTTTTTGACTCAAACGACTTTATATACAAACTAAACGACAGTTTCCCATCCCCACACTTAAACTCTACATTGCCCTCAATGTAGGAATAGAAAACGACTCAAAACAAAAGAAAAAATAAATTCCGAATACAAAAATAAAAAGACAAGGGCAAATTGGAAAGGACTTAGCTGGTTTATTAACGCGTAAGCTCCAAAAACTCTAGTCCAATCCAGCTCGATCGTATAGCATTTTGGTCGCGATCGGCTCTGACACAATAGTAAACTTTTGGGTTGCTTCAATATAACATACAGCTCCAGAATCGCCCGAATGGAGATTGAGTACGAGCGGTACAATCCAAACCTGCACAAGATAAAACAAAAACCCAGCAGAATACCGAACTAAAAAAAAAATAATAATAATAAAATAAAAATAAAAAATAAAAAGACTCAAGCTAATAACCTAGACACATAATAAAAGCAAAAACACAAAGACGACGCAACTAAGTAATGAACATGAAAAGAAAATACAAACTCTACACATGGGGGTATCCCCACACTCTCACAAACCTACTCGGGATTGATCTCAGGGAGGTCCGAAACCTCCACCTCCTCATCAACGCTCATCTCATCCTCATAATGCTTCAACCTATGGCCGTTCACCTTCCATCGCTGGCCATCCTCACCTTCAATCTCAATCGTACCGTAGGGAAAGACCTGTGTAACAACATAAGGACCCGTCCAACGCGACCTAAGCTTTCCTGAGAACAACCTAAGACGAGAATTATACTGTAACACTTTCTCCCCACACTTAAATTCTTTCACTATCTTCAGACGCTTATCGTGCAACTTCTTAGTTTTTTCTTTATAATCCCACGATCTCATATAAGCATCATCCCTCAACTCCTCTAACTCATGCAACTGAAGGTATCTATGCTTACCTGCCTTATCCAGATCTAAATTCACCCTCTTCAATGCCCAAAACGCCTTATGCTCTAACTCAACCGGTAAATGGCACGCTTTTCCATAAACTAACCGAAAAGGAGTGGTGCCTATCGGTGTCTTAAATGCGGTGCGAAAAGCCCACAATGCATCCTCTAGGTGATCTGACCAATCCTTTCGGTTCTGCCCCACTGTTTTCTCTAGGATTCTCTTGATCCCGCGATTGGTATTTTCCACTTGACCACTTGTTTGTGGATGATAAGCCGTAGAAAGCCGATGGGTGACCCCATAGCGTTTCAAAGCTTTCTCCATCTGGTCATTGCAAAAGTGTGTACCACGATCGCTAATCAAGGACTTAGGAGCACCAAACCTAGAAAACAGTGTCTTTAAAAACCTCACAACAACCCGTGCGTCATTTGTAGGCAAAGCTTGAGCTTCCACCCACTTAGAAACATAGTCAACCGCAACTAGGATGTATCTATTCCCACGCGAATTGGGGAATGGACCCATGAAATCAATGCCCCACATATCAAATACTTCAATGGTCTGAATAGGATTTTGGGGCATCTCATTACGGGATGAGATATTACCGGTCCTCTGACAGGCATCACAATGTCTCACAAACTCATGGGCATCCTTAAAAATGGTCGGCCAGTAGAAACCCGCATCAAACACGCGTTTGGCAGTATTAGCCGCCCCGTAGTGACCTCCTACTCTACCCTCATGACAGTGCCTAAGGATATCTCTCGTCTCCTCACCAAAAACACATCTCCTCAAAACCTGATCTGGTCCTAACCTAAACAAGTAAGGATCATCCCACAAGTAGTACTTAGAGTCAGCTATCAATTTCTTTTTCTCCTGAAAAGTAATATCACTCTTAAACTCACCCGAAACTAAGTAATTAGCTATGTCGGCATACCAAGGGAAGTCCCTACAGATCCTAGCTACCACAGACATCAAACTCTCATGAGGAAAATCATCCCTAATCCTCTCTTCCCTACCTCTCTCTAACTCTGGATTCTCTAAACGAGATAGATGATCCGCAGCTACATTCTCAGCTCCACTCTTATCCCCAATCTCAATATCAAACTCTTGAAGCAAAAGGATCCACCTAATCAGTCTAGGCTTTGCATCTTTCTTGGAGAAAAGATGCCTAAGAGCGGAATGGTCAGTAAAAATGATAGTCTTAGAAAGCACGAGATACGACCTAAACTTATCACAAGCAAAGACGACGGCTAGCAACTCCTTCTCTGTCGTCGTGTAATTCTCTTGGGCATCATTGAGTGTTTTGCTAGCGTAGTAAATGGGATGGAAATGCTTGTCCCTACGCTGGCCCAACACAGCCCCAACAGCAAAGTCGCTAGCATCACACATGATCTCGAAAGGAAGAGACCAATCTGGAGCGACCAGAATGGGAGCCGTCACTAAACGCTCCTTCAACAACTCAAATGCCTTGACACATTCAGCAGAAAACTCGAAAGGTCGATCTTTCTCAAGAAGTTGGGTCATCGGGCGGGCAATCTTAGAAAAATCCTTAATGAAACGCCTATAGAAACCCGCGTGACCTAGAAAACTACGAATAGACTTCACAGAAGTAGGCGGCGGGAGTTGGGAAATGGTGTCGATTTTAGCTCTATCAACCTCAATCCCCGCCTGTGAAATCTTGTGCCCAAGCACAATACCCTCACGAACCATGAAGTGACACTTTTCCCAATTAAGCATCAGGTTCGTCTCCTCACACCGAGTAAGAACACGCTCTAGATTACGCAAACAATGATCGAAGGAACTCCCAAAGACAGAAAAATCATCCATGAAAACCTCCATGGAATCCTCGATCAACTCATGGAAAATCGCCATCATACATCGCTGAAACGTGGCCGGGGCATTACATAGCCCAAAAGGCATGCGCCGATACGCAAAAGTGCCAAAGGGGCATGTGAATGTGGTTTTCTCTTGATCCTCAGGTGTAATAGGGATCTGAAAGTAACCAGAGAAACCATCCAGAAAGCAGTAAAACTGCTGACCCGACAAACGCTCAAGCATCTGATCAATAAAGGGCAAGGGGAAGTGGTCCTTGCGGGTGGCGTCATTGAGTTTGCGATAGTCAATGCAAACTCGCCATCCGGTCACAGTCCTAGTGGGTATGAGCTCATTTTTCTCATTCGTGACAACCGTCATTCCCCCTTTCTTGGGAACAACCTGGACAGGACTCACCCAAGATGAATCAGAGATGGGATAAATCAAACCTGCATCTAACAACTTAATCACTTCTTTCTTAACCACATCCTGCATGTTCGGGTTTAGCCGTCGCTGAGGCTGGACAACTGGCTTAAACTCCTCAGTCATCAGAATCTTATGCGTGCAAAAAGAAGGGTGGATGCCCTTAATGTCAAAGAGCTTCCACGCAATAGCACGCTTGTGTGCTTTCAGTACACACAACAACCTCTCTTTCTCATCCTCTGTCAACTCAGATGATATGATGACAGGCAACTGAGAGTCCTCCCCTAAATATGCATACTCTAGATGAGATGGTAACTCCTTAAGCTCAAGGGTAGGGGGTGTCTCAAGTGATGGTGTCTCTAGAGGTCTCTCCGAATCAGTGGTCTCGAAAACCTGGGAGGCCTCATCAGAAAGGTGAGACTGAACAGCGGGTGGAGACATGTCCCGCTCAAGATCAAACTCAGTCATCTCAATGCACCCTTTATACTCGGTACCGAGCATCTGTGTGTCAAGGGTGTCTCGCTCGCAGAAGCTAGTGAGAAAGCTCCCCACCTGAGTCATGAACGAATCAATGAAGTACAGAGTATCATCGTTCTGGTTAGGGTGCTTCATGGAGTGCTGAACATCAAAAGTGACCTGCTCGTCGGCAACTCGAAGAGTGAGTTTGCCATCAAAGACATCAACAATAGCACGAGCAGTGGCTAAGAATGGACGACCAAGAATGAGTGGAACCTGTGAGTCCTCGTCCATGTCAAGTATAACAAAATCCACCGGGAAAACAAATTTATCAACCTTAACTAACAAGTTTTCCACTATCCCGCGCGGAAACTTCACCGATCGGTCGGCGAGCTGAATACTCATGCGCGTAGGAGACAGCTCTCCTACATTGAGCCTAGCAAAAACAGAGTAGGGCATTAAATTAATGCTAGCTCCAAGGTCTGCAAGAGCATTACTAACAGTGAGATTCCCTATCAGACAGGGAATGGTAAAGCTACCAGGATCAGTCATCTTTGGGGGCAGCTTATTCTGCAACGCTGCAGAAACCTGCTCAGGAAGAGTAACAGAAGAGATCTCCTCAAGTTTCTTTTTGTTTGTGAGCAAATCTTTCAGAAACTTGGCCTACTTAGGCATCTTCGAAAGAGCCTCAACAAATGGTAAGTTCACCTGGATCTTTTTCAGCATATCCAGGAACTTACGGTACTGATCAGAATCATCTGGTCTAGCAAGTCGACCAGGAAATGGCGGCTTAGGCTTGTAGGCCTTCACCGGAGTGTCATCTCTCTTCTCACCTTGAGACCCGCTGGTTTGTGCTGTACTTGCTGGGCGGAGCCTAGGTTGCACCTCGCCAGCTGGTGTCTCTCTCTCAACTCCCTCATCAACAGACTCATCCTCTCCTACTGGTAACGAATCATCTACCCCCTTCCCACTCCTAGTAGTAACGGCTTTCGCCTGATGCTGCCTAAACGATGAACTAGAGGAGTTAGGATTATTGACAGTGTTACTAGGAAGGCCTCCTGGTGGTCTCTGGTTAACCTGATTAGCTAATTCTACTACTTTGGCCTCTAGGTTTTGAAACGCAGCTTGTTGACCTTTCCTAAAAGCTTCATTCTCAGCAAGTTGTGACTGAATGTTACTAAGAATCTGGGACTGGTTCTCTAGAATGGTAGTAAGGTCAGACTCAGTACGACTAGTGGGACCCCCAGAGTTGGGAGCTTGGAACAGATTCTGGCGAGGTTGGTATCTAGAAGAGTTACCCCCTTGCCAGTTGGAGTTCTGATTTCTCCAGTTGGAGTTCGAGTTGGAAGTGTAGTTTTGATAAGGTGGTTTAAGCCACCCAGAATTTAGAGAATCTACCTGTTCCTGACTCTGAATTGGACACTCAGATGTGTCATGACCCCCCCTACATATTTCACACCTATCTAACCTCATCTGGAGATCTCTCACTTGCTTAGTTAAATTCTCAATCACCGCAGCCAGACCAGTATCAGGTGCAATCTGATAAACACCTCGGGTAGTAGGAGAGGCGTTACTAGTCATGGGATTTGAATTCCCAACAGTATGCTTTGGTGGTCTCTCAGAATGGGCAAAACTCTCAAATAACTCATTAGCTGCATCAATATCCATTTTTTCCATGAAATTACCCTGTGCAGCTGTATTAAAACGAACTCGAGTCTCAAAAGTGAGGCCATTGTAGAATTTCTCCACAAGGGCCCAGTCAGAAAGACCATGATGAGGGCATCGGCTCAGTAGGGTCTGGAAACGCTCCCAAGCCATGTAGTATGGCTCATCAGGATCCATACGGAATGAGTGAATCTGCTCCCTAATGCGGGAATCCTTGGAAGCTGGGTGATATTTTTTCAAGAATTTTCCAAGCATGTCCTCCCAAGTAGCAATGGAACTATTAGGCAGAGTGTCATACCAAGTGGCGGCACGACCAGACAAACTAAATGGGAACAAACGCAGATAAATGGCTTCCTTTGTGATGTAGGAAAGATTGAAAGTGTCACAAATGCGCACAAATCGGGACAGATGTCCATGAGCATCCTCCTCATCAAGACCATGAAATTGGGTGGCGTTAGTAATAGTGGACATGACATGGGAGGGGATTTGCCAATTGTTGGCGTCAGCAGTAGCAGGGCGAGCAATGGGAGAACGAATCCCAGTAAGTCCCTCAGTGGCACGAGAGTGCACTGTGCGTCTGACATTTCCTTCAGCCATTTCAGCAGTGAGTGGTGGGAAAGGAATGGGTTTTGGTGGAGAATGGATGGTGGGTTTAGGTTCAGAAAAAGAAAAGGATGGATAGGATGGAGAAGACGAGCGTACCTGATCAATTTTCTTCCGGATGACCGTTCGAAACTCGTTAAGGCGCTCGTGGATGTCGAGGTTGGGATCCGTGCAGGTGGTGAATTCAGGTGGTCCTTGTGAGCGAGTATGTGGCATACACTGAAAGTGCAAACCACGCTGGAGTTACTAATGGATAGCAAATAACCTAGGACTAAAAGCACAAGTAGCACATATAATCGCAGGCAGATCCAGCAGGAAGTAAACAAGCAAAACAAAACAAGTAAAATCAAAGAGTGCAAGTAAAAAGTCCCCGGCAACGGCGCCAAAAACTTGATGCGTGCTGATATATATATAAAAATGTGCACAAGTTAAAACCCTAGACTCAACTAAACCACGCACAATCGGCAAGTGTACCGTTCGTTTGTAGCAAGCGAATAAGACCAGGTATCGAACCAAAGGACTCAATTAGACACAGAAGATTAAACTGTCACTGAATTGCTTGTTTAAATTAATAACTAAGGGGGGTTGAAATTGAAAATAAAAAAATTGATTAACAATTAATTAACTAAATTACCCTAGATTAAATTAAATTAAAAACTAATTAGAACTAAAATAAAAACCGAACTAAAGTGATGGAAAAATCAAGCAAAGGAAAGACTGGCTACCTAGGTAAGAATCCTTAGACATAATACTCAATCCTGACGAAGAAACCCGTTTGGAGACCCTAATTTCATCCAACTACTCTCCTCCTGCAGGTAAGGCTAGTAAGCTAGAATCAAGGCGGGACACGTGTAGAAATGCTAAAATGGAATTGGATCGCCCTAGCGTACCAAAATCCCATAGAAATCAGGTTAAAACCTCTCCTGGATTAAAACCCTCAAACTATGAAGCAGACTTAAACTCTACTGAAAGAAACCTAGGAAAACTCTAAACACGGACAAGTAGCGACTCCCGCCCTAGCGCTTGCCAACTACCGAACAATGCCTAGTTAGTTACCTAGCACTCTCGAGTTAGATTTCTCACCCTCAAGAATGGACTGCACGTCTTAGTTAATTTATTATATTAGTTTGTTATATTTGTGTCGTACTCCAACTCCAAATACTAGCACGCTAACCTAAGTTGACGAACTAGATTGGTTTCAAGACCTAGGGGGTATCTCTACATGCCTAGCTCCACAAAACCAATAAACAAACTTCAAATAAAATTAACACCAACACACATATATCAAATCCAACAATAAAAATAAAAATCATGTAATTCTACACATCCAAACGGAAACCAAACGTCATTCAATCATATTATTGTCTAAATCATCATCCTAAGTAGCCATAAAAATGTCTAGCCACTCATAATATTAAAAAATACCATCACAAAATAATTAAACATAGTTTTAAGCATGTCTAGAGAAGAATTAATAAAAATTAAACCTAACCCAAGGATCGTTGGCTCTTGATCTTTAACGTGCCCGTGGCCTTTTCTCCTTCCGTGCCCGTTCGATCGTCACCGCTTATGGCCGGTTGACTTTTTCTTGTTCTTATTCTGTGCGCTTCAATCTCCAATTGCAATTGTGAGTAGAATGATTGATTATTTTTCAATTCTGAATGAATGATTGATTGTGCGCCCCCCCGTAGAATAATATGTATCGAATTGCCCCATTGTTAATTTAGGTTTTTTTTTTTCATTTGTTTGGCTTGGGCTTCGGCCCAAGTCTCAACATTTTTTTTTTATTATTATATTATTATTATTATTATTATTATAACTCGGTGCTCTACACTCGGATGTTCTTGGCTTGACCAAAGTTCATCGTTTACGCTCCAACGTTCACACGAACACCTACAAAATATAAAATAAATAAATAAGTACTCAAAATGACTCAAAACTAATAAAAATCTATAAAAACCTATACTAAATAAAATAGACCGGTACAAGCCTAAAACTAATAAAAATACTATTTAAACGACTCTAAAACTGCACAAACTTTACATTGGAAATAGATGTATTTTACAATACATCAAATATCCACACACTTATCTCTTTTTCGTCCCTGAAAAAGAATTATGCAATGGGATCACAATCAAATAATCTGGCTTCAAAACATAGGTTACTTTAATTTTAAAAATCTAATCACGTGCCAACTGCGATTGCAGGTATACTTGTCCTCTTAAACCCAACCGCCGGTTTCTAAGCCCCTTATCATGTTAGTTTATCTTTAGGTTCATTTAGTCTACCTAGGGTCTCACACTAAAGAAGCCACAGTTTCACCTAATCCCGCCTCAAGCTTATGAAACAAAAGGAACAATCAATTGACTATTCCTAACCGTTTTATGTAGAAAACCGAGAGAATTTAAAATCATATATATATATATATTTTTTTTTTCATCTCAGCATACTTAACTCAGAGGGTGTGACCAATCCAAGTCGCTATCCCAGTGGCCAGGCACCTTAAGCTTCAGTATTTTTGCTTTGATTTCTATTTTTTTTCATGAGCTTTTTTAGATATTTATTTTCAGACAATCCTAGAGGGAGTCGAGTCCGGAGTCACTATCCCTAGAAACGACACCATTGGCCTTGCCCTTATTTTATATCCAGCTCTTTTTTTTTTCTTTTGATCAGAAATTCTAACGGTTTTAAACTTATAACGGTATTCCTTATACTATTATTGGCGGTTTCAGCTTCCCCATTTTTTCCTAGATGAGAACCCACACGGTATCCTAATATATTTAGTGTATTATCTCAAAGGAAACTTTTCTACCGGCTGGGCCTACCCACATATCCCAAGTCAACACGCTTTCGATTATTTATTCTTCTAATACATATACTATTTGAAAACCAGACACTTGATTTTATCTATCATTTCCCATATTTTATAATGCAAACTTCAAAATCAGGGACTTTTTTTTTTTCAGTTTTTTTTTTTTTTTTTTTTTTTTTTTTTTTTTTTTTTTGACTCAAACGACTTTATATACAAACTAAACGACAGTTTCCCATCCCCACACTTAAACTCTACATTGCCCTCAATGTAGGAATAGAAAACGACTCAAAACAAAAGAAAAAATAAATTCCGAATACAAAAATAAAAAGACAAGGGCAAATTGGAAAGGACTTAGCTGGTTTATTAACGCGTAAGCTCCAAAAACTCTAGTCCAATCCAGCTCGATCGTATAGCATTTTGGTTGCGATCGGCTCTGACACAATAGTAAACTTTTGGGTTGCTTCAATATAACATACAGCTCCAGAATCGCCCGAATGGAGATTGAGTACGAGCGGTACAATCCAAACCTGCACAAGATAAAACAAAAACCCAGCAGAATACCGAACTAAAAAAAAATAATAATAATAATAAAATAAAAATAAAAAATAAAAAGACTCAAGCTAATAACCTAGACACATAATAAAAGCAAAAACACAAAGACGACGCAACTAAGTAATGAACATGAAAAGAAAATACAAACTCTACACATGGGGGTATCCCCACACTCTCACAAACCTACTCGGGATTGATCTCAGGGAGGTCCGAAACCTCCACCTCCTCATCAACGCTCATCTCATCCTCATAATGCTTCAACCTATGGCCGTTCACCTTCCATCGCTGGCCGTTCACCTTCAATCTCAATCGTACCGTAGGGAAAGACCTGTGTAACAACATAAGGACCCGTCCAACGCGACCTAAGCTTTCCTGAGAACAACCTAAGACGAGAATTATACTGTAACACTTTCTCCCCACACTTAAATTCTTTCACTATCTTCAGACGCTTATCGTGCAACTTCTTAGTTTTTTCTTTATAATCCCACGATCTCATATAAGCATCATCCCTCAACTCCTCTAACTCATGCAACTGAAGGTATCTATGCTTACCTGCCTTATCCAGATCTAAATTCACCCTCTTCAATGCCCAAAACGCCTTATGCTCTAACTCAACCGGTAAATGGCACGCTTTTCCATAAACTAACCGAAAAGGAGTGGTGCCTATCGGTG
Organism: Ambrosia trifida; assembly: GCA_028751855.1. NCBI lineage: Eukaryota > Viridiplantae > Streptophyta > Magnoliopsida > Asterales > Asteraceae > Ambrosia > Ambrosia trifida. The sequence goes on from CM054122.1 coordinate 162,912,855, forward strand.
TCTTAAATGCGGTGCGAAAAGCCCACAATGCATCCTCTAGGTGATCTGACCAATCCTTTCGGTTCTGCCCCACTGTTTTCTCTAGGATTCTCTTGATCCCGCGATTGGTATTTTCCACTTGACCACTTGTTTGTGGATGATAAGCCGTAGAAAGCCGATGGGTGACCCCATAGCGTTTCAAAGCTTTCTCCATCTGGTCATTGCAAAAGTGTGTACCACGATCGCTAATCAAGGACTTAGGAGCACCAAACCTAGAAAACAGTGTCTTTAAAAACCTCACAACAACCCGTGCGTCATTTGTAGGCAAAGCTTGAGCTTCCACCCACTTAGAAACATAGTCAACCGCAACTAGGATGTATCTATTCCCACGCGAATTGGGGAATGGACCCATGAAATCAATGCCCCACATATCAAATACTTCAATGGTCTGAATAGGATTTTGGGGCATCTCATTACGGGATGAGATATTACCGGTCCTCTGACAGGCATCACAATGTCTCACAAACTCATGGGCATCCTTAAAAATGGTCGGCCAGTAGAAACCCGCATCAAACACGCGTTTGGCAGTATTAGCCGCCCCGTAGTGACCTCCTACTCTACCCTCATGACAGTGCCTAAGGATATCTCTCGTCTCCTCACCAAAAACACATCTCCTCAAAACCTGATCTGGTCCTAACCTAAACAAGTAAGGATCATCCCACAAGTAGTACTTAGAGTCAGCTATCAATTTCTTTTTCTCCTGAAAAGTAATATCACTCTTAAACTCACCCGAAACTAAGTAATTAGCTATGTCGGCATACCAAGGGAAGTCCCTACAGATCCTAGCTACCACAGACATCAAACTCTCATGAGGAAAATCATCCCTAATCCTCTCTTCCCTACCTCTCTCTAACTCTGGATTCTCTAAACGAGATAGATGATCCGCAGCTACATTCTCAGCTCCACTCTTATCCCTAATCTCAATATCAAACTCTTGAAGCAAAAGGATCCACCTAATCAGTCTAGGCTTTGCATCTTTCTTGGAGAAAAGATGCCTAAGAGCGGAATGGTCAGTAAAAATGATAGTCTTAGAAAGCACGAGATACGACCTAAACTTATCACAAGCAAAGACGACGGCTAGCAACTCCTTCTCTGTCGTCGTGTAATTCTCTTGGGCATCATTGAGTGTTTTGCTAGCGTAGTAAATGGGATGGAAATGCTTGTCCCTACGCTGGCCCAACACAGCCCCAACAGCAAAGTCGCTAGCATCACACATGATCTCGAAAGGAAGAGACCAATCTGGAGCGACCAGAATGGGAGCCGTCACTAAACGCTCCTTCAACAACTCAAATGCCTTGACACATTCAGCAGAAAACTCGAAAGGTCGATCTTTCTCAAGAAGTTGGGTCATCGGGCGGGCAATCTTAGAAAAATCCTTAATGAAACGCCTATAGAAACCCGCGTGACCTAGAAAACTACGAATAGACTTCACAGAAGTAGGCGGCGGGAGTTGGGAAATGGTGTCGATTTTAGCTCTATCAACCTCAATCCCCGCCTGTGAAATCTTGTGCCCAAGCACAATACCCTCACGAACCATGAAGTGACACTTTTCCCAATTAAGCATCAGGTTCGTCTCCTCACACCGAGTAAGAACACGCTCTAGATTACGCAAACAATGATCGAAGGAACTCCCAAAGACAGAAAAATCATCCATGAAAACCTCCATGGAATCCTCGATCAACTCATGGAAAATCGCCATCATACATCGCTGAAACGTGGCCGGGGCATTACATAGCCCAAAAGGCATGCGCCGATACGCAAAAGTGCCAAAGGGGCATGTGAATGTGGTTTTCTCTTGATCCTCAGGTGCAATAGGGATATGAAAGTAACCAGAGAAACCATCCAGAAAGCAGTAAAACTGCTGACCCGACAAACGCTCAAGCATCTGATCAATAAAGGGCAAGGGGAAGTGGTCCTTGCGGGTGGCGTCATTGAGTTTGCGATAGTCAATGCAAACTCGCCATCCGGTCACAGTCCTAGTGGGTATGAGCTCATTTTTCTCATTCGTGACAACCGTCATTCCCCCTTTCTTGGGAACAACCTGGACAGGACTCACCCAAGATGAATCAGAGATGGGATAAATCAAACCTGCATCTAACAACTTAATCACTTCTTTCTTAACCACATCCTGCATGTTCGGGTTTAGCCGTCGCTGAGGCTGGACAACTGGCTTAAACTCCTCAGTCATCAGAATCTTATGCGTGCAAAAAGAAGGGTGGATGCCCTTAATGTCAAAGAGCTTCCACGCAATAGCACGCTTGTGTGCTTTTAGTACACACAACAACCTCTCTTTCTCATCCTCTGTCAACTCAGATGATATGATGACAGGCAACTGAGAGTCCTCCCCTAAATATGCATACTCTAGATGAGATGGTAACTCCTTAAGCTCAAGGGTAGGGGGTGTCTCAAGTGATGGTGTCTCTAGAGGTCTCTCCGAATCAGTGGTCTCGAAAACCTGGGAGGCCTCATCAGAAAGGTGAGACTGAACAGCGGGTGGAGACATGTCCCGCTCAAGATCAAACTCAGTCATCTCAATGCACCCTTTATACTCGGTACCGAGCATCTGTGTGTCAAGGGTGTCTCGCTCGCAGAAGCTAGTGAGAAAGCTCCCCACCTGAGTCATGAACGAATCAATGAAGTACAGAGTATCATCGTTCTGGTTAGGGTGCTTCATGGAGTGCTGAACATCAAAAGTGACCTGCTCGTCGGCAACTCGAAGAGTGAGTTTGCCATCAAAGACATCAACAATAGCACGAGCAGTGGCTAAGAATGGACGACCAAGAATGAGTGGAACCTGTGAGTCCTCGTCCATGTCAAGTATAACAAAATCCACCGGGAAAACAAATTTATCAACCTTAACTAACAAGTTTTCCACTATCCCGCGCGGAAACTTCACCGATCGGTCGGCGAGCTGAATACTCATGCGCGTAGGAGACAGCTCTCCTACATTGAGCCTAGCAAAAACAGAGTAGGGCATTAAATTAATGCTAGCTCCAAGGTCTGCAAGAGCATTACTAACAGTGAGATTCCCTATCAGACAGGGAATGGTAAAGCTACCAGGATCAGTCATCTTTGGGGGCAGCTTATTCTGCAACGCTGCAGAAACCTGCTCAGGAAGAGTAACAGAAGAGATCTCCTCAAGTTTCTTTTTGTTTGTGAGCAAATCTTTCAGAAACTTGGCCTACTTAGGCATCTTCGAAAGAGCCTCAACAAATGGTAAGTTCACCTGGATCTTTTTCAGCATATCCAGGAACTTACGGTACTGATCAGAATCATCTGGTCTAGCAAGTCGACCAGGAAATGGCGGCTTAGGCTTGTAGGCCTTCACCGGAGTGTCATCTCTCTTCTCACCTTGAGACCCGCTGGTTTGTGCTGTACTTGCTGGGCGGAGCCTAGGTTGCACCTCGCCAGCTGGTGTCTCTCTCTCAACTCCCTCATCAACAGACTCATCCTCTCCTACTGGTAACGAATCATCTACCCCCTTCCCACTCCTAGTAGTAACGGCTTTCGCCTGATGCTGCCTAAACGATGAACTAGAGGAGTTAGGATTATTGACAGTGTTACTAGGAAGGCCTCCTGGTGGTCTCTGGTTAACCTGATTAGCTAATTCTACTACTTTGGCCTCTAGGTTTTGAAATGCAGCTTGTTGACCTTTCCTAAAAGCTTCATTCTCAGCAAGTTGTGACTGAATGTTACTAAAAATCTGGGACTGGTTCTCTAGAATGGTAGTAAGGTCAGACTCAGTACGACTAGTGGGACCCCCAGAGTTGGGAGCTTGGAACAGATTCTGGCGAGGTTGGTATCTAGAAGAGTTACCCCCTTGCCAGTTGGAGTTCTGATTTCTCCAGTTGGAGTTCGAGTTGGAAGTGTAGTTTTGATAAGGTGGTTTAAGCCACCCAGAATTTAGAGAATCTACCTGTTCCTGACTCTGAATTGGACACTCAGATGTGTCATGACCCCCCCTACATATTTCACACCTATCTAACCTCATCTGGAGATCTCTCACTTGCTTAGTTAAATTCTCAATCACCGCAGCCAGACCAGTATCAGGTGCAATCTGATAAACACCTCGGGTAGTAGGAGAGGCGTTACTAGTCATGGGATTTGAATTCCCAACAGTATGCTTTGGTGGTCTCTCAGAATGGGCAAAACTCTCAAATAACTCATTAGCTGCATCAATATCCATTTTTTCCATGAAATTACCCTGTGCAGCTGTATTAAAACGAACTCGAGTCTCAAAAGTGAGGCCATTGTAGAATTTCTCCACAAGGGCCCAGTCAGAAAGACCATGATGAGGGCATCGGCTCAGTAGGGTCTGGAAACGCTCCCAAGCCATGTAGTATGGCTCATCAGGATCCATACGGAATGAGTGAATCTGCTCCCTAATGCGGGAATCCTTGGAAGCTGGGTGATATTTTTTCAAGAATTTTCCAAGCATGTCCTCCCAAGTAGCAATGGAACTATTAGGCAGAGTGTCATACCAAGTGGCGGCACGACCAGACAAACTAAATGGGAACAAACGCAGATAAATGGCTTCCTTTGTGATGTAGGAAAGATTGAAAGTGTCACAAATGCGCACAAATCGGGACAGATGTCCATGAGCATCCTCCTCATCAAGACCATGAAATTGGGTGGCGTTAGTAATAGTGGACATGACATGGGAGGGGATTTGCCAATTGTTGGCGTCAGCAGTAGCAGGGCGAGCAATGGGAGAACGAATCCCAGTAAGTCCCTCAGTGGCACGAGAGTGCACTGTGCGTCTGACATTTCCTTCAGCCATTTCAGCAGTGAGTGGTGGGAAAGGAATGGGTTTTGGTGGAGAATGGATGGTGGGTTTAGGTTCAGAAAAAGAAAAGGATGGATAGGATGGAGAAGACGAGCGTACCTGATCAATTTTCTTCCGGATGACCGTTCGAAACTCGTTAAGGCGCTCGTGGATGTCGAGGTTGGGATCCGTGCAGGTGGTGAATTCAGGTGGTCCTTGTGAGCGAGTATGTGGCATACACTGAAAGTGCAAACCACGCTGGAGTTACTAATGGATAGCAAATAACCTAGGACTAAAAGCACAAGTAGCACATATAATCGCAGGCAGATCCAGCAGGAAGTAAACAAGCAAAACAAAACAAGTAAAATCAAAAAGTGCAAGTAAAAAGTCCCCGGCAACGGCGCCAAAAACTTGATGCGTGCTGATATATATATAAAAATGTGCACAAGTTAAAACCCTAGACTCAACTAAACCACGCACAATCGGCAAGTGTACCGTTCGTTTGTAGCAAGCGAATAAGACCAGGTATCGAACCAAAGGACTCAATTAGACACAGAAGATTAAACTGTCACTGAATTGCTTGTTTAAATTAATAACTAAGGGGGGTTGAAATTGAAAATATAAAAATTGATTAACAATTAATTAACTAAATTACCCTAGATTAAATTAAATTAAAAACTAATTAGAACTAAAATAAAAACCGAACTAAAGTGATGGAAAAATCAAGCAAAGGAAAGACTGGCTACCTAGGTAAGAATCCTTAGACATAATACTCAATCCTGACGAAGAAACCCGTTTGGAGACCCTAATTTCATCCAACTACTCTCCTCCTGCAGGTAAGGCTAGTAAGCTAGAATCAAGGCGGGACACGTGTAGAAATGCTAAAATGGAATTGGATCGCCCTAGCGTACCAAAATCCCATAGAAATCAGGTTAAAACCTCTCCTGGATTAAAACCCTCAAACAATGAAGCAGACTTAAACTCTACTGAAAGAAACCTAGGAAAACTCTAAACACGGACAAGTAGCGACTCCCGCCCTAGCGCTTGCCAACTACCGAACAATGCCTAGTTAGTTACCTAGCACTCTCGAGTTAGATTTCTCACCCTCAAGAATGGACTGCACGTCTTAGTTAATTTATTATATTAGTTTGTTATATTTGTGTCGTACTCCAACTCCAAATACTAGCACGCTAACCTAAGTTGACGAACTAGATTGGTTTCAAGACCTAGGGGGTATCTCTACATGCCTAGCTCCACAAAACCAATAAACAAACTTCAAATAAAATTAACACCAACACACATATATCAAATCCAACAATAAAAATAAAAATCATGTAATTCTACACATCCAAACGGAAACCAAACGTCATTCAATCATATTATTGTCTAAATCATCATCCTAAGTAGCCATAAAAATGTCTAGCCACTCATAATATTAAAAAATACCATCACAAAATAATTAAACATAGTTTTAAGCATGTCTAGAGAAGAATTAATAAAAATTAAACCTAACCCAAGGATCGTTGGCTCTTGATCTTTAACGTGCCCGTGGCCTTTTCTCCTTCCGTGCCCGTTCGATCGTCACCGCTTATGGCCGGTTGACTTTTTCTTGTTCTTATTCTGTGCGCTTCAATCTCCAATTGCAATTGTGAGTAGAATGATTGATTATTTTTCAATTCTGAATGAATGATTGATTGTGCGCCCCTATTATTATTATTATTATAACTCGGTGCTCTACACTCGGATGTTCTTGGCTTGACCAAAGTTCATCGTTTACGCTCCAACGTTCACACGAACACCTACCAAAATATAAAATAAATAAATAAGTACTCAAAATGACTCAAAACTAATAAAAATCTATAAAAACCTATACTAAATAAAATAGACCGGTACAAGCCTAAAACTAATAAAAATACTATTTAAACGACTCTAAAACTGCACAAACTTTACACTGGAAATAGATGTATTTTACAATACATCAGTAACCATTCCTAGTAGATCACCTATGTGAGAGAGAAGTGGGGTCGCTTCGAAGGGTATTGTTGAGGCACAATACTTAATAGATCTTGCAGAACCAGGCACGTGTCCATGACCATAACGGACACAACTATGAGGACTTGACGTTGTCAGGGAGAGTTTTGTGTGAAGCGTATTGTCGTCTACACAAACGGCAGACAAGTTCAAAGACATCGTGTTCTATTCAGAGCCAGTAGGCTAAGTGTGTTTCATAAGTGAAGGTTCAAAGGGTCACACCTACCTATCGTATGCAAAACTCAACTGTTGAAATTTAATCGGAACGAGATTGTTTCTGAGAATAACTCCCATTCATGTGGGGGATTGTTGGATATTATAGAAGTGAATGTGAGTTGGTTATGTGAGTTGGTTGTGTCCCACATTGGTGGGAAGATGGAAATTTGAAGACTTTATAAGGTAAAGTTTGAATGGAAGAATTAAATTGTTAAAGTTACATTATCCTCTGGCTCCTACCCGCGCGCAGGGGGGGTGCAAAAATGGGTTCTGGCTCGAAAAAATCCTTGAACCAACACGACGCCCGCACGACCTGCGGACAGGAATGCAGCTCGAAAAACGCGGGTCCGTGCGAGACTGGTTTTTTAATATCTGTTTTAATTTTTGCATAATGTAGCTGATAATTCTAGAAAACTCTTTGCCTTTAGCTTCCAACAGTTGCAACTCTTGATTATTATCAGCAATTAACACAATAGAAACATACACTTTCACATCTGTTTTGCTGCAGCAACATTTTTTCAGAGGCAGTCAGTTCCGGTTTCTTTTCAGGCAAGTGAGATAGTCCGCAGTGCACCGTCACTGTTGAACCGGTGTACCCTGGGAACAGACGACAAATCTGTTTAAGGGAATTGTGTCAAACACAAGCCCGGTTCTATTAACTATTTCGTTTCTTTCTGTTTCTTTTGTTTGCAGAATCGTCATACGCTCCAGTTTACTGTAAGATTTCTAACATTAGCATAAAAAAAAAACTAATAGAATAGCTCTAGATCGAACATGCGGCCCTATACCACCATTTATGATAATGACACATTTTCTCTCTTTATATTGGTTACCCCATCTAGATTCTACGTTCATGGAATGACAATGTGTACACCAACATTTGCTTCAAAGCTGCATTATCTTTGCAAAATGGTCCCTCCAATCGTGGGTTACCCTACACCAAACATTGTCCAATACACTGTCCTAGTCAAGTTTATCCCTACAACCAACCTGCACTATATAGAAGATGTATGGTAACTAAGTGGGCCCAAACTTCCTCTAAATATCTTTGGACGCCAATCAAGATTCCTGATTGTTCTTTTTGAAGATCCACATAGTTTTTTGCATGCGTCCGACAAGGTAACTAAGTGGACGACAAACTTAAATGTAATACCTAAGAGCCCAATTCACTCGATTTTCACTTGATTTTTTTTAAGAGAGAAGGGAGCCCAACAGAGGCACAACTTATTTAGGGTCCGAGGGGGACTGGCCCCCACCGATTTTTGGTGCAGTGGTGAAATTTTACGATTTTCGTAGGTAAATTGAGGCCATGTTGAGTCCGACCCCATCGATTTGATCTTCCAGACACTACCAATCAAAAAAAAAAAATTAAGTCCTGCCCCCACCAATTCGAGAACCAAGTTTTCATCAGAGCCCAATATATTCTAAAGGAAAAAAAACGCTTTCTAAGATAGAAAAGCAATAATACAACGACAATACCAAACTAAAACGATAATTACATAAAACCATCTATAAACCAACTATCGACTCCTACGGTCTCCGTTTTTTTTTTTTTTCTAATTTCAACCAAATAAAAGTGCACACCTTGATTTTCTCTTTGCATACCTTGACTTTGTTATTACTGCATACCTAGATTCCGAACAACACTAGGAATCTCTTCGACACTTGATAGTCTATCATTAGCATGTTACATGATTATAATCCATTACGCGATTACACGATTGTTTTTATGTTTAAACATTGTCTCAACCTAGCAATTATTTAACATGTGTCAAACTTCACACCCATACTTAAGCCAGTCCTAACTCTAAAACCTATATTGTTGGATATGTCTTATATTGGTTTTAAACCATCCCACATTGTTATAAACTACATTCAAGCATAAATATAACAGTTTAATGTGATAAAAAAACAACTAAAACCAAACATATCTGATTGATTGATTACACTGTGTGTAGACTAATAAATTAAAAATTAAGAAGAAGAAAACATATCTGATTGATTGATTCCATTGTGTGTAGAGAACAGACTTTTATTAAAGAAAAAACAGAGAGTAAGGATCAATGGAGTACCAAATGTTATTGCTTTACTTGGTTTATATAATGTTATGTTTGCTTGAGTTAAAAGCAATAATGAGTGGTTTAATTGAAATAGTTGAGAGTTAGAAGTAATTAAAGGGTGGTGACCGTTTGCCTTTCATATGATTTTTGTAAATCTTAACCGCTTCATTACATAATGTATTTAATTGTTACTATATGTCATATCCTCACCCAATTTGCAGGTTTCATGGAGGTTATAACGTTATTGTGACTTGTGTTATTTAAATTACTTATGAAATTTTGTGAGTATATATTTGTATTATAATAATAATTTTAATATAGTTGTGAAATTTAACATACAAGTGTTATCAATTTTATTAATCATTTTGACTATAACATTGAAACAATGAACTGCTAATAATAAAAGAGTTAATATATAGATGCATATTAATTAGGAGGAATAGTTGACAAGTCTACAATTGTTTTCAATATTCGTTCGGTTTCAGAAAAAAAAAAACAATATCAGTTATTAGACTTTTAGATTTCTTTCATATTTATTAATGATTAGTTAGATTTACATTAAACTATATTACATAATCAACTTAAATATTCATGACAACTTTACCCTTTTACTAACTTCATTAAGTTTTTGTACCATAAGCATAAGATGTAGTATTTATTTAAATTTTGTTGGTATCATTCACTCATGCTTTATAATATAGTTTAGATTTATAGGAGATATGATTTGATTAAGTTTTGTTTGTAAGTATACTTATTATTATATTATATATTTTGATTCATTAATTTTTATTTGTAATTATACTCTTGCATCCCTAAATACCTTATGATGTTTTTATTATTTCACAAGCTTCTTGGTAGGTAGTATTGTGTATAATACATAAAAAGCATGATTGCATATAATGGTGTGATAAATTTAGTTTTGAGGTGTATTAGAGGACACCAAGTGGGAGTTGGATGGGGAAACCCGGCCCCTCCGAGAGCACCACCACCCGGATCCAAGAGTTTTTTCTCTAAAAATCGTGTACCTGGCACCGGAAGCTAGGGAGATTTCGTGAAACATTGTAACAGTCATGAAGAAACAATAAGTATACCGGAGATTAAGGCTAATCACCGGGGGGTTAATACCTACGTTACTGTCAGATTAATCCTTTACCCAAACCGTAATGGTAACCCGTATGAGTGTTAATGCAAGTGAGTGTGTATGTGAAGTGTGTGAGAACACGAGAGTTAAGTGGTTCGGTCGTTAATGACCTACGTCCACTGTAAGTACACCGGAATATTATTGATAACAAGAGAGGTTACAATGAGTGAGTATAGTAGAGAGAGTTGTTTTCTGAATGAATCTACAAGGGTTGCATGTAATCTTATTTATAGGCACCACAGTGGGCTGCATGGGATGGCCCACGGACGACAGCATTGGTTTGGGCCCAGCCGAGGCCCAAGCCCATGGTTCTTCTGAGAATGGCGGGAAAAGGCAGATTACTGTTGATGACGTCATGCTATAGTGTGGTCGTTGTTATAGCCGGACACGTGGCGGATTTCTGGTGGTGCACAGTAACGTCGTACTTGCTGCAGTGTTCAGGCTATCCTGCTGTCTGATGTGACGTCTGACAGTTGGCGAGGTAATGCCTGCTGGTCACTATTCACGACAGCATGCACAGTGCAGCCGTTCGCCTTTTGTACCATCTGCCACATGTCCTTCTCCTGTTGGTGTGTACTCTGACATGGATCTTTATGAATCTTCCTTCTGCCGTTCTTTGTACTTCATATGAGAGGTGCCAAGGGAAGATTCCGCGCGTGGTGACACGCGCATATCAGGTGTTGTATGTTGCTTATCGTATGCTCTTGCGCGCGAGACATGTTGATTGCTTGTCTCCGCGCGAGTGTGTTCCCGCGCCATGATCTGGCGTGGGGTTGCTGTTGTACGGGGATAGGGACGCCCTTCAGATTAGGCTCCCTATCCCTTCAAGTCCCCCTAGTCTAGGACTTCTCCTGCTCACTGATGAGGAGGTGGAGTGCTAGACTCAAAATATGTTAGTCGCAGATGAAAGCTCATTTGCTCGTGTTGTGGCTCCTGGGCGCGGATTCTTGGAAAACTCAGCGGGGAACGTCTTTTTCCGTTTTACGTCAAAGTTGCGCTGAGAAGGACGTGCTCCGCCTCACCCTTGCAGGCGTTGGGCGGGGAACGTCTTTTGCAGACTTACGTCAACTTTACGCCATGTAGGGCATTTTCCGCCTTGTCTTTGCAGGCGTTGGGCGGGGAACGTCTTTTGTCAATTTACGTCAAGTTTGCGCCACTGAATTAAATGTTGTTGGAGTGATTTAATGCGGGTCCTGAGTTGGTGATGAATTCTAAATCATTGGCATTCAATTTGTCTCTCCTGAGCTGGAGTGAATGCGCCTGGAATTCGAATGATCAGTTACTTCTGATGGAAGTTTAATGGTTGCTGACGTGTTCGGTGACTGTCTGGTTGTGCAGACTGAGGCACGTCACGTCGTGGTTGCAGTTACCAACTTCTTGTCTGTGTCAGGAGCGTGGGACGCCACGCGTCTGACGCTTTGTCTTCGTGGTTGAGATTGTGCCACGTGTCAGTGGGCACGTGCTTTCTGTCAGGCGCGTGGGTTGTCATGCGCTCACTTTATTGAGATCGTGAGATCTGTTGACACGTGTCGATCATCCGGCTTGTGTGTGGCACACAACTGTCACACACTATCATCTGAGCCGCTCGTTTGTGTTGTTTGACACGTGTCATCATCTGGTGTCTGGAATTTGAAAAGGTGTGACGTTTGGCGCTTCCCAGGTGGGTCCCTCTATCATTAATGCGATGAGTATATAAACCTCATCGTTGTTCATTTGAACGGTTATTCTCTCAAATTTTCTTTTTCTACTCTTTGCTTTCATTTTTCTCCCAAAATTCCGGTCATCCTTCATTGAAGTTTCCGTTCAATCTTCAAAGACTTTCCTGGTCTTGAAGATTTATTGTTGAAACTTCAAGTGTTTTTGCTTCTTGCTTCCTTTCTGTTTCTTTGTGAATCCTTTGGAAACCGTTCTTCTTTCAGTTTCCGTTGAAGATTCCGGTGGATCTTCATATTTTCCGGCGTTTTTTTTTTCCAGATTTGTTGAATTCCTCATATCATGTCTGAGGTTCCGGTGAGTCCACCATTATCCACTGAGGACGTTGTGATGGAACCGACTGTGGAGGAGGTAGTGGAAGAAGAGGTTCTTGTCGAGCATGGCAAGATAAAGGAGAGGAAACTGATGTCCAACACTTACTGTGTTTGGAATCAGGAAGCCTTCAACCGTTTCTGCATCATGTATGGGATCTTGCCGGAATGGGAGCCCACTCTTTCATCTCCGACCAGTACCGTTTTGTCTGCCGGTAGTGGTCAGTAGGCGTTGTACGAGGCCCACTTTGCCAAGTGTGGATTCCGTCTCCCCTGTACGCGCTTTCAGATTGACACTATGGTGGCTTATGGCGTTGGGCCTACACAACTAACCGCCTTCGGGCTTCTGAGGTTAGTTCATTTTGAGGCTTCATGACGCGCCCTGGACATTGAGCCAACCGTTGAGCGGTTCAGTGTCTTCTATTTCATGGCGCGAGACGAGATGTGGTTTTCGTTTAAGCCACGCCCAAAGGTGCCGCATATGGCTACTCACACTCCTAAGTCCTTGCATTGGGCTAAGGAGAAGTTTTTCTTTGTGAAGAGGGGTGTGATCCCATCAGTCTCCCCTGGAAGGTTATAGGGGATGGGCAGCGTGTGGCGGATATGCCTGTGCCTAAGGACTTCAAGAAGCAGGCTTGGTTCCTTACCCTCACCTCTAATGCCACCAAGCTGGAGTTCCATAACTTGACAGAAGGCATCTTCTTCCTTCTTGGGATGAGCCGCCATGGTATCCGGGCGGGCATAGAGCCTTATATTGCGGAGGAGGGTATGTTTCTTTATTATCATTATTGTTATTATTATTATTTTCTGCGCCTTTCCTCTTATTGTGTATGTTTGTAGGTGTGGACAAGTTTCAGTTTTACGCTGCCCGCCAGGAGAAGGGTATCAAGTGGAGGCCTTTGGCGGAAGGTCAGACCTCTTGCATAGACGAGTTTGCTGACCGCTTCTATTACCCTGATCTGACCACCGCGCCCAAGCCTTATTATACAACCGGTGAGTCTTCGGATCCCTTCGGCCCTAGCATATTTGGAGATGATACTACTGGATTTTCAGTAGGGATTGTCCCGCCGGTGAGCTCGTCCGCGGGGCGTAGGCGTTGGAAACACGCGCCGCGGAAGCATGGGTACCGAGCGAAAGTTGTTCTTTCTGACTCGGGTTCTTCCGTTTCAGCAGGGGAGGTTGTGAAAGGGCGTCGACGGCGGAAGGATGGCCCGCCCTCCGAAGATGAAGAGGAGGTTGAGTCTTCCCAGCTGGAGAAAAGGAAGAGGGCGCGTGTTGATAGCGCTGCGACCAGCAGTGCTGTCGCTGCGGAGAATGTGTCTGTTGCCCCGGCTGGTGGGGGCGAGAGTGGGGGTGCCACTCAGATGACTGAACCAGTGTCGGCTTCGGAGGTTGCTACTGATGTTGCTGGCACTCAGAGGGCCAGCACTGCCGGGGGGCAGGGAGGGAGTGCCCCTATTTTCTCTGTGGGGATCCGCGCTGCCCCGACTAGGCAGCCGCTGTTTCAAAAACTGATAAAGAAGAAGGCGCCTGGTAAGCAATGTTTACTGTCTTCTTGAACTTTTAACTTTGAATTCTTCTCTTAATATTTTGTTTTACTTCAACAGTGTCGCCCAAGATAACTCCCACTCCTCCTCCTTTGTCTCCATCCGCGGAGGCGGCTCGCGTAGAGGAGGAGAGGTTATGGCAAGAGCAAGAGGTTGCTCGTAAACAGGCGGAAGCCGATGAAGCCTTGCAAAAGGCTGAGGCCGATCGTGCCGCCGCTGTTGCAAGGAAGCGGGCGGAGGCTGATGAAGCCTTGTTAAAGGCTGAGGCCGCTAAGGCAGCTGCTGCCGATGAAGCCAGACAAAAGGCTGAGGCAGAGAAGAAGGCGGAAGCTGATCGCCTTCGTCTCCAAGAACAGCGGTTTTTGGAGGAGCGGGCCAGGGTGGCCAAAGAGCGCGAGGCAAAGGATCGCGCTGACGCTGAGGGCCGGGAGGTGGCCCTTGAAGGAGATGGGTTTGAGAGGGCCCTGTTTGAGCAGGGCGCTTCTGTTGCTGGTGGCTCGCGCCAGGATAGGCGCGAGTCTTCGAGGGTTGGGGAAGCCTCAAGAGCCTATGATGGCTCCTGTTGGGCTGGTGGTGACGCCATTTGGCGCCTTCGCTGGGCGATTAGGGAGAATACCTTATTCTCCAACTACCTGGCTGCTGAGGAGTTTATCAGCGAGGTGGTGCCTCCCTACGAGCGCACTCACCAAGACATGTTGAGTCGTCCAGACCTTATTGCTGCTTTATGCGTTAATCAGGCGACTCAACTGTCAATGATGGACTCGCTGCGGCGCCGTGATTCGGCGTTGTGGCGAGATATGGAGAGGGTCGAGGCGGAGAAGGCGGACCTCGCGGAGAAGGAGGCTGCCTTTAAGGCAGAAATTGCCAAATACCGTCGCCGTGCTCATGATGCGGAGGCAAAAGTCTCCAAGCTTGAGGAGTAGGCTGTTGCTTCAAAGCGCCGTTGGGCAGAGTCCTGGAAGAAAGCCAACCTTGAAACTATGAAGGTTAAGGATACTCTGGCCGAGGTGCAGGAGGAGAGGCGGACGGCGGTCCGCAAGCTGGAGGAAAAGAGCAAGGCTCTTACAGAGAGGACCGCTAAGTATGTGGAGATGCGTAAGGAGTTGGAGTCTAAGGACTCGGCCCTTGTTGCAGCCACAGAGCGTGTCTCTTTCTTGGAGCAGGAGAAGGTTCAGATCCTTGGCGCAAAGGAGGATCTGGAGAGGGATCTGGACTCTTCTGACCAAGCTCGCCTCGAGGCTGTTAAGGAGTGCGAGGCGGCCAAGGTCCTATTGGAGGAGGCGGTCTCCACGCAGACCCAGATGCAGAATTCCATCAACTGGTTGATGACAGATGGAATGAGCGGGGTGAGTTCTCGCGCTTTTCTTGTTCTTGACAGTTGTTTTTCCTGCCATCATGCTAACTTTGTTTTCTTTGTAGGTCTTCAAGAGGTTTTGGCAAGAGCCCAAGTTGGGCGATCAAGTTGCCTCTATCGCTGCTGCAGCCCAAGCTTTCGGATATGGCGAGGGCTATGGTAATGGCTTCTTGAGTGCGCAAAGTGATGGGCGGCTTGAGGATGCGGAGCATTATGGCAAGCCGCTGAAGGAGGAGTATGAGGCGGAGCTGGCCAAGTTTGAAGAGATCGATTTTCCCATCCTTCAAGTTATTGCCGACTGCAACAACAACGCGGATCCCCTTGCCGCCCTGAAATATTTCATTGACAAATCTGATGAACTGGCAAGGGGTTTTGGCGGAGAAACCTCGGGGGCGGGTAGGGAGTAGGCGCTGTTTTTGTCTTTTGTAATCATTATTGTAAATACAAAAGGGTTTTTAAGTCCATTCTTTTAATGAAATCTTAAGTTTGTTATATCGTGTTGTCTCGTTCTTAACTTACTTATTTAACCAAGTCGTCACCCAGTGTGTAAGTAGGAGTTAAGACGCGCGCTCGGCTAGACAGTCCGGTGTTTAAGTGTTAGCACTTTTTTGCCTTGAAGACCGTAGCGGAGATCGACTTGAGCCATTGAGTCCGACTTAGTCGCGTGACAGCCTTGCCTAGAAGACCTTTTACCGCGTTTTGCGCTGCGCGTTGTTCTCTTGTCCGAGTTGCAATGACTCTAGAAGACAAGAGCTTAAGCGCGTGGCGTTGTTATGCGGGGTTGTAGGTCCGGCAAGTAAATCCGTCTTGAAGACCATGCGCTGTGTAGTGAGTGTAAGCCCGACGCGCACGTGGCGCGTCTTGAAGGCACACCTTGCTTTGTTAGCTAGCGGCTTTGGTTGACGTGATTTTGCCTAAGTCTTGAAGACTTTGGTGCGGAAAATACAAGTAGAAACACAGATATAGGAAACGTTTTCATTGATAGTATGGCATGTGTAGCCATGTTACATGATTACAAATAACAACGCCGCAGCTGTGCGCCGTTCCATGATCGCGGAATGGGGGTGCCATCTACCCTTTCTAGCGCGTAGGCGCCTTTGCCTAGCACTTCTTGTATCTTGTAAGGGCCTTCCCAAGTTGGGGCAAGTTTCCCCGGTTTTTCAGCATTGGAAGCCTCGTTGTTGCGGAAGACGTAATCCCCGACCTTGAAGGTTTGTTCTTTGACGCGCTTGTTATAATATTGTTCCAGTTGAGTTTTGTAGCTCGCTTCTTTTATCGCCGCGAGGTCACGGCGCTCTTCTAGTAGATCGAGGTTTATGCGGAGCTCTTTATCATTATCGGTTGTGTCGGCCATCAATACCCTTGCTGTGGGGCAAGTTATTTCTACGGGAATTACTGCTTCGGAACCGTATGTTAGGCTGAACGGTGTTTCTCCGTTACTTGTTTTTGTGAGGGTGCGGTAGGCCCACAAGATGTGTGGAAGTTCGTCTACCCATCCTGTTCTTTTTGTTCCCAGCCTTGTCTTGATGCATTCTACAATTGTGCGGTTGGCCCTTTCTACTTGACCGTTGCCTTGCGGGTGCGCAACGGATGTAAATATTTGTTTGACCCCCATCTGAGCCAACCATTGCTGAAGAGATTGGTCTTCAAATTGTGTTCCGTTGTCGCTGACCAATTGCATTGGTAGGCCGAACCGACAAATGATGAATTCCCAGAGAAACTTTTTCACGTGCGCGCCATCAATCTTGGCCAGAGGCTTGGCTTCGACCCATTTGGTGAAGTAGTCGATGGCCACTATCAAGTATTTCACATTGCCCAGCGCTGTCGGGAATTGTAACACCCCAACCGATGGCGGAATCATCGAGGTGCCACGTAGTGACGATTGTTCAAAAGCACATGGTACTTAAATGTAAATATTATTAAATAAACCCAAAAATTTGTCTTACAAGGAAATGGAGAATACAAAGTCTTAAATGAAATATAAATAATGAAATAACTGCATAATAAAGCACTAAAAGTTTCTTGATCAAACTGCACCTGAAACATGTACAAAAATAGGTTTGGTCAACATAAGAAATGTTGGTGAGCATTCCTAGTTTTGATATATGTAGTAGGTTAAAAGTTATACAATTCAAGTGCAAGCTACAGTGCAATTATGTAAACTATGTATCATACAAATGAGCGAAATCAACCCTGTGACTGTATAATGTACTGTATGAACTGTAGTGTACTTATCCAATAAATGGATAAAAGCTTAACACTGGCCACGGATTCTCCGATGAAAAAGGGGGAGAATCAATCTAGGCGGGTTGTCAATCCAAATAGCGCTATCCAATGTTAAGGTCGGCTTGTACCATGTTAATGATTTCACTAAGTACAAATGTAATCCACATGTATTGTCTAAGCATCAAGCACGTTGTAAGCAATGCACATAGTACTAGAATTGTATTGTAAAAATGTAAACTTGTATTTGAAATTGTAATAGTGTACATGTAACACCCCAAAAATGTATAAATGCAAAAATGGGTAGGAATACTCACTGTCTATGTAATAGCTTGAAATTGAACTTGGACAACGAAATATGAGTTGGAATTATCCCAAAGAATCAACCTAAAGAAATTTGATAATGTGTAAGGGAATAACTCTAGGATACATGAAATTCTAGGGTTTCGAATTGGGGATAAACGTTTATTTGATTAGTAAACAAATTGTTTATTAAATATAAAAAATTTAATAAATAAATAAATAAAAGTCTCTTTGTAAAATTTTAAGTTAAATATAGTCACAACATAAGATTTTGATTATGAAAATAATTTTTATAAAATTATTTTCTTGAAAATAGAATATTTAATTTAATTATTTCAAATTGTCAAAATATGACTTTAATATCTAAAAATATTAAAGTTAAAGAATTTTCTGAATTAAAAATTGTATTCAAGTTCTAGATAGTTTGAAATAATTTATATAAAATTTTGGTGCAAAAATATTGAAAAATGAATTTATTATGATTTATTTATGATTAAAACTAACAAAATTAATTAAAAATATAAAATAAACGGTTTTTCTGAAATAAAAATATTTTCTGGAATGTTTAAGAATATACAAGTTTAGGATAATTTTTGTGAGATTTAATAAAATCGTTTAGATATTTTTATAGAATTTAATAAATATAAATGAATAAACTTGTATTATTAATAATATATATTAAATAAATTATTTTTGAAAAACTAAAATTTGGGTGATGAACTTTATCATTTGAAGATCATATGATAATTTTTGTAGAATTTATAAAGCACTTTTAGTATTTAAAACTGATTTTTAAAAGATTAAATATGTTAAGTATATATATAAAATGGCAAAAAATATATATGTTGGTTATGGGAATCGAACCCGGGCTTCTGGCCGGTTCGGGTTTTATCACAAGCGTGGCCACCAACTGAGCCACACCCTGAGAACGGAATATATTGGATTGGAATTAATTATATAGATTATATGAGATAATTGATTTAAATGAAGAAAAATAAAAAGGAGTATGTGGGATTCGAACCCTGGCCGCTGGCCGGTTCATTCCTTATCTCCACACGCGTGCATACCAGCTGGTTGTTTATTTATGGATTGAAAATAATTATATACAATAACAGATTCAAGTGTTCTTCCCCAATTCTTAATATTTCGAACCCTAATTATCAAATCAACATAATTGGTGATCATTAGCCCCTAAATCTTTGGGGCTAATGATCACAAAGTGCCGAAGATTATATCCCACAAAAAAAGACTTACAATTACTCACGAATCGGGTCTGCGAGTTAGACAAAAGAGACGCCCCAAAAAAAAAAACGATTAAACGGCTTCAATAATAGAATTAAAACAGAAATCGGATGTAGGGAAGTGATTATCGGCGCTCTGAGATGATGTGGGTACGTTCAATTTATAGTATAAGGGTTGGATTGAAGATTTGGTAAGCATTTAACTTGGTTTGACGATTGACGCGGCAATGGTTGATGTTTGGAAGGTTTTGACTGAATTAATGTGTGATAAGGGTGCGACTTAGTCAATGGCATCAATTCCTTTCCTTAATCAGATCAATTAACGCGTTTTTGGAGCTTGATTGATGATGAAGAACACAACAGTTGACTTTAAAAAGTCAACTGTTCAGTTTTTCCAACTTGTATATAATTATAAAGGTATGTTTCAAAACAAATATCATGGTGTAGCCTAGTGGTTTGTAAATGTGTTGAAATGGCTTGGGACGCGGGTTCGAACCCCATCCCAAGCATTTATTTTTTTGGCATTAAATCGACGCGTTTGGAGTTGTTCTAGGCTTATAGCATGAATATATGTACTAGAAAATGTAATAGAAAAATTTTTAAACATTCGAAAATGATGAAAAATGTAACGCTTCATTAATTGCGGTATAACGTACATATAATTATAAAAAGAATACAAAGAAAAGTGACGGATGTCACAGCATCCCCTACTTTTAGAAATTTCGTCCCGAAATTCCTTCAAGTGGTAGTCTCTGGAAAAAGATGAGGATACTTTGACATCATTTGGTCCTCACGCTCCCAAGTAAACTCTGGGCCTCGTTTGGATTCCCAACAAACTTTGACAATAGGAATTCGGCTTCGCTTAAGTGTCTTGACGTCTCGATCCATAATTTCCACAGGTTTTTCTATGAAGCGCATCGATTCGTCAATCTGGATATCCTCTAAAGGAACATGGAGGTTATCTTCATCCAAACACTTCTTAAGATTAGAAACATGAAACGTTGGATGAATATTATTGAGCTCTGGTGGTAAATCGAGCTTGTAAGCCACCTTCCCAACTCGCTCAAGGATCTTAAAAGGGCCTACGAACCGTGGTGCAAGTTTCCCTTTCTTTCAAAACCGAAATACGCCCTTCCAAGGTGAAACCTTGAGAAGTACCATGTCTCCGACTTGAAATTCTAGAGGCTTGCGCCTTTGATCGGCATAGCTCTTCTGTCTGCTTCGAGCAACTTGTAAGTTCTCACGAATGCGAAAAATTTTGTCTGTCGTTTCCTGTATTAGTTCGGGACCGGTGATTTGTGTTTCACCAACCTCGCTCCAACACACAGGGGAACGACATTTGCGACCATAAAGTGCCTCAAACGGTGCCATGTTAATACTGGAATGGTAGTTGTTATTATACGAGAACTCAACCAAGGGTAAGTGCGTGTCCCAATTACCACCAAAGTCGATGATGCACGCTCGAAGCATATCCTCCAATGTTTGGATGGTTCGTTCAGTTTGACCATCCGTCTGTGGATGATAAGCCGTGCTAAGATTCAGTTGTGTACCAAGTGCGGACTGAAATGTCTGCCAAAATCGAGAAGTAAACCAGCTATCACGATCTGAAATAATGTCTAGAGGAATACCATGACGGCTGACAATCTCACTGATGTAGATCTTAGCCAGTTTCTCAGCTGTGTAGGTTTCACGAATGGGTAGGAAGTGAGCAGATTTGGTCAAACGATCGACGATAACCCAGATACTGTCATGTCCACGAGTGGTGCGTGGAAGTTTCGTGATGAAGTCCATAGCAATGTTCTCCCACTTTCACACTGGAATTTCTGGTTGCACAAGTAAACCAGATGGACGTTGGTGCTCAGCTTTGACCTTGGAACAAGTAAGGCATATAGCCACATAAAGAGCTATGTCCTCCTTCATACCGGGCCACCAATACAAAGTACGCAGATCCTGATACATCTTATCTGCACCAGGGTGAATGGAGTAATGAGACTTATGGGACTCGTCCATGAGGAAGGTACGCAGGTTGTCACGATCAGGGATCCAAAGGCGGCTCATGAAGTAAAGTAAACCATTTTTGGTTTCCAACTGATTTTCGGCTCCACACGACATTTCTTCGTACATGTTGCCCTCAGTAACAGAGACATGTTGGGCTTCAATGATGCGGAGTTTTATATCAGACTGGACCTGAGCACAATAAAGCTGGGCATGACCTTTACGACTAAGAGCATCGGCCACAACATTCGCCTTGCCAGGATGGTAGCGAATCTCGCAGTCGTAATCGTTTAACAACTCGACCCATCGTCGTTGTCGTATATTCAGATCTTTCTAGTTGAAAATATGTTGAAGACTCTTGTGGTCAGTGAAGATCACACATTTTGTACCATATAAATAGTGTTGCCAAATCTTAAGTGCGAAAACGACCGCTCCGAGCTCAAGATCATGGGTAGTGTAATTTTTCTCAAGGTTTTTCAGTTATCGTGATGCATATGCTATAACCTTGCCTCGTTGCATGAGAACACAACCAAGGCCTTGGTTAGAGGCATCACAGTAAACCACGAAATCCTCATTGCCCTCAGGTAAAGTGAGGATTGGAGCATCACACAGTTTCTGCTTCAAAGTCTGGAATGCTTCTTCCTGACTGGGTCCCCATACATAAGGTTTATCCTTATGGGTCAAGGAAGTGAGAGGTAAAGCAATCTTGGAGAAGTTGAGAATAAACCGACGATAGTAACCCGCTAAGCCAAGAAAAGAGCGAATTTCCGTGGGAGACTTGGGTGTAATCCAATCCTTAACAGCCTCAATCTTAGCTGGATCCACGTGTATACCCTTATCACTGATAATGTGTCCCAAAAATTGAACTTCCTTAAGCCAGAATTCACACTTGGAGAATTTGGCATACAATTGTTCATTCTTCAAAAGACTCAAAATTTGTCTAAGGTGTTGCTCGTGGGCTGTTTTGGTTTTAGAGTAAATGAGAATGTCATCGATGAAAACGATTACGAACCTATCCAAGAAAGGTTTGCACACGCGATTCATGAGATCCATGAAGACAGCGGGTGCATTCGTTAGTCCAAAAGGCATAACCATGAACTCGTAATGCCCATAGCGTGTACGGAAAGCTGTCTTTGGAATATCGTCTTCATGAACTCGAAGTTGGTGATATCCCGAACGAAGATCGATCTTTGAGAAGCAAGTCGAACCTTGAAGTTGATCAAAGAGGTCATCGATGCGGGGTAGAGGGTACCGGTTTTTGATGGTGAGTTTATTCAACTCCCGATAATCAATACACATACGGAAAGATCCTTCCTTCTTCTTTACAAATAAGACTGGAGTTCCCCAAGGTGATGAACTGGGACGAATGAAACCCTTGTCTGCCAACTCTTGAAGTTGACTCGCAAGTTCTTGCATCTCGGAAGGTGCAAGGCGGTATGGAGATTTAGCAACGGGCGTAGCACCAGGTACAAGATCAATACGAAATTCAACAGGACGCACCGGTGGTAGTCCAGGTAAGTCATCAGGAAAGACTTCTGGAAATTCACGAACAACAGGAACATCTTGAATACTCTTGTCTTTACCTTTCTTTTCCACAATATGGGCCAAGAAAGCTACGTATTTCTTGCGTAGATATCTCTGTGCTTGAGTGCAGGACATGAGTTTAAGACCACTGG
Source organism: Ambrosia trifida (assembly GCA_028751855.1). Taxonomy (NCBI): domain Eukaryota; kingdom Viridiplantae; phylum Streptophyta; class Magnoliopsida; order Asterales; family Asteraceae; genus Ambrosia; species Ambrosia trifida. The sequence continues at coordinate 162,935,470 of CM054122.1, forward strand.
ATGGTTTTTCACCATAAACCCGTAAAAAGTCACCCGATGCGAGAGGAAACCGAATGAATTTCTCAAAGCAGACAACTTCGGCATGATGTTTAGAAAGCCAATCCATACCCACGATAACATCAAAGCTTCCCAATTTCATGGGTATAAGATCAATGGTGAAGTCATGTTCGTTAAGGCTAAGAGTACAACCCTGGATGATAGAATCGATTGAGATGGGTTTACCATCCACGACCTCGACAGTGAAAGGCGCTCCTAATCTAGAGCGAGTGTGAGATAATAAAGGTTCGAATGCTAACGACACAAAACTTTTATCCGCACCAGTATCAAATAAAATTGAAGCGTAACGACCATCAAGTAAAAACATACCATTCACCACATCATTTGCTTCCTGGGCTTCTGCTGCATTAATGTTGAAAGCCCTACCACGAGCCACTGGATTTGCTGCACGTTTTGCTGGAACAAGTGCTGGACATTGGTTTCTAAGGTGGTTTGGATCACCACAATTGAAGCAAGCTCGACCATATGCTATAGGTTGTGGGTTTTGGCGAGCTGGTTGAGGGTTGGCTGGTTGAGGGTTGGCTGGTTGAGGGTTAACAGGTTGAGCATTAATTGGTTGAGGTCGAAATACAGATCGACATGTGGCAGCTACATGACCGTACCTACCACAGGTGGTACAGTGGTGACAAGGAAAATTTGCGGGGTGATGGTACTGACAGGTGGCACACTTGGGTAAGTTTCCACTATAAACCTTCTTAACAGGAGGAGCCTGAGCCATGGGAGCCTGGGCTATTGGAGCCTGAGTTACTGGGGCCACAACAGCATAGTTTCTACCCATGGACTTCCGCTTCCTAGTGTTGGAACCGGTATTGTCTACAGCAACTCTTGATGATTCAGTAGTAGGGGTGGGGGTCTTCTCAGCTGGTTTCTTGGTTCCTTTCCTAACCAAATTTCCCTTTTTGACGTGCTTGTCAGTCAAGGAGGCTGCAAGCTGAATGGCTTCTTCCACCGTAGTGGGTCTGCTTCCAGTGACTACATCATGAATTAGGTCAGGCAAACCCTCAATATATTTCTCGATTGCTCGAGAGACCGGGGTAACATGTGTGGAACCAAAATACTGAGCTCATGATATCGAGTGTTGTACGCAAGATTTTCACCACTGTCTTGTTTTAACCCATGGAACTCTTCCTCTAGCTTCCTCATTTCGTTCCTAGGGCAGAACTTAGCGATCATGAGTTCCTTGACCTCAGCCCAAGACAAGGATAGAGCAACTTCAGCGCCCCGATTACGCTTTTCACCATTCCATCAGGTCAATGCCCCCTTTTGAAGGACGCTGGTAGCATAGCGAACGCGGAGGTTATCAGGACACTCGCTGTTCACGAAGGTACTTTCCATACTTTCAAACCATTGGAGGAGGCCAGTAGCACCCTCCTCCCCAGTAAACTTCGTGGGGTTGCATGAGTTGAAGTGTTTGAATGTACACCGGGATTGAGTTGCACCCTTTGTGTTGGTACTGTTGCTGTTTTGGGTTAACTCACTAACAAGATTTGGAATCACTGCAGCAATTTGCTCAGCGACAAGAGAAGCAAGGCGACGATCGGATCGTTGTCCAGAAGCACGAACAGTGCGTTGGCTAGCATCACTGAGCATACGGCGAGCAGACATCTACAAGGCAGTCAATGAAAAATTATGAGTTTAATAAATGTAAGTGTATAATTGCATAAAGGATTATGAATACAAGGTATTGTATGTGAAATAGGAGTATATCATTTGAAATATTTGCATAACATGTTTGGATTGCCCTTGTCTAGCTATAAAGCCCAACAAGAACGTTGACTTTTCAAAGAAATTGAGCCCAATGGTGATCAAAGAAGACATGCTTTAGCCTATAAGTGGACACTCACTCCAGGAATCCCCAGGTAAGCATAACAGGTCCGTAAATGGATTTATGCGCTATGCTTGCCTATGCCAGAAAACCCAGTGTACAGGCATCCACCCTTCCAGATTGCACGTGTCCTTTTTCACACTCATTTAAGTTCAACAACTTTGAAGGAGCAAAAATAAGAGTAGGCATTATGCCTAAGAGTGTCTTCATGAAAGGTACTGCTCCCGCTCCATGATGATGTAGTCTTTCCACTCCTTGTAGGACACCATCTCTATACACCATGATGAAAGATGAGGAGAAATGGAGAAGAAGGGGAAAGATTGAGGAAGGAAAGTGGAGGGTAATGAGGAGAATGATAAATTAGGAAATGTTGTACCTGAAAGTTGAAATTCGGTTATAGTCTAGGCTAAAAGGCATTCTAATAACCTAATTCCCTATAACCATGGCTCTGATACCAATCTGTAACACCCCAACCGATGGCGGAATCATCGAGGTGCCACGTAGTGACGATTGTTCAAAAGCACATGGTACTTAAATGTAAATATTATTAAATAAACCCAAAAATTTGTCTTACAAGGAAATGGAGAATACAAAGTCTTAAATGAAATATAAATAATGAAATAACTGCATAATAAAGCACTAAATGTTTCTTGATCAAACTGCACCTGAAACATGTACAAAAATAGGTTTGGTCAACATAAGAAATGTTGGTGAGCATTCCTAGTTTTGATATATATAATAGGTTAAAAGTTATACAATTCAAGTGCAAGCTACAGTGCAATTATGTAAACTATGTATCATACAAATGAGCGAAATCAACCCTGTGACTGTATAATGTACTGTATGAACTGTAGTGTACTTATCCAATAAATGGATAAAAGCTTAACACTGGCCACGGATTCTCCGATGAAAAAGGGGGAGAATCAATCTAGGCGGGTTGTCAATCCAAATAGCGCTATCCAATGTTAAGGTCGGCTTGTACCATGTTAATGATTTCACTAAGTACAAATGTAATCCACATGTATTGTCTAAGCATAAAGCACGTTGTAAGCAATGCACATAGTACTAGAATTGTATTGTAAAACTGTAAACTTGTATTTGAAATTGTAATAGTGTACATGTAACACCCCAAAAATGTATAAATGCAAAAAGGGGTAGGAATACTCACTATCTATGTAATAGCTTGAAATTGAACTTGGACAACGAAATATGAGTTGGAATTATCCCAAAGAATCAACCTAAAGAAATTTGATAATGTGTAAGGGAATAACTCTAGGATACATGAAATTCTAGGGTTTCGAATTGGGGATAAACGTTTATTTGATTAGTAAACAAATTGTTTATTAAATATAAGAAATTTAATAAATAAATAAATAAAAGTCTCTTTGTAAAATTTTAAGTTAAATATAGTCACAACATAAGATTTTGATTATGAAAATAATTTTTAGAAAATTATTTTCTTGAAAATAGAATATTTAATTTAATTATTTCAAATTGTCAAAATATGACTTTAATATCTAAAAATATTAAAATTAAAGAATTTTCTGAATTAAAAATTGTATTCCAGTTCTAGATAGTTTGAAATAATTTATATAAAATTTTGGTGCAAAAATATTGAAAAATGAATTTATTATGATTTATTTATGATTAAAACTAACAAAATTAATTAAAAATATAAAATAAACGGTTTTTCTGAAATAAAAATATTTTCTGGAATGTTTAAGAATATACAAGTTTAGGATAATTTTTGTGAGATTTAATAAAATCGTTTAGATATTTTTATAGAATTTAATAAATATAAATGAATAAACTTGTATTATTAATAATATATATTAAATAAATTATTTTTGAAAAACTAAAATTTGGGTGATGAACTTTATCATTTGAAGATCATATGATAATTTTTGTAGAATTTATAAAGCACTTTTAGTATTTAAAACTGATTTTTAAAAGATTAAATATGTTAAGTATATATATATAAAATGGCAAAAAAATATATATGTTGGTTATGGGAATCGAACCCGGGCTTCTGGCCGGTTCGGGTTTTATCACAAGCGTGGCCACCAACTGAGCCACACCCTGAGAACGGAATATATTGGATTGGAATTAATTATATAGATTATATGAGATAATTGATTTAAATGAAGAAAAATAAAAAGGAGTATGTGGGATTCGAACCCTGGCCGCTGGCCGGTTCATTCCTTATCTCCACACGCGTGCATACCAGCTGGCCCATACCAGCTGGTTGTTTATTTATGGATTGAAAATAATTATATACAATAACAGATTCAAGTGTTCTTCCCCAATTCTTAATATTTCGAACCCTAATTATCAAATCAACATAATTGGTGATCATTAGCCCCTAAATCTTCGGGGCTAATGATCACAAAGTGCCGAAGATTATATCCCACAAAAAAAGACTTACAATTACTCACGAATCGAGTCTGCGAGTTAGACAAAAGAGACGCCCCAAAAAAACGATTAAACGGCTTCAATAATAGAATTAAAACAGAAATTGGATGTAGGGAAGTGATTATCGGCGCTCTGAGATGATGTGGGTACGTTCAATTTATAGTATAAGGGTTGGATTGAAGATTTGGTAAGCATTTAACTTGGTTTGACGATTGACGCGGCAATGGTTGATGTTTGGAAGGTTTTGACTGAATTAATGTGTGATAAGGGTGCGACTCAGTCAATGGCATCAATTCCTTTCCTTAATCAGATCAATTAACGCGTTTTTGGAGCTTGATTGATGATGAAGAACACGACAGTTGACATTAAAAAGTCAACTGTTTAGTTTTTCCAACTTGTATATAATTATAAAGGTATGTTTCAAAACAAATATCATGGTGTAGCCTAGTGGTTTGTAAATGTGTTGAAATGGCTTGGGACGCGGGTTCGAACCCCGTCCCAAGCATTTATTTTTTTGGCATTAAATCGACGCGTTTGGAGTTGTTCTAGGCTTATAGCATGAATATATGTACTAGAAAATGTAATAGAAAAATTTTTAAACATTCGAAAATGATGAAAAATGTAACGCTTCATTAATTGCGGTATAACGTACATATAATTATAAAAAGAATTCAAAGAAAAGTGACGGATGTCACAGGAATGGACCCACCAGGTCGATGGCCCATTTATGGAACGGCCAACCCGCTGTGACCGGCACCAGGTTGTTCTTGGGGCGCAGGGTATTTGGGGCGTGGCGCTGGCAGCTATCACATTTGCGTAATTCGTTGACCGCGTCGACATGCATGCCAGGCCAGTAATACCCTGCATTCATCAGCTTTGCTACCACCATCCTTGGGCCTGCGTGTAACCCGCAAGTTCCCTCGTGTATGTCTCTGAGGAGAAATGAGGCTTCCGCGGGGTCTACGCAGCGCAACAGCGGCCCTAGGTAGGAGCGGCGGTACAGGATGTCTCCTGTAAGTTGATATTGTAAAGCTTTGTTTTTGATCTTCCGGGCTTCTAACTTATCATTAGGTAAGGTTCCGGAGGATAGGAAGGCTTTTATTGGCGTCATCCATGACGCGTTGCCTGTTTGGGTGACGTCGACTTGGCGCGGGGGAACGGACGGTTTATCTCGGACCTCGATTCGGACCTCTTTGGCCATGTGCTCGAAGACTGTGGACGCCATTTTACTCAGCGCATCGGCTGGTTTGTTTTCGCTGCGCCTGATGTGTTCAACAGTGCATGTGTCGAATTGGCGCATGAGTTTTTTGGCTTGTTCCAGGTACATAGCCATGGTTTCGTCTTTTGCGTCGTAGGTCCCGTTGATCTGCCGCGCTACTAACAGTGAGTCCACGTGTGCCTCCACGTGCCTGGCCCCCATTTTTTCCGCTATGCGGAGGCCTGCCAGCAACGCTTCGTATTCCGCCTCATTATTTGTGCTTTTGAACTCTAGGCGGATGGCATATGTGAATTCGTGTTTATCTGGGCTGATAAGGCGCAATCAGGCGCCAGCGCCATCCCCGTTGGAGGCCCCGTCAGTGTATAAGGACCACTTTTGTGACGGGTCTTGCGCTGGTGCGGGCGATTCTTCTTTGAGGCATTCTTGTATTTTGTCGGTAGGAATCTCAGTGACGAAATCTGCTAGTACTTGGCCTTTGATTGCGGGTCGGGGCTTGTAACTGATTGTGTGTTCTCCCAGCTCGATAGCCCATTTCGCCAATCTTCCTCACAATTCGGGTTTGGCTAGGATATCGTTTATCCGATAGTCCGTGAGGACATTTATCGGATGACCTTGGAAGTACCTGCGTAGTCTGCGGGATGCATGGATGAGGGCGAGGACCAGCTTTTCCATTATTGTGTATCGAGTTTCCGCATCTAACAGCGTGCGGCTGATATAGTAGATTGGCGTTTGCACGCCTTTTCGATCAACCATCAGAACTGCGCCTATTGCCCGCTCGGTGACTGAGAGATAGAGCGTGAGTGGTTCTTTGGGGAGCGGTGCTGTTAGTGTGGGGAGATTCATTAGGCATTGTTTCATTTGTTGGAATGCTGATTCCGCCTCTGGGGACCAGCGGAAGTTGCTCTTCTTCAGGCAGTTTTTCAAAGTGTCCACAAATGGGAATGACTTTGAAGCGTAATTGGATAAGAAACGGTTTAGGGCGACTAAACGTCCCATGAGCGTTTGTACCTCCTTGATAGAAGCCGGTGATGGCATCCTTTCGATTGCCTGCACTTTCTCTGGGTTAGCACGGAAGCCATCCCGCGTGACAATGAAGCCCAGAAATTTTCCTTCTTCCATTCCGAACGAGCACTTGCTGGGGTTTAACTTCATGCGCACTTTGCGCAATTGGTTGAATGTTTGTTGGATGTCCCGCAGCATGTCGGTTTCTTCCTTGCTTTTAATTACCAAATCATCGACGTATACTTCAAGTCGTACGCCGATTTCATTCACAAAAGCCGTGTCTATTAGACGTTGGTAGGTTGCGCCCGCGTTTTTCAGACCGAAGGGCATCTTTGTGTAGCAGAAGATACCTGTCTCTGTGCGGAACGCTGTTTTGTCTTCATCCTCTTTGGCCATCTGTATCTGGTGGTACCCTTTGTAAGCGTCCAGGAAACATTTGAACCGGTAAGGGGCAAGAGAATCCACCTTTAAGTCGATTTCTGGTAGAGGATAACAATCTTTTGGGCACGCCTTGTTGATGTCTTTGTAGTCGACGCACATGCGCCATCCTCCATTCGCCTTGGCGACCATGACAGGATTGGCCACCCAGGTCTGGTATCTAATGGGGCGGAGGATGCCCGCGTTGAGCAGCTCGGTGACTTGTTCATTCATGGCCTTTGTTTTCTCCGGGCCCATGCTTCGTTTCTTTTGCACTATTGGCTCCGCGGAGCGATAGACATTGAGCCTGTGTTCCGCTATTTCTCGGGGAACGCCCACCATGTCTGCTGGTTGCCATGCGAAAATATCCATGTTAGTGATCAAGAGCTGTTTCAGGTGACTGCGTATGGTCTCGGAGATTTCATGGCCAATGATCACCGTTTGCTCCGGAAATTTAGGGTTGAGTACCCATTTTTCCGGCTCTGTGCGGGCATTTGTTTTGACCATTTTTGGCGGTTTGGCTGTATCCGCGACATGGCAATCCTTGTTTCCCCGGATGAAGGCAACGCCTGTATTGGTGGGGAAACCTACCATTGCGTGCGCCGTAGAGGCGTTGGCGTTGAAGCGCGCGATGCCTTCTCTTCCCAGGAGTATGTCATGATTCGATGTGGCTGGTAAGACCATGAAATCGCATATTTCTGTGCGCTCATGTGTGCCGTCGGTCCATGTTACGGGCAAGGAGAGCATGCCGCGGGGCATGATGGTTTCATGAATGAAACCGGAGATGGGCTCGTTGACTGGAATGAGCTTTGCTTTGTCCTCCCCGTCAAGCTGTTGAAAGCATTGATCGTACATAATATCCGTGCTGCTGACCCCGCCTTGTCATGTTGCATTGGTGACGGGGATTTAGCGTGACTGCGTGAGTATTGAGGTCTCGGATTTTTTTCCGCGACCCTTCGCCCTGGGTTTCCTCATTAGCGTGGCCTTTGCCAGCTCGGTGAACGTTCTTGACCAAGTGGCCCAGTTGGCCTGATTTCAGCGCAGCTTCAATCTCCATCTTTAGACTGTAGCAGTTGTCAGTGAGGTGACCGTAGTCGTTGTGAAATTCACAGAACTTGCTACGGTCCACGTTTCGCCGCTTCCCTAGAGGGTTGGGCTCTTTCAGGGTGACCTGCTTGGTTTTCAGAACTTGGGATGGTGTTTTTGTTAGCGGGGTCCAATCGTAGTTTTTCTTGGAATGTCCACGTTGGTCCCGCGTCTGTTTGGAGCTGATGATTTGGCGGGCATCACCGGCGGATGAATACTTCCCTTCGTCGGTGGTGCCCGTGATGCGGTTCCAAACGGATTTGTTTTTGTGCTTAGTATTATTATTATTATGATGTTGTGGTTGGAAACCATGCTGCTGATTGAAAGATTTTTTGGAGGACGCGTATATTTTTGCTGAGCGGATGAGCTCATCCCAAGATTCTGGGATACCATCCTTGCCAGTCAGGCATTTCATGAGGTCTGGACTGCGCACATTGTGGATGAACGCAGCCCGTGTAAGCTCCTCTCCGCAGCCTATTTGCAAGGCTTCTTTGTTGAACCGAACGATGTAGTCCTCAATTGTTTCTCGGTCATACCGCCGACATAGCAAAATGTCCGCTTTGTCTTTCTTGTGTTTACGCAAGTGCGAGAAGTGGCTGCCGAACTTGTCTGTGAGGTCGTCGAAATCTTTTACGCTTCCCGCTGGGAGGCTGTCGAACCATACCCTGGCGGCACCCGTAAGGGTTTGAGCAAAAAGGTGGCACCATAATTGGACAGGCCAGTCTACAGACATACCTGCGCACTCAAAGTCGTGCACATGGTCGTCTGGGTCACGCAGGCCATCGTATCTACCGATGCTGCTTGGGAGTTTGGCCTTTCTTGGGATTTTGGCAGCCGCTATGCGGGTGACAAACTTGGACTTCTCGGCAAAAGCCTTTGGTCGGAATGGTTCACCAGGTCATCGTCCATCTCACTGTCTCGCGACGTATGAGCGTGTTTCTTTCCTTTGTAGCCTGAGTCGCTACTTGATGATTCATAGCCGTCTGGCTCGTCACGTGGTTTGGCGTAGCCCCGAGCTCTGACGTTTCCGCCGAGCTCCCCGCTACGACCATCACCGTGATCGGCCGTGTCTTTCTTTTTGTACCTTGCTTTTGACGGTGTGTCAAAAGCAAGGGTCTTGCCCTTCTTCTTGGCTTGTTGCAGGAGCTTCCGTTGGTAGATTGCAGCACTTTTGGCGTTCTGACGGAGGAGCCATTTGTCCGGGTCCTCCTCAGAGAGATCTTGGCTGTCGTCGTCTGATTCGACGTTACGGATCTCAACAACTGACCTGTCGAGTCGTGAAGTCGTTTGTTTGACGACGGTGCTGGGTGTAGTTTGGTCCTCCGGCTGCTGGAGGTCATCTTCTCCGGCTCGGTGCACGCCGGAGGCGTTGGGGTTGGGTTCAGCCATGGGTGGGTTAAAAGATGAGTGAAAAAAGCTGTTCTAACCGTTGGATGGCGCCAATGAAGAAACAATAAGTATACCGGAGATTAAGGCTAATCACCGGGGGGTTAATACCTACGTTACTGTCAGATTAATCCTTTACCCAAACCGTAATGGTAACCCGTATGAGTGTTAATGCAAGTGAGTGTGTATGTGAAGTGTGTGAGAACACGAGAGTTAAGTGGTTCGGTCGTTAATGACCTACGTCCACTGTAAGTACACCGGAATATTATTGATAACAAGAGAGGTTACAATGAGTGAGTATAGTAGAGAGAGTTGTTTTCTGAATGAATCTACAAGGGTTGCATGTAATCTTATTTATAGGTACCACAGTGGGCTGCATGGGATGGCCCACGGACGACACCATTGGTTTGGGCCCAGCCGAGGCCCAAGCCCATGGTTCTTCTGAGAATGGCGGGAAAAGGCAGAATACTGTTGATGACGTCATGCTATAGTGTGGTCGTTGTTGTAGCCGGACACGTGGCGGATTTCTGGTGGTGCACAGTAACGTCGTACTTGCTGCAGTGTTCAGGCTATCCGTGCTGTCTGATGTGACGTCTGACAGTTGGCGAGGTAATGCCTGCTGGTCACTATTCACGACAGCATGCACAGTGCAGCCGTTCGCCTTTTGTACCATCTGCCACATGTCCTTCTCCTGCTGGTGTGTACTCTGACATGGATCTTTATGAATCTTCCTTCTGCCGTTCTTTGTACTTCATATGAGAGGTGCCAAGGGAAGATTCCGCGCGTGGTGACACGCGCATATCAGGTGTTGTATGTTGCTTATCGTATGCTCTTGCGCGCGAGACATGTTGATTGCTTGTCTCCGCGCGAGTGTGTTCCCGCGCCATGATCTGGCGTGGGGTTGCTGTTGTACGGGGATAGGGACGCCCTTCAGATTAGGCTCCCTATCCCTTCAAGTCATATGACCGCCATAACGGGAACAGTTGGTGAAAAGTTGATATGGCATTGACGTGTCACAACGGGAAATGGGAGAAATTGGACGACTCCTTTTGCCCTCATATGTATATTGGGTTAGAGTAGTTTTATTAAACGTATGCAAATCATAAAATGAGTACAAGTTAACAAGTTATGTAAGGAAAAGAATATATTCGAAACAAACAAATGGGAACTGACACCTATACATAGATGTGCATCAAGCGATTCAAGGATAAGTAGTAGGTTTCAAGTTATATTAAGACCATCTGTAATGGTTAATGCTTTTTAAGAGGCATTTTCCGCCACATAAGCATCATAACTCCTTTTAGAAAAAAAATGTGTAATGGTTAACGCTCTTTAATGTCTTTTCAATTATTATTTTCCATATTTTTTTTCTCCTCTTTAGGCATTATACTAAAAATGCTCGTCACTCTTCATTCCCTTATAACGCCCAGGGGAACGGAGTTAGGGGCGTTATCATGCATGCTCATTCATGCTCCAATAATGCCATTACGCATAGTCTAAACATCCTTTTCAATAATGCAGCTAATTTAGGAAAAAAATTGTATATTAAAAGGAGTAAGGATGTTTGTCAATCATATTTGTGTGCGTGCAAGAGCATCAAAGAGGGCTCACATATTGAAGACTTCTACACATCATGGCAACCTACACGGTGCTGGAGTCAAACCAAAATGTACATTATTGAAATACTATCAATTGTTCATGCTACCCGACTGATGTTAACAGCTCGAATGATGTTAATGGCGCATTATCTGAATGCGCGTAATCATTACATCCGCGAAAGTTGTAGAAGGGACAGCATAACTTATAGAATGAATCTAATACGTAAACTGTCTCCCTAGATGAATACATGATTGAAGTATTCTAAGTTTCAAGATAAATAAAGATAATGGGTCAAAATATTCCTACAACATGTAGATACCCATTAGAAGGAAAAAAAAGGCGCGTCTTTCTTCACTTTCATGATAACATAGCAAGAAAGATATGATAGGGAATAATTGATAATGGTCCAAAAATCAATGATCAAGGAATAAGTATGTCAACATTGATTTAGATGTTACTTGATAACTAAAACTGCATGCTAAGAAGATCATAGATGCAATTAATTAAACACAGATCGTTATATAAGTAATAGGTTACAGTGGACATTGCACTTGAAGTTTGCTGTTGATCTATACATGATGGAATGAGTGCTAGTAAGCAGTAACACATAAGAAACTATAAACTGTGAAAATAGTAGCAATACTGAATTTGTAGAAGAATAAAATTGAAGGACATCAAGGGTGGTACGGATGATCTAAAGGCAGTGGCGAATCCAGGATGGATTTTCAAGGGGTTCCTTTCGTAGATTTTCACTAATTTTTCAAAATTTTCCACTAAATTTTTCATTTTTTTTTTCAAACCCAAGGGGTTCCTAGGAATCCCCTGAAACCCTGTGGATCCGCCCCTGTCTAAATGGGGTGGTTAATTATGCAGGAAATCACAAATTAAGTTGAGGGTTTTTATTAAATAACAAGTTCATACAAAGTCTTCGGCGGTAAAAAAAACATGTACAAAACGGCGCAAGAGTGACCAAGTATTAATAAAATTATAAACGTACCTTAAAAAGTATCAAATGTACAACATAAACATATGCTCAAGTTGAAGAAAGTAAGTTGTGAAATATAATCACTCATGAATGTTTTTTTTAAGAAATAAAACTGTCACAAATTAAAGTTTCTTGTAAAATGCTTAGAGTTTTATGAAACTTAACTCTTATCAAATTGACTAGAAAGAGTCTTCCAAAAAAGAATTTTATCAAACTTAAACTCAGTTATTAGGTTGGTTTAATCAATAAGGACATGCCATAAAATTTAAGAAACCAAGCGCACTTATTGTAAGAGAAAAGATGTTTTACAAACTAAGTTCTGTTCCTTCTGCCACTTTTTTTATTTCATGATTCAGTCATAAGAGAAAAGAAAATTAGATTTTATTTTATTTTATTGCAAAGAGAAACATCTTGTGAGAAAATATTCATTGATCAACCACGCTTGACGTTAGACCGTACGGCACTGCCAATCTCTTCACTTATATATGTTTAAAAGAGACGCTTCTTCCAACACTTTAGTTATAGTCGCACTCTTGCCATAAAATAAGGTGACATGATAACTTTATTCATCTTCCATAATCAAGTAACTTATTAAGATTAAATGGGAGGTAAACGAAGAGTGTTCTTATGTAATTGTGTAAAGTGTGAATACTTCTTTTATATCGTCTATATGAAGATAAAGTGGTGATCATATCTAAGTTAATGAGAAGGTGAAGTTGTAATCACAACCCACATTAATGAGATCATACTACCTAGTTATCCCTATCACATTGGTGAGATGAGGTGAGGTGATCACTACCATTTTAGTGATAAAGTGTAATGGTGATCCCTACGTACTTTTTTTAACCGCCAACAAACGATGTCCCGACTACCCGGGGTATCCGCCAATTGGTTACAAAAGCACTTCATACGTCCCTGGGTGAAGACACGTCTTAGGTGGGCCCACAGGTAGCGTTGGGTAACCAGAACCCACCAAGCCACCAGTTTCGGGAAAAGCCTGACTCCCCACCCGCCCGAAGACATGACAATGGAAAATCAATAAAACCCAGTGGGATCAAGGATCAAACTTGGCACCTCAAGAAGGCTAGGCCCTACCCATCATTTCCCATGCTACTCCACCACAAGGGTGGGGGCGGTGATCCCTACGTACTAACTAGGAAAATAGATTTTAGTGGCAAGCTATCGGTTGAATATTAAGAGGTAGAAGTATCGTGAACTTCATCAGAACCGCTAAAGGTATAGCCATTCCCCATATCTTTACCCACCTTTAACATAGTTTTGAAAGCTCGAACAAGAGTTAATTACACCGTTACTTCTTGTGGCTTCCATGAAGTTTCAATGTCAGATACTAAGAGTTTAAAGTAACAAGTTAAGGTATTAACTTTCTAATTTGTTAAAATCTCAGGTGTTAAGCACTAACATCGTTAAAAATTAACGGTCATGACCCTCATGTGCCCCAAGCATAAGGGTGTATTTGTCAATTCACATATTAAAAATTTTGACCCTTAAATAGAACCCTCCAAATTTTCTTCTTCCCTCTAAGGCTGGTCTATATTCCGTCACCGGAGAAAAAGGAAGAGACAACGGTTATGGTAGCAACGATGGTGAGTTCAATGGTGGTAGTGGATATGAGTGGTTGACGAGATGAAATCAAGAACTGACGATGGTGTCGTTGTGGGTTTACTTTAACAACACAGGGTGTTGAGGCAACAAAGACAGAGGATGGTTGTTATTAGTGGATGTTTGAGAATGACAGAGACGGTGGTAAAGGTGGTTTTGGGTTGACTGCGGATAAGACCACGGTGCGATGATGGTATTATAATAAGGAATGGTGGTGGGTGGTAGTGATTGACGGAGATGGTGGTGGTTATCTCAACTGTTGGTGGTGATTTACGAATGAGATAGTGAAGACGGTAACAGTGGTTAAGGAAGACAGGACTGTCGAAAATTGTACAAACCCACTCCGGCGAGTACCGGGTGACAAGATAAACTTTGTTTTTGGCCCGAATTCTATTTTTCCGGTGAATGTAGATGATTATTGTGATGACAGTGGATTGTGACGATGACATTGAGGTTAACTGGGGTTTCTGGCGAACTAAAATGATCGCAACAGTCATAGGTTCGATAGTAGTGGTGAACGGTGGGTTTTATTTAAGACTTTAAAGTTTTAATATGTGAATGGACGAAGATACCCTCACGTTTGGGGCATGTGAGGGTCATAACCATAAGTTTTTAACGGTGTTAGTTTTAATACCTTGACTGTAACAATTTAGAAAGTTAATACCTCAGCATGTTACTTTGAAATTTTAGTACCTATCATTGTAATTTTATGGAAACCACAAGGCCTAACGTTGTAATTAACTCCTCAAACGATAATAAAGTTTTGACATATTCATCCGTAGGTTTTACATAACTGATTAAAATTTACGAATTATTATTTTTAAATCCTAGCATATGCAAAGTATAAATATAAGAGTATTTAGAAGTAAGGTTAAATTTTTCATTCAAAATAGTAATAATGTACCATCATTGCCAAGAGACATTTACTAACTTTAAAAAAATAATAATGTATCATCATTGCAGGGAGACATTTACTAATTACAAAATTAATTTTATTACCATTTAGTACACTCTTAGAGCGGGTTAAACTTCAAAAAATAAAATAAGACAACCAAATCTGGGGCAATTTTCTAATGATTTTTATTCTAAAATATTTAGCTTAAATACATGAACATACAATGAAAAGAAAACTTGCAGAATACAACTTAAATACTACTAAAATGCAGGGATAGTGGTGATCATGGAATCATGGGAAAATGCAGTAGTGGAACCACATGTTTAGGGGTGTTGTGAGCTACACGAGATCAGCTATACAAAAGCTCGAAACGAGCTCGAGCTCTAGGCCGGCCACAAACATATTTAGCAAATGTGTCCAAGCTTCGCTTATCAAGCTCTAGCTTAAAGGTGACCATTATTTATATAATTTATAAATTATATATTTAAATAATACTAATACTTAATATTTATAAAATAATAAAAATAACTAAATTATATATAATTTAAAGAAGATATTATAAATACTAATAATAATAGACGAGTTGAGCTCGAGCTTAAAAAACTAATCACAAGCCGAGCTCGAGCCTTAAATACAAAGTTCTAAGCCTCGAACTGGGTCGAGTCGGGCTCAAGATTTCATAAGGGAGAATAGAACAACTAGTCTTCAAGTCTCCTGGGCCTTTGGATGTTTCATCTGGACCTAAACATTGTTGGAACTGGGTCAAGTATCACAGCTGGGCCTGTTAGGCTTTTTGGGTCAGTATTACACTATTAAGGTAATCATCCAACTCTCTAAATCATATTTCTGTTGTTTTTGCTTCAATTAATCTAAGGTAGGTATTTTGTTTCACCTCTTTCAGAATTGATGTTACACTTACTATCATTATTTTGAAAAATCTGAGAGAACACGATTTTCTTAATCCAATTGATGAAACCAAGAGTGGATTTAGGCGGACGATTCAGATGATTGGGGAGGAAACGAAGAGGCATCAAACCAATAACAATTTAGTTTATCGTGTCACAAAGCACCAAAGCTAGCCCGATGGGCGTCTCAGGCTACGCAAGAGCCTAAGAGCATTCACAACCCAACATCAAACCTTCTTCTATCTTTAAAATTAAAATATATATATATATTAAAACTCACTACATCCCATCCGCCATTTCTTTACCTAACCTTTATATTTTAAAAAATCCATCATCTAGCTTTTCATATATGAAAAGCTACTATTCATCTCCATCAAATTATTGCGAGTGTATAAAAACGAGAAATATAATAAAATATGTGTTTGTGAGTAAAATAAAGATAAAAATGGTGAATGGGATGTGAGAAGTTTTTTTAAAATAAGAGATAAATTTTAAAAACTATAATTTTATTTAAATTATAGGGTAAAGACTCCTAAAAATAGGCCTTTCAATTTTTAAAAATTCTATACTGTAATTAACAATGTTTGGTTTCAGAGTTTATCTAATTGGCCGTTAAAAAAAATATATGCCACCTAACGTTAAAAGAATACTAGCCCAGCTTATTAAGTTTCTTTACCTCCAAGTAAGAGCTCAGTCGTTTATCCCAATACACTATTTTATTGTCTATTGTTTTCTTTGTTTCTTTCTTTATTTTCTTATTGTAACATATGTGCAAACTTGCATCTACATACACTTCTAATTTCTTATAAACTGGCGGTGCGCGTTATTGCGGGTGTGATGGGATTTGTCCTGTGGACACACGAGCAATCCAACCCGTTTGCGCTTAGAATTGAGGATTCTTCATCATCGCATTAATTTGTTCGTACAAATATATTAATACCAAATTGGTCAAATATCTTATTTACTAAACATATTTATACCAAATAAGTCAAATATTAACATTTAGCAAAAATACATACACTAAATGGGTCAAACTACAAATATATACCAAATGAGTCAACTATCAACATTTAAACTACAAATATATACCAAATTGCTCAAATATCCTATTTATTAAACATATTTATACCAAATGGGTCAACTATCAACAAATAAACTACAAATATATACCAAATGGGTTAAATATCCTATTTACTAAACAAATTTATACTAAGGGGGGATCATTTGAGAAGAATTTCAAATTGAGAACAAAAAAAGAAGAAATAACATTAAATACTTTAACTCATTTCATATTAATTATTCAATTAATTACTTTTAAATATTTTATCTTACACACATCAAAACTTGTCCTACACATATCAAAATTCATCCTACACACATTGAAATTGTCATACTTTTATCCTACATATATCGAAAATATCATTAGGTTTATCCTACACATGTAGAAATTCATCCTACACATACCGAAATTTATCCTCACTATAAATTATCTTTGCTTTAAAGATATATATTTAAAAAAAGAATTATGATTTTATTTATTTATCGTTTTCTGTTTATATTCTCTGTGGAATCACACGCACTTTGTGTTGGACAAACCATTTTCTAACAAAATTTAAATAGAAACGTTAATGTAAGGGCACCTAAAACTAATATACTTAAAAAGTGCTTAGAACTAAAATATTATATGTGGTCGACGAAGACACAATATCAGTATGTGAATTCACACTTTATAAGAATGTTGTATATAGTTTCGTTTAAATGGCATTAAGTTTCTATATGGTTATAGAATGGAAACCAATAACATATCATTTGGGCATTTGTGGTGAGGGGTTGGGTCTATGTGACACCCCAGGAACACACCTCATCAGGGATGATGAGACTCTAACAGGGGGTGAATGTGACACCTCAGGAAAATCCCACATCGGCCGTGGCCAGGAGAGATCCTTGGTTCATAAGTAATGTCTTGCCTCTTAAATCACCAACGCGTTTTGGGGCTTAATGTTAGTGGATGAGAGGGGAACTCCACAGTTAAGCGTGTTCAGGTGGGAGAAATTTCAGGATGGGTGACCTCCTGGGAAGTCTCCACTTGGGCAACCAAAAACAAATCCGTGAGCTCTGGATGGGCAAAGCGGACAATATTGGTGATGAGAGGGGCGGGGTGTTACAGATGGTATCAGAGCCACTCCTGTGCCGTTCGGGATGGTGGGTGCACACCTCATCAGGGACGATGAGACTCTAGCAGGGGGTGAATGTGACACCCCAGGAAAATCCCACATCGGCCGTGGCCAGGAGAGATCCTTGGTTCATAAGTAATGTCTTGCCTCTTAAATCACCAACGCGTTTTGGGGCTTAATGTTAGTGGATAAGAGGAGAACTCCACAGTTAAGCGTGCTCAAGTGGGAGAAATTTTAGGATGGGTGACCTCCTGAGAAGTCTCCACTTGGGTAACCAAAAACAAATCCGTGAGCTCTGGATGGGCAAAGCAGACAATATTGGTGATGGGAGGGGCGGGGTGTTACAGTCTAATTGGCAAAACCATAGAGTTAAGATGTTGCTCTCTTTGAGATCGCCGAAGACGGATTTATTGTAATTTAAACTATTAAAAAATTAGCATATCATTCGCATTCGCTTAATGCACTTGATCCGAAATCTAAAGAGTGCGTTAATAGTCCTCTCGTGATAAATTCTAAAAAATTGTATTGTTGTGTCAGTAAGTTTACTTATTTATAGCATCAGTGTTGTTTATCTATAAAATGAGCCTTACTGATCTCAACTAAATAATAATTTAACTTTAAAACTAACTGGAGTGGCGTTATTTTGGTTGTTTCAAAGGCCACCATTTATTCTCCGCCACTGATTTCACAAGGCTGCAAGCACGCAATTCTTTAACACCAGCAAACCACCCAACTCTATTTTGTTTTACACTACCGAATGGGAGAGAATACCAAAATATAAATAACTTAATAAAAAAAATTCAAGGAAATGTTACCTACTTGCACATAAAATACTAAACTCACAGCATTCACAACATATTCTTCTTCTGTATTTATATACTTTAACTAAAATTTGTTTATTTTTCTAGTATTATTACCCACGCGTCGCGATAGAGCACATTAAATGAATTACATGTTTAAACTAACTATACATACACCAGACAACAAAATAAAACTCACATTAGGTTTAAGATTAAAAAAAACAAATCTTCGTTGCAACCTAACTTTTGTGTAATTATACTTCCAGCAACATTTGTACATGTTTTTAATGAATCACAAACCCAAAAACATACACAGATAATCACACACACGACCAATTGTAAAGCTTTTATCTCGAGTCAAATTCCACTTATATCTATGTGTGCATTTAGTCAACCGCAAAGTCATAAACAAGCAACAAACTTAAATCTAAATTCCCATATGTTGTGATAGAGACATGTACACAAAGATTACAAACAAATTGACCCGTTATGCAAACACAACCTATATTCTTATGCTAAGAAGGTATATAATAAGCATCATCAATATTGCATGTCCGACCTCAGATGAATCAGATTCCCATAAAATCCATTTTGCGCTTCATCAGGTTGGTCGTCAGGATCTTTATTCACAGTTTATGATCAAGAGATAATGTACGCTACATATTTATCTGCATGCAAAGGGGACCATGTTTATTTGTTCACCACTAAACTAAATCTTTACCGAGTTAAAATAGTAATACACATATTCAAACAAAAATATATGATACTAACCTCTGGTTCTACAACCATGTTTGGCCAAAAACTCTTAATAGCACATATATAATAGTTTAATTTAGCGAAAACATAGCTACTTGAATCTTTTCTTATAAAAAATTACTTGATACTAATCAGCACAGTTCCTCATAAGCGGCATTCAAGGTATTTCATTCTATCATAATTATTTGATCACATTTCTGTCTAGCCTGTTTCAACTCACATTAAAAAGACTTGGTTCAACCCAAACCCATTTTTACCCATTACCCAACTTGCCAATAAAGAGTATTATTTTTTAGAAATTAGATTAAAGAAAACCTATGAACTATCAACTAAATAAATGACAACAATATTTACCTACAACTGAAAACAATAAAAATCCACCAAAAATAAATGACTTGAGAACATACCTACGATGAAGATGATTGTACTGTTGGTGGCCTTGTAGGCGGCAATGGGGAGGTGGGTTACAGGTGTTTAATCAGTGGAGGAGGTAGGTGAATCCAATTATATAGGGATTGGGTACTATAATTATTTATATGCAGCGGCGTCGAGGGAGTTCAATGACTTCATTGATGATTTGGGGTTATGTGAATATAGTTTGAGAAACCGGAAATTCACTTTTTGTGCGGGGGATAAACAAAGTCGTATTGATCGTGTTCTTGTGTCGATGAATGTCGTCATGGATTGGCCTAATGCGGAGTACCGAGCGCACAACCGAATCCTTTCCGATCACTGTCCCTTAACGTTGAAGGTGATTTATCATAATTTTGGAGCTAAACCGTTTTGGTTCTTCAATTCGTGGTTATCTAGGGATGGTATCGAAGAGGTTGTTCATGGGGTGGTGAATACGCTTGAAGGAACGATCGAACAGCCTGATTTACGATTTATGGATAAGCTGAAAAAAATTAAAAATGCTTTGAAGGGATGGATTAAAGATATGGTGTCGAAGGAAAATGAAGAGGAGAATCTGGTGAGTAAGGAGATCGACTGTTTGCAGATTGTTATGGAAGAGAGGCATTTAACTGAAGAGGAAAATTGGATATATGAAGAAGCTTCGGTTCGTTTACGCGAATTGGAGATGTGGCGTCTCAAGGATGTTCGACAAAAATCCAGGGTTAAATGGGCAAGGGATGGCGATGAAAACACGTCTTTCTTCCATGCGTGTATTAATAGTAGGAAGGCGAATAATGCTATTCCGGGGATTCTTATTAATGGTATATGGGAGACGCGTCCAAATTTCATCAAAGGTGAAGTAGTTCGTTTTTTTCGCAACAAATTTGCTGAAAAATTGGTGAACAGACTGATGCTTCATTGTTACGGCTTAAAGACTCTTTCTTCGGTTGAAGCGGCAGGATTGGTAGCTCCTTTTACAGAAACAGAAATTTTGGAGGCGATTTTTAACTGCGGTAGTGATAAAGCCCCAGGCCCGGACGGGTTTAATTTTCGCTTTATAAAAAAATTCTGGTCATGTTTTGTGCAGGATTTTAATGATATTTTTCAGGATTTCTTTGAGAATGCGACGATTAGAAGAGGAGTGGGTTCGTCTTTTATCACGTTAATTCCTAAAGTTGAAGATCCGGTGACTTTTGGAGAATTTCGCCCCATTAATTTGATTAGGGTGGTGAGTAAGAGTATATCCAAAGTTCTTGCATGTAGATTGAAGAAGGTTATGGATAAGATGATCAATGATACTCAAACGGCGTTTATTGCCGGGAGACATATCCTTGATGGTCCGTTAATGACGAGTGAAGTTCTTGCTTGGGCTAAACAAAGTGGGAAACAATTATTCATGTTCAAGGTTAATTTTGAGAAGGCTTACGACAATGTAAACTGGGGTTTTTTGATGATGGTTATGAGACAAATGGGTTTTCCGGAGAAGTGGTGTGATTGGATGTATGGGATTCTAACTTCGGCTAGATCTTCCATTCTTGTTAATGGTTCTCCGACCTTTGAGTTTAAATGTGAAAAAGGTATCCGTCAAGGTGACCCTATCTCTCCGTTTTTATTTATTATTATAATGGAAGCCTTATCGGGTCTCATTAAAAAAGCATGTGATGAGGGGTTTTTTGCGGGGATTCAATTACCAAATGGTGGTCCATGTGTTTCTCATTTATTGTTTGCGGATGATGCCATGTTTATGGGTGAATGGTCGGGAAAAAATTTCAAACTCTTAAAAGAATTTTGAGGATTTTCCATTTGTGTTCGGGGTTGAAAATTAATCTTACAAAGTCCATGCTTTTTGGTATTGGTAAGGATGGGGCTGAATTGAAACAAAAAGCCGAGGCGTTAGGTTGTGCGACGGGGTCAATTCCGTTTAAGTATCTTGGCATTCAAATGGGAGTAAATATGAATCGGACTGCTAGTTGGAATCCGGTGGTAGAAGTTTTTAAAAAGAGATTGACGAAGTGGAAGTCTTATCTATGGCCGGGAGAGTTACGCTCATTAAGTCGGTGTTGGAAAGTCTTCCGACTTATTATTTTTCTTTATACAAAGCTCCGGAAACAGTGAAAAAGAATCTTGAAGTTTTGATAAAGAAATTTTTATGGGGGGGGGGGGAAGTATGGACGTCAATAAAATTCATTGGGTCGGGTGGGAGGTGGTGACTAGAGCAAAGAAAAATGGGGGCCTTGGTTTAACCAAATTAGATCACTCTAATAACACGCTTCTTCTCAAATGGATATGGAGATATAGAAAAGATCCCAGTGCTATGTGGCGTCGTGTTGTGGACGCCATTCATGGTTCTAAACGGCGGTATCAATCAGTCCCTGTTGATTCTAAGGTGAGGGGTGCCTGGGCAATGATCGTTAAGAATAGCCATCGGCTTTTGTTTAATGGGACGACTTTTAGCAGTTTGATAAACGGTAAAGTGGGGAATGGGGCGGACATTAAGTTTTGGGTTGACCCGTGGGTGGACCGCGTTCCGTTAAGGTTCTTATTTCCAGACTTATTCCGGTTAGCGAAGAATAAATGGGCGGTGATCTCCGATCGTCTGGGGCAAAACTCTTTTGCTGGAACCTTACAGTGGGACTGGAAGTCGTACCCCGCTTCAGTGCAGGAAACTCAGCAATTAATTTTATGCTCTAGGATGGTTTCAGGAACGACGTTATCGGATACAATTGATTCGTGGAATTGGAATAATGTTCCTTTGCAGCATGTTTCCGTGCAGGACGCTAAACGCTGGCTTGTTAATGAAGTTCAACCGGATACTTCTGCAGTTTTTGGGTGCAAATGGATCCCGGCAAAGTGCAATTTATTTATGTGGCGTGCCGCTCTAGATCGTCTTCCTACCAAAGTAGCGTTATCGAGAAGAAATATTGGAGTTGATAATAATATATGTGTGCTGTGTGATGATGCGGATGAGACGAGTGATCATATTGTTACGGCCTGTTACTTTGCTCATAGAGTTTGGGATGGGATTGCTCGTTGGTGTAAAATTCCTCCGATTATGTTATTTGATGTCCAAGACGCTAAAGGGATGGTTGAAAACTTGAGATGCCTAACATACAAAAAGGATATTATCCTAGGGATTATGATTATAGCGTGTTGGAGTATTTGGAAGACGAGAAACGAGAAAAATTTTAAGGCGATCCCGGCTTCCGCTACGCAAGTTATTTCGGACATTAAGGCTCTTAGTTTTTTATGGTTTAATAGTAGGGGCAAATATTGTAATGTGGGTTGGAAGGACTGGCGTTCTTTTGATTTTATTGTGATGTAAGGTTTTGGCTTTTGCGGTTTTCTCTATCTTGGAGAATTCCGTGTTTGTTTAATGAAAGTTGCCCTTCAAAAAAAAAAAAAAAAATCTATACTACTATATAGTGCATTCTAGATGGGCACCAAAGTAATTTAACTTCATTATAGAAGGACATCATTGTAATTTACATCAAATCATTATTACATTATTTAATATAAACTTCTAACTAATTAGTACTTTATTTAATAAACTTATAATTATAATTAAATGAACTAAATGCATTTTCCTTAACAATAATTTTTATACTTATAAATAAAAAAATAAGGTAGAGATACATATAATTAGAAAAAATAAAATTAAAGAATTTTATAAAAACAAAATAAGTAATAGTATTATTATGTTATTATATACAAGTAAAGAGCAAATATATATAGATTTAAAATTATCTATTTCTAAATATCATACCATTGACACGACATATAAAATTGAAAATATTATATTCTTTAAATTAAAATAACATTATTAATTATATGTAATAAGAGTAAGTTATTTAACATTTTATCACCGTATTAATAGTTTTTGTTATTGATGGGATTTACTGGGTCCGATTGTTGTTGTTGTATTTAACATTTTATCAAATGCATTATATTTCTTTAAATTAAAATAGCAATATTTAATATGATATGTAATAATATTAAGTTATTTAACTGTTTATCAAATGTTTAAAAACTATAATTTGTTGACTAAATCAAATTATAGATTATACTTCTTTTTCTACCGGCGGCCCTAAAAAGCATTGTATTACTTATTAGGAACATTATATAAAAAATTATCCTTGCACAGAATATAATTTGAAGGTACGTAAGGAGATGAGTTCGTTGCAATTATTACTGGATATTCATATTGGTTCAAGTTCTCTATTTGTGCTTCCAAATAAATGAATTATTGAGACTAAATGGATATTGAAGTGTTTTTTAAGAAACTTATATTTCAACATCTTTGACAACAAAATAGAGAAAAAGGGATCGAAAAGTGTCCATTACATTAAATTAACCTAGAGATAACCTTTTTTTTTTCTCAAACCAGTTTGGGTTTAAAACAAGTTTGGGTTCTTTTAAGTTCTTTGGCCAAATCGACACGGGCTAGAAACCACGATGGCCCAAAAATAAACCAGACCTTCTAAAACCGAATGGCGTTGGGGAAAACTAAAGATTTTTTTTTTTAGTTTTAGGTCTTTTTATTAGTGTTATTATTACTATTTTATATATATTTCCATTTAACTTTCATTCAAAATTGGTTTGTCCCGCTGCGTAGCGCGTGGTCACTTCTAGTACAATTTAATTGAAAAATTAAACATGAAAATCATCAATCATCCGTTTCAGCCATGACATTCATGAACGTCCATTGAAAGGTTACAACATTCAATTGTGTGTTTATGAAGGAAGTTACATCTTGGAAAAGATATAAAGTGTGCTTTATACACATACACAATTGACATTATTGATTGTACATGAGGGGCATAATAGGAAGAAAATGCTCAAAATTTAGAGAATTATAAAGGAGCTTTTGAACTCCCATCTTAAAAATTGGTTAAAATTACCTTTAAGGTCATCTTTGATCTTAATAAGGTAAAACATAAAATAGAGAAATAGAGATAAGTTACCTACATAGTGTACACGTTTGCCTTTGGTTTGAACTTTTAGTTCTATACAACTATAAATTATTTTTTATAACAGTTAATAATAATAATAATAATAATAATAATAATAATAATAATAATAATAATAATAATAATAATAATAATAATAATAATAATAATAATAATAAACGATAGTCCTTCAAGTGTAGCTCAATTGGTGAAGGGACCGGTCTTTCCTTTGGGAGACCTGAGTTCGATTCCCACGGGCTGCACTTGAGGGACACAAGGCAATGATGGTGAGACTTGTGGTCCAAGTGATGCAAGTTTGATCCTGAGCTGACCCGGTTTTCATCCGGCTATTACTCCAACGAGGTAAAACTCGTGTGGAGGCAGTACGGTTTCCGGGCGGACACCGAAGCCCCCACCGTGCCAGCGTGGACCCGGTTCAGACAACATAGTCTGGGCGTGTGGAAAGGGTTAGGGCCTGCCGATTAGGCGGATGTGATGAACTTCTGCCACTTCCGCTTTGAAGAAAGTCACTGTTCAAAAAAAATAATAATAAATGATAAACCCTTATATAGTTTATATAAAAGTTTGAAATTCGGTCATTATGCGATAATACATAACTTTAGTAAATTAAAAAATATAATAATTTTATATATGGACTTTAAAAAAATTTAAAGTACTATATACACACTAGGGTATTCATGGTACAGTTTCAAACCGTTAAACCATCTAAACTAGTCAGCGGTTTGGTTTCACGGTCGGGTTTTTTTATTTGACTTTTGATTTGTTGGTTTCAATATATTCAAACTGTAAAGAAAAGTTTGGTTTAAGGTTTATATCAAAAACCAACCGCAAAAATGTATTATATAAGTTTATATATTATAAGTCATAATTAAATTTAATTGTAGAAGTGTATTGTTTCTGATTAAAATAAAGTAAATGAAACTTGTAACAATGCTATTTATACATTCTATAATCTCAATACAATAACACTATGCGTAGTGGGGGGCTTTATTTATAAAGCCCCCTTCCTGATTGGTTCACATGGCTGCTGAGTCAGCATGGAGAGGGAAACTGAAAAAGGGTGTAGTGGTAGGGGCTTTTTTTATAAAGTCCCTATTAATATTTTATTTTATCTTTTAAATAAAAAAATAATAAAATAATACGAGAGAGAGAGAGAGAGTCTGATGTGGCAAAGGATGATTGGAGGGGGGAGTTTCGTTCCGGCGCCATAAATATAACGCAAAGGCCTCATTTTGAAAAATAGAACCCCCATGTAATGGTGTTGGGGGCTCCATTTTTGTGTATAGCGCCCAAAAACCTTCCCACTACGGTGGGTCTAAGGGGCTTCACGGAAAACTGTTTTCTTTTTCAAAGTTAATGTGTGTTTGGCAAAATTAGCTGGTGGGTGATAGCTGGAAGCTTTTTAAATATATTTTGGTGTTTGATAGAGTGGCTGGAGCTTTTACTAAAAATGTATAAAATGACCAAAATAGGCATAATTAAAAGCTTGTAAAGAAGTTTTTTATTTTATTTTTAAAATAGAATGGGTATTTGTGTCATTTACTAATTAAACGCTTGTAGCTAGTAGAGTTTTTTCTTAAAAGCTAGTACTAGTAGCTTTTCACTATAGAGCTTTTTCCCCTAACCTAAAACTAAATGCTTCCAGCTTCTTCAACCAAACAAGGTTTTTTAATGAGTATGAGTTTTTTCTTAAAACTTGAAGCTTGAAGCTTCTAAAAACTCTTAAAAGCTCCTTGTCACACATACCCTTAGAATAAATAGTTTGTGCTTTACATTTTATAGAGAGCTCTCTTACTTTTTTTTAATAGCATGTTAAACTGTTTGAGACAATCTTATTTGATAACTTGTTAAATTTTGTAAACTTTGGAAAACTTTACTTATCTATATCAAAGCCTAATTTTAGACATCTTGTATAAAGATCTAATGAGTCCAAACCCGTGAAACCAAATCGGAACCGAACTGTTACCAATGGTTTAGTTCGGTTTAAGAATTTTATGGTTCGGTTTCGCTTTACAAAAATAGATAACCGTTATTAACGGTTTAGTTTACGGTTTTACCTAAAACCCATAAAAACCAGACCGTGAATTACACCCCTAGTGCACACACATACATATATTAGTAAAATCATAGCCTCGTAGGTCATCAAAGATTCACTCTTCACATCATCACTATTCACATCAATATTGTTTTAATTTTCAACTAGATTGATGTTAGCGCGCTTCGCGGCGCGCCCTCGGCTTAACATGGGCCTCAATTTCAGGGATTGCGGCGATTTTTCATACTACAAAAAGATGGAGGTAAGTGCTTCAAGGCGATGGTTGGTGCTACAGTCAAGTGTGGGTGCGTGTAGCGCGCGGAGAGTTACAATTGATATTATCACTTCAAATTATGAATACATCATTTCATATATTATGTATATGTATTAACATGCACTTAAAGTGTTCTATTATGAAAGCTAGTATGGTTAGCAAATAAGTTCACTTCAAGAAAGTTTCTCAGTCCTTTACCGAGATATTATTATAAAATGTTAAACAATCCAATTTAGGAGAAACAAATGAAAAATAAAGCTCACAAATATTGATTATATAATTACATTGATGGCAAACACAAAAGCATAAAACCATGTGCAATGCAAGTCTGTATGTACATTTTAAAACTTCCACCTTGAAAGTTGAAACCATACACATTTCTCAAGTGTTTCATGTATCTCTCCTTTCTCTCATATCTTATCATTTTTATCCATACCTACCCACCACCCGAAGCCACGGCTGTTATCCACCACCACAACTAACAATAATGCTCTACCTACACATTCTGTCAATGACAATTGCTATCTTCCTCACCATCTGCAAATAAACATCCCAACCCAAGATGACATCTCTCTCTGTCTTAAAAACCTATATATTTCTCTCTAAACAAAACCTAACCTACTGTCGTAGATTTCATACATTTACGACAACTACCAACTCCATAACCACACTACCGACACCACCACCGTCGTGATAATGAAGATGAAAAGCCACCAACAAATGGGGGGTATTTAAAGCTTAAAGGTTGACACCGAATACCCTATATACCCGGTTTATATATAATATATCACAGAATCGAGTAATAATGTGGCCATCGGCAAAAAAAAGGCCGAGGAACCAAATCATAACTTATTTAGCATGTGGACTACTGTCATTGTATTTCTAGGGTTTCATTGAATCTTTTTCTTAAACTCAACTGCAATGTATAGTGGTTCGAGTGACGATTAAGGCCACGATGCAACATCAGTAGTGTCTAGGAAGATTCCACCGGCCTCTTACTGGCTGTGAGTTCGTAACCTCCGCAGTTACATCGGATCCGGTGTAGGTCTTGGTTCTAAAGCTCTCTTCATTTTTTGTTTTGAGTTGGTTCTAAACTCTCATATGAGAGTAGACTCAACATCATCGAGTGATAAAACTAAAATCCACAAAAAAAAAAAAAAATTCAAAGAGAGATAGAAGGCACTACACAGGTCCGCCGCCGCCATAAACGACCGAAAGGTCGCCGGCAACAGCAGGGCAGCACCCTCTCTCTGTTTTCCTCTTTACCCCCTGTTTCCACACCGTCATGACCGAAAAAGAAACAGAGAGAACAATAGAGTTTTAAAGAGCGGATAAAGAGAGCTTTAGTTAGATGACATTGCAGACGCCAAAGCGATCGGCGGCCTTCTTTCTCGTTCTCCTAATATGTTTCTATCTCTTAACATTGTCTCCCTAGGAAATGGAGTGGAAGCATGAAACAAACACTATAAAAGCTAAGATAGTCGGTAGCCTAAAGATCCACCACGTTGCAAGACTACTTGCCACGTTTCAATGATCAACCACTTTGCAAGACCAACTGCCACGTTGCAGTCATGACACTCATACTCCTGAAAAAGCCTTTAATTACGAATTTGCCACTAACTGTTCATGTCATGTTTTCAATTATACATAGTATAATTTCGATTTCACATTGTATACTATAAATTATATACACTAAATGAAGAACAAGCTTTAGAAAGAAAAAAAAAAGGGCCCTAACTCCAAAACTCTAAAACAAAGTGTAAGTTTGGCCTAAATTGGGGCCGACAAAAGGTATAACTTCATTCACCTCATGAACAACTAGTGGGATTGCTCGCACGTTGCTGCGGGTACTTATGTTTTTTTTTTTGTGTGCACGTTGCGTGACGGGTTTCATGTTATTTATTCTTAATTACAATTTGCTAAGACAATTATCAATTCACAAAGGCTACTCTTAGTAGGGTGTGCATGCGATTCTACAGGGTGACAACACGATACTTCTTTATGTTAGTGTATTATTCCTCTCATTATATATTGTACATGTATTTGTTAGTTTCCTTATTCATATAATATCTCACAAAAGTTTATTATGTTCATTGTTATTACTCTTATTAAAGATTTCGAGTCAAGTCGATAGAATCCGTATAGTCTATGTTATAAGCTTTACACATATTAAACAGTTGATAATTTAACATTAAAATCACCTACTACTTCTAGAACCGGATCTGATCTTAGATGGAGGCATTGGGCATGTGCACAGTTACATAGAGGTGGTAACCAATTGTTTAAGAAATGGGATGGTTTTGGGTAAAAAAACAGTTTTTAGTATATAGGTTCGTTTGGGTCTACTCAAATCATATAACGGGTCAATTTGGTCTACTCAAATCATATAATGGGTCAGAATTGGCCACTCTTATAATTTGCTAACTTAAAACGGGTCAGTCACGATCACTGCTATCACCACGACCTACTACTCAGTAAATTGACGTTAAAAAAATATTTGGTGTTTACACTTAAGTCTCCTAGAATGGTCAACTTATTTGACTAATTAGTTCGACCAACCATCAGTGATATGTCATCACAAGGAAAAAAAACTGTTCATCCAATTACCCTATCCCTTCATGTTGGCCCGAGGATAACGCTGATGCATAGTTTTTTATGGCCACCTTCTCGCGATATAAAAATCTGTATTCATTAGCATAAGGATTCATCATTTAGCCAAAAAATCATCTAAGATAAGAACAAATTGACATGCATGCTACTAATGTTCAGTTATTAAATGTTCTAGGTATAAGCATAGAAATAAACAATTTAAAGGCTGAGACTTACCACTACTAGAAAAACACCATTCCTTGACATTTATTTCATGACATACATGTATTTAATGATATAAAAAAGTGTATGTCATAAAAAAAGTGTCATCTTTGATAAAAACTATTAAATTCTTAACGTTTTTCTCTGCGTGTCAATAATTTTCCGTCATAAACTAAAAAAGCATGACGGTAACCACAAATGAATGTCATGATTTTGTGTCATGAAAATTTGAATTCCCTTCACTTCCCTGCACGCCTCCCCATTAACACTCCTGCCCCTCTCTCTCTCTCTCAACAAAACACAATGCCTCTCTCTCCCTAAACCCTAAACACAAATCCCTTACAGATCTATTGGCTTCCTTCCACTTCCGATCGTCCTAAGGTTATTAAACATATTATACTGTATATTTAACAATCTCTCACACAATTAAAGATGATGAGAGAGACAAACGCAAGAAAGAGAAAGAGGAGCCAGCCACGGCTTCCGACCGGCCTCCTCCTCCATTCAGTTATTGTTGTCTTAGGTTGGGGGAGGAGCGGATCCTTATGGGGATGAGGACATGGATGTCGTACGCGAAGAATGGTTAGGCTACACCGCGACATTTATTTTCAAGTGATCGAAACTTGTTTGATGGAATGTAATGTCGATACAATATATTTTTGTAAACGTTAAACGTTGTCTCGGATTAGTTCGTAATTATATAAATATGGATTATATAATGAAATGATGTTTTTGTTATTAGTTTGCTAATTATTTTGCATATAATTAAATGACAATAAATCCAGGAGAGTAAATATATAATTTTACAGAATTTTTTTTAGATTAAAAAATTATGACACGCAAAGAACGTCATAAATTCTGTCATAAAATGTGTCGTTAAAAACTGTCACAAAATGTGTCATTAAAAAGTGTCATAACGTGTGTCAATAAATGCTGTCATAAATGTGTGTCATAAACAGATGACACGCGCAAATATGTCATGTTAAATTTATGACACCGCCATCCTTAACATTCTTTTCCCTGTCATCAGACCCCTTTCTTGACACGCAATGCGTGTCAAGAAAGGGCTTTTTTCTAGTAGTGTACAGAGAAGTGATTGGCCATAACAGGGGGGAGCCTCACATGTACCCGGAACGATTTGGAATTGCCTAAATTCTTCTTTGAAACCTCTAGTTAATTTTTTTTTGATCGGTAAACTTCATTAAAAAGAGAGTCCTCAAATCAAGGACCGCCCAACAACCTTACAATATGTACAACGGGTATTTTGCCCAATCATTCCACTCAATATTTAAACCTAGATCGATGTTTAAGCCAAAGATAAGAGAAAGCCTTCACTCGCGCAACAATATCTACCACTCGAGGCGTAGTACCCTGAAACACTTTATTATTGCGCTCATTCCATATCAACCATCAAGTTATCTTAATAACACCCCTTAGAATCTTTGACTCCCACTTAGACCTATTCGGACCTGTTTGCAGCTGCAGAAAATCAGCTACAGACGCGATGGATCTTGTGTTTAACCTGCACCAATTCCCGATCTTACACCAAACCCCAAAGGCGAAACCGCATCCCACGTAAAGATGATCAGTAGACTCAGGTTCTGTTTCACAAAGTGGACAGATCGTGTCAGGGATCTGAACATTTCTACGCACCAAAGCTAAACGGGTCGGAACTCTATTTAACTCAATACGCCAAAACAGAATATTTATTTTAATCGGAACCCACGTTTCCCACTGCATTAACTGATTTTGTTGCTGCACATATCGCTCCTTTCGCATCCAATTTTTTACCGATGCAACGGTAGTGAATCGTCTTTGTCCGCACCCCAAATCCATGAATCATTACATGATGAGAACAGAACCTGAGATACCACAAGTAAAGCATCCTGTAGCTCAGAGATAGCTTCCACAGAATTCGTCTCGATCAGCTAATTATCATCCACAACAGCCTTATCACCCAACGCCTTAAATCTTTCACTCACCAACGCGTTCTCTGAAACCTCTAGTTATGCTGCCACTTCTGGAAAAAAAAAGATGTTATATATGAAAATTATGTAAAACGAAAATCATTTATTGGTCAACCTTTCTTCATCTCACTGATCAATGCCCAAGCAACATTAAACCTTCTCATTTTACCCAATACCGCGATCACGCAATGGTATTGGCAAAAAGAATGCGTGTACCCCCGTTGTTTCCCCGCCCGTTGAAAGAACGTAAACGCCGCTTTCCAATCGTTCCTTACCCGCGAAAGAACTTTCGTCAAATGAAGTATTCAAGAGTCGGAAATGCAATCTAGCCATAGGTTTCTGGAATTCAGCTCCCAAATAGCCGTTTGAGTTACGAAACATGTTGTCCAATAGCAAGTAAAATGCCATAGTACCATGGAAAATATGCAACAATCAGAAACAATGTAATATTTTACCAATTAACTTACCTCAAAAAAATTACCTCATTTCACACTTGGTTGCGAAGCGACTCGATGAGAATGTCCCTGTCAAACCCCATTTTAACCACCTATAGAAGAATATCTTTGTCGGTTTGTCAAAATAGAATTACTTTAATAACATAAAGACTCCAATATATAATAGCCCGTAAAAAGTCATTGGATCATCGATCAACATGCCTTTCTTGCTTGCTGCATAGAATCTGGTGGAGGAACAACAAAATAACGGGGAAGATGAGTCTGAAACCAGGGGTTTATACAGATTTCAGGGATAATTATTCGTTTCATGGGGTCAACCACAAGCATTCTTGGGATTAGATCTCTTGCTCCAGTTGATAAGTGGCTTGGAAGTGTTTATATTCGACCCTGATCAACAACCATCGTATTTTCTAAATAAGTGATAACAACCATTTCCAAAATTTGAAGGAATTTTTAATCAAGAAACTTCATATTAAAAGAAAATAAAAAACACCTAATATTAAAAGTACATTAATTATTTTGAAGAGGTTAGGAATATTTTAATCGTCAAAAGGAAGGGTACCGTAGAGAAGAGCATACAAGATAACACCGCAGCTCCACACATCAACTTCAGGTCCCGGATACATCTTTCCGAATATAACCTAAAAGAAAACAAAAAACAACATAAATCAAATACATAAAAGTACAATGACTTCAAAACTCACAATCACAAGCCCACACCTCTGGGGCAGCATAGTTTAGACTTCAACAGCTGGTTTTTAGAAAATGACCATCACGCATAATATTGCTTAGACCAAAGTTAACACTTTTGACATTGCACTTGGAATCCAACAACAGGTTCTTAGGTTTAGGATCTCTATGAACCACCATGTTCCTGTGGCAGTACTCCACACCAGAAATTATCTGCTTGACTTAACATATTAATTAGTAAATTCCAACAAATATAGTATGTGGTAAGAATATAATTAGACAATCACCTGTTGAAAGAAGTTACGACCGACGTCCTCCTGCAGCCTGCCTTTTTACACGATGTAATCAAACAGCTCACCAGACTTCACATATTCCATAACAACATAAACATCAGACGTCTTTATATAACCTCAAAAAGCCGAATAATATGTGGATGCATAAACAATCTTAATACCTTGATCTCTCTTCTGACTGCCAAACGCAAGAAGACGTTATAATGATATATATCCATAAGATCTCACCAAATCCTGTGAGATCACCCCTCAAGATTCTTCCTTAAAGCAGCATAATCTCGACCCGGTTGCCCGATTGTTTCAAGGATTCCCATATGGCCATATAATTACTTGAAAGAAAATTAC
This sequence comes from Ambrosia trifida, assembly GCA_028751855.1. Lineage (NCBI taxonomy): Eukaryota > Viridiplantae > Streptophyta > Magnoliopsida > Asterales > Asteraceae > Ambrosia > Ambrosia trifida. Next base: position 162,968,838 of record CM054122.1, read on the forward strand.
ATACTTTAGAAAACTTGACACATTGTATAATCATTTATACATAGCTTAGGATATTGCAAACGAATGGTATACCTACAAAACGCCAGAGTTCCTGTCGATTTAGTATTAAGAGACAAAGAAAAAAAACCCTATAAAAACAGAAATTGGGAAAAACATTGTAAGCAAAAAAAATCGATAATCGCTAATCCAAAATACAAACATTTGGAACAACAAAAAAACAAAAGAAACTGAAGATAAACACCGAACCTTGTTATATTGCGTAAAAAATTTGCATATTCGAAGAAAACAAAGACATAAGCCGACTGAATCGTATAAAAGGGAGAATTGCTTACATAAAATTCTCTAATTGAATCATTTGCTTGGGGTTACGAATTGAATCATTGGTGGAGATGATCTCTGAATATGATCGGGCTTCTTGAATAATGAGAGGGAGTTCAGAGAGTTTTCATGAGAGAATAATGAGAGGCTTCTTGAATATGATCGGGCTATGGGGACACGAAGGGATTAACAGATATGATAACCGATGAGGGCGGTAGAAAAAGAGGGTAATATTGTAAAAGTGCTTTAATATTGCAAAGGAGGAGGTGGGTGAAATGTCTATATTATCCTTCTAAGTGTCTTAATTGTCCAAAAAGTTCCAATTGTATCCTTATCATATAAGCTTGATTCACTTGTACATGTTGTTGTAATAGTTGGATGATGTACAAAATTACTATATTGGCCATCACTCCTCCTTTATAATGTAATAATAATAATAATAATAATAATAATAATTATAATAATAGATATAGATTATAGATTACTAGTGGGGAGCCCTCGCGATGCGGCGGATGAACAATTTACAAGCATAAATGTAATTGTGTGGTTGATAAATCGACGGGATGCACGAATATATAATTAATCTAAATCAAATATTTTGAAAATATTTTGAAACATTACCCAAAAATTAGATTAAAAATACAAAAACTATGACAATAGTAAATATAACATTACGCTACAAATATTAATCTAGATAAGTTGTCTCCTGTTAAATGTCATAAAAAATCTACAATTTATCGTATTTTTAAGTATGTTAATATAGAGATTATACGTTTAGTTGATCTATCTGGTTGTAATACTTTGTAGAATCTATGGGTAATTTAATTTGTTTAACAAAAATCATGTGTGTAATGTATAGTGTGTTGTGTGTGTGAGTGTATGGATGTGTATGTATCAAGATGTGATTTTGAGGTTTACTTAAAAATAACTAATTGTATAATTAAAATATTTCCGAAAATTGACATGAACCGAAAAATAAAATAACATAAAGGACCAAAAATATATAGACTATGAGAACACTAAATTACAAAAAATGAAATACCACTTTGTAACAATTAGGTTTGTAATTCATCATATATAATTATTATATGTTACTAACTCAACAAATCCCTTAAAAGCCTTTGAATTTTTTGTTGTATTAAATCCCAACTCAAGAGTGTTAAAACTTTAATCTTGGTCAAAATTTTATTTTATACAATAAGTGGTAAAAAATAAACAACAACAAGATGATAATTTCTATTTGGGAAAACATAGGAATGCCATTCGCATGAAATAAAACAAAAAAAACAAAATCAATTCAAGCCCTGAAGAAATATATAGTAAAAATGTTGATCCACAAAAATATGAATCGGCATAACATTTAAATAGAAAACATCCTTAATATGCAATAGATCTAATCAAGGGGTAATTAAGATGAATACAAAATTTCGATTAAAACTTACCTAAGGTGAGATAAAACCAACACACCTTTCTATTCATAGACGGAAGTTGTTGTTGCGGCGAATAAACCGTAATACGGTCGGCGGCGTTGATTGGGAGACGAAGTTGTAGGGATATTTTTGATTAATTATGGTCTTGGTCGAATGATTATAATTATATGCTAAGATATCACCGGTTTAAAGTTCATCGAATGGTGATCATTGATTGTCGCCACTAATAAAATCTAATTATTAATTGTCACATAAAATGAGTAACAAACAAGAAAACAAAATATTAGCGCACACTATGCAATGAACCTAAACATGTTAGATACCATATGCAAGAAGATACACAATCATATGTATTTTAGTATGTACATATTGCGAATAACGTACAAAACTTATCACATGATGCTTCGATTTGATAACAGATTTAAGATATGGCTCATCGAGCAGGAATCGGTGGGCGACTATTTTTAACTTCTTGATGCCTAAGAAATTCTGAGCATAAATGAAATCGAGATAATAGGTTCGACATCAACAAATCGATACATGTGCAGACCGAGAGATATAAGAGGGATATATGACTAATTAGGGTTTGTTAGGACAAAAAGGATTGGTGAAACCACTTTTGCAAACCTTAGTCTAATTCACTTCTGTCAAAATATTCTAAGTATAGAACTGCTGAAGAAGGAAGATCAAACTGCTGAAGAAGAGATTCCACAAGTGCTGAAGAAGAAAAGTCATCAGAAGTTCTGAAGTTCAAACCAGACACTTCTACTGAAGAACTACTGAAGACAAACTACTCATCAGTAGTTTGTCATTCATCAGTACTTATGTGAAGATCTTTTCCACCGCCTTTTTGTATCAGTAGTTTATTACTTTAGTATTACTTTTACTTTATGTACAAGTTCCAATGCTGCAACTTGTTGCAACTTGTTTCTGAACTTGCTTTTTGGCAAGGTTCATGTATTTGTAAAGTCTATAAATAGAAGGGTTCATCCCTCTGTTTTAGACATTGATTTTAATACAGAAATCCTTCAACACATATTATTGTTATTTCCATTTCATATTTATTGAGAATCTGTCTAAGTGTTTCATTCTCATTCAATACTTAGATTCTCAATAAATACTTATCATTTATTAGTTTTTCAATCCAGGGGGAGTTATAACTCCCGTTGATAAGTGTAGCTTTAAACTCATAACATTCCGCTGTGCTATCACTGATCAAGAACTTGCTAAACACCTAAGTGTTCACTAGCAAGTTCATACAAAAGAGCAATACTGATCCAACAATTGGTATCAGAGCTCTGGTTTATCTGATCACATATCAATCTAACACATTGAGAATCAGACACAGGCTCTTATTGATATTCAATAAAGGATTATAAGCTTACTTTTATCAACATCCATCACTTTAAGAGATATTTGACAAATCAATACTCTTTAAAATGGATCCTTATAATACTGGTTCTGCCAATAAACCTGCTATGCTAGTAAGAAATGAATATAACATCTGGCAAAGGAGAATGGCACATACCTTATCACAGACCAACACAGGTTGCTGGAAATCTGTGATATATGGTCCTCATAAACCAGTAAATATTAATCTTAAAACTAAAGAAGAGATACCAAAAGACCCAAAAGACTATACAGATGATGATTTCCTAAAACTTGAGCTTGATGCTAAAGCTTTCTCTATGTTGGCAATGGCACTCCCAAATGAAATCTACTCTGGCCTATTACATTGTGATAGTGCCAAAGAGCTTTGGGACTGCCTCAAAGAACAGTTTGGAGGAACTGAAGAGGTGATTGCCAACACCAGAGAAATCCTGGCTCAACAATATGAAACTTTTGCTCACATTAATGGGGAAACTTTAACACAACAATTTGAAAGATTCTCCTCATTAATATCTAAGCTAAAACTAAATGGTCAGACCTACACAACTGTATCTATGCTTCATAGATTTTTAAGGTCTTTACCTGAAAAATGGGAAACATACTCTATAGTCTTAAGATCTTCACCAGACTTTAGCTCCTTCACTCTTACAAAACTTCATGGGAGATTACTTACTTTTGAAAGAGAAATTGATCAAAAGAAAAAGTTACAAAGTTCTGGCAAAACTGCTGATGACTATCTACCAGGTAGTACAGCACTATTGGGACAAGACTCACCAACTTGTTCAAATAGTTTTGGATCTTTTGACCATATTGACATAACTGCTGGGATCTCATCTGAAAGATCATTCCCAGGTTATGACAATAATGATTTTGGTCAAACTGCTGATAACATGTGTTTTATCATGGATGATTTAAATAATTTCAGCAGTGATGACCTAGAAGAAATGGATATTTTGCACCAACTGGCCATGTTAAGTTTAAAAACTTAGATGTCACAAGTGTCAAAAGTTGGGACACTTTGCTAGAGAGTGTAGAAGCTCTGGCTTTAACCAATCTCAGTCTGGAAACAATTTTAACCCCAATTATAACAGGAATAATGGAACACAAGGGAGTGCACATTTTGTACAGGCACAAGCTCCACAACACCAATATGTGCCACAAGTACAATATGTACAGATGCCTACTCAATAGATGCAGAGCCAACAATCAATCCCTCCCTTTCCAGCTGCTCAACAACCTCCTCAGCCTCAGCAACCCTCTCAACAAAGTTTATTTACTTTAGGGTATGTTGACTGGAGCAGTCTTCCTTTTGACACCACAGAGTGTAATCCTGATGCAGACAACAAGATGTTTGACATCAACTGGGGAGAGCCTGACAATGGCAGAAAGAACTTTGCCTTAATGGCATTTGAGGGATGCTCCTCAAAATCTGCCTTGTCACAGGTTTCAAAAGAATCTTTGACAAAACTGTGTTCAAATTCTTGCAAAGAATCTTTTGCTCTCATAAGAGAGACTAATGTGCACTTACAAGGAAAAGCAAATGACTCTGAGAGAAAATTCACTCAGATGAAATGTGATTTAGAAAGAAAACTTTCTGCAAAAACAAAAGAAGTTTCTAAATTAACTAACACTGCTATTGAAACCCAAGCACAAATTAAAATCATGATAAATGACCTAGGAAATGTCAGACAAGAGCTTGCTGACACCAAGGTCACATGTGAAAAATGGGTTGAATCTTGTAAGGGGTACCAATTGTTGCTAAACAAACAAAGTGCTTCAAATGTTAGGTTTGGCATAGGGTACAATCACACTGAAACACCAACAGATTTTTCCCCCAAAACTACTGAAGATGGGAGAAAAATTGTTTCAGGTGAAACTTCTGAAGAGGAAGAATGCACATCTTTCCATGAGAACTTTCTAAAAACTCACAAAGAAAGTTCTTCAGAAGTACTGATTAATTCTGACTTTAAGCCATCAGTAGTTTCAACTACATCAGGAGTTGAGAACCTGAAAACTACTGATGACCTAAAACCAATCAATACAGTCAGAAACTTGTCTTTGAAAGAAAAGACAAAAGAATGTGAAATATGTGGTCTGTTCAACCACAAAACAGAATTTTGTAGATACAGAAAAGGTATTCAGTTCAACAAGAAAAATCAACAACTGGTTGTGGGAAAACAAATCAAAAATGATTTTGTAAAAACTTTTTCTCCCAAGAAACAACAACCAGTAAACACCTTTTCTCAGAAAAAGACAAAATCTCAACAAAGATCTTTTTCTCAAAATTCTCTTTCAGTAGTTAGACCTGAATCATCAGCAGTTTCACAAACTGCTGAGATTAAAGATCTCATAAACTTGGTACAACTACTGATGACCAAAGTTGATGGTGGTCCTCAAAAGGATACCACCATTGTTCTTAATGAAAAATCCATTTCCAAAAAGACATGGATTTCTCAACTTGGTCAAGAACAAACTGTAAATGTTCTCAAGACCAAACCCAAAGCCAAACTGGCTTGGGTTCCTAAATCTAACTGATTTGCTATCTTGTGCAGAGAGTTTCCAGAGGCTTAAATAGCATTTGGTATGTAGACAGTGGAGGCTCAATGCACATGACAGGATGCAGATACCTGATAAACAATTTTATCAGTCAAAGAAATGGATCTGTATCCTTTGGGAACAATGCTAAGGGATATGTGCTAGGACATGGCAATGTCTCCTCTGGCAAAATACAGTTTGACAAGGTCAATCTGGTTGAAAACCTTGAGTACAACTTGCTGAGTGTGTCACAAATGTGTGATAAAGGATATTCTTCCTTTTTCACAAAGACAGCATGCAAGATCATATCACCAGAAGGCCAGAAGTTGATAGAGAAGATCATTGAAGATCACACTTTGTTAATAGCCAAAAGATGTGGCAATGTCTATGCAGTGGACATTGAAAAAGACAAAGTACTGAACAACACTGCCTGTTTCTTCTCAAAGGCATCAACTTCAGAAACTGATCTCTGGCACAGGAGACTTGGCCATGTGAACTTTAAAACCATAAATAAAGTCACAAAAATGGGCTTGGTCAGAGGTCTACCCTTAAAAGTATACCAGTGTGAAGAACACTGTGTATCCTGTTTAAAGGGAAAACAACATAAGTCCTCCTATAAGTCTATTGAAGAATAAAAAACAACTGCATGTCTTCAACTACTCCATATGGACTTATTTGGGCCTGTAAAAATCATGAGCCTTGGTAAGAAGAAGTACTGCTTAGTCATCATTGATGACTACTCAAGATTTACATGGGTATTCTTCTTATTTTCCAAGGATGAGGCTGCTGAAATCATCAAGTTCTTCATTTTACAAGTAGAGAAGCAATACTCTCTACCTGTCAAAACCATTAGAAGTGATAATGGGACAGAGTTCAGGAACAAAACTCTGGATGAATTCTGTTTGTCTAAAGGGATTATTAGACAATTCAGTGTTCACAGAATCCTGAACAAAATGGTGTGGTAGAAAGGAAGAACAGAACTTTAATAGAAGGAGCAAGAACAATGTTAGCTGATTCTGGCCTACCATTATACTTTTGGGCAGAAGCAGTTAACACATCATGTTATGTTCAAAATAGAGTCCTTATTGTCAAGAGACATTCAAAGACTGCCTATGAAGTTCTTCATGGCATGGAGCCCCTTATCTCCTTTTTCAGGGCTTTTGGGTGTCAATGTTTCATCTTGAACATCAAGGAATCTATTTCAAAGTTTGCTGGCAAAGTTGATTCAGGTTACTTTCTTGGTTATTCCTCAACTAGAAAAGCCTACAAGGTTTTTAACTCAAGAACCAGGATAGTAGAAGAAACACTGAATGTCAAGTTCAATGAGTCAAAACACACTCTAATTCCAGCACATCCTGCTGAACTTTTTGACCTTGACAGCTTCCATTTTGGACCTGAAAAGGCTGTCACTTCATCCAAACCTACTTATTATGGTGATCAAAGGTTTGATGATGAGGATCCAGCACCATGGACTCCTCAAACAGTCATTAAGTCAACTTCAAAACCATCAGAAGTTTCACAAACTTCTGATTCAACAAATACCGAGGAACAAACTCAAACATCTGCTTCAGCACCTGCAACTACTGAAGACACTGAAACTGCTGAACCAGATATAATAGACCTCAGTAGTTTGTTTGAAGAACATGAGCCATCAACACCTGTCAGTGGTTTACAACAACTGATCGAACACAAAGACCATCCACTTGATCAAATCATGGGTGATATTGCATCAGGTGTTCTTACAAGAAACCAGCTTTCCAACTTTTGTCTCTTCTCAGCATTTATTTCACAGTTGGAACCAAAGAAGTACCAGGAATCCCTCAAAGACAACAATTGGGTGCAAGCAATGCAAGATGAATTGCTTCAATTCAACAAGCAACAGGTTTGGGAAATCTGTCCCTTACCACCAAACAAGCAACCAATTGGCACAAGATGGGTTTTCGGGAACAAACAAGATGAAGCTGGTATTATAATAAAGAACAAGGCAAGACTGGTAGTACAAGGTTACTCTCAAGAAGAAGGAATTGACTATGATGAAACCTTTGCTCCAGTTGCAAGGCTTGAAGCCATCAGGTTATTTCTGGCCTATGCCATTTCCAACAAAATAAAAGTTTATCAAATGGATGTTAAAAGTGCATTTTTGTATGGAAAGATAAAAGAGGAAGTGTATGTTTGTCAGCCACCTGGGTTTGAGGATCCTTCTCATCCTGAGTGGGTGTACAAACTAGACAAAGCTCTTTATGGGCTCAAACAGGCTCCAAGAGCCTGGTATGACACACTTTCAACCTTTTTACTCAAAAATAACTTCACAAGAGGTGCCATTGATAAAACTCTTTTCATAAAACATGTTGGAAATCATGTCTTACTTGTTCAAATATATGTTGATGATGTCATTTTTGCTTCAACAAACACAAAATTGTGTGATGAATTTAAGAAACTTATGCAATCAAAATTTGAGATGAGTACAATGGGAGAACTGCAGTACTTTCTGGGACTGCAGATTAAACAACAATCAAATGGAACTTTTATACATCAATCAAAATATGTTAAAGAATTATTAAACAAATTTTCTTTACAAGACTGTAAATATGACACCAACCACACAAGTTGAACCAGATGATCAAGGAAAACAGGTTGATCAAACCATGTATAGATGTATGATAGGTTCCCTTTTATATCTAACTGCTTCTAGACCAGATATTATGTTTTCAACATGTGTCTGTGCTAGATATCAACCAGCTCCTAGGGAATCACACCTTATTGCAGTCAAAAGAATCTTCAGATATCTGAAAGGAACTCCAACTCTTGAAATTTGGTATCCTGCTTCAAGCAATACCAAGTTATCAGCTTTTTCAGATAGTGACTATGCAGGGTGTAAAATGTCAAGAAAATCAACATCTGGTGGTTGTCAATTCTTGGGAAACTGTCTAGTGTCCAGGCAATCAAAGAAACAAACATCTGTTGCAACTTCAACTGCTGAAGCTGAATACATTGCACCTGCAAGTTGTACATCACAAATACAATGGCTCCAATATCAACTTCTTGATTATGGAATCAAAGAGACCAAGACACCATTGCTTGTAGACAGCAAATCTGCCATTAGCATCATTCAAAATCCTGTTCAGTTTTCAAAGACTAAACACATTGAAATCAGGTATCATTTCATAAGAGATTGGTATGAAAAAGGCAAGATTGAAGTGAAACATGTAGCAACAACTAATCAAATAGCTGACATATTCACTAAACCTCTTGACACATCAACATTTCAGAAGTTAGTATCCATGCTAGGGATGCTAAATTTGTAAGTGTTTCTCTTTACTTTTCTGCACAATTTTTTTTTCCATTTACATCTGTTTTCAAAAATTGAAAAACTTCTGAAAAACAAACAAGAGAGAAACTACTGATGAACAAAACATCAGTATGGGGATATTTTCTGAAAAGTTATTAACTTCTGATAAAACAACCTTCAGAAGTTATGAATAAAGTATTTATAAAATATTTCTCATCAGCTGTTCAAAACTACTGAAGAGAAAGTTGGAACTACTGATGAAAATAATTCTTCATCAGCAGTTTAGTCAAAAAGGGCAAATCAGACTTTTCCCACATCAGAAGTTTGACCTAGGCGGTTTAAAACTTCTGATAAAGAAGTTTTGACCTGGGCGGTTTAAAACTTCTGATAAAAAGAAGTTCTAGGTGGTTTAAAACTTCTGATAAATACCTTTATCAACACTTATCCATTCAAAAAAAACAAAAAATTCCCTCCTTCTCTCTCAAGAAAGCTCTCAAACCCTGAACCTGCAAAAACACTGTTCGATTCATACACACACAAACCACATGGCTTTAGTTCTTAAATAGGGACACAATCTCAGAGCCTACTTAGAAAAACAAGAAGGCTGGTCCCAATACGATGAGATCATTGATCTCGTCGTCAAATCCCAATATTTCACCGCTCTCACAATAGACCCACCAATACATCCTGAAACTCTCAATGAGTTCTGGGCTAACGCTGAGACAGTGATGGTGGACGATAAGGTTATCTCTCTCAACTCAACAATTAAAGGGAGACAAATGGCCATCACACCGGCCACACTTGCAAACAGACTGGGGTTGAATGATGTAAATGCCCCTGAAAAGTTTGACAACTCTGCAATCCACCTAACCATGACTGAATGTGGTTATCAAGGTACTTTCTCACAAGCTACCATCTTTAAAAAGTATTTTGAACCAAAATACAAACTTTTGTTTCATTATATAATTATGTGTTTGAGTCCTAAAACAGGGTCTTATGACCAGATGCCCTCAACCTTTCAACCAATTTTTCATTCAATAGTGAATGAAACAAATTTCAGGGCATCAAAACTTTTCTTTAATGAGTTGGTGTTACATCATAATAACACTAAAAAGAAGTTTTTGTTATATCCAAGGTTCATTATGCAATGCATAATAAAAGAACTGGGTGATGAGGTGCTTGTGGGTAAAACTGAAATTTTGAAACCCTTAACCTCACAAGCATACTCTAGGCACAACAAACAGGTTGCCTGGCCAGAAGATGACCAAGGGGAACCAGAACCAGTCCCCATGGAACCCTCATCTTCCAAACCTACACACCCCCAAAGGCCAAGAAACCCAAGGTACAAAAACAAAAACCCACCAAACCAAAAAGAAAAGTTGTTCAGGAGGTTGAGATGCCTGAACAACCTATTGTGCAATCTGCACTTCTTAAAGATGTGACTGAAACATCCTCTCAGTCTCATCCATCTCAAACCCCACCAAGAGTACCAATCACAATTCTTTTCAAAAGAAAAAGACTTAAGAAAACCATTCCTATTGATGCCTCTTTTGAAACTGCTGAACCCACTGCCCAAACTACTGAACAAGCACCCCAACTTTCTGAACCAGATTTTGAAATAGCCAAACTTCTCTCTGGGCTAAAAGAGAATGTCCCATCTACACATGTCAGTCCCCAACAACCACATCAAACAGGGGACATAGCCTCAGAATTTGACATGGATGTGGACACTCAAAGCCCTAACCAAAGAGATGAGGATGAACCAGGGTCTCTAAGCCCAAACTTAGAAACTCTTGGTACTTTTGAGGCTGCTACTACTCATTTACCACCCAGTGGTGGATCTGAGGAAAGAAGCAACATAGCTAAGACCTCAACTGTGGCAACTACTGATGAAGGCTTAATGCCTGAGGTAGGAAATCCTCTGAACCAAGAAAAAGAGGTACATGAGACAACTGAGTTGGGCTCAGCTCATGATGTAACTGATACAGTCCTCATTGAGGATGTAATCAGGAATTCAGATGTTTCCATTGACTTGGATGATGTTTCAAAACACTAAACTACTGAATTGACGGCTACAAGTGAAGGTCCTGCACCTGGTGTATCTATGCTCAAGAAGCTAGTCACACCAGATCAGGTTAAAGTCCACTTAATCCCTGATTCCCCTAGAGTGGCATCTTCTGTACAACAAGAAGATCAACCAAAAACACACCCCTCACTACAAATGCCTACCCAATTCCCTGGGCGATCAAGCATAGACATGAACCAGCTATGCAGCCCAGATGGTCCCTTATACCACATGATGAACACCCTCATCAAAAATCACTTCCAAACATACACAACTAACTTGGAGCTGTCCATGAAGAACCAATTTGGGGTGATACAGACAAAGATGAATGATCTGTCCAACAAGATTGACTTCAACAGCAAACAGATTGCTAATCTTACAGGTCAGTTCTCCCAAGCTTCAACCTCAAAAACTGATGAAGCCAAAAAGGGGGAGAAATCTAAGGAACCTATGGAGTCACTTGAAGCCAGGAGAAAGGCAAGAGTGGCTATCCTAGAAAGAGATCAAAGAGATCAAGCCAGAAAAGAAAAACTGGCCCAACAATTTGGTGTCTCTATTCAAGAAGTAGAAGATGCTGAAAAGTCTGATGAATCCCAAGGGCACAATGAAGAAACCTCTGATGGACAAACTTCTGATGAAGAATCAGAAAGTACTGAAGACAATCCTTCAGTAGTTGACAAACCTTCAGTTGTTGTCAACCCATCAGATGTTAACACTTCCAAAACTCAAACTACTGAACAAGAGCCTTCCAGATTAACTGAACCTATTCAACCAACTCCTGTTCCTCCTAGGCCTATTACAACAGTTACCACAATGACTGTACTAAACCCTTCTCCAATCTCTCAATCAGCAGAAATTCTTGAGAAGAGTTTAGTGGCAGCTCAGAAGAAAGCCAAGGAAGATCTGATTTGGAAAACACTGGAAGAAAGGGATGACTTAGACTTAAGCCTGGATGAAAAGCTACAGGCTTATGAAGCTGAACTTCAAAGGCAGGCTAGCCTAGACAGAATTGCTGAGGAAGATAAAAGACATCAACTGATGTCTTATATTACTAAGAACAGCAAGATCAAAGCCCACACATTAAAGAGACTCTCCATGGAAGAGCTGACAAGAAGAGCTCAACTTATTGCAAAGAAACTTGCAACAAGTAAAGATGCAAAAGCCAAGAGAGCTCAGATGATAGAAGAGTTAGTAGCAAATGGTTATGGTTCAAAAGCCTCTGTGTCCAAATGGAAAGAAGAAAGATTGATGGACACTTATAGAAAATATAAGGCTGCAAGGGCTGCAAATCCAGAGAAGTTTCAAACTGCTGAAGTACCAACTTCAGTAGTTAGAACTTCTGGTGTTCAAAGAAGACCAGCTACTCAAAAGAAGAAATCAGAGGAGAATGTGAAGACTGATTTCAGAATGGTACTACTAGAAGGAAATACAGTAGTCCATTCTGACTTTGACATAGAAGAAAAACCTCTGATCACACAATTCAGGGATCCTTCCACCTTTGCCTACCAAATTCAGAAAACCATCAAAGACAAACTGCACACTAAGGTAGTTACTGAACATCATTTACCAACCTTTCAACTACCTAATGTGATGCAACAACAACAAGGAAGTGAATCCCACCTGAGAGTCACTGAAGTTGAAAACATCCAACACTCAAGAGAAACCCAGGGTCCCACCATGGTTCCCTACACTTTAGACTTTGACAAGTCTAAAGTACCTATCATCAGATGGTCCTTTACTGATAGCAACTCAGTACTTGTGACAAGAAGAGATCAGACAAGCAGGGCCTATAAGTCGATGAATGATCTGAAGAAGCTATCAACTCAAGACCTGCTTACAATCCAACATCTAGAACCACAGAAAGGGTCTCTCACTGATGAACAGCTGAACCAGCTAAAGAATTCCATGTTCAAAGGAATATGGAAAATTGTGAAGGACAGAAGAGAACAATAAGGAATTAGTAAGGTTTTGGCTTCATCAATCCAGGGGGAGATTGTTAGGATAAAAAGGATTGGTGAAACCACTTTTGCAAACCTTAGTCTAATTCACTTCTGTCAAAATATTCTAAGTATAGAACTGCTGAAAAAGGAAGATCAAACTGCTGAAGAAGAGATTCCACAAGTGCTGAAGAAGAAAAGTCATCAGAAGTTCTGAAGTTCAAACCAGACACTTCTACTGAAGAACTACTGAAGACAAACTACTCATCAGTAGTTTGTCATTCATCAGTACTTATGTGAAGATCTTTTCCACCGCCTTTTTGTATCAGTAGTTTATTACTTTAGTATTACTTTTACTTTATGTACAAGTTCCAATGCTGCAACTTGTTGCAACTTGTTTCTGAACTTGCTTTTTGGCAAGGTTCATGTATTTGTAAAGTCTATAAATAGAAGGGTTCATCCCTCTGTTTTAGACATTGATTTTAATACAGAAATCCTTCAACACATATTATTGTTATTTCCATTTCATATTTATTGAGAATCTGTCTAAGTGTTTCATTCTCATTCAATACTTAGATTCTCAATAAATACTTATCATTTATTAGTTTTTCAATCCAAGGGGAGTTATAACTCCCGTTGATAAGTGTAGCTTTAAACTCATAACATTCCGCTGTGCTATCACTGATCAAGAACTTGCTAAACACCTAAGTGTTCACTAGCAAGTTCATACAAAAGAGCAATACTGATCCAACAGGGTTTGATTAAGGTGTTATATATTTTGAAGTTATTAAGAGGGTGTTTGGGCTATAGTTTGGAAATGTAAAAGTGCTTTTGGTCAAAAGTGCTTATTGGCTTATTATGTCACACCCCAACCTATGGCGGAATACGTTGGGCGAGACTTGTGGTAGATTGTTCAAAGACTTCATGACACTAGAATTCGTGACAATATTTAAAGATAAACTTTCATTCATAGCATAATCATTGTCTAAAAGATAACGAAATACAAATTGTTTCATGAAAAGGGAAGTACAACATCAAAATATAGAATTTAAACTAGCGTGTGTTTCTAGTCCAATCCTAAGTAGATTTCTTGAATATCTTGCATCAAACATTTCCTGCAACATGTATAAAATATCCGTCAACACATAAAGCATTGGTGAGCATACTAGTTTGAGTCTAAGTACATAGTATAGAAAAGTCTACTCGAGTCATCATGTTATAGGCATATGCACGTAGAACCATACAAACGACAACAACACTCGATAACACAAAAGACTTATACTTATCATGACCCATAAAGGGGGCGGCGTGTCAACCTATAGCGCTATACATGTAAGGTGGGTTGTTGGCTAATCGTACATTTGTATGTAAGTCTTAGAATTCTAGCATGGCATAGCATAAAAGCATTTAGATTGAGCATAATAGTTTTAAGAGTATGAAATCGTTTAAGTTTTGATAGTGATACATGTTGAGCCCCAAAGAATAAAGAATAAAAGGGGGACAAGTATGAACTCACCTTTGGGTGCGTTTGATAGAGTTCCAAAAAGGTAAGTCTTGGAAGGTTTAGCTTTAGCCTTGGTTATCTAGAATTAAAGAATAAAGGGTCTTAGGTTCGAGTTTAGGTTATAGATTCACGAGAGTCATGCAAGCCTTTTAGGCAAACCAAGCACAAATTGCCTTTAGTGCAATCCGGATGGTCATGAGATTATGTTAGACCAAGCAGAAAACCATCATAGATGATTCGGATGGTATAAAGTTAGGAATGTGAATCCATTTGATAGGTTCATGTCATAACCACTTCGCTTATGGAATAAACGTGGGTTTTGGACACGGGATTTCCCCTTTCTAGTGTGGATAAATCCATAGCACAAGAAGGGTCAAGAGAGTTGGTAATGTAGGGTGTAACCACAAACCTTCCAAAGATTAATAATAAACTAGTAAGATAGAAACTTGAAAGTATATGTTTATATTATTATATAGTATAATTCAGAAAACAACCACCTTTGGAACCTCTTTTAGGTGCTCTACCCTTATCACACTTCTGTGGATAAATATGGGGAAGATCCTAGAGGTTTCCCCAAAGAGTTTTAGATGAAAAAAAGAAGGAAAAACAGAAGAATTGAAGGTTTGAGCTTAGAAACTTACTGATGTGTTTTCAGGAAGTTTGCTCAAAAACCTTGAGGATTAGAGAGAATTTTTAGGGAAAAATGAGACGAGCAAGAGATTAAGGAGTGGCGATGGGTTGTATTTATAGATGGGGTAAGTTGGTTGGGTATTAAATAGAGTTAATGAGGTGGTTAGAAAGAGATTAATGAGGGTTAAGTCTAATTATTATGAAGTGGTGATGGTTGTTTGTAAAGCTACTGTCGGTATTTTTTTTTAAAAAAAAAACGTCATTAGACAATCACATTTGAATTGATATTCTACATACTTGAATTGGCATTTTTATGTTTTTATAATTTGGAAACACAAGTCCACGTGACTAATTGTGTTTTTCCTTTTTTTTTAACAAAAAATATTATAATTTGAGGTGCTATAAGCTCGGCCAAGGGAGCCATAAGGGGCTGTGTAATAGTGGCCCACTCCGGGGTGGACACCACGGCGGTGGGGGTAGTGGGGCTCGCGGTAGCGAACGCCGTCATGCCCGCCCTGCATAACTCAGAGCTACGGGCGGAGCTACCCTCTAGAATGTGTCCTGCAGAGGCAGGCCCATCCTGCGGTACGGGCTCAGGTAGGGCGAGAAGGGCTACAGGTGCAGTAGGGGCGTCCTCTAACATCGGAGCAACGGGCTCCTCCTGGTCAGCTGGGGGAATAGGTATGGCTACATGGTCCACAGACGCTACTGACTCGTTGTCAGAGTCGTCTGATATCCACCCGTTCTGTCCTCGATCAAGAGGCACAAGCCTCATACCCGGGGGAACGGGAATGTGAGGGGCGGGTAGCGGCTCATGATCGACGTGGGCATGTCGATCGAACGGTGACTCCACGGTCTCCGACCGGGTGAGGGCGGGTCTCGAAGGACCTGCGCAGTCCGCAGGGAAATCCCTGGCGGCTCGAATAGGGCGTGGTGGTAATGGTGCGGCAGGTAGTGGTACGAGAGGCAAGTCGGCCTGTGGTGCCTCTGCCATCAGCATGTCTGCCACGGCGGCCATGTCGTCTCCAGCGGGGGCCCACTCTGGGTCCTCACTGGGATCAGTCTCCTCGGAGCTTTCGCTGCCTGAGCCTCCCACGGCGGCGTCTATCTCCATGTCATCCTCCTCTGGGTCGAGTACGACTACCTCGACCGGTGGAGCTGGTAAGATCTGGATGCTACTATCGTAGCTCGGGGCGGCACTCTCAGCGTCAGACATCCCTGGTAAAAGAGCCGTACTAATATATATTAATTAGATAGTTAAGGCGTACATTCATAGTAACCTTCCTAACTTCTAATACTAACGTAACTCATATCAATACCCATGGCAAGCTTGGTCGGAATCTCCTCATACCCAATGTTCTTCGAAAAATTACTTTATTGCGTTTCGTATATATTTATATATTTTTTAAAACTTTACCTTTTGAACCAAATCCGGTTATAGTCTAGATTTTAAAAAAAAATATACTAGTTCGCTATAACCTTGGCTCTGATACCACTTTCTGTCACACCACGCCAATGGCGGAAACACGTGGCACGACGGTTCAAGCGTATAAAGTCAAGGTTAATGCAAATCACAAGTAATTAAGAAAATGGGTCATTTATTTAGGCGTCAAAAACCATGTTTAACGATTACACATAAACTAGATTGTTTTTAATACAGACAAGGAGGTTTCTCAAATATATCCCATATGCTTGGGAGATAAAGGTGAAACCCCTCAAAAACACCTGACGCCCATACGAGAGATTCCGTTGACCCAGCTCGCCATGTTTATCTTCAATCAATTACCTGAAAGATATGTTTAAAATTTCGTCAATATATAAATATTGGTGAGTTCACAGGTTTTTAGTTTCCAAAACATTAACTCTTGGGAAATACCATGTTATGACAATTTATAGGAGTTGCAAGTTCCTACAATTCTACTTGAGCCTATAATCAAACTAAGACAAATAATAATAATGCCCTGCTCCAAGTCGTTACTCGGCATCCTACGTCTTGATTTCAGAATACGTGCACCCCAGGCATACGCCGATGCATAATCGACGCTATCGATTAGGGGTGGGCCTTGTCAGGCACCAATAGTACTATTCAAATATTCATTCGGTTTCATTTCCCTTAATAAATGATAATAGAAGAGAGGTTTCAACCCCGAGTGGCGATCACATCTCAAGTAATTATCCCGTCACACATTTTCCCCAACATATCTTTCCCCCGAAAAACGTAAAATAGTTTAAAATGGGGCCGTGAGACTCACCTGAATCTGTGTCCGGCTCAAAAGGAAAGATAGCAAATTTGTGGTCTCGCACCTACAAACGTCCTAGACGTATAAGTCACTACACCTATAGTGCATGTGCCTTGGCAAGTTGTACACCCAACTCCCCGACCACGAGTTATTCCAATTCCCGTTTAATTAAACGCGTATCCTAGGTTCGTTAGCGATGGATTACCCTTTTCTTACAAGTTATATATTATTCTTGTTAATACTTCTTTAACTTGTATATTATTATCCTCGATTCGATTTCTCCTAACGTGTAATTATTTTCCCATTCAAATAATTATACTTAAGATCGTATCGTTCGATATAATATTTTCTTAACACTCGACCCGACTCACTTTGCCGCATATTTATTTTCCCATTCAAATAAATGTGCTAAGGTCTTGTCGTTCGGTAGTATATTCTTAACGCCCGACTCGACTCACCATGCCGTATATTTATTTTCCCATTCAAATAAATATACTAGGATCTCGTCGGTTCGGCAAACACACACACACACACACACACACACATATATATATATATATATATTTTGTCTACTCGTCTCGGTTTTCCTTCCCACATATCCACTTTCCCATTAAGTAGATATACTAGAATTTCGTCGAGACGAGCATATATATATATATATATATATATATATATATATATATATATATATAAACGTGTAATTTTTCTTGTTAAGTCCATATGTTTGTTTAGCGTTCTACTCATTTACGTTATGTTTTCTCCCACGAATATTTTCTCCAACACTTAGGAAAGTGTTATATAATTTTCACCCATGTTATATATATTTTACTTCCTAAAATATATATTTTCTTATCTTGCCGCAATGGCATTTTTCTCTTGTTTGTCCGTTTATCGTTATTGTTTGTTAACATGTCTAAGTCCGATATCTTAACTTGTATAGTTAATTTTTCCAAGTTTTTCCCAATATGTGTTTTATAGAAATATTATTCATATTTCTAATTCCTAACACATATTACTTGGAGGGTTCAAAAATACTTTTGTATTTTTAACCCAACTTGTTAACTTATATACAAAAAATGTTTCCAACACTTTTATATTCCTATTTATATAAAAGTGTTCATTTTTGTATAAGTTTTCCCAAGTTTTTAAATCTTGCTCAACATTTTTATAAAAATCTCTATTTTTATAAAATCCTTATGTTAATACAAGTCCATATTTCTATAAACTTCCATTTTTATAAAAATACACTTTCTATACCAAATACATAAGTAGTTTTACTAGTGTTTACCAAAACTATCATTGGAAAGTCATTATTTATGCTTTTGACACCAAACTTTCCGTTATTGCATTTTTGGACTAAAGTTTCTAAAATTTTCATTTTAGTCCCCTAACTTTCAAAGTTACAACATTAGTCCCTTAACTTACAAATGTTGCATTTTTCTATCCTACTTCCAAAGTTAGCATTTTTCTCCCAACTTAGTGGACTTTGAAGATTCATTTTCTTACTGTTAGATTATTTTTACATCATACCACTTTTAATAGTCTTATATTCCTTAAATAAGGCTACTAATATATGTGTTTAGTATATTTGTCCAACATATCCAAATTTCACTCATCTAAGTGAGTAGACTTTAAATATGTAACTTCTACATTTATGATTCTCTAACATATTCCAACTTATATTAGACCTTAGATGGTCATTTTATGATGATTAAAACTATCTTTTAGCATATTCAAGTTTCTTTCACAAATCATGTTTAAATCATCATCCTACATGGTGTATGTGTAGATTTTATAACTTTTAAGAAACACTACATTACTATCATCAAATCCATGATCCATTTACATGTCTTTAATAATTCATTTTACTCATGTAAAATCTATTAAAGCTTATGTTTCAAAACCACATTTTAACCCTTCATGTACAACTTGCTTCTATGAACACATAACATGAATATTAATGATCAAAGCAAGGTTAAGAAGCTTACTACTAGCACAAGGCTAGGGAAGACAAAAACCTTGGATTTGAATAGGGTTTAGTGTGTTCTTCCAAGTGGTTAAGCTCCAAGCTCTTGAAACACACAATGGGGTTTTGAAAGATGGATGTTTGGAAGTGATTTGAATGTGTTAAACTCGAAAGAAAGATGGGTGTGGGTGTGGTATAACCTACAGCCAAAAGAGCAAGAAAGGAGGAAGTTTTTGCTTGTTGCTTCAAGTGTCTAACACATGTTTTATAATATCACCATATCTTTCATAGATTGCACATGATCTTTCCAAAGATTTTTAGAGATTTAAGTTGTACAAAAATGATCTTGGGTGGATTATGTAGAGGGTGTTTGGCCGTGAGTTTGTGAGAGAGAGAGGTGGCTTGTGGATCTTGCTAAATACTTGTAATCTTCTATAATATCTATATTAGATTTATATAATCAAGTGTGTACTTGTGTAATATCATGGCATGATCTTGTTTTGGCTTTACATGGCCATTTGGCCGATTTCTTTCTTACACAAAGTAAGATTTGGGCATGCTTTTGTACTTGTTAGATTTGCATATAATCCTTGTCCATGCATGCTTAAATCCTTAGGTTTATGTAGGGTGTTTAGACAAAAAGAAAAAGGAAGTTTGTAGGGGTTTAGGCCGGCCCCTTTGTGGGTTTAGGTGGGGTCCACAACACCAAATATTTACCCATTATTTGTTAAGTTAAATCCCTCTTCGTTCAGGTGTCGTTCGGGTATTTTTCGGGTTTTAACCGCGTGTTATTCGGACATTAAAAATACCTTTAATAACCCTTAAACACAGCCTAATTTGAGCGTTGATTGGTTATTTAGGCTTTTGTCGGGTGAAATTATAAGTTATACGCGTATCGGGTGCGGTACACGCACTTTATTCGTTACCGGGAGATTCGTATGAAAGGTTCTTACTTGTGGCTTTGGAGTTCCAAAACCCATTTTATTTTGTGAAATCACCCTTTATTTTATATCCTGGGTGTCCGGGATCCTTTTCGATTATTTAATTTTTACCGGGTAATCGCCAATGTCCATACCGGATAAGTTTATTCGCATATGATCCTATCATGTTTCGTCATTAAACGTATGCATTCCTATGCATTATTTGGAAATTGCTATCTCCTACGGCCTTGATAAATAATCAACACATAATTGCATTTAATTACGTTAATCATATATTAGTTAATTAGTACGGAATTACCTTATTTTTGCCGGTTGTTACATTCTCCCCCCGTTAAGAGAATTCCGTCCTGGAATTCACTTCGAGTTCTCCGGTATAGGTGTCTTCTCGAATAGGGCGGGATATTTTTGCTTCATCCGGTCCAGCCTTTCCCATGTGAACTCCGGTCCACGCTTGGCATTCCAGCGCACTTTGACCAACCTGATCTTACTGCGCCTTAGTTTTTGGACCTTCCAATCAGTCACCTCGATTGGCTCTTCGACAAAATGTAACTTGTCGTCAATGTGGATTTCGTCCGCAGGGATGATGAGAGTTTCGTCGGATAGGCACTTTTCCAAATTCGACACGTGAAACGTGTCATGTATTCCACTAAGCTCTTGGGGCAACTTGAGCTTGTATGCCACAGGGCCTACTCTGGACAAGATTTCAAACGGTCCAACATACCGTGGGTTCAGCTTCCTGCGCTTCCCAAAGCGCGCGACACCTTTCCAAGGTGACACCTTTAGTAGGACCCTGTTTCCTACTTGAAATTCCAAAGGTTTTCGCCTCATATCAGCATAGCTTTTCTGTCGGTCACGGGCCGCTTTGAGACGTTCTTTTATCAAAAAGACTTTGTCCGTCGTCCCTTGAACAATTTCGGGCCCGGTAATTTGTTTTTCTCCGACTTCAGCCCAACATAGTGGAGATCTACACTTGCGTCCATACAGAGCATCAAAAGGTGCAGCTTGAATGCTCGTATGGTAACTGTTGTTATATGAAAATTCCACCAATGGCAAGTGTGTATCCCAATTACCGTCGAAATCAATTGCACATGCCCGTAACATATCTTCCAAGGTCTGGATGGTTCGTTCACTTTGACCATCAGTTTGGGGATGATATGCGGTACTCATGTCAAGGCGAGTACCGAGGGCTTCATTCAAACTTTCCCAAAACCTTGAGGTGAAACGGCTATCTCGATCGGAGATGATGGAGATAGGTACACCATGCTTAGACACCACTTCCTTAATATACAAACGGGTCAGTTTTTCCAACTTGTCCGTTTCGCGAATTGGAAGGAAGTGTGCGGATTTTGTCAATCGATCAACAATTACCCAAATCATGTCATGGCCGCTTGTTGTCTTGGGTAACTTAGTAATGAAATCCATGGAAATTTGCTCCCATTTCCATTCAGGTATTTCCGGTTGCTGGAGCAAGCCGGATGGTCTCTGATGCTCGGCTTTTACCTTTGCGCAAGTTAAACATCGCGCAACATAAGCCGCTATATCCCTTTTGAAATTTGGCCACCAATATAGTTCTTTCAAATCGTGGAACATCTTGTCTGCACCAGGGTGAACCGAATATCGAGAACTGTGAGCTTCGGCCAGTACTAGCTCACGCAACCCACCATACACTGGAACCCAAATTCTATTCATGAAATACAGGGTCTGGTCCACCTTTGGTTCCAGTGAATCAACCATTTTCCGCAATCTTTCACCATTGACATTCTCGGGTTTAAGAGCGTTAATTTGAGCTTCACGAATTCGGCCAGTCAGATTCGTGTGGATAGTTAAACCCAAAGCTCGGACACGCAACGGCTTAACCCGTTCCTTGCGACTTAAGGCGTCGGCCACAACGTTCGCCTTACCGGGATGGTACTTTATCTCACAATCGTAATCGTTTAATAATTCAACCCATCGCCATTGTCGCATGTTCAAGTCCTTCTGATCAAAGATGTGTTGCAAACTCTTATGATCAGTGAAGATCGTGCACTTGGTCCCATATAAATAATGCCTCCATATCTTGAGAGCGAATACCACTGCACCCAATTCCAAATCGTGTGTAGTGTAGTTTTTCTCATGGATTTTTATTTGTCTGGAAGCATACGCTATCACATTTTCTCGTTGCATTAACACGCAACCCAAGCCTTGATGAGAGGCGTCATAGTAAACCACAAAATCATCCGTACCATCGGGGAGTGATAATATCGGAGCGCCACATAACTTATCTTTTAGCAATTGGAATGCCGCTTCTTGCTTTTCCGTCCACTCGAACTTCTTATCCTTTTGGGTTAGCATGGTTAAAGACTGTGCTATCTTAGAAAAGTTCTCGATGAACCTTCTGTAGTAACCCGCAAGGCCAAGAAACTGTCGTACTTCGGTAGGAGTTCTAGGGGCGTCCCAATTTTTAATCGCCTCGATCTTGGCGGGATCGACATGTATACCCTTTTCATTCACCACATGGCCTAGGAAGTGGACTTCTCGAATCCAAAAGTCACATTTTGAAAACTTAGCATAGAGCTTCTCTTTGCGTAGTACTTCAAGGATTAAGCGAAGGTGATTCTCGTGGTCTTCTTTAGTGCGAGAATAGATCAAAATATCATCAATAAAAACAATGACGAACTTATCCAAGTACGACTTACACACGCGATTCATCAAGTCCATGAAAACCGCCGGTGCGTTAGTTAAGCCGAACGGCATCACCAAAAATTTATAGTGCCCATAACGAGTCCTGAACGCCGTTTTTAGTACATCCTCCTCTTGGATACGTAACTGATGATAGCCGGACCTTAGATCAATCTTGGAATAGAAACAGGATCCCTGGAGCTGATCAAATAAATCGTCGATCCTGGGGAGAGGATAACGATTCTTAATGGTTAACTTGTTTAGCTCCCGATAGTCAATGCACATACGAAAGGTGCCATCTTTCTTTTTCAGGAATAAGACGGGAGCTCCCCAAGGTGAGAAACTCGGTCTTATGAAACCCTTGTCCAACAATTCTTGCAGTTGGCTGGATAGTTTCTGCATCTCAGATGGAGCTAAGCGGTATGGCGATCGTGCTACGGGAGCAGCTCCAGGAACAAGGTCGATGCGGAACTCGACTTGTCGAGGTGGTGGCAACCCCGGCAAATCTTCTGGGAATACATCAGGAAAATCTCTAGCTATCGGAATGTCTTCCAACTTCCGCTCGTCGGCTTTCTTATCCACAACGTGCGCCAAGAATGCGACAAGGCCTTTCCTTAAACACTTCCGGGCCTTCATGGTTGTAATAATTCTTAATGGCGTCCCACGCCTTTCCCCTTGAATCGAAAGAGTTTCACCGCTTGCGAGAGGAACTTGAATTATTTTATCGTTGCAAACAACGACGGCACGATGTGCGGATAACCAGTCCATGCTAACGACTATGTCAAAACTACCCAGTATGACCGGCAAGAGATCAATCCCAAATTCGTGCCCACAGAGATCCAACTTACAATCTTTCGCTACTTCTCTTGTTTCTATAGTTTTGCCATTAGCCAATTCTATAGAGTAAGGTGTATCTAGTTTACTAGTTTTTAGCCCAAGTAATCTTTTAAACTCAACGGATACGAAGCTAAAATCGGCACCAGTATCAAATAATACAGAAGCATAATGGCCATTAAGTGGGAACGTACCAGTAACCACGTTGGGGTCCTGCCGTGCATCACCAGCACCAATCACAAATGCCCGTCCGCGTGCTTGGTTGTTAATCTTAGGGCAGTCCCTTTTCCAATGGTCGAGCAACCCGCACGCGAAGCAGGGCCTCGCTCCTCCGGCCTTCGGTGCTCCCGACCTGCACTCTTCTGTCTTGTGCCCCGAGCGGCGGCACTTTCCACATATTACCTCGTTCTTTCCCTGATAACCCGGTTTTCCACCATTTCCACGTCCCGTGGCCACATACCCTTTCCCTTTCTTGTTTGAACCACCCGATGATCCATCCTTCTTCCCTTCATTACGCTTTCGTTTCCCAAACCTTGGCTTGTTCCCCTGATCACTAGACCCAACCACTGAATTTGAACCCAAATTCTTACCCTCCACGCTGCTGGACTCAGAAATTTTCAATCCCGACACCTTTCGGATCAAGGTGCCCATTCGGATGGCGTCCTCGGTGAGGCTCAGAGCGAGGTCGATAGCCTCACGCATGGTTGTGGGCTTGGAAGAAGTGACCATGCTGCGTATTTGTGGCGCCAGTCCGAATAGGTATCGTTCTATCTTCTTGCTTTCTGGTGTGACCAAACGAGGCACCAGTCGTGAGAGGTCATGGAATCTGGACGTGTACCGAGCTACGTCCGCTCCAACCATGGTAAGGTTCCAGAATTCGGTTTCAAGTTTCTACACTTCACTCGCCGGGCAGTATTCAGCAATCATGAGTTCCTTTAACTCCAACCATGGTAAGGAGTAAGCAGCATCATCTCCCAGTGACTGTACTTGGCTGTTCCACCAAGTTAGCGCTTGATCCAGGAACAAATTTGTGGAGTACATAACTGTTTGCCGAGGGGTACAGCTACTGATGCGGATCACCGCCTCAGTCTTCTCGAACCATTTAACCAGTCCGACGGATCCCTCTGTGCCGCTAAAATTGATCGGCTTGCAGTCCAAAAAGGCCTTGAAAGTGCAGCCACGCTCTCGCGAGGCCATTTCTGCAATAACAAGGTAGTATGTTATTATGAGATAGGAGTTTCATGATATTCTCCCATCGCTTTTGCATTTATTCATAAGCCCCTAACCAGTAGGGGAGGTCTCACGTCGGTCGCTCCCAGTCCTGTCCCGCGATCGTTCAGAGCGGGCGGCCTCGTGCTCCGCGATGGCTCGGGCTATACGCTCCGAGACTAGTGTTTCGAGTTCAGCGGGTGTTGTGGGCAATTCGTCATTGCCACTGTTGCTCCGTGTAGCCGTTGCCATTTTACTTCAATAATAATTATTAAAGGTTAATTTGACGAACATTTATACGAATATTGTCATACACAAAGCATAAGTAGCAACTCATCACATGAACATAATAATCAACACAACATCACCACACAATCACACAAATCACAATATATAGAGTAAGTAATAATAATCGTAGACAATCACAGTTATACAACAACATATTTCACCATCATAACAATAAGATTTTCATTAATTTCAATAGTACGAGTACAACGCTTTGTTTACAATAACAAAATAGGGGATAACATCCCTCATACATCGTTTTGAAATAATAAAAACATCATGTCATATGCCGGCACACCCCGCACGGCTGGGCAAAATGCAAACGAGCGCTGTAATCCGTGCTACGCTATCATGCTACTACTACTATATACATCTGAAAATGATTCTTCGAGCAGCCCTGGAATGTCTCCCCGTCTACCGCGGTGGTGGCGGTGGGTACTGGTACTGGGGGGCATACATACTGATGGACATGCTGATAGTCATGATGCGATCATATAGAAACTGGCGGTGCGCCAAGTGCGCGTCTCCTGTGATACCACAGTGTGCGTCCATGCGCAGAAGCTCCTCTGCGTAATGCGCCAGTGCATCCCTGGCGTCAATAATCCTGGCCCACATGAGTCGGGCCTGCTGCTCCATGTGGCTTACGGTGCGCTGCACCGTGTCAGTGAGAGTCTGGAAATCTCTCTCCAATGAAATCACTGTGGACCAAGCCGGTCCGGACAGTGGGGCCATCCCGTGGGGCTGTGACGGCCCGGGTAGGTCGGGGTACGTCGACTGGGATGGGCCGACTGTGGCTAGTACAGGTAGTGGTGTAAATGGCTGGGCGAAACCCAGTAGTCCAGGGGTGAAGTGGGGTGGCATCAGGTACGGGTCTCCTGCATTCAGAGTGTACGGTGTAGGCGGTGTCATCATAAAGGGGGCCCCTACACCCAAAGTGTAAGGTACGGGCAGGGGTACAGTAAGCATCTCTGGGAGGGGTGGCAGCATAGGTAAAGTAGGGATGGGCAATGTCACGGGTGCGGAGGGAGGTGCTATAAGCTCGGCCAAGGGGGCCATAAGGGGCTGTGTAATAGTGGCCCACTCCGGGGTGGACACCACGGCAGTGGGGGTAGTGGGGCTCGCGGTAGCGAACGCCGTCATGCCCGCCCTGCGTAACTCAGAGCTACGGGCGGAGCTACCCTCTAGAATGTGTCCTGCAGAGGCAGGCCCATCCTGCGGTACGGGCTCTGGTAGGGCGAGAAGGGCAACAGGTGCAGTAGGGGCGTCCTCTAACATCGGGGCAACGGGCTCCTCCTGGTCAGCTGGGGGAATAGGTATGGCTACATGGTCCACAGACGCTACTGACTCGTCGTCAGAGTCGTCTGATATCCACCCGTTCCGTCCTCGAGCAAGAGGCACAAGCCTCATACCCGGGGGAACGGGAATGTGAGGGGCGGGTAGCGGCACATGATCGACGTGGGCATGTCGATGGAACAGTGACTCCACGGTCTCCGACCGGGTGGGGGCGGGTCTCGAAGGACCTGCGCAGTCCGCAGAGAAATCCCTGGCGGCACGAATAGGGCGTGGTGGTAATGGTGCGGCAGGTAGTGGTACGAGAGGCAAGTCGGCCTGTGGTGCCTCTGCCATCGGCATGTCTGCCACGGCGGCCATGTCGTCTCCAGCGGGGGCCCACTCTGGGTCCTCACTGGGATCAGTCTCCTCGGAGCTGTCGCTGCCTGAGCCTCCCACGGCGGCGTCTATCTCCATGTCATCCTCCTCTGGGTCGAGTTCGACTACCTCGACCAGTGGAGCTGGTAAGATCTGGATGCAACTATCGTTGCTCGGGGCGGCACTCTCAGCGTCCGACATCCCTGGCAAAAGAGCCGTACTAATATATATTAATTAGATAGTTAAGGCGTACATTCATAGTAACCTTCCTAACTTCTAATACTAACGTAACACATATCAATACCCATGGCAAGCTTGGTCGGAATCTCCTCATACCCAATGTTCTTCGAAAAATTACTTTATTGCGTTTCGTATATATTTATATATTTTTGAAAACTTTACCTTTTGAACCAAATCCGGTTATAGTCTAGATTTTAAAAAAAATATATACTAGTTCGCTATAACCTTGGCTCTGATACCACTTTCTGTCACACCACGCCAATGGCGGAAACACGTGGCGCGACGGTTCAAGCGTATAAAGTCAAGGTTAACGCAAATCACAAGTAATTAAGAAAATGGGTCATTTATTTAGGCGTCAAAAACCATGTTTAACGATTACACATAAACTAGATTGTTTTTAATACAGACAAGGATGTTTCTCAAATATATCCCATATGCTTGGAAGATAAAGGTGAAACCCCTCAAAAACACCCGACGCCCATACGAGAGATTCCGTTGACCCAGCTCTCCATGTTTATCTTCAATCAATTACCTGAAAGATATGTTTAAAATTTCGTCAATATATAAATATTGGTGAGTTCACAGGTTTTTAGTTTCCAAAACTTTAACTCTTGGGAAATACCATGTTATGACAATTTATAGGAGTTGCAAGTTCCTACAATTCTACTTGAGCCTATAATCAAACCAAGACAAATAATAATAATGCCCCGCTCCAAGTCGTTACTCGGCATCCTACGACTCGATTTCAGAATACGTGCACCCCAGGCATACGCTGATGCATAATCGACGCTATCGATTAGGGGTGGGCCTTGTCAGGCACCAATAGTACTATTCAAATATTCCTTCGGTTTCATTTCCCTGAATAAATGATTATAGAAGAGAGGTCTCAACCCCGAGTGGCGATCACATCTCAAGTAATTATCCCGTCACACATTTTCCCCAACATATCTTTCCCCCGAAAAACGTAAAATAGTTTAAAATGGGGTCGTGAGACTCACCTGAATCTGTGTCCGGCTCGAAAGGAAAGATAGCAAATTTGTGGTCTCGCACCTACAAACGTCCTAGACGTATAAGTCACTACACCTATAGTGCATGTGCCTTGGCAAGTTGTACACCCAACTCCCCGACCACGAGTTATTCCAATTCCCGTTTAATTAAACGCGTATCCTAGGTTCGTTGGCGATGGATTACCCTTTTCTTACAAGTTATATATTATTCTTGTTAATACTTCTTTAACTTGTATATTATTATCCTCGATTCGATTTCTCCTAACGTGTAATTATTTTCCCATTCAAATAATTATACTTAAGATCGTATCGTTCGATATAATATTTTCTTAACACTCGACCCGACTCACTTTGCCGCATATTTATTTTCCCATTCAAATATATGTGCTAAGGTCTTGTCGTTCGGTAGTATATTCTTAACACCCGACTCGACTCACCATGCCGTATATTTATTTTCCCATTCAAATAAATATACTAGGATCTCGTCGGTTCGGCATACACACATATATATATATATATATATTTTGTCTACTCGTCTCGGTTTTCCTTCCCACGTATCTACTTTCCCATTAAGTAGATATACTAGAATTTCGTCGAGACGAGCATATATATATATATAAACGTGTAATTTTTCTTGTTAAGTCCATACGTTTGTTTCACGTTCTACTCATTTACGTTATGTTTTCTCCCACGAATATTTTCTCCAACACTTAGGAAAGTGTTATATAATTTTCACCCATGTTATATATATTTTACTTCCTAAAATATATATTTTCTTATCTTGCCGCAATGGCATTTTTCTCTTGTTTGTCTGTTTATCGTTATTGTTTGTTAACATGTCCAAGTCCGATATCTTAACTTGTATAGTTAATTTTTCCAAGTTTTTCCCAATATGTGTTTTATAGAAATATTATTCATATTTCTAATTCCTAACACATATTACTTGGAGGGTTCAAAAATACTTTTGTATTTTTAACCCAACTTGTTAACTTATATACAAAAAATGTTTCCAACACTTTTATATTCCCATTTATATAAAAGTGTTCATTTTTGTATAAGTTTTCCCAAGTTTTTAAATCTTGCTCAACATTTTTATAAAAATCTCTATTTTTATAAAATCCTTATGTTAATACAAGTCCATATTTCTATAAACTTCCATTTTTATAAAAATACACTTTCTATACCAAATACATAAGTAGTTTTACTAGTGTTTACCAAAACTATCCTTGGAAAGTCATTATTTATGCTTTTGACACCAAACTTTCCGTTATTGCATTTTTGGACTAAAGTTTCTAAAATTTTTATTTTAGTCCCCTAACTTTCAAAGTTACAACATTAGTCCCTTAACTTACAAATGTTGCATTTTTCCATCCTACTTCCAAAGTTAGCATTTTTCTCCCAACTTAGTGGACTTTGAAGATTCATCTTCTTAATGTTAGATTATTTTTACATCATACCACTTTTAATAGTCTTATATTCCTTAAATAAGGCTACTAATATGTGTGTTTAGTATATTTGTCCAACATATCCAAATTTCACTCATCTAAGTGAGTAGACTTTAAATATGTAACTTCTACATTTATGATTTTCTAACATATTCCAACTTATATTAGACCTTAGATGGTCATTTTATGATGATTAAAACTATCTTTTAGCATATTCAAGTTTCTTTCACAAATCATGTTCAAATCATCATCCTACATGGTGTATGTGTAGATTTTATAACTTTTAAGAAACACTACATTACTATCATCAAATCCATGATCCATTTACATGTCTTTAATCATTCATTTTACTCATGTAAAATCTATTAAAGCTTATGTTTCAAAACCACATTTTAACCCTTCATGTACAACTTGCTTCTAAGAACACATAACATGAATATTAATGATCAAAGCAAGGTTAAGAAGCTTACTACTAGCACAAGGCTAGGGAAGACAAAAACCTTGGATTTGAATGGGGTTTAGTGTGTTCTTCCAAGTGGTTAAGCTCCAAGATCTTGAAACACACAATGGGGTTTTGAAAGATGGATGTTTGGAAGTGATTTGAATGTGTTAAACTTGAAAGAAAGATGGGTGTGGGTGTGGTATAACCTACGGTCAAAAGAGCAAGAAAGGAGGAAGTTTTTGCTTGTTGCTTCAAGTGTCTAACACATGTTTTATAATATCACCATATCTTTCATAGATTGCACATGATCTTTCCAAAGATTTTAAGAGATTTAAGTTGTACAAAAATGATCTTGGGTGGATTATGTAGAGGGTGTTTGGCCGTGAGTTTGTGAGAGAGAGAGGTGTCTTGTGGATCTTGCTACATACTTGTAATCTTCCATAATATCTATATTAGATTTATATAATCAAGTGTGTACTTGTGTAATATCATGGCATGATCTTGTTTTGGCTTTACATGGCCATTTGGCCGATTTCTTTCTTACACAAAGTAAGATTTGGGCATGCTTTTGTACTTGTTAGATTTGCATATAATCCTTGTCCATGCATGCTTAAATCCTTAGGTTTATGTAGGTTGTTTAGACAAAAAGAAAAAGGAAGTTTGTAGGGGTTTAGGCCGGCCCCTTTGTGGGTTTAGGTGGGGTCCACAACACCAAATATTTACCCATTATTTGTTAAGTTAAATCCCTCTTCGTTCGGGCGTCGTTCGGGTATTTTTTGGGTTTTAACCGCGTGTTATTCGGACATTAAAAATACCTTTAATAACCCTTAAACATAGCCTAATTTGAGCGTTGATTGGTTATTTAGGCTTTTGTCGGGTGAAATTATAAGTTATACGCGTATCGGGTGCGGTACGCGCACTTTATTCGTTACCGGGAGATTCGTATGAAAGGTTCTTACTTGTGGCTTTGGAGTTCCAAAACCCATTTTATTTTGTGAAATTACCCTTTATTTTATATCCTGGGTGTCCGGGATCCTTTTCGATTATTTAATTTTTACCGGGTAATCGCCAATGTCCATACCGGTTAAGTTTATTCGCACATGATCCTATCATGTTTCGTCATTAAACGTATGCATTCCTATGCATTATTTGGAAATTGCTATCTCCTACGGCCTTGATAAATAATCAACACATAATTGCATTTAATTACGTTAATCATATATTAGTTAATTAGTACGGAATTACCTTATTTTTGCCGGTTGTTACAGTTTAACTCTCTCGAATCGGCTTTGGCTATGTACGCAAAGTACGCTGATGAAGCAGGTTTTTGTGTTAAAAAGGGTCAAGTAAAGGTGTGGCTTGGTATCCCTACACATAGGTATCTTTGTTGTTCAAGATATGGAAATCCCCAGCCTAAAAAAACATTTGACACATTAGATGAGACGTCTATTAAGCCCCGGAAGAGTTCATTCACGTGTTGCAATTGTAAAGCTCACTTGTTACTTACCATTAGCGGTGATGGGTCTACCTATAAAGTAAAAAAGTTTCAACGACATACATAACCATGAGTTTTTTGAGAAACATAATCGTGACCTAACAAAGGTTTCCAGGAAACTTTCGTACTCAACAAAGCAATTTATCCATAGTATGAGCCTAAATCGGATAGGACCAGTGAGAGCACATAGGTGTCTTGTTGCAATGAAAGGTGGGCACCACAATGTTAATGGGACCGTGGTTGACTTCAAAAATTTTAGCAAACAGCTCCGAATTTTCATTGGTGACCGGGACTCACAACTATTCCTCGACCGCCTGCGTGATCGTTTTGACATGTTGCCGGAGTTCTTTTTTGACTTTGTTGTTTCAGATGGTAAACTAAAATCCGTTTTCTGGGCGGATGAGATATCCAAACTGAATTACAAGGCATTTGGTGATGTCCTTGCGTTTGATGCGACATACCATACAAACAAGTAAGTTATTGTACCACTTTTGTTTAATTACATACATATGTAAGAGGATGGCATGTATCAGGATAACATAGGTTATTGTACTATTGGTTTTTTCTCTTGCCACAGGTACAACATGATTTTTATACCATTCACTGGTATAGACCACCATGGGCAGTGTGTTACATTCGGAGCTGGATTGATCACCAATGAGACGATTGAATCTTATGTGTGGTTGCTAGGATCCTTCCTAAAAGCACATGGGTCACAACCTTTGTTAGTGTTAAGCGACCAGGACCCAGCCATGTTACAAGCTGTTCCACAGGTGTTCACTGAATCACGTCACAGGCTTTGTATATGGCATATAATGAAAAAGCTGCCAACAAAGGTTATTCAGTTTCTGCTTCCTTACCTTTTTTTGCTGGTAAAAAGTTGTTTATTAGCTATTTTATTATGTTATTTGTGTGTTTTTATACGCAGATATCTGGTGATCTTCTGACAAACACAGATGTCAGGGCATGCATTCATCACTTGGTGTGGAGTGTTTACATCAAACCATCAACGTTTGAGACCCGCTAGCAGGAGATGATAGACGGTTTTGGACTAGCTGATAACCAGTGGCTTAATGACATGTTTGCAATGAAGGAGTTATGGGTCCCAGCATATTTTAGGGAGATCCCAATGAGTTGCTTAATGAAGACAACGTCTCGTAGCGAAAGTTCGAATTCATCATTCAAGATCAACTCCACCGGCGCTAACACACTTGTACAATTCATGTTGTGTTTTGAAGCGAGACATGACAGTCAACGGTACCGACAGCGTGTTGCGGAGTACAAAACCTTATATACTATTTTTGTGCCGGCAACTGATCTACCGATCGAAAAGCATGCATTTGGGTTGTACACACATGCCGTGTTTCAAGATGTGAAAAAGGAAATAACCAAAGGCAAGTTTTCATGCTACATATCTAACACTGAAGTAGAAGGCGACACATTTGTTTTTCATGTCACGCAATATGATCGTTGTCGGGATGTTAGCGATGTTTACCAGGTATATTCGCCAGAGCTCTCCTTTGTATGTAAGTTTTTTGCTAACACGTGCATGCCCCCCTAAACTGTGTTAACATGTGTAAAGTAACATGAAAAACAACATAGTATTTGTTAACAACAATAATTTCATAGTTTTCTTAACATACGCTAACTTTTACTGTCACACAGGTTAAATATGATCCAGCGGACCATACAGCGGAGTGTTCGTGCAGGGCCTTTATACGCATTGGGTACTTATGTTGTCACATCTTCTGTGTTTACATGGTCAATAAGGTAGATCGGATCCCACCAAAGTATATTGCTGAAAGGTGGTTGTGTGATGTTTTACCCAAAAAGGTGTTTTCAATATCCAGCCGCTATGGTGTTGATACTCACCCTGGATCCATACCTAGGAATGAAATCTTAGAGTTAGTGACTGAATGTGTTGATGTGGCGCGTACTGATGAAGATGCCCTTACAAACATAGTTAATCAATTAAAAGCAATGAAGATAAATTTGTCAATCACTTGACCGTGAGGTTGTGGTAGCCAACCCGGACGTGGCACGCAACAAGGGATATGGGAAAAACTGTAGGATAAGTGGGCCCGGCGAGAATGCAACTACAAAACGACCAAAGATCCCAAAAGCACCGCGTTTATGCAACAAGTGTAATATGTATGTCACTGACCACGATTCCAGGAACTGTGAGAAGGTTTCAGCGATGAAGAAGGCAAAGGAAAGCGCCGAAAGAGCCGCACGACACGCGTAGGCGGGGCGCGGGAAGGTTTTAGCTACTCTCCTTTTTTTGGCCATGTTATGCCCTGGTAACAATAATAGGTAGTAACTTAAAAACATTGTTATGTGTGTAACATGGTTATATTTTGGTTGTTAGCTAGTATGGTTTGTGATAAAATATCAGTTTCATGTATGGTTTGGTAAAACTGCGAAACGCCCTTATTTTTTGTACTGATATGGTATAATGCAATTAAATGTGCCAATTTTGGTAAAGCGTTTTTGTGGGTGTGTCATAGTCTTCTTCATATGTTAGTCACATGCGCATAAGTGGTTGGTCGTTGGCATTTTAATATCTATGATGCCGCGCGGGAAAAAAACAACCAGCATAACATGTGTTAATCTTATCATAACATGTGTTAGGTAAAGTGATTTTGCCGGTTTTCCAACCATTTTTCTCCAGCGGGTTTCTATGTTTTTGTTTTTCAACACCGATGTACGCTACAGGAGCATACGTTATTATGTTTTTAACAAACATACCTATATACTGTTATGGAGATCTATGTTACTTTAATATGTTACCGATATGCATATAATAGCTAAGCGGCATTTTAAATTTTTTTGTCGGTATTTTAATAGTTTGTACACTCGAAAAAAAACAACACAACATGTGTTAATATATACCATTTTGATAGGTTTTTATGAGGTTTTTACGTTAGCGACATGCATATAATAGTTGGTCGGCATTTTATTTATCCGTTGTCGACGTTTGTGCACATACATAACATGTGTTAGGACAAATATACATGAGCCCTTTTTTTTTTCTAAAACA
This sequence comes from Ambrosia trifida, assembly GCA_028751855.1. Lineage (NCBI taxonomy): Eukaryota > Viridiplantae > Streptophyta > Magnoliopsida > Asterales > Asteraceae > Ambrosia > Ambrosia trifida. The sequence continues at coordinate 163,003,384 of CM054122.1, forward strand.
CCACCTGTGGGAAACTGTATGAATCACAAGCATATGTTAACAACACATAAACATACGTTACCCCAAAACATACATATGTTAAGCCACTGGTTATTTTACAAGACGATACACGTCAGCCTACCCATAAGGTTGTTATTACCTTACTACTAGAGATGTTCCCAAAAAAAACCTAGACCCCCTAGGTAAAATGTTTTAGGTTTACTAACATAAGTTTCTTACTACAACCATACGCCTTACAAGGCCAAAATAAGTACACGCATACACCGCGCAAACAGTGCGCTTCACAAGCGCAAAACCTTCGACTTCAATGTGTTAGCGGCTGAACACAGAATATGCGCCGCAAACTTGGTGCGCAACTTCTTCACTTCAGCTTCTTTCTTTCGCCAGTGTAGAGCGAACTTACAATTAAATGGAACATACACCCCGAAGTACTTCTCCATGTGCCGCATTAAGTAAACACCGCAGTCTGTCCCATTCCCCGCTGTAGCCCAGGCAATGTCCAATTTCTGTATCAACGCATTAGCTACCGAACCTGCCTTTGGGTGGTTGATCTCCTCAAGGAATTTCACAAACATATGCTTCTGGATGATGATGGAAAAATATATCAAATATGGGTTAATAAGCGGTGCATGACAGCATAAATTTTTCAAGCGAATTAAACTAGAATAAGGGTGCTTACATATTTGTGCGGCACGTCCATTGCATGAAAGTCGTCGTCATCCCGAAACCCGCGTCTCCCCCTCTTCTTGTCGTTGTCAATCAGGATTATCCCCACATTTTTTAGCTCAAACACTAGTAGATAAAAGTGGTTATTCTCAAGTATCGGGAACAACACAATGTCAAATTTCTTGAAATCAGGGTTCTTTTGATATAAAGGCAAGGCGGCTCTCATGTTTCCAGCAAAGTTGGTCATCCTCATCATCTCGTCACAAGCTTTATCATGGAGCATCCATGGAAACTGTATTGCCATAAAGTTTTTTTTTAGTAAACCACATGTTATGTTTTGGAACCTAGTTACAACGAGGTCATTTGTTTCTACTTACCACTACTTTTGACCCGACAAAGAGTCACAAATAATTCTCATCTGATTTGAGTGTCTCTTCATAGTTCAAAACCTCAGCCCAGCAATCGATCACACCATCCGACACGTGCATACCTGGCCTCAGAGTCTTCATCATTGTGCGGGTTGCCTCTACGTTACCAATGCTTCTAAACATGACCTCACTGCATCCATGGGGTAGTCGCATTTAACATAAGCAATTAATGCAAGTTAATACAAGCAATGAAAATAAGTTAAAAAAAAGCAAGGACATAAGGTAAGAAGTTCAGTGGCCGACATTATTTATAAATAACACTCACTTAGCAAGTGGGTCACTAGCCATCTCCTTTGTAACACTCTCTGTGTCGAGCGGTTTGCCTCTTTCCCTCCTAACAACACAAAAATGAGTCAGTATGTTTACCAGCCACCAGCAATGATGGGGATACCTTTAAAGTATGGACAAAAAAATACAATTTTTATAACTTACAAATTAGACTCAGCTATTTTCTATACCACAGAGGTCCAACATAGCTGGAACTGCGCGTTCTCATCCCTGAAAATGTATCTCCATACCGCCTCATCATCCTTGGTAACCCCATCTTCCAGATCCACACCCCTAATCATGAACGGGGACTTATGAACGTACGAAACAGCTCGATCGCGGGATGGGTTTCGCTTTCCTGTTTGTCATACACATGTTAATAAGCTTACATACATAAGTTAGCAAAATTATTAACACAGGTTAAAGTACTACTAACACATGTTTATCCAGTACAATATTGTCATACACATGTTAATAATCCTACATGACATAAGTTAGCAGAATTATTAACACAGGTTAAAGTACTACTAACACATGTTTATCTAGTACAATACAACAATACGGTTCTGATTTTACCTTTATCCAACGCTGCTATCATTTGCTGACGTTGGGCCAACGTCAGACGATCATCATCATTCATGCCATCGTCCGACGTATTCCCTTCACCAGGAGACGCATACACATTGACACACCCTGTTGTTGCATCATACGAGGTCACCGGCATCACCAAGGGTATTTTTGTTACATCCGGTTCAGCCCCTAGGTTTTCAACTAGAGAGGTAAGTAAACACCAAATGCAATCGGCAGCAGCGTAATTCAAACAAAAAACATACATTTTTCGATGATGATAGGGTGATGCATACCTGTGTTATCAGCCGCATGTTTAGTCCCCTCTATACCAGTTGCCTCTTGGCCTGTTTCTGTCCAATTAACATATGACAACAGACATAAGTTAAGCATGCAGAAGCGAAGGCGTATGTTTTCAGAGTAAAAATTGCAAACTTACCCGGTAGATAATTTGCACCCCCATCAAGTTGTGTTAAGCCAAAACTGAAACTCGGCGCATCATAGTTGCTAGGGCATGCAAAACAGCCCGGTGCGATGGTCCGTGTTTCATGTTGTTGCACCTTCTGCTTCAATGCTCTCAGGACATCCGTTCGGGTTGACCCTGGCAAATCATCTTCATTCACCCCTACAAGGCAAACGTTGTGTTTACTTAGTAAAAACATAAATGCGCACTTTAAACTTTTTAGTTAGTATGTGTAAATCTAACCTTGCCCAGCATCATCCTCCTCATCGCTTTCAGAAGGCGGGATGCTAGTACTTGTGTCCGTCTGTTTCCCAGGTTGGTTGGACTCCTGATTCAAGGTATCTACAACATCCTGCTGTGTCGCATCTGGTAAAGTTGTAGTGCTCTTCTCATGTAGCTAACTCTTACCACATGGAGAATCATCTTTATCCACCATGTCATCCTTATTGACGCCTAGCAGTCACCCTTAGTATTAGTACATGTTAAATAAAACTCGAATTAACATATGCTAACACACACATGTAACACAAACTCACCGATTGTGGCCTGTGTTGCTCGTTCATCCTTTAGCCCCACTTGACACTCATTTACAGTTTCACCAGCCATAGCTGCTGCAGCGATGCCTTCTCCCTTGGTGCCTATACATATGTTAGCATGGTTTTTTACCGTGTTAGTAGAGAAGGGCGACAAGCAAAGTACACTAACGTATCCTGCTAACCTGACCCAGCTGGCACAAGTCCTTCCACATTCAATCTGGATTTAGTTGCTGCAGTTGTCGACGTTCTTGCTATCCCATCAACGACACCAATCGTGTTAATGCCGCTACTACCTTCATTCGGAACTACCTTGGCAGCTGCAAATTAACGTGTTTTCAAGTTAATGGGAATTTTCTCATATATACCCATATACTATAATGTTTTAGTTTAATACTAATACTCTTACCATCAGATTCCGTCTCACCGACCAACGGCATCATTGGTGTTAATGCCGGTATTGCTGTTCGCTTGCTTTCTTCATGCAGCTTCTTCCGATATTGGCTTAACACCGGACTTGTACCGACCAAACCATCATCTGTTACAGGTTCAAGATCATTCCGGCTGTTTTTTACATCTGGAGATTTCTCGCCCTCATTACTAATCAACTTTGAACCATCTGCACAAGGTTTGTACAAGAAATAATTACATTAGGTATCGCATACATAACACCCAATGTGACCCATTATGATTTAATACCACACTTGATTACCTGAAGCAATGGCTTCCTCTCCCTTATCTGGTAGATCATTATGACTAGACAAGTTTACTATCTGCACCACTGTATCAGCTTGGGCTGCAGTGTCCGTAACATCTGCGTGTTTGCTATTCTCCTTAATCACTGACTCCACCATGCTATCCACCAAACTCTCATACTTAGCCTTCACAGTAATTACTGATTCCATCCCAGGATACTCACTGTACAACTTATACAGAGATGTTTCATTGCGTTTTTTGTTCCTTGCAATCATATCAACCAGCTTATCAACAGCTAGGACTTTTTCCTGTACATTTTTTTCATGAGGTTAAATGTTATCAACAAAATAACCAAGATAACAACGTTACTTAGCAGAAGCATACCTGTACACTTGCCTCCCCAGCCCCATCTTTTACAGTATTAGTTGATGTCAACGCTTTCAATTTTCCCTTCCCAAAACCGCCAGTTTGTATCTCTATTTTATCTCTATCTTTCAATTGTTAAAAGGTCCAAAACATCATCGGGTAAACAGACGTATCTACATTAATCCCTTTGCAACAAACACTATCAACATATGCAAGCTGCAATTTTATTAACACGGGTTAGCAAATGTATAACACAGGTTAGCAAATCTAGTAACACAGGTTAGCAAAACTATAACACAAGTTATTAGTAAATGTTAACAAAGGTTAGTAAAACTAAGCAGGCACATACCATCAATAAAGTGAGTGGACCAGTAAATGGTGGCTCTAGGCTATCTCGTTTCCACCCGTCCTTACAATATTTAATCCTATCAACTACAACACTGCACCAATCCATGGAGGAAAATTCCATATCATGTGTAATATACTCCAATATAGTTTCTTTCAAAGTCCTTTGCTTATGGTAGTCAACCATAATTGAATAGAAACATATCAAGAAGTCCATTCGGAAATCAAAATTATCATCTCCATCCGAATGGTTCTCTATCATGTCAACCATTTGTTTAGGAGAAATAAACTTGCCCTTCGGGTACCTTCCTCTCCAACTGTCCACTTCTTCATCATACTCATCCAAATGTGCAACCTTATTCCACGACTTGTTGCCCATTGGAATGCCCAAAAGCTGATGGACCACATGTGCATCAATACGAATTTTACCAGACGGCATAACAATCTCCAAAGTTGTTGGGTTAAAGTTATCAACGACATAGTGGGCCAACTTTGCTGGAACACCTTCCATCCTCAAACTAAGTAACCTGCCAAAACCCATTTATTTCACAGCCGTGCGCTGTTCGTCACTTAAAATGTTAATGCACCTCACCAACTGTGCGCGTGTAGATCGCGTACGTATTCCCAGCCATTCATCCTTCTTGGACCGTTTCCTCTGCCTTCCTGGCTCTACCCTTTCATGTTTCTGCTTTTTATCTCTTTTCCGTTTGTTACTCTTAACACCTTTGCTATCCCCTTTTTTTGGTCGCTTTGCGACTGTTCTACTTGAGCTATCAATCTGCCTCCCTCTAGAGCGCGTGACCCTAACCGACCCAATTGTATCAGCCACATTTGCATCCACGGCCTTGCCTGTTGGACATGGGACAGATCCATTAGCAACCAATATGGATATACCATTAACAAGGTTCAAATATATGTCTAATTGCTCACCTTTCTGCTTCGTTCGCTGTTCATTGTGTTTGCCTGTAAAATACATATAACACATGTTATCAGTATAAACAGAAGAAACCTAAACATATGTTATGAGTAGAAATTACGGGTTTATCTGAGTCATTACCTCTACGATTCCTTTTAAACCGAAATACGGGTGTATCCGAGTCAGAGTCTACACACAAACAAAACATATTATACAATTTTTTAAGATCCTAGATAAGATACGATGTATGATAAAGGTATGTCTAATTCTTACCTTTCTTCTTTGTTTCCTCTTCACCAGAGTCGCCAGAACCGTCATTGTTCTTGTCTGCCAAAGACAACTAACACATGTTACCAACAAGGTAACAGAAGGCCAAACATACGTTATGAGCAGTAATTTTAAATAATTTCCATCATTACCTGTACGATCCCTTTTTAAATGAGCTATGGGTGTATCCGAGTCATATTCTACACAAAATGAAACACAATGTACAACATTTTAAGATGCTATACAATATAGTTCGTCTAATCACATAGGGATTCAGTTTTAGTATATACCTAGGGCACGCTTGGCATCTCCAAAATCTTCACTTTTGGTGTCTTCTGACCCTTCCTTTCGGCCCGTGGGGTCATCTGATAGAATAACCACACTATTGGGGGTTCTTCCCTTTTTCTTATTCCTGTAACCCTCTATAGCAAAACCCTAAATTATGTTACCCCTTATAACAAGTATAATTTAAACTCAATGATCATTATATACATAAAGCCAACTACTTTTTATTCAAAAAAAAAATACTGTTCACATCGCCTCAAACGAAAAACCCCCAAAATCGTTTCTTATAATCATATAAATAGAAAGATGAAACATAATACACAAACAATAAAATAGACTCCATGATCATCATATACATAAACAAACTACTTTTTATTGAAAGAAAACACTGTTAGCAAACCCTAAAACGAAAAGCCCCAAAATCGTTGTTATAATCATATACATAGGATGAACCCTAATAAGAAGCCACAAACCTTTTAGAAGAACGATCTCTTTTCCGGCGTGCACTTCCAGACGTCATACTCCACATGAAAGATCGCATACCACACTGTTGCTGATGTTATGCGGCTCGTCTTCTTTCTTATAAGAGGGATTATCGTCTAATTGTATAGAGAGGGAGAGAGAAGTAACTATGTATTGTGTTTGAATTTTGGGTTTGTTTGAATGATAATGTTGGTTTTGTTATAGAAGAAAGAAGAGAGAGGGGTGATATGACAAGCACTGCATGGCAGGCAGTTACCTGCCCAATGCAAAACCAAAATACCAACTTTACCCTTATTCTATTATAATAAATATAAAAAGACATTGATGGAATCAATTGGTGGGACCATGATTCACAACCATTGATCATGCTTGATCAATGGTTGTGATAGAGTTTATGGAGTTTACTCAAATATTTAGAGTTTACTATGGAACCATCCCCTATATATATATATATATATATATATATATATATATATATATATATATATTAGGATCTTAACTAAATGAGTTTCTAAATTGATTAGGATAAATTATAATGACGACCCGTCACGAATTGGTAAGAGTATAAAAGAAGCGAGTAAAGGCGAACTTGGAATTTGTTAAGTATAGAATTTAGAATATATGCAAAACTAAAAATCACGCGATGTTACATAAAGTTTGCGTCACATAGAATTTATAGAATGAATGAAATAGATTAAGATTAGATGCAATTGACAAAATACTTTTCCATTAATCATAAGCTCGGGATTACAAGGGATTAAAAATGACAAGATACAAGAATACAAGGACTAGAATGGAAAATACGAAAAAAAAATACGAATGTTACAGTCTCCCCTACTTTAGGAAATTTCGTCTCGAAATTTATTCAAGTGGCTTGACTGAAAAGATGTGGGTACTTTTTCTTCAATTGCTCTTCATGTTCCCAAGTGAATTCGGGTCCATTCTTCGATTCCCAACGAACTTTAACTAGCAGAATACGTTTTCGTTTGAGTTGTTTAACTTCACGGTCCGTTATTTCCACTGGTTTTTCGACGAAATGCATAGTCTCGTCAATTCGTACATCATCAAGAGGAATGTGTATGTTTCCTTCGGTTAAGCACTTCTTCAAATTTGAAACATGAAAGGTTGGATGGACAGTTCTTGGGGTAACTCGAGCTTGTAAGCCACTTTCCCAATTCGTTCAATGATCTTAAATGGTCCAACATACCTTGGAGCTAACTTTCCTTTCTTTCCAAATCTGACTACCCCTTTCCAAGGAGACACCTTAAGGAGTACTTGATCACCAACATTGAATTCAATGGGTTTTCTCCGCTTGTCAGCATAGCTTTTCTGACGGCTTTGAGCAGCTAAGAGATTATCACGAATCTGAATGATTTTGTTGGTCGTTTCCTGGATGATTTCGGGACCAGTGATTTGTGCTTCACCAATCTCGTGCCAACATATAGGAGAACGACACGTTCGGCCATAGAGAGCTTCGAACGGAGCCATTTGGATGCTGGTATGGTAACTGTTATTGTAAGATAATTTGACCAATGGTAGATGAGCATCCCAGTTTCCACCAAAGTCGATTACACAAGATCGAAGCATATCCTCAAGATTCTGGATCGTACGTTCAGTTTGACCATCAGATTGAGGATGAAAAGCTGTACTAAGATTAAGCTGAGTGCCCATGGCAGCCTGAAATGTTTCCCAAAGACGGGAGGTGAATCGACCATCACGGTCTGAGATGATGTCAAGAGGAATACCATGACGACAAATGATTTCCTTGGTGTAGATATGGGCTAGCATCTCAACTTTGTAATCTTCACGAATGGGAAGGAAGTGAGCTGACTTGGTTAAACGATCAATGAATACCCAAATATTATCATGACCAGATGATGTTCGAGGGAGCTTGGTAATAAAATCCATAGCAATACTTCCCCATTTCCATATGGGGACTTCGGGCTGTTCAAGAAAACCGGACGGTCGTTGGTGCTCGGCTTTTACTTTGGAGCAAGTGAGACATTTAGACACAAAGAGAGCAATGTCCTTTTTCATACCGGGCCACCAATAATTGCGACGGAGATCTTGATACATTTTATCCGCACCAGGATGAATGGAGTATCGGGATTTATGCGCTTCATTCATTATAAGAGTACAAAGGTCATTACGACGGGGAACCCAAATACGATCAAGATAATAAAGATTCCCATCTGCCTTAGATTCCAAGTGTAACTTGGCACCACAAGACATTTCTTCATATAGCGTATTTTCATTGACCGATGTATGCTGCGCGTCTCGAATACGATTGAAGAGATCATTCTGAAATTGCAAGCTACGAAGACGGTCAGTTTCTCGGATGTTGCATAGCAGTGCATGACCTTTTCGACTAAGAGCATCGGCTACTACATTCGCTTTACCAGGATGATAGAGAATTTCGCAGTCGTAATTGTTTAACAATTCGACCCATCGTCGTTGTCGCATGTTAAGATCTTTTTGATTAAAAATGTGTTGGAGGCTTTTGTGGTCCGTAAAAACAACACATTTCGTACCATAGAGGTAATGTCTCTAGATTTTTAAGGCAAAAACCACGGCACCAAGTTCGAGATCGTGAGTGGTGTAGTTCTTCTCATGGATTTTGAGTTGCCTTGATGCATAGGCGATGACTTTGCCTCGTTGTATAAGAACGCAACCAAGACCTTGATTCGATGCATCACAATAAACCACGAAATCATCATTCCCCTCGGGAAGAGCTAGAATAGGAGCATCACAAAGCATGTCCTTGAGGGTTTGAAAGGCTTCTTCTTGTTTAGGACCCCAAATGAAAGGTTGGGATTTTTGAGTCAAAGCGGTGAGAGGTGTAGCAATTTTGGAAAAGTTGGAGATGAACCGACGGTAGTAACCCGCGAATCCTAGAAAAGAATGAACTTCGGTAGGAGATTTTGGTGCAATCCAATTCTTGACAGCTTCGATTTTGGCAGGATCAACATGAATACCCTTATCGTTCACAATATGCCCAAGGAATTGAACTTCTTTTAACCAAAATTCACATTTAGAGAACTTGGCATAAATTCGTTCGGCACGTAAAAGTTCTAGAATCAAACGGAGATGTCGTTTATGGTTGTCTTCGGATTTGGAATAGATCAATATGTCATCAATGAAGACAATCACAAAACGATCCAAATAAGGTTTACACACTCGATTCATTAGATCCATGAACACTGCAGGTGCATTGGTTAAACCGAAAGGCATCACCAAGAACTCGTAGTGACCATATCTTGTGCGAAAGGCAGTTTTTGGAATATCTTCTTCGTGGATTTGAAGTTGATGGTATCCCGAACGAAGATCAATTTTTGAGAAACAAGTAGCTCCTTGGAGCTAGTCAAAGAGATCATCAATGCGTGGGAGAGGGTATCGGTTTTTGACAGTAAGCTTGTTAAGCTCACGATAATCGATGCACATACGGAAAGATCCGTCTTTCTTTTTAACAAACAAAACAGGAGCACCCCAGGGAGAAGTACTCGGGCGTATGAAGCCTTTTTCGAGCAATTCTTGGAGTTGACTAGCAAGTTCTTGCATTTCGGAAGGTGCAAGACGATAAGGAGCTTTTGCAACAAGTGTAGCACCGGGCATGAGGTCAATGCGAAATTCCACAGAACGAGCAGGAGGAAGACCAGGTAGATCTTCGGGAAAAACCTTGGGAAAGTCACAAACGACAGGTATGTCTTTTATGCCTTTTTTCTTGTCTTTGGTTGTTACCACATGAGCCAAGAATGCAACATATTCCTTACGGAGATACTTTCGAGCTTTGGTACAAGACATGAGCTTGAGTCCTTTGGAGGCTTTTTCACCATAGATTTGTAAAGTGTCACCGCTAGGAAGCGGTATACGGATGAATTTTTCGAAACAAACAACTTCGGCACGATGTTTTGCAAGCCAATCCATGCCTACTATGATGTCAAAACTTCCCAATTGCATAGGATTTAGATCTATGGAGAAATCATGGTCATTAAGATTCAAGGTGCAGTTTTTGATAATGAAATTAATACAGATGGGTTCTCCATTTGCGACTTCAACGGTGAATGGTTCCGATAATTTAGATCGTGCACAAGCAAGTAAGGGTTCAAATTCTAGAGATACAAAGCTCTTATCCGCACCAGTATCAAAGAGTATAGAAGCATAAGATCCATTAACAAGGAACGTACCGTTCACAACATCATTCTCGTTTTGAGCTTGGGCCGCATTGAGGTTGAAAGCGCGACCCCTTGGTTGTTGATTTTCAGCCAGAGCTTGAGCTTGGTTGTTGCGGGTACATTGAGGAGCAAAATGATTAGGATAACCACACTTGAAACATGCACGCCCATTGCCGATGGCTAGAGGAGGTTGGTTAGCAGCTCAGGGTTGGTTGACAACTTGAGGTTGGTTGTTTTGGGTTCTAGGGGCAACCTTGCAGTTTTGGACAAGGTGTCCATAGTGGTTACAATTGGTGCATAGACGACAAGCTGAATTAGTTGGGTGGTGAAAAGGGCATATGGCACATTTTGGGTGTACTCCGGTATAAGGTTTCTTGGCAGGCACTTGGTTAAGAGGAGTTGGAGCTTGAGCTTTGGTGGATGGAATGGTAACGGCATAGTTTTGGTTTCGGGATTTGCGTTTGCGGTTATTGCTATGGGTTGATGGGGTTTTGGCTTCCTTTGGTTTGTTGGTGGGAATGGTGGTGGTTTGATTGATGGTTTTGGTGGTGTTTGGGATAGTTAAGGTTCCATCTTTTACTTGGTTATCCAAGATTTTGGAAGCTAAACGAAAGGCTTTTTCTACGGTGGTGGGTTCGGCTCTTTCAACGATATCACGAACACTCGTTGGGAGGCCTTTGAGATACTTAGCTATGATTCTCTTAGTGGTGTTGAATTGGTGAGGTACAAGGACAAGGAGTTGCTTGAAACGATTGGTATAGGTTGGGTTATCACCACTGTTTTGCTTGAGTTTCCAAAACTCATCTTCAAGTCGCTCAATCTCTTGCGCAGGGCAGAACTCCTCAATCATGAGTTGCTTGAGTTCCTCCCACGGCAGAGCTAAAGCGGCTTCGTTTCCACGGGTGGCTCTCTCGCTTTTCCACTACTCGAGTGCCCTTGATTTGAAAACACTAGTGGCGTGACGAGTGTGGAGCTCCTCGGGGCATTCTCTATTGATGAAAACTAGCTCGATGTAGTTTAACCATTCGAGCATAGCGGTAGCACCATCGTTTCCCGTGAAAGAGTCGGGTCGATGTAGGTTAAATTGCTTAAAGGTGAAGGAGGTAGTTTTGGAGGATTCGACTTTTGAGTCAACAGAACCGTGTGGGCTTGCGGATGCTTGGATTTTGCTAACCACTTCGGGTATGACCTTGGCCATTTGCTTGGCCATGAAAGAGAGCATTTTCTTGTTGGTGCTTTGTTTTGAGCTTCTTCGGTTTGACATGGAAGACATCTAAAGGATAAACAAAAAGGGATTATGAGCTTTGATCAATGGTTTATTTGTATAAAGATTGCATTTTGTCTTTGTTTTTAGAAGTGAATTAAGCATACAAAGCACATAGTGTCAAATAGTTCAAGTATTGTGTATAAAGCATAACACATAAGTATAAGCAAGTATAGTGCATTTGGACAATATATAGGAGCTTGATTAATGTTGGTTTGTGATTATTAGTATTGTTTGGAGATTGCTAGAGTACTAGAGATGCGAGTCTTGAGAGCCTTTGCGAGTAGTAAAAAAAATTAAATCGAATATATGTAGTGAAAACATAGCATGAAAACATCATTGAAAATAATATTAACATAAATTGAGGGGTTTGTTTTAAGCAAGCCATTGGAGTGTTCCGAAACGGAACTAAGACTAACCAAAGTGGTTCGAATTTACCTTTGAGTTTGAAAACATGCTTTGGCCTAATAGGTGGAAATACTCTCGCCGAACTTGCGGTTAATGGTATTCACCCTTCCAGTTACTACATGTTTCTTGTCATTAGTAAATTTGAGACTTTGGCGAGATTTTAAAAAAAATATCAAGGATTGAAACTAGTCGCTAAGTTGCGGATTTCACTCCTATCTTAGCGAGGTCGTTTCTTTGAGTGTGGTTTGTACACTTTGTCCAGCGTGGTAAGAAAATTAATTCTAACCTTCGATTGGTAAGAGTCCACTAGAATGAGAATTGTGAAATTTCCACCAAGGTGAGGTTATCACTCCTATCTTGGTGTAGTTTCAAAAACACAAAGGATTTACGCGGATTGAAAGTTATCACCAAAGTGAGGGTTTCACGCCTATTTTGGTGATTTTCTTTCGTTTGTGGTATACGAGTGTCTTCGAGTGTAGAATAATCCACCAACTAGGAGGGTAAGTTTTAAAGGCCAAAAGAATAAAGTAGGAGCAAGATAGGAAGAACAAGTATATTAAGCATGACAAAAGGAATGGTCAAAAGGTTCTTAACTATAGTCTAGGTCAAACATGGCAATTTTTCCTAGATCCCTATAGTCATGGCTCTGATACCAATCTGTCACACCCCAACCTATGGCGGAATACGTCGGGGCGAGACTTGTGGTAGATTGTTCAAAGACTTCATGACACTAGAATTCGTGACAATATTTAAAGATAAACTTTCATTCATAGCATAATCATTGTCTAAAATATAACGAAATACAAATTGTTTCATCAAAAGGGAAGTACAACATCAAAATATAGAATTTAAACTAGTGTGTGTTTCTAGTCCAATCCTAAGTAGATTTCTTGAATATCCTGCATCAAACATTTCCTGTAACATGTATAAAATATCCGTCAACACATAAAGCATTGGTGAGCATACTAGTTTGAGTCTAAGTACATAGTATAGAAAAGTCTACTCGAATCATCATGTCATAGGCATATGCACGTAGAACCATACAAACGACAACAACACTCGATAACACAAAAGACTTATACTTATCATGACCCATAAAGGGGGCGGCGTGTCAACCTATAGCGCTATACATGTAAGGTGGGTTGTTGGCTAATCATACATTTGTATGTAAGACTTATAATTCTAGCATGGCATAGCATATAAGCATTTAGATTGAGCATAATAGTTTTAAGAGTATGAAATCGTTTAAGTTTTGATAGTGATACATGTTGAGCCCCGAAGAATAAAGAATAAAAGGGGGACAAGTATGAATTCACCTTTGGGTGCGTTTGATAGAGTTCCAAAAAGGTAAGTCTTGGAAGGTTTAGCTTTAGCCTTGGTTATCTAGAATTAAAGAATAAAGGGTCTTAGGTTCGAGTTTAGGTTATAGATTCACGAGAGTCATGCAAGCCTTTTAGGCAAACCAAGCACAAATTGCCTTTAGGGCAATCCGGATGGTCATGAGATTAAGTTAGACCAAGCACAAAACCATCATATATGATTCGGATGGTATAAAGTTAGGAATGTGACTCCATTTGATAGGTTCATGTCATAACCACTTCGCTTATGGAATAAACGTGGGTTTTGGACACGGGATTTCCCCTTTCTAGTGTGGATAAATCCATAGCACAAGAAGGGTCAAGAGAGTTGGTAAGGTAGGGTGTAACCACAAACCTTCCAAAGATTAATAATAAACTAGTAAGATAGAAACTTGAAAGTATATGTTTATATTATTATATAGTATAATTCAGAAAACAACCACCTTTGGAACCTCTTTTAGGTGCTTTACCCTTATCACACTTCTGTGGATAAATATGGGGAAGATCCTAGAGGTTTCTCCGAGGAGTTTTAGATGAAAAAGAGAAGGAAAAACAGAAAAGAATTGAAGGTTTGAGCTTAGAAACTTACTGATGTGTTTTCAGGAAGTTTGCTCAAAAGCCTTGAGGATTAGAGAGAGTTTTTAGGGAGAAATGAGATGAGCAAGAGATTAAGGAGTGGGGATGGGTTATATTTATAGATGGGGTAAGTTGGTTGGGTATTAAATAGAGTTATGGGGTGGTTAGAAAGAGATTAATGGGGGTTAAGTCTAGTTATTATGAAGTGGTGATGGTTGTTTGCAAAGCTACTGTCGATATTTTAAAAAAAAAACGTCTTTAGACAATCACATTTGAATTGATATTCTACATACTTGAATTGGCATTTTTATGTTTTTATAATTTGGAAACACAAGTCCACGTGACTAATTGTGTTTTTCCTTTTTTTTAACTAAAAATATTATTATTATTTTAAACATATATATGTTTACGAATTGGTAAGAGTATAAAAGAAGCGAGTAAAGGCGAACTTGGAATTTGTTAAGTATAGAATTTAGAATATATGCAAAACTAAAAATCACGCGATGTTACATAAAGTTTGCGTCACATAGAATTTATAGAATGAATGAAATAGATTAAGATTAAATGCAATTGACAAAATATTTTTCCATTAATCATAAGTTCGGGATTACAAGGGTTTAAAAATGACAAGATACAAGAATACAAGGACTAGAATGGAAAATACGAAAAAAATACGAATGTTACATATAACTTTTTGAAAAAGAGTTTTAAAAAAAGTGTTTGGATTAGCTTTTGGGATGAGAAACGTCAAAAAGTCAATAGATTGTCTTTTTTTTAAGTGTTTCGCTTAACTTATTGTGAATATTGGTTGTATGGGTGGTAAATTTGTAATTTTTTTCCAAAAGTCAAAAGCCAAAAGCCAAAAGCTAGGATTTCTAAGTTTTCAAAAACAGTTTTTCCACCTTTAAAAGCCAAAAGTCAAAACAGAAATTGCTTTTGGGTTACACAAACAGCTTATTAACTTATTAGCTTTTTGGAAAAGCCAATAAGTCAATAAGTTGTTTTGAAACTCAATCCCAAACACCCTTTAAGACTAATAACTTGCATTAGTAATGGCATTAAAAAGCTAGTTATTAGTAACAACTTTTTACTAACCAAAAGTCATGAATTAACCTTTCATTATTGTTACATTTATTTCAATTTTAAATAAAATTAAGACGATTTAATCTTGATGTATAAAGTAAAAAAAGATCTTTAGTTTTTTCAGCAATTATGTCTTGTTATTTTTGTGGCTTAGTTTTAAATAATAATCTCAATTTTTGTAAAGATCAAGTAATCAAATGTTTTATATTATATATTTAATTTTATTTTTTTAATTTAATTATTAAACTTGGTAAAATAAAAGTTTTGGTTTTTATGTCATCAAAGAACAATATATTTGGTAAACAAATGTTTTATGTCAATATTATTGAGTTTAATATTTTGTAACTACTTTTTATAAACCAAAAGTCATGTGTTAACTTTCATTATTGTTACACTAATTGAAATTTAAATAAAAGTTGTTTGTTTAAATGAAATTTAACAAATCTAATTATTAGATTTGAAAGACAATTTGATATTATGTATAAATACAATTTTACCCATTTACCAACTTACTTAAGTATTGTACCATAAGTATAAGATATTGTATTTACTTAAATTTGGTTGTCATCCTTCCCTCATGCTTTATAATATAGTATAGATAGATTATAGATTATAGATAACATCGATCAGCCCTGATGTTTTTTTCATACCAATTAGCCTAAATAATCTGGGTGCAACTCGCACGTAATCCAAATAGATGTTTTCTTTATACCAAATCAAAAGGCCACAAACTTTGTAATTCGTTTTGGGCTCTAAAAACGTTAGAACGGTTTGCAAAGCACAAGAATTAAATCCTAGTTTTTATAGTTATTACTTTTTGATAATTATATTGTAGTATATGACAAAAGTTGTTCAGCAGTCTTATAATTCATGAATCTATATAAATCTATACAACTAATATATGAAACTCAATGTGAACACTTGTCAATCCCACATTGAGCCTCCAATTACATAGCCTATCAATTTGTTCCAAGTGTCCAAGTGTGAGATTTTATAAAATTTTTCTATTTAAAAAAAACAGAAAATATATAAGCCAAAAAAAAGAAGCGGACATAACAAAGTAGACACAATCACAATCTTCGCCTCCCTTAACCAAACCCTAGCAGAGAGGCGATCGTCGACTGCTGATCCAACTAGCGTCTTCTTCTTCATCTCCTGTTCAAGGTATTATCTATTCTATCATTGTGTCAATCAAGTGTCTTTCTTATATCTCTTTTGTGTGGATTTTTTTGGGTCTTTGTTACTGATTGTTTGTGGATTAAGGGTTTTTTATGTCTTTTTTTGTTTGATTTCAATTATTTGCTTATAATACTTGCATTTACATCTATTATTGGTCAGTATTGTTAATATTTAGTTTTAGGGTTCATGTTGTATGGTTCGTGTTTGATGATTGCTAACCGCGTGTACCGGGTCTGATGTAATTATGTTGTTTCTGTTGTTTATTGTTTAAATGCTGCGTTTGATGGTTTGATTGATACAGGAAGCTAACAACGTTGTCTGTTATCATGTTTGGTTGTGGATAGATGGATAAAGATGTTGATAAACGAGTCGAGTGCTCCATTCTGGACAGTCTTCTGCTGCTGGCAACATAGTCGAGTGGCTCCATTTAGAGGCAACTGATGTTTTAAGGGTTGGTTTATCAATAGTGATTAGTGGTATGAGTTTTAGATTTAGAATTAGGGGTAATGTTTAAGTTTAGCATTTCTGGTTACATTTATGTTTTAAGAAATCTACCAATGGATTGTTATGGTTTTAGGTTTCAATTTAGGGGTTAATGATTTAGGTATGGATTTAGTTATTGTAAGAGTCAATCGATGTTTTAAGGTTTGGTTTATTAAGACTGATGATGATTAGTGGTTTAAGTTTATGATTTATGGTTAAATTCATGTTTTAAGAAAGCTAACAATGGATTCTTATGCTTTTAGGTTTCAATTTAGTGGTTTATCATTTACTTATCGATTTAGTGATTTTTAGGGTAAATTGATTTTTTAAGGTTTGAGTGATTCTTCTTTAATTTTCATTTATTATTATTCATATTGATTAATGTTTTATGTTTTAGGTTACAACTTAGTGTTTGTGTTTTAGGTTTCAACATGTATTTCGAAATGTTTTTTCAAGCTTTTATTTAAACAGTGTGAATATTTTTTTCAAATTAGTTTGATCTATGCTTACAGTTTTAATTTTTGTATATAAAACAGTGACACAATGTTGTATGGGTTTTGGTTATATATGGAGGATAACGACGTCGCTGCTTTGGTAAGATATCTAACATGTTTTACTGTGTTGCCATAATATATGTTTTAAAGTATAATATGTTTTCAATATTTTAAATTGTGTGTATTTTTTGATTCAGTTGTTACCTTCTGATTATGGTGAATGGATCAACAAATATAATTATCCCACTGGTGTTACCAAGGTCCGCACATTAACCTTTGAGGTGTTTGACGTTACTGTAACAAGCATCAATGGAAGCTGGTACTTTTACGACGTCTGGAGAAGCATGATCAATGAATTAGGGTACCCACCTGAATGTAACTTCATATTTCAATATGAAGAAAATCTTCATTCATTCCGGATCATCAGTTTCCATCAGGATGCAGTATGGGCACCTGGCAACTTTTTTTACTGCAGTTTGAAGGATCATAAATCAACGCAAAAACGTCTTGTAAGTTTAATCAATTGTGATTCAATTAAATTATGTAAATATTTTTTACAGACATTTATTAATGTTTTATAAATAATTATTTTTGCTTCTTAGCATATTAGTCCCTTTGTTGCACATGAATTACTAAATAAAAAGCTTCCAGTAAATCCAGTAGATTGCAGATCTGTTCGTCGTTCATGCTTTGAGTTAGAGATTGTGCGTGAAGATGGTCATTTTTATGTTACTAGAGGATGGCCTTGGGTGCAGGATGCTCTTGGAATAACAAAGGAGCATTTAATTGTTTTTGAAATCGTTAAGCCGGTATTATTTTCATCATTACATACATGTTTTTTCTATTTTTAAAAATTATTTTACTGGCTTTATTCTAATGCGTTTTAATTTTTCATTGTTTTGGATACAAAAGAGGATCTACAATTTGTCGTTGTTTTTGAAGAACAAGCTTACTCTTCCATGTGAGGAGTTTTGGGCAACAAGGGTTAAGGTGGAATACGAAGATGAAAATGAACTGGATGAAGATGTGATTATTCTATCTGATGATGATGTACAGGATGATGCTGAAGGTGAGCCGGTCGAACATGTTCCAGACAGTTCAATGGAGGTTGATGATGATGGATCTGAAGCTGTGGAAGATGAAGGTGTGCCAGTGGTGTTCACTGTTGACAATCACTTTGTAAGTGTTACAAGTTAGCTCTTACAGTTTCCATTTATTTGCCCATTAATCAATCAGTTTTTAAAAAGTGTGTTTATACTATAGTAATAGGTTTGTTTCGACAAAGTTGATGTTCATTCTACATAGCTATAATATATAGTTAGTTAATAAGTAACGATGGATTGATGACATCTTGAAATGGTAATCAACTAAAATAATGAATGTATGTGATTGTTATTGCTATTACAAGCTTTATGATTTATGTTTATTCTAAATTCAACAAATATGAAGAATGATTTGAATTAATTTTTAGTGTATAGACTTGGTGTCACAAAACTTTAGTTGTTAATCTGTAAAGGTTATTTTCATTCATTATTTCTTTAGTATAAACGTAGATAATACTAAACGGAAACTGTAGATATGTCATATATCATTAAATGTGTGAGTAATATGCTTTGTGAAATTTCGTTAATAGGTCAACAGTGAACAGTTATAATTGTTATTACAATTTCAAGCCTTATCATTTATGTTTCTTCTTATGTAGCGTATGAAGCTTGAGTGGGCAAAGCAGAACGGTTTGAACCGTAAAAGGGCGTTAAGCGTTTATGATGGTGTGGGTCGGTCATGGGGAGTGTATGTGGGAATCGAGGGGTCAAGAGGAAAACCCCGTTACAACATCAGAGGCATGCAGTATTTTGTCGATGATAAGGGACTTCATACGGGTGATAAACTGCATTTTCTGTTTTTCAAAAACCAAGGTTCGTTCAGGCTTTCTAATGTGGTTAGAGGTGACGGTAATTAGGTGGTTTTAGGTTGATGACACTTTTTTGTAGGATGACAACTTTTGGTGGGTAACATAACAAAAAAAAGGGGTTGTGGTGTGACACCCGGCATGTTCGGCTTAAACATAATAGTAATATCTAAGTCTACCTTAGCGAGAAACGTTTATAAACAAACTTAACTGGGTTAATTGAGTCGGGTCAATTAGGATTGTCCAGGGTCAATGATCTGGAGGATCATTGGGAGTCGTTTTGGGAATACATTAGTATCGGGTTCCGTCGTTGGTGACATTACATGAACTAATTAAGTATATGTGTAGATTACGGGTTGTGTGGTGGATTGTATGCTTACACTTGCTTAAATGATGTACGAATGATTATACGTGCCTAAACATGCTAAGTATAGACTATAGATGCTTGTTTATGTGTTAGGATGTGTTAGAATGCGTTAAACACGATAAACTGGAAAAAGGTTAACATGTGTTAAAAGTGCTGCTAACATGTGTTAAAAAGTGCTGATGACCTGAATGTGGAAATGGGATCTGACAAGTGGGCGAACGTAGAACAAAGTGGGCGAATGTGGAAGATTTCCACATCCGACCACTAAAAAGGGGCGAATGTGGAAAAGTTCCACATTCGACCCCACGAAACGGGCGAACGTGCAGATGGTATAAATACCATCCTTAGCCATTTTTCACCATTTCACAAACCCTAAACGCCTCTAAACACTCTCTATCAGCTATTAACATTGGGGAAGGAGTTTTTGAGCTTGTTTTTCATAACCTAACTCTCTAAGTCATTACAAGTGAAGATCTAAGGTGTGTTCTTCATTACAAATCCTTTTTAAACAATTTTGGCTTGTTTTAATCTAAACCCCAATGGGTCCAGATCTGATATCAACCTATTTTATGAATAAAAACCTTTCCTAACCAAAACCTATTCATAAACAATGAGTTTTTATGCAAATAAACATGTGTTAGTATGATAGTATGCATTGTTTGATGATTACTTGTTGTATAGATGATATGACAACATCTTAGGACTGTTATTAATGATGGATTATGATTGAAATATGTTACCTTTGATTATTGATGGTGTTTTGATGATTAAAGGGGGTTTTTAGTTAGATTTAGGGTTGTTTTGGGATGATTATGATAAGGTTTTGATAGGGGTTTCTTGTTCATAATGATCCGAGTATGATAAACTGATTTTTGATCGAATTCAGAAAGTTTCCTAATTGGGTAATATCTTCATGCATGGTGATGTGACATCTCCATAATTTACCATTTTAGGAAACTTGTAAAACGGATAGATTTTGGGGTAAAATTGGTAGGGTTTTGTAGGAACATACTAATGATGCTTGACTGCAGTAACTCGTGATGTTTCGTGATGTTTTCGGATGTTTTTCGACGCGTTTTTGGAAAAATCTGACATCAGGGGCGAACCTGGAATACCTTCGACCAGTAGAACGGGCGAAGGTGGATTCCAGGGGGCGAAGGTGGATTCCAGGGGGGCGAAGGTGGAAGACCAAGGGGCGAATGTGCTACAAGGGGCGAAGGTGGAAGGAAAAGGGGCGAAGGTGGAATTTCAGGAACACCTTCGACCCAACAGAAACACCTTCGACCACTTACAAGCCACCTTCGACCACCCGGAACTACATTCGACCCTACGTTGACAAAAATGAGATTTTTGATGCAAACTAAGTGTTTTATGCTTGAACCTTGCGTGTAATCTATGTGTACTTGATTAGTTAGGGTAATGGGTCACCAACGGGATGGCGGGTCGGTCTAGTGTGTCGGTTGAACATTTAAACACGTTTTAAAACATACTTGATTATGATCTGGACAATCGGGGGCTAGATAACCTTGTGGCTATTAGTCGGAACACTTATGTGAACATTTTGATAGATCTCCGGTAGAGGGATTATCAAGGGCCAAACATCTTTACTTATAATTGAAGAACGCTATCTAAGGTGAGTTCACGGCCCCACTTTTACTGCTTTAACTTTTGGGGGAGAAAACATGCGCTAAACAGTTTTGGTAACATATGTCATACTATGGTTTTAACTTTATATTGCTATGCGATCTTTTGGAAAGTCCCGGGGGAAACCATGAATGTGCGGATTTGCACAACGGGGGAAATGTGGATAGATCTATTGGGCGTGACCTGCCCCACTCGTCGGCTTGGAGGGCCGGGCGGGTGCATATTGTCTCGAACAGGAACATTATCGTGCTGAACATTACGGGCTGCTAAACATGCTAAACATTGCTAAACGTGTCTAGTAATGGTTTCCAATCGTAGTAGTAATAAAATACACGCCTAGCTAGCGTACTTGGTAGCATTGATATAGTATGGACATGGTAACATTTGGATAACATTTTTGAACAAACCTGTGAACTCACCAGCATTATATGTTGACATCTTTTGGCATGTTTTTCTCAGGTCGCTAAGGTAACAACAACTGGATCTAGGCGCACGAGTCGGCACGGGCGTCTAGGGTTTAGAGCATGGTCTTCATTAAACATTTAAACTATGTCTTTTGAGTTGTAAACATTTAAAGCTTCCGCTACAGTTTATGCTTTTATAATTATATCTTTTGGATTTTGTGTTATGCATATAGTGTTGTTTATTGTGACCGTTGACTTGAATCCTGGTTTGTCATGCGCCTCGCGGTAAAACCCCGCAAGTGGAATTTGAGGGTGTGACAGATTGGTATCAGAGCCAATGGTTATAGTGAACTAGGACTGCATTTAGAGTCTAGTCTATAGCCGAGTCGCACACACTAGACGGTCACATACTTGTGTCGGTTTGGAACATGTACTAACTTTGTCGGGGTGTCGTTACATTATCATCACACTTCTCTGTTACATCATCCGTTTTTATTTGGGTTCTTACCTACTCTTGTCTTCTTCTTCTGGATTGAAGGAGGAGGGGTTGATTTGTTGGTTCTTGCACACACATGCCTTCTTACACTTGCACCTATTGCCACATAGGCGACAATGTTCGGTGACTGGGGTCTAAATTAGGGGTACATCTGGAGGGCCATGTAGAGCAGTTTATCATTTCGGGTGCACACGAAATAATAAACTGGGATGCATGAAAATCCCGATGGACTTCGAGTTTGGATGTATAGTCCTGAATTTGTCCCTAGCTTAACTCTTGAAAAATTTCTAGTGGTTGACACTGGAAGTAAATCTGAATCTCTCGATTTCTTGGTTTGTTAGATCATGTCTGGTGCTCGTGGTGGTGGACGTCGTGGTGGTGGTCGTGGCGGCGGTGGTCGTGCCGGAGGCGGTGGTCGTGGGAACATCAACATGACCCAAGCTGAGCTGAACAACTTGCTCCAGCAGCAAGTGAACATGGCTATGGCCAATTTCCAGGCCGGGATTAATGCCATGGGTGGTGAGTTGATTTCTGTCGACCTTGCCTCATTTTTGAGTTTCGTGTCCTTTCGTTTGTGTTTTACTCGCGTACCGTGTTTCAGGTGTTGGTGCCAATCCACCCCCACCTCAGTGCTCTTATAAGAAGTTTAGGGACTGTCAGCCCCATAACTTCGCTGGAACTGAAGGGGCAGTGGGACTGCTCCGATGGTTGGAGAAGGTTGAATCTGTGTTTGTCATGTGTAACTGTCCTGCTGGGGACCGAGTGAAGTATGCTACTGCGACATTTGAGGGGCCTGCATTGTCGTGGTGGAATGCTACTACTCAGAATATGGGACTGGGGGAGGCTATTGCTATGCCTTGGGCGGAGTTTGTGCAGCTTTTGAGAGGTGAATACTGTCCGAGGGAGGAGATACAGAAGTTGGAGCATGAAGTCTGGAGTTACAAGATGGTTGGGTCGGAGATTGAGGAGTATACTGTGAGGAGGAACGAACTGGCGGTGTTGTGTCCTGATTTACACACACCCGAGTACAGGAGGATCGAGCACTATGTGTCTGGACTAGTGCCCGAGATTGCTGGGTTGGTGGCTGCTGGGAATCTTCCCACTATTGCTGAAGTTGTCCGATCAGCTCATCGGATGACTAACCTGAAGGTGGCGGAAGGCGTTTTGCCACCTAAGGGTACTACTGTGAAGACTGCTGAGGGGAACAAGAGGAAGTGGGAGAGTGTGGGGAAGAGTGTGGTGCCAGCTCAGCCGGCGAAGAAGTTTGATACGTCTGGGTCTTCTTCTGGGGCGAAGACAGGTGGGTATGTCGGGAAGCATCCCAAGTGCAACAAGTGTGGTTTCCATCATTCGGGAAGTTGTGATCGAGCTCGTTGTCATCGGTGCCAAAAGTTGGGGCACCATGCTAAGGATTGCAAGGTGGCGCTCACCCCAACTCAGACTCCTGCGGCTACTCCTGCTCCTGCTGCTCAGGGGACTCAGGGGAGGCAGGGGTGTTACAACTGTGGTGACACGGGGCACTTCAAGCGTGATTGTCCCAAGCTGAAGCAGGGCGATGATGGGAGGGGCGGAAACGGTAGCGGTAACGGGAATGGCGGCGGAGGCAGGACTGCGCGTGCTTTCGTCATTGGGTCTGCAGAGGCTAGGCAGGATCCAGACACAGTTACCGGTACGTTCCTTCTCAACAATCGCTATGTTTCTGTTTTATTTGATTCTGGTGCCGATAAGAGCTTCGTATCTGTGGATGTTAGTCAGTTGCTAGATATAGTACCCACACCTTTAGAGGCTAAGTACTTGATAGAATTGGCTAATGGTAAGAACATCGAGGCGACTCATATCCTTAGGGAATGTCACTTGGAACTGTCGGGTCTGTCATTCCCCATTGACCTTATGCCTGTACCTTTGGGTAGTTTCGATGTCGTTGTGGGCATGGACTGGTTATCGTTGTATCGTGCAGAGATTGTTTGCTTTGACAAGGTTACTCGGATCCCTCTCCCCGATGGAGAAATTCTTTCGGTTCATGGCGAGAAAAGCGGTGCTCCGCTGAGTATCATTTCCAGCATGAAAGCCCGTAAGTATCTTCGGAAGGGCTGTTCGGCCATTCTGGCACTTGTTAACGTTTCTACTGACGGTGAGAAGAAGATCGAGGATATCCCGGTGGTTCGTGACTTTCCTGATGTGTTTCCTGATGATTTACCTGGTCTTCCTCCACATCGTCAGATTGAGTTTGGTATTGATCTTTCTCCGGGCGCAGCTCCTATTGCCCGAGCTCCGTATCGTCTTGCACCTCCCGAGATGCAAGAGTTATCCAGCCAGTTACAGGAACTCTTGGAAAAGGGTTTCATTCGACCGAGCTCGTCCCCGTGGGGAGCTCCTATTTTGTTTGTGAAGAAGAAGGACGGGAGCCTTCGTATGTGTATTGACTACCGTGAGCTGAACAAAGTGACCATCAAGAATCGTTATCCTCTTCCTCGCATTGATGATCTCTTTGACCAGCTTCAGGGCTCTAGCTACTACTCGAAGATTGATTTGCGGTCCGGTTATCACCAGTTGCGCGTCAGGGAAGCTGACATCCAGAAGACTGCTTTTCGCACTCGTTATGGCCATTTTGAGTTCTTGGTCATGCCTTTCGGTCTCACTAACGCACCGGCGGTGTTCATGGATTTGATGAACCGCGTTTGTAAACCGTACCTGGATAAGTTCGTCATCGTGTTCATTGACGACATTCTGATTTATTCCAAGAACAAGGCGGATCATGAGGAACATCTGCGGTTGGTCTTGGAACTTTTGAGACGGGAGCAGCTGTATGCTAAGTTCTCAAAGTGTGATTTTTGGTTACGTGAAGTTCAATTCCTAGGGCATGTGGTGAATGAACTGGGAATTCATGTCGATCCGGCTAAGATCGAAGCTATTAAAGACTGGGAAGCACCAAAGACGCCATCTGAGGTGCGGCAATTCCTGGGTCTTGCAGGTTACTATCGGCGTTTTATCGAGGGATTTTCGAAGATCGCTCAACCCCTCACCGCTCTCACCCAGAAGGACCGAAAGTTCGACTGGGACGAACCACAGGAATCAGCATTTCAGATGCTGAAGCTTAAACTTTGTTCTGCACCTATCTTATCCCTTCCTGAGGGTACGGATGATTTCGTTGTGTACTGTGATGCCTCCATACGGGGTCTTGGTTGCGTGTTGATGCAGCGCGGGAAGGTTATTGCTTATGCTTCTCGTCAACTCAAAGTTCATGAGAAGAATTACACTACTCATGACTTAGAACTGGGTGCAGTGGTCTTTGCGTTGAAAATCTGGAGACATTACTTGTACGGTACCAAGTGTGAAGTTTACACCGATCACAAGAGTCTCCAGCATATTTTCGACCAGAAGGTGTTAAACATGCGGCAGCGTCGTTGGGTTGAACTCTTGAACGACTACGACTGTGCGATTAAGTACCATCCTGGCAAGGCAAACGTTGTGGCGGATGCCTTGAGCAGGAAAGAGTCGGCGAAGCCTCGGCGTGTCCGAGCCTTGCAGCTTACCATTCATTCCTCCTTACCTGACCGGATCCGTTCGGCTCAGGTGGATGCCTTGAAGGAGGAAAACCTTAAGGCCGAAACGATGCACAGTGCGGACAAACACCTTGAGCTTAGGTCTGATGGCCTACACTACTTCGCTGGGCGTGTTTGGGTTCCTTTACTCGGGGGATTACGGGAGCTTGTCTTGGACGAGGCTCACAAATCCCGGTATTCTATTCATCCAGGCTCCGATAAGATGTATCAGGATCTGAAGATACTTTATTGGTGGCCGAACATGAAGGCTGATATAGCCTCCTATGTGAGCAAATGCTTGACCTGTGCTAAGGTCAAGGTGGAGTATCAGAAGCCGTCTGGTCTCCTACAGCAACCTGAGATTCCAGAATGGATGTGGGAGCGGATCACGATGGATTTCGTCACCAAACTACCGAGATCACCAAGTGGCTGTGACATGATTTGGGTGATCGTCGACCGGTTGACGAAATCGGCACACTTCATACCTATTAAGGAAACGGATGGACTCGAGCGGTTGGCTCGGCTCTACCTTAAGGAGGTGGTTTCTCGGCACGGGGTGCCTGTTTCTATCATTTCTGATCGTGACTCCCGCTTTGCTTCGCGTTTCTGGAAGGCTCTTCATAAGGCCCTGGGTACTCAGCTGGATATGAGTACGGCTTATCATCCGCAAACTGACGGGCAGAGTGAGCGGACGATACAAACACTGGAGGACATGCTGCGGGCATGTGTCATCGATTTTGGCAAAAGTTGGGAGATTCACCTGCCGTTGGTGGAATTCTCCTACAACAACAGCTACCACTCTAGCATCAAGGCAGCTCCGTTCGAGGCTCTTTACGGACGGAAATGCCGATCACCACTTTGTTGGGCCGAGGTGGGCGAGAGCCAGCTCACTGGTCCGGAACTCGTGTACGAAACTTCGGAGAAAATCGTACAGATCCGTCAACGTTTGGCTGCTGCACGGGATCGTCAGAAGAGCTATGCCGATCGCCGTCGAAAACCTTTAGAGTTCCAGGTTGGGGACAAGGTACTTCTGAAAGTTTCACCATGGAAGGGCGTCATACGCTTTGGAAAGCGTGGCAAGCTTAACCCTCGTTATGTCGGACCGTTCGCAATCCTGGATCGGATTGGACCGGTGGCATATAGACTTGACTTACCGGCGGAGCTCGGTAGTGTGCACAACGTCTTCCATGTGTCTAACCTGAAGAAGTGTTTGGCTGATGAATCTCTCATTGTACCACTGGAAGAGATCAAGGTTGATGATCGTCTTCGCATTGTGGAGGAACCTGTTGAGATTCTCGACTACAAGATTCGTAGCCTTCGTCGGAGTAAAATCCGCATCGTTAAAGTCCGTTGGAACTCGAACCGCGGACCTGAGTTCACTTGGGAACGGGAGGATCAGATGAAATCTAAGTATCCTCATCTCTTTCCGAAGCGCGCGTTCGAGTCCAGGCATGTTACTGCTGAAGCAGAGTGAATCTCGGGGCGAGATTCCCTTTCAACGTGGGGATGATGTGACAACCGGTAACCTTTCTTTTCGTTTTCTTTCTTTTCGTCTTTTTCATTTTTGGGCTTCGTGCAATTTTCGGGACGAAAATTCTTTCAACGTGGGGATGATGTGACACCCGGCATGTTCGGCTTAAACATAATAGTAACATCTAAGTCTACCTTAGCGAGAAACGTTTATAAACAAACTTAACTGGGTTAATTGAGTCGGGTCAATTAGGATTGTCCAGGGTCAATGATCTGGAGGATCATTGGGAGTCGTTTTGGGAATACATTAGTATCGGGTTCCGTCGTTGGTGACATTACATGAACTAATTAAGTATATGTGTAGATTACGGGTTGTGTGGTGGATTGTATGCTTACACTTGCTTAAATGATGTACGAATGATTATACGTGCCTAAACATGCTAAGTATAGACTATAGATGCTTGTTTATGTGTTAGGATGTGTTAGAATGCGTTAAACACGATAAACTGGAAAAAGGTTAACATGTGTTAAAAGTGCTGCTAACATGTGTTAAAAAGTGCTGATGACCTGAATGTGGAAATGGGATCTGACAAGTGGGCGAACGTAGAACAAAGTGGGCGAATGTGGAAGATTTCCACATCCGACCACTAAAAAGGGGCGAATGTGGAAAAGTTCCACATTCGACCCCACGAAACGGGCGAACGTGCAGATGGTATAAATACCATCCTTAGCCATTTTTCACCATTTCACAAACCCTAAACGCCTCTAAACACTCTCTATCAGCTATTAACATTGGGGAAGGAGTTTTTGAGCTTGTTTTTCATAACCTAACTCTCTAAGTCATTACAAGTGAAGATCTAAGGTGTGTTCTTCATTACAAATCCTTTTTAAACAATTTTGGCTTGTTTTAATCTAAACCCCAATGGGTCCAGATCTGATATCAACCTATTTTATGAATAAAAACCTTTCCTAACCAAAACCTATTCATAAACAATGAGTTTTTATGCAAATAAACATGTGTTAGTATGATAGTATGCATTGTTTGATGATTACTTGTTGTATAGATGATATGACAACATCTTAGGACTGTTATTAATGATGGATTATGATTGAAATATGTTACCTTTGATTATTGATGGTGTTTTGATGATTAAAGGGGGTTTTTAGTTAGATTTAGGGTTGTTTTGGGATGATTATGATAAGGTTTTGATAGGGGTTTCTTGTTCATAATGATCCGAGTATGATAAACTGATTTTTGATCGAATTCAGAAAGTTTCCTAATTGGGTAATATCTTCATGCATGGTGATGTGACATCTCCATAATTTACCATTTTAGGAAACTTGTAAAACGGATAGATTTTGGGGTAAAATTGGTAGGGTTTTGTAGGAACATACTAATGATGCTTGACTGCAGTAACTCGTGATGTTTCGTGATGTTTTCGGATGTTTTTCGACGCGTTTTTGGAAAAATCTGACATCAGGGGCGAACCTGGAATACCTTCGACCAGTAGAACGGGCGAAGGTGGATTCCAGGGGGCGAAGGTGGATTCCAGGGGGGCGAAGGTGGAAGACCAAGGGGCGAATGTGCTACAAGGGGCGAAGGTGGAAGGAAAAGGGGCGAAGGTGGAATTTCAGGAACACCTTCGACCCAACAGAAACACCTTCGACCACTTACAAGCCACCTTCGACCACCCGGAACTACATTCGACCCTACGTTGACAAAAATGAGATTTTTGATGCAAACTAAGTGTTTTATGCTTGAACCTTGCGTGTAATCTATGTGTACTTGATTAGTTAGGGTAATGGGTCACCAACGGGATGGCGGGTCGGTCTAGTGTGTCGGTTGAACATTTAAACACGTTTTAAAACATACTTGATTATGATCTGGACAATCGGGGGCTAGATAACCTTGTGGCTATTAGTCGGAACACTTATGTGAACATTTTGATAGATCTCCGGTAGAGGGATTATCAAGGGCCAAACATCTTTACTTATAATTGAAGAACGCTATCTAAGGTGAGTTCACGGCCCCACTTTTACTGCTTTAACTTTTGGGGGAGAAAACATGCGCTAAACAGTTTTGGTAACATATGTCATACTATGGTTTTAACTTTATATTGCTATGCGATCTTTTGGAAAGTCCCGGGGGAAACCATGAATGTGCGGATTTGCACAACGGGGGAAATGTGGATAGATCTATTGGGCGTGACCTGCCCCACTCGTCGGCTTGGAGGGCCGGGCGGGTGCATATTGTCTCGAACAGGAACATTATCGTGCTGAACATTACGGGCTGCTAAACATGCTAAACATTGCTAAACGTGTCTAGTAATGGTTTCCAATCGTAGTAGTAATAAAATACACGCCTAGCTAGCGTACTTGGTAGCATTGATATAGTATGGACATGGTAACATTTGGATAACATTTTTGAACAAACCTGTGAACTCACCAGCATTATATGTTGACATCTTTTGGCATGTTTTTCTCAGGTCGCTAAGGTAACAACAACTGGATCTAGGCGCACGAGTCGGCACGGGCGTCTAGGGTTTAGAGCATGGTCTTCATTAAACATTTAAACTATGTCTTTTGAGTTGTAAACATTTAAAGCTTCCGCTACAGTTTATGCTTTTATAATTATATCTTTTGGATTTTGTGTTATGCATATAGTGTTGTTTATTGTGACCGTTGACTTGAATCCTGGTTTGTCATGCGCCTCGCGGTAAAACCCCGCAAGTGGAATTTGAGGGTGTGACATGTGGTTTGCAGGGACTAACTTTTGCACGTTTACTACTTATGTGGTAATTCGTGAATTTTGGGGATTTTTATGTTTAGCATCAGTAATATTCTGACTGATTATGTGGATTAGTTAACAACACTAAATATTTCATAAGTATGTTATGGATAATAGTTGTCTATGTTAATGTTAATTGGTTGTTTATGAAGTAAGATAGTAAACATAGTGTATAATAGTTTTAAAAAAAAAACTTTAAAATTTAAAGATAATGTTGTTTGTTTTTATTAAATTGTTTGACTTTTTTAAAATTTTATATTAATCTATTATTTATACCATTTTCTTAATTATGGAAATCTGTTTTATAAACGTATTTTAGGTTAATAAATGGTTTGACTTTTTTGAAAATCATATTAATTTCTTATTAATGCCAAATTTTAAAATTAAAAAAGTCAAAGGTCACATACGTTTTCACCGTTTAATGCTTATGTAGTAAACTGTGTATTTTTTGGGATGTTATGTCTTTAAACCCGAATATCCTGTTATGGTTTGTATAGATATGATCATGAATCATGAGATATTCCTAGGAGTAGTCTAATATTGTAAATGTTAATGCAAGGATTTGTAAAGTATGTTAACCATCTTTCAATGGTATACTATTATAGTAAGTTACAATTATTTAGGTTAAATATAAAAATTTAACTACAACGATTTTTTCTATATTAATGTTTAGTAATTAGTAATTATGTTTTAGATTTTTGATTTTATATATGAAGTCCTCATAAAAGTTCATATAGAAACAATTTTTTAAGTTATGAAAATATAAATTTTTTTAAAAAGGTCATACGCCTCCTTATTGATGTACAATTTAGTCAAATTTTAATTTAGTCAAATCAAATATTAAATTTGGTCAACTTTTAAAATAAGTAAAAAAATTTAAATTTATAACTTTCTAAATAAAGGTGTGTCCAACCTTTCTAATATTGTTAAGGTTAATGGTAGTTAGTGGGTTTATTGGTGGTGGTTTCTAGATTTGGATTTGACTTTTTATTAAATTTGGTTGATTTCTATAAGTTTTAATTTGACTCAAATTTTGGTAAATTTCAACACAATAATATCAAACGGTTTTCATTTAAAAAATTCAAAACATATTCGTTTTTTTTTTTGTCAACCTTTGACTTCTTATTAAATGTAAATGTCTTAGATTTTTTCACGTTTAACACAAGATTCCATTATTATTAAATGATACAAATTTGAAAATTATATTAAAAATAAATTCTGTATACTTAACCAATTCGTTTTATACCCAAAAACAATTCTTTGTTAAATTTTAAACCTTTAAAAAGTTAGATTACGTTTATTTTATGTATTTTGAAACCTTTATATTAGATAGGTTTAGATTTGAATGTGGTATATAGATTTAAATAAAATAAAGTGTTTATTTTTTTAATTTTAGCAACATTTAAATCTAAATTAATTCAGGTTTCCATTTTATAATTTCCTTTTTAATATTATTAATTCTTTAACATAAATAAATCTTGCAATTTAGAACTTTATATACAGATTTTGTTTTGTGAACTATAGTGTAATTCCTTCAACTCTGTCAGGTATGTTTATCAAATTTTACATAATCATTCAGTTATTTTTTTATTCATGTAATGTTGTATTACTTACATTCTATTAAATTACAGGTTTATGGATCCGAACAACATTACGTATTGAATGACATCAATTGGAGGATGTCTCAATATACAATCAAACTTGAGGTGCTTAGGATCTCGAAGCGACTAAACCGCAAGAATCTTGCAGAAATTCTTTGTCTACATATGTTTCTTATGGATTTACAGGTTAGTGTTTAAGGTATTAACATGTTATTGTTACTAATAATTCGGAATAACTTTATTTTGTGTCTCTTTAATAGATTGTTTCATTTTAACCAATATTATTTTTATATGCAGAGGGATGAATAAACTTATTGTTAATAACCCTAACAATTGTTAGTACACATAAAGTACACTTATTGTTAATAACAATAATCAATAACTTTTTTAGTTTATAATTAATATTTCAAATTTTAAATTCATATATTAAGAACCGCCACTTTTTAAGCTTGTTGCAGAAACAAGTCTTTTCATCTGGTCATACAATTAATAGGGAATATTAATTATTATCAGTGTTGAAAATCTATGCTGTCCCTTCAGTTCTTTACACGCGTTTTAACATATGTATATAATCATAATCACTAAACATAAATCACAACTCTATTTTCTTCAAAATAAACACACATAAGTTCTAAAAAAAATATTAAGCAATGGAAAAGGTTGTCAGTTGGAGGTTCTGCAGTATCAAACGAAGATATTTGGTGAACATGAGTGACAATTCATGCTTACTTTTTGGTTCAAGAAAAGCTGTTATGCAAATGGGAGCAGATTTTCAAAGAGAAATGTATGACTTTGGAAGAACAATGAGGTTGCCAAGTATTGAAGAAAGGAGACTAATTGCGAAGTTGGAAGACATCTTTCAAGTGGATGAGTTTGATGAACTTTTGGAGGTATTTCCTGTCTGTAGTTGGTTTTTTGCTGAAAATCTTAACATTGCAACTGTGCAGTTTACCGATGGGTCACATCGGTTGATGTCAAGAGACGAACTTGAAAACTGCAACGACTATGACTTGCTTGTGGATCTGGATAAGGTAGGCATGTCTAATAGCAGCAGAAGCTTAGCGATGGCGAATCTGGAACAAATGATTCGCCTAAAAATCAGGAATCTGGAGGAGGAAGCGGCAATGGTGGAAGCAGAGGAGTCATCCGAATCTGAAATGGATGATGATGAAGATGCTGATTAAATATAGTATGTTTTATATGATCTTAAAATACTTTTTGGTTGATATGTAATGAATATATTATGATGCAGTTTATTAACAACTTTAGTAAAAGTTGAAATTTTGATGTATAATTAGTATAACAATCGTAATCAGTTATGTTTAATAATCTATTGGTTTTGTTATTAGGTTAATTTTTTTCATTACTTTTATTTGAACTTGGCTTTAGGTTGTAAATAGAGTGTTCCAATAATTCTTGATTATATTGGTAGTAAATATGCGTTGCTTTAAGTGGTAAGAATAGAATTTAGAAAACTTATGAATAGATTTAAAGTTCATAGTGAAAGTTTTGAATTGCAAGGCTATGATATGTACAATACATAAGTAAAATATCAATATTGATTTGAATAATTGTTATTAGATGAGTAACTTTTAAAAGTTTATAAAAAGCTAGGTTATAGTCATGCGTGTACACACGTTGTATACCCAAGTCAAATGACAATATGCCAATGATATGTTGGTGATAAAAAACTAGCTTTTGTTTAATGATTATGGATATATAGATATAATCTATGGATTTTATTTTACAATATTGCTAATTAACATTTTTTAATGTACCGACTATCGAGTAAGTCAGTTGTTTAATTAAGGAATAAAACTTTTTCATTATGGACCGTGAATGGGTTAGCCCAATTGTCTATAGAAGTCCAACCCAATTCATAAAAGTTTGTAGCCATGGGTTTTATACTTTTAGTAAAATTATATTCTGTCGCATCTTCTTTGTATTGTCTGTTAACATTATAAAAACTGTTTTGATCATGTTATATTAATTTGCACTAAGTGGTGACACCTTCTTAGTTATTGCAACTGGATTTTTAGTAGAGATGGAGTTAAATTGTTAATCTATCTATATAATAAATCAATACACTCGGGTTGAATCCTAGCCTTAGAGAGTGTCTACTTGGATCCAATTGAGAAATGGAGCTCCAACTTTTACACTATATAAACCGTTTTTATATATATTTTTTTTCATTCTCCAAAACACAACTCTCCAATTCTTCCTAAGAAAGTTTTCTATCAACCTCCTTCATTTTGCATAATCTTTTGATACTCCAAAACCGACTCAACATCTTCAATCGGATTTCGTCATTCAATTTTATCAAGGTAATGATCGATCCTATTGTTCTAACGTCGATTCATTATTATGTTTCACTTCATTTTTATTCTTAACGTTATTATTGTTATGTCAACATCCGGATGTTTTCATAATACTTTGAATTTGGTCGAAGATAAACAACAATTCTGGGTTAGTATTCGATTTGGGTATAAAAATGAGAAATAATCCTAAAGATGCGTTTCTTTAGGATTATCTGGGTTAGTATTCGATTAGGGATAAAAACACTTCTGTTTTCATAATACTTTGTATTTACCCAGAATTGTTTTGGGGTATAAAAATGAGTAATAATCCTAATTTCTTTCCAATAATAATTATTTAATATTCGTTTAAAAAACAATCGGATGTTGACCGATTTTAAATATCAATTTTTTTATTTCAAGTTTATCAACGTTTACAATAGTTGATGAAGATTTCAACTCATTTTGAAGCTTTTTTTTTTCATTTTCCAAAAAACAGGATTTCGATCCAAACACACAAACGCTTTTCACAATGGATCTCAATTCTTCAAGGTTTTGCATGACCCTTCGTCAACAGTTTTGGTATGTTTGATTTTTTTTTTTTGTGTTCATATGCCTATTTAATTTTAGAAAATGGTTCTTTCATTTTTAATGTTGTTTTTTAAGTGCCTTTCCAGACTATGCCGAAGGCCATGAATAAATTTCTGTTGTCTGAAAACATACATAACAGTGATGTTACAGTGGCGACATACGAAGGAAAGTAAAAGTTTTTACATTTATCGGTCAACAATATTAAAATGATAGTCGTAATATTATTAATATCTATGAAAATTATTTTGAATATATTATATAATTTAGGAAACTGTTAAATAAATTTAAATTATATTTATTATTAAAAAAATAAATTTAAATTATATTTATTAAATGCATTTAAATGAGATTCAATTTAAAAGAATAGATTCATGTTTTCAAATTTTTATTTTCCAAAATTATTGCATGATTTATTCTGTTATCATTAATTAAGTTTTTTTTATAATTTTTGAATAATTTTTGAATATTCTGTTATCATGATTTATTGCATGATTTATTAAGATATTTATTTAAATTTTGTTATTGACATTAAAATATTCCTTTTTTAAATTTACGAAATATAGTAAATGATGTTACTTATTCGCAGAAATGAATGTAATCATTTCAGTTGACCATCATTAAATTGTTAATAAATGCTAAGCAAAATAATCATTCAATTGGAAGTAAAATAGTAAATGGTAATGATTCGATTGGCAATAAAATGTTAATTTGTAGATATTAATGTACTCATTCACATTAATTCTCATTCTATTGTCAATAAATGCATACTAGCGAAAACATTAATTTATTTAGTCAACAAATTAGTAAATGATTTAATTTTTTAATTTAAATTTTGTCAACATTTTCATATGATAAAGTCGAAAAATTTGTTAATGATAAATATAACTTAAATTTGGTCTCTAAAAACATACACAACAATGTCGTTACAGTGGCCACATACAAAGGACAATCTTGGTTGGTTTTATTAGAATTGATAGATGATGTATTTTGTTGTTTTACATATACATTAGTATTCAATCCTACATTCCATATTCGGAGCATAATATTAGACCAATTTTAATTTCATTAATTTCGAATTATTGTTATTTATTTACATTAATAAAGTTGACCGAATTTAATGTTATTTAATTTGAAATTTGAATCTTAATGATTGTTATCAATTTACATTAATAATATTTTGACCCAATTTAATATTATTTATTACTATCTTTTAATAATTGACCGAATTTATAGTAACATTGATACGAATTTAAGTTTACCATAATAAGCCTTATTTATTATATAGATGTTAGTTATATTATTTTTGTAAAGTTTGTATAAAAAATAAATGAATATTTTCGGTAATCATTTAAACATACTACTTTGTATTTACCCATACAAAGGACAATCTTGGTTTGTTTTAATTCATTTAGTCAACAAATTAGTAAATGATTTAATTTTTTAATTTAAATTTTGTCAACATTTTCATATGATAAAGTCAAAAAATTTGTTAATGATTAATATAACTTAAATTTGGTCTCTAAAAACATACACAACAATGTTGTTACAGTGGCCACATACAAAGGACAATCTTGGTTGGTTTTATTAGAATTGATAGATGATGTATTTTGTTGTTTTACATATACATTAGTATTCAATCCTAAATTCCATATTTGGAGCATAATATTAGACCAATTTTAATTTCATTAATTCTGAATTATTGTTATTTATATTTACATTAATAAAGTTGACCGAATTTAATGTCATTTAATTTGAAATTTGAATCTTAATGATTGTTATCAATTTACATTAATAATATTTTGACCCAATTTAATATTATTTATTACTATCTTTTAATAATTGACCGAATTTATAGTAACATTAATACGAATTTAATTTTACCATAATAAGCATTATTTATTATATAGATGTTAGTTATATTATTTTTGTAAAGTTTGTATAAAAAAATAAATGAATATTTTCGGTAATCATTTAAACATACTTACAAAAATATATTTCAGGATAAATGTAAGCATAACATTGACAAACCTAGCAACAATTACCTATGTTTTTAAATTTGATTAAAATAAAGTTGGCAATTACCTAATATATACACCATTTGTAAATTAATAGTAAATTAAATTTAAGTTTAGTCAACAATATATATCGTATTTAAATTAATAATAATAACATTATTAATTTCAACTAATGATATTTAATAACCTTAAACACAATTTTGTTATACATTGTTTATATAAATACAAAAAAAATAACAAATTAAAACCATAATTATTATTAATATGAAATTGATTAAATTGATTAAATTAATACGAGATTTTTTAATCTCTAATTCGTCTAATTGATTAAATTATACGAATGATAGTATTGATTAAATTATAATTGATTATATTGATTTCGTATAATTGATCAAATTTATAGTTTGCCATAATAAAACGTATTAATTCTTTTGTATAAATGATTGATTATGAATCAATTTGACCCGAACTTTAGGATTACCATAATTGACTGAATTTAATGTTATTTATTACGATTTTTTAATCTCATTAATTTATATTACTATTAATACGAAATTGACTAAATTATACGAATTGATTAAATTAATACAAGTTTTTCTAATCTCTGCTTTCGTATAATTAATTAAATTATACGAATGATAATATTGATTAAATTATAATTGATTAAATTGATTTCGTATAATTGATCAAATTTATGGTTTACCATAATAAAACGTATTAATTTTTTTGTATCAATTATTGATTTATTATCAATCATTCCCGAATTTTAGGATTACCAAAATTGACCGAATTTAATATTATTTATTACGATTTTTTAATCTCATTAATTTATATTACTATTAATATGAAATTGATTAAATTATACGAATTGATTAAATTAATACGAGATTTTTTAATCTATAATCAATTATACGAATGATAATATTAATTAAATTATAATTGATTAAATTGATTTCGTATAATTGATCAAATTTATGGTTACCATAATAGCTCTCATTTATTTTTATTTTTTTCTTATTTAATTCTTATTACTCTGCAGATAATTCCTAATACGATTGCTGAATTGGCAAACTTAAATTAATGAATGAAGATAAAGATTAAATTTACAGATGGGTACGCATGGTCTGTGTCGGTGCGTGTTGAAATTTCTGCTAAAGTCGCTAGGTTTGTTATTAAATTATTAAACATTATGTTTACAGTATTCTTATTTTATAATTAGGTAGACATTCTAAATTTACTATACACAATGCTTTTGTAAAGGTTTACTGTGATTGGATAGCCTGATTTGCTTCAATCAGAAGATATTTCCATTGGCGAATATTGTGTCTTTAAATGGTATTCAATCCAACACAGGCTATTTGTTACTAAGATTGCACCACAAAAAGTCATTGATTTTAAAATTTAAATTATGATCTTTTATGTTTTTAATGTAATTTATTTGAATTATTAATTACAATTTTGAGGTTATTTATTAAGATTATTATGATTAGTCTTGCAATTAATAAGATTTATAATCTTACTATGTTTACGAATTATGATTAGTATTAATTACAATTAATAAGATTTATTAAGTTTAAATGTTATTTATTAAGATGTTTAATATTATTTATTGACATTAATAATAATTGACCGAATTTAATGTTATTTATTAAATATTTTAATCTTATTTATTTATATTACTTTTTTTGAATATATGTTTAGTACAATTGACCGAATTTAATTTTTTTATATTATGACTTTCCTTTAATCAATTCTCATTAAATGATAATAATCAAAATCATTTCATTTATATTATGACTTTTCTATAATTATTTTTAATATATTTTTATTATGTTATATTTACTGTTATTTATGGACATTAATAATAATGTATCGAATTTAATTTTATTCATTACGATTTTTTACCTCATTTACTTATATTACTATTCATACGAAATTATGCTTTATCTATTTTTACGAAATTACGTTTAATATTATTTATTGACATTAATAATAATTGACCGAATTTAATGTTATTTATTAAAAATTTTAATCTCATTTATTTATATTACTTTTTTTCGACTTTATGTTTAATATTATTGACTGAATTTAATTTTTTATATTATGACTTTATTTAAATCAATTCTCATTAAATGATAATCATCAAATCATTTCCTTTATATTATGACTTTTATTTAATTATTCTTAAAATATTTTTATTATGTTAAAATTAATTTTATTTATGGACATTAATAATAATTGACCGAATTTAATGTTATTTATTATGATTTTTTAACCTCATTTATTTATATTACTATTAATATGAAAGTATGTTTAATATATTTTTACAAAATTATGTTTAATATTATTTATTGACATTAATAATAATTGACCAAATTTAATGTTATTTATTAAAATTTTTAAGCTCTTTTATTTATATTACTGTTTTTTTTCTGTTTTTATGTTTAATATTATTGACCGAATTTGATTTTTTATATTATGACTTTACTTTAATCAATTCTCATTAAACGATAATCATTAAAATCATTTCAATAATAATTGACCCCTATTAATGTTATTTATTTCGATTTTTTAATCTCATTTATTTATATTACTATATTACGAAATTATTTTTAATCTATTTATTTCTTATCTACCGAATTAAATTACGAATATATTACTAATACTAAAACTAATATTACGATTTTTAATCTCATTTATTCTTATCTACCGAATTAAAAATTTTTTTTACGATTTTTATGAATATATTACTAAAATATATACTATTTTCAAAATAATTTTCAATTATATTAAGAAATAAGTAAATAATTTTAATTGGTAAGTTAACTTTTGTCATTCATTTATTACTATTAATAGTAATAATTATTACAATTATTAACATAAAGAATAAACGTAACATCAATATAAAAAATCCTCATTTGTCATGAAACCATCGATCATTAACAACGTTCAAATTATTTCAAAAATTATAAAAAAACTCAATTAATGATAACAGAAAGATTCAAGCGATAATTTTAGTAAACAAAATGTATTTAATAAATACAATTTATTCTTTTAATAATAAATATAACTTAAATCTATTTAACAATTTCCTAAAATATATAATATATTCAAAATAATTTTAAATGATATTACTAATAACGACTTTCACTTTAATATTGTTGATCGATAAACATAAAAACTTTTTACGTTTTTGTTACTTAGATGGATATCAATTCTTTGACTTTATTTATTTTTCATGTATTAAAATACACTTATTAGTAATTAGTAACAAAATTAGTAATGAAATATCATTTTACGTTATTAGTAACAACATTAACTAAAAGGAGATTCAAAACATTAAAAAACCTCATTTGTCATGAAATCCTCCATCATTGACTACATTAACTAAATATCGTTTCAGTGATACTAAGAATAAGAATATTACGTCTTTCATTTAAATATCTTTGACAAATTAACGTTATCATATTATGTTTACAAAGAAATTTCCTTTAATCAATTTCGTCTTGAAACGCTAACCATTATCATGATTGCAATAATTGTGCTAATTTTAAGCGTCGTTGACCAAATCACGTAAATTACTAATCCTTCCATTTTTATAATTCAACTATATAAATAAATCCGGCTGATTCGATCAGAATTGTTCGAGTTCCTCATGTGGGTTTAGTATTGATTTTTCACTGTAGTTTTAGCTTGATTTTTAGGTTATTGGTTATGAGTCAAACCGTCAAAACTGTTTAGGGTCTTCTGGATATATTTACCTTAAATTCTTGATGATAATACATTTAAAATGCCAAATGTCTTTCTTTTCCTCACCAGAGTTTTTTTTTTGGACAAATTTTACTGTTTTGTTATTCTAATGGTTCATGAATCCTATATGTGGACATAAATTCTTTTCAAAGTTCCAAATCGTCTTGCCATAT
Organism: Ambrosia trifida; assembly: GCA_028751855.1. Lineage (NCBI taxonomy): Eukaryota > Viridiplantae > Streptophyta > Magnoliopsida > Asterales > Asteraceae > Ambrosia > Ambrosia trifida. Next base: position 163,043,727 of record CM054122.1, read on the forward strand.
CAAACCGTTTTATAGAAGCTAAAATAATTTCAGGGAGTAACATTGGAATGCAAACTTTTATCCAAAGAATTAGGTTGTCCCCATTTGATAAGAAGATTCCTTTCAGATTTAACAGAAGACAATTCCTTCTTACTTTATGTTTCACAATGACAATAAATAAAAGTCAAGGACAAACCCTATTTAGGATAGGTATGTATTTGAAAGATCCTATTTGTACACATGGGCAGTTGTATGTCGCTGCCAAGTGACAAGAGTAGAGATGGCCTGAACATACTAATATTGGATAAAGATGACAACGTTAATAATAAATAACAAATGTTGTCTATAAAAAATATTTTGAAGTTTGTGAATAAGTATGCGATCATATTTTGCATAAATCGTTTTTTTATAATTTTTTGGTTGTGTGATTTGTTAAACTACATTTATTTACTTTGAATTTAATCTTCATTTGCATGTCGTTACAATAAATATATGTTAATTCAGTTCATTATTTGTTTTTAAATCACGTCTATTCAAACATTTGTTGATTCATATATCTGTTATTGGGTAACATTAAACTTTTTTTATGATAAGTTACAATCAACAAAAATTCATAAGAATTGTATTACGTAACTTTCAATAAATAAAATTTGCATACTGCGATCTTTATAGAATTTTTTTTCATTTGCCATGAACATGTACCGCGTGTACACGCGGGGCTTAAACCTAGTACTTAATAAAGAGGGTAAACCACAAACAAAGACAACAAATGTTGTGTACAAAAAGATTTTCTTAAATGTATGACTTAATTTTGTAATTCGTTTCCTTCTTCGGCACAGTAATCAAATTCTTTTAACACTTAATTACTTTTGCCAAATCATCTCTTCAAATCTAATCTATGATAATATATTCCTCATTCATATATTTCATAATAAATTTATAATTTGTTAATTTGTTTTATACTTATACATCTAAATAATAACCTCACCAATATGTTTATCTATGTATGCATTCTAATGTTCCCATCATATATTCAGCTTCGTATTCTTTGAGACACATTCCACATTTCTTACACTAAATATTATTAAATTTCAGCCTCGGGACTCCCCCTTATCTTTTAGATTTCATATCAGGTGGAAACATTGGTATCAAAACTATTATTACTAGAATAAATATTAAACCATCTGATATCAAGATTCCAGTAAATTTCAAAAGGCGTCAATTTCCGATAAGTGTATTTTTCGCAATGACCGTCAATAAAAGGCAAGGACAGTCTTTATCTAAGGTTGGATTCTATTTAAGAGAACCTGTTTTCTCACATGACCAACTTTATGTTGCATTTCAAGAGTTAAAAGCAGCACATGAGTGAAATTACTTATACTTAATGGTGATGTGAATGTGAAAATTACAACCAGAAATGTGGTGTATAAAGAAATATTTAATGATAGTTGAATAAAATTTGTATTCGTTGTGTTATACTTTAAAACAATATTTCTACTGTATTTTTCTTATACGTTATAATTCCCTAAATAGATGTACGTTGGTGAACCGCGTGTACACGCGGGCTAAAATCGAGTATATAATATTTGTTCTACCGGGGAAAACTACGAATCATTTGTTAGACATTAAAGAATATTGTATTGTGACATCATCATAGAAGACCAAACGCAATTCTCTATCTATGAGTTTCTTTATTGTAATATTGTTTTATGTTTAAATAATCAACTAGATACTACCGGATAATCCTGATCATGTGGCCTAGTGGTAAAAGGGCCGGTTCTCTCTTTGGGGGAGCCGGGTTCGATTCCCACAGGAGACATGTGATGGATACCCCCACCCTTGTGGTGGGGTAGGTGGTTGGGAAGTGATGGAGAGACCCTTGACCCTTGTAGTCATGGGTTCGACTCCTGATCCCTACAGGTTTTACCGGTTCACTACCGTCGTGCCTTTCGGCGGGTTTGTGGGCCGGGTTTTCCCTGGAACAGAAGACGGGTGGGCCGAAGGGCTCTGTCCGTACGGACTAGAGGCCGTCTGAGGCCCCTTTCGGCCATTGGGGGCCGCGTACAGAATACCCGGCAATACTTTAGTTGATCGTTCAAAAAAAAAAACTACCGGATAAAAATCTACATTTGATGAAGATGAAAAGGTATTACTGGAGAAAACTTGTTTATAAATATCAATGCAAAATAGATGCTACTGCAAACGGGTCATGAAGAAGTGGATTAAGTTTTTTATGCCTTACTGAAATGGAATAAGAGACTCTAAAGTGGGTAAGAGAGTAAGCTTTACTCGACTTGATATTCATATGACGATAGACTTGGTCCCTATAAATGTAAGAAGGTCTTAGATATATCAGACGCTATGGTTACAATAAAAAGAATCTTTACATTTCCTACGTTAATTAGGTATCGGTCTTAATAAATAATGAAATAATTATACAATTATTATATAAATAAAAAAAGGACAACTTGTAAGTTGTAATAAAAAAACTATAAGCTTGGATGGAATAAAGAGTGATGCAACTCCCTCGACAAAAAAATCTAACACCAATACTAAAAAATGATTAAATAAGTTTCATCATGATTCACGCTTTGATAACGTCCTTAACTTTCACCGTCTTGGCAGTTACGGATCTAGACCAAAATTTTAGAAGTAACACTAAGGGTATGTTTGGCAAAATTAGCTGGTGGCTGAAAGCTGAAAACTGGAGGCTGGAAGCTGGTGGCTGGTGGCTGGAAGCTGGAAGCTGTAGCTTTTTAGATATATTTAAGTGTTTGGCAGAGTAGCTGGAGATTTTAATAAAATATATAAAATGACCAAAGTGGGCATAACTAAAAAAACATAATACTAAACGTAATCAATTAAATAAAAAATACTCCTTGACAAACAGTCGAGAACATAATATAATATTATTAAATCATTAGGTGCATTCCATATTAAAGTAGCAATATTGTTGAGAACATGTTTCATCTCATTCGTTGTTTCTTCAAATAAACGGTTGACGCTTGTGTCATGGTTAAAAAAAATAATATTCATTCAAAAATTTATGCCATTCAAGTGCATGCCCCACCATATATAAGCCAAAAAAAACATATATATAAGTCAAAAGGCCCTAGAATACCAACAAAGGACCCAAGGCATTATAGCCTAGTGGTATCTTGGTGGTGAGATAAGACTTAGGGACCATAAGGTCCTGGGTTCGAATCTCACAAAGGGGGTTTTCTCATAATTATGAGTTTCCTCCTGAATTGGTGACTTGGTAGTGGAATATGATCGCGTGGCAACACTGGTGGCACAATGATACTCCAGTGTTCCGTGAGTGATTCCAATTTGTTGGCCGTTCAAAAAAAAAAAAAATACCAACAAAGGATTTTATTATATTTAAATAGATGAGAGTGTCAAATAAGAAGCACCAACCATAGCCTCTAGGATACAATTTATGATGTTATGGATGCAGACGTGAGATTTATAATGGAAGAAGGCTATTTAAGTAATTTTCTTATGTTATAGAGCTTTTTGTTTTCAACGCTGGTAACACTAGCGTTCCCTTGCAGAGCTTTTTCTATTGTGTCAGAAGTTTGTAGCTTCCCAACCAAACGAGGCTTTTTGTTAGTTTAGAGCTTTTTCTTAAAAGCTTGAAGCTTAAAGCCCTTAAAAGCTCCTAAAAGCTTCGCACCAAACATACCCTTAAATCTTCTTATATTTTTCTAGTGTATTTTCATATAATGTAAACTAGACAATGTAAACTAGACAAAAATAAAAACATGATAATAAATATAGATAAACGTATACCTAATAGATTTCACTTCTTCGGTTTATGAAATCTTGAAATCGAGCCATTATTTCTTTTTATTTTACTTTATCAAAAGTTTCTCTTTCGACCGTAAAAGTTAAAGCAGTGTTCAAATATTCCTCGTCCATTCGATTGCATAAATCCATCTTAATAAGCTTCACTTTAGATAAACATCTTTTTACGGTTGCGGTTGCGACTAATAAAATCAACGCTAGCCTCAATATGCGATCAATTGTTCTATTTCAAACATGGGATTGACCTGAGACCTGTTCTATTTGTTTTTCCAATCAATTGTTCAAACTTCAAATATGGGCTTAGGAGTTAGGAGTGGGAGTGGATAGTGAGAGTGTGGGCTTTTAGGTAGTAATTGGTATTGGACTTTTTAACTTATCCCAGTGAACTTTTAAGTGGTGATATGGTGATGGGCTAGAATATTTTGAGGGATTACGTATTAGAATTTCAACAGTAACGTAATACAAAAAGCATTAATAAATTCCACTCAGTCTAAAAAATTGAGGGGTAGCAGCCTAATGAGGTATGTTCATGTGACATTTGCATGTTTCCTAGACTTTATTGTATTTACATTTTAGTCATTGTACTTTAATCGGTTTGAATTCTAATAAAAGTTGAATTTCGTTGATTGTTACATCTTTGTTTGCTTGTACTTCGTTATTAATCGTAAACGTGCAATGAATTGTAACTTAAACATGTCGTGTTTTGGCTTTAAGCGAATTTATCATTTTAAATTCTATTGTGATTTTATTCATTTTTTATATAAGTTCAAAAGTATAATAATCCTAACAAAAGATTTTGGGAAAACGTCAAAGTTTTGAGTAAGAAAGTGATAAAACCTAAAGAATTTTATAAGGTTGATAAAAAGTTTTAAAAAAATAGTTTTTTAAGTTTTAAAAACTTTGTGGTTAGTTAAGGTTAACCTAGCTTAAGTTTTATAAAATAAAACTTAACAAAACATAACTTACTACCAATGTTAACTTCATGGGGGCAAATGTGTCAAACTCTAAAATTTAAAATTTGAATCCCAGACCAACCCGCCCTACCCAGTTCTCCAGCCGGCTACCTTCGCTAGACCGGTGCTACTCCGCCAAGGGGCATTTATCGATTTTTAATGCATTTAAATGCTCGAATTTGAAGCCTATACGTTTCTCCACCCTATTATCTCAAATTCTTATCATTAAACAAGCCTTAAGCGCGTTAATCATTGACATTAAATCCGGGTTTTAATATGAAAAGTTCGAAATTGTTTAATTCCATTAAATTTTGTTTTAAGACGTGAATATTATAAATTCTTATTACAAATCATTTCTCCACACTTACACTTCTCAAACCCACGAAAAAACCATATCAAATCGCGTCCAGAAGCTTCCAAATTGGCTCATTTTGGTTCTTTTCACTTTATTGTCGACAATTATCTGTGTTTGCAACTCCAATCCATTTATGTCGTTTTGATCTTTATTCATTACACTTTGAAAGCCCTATCAGTTTGGATGTTATTGTTATCAAATTGAGGGTGTTGAATTTTTAGGATTTAGGGTTTATGTAATGGGGAAGAAAATTAAGTTGTTATTTCAATATAAATATAATTTTAATTCAAACCTACTAGCATATGATGCTTTTGGTGAAGTAGTTTGTGTGTGTGAATAAGGAGAGACCTGGGTTCCAGTCTCCTCACCCGCGAGTCTATTTTATTTTTATTTTTAAATTTCTATTATTTATTACACACACACACATTATGTTATAATATTCATAGAAAATTCATTTTTGCTCAACAAATCATGAAACTTTTGGTGTAGTATCTTGATACCTCATATAAAATTATCATATTTTTAGTTTCTATAAAATAAATTATTTTCATAATTTTATTAATTTAAATTTATTAATCATAATTAATTAATTAAAAATTCATTTTAAATGGTTTTAATCCCAAAATTTTTGGTCTAGAAAAAAATTATTTTTATCGGTTTTTTCTATTTTTAATCATTTTAATATGATTTAAATTCATTAAATTTGTGTTAAACGCAAATAAAATAAGAAAAATATGGAAAAGATAATTTCATTATTTTACATCGGAAAGTAGTTATTTTTCACAAAAATACTATTTTTGGACCACATATTGTATTTTTAGTATTTTTTTATGCTTAATTAGTCATAACAAATTATCTATTTGCATATAACTTATAAAATCTATTTTATAAATATTCTTTTTTTTTTATAAAACAGAAATATTCATAAGTTTATAAATCATAAGTGTTAATGTTTGACTCATTTGTATAATTTAGACATTTATGTAATTAATTAATTATTGTAATTATATAATTTAGTTAAGTTGATTAACTAAAATCTTTGAATAAATTATTTAAAATATTTTTATTCAAAATATTTAAATAGTAATAATTATTCTGCTTAGTAATATACTTGAATTTAAACGATGTTATACTTTTTGAATACGAGATTATTATTAAGTTCGAGGTATCGTAAAACTTCATTTTCCCCACATAAGTCAAGCAAACCTTAATGCCCAAGATTCTAGATATCTTAGACTTTTTAAGTCATTTCCCTCATTAGTATTCTTATATGTATATGTTGAGTTCTTCGGAATTCCCAAGTTTTATCTTGCGACGAGTTTTGTTTGGATATATCACGCTTAGCAAAAATGTGATTATACTTATCCCCTTTTGTTTTCTTACACTTTTGGAGTTTGGGGGTGAAACATGTACACCTATGAAACTTACACTTGCACGTTACATACAATTCATGTACGTGTTACGCTTTGAATTCTCGTGATTTGTGATTAAACATAAATGTAGTATACTTACAATCATTACAAAATCATTAACTTAGCTAGTCAACTTTAACAATGAATAGCGTTATTTGGATTGACAACCCGCCTAGTGAAAAGTACCTATGTGTGTGTGAGAAGTCCTAGGTCATTGTTAATTCCTTAGTCTTTGTCATCATAAAAGGTTTAATTTTGACCTGCATTGTGTGCTTACGTGTTTACCATATTGCCTTGAATGATTCATGACATTTGAATTGTAAACATTTTTATACTTATACTATATGTACACAAACTAAGTGTATTCACCAGCATTATTGTTGACATTGTATTTTGTACATGTTTTAGGAAACGCTTGATGATTAACATAGGCTTTGGACTTATTTGAATAAAACAAACTTTATTTCATGTATTGTTTTAAGACTTGATGTATTTCCTATTTCCGGTGTTGACATTTGAATCTTGAACTTAATAATATTTACACTTTAGTACCATGAGCTTTTGAAAAATTGTCACTACGTAACACCTCGATGTTTCCGCCATCGGTTGAAGTGTTACAGTCCACCAGTAGTGTGGAGTCGTGCTCCGTGTCACAACATCACTTTAAGAGGCGTTAACCGTTACACTTTTTTTAATGGGCGTTATAATAATGATATGGTAAAAAATGCCCCTTAAGAGGCACTAACACTGAGGAGCTATAAAACCCCATTTCTATGTGTCACAAACGTTGCGCTGATGTGGCATGAGGATTTATCCGACCCATACAACTTAGAATATTTATCTACACCCTTTTACATAAAATAAATGTAATATGTCGGCAACATATGGTAAATAAATAGACTTCTATAAAACCTCCTACATTCGAATTAATGATTCTTAAAACCCTCAAAATACAACGAATTCTAGAAGTTTTAAAAATTATTCATTCCCGAAAATCTGATGTGAAATTGCTTAACTATTCACATTTGGGTTCAAATATGTATTTACAGAAAATTCATATATTTAATATACGTGAAAATCCTAAAATAATTGCTCCACCTCAATCAAGGGGGCTCTTTAGACCATCCGGTGTGGTGCATGCACAGGGGCGTAGATCCATTTGATTCATCAACGATATGTGGCATAGCTTTTGCAATTGTTGGACATGGAAAATGTGTCGGTTAGGTATGGAGGAAGCAAGCGTGGTTCAAATCATGCTTGAAGAAACAGAGGGTAAGGCGTGACAGCGTTGTTCTAAGGTGGCTTCGACATGTGATGGTGACCGCAACCGGGATGCCGAGAGGTACTACACATTACATACTTGCATTGAAGTATTGAACATCTTAAAAATGGATGTATTAAGAACAAACGCCAAGTCATATAAGGTTTTTCCATTTCATACTTTTTAATAACCTTTTTATTATTTTCTATATCTAGAAGCTATAGAAAATATGGATATAAAAAGCTAATTATTATAATTAAGAAAATAGCCATCAAAGCACTACAAAAAAAAAAAAAAAAAAAAAAGATGAGTATCACTGACGGTTAATTTCATCAATGATGGGTCTCTAACGGAAATCCATTAGTGATAATTTAGTAGAAACATGGTGAGCTCTGTTGCAAAACAAGACCGAGTTGACCGATTACTCCCCGAGTACTCGGTCCAGGGTAGGTCGCCGAATATAGCCGAGTTGGCCGATTACTCCGAGTACTCCCCGCATAGGCCGATTTGACCCCCGAGTACTCCCCCGATTAGTCCGAGTACTCGCTTCAGGGTAGGTCGCCGAGTACAAGGTTAAACCGAGTTTTGCAACACTGATGGTGAGTCAGGGTTAATTTCGTCATTAATTGTGTCATCACAATGACCTAAAATAGACATGTATTTCAATTTGTTTAGATCCAATGTCAATTCATTCAGTTTCAGTCCATGGTTTAAGTCAAAAAATCAGTCTATAAATAGATATATAGTTCCTATGTTTATGTAACTTTATCAAAATCTTTTTGTTCAAATGACCAAACGAAAGTAAAGCCAACATCATAACACTTCTATTTCTAAAAAAAAATATACATCTAATTTACGTACAGTAATTATTTAACACCTTCTAAACCGTTACTCTAAAATCTAAATCGTCAATTGCCACACGTAACAAAACACTATGGATTCATCAAGAATATGTTTATTACTTTTCTTAGCATTAAGACAACGATTGTTTATTGGTAACCAATTTGAGGAATCGTCTAGGCATTACTTGAACTTTACGTGCACTCCATATGCATAGCCATCCATGCGTGTACTTCATTTTTCATGAGTTCTAAAACTTTTTTTTTCAAAATGGGTCCATCAAGTCATTACATAACATAGTTTGAACGTTATTTTCTGACATGACATAAAATATAGCACGAACGCTGCCATACTTAGGTTTTATGTTAGTTTATGTAATGTGTTTATCATGGGTCAACCTAGACATGTCGGTTTAATAAACAACTTAAGTTGGATGTGGCATGTTTAATAAATGGATTAACACGTTAAACCACCTTACGGTTTGTAATAGGTTTTCAATTACGATGGGCATATCATGCGGAAGGATGGGAGAAGGTAAGGGTGGCCCGCCCAACTCCTGTTTTTTTTTTTCTCGGTAGTGTAAATATATTAGTATTCGCTTGAAGCTTTTATACGTCTTGAGTCCGGTCCCGTGACTTCCCTTCTAATTTAAGGGTCCCGTGACTTTCGGAACTTTGCCCCTCCCCCCCCCCCCCCCCCCCCCCAAGCAAATTTTGTTTAATCTTCACGATTAGGGCACATGATATTATGGATTAGCTAAAAAGTAGACAAATTAAATAAATCAATCTTTATGTATTACCAAAATTACAGCCTATGTCATGTAGTTTAAAATGTGTTACTCTCAACCTTTTACTGGTACTTGTTTTTTTTTTTTTTTGTTTTTTTTTTACAAGAATCAATCTTAGAGACACGTCGTTAAATTTCTTGGTTAATCATCTTACATGCAGCGCATGTGAGGGTAATTTTGTCTTTCTCCAACCTATTTATAAATGTAAACAAAAAAAAAACCTCTTTCTTTCTCAACTCTCTACCTTGAACCACCCTTTACCATTATCAACACCATCACTGCCAGTCTACCACCACCAGTTCACCACCACACCTTCACCATCGCTACCACAACAACCACCGCCCCCATATCCACCATCGCCACCACATCATGTTACCACCTCTCTTTATGTTTCACGCACATGACCAGAGCAAACATTATCCCCCCTCTCCAAACGACCCAAATATACTATTTCTCTCAACATCTGACGTCAGAATTCTAATCCCTTTATGGCTAGTGAATCTGGTGGAGGATAATGAAACATGATACACCAATAGCAATAACACAAATTGCTTATCAACAACGTTGTTTGATTTTAGGGAGGTGTTAGAAGGAGAAATTGTTGAATAGGAGATTTGAAGGAGCAGATGAAAGGATCTGTAAAAGCATGGGGGTAATGGTTGAACTAGGTAAGGGTTGTAAGGATGTTATCACCACCCGTGTTATCGTCACCGCCTTAAAATCAATCAGTGAGTGTGTTAACTTATTATTGATGATGGATGTAAGCTCGTCCGACCCATATATCTGTCTAGACTGAAAGTTTCTTGTTTTGAACTTGTGCTTATGAATTGGCTTTATTACTGTAAACTTATGTAGATCCACAAGAATAAAACACAAACACACCACAAACAGAAAAGATACAAAGAACAAGAGATATAACGACAAAACAGGTGACAAAATCTTATTTAGCCAACCCAAAGCTTTACCCCCCAGATACCCAAGAGTTCCACAAATATGGAACTCAATCAAACAACCAAATACAAAGTCTGTAGGATCAACTGATGATATATCAGTTGATACCTAAGATATGGAAAGAATAATACAAGACTTACAGAGATGAAAACAGAAAGATAATACAGAGACAATACAAGGGAAATCCTAAACAATACAAAGAAGAAGATTAAATGTGTTAAACATATCAAACATTCCCATGAGCCCAATATGACTAATAAACTATTAGCCCGTTAACTATCAACTCAGCCTAGAATATAGACTTTAACATATGAATTATGAAACATTATTAATTTTAACATTCCCCCTAAATTCATATGTTAAACATATCAAACATTCCCAATTTTTTGCAAAGAGAATCATGCTGAACACTTACTAAACCCTTAGTAAAGATGTCAGCAGTTTGTTCTATAGACACAACTTTCTCGGTACTTATAACCCCATCAGAGATTTTTTTCCCTCAGAAAATGAAAGTCAATCTCAAAATGTTTCGTTCGTTCATGAAACACTGGGTTAGCAGCAATAGACATGGCTGCCTTACTATCACAATATAGTGTAATTGGCAAATTACATTGAACCTTTAATTCACTTAGAAGATTTTTTAACCAGATCAACTCACAAGATGCAGATGACATAGCTCGATATTCAGCCTCAGCTATAGATCGAGAAACAGTGTTTTGCTTCTTTCTTTTCCAGGAAACTAGACTCTCTCCAAGAAAAACACAAAATCCAGTAATTGATTTCCTGGAAATAACACATTTTGCCCAGTCTGAGTCAGCATAAGCCATTAACTCAAACTTATCACTTTTCCTAAACATAATCCCCTTTCCAGGAGATAGTCTTAGGTATCTAAGCAACCTTAAGGCTACTTGCAAGTGACCAGCAGTTGGCTTATGCATAAATTGACTCAAATATTGAACTGTATAGCTAATATCAGGTCTACTTAGAGATAAGTAGATGAGTTTTCCAATAAGTTTCTGAAAACCACTAATGTTTTCAAGAACCTTATTGGCTTTTTCATTTTTATAGTCACTGAGTAGCTTTGCTCAATAGGTGTGGAGACTGGTTTGCATCCCAAGTATCCAAACTCATTGAGCAATTCAAGACAATACTTCCTTTGACTAAGACATATACCAGAGTCTTCATATAAGATTTCTAGACCAAGAAAATACTTTAACTTTCCAAGATCCTTGATTTGGAAGTTACTACTTAACATATTCTTAATCCTAGCAATTTCAGACATATCATTGCCAATTAGAACAATATCATCAACATATACCAGTAAAACAATAAACATCTCATCTTTAGACTTAACAAACATAGAATAGTCACACACTTTGGACAAATCCAATTTCTATCAAGACATTGGTTAACTTTTCATTCCATTTTTTGGGTGCTTGCTTTAACCCATATAATGATTTAACCAATTTACATACTTGAGTATCATTTTTGAATGATACCCTTCAGGTAAACACATATACACATCCTCATCAATTGACCCATATAAGAAGGCATTATTAATGTCTAACTGATGAAGAGGCCAATTGTTTTTGACAACAAGACTAATGATTACCCTAACAGTAACCATCTTAACAACTGGTGAGAAAGTCTCACCAAAGTCCAAGCCTTCCCTTTGGTTATACCCTTTGGCAACCAATCTGGCTTTAAACCTTTCAACTTCCCCATTTGCTTTGTATTTGACTTTCTAAACCCATTTACAGCCAATGGGTTTTCTTCCTTTTGGAAGGTCACACAAAGTCCAAGTCTGATTTCTATACAAAGCTTCCATTTCAGCATTCATAGCTTCAACCCATCTAGGATCAGTTGAAGCTTGTGAATAGCTAACAAGTTCAACTATTTTATTTAAACTAGACACAAAACACCTATTTTCAAAATACAAATTTGAATAGTTAACTACTCTTTCAACACCATATTTTACCTTTCCTTCAACAACAAATTCATCAAATTTTCTTGGCAAGGTAGACTCCCTAGAAGACCTTCTAACAGATTGCATATTATTTCCCTCAGGAGTATGACTCTCATCATTTGAACTACCCTCTACTGGTGACTCATTCCCCCTATATTCTGTACTACCATTATGCTGACCACTAATGTGGTCTACCCTCCTGGCATCCCTAGATGGGTCATAAAAGTTCAAACCAGGAGCGTGTTCATGAGTAGTACCGGTTCCCCCTTCATCATCGGGAATATTATCATTATTATTATTACTAACATCATTAGAAACCCTAGAGCCATGCTAACAAATGTTATCAAAAAAGTTTAAGTGATTCAGATCAGTTTTTTTTCAGAAAATTTTTTAACGTCAGTTTTAAATGGGTATATTTCTTCATAGAATTTAACATCCCTGGAAAAATCAATTTCTTTGGTTTCTAAACATAACAATTTATATCCCCTTTTAAAACTTGAGTAACCAATTAGAATACATTTATCAGCACGACTACAAAGTTTATCCTTTTCATTTAAAATAGTTTTAAAACATAAACACCCAAAGTTTCTTAGATGTTCTAAAATTGGGGGGAACCCATACATTAATTCATAGGGACTTTTACCATTTAAGACAGACGAGGGAATCCTGTTAATCAGGTAAGCAGCAGTTAGTATACACTCAGAGCAATAAGACAAGGGAACACCACTTTGGAAAAGAAGAGCCCTAGCTATGTTAAGGAGATGCCTATGTTTACGTTCAACCACACCATTTTGTTGTGGTGTGCGAACACAAGAAGTTTGGTGAGTTATACCATTTTTATTACAAAAAAAAGACATATGTTTATTAACAAATTATGTTCCATTATCACTCCTAAACACTTTAATATTTTTTACTAAATTGTGTTTTAAGAAGTTCAAAAAAACTTTGTATATTTTTAAATACTTCACATTTATTTTTAACAAGTAACACCAGACAGACCTTGTGTAATCATCTACAACAGTTAAGAAATATCTAAATCCTTCTTTACTAGGTGACCCTATAAGGCCCCCAAACATCTAGGTGAACAATATCACCTAAACTTTTGGTCTTATGTTCACTTAAAGGAAATGGAACTCTTATCTGTTTAGATTTATGACATATCTCACAAGGTTCAGACTCACTAAAGTTACAACCTAACTTGTCACACCCTCAAATTTCCGCTTGCGGAGTTTTACCGCGAGGCGCGTGACAAACCAGGATCCAAGTCAACAGTCACAATAAACAACACTATATGAAACACGTAAACTCAAAACAACTTTCTTATATCGTCAAAACTGTACCGGAAGCATTGTCGTGTTACAAAACCAAGTAACAACATGTTCAAAATGTTTATTTCAAAACCATGAAACTAAGCCCTAGACGCCATGCAGACCCATGTGCCTAGTCCGTGTGTTGCTACCTTAGCGACCTGAGAAAAACATGCCAAAACGTCGTCAATATATAATGCTGGTGAGTTCACAGGTTTGTTCAAAATGTTACCAAGTGTTACCGAATGTTACCAAATCCAAAACCTGTCAATACTATATCAATGTTACCAAGTACGCTAGCTAGACGTATGTTTTGTTACTACTACGATTGGAAAACCATTACTAGACTCTTACCAATGTTCGGCCCGAGTGTGTGTTCAGCAATGTTTAGCAAGTTCGAGACAATATGCACCCGCCCGGCCCTCCAAGCCGTCGAGTGGGGCCTGTCAAGCCCAATAGATCTATCCACATTTCCCCCGTTGTGCATCCCCGCACATTCATAGTTTCCCTCGGGAGTTTCAAAGATCGTATAGCAACGCAAAGTTAAATCATAGTATGACATATGTTACCAAAATAAGTTTAGCGCATGTTTTCTCCCCCAAAAGTAAAAGCAGTAAAAGTGGGGCCGTGAACTCACCTGAGATTGTGTTCTTCAAATATATTAAGAAAAGCCAAGCCTTTGATAATCCCAACTACCGGAGATCTATCAAAATGTTCACATAAGTATTCCGACTAATAACCATAAGGTTATCTAGCCCCCGATTGTCCATATCATGACTAAGTATGTTTAAAAATACGTTTGACTGTTAAACCAACACACTAGACTGACCCGACATCCGGTTGGTGACCCATTACTCAAACTAGTCAAGTATACATAGATTACACACAAGGTTCAAGCATAAAACACTTGGTTAGCATTAAAAAATGTCATTTTAAGTTGCATAGGGTCGAACCAGTGTTTTACAAGTCCAGGTTCGCCCCTTTTGTTCCAGGTTCGACCCTTTTTAATCCAGGTTCGACCCTTGTTTTCCACGTTCGCCCCTTTTTAGTCCAGGTTCGAGCCCTGGTTTCCACGTTCGCCCCCCGCTGGTCGAACGTGGTCCAGGTTCGACCTCCCCTGCTCCAAGTGTTCTAAAACGCATCAAAACCATCCGAAAACATCACGAAACATCACCAAACACAGCAGTCAATCATGAATAACATATCACCAAACACACGCTATAGACTTAGTGACTTATACGTACTAGGACGTTCGTAGGTGCTTGACCACGGACTTACTATTCTCTGCTATTTGATTGTACGTTGTACATCAGGTGAGTTTCACGGCCCCATTTTACTGTTTTAACTCGGGGAAAGATATGTTTGTCAAATGTTGTCACATGTTGAAATGTTTTCAAAGGATAAAATGTGATAAGTGGCATGATGAGTACTTGAGTAGTGATCGCCACTCGGGGTTGAGTCCTCTCTTCTGTAATCATTAATTCAGGGAAATGAAACCGAAGGAATATTTGGATAGTACTATTGGTGCCTGACAAGGCCCACCCCTAATCGATAGCATCGATTATGCATCGGCGTATGCTAGGGGTGCACGTATTCTGAAATTAAGTCGTTGGGTTCCAAGAAACGACTTGGAGTGGGGCAATATTATTAGTCTTGGTTTGGTTATGGGACTCAAGGGATTTCTCATCATCATAGTTTGTAGGAGCTAGCTACTCCTTACAAAGGCCACAAGTTGTGTAGGTTTCGCACATGTTGTAAAAACGAAATATCGATCGACAAGATCCTAGTATAATTATTTAATGGGAAAATAATTATACGGTAAAGTGAGTCGAGTCGATGGTTGTGAAAATGTTGTTGTTATGAAACTAAAACCTGTGAACTCACCAAAATTTTATATATTGACGTCTTTTTAAACATATCTTTCAGGTAACTAAGTGCTGAATAAATATGGGGCTAGTGCGGTGGAATTTGGGATGTCGGATACTGGTCGGGGTCTCATCTAATGTTACCAACGGGTTGGAACATAAACGGAAATACCCCCACATTGAAACTTAATGTTCATTGTTTTATGTAATGCTTTGTGCAACATTGTAACGAGATACTCACTTTCGACATCCAAATAAATTGATCTTTTCTAATTAAATATAGTTTGTGTTAATCTTGACTTTGATATGCTTTCGAGCGTTGCGCCATGTGTTTCCGCCATTGGCATGGTGTGACAGAAGTGGTATCAGAGCCAAGGTTATAGCGAACTAGCATTTTTTGAAAAATCTAGATTATAACCGGTTTCGGATCGAAGACAAAGTTTTCAAAACTAAAACACAACAAAATATTTTTAGAAAAGAAAGAAATTTGTACATGGTATGGACAAGGGGAAATTCCGACCGACTAGCCATGTGTGTCAATATATGAAGTATTTTAAAATACGGATAAGAATGTTATGTTGCATAGAAATCCGATTTACTAAGATTAGTTAATACATATACGTAGTACGGATATTTTGCCAGTAAGGATGTCGTGTCACGCTTCACGTTAGTCCGCACTATTGCATCGATCACCGGTACCAGCAAGTAGGAAGGATGCTGTGGTCTACGAGGAGCTCACTCGCTTACCTGTAGACGGGATGATCGGAAGGACTAATCTCTATCGCGATAATGGATGTCGCCGTGTTGTTTATGATTTGGAGGCGAAACTAGACCAAGTCTTTTGTTGTATGAAATCTTTGTTTTGGGATCAGGAAGCTCGGAACTAGCGGGCAACAAGATTACCTGGCAACGCAAATTATCATTATGAGTGCACACGTAATAATAGTTTGGGGTGCACGGTAACCTTGGTGGGCGCTAGGGCCGGGATTGGTGGTCACTCCTTGTCTTGTTTGTTCCTGTTCTTTAGATTCAGTCCTAGTTTTTGAGTGGCCAACGGGTTAAAAGGGAAGACTCGTTAATGTCCCTAGAATTCGATCCTAGCTAACCCAATATTACCTTTATGGTACGAGCATGGAAGAGCTCGAACGTCTATTCATATAAGTAATCTGATGCAAACTCACGCTCCAGATAGGAACGGGAGATGAAAGCTTTCTTGTGTAGGAGTTGAATGCCTCCGTCACAAAGTTCTTCCAAAGGAGCGGACATACAAGAATACACGGCCTACCGAAGCAAGAAATGTCGAGTACGGTGTGTGGAAGGTTATACTCGGAAGACCGAGGGTGCGTCCCTGCTAGACCAGTGCGTTTTGAGAACGGGACCCTGCGTGGATCAGATATGAGACTCGTGGCCATGTGCTGTTGTGTTATTTTCGATCTAACGCATGCCCAAGTTGTCTTCAAGGGTCGAGTATTTTTCTTCTCCTTGTGGAGGACAGAATCGAAGTTGCTGAATTAGGAAGCTTGATCATTGTTATCTTGAAGGCTCGATAGCCCCCGTCTGAATCGACAGTATTGGTTGTTCCCATGCAATCGTGGATTGGTTGCAAAATCAGCATGCCATATTACACATCCGTGAGTCATAGGGCTGTGATAAACTTCGATGATGTCGAAAATTTCAGCCACTAATCACGACTGCGGCATTGTTTGCCAGTATTATGATGACGGCGTGTAGTGGAACAGCAAGCCCCAATCGGCGTTTGGCTATGGACTCACTCGTAAGTGCATAAGATTAACTCATGAGAAGCCATTGCTCGAGGTACTAGTGTTCAAGTATGGATCAACACTCTTTGCAGTAGCGCCGGATCGTATTCCGGAAGATGATTTGTGATAGGCTTAGCATATGGGTGCTTATATCATACTACTTTCCTGAGGTGCAAAAGTCATCGTAAGACTCCTCTATCTACCTCCTGTTTGTTTTTTTCCAAGGTTATTGGTAGTCTCTCTTCACTCGGTGAACGCCCGAGTACGTTCGATGCGTGTGTAGTGTCTAAATCCGCCATAAATCCTAGGGAGTGGAACCACACTTTGGGAATCGTAATCGTAAGGGTGTGTTCCGAAATTGTCAGATGGCGCAAGACGCTTTTTGCTGACATTGAAATCCCCCTTGAAAATCAGATGACGGTCTACTGGAAGCGATCACGTTATTCTATTAAATTAAACTTACCCATGGGATGACAATTCCATTGCTCTTGTTGCAATAACGTTCGTCACCCTCGTCACGACGACGAGACTAATTATATATTTGGGGCGGCAATTGACGCGAAGTGTTTTCCATCAATGCCCATAGATATAGAAACGTTGCGTCCCCTCGTCATGGTGGTTTATAAACTAAGGTTGTGAGATCCATTCGTTATGCACCAGGTGACCTGTCTAATCTCTTGTCGTATTACGATACTCTCCCTGTGTGGCCTGTCGGGAAGAAAGTTCACCGGTCTCGCTTAGGTGGCGGAGAGGCATTTCAGTTGATGGCTATCAGTGCTAAGGCCAAAATAATATGCAAGAGGACTCTAATGAGAAGGATGACTCGGCTGGGTTGCCAGAGTCGGTATCGTTTTCATTTTATCATGGTGTCTCGATAAATCGTGATCCTTCTACCTCTACTTGCTATTTTCGTGGTGACCACTATCTTTGATATTGGGATAGACGGTGGTTGGTTTCTAGGTCCTATGGATACTAGTTACCACACATATAATAACTACGACAAGTCTAAGGCTCCGGCCGAGCCTGATGTCGCTGCGGCTGTTATTGATCTATGGCTCAAGTAGATCCCGATGTTTTTGCTAAGTGTGTAGCTCTTGCTGAGTCTGTTGTTGCCAGTGATTCTGTAGCACTTATCGGGCTTGATGCCGTTGTTTCCATGTCTACTGTTGAGCTTATTGTTGTCGTTGTCTCTATAGTCCATATTGGGCTTGATGTTGTTTCTATGGCTCTTCTCGAGCTGATGTTGTTGATGTATTTGAGACTCCTGCAGAGGTGAATGTCGTTAACAAAGATGTCTCTATGACCCATGCCAAGCTGCTATGACCATGTCTGTATCGCTATGGAGTTCGTTGTTGTTAATTCCATTTTCTTTGAGGCTTTCATTGACTCCCTCGTTATCATTCCTTGGGCTCTTAGCAAGCCTAACATTGTCAATAGTTCTCAGGCCTCGGTTGAGACTGTCGATGTTGCTATCGTTTGAGTGACTCATACCAAGCCTATGGTCGTTCTCTCTATGAAAAATATCGACTTGAGAAGTCAGCTAAATTATGTGGAACCCGTCGTTTCCATTTAAGTTATGACGACTGATGTGCCGGCTAATCTAACCATTCCTACCATCGAGCCTATGGAGGTTAGGCTCGAGGCCGAAGGTACGGATGCAAATCCCACCTCCACAAGTGATCTGAGATGCACGGGGATGCGTGCTCACCATAACGGAGCTTTCTGTTGATGTGGACTGTGGATTTCCCATATTGAGCGTCATATTGACATGTGCATTCATGCTGCTGTGTTACCCCAGCCATTGTGCATGCTCGCTGTTGCATTATTTTTGCTGATTGCGTATCCATGTAGTTGCGTTGCATTGCCGATGATGCATTCCTGTGTTTACTGCTCCTGCAGTAGTGTAGCCTTGCTGTCGTATTTCTCTATGTCATACGGTTCCTGTTGCGGTGTTGCCTTGTCGTCATGCTTCTCTGTTGTCGTGTTGCGCATGTACGGTGTTCCCTTATTGATGTGTTTCATGGATGTATTGCTGCGGCTGTTGGATTACCTCGATGACGTGATGACTTGTCGTTTGCTTCACTCTTGGTTCCCTCGGGATGTTAGTTCCCTCGGGATGGAGACATCACCTAAACCCCTCGTTGCTGTCATTGTTCTATTTGTTTGATTGTGTAGCGCCGACATTGAGTATGTAAGATTTCGGGTGCTCAGCGGACTTTTTGGAAGTCATACTAAGACACTCTAGTCTGAGTGTTAGCCCATGTATTCCTTTTAGTCTCGTGGTTGTTTGAGTAATTGACCAAATCATGTGTCGACCCCTTGATATGCTCACGCAATTTCGTGAGCGGTACATCTTCAGAATCTGAGGCATCAGTGACGCCGTATCCAACCTTAACTTTTTACGCGCATTTTGGTCGACTAACCACACTCGAATCATGTCGGAAAGAAATCCCATGATCCACACTTGCCGAGGCGAGGCTCGCCTTTGTGATAAGGGATTTCGAATACGTCTCGAACCTGAAGGTACTGAGTAGTCGTAAGCAATATTATGACCCATACCTTTGGGACTAGCAAGAGTTGAAGAATTGAATGTGTTTATTGCTCATCCCAGTGGATTTGTTTGATGTCATGCATGCCAACGTGTCATACTGATGATTATGGAAATACCATTATGGACCCACCCATGGGCATGCATCGGTGAAGTCCCTGGTGCATGATCTCGGAGGTTTTGTGAAACCCTAAATCCAGAAGGGCGTGTAGCGTTGTCTACTCTATAAGAGTGCTACCCTACCGTTATGAGATGGTCGATCAACTCAGCCCTTCGATTAATATTGTTATTCCTTTGATGGTGGGTTTGTCTTGTCTTGGTGTCGTTGCGTAGGTTCTTGGGATATGGGAACCCTTTCGAGCTTGGGTCGATAGTGGTGTTCCCAGTTATCCTTAGGAAGCATTGCTCGCGTTAGAGCAAAATCCCTTGTCCTTGATAGACACTGGTGGAGACACTATAGTTATGTGAGATGCCAGGTCAGTGCGTTTGGTACCTGACAAATCAAGATGAGCTTGAAAGCTTACAAATTGCGCCCATATTTGTGACTATCCGAGTCGTTGAATGGAATGCCTTATGGGAAGGCTTGAGACTATTGCTTGTGGTGCGATCTCAGTCTTTCGTTTGTTGTTTTAAGTAACAACTTTGGGCGCAAGAAGCCGTCAAACCCAAATGTGAAGTCTATGCCAAAGGCATGCATCGATGACTCGATTTCACCTTTTACCTCGAAAGATTCCGGAGAGATGGAAACTTTGGCAAGAGTGGGTTCCGGTTTCAGGACTCCTTTCACTTAAATCTTTGCATGAGACGTGATAGTCAATTCGAGGGCGTGTGACCTGTATTATTCAGAATTGACTTACTGGTTGTTAATACCGATGGGACTGCTGGGGCCCATGAAGCACATATAACAGAACTAGTACGGGATACCCATGTTTTGGGTAAGCTACTGGTGTTCTGTGTACTTGTCGCCATGGGGGGCAACGTGTTGATATGTCTTAAGAGAAACCTTATACGTTGTTCATTGCGACAACAATTTATGATATTTCATATATCTCTTTCCGGTATAGACCTATGTGCTGGAAGCATCTGGTCATTTGGGTTTGAGTTGACTTGTAATTCTCGAGGATTGTGGAACTACATGACCGGTGTGTCGTATATACACTGCTTACTGTCAGGGAACTGAGGGGTGAAGGCGACGCAAAAACTTTTAACCCCCCCCCCCCATCAGTCCCTACTAGGCACCCTAGTACCATTAACCACAATTGCTCAAGTGGAAGGTAGAAATTCAGTACCTAGAGGGTTCTATGGAAATAAAGTCCCATTTTGAATATAGTTGTTCGGTAGACAAGAACCTAGTATATTTATCTTAATGGGGAGGTAAATATACGGTAAAGTGAGTCGAGCCGAAGGATAAATAAAATGGAATGCCCGACGAGGTTTCCAAGGAGACTTTTAAACAATTATGTGGTACAGTAAGATCACCTGTTTGATATTACCATGCCACCCGAGGTGTTTTCGTGGTCGGATGTAATGTTTGATTGTTGTTTGGAACCCTCTCACTCCATACTCATCCATAGCTCCGAGATGAGGCATATGGATAGCTACCTATACTCTTGGAGAGTCGTGGCTAGACACTGGATTGCCGACTTCCATTATATCGGATTGTAGTAGTCGTTCCGCCTCAAGTTTGACAAACTTTGTACACAAGCATGTGATACTCTATTTGCAATGAGTTTGCTCGTCATCCTCGAACTAATTGAATGTACTTGACGGAACTGCTCCGCGTTGACACGATTGATGTCCGTGGCATATCGAATTCATGAGCTTCGTCACCAAAAATTTCCTATGTGATAGGAATTATCATCCCAGTGTTCGGGGTGTACTACTCAAAGCCCTTGGAGGGCATACATGTACATCTCCAGTACGTCGAATGACAGACGGAGATAGATACATAACCTGGTTTGAGTTACTCGAGAGATGGCCAGTAAATCTTGTAGTTTAGAGACTGCTTGGATGAGATGCGAACCTATTAAGAAGTCATACTGACAAGGCGTAGGCCTTAAGGACTTCGAACCAGTAATAGGTTTTACACTAAGAGCCATACTCTGAGAGAGTGTTGGTAGGAATAGAAATTATGGTAGGCCAAATTCTTGATACTCCAATGGCACGGAGATATCGATCAAAATTGGCCTCGTAATGATTAAGCTCGAATTATCGCAAGAGCTTAGTGAGACTCTTGATGAATCCCGCAAGTCTGGCTTGAGGAAGCATTGTCAATTCCTCGACTAACGGAAGTCCGGTTGACGTTAAGCTCTACTATTCCGAGAAACCAATAGAGGTATCAAAGTGGGATGCCCAAGAGCTTAGTCGTATTTGGACTGTGATATTGTGCTTGTTAGAGCACTAAGCGGGAACCTAGCATGAACCCGGGTTCACTTAAGAAAGAGAAGATCTCGTGAAGCGCGAACAACCCGCCCTGTTCAAGGATACTATTGTAATGGACAACTTGAACTGAATTCCGGGACGGAATTCTCTTAACGGGGGGAGAATGTAACATCCGGCAAAAATCGATATGTTTCCGTACGTAATTAGTATATGTAATTAACGGTTTAAATGCATTAACTTAATTGATGCCGTAGAGAATAGAAAATTCCCCATAAGATGCATAGGAATGCACACGTTTAATGATGAAGCATGATAGGATCATGTGCGAATAAACTTGTCCGGTATGGACGTTGGTGATTACCCGGTAAAAATTAAATAAACGAAAGGGATCCCGGACACCCAGGATATAAAATAAAGGGTATTTTCACAAAATATAATGTGTTTTGGAACTCCAAAACCATAAGTGAAAACTTTACATACAAATCTCCCGGTAACGAATAAAGTGCGCGTACCGCACCCGGTACGCGTATAACTTATAATTTCACCCAAAAAGAGCCTAATTAACCAACTAACACTTAAACTAGGCTATGTTTAAGGGTTATTAGAGGCTATTATAATGTCCAAATAACGCGCGATTAAAATTCGATTAATACCCGAACGTTAAAGCATGAAGCTTAACATATTATTTGGCAAATATTTTGTGTTGTGGACCCTACTAAACCCACCCAAGAACCAGCCCTAACCCATCCATACTCACAATCTTATTTTTTTGTACATATAATCTAGGAAGGATTTGGAAGATATGGATGGAGATATGATAATGATTTTGTGTGTCCTTACAAGATTTATCAATCCTTTAATATCTTACAAAAGAATTGGCCAATATATTCATCCATATCTATCAAAGATCATCTTGTACCATGGTTCCATAATATAAGTGATTTACAATCTAGAGTTGGATATGGAGTTGATTTTATAATAAGATTTCATGTCCTTAAAGAGATTGATGCAATCCTTTCTTTCTTTTTTTTTTTTCAAAAACTCACGGCTCCAAACACACTCAAACATCCTCCAAGAAACAATCCATCCAAGATTTATTTAGTATAATTTGGATCCAAGTTAGATTGTTTGTGATCTTGGGAAGATCATGGGAGGATTATAAGAGCATGTGGCATTATACTTGAGAAAACAAAAGCCAAAAACATTCTTCTTCTTCTTTCTTTGAGCCGTGGACTACCAAGGCACATACACACACTTCTTTCAAGTTTAAACACTTCAAATTCCTTCACAAAACATCCATCTGCCAAACCCCCATTGTGTGTTTCAAGCTTGGAGCTTAACCACATAGGAAGAACACACTAAACTCCATCAAAATCAAGTATTTTTAGCTTCCCTAGCCTTGTGCTAGTTGTAAGTATTCTTGATCTTGTTTTGTCTTTAAAAAGTTTATGTTTAAAAGCTTGAAGCAAGTTGTACAAGGGGTTAACTTGAATAAGCTTTTCTTAATAAAACATATGATTTTTAAAGACTAAAATGGTGTTAAGCTAGTGTGTAATGGTCGAAATTATGGTGATGGATGTTAAGTATTCTTGTAGTTTTTATTAAGTTCATGAATACTTGAAGAAAATGGTGATTTAGAGATAACTTGTTAATAGAACTTGAATAAACTTAAAAATGGTTTTAATCATCTTAACATAAAGATATAAGACTTCTTATAATGATACTTTTGTTAGAAAGTAAGTATTGTAAAATCCACATTAACAAAGTCTACAAACTTGAAAAGTATAAATTGGACTTGTTGGACAAGATACACTAATTACACTTATTAGTAGCCTTAATAAGATGATATGAGACTATTAAAAGTGTTGAAATGTAAAAATAAACTAACATGACAAAAATGATCCATTAAAGTCTACTAGTTTAGTAGAAAATTGTTATTCTTGAAAGATAGAATGGAAAAATGCAACTTTTATAAGTTAAAGGACTATTTTTGTAACTTTAAAAGTTAAGGGACTAAAGAGGATATTTTTAGAAACTTGTGTCTAAAAATATAACTATGAAAAGTTTGGTGTCAAAAGTGTAAATAATAATTTTCCAAGGAAGATTTGGTAAATACTAGTAATCATACACATGTATTTTGTATAAAAGTGTATTTTTATAAAATAGAGTTTTATAAAAATATGGACTTTTCTAACATATGGATATGTATAAAAACAAAGGTTTTTTTAAAATGTTAGACAAATTAAAAACTTGGGAGAACTTATATAAAAATGAACACTTTTATATAAATGGGAATATAAAAGTATTGGAACATTTTTATATATAAGCTACCAAGTCTTGTGTTAAAAATACAAAGGTATTTATAAAACTTTCAAGTAATATGTGTAGGAAATTTAAGAGGTGAATAACTTTCCTAGAGTACACATATTGGGAAACTTGGGAAAAATTAACTATATATATATATATATATATATATATAAGTTAAGTAATCGGACTTGGACGTGTTAACAAACTAAGACGTAAAAACGGACGAATGAGAAGAGTATCATTACGTCAAGATAAGTATAAATATATTTTAAGGATTTAAAATATATGATTTGGGTGAAAAAAAATACATAACACTTTCCTAAGTGTTGGAAAGTTTTCGTGGGAGAAAAGTAACGTAAATAATCTAACGATTAAACGTTAAAACGAACGTATGGACTTAACAATGAAAATATATATATATTCGAATCGACGAGATCCTAGTATATTTATTTAAATGGGAAAATAAATATACGGTAAGGTGAGTCGAGCCGAGTGAAGAAAACAATATATATATATATATATATATATATATATATATATATATATATATACAAGTATACCGAATCGACGAGATCCTAGTATATTTACTTAATGGGAAAGTAAATATACGGTGTGGTGAGTCGAGTTGAACGTTAAAAATATTATATCGAACGATACGATCTTAAGGATAATATAATACAAGTTAAAGAAATATTAATGAGAATATAAATAACTTGTAAGAAAGGGTAATCCATCACCAACGGACCTAGGACATATGTTTAATTAAACGGGAAATTATATGTAAATGGTGGTGTTGGGAGTTGGGTGTACAACTTGCCGGAAAAACACACGCTATAGACTTAGTGACTTACACGTAGTAGGACGTTCGTAGGTGCTTGGCCACGGACTTGCTATTCTCTGCTATTTGATTGTACGTTGTACATCAGGTGAGTTTCACGGCCCCATTTTACTGTTTTAACTCGGGGAAAGATATGTTTGTCAAATGTTGTCACATGTTGAAATGTTTTCAAAGGATAAAATGTGATAAGTGGCATGATGAATACTTGAGTAGTGATCGCCACTCGGGGTTGAGTCCTCTCTTCTGTAACCATTAATTCAGGGAAATGAAACCGAAGGAATATTTGGATAGTACTATTGATGCCTGACAAGGCCCACCCCTAATCGATAGCGTCGATTATGCATCGGCATTTGCCAGGGGTGCACGTATTCTGAAATTAAGTCATTGGATTCCGAGAAACGACTTGGAGCGGGGCAATATTATTAGTCTTGGTTTGGTTATGGGACTCAAGGGATTTCTCATCATCATAGTTTGTAGGAGCTAGCTACTCCTTACAAAGGCCACAAGTTGTGCAGGTTTCGCACATGTTGTAAAAACGAAATATCGATCGACAAGATCCTAGTATAATTATTTAATGGGAAAATAATTATACGGTAAAGTGAGTCGAGTCGATGGTTGTGAAAATGTTGTTGTTATGAAACTAAAACCTGTGAACTCACCAATATTTTATATATTGACGTCCTTTTAAACATATCTTTCAGGTAACTAAATGCTGAATAAATATGGGGCTAGTGCGGTGGAATTTGGGATGTCGGATACTGGTCGGGGTCTCATCTAATGTTACCAACGGGTTGGAACATAACAGAAATACCCCCACATTGAAACTTAATGTTCAATGTTTTATGTAATGCTTTGTGCAACATTGTAACGAGATACTCACTTTCGACATCCAAATAAATTGATCTTTTCTAATTAAATATAGTTTGTGTTAATCTTGACTTTGATATGCTTTCAAGCGTTGCGCCACGTGTTTCCGCCATTGGCGTGGTTTGACATATAATCATGTTCACACCTTTGTAGCACGTATTATCATGTTATGTTACACGTATGTTAATAATCTACATATCATACTTGATTCGGTTTGTGTAATTTCACCAACAACGGGACCCAAGACTAGTGTAACTACCAAATGACTCCCCAATGATCCCCCGGATCATTGAACCCTGGACAATCCTAACCTGACCAGACTTAACTGACTCAGCTAAGTATGTTAACTGTTTTTCGCTAAGGTAGACTTATATGTAATGTTTAAGTAGAACATGCCGGGTGTCACATAACTTCTCCTTTAACACAGCTAACACCTGATCCGAAGGATGACCCAACCTACTATGCCGAAGACCTCTATCAGACACACTATTAAAACACAAGTTACTCATACTCACATCTTTTCTAACAAAGTAAAGACCATCATACTCTCTACCAGTCACCAGGACTCTCTTGTCCTTGGAATCCTGGACATAACAAGCACTTTCATCAAACAATACACTAAGTTTATTATCCCTAGCTAACCTTTGAACAGACACCAAATTAACACAATAATCAGGTATAAAGAAGACATCATGTAGAATAACACCATTAGCTAGTTTTATATCACCAATTTTAGACACTTTGGCACTAGTGCCATTAGGATGTTTAACTAAAAGGTTGTATTGTGAAACATCAACACAGTTTATCATATTTTCATCACTACCCACCTGTGTTGATTTGCCCCAGAGTTCATTATCTAACCCATTAATAGAGAAAATTTGAATAAGTTAGAACAACTAGAATAGTTTCTGAAAATTTTAGACAACCTATTTAAAACAGACCATCTAGAAAAACCAAATACACTACAACTCTCACCTCCTACATTTGAGTTTTGAACTTTACTTGATGGCTTTTCACTAATCAAACTCATCAGCTTTGTTATCTGCTTAGAAGTAAAAGGCAAGACAGTAGAAGAAGAAGACATATTTCCACTAGAAGCATTTACCCTTTTAGTTGTAGAGTTACCAGAATTATTAGACTTAGTGAATTGACCCACTCTTTTCTTTTTTAACCCTTGAAAACCTTGGGGGTAACCAACTAGCTCATAGCACCTATCTACAGTGTGCCCCAACATATTGCAATGGGTACACTTTAGATTAGGGTTGGGCCCCCTATTGACTCTTTTTGAAAACTGATTTGAACTAGTAACAAAGGACACATTAGTACCTTTTGACCCACTAGAAGAACCTCTATGTGAATCTTCTCTAGACACAATAGAAAAAGCAGTTTTCACAGAAGGTAATGGATCCCTAGTTAACAAACTAGTCCTAACAGGTTGATAAATGTCATCAAGCCCCATCAAAAACTGCATTAACTTGATTAATACATTAAAATCATTAAAATCTTTAGAGGCTTGACAACTACAAGCAGGTAATTGCACAATAGAATCAAATTGTTTCCACATTGTATTAAGTTTGTGATAATATTCTAAAACAGTGCTACCATTCTGAGTTAAGGAATTAATTTTCTGATGTAAGTTAAACACAATTGATCCATCTACTTTATCATAGGTTTCTCTTAGGTCTAACCAAACATCCCTAGAAAGTTGAGAAAACACTTGTCCTAGATATAATTCCTCACTAACAGCATTCAACAACCAAGAGATAACCACAAATTACATCTATCCCACTGTTTTCCTAACACATCATCATCAACAGACCTAACACAACTTCCATCAATAAAACCATATTTATTTTTAGCTTCTAATGCAATTTTCATAGACTTAGACCAGACAAAATAGTTTTCAGTACCCTTTAACTTGATACTGATTATAGACAGACTACTTGTGTCACTAGGGTGAAGATATAAAGGGCCACTGACATCTAATTTACTAATTAGGGTTCCAACTGGAGGACCATTACCTCCTCTAGCAGCGAGATCAACAACAACATCACCCATCTTTCAAACAAACAGAGAAACACAGATACAAATAAAACAAGCAATAAGAAAACAACCAAGAGATTCTAGAAGAACGAAGCTGAGTCAGTGTACAGATAGTGGGTTCATCACTCAAGGGTGCCCACCCAGTTCTTAACTCAGGAGTTCTTTTATTAGCTAGATATATATATATATATATATGTATATATGTATATATAATAACCAACAAATAATACGCAAAGACAATCACAATAACCACAGAAAAAAACAACAAGACAAATCAAAGATAAAGATCAATATATCAACAACTGCCGGTCCACCCTAACCCGGCCAAGAGACGCCTAGACCACGACAAAGAACAAAAAAAATAACCACTAAGAGAGGAACAATCTCACCGAGGGGTGACCCAAATTAGGGTTTCTCCAATCCCACTACCTATACCTTCACTTAGGGTATGGAGAAGTGGGAGCAATTGAAGCAATACAATGACCTCCAATATACACCAGGAACCCCTCAACAGCTCCTTCCAACAAGCAGCTCCCAAGATAAATAAACCAGAACAATAGACCCTAGATCTAGATAAGAAACTCTCACACCAAAAAAACAGTAGACCAAATCTATTAACCAGAAGAGATCTACTATTACAAGATCAAGAATCAACACCTATGGATTAGATGAGATACTTGATTTATAACAACAATACACCGATCTGTTTAAGAGTGTTAACAGATCTAGAACAACGAGTCAGATCTATACCAGATGTAACTCAACAAAGACGAAGCACAGCGGAAAACACAAAACCACACAAATATCAGGAGCCTAGGGCTCTGATACCATGTATGTCACACCCTCAAATTTCCACTGCGGGGTTCAAACCGCGAGGCGCATGACATACCAGGATCCCATAGCCATAAGTCATATGAACGAACTCTAAATGCCCAAACCATTTAGTTCGTTTCAAAAACCAAGTTTAGTTAAGTTGCGAAAGCGTAAACCAAATTTAATCCTTTTAAAACCATGCGCAAAACAACACGCCCAAATTAAAACCATATGAAAGAAAATGTAAAAGCATAATATGTAATTTAGGTGTATGTCCAAGACCCCAAATGCAATGAAGTGTGCAGTGCTTTCTAATTCTGGCACCAGAAGCTAACTACCTGCAAAAGCATGTAAATCGTGGGTCAACAAACAATGTTGGTGAGTTCACTAAGTAAAGTAAATGAGTATGTAACTGCGCTGGTTTCCAAAACCACGTAAGTAAGTAAGTTGTGTTGGTGCCCCGCACCGTGTAACCACTAATTCATCGCATGCCAAGGGTAGCTAACCCATTCATGATAACTAACCGATTATACCGAACTGCTATGTACGTGTAGCCACATAAGTGTGCCGTATGCCTGACATCATTGTCTATCTGCAATGATAATGTTTCGTAGTTATAGTTCACGCCCGTGCTCCCCGAGCCGGTGTGAGGTTTGTAAGACCTAATAGCGCTATCAACTAATAACCCGCTTGCCGACCGTGGCAACTCATTCGGTACGTGAGGACTTACAAAATGATAGAAATGGTTCAGTTTATCAAGGACACAATTGCGAATTAGCAAAGTGACCGACCCTCATAAGGATCCATGGCATCCCAACCCGGGATGTGTAAGTAGTCCCAAACCGGACTAGAAAATAGTAGTCCCAACCCGGACTAGAAAAAGTTAAGTACGCTGTCTCAACCCGAGACGCATGCTTTTGAGAAAAGAGTAGTGAAACTCACCTTAGGTCGCAAGTGAAAATCCAAATTCCACGAATAGTAACGTGCTACCGACTCCCTATTACAAATGTCACTAGGTGAGTATACGTGCGTAACCAACACACCAAGTAACTCGTTTATCCAAGACTTTTAAAAGTTCGAAACCGTGTAGTGACACCTAATGACTCTACATGCTCAAGTATGTCCTACGTATCCCGTTGGTGATCATAGCAATTATTATCAGTTTAATGCATCAAATACATCTCATACAAGTTTCCGCACAAGTACATGTCAATTACACACCACATAGAACTCCAAATAGTCACTTAAAGACCCCGTACACAATCTGTGTTTTTAGGACAGATTGTGCGCTGTGAAAAAAATTTATTTAAAATACTTAACGAATGAATTAGAGTCCCAAATTTTTACTAAAATTTATTTGGGATTCACTCGACAATACCAATTTTTTTTTGTCTTAATTCCAAACACAAAAATTATAAAAATTCGTACAACACAGCAGTGTCCAGAAAATTTCCTTAACAGGTCAGTTTAGTAGGAAAATTCTTAAAAATTGTGTATTCATCCAAATGAGATGAATCGACTTGGAAAAGCTCTATTTTTCCAGTATTGACCTACTGTAAAAATTTCATAACCTAACTCCTTGTAAATCTCAAGTTATGACCATTTAAAGTTAGCCCAATTTACAAATCCGAAAATCTGATATGACCCCTAATCAATTAAAATTCCAAAAACGACTCATACGGTGTCCAAAATCGATGGTTTTGCCCATTATGAAAAGCTAAGACCTTGTACATTACAATCATGCAAAGAAATCATCAAAACAATCGATTTACCAACCCGTTACAGCCCCTTCAACACGTTCAAACAAATCTGTCAGAATCTGAAACTTGCATCCCAAGTAATCTACAAACCCTAATTCTTCATAAACATCCCTAATACATGTATAACACCTATAGTACTGATTAAACACCATATTAATCATAGCAAAACACATATATTATCATATGAAAACCCTAATCATGGCTGCTAATAACAATCATCATCATCAAATCATCAAGAACATTCAAGAACTCCTACACATGCATGTATGCGATTATATATATATTCTTTTTAGGGTTTTTAAAGTTTTTCAATCATTATAATTTATCAAGAATCGTAAGAACGTATACCTTGTGAAAGATTAAACTTCCTAGAGCCTTGAAATCAAACCCGAACTAGCTTGATTAGTGAAAGATTGCTTGATTGCTTGAAAACAAAGAGGGAGAGGGGTGGGGGGTTTCGCACGGCACCAAGGGGGCAAGGGAGTAGGGTTTTTATCTTTTTCCTTGCCTCCTAATTGTGAATGGGCTTTGCTTGTTCCCCAAACAATTGGTATTAGGGCCCTTCTAGTCCATTAACTTAACCCGTTAACCATGTTCTAGCCCAATACCGAACCCAATATTATTAACCATGCTAAATTATATAAAAACATTATTTTATTATTGCATGGCATATTATTCATGTTGTGCACGTAATTTGCATAATCTACGCATTACCTTTCAGTTAGGTGATCATTCACCAAAAACATGTAATTCACATAAGCACGTACTTCATGTTCACCAAAATTCACTTGTATATATTATTGCTATGTATGTCACATAATTCACCAACGTTTGGGATACAGGACTCATGTGTGTATTTAACAAGGATTTTCCTACGTATAACATATGTTAGCATCTTCTAACATATGTTAAGCCTACTTAACTAACCCTAGTTAAGTATCTAGCCATGTATGAACATGTAAGTTAACTAGAGTTCAGTAAAAGTATTTAACCTGAAAATGCGGGGTATCACATCATCCCCAAGTTGAAAAGAATTTCGTCCCGAAATTCAGCAAGTAAACAGTAAAGCCAGCTATGAAATGTGTGCTTGGTTCCCGGATGTCACATCATCCCCAAGTTGAAAGGAATTTCGCCCCGAAATTCACTTTGAAAGAGCTGCTTTATGTTCCGCGTTGGATCTATGTACGATTTCAGGTTCAGTAAAGAGGTGTGGGTATTTGAGCCGCATCTGATCTTTGCGCTCCCACGTGTATTCCGGTCCTAGACGGGAATTCCACCGTACCTTAACAATAGGTATAGTACTTTGTCTGAGTTTCTTGACGCCCTGCTCAAGAATCTCCACTGGTTCTTCCACGAACCGCAGCTGATCATCCACCTGGATCTCCTCCAGTGGTACTACCAGTGTCGTATCAGATAAGCATTTCTTCAAGTTTGAGACGTGGAATACATTGTGTACTCCACTGAGTTCATCTGGTAGATTTAGCTGGTAAGCTACTGGACCAATCCTTTTAACGATCTCGAAAGGTCCGACGTATCTGGGATTTAACTTCCCTCGTTTCCAAAGCGTATCACTCCTTCCCATGGTGACACCTTTAACAAAACCTTGTCCCTAACCTGGAACTCCAAAGGTTTTCGACGTTTGTCAGCATAACTCTTCTGTCGGTCCCGAGCAGCAGCCATCCGGTTTCTAATTTGCACTATCTTCTCAGAAGTTTCGTACACGAGTTCAGGACCTGTTAGTTGGCTATCCCCAACCTCAGTCCAACAGATAGGAGACCTACACTTGCGCCCGTAAAGTGCCTTGAAAGGCGCACACTGTATCGAAGTGTGGTAACTGTTGTTGTAAGAGAATTCGATTAAGGGCAAGTGCTTATCCCAGTTATTACCAAAGTCCACCACACATGCTCGTAGCAGATCCTCTAATGTTTGGATGGTGCGCTCACTTTGTCCATCCGTCTGTGGGTGATAGGCTGTGCTTATATCAAGACGAGTTCCTAAAGCATCTTGGAGAGTAGTCCAGAAACGAGAAGTGAATCGCCCATCGCGATCAGATATAATGGAAGTAGGCACCCCATGCCTAGAGACTATCTCCTTGATGTATAGGTTCGCCAGCTTTTCTACCGAATTCGTTTCTTTTATTGCCAGGAAGTGGGCTGATTTGGTTAAACGGTCCACGATAACCCAAATCATGTTATGGCCCGTTGGCGTTCTAGGAAGCTTTGTAATGAAGTCCATGGAAATTCCATCCCATTTCCACATTGGAATCTCTGGTTGTTGGAGAAGGCCTGAAGGTTTTTGGTATTCAATCTTAACCTTCGCACAAGTCAAGCACTTACTAACATAAGTGGCTATCTCGGCTTTCATGTTTGGCCACCAGTACAGAGTCTTAAGATCTTGATACATCTTGTCCGAACCAGGATGTACCCAATAGCGAGAGGTATGTGCTTCATCGAGCACCAGTTGTCTGAGATCCCCAAATCGTGGTATCCAGACTCGATTCATGAAGTACTGCAGACCATCTGTTCTCAGTTCCAAGTGCTTATCAGCACCATGTAGGGTCTCAAGCCCGATGTTTTATTCCTTCAATGCTTCACCCTGTGCTTCACGTATCTTATCAGGAAGATTAGAATGAATGGTGAGTTGCAAGGCTCGCACCCGTTTGGGTTTCGTTTCTTTTCGACTGAGGGCATCAGCTACTACGTTAGCCTTCCCTGGATGATACTTGATGGCACAGTCATAATCATTCAAAAGTTCAACCCAGCGACGTTGTCGTATGTTCAGCACCTTCTGATCGAATATATGCTGAAGGCTCTTGTGGTCAGTGAAAATTGTGCACTTGGTTCCATAGAGGTAGTGCCTCCAAATTTTGAGAGCGAAAACTACCGCTCCCAGTTCAAAATCATGAGTGGGGTAGTTCTTCTCTTGGACCTTCAGTTGTCGTGATGCATATGCAATTACCTTATCACGTTGCATTAGTACGCACCCTAAACCTTGGATAGACGCATCACAATATACTACAAAGTCCTCTGTACCCTCAGGCAACGATAATATCGGTGCGCTGCAAAGTTTGGACTTTAGTAGCTGAAAGGCGGATTCTTGGGCGTCTCCCCACTTATAAGTAATACCTTTCTGTGTTAGGGCGGTGAGAGGTTGGGCGATCTTAGAAAACCCCTCGATAAATCTGCGATAGTATCCCGCGAGACCAAGAAATTGGCGCACTTCAGTAGGGGTCCTAGGAGCCTCCCACTTTTTGATGGCGTCAATTTTGGCTGGGTCCACACGTATTCCTGTCTCGTTGACCACATGCCCAAGGAATTGGACTTCTCGAATCCAGAAGTCACATTTGGTAAACTTTGCATACAGCTGCTCATCCCTCAGTAGTTCCAAGATTAGCCGCAGGTGCTGCTCGTGCTCCTCCCTGCTCTTGGAGTAAATCAATATGTCATCTATGAACACTATGACGAATTTGTCCAAGTAGGGCTTGCACACACGGTTCATTAGATCCATGAACACAGCCGGTGCATTAGTTAGCCCACATGGCATTACCAAAAACTCATAATGTCCATAATGAGTTCGAAACGCCGTCTTTGCCACATCCTCTTCTCGGACTCTCAGTAGATGGTATCCTGACCTCAAGTTAATCTTAGACTAGAAGCTCGACCCTTGCAGTTGGTCAAACAAGTCATCAATACGAGGCAAAGGATATCGGTTCTTAATCGTTACCTTGTTCAACTCCCGATAGTCTATGCACATACGCAAGCTCCCATCTTTCTTCTTAACAAACAGAACTGGAGCTCCCCATGGTGAAGAACTGGGTCTAATGAAACCCCTATCCAACAGCTCTTGGAGTTGGGTAGACAGTTCTTGAAGCTCTCCTGGTGCCAAACGGTATGGTGCGCGCGCAACTGGCGTTGCTCCAGGTGCAAGGTCAATCTGAAACTCCACTTGACGAACGGGTGGGAGTCCAGGTAGTTCCTCTGGGAAGACATCTTGGAAGTCTCGGACCACTGGGATGTCCTCAATTCTAGTTTTGGTTTCGGCTTGAGTATCAGATATGTTGGCCAAAATGGCCGGACGGCCCTTGCGAATACACTTCTGGGCCTTCATATAGGAGATGATACCCACCATGGCACCACCTCGATCACCCTGTATGGATAATAGTTCTCCACTTGGGAGAGGAATGCGAACAATTTTCTCCTGACAGAGAATTTCCGCGCGTTGCTTGGACAACCAGTCCATGCCAACCACGAGATCAAAGCTACCTAGGGTGATAGGTAAGAGGTTGATGGCAAACAATTGCCCGTTCAACTCGAGCTTACAGTCACGATGTATATGGGTTACCTCGACAGGCTTCCCATCAGCCAGTTCAATAGAGTATGGGGTATCAAGAAGAGTAGGAACCATCCCTAATTGTTTGTTAAGTTTTAATGACACAAAACTATAGTCCGCACCAGTATCATATAAAATAGAGGCAAGAGTGTTGTATCTGTCACGACCTTGTTATCAGTCCTAGCTTCCCCAATGCCAATCACGAATGCTTTCCCACGAACCCCATTGTTGTTGTTCCCGTTGTGGTAGTTGTTGTTGCAGGACTTATACCTCACACTATCCCACGTTCTCTTGCTATCACCAACAGTAGAAAATGAAGTACCATGCTTCAGAAAGGTACCATGGTCAGCAGTCTCATCTGTGAGTTTGCGAGTCAAGTGAAAGATTTGTAGGTGAGCTGCAGTGGCCAAGCCACGAATCTGAGGGGCCCACCCTTTCGGTATAAAGTTCGATCCATTTGTAAGGTAGGTTAAATAGATTTGAGCCTATAATGGCTATCTCCTGTAGCTTGGTAGTGTAGGCGTCGATCTCAGACCCATCCGTCTTTATATAGCAAAATTTCTAGATTTCACCACAGGGTGTTACGTTCTCCTTCCAAGTATTTGTAACTCATCAAGTGTGCATGTAGCATACATTACCCCATCCTGCCTGGGACAAATGCTCATGGCAAAGACTTATACTATCGAAGCAATCAGACGGTCTCCTTCAGTTCCGTTGGAGTTATCGAGGTTTACAACCAATAAAAGGCTTGAAAATACGTTGTGCGTTCAAGGTATAAGAAAGTTCAAATGTGGAAGTCAGGGAAAAAGAATGATTTAGCAAAATAGATCTTTACTAGCTTGGAAAGATGCGAGGGCCTCAACCACCCTATCGTTGATCATAAGAACTCAGTCTTATCTAAGTTAGCAAAGGAAAATGAAAGAAAAGATAGGTAAGAAAAGGTAAGAGCCAATCGTCGCCATGCTTTGTCTAGATAGTAGAGCCTTCATCCTCACTTCCATGTGCTCGTCCTGCTCAGGTTCCCCTTCCATCTCTTATCCTTCCTCTTTTGCGATGTCAGTGTTATATGGTTCTCATCACGTACAATCTCCTTCTCTAGTCCTATGTGAACCAGTTTAGTGGTAAGCTGTACCACTCGTTCCTCCAATCGTGGCTATCGGCCATTAGTAGGTTTCTTCCTCCCTTGTGATGTTGCATTACATCGCAGGCTTTACGTAACTCCCCAAGAGTGTGTGTAACAAGTCCCGATCTAATGTGTTCCCATGAATCTACCATATACTTATGAGAAAACAAGGATATGCAGTCATACGTTCACCCGCTCATACTAGGCGTAAGGTACTAAGGTAAGAAATGAATTCTATATGTGTAACCCAGTCCCGTCTGAGTTCCGAATGAAGGTAAGAAAGATCAAGTAACAAGGAACAGAAACTAATTGTCTCCTTGCTAAGTGACAAAAGATAAGTCTCAACATTCGAATTCCTTCATAGTTGATTTAATGGTACCACGTCATGCGCATCGTGCAGCTTCCTGTGTACGTGCGCCACAACGCTCGCAAGGGCTCCCTCCCTTGTACTATTTTTGTCTCCTCGTCCATGAGGTTAGTTAGGATATTACTCCCAGTAATGCGCCACCTGGTGTAACCCTAGGTTCCCACCATTGACGTGTTAAGAATCAAGTCTAGAACTAGAAGATAACATATCTCCTGAAATCATATGTTGTAGATATATGTAGCTAATAGCTAGTTGTGCACTTAAGTTGTGAGTGTACTTATGCTATGATGATTATAGACTAGACTCAACATGCAGTCCTAGTTCACTATAACCAATGGCTCTGATACCAATCTGTCACACCCTCAAATTTCCACTGCGGGGTTCATACCGCGAGGCGCATGACATACCAGGATCCGATAGCCATAAGTCATATGAACGAACTCTAAATGCCCAAACCATTTAGTTCGTTTCAAAAACCAAGTTTAGTTAAGTTGCGGAAGCGTAAACCAAATTTAATCCTTTTAAAACCATGCGCAAAACAACACGCCCAAATTAAAACCATATGAAAGAAAATGTAAAAGCATAATATGTAATTTAGGTGTATGCCCAAGACCCCAAATGCAATGAAGTGTGCAGTGCTTTCTAATTCTGGCACCAGAAGCTAACTACCTGCAAAAGCATGTAAATCGTGGGTCAACAAACAATGTTGGTGAGTTCACTAGGTAAAGTAAATGAGTATGTAACTGCGCTGGTTTCCAAAACCACGTAAGTAAGTAAGTTGTGTTGGTGCCCCGCACCGTGTAACCACTAATTCATCGCATGCCAAGGGTAGCTAACCCATTCATGATAACTAACCGATTATACCGAACTGCTATGTACGTGTAGCCACATAAGTGTGCCGTATGCCTGACATCATTGTCTATCCGCAATGATAATGTTTCGTAGTTATAGTTCACGCCCGCGCTCCCCGAGCCGGTGTGAGGTTTGTAAGACCTAATAGCGCTATCAACTAATAACCCGCTTGCCGACCCTGGCAACTCATTCGGTACGTGAGGACTTACAAAATGATAGAAATGGTTCAGTTTATCAAGGACACAATTGCGAATTAGCAAAGTGACCGACCCTCATAAGGATCCATGGCATCCCAACCCGGGATGTGTAAGTAGTCCCAAACCGGACTAGAAAATAGTAGTCCCAACCCGGACTAGAAAAAGTTAAGTACGCTGTCTCAACCTGAGACGCATGCTTTTGAGAAAAGAGTAGTGAAACTCACCTTAGGTCGCAAGTGAAAATCCAAATTCCACGAATAGTAACGTGCTACCGACTCCCTATTACAAATGTCACTAGGTGAGTATACGTGCGTAACCAACACACCATGTAACTCGTTTATCCAAGACTTTTAAAAGTTCGAAACCGTGTAGTGACACCTAATGACTCTACATGCTCAAGTATGTCCTACGTATCCCGTTGGTGATCATAGCAATTATTATCAGTTTAATGCATCAAATACATCTCATACAAGTTTTCGCACAAGTACATGTCAATTACACACCACATAGAACTCCAAATAGTCACTTAAAGACCCCGTACACAATCTGTGTTTTTAGGACAGATTGTGTGCTGTGAAAAACAATTTATTTAAAATACTTAACGAATGAATTAGAGTCCCAAATTTTTACTAAATTTTATTTGGGATTCACTCGACAATACCAATTTTTGTTTTGTCTTAATTCCAAACACAAAAATTATAAAAATTCGTACAACACAGCAGTGTCCAGAAAATTTCCTTAACAGGTCAGTTTAGTAGGAAAATTCTTAAAAATTGTGTATTAATCCAAACGAGATGAATCCACTTGGAAAAGCTCTATTTTTCCAGTATCGACCTACTGTAAAAATTTCATAACCTAAATCCTTGTAAATCTCAAGTTATGACCATTTAAAGTTAGCCCAATTTACAAATCCGAAAATCTGATATGACCCCTAATCAATTAAAATTCCAAAAACGACTCATACGGTGTCCAAAATCGATGGTTTTGCCCATTATGAAAAGCTAAGACCTTGTACATTACAATCATGCAAAGAAATCATCAAAACAATCGATTTATCAACCCGTTACAGCCCCTTCAACACGTTCAAACAAATCTGTCAGAATCTGAAACTTGCATCCCAAGTAATCTACAAACCCTAATTCTTCATAAACATCCCTAATACATGTATAACACCTATAGTACTGATTAAACACCATATTAATCATAGCAAAACACATATATTATCATATGAAAACCCTAATCATGGCTGCTAATAACAATCATCATCATCAAATCATCAAGAACATTCAAGAACTCCTACACATGCATGTATGCGATTATATATATATTCTTTTTAGGGTTTTTAAAGTTTTTCAATCATTATAATTTATCAAGAATCGTAAGAACGTATACCTTGTGAAAGATTAAACTTCCTAGAGCCTTGAAATCAAACCCGAACTAGCTTGATTAGTGAAAGATTGCTTGATTGCTTGAAAACAAAGAGGGAGAGGGGTGGGGGGTTTCGCACGGCACCAAGGGGGCAAGGGAGTAGGGTTTTTATCTTTTTCCTTGCCTCCTAATTGTGAATGGGCTTTGCTTGTTCCCCAAACAATTGGTATTAGGGCCCTTCTAGTCCATTAACTTAACCCGTTAACCATGTTCTAGCCCAATACCGAACCCAATATTATTAACCATGCTAAATTATATAAAAACCAATATTTTATTATTACATGGCATATTATTCATGTTGTGCACGTAATTTGCATAATCTACGCATTACCTTTCAGTTAGGTGATTATTCACCAAAAACATGTAATTCACATAAGGACGTACTTCATGTTCACCAAAATTCACTTGTATATATTATTGCTATGTATGTCACATAATTCACCAACGTTTGGGATACAGGACTCATGTGTGTATTTAACAAGGATTTTCCTACGTATAACATATGTTAGCATCTTCTAACATATGTTAAGCCTACTTAACTAACCCTAGTTAAGTATCTAGCCATATATGAACATGTAAGTTAACTAGAGTTCAGTAAAAGTATTTAACCTGAAAATGCGGGGTATCACAATGTAAACTTTTGTAGATCCACAAGAATAAAACACAAACACACCACAAACACAAAAGATACAAAGAACAAGAGATATAACAACAAAACAGGTGACAAAATCTTATTTAGCCAACCCAAAGCTTTACCCCCAGATACCTGAGAGTTCCACAAATATGGAACTCAATCAAACAACCAAATACAAAGTCTGTAGGATCAACTGATGATATATCAGTTGATACTTAAGATATGGAAAGAATAATACAAGACTTACAGAGATGAAAACAGAAAGATAATACAGAGACAATATAAGGGAAACCCTAAACAATACAAAGAAGAAGATAAAATGTGTGAGAGAGTGAATGAACGAGCACAACAGTGCTCTCCTTATATAGCTGAATCCAGAACCATCCAATCTCGAACAACCAAACTAACCACAGCCTCACGATTAGATATCCTGCACAAGTCTCAGCCGTTGGATTATTATCTCGTAACAATAAATATCTCAATACGAATAAGGTCATAAGACCTGGGCCATGGGCCAACAGGCTTTTAATATTATCTTATAGCCATGAGCCCAATATGACTAATAAACTATTAGCCCGTTAACTATCAACTCAGCCCAGAATATAGACTTTAACATATGAATTATGAAACATTATTAATTTTAACAATTACTTAACATTCGGTTTACCTAACTTGTTTCTGTAGATGCTATACTCCAAACATGTGCAAATACTCGTTGCTTGTAGATTATATACTTCATTAGCTTGGATTCATTGATCGGATGGTGATCAAAATGTGGGTGATCGGATTTTGGGTTTGGGAGGGAATGAGCGGTTTGTTGAATGATGGTGGAGTTTTGTAGTGTATTGAAAATATATATATATATATATATATATATATATATA
Source organism: Ambrosia trifida (assembly GCA_028751855.1). Classification (NCBI taxonomy): domain Eukaryota; kingdom Viridiplantae; phylum Streptophyta; class Magnoliopsida; order Asterales; family Asteraceae; genus Ambrosia; species Ambrosia trifida. The sequence goes on from CM054122.1 coordinate 163,084,342, forward strand.
TATATATATATATATATATATATATATAGGGTAAGGATAATGTGGAAACCCACTCTTATAGTGAAAACTCTGGAAACTCTGACTTCCAAATTTTTTTTATTTTTGAAAAAATTAGGGCATGTAATATACATGATTTTAAGCATTTTGGGCCAAAAAAATCAAAAAAGCGCCGAGCACTTTTTTTTAAAAAAAAATAAATAAATTTTCGACTAACACATGTTAAGCCAAACTAACACGTGTTACCCATTTTTTACCCGAAGACGGTTTTTATTTTTTAAAAAAAAAACGGCTCGGCGCTTTTTCGATTTTTTTGGCCCAAAATGCTTAAAATCATGTATGTTACATAGCCTAAAATTTTCATAGAGAAAAAAAGTCGGGAAGTTAGAGTTTGATAGAGTTTCCAAAGTTTTCACTATAACAAGGGTTTCCAATATAACCTTATACTATATATATATATATATATATATATATATATATATATATATATATATATATATATATATATAGTTGGAGTTTTAGAATGGGGATCTCTCAATACACAAAGAAAAGATGGAACTAAAGTGAGTTCTTTTGTTGTTTCAACGAGGGCTTTATATGAAGATTTTGTGGACATCTTAGTATGAATTGTTTCCAAGAAGTCCATGTGATAGAAATTTGATTAGGGAAGTATAGCATGATTAGATGAATAGATGACTATCTAGACATCTTGTCCAATCGAAATTTGATTAAATTTCATTAGGGCATTAGAAAAAGTATACGAGACATCTAGTATAATAACCGCCATGGCCGACCCATGTCACATGTTTGACCCATATTTAGTCCAATTGTCAGAAAATAAGTCCTAGCTTGGTGCTCCCAAAAACCTAGGGACATGTTGGGAAAACCTAGAGTTTAAAGAATATGTTTACCAAGCTTCAGGTGGATATGTCGAATATAAATCTTCCTTTTAGTTTGCTCTTCATGATAATTTGATAATGTATAGCCACACATGGCAGGACTTTTGTTTATTTAATAAGACCTCAAAATAATTTGTTTAAAGATTGTAGGGTAGTAATACGGAGTGGGAGTTGAAGAGGGTGAGGTGTATTTGCAAGCCGAGGGGATGGGTTGTAAGCCGGGTTTGTTGCCGTTTTCTTATTTGGGTATTAAGGTCGGTGCTAATATGAATAGGGTGGCGAATTGGGAGCCGGTAGTGTCCAAGTTTAAAATGAGGCTTTCAAAATGGAAAGCTAACTCTTTATCTATCGTCGGTCGGTTAACTCTCATAAAGTCGGTGTTGGATAGTTTGCCAACATATTATTTTTCTTTGTTCAAGGCCCCTAAGAAGGTGATAAACGAATTGGAAGGTTTGATGAGGCGATTTTTATGGGGAGGCTCGGAGGAGGTGCGAAAGATGAGTTGGGTCGCTTGGGAGATTGTCACTAAACCCATAAAAGAAGGTGGTTTGGGGGTCGCTCGTTTTGAAATAAATAATAATGCGTTGATTTCTAAGTGGCTAGAGAGATATTTAAAGGAGCATAATGCGATGTGGAGACGAGTTGTGGTTGCTATTCATGGGTCAACTCGTACTTGGAGTCTCGCTCCAGTCAATAACGCCATCCCGGGGGTGTGGAAAAATTGTGTTACGTTTTGGAATAAATTCAAGGTGGATGGGGTCGGTTTTAATAGTGTTATCCGAGGCAAAGTGGGTAACGGGTCGCAAATTAGATTTTGGTTGGACACTTGGTTGGGTTCGGAACCGCTTAAAGACAAGTTTCCGGCTATTTTCGCATTAGAAAAAAACAAACGGGTGGTGATTGCTGGGCGATTAAGGGCTGATGCGAGTGGTCGGTTGTTTTCGTGGGAGTGGTCGAGGTCTCCCTCTGTTGCACATGAGCTTGCCGAGAAAAGGCTCTTAGAAGATCAACTCCTTTCAGTTACTATGGCCGATACAATTGATGTTTGGTATTGGGCGATTGGTAGCAACAATGATTTTGAGGTTGCAACAGTTAAAAGGTGGATGCGAGGATCGGCTTCTAGCGCAGCGGAATTTGATTTCCAATGGAGTGAATGGGTGCCTAAAAAGTGCAATATTTTTATGTGGCGGGCGTTTTTGGACCGTCTTCCCACTAAATTGGCGTTGGCGAGAAGGAATATAGTTTGCGACGATTTCTCTTGTGTTCTATGTGAAAGCAATGAAGAGTCCATTGAACATATTCTCACCGGTTTCATCGTGTCGATGGGTGTGTGGAATGCGATTTCCATTTGGTGCAAGATTCCTAGGCCGTTTATCTTTCATGTCAGGGATTTGGTGAATCTTCATAAAGATAGTGGCGTTACGGGTAACAAGCTTTTGATTCTAAAAGGCATTATCATCATAGCGAGTTGGAGGTTGTGGAGAGCTAGGAATGATAAGATTTTCTCTAGTAAGGATACTTCGGTGGTGGATATGGTTGCGGATATAAAGTCTTTGGGGTTTCTTTGGTATAAGTATAGGTTTAAAAAAGGGGTAGTGGATTGGAATAGATGGTGTATGTTTGACGTTATGTGATTTTTTGTTGTATATTTTGGCTTTCGGCGTCTGTCTCCGTCTTGGGGATAGGCGTTGGGTGCGGTTTTTTTAATGAAAGTCAATTTTAAAAAAAAAAAAAAGTAATTTCTTGTGTTGTTAAAAACTACTACCAATCTTCATCATCCATTGCAATTTTACCTTTACCTTTTCGTATTTTATGTTCATATTTTTTATTTTTCCAATAGACTTTTATAATTCTAAGACCTAATCCTATTGAAATATTACCTTCTAAACGTTTATATTTAGGTGAAAGGTGGAGAGAACTCTAAAGGTTTAAGAAAATTGAAATGAGATAGCAAAATATGATTGAACAGTGGCTTTTAGGTTGAGCTAAAAGAGTATGCTATATCTTTTTAATAGATTTCAGTTGTAATATGTCAGAATAAGGGTGGGTGGGGCACTAATTCACGACAAGGGCTTATTGGCTACTGTTATCGTGCCGCAACACCGTCGTCACCCTCTCGGCAATGGTAAAAAGCTTTGCAGCTCGACATGGAGTAACCGAGTTGCAATGGTTCAAAAGTCTGAAAGTTGATCGTTCTGACCAATCGAGCATTACCGTTTGAACTTTTCAACAGTCAATTTATTATTATTATTATTATTATTATTATTATTATTATTATTTTACTATTTCACTTATAAAACCCACCATTCTTATCCCATTTTCATCTTTATACCCTCCTAGCTTGACCGGGACCCAACCTTCAATCTTCACCTTTAAACCATTTATTCATCTGATTTAATCATGGTATGTTGGACTGAGAAGAATGAGATCGCCTTGGTCATCGCCTATATTGAGGTCAAAGACGCACCGACACCCGCGCGATCATCCTTGTGGCCTTGTGTACTAGCTCAATTCAAAGTGCTAGTGGCCTTGTGTACTCTTTCAGCCATTTTCGCTTGTGGCAATTCCGTTGGGGTGTCCGGTATATAATTTTGACACGTCGCCTTTCCTTCGTTTTCTAGTATCATGTTATGCATGATTATACATGCATACATAGCATCTCTCATTGTTTTCTTTGGTCCATGCACGACAAGGATTTCTCAAATAATGCCAACGTTGTTGAAGCACCCCAAAGCATATCTCAATGTCCTTTCGCGAAGACTCTTGAACTTTCTTAAAAGTGTTCTTTTTTCATCGTACGGATTACTAAACGTCTTCACGATAATCGAATACTTATGATATATTCCATCGGCCAAAAAGTATCTGTGTGGGTAGTAGTTCCATTAGCATAAAAAGATGTCTTGGGTGCTCTACCAGAAATTAAATCCTCCAATAGGGGCGATTGGTGAAAAACGTTTATGCCATTGCATGACCCCACGACAACAAAGTAAGTCGACCAAACCCAAAGGTCATGTGAAGCCATCACCTGAAGAATAACGGTTGGCTGTCCCTCGTCACCTCGTGTGTGTTAACCTTGCCATGTCGTCGGACAATTATACCACGTCCAATGACGACAATCTATGCTCCCAAGCATTCCTAGTAAACCATGTTCATTTGAATGCACTTCATATATCTTTTGTAGATCGTACCAGATTGGTCTTCTCACGTAACGCGCACCATACGAATGTATTATTCCTTTAAAGTTTAAATAACATAAATAAATATTACATTAAACTAAGTAAAAAATAAATACGATTACATATATTTTTTATAAGAAAATGTAGTATACCTTGACAAAAATGCTCTAAGGTATCGCGTGTCGTTTTCTCGGCCAACTTTAAGTATTCGTCGTTTATGTTGGTTGTGTTCCCGTACGCAAGTATGCGTAGTGCTGAAGTACACTTTTGATTAGTGGTAAATCCAAGCGCCCCTCTCACATCCGGTTTTTTATTAAAGTAATCAAACGAGTTTTCCAAGTCTCCCGAAATGTGTAGAAATAAACGTTTGCTCATCCGGAAACGACGCCTAAAAATCCTTAGGTCCGGATAAGTTGGCTCTTCATCAAAGTAATCTTTCATTAAACGAGCGTTTGCCTCCATGCAGTCGCATTCCATATATTTTATTCGCAAAATAGGACGTGGATGATTACTAATATGTTTCATATACTTCGTTGTGAGCACACAAGTACTTGTAACCCCCTCTTGCTTGATCTCCATATAGGTTGAATCACCCATATCGTCTAAAAACTCTTTGTAATAATAATTCCGAATGAATGATGAGGATGTCTGAGAACTAATTTTTTTTTATAAAAATAAGTTGGTGTTGTGTGTTTGTTTTATAAAATGACGGGGTGTATTGTGTGTGTGTGTATTTTTTTTTTTATAAAATGTGTGGTGGTGTGAGTGTGTTATATAGGTTTTAAAATGTTATAATAATAATTTTTTTTCAAAATGGCTACTTTCATCTTCAGTGGTTATATTACCGTTGCCCGTGCCACATGGGTGTCAGGGATTGGATGGATGAAGGATTGGTTTGGCGTAAAATACTTCACGAGAATACCATTAGTACGAAATAGGCACCAAAATGCCCCATTGGTACCCGTTAACACACCCCTACGGGTGGTCTAATAAGGTGCGGTGTAATTCTTTAATTAAAAGTTTAGTAGTTTAACTTATTCTGTATTTAAGTGACCCCAATAATAAAATAATAAACTTCTTATTCGGTTAAGGTTGGAACAAATACATAGACAAGGGCGGCGTATGATTCGGTTAGCTGGGACTTTTTATTCAAGGTGTTGGAACAAATGAATTTTCCGAGCAAATGGAGGGGTTGGATTTCGGCAATTGTTACGATGGCCCGCGCCTCGGTCCTCGTAAATGATTCACCATCGATGGAGTTCCAATGCTACCAGGGATTAAGGCAAACGGACCCAATCTCGCCTTTCTTATTCATGTTGGTAATGGAAGCTTTGTCGGGTTTCATCAGGAAGGCGGGTCAGGTCGGTTTGTTTCGGGGACTTCAATGTGGTAATGCGGGGCTTGTTATTTCACACCTTATGTATGCTGACGATGTGGTGTTCCTTGGTGAGTGGTCAGAAATGAATGCTAAAAACCTTAGAAGGCTGCTTCGATGCTTCTATTTAGTGTCCGGATTGAGGGTCAACATGGCAAAATGCCATTTGTTTGGTGTATCAGTGAGGCAGCAGGAACTTTCTAATATGGTCGGGTTACTATGTGCAAAGGTGGGGGTATTTCCTTTCAAGTATCTAGGATTACAAGTGGTGCAAACATGAATTTGCGTAAACATTGGGACCTTGTTCTTGAAACGTTCCGATACCGGTTATCGATTTGGAAAGCGAAGAAGTTGTCTTTTGGTGGAAGAGTGGTTCTTATTAAGTCGGTCTTGAATTCCCTACCGACTTATTATTTCTCTTTGTATATGGCGCCCGATAATGTCCTCGACTATCTAGACCGTATGCGAAGAGTTTTCTTTTAGGGTGGCTCGAATGAAAAGGCGAAGATGAATTGGGTTGCGTGGGATAATGTGGTCGCGCCATTGGAGTATGGTGGTTTAGGTTTTGGTTCTCTCAAGGATGCGAACCTCACGATGTTGTCAAAGTGGTGTTGGAGGTTTAAAAAGGAAAAAGACAGTTTATGGTGGAGGGCAATTTGGTCAATCCACAGTGGGTCGTGTGGGTGGAATTATGTTCCTCTTAAGCTAAGTTTTTCAGGTCTGTGGAAACAGAATGGGAAGGCTGTGAACGAAGTCAAAATCGCGGGCATTGATGTATCTAGTCTCATTATTGGGCAATTGGGGTGGGGGGTTGGACATTGGGTTTTGGGTTGATAATTGGGTTGGGGGAGCTGCTCTGCACGTGTGTTTTCCAAACCTCTTTGCACTTGAGAAGGATAAACGCCGTTGTATCGCTGATAGGGTGGGTCGGGGGGTTGGGCGTGCTGGAATTGGTGCTGGAAGAGGCCGATTGCTGATGGAGTCGAACAGCTTGAACTGCAGCAGCTTACATCTCTGTTGGGTTCTACTTCTTTGCATAACAGGAAAGACGATTGGGTTTGGGCGCTGAATGGGTTGGGTTCCTTTTCGGTCGATAGTTTGAAAGACAGCTTGACGGGGCTAAAATACACTATTCCTAGGTATATTTGTAAACATAATTCTCGGGTTCCAAAAAAAGTAATAGTTCTAGCATGGAGGGCGCATATCGGTAGACTCCCAACACTGGCGGCGCTTGCAAGGAGACATGTGATTTCTGGGTCATCGCTATGCCCGATCTGTGGTGAATATCAAGAAATGGTGGATTATGTTCTCGTCTCTTGTGGTCTTGCTCATTCAGTTTGGAATCTAATTACTCAATGGTGCAAACTGAATCCGTTTATTGCATTCGAGATAAAAGACGTTTTGGACCTGGCTAAATTTGAGGATGGTTCGGCCAAGAAGAAGAAAGTCATTCATGCTATATGTTTAACAGCCTTGTGGTGCATTTGGAGATTCAGAAACAAAGTCGTCTTTAACCAACAGCCATGCTTGGTCAGCCAACTGTTTGGTGAAATTAGAAGCCGAAGCTTTATGTGGTTCAGGTCCCATTCGAAGAACAAGGCTTTGGATTGGGATATATCCATGGGATTTCATTTGTATAAAATAGGTAAAATAGGTTGGTATGACAATATTTGTTGCTTTGTTTCTTGGTGTATGATTGTAACTTGGTGTTTGGCTAGTTTTCTCCTTTTTTTTTTTTTGAACGGCCAACGAATCAATTCCGAGCACTCTCGGGCACCCTTTTAGCGAATCAGGTACTCGAGAGTACCTGGGCCACCAATTGTCACCAATTCCCGGGAAAACCCGACCACTCACCCGCCCGAAGGCACGACGGTGAAATAGTCGGTAAAACCGGTCGGGATCAGGACTCGAACCCAAGCCAATGGCTGGGTCATCCCTCATTTCCCCTCCACCAGTGTTCTCCAAATGTAACTAGTAGAAATTGAACCCAAGCCTTCTATAAAAAACTTTAGGCACTCAACAAACTGACCTACAAGTATTGGACGATTAGTTTTCTCCTAGCCACTTGGTTTGAATATAATTTTGTTCTTCGTTAAAAAATAAATAAATAAACTTCTATTGGTCCTTATCAACAACCAACAATTAGTTCCAAAAAAAATAAAGATACCTTGCTTCCAACGTTCATACCAATGTTTTAAAAACCGGTAAATACCGGCCGGTTATACCGGTATTACCGTTTTCGGATGGAAATCTGGTACGAAACACTATGGTAAATATGAGAAACGGTATTGATTTTATACCGCCGGTAAAATCCGGTATACCGGTTTAAACCGTTATACCGGTACCGGGATAGATTAGTTTTTGGGTTATTTTTAAATTATTTTTTTTATTAAGGAATAAATTTTAAAAAATGAAAACTTTAGATGATCTTTTGGATTATTTTGTAATTATTGATTAACTTTTTGATAGTATTTTAGTATGCAATTATGTACTTTTAGATTATTTTTTGCTTAAGGTTGTAATTTATGAAATTATATAGCTAACTAATCAACCCGGTTGAACCGCCCGATATAATGCGGTTCAACCGGTTGAACCATTTTTTAACCAAATCCGGTATAATTAAAAAACCGGTTTTTAAAACATTGGTTCATACTATAGACTTTATACAATACCATTATCTCGGAAATATATCATCATCAACCACCACGTGTCAACATCCCAACGGCTCATCGCCACTACCCATCCTCTTGTAAGCAACAATATAACTGGATGATCACACAAACCCCACACCAAACAATAACTCATCCCACCAATGGACCGTTTCTCTCTCCTCCCTTTCCTCTCTCTCCTCCTCCTCATCTCCGCCGTATTCGCCGTCGACGACCCATTAATCCGTCAAGTCGTCGACCAAACCCCAACCGATCATCTCCTAACCGCCGACCACCACTTCACTTTATTCAAAACAAAGTTCGGTAAAACGTACGCCACTCAAGAGGAGCACGATTACCGTCTCTCAGTGTTTAAATCTAACCTACGCCGTGCTAAACGTCACCAGTTGCTGGACCCCACTGCTGAACATGGTGTTACTAAATTCTCTGATTTAACGCCGTCAGAGTTCCGTAAGACGTATTTAGGATTGAAGAACCCTTTGTCGTTTCCATCTGATGCTAATAAGGCGCCTATTCTTCCGACCTCTGATCTTCCTGAAGAGTTTGATTGGCGTGATCATGGCGCTGTTACTCCTGTTAAAAATCAGGTATTTATTAACCTTTTACCGATAACAAAATAACTAACTCAGTAGTAGAGACTTAAATTGGAAGTGAAAGTGGTTGACTTTTATGATCTGTGTGATTAGGTTTTGGATTGATGATAGCATGAGTTTATAATGTTTATTGATCAATTTTAGATCAATTCGTTTTGATTGATACATGATCAGAGCTGAGCCGTTTTCCCTTCGCAACCTCGGGACGAACCGAGGCGGAATTAAAAAAATAAATATAAAAATTATACATTTTATGAAAAATAAAATAGTAACTAATTTTATCATCAAATTCATAAAAAACACACGTTATCATCAAATTCATCAAAAACACACATTAAAAAAACCGAGGCGCAGGTTTTTTAGCACTTCAGACCTATGAGGCGCACATACAAAACTACCACATGAGGCGCTGCCTCATACTCGTATTTTGTGCGGCTCAACCGTTTCATAAAACTATGTTTATGAGAAGATATGAATAGCAAGTTACTTTTTGGAATATTATTATTTTGTTGTAGTTTATGTAAAATTGATTGATATTGGCATGAGATCAGTTTTAGGTCAATTGGTTTGGTTGATCAAAGTATTTATGTGACTATTTGAAGACAAAGAAAGCTACTTTTGAAATTATAAATAGAGTCAAATTATCTTATTATGATATAATGATTAATCAGTGTGTGGGATATTGTTGCAGGGGTCATGTGGATCGTGCTGGTCGTTTAGTACAACGGGAGCTTTGGAAGGATCTCACTTCCTTCAAACAGGGGAGTTGGTTAGTCTCAGTGAACAACAGCTTGTGGATTGTGATCATGAGGTTTGTATATTCTTTATATCCTGAGCTTTTTGTTTATAGCTAAGACAAGTGGTTAGACTAAGGTTAATAAATATGTAGAGCTTTGGATTGTTTGTCCTCTTTTAAAGGAATTGCAGCAATACATGGGAGTTTAGTGATTTGTGTAGTCTGTTTGAAGATAATAAATAAGAACAAATTGTTATAAATGATAACGATAATAGTAGAGGTGTCAATCGTGTTTGGTTGGTGGGCTGAATTGATGAACCTTAACATATATATTTGATTTTGTCAAGGACATCAATCTTAATCCACAACACACTTGAAATCGTGTAGCAATACAAGACTCATGACCCATTCAAATCTACAGATTCTAAATGGGCCGTAATAAGCGTGTTAAACGGACTGGTGGTTGATCATACAATAATGTCTTTTTTTTTTTTTCCCAATTTAAGGCGAATTGAGAAGTTAGCCTATTTAGTTAAATAGGTTAGATGGGTAACCGGCTGTTTAATAAAACCGGTTAACCCGAAAACAATCTGTTTATTAAACATACTATCGGTTATGACAACCCAAAACTTGATGGTTTACATATTGTGTTAGGAATTGTTGTCTCTGATATATGGCTTAGGGGGTTAAAAATCTAGCTGTTTATATCCTTACAAGTGTTTTTTTTTCCTGCAGTGTGATCCAGCTGAAAAGAATTCGTGTGATGCTGGCTGCAATGGTGGACTGATGAACAATGCATTCGAGTACATACTCAAAGCTGGTGGAGTTCAGAAAGAATCAGATTACCCTTACACAGGAAAAGATGGTACATGTCACTTTGACAAGACCAAAATCGCCGCATCTGTATCCAATTTCAGTGTCATTGGCACAGACGAAGACCAAATTGCTGCCAACTTGGTTAAAAACGGCCCTCTTGCAAGTAATTATCATACCAAACCAAATCATTAGGGTTATAAACATATATATATTCTGAATTTGAGCTTAAATCTTCTGTATCTATCGTTTTTTGCAGTTGGGATCAATGCAGCTTGGATGCAGACATACATTGGCAAGGTTTCATGCCCGTATATTTGTTCAAAGAAGCGTTTGGATCATGGTGTTCTTCTGGTTGGATACGGGTCAGCTGGTTATGCACCTAGCAGATTGAAGGAGAAGCCGTATTGGATCATCAAGAACTCATGGGGACCAGACTGGGGAGAGGATGGATATTACAAGATTTGCAGTGGTTACAATTTGTGTGGTATGGATACCATGGTTTCGGCAGTGGTTTCTACGAACACTTGAACTTTATGTTTGAATCGATGAATGAATATTACAAACTTGCTACTATTTACTTCATGAATCCAAACATGTACAGTATTAGTTATTGGATCAAAACGTATTTGTGTTCGTGATTGATTTCATGGATTGAGTTACAAAAGGGTTTATTGTATTAAAAATGTAATGGATGTTTTATGTTTTTCTTGTTATATCTGTCTGTTGTGACAAACTTACATATCGTTACTAGTTTGGACATGCTATAAATGGTAACGAGAAGTTTGCTATAATAGTTAATCAAATATAATTCTGATTCATCATCGGATTTAGAAATTTTTCGTTTTACGAAAAAAACAAAGATCAAATAGAGTTATAAATATGTGGTGTATTTTAATATGATCATCACCGAAAGGAGATTATTACGAAAGGAGATTATTACGCTCTGTTTCTGAGTTAACTTAACGAAAGAAAAGAAATGAAAGGAAAGGAAAATTTGATTGTGTTTCCGAGTTTCATTTAATGAAAGAAAAGAAAGGAAAACAAAACAAGGTGTGTTCCCGAGTTTCATTTAAGGAAGTAAAAGAAAGGAAATGGAAGGAAAACCAGGCAAAATTCATTAGTTTAGTTTTCCTTCCGATTTGGAAGGAAACGGAAGGAAAGGATATTTATTCTTTCCCTTTCATTCCTTCAGTTATTTTCCTTTCTTTTCCCTCTTTAAGTTAACTCGGGAACACAACATTAGTGTTTGCTTCGTGTTTAAGAAAACATTGGCTTTAGGGTCATTTTTTACCTTTTTTTTTTGTAAACTCGGCACCTTTTCTTTCATCACATTATCTTTCTTTCTACACGCTTTTGTTTTTGTTCCCGAATTCACTTTAAAAGAGAAAAGAAAGTATTTGAAAAGAAATAAAACTTTTTTGTGTTCTCGAGTTTTATTTAAAGAACTTTGGCGAATGCTCTTTTTGGCAAAATCCTAAAAACCTTTGGCGAATGCCTTTTTGGCAAAATCGCTCAGAGTCTGGGTTAAGTTTTTGGTCTGTCCCCCAGCAAAGGGCAGTTATTGAATGCTTGCAAAGCCCCCACGCCTAAGATTTCCTGACTGTTATCCTGATCAAAGGTCTGGGCCAAAGCATGTCCGCTATTGAATACAGGGTCATTCTTAAATATCGTTTGATGATCCCCATGTACAAGGAGGATGAAATCTGTCCGATGTGCCGTAAGGCCTGCCTGGATGAATACGGGGAACATGCGGTTCATTGTAAGGAGTTACCTGGTTTCAAATATCGACATGATTGGGTTCGAGATATTATGTGGGACATTTTAAGACGGGCTGGGATCTCAGCCAAGAAAGAGGCCCCTGTGAACTCCCTCTCGGATCCAGCAGAAGGGAGATCCACCCTACGACCAGCAGATCTCCTTGTCTTTGGGTGGGCCGGGGGAAGCATGCTTGTGTTGACTTGACGGGTGTATCTCCTCTTGTTGGGTTGAGGGATAGTGGCTTTGTAGCAGGGCAAGCGGTGCGGAAAGCAGAGGCAAAGAAGGTAGAAAAACATGCTGAAGCCTGCGAGGAGAACCAACACGTTTTTGTACCCTTGGCCTTTGATACCTTTGACTCATTGGCACCGGAGGCTGCCCGTTTTCTGACCAGGGTCCAACGGGTTATTCATAGTAGTGTCTTGGCTCCGGGTGGGCAGGGTTACGTTTTTAATAGATTAGGATTTGCTATTTAGAAAGGGGTGGCGGCGCAGCTTGTTGCCCGCCTGCAAGGTTATAAAAATCGGCCTAGGCGGCCGCCTAGGCGCTAGTCGGCCATCAATATCGGAATATGGCCCTAGTCGGAGATCTAGGCTTTTTGGTCATTAGGCGTCTGTTAGGCGGACATAGGCGGTCCTAGGCGGCCCTAGGCTGGCTTAGGCGGAGTACAGTACCTGTTAAAGCTGTTAAGCAAAACGGGCTACTACCATGGTTCTTCTTTCTTCTCTTTTGTACGATGAAGAAGATTAAGAGTAAAATGCCTTGTAGATGGAGCTCCTTCTCCTTTGTGTCTGATAATGATAAGTGACACTCTTTTCTTTTCTGTTTGTGCAGGAAACAAGTTTGTCCAATACCCTAATATTGATTGGTTTCTATTTTTGGGCTTTTTTCTAATGTTGGGCTTTTTTTTTCTTATGTTGGACTTTTTTTAATGTGGTGGGCTTTTTATTATGGTAACCTTAATTTTAATGTGGTGGGCTTTTTCTAAGTATTTCTAGGTATTTCTTAGTATTATGTGTATATATCTAAGTATTATGTGTATATATCTTAACATATTTTCAAAAAACCCCTAAATTTGTGTATATATATATAATACGTATAAAATACCAAAACGCCTAATTTCGCCTAGTCCCGACTAGTCCCTAGGCTGGACCTCACCGCCTGCCTAGCGCCTAGCGCCTTTTACAACACTGCCCGCCTTCCTGCTATCTTGATGTAATTTTCTTAGTCATTATTGAATATAGTGGATTGTTTGAGAAAAAAAAATTAAAGAAGGAAAAAAAGGAAAACAAAAAATGTTGTTTTTTGAGTTTCCCTTAAGAAAAGAAATGAAAGGAAAACCAGGCCAAATCATTTAGTTTAGTTTTCCTTCCTATTTAGAAGGAAATAATATGTATCCTTTCCTTTCATTTCCTTCGATTTCTTTCCTTTCTTTTCTCTCATCAAATAAACTCGGGAACAGAGATAAACCAAAACGGGAAAAAATAAAAAACTTGGTTTGTGTGAAAGATATATTCCAACTCCACGAGCATGTATTGGATCAACCAAAAAAGGAGAATCGTACAATCTATTCTCGGTCACAATTTGGAGTGTGGCAGGCAAAAAAAACAGATGCATTTTTTTAAAACGAGCTAGTGAAGATTGAAAACATATTGAGAGAGGTCGAGTTGCTTTCCTATTTTATATTGTTTTAGATGGAAGTATTATTTTGTGAATGATTGATGCATTTCATTAATTAATAAGAGAATATATAATGATGTTACAAGAGATAATTAGGGAAAACAATAACTCCTCTTTACTAGGAGATAATATACAAATATACATTCAATCATATTTACTAACAGACCCCCGCAGTTTGAGCCGTAGCCGGACGAAGGCACAAACTGGATCTGAATCTTGTGAATAGCTGCTTGGAGAGACCTTTGGTGAAGATGTCGGCATACTGGTAGTCAGCGGGAACATGAAGGACGCGAACTTCCCCAATGCGGACCTTGTCACGAACAAAGTGAATATCAAGTTCAACATGTTTGGTTCGTTGGTCTTGAACAGGATTCTGTGTAAGATATACCGCGGAGATGTTGTCACAGTAAACGAGGGTAGCTTGTATGACGGGGATGCCGAGCTCAAGCAAGAGATTTCGGATCCAACTAGTTTCAGCAACGGCGTTGGCAACACCACGATATTCTGCCTCAGCACTTGAGCAGGCAATAGTATGTTGACGGTTTGAGCTCCACGAGACCAGATTATCCCCCAAGTAAATACAATAGCCCGATGTGGAGCGTCGAGAATCCGGGCACCCACCCCAATCTGTGTCCGAATAGGCCGTGAGCGAGAGTGATCGAGATGGGCTGAAGTGGAGGCCAAAGTCAAGCGTTCCTTTGATGTAGCGAAGGATCCGCTTGAGAAACTGAAGGTGGGGTTCCCGTGGATCATGCATAAAGAGACACACCTGCTGAACTGCGTAGCAAATATCCGGGCGAGTGATGGTCAAATACTAGAGGGCGCCAGCAAGGCTGCGGTAGAGGGTAGCATCTACAACTGGAGAATCGGAGGAAGCACTAAGTTTGGAGCCGACCTCAACAGGTGTAGTGCACGGTTGCAGTTTGCCATGTTTGCCCTGTGTAAAATATCAGTCGCATAAGAGGATTGAGAGAGCCGTAGACCCCCGTTCGCATGCTCAACTTTGATGCCTAGAAAGTGATGAAGAGCCCCAAGGTCGGTCATGGAAAATTCCGCCTTGAGGGTATTAATTATGTTTCGAAGAAGAGTGGTATCAGAAGACGTCAGGATAATGTCGTCCACATACAATAAGAGATAGGCCTTTTGCGTCCCTTTGTTGAGCACAAACAGAGAAGTATCACATACACTGCTTTTGAAGCCACATTTGAGAATGAAAGTGGAGAACCGTTGATACCACGCCCGGGGTGCCTGTTTTAAACCATAAAGAGACTTCTTTAACCTACACACAAAACCTGGATTAACCTTATCAACAAAGCCCGGGGGCTAATGCATGTAAACTGTTTCGTTCAAATGTCCATGAAGAAAGGCATTTTTCACATCGAGCTGGTGAATAGGCCATGATTTGGACACTGCCAGACTTAAAACAGTCCGGATGGTGGTGGGTTTTACCACTGGACTGAATGTTTCGTCACAATCAATACCCACCGTTTGGCTCTTGCCATTCACAACAAGTCTGGCCTTATACCGTTCCAACTGTCCAGACGATAAAAACTTATGTTTATATAGCCACATGCACCGGATAATAGGTGCATAGGTAGGTCTCGGTACTAAGTCCCACGTGTGATTCTCTAATAAAGCTTTGTATTCATCGGCCATGGTCGCATTCCAGTTTGGATCCTTAAGGGCATGGAGGTGAGATTTTGGTATGGGTGAGATGGAAGGGGTGGCGGTGGAGAGGTTAAAGGGCACGCGTGGCTTCACGATGCCAGCACGGGCCCGGGTAGTCATCGGGTGAGCTGGGAGGTTTGGTTCGGAGGGCTGATGGGGCGGCGAAGGGGTGGGCTGGGCTGGGGTGGGCTGGGCTGGGGTGGGTGTAGACTGAGCGGGATTTGGGCCGGGAGAGTTTGTGAATGGGATGTTGTGGGCCGGGCTGAAGTGTAGAGGGATGGGTGAGGTTTGGTCTGGTGGGTTTGGGTGAGGAAGAGTGGGCGAGGTTGTTGGGCCTGGTGTGGGAGAGTGATGTGGGCCGAAGGGAGGTGGGCCGAAACCAGGTGGAAAGAAATTAGGATTCGGTGGGCTGTCATCACAGAAAGAGGAAGTGGGTTTGGGTTCAGGAGAGGTGGACATGGGAAACATGGTTTCGGAGAAGGTCACGTGTCGGGAAAAAATAGTTTTCCCGGTGGAGAGTTCAAGACACCGGTAACCATGATAATTTGCAGGGTAGCCCAAAAAGACACACAAAGAGGACTTAGGATATAGTTTGTGAGGACGAGTGGCGGACTCATTTGGATAACATGCGCACCCAAACACACGGAGGTGTTCATATGAAGGGTGGCGTTCGTATAGGGCGGCGCATGGAGTGAGGTTGTTTAAGGTTTTAGTGGGTAATATGTTGTGCAGGTAGCAGGCGGTGTGGATGGCCTCAACCCAAAATTTGGAGGGTAGAGAGGCATGAACGAAGAGGGAGAGCATGATGTCATTGAGGCGACGTATCATACGCTCCGATTTCCCGTTTTGTTGTGAGGTGTGCGGGCACGAGAAACGAAATTGTATCCCGTGAGTGTTTGTAAACTCAAGGAATTTGTGATTATTGAACTCGCCCCCCATGTCGCACTGAAATTGTTGGATTTTTAGTTTAAATTGTGTTTGAACAAATGCATAAAAGTTAGAAAATTTGGTAAACGCTTCTGATTTATATTTCAAGGGATACACCCAAGCATATTGAGTGAAATCATCGATAAGTACCATGTAATACTTATAACCTGCTGTACTAGCAACTGGAGATGTCCATAAATCACAATGAACAATGGAAAATGGTATTGAAGTACGGGTTATAGAGTCAACAAAAGGAAGACGTTTATTTTTGGCTAACTGGCATGCATGACAAACAAATGAAGTGTCAAGTTTATTACAAGGTAAAAACTTATTAGAACTAAGAAAATCCATAATATGACGACCCGGGTGACTGAGACGATCATGCCAAGATTGGGGGGAGGAGACGGAGACAAAAGCAGACGCCAGTGAATTCTTGGTGAAGGAGTAGAGACCGCTCGAGCTATTGTGGCGGCTCAGGTGCGTGCCATCCTTGTAATCCTTCACAGAGAAACCAAAGGGGTCAAATTCAACAGAAACAAAATTGTCAATGGTGAATTGTCTAACCGAAATTAAGTTTTTAATGAAATTTGGGTTATAAAGAACGTTTTTCAAGTGGAAGGTTTTATTGGTAGTCTGAAGGGTAGTGTTACCGGATCCAAGAACTGGTAAGCGATTCCCATTACCAACCAATACGGACTTTATATGAGAAAACGGAGACAAAGTAGAGATCATACCTTGGTCGAGGGTTACATGAGATGTAGCACCAGTATCCATATCCCAGTTTTCATCCTCGGGATCAACTGTCATCGTCTGAAAGGCATGTGCAATCTGAGTGGGATCTAAGGCATCAAGGTCAGTATAGTGAGCCTGAGCTTGGTTGCCTTGGGTTGAAGCCGAAGACTGTGGGGTGGTTGCCGGTTGGTTCTGAGGAGGCATGGGGGCGGTTGGACCGAAGGGAGCCCAGGTTTGATTCCAGGCGGATGTGGTGGGGTACGGGCAAGGGGACGGGGTCCAATATGGTGGGGCAGGCCAATAGGGGAACGGTGGTGGTGCGGCAGCAGGGTAGGAAGGGTAGCGGGCATAGTTGGCTGGGTTAGGGTAGGAGGTATTAGGGTTGCGAGAGCCAGAGCCGGAGCCATTGGAGCGGCCACGTCCACGGTTGCGAGACGTGTTGGACCGGCCCCTGTGGTCCCGAGTGGGTGGAGGTGTGTCACGGGTGGGTGGAGTAGGTGCGGAAGTGGGTGGTGGGTGGGCAGTTTGTGGAGCAGTTTGGGCGACGGCAACCACCGGAGCTGAAGAGCCATCAAGAATGTCCCGAGCGGCACGTCGGTGCTGGTCGTTCAGCAGCATTGCGCATGCCTCAGACCAAGGGGCAGCGACTGGTTGACCAAGGAGCCCATGGTATCATATTCAGCGGGAAGACCGCGGACCATTTGGCGAACCAGTCGTTTGTCATAAATAGGTACGTCAAGGAGGTCGTTCAACTGATCGGCTAACTCCCGAAGTTTCAGAAAATAGGCTTCCAAGGACGGGTAGTTTTGAGGGCCATACTGACAAACTCGTGTTCCAAGGCAGCGATTCGAGCCCCTTTATTGTTATGGAACTCGTCCTGAATGCGAATCCAGGCTTGGTGAGCCGTGGAGGAGTCATCGATGAGCACCTTTTTGAGTATGGAGTCGGATACAGTGTTGTAGATCCACTGGAGAACGATTGAATCGATCTCCAGCCAAGAATCATAGGTTGGATCGGTTGCAGCGGGTGGCGGCGTACCGTCAATCTGGGCAAGAACCCGATAGCCGCGAGCAAGGAGGGTGAACAGCCGAACCCACGAGGTATACGAGACCTGCACGCCGTCGAGGGTTCGGACCTTCTGCTGGACATTGGAAACAACATAAACCGGGTGAAGTGGAGTGGATTGGGAAGGTTTTGGTGGTGAGGGTGGGGTGGAGGAGTCAGACATGATGATGGTTGGGTGGTCCGGCAAGGTTAGCGAGTGAAACAAATGTTGCAGAAGGTTCCGGCCGAAGTCGGAGAAAAGGAAACAAGAAGAAGACCGAAGTCTTGTGGTGCGGCTAGGGTTCAGAGCAAATTTTGCTCTGATACCATATTATTTTGTGAATGATTGATGCATTTCATTAATCAATAAGAGAATATATAATGATGTTACAAGAGATAATTATGGAAAACAATAACTCCTCTTTACTAGGAGATAATATACAAATATACATTCAATCATATTTACTAACAGGAAGACCTTTGAAGTCTAAATTTATTTGGTATCGTTGGTTGTTGCCTTCGCTAGTGGCTTGATAGCGGTATTTTTTTTAATGGAAGTTAACGTTTGGAAAAAAACATACCCCTAGTTTTGTTTCATTTTTAGCGAATTATCACCAACTGTTCTTCCCATTTCAACCAACACCCTTACAATTTTTTATAGAAAGGCTAAATCTATATTTATTCACCTTAGACTAAAGAGAGAGGCTATTGTACAAAGTCTCCTTAAAATACAAAGTGTAAGAAGCCATCCTGACCATCTATTGTGTTTTAA
This sequence comes from Ambrosia trifida, assembly GCA_028751855.1. Taxonomy (NCBI): domain Eukaryota; kingdom Viridiplantae; phylum Streptophyta; class Magnoliopsida; order Asterales; family Asteraceae; genus Ambrosia; species Ambrosia trifida. Next base: position 163,103,181 of record CM054122.1, read on the forward strand.
TCAAGATGATCGTCATTTAATAACCCATGAGTGTTTTAAGGATCAGTTAACAAGGGGAAGGGTAAATTGGACAAATTCTCAATCTAATAATTTGAATTTTTTTAATAATAGCACACAATTCAATATCATTTAATGACGGTTACTTAATCAAAACATATAGTCGTCGAATTCACAAAACAAAATCAACCAAAATCAAAATCTATGAAACAAAAAAAACAGAGCAGTTGTAGAAGACGAAAAAATATCATCCGATCAAGGAAGTATTATGGCTCCAAAATGCAAATCAAGTAAGTTTATGTTCATATTATGATTGTCATTATGATCGTATAACGAAAATCATTTGATAAAACCTAAAATAAACATAACAAATGAAGGAAGTGTAACATCGCCAAATTTTCAAATTATAATACATATATGATTTTCATAATGTGCCTAAGTTTTATTTCCCGACCACACAACTTATATATATATACATATATATAATAATAATAATAATAATAATAACAATAATAAATAATAAAACTAGTTGTTAAACCTTAACCCAACCCAACACCCCTTTTCCTTTTACATTTTCTGAAGCCCAGCCCAGACTAATGCCCGGCCCAAGCCAACAGCCCATCTCCTCTTTGATCCGGCCCACTGTCCTCCTCCCCTCTCTAAGCTGTTAATAAAAAAAAATATATAAACTGCTTGAGCCGGGATTCGAACCCGCGCCCAAGCCCAGACCACACCAACGAACTAACCAACTGGGCTGGAACCCTTGTTTGCTCAAAACCAGACCCAATTAATTATATACCATCATTTGAAAACTCTCACAGTTGACTGAAAAGTCAACTGTGGACGCGACTTGCTATAAACAATCAAATTAACTCGTGATTGATCCAAATTTGGCAACGATACGTGATTACCGGCCTCATCTGACCTAGTTACATGACGATTATTGATCAATTGTCCATCAATTAACCATATTACGCGTATAAACTTCAAAGCTTGGTCAACACTTGCCATTCTTCGATCCAGTGCATAGCACTATAAATTGGACATTTACAAGCACTCACAACTCGCCAATCTTCATCTCTTAACCCCTCAATTCTTCACTTAAACATTGTTCTTGTTCATACGATCGAGTCTTGACTTTTTGGTTGACTGAGCTATCGAGGTCGATTAAGCACGGTGAGTATAATGTTTTTAGTGGGTTTTGATCACCGGCGTTCACACATCAAAAGCCCTAAGATCAATTGAGCCATTGATGTGTGAATCGTGTTATTGCAGAAGCTAGGGTTTCGCAATATTGATTTGGGGATAAAAACTGATTTTTGTATCGCATATATATTTTTAAAACAGAGTTAAATCACAACCACAGGCCTAGGCCAAGTGGTTGTGACTGAGGCTTATGACCACTGCCACCCAGGTTCGAGTCCCGGCCATGGCACTTCTTTTTCCACTTATTTTCTTTTTAAAACAAATCACATATATACATATATATTACATTTAATTTTGTAAATTCATTTTTAATTATTAAAACCTTTTTATAAATTCTAAAAAAATTATTTTTAACAAATCTGATATAAAAGTTTTATCTACAATTTTTATTTTTTGGAAATTCATTTATTTAATATTTATAATAATTAAATCAATTTTATACTATTATATTTATAAAAATCCATTAAAATATCAAAACAGTTTTATAAATTCCCACAAAAATTATCCCGAGTTCGTACAATGATAAACTTTACTAAAATGATTTTTAATTCAGAAAAATCATTTATTTTATGTTTTTAATCAATTTTTGTTAGTTTTAATCATAATTAAATCATAATAAATTCAATTTTTGATATTTTTGCACCAAAATTTTATACAATTTATTTCTAAATATTTAGAACAGAAATATGATTTTTAAAATAATAATTCTTTAATTTTAATATTTTTAAATATTAAAGTTAAATATTGGCAATTTCTAATAAATAGATTTAATAATCTATTTTTAAGAAAATAATTTTATAAAAATTATTTTTACACTTCAAACACATTATTGTGAATATTCTAAATTCAAATTTTATAAAAAGACTTTATTTTATTTAATTATCAAATTTCCCTTTATTTAATTAACATTTTATTATAAATTCAACAATTGGATATCCCCAAATCGAAACCCTAGAATATACTTATAAACTAGTTAGACTTAGACTTATTTGTTGCCTTATACATAAGGTAATACTTGGCAATCTATTGGGCTACACTTATACTATTCCTCAATACCTAATACTATACCAAGGTGAGTTTACGTAACCATGTTTATGCGATTCTTTATACTTGCAACAATTTTAAGCAATTCAACATGCATGTCTAGTAGTAAACTTTATTGCCTCATGAATTAGTCAACAGTTTCAACGAGTTTCAACGAGTTTCAACATTACATAATCATTAGCTATGGCCAAGCCGGCGATACTCAATAATAGATCTATTGGATTGACAACCCCACCCGGATACGTGTACCTCCTACAAAGGTTACATGGGTGATTGTTATCGTTCCAACATATTACTAAGGTGAACCGTAGATGACGGGATGGACCTAAACTAGTCGGAGGTTTGATTATGTCAACATATTATACTATTCATGTAGACTTAAATTTACGATAGACATACGAATTGCTAGACTTTTAAACTTAAACTATATGCTTAACATGGATTATGTATTCTCACCAACTTCTAGTTGACCCCCCCCCCCCCCCATTTTTCCAAACTCAACAGGAAATACTGATGCTTGAAGTCTAGAGCTAGCATGAGGAGATACTTGAAGCTTTGTTGATTACTTGATGTAGACTTTAATGTAATTCAATATTGTAATGTATTAAAGGATTATTTAAACTTATGTACTACCATGAGCTACTGTATACTCATTCTTACGTGACACCTCGATGTTTCCGCCATCGGTTGGGGTGTTACAGATTGGTATCAGAGCCATGGTTATAGGGAATTAGGTTATTAGAAAAATAATCTAGTCTATAGCCATAGGATTTAACCAGTACTTGCTTCTTTTACTTGCTATTCTCTATCTCCCTCCTACTCCATATCTCTACTTTCATCCCTACAAGAAGGTTGCTCTACATTACTGGATCTACTCTTAGATTAATAGGACAAAATCCTCAGGCTTAGCCTGAACCCTCTTGAGGTCTCGTCAAAGTTCTGGATTTTAATAACGAACACGTGCAATCTGGAAGGGTGAACGCCTGTATTCTGAGTCTTCTGTCTAGGCTGGCATTGCGCATATATCCCAATCAGACGAGGGACCCGGATGTCTACCTGGGAATTCTCGGGATGAGTGTTCACTTATAGGCTAAAGCATGTCTTCATATGTTATTAGAATTTAGAATCTTTGATAAGTCAACGTTTTCGTTTATTCGTTTTAATTAATGAATAAATGATTACATTCCTTATATAATCTCATTCATTTCATTGTGTCTATTACAGATCATGCCTCCACGTCGCAGCACTCGCAACAACAATGGTGAGAACCACGAAGAAGGTGGTGACAACCATAACCATGACCAAGGTCCTAACCACAACAACAATGGTAACGATGCCCAACTGGCTGCGATCATTTCTCAACAAATGGCGCAGCAAATCGCAACTCTGGTTCCCAATTTACTCGCTCAGGTCATCCAAATGAACGGCAACGGGAATGGTCACGGCAACGGGAACGGCAATGGCAATGAAAATGGACCCCCAGCCTGTACCCTTAAGCATTTCAATTCTTGTAACCCTCCAAAGTTTAGTGGTGAAGAAGGAGCTACAGGACTCCTCCAATGGTTTGAGGGTATTGAGAATACCTTCATCAACAGTGAATGCCCCGACAACTTTAAGGTCCGTTATGCCATGAGTGTTCTTCACAAACGAGCACTCACTTGGTGGAATGAAGAAAAACGCACTCGCGGAGCTGAAGCTGCACTAGCCTTAACTTGGGATCAAGCTAAAGAAATTATGAAGGCAGAGTTCTGTCCTCATAATGAAATTAAGAAACTGGAAGATGAATTTCATGATCTTGCTCAAGATAGTGGAGAAAACCTTGCTTACAACACTCGTTTTCACGAACTTAGTCTACTGCTACCACACAAGGTCACCCCCTTGCCTATTGCAATCGAGAAATACATTGGTGGCTTACCGATGCAGATTCAAGACACAGTGTGGGGAAGGAACCCTGCTACTTTGGAGGAAGCAAAGCGTTTGGCTGCCACCCTAACAGATAACCATGTGAAGGCAGGAACCCTGACTCGTAAAGGGGAAAAGAAAAAGGATACTCCCCAACCTGCCGTTGATATCAAAACTGAGGCCTCAACCAACGGGAAGAACAAGGTCAGAAATTTTGCAATAGACACCACTGCCCCACCCACCAAGAAACAATACAATGGGAACCTACCTAAGTGTAACACCTGCCAGTATCACCATCCAACTCAAATACCCTGCCGACAGTGCACCAATTGTCAAAGGTATGGGCATCTTGCAAATGCTTGTCGAATCGCTGCTACAAACGTTCTTGATGCTCCAAATAACCCCGCTTGAAACCCTCCAGCTACTTAACAGCAAACCCTACCATTTGAATAATGTCTACTTAATTTCATGTATTACCACTTTTGATTCAAATAATAAATTCAAGTATTATCATAACATCTGTGTGCATGCTTGTTTGAATGTGAACTGATTGCTATATCTATAATCATACTTGCTTACTTGTACGACAATTAGTTGACTACCAAACAATCTACTCAACGATTGGTAGAGGTCATCATGTCTTTCCAACAGTCGGGAGAGGCCCTACAACCTGCTCAACGACTGGTGGAGACTATCAGACCTGCTCAACAATCGGTAGAGTCATAAAAGGACGCAAACCCTAATGTAAGGTAAATTGGTAATTACGGTCCGGAACGTAATCATGAATTTACAGGTACGTTAAGGTAGTGTGAAATTTTATCAAGGTTTCCGGTAGTTGACCAATTGTAACCCTGGTTTTCTTTTAACTTCGGGACGAAATTCCTAAAAGTAGGGGAGACTGTAACATCGCCAAATTTTCAAATTATAATACGTATATGATTTTCATAATGTGCCTAAGTTTTATTTCCCGACCACACAACTTATATATATATATATATATATATACATATATATATAATAATAATAATAATAATAATAATAATAACAATAATAAATAATAAAACTAGTTGTTAAACCTTAACCCAACCCAACACCCCTTTTCCTTTTACATTTTCTGAAGCCCAGCCCAGACTAATGTCCGGCCCAAGCCAACAGACCATCTCCTCTTTGATCCGGCCCACTGTCCTCCTCCCCTCTCTAAGCTGTTAATAAAAAAAATATATATAAACTGCTTGAGCCGGGATTCGAACCCGCGCCCAAGCCCAGACCACACCAACGAACTAACCAGCTGGGCTGGAACCCTTGTTTGCTCAAAACCAGACCCAATTAATTATATACCATCATTTGAAAACTCTCACAGTTGACTGAAAAGTCAACTGTGGACGCGACTTGCTATAAACAATCAATTTAACTCGTGATTGATCCAAATTTGGCAACGATACGTGATTACCGGCCTCATCTGACCTAGTTACACGACGATTATTGATCAATTGTCCATCAATTAACCATATTACGCGTATAAACTTCAAAGCTTGGTCAACACTTGCCATTCTTCGATCCAGTGCATAGCACTATAAATTGGACATTTACAAGCACTCACAACTCGCCAATCTTCATCTCTTAACCCCTCAATTCTTCACTTAAACACTGTTCTTGTTCATACGATCGAGTCTTGACTTTTTGGTTGACTGAGCTATCGAGGTCGATTAAGCACGGTGAGTATAATGTTTTTAGTGGGTTTTGATCACCGGCGTTCACACATCAAAAGCCCTAAGATCAATTGAGCCATTGATGTGTGAATCGTGTTATTGCAGAAGCTAGGGTTTCGCAATATTGATTTGGGGATAAAACTGATTTTTGTATCGCATATATATTTTTAAAACAGAGTTAAATCACAACCACAGGCCTAGGCCAAGTGGTTGTGACTGAGGCTTATGACCACTGCCACCCGGGTTCGAGTCCCGGCCATGGCACTTCTTTTTCCACTTATTTTCTTTTTAAAACAAATCACATATATACATATATATTACATTTAATTTTGTAAATTCATTTTTAATTATTAAAACCTTTTTATAAATTCTAAAAAAATTATTTTTAACAAATCTGATATAAAAGTTTTATCTACAATTTTTATTTTTCGGAAATTCATTTATTTAATATTTATAATAATTAAATCAATTTTATACTATTATATTTATAAAAATCCATTAAAATATCAAAACAGTTTTATAAATTCCCACAAAAATTATCCCGAGTTCGTACAATGATAAACTTTACTAAAATGATTTTTAATTCAGAAAAATCCTTTATTTTATGTTTTTAATCAATTTTTGTTAGTTTTAATCATAATTAAATCATAATAAATTCAATTTTTGATATTTTTGCACCAAAATTTTATACAATTTATTTCTAAATATTTAGAACAGAAATATGATTTTTAAAATAATAATTCTTTAATTTTAATATTTTTAAATATTAAAGTTAAATATTGGCAATTTCTAATAAATAGATTTAATAATCTATTTTTAAGAAAATAATTTTATAAAAATTATTTTTACACTTCAAACACATTATTGTGAATATTCTAAATTCAAATTTTATAAAAAGACTTTCTTTTATTTAATTATCAAATTTCCCTTTATTTAATTAACATTTTATTATAAATTCAACAATTGGATATCTCCAAATCGAAACCCTAGAATATACTTATAAACTAGTTAGACTTAGACTTATTTGTTGCCTTATACATAAGGTAATACTTGGCAATCTATTGGGCTACACTTATACTATTCCTCAATACCTAATACTATACCAAGGTGAGTTTACGTAACCATGTTTATGCGATTCTTTATACTTGCTACAATTTTAAGCAATTCAACATGCATGTCTAGTAGTAAACTTTATTGCCTCATGAATTAGTCAACAGTTTCAACGAGTTTCAACGAGTTTCAACATTACATAATCATTAGCTATGGCCAAGCCGGCGATACTCAATAATAGATCTATTGGATTGACAACCCCACCCGGATACGTGTACCTCCTACAAAGGTTACGTGGGTGATTGTTATCGTTCCAACATATTACTAAGGTGAACCGTAGATGACGGGATGGACCTAAACTAGTCGGAGGTTTGATTATGTCAACATATTATACTATTCATGTAGACTTAAATTTACGATAGACATACGAATTGCTAGTCTTTTAAACTTAAACTATATGCTTAACATGGATTATGTATTCTCACCAACTTCTAGTTGACCCTCCCCCCCCCCCCCCCATTTTTCCAAACTCAACAGGAAATACTGATGCTTGAAGTCTAGAGCTAGCATGAGGAGATATTTGAAGCTTTGTTGATTACTTGATGTAGACTTTAATGTAATTCAATATTGTAATGTATTAAAGGATTATTTAAACTTATGTACTACCATGAGCTACTGTATACTCATTCTTACGTGACACCTCGATGTTTCCGCCATCGGTTGGGGTGTTACAGGAAGAGAAAGAGAAGCAAACTGAATCATGGCAGGCCTTCGAAGGGAACTAATGCAGGTATGTTTTAGATCAGATTTATGAAATTACTAGAGGTGTTTTATGATTTGAATGATGAACATCAGGATTTACTTAATTTTTTTATGAACTAGTAAAGGCGTTTTATATGTTTTAATGAAAATAATAAAGGCGTTTTAATGATTGTTATGAACAATGAGAATTTGTAAGTGCGATTAATAATTAGAACATTGAGATCCCATTCATCATGTTTCGAAACGCATATTGTAAATAACAAAACACCTTTATTGCTTTTAGTTAGAAATTAGACTAACATAGACTAACAGATTGTAAATAACAAATGTGTTTTATATTTTCCAAATGCGTTTTATATAAACAAAGACTGTTGAAACTAACAACTGATGTTCCCTAACAACCGCTGTACAAATTATTGCTTACAAGGTCTGTTGAAGAAACCACTGTCTACCAAATGTCTGAAGATACAAGGTCTGTTGGAGTCAACATCACTTAGGCTCCAACAAATGATTCAAGCAAACAGAGTTTATTCCATCAGCTATTACACATCAGAGGTTGTCATCAGAGTTTTCAATGTATGTAAAAGCTTGAAAACGCTTTTGTTTTGATGTGGAATGAAATATATATGTGATGTATTAGTAAAACGCATTCGATATGATCATAAAACGCATTCGTAAGAAACAGAGTTTCAAATGTTCAGTTATAGTAAAACGCATTCAAGGAAACATAAAACACACTTTAGAAAACAGAAGAAAATGTGCAAACTATTCAGTATATACCAAAACGCATGCATAAAACATAAAACGCATTTACTGAAAAAAAAATCACTCATCAACAACTTGTTCTTCATCTGCCTGGTGTTCATTTCCATGGTCTTCAGCATTTTCAACTTTTTCGTTTTCATCTTGTAACAATGTATTTTTCATCTCGTTTTCATCTTCATTGCATCTTCTCGTTTCAATGAAGATGCAACAGCAGGTTTGTATATTGGAGTTTGATCATCAATGGGAACATCTTTCTTAGGAAGATCTGTCATAAAACACAAAACATACAACTATAAAATCTAATTTTAATGACAAAATGACATGTTCATACTATAAAAAGACACATAATAGTAAGCATTCACATGCACATATAAGGATGTAAGGATTTATCTAATAAATCTCAAAACGCATGTTAAAACATCATAAAGCGCATTTGAATAAAAATCATTTCTATAAAACCAATCAGTTACCTCAAAACGCATGTTAAACATAATAAAACGCATTTGAATAAAAAATCATTTCTATAAAACCAAGCATTTACCTCAAAACGTATGTTAAACATAATAAAACGCATTTGAATAAAAATCATTTCTATAAACCAAGCAGTTACCTCAAAACGCATGTTAAGCATAATAAAACGCATGTTAAACCAAGCAGTTACCTCAACACTCTGTTTATCTCTGTTTTTTGTGATCTGCTAATATAAATCAAAACAGTATAAACTAACCTTCAAAAATTTAGATTATGAGCATCGACAACATCATCTTCTTCTCCGATTAAGATTTCAGGTTTGTTGTTTAGGTCTGATAAACAATTAAAAATCAAAATAAGATTACGATTATGTGAAATTAAAAAACAGAGTAACCTACCGAACATGATGATGAACTCTGCAATTGAGTATGATTCTGGTAAACTTTTGATCGACAGATTCAAGGTGATGAGAATTTTTTAATAAGGTAAGAATTGACGATGAAGATCGTGAAATCAGTTATAAAAATTTGAATTCTGATTGAACGATAAAACAGGGATTGTGAAAATCATAATTATGAACGTGATTAATTGATCGATGCAAATGTCTATAATACCCCTCTCATAATTGAAAATCAGTTTTTTTTTTTTTGTTTTGAAAGACATCTTACACGTGGCATATTATTATGGCTTCCTACACTTTATATATTAAGGGACTTTGTACCCAATACTTTCTCTATAAAACTATCAACTTTAAAACTAAACCGTAGTCTTGAGAAAACTTCCCAAGAGGGATAAGGTAATCCATCCTAGCACATCATATCATTCACATCCCATCTAATAGACCATCTCTCAACTTTACATTTTAATAAATTCTTCTAAAAACATACATCTCAGTACCCTGTTTCTCTTTCCATTGAATTTTAAAAAGTTGTTACAACAACTTTTTATATATAAAAAAATTACTATTAATCCTCTTCAAATTATCGTGAAGGTATAAAAACAAGAAGTATAATAAAACCGTTCAAATTATCATGAATGTATAAAAATAAGAAGTATAATAAAACCGTCACCGCAATCAAACCCTGAAGAGAATTCTACGTGCCTCTGTTATGCTCACTTGACGGTTCTTCGGTACAAGTTGAAGGTATGCTATTGTTTCTTTCAAATCTCCAATGTTTCGTACATTTTCTGGTAGCTAATCTTTTTACCATTTAGGGTTTTTTTCCATAGTTTTTCTTTCGGTATTATTTTTTTGTTTTCATTTTCTTTTCAATTGTTATCGAACTTTAATATTTTGCACCATTTTACATGTTTCGATCATGCTCTTTTACATAATATTTTGATAAATAATATTAATAAACACAAATTGCATAAATTGAAAGCAATGCACAAACACAACCAACAGTACAATTAGGTATCACACTCCCAGGCCCTCTTATACCTTTTCTCTGCGAAGCCTTGGGCTTCCTTTTGAGCCATTTTTATTTTCGTTACTCCTGTACCCTACAATTTCATTATCTTGTATATCAATTCTGAGCATGCCTAAAATATTGAAAACAAAAATAATAAAAGAAGTAAGCGCATCATAATAATACTATAGCTCCAACAAGATGGGTTAGAAATGGTGGACTTGGATATGTTCAGAACTATACAATTTAAATAAGCCATTAGACATTTGTAAACTCTTAGTATACTGTATTCATTTTTCATATATTTTAAAAGGAATTTAGATATTTTTAAAGTAATTTCAAAGCCCGATAATTAGTTAAGTATCACTAGAAATAGTCGATTGATTTCATATTCATTTCACTAATCTTCTATTTTCAAGCAACTTCTAACCTACATTTTGTTTTGACAATTGCAAATATAACTGCTCTTACTCCACATCATTCAAAAGTATATATGGACTAATATAATTCAAATTCAATTTTATTATAGTAAAAAATTGTTGTCTCACTATTTTATCATTGCTACCATTTGAAATCATTTTTATTTATGTTGTAACAAGGCATTCACAAAACATCATTTTCATTTTTTATGACAATGAATTATTCTAACAATGTTATTATAACAAACTTCAATTGCAATACAATTATTTCATTTTCTTTGCCACATATATAAACATGGTTGTCAAACATTTCATCTTATGTAGAATTTGCCTCTTTTTAGCTGAAATGGGACGAAAAACATTATCTAATATTTCAAATGGTAATTGTTTGGTTTTATTTACGATGTTTTTCTGTTTCTATTATTTGTGTTATTTCTTCTACTTAATAGATTATTTTATTTTTTAAGGTTATGAGGAACGAACACCATTATCTAACTTTATGTTCAACTTTACATGACCAACTTTATGTCGCATTGTCAATAGTTAAGAGTAGGGAATGAGTGAAAGTACTGATACGAGATAGTGATGGGTGTGTCAAAATTAAAACAAAGAATGTGGTGTATAAGGAAATATTTTGTAATATTTGAATAACATGTGTATTTCTTACTTTTAAATTTTAATAAAATATTTGTACTATATTTATTGTAATAAGTTTAACCCTCCCCAAGTATTGTTATTTGTTGAACCGCGTGTCCACGCGTGCATTAATATAGTATTATAATATAAAACGTAAAAATGAAATACAAATGAGCTTAACCTATAAATATCATAAGTGAATGAGAGATTTTTTTTTGGTTTTTTTCCTATCTACTTAAACATGTTTTCTAGATGAATAGTATAAAAAAATTAAAAATTTGTAAGTATAATTATGTCATTAGAGTAATTACAGTAGTTTACACTAGAGTAATTACTCTACAACAGTAATTACGTAATTATTCCACACTAGTTTTTTTAGATTTCGGTAATAAAATACATGTTTAACGATATGTAAAAAAAATTTCTAAAAAAGAAAACTCCTTCACTTCTCACATTAAGGGCGATTTGTAGGATAAAAACCATTAATACAAGAACCTTCCTTCTAATTTATAATCTATAACTTATAATAAAAAAATTGAATATTGATGAGGTGGAATTCAATGAAGGCCTAAGAAAGCCATTTTAATGACATGACATTCAAAGAGACATTCTCTTCCTTGAGTGTGACATGTGTCATGCCATGTGGCAAATTAAAAATAAATAAATAATAATATAAAACCTAATCTACTAAATTTAAATTGAGTTATTTTAGGAAAAAATAATTTAAAACAAATTTAAATTTTTCTCTCTTATTTTCTCCCATAATTTTTAAACGTTAATATCTTTTATATAAGATATTTTTTAAAGAAAAAAGTTACACCAAATTAACGAGTGTTTTATTATCTTTCCAACGAGTACCATAGTTCTATATAAAAAACGGAGAAAAAAACAACTATTTTTTGTGGGGTTTCGTTCATACAGGAAAAAAACACAAAGTGTTCAGGTTATTCATTAATAATGTTTTTTCTTAAAACCAGGTTCTTATCTACGATGTTGAAATTCAGTTCAATCGCCATGCTTTCATTGGAATTTTACTCTTTTAAAGATGCATATGTATACTTCATCAAGAGAAGCTAGGAGAAAGAATCGCGCAACACTGCACAACATGGTGTCACCTTATAGCAAGGTTATTTTTTTATTTATTTAATTACAAGGGTAATAATTATTACTATTAGTATTAGTATTATTAGAATTGTTATATTTTTCAACCCCGGAACGCTCCCGAGATAAAAGCTAGTTTAAACATATTATATTCATACAAAATATTTATTTCTTACACATTAAAAACATTAGATTAAATTTCGGGATGCTGCATTCAACAACATTAATGCACAGCCACCACCTCATAGGCTCCGACTCTGCATGAAGTTTATATATAGTTCACCGAACACTGGTTTTGCATAAAATCTTCTAGTGCGTTAGCAACAGGGCCGGCTCGACCTTTGTGAAAACCTAAAGCAAATGCTAAAATGTGGCATTTTCCAAAACTAAAACGGAAGAAGCATAAAATGTGAAGATAACAATAATTGCAGAATTAAAACCATTTGCACGACAAAAACAATAAAAAAAATTGCAAACCATATTTTTATTAAGCTAAAGGTTTGTCATCATGATTACAAAAATATACCATAATTATTAAAAAAAAAAACTCTTTTAAAATTTGGGGTCTTATTGAATTGAGGGCCTAAAACAATTGCTTCAAAATACTCTCCCTTGAGCCGACGCTAGTTAGCGACCACACTCTAACCTTGACCTCTGAACTCTGGTTAATTGTCGCCGGTGTTTTTCCTTGTTTGAAATTCATTCCCTTTTGTAGTTTTGTGGTAAAAAGGGCTTGTGATGAATTAGCCTTTCATATCATAAGTGAATAACTCGTTTCAGCCCATTTTAAACCTATGAAAAAAGTTATGGCCCATAATTATATGTTTTGGGCCATCAATTATATGTTTTTAATGCTTTAGGCCAAGATTTCCTATTTATTAATATTTTCGTCATTTTGTTTTGTATACTATTTTCAAAGTTTCATGTACAGAATTCCAAACGAGGCATACAATTAAGAAAACCATATGAGCTGCGCTCAGGGGCGAAGTATTCAATGGGCCAGGGGTGGCCCTGGCCCCCCCTGTTTTTTGGCGCAGTGGTAGAAATTTGTGATTTTCGTAGGTAAATTGAGTCTGGGTTTAGTCCGGCCCCCGCCGATTTGCCACTACCGATCAGAAAAAATTAAGTCCGGCCCCTCCCGATCCTTGAACCAAGCTTCGCCACTGGCTGCGCTAGTAATAAACTTTTAGAAGAAAATATGAAATGATTTTAGTTGATTTGCTCTTACGAGATGCAAATATGCAACGAAGTAATCACGAAAAATCGTTAATCCTATCAAAATGAGTTAAAACATGTCACCCAATTAGAGCTGTTCACGAGCCGAGCCGAACCGAACGGACCTTTGCTCATGCTTGGCTCATTTTCAAACCGAACCGAGCTGAGTGACTCATTTACAACCGAGCTAAAAGCGAACGAGCATTTTTCGAGCGAGCATCGAGCGAGAAACGATCGGAGATTAAATAAAGACAACCGTGAAATTAGGATGTTATCTTCAATGTTCGTTGTCGAGTGACAACTAAGGTGGAGGTGTCCGATGAGGACACTAATATTGAGGTCCGAGTGTTCAAGAATGAGGCTTAGGTTGAGGCAATGAGCATATTACAGAGAACAATTGTCGCATTGTGGCGTATGGTGATATCAAGGGATGACTAGACACGGACAACTAATAACATAAAGAAGTTAAGGCTGTCACGTTACGACTTACGGTTTTACTACTAAATCTTGTGTTAAATATTTATTTGATAAAGCGGACTAGTCGTATTTTATTTGCATATATTGGGCCAAATGTTAAGTATAAAGCTATAAATATTACTGTAATTTGTGCGTATATATAATTATATATATATTAGATAAATAATAATTTATTCGAGCCGAGCAGACCTTTGCTCGTGCTTGGCTCGTTTACAAACCGAACCGAGCCGATCGGCTCACTTACAACCGGGCGGACGATCGAGCGAGCATTTTTCAAGCATTTTCTGAACGAGCGGCGAGCGATCCACAAGCGATTTGAACAGCCCTACACCCAATTCACGGGTTCTAGCATGTCTGTAGGTTGTAAATAAGTTGGTCACAAATGGGTTGGTGGTTGTAAATACGTCAAATATAATGACGTATATTTTCTTTACCTTTTGTTATACTAGTTTAAGAGGGTGTTTGGGATTGAGTTTGGAAATGCAAAAGTGATTTTGGTTAGAAGTGTTTATTGACTTATGAATTTTTGAAAAAAAAGTTTTAAAAAAAGTGTTTGGATTAGCTTTTGTGATGAGAAACGTCAAAAAGTCAATAAATTGTTTTTTTTTAAATGTTTCGCTTGACTTATTGTGAAGATTGTTTGTATTGATGATAAATTTGTAATTTTTTTCCAAAGCCAAAACCCAAAAGCTAGGATTTCTGATTTCTCAAAAAACAGTTTTTTCACCCTTGTTAAAAAGTCAAAACCAAAAGTGTTTTTTGACTTATTGGCTTTTTGGAGAAATCAATAAATCAATAAGTTATTTTCAAACGCAATCTCAAACACCCTCTAAATGAGACGATCTATATAATATTAGTTTTTGAAGGTGATTTGTCATTTTAAGACAACATTCTCAAAGGACTACGAGGACTACATGAGGAGTACACATGGGATGTTCTCTGGTTGCCGAAACACGAGAACGATTTTACTTAATTACTAAGTGATGCATTGTGTTTAAGTTGAAGTGGTTATTGCCTAATGCTACATTTGCACTTTTTTTTTTGGTTAAACTATGGTGAATGGATAGCTTGGATGCACACTTATATGAATGCTTGGTTAGAAGGCGTGCAACATAGTTGTGTTGATATACCTTAGTACTAAACATGCTAACGATCCCATTTGCAGAGTTTATAAACACTTTAGTTAATATTAATGCTTTCTAGTCATGCTATTTTAGAACAGGGATGAGAACTTTCGTACTGAATACTGGCACCGTACGCATATTGTACTGGCATATATAGTACGTTATTCGGTTTTGAATTTAGCTTAGTTTTGGTTACGGTACTAGTGGTATGGTACATGTTAGAGACTTTTATCAAGACTGTATCATATAGGCACCGAACGAACGTGTATGGTACAAAATTTGATTTTGGCTTTAGCTAAATGTCGGTATCAATACGTGCACGCACAATACCAGTTCGGACTTCGGAAGGTACCAAGGTCGATATTTCAAAATGTACTTCTATTATTTTCATGCTTTATATTCTACTATGTTTATATATAAACTATAATTTCTTCATTATATGAACAGTTTTCTAAAAGCAAAAAGATCGGCATGAATTGCATGCTAGGTATAAATAAATATAAATTGCCCATGACTTCTTGGTCTAGTGGTATGGTGTCCCCCCTTATAAATGTAAGGTTGTGGGTTCAAATCCTTGCAAATGCAAGGTAAGGTGGAATAAAGGTGTAATAAAACTTTGCCGTTAAAAAAAAATAATAAATAAATATAAATTATTTAAATAAATATGCCTAAATGTGAACGTCCTTATAAACGTCAAAAATCGTTAGGGCCTGGGGCAAGGATAAAAATCAGCCCCTTAAGTATAAACTCAATAACTTCATGTAAAAAGTGTCACACCACGTCAATGGCTGAAACACGTGACGTAACGCTCGAAAGCATATCAAAGTCAAGATTAATACAAACATTGTTTGATTATAAAATATCATTTCATTAAGATGTCGAAAATAGGTACATTGTCTCAAACATTACAGAGAACATTAACACAAAAGTTCAAATATTGGGTTTCCCGTCTATGTCCCAACCCAATGGTAAATATAGGTGAAACCCCCGACAAAAGTCCGAAATTCCATATTCCACCGTACTATCCACAAATCTATTCAGTACTTAGTTACCTGAAAGATATGTTTAAAAAGACTTCAATATATAAAATATTGGTGAGTTCACATGTTTTAGTTCCATAATACAAAACATTTCAACAACAAACATGTGAGAAATAAACACAACCAGTGGCTATTGTAAAGAGTAGCTAGCTCCTACAAAATGATGAGCAATCCCTTGAGTCCATAACCAAACCAATACACACAATGCCCCGCTAGTTGTTTCTCGAAATATAACAACTTAGTTCAAAATACGTGCACCCCTTGTATATGCATATACATAATCTACGCTATATCGACTAAGGGTGAGCCTTGTCAGGCACCAATGCTACTATCTAAATATTCCTTCGGTTTCACACACCTGAATTAATGGTTACAGTAGTGAGGACTCACCCCAGGTAGTGTATAACAAAACCCAAACACTCATCATGCCACTTAACATATTCCCACATTTTACAACATGGTAACAAAACATATATTCCCCCAAAACAAAAATAGTAAAATGGGGCCGTGAAACTCACCTTAATGGCAATGTGCACGCAGCAGTAGAGAATAGCTATAGTCCACAGTCAAACACTTACAAGTGTTCTAGTCATATAAGACACTAGGTCTTTAGTGCGTGTTTTACCGGCAAGTTTTACACCCAACTCCGAACACCACTATTTACATACAATTCCTCGTTTAATTAAAACACATGTCCTAGGTCTATTGGTGATGGATTACCCCCGTTATAAGTTTCACATAACTTATAGTTTTAATAACCGGTCAACATTAATTTCAATGTTAGTTAGGTTCTTCGCAGCGAACTCTGATCATTGCTCGATTTCATCACGTCATGATCTTATTATTCAATATATATTCACAATATATTTACTAACTTGAAATAACATTATCTCCGGTTCGACTCACTTTACTGTATAATTATTTTCCCATTAAATAATTATACTAGGATTTTTGCCGATCGAGATTTCATTTTCAACATTCGACTCGACTCACTTTACCGTATATTTAGTTTCCCACTAAATAAATATACTAGGATCTTGTCGATTCGAGGTTTCATTTCACACAATTAAGTTTTCATACTTAATTTTCATTTAAACATTTAATCTTTCAAGATTATTTTACATTAATTCTCCCACGAATAATTTCCAATACTTAGGAAAATGTTGTATACATTCTTCACTCATAATTCTTCTTATATATATTTTGTCCATAAATATATATTTTACATTCGCATTCACATTCGCATTCACCCTTATAATAATTATTTACACTCAACGCAATAACATATACACGTATCTTGTATGAAGTTATATAATATATACTTATTCGCCCGATTTATATTTTTATCCGATAACTCGTCGTAGTATAATACGTCCATGTCTGTCACACCCTCAAATTTCCACATGCGGGGTTTTACCGCGAGGCGCGTGACACACCAGGATCCAAGTCAACGGTCACAATAAACAACACTATATGATACGTAAAAATGACATAATCAAACCATTAAGTTTTCATAAATGATCCAACGCTGCGGAAGCGTAAAACTTTATTACAACGTAAAATCAAAAGTACGAAAGTCTGGAAATACTAAATGAGATGCACATGAATCCTAGACGCCGTGAGACTCCGTGCGCCTATCGACAGCTGCTACCTTAGCGACCTGAGACAAACATGCTAAATACGTCAGCAAATAATGCCGGTGAGTTCACAGGTTTTTAATGAATACCGACTCCAAATGTATACCAATGATCAATCCAGACCACATGCATGCAAATCATATGAATACCTGTTACTACTACGATTGGAAAACCATTACTGGACTCGAATACTGTGAATACTGAATACGTGCCCGAATGAATACTGAATACTGAATACTGCATACTGAATACTGAATACCTAAGAGACAATATGCACCCGCCCGGCCCTCCAAGCCGTCGAGTGGGGCGGGTCAAGCCTAAATAGCGCTATCCACATTTCCCCCGTTGTGCATCCCCGCACATTCATGGTTTCCCCCGGGACTTCCAAAGATCGCATAGTAATATAATGAATACGTGAAAACATAATGAATACTCCAAACCCAATGAATTCATGAATACCAAAACATAGTTGAAACGCCTTTTTATGAAAACATAGTTGACTCACGTTTAAAGGACACAGCATGTTTTCTCCCCCGACAATGTAAAACCAGTAAAAGAGTGGGGCCGTGAAACTCACCTTATAGTGCGTCTTCCGATAACTAGAATTCCAACACGTGTAGGATAATCCCAACTAATGACAACCTATCAATGAGTTTACATAAGTGTGATGACTACTAACCCGAAGGCTAACAAGTCCCCGATTGTCCAGATCATAACCAAGTATGTTTTAAAACGTGTTTAAATGTTTAACCGACACACTAGACCGACCCGACATCCCGTTGGTGACCCATTACCCCAACTAATCAAGTACACATAGATTACATGCAAGGTTCAAGTATAAAACACTTAGTTTGTATCAAAAATCTCATTTTTGTTAATGTAGGGTCGAATGTAGTTCTGGGTGGTCGAAGGTGGCTTGTAAGTGGTCGAAGGTGTCTCTGAAATTCCACCTTCGCCCCTTTTCCTTCCACCTTCGCCCCTTTGTAGCACATTCGCCCCTTTAACTTCCAGGTTCGCCCCCTGGAATCCACCTTCGACCGTTCGACTGATCGAAGGTATTCCAGGTTCGCCCCTGATGTCAGATTTTTCCAAAAACGCGTCGAAAAACATCCGAAAACATCACGAAACATCACGAGTTACAGCAGTCAAGCATCATTAGTATATTCCTACGAAACCCCTACCAATTTTACCCCAAAATCTATCCGTTTTTACAAGTTTCCTAAAATAGTAAATTATGGAGATGTCACATCATCACGCATGAAAATATTACCCAATTAGGAAACTTCTGAAATCAATCAATAATCAGCTTATCATCATCAAATCATCATGAACAAGAAACCCTTATCCTAACTCTATCATAACTATCCAAAAACAAGCCCTAAATCTAACTAAAAAAACCCCTTTTATCGTCAAAACACCATCAACAATCAAAGGTAACATGTTTCAATCATAACCCATCATTAATAACAGCCCTAGGTTGTTGTCATATCATCTATACAACAAGTAATCATCAAACAATGCATAATATCATATTAACACATGTCTAGTTTGCATAAAAACTCATTGTTTATGAATAGGTTTTATTTAGAAAGATATTAGGAAGGTTTTTACCCATAAAACATGTTGATATCAGATCTGGACCCTTGGGGTTTAGATTAAAACAAGTCAAAATTGTTTAAAAAGGATTTGTAATGAAGAACACACCTTAGATTTTCACTTGTAATGATTTAGAGAGTTAGGTTATGAAAAACAAGCTCAAAAACTCCTTCCCCAATGATAATAGCTGATAGAGAGTGTTTGGAGGCGTTTAGGGTTTGTGAAATGGTGAAAAATGGCTAAGGATGGTATTTATACCATCTGCACGTTCGCCCAGTTTATGTGGTCGAATGTGGAATTTTTCCACATTCGCCCCTTTTTAGTGGTCGAATGTGGAACTTTTCCACATTCGCCCACTTTGTTTCTACGTTCGCCCATTTTTCAAACCCCATTTCCACATTCGCCCAAAAGTTCCACATTCAGGTCATCAGCACATTTTTAACACATGTTAACAGCACTTTTAACACATGTTAACCTTTTTCCAGTTTGTCGTGTTTAACGCATTCTAACACATCTTAACACATAAGCATGCATCCATAGTCTATACTTAGCATGTTTAGGCACGTATAATCATTCGTACATCATTTAAGCAAGTATAAGCATACAATCCACCACACGACCCATAATCTACACATATACTTAATTAACTCATGTAATGTCACCAACGACGGAACCCGGTACTAATGTATTCCCAAAACGACTCCCAATGATCCTCCAGATCATTGAACCCTGGACAATCCTAATTTGACCCGACTCAACTAACCCAGTTAAGTTTGTTTATAAACGTTTCTCGCTAAGGTAGACTTATGTGTTTATAAAATGTTGACCCAAACATGCCGGGTGTCACATCATCCCCCTGTTGAAAGAATTTTCGTCCCGAAAATTTTCCGAAGTCAAAGAGAACGAAGCGAGAAAAAGAAAAATTTTCCCGGTTGTCACATCATCCCCCTGTTGAAAGGAATCTCGCCCCGAGATTCACTCTTCGACAGTAATGAGTGTCGACCTAACCCAAGTAACGTTTCCCATAACACAAACGAAATGATAACCACGAACGAATGATGATATCAACGAATACTCTGTGCCGGGGAACCGCCCTCCCCAAAGTGAATAGAAAACAATGAATCCCCCTGATCGAAGGCCTACTAGAGACTACTATGATCGGTATAAATGATACACCGGTACCGTCCAAGTAACATCTCCAAAGGACCCACATCAGACTCATGAATGCAAAATGATGACCAAATACCAAACTGAATGCACACAATGAATACGAATTGCCAAACAATGCGAACGAGAATGAATACGAGCATAACGAGAATCAAGAAAAGAATACTCACCAGTAACAGTGTCAGGATCCTCCTGGTTCTCCCTAGCGCCAATGACGTAGGCATGACCTCGGGTAGTTCGACCGCCGCCTTCATTCCCAGCACCACCTGCAGTCCCTTGGTTCAGCTTAGGACAATCCCGCTTGAAGTGTCCATTATCCCCACAGTGATAACATCCCTGCCTCCCCCGAGGAGCAGTAGCAGTGGTAGTAGTAGTAGTGGCCTGTGCCGGTTGTAACTGAAGAGTAGTCCTACAGTCCCTAGCATGATGACCAAAACGCTGACACCGTCGACAGCGAAACCTCTCACAATCACCCGTATGATGGAACCCACACTCACCACACTTCGGGAGCTTCCCAGTATATCCCCCAGACCTCTGCCCAGATGATGCTCCCACAACTTCTTGCTTCTTTGTCTGCGGCTGGGACGACCCAGCGCTCTTTCCAGCACTCTCCCACTTTCTCTTGTTGTCCGCAGGGGCTTTCACAGCAGCACCCTTCGGAGGTAGAACGCCCTCCGCAACCTTCATGTTGGTCATCTATTTTAGTGTATAAAAACACACATATCTTATGTTTAAAACCATGTCAAAACCCTTATATACAACTTGCTTCAAAAACTCAAAAACATAGACTTTCAAGAACAAAAACAAGATCAAGAGACTTACTACTAGCACAAGGTTAGGGAGTGCTAGGAAAGTTAAAAACATTTGATTTTAATGGTGTTTTGTGTGTTCTTCCAAGATGGTTAAGCTCAAAGCTTGATAACACACTTAAAAGGGTTGGATATATGGCTGATATGGAGTAAATTTCTAGTGTTTTGGCTTGAAAATGGATGTATCTGTGTGTGTTCAAAGTCACGGCTCAAACAAGCAAAAGAGATGGATATTTTCTTTTGTGAATTATTAATGAAAACACTAGATATTAGAGCATTCACATTTGATCCACCAAATCTCCTCTATCAAATTACAATAAAAATCACTACTCCACCTTAAAATCTTCTATCTCCTAATTAAAATAATAATACTTTTTCATACTTTTATCATTATATTTTCTCTCTCCTCACTCCCAACCATTTACAAAAATATTAAAATATTTATAGGGGTGAACAGTCTCCCCCAAATATAAGGGTGAACAGTGCTTCCACCAAATATTTTCTCTCTTCTCAACTCACAACCACTTACACCCACCACATATAATTTGAAGGAAACACTCACATACATTTTGTACCAAATGGGAATGCTCTTATATGCTTATTTAAGATCTTTCAACTACATTAAATCTTATTATATAATTCAAAAGCCATACCTCATATCTAGTTACTTGGAAAAAAAAGCTTTGTTCATGATTTGCTCATGGGGGCCGATTTGGTTATGGATTTTGTTGGGTCCATATTAGTGAAAAATATCTACAACAATTTAGTTACAATCCATGTTGTAGTTAGGGCTTTATTCGGATTTTAATTGTGAGTTATTCGGACATAAAATGGCCTTAAATAACCCTTAAACAAAGCCTAGTGTTAGTGTTGGTAAATTATTTAGGCTTTGATTGAGTGATATTATGAGTTATACGCGTATTGGGTGCGATACGTGAACTTTATTTGTTACCGGGAGATTTTGATTTTGTGCAACCATTTGATGTGTTGGAGTTCCAAAACTCTTTATATTTTTTAACAATGCCATTTATTTTGCTTCCCGGGCATTCAGGATCATTTTCAGTTATTTAATTGTAACCGGGTA
This sequence comes from Ambrosia trifida, assembly GCA_028751855.1. Taxonomy (NCBI): domain Eukaryota; kingdom Viridiplantae; phylum Streptophyta; class Magnoliopsida; order Asterales; family Asteraceae; genus Ambrosia; species Ambrosia trifida. Next base: position 163,125,801 of record CM054122.1, read on the forward strand.
ATCACCAACGTTCGTACCGGACAAATTTATTTGCAAGCGATTGTGCTGTGCTTTTAATTAAACAAATGCAACCCTATGCATCCTATGGGAAATTTTCTATTCTCTAAAGGCTAAATTAACCCAAGTAATTTAAATATGCATTTAAAATTGTTAATTACGTATACTAATTATGTACGGAAACACACCGATTTTTTGTCGGATGTCACATTCCCCCCCCCCCCCCCCCCCCCCCCCGTTTAAGGAATTTCGTCCGCAAAATTTTGCTAGAGTCCTCCCCACGGGAGTACTCTCAATTGGGTGGGATGTTACTTCTTCACTTGATCTCCTCTTTCCCGCGTGAAATCAGGTTCACGCTCAACGTTCTATAAACTCTAGCCAACATAGTATCCTGATCCAGCTACGACTAAGCTCTCAGACTTTTAATTCAATCACACTTATCGATTTCCCGAAATAGTGAAGCTTAGAGTCAACCTGGATCCCATCAGTCGAGGAATTGACATCACATCGAAAACACTTCCTCGGACTTGACTTCCGGGATTCATCAAGAGTCCCATTAAGCTCTTACGACAGTTCGAGCTTACACATTGCGAGACCAATTATGGCCAATATCTCCGAGCAAATGGAGTATCAAGGTTTTGGTCCATTACAATCATAAGGGTTAACATCACCCTTCCAAGGTGTAACCCTTAACGGAGACCTATCATCGATTTGAAGTTCCTTAGGCCAACACCTTGTACCGTTGTACGTTCCACTTTCTGAGATCGGTAACAAATGCCGATGTTTTGAATTTTAAACTAAAGTTTCACAATGTGATTTGAAGTACTTCAACTTTAAATATTATAACTCACTTAGCATTGCTAACTTTTGCATGTACGTTAGATTATCCTGCAAGCGAGTTTTGTGTTGGTGAGACATCTTGGCTAGCGAAAGAGATTACTTGTGATTGCGCAAAGGCGTTCGTATGTGTTGATGTTTAATAGTAAAATAAGGTTTAAACAACTTGTACTGTTTGTAGTTGAAATTTCGTTGTGTGTTTACAAGAGAACTACTTATTTTCAAACAATACACTATGGTGTGATCTATGGTAAGGTACCCAGTTTGAGGGTCTTACAATATATATGGGAATATTCATGTACAAGAGTGTTTTTATAGTACAACTTGTAGAAGAATATATGGTATTTGATCGAGCAAACTCAACGGGTTAAGTGGTCCCCCAAATCACATAGGAGAAAAAAATGAAGAAGTGGGAAGGGCAAACTAGGAATATCCATTAATGTTGACATTTAAACTACTTCCCACATGATTTTTAAATGGCTATAACTTTTCATACTATAATATATATATTTTTAAATTACACCGTACTAACAAGCATTTTATAATCTTTAATTTACATAGGCTATTGTTGTAGTTTTATTTTTATTTTTAATTTTAATTTTAAAAAAAGAAATTTACAAGCTATGTGAGGACATGATTACACACACACACACATATTTCAAAGGGCTAAATTCTACATGGCACTCATATAATCATTCTTCCTCTTGAGAGCGCCATGTAGGATGCTATGTAGCATTAAGTAATTTTAAGAAAAAAAGTTTAAAAACAAAATTGGATTTCTCTCTCTCTCTCATGTTTCCTCCCATAATTTTAAACGTTAATATATTTTATAAACGAGATTTTTAAAGAAAAAAATTACACCAAATTAACGAGTGTTTTATTACCATAGTGCTATATAAAAACGTAGAAAAAACGACTATTTTTTTGTGGGTTTTTGTTCATACAGAAAAAAACACATGTTCAGGTAATTCATTAATCATGTATAGGCAAGTCTCTAATTATGTTCAAACAAGTAAATATGAATTTTATTTTCAATCAAAGCAGAATAGGTTACTAGAGTTATACATTGTTTTAGGTTAGATATCAATATTAGTATGCTAGAATTGTACATTTTTTTAGCGTTTAGGATAGGTGTTAATATTAGAGTTATATTGGAGTTATATATTGTTTTAGGTTAGGTTTTAGCATTGGAGTTGTATATTGTTTTAGGTTAGGTATTAATATTAGAGTTATACACTGTTTTAGGTTAGATGTTAACATTAGAATTAGAATTATACATTGTTTAAGGTTAGGCGTAACATTGGAGATACATTGTTAATTGTTTTAGGTTAGGTGCTACCTGAAGCTTTCCTGCATGTAACTGTAAAGTGCAACCGTCTGTTTCATATGTAAAATTGATGTGTCATATTAGATTTTTCAACACCGGGACACTTCCGGGGTGTAATCTAGTAATTTATACATGCATTATGCATTATATTCAGTAACAAATCTAACGTTACATGATTTTATATAGTACGTAATTATATAACACTTTGTAACTGTATTATTACATGATTTTGAATAACCACTACGTTATTATGTGATTTTCATTATAATATTATGCGAATAAGCACTAAGTGATTATGTAATTACGTAATATACACAATCACGTAACTTTTCAAATCACATAACGTTATACACAAACATGAAATCGTGTAGCTTGCAAAATAAAGATTTAAAAATTAAGAAAACTATGGCAATAGTTTACACTAATTAATGAGAATTAAATGCTTGTTTATATGGTGTAATTAAAAAAAATATTAACGTGTGAAAAAGTTATGACCATTTAAAATTTGTGGGGAAATGAGTTTGAAATTTGTGCTACCCTAATCGGTATTATAAGTAAAGTGATATCGAAGGTGTTAGCAAATAGAATTAAAATTGTTATGGATGAGGTTATTTCGGAATCACAGTCAGCCTTCTTAAAAGGAAGGTATATTTTGGATGGTCCATTGATTGATAACGAGTTGCTTGCGTGGTTGAGAAAGAAACACAAGGACGTTTTTTTTTTTTTTTTTTTTTTTTTTGCTAAATATCGATTTCGAAAAAGCTTACGATAACGTGAATTGGGATTTTTTGGTGTCCATTCTTCTTCAAATGGGTTTTCCGGATAGGTGGATATTATGGATTAAAGGGATTTTATCTTCGGCGAGATCAGCGGTGCTTGTAAATGGATCTCAGACATTCGAGTTTAATTGTGAAAAAGGTTTGCGTCAAGGGGATCCGTTATCTTCTTTCTTGTTTTTGATTGTGATGGAAGCCTTATCTAGAGTGTTAGATAAAGCGCTTGCTATTGGGGAGATTGAAGGGATTCGGGTGGGAAAAAACTAGTTGATCGTCTCCCATTTATTTTATGCCGATGATGCCTTGATCATGGGAAGGTGGTGTAGAGAAAATGTTGAGAATACGGCTCGGGTGTTAAGGTGTTTCTATTTGTGTTCAGGCCTTAAGATAAACATCCAAAAATCTATTCTGCTTAGGGTTGGAGTTAGTGACTCGGAGGTGGCGTCTATGGCCAAAGTCTTAGGTTGTAGGACGGGGGTGGTGCCTTTTGATTATTTGGGGATCAAAGTCGGGGCAAATATGAACAAAGGGATATTGGATGTGTTTAGCAACAGACTAAGTTCTTGGAAGGGTAAAGTTTTGTCAATTGGGGGGGGGGGGGGGAGGGGAGGGGAGTTACTCTAATCGAGTCGGTCTTAGAAAGTTTCCCGGTATATTTCTTTTCCTTGTATAAGGCGCCCACGGTAGTGGTGGATAAGTTGGAACGGTTTATGAAATGCTTTCTCTGGGCTGGGACTGATGATGGTAATAAAATAAATTGGGTTGCTTGGAACCGAGTCAAGCTTCGAATCAAAAGTGGTGGTCTTGGTATTCATAAGCTCATGTTGGTTAATGATGCTCTATTGTTAAAATGGGGATGGCATTATAGAGTTGAATCTAACAGTTTATGGAGACGAGTTGTTGAAGAATGTCATCACAATAGGGTGGTGTGGTCGACTATTCCGTGTAATAAATACATCTCAAGTCCGTGGAAGTCTATTGTTAAGCTATCTGTGGCGAAATTGTTTCACGGGAATAAATTTTATTATTTTATAACAGCTAGTGCAGGTAACGATAGTACGATTCTGTTTTGGCGTGATCGATGGCTCGAACAGGAAGCGTTTAAAGATAGATGGCCAGCCCTGTTCAGGATTGAGAAGTATAAAAGGTGTTACATTTCGGATAGAATTAAGAAGTTGGGGGGATGTTTGGACTATGAGTTTAGATTGGTCGACGACTCCTGACACGAGGGAAGAGCTGCAACAACTGCAACAGATGAAGGATTTGTTGTTTAATACTAGGCTGGAGGATGACAGAGATAAATGGAGCTGGGACATGGAAGCGTCTAATGGTTTTTCGGTTGCAGTGATCAAAAACAAGTTTTCGGACTGTTAGTTAGGTTAGTTGGGTCGGGCTGCAGATGTGTATAAGTTTCCGTGGGTCAGCTAGATCCCTCTCAAGTGTAATATATTTGCGTGGCGAGCAGAGTTTAATCGACTACCTACGCGAGTGGAGTTGGATAAGCGAAGAGAGAATTTTGGTTCTTTGGAATGTGTTTTATGTGGGGAGGCTGCAGAATCAGTTAATCATCTATTCACAACTTGTTCTGTAACCAATCAAGTTTGGCAAGCGATAGCGTCCTGGTGCAAGATCCCCCTGTTTTCGCCTTCGAGATTCGTGATTATTTGGGGTTGTACAAGTCTGTAGGCAGTAATAAGACACGGAAGAAGATTTTTCAAGGTATTATTATGGTCACGCTATGGTGCATTTGGTTGAGTCAGAATGAGAGACTTTTTAATCCCAAGAATATTAAGGCTAGAGATATAGTGGCGAATGTTAAGTCGAAGTCGGTTTTTTGGTTTAAACATAGGTCGAGAATTAAATCGATAGTTTGGATTGAATGGTGTAAAAACCCAATGTATATGTTGTAATTGGTTTGGCTCCGGTCCCCGTTTTGTGGACCGTTTGTGAGTGTTTCTAATGAAGTTGAATGTTCACGTATTTAATATGTAATTTTAGACTTGTTGTAATAAAGGGTTGGACGTATCATTATATTCGTGAAGTTCATTCATGCTGAAACTTAGACAACTTAGACACACTGTTATAATGCAATACTCATTATTGTAAATGAGCTAATACAAATTACGTGTGAAGAATGAATTGTGCGACTACAAATTATGTGTCTAGGTCATCATCAGTGGCGGACCCAGGATTTTTTTTCATGGGGTGCGGAATCATAGACCTTATATAGGTCGTTTATCCATCGGGTGGCCCGAGTCGGTTCGGTTCAGGTCGACTCGTATACCAAAAATAATAATACTAAAATGCTGCTGGTGGGTCGAGTTTTACCGCAGTGAGCCTTCGGGCGGCGGGATTCCCCCGGGAATTGGTGTGAAATTACCGGTGGATCCAGGTTACTCTCGGGGTACTCCTTTGTCCCGTTGGCACTTTGAAAGTGCTCGGGATTGATTTGTTGGCCGTTCAAGAAAAATATTCACATAATCACATTTACCTAATTACCTTTTGGAGTTTTGTTGTATTTGTTCAATTGTTTGTAAATTGTGACTGGTCAACATCACAGGTTCCTCTTCTTTGTTTAGCGATCGCCGATCAGAAGCAGGGAGAGAGACAAACAACTTTTTCTTTTGTTTTTCTTTGTTTAGCGCTCTTCTGGCTTTGAGTTTATTTTTTGTTTGTTTTTTCATTTTAATCAATATTAAAACACATGTCGGCTTATTATAAACTTTGGGCTTAGACTCATTTTTGAAATTGGGCTACTAACTAATAAAATGGGCTAACTCTTAACATATAATTATATTTTTTTTTTTCTTGAGGTCGGTTTCAAAAGTCCAAGGGGTGCGGCTGAAAAATTTCATGGGGTACAGAAGGGATGAACGTGCGTATATAACAATAATTTTTTTTTTCAGGGTGGGCGCCCGCACCCTTTAGGCTTGCTATAGGTCCGCCAATGGTCATCATAATAGTTCGCCTAAAACCGAGTTATAATTAAACAAACATAGTTACCTTCAACCTTATATGTATCACATCTTGAACATTTCGTATACTTCTCAATTTAAAACCCTTTTTACGTTTGAATTATTTTGCCCCCTACCACACCACCTCTAAAAAAAATCAATTTCATTATTGCATTGTATCAATGGGTGAAAATTTTAAAAATGTACCCACTCAAGATAAACGGGTATATATAATGATAACATTTTTCTTACTCGTTATCATCATCCCTCAAAAGTAGGTGAATATATGTTTTTTTTTCCTTTGACAACGTAATGCATTGATAGGGCCTTTATTACTGAATTGATTAAATATAAGTGCACTTGAATCACATTCAATATCATTTGAAAGTGATCCAGTTCCACTTGGGTCACATTCCAACCACATGTACTTTGACTTTTTACCCATCAAACCACATTTTCCCGACATTCGCTCATGGCAGATTTATAGTTATTTTATTCGAATAACTATTACTTGACAAAGATTTAGAAGTAAACAACTAAACAATTAAAATTACAAAAATTAGTCATTTTATTATGCCTATATGGTTATGCAAGAATAATTCATACCTATAATCATTTCTTATCTGATAAAACACTATGTAGAAAACCTAATTTTTCTATTTATTGTGCGGTGAATCAGTTTCAACCAAGGGTTGAATGCATGATTACTTGTAAAACACGAGTTATGTGGTATTGTGATACCGAACCTTGCTATATAAGGCTGAAGGGTGTGGGGACGCAAGGAAGGGAGACCGGGGGTGGGGGGTGGTGGTTGAGACGGGCACTGGCGAAGCATAGTAAGGGCGGGGAGGGGCGGCCGACCCCCCCGGATTTTCGCGCAGAAGTTCCGATTATATAGTATTCGTATAGAAAATTTTGAAAATATAGGGTTTCGACCCCCCGAAACAGGTTTTCGACCCCCCGAAATTAGTGACTTCCGACCCCCCGAACCTTCGGGTCAAGCTTCGCCACTGGAGACGGGGATGGGGGTGAGAGACGGTAGTGGTGGCGAAAGGTGGAGACAGGGGTGGGGGGCAGTGGTTGGGACGAGGGAGACGGGGGAGACGGTGGGACGGGGGTTGCTCTGTCTGTGCACCCTTCAGCCTAACTGTATTGTGATACCAAACCCTGCTATGTAGGTCTCGAGTATCAACTTTTAGTTGTGTAGTCTTGATGATAGAATAGAAAGTTATTTCAAGCAAATATCCGTGACATGTTAATAAATTGTAAAACGTTACCGATAAAAAGGTTCATAGACTAAAATACGATTGTCAATAGAAGATAATAAGAAATAGCATAAAACAACCATATGGTTTTTGGAAGTTCATCAACTGTTTCTGAATTTTACTTTTGATATTTTTGTGTACTTTTGTTTTTATATTTTTGGAATGAAAAGACAAAAAGTGAAAATAAACATATTAGTAGTAGTAAATAAGATGACTTTTGTGTCTACTTGGAGAGGAAGAATATGAAGAGGAAACACGGACCACACGAGGAGTGGGCTAGCCATGGCTCACCCTATGACGAACCCGTGCCAACCTACATTCTTCTGACCATTGCCAGTCTACCCTCCAATAAAAGTCAATGGGTCCAATGAGATCAATCCAACTAGATCACTTTCTTCGAATCCACAAAGTCAAGACACACACACGTATATATGTAATAATTTCATAATTTTACAAACTTTAGAAGATAATATAAAAGTTTAAATTGGAATCATGTAAGTCAAAATTTCGTAAAATTTTGCAATTTGTATTTCTTTGATGAGCGTTTCACAAGTTTGCAGCTTACAAATTTAAAACAAATGTGTAAAATATATATTAGGAGTTTGATCACATAAACAAGAATGAATACGAGAGATATTAGTCATGTGTGGGTGTGAGTAATAACAAAGCTTTCTAAACAATCTTAACATATATATACTAATCCTACAGATATTTAGCAACACCCAAATAAGAACATACTCGTTTTCTTCCGTTGTGCCATTTTCTCTCTCACCAGAACCTCTAAAGCCTCCCTTCCATGTATCCTATGGACAAAGGAGCCTTCGTTGGTGGTTCAACCATTGACCGTAGTTGCATCCAACCACCATGCTCTTCCAATGCCACCATCAATGCTACATGGGACCTCAACCTAAACCAAATGTGTATCAACACATTACGAGCGTTATTTACTTTACTTGCATCTTTTCGCTTCATCCATTCTAGATTTTCGTATAATTAGCATATTAATTGCATTATTATTATTATTATTATTATTATTATTATTATTATTATTATTATTATTATTATTATTATTATTATTTTTAAGTATACTCACTTTTTTCTCATTTTTACACTTAGAATTCTCTGAGTTAGTTCTAGGGGTGCAGCCGTTCAAAAAAAAAAAAAAAAAAAAAAAAAAAAGAAAGTTCTAGGGGTGCAAACGAGCCGAGCCGAGCCGAGCCTGAGCTCGACCAAGCTCGATCTCGAGCTCGTTTAACTTATAAGTGCTCGAGCTCGAGCTCGGCTCGATTCGAGCTTTGTTTTTAAAGCTCGATCTCGGCTCGTTGGTAGTTTTTCAAGCTCGAGCTCGGCTCGGGCTCGGCTCGTTTAGTGTTTATTAGTTAATATATTAAATAAAATAATATATATAATAGGCTCGTGAGGCTCGATAGCTCGATAAATCAAAAGCTCGGCTTGTTTATTAAACAATATTAAATGTGGGGTAAATAGTATAAAATATTAATGAACATAATATTATACTAAGGCTCGGTAAGGCTCGGCTCGTTTTGAGCTTTTTATCGAGCCGATCTCGAGTAGCTCACGAGCTGCTCGGCCCATTTGCACCTTAGTTAGTTCCCATTTTGACGGTTGTAAACACAAAGTGTAAAAAGTTCGTTAGACAATTGATGATACTCTCTCTATCATATGTTGTGTCTTTCGAAAGGTCCATCTTTGACTTTATATATAGTTCAAAACTGGTTCAAGTTATCTTACACAGTATAACAAAAATAAAAATGGTGAGAATGATACAAAAAATACAATACATCACGAAATATGACACAATGAGCTACAAAATATAACACAATCCGAAAAATATAACACAATGCTGGAGAAAAAAGACACAATGAATCGCAAAAATAACCTAATGATGAAAATAAGAAAAAGACACAATGCTACGTTAAAGACACAATGATATAATGTAAATTCTAAAAACTACAAGCTAAAAATCCAAAAAAGTAAAAACCTAAAAACTAAGATCGTAGAGTTCGATGAGTCGGTTTCAATGACGGTTAAATGAGTTCAATCAGAGTCCGTTTAATACCCTTCTATGACTTCCTATTTTTCTTATACTATGCATTTGATCATAGCCCTCACAATTGACATAACTTTTTGTTGAAAAACTTAATATACTCTAGTAATTTTCAAATTGGAAACTAGTGAATTAAAATCCTTAAAATTGTTAGGCTTTTAGAGATTTAGAAGGCAATGGTACTTTGTTGTTTGGATTATTGATAATTCAAAATTTTGTTCAAAAATATCTTGTACATGATATCTTGTTGCATTGTTTTCTTCTGAAAGGAACTTTGGAGGAAATAAATTATCACGTAAACCATTCAATAGCTAGCTTAATGTTCTCATGTTGCTAACCATCGCAGGTTAGGTAAAATAAATAAATTTGCTCTCAATAGGTTAACTACAAATGAAAGTTTTTTGTATGATATTACTCACGTGATTTGATTTAACAATCAATAAACATAATTCCAAGCAAAAGTTTTGTTATCAAGGCATAATTAGTGAATGCTAAGCATAAATCACGACCGAATTTATTTATTCCAAGTCTATTCATCATCAAAAAACGCAACCAAGTATAATTATAGAAGGGTGGTGCTAAATGCACATCCCCCCTCTTTTATTTTTACTAAACGCACTCTCTCCCTCAAGTTTCAATTTAGTACAATTTAACCTTTTTTTATTTTTTTTGCTCTTTGTCACTTGTTATCTTTTATTATTAATTTTTTAAACGTTTTTTACTTTTTATAAGAACGTTTTTTCTGAATGTCTTTTTTTTATGTTTTTAAAACTTCTTTAAATCCTTAAAATTCATATATATCTTTTTAAATAACTTTGCGCATAATTTTTGCACCTTGTTATCTTATGTTTTAAAATTTTAATTCTGGAGTTGATAATACGATATTGTTTTCAGAGCTAGTTATAAAAATAATATTTATTTTTGTTTTTACATGAAATTTGAACCGAGTAAACAATTATAATATCATTTGGCATGCTTCCATTTATTTGGTTTATGTTTTAAAAACTCATCGAAGGTAGATATTTTTTTTTTCTCTTGCACATCCATCGTTGGTGTATTCTTCGAAGGTAGATATGTTTTTTTTTTCATTTTTTTTCACAACCATCGTAGGTATATTGTTCAAGACTGCTGCTTTCTTGTAGCCTTCAAATCATTGATACCCACAAATAATTTAAAAAGCTCATAGCTTTTCAAATGTGGTCGATTTTGAAGAATAAGATTGGACAAAAACAATGCATTTATCACATATATATGAATAAAAAGAAGACGATTACTTCATTTTTTTGAAAATAATAATAATAATAATTGAACATCATAAAAAAATTAATTTTTTTCACCCCTCTGTTTAAAAGAAAATTATTTTTGAAAAAAAAATAATAATAATTGAACATCATAAAAATTGGATGCGCTAAATAAGAACTGAAAAAAATTAAGCGTCTATTTATACACATGCAAAAATAATTTTCTTTTAAACAGAGGGGTGAAATTTGACAACTTTTAAACTATTTTTTTTAGATAGGGGGTGCATTTAGTATAAAAGGGGAGTGTATTTAGCCAACCCCTTATAGAATCATCAAAACAATTACGTGCAATAAATAACAATGTTCAAAAAACATAAATAAATAAATATAAAAATCCAAACTATAGAAAAAGATAAGGCATCCTAGGGTTCAATTACCCATGACCTCTTGGTCTAGCGGTATGGTTTCCCTCTTTACAAATGTAAGGTTGTGAGTTCAAATCCTTGCAAATGCAAGGTAAAGTAAAATAAAGGTGTAATAAAAATTTGCCGTTCAAGAAAAAAAATAAAAAAATCCTAGGGTTCAATTGCCAAATCAAATCATGAAATCTACTCCCGTATTAATAAAGCACGAAACAAGACACAACATGAAGGAACTAGTTAAAGCTATCCAAGTGTGCAAGGCTCCTCTATGCGTGGGTCCAGAGAATTCAGGTCAACCTGTACGTTGAGATGAAAATTTGAAAAATAAAAATAAAAAGAATAAAGTAACGATCTTAGTTTTAGATTTGTTAAAATGAGTTAAACTTATTATACATTTTATGTCTTTACAGTTCTTTTTCTTATGTTATTTTATTTTATGAGAATAACTTGGAAGATTTGTGGGCTTGGCTTATGACAAGATCCAATCGAGGTCATGGTCCAGTTGCAGCTGTTGAGGTTGTGGCCCAGTAGCTGCCAAGAGTCCAAAACATGTTTAAGTGTATGGGCTTGGTTATGCATTTAGCCCAAGCCCATGACGATCCACATCATTATAAGAGGGTTCCATCGTAGCCATTCATTTGCACAATCCGTGTGAGTTACTCAGCTAACGGCTCACATTTGATGATTTGTGTTTGTTGGATGGAACCTTCTACTCGTCAATATATATTGCTTTCTCTCTCTCTCTCTCTCTCTCTCTCTCTCTCTCTCTCTCTCTCCTTTAAAGAGTTTAACTCACATTTTTTTGTTATTCTCTCTGTAATTTTCTCTCTTTCGTCTAAATAAATCTAGGGTTTCTTACTTGTTTGATCAGATACATCTTGTATCTGTTTTGTATAGAAGTCTGTGTAGGTTTGTTGATTAGTATTGAGAGTTGATCTTTTGTGAGAGTTTTATTGTACAGTCTATTGAGAGTTTTTAAAGATCTTGTAATTGTTTGGTTCTCTTTTTTTGTTCATAATAAAGTTCTTTGAGTTTCTGGTATCATATCATGTTTGTAAAATGGTATCAGAGCTCTAGGCTTTGATTTGGTCTTCTTTGTCTTCCGCTGAAATTAGGGTTTCTCTGAGTAGTTTGGAGGTTGAAAGAATATCTTTCATATCTTTGTTATTATTTGAAGATCTTGAAGTTCAGTCTGGGTAAAACTTGTGTAGATCTGATATCAGGGTTTTGATTCTTGTGAAAAGAAGTTGGACTGTTTTGGAGAATCAGGTCTACTCTCCAGATCTGTTTGTGGATTGGAAGGCTTATCTTCTTTTGCTCTCCAGTGATATAATCCTAAGTGAAGATTATACACTATGAGTTTGTGGCGAACCCTAACTTGGGCCCACTCTTGGTGAGATCTTTATGATTTTACTATTTTCCTAGAGTTTGTCCTAAAGAGTCTTTGTATAGGGGTATTGAATCCCTGTTTTAGCTCTAGGATTAGTCTAGGTCTTTAGGTGGATCTTGTACGAGGACCTGCGTTGGCACCATAGAGTGATGAACCAGTGATCGGGATCACCAGTACAGCTTCGCCTTGAGTCTATTGTTCTTGACATCTAAGTTGGTTTTGTTAATTTGTTTGATTGTATAACTGTTTAATTGATTGTTTGTGGTTATTGTTTGTCTTCATTGTGTGATCTACCGTGTTGTGTTCTTTATTGATTGTTAAATATGATTGATGAAACTGAGGGTCCAACAGTTGGACCAGCTATTGGTCCAGGTGCTGGTCCAGTTGTTTATCCTGCAGCTAATATTGTAACTCAAGTAAATAAACTTGATGCTAGTGATCCTTTATATCTGCATCCTAGTGGTTCTGCAAATTTAACAATTGTTAGTATAAAGCTAAAAGGAACTGAAAACTACAGTGTATGATCTAATGCTATGATCCTAGGTTTACAAGTTAAAAATAAACTAGGGTTCATAAATAGAGATTGTGTTAAATTTGTTGATGATCCTGTTCTTGCTAGAGAGTGGGATAGATGTAACTCAATTGTGCTTACTTGGATTCTTAATTATATGTCTGAAGAATTGTATCTATGAAAAGTATTTTCTAAACTTGCTTTTGATGTATGGAAAGAACTAAAAGAAACATATTGATGGTTCTGTGGTGTTTGATCTTTATAAAAAATAAACAACTTTAGTTAGGAAGGTTCTTCTATGTCTGAATATTATCAAAAATGAATGTTATGTAGAAGTATTTAGATCAAATCCTTCAATTGCCTCCATGTACTTGTGATGCTTCAAAAGATTTCAACAACTTTAATCAAATGATTAAACTGATGCAGTTCTTAATGGGATTAGATAGTTATTATCAAACTGTTAGAACTAATTTGCTAACTAGGGAGAGTCTTCCTTCTGTAAAGGAGGCTTATGCTATAGTTTCTAGAGAAGAATATCATAGAAACTCTAGTGGTACTAGTAAGAAAACTCAAACAGTTGGGTTTTTTTTAGCTAAAACCAATAAGTTTGTGGATTTTAATAAAAGGTTTGGTAATAAAACTACTAACCAGTCTTCATTAAAATGTACTCATTGTAACAAAACTGGTCATGTTGCTGAAAAATGTTTTGAAGTTATTGGTTATTTCCCTTGGATGATATCAAGGGGAAATCAGACTAGGAAGATGGGGGTAATAATAGTAGCAATAATAGTACTATTGATTCTAATGCTCCTACTGCTTCTTTAACTAATGAACAGTTGTCTAACCTTTTAAGTTTGCTAAATGAAAAGACAAAAGAAACACCACAGAGCTGCAAGATTTTGTGCCATCGGCTCTAAACAATATTATTTATTTGAACATGAAGAAATAAAGAAGCCATTGCGAATGTTTCAGGTAGTTTATTCAGTGCAAAAGTATTTGGTAAACCTATATTTGGTTTTGCAAGCAATGTAGGGAATAAGATTAAGATAGGATGGATAATTGATTTAGGAGCTAGTCAACATATGGTTATAAATGATATTGAATTAACTGATTATGTTGAGGTTACTGATTTAAACATACACGTGAATCATCCTAATGGTACTAAAGCTTTGGTAACTAAAATTAGCAATGTTAATTTATAGCAAATGGAGTTGTTTTAAGAGATGTATTGGTTGTTCCTGAATACAATGTTAATCTTATTTTTGTACATAAACTTGCTAGGAATAATAAATTATACGTTGGGTTTGATGAAAATACATGTTATATACAGGACCAGTCAACCAAGAAAGTCCTGGTGACTTGTAAACAGCTTGAAGGATTATACCTGTGTGAAAATGCTTGTTTAAATAATAAGGTGTGTTTTAGTAATACTGAAATGCACAATATTTGACATGCTAGGTTAGAACATCCTTCTGAACAACCTGTTAAAGTACTTAAACATAAACTCAATATAGGTGAACATGATAAAAATCAACCTTATGAAGTATGTCATAGGGCTAAGCAATATAGAGAACTCTTTCCTTTAAGTGATCAAAAAATAAGTCAGTTAGGTGAACTTGTTCACTTATGTGACACCCGGCATATTTGGCTTAAACATTTTAGTAACATCTAAGTCTACCTTAGCGAGAAATGTTTATAAACGGACTTAACTGGGTTAGTTGAGTCGGGTCAGGATAGGAATGTCCAGGGTTCAATGATCTGGAGGATCATTGGGAGTCGTTTTGGTAATACACTAATACCGGGTTCCGTTGTTGGTGACATTACATGAACTAATTAAGTATACGTGTAGATTATGGGTCGTATGGTGGATTATATACATAGATGTGTTTAAATGATGTGTAAATGATTATCCATGCTTAAATATGTTAAATATAGACTAAGGTTGCATGCTTATATGTTAAGATGTGTTAGAATGCGTTAAACACGACAAACTGGAAAACTAGTTAAACATGAGTTCTGGTTTGACCACTTCGAGTGGTCGAAGGAGGACATTTTGTTTGGTTCGACCCTTTGTAAATGGGCGAACCTGGGATGTGGAATTGAAAGAATTCCCTTCGACCAGGACAGGGCTCATTCGACCCTGTGGAAGGGTCGAAAAAGGCTACCTTCGACCACTTACAGGGGGCGAAGGAGGATCAGTATAAATACCAAACTTTGTCATTTTTTTCACCATTTCACAAACCCTAACCGTCTCAAAACACTCTCAAACGATTTTAATCACTAAGGAAGGAGTTTTTGCTCTTCTTTTTCATAATCTAACCTATCCACAACATCTAAACAAGAATCCAAGGTGTGTTCTTGATCCTAAACCTTTTTTAAAGCATTTTAATTCGTTTTCATCTAACCCTAATTGTCCGGATCTGTTCTAAGGGTGTTTTCATGATTAAAAACCTTTTAAACATCTTTCTAAATCAAAACCTTATCATTTAAACATAGGTTTTCATGGTAATAAACATATGTTAATGGTGTACTATGTGGTGTTACGTGTTGTTCAATGATTTGCTGCTGTATCTATGATGAAAACATGATATAGGATTGTTATTGATGCTAGATTATTGTTGTTTAGGGTTAAAGAGGGATAAATGGTGATATTATGGGTATTTGGGGGTTTTAACGAATCTAGACTTGATGCATGATATTTATGATCAATAGAACTAATAGGGAAAGATCGAACACTCGACAAACTGAGCATTTTAAGTTGAATATGGATCGATTTCAAAAGTTTCCAAATTGGGTAAATAATCCATGCATGATTGTGACGTTTCCATAATCTTACCATTTTGGGAAAGGGCTGAAATGGACGTATTATTGGGGGAATTCGGTGGGGTTTTGTAGGGATAAGTTATTCATGCTTGACTGCTGTGTTTGATGATGTTTCGAGTCGTTTTGAATGTGTTTGAAGCGTTTTTAGGAAAATTTGCACAATAGGGGCGAACCTGGACTCCTTCGACCGATCGAAGGTGTGAAGGAGAGAATCCAGGGTAGAACCTGGGTTATGTTTGGGCGAACGTGGTAAAACGGGCGAAGGAAACATCAAACGGTCGAACGAAATCCCAAATGGGCGAAGGAGATTTAAAATGGGCGAAGGAGGCTCAAATCTGACTGGTTCGACCGTTCTGATGCAGAAATGAGATTTTTGATACAAACTAAGTGTTTTATGCTTGAACCTTGTGTGTAATCTATGTGTACTTGATTAGTTAGGGTAATGGGTCACCAACGGGATGTCGGGTCGGTCTAGTGTGTCGGTTAAACATTTAAACACGCTTTAAAACATACTTGGTTACGATCTGGACAATCGGGGACTAGATAACCTTATGGTTATTAGTCGGAACACTTATATGAACATTTTGATAGATCTCTGGTAGAGGGATTATCAAGGGCTTAGCATTTTACTTGTAATTGAAGAACGCTATCTAAGGTGAGTTCACGGCCCCACTTTTACTGCTTTAACTTTTGGGGGAGAAAACATGCGCTAAACTATTTTGGTAACATATGTCATACTATGGTTTTAACTTTGCATTGCTATACGAACTTTTAAAGTCCCGGGGGAAACCATGAATGTGCGGGGATGCACAACGGGGGAAATGTGGATAGATCTATTGGGCTTGACAAACCCTACTCGACGGCTTGGAGGGCCGGGCGGGTGCATATTGTCTCGAACTGGTAACACTCGTAGCGTGGCTACAACACATCGGGCTGAACATATGGTGACAGTCTAGTAATGGTTTTCCAATCGTAGTAGTAATAAAACATACGCCTAGCTAGCGTACTTGGTAACATTGATATAGTATGGACATGGTAACGTTTTGATAACACTTGGTAACATATTGAACAAACCTGTGAGCTCACCAGCATTACATGTTGACGTCTTTTTGGCATGTTTTTCTCAGGTCGCTAAGGTAGCAACAATGGAACTAGGCGCACGGGTCTGCATTGGCGTCTAAGTTTAGTTGCATGTTTCGAAATAAGTGTCTTGAATACTTTGGAATACTGTTGTAGCTGATTAAATTCTTAAATGCTTCCGCTTATAAAATCGTTGTTTTTGAGTTTACATACTTCATATAGTGATGTTTATTGTGACCGTTGACTTGAATCCTGGTTTGTCACGCGCCTCGCGGGAAAACCCCGCAGTGGAAATTTGAGGGTGTGACAACTTAGATATATGGGGTCCCTATAGAGTTGTTAGAAAAGATGGTTTTAAATACTTCCTGACAATTGTTGATAATTATTCCCCGGTAGTTTGGGTGTGTTTGTTAAAAAAATAAAACTGAAATGTTTGAAAACATCAAAGATTTTGTTTACATTGTTCAAACTCAGTTTAATACACACATAAAATGTTTTAGAAGTGACAATGGTCTTGAGTTTGTAAACAATCAAATGTCATTGTTTTGTAAAGATAAAGGAATAACACCTCAAACAACTTGTGCCTATACACCTTAACAAAATAGAATTGTTGAGAGGAAACATATGCATTTGCTTAATGCTGCTAGGGTCTTCTTTTCCAACGCAATGTTCCTATTAGGTTTTGGACTAAATGTGTCTTGACTATTGCTTATTTGATTAATAGGACACCATCAGGAGTATTAGGAGGAAGAACACCTTATGAACTGTTATATGGATTTGAACCCTTTCTAGATCATTTTAAATTGTTTGGGTGTCTGTGTTTTTGCACTATTTTCAATGAAACAAATAAGTTTAATAGTAAACCTGAAAAGTGATTTTTAATTGGTTATTTAAATGCGAAAAAAAATGGTATAAAGTTTTTAGTTTAGACAGTAAAATAGTTGGGTATTTAAGAAAACACAGACTCTGAAAACAATTTTGAAGTAGATGAGCCCAATGATGATAGAAATGTTCAAGGTAGATTAGATACATGAATACATAAAAATTAACAATAAGTTAGTCAACTAGTAGTTGTTAGTGACTTGGCTGGAGACCAGCAATCAAACAACAAGGGTTTTAACATTGATAAGGCCGAACATGTGACTACTGTACATGATAACAGTGATCAATCTAAGGGTGATACTTCTGAGTCTGCTAATCTTAATAGTATTAGAAAGTCTTCAAGAAGTTCTGTTTTTTCAAACAAATACAATGAATTTGTGGTTGAAGGGATATTCAAATATGGCATAGTGAAAGTAGTCAATTTTTCAAATCTGTCTTTAGATTTTAAATGTTTTGCTTCATCTTTGTTTAAAAATTTTGAACCTAAAAATTTTAAAGGAGCCTCTAATAGTCCATAATGGATTCAGGCTATGAATAACGAGATTGAAGCCTTGAATAGAAATGATACTTGGTCTATTGTCGATATGCCTAAAAATAAAAACATTGTTGGGTGTAAATGGATTTTTATGATTAAGTATAAGGCTAATGGAGAAATAGAAAGGGATAAAGCTAGGCTTGTAGCAAAGGGTTATAGTAAAAAAAGGTATATATTTTGATGAAACTTTTGCCCTTGTTGTTAAAATTGTTACTGTGAGATGTGTCATAGCCTTAGCTTTTTATAATATCTGGGAATTATGTCAGTTAGATATAAACAATTCCATTCTTTATGGTGAACTAAATGAGGAAGTTTATATGAAACTTCCTGAGGGATACTTTAGTAATGAAGGCAACAAAGTTTGTAAACTAAATAAATCCTTATATGGCCTTAAACAGGCCCCTAGGATGTGGAATGAAAAATTAGTGAATGTGTTAGTTGAATTTGGTTTTCAAAGAAGTAAATGTGATCATTCCATGTTTTTTAAACAAACTAGTTCTGTTTTTGTTGTGCTTCTTGTGTATGTTGATGACATTGTGGTCACTAGTAATTCTATGGAAGAAACAAAAAAAAAAAAAAAAAAAAATACTAATAGGTGTTTGAGGTCTAAATTTATGATCAAAAACTTAGAGAAACTTCAATATTTTTTGGGAATAGAAGTTATAAGAAATAAAGATAAACTTGTTCTGACCCAAAGAAAATATTGTACTAATTTGTTATTTGAATATGGAATGCTAGGGTGCAAACCAGTTAATCTTCCAATTGATCAAAATCATGTCTTAACCTGTTTGGTAAATAATGACTCAACACCTGTTGTTAATATGATTGGTTATTGGCAACTTGTTGGAAAATTAATTTATTTGTCACATACCAGACTAGATATTTCTTATCTTATACATTACTTAAGTCAGTTTATGCATGCTCCATTAATTGGTCATTTAAAGGTGGCTTTTAAACTTCTTAGAAACTTAAAAATGTCTTCTGGCAAGGGTATTAGGTTCAGAAAACCTGACCAGTTTGATTTGGTGGCTTTTTTTGACTCTGATTGGGGGAAATGTGTAAGTACTAGGAAGTGAGTGACCGGTTTCTGTGTTTTACTAGGAAACAACTTGGTTTCTTGAAAAAGCAAGAAATAATCGACTGTTTCCATGTCCTCGGCTGAGGTTGAGTACCGGGCTATGTGTGCAATGGCTTGTGAAGTTATGTGGCTAAGAAATCTTTTGGAAAAGTTGAGTGTAATGGTGAAAATTTCTGTGGAAATTCATTGTGACAATAATGCAGCCGTTTCTATTGCTGCAAATCCAGTTTTTTATGACAAAACGAAACACTTTGAATTAGATCTCTATTTTTTTTTTCGAGATCAAATTGTGAAAGGAGTGGTCAAAACTATTTCTATTGATTCTAAAGATCAAATAGCAGATGTGTTCACTAAGGGGTTATTGACTTCTACTCATGAAGGTATGTGTAAAAGTTTGTGTCTATTTGACCTATTCAGGAAAAAGAATTGTGTGGGGGGGGGGGGGGGGTGGGTGGGGGGGGGGGGGGTTAAAATGAGTTAAACTTTATTATACATTTTATGTCTTTACAATTTGTCACACCACGCCTATGGCGGAAACACGTGGCGCGACGGTTCAAGAGTATTAAGCCAAGATTAATGCAAACCACAATAATAATTAAACAAACGGGCATTTATTCAACGCCGATAATCATGTCAAATTATTCGTACATAATCATAAATTGTTTTTGAAATTAATAAGGAGGCTCCTCCCTTTATCCCGAAGTCCAAGGAATAAAGAGATGAGACCCCTTCATGACATTCCAACGCCCGACTTGGAGATTCCCCCGACCCTGCTTGCCATGTTAACCTTCATCAATCAATTACCTGAAAGATATGTTTGAAAATCGTCAATATATAAATATTGGTGAGTTCACAAGTTTTGATTTTATAAAACTTTATTAAGTGGGAATATCCTTGTTATGACATTTATAGGAGTTGCAAGGTCCTACAATTTACTTGAGCCTATAACCAAACCAAGACAATTAACAATGCCCCCGCCCCAAGTCGTTACTCGGTATTCCTACGACTTGATTTCAGAATACGTGCACCCCAGGCATACGCCGATGCATAATCGAAGCTATCGATTAGGGTTGGGCCTTGTCAGGCACCAATAGTACTATCCAAATATTCCTTTGGTTTCTCTTTCCTGAATTAATGATTATAGTGGGGAGGTCTCAACCCCGAGTGGCGATCTTAACTCAAGTATCCAACCCGTCATACAAATCCCAACATATCTTTCCCCCGTAAAAACGTTAAATAGTTTAGAAATGGGGCCGTGAGACTCACCTGTAACTGTGCTCGGCTCAAAGAAGAAAATAGTAAAGTTTGTGATCCCGCACCTACAAATGTTCTAGGCGTATAAGTCACTACACCTATGGTGTATGTGCCTTGGTAAGTTGTACACTCAACTTCCCGACCACGTCTTTATCCCAATTCCCGTTCAATAGTTTCGTATCCTAGGTTCAATGGCGATGGATTACCCTTTCCTTACAAGTCATATATTATTCTTATTAATATTCTTTGTGACTTGTACAATATTATACTCGACGCGACTCTACCCAACGTATAATTATTTTCCCATTTAAATAATTATACTTAGGATCGTTTCCCTCGATATAATGTGATTTCTTATTATCCGACCCGACTCACTTTGCCACATATTTATTTTCCCATTCAAATAAATATGCTAAGTTCTTGTCGTTTGGTAACCTATTTCTAACGCCCGACTAGACTCACCACACCGTACATTTATTTTCCCATTTAAATAAATGTACTAGGATCTTGTCGGTCACTCACACGTTCTTAGGTATATTTCACCTACTCGTCTCGGTTTTCCTTTTCGCATATCTATTTTCCCATTCAAATAGATATACTAGAATTTCGTCGAAAACGAGCATATGTACATATACCATCGCGTGGATACTACTTGTTAAGTACATGTGTCGTTTAGTGTTTTTAATTCGTTACGTTGTGTTTTCCTTTCCCACGAATATTCTTTCTACACTTAGGAAAGTGTTTCGCACGTTTCACTCTTGTTATATATATTTTATTTCCTTAAAATATATATGTATATTTTTATCTTGTCGTAATGGCATTTTTCCCATATGTCCGTTTACGTTAGCTCATGTAACTAAGTTCGTTAGTTAGCGTTTTTTTTTTTCATATTTGTTTCCATTGCGCGTTCTTATGGAAGTATTATTCCTACTTCCGATTCCGAACGTTTATTTCCTTGGAAAAATATACTTTGTAGGTTTTAGCCCAACTTGTCCAACTTGTAACCCAAAAATGTTTCCGATACTTTTATATTCCCATTTATATAAAAGTATCCATCTTTGTATAAGTTTTTCAAGTTTCAACCTTTGTTCAACATTTTTATTAAAATCTCTATTTTTATAAAAATCCTTGTGTTAATACAAGTCCATATTTTTTTTATAACTTCCACTTTTATAAAAATACACTTTTTATACAAAATACCCAAGTATGTTACTAGTATTTGCCAAATCAACCTTGGAAAATTATTACTTATACTTTTGACACCAAACTTTCCATTATTGTATTTTTGGACTAATAGTTTCTAAAATATTCATTTTAGTCCTCTAACTTTCAAAGTTACAACATTAGTCCCTTAACTTTCAAATGTTGCATTTTCCTACTCTAACTTCCAAAGTTAGCATTTTTCACTCAAATTAGTGGACTTTGAAGACCCATTTTCATGGTGCTTAGTTGTTTTTACTTCATTTCACTTTTAATGATCTTATAATCCTTCCTAGATGTCATTAACATGTTTGTTCCATACTTTTATCCAAAACATCAATTTTTCACTCATTTAAGTGAGTGGACTTTGAATATGAAACTTTTTCATCTATGGTTATTTAACCCATTTTAATCCATTTTTGTCATTAACTTATCATCTCATGATGATTAAAATCATGTTTGATCACATTCAAGTCTTTTTCAAAAATCATGTCCCAATCATCATCCAACTCAAGAGTATGTTCATATTTTTACATTTTCTTCAAATATCATATTAATAATATTAAATCCAAGATTTATCCATATTATTGTTCATCCATTTTTATTCTAGTAAGACACATTATCTTCATGTTTCAAAACCATATCTTTACCCATCAATGTACAACTTGCTCATACAAGCACATAATATGAACATTTAAGAATAAAAACAATGTAATACTTACTACTAGCTCAAGGCTAGGGAAGACAAAAATCTTGGATTTGGGTGAGGTTTAATGTGTTCTTCCAAGTGGGTTAAGCTCCAAGTTCTTGAACACACAAAGGGGGTTTTGAAGAATGATGATTTAGAGATGATTTGGAAGTATAAAAATTGAAAGAGAAATGTTAATGTGGGGGTGAAAACTTACGGCCAAGAGAAGAAGAAGAAGAATTTTTTGTGATTTGCTTCAAGTGTTCTTCAAGTGGGTTATAATATCACCTTCAAATCT
Organism: Ambrosia trifida; assembly: GCA_028751855.1. Classification (NCBI taxonomy): domain Eukaryota; kingdom Viridiplantae; phylum Streptophyta; class Magnoliopsida; order Asterales; family Asteraceae; genus Ambrosia; species Ambrosia trifida. The sequence continues at coordinate 163,148,427 of CM054122.1, forward strand.
TCCAAGATTATGCAATCTTGCTTGGATTGGATGGAAAGATTATGAAGATATTATGTAAGATTACAAGCAAGATCAAATGGGAGATTATAGAGGGTGTTTGGGCCGTGAGATTAGAGAGAGAGAGTGAGGGATTTGTCAATTTTCATCCAATGTTAATCCATGCATTAATATCATTGGGTATCTCACTAATCATTTGGTTTTAAAGGAGGTGAAGGGTTAAAGGGGATTATTAAGAGTTTTGCTTCTTGGGTGGGCCATGGCCGGCCCCCATGGGGTGTTTGGTGGGGTCCACTTTGCTAAATATTATCCCATATTATGTTTAAGTTAATCTCTTTCGGGTACCGTCCAGGTATTCTTGGGTTTTTAACCGTGTGTCACCCGAATATTAAAATACCATTAATATTCCTTAAATTTTTCCCAGTTAAATTACTGATAATTTATTTCGGCTTTTGCCGGGTGAAATTACGTGCTACGCGCGTATCGGGTGCGGTACGCGCACTTTATTCGTTACCGGGAGATTTGTACAATAAGCTTTCACGTATGGATTTGGGTTTCCAAAACTCATTATATTTTGTGAAAATATTATTTATTTTATATTCCGGGTGTCCGGAGTTCGTTTTGCTTATTTAATTTTTACCGGGTAATCGCCAGTGTCCATACCGGATAGTTTTGCTTGCGCATGATCCTATCATGCTTTGCTATTAAACTTATGCATTCCTATGCATTATTTGGGAACTTCTATCTTTCTAAGGCCTCAGTTAAACAGTCAGCACATAATTACGTTTAATTACGTTAATTGCGTTTAATTAATTAGTACGGAATTACCTTAATTTTGCCGGTTGTTACACAATTCTTTTACTAATGTTATGTTATTTTTATTTTATGAGAATAACTTGGAAGATTTGTGGCCTTGGCTTATGAAGAGATCCAGTTGAGGCCGTGGTCCAGTTGCAGTTGCAGCTGTTAGTTATGCATTTAGCCCAAGCTCATGATGATCCACATCAGTATAAGAGAGTTCCATCGTAGCCAGTCATTTGCTAAATCCGTGTGAATTACTCATCTAACGGCTCACATTTGATGATTTGTGTTTGTTGGATGGAACCTTCTACTCGTCAGTATATATTGCTCTCTCTCTCTCTCTCTCTCTCTCTCTCTCTCTCTCCCTCTCTTTCCCCTTTAGATTGTTTAGCTCAAATTTATTTAGTAATTCTCTCTGTAGGATCAACATAAGAATTGAATATCGCGCGTGTATCGGATCGAGGGCAGAATCAACGACCCGGTTAGTTGTTATATGTGAGTGTTTATGGATAAGATAATAATAATAATAATAATAATAATAATAATAATAATAATAATAATAATAATAATAATAATAATAATAATAATAATAATAATAATAATAATATGAGAGCACACACACAAAAACACACACAAAGGGTTGCACTTGTTAATAGAAATGGCAAAAGTTACAAATAAGCTAAGGCATGGGGTTTTATGTGACAAAAGGTTCCCAGCTAAGTTAAAGGGAAAATTATATAGGGTTGCAGTGAGACCTGCTATGTTATATGGGTCAGATTGTTGGGCCATAAAAAAGACACAAGCTCGTAAGATGGAGGTAGCGAAAATGAGAATGCTAAGGTGGATGTGTGGGCACACTTGGGTAGACCGAATAAGAAATGAGGTTATTAGGGAAAGGTTAGGGGTAGCTAATATATCAAACAAGATAAAGGAGGGAAGATTACGATGGTATGGACATGTGAAGAGGAGGCAAATGACGGCCCCAGTTAGAGTAGTGGAAACCCTCATGGTAGAGGGAAAAAGGTGTAGAGGAAGTCCCAAATTGACTTGGGATGAGCGGATTAGGAATGATTTAGTAGAGATGCACCTCTCTGAGGACATGGTCAAGGATAGGGGTCTGTGGAGGCACAAGAATAAGGTTAATGATTATTAGGGAGGGTTTGGTTGTATCGTAGCGTGGTTCTAGGAGCTTAGAACTTTTCCTATACTGGTAGCTAGGAGGTCTGTTAGGGTGACTTGTTCTGGGGTGTTTATGGGTTATGTTGTTTTTTGATGGCATATATACCTTTGTTTTACTACGTGACATTTTCATTGTTTCTCTTAACTCAGTAGCTCTGTATTTCTGTTTCTGTTTCTAGTGTTGATTGTTTGTCGCCTGTGTTTGTGGAGCCGAGGGTCTCTCTGGAAGCAGCCTCTCTATCCGCAAGGATAGGGGTAAGGTTTTCCTACATCTCACCCTCCCCAGACCCTACTCTTAGCATTGCTAATTGTGGGATTTACTGGGTAAGGTTTTTGTTGTTGAAACATAACCCCTTGTGATTCCTAAGTTTGTATTTGTGATTTACGAACGACTAATCAAGCTTTGACGTGATAAGGTGTGTATCCATCCAATCCACTCCACCGTTGTGGCGATGCTTCGTGTCCATGGCCACATGTGCCACTTCTCACGGTCTTACTCGCCCGACCCATGTGACTTATGATACGGTTTTATTTATAAATTATACGCCTTTTGGGAATCACAATAGCATTTCAGTTTCTACGACCCTCCGAATAGTATAATTTCAAAGTATACATATATTTATGAAGTCATGGTTATGACTTATCTCTACTCATGTCTCTTTCACTCTAGGCTCACTTGAGATTGTTAACATAATGGCCTACGACTATACTCAAGCAAAAAACCAATACCTATATTTGAATTAAGTTTGACCCTCGATTTAAGGTCCTTATCTAACTAGCGTTTTCACCAATTGATCCATTAGCCTAATTGGGACGATTTCACCCTTTGGCTAAGGTCGTTTTCTATCAAGTTTGCATTCTAGTCTAAGCTTCCATTTGAGAAGCTCCTTTAGTAAATTTTCAAGCATGGATATGTATGTTTATATGCAAATATCTTATTTGATATCTAAATGAGTTAAAGTCATCGAGTGACTTACCTTATGCATGCTTCCCTTTTACCTCATTCTGAGATTTCTTAACCAAACAATGTCTCTCGTACTCGCACCTAGATGTGTAATTCACATAGTTGATTAAAAACATGTTCTTACACATTATTCATATAACCACACAAGTTTCATCAAACTTGTCAATGCCCAAATACGATTGAGTTTATTGTGGCATTTCATCAAACACCTTGTAGGCATTATTTTCCTAGACTTATCTTTAGGACTTGGGGACCTCATGGATCCACCAATAGTCAAGATTATTACCTCTAGAAAGTTAATGTTACTTTTTAGTTCACAATCTCACAACTTCATGCTAAGAAGATGCTACAATTACAAATTAGATGTGGTTCTCAACTAATAATAAAACCCACCTTTCACATATTCAACAATTTCACATGAATCATACAATTCATGCATGTATTAGCATCTTTTGACTAGATTAAACTTGATTAAGGTTCCCTAATGCTAGAGCAACCTTTAATGATCACTAATTTAACATTTACAAAATACCCAAGAATTTTCACCATGTTCATGCATGAAGTATACATAAAATTGAACCAAATAATTGATACCTTTGGGTTTGTTGGACCTTAGATGATCCCTTTTTGCTTAATGCACAGATTTCCCCTTTGATTTTGGCCTGATTTGGGGTAAGAATTAGGGTTTTGGGTTTGTGTGTGTGTTTTGTGGTGTTTGTGTGTGTTGAAGTCGATCTCTAGGATATAGAGATGGCTTCCTCTTCATTTTTTTATTTTGTTTAGCCATTATGGCCTTATGGCAGTTTTGGCCCTTTTACTACACACAAGCAATTGTTTTAACTAAAACCACTAACCAACTTAGTTTCTAGTTGTGGTCTTAGTATTATTAGTCTCATGGTATTCAACCAAGTTAACTACAAGGTTGAGTATTTTGTATCATTTAGTATTTGTTTAGCTTGATTAAGCCCAAAACGTTAATAATAGAATTTTGGCGCGTATGATGGACTTTGGGGGCAATACATTTGACTTATCAACGAGCGTGAGTAATGAATAAGAGTGAACTGGGTGATTGCTGTAGAATAGTTCCTGCATTACCTAAAGGGCTACCGACCGAAGGTCCATGGTACCCTAATGGCGATAAGCTGGATCTCGTTAACTTTGGTGATTTTGTAAATGGTGGTTACATTGTTGAAGCTGGATCCACAACGGGTGGATATCAGTTCATAGGAGGTCCTCACATGTGTTTCCTGCAACCTACGAAGCTGAATCAGGTAGCTACGTCGAGCTATTGTTTCCAGGTTCTTCAATAGGATCCATCAAGACACATGCGTCACTATGGTTTGTGTTTTCTTATCACCTCCAATTTTCTTATTGATAGTGTAACTTCCATAGTAATCACTAAGGATCTAGTGATTACTATTAGTCCACAATGAATACCAAATTACCAATAATTTTACCAAATCATTTGACAAATCTAAATTTGACTATCTTTGAAAGGTAAAAGGCATTTTGGGAAAATCTGAGTAAACCACATCGGAAGATCTATTTTTGTTTAACCATTTTTCTATCTGAAAATCCAAAAAGATTTCAACTTCTAAAAACTTTTTGAATTTTAGGGGGAGAAATTTTCAGAAAAACACAAAAACATAAAAAAAAACCCCAAAATGATGTTTCCTAGAGAAAAGAGGAGATGATAGTACATCAGCAGGAATCTATCACATGCTAAAGAATTGTAATGATAAAAATGACATGTGATGACTTTGAGTGATTTGTTGATAGGCTTCGTGAACCTAGTAAGGTGTGCCTTAGTGACACAAACGTAACGAACTACTTGCTATGTGGATGAATACCTAATGGGCATATGTTATTGGTACCGTAATTTCGTTTGATAGGGTTGCCAAAATCAGAGGTTTCGGGTCGTTATGTTGATAGTTATCTGGGGTAGCCTGACTGATCTTCTGTCGTATTGATTTACAGAGCTAGATTCAGTCAGGGTATCTTAAAGGAGTTGGAAAATGCCAAATCCCAACTTACCGAATGAGGAACTTAAAATGTATGACGATAATAAAAGATTATCTAATGCATCGTATCAAATCTATGATGAAAATCATATTTAATATAAGCCTCACCCTAGTTGAGTGCACATGTTTCTTTGTAGTATTGATTTGCTGACCTGCCACCTCTGTGCCTCGTACCTTGTAACATACGGATAACTATGGCATAATCATGCGTTACGATACAGCTTTGTGCAAATTCCTTGATACGGGAGTATGTCGTGTGTATGGGAACTATAAGCAAGTTAGTTATTAACACACCTAATCAGTATCATTTTAAAGCATTGCACAACAATTTGCATGTGAGTTTATGTGGACAAAAATATAAGCAATTGCTAAGTCTCACAGTTTATAAAGTTTAAAATTGAAATAAAAACGGTGTGAATAGATTTCTCAAAAACTGATATGATCCTCTTACCAGAAAATCACAAAAATTTTGAATGCTTGTATATATTTACTTACTGCATCTCATTTTTAATTTTCATCATTTATGAAAAATACAAAGAGATTTTATTTTTGATTTATTTTCAATTAACCGATGTTGGAATAATAATTCTTCAATTGGAATCTCAGATCCGAAGCCGAAACACAATAAAATAAAGTCTTTCAAAATTCAAGGGTTACAATGCAACTTCATAAATTTAAGGATTTAAATTGACATGTTTCAAAGTTCAGGGTTAAATTTGAAACGATTTGAATGTTCAGGGGGAGAACACTTTGTTTCTCCAAATGGTGGTCAAAATGGACAAATCTTGAAAGTTTATCGAATGATAAACTTCAAGAATTTGATTGAGTCCAGATTACTTGTCGTGTATCTAATACAAGTTGTAGTCTGCGTGCAGTTTTTATTAATTTTTTCTGCAAGATCAAACACAACAAGTGTGCTCATCATGAATTAGACGACAAAGATACACGTTGAACAAGACCTGAACTTGAACAACAAGATCATCCTGAACAACAGGAACCCTGGTTTTCCATCTTCAGAGACACCAGACAATGGTAGAGCTCCAGCAACCGAATCTGAAGATGATGAAAATCGAGAAATGAAAGTGCATATGTTGTAGATCTCCGTCTTTGTCACAGAATCGTCAATCAAAACAGATGAGATTTCTTGATTCCTCCCAAGTCATCGAAGCTGATCGAAGACCAAGACGAGATCTCATGAAGCCATGACCAAAACTCAAATCAGCACGTATTCAAGCCTTAAATTTTAGATGCTATAGGGTTGCTCTGATACCTCTTGTAGGATCGACACAGGAATTGAATATCATGCACGTATTGGATCGAGGGCGGAATCAACGATCCGGTTAGTTGTTATAGGTGAGTGTTTATGGATAATAATAATAATAATAATCATAATAATAATATGAGAGCACATGCACAAAAACACACACAAAGGGTTACACTTGTTTATAGAAATGGCAAAAGTTATACTACTCCTCATACACCTCCCTTAACATCACACTTATGGCCTTCATACATGTGGGGGGGGGGGGGTACATGTATGGTCCTCATACATGTGGGTGACACATGTACGAGATAAGTAGGATGTGTATGTTACATAAATGATTCCCAAAATACCCCTAAGCCTATATAAACACTAAACAACCCTATAACGACTATGCAATCAAGCCTATGACTAATAACGACCTATCACTAGCTGGGGACATACACGAAGTACACTAACAGTCTCCCCATTCGACCTAGCTAGTGATCTGTAGACTTAACCAGTCACTAAGCTGGGGATGTCTTTAAAGACGTTCACAGACTCCCCCCTAAGGTCTAGTTAATGATCTTCGGTCTTCAAGTCTTCATATCTGGCAATCTTCAACTTGGGAACTTACACCGCAGTGCACTAACACTCTCTGTAATTTCCTCTCTTTTGTCTAAATAAATCTAGGGTTTCTTACTTGTTTGATCAGGTACATCTTGTATCTGTTATGTATAGAAGTTTGTATAGGTTTGTTGATTGGTGTTAAGAGTTGATCTTTTGTGAGAGAGTTTTTGTACAGTCTGTTGAGAGTTTGTAAACATCTTGTAATTGTTTGGTTCTCTTTTTTTGTTCATAATAAAGTTCTTCGAGTTTCTAGCATCATAACATATTTGTAACAATAGTTTTGCTATTCTAGTTGTAAGGATCTTCAATCTTGACCGTATTTAAACAACTTTATTTATTTGTTTACTCATTTAGTCCTTCAACTTTATATCTCCAACAAACCGCCCCTTGATATCCCTAACCCACCATTGTTGCTAATATGGTCTTGTTTAATACTCCTTCTCAATGTTAGCAATCTTCATGTTTGTTCCTTTGCAAAACTTCACAATCTTCACGCTTGTTAACCCTTTGGTAAGCACATCCGCCACTTGATCCTTGGTACTATAATACTTCAAATTAATGAAGTTGTAAAGTTAAATTAAGAAAGGTTTTGTAATATTAATCATGCATACATCGGAAGTTTGTGTTTGACATAAATATAATCATGCAAATGTTTAAATAGGTAAAGTTATTATGTATGGTGAAGTGAAAACAATTACACTATAAACTTGCAAACGAGAAATAGTCAAGAACAATGTTGTGTTTGGCATTCTTTATTAATTTAGGGTGATATTATCTACACATCCCCCCTACAATTCTTTACACATCCTCTACACTGGCCGTGGAGAGCCCCATGGCCAGTAAAAAATATGGTTGTTGGGACCATTTAAACAGTACCCAGCTAGTGGAGGTCTTATTCAGGCTTAGCCTTTTGAGGCTTCGGCTTGACAACTTTGGGTGGCATCTTAGGTTTACCTTTTGGGGTTACCGGCTGGTATTCCTGTCTGGTCACCTTCGACGTGCCCTTTGTTCCCCCTTAGATGATGAAGTCTTTGGGTTTGCCTTTTGGGCTTTGACATTACCGGGCTTCAATGGTGCACCCTCATCTATCTTTTGCTTACCCTTGTCGGTCTTAGGAATCACGTTAGCCACCTGCTTTGTTGATTTAGGAGATTTGAAAGATGAGGATCTGGAGTTTATTGTAGCATGTCCCCTGCGAGGTCTCAAGTATGGACAATTTGACACTATGTGTCCGACCTCTTGGCATTCAAAACATGTTCTCCATTCAGTTTGGTTTTGAGATACAGGTTTTGTCTGTCGGGGAGATTGCATTTCAGAATTGCAACCGGAACCTTAGGATTTTGAGGAACCAGCCTCATGATCATGTGTCCCAGATGACAACATCCTTTGATCCTTCTGCTTGAAGTAAACAAGATTGGAAGTGTTCTCAAAATGTTGCACCTTGTCTATTCCAGTTCATCTCACAAACTCTATTGGTTTCGGTAAATAATCAGGACTGGTCCAGCGGATATCACGGTGTTTGGGAAAATGAGGAATTCTTACTTTCTTTTTTGGAATAGATGGTGGTTGTTTTACCTGACTAGCTTGCCTACCTTGATTTATGGTCTGCTTTAGTTTAGCTTCTTTTTTTTATCAGCTAGAAACCTTAGTTATTAAAGATTTGTCCACATTTTTTATCGGAAATTTCCTATCTGAAAAGACTTTTGTAGAATCTTTGACCATGTAGTACAGACCAGAGTCACAAGCTGAATCCTTATCATCCTCTTCAGAGTAAGAATCAGAATCGGAATAAGGATCACACGCGATATGATTATCAAGCGAGATCATGTGTTTTTGTTTCTGATGGCCCAGACCTAGCTTATTGTCCTTCTCATCACTGAGTTCATCATCAGTTTCAAGTAAGCAGTGGTTATCATCTTTAACAAGTTCTGCTTTCTTGATTTCAGTAGGGTCAGCAACTAAGGGAGTTGTGACATGTAGCTGTCTCAGTCTCATCTGTTGTTTTAAAGTAATTTGCACGCATGGGAGGAGGAACGGTTAGATAACCTAGACCAACAATGCTCTTTTTAGTTATTGGACTTTCAGTTATGTGGTCATGCACATATTTAGAATTTGAATAACTGTCAAGCTTCTTTCTAATTGCCTTGTAATCACACTGTGCTGCAGCTAATGCCTTCTTGGTTTGAGTTAGATTAGTAATGTAATTGTTGATTGCATCTTGTTTCTTAAGAATGGTTCTTTTTGGTTTACTCACATCCTTTTTCAACAACATTACAATTTCCTTAAACCCTTTTTCATTTGATTTTAAGGCAGTATTAGCATCAGTGCATGATTGAAGATTGTAGGATCAAAGAACGGGTCACCCGACAATCACGAGGTTTATATTCAGAGTGCGGAATCCTCTAAATATGTTCTAATAACAAAAACAACCAAGAAACAATGATATACGAGTAATTAACACACACAAATGGGTCAAAAGATTAAAATTTTATTATTAAACAGAGCTCGAGTGTTTACAATGATCAAACCAGACCTTTCAGACCAGGGGAGGGTGTTTGGAGAGTGTGTGTTGGAAGAACTAATGATTAGGGCAATGATTGGGCCTATTTATACCTCCTGAACACGTACAGACCAGTATTGGCGATTGGATGGCTATGCAGCATGTATTATAGGCGATTGGCCTAATCGCCTAAACTGTTCACGCGATTGAAGCCTAATCGCATGTAATTACATGCGATTGGCAATGTAATCGCCTATAGGTCATCCTAATCGCCTGTCAGCACCCAGACACTACCAAAATGCTTATAAACACTTCCAAACACCCCGAAACACGTCCAAACATCATATATACTAGCCTAGGGACATTATGCACTAACAGACTCCCCCATGGATCAGTCTAGTATACGTACAGAGACATCAAAAGACAAAGTTTATAACACAACAATCACAACTTTACAGACTCGAAAACAGAAACAAACATAAGTGACTAGCAGCAATCTTCAGTCTTTACTTCACTTAGACATCGTCCTGATCCTTGTAAGTCTCGACCAGTCGCATCCAGCATGAACTTTGTTGGCGTGGCAAAGGCGAATCTCCCTCTAAAACTTCAAGGCTTGATCAGCTTCGGCTTTCAAGTGCTGAATGGGATACAGGAACAACGTCTCCACATCTTTTGCTGAGAGGTTAATAAGCCACATCGGGTCCCATATTCTGATTTTCCTGCGTTTGGTGAGTTGCTCAAGACTATCACTGCTTCTGTTGTAGCTGCATCATAATGCCAGTAGTAGAACTTTGGAGAGAAGTCTTGTTCAACCGGGACCAATGGTATCTTCAAAACGGTTTCAGGTGGCTTGACTTTGTGATTCCAGTTAGGACTTTTAGTGACGGGATGGAGCTTGTTAGTCTTGATGGATTTAGGATGCCGTGGTCTGAGCATTTCCCATTCTCCAGCACTTTCTCTTTTTAGAATATTGAAGAAGCCTCTATGATCACCGACAGACTCATGATACAATGGATAATGTAAGCTAACTAAATCACGAACATGCTAGAAAGGTAGGCTGAGGACCTTCTTGTACGGCTGAAAGTAAAGCAAACCGTCCTGCCATTTCACTCCCAACATCCTAGCATGCTTGATGTAGGCCCAGCTGATTACATTTCCCGACATCTTCAACAAATGCTTCTTGAAAATAGATGCTTGTACCAGATCTTTCTTCTTCTCAGACTCACCTCCAGATGGAAACCAATTGGGATACTTCTGCCTGATCTTGTCATGTCTTTCTTTCACTTTATCAGGAACAGGAGTAGGATCAGACTTGAGCTTTTCTTCAGCCTCATTAAGCATCTCCTCAGAAATATTAGGTATCCCGGTGCCAGAATCATCAACTACATACTCGGGGGAAGGCACTCATGGTTATCTGGATTCAGTTCTGGAGGAGTGTGACTTGCACCGGAAGATTCTCCGGGTGCCAAGCCAAAGATCTTTTCTAAATCATCAGGTGTAACCTCAGGAGGTATTTCACCTTCTTCTAAATCATAATCATAGGACTCAGGAGGTACGTACAAGTTGCCATCATCATCATAAGCAAAATAACTGTTTAGAGGCTCGACTATCTCTAGAGCAACCATTGCTTGCTTTAGTGAATCCCGCATCTTTTGAATCTGATCTTTGAGAAGCTACCCCTTAGCAGAAGAACCTGCTTCGGGATCCTTGCCTTGTGTATCCCGTCATTTCTTTTGTCGCCTCTCTCCAGACCCGGTTGATGATCCGCCACCACCTGTGGCTCCAGGATCACCACCACCATCTTTATCATCCTTTCCTCCATCATCATCACTATCATCACTATCATCATCATCATCATCTTCTTCATCATCCGAATCATCTGAATCAGTATCATCTTTCGAACTTGTAGCACCTTTCAGTCTTGGAAGGTCTACCAATATCTGTTTCACCTTCGCCTTCAGCTTCTTGTTTCGTGCTCTATACTTAATGATCCGTTGTTCATTGTTCACATTTGTGATCTGCAGTTCCTTGTACTGAGCACCAAGCTGGCTGCACTGGGATTCGACACTCGCCAGTCTAGCTGCAGTGCTTTGATTAGACTCGAGAAGCATTCTGTTTGCAGCTTGTAGCTCTTTGTTCGACTGGATAGTTTCACTGATCAGTTTGAGCATAGCCCTTTCATTTTCTTCAACATTAGCATTTTTACCCCTTAACTCAGCAATATCACGCGATTGAGCAGCAACTATAGCAGTTAGCTCATTAATCTGGCGTTGAAGATATTCATTAGAGGCCGGTGCTGAGGAAGAGGAGGGCGGATCGGTTGACTTAGAAGGCAGAGGTCGAACTTCTTGTCGCATCTTCTTTATCAGGTCACCAATAGGATTAGAAATAATCTGTGAGCTTGTTGCTGCTCCAGTAGCTGAGACTGGCTCAGTGAAGATTACAGAAGTAGGCATCGACATGGTGACACTTGCAGGCATAGCTGCTCCTGATGATGTGGTAGTGGAAGCTATTGCTGCTGTTGTTGTTGTTGCTGTTGTTGTTGTCGTTGCTGCTTCCTAGGAAGACTGAGTATCAAGAACCCCAAATGCTTCAGGAAGATTAAATCGTCTTTTCCTTGAAGTTTTCTCCGTTTGTGGTTTGTGCGACATTCTCTTCTTTCCACGAACTTTATCTTTCTTTGCTGTAGTCTTTTGTCTCTTAGGAGGAGGAGATGTATCGAGCTCTGCGTCTATATCAGCAATGTTATCATCTGGATCCACAATAAACGTAGGATCCTTAGTAAGAGCTTTCTCCTCAACCAACTTTCTCTTTCACTCTGCCTCTTTTCTAGCAATCGCATCTGGGGAATCAATCTCTGTATCATCTGAGTCATCTTCTTCATCTGTTATGTTAACTGGGGCGTCTTCATCAATTGGCGCTTTTCCTCTAGCAGATTGTGAAGATTCTTATTCTATTGTTGTGCTGGAGGGTTCAGTAAAGTGTAGAACATCCGGTTCAAATGCATCATCATGAGCGGCAGCAGTATCAGTAGTCCTGCCCAGAGCGTTTTCGCCTAATTTGGTTGTCTCTCTCCCAATGTTATCCCCCTCTTTGAATACCAGTTTGTGAATCCGTGCGTCATCTTCAGAATCACTATCATCGTGTCTCCACCTATTGCCCGGTGGTGACTCATAGTCATCTCTGCTCATGTGCTCGTATAAACGCCTGCTTGGTGGATAATCAGACTTCTTTCTGTTTTTGTAACCTCTCATTCTGCTCATTTCAGTCTCATCTATGTCCTCAATCCAAATGAACTCCAAAGAATGTTTTAACAAGTCTGGAATTTGGCGATCGATTATCATTTGTAGAAAGTGCGGATAAACAATGAATGAGGTCTTTGTCGCCTTTTGCAATATGATCTCCTTCGGGTGATGCAAGATCATTTCAGAGAAATTGAACGACTTATTGAGCGTCAAAGCGACTATTGCTGAAGCCAATGTGTCTCTGATAGCATCAAACGTCCCTTTCCTTAGACCAATGCATTTCAAGACCACGTGAGTGAGGTACTTGAGTTCGGGCGGTAACAAACCTTTCTGTAGCATCTTTTGTTCTTTGACTATTCCCAGGTACTTCATTCTTAAGAAACCGCCTCGAATCAAGATGGCGTCGAACACAATTGGATCAGTAGCCGCATCCCGAAACTGCAACTCTTCTCGTATTGTTTCTTCAGTTATAATCACCTCTTTGCCTTGAATCATACTCGTTATCACAATCGGCACCGCCTTGTAGTCCACTTTAGCGTTCTTGTAAAACTCTTGCAAGATGTCTTTATACGCCGCATGTTGCTTAGATATCGCAAAATTGATTCTTGAACGCTTCAGGAAATCAATGACGCCTTTAAACGTTTTGCACTTTTCCTTCGTAATTGGTCCGAGGAAGGCACAACATTTGTGCTTAGGAGAAGTTTTCCAATTCATGATCCTGAACATAGAGACAAGTCATAAGAACCACAAACAGTTTAAAAATTGACAGAACGGACAAAACGGACCAAATTTGACGAATTTTTGGTGAAACAACAGCTACAGGCGATTACAGAGTTGTAATCGCCAATAATCAGACTCGAATAGGCCACTCGTATGTTGTTATATGCGATTAGGAGACATGAGTAGGTTGATCGCTTCACTGTTCACGCGATTACAACTATCGAGTGACCCTGTTCGTGCTACTATTCATGCGAGTAGGATTTCTACTCACGTGAACAGTGCCTTCGTTCACCAATTTGTCAGTTTATTGTCATGGGTCACATTTGGTTGTGTTTCTTGTTTACCTAGACCCTGTAATGGCCGAATAAGAGAAACCCTTTGATAATTTTTCATAATCAGATCAGTTATTGGGTATTAGGCCGATTTATAACTTAGGGTTCATAAAGGTTTTCAAATTTGGGGCTTTTTGTTTTAGGATGATTTTGTTAAAAATTTTGGGTGGATTATCATCTACATAGGCCGATTAACAAACCCCCATAGCCATTTGGTATGAACAAACATGTATTAAACCCAAGCAATCAAGAATATGTAACCTAGGGTTTCGGTTATAAACAACCAGATTTGGACATTCAAAACATGTTGTTAGGGACTGAAATTATGAGGATATGTTACCTTGGTGATGAAGAACAGTTATCTAAGATCAAAGGATCATGGGCACAAGGTTTTGGTATGAGTCTGATGAGGGGGAACGAAACAGTGAGAGGCTTTTGAAAATAGTGAGTTGAAATTGACCTGGTTATATAGGGTCTTCTAATCGCATGACAATACTAGCGAGTAGACTTCAACTCGCTTGACAAATGCACGCGATTGCACTAATCGCCTTTTACCATGCACGAGTAGGATAGAATTTTAAGCGATTGGCCATGTAATCTCCTTATACATCACATGATTACACGCACTCGTCTCAAACAATAGGCGATTGGGAACACCAAATGCATATAATTTTCACACAGATTACCAAATTGCCCATGCAGCACCAAATCTCACATATTTGACCCGTTAAGGTTCAAAACATGCGTTTTTCACCCCGTTTTCACACGTGACACAGATGTTGACTAAGATTTTGAAATATTTTTATTTTCACCCCTGTACTTAAGAGAAAGTACGGTTTTGACGCGACAAAAACACAATTTTCAACTAGTTGATTTTCGGCGTTTTTTTTTGAAGTAAGATTACAATGGATTAGGATTCCATCATCGGCGATCAAGAATGATTAAGCAGGTAAAATTAAACAGAAGTTAAACAAAAACGGGAGATCAACTAACTAAACACTCTCATATTTTTGCGAGTTTCGTCAGTTAGGGAATCATATCAGTGTGCGGACCATTCTAGAACCCTTATATGTTCAGTTTTAGTTTAAATTACCAATACGCATCCTACAACAACTGTCGATATTGTTGTCCACCTAAACTCAAAATCAAGTTTTATCGCTAGGCACTTTAGATACGTTAAGGTAATATTAAGACTGATGTACAAGGTGTTCCCCGCCACGCGACACATTCCCGTATCAAGACATGCACAAAGCTTCCTCGTAACCGGTGAGTAAGCTTTGGTCATCCGTATTTTACAAGGAATGGACTCAGTGGTGATCAGGTCTGCAAGAACGCTGCAACAGAGAGACCAGTGAGATCCAGACCAGGGTTCAAGTCAAATACCATATTTTTGATTTTTCACGGTACGATGCTTTAGGTATATGATTTGATACCTTTGAGCGAATTCTCTTTGAGAATAGGGTTTTGGCATTTATGAATCTTTTTGCTCTTTTAGGATTCCCGGACGTCTCCATATCAGAATTTATTCTATTTTTTTTTGTTTTTTGTTTTTTTTTTCAGGAAACGACATAGAGGTGTCTCAGTTGTAGGCTCCGAACCCAACGTACGACACATGTGCCACTCCTTTTTATTCTAAGAGACGTCCAGTTCACCCCAGATGTACCAACCTCTTAAAGACCATGAAACCACGGATTTTGGCATGCTATCAAACGAGATTTCGGTACTAAGACCATATGCCAACGCACGTTGATCCACACCTGTTTTAGTTGATTTAGGTTTATATCACCGTGCCGAACTTGGAAATGATTTTGAGCCTACCGACACATCATTGTAGAGGCTACTTATCAGTTCCAATATTTTTAAGATGATAAGAGTCCAGACAGTCCAACTGATGGGTTAATATCATCTTCCCAATTTCACTAAAGAAACTCTTTTTTTTTTTTTTTTTTTTTTTTTGCAATTTTTAATTTTTAATTTTTTTTTTTGATTTTGAGATTTTCTCATTTTTTTTTTGAATTTTTTTGCATTTTCTGATGTTTTTGTATTTTTCTGAAATTTTCTCCCCCTAAAAATCTAAAAATTTATGAAAAGACAATATTTTTGGATTTTTCTGATTTTTTTTTGAAGAAAAATATTTACAAAAACGATTACCGATGAGGATCTAATCCTGCTTTACTTTAATGCCGTTTAAGATTAACAGGTACTCAAACCGAGGACCGTCAAAAGCTTTGGTGAATAGATCGGCACGTTGGTAATCCGTGTGGATTTTGACCATATCGATAAGTTTCTTTTCATAGCAGTTGCGTATGAAATGATACTTAACCAAGATATGTTTCGCCTTGGATTGGTTTACTGAGTCTTTAGCGAGAGCTATAGCGGACTCATTGTCACAGTGAATGGGAGTTGAAGAAACACGGATACTGGATTACCGAACAGGCGCTAACCCAGTGGGTGGTTCTACTGTATTTTTATAAAGAGAGTGTGATTACAAAATACGTGAGGGTCTGAGAACAAGACCAAGGAATTAGGAGACTACCAATTAGAAGAGCCGAGCCTCTAAAGGTTAGTAAAATAAACAAAGGGTTGAAGAAGATACGAAAGAGTTCGTTTACTTCTTGAGTGAAAGTATGTGAGATCTTAGATGCCAATAAAAGGAGAAGGGAGTCCTCCTTTTATAGTACCAGGGTATCCTACTTTTTCATCCCATCCTCTACCCTTAATGGGGCCCGACCCAGGTAGAAGTGTCTCCATAATCCGGCCCAAGTCCTTTAAGCCCATTTGGTGCAAGTGGGTTTTGAAAAAATAGGAAAAAGTAGAATGCTAGGGGGGATGTTACCATCCTGACGCATATACACGTGGCGCCCAGTAAGTGGATGCTGATGGGCGGTGGACACGTGGTGTTCGCCTATTGGTAGATCAAGGGCGGTGGACAGTTTATGCTTCTTCAGGACTTCGAGGTGGGTAGAGAAAGTCTGCTTTGTCAGAAAGATATCTTGGCTAGGAGGCTGCCACGTCGTCGTCATTTCTGTTCGTCAGACTGGGAGCAGTCTTTGATTGGAGGGGAACTCTGACGGGCCGCCTGCCGTGTCAGAGATATTTTGTTTGGGGCAGGGGTGAGTCCCAAAGCTGCCCCGAAAGGTATCTTCCACTTGTGTTGGTATAGCTTGCTGAGGAAGCTTTGAAGTATGTTGGTAAAGCTTGCGCCTGGCGTCAGACCTATCGCTGACGTAGAACGGGTGGGTGGACGCCAGATGTTCCGTCGACGTAGAACGAGTGTTTAATACTCGCGTCAGACGGTAGATGCCTCGCTAACGTAGAACGGACTAGTGGACGCCAGACGTTCCGCTAACGTAGAACGGGCGGATGGGCGCTAAACGATCCGCTGACGTAGAACGGACGGATGGGCGTCTGGCGAAGCCTGTCCTAGGTGGGCGATGATATGGTATTCGTAATGTTTTGATACCATATCCCTTCAAGTCCCCCAGTCCAGTGCTTGCATGCACCTTTGGTAGGGGAGTGCTGGACTTGATTTCACAAGTGTACTTTGAGTGACATCCAGTCGTCACTGGGTTTTCATGTACCAAAGTGGACGTGTGATTTTTTGTATGACCTTCGTCAACTGGTGCGCGCACAGTGATCAAGCTGTGGGCGTATGACGGGATGCGCGTGTATTGTGGGACCTATGAGTTAGATAGGTGTCTAGTGCGCAGGCGTTGGGCCTAGAGAGGCGTATGGCCTGGTTGCGCGACCATGAGTTGTGAAAAAGTATTTTTCAGAATTTTCTGTCTGGGGCGTCGGCGAGGAGCCAAAAAAGGCATTGGGCCTGTTTGCGTGGCCAGAAGTTGTGGAAATGTATTTTAAAAATTTTCGTTCTGGTGCGCAGGCGTTTAGCCAAGATAGGCTTTGGGCCTGTTTGTGCGGCCAGAAGTTGTGAAAATAAATTTTTTCAAAATTTTCGTTCTGGCGCGCAGGCGTTGAGCCAAGATATGCGTTGGGCCTGTTTGCGCGGCCAGAAGTTGTGAAAAGTAGTCTTTTGTCGCTGTCTGCTCCTGCATTTACTCCGCATTGAATTTGTCTCTTTGGAATTTGTGTGAATTAAAGGCGGGAATGTTTTGAATTTGAAAAGACGTGTCTGACGGTTGGTACACCTGCCTTGGAGATCGTGTCTAACAGTTACTGCGACTGTTGAGTTGCTAGACCGCCACGTGTCATGCATCTGGTGAATGAAGACAGCTGTTCTTAGTGGGTCTGAACGTGGGCGTACACGTGTCGATCATCGGCATCGATTGCCAGCTGGGGTAGAACAACCGTCTCGCGAGTGAGCCACGCGCGGCGCGTGGGCCGTTTTGGCACGTGGGCTGTGCGACGTGTCTGTCTGTGATTGGACCTTTGCGCGAAAAGCCTGCCTGTCATTATTACCTACATTAAATGCGATGGGTATAAATATCCGTCTCTAACCCTTCATTCGTTTCATTCTCCTTTTTCGAAAAAAAATTTCTTCAAGTTATCCCCGGCGAGTTTTGGCTTTTCCGATCAATCAGAGTTTTGGTTTTTATTTTCCTTTCTCCGACGATGTCATCTGAAGATAAGAAGGTTGAGCTGTCGATGCAGGATGCCCAAATTTCTTGGTCCAAAGATAAGTTCAGGTCTTTGGTCAAGAAGTTTAATATTCTCAGAGAGTGGGACCCGGAGATGCCGGCGAAGGGGCAGACTCCGGTCGTCTGCCCGGAGGGGAAAATATGCCTTTATGAGGCATATTTTCAAAAGGGATTGTTCCGGCTGCCGGTTTCCCGGTTCTTCATCTCTGTTCTGCAGAGATATGGGGTGCATGTCTCTCAGATGAGCCCCTTTGGGGTGATGAGGGTGATGCACTTCGAGGCCACCTGCTGGTGTTTGAACACTTCAACGTGTTCTACAAGTTGGAGGTGAAGGAGTCGGGTTGGGTCTCCTTTGTGGAAAGGTCGAAGAGTGTGAGCCTGATCGTCCCGAAGAGTTCTCCTAAGACTCTTCGGGAGTGGAAGAGGTGCTTTTTCTTCGTGAAAAAGGAGGTGATTCCGGTGGATATGGCGAAGCTGGAGCTTCGTGCTGGGCAAAAGGTGCCGTCCTTCGAGGTGATGAAGGATTTCCAAGAAGAGGAGTGGTTGAAGGACTTGTGCGCGCATCCTATTCGTGTAGACGACTTAGATAAGCTGGATGAGGGGATCCTTCGGCTGCTAGGTTTGAGCCGAGTGGGCGTGAGGGAAGGATACAATGTGGCACCTGCGGGTGATGGTGGGCCGCTCTCCGTTGAATGTAAGTGTTGCTGTTGCTTCTGTTCTTTATTTATATTCGTTGTTTTTGACGCTTTTTGTACTTTGATCGCAGGTGAGCTGCTTTTTGAGGTATTTGCCGCCCGGTCCATGAAGACCATGTATGTGGCGGTACCTGACGGGGGCGTTTCAGAGTTGGAGCTTCTGGTAGAGAACTTCCTGTTCCCCGGCCCAATGGAAGGTGCGCCCTCTAACCTTGAAGTGGGTTTCCTTATCAACCCTGAGCCGTTGTCCGTGAAAACGACGGCCGGGGTGGATTACGTTTTTCTGTCAGACGATGAGTCTAGTGGGTCATCATCTTGTTTAATTCATCGTCCACGTCGCTCTGCAGGTGGCGCTGGAGGGAGTACGTCGGTGGCCGGGGTGCAAAGTGATGAAACTGCTGGTGAAGCCAGCGCTGCTGAGGGCCTGGCCACTGATGTTAGTGCATGTTTTGTGACTAATGATTATTAGTGTTTGTCAGAGTTGATAGCAACGGTCAAGGGGGAGTTTGTTGGTGCATTTGTGACCGTGGCTATGTAACTCATATGAGCTTAGTCTAATAGAACTAGAATAGGGGCGATTGTGGTAGCCCAGGCGACATGCCTGAGGCCCAGCCCAAGTTTAGTTAATTAGTTAGACTATATATATTTGTGTAAAGGTTTAGGGTTTCAAGAGAGAGAGTTGCAACAGTCTCGAGGAGAAGACTACTGTGTGTGGTCTAGTCCAGGTTGGCCTGAGGTTGAGCTCACCTCAGGTCGGCATCCCATTCAACAACGTATGTATGTGTATATGTATGAAGAATCTGTGCTGACTTGTTTATCATATATGAAAGTAAGATTCTTGGTTCTACACATATATTATTTATTGTTTTATATATATATATATTCGGTTTGACGTCTTGTGGAGATAATCAGGAGCGATTGGTGATGTAGTTTCGGTCCTACACGTTTTAACAACTGAGAATAAGTGCTGCTGTTTCTTGTGCCGCCCTTGTGCTTCTGGTTTTTGTTATGATTGTTTTGACTGTTTTGTTCCTTGTTTGTAGGTCACAAGCGTAAACAGCCGGAGACAGTGTAGGAGGATGTGGCTGGTAGACCATCTCCCAAGCGCGCTGCGACGGGGAGCGTTGATGTGGCCCCCCCGCCTGTGCGGGAGCCTTTTTATAAGAAGGCGTTGAAGAAGTTGAGCAGTAAGTACCTTCTGTCGCTTCTTCTTCTTTATTTTATTTCTGAATTTTTTGTCAAGTTGTTTACCGGCTTTTGTTTCTTTGTAGGCTATGTTCCTCCTTCTGTAAAGCAGTATCAGGAGGAGCGGAAAAAGAAGCTGGAAAAGGAGCGCGCCCAGCAGAGGCTGCGCATCAGGCAGACGTGGTCCGTAAAGAGGAGGAGGAGAGGCGCGCTGCTGAGGCGGCGTTGAAGAACGAGGAAGAGGCGCGTGCCCGCCAAGCGGAGCTAGAGCGCAAGCGGGCCGAGGATGCTCGCTTGGCTGAGCTGGTCGCCAAGGAGGAGGAGGAGCGCCGCCTGGTGCTGTTAAAACAGCACGAGGATATGGTGCGGATGAAGAGGGAGCAGGCCCAAGGAATGGGTGCTCATGGTGGTGAGGGCTCGCGGACCGGGCCCTCCTTTGTGGATTTAAGTGAGAAGGACGTGCTGGAAGCGTCTTCTCCGGGTGGTGGGGTTGAAGACCCTAAATTGAAGAAACCTAAAGGCGCGTTGGCGTCTTCGAGTGGTCCTGCCATCCAGCTGGACGCTACGGTTTATACGCCCGGGTGGCGTATAACCGAAAGCTGCCGATTCCTCAACCCCTTTGTGGCTAAGGAATTCGTTAGCTACGCGTTGCCGCCGGCTGAGCGCGCGCATCACCGGGCCCAAGACCGAAGTACCCTCTTCTCGGAGATGTGCATGAATTTGACGCAGACTCTGGGCAACCTTTATGCCCTGCATAGAGGAGAGGGTGACTTTCTAGACGAGCGGGCGTCGGTTTCGGGTGAAGCCGAGTGTCTGGCGAGGGAGAAGGAGGTATACGAGTCCGCTCGTATACGCCTTTTGGAGCAGGTTCGGAAGCTGGAGTCCGATCTGCGTCAGAAGGATGTTGACGCCGCCGAGAAGCAGAAGACTTGGGCGAAGTTGACGGCGGTTGTGAATACTTAGTTGGAACCTCGCTTTCAGCTCGTTCAGAAGGCTGAAGTTGCTCTGGCTGAGGAGAAGAAGGTGGCGGCGGCAAAGACGAAGGAGTTAGAGGAGATCTCCTCTAAGTATGCCACCGCGATTGGCGACCTGAAGGCGAAGGACGCCGATGTGGTGAAGATGACCACTCGGGTGTCCGAGCTGGAGGGTCAGATTAATGTCCTTGTAAAGGAGCGGGAGGCTTGGGAGTTGGAGAGGATGCTCTTGTTGGATGCGCAGAGGGCCTACTGCGAGAAATCGCTCTGGGTTATGTCTGATGGGATCTCTGCGATAAGTTTTCCCTTTTGTTTTGCTAACTCTTTGTTTCGTCCTTCGTTTTTGACTTAGTTTAATTTTTGGTTGATGTGCAGGTGTTTGATCGCTGCTGGAATGAGCCCAAGATGGGCGAGCAGGTTGCAGAGGTTGGGGATGCTGCACGCATAACGGGCGTTCACAGCGGGTGGCTGGAGGGTTATCTGGCCGCCAAGGATGGGGCGCCGGTCGAAGAGCATCCTTTTCAGGATGTGAATACCGACGAACTGTTGATGGAGCAGCTTCAGAAGCTTGAGAAGATGGAGTTTCCAGTGCTGCAGGTTGTGCGGCAGTGTTTGGCCGACCCTGACCCTATCGCTAAGTTTAAGCGTTGGGTGAAGGAGTCCGACCGCGCTGGATGTAACACCCCAACCGATGGCGGAAACATCGGGATGTCACGTATTGATGATTGTTCAGTAGCTCATGGTAAATAATAAATTTCATTAAATGATTTAATTAAATTACATACAATTGTTCTAAGAATTTGTACATCAAAATGAAAAATAATAGCTACACATCTTCAAGCATTAACCCTAATCTTCAAGCAAGCTATAACCTGAAACATGTTAAGTTTGAAAATATTTTGGGTCAACAAAAGTTGGTGAGAATTACATAGGTTTTGATAATTGAATAAAGCTTGTACAATTCAAGTGTCATGGCAAGTCTAGTCCATATGTGAAAACATACTAGAAGTAAATCGAGTGCATAATCAACCCTTGTGACTGTTATAATGTGGTACATCCCATACGCTCATGGTTCACTCGAATATGTTATGCGATAACAAACACCCACGCTACCTTTGTAGGAGGCACGTATCCGGGTGGGATTGTCAGTCCAATAGATCTATCAATGTATACCGTCGGCTGATCAATGTTAATGATTATGCTAGAATTGTGCTTACCCTAGTCATGTTCAAGACATAATGCAACATAGAAAAACACATAGACACTTTGATGATTGAATTGCATATAGAATGTTGTAACATGTTTCACCCCAAAAACGGTGATAAATAAAAAAGGGGCTATGTAAAACTCACATTGGCTAAGGTGAATTATCCTCTAAGTGTTGTGAATGTATGCGAGGCGAATCCTAAAGACTCAACAAGAGCTTATAATCAAAGCTTCAATTATAGAAGTAATAGACTATAGAAGAAAGGTATGAGGGAAAGTTTAATCGGATTGAAACAATCGATTTAGAGGTGCAAAGTATAATGGGTCATAGGTGGGTTTTTATACTAGTTTTGGAGTCAATTAGCCATTAAAATTGGTCAACACCATAAAGTAAGGTTTTATGATGAATTGACTATTTGACTAAGACTTTGACTGTTTGACTAAGACTTTGACTAATCAATTTAAGGAATGTGTTAAGTTTATTTTCTTCTGAAATACTACACAAGATGATAGTTGGCTCAGTTGGTTGTCACTGTGTGTTGGTTGGCTGTGGACGCGGGTTTGAGTCCCGGTCCACACAAATCTTTTTTTGGCAATTATTTCCCTAAAACTATATTATTCTAAATTCATAATATGATTATATAAGCCCGAAAGTGACTCGAAATATTTTTAAAACGTACAAAAGTGTCGAGGTACAAATAATTATTAGTTTAAGGTATTTAAAACAATACATTCTTTTTATCAAAAAAAAATTAGGGGAAATTCGCGATGTTACACTGGACGAGAGCGCACAGAGAAGGAGAAGTCAGGGGCGGGTGGTTCGGGGACGGCCCATGAGCCTCCCCAGTAGTTTGTATTTTTCCTTGTAAATATTTGACTTCTTTTGTAATGATAAGTTGGTCTTTTGGCTCCATCTTTATGTGTTTGCGCGTAATTGATTGCTTTATATATGAAGAGTAGATTAACTTCATAGATTGTAAGTAACCTTAGCGTCCGTTGAGTAGAGTAAATTAACTACTCAATTTTTGGGCGAAAGGTTTATTTTTTTCTAGATTTATGAAGGGTAAATTAACTTCATAAGTTGGTAATGCGTCGAATCTTTATGAAGGGTAAATTAACTTCATAAGTTAGTAGTAAAATTTGTGGCTTCTGCGCCTACATGTAGAGTAGTGTAGTGGAAGACTGAAACGTTTACAAGTAGCATGGGCGCAGCTGCGCTGCGTTCCATGATCTAGGTATAGGTGTGCCGTCAAGTCTTTCTAGCGCGTATGCCCCTTTTCCTAGTACTTGTTGAATTTTGTAAGGCCCTTCCCAATGGAGTCCAAGCTTTCCAGGGCGCTCAGAATGAGAAGCATAGTTGTCTCTTAGGACGTAGTCGCCGATGTCGAATGCGCAGGTTTTGACCTTGGAGTTGTAATAGCGCTCCAATTGTTTTTTGTAGTTTGCTTCGCGTATAGCGACGATGTCACGTCTTTCGTCTAAGAGATCCAAGTTGATGCGCAGTTCTCTGTCATTGTCGGTTTGCGCGGTGTTGAGGACCCTTGGTGATGGGAATGATATTTCTGCGGGTATTACGGCCTCGGAGCCGTAAGTTAGGCTAAAAGGGGTTTCGCCGGTGCTGGTCTTGGTGAGGGTGCGGTGTGCCCATAGTACGTGTGGGAGTTCGTCTACCCAACTTGTGCGCTTTGACCCTAAACGAGTCTTGATGCCTTCGACTAGTGACCTGTTGATGCGTTCTACTTGGCCATTACCCTGGGGGTGCGCGACGGATGTGAAAATCTGGCTGATGCCTAGCTGTGTTAGCCAGGTTTGGAGCTTTTTGTCTGTGAACTGTGTTCCGTTATCCGTAACGATCTCCATGGGTAGGCCTAAGCGATAGATGATGAATTCCCAGATGAATTTTTTGGTTTGTTCGGTACTGATCGAGGCGAGCGGCTTGGCTTCTATCCATTTTGTGAAGTAGTCCACGACGACGATGAGGTATCGTATCTTTCTAGGGGCCATTGGGAATGGGCCGACCAGATCGATGGCCCATTTCTGGAATGGCGAGGCGGCCGTAACTGGGACCAGGTCGTTTTTTGGGCGCAAGGTATTTGGTGCGTGTTGCTGACAGTTGAAGCATGTGTGCAGGATCTGCATGGCGTCCTGATGCATGCCTGGCCAGTAGTATCCTGCGTTTATAATTTTGGCGACGACCATTCTTGGACCTGCATGGATCCCGCATATGCCTTCGTGGATTTCTTTTATGAGGGAGGTGTCTGTTCAGGTATCCATGCATTTTAGGAGTGGGCCAAGGTAGCAGCGTCGGTATAGGATCCCGTTCATGAGTTGATAGTGCTGGGATTTATATTGAATTTTCCGGGCTTCCGCCTTTTGAGGCGGTAGGGTGCCCGTTTCCAGGTATGCCTGAATCGGAGTCATCCATGACCCGGCGCCCGTTTGTGTGATATTAACCTGTCTAAACGGTACTGAAGGTTGTGCTAAGGTTTCGATGCGTACCTCTTTGGCCATATGCGGCCAAGCTGTGGAGGCCATCTTGCTGAGTGCGTCGGCTTCTTTATTGCCGCTTCGGTTGATGTGGAGGATTGTGCAGGTTGTGAATTTTTTGGCGAGGAGCTTTCCCTGGTCGACATATTGGGCCATGACTGGGTCCTTGGTGTCGTATACGCCGTTCATGTGGCCCGCTATGAGCATAGAGTCGACATGGGCGTTAAGGTGTCTTGCGCCCATCTTGTCGGCGAGGCGTAGTCCTGCCAAAAATGCTTCGTACTCTGCTTCGTTGTTTGTGCTTGGGAACTCGAGACGAATGGCGTATGTAAATTTTGTTTTGTCAGGGCTGACTAGGCGAAGCCCTGCGCCTGCGCGCTGATCGTTGGAGGCTCCATCCGTGTATAACGACCAGGTTAATCGGTCATCTGGGATCGGTTTGGGGTTTTGCTCATCTTTGCAGTCTTGGATTTTATCTATTGGGATTTCTGCGATGAAGTCTGCAAGGACCTGTCCTTTGATTGCGGGTCTTGGTTTGTAGATGATGGTGTGTGCGCCGAGCTCGATTGCCCATTTCGCCAGGCGTGCCGAGAGTTCTGGTTTGGAGAGCACGGTGTTGATTCTATAATCTGTTAGGACATTGATTGGATGTCCTTGGAAGTATCGCCTTAGTCGTCGTGACGCATGTACGAGTGCGAGAACGAGTTTTTCCATGGTTGAGTATCTGGTTTCTGCGTCTGCCAGGGTGCGGCTGATGTAGTAGATCGGTGTTTGTACTTTGTTGCGTTCTACTAGTAATACTGCACCTATTGTTGTTTCTGACGCATATAGGTATAATGTAAGTGGTTCTTCCGGCAGGGGTGCTGTTAGTGTCGGCAAGTAAGTTAAACACTGTTTCATTTCACCAAAGGCTACTTCAGCTTCTAGTGTCCAGCGGAATTGGGTTTTCTTTAGTACATTTCTTAGGGTATGGACAAAAGGAAAAGATTTGGAAGCGTAGTTTGATAGGAATCGGTTGAGCGCGACTAGGCGTCCCATCAGTGTCTGCACGTCTTTTATTGAGTTTGGTGATGGCATGCGTTGGATTGCCTGTACTTTTTCCGGCTTTGGCTTGAAGCCGCCATTGGTGACAATGACGCCTAAGAATTTTCCTTCTTCAACTCCGAAGGAGTATTTCCCCGGGTTTAGTTTCATTTTAATGTCGCGCAGTTGTTCGAAGGTGCGCTGGATGTCTACTAGCATGGTGTCCTCTTGAGTGCTTTTGATGACCAAGTCATCGACGTAGACTTCAAGGTTGACGCCAATCTGGTTGATGAAAGCATGGTCCATGAGGCGTTGGTAAGTTGCGCTGGCGTTTTTGTGTCCAAAGGGCATTTTGGTGTAGCAATATACCCCTCGGTCTGTTCTGAATGCCGTTCGGTCTTCGTCCTCGTGCGCTATTTATATTTGGTGATATCCTCGATATGCGTCGAGGAAGCATTTGTACTTGAATGGCGCGAGGGAATCTACCTTTAAGTCAATTTCTGGGAGGGGGTAGTGATCTTTTGGACATGCTTTGTTGAGGTCCTTGTAGTCGACGCACATGCGCCAGGACCCGTTCTTCTTAAATACCATGACAGGGTTGGCTACCCAGGTTCGTTGGTTGCATTTTCTGATGATGCCCGCTTCGAGTAGATCGTCGAGTTGTTCGTTCATGGCTTTGACTCTATCGGGGCCCAGTGGCCGCTTTTTTTGGGCCACCGGGCGTGCGTCTTTGTAAGTGTTGAGGCGGTGCTCGGCGATGTGTCTTGGGACGCCAATCATGTCTGATGATTGCCATGCGAAGATGTCTTTGTTTGCCACCAATAATTGCTTGAGGTGTACTCTTACTTGGGGGGAAAGGGTCCGCCCCAAAGTAATGGTTTGTTCGGGGAAGGCCGGGTTGAGAACCCAGTTTTCATCATTCGGTGGTGTTGGCGCCTGCACCGCTGGGTCGTCTATCGGGTCAGTTGTCATGAGGCACTCCTGGTTACCTCGGATGTATGTGACCCCGGTGGGTGTTGGAAAACCTATGGTTTGGTGCGGAGTTGATGCGGTGGAGTTGAAGTTTGCCAGACCTTGTCTGCCCAGCAGTATATCGTATGAGGAGATGGCTGGGATGACGTGAAAGGTGCAGACTTCTGAGCGGGTGTGGGTGCCGTCATCAAGTGTAACTGTAAAATCAAACTTGCCAATGGGGTGTATTACCTCGTTGAAGAAACCAGCGATGGGTGCATCTGGTTGCAGGCGCGCTTTGTCGTCTTCATCGAGTTGGTCGAAGCACTGTTGGTACATGATGTCGAAGCTGCTACCGCCATCGCACATCATCTTGTAAGTTCGGTAGTGCCCGAACAGTGCTGTGATGGTGAGTGGGGTTGTTAAATTTGCGCCCCCTGGTATTGTAGGGAGGATAACTTGGGCCTCCCTCCAGTTTCTGCCTGTTGTGGTTTCCGGTTGTTGCGACGTGGTCGCTATGTCTTAGAGATTTGTTTTCCGCTTGAAGTTACGCGTCATGTTGCAATGTCTACTGTATGCGCCGCGGATGTGGTGTGTTTTGATATCTTTGATGGCCTTGGCGGGCTCGTCTTGCCGACGTGCTCCGGAGCGGACATTCTTGACCAAGTTGGCCAACTTCCCTGAACGTAGGGCTGCATCAATCTCCATTTTGAGGCTGTAGCTGTTGTCAGTGTCATGGCCCACATCCTTGTGGAAATCACAGAATCTGGTGGTGTCGACATTTTTTCGTTTTGTTCCCATAGGTTTTGGGATCTTGAAAGTTACCTCTCCAGTTGAGAGGACTTGTGACAGCACCTGGGATGGTGTTTTTGTGAGCGGGGTCCAGTCTTGATTTCGGCGGCCACTGTTGCACTGGTCGCGAGTTTGCTTGTTACCGATAATGTTTCTGGCATCGCCAGAGCTTGAGTATCGGCCTTCGTCAGTGGAGCCAGAGATGCGGTTCCAGACAGATGCTCGGTTATTGCCGCGGTTGCGGCTGTTGCTGGAGCTCCCTCGTTGGTATTGGCGCATCGTTTTTTGGTTGCCAGCATATAGTTTGGAGATGCGGACGACCTCTTCCCAAGAATCTGGGACGCCATCTTTCCCTTGGAGGGTGTGTTGGAGGCCGTCATCGTTGATGTTGGCCAGGAAGGAGGTCCGGGTTGCCTCGTCCCCCGTTCCCAACTGGAGCGCTTCCTTGTTGAACCGTACGATGAAGTCTTCGAGCGGTTCAGTGTCTCTGCGTTGGCACAGAGAGATCTTGCTTTTGTCGCGCTTGTGACGACGTTGTTGGCTAAAGTGGAGTGAAAATTTTTCGATCAGCTGTTCGTAACTGTCGATGCTTCCGATGGGGAGGTTATCAAACCAGACCCTGTCGGCCCCGGTAAGCGTCTGGGCGAACATGTGGCACCAGACGGGTAGGGTCCATCCGATGACGGCCCCGGCTTGGTTGAAGATGCCGAGGTGATCGTCCGGGTCGGTGAGACCGTCGTATATTCTGACGTTGGTCGGCAAGCGTTGGCGTGGCGGGATTGGTTCTTGGGATATGCGCCTGGTAAATTTGGACATGTCCGCGAAGGCCGTGGGCCTGTAGGGAAGTGACAAGTTTGTGGTGGCGTCCTTGTTGTATCTGTTTAGCCGTTCCCGCCTGCAATATGGGCTATGGTGATAGTCCCTGGAGGCATCGTCTTTTTTCTGGTGTATGAAGATCCCCGACTCTTGTTGTTCTACTTGTAGACCCAGGAAGAATTGCATCTCCCCCATCGAGCTCATCTCAAATTTGTCCTGCATAAGCTTTTCAAATTCCCTGCACATTTCATCATTAGTAGACCCAAAAATAATATCATCAACATAAACCTATACCAGAAGACGGTCACCACCCTTTTCCTTGGTGAATAAGGTGCAATCCACAAGTCCAGGTTTGAACCCGTTGGATATAAGATAGTTGCTAAGCATTTGATACCATTCACGCGGAGCTTGACGGAGTCCGTACAACGCTTTGTTCAATTTGTAAACATTTTCGCGATGAAGCGGATCCTCAAAACCCGGTGGTTGAGCAACGTACACCTCTTCCTTCACGATACCATACAGAAAAGCACTTTTAACGTCCATTTGATACACCGTAAACCGTTTGTATGAAGCGTATGCTAAGAACATCTGGATAGCTTCAAGGCGTGCAACTGGAGCGTATACTTCGTTGTAATCTATTCCTTCGATTTGACTGAAGCCGAGGACAACTAATCGACCCTTGTTTCTAATAATCACCCCGCGGTCATCCCGTTTACACTTATAGACCCACTTTGTTCCAATCTTCTTTGAGCCTGGAGGTAAGTCAAGTAAGTCCAACACTCCTAGCTTTTGGAACTGCTGAAGCTCTGCTTGCATTGCTTCAATCCATGGTTCTTCTCTCAATGCCTCTTGCACCGTTCTTGGTTCTGTTTGAGACACATAAAGAGCGAAGGACCAGTCGTTCTGATGACCTGCTTTCCGGATCTCCGAATATAGTGCTAAGGTACCTGTATTGTCACTTGGACTAGCATTTCTGAGCTGACTGCGAGTCATGAGTCTGCTAGCCGGATCACCAATCACATTCTGCATCAGATGAGTGTCATGAATCCGAGATTCCGGATGTGCCGGCACTGGATCATCCGAATGTCGATTGAGGTTTTCCAATCCTTGAGATAAATTTGTCTCTACGGCGCTTATACTGGAGGGAGTAGCGGGTTGCATATTAAAACCTGAGAGATCGATCCTAAGACCTATCCCTGGAGCTGCTGAAGATGAAGGACCAGCTTGATTGTTTCCTGTCGGAATAGCTGGAGCTGTAGTGGTAGATTCACCATTTCCAGCTTGTTCTTCAGTAAGTGTTTCATGAGGCTCTGCAAAATTGTCGTCTGAAGATGAAGATTCTAGAACCTCTGCTGACGCTTCCTGAAAAACTTCTTCAACTTCTGCTGCTGTGGTTTTACCAGGGGGACCCGTGGATGCAGAGGCATCAGATGTTGCTGGCGCAGGTGCATTAACGACGATCGGACGCATTAGCGGTGAGCTAGCTGCGTTTTCACACTCGTAATACATTTGCGCAATAGCATCATCTACCAAATTATCCACGTTGAAAGAATCAAATAAACTCTTATAGTCGAACAACCAATCAGGTCCAACACCAGGTGCATTGGCAGTATAGCGTTGAACATCGACATTAAGCCACTCTTCAACGCAATTGGTTCTTTTGTTGTACACTCTTTTATTTGGAGTGATGTAACCAACAAAGAAACCTTCTTCTGCCTTTGCACCAAACTTCCCATCGGGATGTATCATGGTGCATGGAGCTCTGAAAGGTTCCAGAAACTCTAAGTTCGGTTTCCTCCGGTTCAGAAGCTCGTAAGAAGTCTTGCCAGGCTTCTTTACCGTTAGTACCCTATTTAGAGTATAACACGCGCAGTGAATTGCCTCGTTCCAAAAGATCACAGGCAAGTTCGAATCTGCGAGCATTGTTCTGGCTGCCTCAATAAGAGTCCGATTCTTTCTTTCTGCAACCCCATTTTGCTGAGGAGTGTACGGTGCTGTAAATTCATGATGAATACCCTTTTCTGCACATAACGACTCCATAGCATGATTCTTGAATTCTGTCTCGTTATCACTTCTAATCATGTGGATCTTTAGCTGATATAGATTTTCCAATTTTGTGAACAGATTCTTCAAGTATTCAAAAGTTTCACTCTTGTGCTTCATACACACGACCCAAGAAAACCTTGAATAGTCATCCGTAACTACCAAGCAGTATAAGTCACCGTTCTTGCTCTTCCGAATGACTGGGCCAAAAAGGTCCATGTGCAGACGTTCGAGAGGTAGACTAACTGAATTTGTCTTCTTAGGTTTGTGAGACTTCTTTTTCTGCTTCCCTTTATTGCATGAGACACAGACGTCGTTTAGATGAAAATTTTTAATAGACACACCTTCCACTAGTTGATTCTGAACCAGGTGGTTCATTTTTCTCAGATGGATGTGCCCCATACGTCTGTGCCACATGATCGATTCCTTTTCTGTCGCTTTCGATAGAAAACAAGTGACTTGACCTTCTGTTGTCATGGCTCGGCTCATATCCAGGACATATAAGTAGTTGACCCTAGGAGCCGAGATCATAACCCACTCTTTTGGTATCTTGAATCCAGGTTTCAGAATGAAACAAGCATTGTCATCAAAGAACACTGTGTATTTCTTGTCACAGATCTGTGAGACACTCAGCAGGTTGTGGTCTATCTGTTTTACAAAGCTTATCTTCTCAAAGCTTACTATTCCGTTACTCATACTGCCTTCTTTCGTAATATAACCCCCTTTATTACCAGCAAAAGCAACATACCCCCCGTTGATATTCTTTATGTCAAATAGCAGGGATAAGTCGCCTGTCATGTGCCCAGAAGCTCCACTATCAACAATCCATAGGCTGCTGACAAGGCCCTGTGGAACTCCCTGCACAAACATTCAAAAGTTCAGTGGTTAAGGGGGACCCAAGCCTTCATGGTCTTGGGCCTACCATCTTCATCTAAAGTCGGAAAATCAACCCACCTTCCGTTTGGAGTTGGTGTTGTTCCCGATGGTCCGGCAGTGTTATGACTAGCAAATGATTCTCCAATTTTGGTCAGTGACTTGGGTCTCCAAACCTGTTCTGGTTTCTTTGGCTTGGGCTTCTTCTTTGCTTTGGGGTTAGAAGAACCAGCCTTAAATTCCTTAGGAGGAACAGATTTTGGATCCACTTCAGACTTAACTGTACGTGGAGCAGTTTTAGGGTTGCCCTGTGGTTTAGCCGCAGCCTTTGCTGGTGGCTTAGGCGCTGCTTGAACCTTTGTGGGAACAGTGCTCCCCTTCAACTGTGGACCCCTGCCATCAACTGGCTTTTGGTTCATAGCTATTTTGTTTCGGTTGTCATAAACAATCTGCTTCCCCTTTTGTTTTTCAGAAAGTTTAGGGGTAACAGGTTGTTTAGTGTTTCTATAACTGGGAGCATCATCCACCTTGATCCTTTCTCGTCTAAATTCAGGGCACGCAGCAACTAAATGCCGACGTTCCCCGCATTTATGATAGGATCTATATTCTTCAGATTGTGGAGTTTCGGACTTGTTCTCCTTTTTGTTCTTTCTATTAGATGTACTGGCAAATGAGTTTTTGTGTTTCTGATGCTCAAGGCATTTTCTTTGCACATCGACATGAGGATCGTCGTTAATCTCATTTCCAGTAGATCTAACAAATTCAGTGACATGCTTCTTTGGACTTTTCTTCTGAACATGACTTTGAGGATTAACAGTGTTTCTCTTTTGCTTTTTCTTGTTGTATTCATTTGACTGATTACCCTGGTCCTTTCTACCCTTACCCTTACCCTTCTTCTTATTCCAGGTTTCCCAGATTCTTGCCAGATTTTAGCAATTAGACCAGGGGCGATACATCTGAGAGGGACTTCCTCATCAACATATACCTTTTCAGACCCCTTAAGTTTATAAAACACCTTAATCCTTCTGCCATCCTCGGTTTGCACTTACGGTTCAAGTTCACTCAAGGTTTCAGTAGCGATGATTTGGTTTTCAAGAGGAAGATTTTGAACTTTGACCGGTGCATACCTAGGAGGCTCATCAAGCTCATCGTCCAACGAGTCTGTGTCGTACACACTGATATCATCAGCTTTCTCACCAAGTTTGACAGCTTCAGCAGGTGTTGCAGACTTAGTAACTTTAGCAGGTTTAGCTGCTTCAGTTGCTTTGGCCGCCTCTGCAGCTTTTGCTGCTGCTGCTGCCACGTCCACAAGCTCCTCCTTCGGCAAGACATCAAAATTGTGATTTTCAAATCTCACCGGAGGTGGACACTGAGAATATTTAGGACTGGTGGAAGTGCTTTCTTTCTCTGAGTGTTCAATGATGTGATCAAGAACATACTTGCAGTTTAGGTAACTTTCAAGTTTCTTCTTGATCTTCTCATAGTCACAGTTTACAATGGCCAAGTGTTTCTTCGTGTCTTCTACCTCATTTATGTAATTATTTATAGCAATTTGTTTGTTTGCTAGAGTTTTCGACAATTCAGAAACATCCTTTTTTATAGTTTTCAACCGTACTAAGAAAACTTTTCTCCTTTGGCCTTAAGGAATCAATTGACCTTTGTAAAGGACCTACATCAGCTTTAAGATTCAGATTCTCTTCAGTCAGTTCTTTGATTATGAGTTTTAGCTGATCACACTCAGGAGTATCTTTCTTCAGAGTTTCAATGGTGATTTTGAGTGCCTTTTCATTAGCTCTCAAAACATCATTGCTCTGTTGGCATTGACTTAAGTCAGCTTTGAAGTTCAGAATCTCGTCTGTTAGAACATTAATTCTGTACTTCAGCTTGCCACATTCTACACACTCTATTTTAGAATTGGAGGAAGAACTTACCTTGTTTGACGATTCTGTAATAGCCATCAAAGCATAATGAGCTGCAGTCTTCTTAGCTCCAAAGAATTCGCCAAAGTTGTTCTTTGTACAGTCAGCATCCACAAGAAACGATCTTTTGCTGATCAACGCGTCTGCTTCAGCTAACAAATCTTCCAAGTCTTCCCCCATATCAGAGTCACAGTCGGACGCTTCAGCTTCAGGAATAATAACGCCAGACTAACTTGAGCATTCTTCAACTTCAACTAGTGCATCAGAAGTTTGTTGGGCAAAGCATGCTGCACCACCATGCGGTGCTTCATCTCCAATGATTAGATGATTCCAGTTGAAACCTTCATCAGCTTGAATTACCAGGGCTTGTCTTTGATTGTTGTTTGTAGGAGGCCTCTGGTTCTGGTTGTTTACTGGGACTAGAGCTCGTTCAGTATTTGGGTTAGGTTGTGTCTGAGCTTGTTGCCTCTGATTCTGATTGCCTCTGTTGTTGTTGAAGGGATTCTGATGCCCTTGTTGCTTCGGTCGGTCACATTCTCTTGCAAAGTGCCCTTTGGTGCCACAGTTGTAGCACGTGACCTTAGTTTTATCAAACCCAAACTTTGTGTTGTTGTTGATCAGAACATCTCTCCTCCCTGTCCTGTCCATATACTCCTTTGCCCTTCTCACCACACTTGCGAAGTGTCACTGGATGTCTATCAGATCCATGTCATCTTTATCGATCTGCGCGTAATCCTCTTGCGTGAGATGAGGATTCCCGATCTGTCCTGCAACCAATCCAATGTAGGAGTTGACCAAGGTTGACAGTAGAGCCATGTGTTCTTGGGCTAACTCTACAGTCACCTTCTCTAAGCCTGCTGTGTTTAGCTGCTCTGCGACTGGATTGGTCCGATATCCACCATGACTTGAAGTCGAAGCACCTCATTATCCACCATAACTTGTAGTTGGAGCACCACCAAACCCTGATGAAGAAGGTCCACCAAAGTTTGAAGTTGCCTGTGCTGGTGCTGCAAGATGAGAAAAAGGGTTAACACCAAATTGGTTAGTATTATAATTCAAAGGATACTGGTTTCCTTGTTCGAAGGGATAGACTGGAGGAGGAACATTAGTTGGGGGACCATAGTTGTCAAAGGCATAAACTGGATCAGGATTAACCACAAAAGCAGTCTGTGGTTCGGATCCACCCACACTGGCGTCTTGATGAGGGTTCCCGTAGTAGATACTGGGATTTTGAGGAATGGGCGCCATGTTTGCCCTCCTGATCTCTTCTATCTCTTTGTTCTCCAGCTCGGTTATGAACTCATTGATGGAGAGTGTCTGATATGCATCGTTTGATTTCAGGATGTCCAGCCACTGATGCTAGTGAGGAGGTAGCGCCTCTGCAAATCTTTCCACAAGGTCTGCAGATGTGTACACGACCCCGTACTAATACATTTCGGTCATCAAGTGGTAGTATCTTGCAGTCATGTCTTTTAGCGATTCGTTCCCAATAGCATTGAAGTTCTCGAACTCCTTCTTGAGTTGTTCCATTTTGACCTTTCGAGTCTTCAGATTTCCCTCGTTTCGCTCAGCAAGCGCTAACCAAAGCATCTGTGAAGTAGTGTACTATGCGAATTGATGAAGTATGTCTTTGGGAAGAGCTTGTTTCAACGCTGCCATCGCCTTCTTTTCGTAGTTGTACCTCTTCCTCTGATCTTCAGTCATATCTTCCAGTGAGATCGGAGTATTTGAATTCTCAACCATCGGCCTGATGTACCCTGTCTCAATTGCTGACCATACGAGACCATCGATACCCTCAACGTATGTCTGAAATCTACCCTTCCATCCGTGGTAGTCGGACATGTATTACAGTTTCGGTGCCCTATTCGAACTACCAGTCTCTAAGTCACTTAAGAGAACGGATGACAGATGATTTGTCTGTTGATTTGCAGCAGCTGCGAGTGCCCACGGATTCGTATTCATTGCCTGTTGTTGAGCCGCTAGCGCCCACGGATTGGTTCCGGCAACATTCGCTTACATTTGCGCTTATTGCATCCGTTGCGCATTGCGCTCGGCTGAGAATTGTCAAGGTTTCGTGGGTACGTTTGTTTGATTGTTCATTTGTTGGTTATATTGTTGCCTTGGTTGATTTAAATGTCCGCACGGGTTCGCCATATGTCTATGTTCGTTAAAAGTCCGATACTTAGTCAAATTTTCACTTTCAGCAGGTTTCAGGCGATTGGGAGATGTAATTGTATGACTATAGGCGATTACAGAATTATAGGCGATTGGGAATGTAATCACTAGTTTTTACACGTGATTGGTGTAATTGCTAGTGAATAGTTGAGCGATTAGGGTTTTAGAGGAGATTGGATCACACCACGTGATTAGCAGCCAATCACATGCACTATTCACGCGATTGGGCTAATCACCAGTACTATTCAGGCGATTACAAGGCTAATCTACTATTCACGCGATTGGGCTAATCGCTAGTACTATTCACGCGATTGGGCTAATCACCACAACTATTCACGTGATTGGGCTAATCACCAGAACTATTCACGTGATTGAGTGTCTAATCGCCTGATCTGATCTGCAAGTTCACTTTTGCTCAAAAACTATCATTTTTGCATCAAAATCTTATCCAAAATGATGTGTTTAATCCCCAAATGATTAGAAAAGTTTCCAAAACAGTTTTAGAACAAAACCTAATAAAAAACACATGTTTTCATCCATAAAAACACACTAAGAATTTGAAAATAAGGGTTTTTTTATGAAAAGCTCAAAGTTTCAAAGTTTAAAACAGGTTTTTGAATAAAAATCAGAACTTTCACACAAAAACCCATCTGTTTTCACTCGTTTTTGTTGTCAAAACGCTCGTGATAAGAGCCTGCATCTCTGATACCACTTGTAGGATCGACGAACGGGTCACCCGACAATCACGAGGTTTATATTCAGAGTGCGGAATCCTCTAAATATGTTCTAATAACAAAAACAACCAAGAAACAATGATATACGAGTAATTAACACACACAAATGGGTCAAAAGATTAAAGATTTTATCATTAAACAGAGCTCGAGTGTTTACAATAATCAAACCCGACCTTTCAGACGAGGGGAGGGTGTTTGGAGAGTGTGTGTGGCAAGAACTAATGATTAGGGCAATGATTGGGCCTATTTATACCTCCTGAACACGTACAGACTAGTATTGGCGATTGGATGGCTATGCAGCATGTATTATAGGTGATTGGCCTAATCGCCTAAACTGTTCACGCGATTGAAGCCTAATCGCATGTAATTACATGCGATTGGCAATGCAATCGCCTATAGGTCATCCTAATCGCCTGTCAGCACCCAAACACTACCAAAACGCTTATAAACACCTCCAAACACCCCGAAACACGTCCAAACATCATATATACTAGCCTAGGGACATTATGCACTAACAAAGATCACATACTAAACTTGTATTGTGTTCTTTGATCGACTCAAGACAGGCTTCTAATTCACAACACTTGGAACATTTTGGTGTTTCAGAAGAACTGGCCTGGTTCTCTTGAATATTGGCCATAAAAGCATATTGAGAAGACGCACCAACTTTAGAGAAGTAGTTGGAATAATCAACTATCGACTCTACTAGATCTTGAACCAAGCATGACTTTTGGTTGGTTAAGAAATCAGCTTCTGCCAGCAACCTGTCAACATCGTCATCTAAAGAATCAGCATTGCTCCCTGAAGACCCTGATTATTCACTGGAAGCCTCCTCTAAACACTTATCATCACTTGAAATTTCCTTTGAGCTTGAAGATGATGACCCCGCTTCCTCTTGTTGGACAACCTTGATGATGTCAGCATAACACATTGCACCTCCCACATTCACTTCTCCATTTCATCCCATTAAAGATTCCAGTCAACCCCTTCATCAGCTTACACTACCAAAGCCCTTGCCTGGGTGTTAGCTTGTGGTGCGGGCTGTGGTAGTGGATTGTTAACAGGCACAATCACAACTTCCAGATTTGGAATAGGTGCTTGTTGTTGAGGTCGATGCTGGAACGGGTTTTGTTACCTCTGACCACGATTCGCCCTAATTGGATACTGGTTTCCCTGCTAGATCGGCTTGTCACCCTCTTTTTTGAAGTGTCCCCGTACTCCACAGTTGAAACATGTGACCTTCTGTTTGTTGAAATCGTACTTTGTGTCCTTGTTAGTCTACTAATCAGTGCGACCCATTCTCTCCATGAAGTCTTCAGCTTGTCTCACCACACTCGCAAAATGCCACTGTAGGTCCATCAATACCATTTCATCCTTGTCCATCTGGTTGTAATTTTCTTTTGTCAGGTTGACATTTCCGATGTTCCCCACCACCAGATCATTGTAAGATGTATCAAATGCAGCCGATAGCGCTACATGCTCCTTAGAACCCTCCAATTTCACATTCTTATAATTATTCATAGAGGGTTGTGCCATCATGGTGTTCGAAGAAACATAAGCTGACTGTTGAGGGGTGGAAGTATTGGGGTGAACATAGGTGTTTGCAGGTTGTGGTGGAATTTGGCAATATGTGGTAGAAGTTGATGGGGTTGGTGTGTACGGATAAGCGCTTGAATACTGCAACATAGGATCAGGAGTTGGAACTTGAACAATTTGAGGTGGTGTATTACAATCAAATGGGTTGTTGACAACAAACAAAACGAATGTTGTCTAAGGTTGATAATTGGTAGTGATTGCAGAAGTTGCAGGAGTAGCAATTTGATATAACTCGGGATTCTGTGGTAATGGAATCCGCTTTGCTTTCCTCGACTCCTCAATTTCTCTGTTTTCCAGCTTCAACAGAAACTCACCAACGGGTAAAGTTTCATACTGACCCATTTCCTTCATCACATCCACGTAATGCATCCATTATAGTGGAAGTGCATCCGCAAAACATTCGATTAGCTCAAAGGAAGTATATTTAAGATCATACTTATGTAATTCACTATGGAGATGATAATATCATGATTACATGTCTCTGAGTATCACCTGTCCAATATGGCTAAAGGCTTCAAATTCTTTATTCAGCTGATCCTGCCTAATCTTGAACTTTTGTTCATCTCCTTCACACCTCTGCTTCAATAACGCCCAAAGATCATAAGCATTTTCACATACATCGTACTAATGCAAAATGTCCTTCGGAATAGCCTGTGTTAGAATGGAGAACGCCTTTCTCTCATTCTTGTAGTTCCTCTTCTCACCATCACCCATCTGTGCGATATCCACCGGTATGTTTGAGTTCTCCTGTAACGTACTGACCAGCGGATGCTCTACCCAATACCATATCTCCGCATCAATCCGTTCTATATGCCTCCATATTCTCCCCTTATAGGATGGATATTCATTCACGTGTTTCATCTTGGGATCCTTGTTGCTGCTACCCGTCTTATTGTCGCTCTTTATCAATTTTTGTACACTCTTAACTTGTCTTGTCGCCAAAACCATAGCCCAGGAGTTTGACGACATGGGTATTTGCTGCTGAGGTGGGGAGGAAAATGGACAGTAAGGTGTAACAGCGTTCGCCTACTATGGAGGGTTCATAGCATTAGCCAGAACGTAAGGATGTTGGACATGAGGGGCCAGTTGTTGCTAAATATTCTTGGGACGGATAACTTAAGTAAGATAATTCCAACTCATAGTGATTGGTATGATGTCAGATGAATAAACGATGTTTTGGGTGAAAAACGGAAAAAGTTGAACTTGAAATGGGTCAAAATTTGACTAACACTAGTATCCACACGTAAGGAAGGTGTTTTCACACGTATGGAGAAGCAGGTGTGAGGAACCACGTGTGTGGAACTTGGTGTAAGGAACCAGGTGAGAGGAAGTTATGCTAGGCATATGGGTCCTCCCACCTAGCTAAGCCAGGCATGAATACTCTGGTCCAGGTATGAGGAAGTTGTTCATCAAGAACATGGTTATTGATGATGATTTTGAGGGTATCGATGATCCAATGATCAGGTTTTGTTAGGAATTTGATGTAGAATGCGAATATGATGCCCAGAATTCTCCAAAAACACGAATTCTAATCCAAATCAATCAAAAACACTAAGAACACACACACTTATGAGTTTTTAAACAAAAATCCAGATTTGGAACAATCCAACGTTGTTTATGATGATCAATTGATTTAGACACCTTCTATATCATATCTAGATGCTATTCCAACAAAAGTTTTAACAATTCAATCCAAAATCAAAAGATTCTTCAAAAACCCATGACGAACAACTTATGACTAAAATTTCTCAAAAACCACATCTAATGTATTTTAATGCAAATATGATATGAATTTACTCAAAACCAATTTCTAATGAAGATTATGCAATCAAAACAATAATTATTATCAAATGCAACCAAAAACCATGTTTATGCTTGAAAATGGGTCAAAATGGATTTCTTTTCAAAACATGAACAATTGCTTAACAAATCAAATTTTTAACTACTCCAATCTAACAACACGCGAGGTACGAGACAAGTTCTGATACCACTTGTAGGATCGACACAAGATTTGATGATACCGTGCGCGTATGATCCAGTCAAAAGGCGGAATTTGTGACTTCAAATTTAGTGAGATCAGTCTCATCGGGTGACTTTGAGTAATTGTCATGTAGAGGATGAGGAACTGCCTCGTAACTAACACCCGAGCTTGTGCTTTGAGAAATTTGGTTGCCAATGATGTGATCAAATACATATCTAGAGTTTGAATAACATTAAATTTTCTTTTTTATTCTTTGATACTCACACTGGGTAATAACCAACAATTTTTTTGTTTGTTCTAACTATGAAATGTAATTGTTTATAGCATCTTACTTATTTAAAACGACTTTCCTTTAACTCACCCACATCCTTTTTTCAGCAATTTGATTGTCTTTGAACTATTTTTTTGCTTTTCCTTAGTGCAAGATTGGCATCACGACATGTACTCAAATCACAATCCAGGTTGAGGTTGTGATCTTTCAAGGTTTCTACTTTACCATATAACTCTACACATTTTATACAAATAGGTTTAGAAGGATTAGAACTTACTTGAGTATCATGCTCACTTTGATCTTTAGTTCACTGATTTAGATTGTCAGCATCCTTAACCTCTTGCTTCTCTTCCTCTGAATAACCCTTTCCAAATGTTGAACATTCTTCGTCCGTGCTGCTGGTTTCATCAGAACTCTCTTCAACAGCTGGTGATTCACTATATTCATTTGAACCCTCTTCAGAAGTCATTGAGCTTGAACTGGAGCTTTCTTCGGCTCCATTGCTACGCTCTTCTAAACTCTCATCCGACCCTGAAGATTCCCCTTCATCTCCACGCTTCAATGCTTGAGTGAAACACATTGTCTCACTTTGTTTGTTTTCTTGAACTCTTGAATTCTAGTCTCATCCTTCATCAACGGGTACAATTGACGCTTTGGCAACAACAACATTTATCTGAACATCTTGATTTGCTGAAATTGAAGAAACCGTCACAACCGGTTGTTGTACTTGTTGTTGACTAGCTGGAAGCGCCCATGAATTTGTACCACTAACAATTTGTTGTTGAGCGATCTGTTGATTCTTAGATAGAGGAGGAAACACAACCTACAAAGCAACTACATTTTCTATTTGTTACGGAATTTATTGGTTCATAGTACTAACCATAGCCCACGGAGTGATCGGACTCACCAGACTCGGAACCGGTACTACTTGTTATTGCAGTTGATATAATGATAGAGTAAGAAAACTCCACGACCCGTTAGGATTTGATATTTTGGAGTTAACATGTCACAACCCAGAACGAACCCCAAAAATTTTTCGCATTTATTTTAATTAAATCCAATAAATAATACGATTATGTGCGAAACCAAAAACCGAACCATTGAACATATAAAATATTATTAGAATACGTATTACGAGACCAGAATAATACGCATTATGAACCTAACCCAAACCCGATATGATTAGTCATGAGGGAGGACACATGTCCTCCCCTCATGTTGCCACCACTCCACCAAAAACCATTTAATGGTTTTATAAAAACCATCACACTCCCCATTATAAAAACCCAACCCCCTTGCCTTCCCCCCGATGTTAACACACTCACACCACACATCTTATTGGAAGGAAAAGAGAGAGAGAGAGAGAGAGAGAGAGAGAGAGAGAGAGAGAGAGAGAGAGAGAGAAGACCGGTGGAGCTCCGACGGAGCCGCTCCTTCCACATCACACGACCCCCAACCCCTTACACCCACTTTATTAGATCTAGAGAGAGAAAAAAAGAAAGAGAAACAGAGGAAAAACTCCAGAAGATAGAGAGAGGAGTTCGAAGAAAAGAGAGAAGCATCAGGGAGAAAGGTTCCGGCCACCACCTCCTATGGTGGACCACGACGGTACACAACAGAGAGAGGAAAGAGGATTTAGACGCCGACCGTGACCCTTTGCCAGCCGGCTTATACAGCAGTGGGGGTAGGTTTCGGTGATGGTGTTGAATGATAAAAGGTTAACGGTGAAGGAGGTCTACGATGTGGCTAGTGATGGTGACGCGGGATCGATTGGATCAGAGCTAACCCGAAGGTAAAACCCAACCACCCATTTCCATTTGTTGCTAATCTGTAAATTGTGATAACAATGAAGGTAACCACAACGGGGATTACTTTAAGCTGCAGGGGTTATGGTGGTGGTTATCGATGGTGGGAACCAGAGATTATTGTCCTAAGATGATAGTGGGGATGAGAGTCAGTCGGGTCAGGGTTCGGGTCAAGGGACGAGTCAACAAAAGTCAACTGAACAGTCAACCGAAGTCAATTGTATGGTTAACCGAGTCCATTCTGGTGAACAGAAGCTAGGTCCGAGCATAAGGTACAACCGAACTCACGAACTCGATAATTATAAACATTAAATGTTTATATGTAACTTGTGTGTGGGACTTGTCGAGCATTATAAACCAACCAAATGTACAAGTGTAAATAGTGTATATGCTTAGCAAAGACGTTGGGACATGAGACTTGGACGTATACTTTGAACATTAGATTGATACCTTGAACTTGATATGAGGAGTTGGGCATTATGACATAATACTCGGACACGACCATAACAAAAATGGATCACAGTAATAGAACTTAGGACATTTGGATGCTCGACGTTTGAATATGGGAAACGCCACACACAAACCATAACTTGGATACTTGGATATAGGGAACAAACATATAGATTAAATATTACTCGGCTCCTTGAACACCGACATCCAAGACTTGGACGTGACACATGAACATAGAACACACTTAGGGCCATAGAAACATTGTTACTAATATCTTGGACATTTGGACATTGATTTGAACACTTGATACTTAGGTTATGAAGTCGACAACTAAGGTTCGGACATAATACAACCTACTTAAAGTAAGATATAAACATAATACTTGATCATGGACTTGGATAATATACTTGACGATGGGACATTAGACATATTAGTCTAAATAAATATTAACAAACCTATAGTAATAAAGAGATGGCGATAATATTGAGACATGAAGCTCGGATAATGGAACATGAACGATTAGAAAGAATAGTGGACAGAACGTTGAGACTAATAGATGATTGTTACGCCGTGGATGACTAGAACCAAAGAACACATGTGTAACATCGTAGAAAATGCCACACTTAGGCGTATAACCAATAAGCTAAGGCGAGAGACTTGAGAATATACAATCGCAACCATTCGAACTATGAGTGAATTATGAATGTTAGTTATATACTACGATTAGAGTTAACATAAGCTAACACCAGCATTTGAACGGAGTTAATAGTATAACATAGGAACCATACGCTCGAGCTCGTCCCCACATATGACCTTTGTAATTAAAACCAAACACAAATAATATTTGTCGACTTAGGAGTCGACCAGGAGAATACCATTACCGGATATTAGGTGCCTCGTTTATTATAAGCTATTCATGTGTGTTGCTTCTAGGTGAGGTCCGTGAACCATCCCCTCTAATTTACTGTTAAACTGTTTTGGGGTGAACACATGTTTCTAGTGTAGAACTAGTATAATGTGACATTGATGAACCAACTTGATGTGACAAGGTGTGCTTCCGATTACCAAACCACCACACTCATTAACCCAATAAGAGATTGGGGCACTTAATATATGGGTCGTACTACTTGGGGAAAGCCCCACACACAATGGACCCAGAAGCCCGGGGAACCCTCCAATGAGGTATGTGACATGTATTTTCCCATGGGAATCCACAATGGGAGTAGATGGATCCAATGTTAGGTTTGAGGTGTGGCTTGTACATCACCAGTGTGAAACCATGTGAACTTACGAACTTGCTTTAAAATGATAAACATGTTTTGAGATGATAAACCTGTTTTCAAACCAGTTAAATGCACACACGGGCTCACCAACATTATTGTTGACCCAAACCTATTTTAAGCATGTGTTCAGGTACCTATTTGGGATACAAGGAATGAGCAGCTACGACTCAGAGTTTCCCCGACAGACGGATCAGAAGACAAGCATGAACCTTAGAATTACCCGAAGTATTTGTATTGGAGATTTTACGTTATTTAAAAATGTAACCAGATATTTATAAAAGATTAGTTATTTACATTGCTTCCGCTGTTTGCTTGCATTATTTGATGTTTGGTAACAATCTGGTATTCCGTCTAGGCCCCCAAGGTCGGGGTGTGACATAACATTTTTTCACGCTTAAAATTTTCCCAATATGATGTTCACATCTATGAAAAGTTACGTACTTAAGGAGATTGAAAACCATGTTAACACACGTAAGAGGTTCAAGCGTATTAAAATCACATGTAAGGAGGTGGGCGGATCAAAATTTTCACACGTATAGGTTTATACGTCTGAACGAGAAAAACGCTTCGGGCGTATGAACCATGTGCTTCATGAAAGTTGCTTGGATTTCAAGGAATTTGGTTTTGATGTGTTTATGATGATCTGATTATCAGGTTATATGTGAGATTAAGTTCTGAACACGTCTAGATTGCCAAAAACATAATTAAAACGTGAATTGTAATCCAAAATTACCAAAAACCACCAAGAACAAACTTAAGGGGTTTTTAACAAAAACTTTAGATTCGATTGGTTTTGTTTGTACGTTTAATTTAGATCTACATGAAATAAGTTTCTAAACATGTTTATGCAGTCAAAACACACAAATCCATCCAAAATCACTAAAAACCATGTTTAAAGCTTAAAACGGGTTTTCTATCAAAACCTAAACAATTTTCAAACAATTTTCAGATTTGATTCAATCAAAATCACTAACACACGAGTAATCGAGCCATAGCTCTTATACCACTTGCATGACCGATATCTCGCTCAACAAGATTAAATCACTCTCGTATGCTCGATCTGTAGGCGGAAATCGACGGATTAAGTTGTTGTTAGCCGTGTAAAAGCTTAGAAAATGATAA
Source organism: Ambrosia trifida (assembly GCA_028751855.1). Classification (NCBI taxonomy): domain Eukaryota; kingdom Viridiplantae; phylum Streptophyta; class Magnoliopsida; order Asterales; family Asteraceae; genus Ambrosia; species Ambrosia trifida. Next base: position 163,193,035 of record CM054122.1, read on the forward strand.
ACGAGATAAACACACAATCAGACGATAAACGAGCAACAATTTAACGTATATTCATATTTGGTGCAAAAAGTTACAAATGAATTAGCTAAGGGCCATGTTTATAGGCTTTCCTCATACGTCTGGGATGTTCCAGGTGTATGAGGCCCTTACGCTTGATGGGCCAGGCATATGAAACTCTTCATACGCCTGATAACCCAAAACCAGCAAAATGTTATATAATTTACATTGAATGCTACCGAAACTTTTCCTAAACACTATAAACATCATATTAGCCTAGCCTACGACTAATATAGACCTATCACTAGCTGAAGACATACACGAAGTGTAAGAACACACTTCCCTTCCTGAAAAGTTCTGAGGTTGATGACATTAGAGCTGAAGACATCTTTTTGCGTCTTTCGGCGGGAACTAATAAAGCTAAGGCGGATAAATATTTTGATAATAAAATGTTAGGTGTTGAAAAATTACTGATGTGATTAAGCTATATAAGTTACTTGAAATAAAGCAAAATGGAAGGAAAAAGAAAAGAAAAGAAAAAAAAAGATGGAGATGAAGCAACAAAAGTCACAACAGAGCTAAGAATGAGGGGTATGTAATGTTTTTAAATCTATGATGGTCAAACTAATATAGCCTCAAATATATATTACTATAACTTTTACAATTAATTTATTAAGATGTCACTGAACCCTCGACCTATAGAATAAAGGTAAGGAGAGGCACCTTTCCTAGATGCAATTTATTGCTTGAAAAATGTTTGAGGTCAGGCTTGTGGGTATTGGTGAGGTGTAGGTGGCCACGTAGGTTTATGAAGGTTTTTAATTTTCTGGACTCATGAATTAAGCACAAACTATAATTAGGTTCGAGGGTTCAGTGACATCTTAATAAATTAAGCTTTAGCAGCCAATGAGGTAGTGATGGAGTGATTAGGAAAGACTTGGTGTTTCATGTGACCCAGGTTCGATTCCTACCCTTCCCATTATTTTCTGCGACATCCAGAAAAAGAGCGAATACATGTGGCGCCGGTTCGACTTGGATGATAGACGAGCTTTTACTAATCATTCCACTGTCGTGCATTCGGGCGGGTGGAGGTCGGGTTTCCGCGCATCTAGGAGAGCCATGGGGCTGATGGCGGTCGAATAGTCGACTTTAGCCATAGCGCCCGGTGTCACGGTGATTGGCATGTCGTTCATTGCCATTCAATATAAAAAAAAAAAAAAAAAAAAAGCTTTAGCAAGTGTTTAATTTATATAGTCGAAACACAATCTTTTGAATGGGTACATTTAAGCAGCCCAACCAGACCTACAGACCATAACTCAGAACTCACATACATGCATGTGACACAATATACACGCATCTAAATGACCAGCTTTTTAACCGAAAAAAGTTAAAAATCAGAAACAAAAACAAATGCACTTCCTAAATCCGTGTTGTCCAAAACACACACAAAACACACCGAGGAATAGAAAAGAAGATAGCACCAGAAAGTATGTTTATCCTGAAAGAGTGTAGTGTCCTAATCAAAGAGGTACTTGTTTTGAATCAGAACTTTCATCAACTCAGGTAACGTTGTTAATCCTAGTGTTTCTTACACATACTCCACAAATCTAGTACCCTATTAAAGGCCATCTTTTTTTGTAATTTCACCTTTATTTAGTATGTGTAGGTGTTTTCTAGACTACACCATAACCTACTAATTAATAACTCTTATATATAAAGAGTTGACCTTTTACAAGTCAAACCCATACCGCTTGTTACTTTGTATGTTATCTAGACACCCGCATATAGGATATATGGATGCTTTTATGTAAGTCAAATAAAAAATTTACTGGAATCTTTTTTCTGGAGTTGAAACTATCGAGTGCAAAAAATTCAGTTCTTACAAATAAATACTCAATACCCAAGTAGGCTTATAAAATAGATCATGATCTGATCAATTGCTTTTGGGGTCGTCTTGGACCTTAGGATTGGTGTTTATCCCCAAAATTGAATTTTAAGAGACCTTTTATAAACACACAAAGGATTTATTTGTTACTAATACAGCCCAGTCTCTGTTCTTCTTTAGACCCTTTTTTCACTCCGATAGTATCATAGATTGCGTCAATGCAGAGGAAATGAATGCATTTTATACTATACTATTAAATAATCTGAAGTTAAGTGAACTAGATTTTAAGAATAGTTACCAAGTTTTAAAGGTGTTCTAGTTCCTATATCTTTTTTGTCCTAATTAAGTCACTTAACATTCAAGTCGAATCTTGTAAAATTTTATATGTGTCGAGAATGAAATGAAGGAAAGGATGTTAGGGTCAGGATTTTTAATAGATGTTATTATATTAATACAAGAAAATAACATGTCAATTATATTAAAAAAATATATATGTTAAAATGCACGCCATCACTTAACGTCGGCGTTAAGAAATAGGAAAAAATAAATGAAAGTTTATTACTATTCTACAAAGTTATCCCTTAAAAATATTCGTAACATAATGTGTTTTTATAACTAAAAAATTAAGAGAAATTATGCATGATGAAAATAAACTTCCATGGATATATTTTTTAAACATAATAAAAGCTAAGCATTTCATAGCATTTTATCTTAAAAATATGTTTTACATAATATAGTTCTGCTTAGTTTCAAGGAACACATATACATAACCCATGAACACACATTGGAATCAATAGAGAACTACAAGTACAATCGTTATTCTAAGCAAAATGACAAGATATCAAAAGTTTAATGTTTAATATTTTAACTTATTTTAATTATGTTTTAAATGTCTCAAATAAAAAAGTTTTAATTACAGTATTATTTTAAATAACAAGCTTTTGTTTTATAGGGTATGATTGGCAATAAGCTTTAATGAGCTTCAAGCTTTTAAGAAAAAAGCTCATACTTAATAAAATGTCGTGTTTGGTTGAATGAGCTTGAAGCTTTTATGTTTGGAGAAAAAACTCCATACTGAAAAGCTACTAGTACTAGCATTAAAAAAAAAGGTACTACTAGTTATAAGATTTTAATGAGTAAAAGACATAAATACCCTTTCTATCATAAAAAAATAAAAAAAAACATGCATGCAAGCTTTTAGTTAATGCTCATTTTGGTCATTTTATATATTATATATATCTTAAAAACTAAAGTCGGTGGCATAGTTTCATTGCCACCCCTCTAACTTTTTGGTAATTGCAACTTCAGTCCCTCACATTTATTTTCTAAGTTTTAGCATATGACAACTTCAGTCCCTCACATTTAATAAATTGCAACTTCAGTCCCCCTTACATTTATTTTGTTTATTATCGGTTGCACCGGCCAATACGGTTCGATCCGTTGCGCGTCGCCGCAACGCGCCTCGGGTCAATGTCATCCAACTCACTACCGTTGTCCTATGGTTGTCAGACACTGTTTCGTCACCGGGTTTACCGTATAGCCGGTTACTGTTTGCGTTTACGGTTTTCGGTTGTTTGAGTATGTTTTCTTGGTTTCCCACGCCACGACATCGGTGGTAGCGCGGCGTCAGCAAGTCGATCAAATATAATACGTTTCCGTTTCACAATATAATGTCGGTTTAATGTACGTTTCTATGCCGCCGCAATGCGCGGCGGGTAATCGGTTGATTATTTGCTACCTGTTCGACACATTGTGACGCCCCCGCAAACCGCGACGTCGAGTAAAAAACACCCAGCATATCCGTCGTGCGCCGCCGCAACGCGCGGCGCCGGTAAATACTAGTTTTATTAAAATCTCAAACTACTCTGCTAAACACCAAAATATATTTACAAAGCTACAGCTTCCAGCTACATCTATCAACCTCTAACCACCAGCTACGAACCACTAGCTAAGTTTACCAAACATATCCTTTGTGTGTGAGGTGCCTTTGTGTTTTACATATATTTGGTAGCAACATCTTTATATAAACTACGTGTAGATATTTAATTTAATTTAATTATATTTAAAGAACGAAAGACTAATACTATTAGTATATGGCATTACGATATATCATTCTTTAAAATAAGGTTGCGTTTGGTATGATGGAATGGAATGAGAAATGGAATAGATCATTACGAGATAATGAAAAATAATATGTTTGGTTGGTTAAAGGAATAGAACCACTCATTCCACAATTTAATTTAATATACCATTACGAGATAATGAAAAATAGTATGGTTGGTTGGTTAAAGGAATGGAATCACCCATTCCACAAGACATTTCATTCCCTCTAAGCCATTCCATCCACCCCCATGGTTTTTTCATTCAATCCCTAATTCACCCTTTACTAACAACACCATAACCCACTACCCACCACCATTGTCAACACCCACCACCGTTGCCGCCACCACTTGCCACCGTCGCCCACCATCACTGCCGCCAACACCCACCACCTCCGTCACAACCCACCACAGTCATCACCAACACCGACCACCGCTACACACTACCTTCACCCACCCACAACCACCTACTGCCGCCGTCGCCACCACCCACCACCGCCACTACTCACCATCGTCACCCACCACCATCACAACCATCCACCTCCACCTCCCAACTCGCCACTTCTACCGTCGCCACCCACCGTCGCCGCTACTGCCACATATCACCACCTTCCATCACCGCCACTGACCACTACCCACCACAACCATTCACCACCGATTTTATTTATTCGTCTTTTCCTGCCTATCCAACAACACAAAGTAATGTTTTGTTTCTGTAGGAACGGATTTCAACAAAGAAACAATAATATCACACGAGTACTGACGTATCAGGTGCAAAAACCCTGAATATCATGCAAAATGATAAAAACCGCAATCAAAACACAATAGAAATCATTTTCTACTTATTTTCATTAACTTTATATCAATAAAACACTTACATATTGAAGTTAACAAAAACACACACTTTAAGGTGTAAATGAACTCTCTAGAACACACACAACTGACCAACTAACATAATAACCATCACCACCTAACCTATATATATAGAGAAACTCATTCGACCTTACGTGAGGTCGAACCAACCAGTTCGACCTTGCACAAGTTCGAATCAATAATAAAACAACTCGTTCAACCCTATGGAAATTGGTTCGACCCTTCGAACTCCTGAGCCAATTCTTCAAAACTTGAAATCTTCAAATCTTCATCAATTTCATCAATTGTAATCCAAAAGCTACAGCACATATATGAAATATGCGTCTACAGTTTTATTTCCACATGGCAACCAAACAACATATGGAATGATAATAATCCATTCCATTACCTCGTCCATTCAATTCCCTCATCAATTCCATTACCCCATACCAAACAGACCCTAAGTATATATTTAAGAATTAATACGAACCAATTAGTTCATCATCATCCAATGATTGGACCAGAGACTCATAAACCCCTCTACCATCACCACACTATAACTTCAGTATGTATTTTTTAACGAAAATCGCTCTATATATAGATATAAAGAGTCAGCCAGTGACTGGGAACAAGTACAAACACCAAGGACATGAATTAAAGATGACTCAAGACATCAAACAAACACCAGTCATCCCATTTCGGAGTTGGGAGATTAATCCGATGACAAATCCACAAAACAAGTCTTCCTTTATTTGATCAACCTTCATGTGCACCGGGATGAAGGAGCCACCAAACACCGTTTCATTCCTCGCGAATCATATTCTTCATGCCAAGACTCGCCATCAGTATGTATTTTATAGCTTATACTCCTGGAGTCCTAGTTACCAGTATTTAATTTAATAAAAATGTGTGAATCATTTCAAAAGCAAAATTTTGTTTTTAACACAATTCTAAATTGTTGAGTTTATCAACAATAAAGCAACAGTAATATAAGGTTTACATTGATAATTGGGGTATTGGATTTTATTCTAAAGTTTGGGTCATTGACCAATAATAATCCGAACTTTAACGTTGGATCAGAATAATCCTAAATGAACATGTGGGTGTCAAAAATGAATCTCTGTTAACTCTGAACTAACTGAGTTAGATCAAGATGACGTGCTGGCGTGGACCAGATGCTGACGTGATAGCTGAAGTGTCATGCTGATATGGACCAGATGCTGACTTGGCAGCTGAGGTGGCATGCCAAGTCAATAAACATCCTAACAAATAAAATTTGAGTGCTATTTACTTCATTTTTCTGATCAAACCATTGAACGAATTTCACATACGATGATGGTAAATTACCTTTTTAGTTTAATATGCATGCTTTTTTTTACTTTTTATTTTATATTTTACATGGATTTTTTAAAGACATGATATATATATATACACACACATATATATATATATATATATACACTAAATAAACATCTAGTTTATAAAGGTAGAAATCATTATTCAACCACAATAGCTAGTAGTTTCACATAATAGTTACCTAGTTTTAAAGGTGTTCTAGTTCTCATATCTTTTTTGTCCCAATTAAGTCACTTAAAATTCAAATCGAATCTTGTAAAATTTTATATGTGTCAAGAATAAAATGGAGGAGACGATGTCTGGGTCTGGATTTTTAATAGATGTAATTATATTAAGACAAGAAAATAACATGTTAATTATATTAAAAAATATATGTTAAAATACACGTTATCACTTAACGTCGGAATTAAGAAATAGGAAAAAAAAATAAACAAAAAGCCACGTTACCATAGTTACCTATGAAATAGAGGGAAAACCTCTAATTAATATAAAGCGTGAATGTTGAGTGACCTAATTGAGACAAAAAAATAACTTAAGTGACCAAATTAAAACACTTTTGAAAGTTTGTTACTATTCTACAAAGTTATCCTTTAAAGATATTCGTAACATAATGTGTATTATAACTAAAAAAAATTAAGAGAAATTATTTATGATGAAAATAAACTTCCATGGATATATTTTTTAAACATAATAAAAGCTAAACATTTCATAGAATTTTATCTTAAAAATATGTTTTACATAATAAGGTTCTGCTTATTTCCAAGGAATACATATACATTCTCCATGAACACACAATGGAATCAATGGAAATTGACAAGTACAATCGGAATCATTTTTACATCTTCGTTTTATATTTGGGACGTAAGTTGCGTCACCGCTTGAATGATCAACATCTTTGAAAATACTTGAAGCCACATTTTGAGTCTCGGGTTTCAGTGATGCGAAAACAAGCATGAAACCACAACTGTTGAGCACGAGAAGTGTGACCATCAAGGAAACTCTGATCACCATATATTATTGCTTTTGGTTGTGACGAAGAGTTGTGTTTAAGTTGTGGACATGAGACTTCCATTGCTATATTTATTGTCGTGAAATGAGATTTGAAAAAAAATCAAATAATCGTGTACAAATTAAAAGAAAAATATGTAGTTTGTATAACTATGAAGTAACTGTAATAAAATTACATACGTGATTCTTGGCAAAAGGACAAGATATCGTTTAATGTTTATTATTTTAACTTTTTGTATTATGTTTTGAATGTTGCAAATAAAAGAAGCTTTAATTTCAGTATTATTTTAAATAACAAGATTTTTTTTATAGGGTATGTTTGGCAAGAAGTTTTTATGAACTTCAAGCTTCAAGCTTTTAAGAAAAAATTCATACTTAATAAAAAAGTCTTGTGAATTTGTATTTACAAAACTTTTATCTGTACAGTGGCCATCATAGACTTTTATTGAATTTCAATATTTGTTTACAATGCTATAGATGTTGATAAACAATATTAAACAGATGGTTGTGATAACTTAAGTGACTTATATGTAAATATTCATTTTAGTTTCTTTAATACTAATTCGTGTTTGTTTATGTTTTTCAATTATGGTCGTTTTGAGTTTGTTTGTTTATGTTCATTTGCGCTTGTTTACCTTCACAAACTGTTCGCTTAGATTTTAAATGAATGAAAATGAACCAAAAAGTTTGTCCAACTATATATTCGTGTTCGGTTAGAACTAAACGAGCGAACACGAAGCCTCCATTCATATTTGTTTGGTTTATTTACATGCCTAGTGTGGGATTCAACAAACATCCTAAAAAATAAAATTTAAGTGTTATTTACTTATTTTTCCGATCAAACCATTGAACGAATTTCACATACGATGATAAATTACCTTTTTAGTTTAATATGCATGTTCTTTTACTTTTTATTTTCTATTTTACATGGATTTTTTTAAAGACACAATATGTATAGTTCTAAACTAAATAAACATCTAGTTTATAGAGGCGGAAATCATTATTCAAGCACAATAGCTAGTAGTTTCACAGAATAGTTACCAAGTTTTAAAGGTGTTCTAGTTCCTATATCTTTTTTGTCCTATTTAAGTCACTTAACATTCAAGTCGAATCTTGTAAAATTTTATATGTGTCAAGAATGAAATGAAGGAGAGGATGTTAGGGTCGGGATTTTTAATAGATGTTATTATATTAAGAGTAGTCGGAGTGGGGGGCGAGAAAGGGGGGAACACCACCGCCACTCTGGCGTGGAGAGGGCAGGAAGGAGGGGGCGGGGTCAGAGTCCTTGGCGTGGGGCTTGGGGTGATGGTGATGTGGCACCATTTGATTGGCCAGATTTTTTTTAACTTTAACACAATATAATATTATTTTCTGCCCCCTCTTCCCCCTTCCACCTTCCACTCCCCACAATTCCCCCCCCCACATGGGTCCCACAAATGCCGCATGACGCTTCATCCCCCTCCCCCCCCCCCCCACCCCTCCGAGTAGTCTAAGACAAGGCAAATAACATGTCAATTATATTAAAAAAAATATATGTTAAAATATACGCCATCACTTAACGTCAGCATTAAGAAATAGGAAAAAATAAACAAAAAGCCGCATTACCATACTTACCTATGAAATAGAGGGAAAACCTCTAATTAATATAAAGTGTGAATGTTGAGTGACCTAATTGAGATAAAAAAAATAATAAGTTAAGTGACCAAATTAAAACACTTTTGAAAGTTTATTACTATTCTACAAAGTTATCCCTAAAAAATATCCGTAACATAATGTGTTTTTATAACTAAAAAATTAAGAAAAATTATGCATGATGAAAATAAACTTTCATGGATATATTTTTTAAACATAATAAAAGCTAAGCATTTAATAGCATTTTATCTTAAAAATATGTTTTACATAATAAAGTTCTGCTTAGTTTCAAGGAACACATATACATAATCCATGAACACACATTGGAATGAATAGAGAACTACAAGTACAATCGGAGTCATATTTACATCGTTTTTTTATATTTGGGACGTAAGTTGCGTCACTGCTTGAATGATCAACATCTGTGACAATACTTGAGGCCACATTTTGAGTCTCGGGTTTCAGTGATGCGAAAACAAACATGAAACTACAACCGTTGAGCACAAGAATTGTGACCAAGAAGGAAACTTTGATCACCATAGATTATTGCTTTTGGTTGTGGCGAAGAGATGTGTTTAAGTTGTGTACATGAGTCTTCCATTGCTATATTTATAGTCTTGAAATGAGATTTGAAAAAAAAATCAAATAATCCTGTAAAAAAATTAAAAGAAAAATATGTAGTTTGTATAAGTGTGATGTAACTGTAATAAAATTACATACGTTATTCTAAGCAAAATGACAAGATATCAAAAGCTTAATGTTTAATATTTTAACTTTTTTTAATTATTCTTTAAATATCTCAAATAAAGAAGTTTTAATTACAGTATTATTTTAAATAACAAGCTTTCGTTTTATAGGGTATGTTTGGCAATAAGCTTTAATGAGCTTCAAGCTTTTAAGAAAAAAGCTCATACTTAATAAAAAGTCGTGTTTGGTTGAAGGAGCTTGAAGCTTTTACGTTTGGAGAAAAAGCTCTATACTGAAAAGCTACTAGTACTAGCATTTAAGAAAAATGTCCTACTAGCTACAAGATTTTAATGAGTAAATGACATAAATACCTTTTTTATCATAAAAAAGATAAAAAAAACGTGCATGCAAGCTTTTAGTTACAAAGCTACAGCTACCGACTTCCAGCTACATCTATCAGCTTCCAACTACTAGCTAAGTTTACCAAACATACCCTTTGTGTGTGAGGTGCCTTTGTGTTTTACATATATTTGGTAGCAACATCTTTACAAGTCAATATAACATGTAACATGATTAACGGTATGAGTTTAAAGATGATGACTTGAATAATTTCTTGAACGGCGGCAGAAGTTAGTTTATTAAAGTCAAGAAATAAGCTAGATAAATATAATTGGGAAAATCTCCAAAATAAACATTGATCACCATTTAATTACAAAAATAAACACATGAAAGGTCTTAAGCTTAGGACTCCACACTATCCAATACTACTTAAAATCTTTCATTTGTTTCAAGAGTCTTCAATAAAGACTTGTTAACTTGTAATGGTCCCACAAACCAACCAATAAAATGGTGACACATGGGTGAAAATGCTACTATACGTTTGAGTTTTGTAGAGTCTTAATTGTTAGTACATGATGTCCCTAGTCTAGTAGATGTGATGTTTGGTAAGTATTTAGGGTGTTTGGGAGTGTTTGTAAGCGTTTTGGGAGTTTTTAGATGTTGTAGGCGATTAGGCTCTCTTATAGGCGATTAGGTAGCCTAATCGCCCTACTGTTCATGTGGTTAGGGCCTAAATGCTCTACTATTCATGCGGTTAGGGCCTAATCGCATGAATAGTGCACAGTGGATAGGATTGTAATTGCCTATAAGCTGCTGCACAAGTACAAGGGGTATAAAAGCATCCAATCATGACCTAATCATTAGTTCTCACATCACACATTCCCCAAACACCCTCCCCAGGTCTAAAGGTCTGATTTTGGTCTGTAAACACTCGAGCTCTATTTTCATTAATCGAATCAACATTTAAACCGTAATGTGTGCGTGTTGATTACTCGTTCTTCATTGTTTCATTGTTGTTTCTGTTATCCAAACATATTCAGAGGATTCTGCACTCTGAATATCAAAATTCATGATTGTCGGGTGACCCGAAAGTTGATCCTACATTAATCCTATACGCCAAGCCCGATGAGTCTTAATTTAAGACTTTTCGTACAAATCAAAGACTCTTTCGTACAACACTAAGACTCTAGACAACTATAGACGCGTCCGTGCGTTTTTAAGACTTTTCATTTGAACTAAAGACCTTTCCGTACATTACTAAGACTCTTGCCAACTATAGACGCGTCTAGGGTAAAGACTCCACAAAACTCAAGCGTGTAGTAGCTTTTTTTATCCACATGTCATCGTTTTATTGGTTGGTTTGTGGGGCCATTACGAGTTAAAGATTCTTTATTTAAGACTCTTGTGATAAATGTCAAATTCTGATCAGTAGTGTTAGATAGTGTGAAGTCTTTTAACTTAATTAAGACATTTTATGTGTTTATTTTTGTAATTAAAGGGTGGTCAACGTTTATTTTAACATTTTTCTAAATATAATTTACATTAGATAAAATTAAGTGAAATACAAAAAAAATTGAAAGTACTCCAACTCAACTATATATTCCAACCGATAAAACAATCTAGTGAGCTAGACAAATATAACATATTACATCACATCAAGGTAAAACACCATTCAGGGTTTCACTTAGCTCCGATCAACAAAGCTATGCCGCCTCATCTCCACTTCCTGAGTCATAGTGATCGCCTATCACTTGATCGCTTAGTACCTCCCCACAATTCTACTCCCCACTTAGTCTCCCATCTAAACCCATCACACCATGATTGTTGGGTACTGGAATTGAGACTGAAGCTTCCTAAATTGAAGATCACAGTATGTAGAGATTGACGATTCTGAAGATGATACAAGAGATTGATAACATTAGACTAAGGGGGAGATTGTTGGGTCTTAATTTGGTAGTCTAATGTTATCAACAAGTTAAAGTCAACAAGTCAAAGTTTGGTCAACAAAAGTCAAAGTCGAACGAGTCGTGGTCAACACGTAAGGCGACTCGAGAAATCCAGATAATAGATCGATGAGTGAAGCTCAAGTTATGATCAAGAAAGGCGTTATGGATAATAAATATATTTTGTTTAGATAAAATATATTTATTACTTTAGAAAAATAGTTTTCTTGTTTAGTGGGTGTTTTAGTAATTTATTAACCCTAGGGACCTAAGTGTAATTAGCCTAATTATGGTTGGGCTATAAATAGAATGCTAGATTAGGGTTTTGAGGTAACACACATGCTAGAGATTTTGGGGGTTTTATTGTATTCATCTTATGCAAATCATCTAGTGGGTTTTTTATTGAATATTTTGTGTGTGTTCATCTTTATATCTTCAACTTAATCAGATTCAAGCTCCAAATCGATCCTACAATTGTTGGGTCTTAATTTGGTAGTCTAATGTTATCAACAAGTTAAAGTCAACAAGTCAAAGTTTGGTCAACAAAAGTCAAAGTCGAACGAGTCGTGGTCAACACGTAAGGCGACTCGAGAAATCCAGATAATAGATCGATGAGTGAAGCTCAAGTTATGATCAAGAAAGGCGTTATGGATAATAAATATATTTTGTTTAGATAAAATATATTTATTACTTTAGAAAAATAGTTTTCTTGTTTAGTGGGTGTTTTAGTAATTTATTAACCCTAGGGACCTAAGTGTAATTAGCCTAATTATGGTTGGGCTATAAATAGAATGCTAGATTAGGGTTTTGAGGTAACACACATGCTAGAGATTGGGGGTTTTATTGTATTCATCTTATGCAAATCATCTAGTGGGTTTTTTATTGAATATTTTGTGTGTGTTCATCTTTATATCTTCAACTTAATCAGATTCAAGCTCCAAATCGATCCTACAAATTGGTATCAGAGCCACGGTTGGCTTGTTTGATGCTTGTTTTGATTGGATCTTCAACCGAAACCGCCGGAGACGTGAAACAGCTGCTGAATATGGTGTTTAGATGAATTCTGCGCACTTATGCTTGAATGTTGAGTACTTATTTCATATCTTGAGTACTTGTTTCATATCTTGAGTACTTGTTTCATATCTTGAATGTTGAGTACTTGTTCGTGGATGAACTTTGAGCACTTATGCTTCAATTTTGAGCACTTATGCTTCAATTCTGCGCACTTATGCTTGAATGTTGAGTACTTGTTTCATATCTTGAGTACTTGTTTCATATCTTGAATGTTGAGTACTTGTTCGTGGATGAATTTTTAGCACTTATATGAAGAAATAAGATGGCGGCTGATGAGCATTTGTGACTCCTAGGGTTTACAATGATTGGATAATGATTATTCTTTTTGGCAGTTGTGCATGATTGTCTTATTCTAGCAGAGCTGTACGGATGCTGCATACTTGTGTGTGTCATCCCTGAGCACTTAGTCAAGTACTCAGCCAAGTGCTCACACAATGGCCTAAGCACTTAGGCAAGTACTCAGCCAAGTGCTCACAGTGGGCTGAGCACTTAGACTAAGTACTCAGCCAAGTGCTCACACAGTGGGCTGAGCACTTAGGCAAGTACTCAGCCAAGTGCTCACATAGTGGGCTGAGCACTTAGACTATGAAGCTGTTTACACTACTTCAATCATTCGGAAGTTTGAACCTTTATCTCATGCCAATTATAGTAGAGATGATCAATCGAGCGTAAAGCTTACACGGAGTGGAAGTTGCTGATTGAGTTTTAGTCTCGAATTAATTAGGAGGGTCTATATTTGTGGGGGAAAACAACAATGAAGGATTTTGGGTGTTTAGCCGATTTGTGAAGATTCGAAGACAGTGTCAGATATACTTTTGAGGATCATATGAAGAATTGATAGCATCATTCTCGGGGGAATATTGTTGGGTCAAATTAGAGAATGATGTTATCAATTACAAGCAAGTTTTCCAAGTGCTCACACAGTAGGCTGAGCACTTTGTCAAGTACTCAGCCAAGTACTCACACTGAGCACTTAGGCAAGTACTCAGCCAAGTACTCACACTGAGCACTTAGTCAAGTACTCAGCCAAGTACTCACACTGAGTACTTAGGCAAGTACTCAGCCAAGCACTCACACTGAGCACTTAGTCAAGTACTCAGCCAAGTACTCACACTGAGTACTTAGGCAAGTACTCAGCCAAGTACTCACACTGAGCACTTAGTCAAGTACTCAGCCAAGTACTCACACTGAGTACTTAGGCAAGTACTCAGCCAAGTACTCACACGATTTTAGTGGTTTTCCAAGCAAGTGGCGGCTTGCTTGGAGGACAAGGCTCAGGATCTATAAATAAGACACTAGACACCATAGAAGGGTGTGTATTTTGGAGCCACCACCCCGGGGGAGCTCACCCGGGGTGGGTGATTATCTTGTTATCTTATTATTACATTCAATGAAAGTTTTCTTTGTTTAATCCAATATCTATGTATCATTCTTATATTAGTTGTTTGTTCTTGGCTCAAATTCACCCGTCTCTATTTTTATATCAATTCAAGGCTTAAACAAGATCATTTTTTGGATGTGGTTTTGGAATGGGTATATATTCACTTTTGCTCAAGGGTAAAAATAGAGATTTTACAATTCCCTTTTTATCCTTATACCCAATTCCATCCTTGACGAAAGATTTCCTTGAACAATCAAGGATATCTGTATGAGCATGCTTGCTTACATTCCATTTGTCCACAACAATTTGGAGATGATTTGTTTCATTTCTAGATATTTCTAGTTTTTCAGTTAAGTCATTTATTAAAAAATCTTTTCTGAGAACAAATTCTTTTAGAGTGTGCATTTCAGCTATTGTTGCAGAATAAGAAACAAGTGCACAACTTATGAGTTAAGTGCACAAATAAGTATGCAACTTGATGAAAAACCCAAAAAAAACTGTAAAACAATCTATAAAATCTTCAACAGAAATCAGATTAATTGACGAATTTGTAGATGGTTAAATCCCAAATTCGAGTACCAAGCTCTGATACCAATTGATATCCCCAAATGATCTTGTTTAAGCCTTGAATTGATAAAAAAATAGAGACGGGTGAATTTGAGCCAAGAACAAACAACTAATATAAGAATGATACATAGATATTGGATTAAACAAAGAAAACTTTCATTGAATGTAATAATAAGATAACAAGATAATCACCCACCCCGGGTGAGCTCCCTCGGGGTGGTGGCTCCAAAATACACACCCTTCTATGGTGTCTAGTGTCCTATTTATAGATCCTGAGCCTTGTCCTCCAAGCAAGCCGCCACTTGCTTGGAAAACCACTAAAATCGTGTGAGTACTTGCCTAAGTACTCAGTGTGAGTACTTAGCTGAGTACTTGACTAAGTGCTCAGTGTGAGTACTTGGCTGAGTACTTGCCTAAGTACTCAGTGTGAGTACTTGGCTGAGTACTTGCCTAAGTACTCAGTGTGAGTACTTGGCTGAGTACTTGGCTGAGTACTTGACTAAGTGCTCAGTGTGAGTACTTGGCTGAGTACTTGCCTAAGTGCTCAGTGTGAGTACTTGGCTGAGTACTTGACAAAGTGCTCAGCCTACTGTGTGAGCATTTGGAAAACTTGCTTGTAATTGATAACATCATTCTCTAATTTGACCCAACAATTATTTTAAAAAAAATTAATTAAAAAAAAGGGGTTGTACAAAAATTAAAGTTTAGGGGGAGTATGAAAATATAGTCTCGGCCATGAGATGTGATTAATGCAAATAATCCTGATCTTATATGGGAAATGATAGGAACTAACTTGTTTATGTCTGCACATGAATATGATCTAAAGGACGTTACAACTACAAGTTAATGATGTGCCGGTAGGTTCAGCCTTCAAGTTGAGTAAACTGCTATAAGGTGAATAATAATAAATCTACACGAAAAGCTGGATTCCCACTGTGTTTTAGGTCTGCACAAGCTGAGGCCGGACATACATAGGTTGAGAGATTAAAAGACACAGAAAATTTTGTGCATATATATTCAAAAGACACCTAAGAGTGCAGGCTACCAATGCGGGGCCAACAAATCAAGTGAGCACCAAAAGACACGCAATGTTAGTGACGTGCAAATATATATAAATAGCTCAACAATCAGATGATCAACTTCTCTGCTTATGGAAACATAGACCTGAAGCTCTCATCATCTGATTGAGATAATGATCATCTTCTCTGCTTATGGAAACATAGACCTGAAGCTCTCATCATTATATCTCAATAAACCCTGAGGATTGGTAGGCTTATACCTAGCACAAGTGGGGTCCACAAAATTTTCGTCAATATTACCAAAAACATGATAATCTCATCACCAAACGTATGTTGAAAGACGAGAGGCATGGACTTAAGAGGACAAACATACCGACAATCGTTCTTGGGTTGTAACTATCCTCAAGAAAGTTGAAGTGTGGCTAGGCTTTTCAAGTTAGTGTGATCCCATATCTGGTCCCTTCTATATCTCAAAGGTTAATGGTTGTTAAAAAAAAAAAGGATTTTAAAAAAAAAAAAAACAAAACAAAAAATCCTAAACAAAGTGGGTTTTTTATTGAAAAAAAAAAATATTTATTTGTGTACAGTTGTTTTTAAGTCTTCCATGTCACATCATTTGTGTCTCAAGTCGTTTGAGATACTTACCTGATTGCACACCACAGATGTGTACGGTTTTGTCTGTATGTTGATTTTTTTTTCTAAAGAAAATTCGGAGTTGTGTTTGTGATTGTGGATAGGTTTCTTGGACTACTTGCTGCAATGATGGCCGATCATCAGTTGAGCAAGATACCAAACCAAAGCACCTGTTTCCTCAAGTTTGCAGAAGACACCAAGATAGGAATCCTCCTCCTACGTCTTTTAAACCACTCAAGCTACCGAGAGTTGAAAAAGTTTGTTCTTGAGTTTCAAAGATGATGCATGCAAAAAGGGGGAGATTGTGAGATATGAGTTCTCAAAGAGCAAAGTGACAAGAACACCTTCAGCAAAGAAAATTTGGAAAGCATCAGTCTAGGGGGAGTATTGTTGGGTACTGGAATTGAGACTGAAGCTTCCTAAATTGAAGATCACAGTATGTAGAGATTGACGATTCTGAAGATGATACAAGAGATTGATAACATTAGACTAAGGGGGAGATTGTTGGGTCTTAATTTGGTAGTCTAATGTTATCAACAAGTTAAAGTCAACAAGTCAAAGTTTGGTCAACAAAAGTCAAAGTCGAACGAGTCGTGGTCAACACGTAAGGCGACTCGAGAAATCCAGATAATAGATCGATGAGTGAAGCTCAAGTTATGATCAAGAAAGGCGTTATGGATAATAAATATATTTTGTTTAGATAAAATATATTTATTACTTTAGAAAAATAGTTTTCTTGTTTAGTGGGTGTTTTAGTAATTTATTAACCCTAGGGACCTAAGTGTAATTAGCCTAATTATGGTTGGGCTATAAATAGAATGCTAGATTAGGGTTTTGAGGTAACACACATGCTAGAGATTTTGGGGGTTTTATTGTATTCATCTTATGCAAATCATTTAGTGGGGTTTTTTTTTTTTTTTTTTTTTGACCAATAAAACCCACTAGATTGATTGGCAAATAATATTACAATGATAGCCCCCAAATCTCTCTAGCATGTGTGTTAATAGTAAAACCCTAATCCTTATCTATTTATAGCCCAAACACACTTAGGCTAATTACACTTAGGTCCCTAGGGTTAATAAATTACTAAAACACCCACTAAACAAGAAAACTATTTTTCTAAAGTAATAAATATATTTTATTTAAACAAAATATATTTATTATCCATAACGCCTTTCTTGATCATAACTTGAGCTTCACTCATCGATCTATTATCTGGATTTCTCGAGTCGCCTTACGTGTTGACCACGACTCGTTCGACTTTGACTTTTGTTGACCAAACTTTGACTTGTTGACTTTAACTTGTTGATAACATTAGACTACCAAATTAAGACCCAACAATCTCCCCCTTAGTCTAATGTTATCAATCTCTTGTATCAACTTCAGAATCGTCAATCTCTACATACTGTGATCTTCAATTTAGGAAGCTTCAGTCTCAATTCCAGTACCCAACAATACTCCCCCTAGACTGATGCTTTCCAAATTTTCTTTGCTGAAGGTGTTCTTGTCACTTTGCTCTTTGAGAACTCATATCTCACAATCTCCCCCTTTTTGCATGCATCATCTTTGAAAATCAAGAACAAACTTTTTCAACTCTCGGTAGCTTGAGTGGTTTAAAAGACGTAGGAGGAGGATTCCTATCTTGGTGTCTTCTGCAAACTTGAGGAAACAGGTGCTTTGGTTTGGTATCTTGCTCAACTGATGATCGGCCATCATTGCAGCAAGTAGTCTATGAAACCTATCCACAATCACAAACACAACTCCGAATTTTCTTTAGAAAAAAAAATCAACATACAGACAAAACCGTACACATCTGTGGTGTGCAATCAGGTAAGTATCTCAAACGACTTGAGACACAAATGATGTGACATGGAAGACTTAAAAACAACTGTACACAAATAAATATTTTTTTTTAATTTTAATCCTTTTTTTTTTTAAACAACCATCAACCTTCGAGATATAGAAGGGATCAGATATGGGATCACACTAACTTGAAAAGCCTAGCCACGTTTCAACTTTCATGAGGAGAGCTACAACCCAAGAACGATTGTCGGTATGTTTCTCCTCTTAAGTCCATGCCTCTCGTCTTTCAACATACTTTTGGTGATGAGATTATCATGTTTTTGGTAATATTGATGAAAATTTCGTGGACCCACTAAACAAGAAAACTATTTTTCTAAAGTAATAAATATATTTTATCTAAACAAAATATATTTATTATCCATAACGCCTTTCTTGATCATAACTTGAGCTTCACTCATCGATCTATTATCTGGATTTCTCGAGTCGCCTTACGTGTTGACCACGACTCGTTCGACTTTGACTTTTGTTGACCAAACTTTGACTTGTTGACTTTAACTTGTTGATAACATTAGACTACCAACTTAAGACCCAACAATGATCGCCGCAATAGCGGCGATGTGATCACAGAACCCATCGTAGAAGTGCGGGTCCACCCAAATAAAATTGAAACTACACCAACTAAACCATTCTAACACATAATACTTACCATATTTCAACAAAAAAAAATATCTTCTATGACGACCAATTAATAAACGAAATGGTACTTTTTTGTTTTTAAGGCAGGGGATATAAAAAAAGAGAGATAAAATGAGCAGCGGGAAACTAGCCTACAACAATGTTACAAATTATTGGCTTTAAAGGTTTATTAAACATAATCAAAATACAATATAACGTAGTTCATATAAACGCAACATGTAAAGTAACCAAGGACATGGATTATTTATGCTCATCAAATCTTTGGTTCAATATATGCATGTTATAACATATTTACCGGGGCAGAAGGTGAAGGCCATTAAACAAGAAAAACGCCATACATAATACATCACAATCTAACAGTCGCTCTTACCGTTAAACTTGTTCATGAGCATTATCCGTATCTCATCGGTGGAGACACACTTGGTCAAGTATTATGAGATGGTCATGGAATTAGTTATTGGTTCTGACGAGGTAGGGCCCAGACAAGTTAAACGTTGTATTTGTTAAAACGTGTGGCATGCTTCTCCCTTGAGAAAAAGTGTATAAAAGAGGGGCCGTGAAACTCACCTTAGAGTGCGTCCTCAGTAAAATAGAATTCCGATACGTGTGTATTAGTCCCTACTAGGGCGACCTATCAATGCGTTTACATAAGTGTGATGACTACTAACCCGAAGGCTAATCTGTCCCCAAGTTGTCCTGACCGTGATCGTGTATGTTGAAAACATGTTTAAACGGTAAACCGACCAAACCAGACAATACCCGACATCCCACGTTTTAGCCACATATAAGATATCACGCAACTTATGCAATTAAACACTTAGCATGCGCAAACATTCACCCTATCTAGCATAACGCCAAATTAACGCATAAACAAGTCCGAACACGTGTTACAAAGTTATTAGACATGTCACGGGGTTCCTAACATGTTCCTAGGTTTCAAACCGTGTTTCAGGATGTCAAAATACGCTTACAACAGCAGCACACGCGATTAGGCTATCATACATGCATTTAGGAAAGTCAACTAGTGATTAGGATGGTCAAACTAGCAATTGGGAGTGTAATCACAAGCAGTACAGGCGATTAGGTGCCCAATCGCCTCTAATGTCTGGCGATTGGCCCAATCGCCAGTTCCATCAGGCGATTGGAGCTCCCCAATCGCCCCCTGCAGCCCGGTTCCACTTTTTCGCGCGTTTAAGCTTCCAAATCAGATCCGAAACATGTGGAAACACCCAATATCAAACCCAAAACATTAATCCAACTATTTCAAGCAAAAACCCCTAATTTATTATCATTCTAGACGTCACAAATGCAAGCGTTTTCCCAAAATAACATAACTTAGCATGTAAACATCACACCAACATGCAAAACTTACCCTAAATGGCAAATATCCAGATTTCATCACATAATGACGTTGTCTGACACTATCCTACTGTTCTAGCATCATCCTAGAGTAAACCCTAACTTCAAACAATCAATAAAACACAACATATCATCATCAATCCTCCATGATTATTCAAACGGGTCAAAACGCCTAATATCAATAATACACATCAATGAACCTTCAAACTCCTAGGTTAACATCATATCAACTCATTTAGATCAGAAACATATCAATAATACAAGAACAACCATGTTTAAACGATAAAAAATCTATCTTGCATGAATACATCACATATAACAAGCATAGAGGTTTGGGTTTGTTTAGAAACTGATTTGAATGAGTTTTCAAAGACACAAATGTTTAGAAACCAGGTCTGGACCTTTAGGGATCAAAACATTATCATTACAAAGGTTTGGGATGAAGAACACACCTTGAAATTGTAAGATAATGAGGTGTAAAGCTTGGAAATGTGATTTCTTTATCAAAAACGTGTTGTAGAGGTTGAATAAGGTGTACGGTGGCTTTGGGGTGATTAGGGTTTCACAAATGATGTTTTAAAACATAAGGGTGGTATTTATAAGCGTTTCTAGTTGTTTAGTACGCGTCAGGTGATTGGGCAGCAACTACAGGCGATTAGAGTGTCTAATCGCGTGTAACTACTGGCGATTAGACTAATCGCCTATAATTACTCCTCGAATCGCCCCTCTTATTGGCGATTAGGCTAATCACCCCTTATTTACTTGCAATTACACCAATCACCCCCTATTTACATGCAATTACGAGTAATCACCTATAATGTCATGCAATTACGCGTAATCACCTATAATGTCATGCGATTACACGTAATCACTATTTTAACACATATAAACACGTATTCACATACCGACAAGTCATATAATGATTGCAAGCACATAATGCATGATAACTAATACGTTCCCATCCATTCACTAATTCCCGGGACTCGAGATTTACGTGTCTGCGTGAAACCCGGCGATTCTACAAATCACCAATCCATGTTCACATGGTGATGGACCGACTACCAATGATTCCCGGAACCATCATAACGACTCAACTGACCTAGTTAAGTATGTTTGAAAACATTTTTCGCTAAGGTAGACTTATGTGTTTTATAAAGTGTTAACCTAAACGTGCCGGATGTCACATCATCCCCCTGTTGAAAAAATTTTTGTCCCGAAAATTTCCCGAAGTAAAAGGGAACGAAGCGATAAAAAAGAAAAAAAAATTTCCCGGTTGTCACATCATCCCCCTGTTGAAAGGAATCTCGCCCCGAGATTCACTCTTCGACAGTGATGAGTGTCGACCTAACCCAAGTAACTTTTCCCAGAATGCAAACGAAGGGATAACCACGAACAAATAAAGATAACAACAGATACTCCAGGCCGGGGAACCGCCCTCCCCAAGTCGAATGCAAAACAACGAATCCTCCTGATCGAAGGCCTATTGGAGACTACTGTGATCGGTATAACCCATGAATGCAAAATGATAACCATGTACAAGACCGAAAACACGTGATGGATGCGAAATGCCCAATGATGCGAAATAAGGATAAAACCAAAGTACAATGAATACTAAGAAAAGAAACTCACCAGTAACAGTATCGGGATCCTCCACGGTCTCCCTAGCACCGATGACATAAGCACGAGCCGGAACAGTTCGACCGCCACCCTGGCCTTGCTTCAGCTTGGGACAATCCCGCTTGAAGTGTCTAGTCTCTCCACAGTTAAAACACCCATGGTTTTTCCGAGGAAAAGGAGCGGGGACAACCACCTGAGTCTGTTTTGGCTGAAGATTGGCCCTACAATCCTTAGCCAAGTGACCGACTCGCTGACAACGTTTACATCGAAACTCATCGCAACTCCTAACATGGTGATACCCACACGTGTTTCACTTCGGACTCTTACCAACATAACCCCCAGTCTTCTGTTCAGATGACGCTCCCACAATGTCCTGCCTCTTAACCTTCTGTTGAGACGACCCAATGTTCTTCCCAGCACTCTCCCACTTCCTCTTGTCTGCAGGGGCTTTCACAGCAGCACCCCTCGGAGGTAGAACGCCCTCAGCAACCTTCATGTTGGTCAGCTTGTGAGCTGCCCGAACAGTGGCCAACATAGTAGTGTGATCAGCAGCGGCAACAAGCCCAACAATCTCCGGCACTAACCCAGCAACGTAGTGCTCAATCCTCCGGTACTCCGGTGTAGCCAAACCGGGGCACATCACAGCCAACTCGTTGTGCCTAGCAGTAAACTGCTCGATCTCCGACCCAACCATCTTCAGATTCCAGAACTCATGCTCCAACTTCATAATCTCACCCCTTGGGTGTAACATTTCGCACTAAATACATGTACGTTACGAAATAAGACGACAAGCCTTATTATTATTATTATTATTATTTTTGTGATATTTTGAACCCTAATATTCATACATATACATATATATATTTATATATATATATATATATATATATATATATATATATATATAAAGGTTTATAATAATAATAATAATAATAATAATAATAATAATAATAATAATAATAATAAATGATAACACTGATTTGTTGATTTTGTTTTACCCAACCCAAGACCTGAGCCCATTAGATCAGCCCAACAGCTGAAAGGTCCGGCCCAACTCCCTCTTCTGGCCCACCTCATCTGGTTAATAAAAGAAAAGAAAAAGAGGCTGTCCAAGCCGGGTTTCGAACTCGTGCAGCGAGCGGCCAAAGCACAACCAACACACCTCCAAACCAACTGAGCTACAACTCACATCTGTTTAACTCCACCCTGCTTTATATATATACTGACTTACTAAACAAACAGTTGACTTAGAAAAAGTCAACTGTTGCGAGCGATCACTACTAATCAACACCCTTTAACGCGTGATTGATCCAAAATAGGAAGGTTTACATAATTATCGGCCATCTGTGACTCATCAACACGACAATTATCAATCAATTGATAAACAATTAACCTTATACGCGTTTGACATTCAATGATGGGTCAACGCATACCAATTCGATCACCTGGACATCATCACTATAAATTGGATGCTACACAGCAATCACAATTCGCCATTTCATCTCTCTCAACCTCTATTTCTTCTTAATTACACGCTGTTCTTGATCCACGATCGTGTTTATGACTTTTGGTTTGACCTTCCAATCGTGATCAAAACTGTATTGTAAGTATAATTTTTGTTGTGGGATTTAATCTTCGGCATCCACACATCAATAACCCTAAGGTTAATTGGGTTATTGATGTGTGGATTGTTCAATTGGAATTGTTAGGGCTCGTATTTGATTTGGGGATAAACCGAATCAGGATAGTGTTTTTATTTTTAAAAGAACGAGAATAATCACAACCACTGGTCTGGACCAAGTGGTTGTGACTGTTGCTTATTACCCTAGCCATCCGGGTTCGAGTCCCGGCAAGGGCACCCCTTTTTGCCTTATTTTCACTTTTAAAACAAACAAACCAATTATATATATATATATATATTATACATTTAATCTTATAAATTTGTTTTTAATTATTAAAACCCTTTTATAAATTCTAAAAAAATTATTTTTAACAAATCTGATATAAATGTTCCACCTACAATTTTTAGTTTTCTGAAATTCATTTATTTAATATTTATAATAACTAAATCAATTTTATGTTATTATATTTATAAAAATCCATTAAAATATCAAAACAATTTTATAAATTTCCACAAAAATTATCCTGAGTTTGTACATTGATAAAATTTACTGAAATGATTTTTAATTCTGAAAAATCATTTATTTTATATTTTTAATCAATTTTTGTTAGTTTTAATCATAATTAAATCATAATAAATTCAATTTTTATTATTTTTGCACCAAAATTTTATACAATTTATTTCTGAATATTTAGAACAGAAATATAATTTTTAAAATAAAAATTCTTTTATTTTAATATTTTTAAATATTAAAGTTAAATTTTGGCAATTTGTAATAAATAGATTTAATAATCTATTTTAAAGAAAATAATTTTATAAAAATTATTTTCATACTTCAAACACATTATTGTGAACATCTTAAATTCAAACTTTATAAAAAGACTTTCATTTATTTAATTATCAATTTTCCCTTTATTTATTTAAACATTTTATTATAAATTCAACAATTGGATATCCCCAAATGGAAACCCTAGAATATACTTGTAGACTTAGACATATTTATTACCTTATTATAGGGTGATACTTGATACATTTGGGCAACACCATTATTCAATTTTTCAACAGATATAACATTTTGCTAAGGTGAGTTTTACATAGCCCCTTTTCTATTTATCACCATTTTTGGGGTGAAACATGTTACCACAATATTTATGCAATTCAATCATCAATGTGTCTATGTGTATTTCTATGTTGCATTATGTCTTGAACATGACTAGGGTAAGCACAATTCTAGCATAAACATTCATCAGCCAAACGGTATACATTGATAGATCTATTGGACTGACAATCCCACCCGGATACGTGCCCCCTACAAAGGTTACGTGGGTGTTTGTTACTGCAATATAAACGAGTGAACCATGAGCGTATGGGATGTACCACAATACAACAGTCACACGGTTGATTATGCACTCGATTTACTTCTAGTATGTTTTTGCATATGGACTAGATTGCCATGACACATGAATTGCACAACAATTTTATTCGATTATCAAAACCTATGTAATTCTCACCAACTTTTGTTGACCCAAAACATTTTCAACTTAAAATGTTTCAGGTTCTACTTACTTGAAGATTTGAATTGATGCTTGAAGATGTTTACATAGTTTAATTCAATTTGATGTACAAATTCTTAGAACAATTGTATGTAACGTATTTAAATTATTTAATGACATTTTTTATTCGCCATGAGCTACTGAACAATCATCAATACGTGACATCCCGATGTTTCCGCCATCGGTTGGGGTGTTACATTGGGCAATACTCCGCTTGCAACATCTGAACAAACTCAGACCACGGCATAGCATTGGCCTCACCCAAGCCAAGGCTAGCAGTGGTAGAGTTCCACCAGGTCAGGGCATGACCCTCCAGGGTAGCAGAAGCATACTTGACGCGATCAGCGTCAGGACAGTTACACATAGCGAACACCGACTCGATCTTCTCCAACCACCGGAGCAGTCCCACTGCCCCTTCAGTCCCATTGAACTTATGGGGCTTGCAGTCCATGAACTTCTTATAGGTGCATCCAGACTGCACCTGATTAGTGTTTCCTAGGGTCTGCTGAGCAGCCTGAAAAGCAGCCAACGCAATGTTCAAATGCTGCTGCAACATGCAATCTAACTCCGCCTGAGTCATAGTGATGTTCCCACCACCTCGTCCACCGCCCGTGCGGCCCCCGCCCCACCAGGGCGTCCCCCAGTACGTCCACCAGCACGATCAGACATGTTCTGCCAAAACACAAACAAGATACTCAACATCACTACTAGATCAAACTACTAGTGACCAAACGAATTTAGAACGGGGTTCCAGCATGATCATCTGTCCGAACTCAAAGTCCACCAAGATTTTCATGCATTTCGATTTATGATTCGTGTGCACCCGAAATAACAAATCGCTCTACATGGTCCTCTAGGCGTGCTTCTAGCTAGAACTTCCAATCACCCGACATCCACATTCCTAAAAGAAACCGTTATCGCACGAAGGTCCCCAAAGCGAACAATCACTTAAGGGGTACTATGACAAGTACTAGTGCAGGATAGTGTATGTGTAGGCAAGTATGTACATTAGAGCATAGAGGGGAGATATCCAAATCTCAGAAAAATCTCAAGAATGTGCCGAAGCCACTCCAATGTACACTACTGCCAAGTATAAGCGATAACCCTCTTCATTTTCAAACCCGAAGAAGAAGTTAGAAGAAGTTAGAATAAGTGTAGAAATAGTCCAAAGATAGATAATACGATACTATGTGATGAGGACACCGACACCCCCAACAAGATTAGTGTGTTTACCAAATGACACGACTCGTAACTATTTGTGACCGTCTAACGTGTGTGATATTCGGCTATAGACTAGACTCTACATGCAGTCCTAGTTCACTATAACCATTGGCTCTGATACCAATCTGTCACACCCTCAAATTCCACATGTGGGGTTTTACCGCGAGGCGCGTGACACACCAGGATCCAAGTCAACGGTCACAATAAACGACATCTATATGATATGAAAACAACGTAAATTGCCCATTAAGTTTCAAAAATTCAACCATCGCTTGCGGAAGCGTAAAACTTTATTACAACTCAAAAGTAAAACATGAAAGTCTGATAATACTCAAAATGAAATGCAAATGGATCCTAGACGCCGTGAGACTCTGTGCGCCTAAACTCAATGTTGCTACCTTACAACCTGAGAAAACGTGCCAAAAAGACGTCAACATATAATGCCGGTGAGTTCACAGGTTTTTAGTTCACAAAGCGTTTCAAGCGTAAAGAGTTTCATCTCAAAAGTACCAAGTTTGCAAAACCTTTAAGTACATAACAAACGTTTCCTTACTACTACGACTGTGTTGCCGAAACCATTACTGACAAGCGTTGCGTGTGTTGTCGCTCGTGTTTGAGTTGCCGAAAATAGAGGCAATATGCACCCGCCCGGCTCCCAGCCGTCGGGTGGGGTTCGTCAAGCCCAATATATCTATCCACATTTCCCCCGTTGTGCCCCGCACATTCATGGTTTCCCAGGGACTTAGCGTTGCGTTGCGTCGTATAGTAATTTAAAACAAGCGTTGCGTTTCATAAGCGTTGCGTTTCATAAGCGTTGTGTTTAAAAAGTGTTGCATTTCATAAGCGTTGCGTTTCAAAAGTGTTGCGTTTCATAAGCATTGCGTTTCAAAGAGTGTTGCGTTTCAAAAACGTTGCGTTTCAAAACATAAACGTTGTATTTGTTAAAACGTGTGGCATGCTTTTCCCCCGAGAAAAAGAGTATAAAAGAGGGGCCGTGAAACTCACCTTAGAGTGCGTTCTCAGTAAAATAGAAATCCGATACGTGTGTATTAGTCCCTACTAGTGGCGACCTATCAATGAGTTTACATAAGTGTGATGACTACTCACCCGAAGGCTAATCAGTCCCCAAGTTGTCCTGACCGTGACCGTGTATGTTGAAAACATGTTTAAACGGTAAACCGACCAAACCAGACAATACCCGACATCCCATTGGTGACCCGACATCCCACGTTTTAGCCACATACAACATATCACGCAACTTATGCAATTAAACACTTAGCATGCACAAACATTCACCCTATCTAGGATAACGCCCAATTAACGCATAAACAAGTCCGAACACGTGTTAACATGTTATTAGACATGTCACGGGGTTCCTAACATGTTCCTAGGTGTCAAACTGTGTTTCGGGATGTCAAAATACGCTTACAACAACAGCACACGCGATTAGGCTATCATACATGCATTTAGGAAAGTCTACTAGTGATTAGGATGGTCAAACTAGCAATTAGGAGTGTAATCACATGCAGTACAGGCGATTAGGTGCCCAATCGCCAGTTTCATCAGGCGATTGGAGCTCCCCAATCGCCCCCTGCAGCCCGGTTCCGCTTTTTCGCGCGTTTAAGCTTTCAAATCAGATCCGAAACATGTGGAAACACCCAATATCAAACCCAAAACATTAATCCAACTATTTCAAGCAAAAACCCCGAATTTATTATCATTCTAGCCATCCCAAATGCAAGCTTTTTCCCAAAATAGCATAACTTAGCATGTAAACATCACACCAACATGCAAAACTTACCCTAAATGGCAAATATCCAAATTTCATCACATAATGACGTTGTCCGACACTATCCTACTGTTCTAGCATCATCCTAGTGTAAACCCTAACCTCAAACAATCAATAAAACACAACATATCATCATCAATCCTCCATGATCATTCAAACGGGTCAAAACGCCTAATATCAATAATACACATCAATGAACCTTCAAACTCCTAGATTAACATCATATCAACTCATTTAGATCAGAAACATATCAATAATACAAGAACAACCATGTTTAAACGATAAAAAATCCTATCTTGCATGAATACATCACATATAACAAGCATAGAGGTTTGGGTTTGTTTAGAAACTGATTTGAATGAGTTTTCAAAGACACAAATGTTTAGAAACCAGGTCTGGACCTTTAGGGATCAAAACAATATCATTACAAAGGTTTGGGATGAAGAACACACCTTGAAATTGTAAGATAATGAGGTGTAAAGCTTGGAAATGTGATTTCTTGATCAAAAACGTGTTGTAGAGGTTGAATAAGGTGTAGGGTAGCTTTGGGGTGTATTAGGGTTTCACAAATGATGTTTTAAAACATAAGGGTGGTATTTATAGGCGTTTCTAGTCGTTTAGTACGCGTCATAACGACTCAACTGACCTAGTTAAGTATGTTTGAAAATGTTTTTCGCTACGGTAGACTTATGTGTTTTATAAAGTGTTAACCTAAACGTGCCGGGTGTCACATCATCCCCCTGTTGAAAGAATTTTCGTCCCTAAAATTTCCCGAAGTAAAAGAGAACGAAGCGATAAAAAAGAAAAAAAATTTCCCGGTTGTCACATCTGCACCCATGACAACACCTGCACATCCGGCTTTCACCACATACACTCCAATCACCCCCAGGAACCAGTCATACGTTCCACAATATCCAATGCCACCCTATGGATACATGAATCCCCCTTTGGGGGGAAGTCCGTACCCGTACACCTTTCCTTATATGTACCCTCCGGTCCAACCTATGATGACGGGAGCGGGAGGTGCGGCCAACCTAGCTCCACAGAACACGGGAGCCCGCCTCAAAGAAGTGAGGGCAAGGCTATCGTATGACGAAACACCAGCGTCTGGCCAGCCATTGCCTCATGCACCACGCCCCAGGGCACAGGACACGGCGCATAATCGGGTTCCCGACCAAGGAGAAGAAGAGGACGATGAAGACCTGACCCGGCCTTATCGACCCCCGGAAATGGCCACATATTCGAAGTTCACTACCCGGATAGCCAATGCTCCGTTACCGCCAAACTTGAAGTTACCGTCAACGGTAGGAAAATATGACGGTACCGGGGACCCGGATGACCACCTAAGTATTTTTGAATCCGCAGGGCGATCAAAGGATTGGCCCATGCCTGCTTGGTGCCACATGTTTATCCAGACGCTCGTCGGGGCGGCACAGGTCTGGTGGGACAACTTGCCTCCCGGGTCCGTCTCCAACTGGAACGGAATTGTGAAAGGTTTCTCACAACAGTTCAGTCAACAAAGAAGAGATACCAAGTACAGAGACGAAGTTATGCACATACGACAAAGGGACAACGAGTCAATGGAACATTTTATTGTTCGATTCAACAAGGAAAGACTGCAGATCCCTGGACTCACTGAAGAGTTAGCATGTACTGCTTTTACCATGGGGGTGAACGATGACGGCCTGTTACGAAAACTCCACGGCCCATAAGGTTATCCCCAGACCATGGATGATATGATGACCATTGCAAAAGCTTATGTAAAACAAGAAAAGTCCATAGCCATGAACCATGCTGTAAGAAAGAAGCAAGACACGGTTAAAAATTCTGAAAACACTCGGGAACACCAAAGCTCCAGAAACAGGGGAAGGTCGGATGCCAATAGGCATCCATATTCCCGGAATGATCACAGGGAAGATCGAAAAGACGAACGGCGACGGCCCGAAAGATCCCAGAATACATTCGTGGGAAGAGGAGAGAACTCGTCAAAACCAAGATTCGAATATCCGGAATTAACAAAAACGCTGCTCCAAATATTGGAATCCAAAGATTTAAAGCTTAACATGCCCCGTCCCTTGAAAGACTCACCGTCCCAAGACAAGTCCAAGTACTGTGCATATCATAAGGGTGCTGGACACGATACCAACGATTGTTTCCAGCTAAAGAAGCAGATCAAATACTTCTTTAGAACAGGAAAGCTGGCTCATTTGGTATGAGATGTAAAACCAAGTACTTCATCCGCCGGGGCAGACAAGGCCACTGGAAAAAGACCCTGGGAGATAAACATGGTGAAAGTCGAATCAAGATACGACCAAAAGAGATCGTTTGAACGAATAGAACCGTGGATGAAGGAAACCATGACTATACCTCCTCATTACCGGATACTGGGCATGGAAGCCTTGGTGATCTCCGATGCAGTAGGATATTACAGCATGAGGAGGATCCTAGTAGATACTGGTAGTTCCGAAGATATCATATATGAACCGTGTTTCCGCCGGATGCGTTCGGAAGATCAAAGGATGTTAGAACCTGCAAGAGGCCCCGTGAGAGGTTTCACCGGTGAGAGCATCGAACCTCTGGGACAGCTTACATTTCCAGTCACCATTGGAGATTGGCGCAAAGAAAGAACAGTATTGGTCACTTTCTTGGTCATTCCGGCCAATTCCCAATACAATGTAATCATGGGAAGGTATACTCTAGGAAGAATCGATGCCCTGGTCTCAACGGCTAGGGGTTTTTTGATGTTTCCCACTCCTCAAGGGGTTGTCATGGTACCTGGGACAAAACTTGCGCAGCCGCAGACCGCAAATCATGTCGCCAAGCACCAACAGTGCTGGTAGGCCCGGAAAGATGGGTATTAAACACAAAATACCCAGAGCAGACAGTCATGATAGGAGATACTCTATCCCCACTCGCACGAGACAGGCTCAAGCAAGTGCTGAAAAACAATTTAGATGTGTTTGCTTTTAAACATGCTGACATGACAGGCATAGCGAGATCAAAAGCGGAACATAGACTGTCAACCTTTCCATCCATCAAACCCGTAACCCAGAAGAGACGAAGCATGGCCCCGGAGCGATGGGCTGCGGTGGTTCAGGAAGTTAAGAAGCTGGAAGAAGCAGGCATCTTATGGAAAACCAAATACCATACTTAGGTGGCTAACCCGGTCATGGTCAAAAAACACGATAGGACTTGGCGTATGTGTGTGGACTATAAAGACCTAAACAAAGCGTGCCCAAAAGATGCATACCCTCTCCCAGAAATTGATCTCAAGGTAGATTCGTTAGCACCGTTCAAGTTCAAATGTTTTCTTGATGCATACAAGGGCTATCACCAGATCAAGATGGCCCGGGAAGATGAAGATAAGACTGCATTCCATACTGATGCCGGCATATACTGTTACACAAAGATGCCCTTCAGATTAAAGAATGCATGTCACACCCTCAAATTTCCACTGCGGGGTTTATACCATGAGGCGCATGACATACCAGGATCCCATAGCTATAATTCATATGAACGAACTCTAAACGCCCAAACCATTTAGTTCGTTTTCAAAAACCAAGTTTAGTTAAGCCGCGGAAGCGTAAACCAAATTTAAACCTTTAAAAAAAACATGCGCAAAACAACGCGCCCAAATTAAAACCATATGAAAGAAAATGTAAAAGCATAATATGTAATTTAGGTGTATGCCCAAGACCCCAAATGCAGTGAAGTGTGCAGTGCTTTCTAATCCTGGCACCGGAAGCTAACTACCTGCAAAAGCATGTAAATCGTGGGTCAACAAACAATGTTGGTGAGTTTACTAAGTAAAGTAAATGAGTATGTAAATGCGCTGGTTTCCAAAACCACGTAAACAAGTATTGAGTTGGTTCCAAGAACCGTGTAAACACTAGTTCATCGCATGTCAAGGGTAGCTAACCCATTCATGAAAACTAACACCGATATACCGAACTGCTGATGTACGTGTAGCCACAAATGTGAGCCGCATGCCTTACATCATTGCCTATCAACAATGATAAAATCTGTTAAGTTATAGTTCACTCCCGCACTCCCCGAGCCGGTGTGAGGTTTGTCAGACCTAATAGCGCTATCAACTAATAACCCGCTTGCCATAACCCGGCAACTCATTCGGTATGTGAAGGACTTACAGATGATAGAGGTGGTTTAGTTCATCAAGGACACAGTTTGCGAACTAGCAAAAACCGACCCACACAAGGATCCATAGCATCCCAACCCGGGATGTGTAAGTAGTCCCAAACCAGACTAGAAAGTAGTAGTCCCAACCCAGACTAGAAATAGTTAAGTACGTTGTCTCAACCCGAGACGCATGCTTTTGAGAAAAGAGTAGTGAAACTCACCTTAGGTTACACGTGAATAATTCAAATTCCTCAAACAGAAATGAGCTACCGAATCCCTATTACAAATGTCACTAGGTGAGTATATGTGCATAATCAACACACCATACAACTCGTTTGTCCAAGACTTTTAAAGTTCAAACCGTGTAGTGACACCGAATGACTCTACATGCACAAGTAAGTCCTACGTATCCCGTTGGTGATAATATTGATTATTACCAGTTTTATACCACATACACATCTCATATAAGTATTCATGCAAGTTCATGTCAAATACATACCATATAAGACTCCAAATAGTCACGTAAACATCCATTACACAATCTGCGTTTTCAGGGCAGATTGTATGCTGTGAAAAAAGAATTATTTAAAATACTTAACGAACGAATTAAACTCCCAAATTTTTACTAAATATTCATTGGGATTCATTTGATAACCCATATTTTTGTTTTGTCTCACAACCAAACACAAAAATTATTAAAACTCGTACAACACAACTATGTCCAGAAAATTTCCACAGCAGGTCAGTTTAGTAGAGAAATTCCCAAAAATTGTGTATTGATCCAAATGAGGTGAATCCAATTGGAAAAGCCAAGTATTTCCAATGTTGACCTACTTTCCAAATTGAATAACTTAACCCTTTGTAAATCTCGAGTTATGACCGTTTAAAGTTGACCCAATTTATAATTCTGAAAATCTGATATGACCTTTAAACTTAAAAAAATCATGAATACATATCAAAACAAGTCCAAAACGCATGATTTTCGACTTTTTGAAAATCTAACATCGTAAGTTATGTTTTAGCATCAGAAAACAATCAGATTACACATGTTAATCACCCTATAACAGCCCTACAATTCATCACAATGAATCTGTCAGAAAATCAGAATTCTAATAACATGCTTCTCATGAACCCCAATCATCCACAATAGCCTATAATCATATAGTAAACCCATATTATCACAATCAAATCCATGTTATCAGAATTAAATCCATATTTTCAAAGCACATTACTACTATCATAAAGCATGTAAGATTATACCTTTCAATGCAATGATCCTTAAAGCTCAAAGATTACACCCAAACTAACTTGAATTAGGGAGGAAAGTTGTTGGAAGATTGATAATTGAGAGGATTGTGGTGGTGATGGTTCACGGCGCAAGGAAGGGTCTAGGGTTTCTTTTTATTATTTTTTTGAACAATAATATAATAGGAATTGGATCATGGGCCTAGGTTATGGGTTTATGGGCCTTTTCTTGATAAACGGACCCGTTACAAGGTTTTAATCCCGAGAATGGTCTCGATATATTAATCATACTAACTTATATGAAAACTATTGTTTTTATCATCTCATATCATATTAATCATGGGGTGCACATATTTCGCAGGGTTTACGTACCTATTATCTATTACTCAGTAATTCACATAAACATGTAATTCACATACACATGTTAGTTCACATTCATCATAACTCAATTGCTCATATAATCATGCATGGTTGACGAATCACCAACGTTCGGGATACATGACTCGTGTGTGTGTCAAGACAAAGACTTTCCTAATTATAACGTACGTTAATACCATCTAGCATATGTTATTGTTCCATAACACATTCAAATGCCCTATTAACTAACCCTAGTTAAGTGTTTAGCCACATACGAACATGCAAGTTAACTAGAGTTCAGTTAAAGTAGGAACCTGAAAATGCGGGGTGTCACATCATCCCCAAGTTGAAAAGAATTTCATCCCGAAATTCAGCAAGTAAACAATAAAGCTAGCTAGAAACGTGTGTGCTTGGTTCCCGGATGTCACATCATCCCCAAGTTGAAAGGAATTTCGCCCCAAAATTTACTTTGAGCGTGCTGCTTTATGTTTAGTGTTCGATCTATGTTCAGGTTTAGGTTCAGAAAAGAGGTGTGGGTATTTAAGCCGCATTTTATCCCTGCGCTCCCACGTATATTCCGGTCCTAGACGGGAGTTCCATCGTACCTTAGCAATAGGTATAGTGTTTTGTGTGAGTTTCTTGACGCCCTGCTCAAGAATCTCCACCGGTTCTTCCACGAACCGTAGCTGATCGTCCACCTGGATCTCCTCCAGTGGCACCACCAGTGTTGTATCCGATAAGCATTTCTTTATATTCGATATGTGGAGTACATTGTGTACCCCATTAAGTTCATTAGGCAGGTTCAACCTGTAAGTTACTGGACCAATCCTTTCGACAATCTCGAATGGTCCAACGTATTGCGGCTTCAACTTTCCCTGTTTTCCAAATCGTATCACCCCCTTCCAAGGTGACACCTTCAAAAGGCTATCCTCAACTTCAGTCCAGCAGATGGGAGACCTACACTTGCGTCCATAAAGTGCCTCAAAAGGCGCACACTATATCGAAGTGTGGTAGTTGTTGTTATACGAGAATTCAATCAAAGGCAAGTGCTTATCCCAACTGTTGCCAAAATCCACCACGCACGCTCGTAGCAGATCTTTCAATGTTTGGATGGTACGTTACTCTGTCCATCCGTCTGTGGGTGATAGGCTATGCTCATATCTAAGCGAGTCCCCAAAGCGTTTTGGAGAGTAGTCCAAAAATGAGAAGTGAATCGCGCATCGCGATCAGATATAATAGAAGTAGGCACTCCATGCCTAGAGACTACCTCCTTTACGTAGAGATTTGCTAGTTTCTCCAGCGAGTCCGTTTCCTTTATTGCCAAAAAGTGTGCCGTTTTGGTTAAACGATCCACGATAACCCAAATCATGTTATGGCCCGTTGGCGTTCTAGGAAGCTTTGTGATAAAACCCATAGGAATTCCGTCCCATTTCCACATAGGGATTTCTGGTTGCTGGAGTAGGCCTGAAGGTTTCTGATATATTCAATCATTAACCTTCGCACAAGTCAAGCACTTACTAACATAAGTGGCTATCTCAGCTTTCATGTTTGGCCACCAGTAAGCTTCATCGAGCACCAGTTGTCTGAGATCCCCAAAATGTGGTATCCAGACTCGATTCATGAAATATTGAAGACCATCTGTCTTTAGTTCCAAGTGCTTATCAGCACCATGTAAAGTTTCAAGCCCGATGTTTCCTTCTTCCAAAGCACCAATTGTTGGATCAGTATGCTCTTTGTTTAAGTAAGAACTTGCTATCTTTGACACTTAAGTGTTTAGCAAGCTCTTGTATATCAGATTGTAAGAACAGCGGAATGTATAAGTTAAAGCAACACTTTTTATACTTAAGAGGAGTTATTACTCCCTCTTGATGATTGAAACTAATAATGACAAGTATTTATTATGAATCTAAGCAGTAAATGAGAATTAGATACTTAGGCAGATTCACAATAAATACTGAAATGGAATAGAACAGTGAAAGTGTTTAAAGGATTTTTCTCTTAAAATCAATGTCTAAAATAGAAGGTTGAAGCCTCCTATTTATAGACGTTTACATGCATGTATCTTGCCAATAAAGCAAGTACAGAAACATCAGAAACAAGTTGCACAAGTTGCAACATTGAAACAAACAATTACAGCTAAAAGTAATAATAAACAATAAACTACTGATACAAAAGGCGGTGGAAAATATCTGATGCTAAGTGTTTCTGATGCTTGTGCAACTTGTTTCTGATGTTTCTGTACTTGCTTTATTGGCAAGATACATGCATGTAAACGTCTATAAATAGGAGGCTTCAACCTTCGATTTTAGACATTGATTTTAAGAGAAAAATCCTTCAAACACTTTCACTGTTCTATTCCATTTCAGTATTTATTGTGAATCTGCCTAAGTATCTAATTCTCATTTACTGCTTAGATTCATAATAAATACTTGTCATTATTAGTTTCAATCATCAAGAGGGAGTAATAACTCCTCTTAAGTATAAAAAGTGTTGCTTTAACTTATACATTCCGCTGTGCTTACAATCTGATATACAAGAGCTTGCTAAACACTTAAGTGTCAAAGATAGCAAGTTCTTACTTAAACAAAGAGCATACTGATCCAACAATTGGTATCAGAGCATTGGTTTATCTGATCACATATCAATCTAACAAATTGAGAATTAGACACAAAGCTCTTATTGATACTCAATAAAAGATCAAAAGTTCACTTTTTATCAACATCCATCACTTAAAAGAGTCATCTGACAAATCAATACTCTTTAAAATGGATCCTCATAATACTGGTTCTGCCACTAAACCTGCCATGCTTGTAAGAAATGAATATAACATATGGCAAAAGCGAATGGCACATACCTTGTCACAGACCAACACAGGTTGTTGGAGATCTGTGATATATGGTCCTCATAAACCAGTAAACATAAATCTTGAAACTAAGGAAGAGATTCCAAAAGAACCAAAAGACTATACTGATGATGATTTCCTAAAGCTTGAGCTTGATGCAAAAGCTTTCTCTATGTTGGCAATGGCTCTCCCAAATGAGATATACTCTGGCCTTTTACATTGTGAAAGTGCCAAAGAACTCTGGGATTGTCTTAAAGAACAGTTTGGAGGAACTGAAGAGGTGATTGCCAACACCAGAGAAATCTTGGCTCAACAGTATGAAACTTTTGCTCACATTAATGGAGAAACTTTAACTCAGCAATTTGAAAGATTTTCCTCATTAACATCTGAGCTAAAACTAAATGGTCAGACCTATACAACTGTATCTATGCTTCATAGATTTTTAAGGTCTTTACCTGACAAATGGGAAACATACTCAATAGTCTTAAGATCTTCACCAGATTTTAGCTCCCTCACTCTTACAAAACTTCATGGGAGATTACTTACTATTGAGAGAGAAATTGATCAAAAGAAAAGGTTACAAAACTCTGGTAAAACTGCTGATGACTACCTACTAGGTAGTACAGCACTATTGGGACAAGACTCACCAACTTGTTCCTATGGATCTTATGACAACATTGACATAACAACTGGGATCTCATCAGAAAGATCTTTCCCAGGTTATGACAATGATAACCAAAGTCAAACTGCTGATAATCTATGTTTTATCATGGATGATTTGAAAAACTTTAGCAGTGATGACTTAGAAGAAATGGACATTTTACACCAACTGGCCATGCTAAGCATTAAAACTAACAAGTTTTATAAAAGGTCAGGAAGGAAATTTCCAGGATTGACCAGTAATACAAAAATTGGTTTTGACAAATCTAAACTGAGATGTCACAAGTGTCAGAAGTTGGGACACTTTGCTAGAGAGTGTAGAAACTCTAGCTTTAACCAATCACAATCTGGAAATAACTTTAACCCCAATTATAATAGGAATAATGGAACTCAAGGGAGTGCTCATTTTGTACAGGCACAAGCTCCTCAACAGCAATACATGCCACAAGTACAATATGTTCAAATGCCTGCTCAACAGATGCAGAGCCAACAATCAATCCCTCCCTTTCCAGCTGCTCAACAACCTCCACAGCCTCAACAACCCTCTCAACAAAGTCTTTTCACCTCAGGGTATGTTGACTGGAGCAGTCTTCCTTTTGACACCACAGAGTGCAATCCTGATGCAGACAACAAGCTGTTTGACATCAATTGGGGAGAACCAGACAATGGCAGAAAGAACTTTGCCTTAATGGCATTTGAAGGCTATACTTCAAAATCTGTATTGTCACAGGTATCAAAAGAGTCTTTGACAAAACTTTGCTCAAATTCTTGCAAAGAATCTTTTGCTCTCATAAGAGAGACAAATGTGCACTTACAACGAAAAGCCATTGATTTAGAAAGAAAATACTCTCAGATGAAATGTGATTTAGAGAGAAAACTTACTACTAAAACAAAAGAAGTCTCTAAATTAACTAACTCAGCTATTGAAACCCAAGCACAAATTAAAATGATGATAGAAGATCTTGGAAATGTCGGAAAAGAGCTTGCTGACACCAAGATCAGTTGTGAAAAATGGGTGGATTCTTGTAAGGGGTACCAGCTATTGCTAAACAAACAGAGTGCTTCAAATGTTAAGTTTGGCATAGGGTACAATCATGTTGAAACACCAACAGATTTCTCTCCCAAAACTACTGAAGATGGGAGAAAAATTGTTTCAAATGAAACTTCTGAAGGGAAAGACTGCACATCTTTCCATGAAAACTTTCTAAACAGAAATCCTGGTATTTTCAAAGAAAGTACTTCAGAAGTATTAACAAAATCTGACAACAAGCCATCAGTAGTTTCATCTACATCAGGAGTTGAGACCCTGAAAACTACTGATGAGCAAAATCTTTACACTAATGTCAGAAATTTGCCTTTAGATCAAAAACAAAAGGCAAAAGAGTGTGAAATTTGTGGTCTGTTCAACCACAAAACAGAGTTTTGTAGATACAGAAAAGGAATTCAGTTCAATCAAAAAATTAAACAACAGGTTGTGGGAAATCAAATCAGAAATGATTATGAAAGAATCTTTAATCCCAAGAAACAACAACCTGAAAACACCTTTTCTCAGAAAAAGATAAAATCTCAACTAAAATCTTTTTCTCAAAATTCTTTGTCAGTAGTTAGACCTGAATCATCAGAAGTTTCACAAACTGCTGAGATTCAAAATCTAATGAACTTGGTACAACTACTGATGACCAAGGTTGATGGTGGTCCTAAAAAGGATACCACCATGGCTCTTAATGAAAAATCCATTGCCAAAAAGACATGGATTTCTCAACCTGGTCAAAAACAGACTGTAACTGTTCTCAAGAGAAAACCCAAAGCCAAACAGGCTTGGGTTCCTAAATCTAACTAATTTGCTATTGTGTGCAGAGAGTTTCCAGGGGCTTAAACAGCATATGGTACGTTGATAGTGGAGGCTCTATGCACATGACTGGATGCAGATACCTGATAAACAATTTTATCAGCCAAAGAGAAGAATCTATATCCTTTGGGAACAATGCTAAGGGATATGTGCTAGGACATGGCAATGTCTCCTCTGGCAAAATACAGTTTGACAAGGTCAATCTGGTTGAAAACCTTGAATACAACTTGCTAAGTGTGTCACAAATGTGTGATAAAGGATATTCTTCCTTTTTCACAAAGACAGCATGCAAGATCATCTCACCAGAAGGCCAGAAGTTGATAGAGAAGATCATTGAAGATCATACTTTGCTGATTGCCAAAAGATGTGGCAATGTCTATGCAGTGGACATTGAGAAAGACAAGGTATTGAACAACACTGCCTGTTTCTTCTCAAGGGCATCAACTTCAGAAACTAATCTCTGGCACAGGAGACTTGGCTATGTGAACTTTAAAACCATAAATAAAGTCACAAAAATGGGCTTGGTCAGAGGTCTACCTTTGAAAGTATACCGGTGTCAAGAACACTGTGTATCTTGTTTAAAGGGAAAACAGCATAAGTCCTCCTATAAGTCTATTGAAGAATCATAAACAATTGCATGTCTTCAACTACTCCATATGGACTTATTTGGACCTGTCAAGATTATGAGCCTTGGTAAGAAGAAGTACTGCTTAGTCATCATTGATGACTACTCAAGATTCACATGGGTATTCTTCTTATTCTCCAAGGATGAGGCTGCTGAAATCATCAAGTTCTTCATTCTACAAGTGGAGAAACAATATTCTCTACCTGTCAAAACCATTAGAAGTGATAATGGGACAGAGTTCAGGAACAAAACTCTGGATGAATTCTGTTTGTCTAAAGGGATTATTAGACAATACAGTGTTCCCAGAACTCCTGAACAAAATGGTGTAGTAGAAAGGAAGAACAGAACCTTAATAGAGGGAGCAAGAACAATGTTAGCTGACTCTGGGCTACCCTTGTACTTTTGGGCAGAAGCAGTTAACACATCATGTTATGTTCAGAATAGAGTTCTTGTGGTCAAGAGACATTCCAAGACTGCCTATGAAGTTCTTGATGGCATGAAGCCCCTTATCTCCTTTTTCAGGGCTTTTGGGTGTCAATGTTTCATCTTGAACATCAAG
Source organism: Ambrosia trifida (assembly GCA_028751855.1). Taxonomy (NCBI): domain Eukaryota; kingdom Viridiplantae; phylum Streptophyta; class Magnoliopsida; order Asterales; family Asteraceae; genus Ambrosia; species Ambrosia trifida. The sequence continues at coordinate 163,233,440 of CM054122.1, forward strand.
GAATCTATTTCAAAGTTTGCTGCCAAAGTTGACTCAGGTTACTTTCTTGGTTACTCTTCAACTAGAAAAGCCTACAAGGTTTTTAATTCTCACACCAGGATAGTAGAAGAAACATTGAATGTCAAGTTCAATGAGTCAAAACACACTCTTATTCCAGCACATCCTGCTGAACTTTTTGACCTTGACAACTTCCATTTTGGACCTGAGAAGGCTGTTACTTCATCAAAACCTACTTATTATGGTGACAAATGGTTTGATGATGAGGATCCCACACCATGGACTCCTCAAACAGTTATCAAGTCAACTTCAAAATCATCAGAAGTTCCACAAACTTCTGATCATACAAGTACTGAGGAACAAAGTCAAACTTCTGGTTCAGTAGATCCAACTACTGAAGATCAAGGAACATCTGAACCAGATATTATAGACCTCAGTAGTTTGTTTGAAGAACATGAGCCACCTACACCTGTCAGTGGTTTACAACAACTGATTGAACACAGAGATCATCCACTTGATCAAATCATGGGTGATATAGCTTCAGGTGTTCTTACCAGAAACCAGCTCTCCAACTTTTGCCTATTTTCAGCCTTTATCTCACAGTTGGAACCAAAGAAGTACCAGGAAGCCCTCAAAGACAATAATTGGGTGCAAGCTATGCAAGATGAACTGCTTCAGTTCAACAAGCAACAGGTCTGGGAAATCTGTCCCTTACCTACAAACAAGCAACAAATTGGCACAAGATGGGTTTTCAGGAACAAACAAGATGAAGCTGGTATGATAATCAAGAACAAGGAACGACTGGTAGTTCAAGGGTACTCTCAAGAAGAGGGAATTGACTATGATGAAACCTTTGCTCCAGTTGCAAGGCTTGAGGCCATCAGGTTATTTCTGGCCTATGCCATTTCCAACAAAATTAAAGTTTATCAAATGGATGTAAAAAGTGCATTTTTGTATGGAAAGATAAAAGAGGAGGTGTATGTTTGTCAGCCACCTGGGTTTGAGGATCCTTCTCATCCTGAGTGGGTGTACAGACTGGACAAAGCTCTTTATAGGCTCAAACAGGCTCCAAGAGCCTGGTATGATACACTCTCCACCTTCTTACTCAAAAATAACTTTACAAGAGGTGCCATTGATAAAACTCTTTTCATTAAACATGTTGGAAATCATGTCCTACTTGTTCAAATTTATGTTGATGATATCATTTTTGGTTCAACAAACACAAAACTGTGTGATGATTTTAAGAAACTCATGCAATCAAAATTTGAGATGAGTACCATGGGAGAACTGCAGTACTTTCTGGGACTGCAGATCAAGCAACAAACAAATGGAACTTTTATACATCAATCAAAATATGTTAAAGAATTATTAAACAAATTTTCTTTACAAGACTGTAAATCATGTTCCACTCCCATGACACCAATCACACAAGTTGAACCTAATGATCAAGGAAAACAGGTTGATCAAACCATGTACAGATGCATGATAGGTTCCCTTTTATATCTAACTGCTTCTAGACCAGATATTATGTTTTCAACATGTGTCTGTGCTAGATATCAATCAGCACCAAGGGAATCACACCTTATAGCATTCAAAAGAATTTTCAGATATCTGAAAGGAACTCCAACACTTGGAATTTGGTATCCTGCTTCAAGCAATACCAAGTTATCAGCTTTTTCAGATAGTGACTATGCAGGGTGTAAGATGACAAGAAAGTCAACATCTGGTGGTTGTCAATTCTTGGGTAACTGTCTAGTGTCATGGCAATCAAAGAAGCAAACATCTGTTGCAACTTCAACTGCTGAAGCTGAATACATTGCAGCTGCAAGTTGTACATCACAGATACAATGGCTCCAATATCAACTTCTTGATTATGGAATCAAAGAGACCAAGACACCATTGCTTGTAGACAGCAAATCTGCCATTAGCATCATTCAAAATCCTGTTCAGTTTTCAAAAACTAAACACATTGATCAGGTATCATTTCATAAGAGATTGCTATGAAAAAGGCAAGATTGAAGTGAAACATGTAGCAACAGCTAATCAAATAGCTGACATTTTCACTAAACCCCTTGACACATCAACATTTCAGAAGTTAGTATCCATGCTAGGGATGCTAAATTTGTAAGTGTTTCTATTTATTTTTCTGCACATTTTTTTGTTTTTCACTTACATCTATTTTCAAAACACTTGAAAAACTTCTGAAAAGAGAGAAACTACTGATGAACAAAACATCAGTATGGGGATAATTTCTGAAAAGTGAATAACTTCTGATAAAATAACCTTCAGAAGTTGTGAATAAAAGTATTTATAAAACATTTCTCATCAGCCGTTAAAACTACTGAAGAGGAAATGGGAACTACTGATGAAGATAATCCTTCATCAGCAGTTTAGTCAAAAAGGGCAAATCTGACTTTTCCCATCATCAGAAGTTTGACCTAGTCGGTTTAAAACTTCTGATAAAGAGATTTTTAACCGAGGCGGTTTAAAAACTTCTAATAAAGAAGATCCAAGCGGTTAAAAACTTCTGATAAATACCTTTTTTCAACACTTATCCTTTCAAACTCAAAAATTCTGTCCTTCTCTCTCAAAAACTCTCTTAAAAACCTAAACCTGCAAATCAATTGTTTGATCAACAAAAACCCAAACCACATGGCTCTCGTTCTAAAACAGGGACACAATCTCAGGGCCTTTCTTGAAAAACAAGAAGGCTGGTCCCAATACGATGAGATCATTGATCTTGTCGTAAAATCCCAGTATTTTACTGCTCTCACAATTGACCCACCAATTCATACTGAAACTCTAAATGAGTTCTGGGCTAATGCTGAGACGGTGACGGTTGATGGTGAAATTATCTCCCTCAACTCAAGAATAAAAGGGAAACCACTGACCATCACACCGGCCACACTGGCAACAAGACTGGGCCTGAATGATGTAGCTGCCCCTGATCATGTTGCTAACTCTGACATTCACTTAACCATGACAGAGTGTGGTTATCAAGGTACTCTCTCCCATGCTACTATCTTCAAAAAATATTTTGAACCAAAATACAAGCTTTTGTTTCATTATATTATTATGTGTTTGAGTCCAAAGACAGGGTCTTATGACCAGATGCCCTCTACTTTTCAACCAATATTTCATTCCATAGTGAATGAAACCAAATTCAGGGCATCAAAATTATTTTTCAATGAGTTGGTGTTACATCATAATAATACCAAGAAAAAGATTTTGTTATACCCAAGGTTCATTATGCAATGTATAATAGGGGAACTGGGTAATGAGGTGCTTGTGGGAAAAGTTTCAACTTTAAATCCATTAACCTCACAAGCATACTCTAGGCATAACAAACCGGCTACCTGGCCAGAAGATGATCAGGGAGAACAACAAAAAGTCCCCCTGAAACCCACATCTTCCAAACTCACACCATCAAAAGCCAAAAAGCCCAAGCCAACAAAGACAGAAACCCACCAACCCAAAAGAAAAGCTGTTCAGGAGGTTGAGATGCCTGAACATGCTCATGAGCAATCTGCTCTTCAAATAGGTGAGACTGAAACACCCTCTCAGTCTCATCCATCTCAAACCCCACCAAGAGCACCCATAACACTCTTATTCAAAAGAAAAAGACTTAGAAAAACTGTTGTAACTGACACTTCTTTTGAAACTGCTGACCAACCTATTCAACCTATTGCCCAAACTTCTGAACCAACCCCTCAAATTTCTGAACCAGAGGCAATAGAGATTGCCAAACTTCTCTCTGGGCTAAAAGGGATAGTCCCATCTGATAATGTCAGTCCCCTACAACCACAACAAACAGGGGACATAACCACAGAATCAGACATGGATGTGGACATCACTAGCCCTAACCCAAGAGATGAGGGTGGACCAGGGTCTTTAAGCCCAATCTTAGAGACTCTTGGGGCATCTAAGGCTGCTACTACTCAGTTACCACCCAGTGGTGGATCTGAGGATAGAAGTAAAACAGCTAAGACCTCAGATGTGGCAACTACTGATGAAGGCTTAATGCCTGAGGTAGGAAATCCTCAGAACCAAGAACAAGAGGTTCATGAGAGAACTGAGTTGGGCTCAGCTAATGATTTAACTGAGACAGTCCTCATTGAGGACAACATCAGGGATTCAGATGATTCCATTAATTTGGATGATGATTCAACAACCAAAACTACTGAATTGACGACACTTTATGAAGGTCCTGCTTCAGGGGTATCCAAGCTCAAGAAGCTAGTCACCCCTGAACAGGTTAAAGTCCACTCAACCCCTAAAACCCCTAGAGTGGCATCCTCTGTACAACATGAGGATCTCCCAAAAACACACCCTTCACATCAAATGCCTACCCAATTCCCTGGGCCTTCAAGCATAGACATGAACCAACTATGCAGCCCAGGTGGTGACCTTTATCTTATGATGAATGCCCTCATCAAGAATCACCTCCAAACCTATACAGCTAACTTGGAGCTGTCCATCAAGAACCAATTTGGGGTGATTCAGATGAAGATGAATGATCTGCAGACCAAGATTGACTTCAACAGCAAACAAATTGCCAATCTGACAGATCAGATCAAACCTCTGAAGCCTATTGATGAATCCAAAAAGAGGGAGAAGATGAAGGAACCAATGGATACAGTTGAAGCCAGAAGAAAGGCAAGACTTGCTATCCTAGAGAGAGATCAGAAAAACCAGGCCAGAAAAGAAGCATTGGCTAAACAGTTTGGTGTCTCAGTGGAAGATATTGAAGCCACAGAAAAGGAAGATGAGACCCAAACCTCTGAAAAATCCCTAAGGCATAATAAAGAAACCTCTGATGGTCAAAGTCCTGATGACTCAGAAGATACTAAAGACAATCCTTCAGTAGTTGACAAACCATCAGCAGTTGTCAACCCATCAGAGGTTAACACTTCCAAATCTCAACAAACTAAACCTTCCAGATCCACTGAACAAATCAAACCAACTTCTGCTCCTCCAAGGCCTACAACAACCACTACTATGACTGTCCTAACCCCTGCTCCAATCTCTCAATCTACTGAACTTCTTGAGTAGAGGTTAAAGGCAGTTCAACAAAAAGCCAAGGAAGACCAGATTTGGAAAAATCTGGAACAAAGGGGTGACTTAGAGTATGAAGAGAAGCTCCAGGCTTATCAAGCTGAACTGGAAAGACAGGCTGAAATTGATCATGTTGCTGAAGAAGACAAAAGACAACAACTGGTGTCTTACATCACAAAGAACAGCAAGACTAAAGCCTACACACTCAAGGGACTCTCTATGCAAGAGCTGACAAGAAGGGCACAACTAATTGCAGATAGACTGGCCACAAGTAAAGAAGGAAAGGCCAAGAGAGCCCAGATGATAGATGAATTAGTAGCAGATGGCTATGGTTCAAAAGCCTCAGTATCCAGATGGAAAGAAGAAAGACTGGTGGATACTTATCGAAAATATAAGGCTGCCAAGGCTACAAATCCAGAGAAGTTTCAAACTGCTGAACCTTCAAGATCAGTAGTTAGAACTTCTGGTGTTTTAACAAGAAGGCCTGCTACTCAAAGGAAGAAATCAGAGGACAATGTCAAAACTGATTTCAAAATGGTACTACTTGAAGGAAGTTCAGTAGTTCACTCAGATTTTGACATTGATGAGAAACCTCTGATAACACAATTCAGGGATCCTTCCACCTTTGCCTACCAAATTCAAAAGACTATCAAAGAAAAGATGCATACCAAGGTAGTGACTGAACACCATCTCCTAACTATTCAGATGCCTGATATGCAACAACAACAACAACCACAACAAGGAAGAGACTCCCACCTGAGGTTTACTGAAATAGAAAGCATCCAACACTCAGGATCATCAACCCAAGGGACAAGTCCGGTTCCCTATACCTCTGACTTTAACAAGTCAAAGGTACCTATCATCAGATGGTCACTTACTGCTAACAACTCAGTATTATTGACAAGAAGAGACCTTTCAAGCAGGGCTTACAAGAAGATCAGTGATCTAAAGAAACTATCAACACAAGACCTGCTCACAATTCAACATCTGGAACCACAGAAAGGATCTCTATCTGATGGACAGTTAAACCAGCTAAAGAACACCATGTATAAAGAAATATGGAAGATTGTTCAAGACAGAAGAAGATCATAAGGAATTAGTAAGGTTTTGGGTTCATCAATCCAGGGGGAGATTGTTAGGACAAAGAGGATTGGTGAAACCACTTTTGGAAACCTTAGTCTAATTCACTTCTGCAAATTTTGGCTAAGTATAGAAGTACTGAAGAGAAGACAAGAAACTGCTGAAGAGAAGATATGACAAGTGCTGAAGAAGAAACTTCATCAGAAGTTCTGAAGTCCAAACCAGACAAGTTCACTTCAGAAGTACTGAAGACAAACTACTCATCCGTAGTTTGTCATTCATCAGCACTTATCATATCTTCTCTTCAGCAGTTTCTTGTCTTCTCTTCAGTACTTCTATACTTAGCCAAAATTTGCAGAAGTGAATTAGACTAAGGTTTCCAAAAGTGGTTTCACCAATCCTCTTTGTCCTAACACTCGCCCTAGGCTTCACCTATCTTATCAGGAAGATTAAAATGTATGGTGAGTTGTAAAGCTCGCACTCGTTTGAGTTTCGTTTCCTTACGATTGAGGGCATCAGCTACTACATTAGCATTCCCTGGGTGATATTTGATGGCACAGTCATAATCATTCAAAAGCTCGACCCATCGATCGAATATGTGTTGGAGGCTCTTGTGGTCAGTGAAGATCGTACACTTCGTCCCATAGAGATAATGCTTCCAGATCTTTAGAGCAAGAACCACTGCTCCCAGTTCCAAGTTATGGGTGGTGTAATTCTTCTCATTAACCTTTAATTGACGTGAGGCATACGCGATCACCTTATCACGCTGCATCAGCACACACCCTAATCCTTGGATAGACGCATCACAGTACACCACGAAGTCCTCTGTACCCTCAGGTAATGATAGTATAGGTGCACTGCAAAGTTTTGACTTTAATAATTGAAAAGCAGATTCTTGGGCATCTCCCCACTTGTAAGTAATACCCTTCTATGTCAAAGCAGTGAGGGGTTGAGTGATCTTAGAGAATCCCTCAATGAATCTGCGATAATATCCCGCAAGACTAAGAACTGGTGCACCTCTGTAGGAGTCTTAGGAGCCTCCCACTTTTAATAGCATCAATCTTGGCGGAATCGACATGTATACCTGCCTCGTTAACCACGTGTCCTAGAAATTGGACTTCTCGAATCCAGAAGTCGCATTTAGAGAATTTCGCATACAACTGCTCATTTCTCAAGAGTTCTAAGATCAGCTGCAGGTGTTGCTCGTGCTCTACCCTGCTCTTAGAATAAATCAGTATGTCATCTATGAACACTATGATGAATTTGTCCAAATAGGTCTTACATACGCGGTTCATCAGATCCATGAACACAGCCGGTGCATTGGTTAGCCCAAATGGCATCACCAGAAACTCATAATGTCCATAACGAGTTCGAAAGGCTGTCTTCGCCACATCTTCCTCTCGGACTCTCAGCTGATGGTATCCTGACCTCAAGTCAATCTTAGAATAGAAACTTGAACCTTGAAGCTGATCAAATAAGTCATCAATACGAGGTAATGGTAGTGGCTCTTAACCGTTACTTTGTTCAACTCCTGATAATCAATACACATGCGGAAACTCCCATCCTTCTTCTTAACAAATAGAACTGGAGCTCCCCATGGCGAAGAACTAGGTCTAATAAAGCCCTCATCCAATAGCTCTTGGAGTTGGGTAGACAGTTCTTGAAGTTCGCCCGGTGCTAGGCAGTATGGTATGCGTGCAACTGGAACTGCTCCAGGTACAAGATCAATTTGAAACTCCACTTGACGAATAGGTGGAAGTCCAGGTAGTTCCTCTGGGAAAACACCTGGGAATTCTCGGACTACTAGGATGTCCTCAATCTTAGTTTCAGTTTCAGCTCGAGTGTCAGATATGTTAGCCAAAATGGCTGGACAACCCTTACGAATACACTTCTGGGCTTTCAAGAAGAGATGATGCCCACCATGGCACCACCATGATTACCCTGTATAGATAAAAGTTCTCCACCTGGGAAGGGACACGAACAATCTTCTCCCGACAGAGAATTTCAGCGGGATGCTTGGACAACCAGTCCATGCCAACCACGAGATCAAAGCTACCTAAGGTGATAGGTCGGAGGTTGATAGCAAAACAATTGCCTATCCAACTCGAGCTTACAGTCATGATGTATATGGGTTACCTCAACAGGCTTCCCATCAGCCAATTCTATAGAGTACGGGGTATCAATAGGAGTAGGAACCACCCCTAATTGTTGGCTAAGTTTCGATGACACAAAACTATAGTCCGCACCAGTATCATATAAAATAGAAGCAAGAGTGTCGTACCCATCACAACATTGTTATCAGTCCTAGCTTCCCCAGAGCCAATCACAATTGCTATTCCACGAGCCCCATTGTTGTTGTTACCGTTGTGGTTATTGTTTGTTGAAGGACTTGTACCTCACACTATCCCACGTTCTCTTGCTATTACCAAAAGTAGAAGATGAAGCACCATGCTTCAGAAAAGTACCATGCTCAACAGCCTAGTCAGTGTGTTTGCGAGCCAGTTGAAAGCTTTGTTAGATTCTGGGTAGGTGAGCTGCAGTGGCCATGCCACGAATCTGAGGGACCAACCCTTTTGGTAAGAAACTCGATCCGCTAGTAAGGTAGGTTAAATAGATTTGAGCATATAGTAGCTAACTCCTGTAGGTGTCGATCTCAGATCCAATTGTCTTTATATAACAAATTTCTAGGTTTCACCACAGGGTGTTACGTTCTCCATCCAAGTATTTGTAACTCATCGAGTGTGTATGTAACATACATTACCCCATCCTGCCTGGGGCAAATGCACATGGCAAAGATTTATACTATCGAAGCAATCAGACAGTCTCCTTCAATTCCGTTGGAGTCATCGAGGTTTATGACCAATAAAAAGGCTTGAAAATATGACGGCAGGTTGTTGTTGTGGCATGTGCGTTCAAGGAATAAGAAGGTTCAAATGTGGAAGTCAGGGGAAACGAATGATTTAGCAAGATGGATCTTTACTAGCTTGGAAAGATGCGAGGGCCTCAACCACCCTATCGTTGATCATAAGAACTCGGTCTTATCTAAGTTAACAATGGAAAAAGAAAAGAGAAGGCGGGTAAGAAAAAAAAATAGAAGCCAATCGTCGCCACGCTCCGTCTACATAGTAGAGCCTTCATCCTCACTTTCTATGTGCTCGTCCTGCTCAGGTTCTCCTTCCATCCCTTCTTCCTCCTCTTTCGCGGTGTCAGTGTTATATAGATCTCATCATGTACAGTTTCCTTCTCCGGTCCTGTGTTAAGTCAGCTCAATGGTCAACAGCACCATTCGTTCCTCCAATCGTGACTGTCAGTCACTGGTAGGTTTCGTCTTCCTTTGAGATGTTACACTGCATCGCAGGCCTTACGTAACTCCTAAAGAGTGTGTGTAACAAGCCCCAATCTAATGTGTTCCCATGAATCTACCATATACTTATGAGTAACAGGGATATGCAGTCATACGTCCGCCCGCTCATACTAGGTGTAAGGTACTAAAGTAAGAAATAAATTCTATATGTGTAACCCAGTTCCGTTTGAATTTCAAATGGAAGTAAGAAAGATCAAGTAACAAGGAACAGAAACTAATTGTCTCCTTGCTCAGTGAAAAAGGATAAGTCTCGGAATTTGAATTTCTTCACAGTTGATTCGATTTAATGGTACCACGTCATGCGCATCGTGCAGCTTCCTGTGTACGTGCGCCACAACGCTCGCAAGGGCTCCCTCCCTTGTACTATTTTTGTTTCCTCATCCATGAGGTTTGTTAGGATACTACTCCCAGTAATGCGCCACCTGGTGTAACCCTGGGTTCCCACCATTGACGTGTTCAGAATTAGGTCTAGAACTAGAAGATAACATATCTCCCGAAATCATATGTTGTAGATATATGTAGCTAAATGCTAGTTGTGCACTTAAGTTGTCAGTGTACTTATGCTATGATGATTATAAACTAGACTCAACATGCAGTCCTAGTTCACTATAACCAATCGCTCTGATACCAATCTGTCACACCCTCAAATTTCCACTGCGGGGTTTATACCACGAGGCGCATGACATACCAGGATCCCATAGCCATAAGTCATATGAACGAACTCTAAATGCCCAAACCATTTAGTTCGTTTTCAAAAACCAAGTTTAGTTAAGCTGCGGAAGCGTAAACCAAATTTAAACCTTTTAAAAAAACATGCGCAAAACAACGCGCCCAAATTAAAACCATATGAAAGAAAATGTAAAAGCATAATATGTAATTTAGGTGTATGCCCAAGACCCCAAATGCAGTGAAGTGTGCAGTGCTTTCTAATCCTGGCACCGGAAGCTAACTACCTGCAAAAGCATGTAAATCGTGGGTCAACAAACAATGTTGGTGAGTTCACTAAGTAAAGTAAATGAGTATGTAAATGCGCTGGTTTCCAAAACCACGTAAACAAGTATTGAGTTGGTTCCAAGAACCGTGTAAACACTAGTTCATCGCATGTCAAGGGTAGCTAACCCATTCATGAAAACTAACACCGATATACCGAACTGCTGATGTACGTGTAGCCACAAATGTGAGCCGCATGCCTTACATCATTGCCTATCAACAATGATAAAATCTGTTAAGTTATAGTTCACTCCCGCACTCCCCGAGCCGGTGTGAGGTTTGTCAGACCTAATAGCGCTATCAACTAATAACCCGCTTGCCATAACCCGGCAACTCATTCGGTATGTGAAGGACTTACAGATAATAGAGTTGGTTTAGTTCATCAAGGACACAGTTTGCGAACTAGAAAAAACCGACCCACACAAGGATCCATAGCATCCCAACCCGGGATGTGTAAGTAGTCCCAAACCGGACTAGAAAGTAGTAGTCCCAACCCGGACTAGAAAAAGTTAAGTACGTTGTCTCAACCCGAGACGCATGCTTTTGAGAAAAGAGTAGTGAAACTCACCTTAGGTTGCACGTGAATAATCCAAATTCCTCAAACAGAAATGAGCTACCGACTCCCTATTACAAATTGTAACACCCCAACCGATGGCGGAAACATCGGGATGTCACGTATTGATGATTGTTCAGTAGCTCATGGTAAATAATAATTCTCATTATATGATTTAGATAAATTACATACAATTGTTCTACAAGAATTCATACATCAAATTGAATAAAACTATGCACACATCTTCAAGCATTAATTCAAATCTTCAAGCAATTAGAACCTGAAACATGTTAAGTTGAAAATATTTTGGGTCAACAAAAGTTGGTGAGAATTACATAGGTTTTGATAATTGAGTAAAAATGTTGTGCAATTCATGTGTCATGTCAATCTAGTCCATATGTGAGAACATACTAGAAGTAAATCGAGTGCATAACCAACCCTGATGACTGTTATAATATGATACATACCATACGCTCATGGTCCACTTGAATATGTTATACGATAACAAACACCCACGCTACCTTTGTAGGAGGCACGTATCCGGGTGGGATTGTCAGTCCAATAGATCTATCAATGTATACCGTTTGGCTGATGAATGTTTATGCTAGAATTGTGCTTACCCTAGTCATGTTCAAGACATAATGCAACATAGAAATACACATAGACACATTGATGATTGAATTGCATAAATAATGTTGTAACATGTTTCACCCCAAAAATGTAAAAGAGAAAAGGGGCTATGTAAACTCACCTTAGCAAAATGTTATGTCTCGTGAAAAAAATAGAATAATGTGTTGTGAATGTATGCGAGGCGAATCCCAAAGACTCAACAACGTAGCTAGTCCAAATTGAAGAAAACGAAAAAGAAAGAATATCAAGCTTCCAATTCGCCAATTACAAGAGCTTATAATCAAAGCTTCAATTGTAGAAGTAATAGACTATAGAAGAAAGGTATGAGGGAAAGTTTAATCGGATTGAAACAATCGATTTAGAGGTGCAAAGTATAATGGATCATAGGTGGGTTTTTATACTAGTTTTGGATTCAATTAGCCATTAAAATTGGTCAACACCATAAAGTAAGGTTTTATGATGAATTGACTATTTGACTAAGACTTTGACTGTTTGACTAAGACTTTGACTAGGACTTTGACTATTTGACTCAAGGCTTTATTTAAAAAAAAAAAAAAAAAAAAAAAATCTTGTATGTGAAAAAAAAAGAATTTAGAATCATATTATTATTATTATTTATATACATTTATGTATGTATATAAGTTGTGAGTTAGGATAAATAAAGACTTAGGCACATTTGTATAATATTAACGATAAAGGTGTAATAAAATATATATATATATATATATATATATATATATAAGGGCTTTTTATGTATTAAAATTTTGGGGAAAATTTTGCGATGTTACAGTCTCCCCTACTTTTGGAAACTTCGTCCCGAAGTTTATTGAAAACACAGGGTTGAAGGTGATTGGGTAGAAATTAGGACAAGGGTGGTTTGGGAAGTTTCGAGTTAAGGCATGACATAAATTTATAGGTAACAGAATAAACTGTTTCGAATAATTTGGGTAAGAGTTTTGATATGTGTGAGTTTTAAGGGTTGGATTAGGTTCATCTGAAATAGCAAGGAGAATAAGAATCTTAAGTTTTAGGACTCCTAAAAGAAATGCATGAGTTGATTGACTATAGAAAGACTAAATGAACTACCAGGTAACTAGAGTTTATAATTGGTTATTTACTGAAAACCTTGATAGAATTTCACACTACCTTAACGTACCTGTAAATTCATGATTACGTTCCGGACCGCAATCACCAATTTACCTTACATTAAAGTTTTGCGTCCTTCTATATCTCCACCGATTGTTGAGCAGGTCCGATAGCCTCCACCAGTCGTGGAGTAGGTTGTAGGGCCTCTCCCGACTGTTGAAAAGGCATAATGACCTCTACCAATCGTTGAGTAGGTTCGATAGCCTCCACCAGTCGTGGAGCAGGTTGTAGGGCCTCTCCCAACTGTTGAAAAGGCATGATGACCTCTATTAAGTGCAACATTTATTATACACATAGGTTGCAAATTGATAACATGTTTATGCAAGCAAGTATAACAAGCACAGTATATGAGTTGTAGTTGTATAGATTTATATAATTAGTTCACATTCAAACAATCATGCACCATGTAACAACTCTCAGACAAATATTTTATTACTTGAATCAAATAGCGTCAATACATAGAATAAATGCAACCAATAGTCAAATGGTGAGACTTGCGGTTAGGTAGCTGGAGGATCTTGATCTCTGTTCAGTTTAGGGCATCGGTTACGGAAATGATTTGGGTAATGAATGTTCAATAAGATATGGGTTGAATGAAGGACAATGAGGTAATATAAGGAATGTAATCATTTATCCATTAATTAAAATGAATAAACGAAAACGTTGACTTATCAAAGATTCTAGATTCTAATAACACATGAAGACATGCTTTAGCCTATAAGTGAACACTCATCCCGAGAATTCCCAGGTAGGCATCCGGGTCCCTCGTCTGATTGGGATATATGCGCAATGCCAGCCTAGACAGAAGACTCAGAATACAGGCGTTCACCCTTCCAGATTGCACGTGTTCGTTATTAAAATCTAGAACTTCGACGAGATCTCAAGGTGGTTCAGGTTAAACCTGAGGGTTTTGCCTTATTAGTCTAAGAGTGGATCCAGTGATGGAAAGCAACCTTCTTGTAGGGATGAAAGTAGGGATATAAAGTAGGAGGGAGATAGAGAATAACAAGTAAAAGAAACAAGTACTTGTTAAATCCTATGGTTATAGTCTAGATTATTTTTCTAATAACCTAATTCCCTATAACCATGGCTCTGATACCAATCTGTAACACCCCAACCGATGGCGGAAACATCGGGATGTCACGTATTGATGATTGTTCAGTAGCTCATGGTAAATAATAATTCTCATTATATGATTTAGATAAATTACATACAATTGTTCTACAAGAATTCATACATCAAATTGAATAAAACTATGCACACATCTTCAAGCATTAATTCAAATCTTCAAGCAATTAGAACCTGAAACATGTTAAGTTGAAAATATTTTGGGTCAACAAAAGTTGGTGAGAATTACATAGGTTTTGATAATTGAGTAAAAATGTTGTGCAATTCATGTGTCATGTCAATCTAGTCCATATGTGAGAACATACTAGAAGTAAATCGAGTGCATAACCAACCCTGATGACTGTTATAATATGATACATACCATACGCTCATGGTCCACTTGAATATGTTATACGATAACAAACACCCACGCTACCTTTGTAGGAGGCACGTATCCGGGTGGGATTGTCAGTCCAATAGATCTATCAATGTATACCGTTTGGCTGATGAATGTTTATGCTAGAATTGTGCTTACCCTAGTCATGTTCAAGACATAATGCAACATAGAAATACACATAGACACATTGATGATTGAATTGCATAAATAATGTTGTAACATGTTTCACCCCAAAAATGTAAAAGAGAAAAGGGGCTATGTAAACTCACCTTAGCAAAATGTTATGTCTCGTGAAAAAAATAGAATAATGTGTTGTGAATGTATGCGAGGCGAATCCCAAAGACTCAACAACGTAGCTAGTCCAAATTGAAGAAAACGAAAAAGAAAGAATATCAAGCTTCCAATTCGCCAATTACAAGAGCTTATAATCAAAGCTTCAATTGTAGAAGTAATAGACTATAGAAGAAAGGTATGAGGGAAAGTTTAATCGGATTGAAACAATCGATTTAGAGGTGCAAAGTATAATGGATCATAGGTGGGTTTTTATACTAGTTTTGGATTCAATTAGCCATTAAAATTGGTCAACACCATAAAGTAAGGTTTTATGATGAATTGACTATTTGACTAAGACTTTGACTGTTTGACTAAGACTTTGACTAGGACTTTGACTATTTGACTCAAGGCTTTATTTAAAAAAAAAAAAAAAAAAAAATCTTGTATGTGAAAAAAAAAGAATTTAGAATCATATTATTATTATTATTTATATACATTTATGTATGTATATAAGTTGTGAGTTAGGATAAATAAAGACTTAGGCACATTTGTATAATATTAACGATAAAGGTGTAATAAAATATATATATATATATATATATATATATATATATATATATATATAAGGGCTTTTTATGTATTAAAATTTTGGGGAAAATTTTGCGATGTTACACAAATGTCACTAGGTGAGTATATGTGCATAATCAACACACCATACAACTCGTTTGTCCAAGACTTTTAAAGTTCAAACCGTGTAGTGACACCTAATGACTCTACATGCACAAGTAAGTCTTACGTATCCCGTTGGTGATCATATTGATTATTATCAGTTTTATACCTCATACACATCTCATATAAGTATTCATGCAAGTTCATGTCAAATACATACCATATAAGATTCCAAATAGTCACGTAAACATCCCTTACACAATCTGCGTTTTCCGGGCAGATTGTACGCTGTGAAAAACGAATTATTTAAAATACTTAACAAACAAATTAAACTCCCAAATTTTTACTTAATATTCATTGGGATTCATTTAATAACCCATATTTTTATTTTTTCTCACAACCAAACACAAAAATTATTAAAACTCGTACAACACAGCTATGTCCAGAAAATTTCCACAGCAGGTCAGTTTAGTAGAAAAATTCCCAAAAATTGTGTATTGACCCAAACGAGGTGAATCCAATTTGAAAAGCCAAGTTTTTTCAATGTTGACCTACTGTCCAAATTTCATAACTTAACCCTTTGTAAATCTCGAGTTATGACCTTTAAAGTTGACCCAATTTATAATTCCAAAAATCTGATATGATCTTTAAACTTAAAAAAATCATGAATACATATCAAAACAAGTCCAAAACGCATGATTTTGGACTTTTTGAAAAGCTAACATCATAAGTTATGTTTTAGCATCAGAAAACAATCAGATTACACATGTTAATCACCCTATAACAGCCCTACAATTCGTCACAATGAATCTGTCAGAAAATCAGAATTCTAATAACATGCTTCTCATGAACCCCAATCATCCACAATAGCCTATAATCATATAGTAAACCCATATTATCACAATCAAATCCATGTTATCAGAATTAAATCCATATTTTCACAGCACATTACTACTATCATAAAGCATGTAAGATTATACCTTTCAATGCAATGATCCTTAAAGCTCAAAGATTACACCCAAACTAACTTGAATTAGGGAGGAAAGTTGTTGGAAGATTGATAATTGAGAGGATTGTGGTGGTGATGGTTCACGGCGCAAGAAAGGGTCTAGGGTTTCTTATTATTATTATTATTTTTTTTTTGAACAATAATATAATAGGAATTGGATCATGGGCCTAGGTTACGGGTTTATGGGCCTTTTCTTGATAAACGGACCCGTTACAAGGTTTTAATCCCAATAATGGTCCCGATAATATTAATCATACTAACTTATATGAAAACTATTGTTTTTATCATCTCATATCATATTAATCATGGGGTGCACATATTTCGCAGGGTTTACGTACTGATTATCTATTACTCAGTAATTCACATAAACATGTAATTCACATACACATGTTGGTTCACATTCATCATCACTCAATTGCTCATATAATCATGCATGCTTGACGAATCACCAACGTTCGAGATACATGACTCGTGTGTGTGTGTGTCAAGACAAAGACTTTCCTAATTATAACGTACGTTAATACCATCTAGCATATGTTATTGTTCCATAACACATTCAAATGCCCTATTAACTAACCCTAGTTAAGTGTTTAGCCACATACGAACATGCAAGTTAACTAGAGTTCAGTTAAAGTAGGAACCTGAAAAAGCGGGATGTCACAATGCAGGAGCCACGTATCAAAGACTAATGTACCAAGCGTTTGAATAACAAATTGGCCGTAATCTCGAGGTTTACGTCGATGATTTAGTCATCAAGAGTTGCACGGAAGAAAAAATCATCACAGACATTGAAGAAACATTCAGGACGTTGCGAGACTACAACATCAAGCTTAATCCGGGCAAATGTTCTTTTGGAATGGAGGAAAGTAAGTTCGTGGGAGTTGTAGTGTCGAAGGATGGATTTCGGGTTAACCCCGAAAAGGTGATAGCCATCACCAACATGCCATCCCCAAAAACATTAAAAGAAGCTCAAACCCTCAACGGGAGGCTAGCAGCCATTAACCGTTTCCTGGCGCGACACGCGGAAAGGTCTCTTCCCTTCATATCCACCTTGAAAGAATGCCTGAATAAAAACAAATTCAGATGGATGGAAGAAGTAGAGAAAGCATTCCAGAAAATGAAGGTATTCATCAGTAACCTGCCTACACTCACCGCCCCTAAACCCGGAGAGGTCTTAAAGATGTATCTAGCAGCCGGACATCATGCGGTCAGCGCTGTCTTGCTAGTAGAACGGGGAAGTCTACAGACGCCAGTGTATTATATCAGCCGGGTCCTTTCTGACCCAGAGGGAAGATATCCAACGCTTGAGAAATTGGTGTTGGCTTTGATACATGCATCCCGTCGACTACGCCGATACTTTCAAGGGCACAAGGTTGAGGTACTAACCGGTTTTCCCTTGGCACAAATATTATACCGGCCAGAAGTCTCGGGACGACTAGCAAAATAGGCCATTGAGTTAGGGGCCCTGGATTTAACATTCAAAAAAGAACATCCATCAAAGGACAGGTGATAGCAGATTTCATGGCCGAAATCCCAAAAGACGAAACAGTACAGTGGCAAGGAAGCAACAATGCAGCTACACCAGGAGACAAGAACTCAGCATGGCAATTATACACGGATGGATTGTCCAATAGCAAAGGAGCGGGAGCCGGGCTCATGCTGGTCAGCCTGGAAGGGGCGAAATCCTTGTACGCGCTGCGTTTTGACTTTGAATGTTCAAACAACCAATCAGAATATGAGGCTTTGCTAGCGGGCATGCGGCTGGCCCTGTCAATGGGGGCAAAGAGAGTTGATGCTCACGTGGACTCGTTGCTAGTAAATAATCAAGTTCACGAGTCCTATGAGGCTAAACATGACACGATGGCAAGGTACCTGGAAAAAACAAAAGAGTTGATGTCGAAATTCGAAAAAATAACACTGATTCATGTGCGAAGGCACAAGAATGACATCGCGGATGCTCTTAGTAAGCTGGCATCCTCAGGTACTGAAGAAGATGTTGACATCGAAACCCTGAAACAACCATCAACTCAGGTGGCGGAAATACACAATGTCTACATGGCAGAGGTGTCATGGATGACACCAATTCAACAATACCTAGAAAAGGGGATACTCCCAGAAAGCAAGGGCGAAGCAATGAAGATACGGACTAAGGCCCTGCAGTACGAAATGCATGGAGGAACCTTGTATCGGAAGTCCTACTTAGGTCCAGCTCTACGTTGTGTGGCACCATTAGAGGCAAGATTTTTAATACAAGACATCCATGCGGGCATATGTGGCATACACGCAGGTCCTCGGGCAGTAGTAGCCAAAATAACAAATGCAGGATATTTTTGGCTGGGAATGCACAACATGGCAGTGGAAGAACTATAGAAATGCATAAGCTGCCAGAAGTATGCACCACAGAGCATACGACCAAAGAACAACTTAATACCGGTCACGGCCGCATGGCCATTTCAAAAGTGGGGAGTAGATTTGGTGGGACCATTCCCTTTGGCCCCTGGAAAATTGAAATATTTAGTGGTTGCCATTGACTATTTCACCAAATGGGTCGAGGCCAAACAATTGGCCAAGATTGAAGCAACATACATTAAAAAGTTTCTACGGGAACACATAGTTTGCCGCTTCGGTGTTCCATTGTATCTTGTTAGTGATAATGGAACACAATTCACAGATAAGTCAATTAAAGAATGGTGCACGGGACTACACATCCAACAAGTCTTCACTTCCGTCGCCCACCCACAAGGCAACAGCCAGGTAGAAAGAACAAATCGAAGCATACTGGACGGCTTGAAGAAACGGTTGGATGCAGAAGGAATGTCTTGGGTTGAACAATTGCCACACGTCCTCTGGGCACATAGAACCATGCCAAAGACAAGCAACGAAGAGACACCGTTCAGTTTGACATTCGGCTCAGAAGCAATGATCCTGGCAGAGATCGGAATCCCTTCTCTAAGAAGGAACAACGATGTGGCCAGGAACAAAGAATTGATTCGTGAAAATCTAGAAATACGGGAACAACGTCGCGAGGCAGCATGCGTTAACGAGGCCCGGTACAAGAGACTTCTGGAGAAATACTACAATAAGCGGGTCCTCGAAAAGGCCTTCAAAGTAGGAGAACTTGTGATGCGGGACAATGAAGCAACTAGATCGCGGCTCAAGGAAAGTTGGGACCAAATTGGGAAGGGCCTTACGAGATAGCTGAAGTGCTGGGAAAAGGAGCATACTCCCTGAAACAGTTGAACGGAGACCCAATACCAAGGACATGGAATGCGGCGCAGCTGAAGAAATGTTACGTGTGACTGGACACAAATCAAGACACGAGGCTATACACATGGACTTAACTTCTCATTACATTTAAACTTTATGTAAACATTCCAATAACATCCACGGCATGCCGTGTTTTCAGTTAATAAAACGCCTTTTACGGCAACATTTCTTACATATTTGTACATTGATGTGCAACATCCAAAAAACAGTCATACACACGACTTTCCAAAACATGGTAGGAGGCAGGACAAAAATCTAAACGCCATTACCCTACCAAACAAAATACTAGCTAGTAAAAACAAAAACAAAGGGAAACAACCCCATTGAGCTTCTTCACATGCACGGGATCCTTCAGAGCCTGCCATCAAAGATTGCTAACACCTCTGCAGGGGTGTATAGCAACTCCCCTGCAGGAACAACCTGAGGAAAAACCGGGTTATCAAGAGGGTCTTCAACTGCTCCAGCTTGAAGATTTTCTTGATCAACGGCAAGGTCTTCAACATTATCCAACACAACACCAGGTTGCTGAGGAACCTCAGCAACCACAGGATCCATAGGCCTTTCGATCAAAACATTCGGGCCAGGTTCTAGCACATGCTCGTGATCAGAATCATGACCCACATCAAAAAATAACGTCCGAGGACTACGGGAATATGTCCTCCCATACCTACGAGCAAGTACATAGTCAGCATAGCTGATGTTAAATTCTTCTAAAGCGTCTCGACATCTGTCCCAATCACGAGAACACTAATAAAGCATCTGCAAACCATTCAGAGCATCAAGTTCCCTCAACAATTCCATAATGGAAACTGAACGTCATGCCATAGAAAGAAGATAAAGAAAGAAAAAGAACAAGAGAGGAAGAATGAAATAAAAAAAAACTACGGAGTATTTGATAAGTCAAATGACTTATATAAAGATCCTCTTGGGGAGACCAAGAGATACGCTTTAAATGATCCTGAAAATTATCGGACATAAATATCTGTGAAATAGTGAAAATGGCGACGCATAACGTCATGTAATCATGACATGCAAATAGCCATCAATGGCTGTCAAATCCACCATCAGTACAGACTCATCAATAACATGACAAGTGGCATAAACACACACCACACATTACACTTAAAGCTACACGTGCAAATAAAGAAATAACAAAGAGTCACAATTACACAATTCTTAATCTTTACTAGGAGAAGAACCTTCACCATCAGATGACGCCACAACATAAGGTTCAAGCAAAGACCGGAGAGATGAAACACCCTCATCACCAACATGGCCACTCAACTGAGATATAGCTTCCAAAGTATCACTGCTCAAGGCCTGCATCGAATCAGCAACCCGGGTAGGAATCTCTCTCTCTCTCTTGCTCTGTAGGTGGAGGTATTTTCTGACCGGCAAGACTGACTTGATTACCGTAAACCAGCCCGCCATGGTAACCGGCTTCCATGGCTACCTCATAGAAAGCATTGATACGATCTTGATACTCTTGGCTGGTCCAGATAAAACGCCATGAAGCAGGAATACCTTGTCCAATCAACCAATCCCGGTCACCAAGAACATGTTTCAATTGGGACTGGAGTGATATGGCAAGAACTTTGGCAGCTTCGGCAGAGTCAATAGCCTAATCAGCCTAATCAGCCCGCTGGTTTGAGACGGTTAACTGCCTTTGACACTCATTCAGCTTCTCCACTACAGAATCTTTCTCCTCTTCGATCCGCTCGCCTGATTCGGGACTCAAAATTCTCAACCTCGGCAGACAAAAGTTTGCACCTTTCCACTTCAGCCTTGTTTCGGGGAACAGTACTTTTCTCCGCGGCCAGTTCCTTGGATAAAGTATTCACTCGACTCTCAAGACGAGAAATAATGCCACCTTGTGATTCATGAACCAGGAGCAAATTTAGTTTTTCTTCCATGTGATTTGTCACCATCCGGGCTTTATCACCTCCCAATTTCTCAATAGCAACTTGCCGAGATACCAGCTCTACCTCGGCCTCAGCCAACTGCTTGAACAACCTTTCATTATGAGACACGGCGGACACCTGCCTATCACGAACCTCCAGTAGGCTAGCAAGATCAGCCCGCCACCGGCGAAGCACCTCATATGAAGCAACAGTATAGTTCACACCAGAACCCAACACATTTTCAGCAAGCTGGGCGTTGTCCAGACCCTGCAAATAGGATCTTTCCACTGGGGGGAAGGCGTATTCTGCCCAATGACGAATGACATCCGGATGCATGAGACGGGTTGACTCAGCAATGTGCCACCGAGGCACGTAGCGTATATCTTTCAAAGTTGGTCGCCAATTAATGCCAGGGGAGTACACATTGGATGACATATCACTGGCACCAGAAGAATGACCCTGAAACCGGTGAGCCTCCAGTTCGGATCCCACCGGGAAACTGGATAGGATTCTTCTGCACATCCCGTAACAGCTGGGAGAAACTCTGCCCAGCAGCAAAGCTGGAAGTTACAGACGGCCCAGCAAAGGAAAAAACCGGCTTCACAGAAACAGGAACTGATAAGCTTGGCAATGAAGAAGACGGATTCATAACAGCATCCGAAGTGGGGACTTGAGAGCATGCAGGAACGGTGGTAACAGGAGCCGAAGTCTGAACAACATTACTAAGAGAAGGTGAAGAGGTAACAGCAACATCCTTCCCGGAACTACTTCCGCTAAAGTCTGGAAGATCTTTCATGGTGTCGGCTTGGGGCATAATCACTTCATCAGTTCCAGATGAAGGCAGACTGACAGCTATTCGTTCGCCTGTTTAAAAAAAGAGATAAAAAACAAATAATTACATACAAATTGAAAGAAAGATGGATAAAATACTAAAACACTTACAAAGTGATTTTTCCTTCATTTCTAGTATCTGTTTTCTCTTGGCTAATAAAACCTCAACCCCAGGAATAGCAGTAGCTTTCCTCTTTTTAGATTTATCTATCTTTTTCTCCACACTCACATCACTCTGTGGAGGGGCAACACTGATAGGGTTTGCATCAATGGAATCCACAACATCTTTTTCAACATTCGAAGGAATAGAATCCATCACGGATACAAACGGATCGGTACCTTGACCCAAAACCAGGCCAACAGGAGCAGGAATAAGAAAATTAGAACTAGTTTGACTAAGCACGTCAAGCTCATCAGGGCCAAGTGGCCGGTCGTGTTCTACTAATTGGGCAGAAATTTCAGAATCAAGAACATCGAAATACTGCCATGACCCCTGATCCTCACGACGATACTTTGGAAACATGGTCTCATCTACCCATATTCGGCTCATGCCAACAGCAACCAGAGCCCTCTCCGGAATGTAAGTACATTCTGTAGGTTTATTCGTCAAAGCAAGATACAATGGGTCCTTCTCATACACAGAAGGAAGCGGACATTCGTCGGCTAATTTAGCCTTGGCCTCCGGATACCTAATCGAAGCACGGACGGGAAGAACGCGTTCATCAACAAAAAAGAATTTTTTTTCTCCATTCCTTATCACGGACGCTTTGGGGGAAATTGTCTATACAAGACAACATACCGGGACGGCGATCGAAGGTAAAATATTCCCCCTTAAATTTCAAAACATACAATGACCGAAATATTTTCAGGCGAGGTGCTCTACCAAGACCTAACGCACAAAACTCAAAATGACGGATCTTTATTAGACCTAGAGGATGCAATTGGGAAATGTTTACCTTGTAATACGACAGCAAGTCAAAAATGAAGCCGGCAATCGGAAGTGGGAAAAAGTGAAGAACTCCCCATATAAAGTGATTTTTCCCTCTTTCAAAGGAAAGGCCTAGTCATCTTTGCCGGGGAGCACCGGTACCCATTCGGAAGGAATGTGATAATCACTAAGAAACGACGGGAACGATGGCCAGTTACAGGATATATCGGCAACATTCATGACGGTGCGTGACGAACTTGCTTTGGGAGCCATTTTGAATAAGAGTAAAAACGGTTAAAATGATAATATTTGGGTATGAATATGTATTCTTATATGAAAAATGCGGACGTTTAAAATTCAAAATAAAAAACTTCCAAATGTCAACTCCCTAGGCACTTATACTGTTATGAGGGCGATTGATATGACGGTTATCATAATGAGTATATCACGTGCCTCAGATATGCGGTACGAATCCCAATTTGGATTCAAATTTGGCTCTTTTTTTAATTTTTTCACGTTTTACCGTACTTATAATACAAAAAGTCTAGTAATATTCACACATTCTTATCACTAGACTGGGGGACATGACGAGGTTGGGCTCAGACAAGTCAAACTGGCCCATACCACGACTAACTTAAGCCCAATAGAGAAAGACCCAACTAATTTAAAGGAGTAAAAAACGGTCAACACGACAGTCAAATGGAATTAAGATAATAGCGAGATCTATGGACAAACAATCAGGCAATGATTATCTCCTTTGGCAAAGAGAACGGACTAACAGCAAAACAGCAAGCTATAAAAGGAGGATGAAAGGTAAAGCATGGATGATCTCATCATTATCTCAATCACTATCACTATCACTATATTCTCTTCCACCAGAAAACAATACTTATTCTCACGCCGGGGGGTGGTCACAGGATTACCCCCAATCATGTGGCGAGTCCTAACGGTGTTTTCTTTTGCAGGAATAGCCTTCTCACTCATTTCGGACGGTTTGGGAAGATCTCTTTGTATCATCTAGAAGATCAGAACACCAACCAGGTTCTTACTTCTTCAGGTTCATATCAATTGGAAATGGCGTAGGAAACATCTCAGTTTTCTATAGTATTATACTATCTCCAATGCTAAGTGTGCCATTAGCTGCTACGTCATCGGCTACATGATATCCTTAGAAATCCTTAAAACCTTTAATTTCATCTCCAACCCTACAATTATCCTTACCGTTCTTAATTTCCACCTCGTTGTCTACCCATTACACACAATATTGAAATAAAACTTTTCTTTAATTACTTTGGGCCCATCTTATCGCATGAACCAAGGCAAACACATGCCCTTGTGAAAAAGGCATCTCATCTAAGGCCCTTCGATGTGGTAGCGACATAGCCCCGGCATGGTGATGATGGGCCGGCGTACACCGCCCCCCCCCCCCCCCCAATGAGGAGCCCCGTTATCATAGTGCACACCATCCTCTTGGAGGCCCATCATGAAGATACCACTCCCCCACTCCTACGTAGCGCCTATGTGTAGCCCCATCATGAAGATGCTACCGCCCTCCACACCCAATGGCCTAAGGGCTCCATAAGATGCATACACTCCAATGTCATGGACATCTATGGGCTTGATCTCTAAAGGCCCATTGGAGATAGTCTAAGGATTCATGATCTTCATCTGAAACCTTTTCCTTTGATCATTGTCGTTGGAGTTTGTTTTTTACATTTACATACAGCTGGCTGCAAAGCTTACCAGTTTTCTATATACTTCCGAGAAGGGGTCATATTCACTCTTTTTGCATGAATAGAAAACTATTTTCTTCTGTGTACAGTCCTTGGGATTTGAACTTATACATGTATATGTAACATATATATGTGTGGATATGACCGTAATCGAATGAAACCTGGACATGCACATCCATACATGCATGTGTGATTACAAGAAATGTTATGCCTGGAGGCATGAGAAAACTCAAGAGCTATAGATCTTTAAACAAACAATAAAGTAATACAATTTTTATTTAATAAAAGCATAATAAGATTTTGTTTATACAATGGTCATGCACTATATATATGTTTGGGAAAAAAAGTGAGCACAAAAGGTTCTAGGGTTTCGTTATTTTGTACCATTTAATAATTAACAATTTCATAGTTTTATTGCTTATCTTTTCGGTATTTACTTCATTTTCTATATGAGACAGATTTACAATCTCATGCCGTATACAAACAACAAATATCATAAAACAGAATATTATACATCTTTTTATGGCAAACCTGAGAGACATGTACATATGATATAACATATGTATACAATATAAATAAAAAATACGAATAAGTAAAATACTAAAATATGTTTGGGTTCTTGGGGCAGAGAAAAGAGAACCCTAGCAACCTCGAAACCGGCAAACAAACGGGTAAAAGCAACCTCGAGTTCAAAAACCAATCAAAAAGTCATCCAAAATTTAAATCTGGTCTGAGGATTATATACATACATATAATATACATACATATATATATAAAATATATTTAAATTATTTAACAAGCATCAAATTAAGTACCCAATGCAACCATACAAATGATAGTAGTATGCAAGAATCACTGCTAAAGAGAAACTGAAAGAACAAAATGAACACATACATTATATCAGATTTTGCATAGCAAACTAACCCTTCTTTTGAATGTAGTATGCAAGTAGAATATTATAAAAATAAAATTGAACTATATAATTGTGTGGAGTATCTTTTATTGATTAAAAAAATGAACTGTACTTTTTGTAGTTTATTTCTTTTGGAATATTGTTTTTATAAATTTTCTCACATGACAAAAGAATCTTATAGTTCGTATTAATACTCATAAATATATATTTGTAACAAACTTCTACAAAGAGATGCCAATGAAAAGAATTAATTAGTGACTGATAAATTCCAGTTAAAAAAAAACATTAAATTACATCACACAATAAATCAACCCAAACTCCTTAAATTTCCATACACTTTCATTGTACCTTTAACAGATCATATTTTAATGAGAGTATTCAAAACTAAAAAAAAAACATTAATAGCTACTAAAACCTCGATAAATGTAGTATTAATGCCCTTTTTTCTTGTTAGAATAACAAAAGTTCATACCAATAATTAGGATTTCATGAGTTTTTTTCTTCTTTTTTTCAAGATCTTGGTGGTGGGAAGAATTGCGTACCCGCCATGAATGCACTAAAAGGGGTAGGGTATGTTGATGATGGATCAATAAAACTAACCCCTGGATTGATCCCAATAGTTTCGGTCACCGCAGCTGTTGTACCGGAGGTAATTAGATTAAGCGGTCCACCGCCGGATGAACTACCTTCCCCAGGGTGGTTGTATCGACCCTCCGGTCCATGATCGTATAGAATTCCCTTGAAAACATGTCCTCCGATGCTCACCGCCGTCTGATACGCCAATTGTTCGTCCGCCTCGTCCATCGCACTCACTCGAACGCACCGGAACAGCGCTGGAGAACTCACTTCCGCAGGAAAGCTGCCCACTTCTAACCCTGTAAAATAAAGAGAGACATAATTATAAGTTTCTATTTTTTTTTTCTAGAGCGACGACAATAACATTAAAACGAAAGAAAAAAAAAACTATCAAGAAGCGAGTAAAGTAAATACAAAATATATGGTTAAAGATGAAGAATTACACCAATCTAGACAAGCTACTAAACTTAAACATAAACGTTATGAATCCATAAGTAGGTCAAATTAGGAGGGTAGCATGATCTACACACAATAAAAACACACTGACTGTGTGTATACATATTTCATACATACTACATAGTTGTTAGGGTTTATAGATGTGTAGACAATAGCCCAGAATTCAAAGCATAAACTAGTCTTGAAATATGAAGCTAATCTATATCTATATATACATAAACATAATTAGATTATCCCATCAAATCATAAATCAAGATTGGTAACTAAAAAAACATAGTTCCTTTCCAAACAAAGCCCAATAATTGAACCGAATATAATACTTTGTTCTTTAGTACTTCGTTTCTTCAAAACTTTACCTGAAGAAGTGATGTGATGTTGTGAAGCAGGCAACATCACACCCATACCACCACCACCACTGCCACCGCCACCTCCACGGCTGCCGGCGACGGTGACACCACGGTTATCATAATCTTCTCGTAGTCTTTTGGTTGTCTGAATATTATTATCACCACCAGATGCTCTCATCACCAGACTCAACTGCTGGTTACCTGAACTATGTTGAGCTAAGGACATCAGCTGTTGCTGACGTTCCCGGCGTTTAGCCGCCGGTACCCACGTGCTTTTCACGTGCGTTTGACAATGAAGCCCACGGCTTTTGCAGCATGTTCTGCACCTCATATGTTGACAGTCTTTTTTAGCTTGGTTACCACAGTCTTGACAGTTCATTCCTCCGCTAGTTCCACCACCGTACACACCTTGCCTCATCTCTAATAATATCTTATCACCAGTACCATCGTTGGAATATTGTTGTTGATAATTCTGTTGCCATAATTCAAAACTTTTACCATAGATCTCTTCGTTCTTGAAGAGGTATAAACCGTATGGACTTATTATACCATCATCATGTTGCTGATCTTGATCTTGATGATGGTTTTGATGGTTGTGGTGATGATGGTTTTTGTAAACTTTACTAATTCCAATTCCGGGTTCTAGTGAGAAAAAGCCTGACATATTTGGACAGTCCAGCTGCTTCCAAACCTATTATCAAACATCAAACACAAATCCATAGCAGAAAAATAATAAAAACTAAAACAAAAATAAATTTAAATTAAAAAAAGGTTGTAAATTTATGTGGTAGTGAAGAGTGTAGGGGTCGGATTGTGTCAACTACTCAAAGATCTAGGTTGGGGGGGTTAACATCTAAGTCTTTTTGTGGATTTTTTTTTTTTTTTTTTTGTTTACCCTCTAGCTAGCTACTAGTTGTGGGTATGAATGGAAATATAGCGTGTTATGTGAGATGTAATTATAGAGTCTATTATGACTTTTTGAAATTGTAATTTATGTATTTATTAATTATTAATTTACTGTCTTAAATACTGTTGGAAGATTTCTATTTTAAGGAAAAAATAGGAACGTTATAAATATCCTATTTTTAATATACACTAGGGATTAGGGATAACCTAAAGAATAAATTAGATACACAATGTTTAGTGTGCTATGTTAAAATGTCAGTTTTAGTCTTTGAGAATTATCAGTTTAGTTTTAGTATACATGTCATAATTTTATGTGTTATAAGTTATTTACAATAAAATACATAATTAGAGAATAATAAAGTGAATTCATATGATTAAATCCTAAGGCGAGTTTCTAATTAGCAGTTAGGTTATGATTTACGTTATGATGATGCTCCTGTTATAACTTATACAAGCAAAAATAAAGGGGGACATTTTGATTGTTTTATGGTTATCTCATTCGAAATTTTTATATAAAATTACTAGTTATAGGATGCATATATATAGATAGAAGTTTAAATCGTACTAATTATATTGGGTTTATTTAATTATTTTTAATTAAATTGAAGATTAATAAATACGATGCAAAATAAAATTGTTTGTGTATTGCAAAATCGAAATTCAACTAAAATGATAAAATGCTTTCAAATATATTGTACTAGTTTTTATCCTAGAAGCGTCCCGAGTTAAAATCTATAACTTATAATAAAAAAATTAAATTTTTATGAGGTGTCATTCAATGAAATGTGTCATGTGGCAATTTGAGGTGATAGTATTGAATTTATTATTTTAAATAAAAGATAAATTTTTAAAATTTTATTTTCTTTTTTTAAATAAAATCTGTATCTATATTATCTTAAAATTTCAAATATGTTAATTAATATCTTTTCCTTATTTTCCACTCACAATTTTTAAATGTTAGTAACTTTTATGTATGACATTTTTTTTGAAAAAAAAAACATTTACACCAAATTAACGATCGCTTTATTATCTTTCCAACGAGCACCATAGTGCTATACAAAAAATGAAAAAAAATGTTTTTTAGTGACTTTTTTGTCATGCAGAAAAAAAAACACATGTGTTGAAGTGATTTATTAATCATATATAGGCAAGCATTAATCGTGTTATGATAGTATATATGTTTTTAAACCTACTATTACATATACGAATTGCCCATGTTCATGTGCTATAAAAACATGCTTAGTATTAAAAGAGGTTGAGATTTTTTTAATCTGCTGGGAACGCAGCATGGGAGCCTCTTTTCGTAGTATAAACATTAGAGCAACTTTCTTTAGCATTAAAAGTGGTTGAGACTGTTTACTTATTTTATCCTTTTTTTTATTAAGTCCTATTAGATTTTTTTAACCCCGGGACACTCCTATGGGGGCGCCATGTGGCATCATGTGAAGCTTTCTTTTAAATTTATTTATTTTGTATTTTCAAATAAAATCCGTATCTATATTATCTTAAAAATTCAAATATGTTAATTAATATCTTTTCCTTATTTTTCTCTCACATTTTTTAAATGTTAGTGAACTATTAATTATTTTAAAAATTCAAATATGTTAATTAATAATTTTATCTTTATTTTTTTCTTATTTTCCGCTCACAATTTCTAAACGTTAGTAACTTTTATGTATGACATTTTTTTGGAAAAAAAATTACACCAAAGTAACGATCGCTTTATTATCTTTCCAATGAGCACCATATATAGTGCTATACAAAAACGAAAAAAAATTAGTGAGTTTTTGTTCATGAAGAAAAAAAACACAATGTATTTTAAGTAATTTCTTAATCATATATAGGCAAGTCACTAATCATGTTATGATAGTATATATGTTTTTGAACCTACTATTACATATAAGAATTGCTCATGTTCATGTGCTATAACGATATACTTAGCATTAAAAGAGGTTGAGAGTTTTTAATTTGCTGGGAATGCAGCATGAGAACCCCTTTTGATAGTATAAACATTAGAAGAACTTTCTTTAACATTAAAAAAGGTTGAGACTGTTTACTTCTTTTTATCCTTTTTTTATTAAGTAATATTAGATTTTTCAACCCCGGGACACTCTCGGGGTAATCAGCTAGTATATATATATATATATATATATATATAGGGGATGGTTAAAATAAAAACCCACTCAAAATGAGTAAACCTTGTAAACCCATTTCTAGCCATTGATTAAACTTGATGGATGGTCTAGATTTAATCTCCATATTAAAATCCAATAAAGTACATTAAAGGAGGAGAGAGGGCATTAAGAAGGGTATTGTAGTAAATGACCTTTGTTCCCTGTTGGTTACTGCATGCTTTGCAGAACCGTCAAATCACTTCCTCTTTCTATCAATAAGATCTCCCTCTCTCTTATTGCATATACAAACCTCCAAAATTCAAAAATCCCCCCAACCCTGTTCTCTCTAACAGTGCATCGAGAGTGGTTGTTCATCACCAAACAAGATTATTTGAAGAAACCAAAAAAACAATTAGTGATCAACCATCAACGAAAGGATGGCATCGTTCATGGGTAGCCTATCTTCGTTTGCTCGACGGTTAGGTTCGAAGAAAAGTTCAAAAAGGTATGTGTTTAATGTTTTTGATTACCATTACTACTCACTGTAAAAAAGTTTTGGTGGTTCTCGAGTCTGGTGGAATAAATTATTGGGTATCAAAGTTTTTGAATTTGCAATAGTTGATATGCCCTGAAATGGGGGTTCTCGAAATTGTTTATTAGAGTATGAATAATTATAGGGTATCTTGTGAATGTGACATACTCATGTTGAAATGGAGATATGGCCTGAATACCTTTATACTTTGTTTGAAACAGGAAGAAAAGGAAAGTGATCATTTTGTCTGATGATTCAAAATCAAAAAGGCGTGGTAAACAAACTAGAAAATCAACCACTGACCACGAAGAAGTAAAGCGTCAATTAGGTAGGTGTTACATATATTATGGATATTAATGAATGAGGATATTTTCCTTTATATACTGCCCTGGTTCTATTTGTATTTGTATTAATCCTGTATTAATGTATTAATGATGATATTTTGTTTAGAATGTAATTATGTTTTCTTAACTGTTGTGTTATTAGAGTATGATTCGGACACACCGCTTGTCAATTTAAAGAGACGGTGTAAAAAAGTTGTCAAACATTGTCAGAATGATGATCCAGGGCCGTCTACGGGGAAACCTACAGATGATGAGGAGGGCGGACAAACATCAATTGAAGCGTCTGATGATAGTGATGCGGAGTTTTCCGGGGCGGGAAAAAGTGACGATGATGAGTCAAGCGTGAAGGCACATAAGGATAAGGGTCGGTATTGAAAATAGATTTTAAAGCCATGTTAAGTAGATTACTATGCTTTAATTTCCTAATTGTTGTGTTTTGTGTCAAGCAGAGAAGCCGTCCTTCTTTTGTAACCGACGTCTTCGACAGGCAGCGAAAAATAAAGGTATGTGATAAGATATGTTTTCGATTCTTTGCCGGTTACGTATGTAAATCAGTTTTATGTGATGGCGTTCAGCCATATCTCCTGATTTCTTATGTTTTGTAAAAGCAGACAAGAATATAGCATTTGGAGAAGTTCAAACAAAAACAAAGAAAGGTGGATCAGTTCAGATAAATTGATATTTGCACTGCTATTGTGACTAAAAAGTTAATACCTAAAATGGTTACATGTGTAACAGGTAAACAAGCCATGCCTGTCTATGATGTGTCCTCGAGCTCACCGGTTAGGATGACCAGATCAAAAGCACGAGCGTTACAAATTTCATCTGAAAAACCAAGGACCAAAAATGCAAAACCAAAGAAGGCAAACAAACGTAAGAGGGCAGAGAAATCGTGGAACGATGGCATGGAGCCTCGTAAGCAGCGCAAAAGGTCGAAGTTGAACGAGTGGCTGGGAATACGTACTAAGTCATCACCAACACAGTTTACAAGGTGCATAAAAATACTAAGCGACGAACAACGGCTGGCGGTGAAGGAAATGGGGTTTGGCCGGCTGCTCAGTCTAAAAATGGATGGGATACCAGCGAAGTTAGGGCATTATGTTGTGGATAACTTCGACCCAGATAGTTTGGAGTTGACCTTGCCGTCTGCAACTCTTGGCATTGATGCTGAAGTCGTGCACAAGATACTCGGTATTCCGATTGGAGGGGTGTCTTTCAATGCGCTAGAGAGTAGGGACGAACATGATGAAGGGATAGCTAAATGGAAAACGAGGTACCCGCCGAGCAGATTTATATCTCCAAAACAAATGGTTGATATGATTGAGAAAGAGTCCAATGGTGAGGATGACTTCAATTTCCGAATGGATTTTATAATGTGCTTCTATACTATCATGGTTGATTGCCACAAACAAGGCAGTTTGAAGGACAACATACTAGACTATCTGACGGATGACTTGGATTTTGCTGGACTTGACTGGTGTGAGTTAGTAGTGGAGGTCCTTAGGAGTTGTAAAATTGGTTGGAGACGAGACAGTTTGGATCCACCTTTTACAGGGCCACTAACATTTTTGACAATAAGTTAATTTTTTACGTATGTTACATAGTCAATTAGGTACTACTGACCGTATTTCTTTTCTTGATACTAATCATGTATACGACATCTATTTTGCAGCTTTTGTACGTCGATAGTTTTAAATGCAAAGGTGTTGATGTTGATTCTTCAGTGGTTCCTATGAGTTTCTGGACATTCCAAAGGTTAAGAAACAGGGAAAGGATTGAAATAAAAGAAGGGGGTTTCGGAAGGGGTACTGTGAAACCGTTAACTTCGTATGAGGGTGTGAAGCTTGGAATTGATGAGCCAAGCATCGAGTTGTAACATGTTATGTATTACAAACAAAACAGTTCATGTATTCCCCGTATTACATATATATGGCATGCTAACAAAAATTATCAAACAGGAAAGGGTAGCAAGTGTGGGGGATCTCGTAGATGTTTTGATTAGAACGAGAAAGAGGGTTGAATCGGCCATCTGCAAGTTAGATGAGGACTATCCAGGTAGAAAAGAAGTTGTTGCTGTCAAGTCTAGGTATGATGAGTTCATTAAAGACATGGGGAAGGCGAATGAGGTCGAAGCTGTTGCGCGTGTAAATGCTGATGGAGAAATCTCCTCTGTTTTAGCTGCCATAAGTAAATGTACCACCATTGGTAAGTGCAAGTTTGATGTTTAAGCCCAATACCCAAATTTGTTAACTATAAATCCATTGAACTTCTATATCTAAAAATCAGCAGATAAGGCTGAACAAAGCAACAAAGAAAAAGCAGTCGAGGATGATGGTTTGAGTTTGGGTGATTCGCCGCTAAACAAGTCCCCAATCTCACGATCAAAAAAGAAAAGCGTTGGTGGCACGTTGGATGAGGCGGGGGCATTGGAAAGTCCAATTCTAAGCCAATACAGGAAGAATCTGCATGACAGTGGAAAGCAGAAAAATGATGGTTCAAAAACAGGTGCTACATGTGTTACACACATTAGGAACATTATGTTTAACTGTTTATGTATTTAACACTATGCACATTCCATTCATTAGGAAGCATTGTGTGTGACTGTTTATATATTTAACATACGTAACAGGAGATGAAGATCTGGCCAGGAATTTAACCAGCAAATTTTCTGAGGTTAGTGAAGACGGGCAAAATGAACAGCATGTAGCAGGACAATCAGGGGAACTACAAAAAGAAGGTAAGTAAAATATAGCTAGGGTAGGTTCGGTTACATACGCATAGGTCAGCGGGTGGAGAGTATTTGTTAAGATTGTAATGTTATGATCTGTTACAGATGTCGATGCCAGCAGACAAATTGCTGAAAATGTGTTAGGTGATGTGGTTCCCACTTGCAATGAAGAGGAATTGGTGAGCATACAACCCTTGGCTGCAACACAAGAGGACGAATTAGGTCAATAATGAATTCTTTTTTATACACATGTAAAATCGTAAAAATCCACGAACTGAAAATTGACTACGTGGGAAATGTTAATTAACTTTAAGGACGGGATAATATTGTTGTTTCAGAACTGGATGCACCAAACAATGAGATTGAACAGGAGGTTGTGAGCACACAAACATGGGCAGCAACACAAAGTGAACCAATAGGTATGCCCGTTGACTAGTATAAAATTGCTAATGTATACAACTGTCTTATGATTGTTATCTGGTGACGTATGTTACACAGTCTCCTCAGGCGGCACTCCATCACATGAAGCTACTGCTGAAGACAACAAAGATGACTCAAGTGTGAAGGTGGGAGACACAAAAACAGATGAACAACTGCAAGAGGAGAAAACAGGTATTATTATAAAACCATATATATCCACAAGTAAAGGCTGGTAAAACAAACAAACATATTAAGCACGTGTTTTAAACGTTGTATTTAAGGCGATGAGAAAATTGCCACCAGCAAAGCAGAGGTGACCACAACCAGCAACAAAGAGTCAGGTATGATATTGTAATATTTATAAGTACATGCATAGCTGATTTGGATGTGTGATAAGTGGGCTCGTGCGAAAATGTCCTACAGAAGTACAGCCGGACAGGACAGAATCTAGTGATAGGGGCAAGCAGGTTGCTGAAGCGGGGGAAGATACACAAGCAGGTACGCAAATAAAACCAAATTGAAATACGTTTATAATCCACAAAAAGGTCCACAGATTATTTGGGGTAACACATTTGCAGGAATCTCCTGGATATTTCCATGTATGTCGACATCGGATAGCAACGATGCGCCAACTTTTAGCTTTGGCTTAACACAGGCAGAACCAGCAGATCAGGGGGAGTCGGGTGTGAATTCAGTTCTTAAAAATAAAAATATACAGAAATGTTATATAAATGCTCTGTGTTTTTAACAGTTTTTAATGCTTATCTTATAGGATCTGTCACAATGTCTCAGAAAATGGAATGTGGTTTGAAGGACCAACCAGGTGAATCAGGTTTCAACTCTATATCTTAACAATGTTGAACTGCTGGAACAGATCAGTCAGCTAATGAAAGTTGTGACGTACGTTACAGATGGTGGCGGTGTGGCTCCAAATGAAAAGACAGTTTGCCAGGACGTTGCCGCATCAATGGTGTATCCATTGGTGCAACCCGTGAGTTCATATGACGCATAGAATCAGGTTTACAATGAGTATGCCCCTGGTGGTAATCTGCAAGTAGATGACGACAACATGACATTGGTGATGCGTCAAGAAATGATTGCCAAGATGGATGCAACCAAGAGAAACCTCCTACGTGAAAGGAATGTGACATACGTTCATAAGTCACCTTTTCACATAAGGGGGGTAAATTTGGGAGAGGGGGTCACGAAGGATGATGATGGTGTGTGGAACTTTGTTTACAGGGACGAGGATCCGTTGAATATGTTGTGTGGTTCTGAGGAAAGAAGGAGGGTAGCCATAAGTAATCGGTAAGTAACATGAACAATGTATGTGGTAATAAGTTGTTGAACTGCTGTAACATGTGTAACTGGTGGCATTTTGGTTTCTGTTTTTTTCAGCATAGAGCATGGAGAACAGGTGGAAAATGTAGACATACCAGATGATGAAATAGATAATGCACTTGCCAAGTAAGACCATGACTTTTTTTAAACTTATAAGACTGCTTCAAAAAATTTATCTTGGTTAACATGTGTACAGTGAGGTGTTGTTCAAAAGTTTATGTGACGTGGAAGCCACACGTAGCATGATCAAAACTTTGAAGCCGGGGAAGCAGGTGATGGATGTGATCATTGACTGTTGGGTGGATGTCTTAAACTACGAGGAGAGGTTGAAATCGGATGGGGCCCCTCTTCGTTTGTTTGTAAGCACAACCACAGTGGTAAGTTATTTAAAAAGACAACATCGGTTTACGTATGTTATGAAACTGGTATTGAGGATTTTTTTTTATTTTGCTAACCAAAAAAAATAGGTTCCATGGATGCTTAATGATACCAAGTGTGATCCGATCCGACGAGCTTCGCGGTTATCAAACGCGATGTCTGCTGCAGTGCCGGCCTATGAGACCAACCGTGACTTCAAACGATATGATATCGTCTTTTTCCCGATCCTTGAAAGGGCCCACTACTACTTATTGGTCTTTGAGCTAAAGAATATCGCCATAATGCTGATTGATAATGACAAAAAACGAGGGAGGCGAACATGCAAGGATCATGCTGACTTTCACAAAAAGGATACTGTGCACAAATATGTAAGTTGTTTTAATCACATTTGAAAAGCGTAAACATTGGTCATTTAAAACAAATGTTTTTTTCGCTGATGTATTATTTTTGGGTTTCATGATCCATGATTATTGCAGAAGCACATGTTTGTGGAGTTCCTTAAAAGCATCAACCATCCGAAGGCGGGAAAGATCGGAGGGGCAGAGATACATAGGTTGGATGTAGAGTGGGGAACGACTGGTAATGCCACGGATTGTGGGGTCTTCCTAATGAGACACATGGAGAGATTCATGGGGCTTCATGTACCGTTTGAATGCAATTTCAGTAAGCATTGGCGCACTAAAGAAGGCGAGATCAACAAGCTACGGTCCAAGTACACAGCGCATATTTTGCGTTCACCGGTTAACACAAAGAAGGGTGAGGTGGAAGCTAGGGCACATTTGAAGTAAGGAGGAACGTTCGTGAAGGGGGGGTTGTTTAACTGTGTATGACAATTATGTAGTGTTTTAAACTGTTTTTTGGGTGACAATACACCTAACATACTGCTGGGTTCCGTAACATAACTTAACTAGCATGGTCACCTGTTGAACACCTAACTGTGTTGCTTATAATATTATTCTGTTACGTATGTCAAAGTGTTTTTAGCATATGTTATGTAAAGAGTGTTACATATGTTAATATAGTTTAAAATGGTAAGGTGGTAAGGTATTCTGAGTGTTGTGGATAGTGAGTTATAGGTTACATGATTAAGAGAGGGTTAATATGTTATTTTACTACTTAACAAATCTGTTACATACATAACAGATAGCTACATGGTTAGGGTGTGACATACCATACTAGTCTTAGAAAGGTAAGATGATTTTTGATGCTAGAAATGGTAAGACATATGGAATGCAACAAGTATTAAAAGTACATAATTATAACGGCTCTGTAATCCAAAGTCATGCACATACTGTACACTGACAAAAAATATATTTACACAAATAACTTCTTACACATTTAGCAATATTTCTAGCAGTTATAGGAAACATCAGGGAATTTTGACAGACAAAAACTAAATAACCAGAAGTACAAACCAATCAAATACCAAATATGGTGTTTGGTGAAATCAACTTGTTTCACATGTAACATGAGGGTTTATTATGTCTGGGATTAATATTCAGCCCCAATCACATTGGCTACACTACAAGGGCTGTTCAATACCCCTAATTGGTGTGGTACAACTAACTTGTTACACACGTAGCAGAATGTTTTTAACAGAAAACCCTAAAACACGAAAAGGTTGAAAAATGGGTACATGATAAGTGTTAAAGCATAGGGGTTAATATGTTATTTTACTACTTAACAAATCTGTTACGTACATAATAGATAGCTACATGGTCAGAGTGTGATATACCATGCTAGTCTTAAAAAGGTAAGATGATTTTTGATGCTAGAAATGGTAAGACAAATGGAATGCAACAAGTATTAAAAGTACATAATTATAATGGCTCTGTAATCCAAAGTCATGCACATACTGTACACTGACAAAGCTATATTGGCACATTTAACTTCTTACACATGTAGCAATATTTCTAGCAGTCATAATAAACTTCAGGGAATTTTGAGAGAGAAAAACTAAATAACCAGAGGTACAAAACAATCAAATACCAAGTTGATGGCAATTAACTTGTTACACATGTAACAGGAGGATTTATTATGTCTAGGATTAATATTCACCCCCAATCACATTGGCTACACTACAAGGGCTGTTCAATACCCCTGATTGGTGTGGCACAACTAACTTGTTACACATGTAGCAGAATGTTTTTAACAGAAAACCCTAAAAGACAAAAAGGTTTAAAAATGGGTACATGACAACTGTTAAAGCATAGGGGTTAATATGTTATTTTACTACTTAACAAATCTGTTACATACATAACAGATAGCTACATGGTTAGAGTGTGACATACCATACCAGTCTTAAGCAAACACATGATAATAAAAAACTACATAGACAGTCCTTAATGAGGTTAAGACTTAGACAACAACACATAACAAAAGTACGACTACCCGGCAAAACAGGTTAATCAACAAAAGGATAACCATCGTAAGTTGCAGCCATTATGGCGAGAATGATCCATACTGCGCTTCCAAGCTCAGCTCCGACATTTCACTGTCCTCATCTTCCCAAGGGTTATAACTTGCCCACCTGGCGAGGGTATTTGGTGAATTTGGACACAATGGAAAACCGCAATACTCGTGATCATACTCAACACCTGGACATGCAACGGCCGATATTGGTACAGGCTCTTTGGTTACCGAGTACGCAGTGCCAACTAACACCCCTTCATCAACTTCCATCTGTGCATCGCCCGACGTCGCCTGTGTACTATTACCATCTTCCATCATTAGAGTGTCGACACCTTTTTTCGGTAGTTTGCTCTCGTTGGGATCATTAACATTCTTCCAACCATGAATGGCTTGGTGTTCAGTACGCTCCAGTAACGCCCAAAAATCAGTTACTTTTGAAGTGACCTCCTCTTCGCTTTTAGTCTTCTGGCGCTTGGCTGCATGAGGTTTTGAAGGGCTTTCCATTTGCAGAAAGTGTTTCTTTTGGTAAGTTAGGAACACTATTATTATGGGATGGAACAATGAATTCTATTTAACCAAAATTGGGTATAAAAACTAAGTTCAAGGATGGGTGGTTGGGTGGTTGGTTGGTGATAATTTAATT
Source organism: Ambrosia trifida (assembly GCA_028751855.1). NCBI lineage: Eukaryota > Viridiplantae > Streptophyta > Magnoliopsida > Asterales > Asteraceae > Ambrosia > Ambrosia trifida. The sequence continues at coordinate 163,272,480 of CM054122.1, forward strand.
TGTGTTTAATGCTATAGTGGTAGATTTTGCTTTATGTCAAATCAACATGTCATAAATAGTTTTGGGTGCTAGGGAGTGCATCATGATTTTATATTTTATTCTCTTCATTTGTTACTTTGTCAAGTACATATTTTATTAGATTTTGGTAGTTCCCTAGGTCTTCCGTACCAAATCTACAACACATACCCATGTGTCCTGTCCATGGGCCCACAGAAATAATGATATGTAATATATGGGATCTAATATAATAATCAGATTGCCCCAGCTACCTTTTTGTTGCGTATGTTACCAATGGGGCCCCTGTTACCAACTACTTATAAGCCAGAACATAGATCCTAAAACACACCACATTATATATTACAAACCACAAAAAATCATGTCTAGTGGGTGAAGATTATACATAGAAGTAGTTCTACCAAAAAATAATAGAAGTAGCTGGGGAACAACAAACACACCAAAATGTGGCAACCATGTTACACACGTAACAACAAAAAGGGACTGCATGTGCTTCTAACTGTTACCAGTGTCCAACATGGTTCAAAAAGCAGGGATTAGTAATGCTGCCCCATTAATTGCCATAAACCTAAGGCTTTCCGGGCTTGTGCCGCCTCCTCCTTGGCCCTTTTCATCGCAGCAACCTTCTCACAATTCCTTGCATCGTGATCCGTGACATATTGGTGGCAGTTGTTGCATAAGCGTGGGGCCTTAGGCATTTTCGGACGCTTTGGGTTGCCCTTCTCACCAGCTCCGGAGATTCTTCGAGTTTTCCCACAACCCTTGTTGCGTGCCACATCAGGATTGGCAACCACAGTTTCAGTATCAGCCGATTGGACAATAATTTCTTCCACGTCGGTTGGAGACGGTTGATCCGGAATAACAGAAATCGGTTCCCTAGATAACAAGTGCAGTTTGATAGATTTGAGCTGTTCAACCAAGTCCGCCAGTGCGGTTTCATCAGTTCTGGCAACATCTACACATTCAGTTACAAGTTCAAGTACCTCATTTCTCAACAGAGAACCTGGATGAGTGTCAACACCATAACGGCCAGAAATGGAGAACACTTTCTTGAGTAAAATATCACGTAACCACCTTTCGACCACATATTGCTGCGGGATGTGGTCAACTTTCTTAATCATGTAAACTGCAAAGACATGGCGGCAAAGGTAGCCGAGACGCGTAAAACATCGGCATGAGCATTCAGCCGTTGAATCAATGCTATCAAACCGCACCTGCATAATTGATGCTAGAAATGGTAAGACCTAGGGAATGCAACAAGTATTAAAAGTACATAATTATAACAGCTGTTTAATCCAAAGTCATGCACATACTGTACTCTGACAAAAGTATATTGGCACAACTAACTTGTTACACATGTAGCAAACTTTCTAACAGTTCTAAGAAACTTCAGGGAATTTTGACAGAGAAAAACTAAATAACCAGAAGTACAAAACAATCAAATTCCATATATGGTGTTTGGTGCAATTAAATTGTTACATATGTAACAAGAGGGTTTATTATGTCTAGGATTAATATTCAGCCTAAATCACATTGGCTACACTACAAGGGCTGTTCAATAACCCTGATTGCTGTGGTACAAGTAACTTGTTACACATGTAGCAGTTAGTTTTTTAACAGAAACCCCTAAAAGACAAAAAGGTTGAAAATTTCAACGTATTAAAAGTCCAATAGCCTAAACTGGTGTGGTACAACTAACTTGTTACACAGGTAACATAAATTTTTAAAACATTTATAACAATAACATTAGTAGTTTCTAACCATAACATAAATGGGTACCTGGTAAACATTGGTAACATCACGACGCTTGTCAAGTTGGGTGACTGAAAAGACGGTAGGCATGTTGTCCTTTTCATCAACATTCGAGATGTAGCATGAAAACTTCCCCTTCACAATCTCCTTCTTAACTTCCTGGAACACAGTATTGGTGTACAAGCTAAACGCATGCTGCTCAATGGCTAAGTCCGTAAACCCATAAAAAACCGTCGATGAGGTTTTGTACTCGGCAACACGCTGACGGTAACGTTGGCTATCGAGACGAGATTGAAAACATAACATGAACTGAACAAGTGTGTGGGCACTAGTGGAATTGACCTTGAATGCACTGTTTGAACTCTCACTTCTGGATGTTGTTTTCATCAAGCATGACATTGGAATCTCCCTAAAGTACGCCGGCACCCACAGTTCCTTGATTGCAAACATATCGCTCAGCCACTGGTTTTCCTCAATCCCAAATGTCTCTAGCAGCGCATTCCATCGAGTTTCAAATGTTGAAGGTTTTATGAAAATGTTCCACACCAATTTGTGAATGCAGGACCGGAATTCAGTGTTGGATAAAATATCAGCAGCAATCTAGGTGCAGAAGCATAAACCAATGTAAGACATCTTTAACATGTGCGTTAGGATCTAAGTATACCATGACATAAAACACTTAAGTACGTGCCTACATAACATTACCTTGTTGGGTAGTTTTTTCATTATATGCCACATACATAGCCTGTTGCGAGCCTCACTGAACACTTGTGGTACAGCCTGCATCATCGACGGGTCTTGGTCAGTCAACACTAGCCTGGGCTGTGAACCATGAGCTTTTAAAAAACATTCAAGCAACCAACCGTAGGAATCTATGGTTTCATTAATTATCAATCCTGCACCAAAAGTCACACACTGCTTATGGTGGTCCACACCAGTGAAAGGGACAAATATCATGTTGTACCTACACATTATATGAACAGCCCCATGTTATTTACGTATGTTAAGCAGTAAAAAATGCAAACACATAAAACCTGTAACGCACGTTAAAGTAACTTACTTGTTTGTGTTGTATGTTGCATCAAACGCCACAACATCACCGAAGGCCTTATAGTTCAATTTTGAAATTTCATCCGCCCAAAAAACAGAATGCAGTTTACCATCGCGCACAACAAAGTCATAAAAAAAGTCTGGCAAGTTTTCAAACCGATCACGCAGGCGGTCAAGGAATAAAGACGAGTCCCTCTCGCCGATAAAAATTCGAAGCTCCTTACTAAAGTTCTTGAAATCAGAAGCAGTTCCATGCACATTGTGGTGACCACCTTTAAGAGACACTAAGTACCGATGAGCTTTCACAAGTCCAACTCGGTTAAGAGACATGTTATGAATGAATTGTTTAGTTGAGAAAGAAAGTTTACGAGAAATCTTACTAAGGTCAATGTTATCTTTATCCCACAGCTGATGGTTGTGAACATCGTTGAAACGAATGACTTTAAACAACGAACCTCCACAAGTGATTGACACTAACACATGGGCTTGGCAATTGGAAAGGCTGAACGAAGTTTTACGGGGTTTAACAGAAGATTCAACTAAGGTGTCAAAGGTTTTGTTAAACTGAGGTTTACCATATTTGCAACAACGCATGTACTTGTGTGTCGGTTCCCCCATCCAAACCTTGGTTTGTCCCTTCTTAACTGAAAAACCGGCCTGCTTGACATATTCTTTGTACATGGACATTGCAGCCTCAAACGTCGGGAAAACCTGACCAATAGCAGGCAAATACCGGGGGCTAACATTGGGGATCCAGAATTGGGTGCCGTTCGGGGTTGCAATAACATAGTACGGCTCAATGTCTTGGTTTTCACCTGTTAAATAAAAAACATGTTAGATTTCTATATTTATAGTCCCCTTATGTGTTACATACGTTATAAGTCTATTCTTTAACAGAAAGCATGTTGTACCTAAAATATATAAGACACAAAAAAAGCTATAAAAAATATATTTTCAGATAAAAAATTTGGTACACCAAAACAGTTTCTATGTAACACATGTAACATATATAATGTAGATTCTGTCCATAATTTAAAAAATTTCTGCTTTGGCCAAAAATAGCTTTCACCACACACTACTATGACCACCACAAAGAGCATGATAGTAAAGTCAATGTTTGGCAAAAGTTTCTTACCAGACTCAACACCTACATATATCTCTTCATTCCCTCCTATTTGATTTCCATCAACAGGCTCCCCTCCATCAACATTCCTCAACAAAGATGAAGACCCAGATGAGGAACCAAAATTAAGGCCTGTAAAAAACAAAAAAAAATATAAAACATTACAAACCAACCTAAAACAAAATAACTACAAACCCTTAGATAATAGTAAAACCATTAAAAAACATCCTAACACTATATAACCCTGTTAAGAAAAAAAATTGGAAACTTTAAAAAAACTATAACTAAATCACTATAACTATGAAAAACACTATAAACATGAACAAACAAAAAAATGCTACTTTCTAAAATATATAAAAACCTGCTACAAACCCTATGATCATGAGCAGAAGATTTCACGAACTGTAACAGTACTATAACATACTAGGAAATATTATATGATCGGCGTTAAAAAAATCATGTACAAACCTTGAGATCCAGTATCACCACTATCATCCTCTGTTTCTGATACAAAATCAGACGGTGCATGGTTGTTCACAGAATCCAAGATCATTGAATGTAGCTTGATTTGAGGATTCGATTCCATCGCATGAAAGAGTTAATGAGGCAGGAAGAACTTTAAGTGAAGTTATTGAGGTTTCAGTGAAGTTAATGAGAGGAAGAAGACGGCCCAGAAGAAGACATTGGTGTTGTTGTGCGTTATTGAGAGTGGAAAGGGTGGGAAGGTGTATGGGGAAAGTAAATAATAATGATCTACACCTTTAGTACAAATCAGGTGTCATAGCATTGATAAAGCAACCAAAGCCAAAAGTCTAACATACCCTTTCCCTCCAAAAGAAAGCATAGTGAGGTGGATTAATTAGAACCACTAGTTAGGTTTCCATGGGTTTTCTCATTTTAGAGGGTTTCTCTTTTCCCTTTCCCCTATATATATATATATATATATATATATATATATATATATATATATATATATATATATAGGGATCGGTTCAAATAAAAAGTTTAAAAAACGTGCGAAGCGTGCGAAGGCTTCTACGCGCGTTTTCTTGAAGGGTAGTATCGTCATTTTACTCAATATTTAAAACCCATATCTTTTATAAAAGGATCAGATTTTCAAATTCGTATTTACTCTGTTTTTAGATTTTGAATTCAGTATAAATCAATCATAAATCAGTTCATTCAATCATAAATCAGTTCATTCTCTTTCGATTATATCTCCAAACAACTTTCCTTTATTCATTCATTAAAGATGTCTGTGAATAATGATTGTGCAGGTATAATTTGAGCTATCTGTCACACCCTCAAATTTCCACTTGCGGGGTTTTACCGCGAGGCGCATGACAAACCAGGATCCAAGTCAACAATCACAATATACAACTCTATATGAAAACGTAAAGAAACATAACCAACGATTTTATAAGCGGAAGCGTTTAAGTAGCATTTAATCAACTATGCTATCATCCAAAAAGTTATTCAAAACACGTTTTATTACAAAACGTGCAACTATGCCTAGACGCCAATGCAGACCCGTGCGCCTAGTTCCAGTTGTTGCTACCTTAGCGACCTGAGAAAAACATGCCAAAAAGATGTCAACATATAATGCTGGTGAGTTCACAGGTTTGTTCAAAAAGTTATCAAGATGTTACCAGAATGTTACCATGTCCATACTATATCCATGTTACCAAGTACGCTAGCTAGGTGTATGTTCTGTTACTACTACGATTGGAAAACCATTACTAGACTGTTACCATGTGTTCAGCCCGATGTGTTGTAGCCATGCTATGAGTGTTACCAGTTCGAGACAATATGCACCCGCCCGGCCCTCCAAGCCATCGAGTGGGGTTTGTCAAACCCAATAGATCTATCCACATTTCCCCGGTTATGCATCCCCGCACATTCATGGTTTCCCCCGGGACTTTAAAAGATCGTATAGTACACAAGTTTAAAACCATAGTATGACATATGTTACCAATATAGTTTAGTGCATGTTTTCTCCCCCAAAAGTTAAAGTAGTAAAAGTGGGGCCGTGAACTCACCTTTGATAGCGTTCTTCGGTTATAAGTAAAGATGTTAAGCCCTTGATAATCCCTCTACCGGAGATCTATCAAAATGTTCACATAAGTGTTCCGACTGATAACCATAAGGTTATCTAGTCCCCGATTGTCCAGATCGTAACTAAGTATGTTCTAAAACGTGTTTAAATGTTTAACCGACACACTAGACCGACCCGACATTCCGTTGGTGACCCATTACCCTAACTAATCAAGCACACATAGATTACACACAAGGTTCAAGCATAAAACACTTAGTTTGTATCAAAAATCTCATTTCTGCATCAGAACGGTCGAACCAGTCAGTTTTAAGTCTCCTTCGCCCGTTTTCAGTCTCCTTCACCCGTTTTACATTTCGTTCGACCGTTTGATGCCTCCTTCGCCCGTTTTACCACATTCGCCCAACAAAAACCCAGGTTCGACCCTGGATTCCCTCCTTCGCACCTTCGATCGGTCGAAGGAGGCCAGGTTCGCCCCTGTTGTGCAAATTTTCCTAAAAACGCTTCAAACACATTCAAAATGACTCGAAACATCATCAAACACAGAAGTCAAGCATGGATAACTTATCCCTACAAAACCCCACCGATTTCCCCCGATAATACGTCCGTTTCAGCCCTTTCCCAAAATGGTAAAGATTATGGAAACATCACTTTCATGCATGAATAATTTACCCAATTTGGAAAATTTTGAAATCGATTCATATTCAACTTGAAATGCTCTGTTTGTCGAGTGTTCGATCTTTTCTTATCAATTCTATTGATCATAAATATCTTGCATCAAGTCTAGATTCGTTAAAACCCCCAAACACCCATAATATCATCATATCCAATCCTAACCCTAAATAACAATAATCTAGCACCAATAACAATCCTATATCATGTTTCTATCATAGATATAGCAGCAAATCATCGAATAACACATAACACCACATAATACACAATTTACATATGTTATTCACCATGAAAACCTATGTTAAATGATAATGTTTTGATTTAGAAAGATGTTTAAAAGGTTTTTAATCATAAAAACACCCTTAGAACAGATCCGGACAATTAGGGTTAGATGAAAACGAATTAAAATGATTTTAAAAAGGTTTAGGATTAAGAACACACCTTGGATTCTTGTTTAGATGTTGGAGATAGGTTAGATTATGAAAAAGAAGAGCAAAAACTCCTACCTTAGCGTTTAAGATTGTTTGAGAGCGTTTTGGGACGGTTAGGATTTGTGAAATGATGAAAAATGACAAAGTTTGGTATTTATACTACTTCTCCTTCGCCCCATTTCAATGGTCGAAGGTGGCCTCCTTCGACCCTTACACAGGGTCGAATGAGCCCTGTCCTGGTCGAAGGGAATTCTTTCAATTCCACTTCCCTGGTTCGCCCATCTACAAAGGGTCGAACCAGACAAATATTCTCCTTCGACCACTCGAAGTGGTCGAACCAGAATTCCTTTTTAACTAGTTTTCCAGTTTGTCGTGTTTAACGCATTCTAACACATCTTAACACATAAGCATGCATCCTTAATCTATATTTGACATATTTAAGCATAGATAATCATTTACGCATCATTTAAACACATCTATGTATATAATCCACCACACGACCCATAATCTACACATATACTTAATTAGTTCATGTAATGTCACCAACAACGGAACCCGGTACTAGTGTATTACCAAAACGACTCCCAATGATCCTCCAGATCATTGTACCCTGGACAATCCTAACTTGACCCGACTCAACTAACCCAGTTAAGTTCGTTTATAAACGTTTCTCGCTAAGGTAGACTTAGATGTTACTAATATGTTTAAGCCAAACATGCCGGGTGTCACATCATCCCCACGTTGAAAGAATTTTCGTCCCGAAAATTGCGCAAAGCTCCAAAAAGAAAGAAACGAAAAGAACAGAACGAAAAGAAAATTACCGGATGTCACATCATCCCCAAGTTGAAATGAATCTCGACCCGAGATTCATTCTGCTTCAGCAGTAACATGCCTCGATTCAAACGCGCATTTTGGAAAAAGATGAGGATACTTAGCTTTCATCTGATCCTCCCGTTCCCATGTGAACTCCGGTCCACGGTTCGAGTTCCAACGGACTTTAACGATGCGGATTTTACTCCGACGAAGGCTACGAATCTTGTAGTCGAGAATCTCGATAGGTTCCTCCACAATGCGAAGACGATCATCAACCTTGATCTCCTCCAGTGGTACAATGAGAGATTCATCAGCCAAACACTTCTTCAAGTTAGACACATGGAAGACATTGTGCACACTACCGAGCTCCGCCGGTAAGTCAAGTCTGTATGCCACCGGTCCAATCCGATCCAGGATTGCGAATGGTCCGACATAACGAGGGTTAAGCTTGCCACGCTTTCCAAAGCGTATGACGCCCTTCCATGGTGAAACTTTCAGAAGTACCCTGTCCCCAACCTGGAACTCCAAAGGTTTTCGACGGCAATCGGCATAACTCTTCTGACGATCCCGAGCAGCAGCCAAACGCTGACGAATCTGCACGATTTTCTCCGAAGTTTCGTACACGAGTTCCGGACCAGTGAGCTGGCTCTCGCCCACCTCGGCCCAACAAGGTGGTGATCGACATTTCCGTCCGTAAAGAGCCTCGAACGGAGCCGCCTTGATACTAGAGTGATAGCTGTTGTTGTAGGAGAACTCCACTAATGGCAGGTGGATCTCCCAACTTTTGCCAAAATCGATAACACATGCCCGAAGCATGTCTTCCAAGGTTTGAATCGTCCGCTCACTCTGTCCATCAGTTTGCGGATGATAAGCCGTACTCATATCCAACTGAGTACCCAAAGCCTTGTGCAGAGCCTTCCAGAAACGCGAAGCGAAACGAGAATCACGATCCGAGATAATAGAAACAGGCACCCCGTGCCGAGCAACCACCTCCTTTAGGTAAAGTCGAGCCAACCGCTCGAGCCCATCGGTTTCCTTAATAGGTATAAAACGTGCCGATTTAGTGAGCCGGTCAACAATCACCCAGATCATATCATAACCACTAGGTGACCTTGGTAGTTTGGTGACAAAATCCATCGTGAGTCGCTCCCACTTCCATTTCGGGACCTCTGGTTGTTGTAGGAGACCAGACGGCCTCTGATACTCCACCTTGACTTTAGCACAAGTCAAACATTTGCTGACGTAAGAAGCTATATCAGCTTTCATGTTTGGCCACCAATAAAGTATCTTCAAATCCTGATACATCTTATCGGAGCTAGGGTGAATAGAATACCGGGATTTGTGAGCTTCATCCAAAACAAGCTCGCGCAATCCCCCGAACAATGGGACCCAAACGCGTCCCGCAAAATAGTGTAAGCCATCGGTCCTGAGCTCAAGATGCTTGTCAACACTGTGCATAGTTTCAGCCTTAAGGTTTTCCTCCTTCAAGGCTTCCAACTGTGCAGAACGGATTCGGTCAGGCAATGACGAATGAATGGTGAGCTGTAAGGCTCGAACACGACGAGGATTCGCAGACTCCTTCCTGCTCAAGGCGTCCGCCACAACGTTCGCCTTGCCAGGATGGTATTTGATGGCACAGTCATAATCGTTCAGGAGTTCAACCCAGCGACGCTGCCGCATGTTCAATACCTTCTGGTCGAAAATATGCTGAAGACTCTTGTGATCGGTATATACTTCACACTTGGTACCGTACAAGTAATGTCTCCAGATTTTCAACGCAAAGACTACCGCACCCAGTTCCAAGTCGTGAGTAGTGTAGTTCTTCTCATGAACTTTGAGTTGACGAGAAGCATAAGCAATGACCTTCCCGCGTTGCATCAACACACAACCGAGACCACGAATAGAAGTGTCACAGTACACAACGAAGTCATCCGTACCCTCAGGTAAAGATAAGATAGGTGCAGAACAAAGTTTAAGCTTCAACATCTGAAATGCTGATTCCTGTGGCTCACCCCAGTCGAACTTTCGGTCCTTCTGGGTAAGAGCAGTGAGGGGTTGAGCGATCTTCGAAAATCCCTCAATGAAGCGACGATAGTAACCCGCAAGACCTAGGAATTGCCGCACCTCAGATGGCGTCTTTGGTGCTTCCCAGTCTTTAATAGCTTCGATCTTAGCCGGATCGACATGAATTCCCAGTTCATTCACCACATGTCCTAGGAATTGAACTTCACGTAACCAAAAATCACACTTCGAGAACTTAGCATACAACTGCTCCTGTCTCAAAAGTTCCAAGACCAACCGCAGGTGTTCCTCATGATTCGCCTTATTCTTGGAATAAATCAAAATATCGTCAATGAACACGATGACGAATTTTTCAAGGTAAGGTTTGCAAACGCGGTTCATTAAATCCATGAACACCGCCGGTGCGTTAGTGAGACCAAAAGGCATGACCAAGAACTCAAAATGGCCATAACGAGTGCGGAAAGCAGTCTTCTGAATGTCAGCTTCCCTGACGCGCAACTGGTGATAACCGGACCGCAAATCAATCTTCGAATAGTAGCTGGAGCCCTGAAGCTGGTCAAAGAGATCATCAATGCGAGGAAGAGGATAACGATTCTTGATGGTCACTTTGTTCAGCTCACGATAATCAATACACATGCGAAGGCTTCCATCCTTCTTCTTCACAAACAAAATAGGAACTCCCCACGGGGAAGAACTCGGTCGGATGAAACCCTTTTCCAAGAGTTCCTGCAACTGGCGCCCGGAGTAAGATCGATACCAAACTCAACCTGACGATGGGGAGGAAGACCAGGTAAATCATCAGGAAACACATCAGAAAAGTCACGAACCACCGAAATATCCTCGATCTTTTTCTCATCGTCAGTAGAAACATTAACAAGTGCCAGAATGGCCGAACAGCCCTTTCGAAGATACTTACGGGCTTTCATGCTAGAAATGATACTCAGCGGAGCACCGCTTTTCTCGCCACGAACCGAAAGGATCTCTCCATCAGGGAGAGGGATCCGAATAACCTTGTCAAAACAAACGATCTCCGCGCGATACAACGATAACAAATCCATGCCGACCACGACATCAAAACTACCCAGGGGCACCGGCATAAGGTCAATGGGGAAAGACAAGCCTGACAGTTCCAAGCGACATTCCCTAAGGGTGTGTGTCACTTCGATTTTCTTACCATCAGCCAATTCTATTAAGTACCTCGCCTCTAAAGGTGTGGGTACTATATCTAGCAATCGACTAACATCCAAAGATACGAAACTCTTATCGGCACCAGAATCAAATAAGACAGAAACATAGCGATCATTAAGAAGAAACGTACCGGTAACTGTGTCTGGATCCTATCTAGCCTCCGCAGATCCAATGACGAAAGCACGTGCAGTTCTGCCTCCGCCGCCGTTGTTCCCGTTACCGTTCCCGTTCTTCCCATTTTCGCCCTGTTTCAGCTTGGGACAGTCACGCTTGAAATGTCCCGTGTCACCACAGTTATAACACCCCTGCCTCCCCTGAGTCCCCTGAACAGCAGGAGCAGGAGCAGGAGTAGGGGTACGAGCTTGGGCCGACGGAAGTGTTGCCTTGCAATCCTTGGCCAAGTGTCCAAGCTGGTTGCACCGATGATAGCGTGCCTTATCACAGTTCCCCGAGTGATGGTAACCACACCAGTTACACTTGGGATGCTTCCCGATATACCCACCTGTCTTCTGCCCCGAAGACGATCCAGACGGCTCAAACTTCTTTGTCGGCTGAGACGGCGCCGGTACAACACTCTTTCCCATACCATCCCAATTTCTCTTGTTCCTCTCAGCAACCTTCACAGCAGCACCCTTGGGTGGCAAAACGCCTTCTGCCACCTTCAGGTTAGTCATCCGATGAGCTGATCGGACAACTTCAGCAATAGTGGGAAGATTCCCAGCAGCCACCAATCCAGCTATCTCGGGCACTAGTCCAGACACATAGTGCTCGATCCTCTTGTACTCGGGTGTGTGCAAATCAGGACACAACACCGCTAGCTCATTCCTCCTCACAGTGTATTCTTCAATCTCAGACCCAACCATCTTGTAACTCCAGACCTCATGTTCCAACTTCTGTATCTCCTCTCTCGGACAGTACTCACCTCTCAACAGCTGCACAAACTCCGCCCAAGGCATGGCAATAGCCTCCCCCAATCCCATGTTCTGAGTAGTAGCATTCCACCACGACAGTGCAGGCCCCTCAAATGTCGCGGTAGCATACTTCACCCGGTCCCCAGCAGGACAGTTGCACATAACAAACACAGACTCAACCTTCTCCAGCCATCGGAGCAGTCCCACCGCTCCCTCAGTTCCAGCGAAGTTATGGGGCTGACAGTCCCGAAACTTCTTATAAGAGCACTGAGGTGGGGGTGGATTGGCACCAACACCTGAAACACGGTACACGAGTAAAACACAAACGAAAGGACACGAAACCCAAAAATGAGGCAAGGTCGACAAAAATCAACTCACCACCCATGGCATTAATCCCAGCCTGGAAATTAGCCATAGCCATGTTCACTTGCTGCTGTAGCAAGTTGTTCAGTTCGGCTTGGGTCATGTTGATGTTTCCACGACCACCGCCTCCAGCACGACCACCGCCGCCAGCACGGCCACCACCGCCACCAGGACGTCCACCGCCACGAGCACCAAACATGATCTAACAAATCAAGAAATCGAGGGATTCAGATTCACTTCCAGTGTTAACCACTAGAAATTTACAAGAGTTAACCTAGGGACAAATCCAGGACTATACATCCAAACTCGAAGTCCATCGGGATTTTCATGCATTAAAGTTTATTATTTCGTGTGCACCCGAAATGATAAACTGCTCTACATGGTCCTCCAGATGTACCCCAAATCCAGACCCCAGTCACTGAATATCGTCGCCTAGTAACGTGTGACGATAGGTGCAAGTGTAAGTGTAAGAAGGCATGTGTGTGGTAGAACCAACAAATCAACCCCTCCTTCTTCAATTCAGAAGAAGAAGACAAAAGTAAGTAAGAACCCAAATAAAAGCGGATGATGTAACGGAGAAGCAATGATGATGATGTAAGGACACCCCGACAACGTTAGTACGTATCCCACTAATAGACTCCAATATGTGACCGTCTAGAGTGTGCGACTCGGCTATAGACCAGACCCTACATGCAGTCCTAGTTCACTATAACCTGTCTCTAATACCAATCTGTCACACCCTCAAATTTCCACTTGCGGGGTTTTACCGCGAGGCGCATGACAAACCAGGATCCAAGTCAACAATCACAATAAATAACTCTATATGAAAACGTAAAGAAACATAACCAACGATTTTATAAGCGGAAGCGTTTAAGTAGTATTTAATCAACTATGCTATCATCCAAAAAGTTATTCAAAACACTTTTTATTACAAAACGTGCAACTATGCCTAGACGCCAATGCAGACCCGTGCGCCTAGTTCCAGTTGTTGCTACCTTAGCGACCTGAGAAAAACATGCCAAAAAGATGTCAACATATAATGCTGGTGAGTTCACAGGTTTGTTCAAAAAGTTATCAAGATGTTACCAGAATGTTACCATGTCCATACTATATCCATGTTACCAAGTACGTTAGCTAGGCGTATGTTCTGTTACTACTACGATTGGAAAACCATTACTAGACTGTTACCATGTGTTCAGCCCGATGTGTTATAGCCATGCTACGAGTGTTACCAGTTCGAGACAATATGCACCCACCCGGCCCTCCAAGCCGTCGAGTGGGGTTTGTCAAACCCAATAGATCTATCCACATTTCCCCTGTTGTGCATCCCCACACATTCATGGTTTCCCCCGGGACTTTAAAAGATCCTATAGTACACAAGTTTAAAACCATAGTATGACATATGTTACCAATATAGTTTAGTGCATGTTTTCTCCCCCAAAAGTTAAAGCAATAAAAGTGGGGTCGTGAACTCACCTTTGATAGCGTTCTTCGGTTATAAGTAAAGATGTTAAGCCCTTGATAATCCCTCTACCGGAGATCTATCAAAATGTTCACATAAGTGTTACGACTAATAACCATAAGGTTATCTAGTCCCCGATTGTCCAGATCGTAACTAAGTATGTTCTAAAACGTGTTTAAATGTTTAACCGACACACTAGACCGACCCGACATTCCGTTGGTGACCCATTACCCTAACTAATCAAGCACACATAGATACACACAAGGTTCAAGCATAAAACACTTAGTTTGTATCAAAAATCTCATTTCTGCATCAGAACGGTCGAACCAGTCAGTTTTAAGTCTCCTTCGCCCGTTTTCAGTCTCCTTCGCCCGTTTTACATTTCGTTCGACCGTTTGATGCCTCCTTCGCCCGTTTTACTACATTCACCCTACAAAAACCCAGGTTCGACCCTGGATTTCCTCCTTCGCTCCTTCGATCGGTCGAAGGAGACCAGGTTCGCCCCTGTTGTGCAAATTTTTCTAAAAACGCTTCAAACACATTCAAAACGACTCGAAACATCATCAAACACAGCAGTCAAGCATGGATAACTTATCCCTACAAAACCCCACCGATTTCGCCCGATAATACGTCTGTTTCAGCCCTTTCCCAAAATGGTAAAGATTATGGAAACATCACTTTCATGCATGAATAATTTACCCAATTTGGAAACTTTTGAAATCGATTCATATTCAACTTGAAATGCTCAGTTTGTCGAGTGTTCGATCTTTTCTTATCAATTCTATTGATCATAAATATCATGCATCAAGTCTAGATTCGTTAAAACCCCCAAATACCCATAATATCATCATATCCAATCCTAACCCTAAATAACAATAATCTAGCACAAATAACAATCCTATATCATGTTTCTATCATAGATATAGCAGCAAATCATCGAATAACACATAACACCACATAATACACAATTTACATATGTTATTCACCATGAAAACCTATGTTAAATGATAATGTTTTGATTTAGAAAGATGTTTAAAAGGTTTTTAATCATAAAAACACCCTTAGAACAGATCCGGACAATTAAGGTTAGATGAAAACAAATTAAAATGCTTTTAAAAAGGTTTAGGATTAAGAACACACCTTGGATTCTTGTTTAGATGTTGGAGATAGGTTAGATTATGAAAAAGAAGAGCAAAAACTCCTTCCTTAGCGTTTAAGATTGTTTGAGAGCGTTTTGGGACGGTTAGGGTTTGTGAAATGATGAAAAATGACAAAGTTTGGTATTTATACTACTTCTCCTTCGCCCCATTTCAATGGTCGAAGGTGGCCTCCTTCGACCCTTACACAGGGTCGAATGAGCCCTGTCCTGGTCGAAGGGAATTCTTTCAATTCCACTTCCCTGGTTCGCCCATCTACAAAGGGTCGAACCAGACAAATATTCTCCTTTGACCACCCGAAGTGGTCGAACCAGAATTCCTTTTTAACTAGTTTTCCAGTTTGTCGTGTTTAACGCATTCTAACACATCTTAACACATAAGCATGCATCCGTAATCTATATTTGACATATTTAAGCATAGATAATCATTTACGCATCATTTAAACACATCTATGTATATAATCCACCACACAACCCATAATCTACACATATACTTAATTAGTTCATGTAATGTCACCAACAACGGAACCCGGTACTAGTGTATTACCAAAACGACTCCCAATGATCCTCCAGATCATTGTACCCTGGACAATCCTAACTTGACCCGACTCAACTAACCCAGTTAAGTTCGTTTATAAACGTTTCTCGCTAAGGTAGACTTAGATGTTACTAATATGTTTAAGCCAAACATGCCGGGTGTCACAGTATCTATTACGTAATGTGTTGTTCGATTGCTTTCTTTTTAATGATTTCGTTTTCTGTTTAGTAGAATTTGAATTAAATTCAGCTTTTTTTTTATTGATTGTACGTTGTTTTTCTATTTATGGAAGCATTACGTTATTTGTTCTTAGTTTTTTTATTAAATTCATCTTCTTCTTTTTTTGATTTATTTGTATTAATGATAGTTTTTACGTTATTTTTTTGTGTTTTTGTTTGTTTCATATCACAATGTCACAATTTTACGTGTTTTTTTGTTTGTTTTATTATATTCATGTTACGTAACTTTCATTACGTTATTTCATTACGTTATTATATTTTATGCTTTTATTAGGCCATTCATGTTACTGTGTTAATAGTTATTACGTGATTTCAGGTTTTATTTTCAATGATAGAGGTGAAAGTAGTTCTACTCAGGCTGTTTCAACAGTTTATAAACCACAAGTTGCCTCTTCTATGACGCCATGTGTTGATATGGTATTTCCATCGATTGATCATGCGTATGAGTTTTATGTGACATATGCAAAAAATGCTGGACTCAAAGGAGGTCAATATGTTCATGATGAGATTCTTAAGTTGAAGCATTTGGTTTGTTCAAAGGAAGGACTCAAATCTTGTAAAGCGTTTGATAGTCTTCAAAATGGTAAAAGTAGGAATAAACCATCGCAGAGAACAGGTTGTAATGCTCATATAGTTTTTTCGTCAGAGAATGGACAAAATTTTAAATTTTCAAAGTTTGTTGAAGAGCATAACCATTATTTGGTTTCTCCAGAAGATATGCAATATCTTCCATTATCACGTAATTTGACATATCAACAAATGCAAGTGTTATGCAATATGTCCAAAGTAAACATGGGTCCTGTTAAGGCTTTTAATCTAATGAGGACAATTTATGGTGGTTTTGAACAAGTTGGTGCTACTGCTGCAGATTTCAAAAATTTTAAAAGGGATTTGAACTTATATATTGGTGAGTATGATGCGGATATGGTAGTTAATATGCTGCAGAAGAAGCAGGACTTTCTTCCTGATTTTTATTTTGAGTATAGTCATGACACTAAACGACAGTTAACTGGATTATTTTGGGCTGATGAGCATGCAAAAAGAAGTTATAAAGTTTTTGGTGATGTTGTTTCATTCGATGCTACTTTCAATTCTAACAAGTAAGTTCATTACGTAATTATGTTATTCATTTTACGTAATTATTTCAGTTTAATTAATTTTTTTTTCTTTTTTAGATACAAGATGGTATTTGTTCCATTTACCGGTATCGATAATCACTGCAACAATATAACTCTAGGTGCTGGATTGCTGAGTTCAGAGACAATTGAATCCTACTCATGGCTGTTAACTTGTTTCAAGAAGTGTTTTGGTAAAGAACCGCTTGTTGTAGTTACCGATCAAGATCCTGCTATAAAACAAGCAGTTGCATCAGTTTTACCAAATAGTAGGCATAGATTGTGCATGTGGCATATCATGAAAAAGGTTGCTGATAAGGTATATGTCATTTTTGCTATGATTTTTGATTTTTTGTATGTTACGTATTTTTGATAAGGTATATTACGTGATTATTTTTTATGATATGATTTTTTTGATTTTGTGTATGTTATGTGATTTTCAAGGCTTTTTATTTGCATAACATATTTTTATTACGTGATTATTCAAATTCATAACAATATGTGCTTTTGTTATTTTTATAGGTTGGTCCTGCATTATGCAACAATGATGATTTTAAACAGCGTATTTGCGACATTGTTTGGACAGATTCTATTTCACCAGAAGAGTTTGAAAAGGGATGGGAGCAACTTGTTTTTGATTTCAATCTCTTTTACCACGACTGGTTGTGTGACATTTATTCAAATAGAGCAATGTGGATTCCTGCTTTTTATCGCGATGAGCCAATGTCAGGTCTTATGCGTACTACTTCAAGATCTGAATGTGAAAAACATTTTTTTGGTCAAGTTTCAAATGCTCAATTAACGCTTCTTGAGTTTATTAGTCATTTTGATACTGCCATGGAATCTCAAAGGTATACTCATAGGAAAAATGATCATGAGACGAGGTATAAAACACTGGATTTTTGGACTGATTATCCTATTGAGGTGCAAGTTGCGAAATTATATACAAGAAGTATTTTCTTTGATGTCCAAGAAGAAATTTACGGATCTGTGCATAAATGCATAAATGTCTTTCTTTCACATGAAGGAGATATAGGGACGTTTCTAATAAAAGATCGTTCTGCGTATGGTGCCGGTTTGATAGAGGTATGTATAGTTTATTTTTTATGTTACGTAATTTTTTACATATCATTGTAACAGACATTACGTAATTACCTGTTTCATTAGTCTCTCACTTTCATATACCGTATTTTATTTTTTTATGGAGATCTTTTTTGTATTGCAGGTTAAATTTAACCTGGAAGATTTGACAATTTTATGTTCTTGCAAGCGTTTTGAGCGATATGGTTTATTGTGTCGACATGCTTTTTTAGTTTTAAGGTTGTGTGATATAAATGAAATTCCCAGCAGATACATTCTTGATCGCTGGAGGAGTGATGTTATTTGCAATAGTCCCTCTTGGTCGAGCTTGTCGTTGGTGATGCATACTGATGAAAATGGGGACCATCAAAGTGTTAATGATGTTGTTCGTGATATAATGCATTTGAGTGAGTATGTAGTTAATAAGTTGATTACTGATTTTGAAAAGTTGAAGCTGTTTAGAGACGAGCTAAAAGTGACGAAAGAGAAGACAGATGAAGCTGGTATTCAGAGGATATCAGCCAAGAAGAAAGAAATTATTCAAGCTATTATTGGGGCTCCACATCAAACTGAGGCTGCTGTTCGTGTTCCTCATGGTATTAGGAATAAGGGTTGTGGGTCACGCAAAAGGTTTAAAACAAAACGTGAACAAGCGATTAGTCGTGCAGGGAAGAGATCAAGAAATTGCAAAGTATGTGGGGGTAGTGGTCATGATAGGCGCACCTGTGAAGTTCTTAAAGGGACTGCAACAGCTAACAACAAAGGGAAAGAACCCGTTAATGAAGCAGATGTGGATAATAGTCTAGATTCGGAATATGAAGTTGGCGATGATTGATTATGTTTTTTTGTTAAATTGACATTGAAACATTTTCTTTTTTACATTGTTACGTGATTTTTTTGTACACATATGGTTTTTTTGCATTTCATTACGTAATTAGTTGACATGTTACGTAATTGTATCATAGCATAATCATTCACATATAACCATTACTTTACATTTTTTTTCACATGTTACGTAATTTTATGTTAGGTAACCATTATCAGTTTCATACATGATTAACATATAACCATTATCATACATGTTTTTTGTATGTTACGTAATTGTATTTGTATGTTAGGTAACCATTATCAGTTTCATACATAATCATTCATACATTATCATTCATACATTATCATTCAACATAATCAGAAACATACATAATCATTCATATAATGTAGTATGTGACAAGCAAAATGTTAAATTGTATCAGGACATTTGTCATACATAAACTAAATGTTAAATTGTATCATGACATTTCCGACACGTGGAATTAAAACTATTTCAAACATGATCATTTTGTCTTTTCACAAGAGTTTGGAATAAGTTCTTCTTGTACTTCGCCTTCTCACTGTATTCCTTTTGATGAAACTCCCTAGCCAGACGATCAATTAAATTTTTATTTTTGTTGGCATCGGAGAGTAGGATTTTTGATAGATATTTGTAGCGAAGGTCATCAATCTGCATTTGTTGAGCTGCTCCTTCTTTTTGAAAATCAGTTACCCATTTTCTTCTATATGTGCTCATGAAAGTCTCCATATGTCTCATTGTGAACACCCCACAATCGATTTTGTTCTGTGAAGTTCTCCATTCCATTTGGACTCTCACTGGATTTTTACTTACCATTTTAGGAGTCATGGGGTGTTCATTGACCATCATATAGTTGCATAAAGCTTCTTTCTGCATACATTACTTAATTTTACCATAAGCATTACGTAATTAACTAACATCAAAATAATATTAAGTAAAAATATTTTTTTTTTACCAATGGCACTACGATGTTGTCATATTTGCTATTAGCTCTAAGCTTGCTGTTGTCTAGTATTTCTATCTTCGGGTTCTTCATGTTGAAACATATTACATATATGTGGTCCAAAGATACGATGGGCATGAACAACAAATCCACCTCATTGATTGATTTTATTTCATTTTTGCGAAGTGCAAGATTTAAGTTCGCTGTCATGTTGTCCATTCGCTTTAAATCATCATATTGAGGCGTGAAGCAGTCACTTGGCTGTAAATTTAGCATACATTACGTATTTTAGCATAACCATTACGTTATTATAATTTATGTATTACATGAAAAAGCTAAGGAGCATACCAGAATATTTGTTTGAACAAACAACCTAAATGGTGAACCTGGAGCTCTTTTCTTCTCGTCGTGGTTCAGCACATACGACCATGCATCCAAAACATTAGATGATAATGTTATCCCAGGGTATAAGCATTCAAATACCACTTTGAAGAATGGAGTCCCATCTGCTGGCTCGAATACAACGTCACTGTGGAAGATAAGTTTTAATACACATTACGTAATTTTTTGTAATAAACTATGTTCTGAAAATATTCATTATGTAATTTTTCTAATAATAAATTAAAGTAATATAAGGTTTTTCTTATTGTGTTGCCTCAGTTGCTGCAAATATAAACTGCGCAACTATGTTTTCATCTTCAGTTATTTTGTTCTTCATCACCACCTGCCGTTGAATGTAAGGAGACTTCAGAGGTCCAGCTAACATCCTTCCTCTTTTTGCACGTTCAACGTGTTTATTGGCTATGGTTGACTCCAGTGATTGACTAACTATTAGTCTCCCTACTGTTTTTGGTGTTTCGATATAAGCTTCAGAGTTTTGTAGGAATGGTAGATCTGGAATTACATCTGTAGGTGTATCATCTTGTGAGATATTCAGATCGAAACTTGGTCCTTCATAGCTTTCTTTATGTATTTCTTCTACTTTGTTTCCTTCCGATGTCTCGATCTGTTTTCCTTTCCTAGATCTCTCTTCAAACTCATTCAATTCTTTCAAGAATTGCGAACTGACATTTTCGGATGATGTTTGTGTGGTTGAAGTTTGCAAAGCTGCATTCTTTTCTTCTTTGTCGGCTGCTTTTATCATCTCAGCAATCATATCTGTGCTGTCACTCTCTAGGGCCTCATTTCCTGATTTTAGTTAACAATTTATATATATTCATATATGTTCCATTTAGTATAAACATTTTTAATATACATTACGTAATTTTTTTACCTTTATCGGCCGGTGGTTCATTTGTTGTTGCGTCTTTCAAAGCATCCATTATATCTGTCAAAGCTTCTTCTTTATTTGTTTCTTCAAGCTGTTGAGTTGCGGCAATCATTGCATCTAGCATTCCTGTGCTAACACTTTGCGAAGTTGTTGCCGTTTCATTCAAATCTAATTTTCACCTGTAATTACGTATTATGATCATTAATAAGTTTTGACAAATAATCTGTTACGTGATTTTTTACCTTTATTGACAGGTGATTCATTTCTTGTTGCATCGTTCAAAGCATCCATTATGTCGTTCACAGCTTCTTCTTCATTTGTTTTCTCAAGTTGTTCAGTTGCGGTGATCATTACATTTAGCATTCCGGTGCTAACACTCTGTGAAGTTGTTGTCTTTTCATTCAAATCTTTCCTTTCACCTGTAATTACGTATTCTGATCATTAATAAGTTTTTGACAAATAATGTGTTACGTGACATTTTTTTTACCTTCTAGTGTTTCAGCTGCAATCACTATTGCATCTAGCATCCCTGTGCTAACACTGTTCTGGTTTTCCTTTTCACCTGCAACTACTAATATACTTTTTTGATATCCATTACGTAATTTTTAACTAACTTTTTTATCATTTAAATATACATTACGTAATTGTTTACCTTCTATGTTTTTCTCATTACTTGATTTGTAACTTGCTACCCATGACTTCCATTTTGTTTACTTCTCACATATAATGTTGCTGTCTAAAAAATTTGAAGTGGCTTCTTCGAAAATTTCATCTATTTCAGCAACATATGTTTGAAACTTCTCCATTTTGTTTTCTATTTTTGAAATCCATTCCTGCAAACAATACGTGAATGAATTACATGATTTCTGTTGATGTTTGACATAATAAATTACAGTTACTTACATTCTCATTAACTGGGTAAGGACTTTTGTTTTTCTTCTTTCCCGTTGTCTTTTTCCTTGTTGACCCTTTTATGCTCTCATCTGTTGATTTTTGAGTTGCAACTTTTTGTATTTTTGGTGTTGTTGTTGCTTCATTTGCATCACCAGCCAGCAAACATTACGTGATTTTTTAAAATCCTATATGCATATGCATGTTATGTAATTTTTATACAGTTATTGCACTTACATTAGGAACTTGTGGAGTGTTGTAATTTTCCAAGATTTCATCAATGTCAGAGAGTGATTTTGTTGTTTCAAAGACGTTGTTGAATTCTTCTGAATCTTGATTTTGAAGATGATCCACGAGGATTTGTTGTTCAAGAAAGATTTGTTGTTCATCATGCTGAATGTATGCATCTTCATTCTTACCATCTTCTTCCATTTTTTCTGCATCACCTTCTTCACCATCATAATCATCTCCACCAACACCACCAGCATCTTCATTTCCACCATCATCTTTTTCATCTTCATCATTATGTCCTTCTTCATCTCTAGGACTTTCTACTTCATCATTTCCTTCTTCATCCTCATCATTATCTTCTTCATCAGTTGAAAATGGCCCATTGTCATACAAATGTTTATCAACATCAGACAAATTCTGGGTGCTAATGTACTTAATTGCTGGTGTTTGTGCTATTTCAGGAGCATGTGATAACCTCTTTTCATGTACATAAAGCATCTATCATGTTAATAAAGTTAACATTTGATCATTACGTAATTAGTAATAACACATTACGTAATTTGTATTTCTTATACATTTACATAATTATGAATAAAAAACATACCGCAAGAAAAGGCAAAGGTCCATTATACATTTCAGTTCCGTTCCAGCTTGCCTTCGTTCTTTTGAGACAGAAAATTAAGTACTCACACCAATTCAATTTTTTGATTGATTTTTCATCTGTCACTCCTTTCAAGAACATTTGATTTACTGTTGAACTCTTTGTTACTTGCCCAAATATAGAGTTGTAAAGTACAAGGAAGTTCAACTTGAAAATCCAGTCTCCGCTTTTGCTTTCAATTATTTTCTTCTTCACATCCGAGATTAAAATCTTGTTATGTTCAAACTGGGACTTCCATACAGTAAGCGTGTTAGATGAACCCTTCCTTGGTTTGTTCTTTTCATTTACTGTCTGGTTACCCATTGGGACACCAAGGACTTGTTGAACTTTGTTGCTTGTAACTTGAATGATGTGGTTTCCTACATTCAACTCATCCCGTCTATCATCATAATTCACTAATAACCATCTTGCTAATTTTGTTGGCACTGTTTTAATGTTCATTGATAAAAAAGCTTCAAATCCCATCTGTTTGATTGCTTTTTTCTGTGCACTTGATAAGCTTGCCATCGCCTCATTCATGTTATCAACAGACGCCCTTACTTGTAATTTAATATTCGAGTACAGAACAAATTGCTTTCTTGGTGGTGAATTTTGAGGCTCTTCTGGTGAATTTGCAGGCTGTTGTTGTAGAAGTAATTCATTTTCATTGATCTCTGCGTTATTATCAAATGTTATAATTACGTAACAATGATAGAATCATTACAAATTTCATTACCAAAATAACGTAATATAGACATATAATCATAACTAGTGTTTTCATTTACCAAAATTGCTTAACAATGACAGAATAACTACATTTTCATTACCAAAATAACGTAACAAAGACATAATCATAAACTAGTGTTTTCATTTACAAAATTGCTTAACAATGACAGAATCACTACATTTTCATTACCAAAATAACGTAACATATACATAATCATCATATATTTATGGCCAGAATCATTACAAATTTCATTACCAAAATAATGTAATATAGACATAATCATAAACTAGTGTTTTCATTTAACAAAATTGCTTAACAATGACAGAATAACTACATTTTCATTACCAAAATAACATAACAAAGACATAATCATAAACTAGTGTTTTCATTTACCACAATTGCTTAACAATGACAGAATAACTACATTTTCATTACTAAAATAACGTAACAAAGACATAATCATCATATATTATGGCCAGAATCATTACAAATTTCATTACCAAAATAACGTAATATAGACATAATCATTTCTAGTTCTATTAATAAAATTACGTAACACAGAAATACTTTTTTCCATTACTAAAATAATGTGACATTGACATAATCACTACATTTCCATTACCAAAATAACGCAATATAGACATAATTATGATGCACCATAGACATAATCATTTTTCTAAAAGCATGTAACATTTTTGACAGAATCACTACATTCCGATTACTAAAATAACGTAACATATACAAAATCATTTCTAGTTATATTACTAAAATCACGTAACACATAACAAAAAAAAATTCTCTGTACCATTTTTCTTAGAAGGCCTGTCATGGTTTGCTTTTGTTCTTCTCTCTGATTTGTTAGTTTTATCCTTGGTTTTTTGAATTTTGCTAGGGCCTGATAATTAGAAATACGTATTTTAGTACAATTTCACAACGTATTAACAATATTAATTCACGTAATACTTATTTACCTTCATCAACGTCGTTTTTTTCACCTTCATACTCTGTTCCTCTTTTTCTTCCTGTAGCATGCATAATGTAAGTTATTATATAGTTTTTCATTGTAAAATTTGGTACAGAATAACGTAATGTACTTACTTTCGTATACTTTTGAGTATTTCATGGTTAATCTTCTGTAGAAATGGAGTTTATTGATGATTTTAACTAGGGTTTCAGAGTTTATTATGTAATTTTGGGGAGAAGTTTTGAGCGATTAATGAGACTGAACGGTCTCTTATAATTTGATTTTAGAAAAATTGACGATTATACCCTTATTAACTGTCTAATCTCTCACTTATTTACGAAATTGACACCGAGTACTTTTTAATTAATGACGTAAGATTATTGATTGATCGACGGTTAATATTCCTTCGCACGCTTCGCACGATTTTGTGTTTTTGTAGAATAACCGCCCCCTATATATATATATATATATATATTGCAAAGGGATTAATCCTACATGTCATACTCTTATGCAATCTCTCATTTGAGAGATGTCACATAGGATGTGATGTGACAACTCTAAACCAATTAAAAAAAAGAAATAAATATGATTTAACCTAATCTATTATAATCTTTAACCTAATCTATTAAATACCTAATCTACTAAATCTAAATATTAAACCTTTATTATTTTATCTCTCGTGTTTCCTCCCATAACTTTTAAACGTTAATATTTTTTATATACGAGATTTTTTAAAAAAAAATTACACCAAATTAACGAGCGTTTTATTATCTTTCCAACGAGTACCATAGTGCTATATAAAAATCGGAGAAAAAATGACTATTTTTTGTAACCCGACAGGTATTGTGTCGAGTTTGGGATTAGTTTAAAAAAAGTGTGGATTTTGGTCGGGTCTGGGATTAGGTGATACCCGACCCGATTACCCGAAACAACATTCCCAAATACCAGAACTACATACCCGATCATATATCCATTAATTTTTTAACGCATCACATAACCCTTAGACTAATGTGTTCGCTATTAATAATAATAATAATAATAATAATAATATATTTTATTATGTTATATTAGATAGTAGCTGATTACCCCGGGAGTGTCCCGGGGTTAAAAAATCTAATATGACTTAATAAAAAAAGGATAAAAGAAGTATACAGTCTCAACCACTTTTAATGCTAAAGAAAGTTGCTCTAATGTTTATACTACGAAAAGGGGCTCCCATGCTGCGTTCCCAGCAGATTAAAAAAATCTCAACCTCTTTTAATACTAAGCATGGCGTTATAGCACATGAACATGGGCAATTCATATATGTAATAATAGGTTTAAAAACATAGATACTATCATAACACGATTAGTACTTGCCTATATATGATTAATAAATCACCTAAACACATGTGTTTTTTTTTCTGCATGAAAAAGAACTCACTAAAAAACATTTTTTTTTCGTTTTTTGTATAGCACTATGGTGCTCGTTGGAAAGATAATAAAGCGATCGTAAATTTGGTGTAAATTTTGTTTTTCAAAAAAAAAATGTCATACATAAAAGTTAGTAACGTTTAAAAATTGTGAGTGGAAAATAAGGAAAAAATAAAGATAAAAATATTAATTAAAATATTTGAAATTTTAAAATAATAATTAACATTTAAAAATGTGAGAGGAAAATAAGTAAAAGATATTAATTAACATATTTGAAATTTTAGATAATATAGATATAGATTTTATTTAAAAAGGGAAAATAAAATTTTAAAAAAGTTATATTTTATTTAAAATAATAAATTCAATACTATCACCTCAAAGTGTCACATAGCACATTTCATTAAATGACACCTTATATAAATTCAATTCTTTTATTATAAGTTATTATAGATTATAGATTTCTCTTAACCTCACTCTAAAATTACTCAAGTCTTTAATCAACCGGTTTTTTTTTTTTTAGAAATAAAAAGTTTTCCTTTGAAATAAAAATGAATTTTTTAAATGGTCTTTGAGAAAAGAAACGCTTTAGAATTTATTATTTGTAAATTTTTATCTTTTACTTTTGTTACCATTATCTTAAAAAATATCCCTTTTAAATATTTTTAGAAACGGTCTATAAACTATCTTTTTTGTCTCTTTACTAAAGATAATTTGTTTTTTAAATTGATTTTTTTTTGCTTGACCAATTAAAAATTTTAGGTCGTACTGTCACCATTTACTCCATCATATCTCTTTAACTTTTGATTTCATCTTTTATACTATAACTATAACTAATATAATTTCTTAACTTATTTAATTTTAATTTTATTTTACTTTTATTCAATAACTTGCATTCTTTTAACTTTTTAAACTTCATATTATATATATATATATACATATATATACTAGATTTATATCAATGGAGCGTCACGGGGTTGAGAAATTTAATATGACATATCAATTTTACATACAAAATAGACTAATGCGCTTTACAGTTATATGCAGAAAAACTTCTGGTAGCACCTAACCTATATATATATATATATATATATATATATATATATATATATATATGTCTGTGTGTGTGCTAGATAAACCCCAGGAGATTCTCAGGATAGACAAATTTAGTATGAAGTGACAAAATGTTTGTATCGTAAAGGGAACATGTCATTTTTTAATAAAAAAGTTTTATATAGAATTAACACTCGATAACTCAAAAATCTTATTTCTAATTCTACATGTATACTTTTTTTAGTTAAGACTCTGTATAAAGATATATGTTAGATATATATGCATGTTGTTGATGAAATTTTTATGTATATCAATATTTACATGCTTTACAAAGCTTCTTTTTATAACATTGCACAACCAAATAGCCATGCACATTTCATACTTAATTAGGAATGATTTGTCATCAACTTTGTTGCTGTAAAACAAAAGAAATTAGACTCTTATTAAGCTGACTACATCTGTGAATATATATATGTGTAGTTAGCAATAGCGGGTTATTATGTGTAACGGTAAGTGCAAAAAGAAAAAGACTTTTGAATGGAAATCAATGGGTGGGAATGCCTCATCTAGTGTCATGTGGCATATCCATTTTCTTTTATTATATATTTGGAAAGTTAATTTCAGAACACCTATATTTCGTGCGAACCGTGAGTCTAAAACCATTCAAATTAAAATTTCTTTTTACACTTATCTTTATTATTAAAATACAATCCCAAAAACACAATTTACGCGTAAAAATTCAAACGTATACGAAAATAAATTGTTTTTACACATGTGTAAAAAGTTAATTTGAAAGTGTTTTTACAAGAAAAGATGTATTATTTGGAAAGAAAATTCATTTATTAATGTTGTATTTTGATTATAATAAGGTTTGTATTAAAAAAATTGATTTTGATTTATTTTTTTACTTGTTCTCACGGTTCTCACAATATTTAACATATCAAGATAACCATCCCCTATATATATATGGTTGAGTTATTTTGAGAACTAGTGTGAGTTGCGAAAACCATAGGAACTCTTGTATGCCATTGATATTGTGAAACCAATGGTTGAGATTAATTTATGTGTTTTGCCTTGACATGATAATTAATTTTGTGTTATTATTTTTTAATCTAATAAAGTATATAAAAGGGTATTAAGGTAAAAACACCATGTGAGAGAAATAATAAATATAATATCATATTAATTTTTTATTCAATAATTCAAAATATCATATTTTTTTAAACTATATTTTATTTTTTTATTTCTTTACTTTTTTTAAAACAAATAATCAGATAAATTTGATGAGGATGATTTACACTGGTGTAATTATTTACACTAGTGTAAATCTACCATCATTTACACTTGTGTAATTATTTTACACCAGTGTAAATCTACCATACACAAAACTACTACATTCGTATTACACCAGTGTAATTATTTTACACCAGTGTAAAAACCAAACCAAACATCTATACAATCGTATTACACCAATATAAATGCCCCATAACATTAACAAAAAATGTATTACATCAATGTAAAACACCCAAACATCTATACATTCATACTACACACCCCATACTACACATAACTCAAAAGTTTTATACCACTGTTTATTTACCTTATACAAAAAAAAAAAAAAAAAAAAAAAAAAAACACCCATCATCTTCTTCCTAGCTTTCACACACAAAAAAAAAAACCCATGAAAAAAAAAATTAATAATAATAACAACAATAATAACAATAACAACAACAACAACAATAATAATAATAATAATAATAACAACAACAACAACAACATACTATCACCATCATCGAACCATCCCCACCATCCCACCACCATCACCAAAACACCCATGTCACCATCATCGAACCACCATCCCACCACCATCACCATCATCGAACCACCAAGAACTAGGGCTGCAAACGAACTGAACTTTCAGCGAACAGTTCATGAAACGTTCGGCGGGAAGTTCGTTTGTGTTCGTTCGTTTAATAAAAAAAATTTGTTCGTTTAGTTAAACGAACAAACATGAACAGAGGCCACATTCGTTCATTTATGTTCGTGAACGTCCGGTAATGTGTTCGTTTATGTTCGTTTGTTTATGTTTGTTTATGTTTGTCTGTGTTCGTTAGTTTAATAAGGTTTTTAATTTTTATAATTTGTATTGATAATCTTTTACTTTTATTTATTTACCCAAATAAATAAATGAAACAATTTATATGAGATAAATATATGTATGTGAATTTGATTTTATAATAAAGTTAATATATGTCCGTTAGGTATTTGATTTCGTTCATGAACAATTTTTTGTGTTCGTTTGTGTTCATTTGTGTTCATGACCACCTATTTGTGTTCATTAATGTCTGTTTGTGTTCGTATGCGTTCATGAACAAAATTAACAAACGAACACGAACATGATTGTTTTCTTAACAAACGAACACGAACATAAAATCCCGTTCGGTAAGTGTTCATGAACTGTTCAAGAACACATATTTTCCTTAATAAACGAACACGAACAATGCCTTGTTCGCGTTCGTTCAGTTCGTTTGCAGCCCTACCAAGAACCATCAAAACCCCCATTTCAGATCTGTTTCGGTTCCACCAACAAACCACAAGAACCATCGCCTCCACCACCCCCGTCGCCATCAAAACCCACACCAACCCTACCCCTGTTTTAGATCTGTTTCGGCTACCAGAAACCATCGCCGTTCACCATCGCCGCCATCAAAACCCACACCAACCCCACCCCTGTTTCTGATATGTTCATCACCACCGACGTTCATCGTCGTGTGTGTGTATTAGAGAGAGATAGATGGGTGTATGTGTGTTAGAGAGAGTGAAAGACTTGTGTGTGTGTGTGAGAGAGAGAGAGAGGGAGAGAGAGAGGGGGAGAGAGAGAGATGAGAGTGATTGAGATGATGATGATTTAAAAAAAAAGAATCTGCAGTTTTTAAAAGGGGTGGGGTGGGGTAGGGGAGGGTAAATTACTTTCTTACCCTTTATTATTATAATTGTAAGGTGCATATGTGTCGTCATGTCATTGGTTTAGAGGAGTTCTCAAGTTCTCATAACTCAAGTGAGTTTTTAATCGAACCCAATCATATATATATATATAGGTAGAGGATCCTGTAGAAATATTGTTTTGTGTGAGAAGTGTAGCAAGGATTAAGAATTGACATGTAGGCATCATGTTTTTTATTTTGGAATGATGTATTGGGTTGTTTTGGCTTGAAAAACACTTAACACAACAATATACAAAAATTTAAAACACAATCCAATGTATTATAGTCATTAAATTTAAATTACAGATAAAACACCCTAGTAATTACTTAAAACACTCTGCTTTAAATACATTGTTTTCGGTTATTAATTTGTTATGTTTGGTGTTTTTCTAAGCAAAACAATCCAAAACATCATGAATACCTAAAAAAAATATGCTAACATATCAATTTTTAATCATTCCTACACTTCTCACACAAACCAATATTCCTACAGGAACCCTACCCTATATATATATATATATATATATATATATATGACTTGTTGTGAATATAGTTTAGTAAAAGAAGTGGGGTAAAATAGTTATTTTCTAATGTATTTTTAATAGAATGGGTATATATGTAATTTATGCAGTTTTGTAGAGGGATATATGTAATTTAAATTTCAGGTTGGGTATATATGTAATTGTAGTTGAAAATAAGGGGATATATGTAATTAATCCACATATATATATATATATATATATATATATATATATATAAACGGAAAAAAAAAATTTTTGGCTTTTGTTCATGCAGAAAAAACACAATATGTTGAAGTAATTCATTAATCATGTCTAGGCAAGTCACTAATCATGTAAAGATAATATAGATGTTTTTGATCCTACTATTACATATAAAAACCCTCTAACTAAATATATATATATAGGGTGGGGTTCCTGTACAAAGTCCATTTTTCGTAAAAAGTGTGAGAAGTCTATATATGCATTGTGTTTTAAATTTTAGGCATGATGTTTTATGTTCTTTTGGCATAGTATTACATAGAAAAGCACAAAAATTAACAATTTAAAACACTACTTAATGTATTCTTGACATGCAATCTAAAACACCCTACGAAGAAAGTAATCAGTGTGTTTTAAATTTAATGTCTAGAATACATTCGATTGTGTTTTAAATTGTAACGTCTGGTGCTTTTCTATATAAATCAATGCAAAAGGAATCAAAAATATTATAGCCAAACTTTAAAACACAATGACTATATAGACTTCTCACACTTTGTACGAAAAATATATTTTGTACAGGAACCTATACCTATATATATATATATATATATATATATATTAAAAAATGTAGTCAGTGTAGAAAAAAATCTAATTTCTTTTATTTTACAGCAACAAAGTTGATGACAGGTCATTTCAAATTAAGTACGTAATGTACATTGATATTATATTTTGTTATATTAAAAAAAAAGCTTTGAAAGAATGTAAATAATGATACACATACAACTTCATCAACATGTATATATATATCTAACATATACGTTTCATTACAGTTTTATCTAAAAAAAATTAAAAAGTGCACACGTAGAATTTGAAGTAGGTATTATGAATTTTCGAGTGATGATCCTATACAAATTATTTTTTCTAAAAAAAACGACATTGATTTAGTTGTATAATATAACAACAACTAAGACATAAGTTTAATAAGCTTTTATTAAAACTAAATTTTCTAGCATCTATACCTATATCTTAAAAATTACAATTCACGCACATTGATTTAGTACATGTAAATGCATATTATGTA
Organism: Ambrosia trifida; assembly: GCA_028751855.1. Classification (NCBI taxonomy): domain Eukaryota; kingdom Viridiplantae; phylum Streptophyta; class Magnoliopsida; order Asterales; family Asteraceae; genus Ambrosia; species Ambrosia trifida. The sequence goes on from CM054122.1 coordinate 163,304,223, forward strand.
TATCCTCAACTAATGATATGCTAATATAGTCGTTTACTTATGTTTCGAATGCAATAAGGCAGATCGTTTTCTAGGTGTTAGGCAACATTTCGTTTAACTCTGAATGTAATTTATGTGTTTCAAGTTTTAGGAGTAGGTCTATGAGGCGTATGGGACTCATATGTCTAATAAGGGTAAGGCATATATGACTCATACACTTTGTAAATTTGCAGGCGTATGAAGAAAGCCTATAAATACCATCCTTGTCTTCATTTCAAACTGATATTTTGCTCTAAACATTGTGCTCTTGAATTTTTAAGTATAGAATTGTTGCCAAATTTTTGTTTCAATCTTTGTTTATGTTTACAACATATTCCTTATCATAACAACTGGTTTATTGATTTTGCCTTTAAATCAAGTTTTACATTAGATAACTATATTTTTTAGTTTGGCTCAACCATGAAATCGGTCCTATAACATTTCTGCCAGCTTGAAGACGAATTGTTGGAGAGCCCTTAATTTTTCGTTCAAACTTTGTACTTCTTTCTTGGAACTAGGTGGTTTCATCTCCCTCATGGCTCTAACTTTATCATGGTTAGACTTCATCATCTGTTTCGTTACAAGATGTCCTAGAAACTTTTTCCTCTCCATACTAAATGAGCATTTGATTGGATTTAGCTTTATGTTGATCTTGCGTAGATTTTTTAATGTCTTTTCAACATCCAGAAGGAGCGCCTTCTATCATGGCTCTTTATCACTAGATCATCCACGTAGGCTTCCATATTTTTTTCATATTTCATTCTTGAAAAGCCTTATCCACTAGCCATTAATATGTTGTTCATGCATTCTTTGGAGCAAACAACATCTTCTTGTAACAAAACATTCCTTCATTTGTGTGGAAGGCAATCTTTTCCTCATCTTATCTACTCATCTGGATATAATGATACCCTTTGCAGGCATTAAGGAAATATTTCCACCTATACCCGGCCAAGGAGTCAACTTTACGATCAACTTCGGGTAGAGGCAATCTTTTCCTTGTCTTATCTACTCAATCATCATGTTTCTTGACCATCGATGGTTTAGCAATCTAGGTTTGGTGTTTGACTTCTTTAAGGATGCATGCTCTTACCAAGTTCTTGACTTCTGCCTTCACTGCCCTGGCTCGATCCGAGCCCAGGCTTCTCATCTTCTGCACCATTGGAGGAATTTCGATTAATATTTTCAATGCATGCTCAGCACCATAATGGGGAAGTCTCGTCATATCATCATGACACCATGCAAATACATCCTTGCTTTATCTACATGGCTCTCCGGCCTTGCTCAGAGAGAGTTTTTTTTATTTGTATTGGCTGATCAGGATACCTCTCGTCTATGCGGACTTTTCCTTCAACTTATGGGATGACCTATTGTCAAAGGAATATGTTAGTACATGTTGTATAAATATCCCTAGCCTAGTATAGGTGCTTATACGTTGTTTTCTATGTATATGTACGTGTTTTAATAGTTAAGGGCATTTTGGTAATTATTGTACACAACTGGGTCTCTTAGGCACGACTGGCTTATCGTGTGGGTCTCAAGCCGACTGGCTAGCCAGTCACCCCACCCAGTCATGTGCCATAAAGCTAGTCGCCCCAAATGATTGCTCTAATCATTCGTTGTCACATCAAAACATTTTCTATCAGTTTATTAGGTTTTTAAGGTCTGAATGCTTGTGTAAATACCAGTGCTCTATTTATCAATAAGATTTAACCTTTTAACCATATTCGGCAGCTTGTTTTGAATGTGTTTTGTTGTTATTGTTGCTTAAACCACGACCCGAGGATTCCGCACTCGTTTCGTGTCCAAACTTGTGATATCCAGATTGTCTGTGATGGTCCTACAAGTGGTATCAGAACCGAGGCTTGTATCACATGTGTTTTAGTAACATAACAACCTAAACGGTGAGTGTTTTCAGATTAAAACTTGATGTTTTAACCTCAAAACAGGTATGAAAGTTTGAAACTTGGTGTTTTTGCAAAACTCACTTTTTCTAAGATTTGAACATCATTTTGTGGTTAAAAATGTATGTTTTTTTTTATTAGGGTTTGCTCCAAAAGTGTCTTCACAACTTTTCAAAAAATTAGATCATAAAACACATCAGTTTTAAGTGAGATTGAAGCAAAAATGTTGATTTTCGTAATGAACAAGCAATCAGACCTGTAGGGGCGACTGGATTCCAGGGACACGACTGGCAAAGCCAGTCGTGTCACTGTTTAGGCGATTTGACTATCTACTCATGTTGTTGTTCACACGACTGGAAGTCGACTTAGCATATTGCCTACGTGCAAATAATGTTTTTAGATCAAATGACAAAGGAGTTAAAAACGCAATTGACACGTACAAGAAGGATGTTTCAGAATTATCCAAAACTTTTTCAAACAAACAAATTGCAATTAACAACTATATAAATGGGTTAGAGGATACTAAGAAACAATTGGAAATTGTTAATTAGAACTATGCGAAGATCAAGAAGATACTTAAGAGTTATCTTAACTACAAGTATGTTCTTGATCATATAGTTAATGCAAATGAGAAGAACAACAATCTTTCTAGCCCTGTGTACACACAATGTCCTCCACCAGTGAGATTTGAAAAACACACATGGGATATCATACCCAAGGAAGATATCGTGAGTACATCAGCTTATGCATCAAGTGTTGGTGATCCACATCAAACTGATGTGAGACCAATGCTAGGCATCAGTGAGATTGTTGACAAAGCTAATGTTGTTAGTGTCTGTGAGATAGGCATCTCAGATGATAAGTCTGATGAACCTAAGAAGTATGTACCGGTAAAGAATGGGGATATTCCTATCCAAAATCACATCCTTTATGATCCTGATTCGAAAGTACATCCTTCTACGGGCAAGGAAGTAATGAAGGTGTTCTTCAGAATTGAAGGTTCTGATCAAATTTACTCAGATGAGGAACTTCCCATCAAGTTTATTGACCCTGCTCTAATAACAAAAATTTGGCAAGAATCCACTATAGCCTTCAAGAAAGAAAAATAGGGTAAGGGAAAAGGTAAGATCAATCAGGGTAATCAAACTAAACAATATGACAAGAAAAATCAGAAAAAGAACACCCATAATTTCCTCAAAACAGACTCACAACTCAAATCATAAGAAGTTTGTGACTGAATTTGTGAGAGCTGCTGCCTGCTGGTGAATTAGAAAGTGATGACGGTGAAAAGCCTCATATCAGTTTACAAAAACGGTGTCTGGAGGACCAAAAAAACACCTTTGCCAGTACGTCCAAGTCAAGGGATAAAACGGAGAAACAAACTGAAACTCCTAAGTTTGAAGAACATATATCTTGTTATAACTGCGGGAAATATGGGAATTTAGTTGCTGCATGCTCTGAGTTTAAACGAAAGGGGATCAAAATTGATGAAGCTCGTTGTCCTAGCAAAGGAAACAACCTATATATGACAATAGGTATCAAAATGCCTAAACAGCCTGTTTCCCCAAACTTTTTGAAAAATAAAAAAGGAAACAACCTATATATGACAATAGGTATAAAATTGTTATGGATCAAAAGCCAGTTGAGACAAAGGCTGTCAATATGAGAGGGATCCTTAAGGCCAATGCAGCTTCTAAGTCACAAGCTAATCCTACATCTAAGCCCAAAGGAAACCCTAAATCTGAACCACGTGCAGTTAAGTCTGAAGTGGTTCCAAACACTGTTCCACCAAAGGAGTCTCAGGCTAAACCTTCAAGCCCTAAGGCTAAAACAAAATCAAAACCAAAGAGACCGGAACAGGTTTGGAGGCCCAAGTCACCAACTAAAACTGGAGAATCATTGATTTCAATGACCGAATCATCAGAAACAACTCCAACTCCTAATGTGAAATGGGTTGACTTTCCAACTATTGATGACAATGGCAGACCCAAGACCATCAAGACTTTGGTCCCCCTTAACTTCTAATCTTTGAATGTTTGCGCAGGGAGCTTCACAAGGCCTTGTTAGTAGCCTCTGGATTGTTGATAGTGGAGCTTCTACGAACATGACAGGTGACTTTTCCTTCATATTTGACATAAAGAATATTAACAGGGGATATGTAGCCTTTGCTGGTAACAAAGGGGGTTATATTACTAAGGAAGGTAGCATGAGAAATGGAATTGTCAGTTTTGAGAAGATAAGCAACGTGAAGTAGATAGACCACAGTTTGCTGAATGTTTCACAAATTTGTGACAAGAAATTCACAGTCTTCTTTAATGATAATGCATGATTCATTTTGAAACCTGGTTTTAAGATACCTAAGGAGTGGGTCATGATTTTGCTTCAAGGGTCAACAATTTTATGTGTTAGACATGAGTGAGGCAATTACTGCACAGGGGTAGGTCACTTGTATTCTATCAAAGGCAACAGAAAAGGAATCCATCATGTGGCACAGACGAATAGGGCATATTCACCTAAGGAAGATGAATCACCTAGTGTAGAATCAACTTGTTAAAGGTGTCTCGGTTAAGAATTTACATTCCAATGATGTTTGTGTTTCATGCAAAAAGAGGAAGCAAAAGAAGAAATCTCACAAGCCCAGGAAGGTCAACTCAGTCAGTGTTCCTCTCGAACGATTGCACCTGGATCTCTTTGGCCCTATCAATCACAAAAGCAAAAAATGGAGATCTATACTATCTAGCTGTCACTAAATGATTATTCAAGATTCTCTTGGGGTGGTTTGCATGCAGCATAAAAGTGAGATTTTCGAATCTTGAAGAATCTGTTCACAAAGATTGAAAATCTATATTAGCTGAAGATCCGGAGGATTCGAAACGACAATGGAACGGAATTCAAGAATCAAGCAATGGAGGCATTGTGTAATGAGAAGGGTATCCCTCTTGAGTTCACAACACCTTATACTCCACAGCAAAACGGTGTTACAGAAAAAACGAACTGGACTCTTATAGAAGCAACCAGAACTATGCTCGCAGATACGAACCTACCTGTATTCTTCTGGAATGAAGCAGTTCACTGCGCATGTTACACTCGAAATAGGGTTCTGATGGTAAAGAAGCATGGTAAGACTTCTTACGAATTGTTGAATCGTCAGAAAACAAATTTAGAATTTCTGGAACCATCCGGGGCTCCATATACCACGATCCAACCACATGAAAGATTTGGAGCAAAGGCATAGGAATGTTTCTTTCTTGGGTATAAAACTCCTTATAAAAGAATGTACAACAAAAGAACCAACCGCGTTGAAGAATGGCTCAATTTTGACGTTCAACGATATATTGTCAATGTTCCTCGTATTGGACCCGATTGGATGTTTGACTACAAGAGTCTGTTTGATTCCTTCAACATAGACACTCTGGTTGACAATGTTGTTGCTCAAATGTATTACAAATGTGAAAACGTTGCTGGCAACATCTAATACCACAACACCTACGGATCCCCCTACCAAAACCCTAGCAGAATCCTAGGAAAATATAACTTATGTACAAGCTAGAAATATTTCAGGAAGCGTCAGCCGAGATTCAAGACTCATCTTCATCAAACGAGGAGTTCGTAGAATTATCCCTCAAGGAAATAATCAAGGAGGTCCTTCTTCTTCTTCTGCAGCACCAGGTATCGATTTACGGATTGATTTCTCCAAATTTAATATTCGACCCGCTAGTGCTTCAACTTTAAATGTCGTAGAGAAATCAATCTGAAGATCTGAAAAATCTCAATTTGCATTCGGATGATCCAGTGCCGGCACATCTAGAATCTCGGATTCATGACACTCATCCTTTGCAAAATGTGATTTATAATCCAACTAGCCGAGTTATGACATGGTCAGCTTAGAAATGCTAGTTCAAATGACAATGCAGGTACCCTGGCCTTATACTTAGAGATCAGAAAAACCGGAGTTCAAAACGATTCGTCCTTCGCTCTCTTTGCATCTCAACAAGAACTAAGAGCCGTGTAGGAGGCACTGAGGGAGGAACCATGGATTGAAGCTATGCAAACAGAACTTCAGCAGTTCCAAAAGCTAGGAGTGTGAGAGTTAGTTGACTTACCTCCTGGTGCAAAAAAAATTGGAACAAAGTAGGTCTTCAAATGCAGACGGGATGACCACGGGGTGTGTCACACCTCGCGTAGGCGGAAACACGAGGTTGTACCCGAAACCCAATCGCAAGATGTTGGTGAACCGTCGAGTAAAAAAGTAAAAACAAAAAAAAAAACAAAACAAAAAAGAAGAAGAAGTCATAGGAAGAAAACTGTTGAACGGACCCCTCGAAAATGGATTGATGCAGAAGAAACTGCTTTAGAGTATGTTTGGCTCTCCTTATTTCCACCTCCTTATAACTTGTAACTTTTCCAAAAAGTTAATAAGTTGCAAAAAGTGTTTGTCAAAAGGAAAATGACTTTTTGTTTTAACTTTTTGTTTGCCTATGATAAGTTGTTTTGGAAAAGTAAGGGAGAAGTGACTTTTTGAACCTCCTTATAACTTATTTGATGGTTATTTACCTACATGTCCTTATTATATCCTTACACCTTCCCTCCTTATACCCTTTTTTGTCATTTTATCTAAATAAGTTAAACCAAACATTTTTTTACAAACTAACTTATCAACTTATTGTTTTTTCCCACCACATAAGCTAATCCAAACACTTTTCGAAAAACTCCTTTTTAAAAAGTCATAAGTTAATAAGTCCTTTTAACAAAAAGTCCTTATTGCCTCAAATAAGTTTATCCAAACATGCCCTTAGTGAAATCTTGGATATTCGCATTCGAAAACCTGAAGATCAATACCTTTTTTCCTATTATTTTTTTATAAATGTTACACATATTTTCTAACTACTTGGTTTTTTTTAATAGGTAAAAATCAAAACGAAACCGTGTTTAGGAATAGAATAAACACTATGGTTCACCAAGCGATGAGACAAGAGACTTACCGGGAAAATGATAGTCTCTCGTCAAAGTGGCGTGAAAAATACTGACATGACATCCTATAACGGTTACTACACTAATTGCAAGAATTCACCAAAAAGTAGTGAAACCAAAGCCGACTACTTGTCAAGAGTGCTTATATTTTTTAAATGTAAAAATGGGCACGCTTTCAAATTTATGCATTGTTGGGAAGTGGTGCGGCACTTGACCAAAGAGGCTAACGTACCGCTTGAGAGTGATTCGTCTAAAAAGATTAAAATAAGCTCATCTTCTCATTGCTTGCAAGGGATGCTCATAACGACATTAATCTAAGCGATGATGATGTCGTTGTTGAAGGACCCACCCGGTAGAGACCGTTCAAAGAAGAGGACATTGAAATCATCTAGTGCGGGTGTCGATAACATCGAACATTTATCCGACATAAATCAACATTTCGGTACGTTCAACAACGTTCAAAAACAAAAGCTCGATGGAGGAAGAAACCTTGAGGTTGTTTTTGAAAAAAAAAATGAATATAAAACAGGAGAAAGAAATGGCTAAAGAAACACGAAAGGATATGAAATTCCTCACAATGAAGATCAATCACCTCGAAGCCCCTGATCGACAAATATACGAAGAAATGAAAGCATAGATAAAGCATAAATATAATATACAGTATATTTTTTTATATTTATACTTTTAATATTTCTTTTATGTAATGTAATGTAATGGTGTTATTAATATAAATGTTTTTAATTTACATTATTTGTTTATATAAAAGACAAAAAAAAATTAAAAAAATAAACCATTACTTGGCAGTCATTACGGGCCCACCGTCCACACCACCACCATCCCGCCGATTATTCATCTTGTTGTGTAATGCCCTCAATGCTAAGATGGACGCCACATTTCATTTCATGGCCCTCTTAGAAACATAACAACACTATGCAGTCTTAAGAACTTTTATATTTCTCATTTAATTTTATAGAGCTATTTAATGCAAATGCAAAAGGTGAAAAGAAAATGGAACTCTAGTGACTAATGTAACTTTTGGTATTTGATCTAATGTAACTTTAATAAAAGCTACCGAACAATAATGAAACTCTAGTGACTACGTTATATGTTTTATTCTCACCTCTACCCTTTTGGTTCCATGAAAGCCAACATTTTTCTTTTTCTTTTTCTTTTTAAGTTATTCTAGAAACACGTAATTTTTCGTAAGTGTAATTTAGTCATTTTTACAAGGGTGCATTATTAGAAGCTTTAATGCAATAAGTCCTCTTTAACTTAAGATCTTTAATGTTCAGTTTGAATTATGTATCAAATCATTGATTACACTTTATTGAAATATATATTTTTTTTACGATGACTTTCATGACCAATGTCATACTGTCTCTAATTAAGATCTTCCCCGGATTACGTTATCTTAACCAGACCCGTGATGATGTATCAGACTTGGTTATGGCGTTCCCCGGAAAACCGTACTGCGTCTACACGAGTTTCCTTGCTGAAGCAACAGCCGGGTGAAAATCGAGGTGCGGCTCAAGATCGAACGCTCCTCGGTGCATTTGTCACCATCATTGCCCGGATGCCGTAGAAAATAATAAGGAAAGTAGGAATCAAACATGGGTTACAAAGAATACCAAGTCTTTCACCCACCACTCCACCACTACCTCATTGGCACTTTTTTGAAATATATACATTTCTTTTAGTAAACGCAATATAATTTTTTGAGGTTTTTTTTTTTTTTTTCTAAAATAGCGTTGCTAAAGAAAATATTTATTAATGATATTTTAAAAGTATTTAGTAAAATTTTGTTTTACGACAATCCTAGTTTTCACTTGGATAGCTTCACTTTATTAATTAACTAACTGATTAATTTGGGAGTGTTTTGATGTTGAAAATGTTATATGACTTAATAAAAATGATAAAAATAGAAAACATACCAATCGTAAAATCAGTCATACAGATCATTAATTCCCATTTGAGTTCACTGACCTGAACCTTGAAGCAAATGTGACGATTCATAGCTCACTTAAGTAGTAGCTTCGGCTTCTCTTCATACTCCTGTGGTGGCTGAAGAATACAGATGAGGTTGTAGTCTCCATACACATTGTCTACACGGCTGTTACATAAAAACACATCAGAATATAAGGAAAAGAAAAAAACGGTGTTTGGAATAGGAGTTTTGAAGGTGGGAGCAAGAGATGAATATGTGGTAGGCCAGAACGTAGCAGCACGAAGCCATGGTGTAGGGAACGCTGCGTATTCTCTAGAATACGGTTTGGTCCACTTATCAGCCATGAGGAGTTGTGGCAGGTGAGAAATACCCTGGAAACATAATAATTTTCTAATATCACTAATAATATTCGAGAATAAATTTCTCCAAAACAATTATAATCTGACCGCTAAAATACCTTGATGACATTGTTGTTGAGATCAATTGTTCCTTTCTCTATCTAAAAATAAAGATTTTACCCTCCGCCATACCTTGCTTTCACTTTCAGTTGGCTCAATCATGAGTGTCGATCAATACAATTCTACACCTACTGTCAACCCTCAACAACCAACAAACTATAAAAACTTATAATTCAAACCATTATGAACCAAACCTGAACTTACCTATTACCAATTGTCATTTACTTATAATTATTTAACATCAATACAACTGAATTCAAACTTATTGCTAGCAAAGATCTACTCAAAGTCTCAAAGTACATAAACATAATCACATCTATCCAATCCCTCACAATCAATCACTGCATGTCCATAGTATTATAATCAGTAATAACTCATATTCCCTAACCTAAAGCCTAATAACTAATTAGATAAACAATCATTTAAGTAAGCTGCAACTATTCAAAAACTCATCACATCTCTCTAATATCTCATATTCTAATGACTCATATAATTCCTAACATAATCAACCAAACAATTAGTTAAGTTGGTAGTTGAAAGTTGCAACTATTGAAAAACTTATCACATCTCTGGAATCTCTCACACGAACCATCTTGAATGATTCGAGTAACACAATTTGAAGATATTACAACAATGCATCCCTATTAAACAGTAATTAAATTAAAACTAAAAAAACAACAGATAGAGATATATCAATATATGGAATAGTTAAAAAAATTTAATACCTTCTGTTTGCACCAACCCCATTCATTTACTGTTCCATCAAGCTCTTAAACCATGAAGTTGTCAATTTTTGCCTGTTCTGTGGGATTCTGTAAATAAATAAGATAATATAATCAATACCAGAGTTAAAATGAGCTTGTATTTTAAATTATCAAATGAAAAAAGATGACAAAAAAAGTGCAGATGACATACCTTGCCAATCAAGGCAGGAACAATAATCGAGTTAGCATTCTCTACAGCCTTCACATTCAATTAAAAGCTGTTAGTTTATTTGCTACCACTTATGAGATTAAAAGAAACTCAACAACAAATATATAATATCACAGATGCGAAAACGTGAGCAAAACATGGAAAATCAATATTAACACACACCTTCATGACACCTTTACCAAGATAATCCGAATCCTTATTAACAAAACAATGATTAAATTCCAATAATGATACCCCTCATTCACAAAACAGTCCAAACATAAAGTTAAATAAGTTGTCTCTTTATTCAAAATAAACAATAACAACAATAATGATGTTCATCAAGAACAGTTCCAATTTGCTTAGTTTTATTTTTAAAAAAACTTCAATTAGTTTTATTGGCACCGGAAGCGGTGCGATTTTTGGCTCGGGTTCAGCGAGTAGTCCACAACAACTTTTCCACCCCTCAAGGGTGGGGGTTTGTTTTTAGCAGATTTGGATTTTTGATACAGAAAGGGGTGACGGCGCAGCTTGTTTCCCGCCTACCTACTATCCTTATGTAATGTTCCTTATATAATTGAACTTCTATTATAAAAATTCCTACCAAAATGTAAAAAAAATAATAATAAATAAAAAATAAAAACTATATTTAAATCAACTTAAATCTTAAAAACATTGGCAAAGTAAGCTTAATTATGAAAATAGAAACCTAATAATGTGTGACACATGCCAAATTCACAAGTCGAGTCCGTACAATTAACTGATTTGTTTCACTATTTGCTTAGGATAAGTGTGTCGGTGCGCCTCATTATGGGAATGGTTATGTGAAAATAAACTCTACCCGAACACCATGACCATCATAAGGATCAACAAAAGCGTATGAATTTTCATATAATATTTTATAAGACTAAAACTATATATATTTTTATATACAATCATTTGAACACACACGTATACACCACATTATATACACATACACACGACACAATGCACAAATACACACATGATGAAATGTTAATCTATCATAAATGGTTGTCTTCTAATCAACTTACACAAAAGCAGAGTCTTATCCTATAATCACAAGATAATAACCATTCACCAAAAGAAGCAAGACTTTCCTTACCTCTTCCTTACTCGACCGAAACACCAAGACATGTTATCAAGAGTCTTTATTAAACCTATGACTTATATTATCTAGGTAACTCAACATATGACACTACAGATCCCTATATATGACCATGGCCTAAATTAGATGTCCTCATGTATATATACGGCCGATCCCAAGCATTCAAAGGTCACTATCACACTAATCACACCAAATCTTACACATGTTTGGATGGACACCACACTACTTCAAGGTTCTAGACTAATACACTTCCATATTTAGAAAGAAACAAACATTCCTATCTATCACTTATCTTGCGGCCGAAAGTGACACATCAAAGGACCAAATGATGACAAGAATTGTGTTCATGAAAGGTTACTATCCACCCTACATTCTTACAACCAATCGGCCGATCCTATGCAAGAGAAAAGACAAGCAAAACTCACTTCCAACTCACTTTCACACATGACATAATCAACCTAAAGCCTAAGTGATGTCATGGTTTACACTCATTTAGACAATATGACAAACTAACCTCATTCCCTAAATAAGTCAACCTCTCTTCTTCTTGGTTTATCATCCAACTCATGCTTTCACCAAATGATGATTAAACTCACTAAACAATGTCCCAAACCAAGGAGAAATACCTTCCACGTTTGTTTTGTCCACTATCACACTCGACCACTATATAAAGAGGATAAAACTATCCCATTTTTTTCACACCAACACTCCTACTCTCTTTCTATCTCTTTCTTTCTTTCTCTCTCTCTCTCTCTCTCTCTCTCTCTCACTAACTCTCGGTTGAAACTACACCCCTTTCTTTGATTGTCGAAACAATAGGAAGCTCAAGAGGAGGCTAGGAGGTCCAAACAATCGACACATCACATCCATTCGGCTAGGTAAGATAACTAAGCTTGAAACTCATTTTCTTTTCCTTTGTAACCATCGACCCTTGTGATTACTCGGTCCCTGACATTGGAGCACTATGTGATCGACCACACAACACCCTAGAACCGGCTAATTTGATAGTAACACCTCGATTTTATAAGTGAATACCAATTGTTAATATACACTTGCACATTATGTATGTATCTCAAGAAGGAACTCACCACACCCACATATGGTGATACACGAAGCTAGATAACACACTCACATTACAAATCAATGTTTCATAAACCACGCTCGGCTTTAATAGTTGTCAAGGAATCGATTTTTGTATCAAAACATACACGATCACATATAATGTTGCACATATTCAAAACTCCCGGATTACACAAAACAATATACTTTACAAAGGTACAAATAAGATGCGTAGTAATTATCACGTGCAATGGCCCCACATATACATGACACAAGGGTCCACAAGTCGGGTGAACAACTTGTATGGTAAACGACAATTATACAAAACTTAAGATATCTTTGACGTTATAGGGCACTTTTTGTCTGATCAGCAGTTACTTCTGCTTGGCTAGAGCATATAACCAGACATCAGGTGAGTTTCGTGGCCCCTTTTTACTGTTTCACAACTTCGGGGGAGAAACATGCTACATACCCACATGTGTACATGACAATAATATGTGTTACATGAGTTAGACCCACAATTATAGCAGATCAACAAATTCCCCAGACAACTATAGCCATTAGCTTAGTAATAAGCCGTGGATCATATGAATAGTACTATTTGGGTTGACACCCCCTTTCACCGTTAGTCGCGCTAACACATATGAATGCATATTATCCATAATTTACAATGTCTCGCGATAAGGCATTGGGGCGGGGTGCGCACGAACGTCGTGGTTTGGTTATGGAGCTCATGGTAACTATATTCTGCATAGACACAGACAACGAAACTTTCTAAGCAACAAAACTATTTTATTGAGTCAACAAAACCTACGGACTCACCAACTTTTTAGTTGACACTTGTAAGCATGTTTTTCAGAAAACCAAGTAAGGACGTTAAGTTTCCACGTTTATGACTGCATGAAGAAGGCCTTGTTTTGTGGTTTTGATGTATCTGTTTAAAACATTTGTTAGGATTTGTAATTTGTATCCGACTATGTGACTTATGTGTTTGATGAAATAAATGACATTTAGTATTTCTCATGTAAACAATGTTTGGGATCACCATATTTGTCTCACCTCGCGTTCCTGCCTTAAGTGGGGTGTGACATAATGCATTAGACCTATACAACAAAATGTAGCTAAATACCAGAAGGTTTGATGAGCCATTGATAGACATTAACCATAAGTTGTTGCGCCTTGTGACGAGTGTCGCGTCCACCCCATTCGTTCCGGATAGCCATCTGAATAGCACTCCATCTACCAAGAAGCAAATTAATGCCTTCTCTAAGCTGATTAGCAACCTCTGTTGTGAGTTGAGCATGCACATCAATTGCTACAAAATAACAAAATCCAAACTCTTTTTAAGTAAAACAAAGTTAGTTATTATATCATAGAGATCAAAGTACAAGTTATTGTTAGTGAAGGAATCATGTCACAAAATAGGTTGAAATTACATAAACCTAACGGCCTCAATGAAAATATACATGTGTTTAGAGAATATGACTATATAGTACTACAAACATACCGGATAGAAATTAGAAAATAATAGAAAGTGATTTGCCGATGATAATATGGGGGCGATGGAACCAACGGCTGCCTACTGTGGAAATATTATTTTTAAGAGTAGAGGAGAGAAAGAAAGAGAGGGGGAGAACTAGGTTTTTAATTTGTGAAAAAGTGTAGGAGAAGTGGATGAAGAGTAGGGTTTTATCACAAATAGGGTTTGGTTTTATATCATATATATTAATTTAATTAAAAAACAAAAAATTAAAAAAAAAATCACACCACATGACATTGGTGACCTCCTCCCCCACGCGGCACATTCAAATGGGGGAGGAGGTCACCAATGAATGCCATGTCATCAAAGTCTTATTCTTTTATATATACTAGGCGAGATCCCGTGTGGAAACACACGGGAAGACTCGGTCAACCCTTGTCCGCTGTACACTTATCCTTTGTTTATACTGAGGCAATAGATCGTTTGTAATTCAACTGTTTGTAATTGAACGTCTGTTCTTCTCGCAACTCTGTTCATTATATAAATTAAGCACTTTTTTTAAAACACCTATTTAACAAATCTTTAGCAACGTCTGCTGCGAAGAAGCACAGTTTAGCAACGTCTATTGATATCTTTTATGATAATTATTATTTTATTATCTATATATATATCTATATCTATACTACATTATAAAGGAGGAGAGATGGTTAAAATAGTCACTTCATATCAATTTTAAGATGGCATACAAAAGGTCACAAGGTAAACAACTATTTTTTTTTTGTCAAATCCTTCCCTTTATGCCCCTATGTGCAACATTTGATTACAATTGTACAAATGACTAATGCAAGTCATTAACTTATGCTTAATGAACTAAATAAGAAAGTGATGGTTATGTCTAACATATTAAAGGCCAATAAACCATCAAAGGTATATTCATAACCTTATCACTTTATCAAAATGTGTATATACAATACATCTTGATGATTATTACACTTGTAATCTTGTATATTCTTTATGTATATTTATTTATTTAGTTATTTAGATTTTAAGCTTTTTGTTAGTTCTTATATATGTTTTTTTCATTATTTTGTCTGTGTTTTCTTTTACATATTTTCTAAGAACTTTATACAATAAGTCGACCAATACGAACCAAACTTTAAGGAATACATGTTTGTCGACGGGATTTAACCGCCGCAATACGCGATGGGAAAACTGCTAGCGTATTACAAGTTATTTTGGATCCCGCCGCAACGCGCGGGTAAACCCCCTAGTATACATAATGTAGCAGACCCACTGTTAACTGCTGTTCCTTCCACGATAACAGTTAATAATACGGATAAAAAAGCTGTAGACAATATGTAGCAATATATAATAAACCATATATAATCAACATTAAACAAAAGAACCATAATTAATTTTAAACATCAATATACATAGCTAGTTAAAGGAATTAATAAACTTAAGCTTCAATTCCATTGAAGCTTCAAGCCGTGCGTGTAGATCTTTAAATCTTGCCAAAAGTTCTACATCCTTAATACCGGACTCTGAATTGCACAACAACGACAAATCACGAACAACAGTTGAAGGCATTGACTTCAAAATCCATTGAACAACGTCTCGCTCAAGTGTGCCCGAGTGCAAACAGTCAAAACAAATCTTTAACTCTCTTGTAGTCTTCAAATCTTGATAGTATTGTCGTATAATTTGATTAAGAACAAATTCCTTCATTTCATCTTCACGGTTATCACTTGGGGTTGCCATTAATACAATTAGTGAACACTGAAAATGTAAATGTTAATATTAATTAAAATCGCTTATGATGAACTTTCGAATGTCTTTAGTATTTTATAGACTGACAACGCGTGAAGATGAAAGGTCATACGGTAGAATATTTATTATACTTGGGTTAACTTGTTAAACGAAAGGTTTTCTTATAATGATTATTTAATTAATTTCAAAACGTTTATAGTATCTAAAAAGTCTATACAATTTGTGAAACATAAATGGACGAAGACTTTGGAAAACGAATAGACGAAATAATTTATCTATAAATTCCACACAGTACATATTCTAAAATTCATCTACAAAAATGGCAAATAGATCATACTACCATTTTGCTGATACATCAGATGCTAAGTCTTTATCCAGCGCTTGGTCACTAACAAAAAAGAGAAAATATGAAAATAATTGCAATGAAGTAGAGAGGATCGAAGAAACAATTAAGGAACAATCCTGGGCAAACATTGCCCTGCTAGATATGGTCTTGCATGAACCAGTAAGTGCTTTAAGAGACAAGATAGAAGAATATTTGGCGCAGCAACTACAAATCGAAAACGACATCAAAGAATTCTTGACGGAATTAAAAAAGGATCTTTCAAAGGAGATTCTGAAAAAGAAACAAAGGATTTTTGAAATTTTAATTAAGTAGTTTTGTATATAGTAGATATGATTATTAGTATTATTATTATTATTATTATTATTATGTACGTTTTAATTTTAAATGTTAAGCTCTGTTTATTAAAAACAACATTATTTATCCCATCGTCTGTTGTTTTGAGAACATCTGTTTATTACCATCTGTGTGTATGTTGAAAACAATTAGTTTAAGGTCTGTTTACTAAAAACCAAAAAAAATAAACAAAGCAACTGTGATACTCTGTTTGGTAAAAATCAAATTAAAGAGTCAATCTACTGTTTAAAATAAAAACTGTATTTTATAAGGTCTGTTCCATTCACAATGTCAGTTAAATGTACACACAAATTAAAAAAATACTTCAATGACAATAGAATTACAACATATTGTCACATCAAAGTTTTTCATATCAAAGTAGGGATGAGCAAATAGTCCCGAATGCAGATCCCGAACCGCTCCCGAACCGATCCCGTACCGAACTGATACCAAACCGAGGGTGTTCGGGATCGGTATCGGTACCCACATTTTAGGTTTTTCAGGATCGGTACTACACGGTATCGTGACGGGATTTTTTTGGTAATACCGATTATAATACCGAATACCGAATAGCAAAAATAACACGGATCCAATACCGAATATTATTATACCTTATTAATACCGAATAAAAAAAATAATACCGAATACCCACCTCAAATACCAAAAATCAGTGAAACTATAAAACCATTTAAATACTAAATCTTTGCATTTGGCCTATTTATCTGTACTATCTCATGCCTTGTGCTAGTTTCCATCATTAGATGCAGTTGTATTGTAGCTTATGAGCCAAAGACACATCTCAATTTATTATATGTTAGGTTTGCACACAGATTGGGTCGGGGACCATCTCAATTTATTTTGGCTATTTCCTACAAACAAACAGAGGTTATAGTCTTTCTAGTTGTTATTGCTACCATATTTGATTTGATTATGCAAATGATGTTCAGAGGTGTTGCGTTGCAATGATCCTGATAAGCAAACAACTAGCATCTCCTACAATATATAGCTATAGTCCAAGCACAGGTTACCTGCAGCAATGGCAGCTTCTTCACTCATACTAATCGTCTTCTGCATTTTCTTTAAAACAGTTTCGAAGCTGGCCCTACAGTCGATTAAAGGTTCAAAACTAGCCCAGAAGGCCCATTAGGCTATTTTGTTTCGGTATTATACCGAAAATACCGAACCCGATTGGTATTGGTACCGATACCGAATAGTTAAGTTCGGGATCGGGATCGGTATTAGGTTTTAGGATTTTTCGGTATCGGTATTTTCGGGATCGGTATCGGTACGGTACCGATACCGTACCGAGCTCATCCCTATATCAAAGTTTTTCATTATTTTTGCAACAGATTGGGTAATGTGTGGAAGGAAAAACCCCACCATACATGATGAAGCAAAAGTGACAAACCATTGGAAATTATTAATTAAAACTTTTATATGTATAATAAACTTAATATTAAAACAATATTCATACTTGAAATAATATTGTGAATGCCTCCATTTTTTATAGGATGAATAAACCAATAACTCCTAAGTTAATTTTCAACCTTATGAGTTGTTTTCAACTTTAAATAATATTACTCTTTTAAAATTTATAATTATGACAACTGTACGAATAAACAAAGTAGATAAAAACTTGAAAAATACGACAGTAGTAAATGATAGAAGTACTTTATTTTATTATTATTAGACAACTACAAAATATTACCACAAGTTTACATATTGCCATTATTATTTATTATTTTTATTAAAAAACAAAAAATATTTATTTTATACTCATTTGAATCGGTAAATGATTTGAATACTTTTGATTTATAAAGCTACAAAACCGCACTAATAGCAACAAATCCA
This sequence comes from Ambrosia trifida, assembly GCA_028751855.1. NCBI lineage: Eukaryota > Viridiplantae > Streptophyta > Magnoliopsida > Asterales > Asteraceae > Ambrosia > Ambrosia trifida. Next base: position 163,322,393 of record CM054122.1, read on the forward strand.
AAGAAAAGAAAAGTAAATTAACACAGAACTGAAAAAAACAAAACAAAAAGAGAGCATAAAAAACAGATGTTATTATACAACTTTCATCTTAATAACTAATATTACCTGCGTAATAATATAAATAAATAAAAATCAAATTCTATGATGACGACTGTACAATATCTGTAGACTTACCAACAGATATATCAAACAAGTATCTTCAATTACAGTATATGATGGCCACTGTACAAATGAACGATGTAGATCGAAACTTACAAATGAAGGATCTACATGTTATCAAATAACTGTCATCGTAAATGTTTGATTAATTAATTTTCCCACTGAAACAACTCTTCAAATTCTTTTCTTTTTTTTAAAATACAAATTTCCAGACAAAAACAAAAAGTATTTACAAGTATTTGTAGAAATATGAACATGTGATGTGTTACGTTTTCTTATTATAAATAATTATTTAAATTCTATCTTAGAAAATTGAACATGAAAAGCTTGTTTAACTTGCTTTGCTAAAAAGACAATATTGTCACTAACAATGGTAATCTAAAAATTCTTACCAAATAATCGTCAATCAAACTTCCATAATTACAATTCATAATTTAAGTTAAACATTGAATTTAACAAAAATAAATAAAAAATTGAACACTTTTAAAAGAACAAATACAAAATATTTCTAAAAAACTACTTTAATTAAAACAGAATTACAATATGTGACTTTACAAACTAAATAAAAATACAAGGAAATATAAAAAAAAATCCTACTAACAACGAAACCCTAGTCATTGATCTTTCTTCACAGCATCATCGAACCAAATGACAAGCCAAAACAATGAAAACCAGTACACGACAGCAGCTCGTATCTAAATATCATCCAGATCCAAAAAGCTTAACCATTGAAAATAGGAAGGGGAAGTATATATGTAATAATAAATTGATGTTTTCCTTTGATTGGAAGAATCATTGGAAAACATCAATTTGAAGTAGTTTACCAACAAATTGTTGGCAATCTATTTTCCTTTGATTGAAAGAATCTTTCGAAAAATTTGTGGAAACAGAATTAAATGTAATATCATAATGCATATTGAAAATGGAGAGATGTAAAGTGAGAATACTGAAAATGAATATTGGGAATTCATCACCTTTTATAGACTGAAATATAATAACTACTCGTAATCGTAAAGTTGGTTTTCAACTTTATTAGTTGGATTTCACGTAACTATAAAGTTGGAAGTTAGTTATCGAAATGTTAATTTATTTTTTATAGAATGAAAGACAACTGCAAACACAACAATAATAATAAAATAATGCTTTTAATAAAGTTACTTCAAAACCGTAATCATTATTTTTGGGCTGTTGATATGGGTGGTAATTGATGCTTATGCGTCTGCTATAAGTAATATCTTATTATTAATGATACAACTGTTATAACAAACAGTTGTTGCTTAAAAATAAACTTCACGAATCATATATCTTTTTTTAATACAATTATTATAAACAAAATATAAAAAACATAAACAAACCAAATGCTATGATATGTTTACTGAACAGCAAATTAAAAACTCAAAAAGCTGTTATAGAATTCAACTTTATATTATGATAATCGCATAATTTGAATGAAATATAAAAAACGTAACAATTCTAAGAAAAAAATCCATATCGATACAAAACTCACCAAAATATAAAAAACGTAAGAATTCTAACAAGGGTATATACAATATCCATATCGATACAAAACTCACCAAAATATAAAAAACGTAAGAATTCAAAGAAAAAAAATCCAATATCCATACAAAACTGAAATAATGCTAACTATGACATTCAATACAAAACTGAAGTAATGTTAACTATTACATTTCTTCCATTAGAATAAAAAATACATGCAAATACAGACAGAAAACGACCAAAAAACCTGAAGAAGACAAAAACAAAAGCAAAAATAATTACACATAATAGCTCTAACTCCTCAAGATTGAGAGACTTATTATTTCACTATACACCCATATCTAATAAGATAGGCTGTAAAGGAGATCGTGATAAGAATAATATTTTCCTTTGCTTGTAAGAATCTTCTGAGAATACCAACTTCAACTTGATTACCAAAGGCTTTACTCTTATTCACTTTTTTTTCATAGGAAAAAATAATATTTTTTTATTGATGGTAGCTTTATTTATTTATCATAATAAATGAAAAGAAATAAAGTTGGAAAATGAAATGACGAATTGCTTGGCATTTATAGAGAGATAAAATGTCTTACATATTATATTAAGTTTTTTACTCATTGCGAAAATAGTAAAACAATTAGCAAAACAACTAATAAAATAATGTTATAAATAGCTTTCTCTTAGTATCACTAATACAAATTTCCAAAGACAATGTCTGCTACGAAGAACCACTGTTTAATCTTGGTATGTGTAGTAAACGATAAAGCAAAACTGAACTAATACCAAGTAACAAATTTATTCTAAGTACTCTTCAGGTACAATCATAAATCATGTGAAGATAACAATAACTTAAGTTATTAAAACCATCTATCTAAATTAATAGTATGAATATTATGATTATTTTCAATGTCCTAATAATAACTTTCGAATAGAAACCTATTATAAGTTCAAGGTATACAATATTTTAAGACTTGTCAACGGATGTTGCAAACAACTGTGATACATTACAATTCTCAACTAAAGGATGATGTAACCAGAGTTTAAAAACAGACTTTCCAAACTTAAGTTGTAATCAATATCTAACAAAATAACTATAAATTTAAATTAGATCAGTCTTTTCAAATTCATAATTACAAACAGTGGCCACAACCCTAAAAGTCTCTGATGAGCACTATACAAACGAAGGATCTAGATGGAAACATACCATAAATTAAAACACTATTATTTTATATTAATTAAACAATTAAAACTATTGTTCTTACAAAATTATCAATGTAACAAATATTTTAATATATGTAAACTGAATATTTTATAAACTGGGTATATAAAACGTGAAATTATAGTTTTTATTGGCGACTTATTATGTTTTAAATAAACAATATTTCAGTGACAAACTTCTTTAACAAATGACATGAAATATACTCAATGTAACAAATATTTTAATATATGTAAGATGAATATTTTATAAGTCAATTATGTTATTATAACCATCTGTTTAAATTATTAATATAAATATTATAATTATTTTCAATGTCATAATAACTTTGGTATAGAAACCTACTCTAAGTTCAAGTTATACAACTATAACACATTTACATTTTTAATATTTGATTACGGATATCGATCATCTGTTGATTTTAACAGTAGACATTTTTTTGACCGACCAAACCCACCGAGCGACCCGCCAGTGGCAAAGACAGGGACACTACATATCAATAATTAATTAATCTGTGGTTTTAAACACTTCTTAAAATCTTTTTTCTTCTCTTTAAGAAAGTTTCTTTAAAACAACTGTTATACGATTTAATCATATTATTACAATCAATAATTTGAGTTAAATATTTAATTTAACAAAAATAAACACAAAATGGAAGATTTATAAAAGAAGAAATTCAAATATCTTTGAAAAACTACTTTAATGACAACAGAATTACAATATATGAGTTTATGAAAAAGCAGATAAAAATACAACGAAACATAAAAAAATCCTTCTAGCAACAAAAACCTAGAGAATGATATTTCTTCCCAGAATCATCCGAACAAAAGCGGAAACAAAAACATTGAAAACAATTACACGACAACAACTACTATTTAAATATGATCCAGTTCTAAAAGGCCTAAAGATTAAAAAGACATCTCTTTTTTCTTCTTCATCAGCAAGATACCAAGCTCGAACTTATGATCTCCTTGTTCCAATGGAAATATTGAACCCAACAAATTACAAGAAGACAATCTCTTTGTTAGACACTCAAGGAAGTGCAAGAGAAGTCCTCATGATGGCTTCATTTGATTGTAAGAATGATGAAAAACATGAATTCCAACTTTCTTACCAACGGATTGTTGGTAATCTATTTTCCTTTGATTGTAAGAATCTTTCGAAAATTTATGGAAATACATTTGACAGTAAATATCATTATGCATATTGGATGCACACATGTATAAAGATGAAAAATGAAATATTGGGAGTTCCTCCCCTTTTATAGAATAAAAATATACTAATTATTCGTAAAGTTGGTTTTCAACTTTATCAGTTAGATTTCAAGTAAACCTAAAGTTGGAAGTTACTTTTGATATTTTTTTATTTATTTTTGATATAATGAAAGACAATTCAACACAACAAAAATAATAAAAATAATGTTAATATCATTATGCATATATCATGGGCAGTTCTAAAGTGAAAATAGTTGAACGATTGTCTAAAAATAGAAAATGAATATTGCGAATTTCTCAACTTTTTATAAGGTGAATAAACTAACAACTCCTAATGTTTATTACATTTTTATAGTAACTGTAATTTGACAAAAAGAAAAAGTAATTTTGAATTAAAAATCCTTGAAAAATGTAAATCTTATATATAAATATAAACATATATTATTTTTTTAAATTATATTGCATTTTACAAAAACATAGATCAAATCAAAATGAAATTCAATAAATGATGAAAATATTTATTTGACAGAACACATATTATAAACAAAAAAGGATAACTTTTAAAATCCTTAAATTTAACTTAATTTATTATTATTTTTTAATTAATAGAAACATGTATATATTCATTTCTGATAAATAAATATAAGTAAAAAATATCATGTCACTTCAAAATTCGATTTTCAATGTAATGATTATTACAGCCAGTCAATAGCCCCAAAGCACTATAATGATCACTATACAGTTCAACAATGTAGACGGAAACTTGCAAAATATGGCGGTAATTAATGGTATATGTAAATATTTTTACTATTATAAAACAACTAAAAAAGATTACCATAAATTTACATTTTTATCTTAAATTAAACAAACAAACTTATTGTTCGTAAACTTTAATATATATAATATATATATATATATATATATATATATATATATATTTTCAATAACAATAAAACTTGTAATAAAATATCTAAGATTACCAAATCTAATTTATTTACAAATCCATTCTTTGTAATTAATTTTTATACTTGATTCAATGATTAAATTTTAAATTCTAACTTGTTTTTATATAAAGCTATACTCATTTTAGTGTATATAATCTGTTTAAAACATCTGTTGAATGATATCCAGGTTTATCAAACAACTGTCAATCAATAAAATTTTACAATTAAAGATTACAATAAATATACAATTTTACATCACTCTTTTCAAATTCATAATAATCACAAACAGTCGTCATTGGTTGAAAATTAATGAAAATAACATTTTTATCATAATTAATTGATAAAAATAACTATAAATTTAAATTAAATCACTTTTTTCAAATTCATAATAATTTAATATTAAATTTTTAATAATATTATTTTCATATTATTTTATCATATAATAAGATGAATAAAAAGTAAGAAAGTAACTATACGGAAAGTTAATTTTCAACTTGATAAGTTACATTTCAAGTAAATATGAAGTTGGAAACTACTTTAGGTCCTTTCGATAGAGTGGAAGAAAATTGCAATACAATAATAATAAAATAATATTGTCAATAAAGTAACTTAAAAATAGTAATCATTACTTTTGGACCTTTGTATAATATCTGTTAACATCCCAACAGTTGTTATTAAACAAAACTTTGTAAATGTTAAACGTCAAAAGACTGAGTATAAAATCGTTTATTACATAATTAAATTTATTATTAAATTATACCCATATATAGTTAATACAGAAACCTTTTCAAGTTCATAATTAAAATCTTGATATATGTTAATTTAAAATAAATCAATCTTTTCAAATTCATAATTACAAAACAGCCCACACCACTAAACATCTATAGTGACAACTGCACAAATGAAACATATAGATGAAAACTTACGGCAGATACAGCCATAATTAATGCAAAATGTACTTCTTTTTAATATTATTAAACGACTAAAAAATAAAACATAACTTTACACATCATCAATTTAATATTAACTACAAATTTAAAACTATTTTTCATAAAAATGTTTTATAAAATTTTATTGTTCCATATAACTTTAGAATATGAAGATGTATTTAAAACAAAAAAAAATTCTAAAAGAATATCAGTATATATAAAACATGTAATTATACTTTTTATTGACAACTTATTATGTTTAAAATAAATAATATTTCCATGACAAACTTTTTTAAAAAATAACATGAAATATACTCACTGTAAGTAATAACATGAAAGTCTTTGATGAGCACTATACAAACGAAGAATCTAGATGGAAATATACCTTAAGTTTAAAGATTATTATTTTATATTAATTAAATAATTAAAACTATTGTTCTCACATATGATTTGACGTCTTTTATTGTTCCTATATATATAAAAAATGAACATATATTTTATATCAATAAAAATCTACTAAAATACCACCATCTATAAATTTAAATTAGATCAGTCTTTTCAAATTCATAATTACAAACAGTCGTCTCAACCCTAAACGTCTTTGATGACAACTGTACAAATGAAGGATCTAGATGCAAAGATACCATAAATTTAAACATTACTATTTTTTATATTAATTAAAGAATTAAAACTATTGTTCTGACAAATGATTTGAATCCTTTTATTGTTCATATAAAGTTAAATATATATTTTATGAAAAAAAAATTCTACAAGAATATAAACATTGTTCTCACATATGATTTGAAGTCTTTTATTATTCCTATATATTTAAAGAATGAACGTATAATTTACATCAATAAAAATTCTACTAAAATATCACCATCTATAAAACGTGAAATTATAGTTTTATTGACGATTTATTATGTTTTAAATAAATAATATTTTCATGACAAATTTTTTATGAAATGACATGAAATATACTCATTTTAAATAATATTTTTATATATGTAAACTGAATATTTACATATAAATCAATTTTGTTATTATAACTATCTGTTTAAATTATTAATATGAATATTATCATTATGTTGAATGTCCTAATAATAACTTTGGTATAGGAAACTATTCTAAGTTCAACTTATACAATATTTCAGGAGTAGTCAACGGATGTTAACAAACAACTATGATCAATTACAATTTCCAACTAAAGAATGATGTCACCAGAGTTTTAAAACAGACTTTGCAAAAGTTAACTTGTAATCAATATCTAACAAAACAACTATAAATTTAAATTAGATAAGTGTTTTCAAATTCATAATTACAAACAGTCGTCACAACCCTAAATGTCTTTGATGACAACTGTACAAACGAATGATCCAGATGGAAAGATACCATAAATTTAAACATTATTATTTTTTATATTAATTAAAGAATTAAAACTATTGTTCTTAGAAATGATTTGAAGTCTTTTATTGTTCCTATAACTTAAAATATATATTTTATGAAGATAAGAATTCTACAAAAATATAACCAACTGTCACACCCTAAAATTTCCACGTGCGGGGTTTTACCGCGAGGCGCGTGACACACCAGGATCCAAGTCAACGGTCACAATAAACGACATCTATATGATAAGAAAACAACGTAAACTACCATTGAGTTTCAAACCGTTCTATCACAGCGGAAGCAAAATGTATTATTACAACTTAAAAGTAAAACTCAAAGTCTGAAATGTTTAACAAAACATGCATATAATCCCTAGACGCCGTGAGACTCCGTGCGCCTATACTCAATGCTGCTACCTTAGCGACCTGAGAAAACATGCCAAAAAGATGTCAACATATAATGCTGGTGAGTTCACAGGTTTTAAGTTCGTAAACGTTTTCATGTGTAAAGCGATTTCTCATAAAGTGTCAAGTGTGCAAAAGTTCCAAGTAAATAACAAACGTTCCCTTACTACTACGACTGTGTTGCTAAAACCATTACTGACAAACGTTGCTCGAGTTGCTGCCCATGTGCCAAGTGTCAAGTGTCAAGTAGAGACAATATGCACCCGCCCAGCTCCCAGCCGTCAGGTGGGGTTCGTCACGCCCGATAGATCTATCCACATTTCCCCCGTTGTGCCCCGCACATTCATGGTTTCAATAGGGACTTAGGTTTCGTCGTATAGTAAATAAGTGCCAAGCGCCAAGTGCTAAATGCCAAGTGTCAATGTTTAAAAGTGTCAAGTGCCAATGTTTAAATATGCCAAATGCCAATGTTTAAAAGTGTCAGATGCCAATGTTAAATATGTCAAATGCCAGTGTTTAAAAGTGTCAAATGCCAATGTTAAATATGCCAAGTGCCAAACGTGTCACGTTTCTTAAAAGAGTCGCATTCCCAAAGGCGTCATGTTTCTAAAAGCGTTGCGTTTCAAAAGCGTTGCGTTTCATAAGTGTTGTGTTTCAAAAGCGTTGTGTTTCAAAACATAAACGTTGTATTTGTTAAAACGTGTGGCATGCTTCTCCCCCGAGAGAAAAGTGTATAAAAGAGGGGCCGTGAAACTCACCTTAGAGTGCGTCTTCCGATAACTTAGAATTCCAACACGTGTATGATAATCCCAACTAATGACAACCTATCAATGAGTTTACATAAGTGTGATGACTATTAACCCGAAGGCTAACTAGTCCCCGATTGTCCAGATCTTGACTACGTGTGTTAAAAAGTGTGTTTAAACGTTAACCGGACATCCCAGACCGACCCGACATCCCGTTGGTGACCCATTACATCAATTAGTCATGCACATAAGTTTAACACATAAGTTTCAAGCATAAAACACTTAGTTTGCATCAAAAATCTCATTCCGGACATCAGATGGTCGAATGTGGTTTTCCCATTTCCACGTTTGCCCGTTTTCCCACGTTCGCCCGTTTTTCCCACGTTCGCCCGTTTTTCCACGTTCGCCCGTTTTTCCACGTTCGCCCGTTTTTCCCATGTTTTGTTCCACGTTCGCCCATTCGAACCAATTTTATTCCACGTTCGCCCGTTTTCATCAGCATTTTATAAAATGCACCAAAACGCATCTAAATGGTCCGAAAACATCACGAAACATTACCAATCACAGCAGTCAACTATCATTAACATTTCCTACATAACCCTACCAATTTTATCCCGAAATCCGTCCGTTTTACAAGTTACCCGAAATAGCAAATTATGGAGATGTCACATCAAACGCATGCAATCTTTACCCAATTAGGAAACTTTATGAAATCAATCAATAATCAACTTAATATACTCAGATTATCATTAACAATAAACTCCCCAATCATATCCTTATCACTATCATCATGAACAAGCCCTAGATCTAACCCAAAATCCCCAAAATGAACATAACATCATCAATAATCAATTGTAACCTATCTCAATCATAAATCATCATCAATAACAGTCCTAGATCATTGTCATAACATCTATACAACAATCAATCATCAAACAATGCATAACATCACATAAAACACCATTAACACACGTTATTTTGTATGAAAACTCATTGTTTATGAATAGGTTTTGTTTAGAAAGATATTAGGAAGGTTTTTATTCATGAAAACATGTTTGAATCAGATCTGGACTCTTGGGGTTTAATGAAAATGAATTGAAATGCTTTAAAAATGATTTAGAATGAAGAACACACCTTAGATCTTTGTGTAGAAGATGTTTGTAGGTTAGATTATAGAAAACAAGGGCAAAAACTCCTTCCCCAATGTTTAAAGTTTCTAGAGAGTGTTTTGAGGCGTTTAGGGTTTGTGAAATGGTGAAAAATGACAAAGTGTGGTATTTATACTATGTCCACATTCGCCCCTTTTACCTGGGCGAATGTACCCTCCTTTGACCCTTTCACAGGGTCGAACGTACCCTGACTTGGTCGAATGAAATTCTTTAAATTCCATATCCCAAGTTCGCCCCTTTTACAAGGGTCGAACCAGGAGTATTGTCCAGGTTCGCCCATTCGAATGGTCGAACCAGGACTCACGTTTTTCCAGTTTTCCAATTTGTCGTGTTTAACGCATTTTAACGCACCCTACCATACGAGCATGCAACCTTAGTCTATGTTTAACATATTTAAGCACGGATGCTTATCTATACATCATTTAAACACATCTAAGCATATAATCCACCATATGACAATTAGTCCACACATACACTTAATTAGTTTATGTAATTCACCAACAACGGGACTTGTATCGTGTGTGTGTGTGTGTGACTAACCCAATGATCTCCCGAATCATTGAACCCTGGACAATACGGACTGTGTTCCGACTCTACTGACCCTGTCAAGTATGTTTAATAAACGTTTTTCGCTAAGGTAGACTTATGTGTTTATAAAATGTTGACCCAAACATGCCGGGTGTCACACTAACTATAAAACGAGTAATTATAGTTTTTATTGATGACTTATTATGTTTTAATAAAATAATAATATTTCCATAACAAACTTTTTTAAGAAATGACATGAAATATACTCACCATAACTAATATTTTAATATATATGTAAACTGAATATTTACATATAACTCAGATTAGTTATTATAAGTATCTGTTTAAATTATTAATATGAATATTATCATTATGTTCAATGTCCTAATAATAACTTTGGTATAGAAAACTATTCTAACTTCAAGTCATACAATATTTAATGAGTTGTCAACGGATGTTATCAAACAACTGTGACTAATTACAATTTTCAACTAAACAATGATATCACCAGAATTTTAAAACAGACTTTGCAAAAGTTAATTTGCAATCAATATCTAACAAAACAACTATAAATTTAAATTAGATCAGTCTTTTCAAATTCATAATTACAAACAGTCGTCACAGCCCTAAATGTTTTTGATGACAACTGTACAAACGAAGGATCTAGATGGAAAGATGCCATAAATTCAAAACGGATGTTAACAAACACCTATGATCAATTACAATTTTCAACTAAAGAATGATGTCACGAGAGTTTTAAAACAGACTTTTCAAAAGTTGACATGTAATCAATTTCTAACAAAACAACTATAAATTTAAATTAGATCAGTCTTTTAAAATTCATAATTACAAACAGTCGTCACAACCCTAAATGTCTTTGACGACAACTGTACAAACGAAAGATCTAGATAGAAAGATACCATAAATTTAAACATTTTTATTTTTTATATTAATTAAAGAATTAAAACTATTATTCTTACACATGATTTGAAGTCTTTTAATGTTCCTATATCTTTAAATATACGAAAATAAAATTCTACAAAAATATAACCAACTATAAAACGTGTATTTATAGTTTTTATTGACGACTTATTATGTTTTAATAAAATAATAATATTTGCATAACAAACTTTTTTAAGAAATGATATGAAATATACTCACCGTAACTAATATTTTAATATATGGAAACTGAATATTTACATATAACTCAGTTAAGTTATTATAAACATCTGTTTAAATTATTAATATGAATACTATCATTATGATCAATGTCCTAATAATAACTTTGGTATAGAAAACTATTCTAACTTCAAGTTATACAATATTTAATGAGTTGTCAACGGATGTTATCAAACAACTGTGATCAATTACAATTTTCAACTAAACAATGATATCACCAGAGTTTTAAAACAGACTTTGCAAAAGTTAACTTGCAATCAATATCTAACAAAACAACTATAAATTTAAATTAGATCAGTATTTTAAAATTCATAATTACAAACAGCCGTCACAGCCCTAGATGTCTTTGATGACAACTGTACAAATGAAGGATCTAGATGGACAGATACCATAAATTTAAAGATTATTATTTTTTATATTAATTAAAGAATTAAAACTATTATTCTTACACATGATTTGAAGTCTTTTATTGTTCATATAACTTTAAATATATATTTTATGAAAATAAAAATTCTACAAAAATATAACCAACTATAAAACGTGTATTTATAGTTTTTATGAATATTATCATTATGTTCAATGTCCTAATAATAACTTTGGTATAGAAAACTATTCTAACTTCAAGTTATACAATATTTAATGAGTTGTCAACGGATGTTATCAAACAATTGTGATCAATTACAATTTTCAACTAAACAATGATATCACCAGAGTTTTAAAACAGAGTTTGCAAAAGTTAACTTGAAATCAATATCTAACAAAACAACTATAAATTTAAATTAGATCAGTCTTTTAAAATTCATAATTATAAATAGTCGTCACAGCCCTAAATGTATTTGATGACAACTGTACAAACGAAGGATCTAGATGGAAAGATACCATAAATTTAAACATTATTATTTTTTATATTAATTAAAGAATTAAAACTATTGTTCTTAGAAATGATTTGAAGTCTTTTATTGTTCCTATAACTTAAAATATATATATTATGAAGATAAGAATTCTACAAAATTATAACCAACTATAAAACGTGTAATTATAGTTTTTATTGACGACTTATTATGTTTTAATAAAATAATAATATTTCCATAACAAATTTTTTTAAGAAATGACATGAAATATACTCACCGTAACTAATATTTTAATATATATGTAAACTGAATATTTATATATAACTCAGATTAGTTATTATAAGCATCTGTTTAAATTATTAATATGAATATTATCATTATGTTCAATATCCTAATAATAACTTTGGTATAGAAAACTATTCTAACTTCAAGTTATACAATATTTAATGAGTTGTCAACAGATGTTATCAAACAACTGTGATCAATTACAATTTTCAACTAAACAATGATATCACTAGAGTTTTAAAATAGACTTTGCAAAAGTTAACTTGCATTCTCTAACAAAATAACTATAAATTTAAACTAGACCAGTCTTTTAAAATTCATAATTACAAATAGTTGTCACAGCCCTAAATGTCTTTGATGACAACTGTACAAACGAAGGATCCAGATGGAAATATACCATAAATTTAAACATTATTATTTTTCATATTAATTAAAGAATTAAAACTATTGTTCTTACACATGATTTGAAGTCTTTTATTGTCCTATAACTTTAAATATATATTTTATGAAAATAAAAATTCTACAAAAATATAACCAACTATAAAACGTGCATTTATAGTTTTTATTGACGACCTATTATGTTTTAATAAAATAATAATATTTGCATGACAAACTTTTTTAAGAAATGACATGAAATATACTCACCGTAACTAATATTTTAATATATGTATACTGAATATTTACATATAACTCGGTTAAGTTATTATAAGCATCTGTTTAAATTATTAGTATGAATATTATCATTATGTTCAATGTCCTAATAATAACTTTAGTATAGAAACCTATTCTAACTTCAAGTTATACAATATATCATGAATTGTCAACGGATGTTATCAAACAATTGTGATAAATTAAAATTTTCAACTAAAGAATGATATCACCAGAGTTTTAAAACAGACTTTGCAAAATTATTGTTTAAACTGATATTGGATAACCGAAGTTAAAATATATTAGGATAACAAAATAACATAACATCCATGCTAACAACAGATGATAAACAACAGGTGTTAACTAAAATATATTCATACCAAGTTGTTGAAGCATTGTGTATAAAATTAACATACATAACTTTGAACTTCAAAGATGTTAATAAAAACTTACAACTAACTTAACAAACATCTGAATACGCTAATATTAAGTTCTTAACTTTCAAATCTAGCTGCCTTCTTCTTCAATCTTTTGCCCCTAGAAGTTTGATCACCAAAATTTACATTACAACAATCTTCAAGACTTCTTTTCCATTGGGACTTGTGACAGTATCAACAAACGCATCAACACATACAAGATCTTTCAAACAAAACATGAAATAGCTAATAAAACGTTACATAACAATACAAGATGTAGAAACAACCTAGACATACTTTCACAAAGGTATAAATACCTTAGAAGTAACTTGAAACCCAAGTTGCGAAGATTCTGAAGGCTTAACAGACACTTTTCGACAAACTTCATGAATGACCTAAAATGTGGTCAAATATAAAGAAGCATAACAAATTTAAACGTTTACTAAAAATAAATGCTTATTACAAAAAAAATTAGAATAAATACCTCGCCAGAAGTACCCTGTACATTCTCATATCCATCAACCAACTCTTCAATTATAATACAATGACAATTAATCTTAACGACAGTGTATACATGGTACTCATTTACAAGACTGTAATCACAAACATCAATATTGAAAGTCAGTTTGTTTTCAACAACTGGAGACAACGCAAGCGCCAAACTATTTGTGTTGTTTTGCTTCAACACCCTTTCCCTAATATACCATGCAGCTGCTCCAATGATCATCACCACATCTTTACCAAACATCACAAATGATACACCGCCTGATTCATCTTGTACCTTTATCTGCAACTTGAACCTAAAACAAATAAAACATATTTTATCTAAAAAACCTGAATGAAATGAAATGAAAAATCTAGAAAAATAAACAGTGTATACATCTACTGATTTACATACTTTGTGGTAATGGAAGTACATGTCACACCCTCAAATTCCACTTGCGGAGTTTTACCGCGAGGCACGTGACATACCAGGATCCAAGACAACGGTCACAATAAACGACATCTATATGCATTAAAAGTTACGTACAAATACCAACCACGCAATTTATAAGTAAAGTAGAAAACGACAACGGAAGCAAAATTTAATGTTTACAAAACCAATGTCAAAATATGAATGCAAACACAACCCGGATTGCTTATGTATGCAAGACTAGACGCGGTGCGACTATAGTGCGCCTAAGATTCCCTGCTACCTTAGCGACTTGAGAAAACATGCGAAGTTAGACAACACATAAAGTGCCGGTGAGCCACAGAGATATAGGTTGTAAAAGTTTGTCACAAGTAAACCAAACCCAACAATCCTTACATCTATATCTGATGCTAGCTAGACATCGTTACATGATACTATAGTGTCGTGAACCATTGCTGACAAGATAAGAATGCCTCAAACCCGTCACCGGTTCATCACCCGGTGCCGTAAGATATAGGACAAATATGCACCTGCCACCGACCTCCAGTCGGCCCGAGTGGGGCTAGTCAGGCCCAATAGATCTATTCACACCTTCCCCGCTATGTACCCACATATTGATGGTTCACTAAGACATGAGATGTCACACCCTCAAATTTCCACTGCGGGGTTTATACCGCGAGGCGCATGACATACCAGGATCCCATAGCCATAAGTCATATGAATGAACTCTAAATGCCCAAACCATTTAGTTCGTTTTCAAAAACCAAGTTTAGTTAAGCCGCGGAAGCGTAAACCAAATTTAAACCTTTTAAAACCATGCGCAAAACAACGCGCCCAAATTAAAACCATATGAAAGTAAACGTAGAAGCATGATATGTAATTTAGGTGTATGCCCAAGACCCCAAATGCAATGAAGTGTGCAGTGCTTTCTAATCCTGGCACCGGAAGCTAACTACCTGCAAAAGCATGTATATCGTGGGTCAACAAAAAAATGTTGGTGAGTTCACTAAGTAAGAAGGTGAGTAAGTAAATGCGCTGGTTTCCAAAACCACGTAACCAAGTAAAAGCGTAGGTCCTCCAGACCAAAATGTTCAAGAGTTATCAGTTTAAGCGTGTCAGGGGTAGCTAGCCCACTCATTGTAACTAAACAGTATTATTGGGACACCTTCAGTAACATAATAATTTGCCTCAATAACTGGTGTCTATCAACACCAGTTCTCAAATGTGGTCAGAAGTTCATGCCCGTGCCTCAAGCACCTCAGGCATGAGGTTGCTGCAAAACCTAATAGCGCTATCAACTAATACCCCGTTCGCCTCCAGCGATTAACCCAATAATATGCAAGGACTTTCCAAATGATAGAGTGTTTAGTTCACAAAGGACCATTAAGTTTTAAACTAATCAAAACCCGATCCACACAAGGAATCGTAAACCCAACCCACACAAGGAGTCAAACCTGAGTAGTCCCAAACCGGACTAGAAAACGTTTACCAAAGTTGTCTCACCCTGAGACGCATGCTTTTGAGAAAAAGAGTAGTGAAACTCACCTTAGGTTGCACGTGAATGATCCAAATCCCTCAAATAGTAATGAGCTACCGACTCCCTATTACAAGTGTCACTAGGTGAGTATACGTGCGTACCAACACATCATGCAATCTGTTTGTCCAAAACTTCTAAAGCTCAAATCGTGTAGTGACACCTAGTGACTCTACATGCGCAAGTAAGTCCTACGTATCCCGTTGGTGATCATAATGATTATTATCAGTTTTATACCTTATAAACATCTCCTATAAGTATTTATATAAGTTCATGTCAAATACATATCATATAAGACTCCAAATAGTCACATAAACACATAATACACAATCTGCGTTTTTAGGACAGATTATGTGCCACGAAAACTAATTTATTTAAAATACTTAATCAATGAATTGAACTCCCAAATTTTTACTGAATATTCTTTAGGATCCATTTAATAACCCATATTTTTGTTTTGTCCCAAAACTAAACACAAAAATTATTAAAATTCGTACAACACAGCTATGTCTAGAAAACTTTCACAACAGGTCAGTTTAGTAGAAAACTTCCCAAAAATTGAGTATTCACCCAAACGAGGTGAATCCACTTGGAAAACTCAAGATATTCCAATTTTAATCTTCTGTAAAAATTTCATAACTTAATTCTTTTTAAAACTCGAGTTATACCCGTTTAAAGTTGACCCAATTTTTAACTCCGAAAATCTGATATAACCTTTAAACAAATAAAATTCCAAAAACATATCAAACGACATGCAAATCAGATGATTTTGCCTATTTTAAAAAGCTAGGACTATGTACAATCCATTCATACAAAGAAACCATCAAAATAATCAATTTAACATCGAGATACAGCCCCTACAAAACACCCTAATGAATCTGCCAGAAACTGAAACTTGCTCCCCAAGTTATTTACAAACCCTAATCATGCATGGAAATTTCTAATACATGCATAACTCATATTATTCTGATTAAACACCTATATTATCATACAAAACCCTAATTATGATTACTAACAACAATTATCATCATCAAATCACCATGAACATTCAAGAACACCCACATAACCCAATATGCGATTTTTATACATGTAATCTCTAGGGATTTTAAAACTTTTCAAGTATTGTGAATCATCAAGAAACATGTAAAATGTATACCTTGCAATGCTAAACTCCTCAAGGCCTAGAGATTGCACCCAAATCAACTTGAATTAGTGAAAGAGAGGTGTTGTTTGATTGAATATTGAGAGAGGGGTTGGGGTGGGAGTTCACGGCGCATAAGGGGGTGGGTTAGGGTTTTATTTTTTTTTTTTGTTTCCTAATTATAAAGGGGCTTGGCTTGTTGCCCAAGCAATTGGGTATTAGGGCCCCTTTTAGTCCATTAACCGGACCCGTTAGTCATGTTCTAGTCCAATACCGAGCCCGATGATATTAATCACCCTAAATTGCATAAAACTATTGTTTTTATTATCTCATAGCATATCAATCATAAGGTGCACATATCTCATAAAGTTTACGTAACTAATACGCAGTAGTTCACATAAGCATGTAATTCACATACACGTGCTATTCACATTCATCAACACTCAATAGTTCATATAATCATGCATGCCTAACCAATCACCAACGTTCGAGCTACAGGATTCGTGTGTGAGTCAAGACAATGATTTTCCTAATTATAACGTACGTTAATGTCACCTAACATGTGTTATTGTTACATAACATTCTGAAAGACCTGTTCAACTAACCCTAGCTAAGTGTTTAACCACGTATGATTATGGAAATTAACTAGAGTTTAGTAAAAGAGTTAACATGAAAATGCAGGGTGTCACATGAGAGGACTTTAATGATGAAAGTAAAGGTCACTAAGTATCCATGAAGTATCATGTAATATGTTGGTTTAAAAGTTAGAAAGTTTTACCGCATGTCTCTCCCCTAAAGTGTTCCAAAAACAGTAAAGAATGGGGCTGTGACACTCACCTTAGTTTGCGTTCCCAAAACAAGAATTAAGACAAGTCTCGATGATCCCAAATACCGGCGATCTATCAATAAATTTTGTATAAGATTTGTGACTAATAACCCCAAGGCTAACTAGTCCCCGATTGTCCAGATCATGACTAAGTAAGTTTAAAAACGTGTTTGATAGTTTAACCGACGCACTAGACTGACCCGACATCCCGTTGGTGACCTATTACACAAGCTAATCAAGTACGCATATATTACACACAAGGTTCAAGCATAAAACACGTAGTTTGTATCAAAAATCTCATATTGAATAACATAAGGTCGAATGTGGTTTTTCCACTTCCACATTCGCCCCTTTTTCCACTTTCGACCCATTTCGAGCCAAGTTCGACCAATCAGTGCATGTTCGACCATCAGAATCCAGGTTCAACCGTGGAGATCCACCTTCGACCACTCGACCGGTCGAAGGAACTCCAGGTTCGACCCTGTCAGTTTAATTCTTCCAAAAACGCATCAAAAACATCCGAAAACATCACAAAACATTATGAAACACGGCAATCAAGTATGGATAATGTATCCCCACATAACCCTACCATTCTTACCCCCAAATCAGTTCGTTTTAATGTTTACCAAAAATGGCAAAATTATGAAGATGTCACATCATGCATAGAAATCTTACCAAATTTGGAAACTTTGTAAAATCACTTAATAAGCACATCTTCATACTCATATTATCATGTAGATCAAAACCCCTAATCATATTATCCCTATCAATATCATGCATCAATCCCCAAATTCATACAAATCCCCAAATAAGCCCTAACATCAACATGCCATACTTTGTAATCTAGATAATCAATACTTATCAGTTATAACCAACCTTGAACATTCCTACATCATCCATATATCATACAACATCAAATAATCAAATAACATAACCCTGAAAGATCATTAACATATGTTTATAGATAAGAAAACTCATGTTTTATGATAAAGTTTTGTTTGGAAAGGCTTTAGTTAGGTTATTATTCATAAAAGTCATCTTAGATCAGATCTGGAACTTTGGGGTTTTATAAAAACGAATCAAAATTGCTTAAAAAGGATTTAGAATGAAGAGTACACCTTAGATCTTCGCTTGTAATGATTTAGAAAGTTGGATTATGAAAAACAAGCTCAAAAACTCCTTCCCGAATGATAAGAGTCGAAAGAGAGTGTTTACAGGCGTTTAGGGTTTGTGAAATGATGGAAAATGACTAAGGATGGTATTTATAGTATGTCCAGGTTCGACCCCTACATGTGGGCGAACATGGAGGTAAGTGGTCGAATATAGTGTTTTTAAAACAGATAGCTAGGTTCGACCCTTTATATGGGTCGAACGTAGTTTTATTTGGTCGAAGGAGATCTTTAACAGGCTAAGGGCCCGGTTCGACCCGTCGAATGGTCGAACCTGGAAAGTGCCTTTTTCCAGATTTCCAGTTTGTCGTGTTTTGCACATTTTAACGCACCCTAACACATGAACATGTAATCCTAATCTATGTTTAACATATATAAGCATGGACAATCATCTAAGCATCATTTAAACACGTATTTGCATATAATCCACCACATAAGAGTCAATCTACGCATAACGCTTAGTCTAGTTTATGTAATTCACCAACAACGGGACTCAAGACTCGTGTGTATGTAAAAGACACCAATGATCCTCCAGATCATTGAACCCTGGACAATACGTAAGAAAACCCCGACTCAACTAACCCAGTTAAGTACGTAAATAAACTGTTTCCTGCTAAGGTAGACTTATATGTTTAATTATGTCAAGTCAAATATGCCGGGTGTCACATCATCCCCTCGTTGAAAGAATTTTCGTCCCGAAAATTGCACGAAACCAAAAAGGAAAGAGACGAAAAGAAGGAAACGAAAGAGAATTTACCAGTTGTCACATCATCCCCCCGTTGAAAGGAATCTCGCCCCGAGATTCACTCAGCTTCAAAGGAATCTCTCCATCAGGGAGAGGGATACGGATAATCTTATCGAAGCAAACGATCTCCGCACGATACAAGGACAACCAATCCATGCCTACGACAACATCAAAACTACCCAAGGATATCGGCATAAGGTTAATAGGGAAAGACAAACCCGAAAGTTCCAAATGACACTCCCGAAGAATATGTGTCGCTTCAATGTTCTTACCATCAGCCAATTCTATCAAGTACTTAGCCTCTAAGGGTGTAGGTACTATGTCTAGCAACTGACTAAATCCTACCGATACAAAGCTCCTATCGGCACCAGAATCAAATAAAATAGAAGCATAGCGATCATTAAGAAGGAACGTACCGGTAACAGTGTCTGGGTCCTGTCGGGCTTCCCCTGATCCAATGACGAAGACACGTGCGTTCCCGCCGCCGCCTCCGTTGTTCCTGTTACCGCCACCGTTGTTCCCACCATCACCCTGCTTCAATTTGGGACAATCCCGCTTAAAGTGACCAGTCTGACCACAGTTGTAACAACCCTGGTTTGTCTGGTTAGCAGCCTGAGGGGCAGGTTTGTCGCTCAAACCAACACGACAAGTCTGAACCTCATGTCCCGGTTTCCCACACCGCTGACAAGTAGTAAGTTTGCGGCATGGCCCATTATGATGATAGCTACACTTGTTGCACTTAGGGTAACTACCATGATAAGAACCAGACTTCTGCCCAGATGAAGGGGTAGAAGACTCAGATCTCTTCTGCTGCTGTTGGGGCTGGGATGGGGCAGAGTTCTTCACAGAGCTCTCCCACTTTCGCTTACTACCACTATCAGGGACTTTCACAACAGAGAATTTCAGGTACGAGTCCAGCAACAAAGAATTCAATCTTCTTATAGTCCGGAGTATCAGCATCCAAACACATAAGGACCAACTCATGATAACGAACAACATACTCTTCTATCTCAGATCCAACCATAGTATGATTCCACAACTCATGCTCCAGCTTCTTAATCTCATCACGGGGACAGTACTCGGTCTTCAAACGAAACACAAACTCATCCCAAGGCATGGCATTGGCCTCAGCCAACCCAACGGTCTGGATAACGGTATTTGTAACACCCCAACCGATGGCGGAAACATCGAGGTGTCACGTAGTGACGATTGTTCAAAAGCACATGGACTAAAATGTAAATATTAATAGCAATTAACTTCCATTATTCAAAACGAAATACAAAGAGTCTTAATAGAAATCTCAAACATAGAAAATAAAGGTTCAACTTTTATTTAAGCACTAGGTCCAGCCTAAGCGTGAAAGCAAGTAAGATCAAACGTCACCTGAATCATGTACAAAATAATTTGTCAACACATATAATGTATTAGTGAGTACATCTGTTTGATATATATAATACAAAACGTTTCGCAATTCTTGTGTTGTATATCGTTTGAAATTATGTAATTTAAGTAATGTCCGTTCAAAAACAACCCTAAGAAATAAGTATCAAGAATCAAGAATCAAAACATTTTTGAGTAATATGAATCACAAGACAATGACCAA
This sequence comes from Ambrosia trifida, assembly GCA_028751855.1. NCBI lineage: Eukaryota > Viridiplantae > Streptophyta > Magnoliopsida > Asterales > Asteraceae > Ambrosia > Ambrosia trifida. The sequence continues at coordinate 163,343,895 of CM054122.1, forward strand.
GGTCTCTCAACAGAGTCACAAGGGGTATATACCATAGTACTATTCATTGAAATGCCAGGCTCTCAAAGGTTAATGATTTTGACAAGTCATAGACACACAAATTAACACAAGCAAACACACATGAGAATTGCTATTTTAGTAAAAGGAAATAGAAACTTCATATAAGTACATGAGTAGCCCCAAAAGAAAAATGAAAAAGGGGAAAGATATACTCACAGTTTCGCTAAATATAAACTCCATGAAAGTTCGTCGTAAAGGATTTAGAATTCCGAAGAACTCAACCTATACATGATAGAATACTAATGAGGAAATAACTTAAAAGTCTGAGGCAACCAAAATTTAAGGCATTAGGGTTTACTAGACTTGTGTAGGGAAGATGAAGTTTTTAATAATAATTTGAACAATAGTTTTGGAATAAATATATCACGATTAATTAAATAAACGACTAAAACACTTAGGTATTCCACATTTAGAACTATTTTTCTATTTTATAGGAAAATATCCACGAAATAGATTTTATGATTTATATTTAATTAAACAATTTATTATATCAAATTTAAATATAAATAGAATAAATAATACGAGATATGATCCCAAAATGATATTTTTATGAGAAATAATTATTTTATGATGTGAAATACTGAAAATAATATTTCCATAGTTTCTTTCAATTTATTTGTATTTAAAACATATTTAATGAGTTTAAATATTGTTTTAATGATTAAAAATAGTAAAAATACCAAAATAATCATTTTTCTGAGAAATTACATTTTATTTCACTTTATTATATATAAAAATAAATCTCCAGAAAATTTGAGGTTAAAATCACTTAAAATGAATTTTTAATCATTTAATTATGATTAAAAAATTAAATCAAGAAAAATAGGAAAATAATATATTTTTCAGAAAATAAAAATATCATAATTTTCTTTAGGGTGTCAAGATGTTTCACCTAAATTTTCATAATTTTTAGAGTAAAAATGAATTTACTAGAAATATTATAAGGTTTTAACTAATATATATATATATATATAATTATGAAGAAATAGAAATAATAAAAAAAGGAAGCAAAAAAGAAAGGAAAAAAAACGTGGCTGCAGGGACTCAAACCTGTGCAGTCAGTGTACCAACACCCACACCCCAACCACTAGACCAAAGCACTGGTTTGTTAATAAGATTCAACAGAAATATTTTTATATAAACCTTAGACTTCATCTTCTTCCCCAAATCTTTAACCCTAACCCTAGATTTCAAAGCCCATTCAATTTGTAATGTTTAGACCCTGAATCAAGAGAGCTTTCAAAGAACACGATTAAAGGAGTAATATGGCACTAAAAACAAGAGCTTACAATGTGTATTTTGGTCGGAAATAAAGCTTCAAAGGCGCGAAAAAAAAACACGAATTGGAGCTTTTCTAGACGTTTTTACTTGGGGTTTTTTAGTGGGTTTTGAAGAGCAAGAGTGCAGAAAACTAATGCTACGTTTGGTATTTATAATAGTCTTGTAAAAGTGGCGTTTTGTAAAGCTTAATAAATTCCGGCGTTACCACTATAAACTCGATTATAAATCGCTTTAAAACACATGTTTTTGACTTAATAATGAAAGGAATTCAATGGATTTGAAGTAAGAAACGTAAACCCATAATTATTTCTAGTTAAAACGCCAAAGAAACGCAAAAAAACCTTCGCCGGAGGTAAATTCCGGCTGCCGGAAAAAGTGCTACAGTACCAGTTCGAAAAATATTTTTTTTTTTAGCTTTGAAACATGACGATTTTGGTCCCTCTAGTTAGTTTTGTTAGTTTAGTCCCTTAATTTCTTATAAAACTTAACCAAGGTTAAATATTTCTAACCAAAAATTTTTTTAACACTTTAAAAATATATATTTTTTCATCTTTTATGAACTTTACCAATATTTTTAAGTTTTCTTATCCCTTTCATCTTTAATGCACCATAAGTTTTATTTGAAATTCCAAGTTCGTAATTTGAGGACTAAAATGAAATTACGATAAAATTAGAAAACACGCAAATGTTATAGTATTCCACCATGTCAAAGCACGATTCTCGAAAGTACCAGAAGCGTACTTCACATGGTCCACAGCAGGACAGTTACATATCGCAAAAGCAGAGACAACCTTCTCCAACCACCTCAGTAAACCCACTGCACCCTCATTCCCACTGAAGTTATGAGGCTTGCGGTCCATAAATATTTTGTAGGAACAGGTAGGAGGATGAGGATTAACAGCATTACCTGTATCAACACACCGATAAACAAAACGAACATACCACAAAGGTATAAAGGAACAGAAGTAGTAGTAGTCAAATTACCACAGGCAATTCCCTACTGAGCAGCCTGGAATGCAGCAAGAGCATCAAACACCCGTTGCTGAATCATGTTGTTCAGCTCAGCTTGGGTCATAGTAACTGGCTCATCACCACGACCGCCACCACGACGTCCACCACCATGAGCAGCTGGCATCCTCTGGAATACAGAGAGAACAAGAGGTTCAGATTCATCACTAGTATTAATGACTAGTGCTGAGAATAGAGAATATCTCTAATTTGACCAATCCGTATCAACTACGAATCATCCGATCAGAATGCCATGAGTAAAAGATTTCCGAATGAATAATCATTCCAAAGTGTACTAATCTAAGTACAAGTGCAAGATAGTGTGTGAGTGAGTGTGTCCATCGGAGCAGAAAGTAGGAAGTCCGAATACGAGACAAGTCTCGAAGATACGTCAAAGTCGCTCCAATGCGCAACACAACCATGCTAGGAATTAACAAGTCCATCTCGTCGTCTTCAACTCCCAGAGAAGAAGATAAATGAAGAATAGGCCAAGCCTAGGCAAGAATAGATGATGTAACACACAAGTATGATGATACGGACACCCCGACAAAGTTAGTAAGTTTCCCACTAAAACGACTCATAACGTGTGACCGTCTAGTGTGTGACTCGGCTATAGACCAGACTCTACATGCAGTCCTAGTTCACTATGACCATTGGCTCTGATACCAATCTGTCACACCCTCAAATTCCACTTGCGGGGTTTTACCCCTAGGCGCGTGACATACCAGGATCCAAGACAACGGTCACAATAAACGACATCTATATGCATTAAAAGTTACGTAGAAATACCAACCACGCAGTTTATAAGTAAAGTAGAAAATGACAGCGGAAGCAAAATTTAATGTTTACAAAACCAATGTCAAAATATGAATGCAAACATAACCCGGTTTGCTTATGTATGCAAGACTAGACGCAGTGCGACTCCAGTGCGCCTAAGATTCCCTGCTACCTTAGCGACCTGAGAAAAAATGTGAAGTTAGACAACACATAAAGTGCCGGTGAGCCACAAAGATATAGGTTGTAAAAGTTTGTCACAAGTAAACCAAACCCAACAATCCTTACATCTATACCTGATGCTAGCTAGACATCGTTACATGATACTATAGTGTCGTGAACCATTGCTGACAAGATAAGAATGCCTCAAACCCGTCACCAGTTCATCACCCGGTGCCGTAAGATATAGGACAAATATGCACCCGCCACCGACCTCCAATCGGATCGAGTGGGGCTAGTGAAGCCCAATAGATATATTCACACCTTCCCTGCTATGTACCCACATATTGATGGTTCACTAAGACATGAGAGGACTTTAATGATGAAAGTAAAGGTCACTAAGTATCCATGAGGTATCATGTAATATGTTGGTTTATAAGTTAGAAAGTTTTACCGCATGTCTCTCCCCCAGAGTGTTCCAAAAACAGTAAAAAATGGGGCTGTGACACTCACCTTAGTTTGCGTTCCCAAAACAAGAATTAAGACAAGTCTCGATGATCCCAAATACCGGCGATCTATTAATAAAGTTTGTATAAGAGTTGTGACTAATAACCCCAAGGCTAACCAGTCCCCGATTGTCCAGATCATGACTAAGTAAGTTTAAAAACGTGTTTGATAGTTTAACCGACGCACTAGACTGACCCGTCATCCCGTTGGTGACCCATTACATAAGCTAATCAAGTACGCATAGATTACACACAAGGTTCAAGCATAAAACACGTAGTTTGTATCAAAAATCTCATTTTGAATAACATAGGGTCGAATGTGGTTTTTCCACTTCCACATTCGCCCCTTTTTCCACTTTCAACCTATTTCGAGCCAAGTTCGACCAATCAGTGCATGTTCAACCATCAGAATCCAGGTTCAACCCTGGAGATCTACCTTCGACCACTCGACCGGTCGAAGGAACTCCAGGTTCGACCCTGTCAGTTTAATTCTTCCAAAAACGCATCAAAAACATCCAAAAACATCATGAAACATTTTGAAACGCAGCAGTCAAGTATGGATAATGTATCCCCACATAACCCTACCATTCTTACCCCCAAATCAGTTCGTTTTAATGTTTATAAAAAATGGCAAAATTATGAAGATGTCACATCATGCATGGAAATCTTACCCAATTTGGAAATTTTGTAAAATCACTTAATAAGCACATCTTCATACTCAGATTATCATGTAGATCAAAACCCCTAATCATATTATCCCTAACAATATCATGCATCAATCCCCAAATTCATCCAAATCCCCAAATTAGCCCTAACATCAACATGCCATACTTTGTAATCTAGATAATCAAAACTTATCAGTTATAACCAACCTAGAACATTCCTACATCATCCATATCATACAACATCAAATAATCAAATAACATAACCATGAAAGATCATTAACATATGTTTATATATAAGAAAACTCATGTTTTATGATAAAGTTTTGTTTGGAAAGGCTTTAGATAGATTATTCATAAAAGTCATCTTAGATCAGATCTGGAACTTTGGGGTTTTATAAAAACGAATCAAAATTGCCTAAAAAAGGATTTAGAATGAAGAGCACACCTTAGATCTTCACTTGTAATGATTTAGAGAGTTGGATTATGAAAAACAAGCTCAAAAACTCATTACCCAATGATAAGAGTCGAAAGAGAGTGTTTAGAGGCGTTTAGGGTTTGTGAAATGATGAAAAATGACTAAGGATGGTATTTATAGTATGTCCAGGTTCGACCCCTACATGTGGGCGAACGTGGAGGTAAGTGGTCGAATGTAGTGTTTTTAAAACAGATAGCCAGGTTCGACCCTTTATATGGGTCGAACGTACTTTTATTTGGTTGAAGGAGATCTTTAACAGGCTGAGGGCCAGGTTCGACCCGTTGAATGGTCGAACCAGGAAAGTGCCTTTTTTCCAGATTTGTAGTTTTTCGTGTTTAGCACATTTTAACGCACCCTAACACATGAACATGTAATCCTAATCTATGTTTAACATATATAAGCATGGACAATCATCTAAGCATCATTTAAACACGTATTTGCATATAATCCACCACATAAGAGTCCATCGACGCATAACGCTTAGTATAGTTTATGTAATTCACCAACAACAGGACTCAAGACTCGTGTGTATGTAAAAGACACCAATGATCCTCCAGATCATTGAACCCTAGACAATACGTAAGAAAACCCCGACTCAACTAACCTAGTTAAGTACGTAAATAAACTGTTTCCCGCTAAGGTAGACTTATATGTTTAAATATGTCAAGTCAAATATGCTGGGTGTCACAGTACATTCCCAATCGCATTTTCCACAACCCAAAGCAGTAGCAGGCAATTTGAGAACTGTTTCACACACTTCTTCAGCATTTTGCAAAAACTCAGATTTACTAAAACTTTCTTGTTACAATTGCGGCAGGCAGCATAAAACCAACCATAGCTTTCTTCAACACTTTTTATGGTGGCAACCACAACAAAAGACATCGGCTGCAAACACAATGTATATTAAACATACACTTTTAAACAATACATAAATATAGTAAAGTGAAGACATATAAAAGTTACGAATAAAATATTGAAACCTCTTGAATTCCTGGTACAATGACTTCATCAACAGGCTTCTTCTGTGTCCCAACGGTTTGAGAAATACAACCACACTCTTCTTCTTGTTTCAACATCAAACTCCGCGATGGATAAGCCCTCTTCCACTTTCTTATAACTCGAGCCTTCGTGTACCACATGTCTTTGGCCGGATATAAATCACAATGGCTTTCTTCATCGTATATTGAGGTGGACATTGTTTTAAGTTTTAAGAGGGAAATTTGAAAATCTTTTTTAGAAAATTCAAAGCTGATATAAGAAATGGGTGCATTGGTTATGTGCTTATATATAGGGAGCTGATGAGGCATGTTTCCTTACGTGGATTTAAATTTTCCCCCTTAAAATTCAAACTTAGGGCCTAAAACAGCTGAGAGGATATTAGTAAATGTCTGTTGTAGGTTGGCATACCCAGGGATTGAGAACCGCTGTTGAGGGCAACAACGGTGGTTTCACGTGGCCCACGCCTTTTTTGAATATTTTAATGGGATTAATGACGTCAGTTTTTGCATCATACGCGCATTGGTGGCCAGTCTCTCCGGCTGACACATCAGCTTTCTGACGTCACTCACGCTTCTCCTATTATGGAAAGTATAGATTAATAGATTATTGACTTAATTAATCGATTTTTTTATTATAAAAATCTATCGTTAACCTTAAATACTTTCCTAACTTTGTGACCTCACAATTACTCTATATATTAAATCAGAACAGGGCAGGAAACCGTGTTTTAATGGTAACGGAATAGTGCTTTGACTAACGACGTTATCACATGAATTTTTACAGTTTGAGTTTTGCCCACATTGTCAAGCCTATTTGTTATTGCACCATTCGGCATGTCCATAACATAGATATAGTGTAATGATCTCATATGTATGTTTCAGGTATGAACGGGTAGCATTTCGGGGTTCTAGAGGTTGATTTTGTAATTAATGTAAATACCAGCCGTAGGAGGGTTTTATGCCTGGCCTTAGAGGTGTATGAAGGAGTCCAACGCTTGGAAGCCCCCAGGCGCAGGAGCCTTACCTGTAACACCCCAACCGATGGCGGAAACATCGAGGTGTCACGTAGTGATGATTGTTCAATAGCTCATGGTACTAAATGGAAGTTGAATAATATTAAACAATTTACAATTCATCTTACAAGTAAAGATTACAAAAGTCGATTAATATAAACTAGGTCCAAAGCTCCTATGTGTTCCAAGACTTGTACAACTTCCAATAGCAAATAAACCTGAAACATGTTGAGTTGGAAAGAGGGGGGGTGGGGGTCAACTATAAATAGTTGGTGAGAATACATAGGTTTTGCATATAGTTGAAAACAATATGTTGTATAGCAATCGTAGTTGAAGTATAATAATGAGTAATGATAGAATATGAGTCCGACATGTAACAATGCGTCTTTTGTACAATCAAATCTTGTGTCGACTAAGACCTAACTCGCAAGTTAGTAAAAGTGTAACTGTTATCGATCATCCCTGAATTTATGCGGGGGGATGGGTTTGTCAGACCTATAGCGATATAATCTAAACAGGCGGCTTGATCAATGTTAATGATTGTACAGTGTCTTTTTGTTACAGTCAAATGATAGAATGAGTAAATGATAGTGTAATTGAATCACAAGTTTCAACAATGTAAGAATGAGTAAATGCTAGTGTATAAAAAATGTTTAAACATGTTTCACCCCAAAAATGTAAAAAAGAAAAAGGGGCTATGTAAACTCACCTTAGGTGCATAATGAGTTCGTGCGTTTTATTGAGCGTGCAAACACTTAGTAATAATGCCTTGGAAAACTCGAAACTAGCTAGAGGAGATAATGATGGATGAAAACTTTAGTATATGGGAGATGGGATAATAATGTTTTTTTTTTTTTTTTGAATGGTATAAAGAGTTGAATGGTAGGCTAGTGTATTTATAGTGTAAAATTTGGAGTTGTAATTAGGGACTACTTTGACTAGGCTAGAATTTAGGAACAACTTTGACTTGACTAGAAGACCATATTTACTAACACTTTGACTTGACTAGGAGACCATATTTACTAACACTTTGACTTGACTTGACTAGGAGACTACGTTTGACTTTTCAGGTTTGACTAAGGGACCTTGAAAGGGTTTAAGTTTAATTGGTTTTAATTAACATCACAAAACACCAAATGGTGTAGTGGTTTGTGTGGTGTGGTTAAGGTTTAGCCTGCCAGGGACTCGGGTTCGAATCCTGGCTCAGGCAAACATTTTTTTAACGTTTTTAAATCAGAATTTTTAATAAAATCCAATTTAATATTGATTATAAGTCATTATTTAAACAAAAAAATTAATAAAATGGATGGGAAAGATAATGTAAACATGAATCGGATGAATAAACGAGGGAGTTCTATATATATATATATATATATAAAGAAAATTTGTGTGATATTACAGTCTCCCCTACTTTTAGGAACTCCGTCCCGAAGTTTATTTTAAGAAGAAACATTTGAATAGTGTTGAGGATAGTTAGGGCGACTATGGTTCAGAGTAGGGTAAGAGTTTAAGGAATGTATAAGATAACCATAAATGCTAGATGGACTACCAAATAACTAGGGTTTGTTATTGGTCTGACCCTACAGTATCCCTTTCCACGTATCATTAGTGTTTATATATAGGGTGTACCGCAGCTAACCCATCACACCTCTGATACTTCGAAAACATACGGGGTATCTCCCAAAACCTTAATAGAATTTCACACTACCTTAATGTACCTGTAAATTCATGATTACATTCCGGACCGCAATCACCAATTTACCTTACATTAGGGTTTTGTGTCCTTCTGTGACTCTAAACACACATGTAAGTAATGCAAAATAGCCTTGTGATTGAATCGTATACAATGTATCCAAAAATAAGTCCAACTGTTGAGCAGGAAAAAGACCTCTACTAGTCAGTGAGTAAGAACCTCTACCGATTGTTGAGCAGGTTATTTGGTACTCTACTAACTGTTGAGCAAGTACTTCATCCTCTATCAGTTGTTTGATTAAGTGTACCAATTATTACACACATGAATTGCAAATTGATAATATGTACATGTAAGCAATCAAGTATCAAGTATAGCATACGAGTTGTAATAGAGTTGCCCTAGACAAGGTTAATGACTCTAGGTGTGTCTATAGCAAATAGTTTATATTCCATGAATTCTAGTTTCAAATGTTCAAATATGGTAGATAGTCGAATCCTCATGTATAACTAAGGATTATGTTTGATGCAACACACAATCAAGTTTCAATAGTTTGGTTATCATGGGTAACTAGCTCATGTGAGAGAAGATGAAGGATATGAATTTAGTTCTTGAGAGGATGATGAAAAGTCTTGAAGCAGAATCAAGGTTGTGAGAGATAGTGAATGTGAAGATAGTTGATAAAGAGTTTATTTTATAGTAAGGAGATTATGTAGCAGTATAAATTTTGGGGTTTGGATCAAAGGTTATAATCAAGTGTATAAGAAAACATGATTGTGGTATATGCCAAATTTTGTAAAAATTTGAACAAGTTGAAAATGAGTGAGTGTCGATGGAAAATTTAGAGACTAGATATTATTCCTATGGATAAAAAAAATCTTATTTTCAAAATTGGTTTTATACATAAAGCAAAAGTTGTTAAATAGTACAAGCTAAGTGGGCTTTGATTATAATATTCCCGTTAGTTGGAGATTTCAAACATGACATTAGGTTTTGAATATCAAGGTTCTATTAAGTGATTTTTAATAGTTTAAAGCATTATATAGAAAATTGTTTGTTACGTCAATAAATAAACAATTGAATTTAAGTTCGAGGACATCTTTTGACAAAAAAATATGTACTTTGTAAAGTTACTAGGTAATGAAAATACAACAGGATTTAGAAATCTTTAGTTTGTGCTAAGGTATGAGGTTATAGTTTTTAAAAATAAGTAACATGTGGAGAAATGAAATAATATGATTTGGGTAGGGTGTTGAATATTTAAAAAGTGGCTAAGATGGTAAGGTGAAGTGTGATTGTGAAATCCATAGATGGTTATGAAATGAGATAGATTTAAGCTGTAAAATTTTGAGATTTTAGAGCTTAGTTTAAGGAAAGTGAGTGTAATCATTTATTCATTAATTAAAACGAATAAACGAAAACGTTGACTTATCAAAACTTCTAGATTCTAATAACATAGTGAAGACATGCTTTAGCCTATAAGTGAACACTCATCCCGAGAATTCCCAGGTAGGCATCCGGGTCCCTCGTCTGATTGGGATTTATGCGCAATGCCAGTCCTAGACAGAAAACTCAGAATACATGTGTTCACCCTTCCAGATTGCACGTGTTCGTTATTAAAATCTAGAACTTCGACGAGATCTTCAAGGTGGCTCAGGCTAAACCTGAGGGTTTGTCCTATTAGTCTAAGAGTAGATCTTGTGATGGAGAACAATCTTCTTGTAGGGACTAAAGTAGGGATAAGAAGTAGGAGGGAGATAGAGAATAGAAACAAGTAGGGTTGCAAGTAAAAGGAGCAAGTACTGATTATAATCCTATGGTTATAGACTAGATTATTTTTCAAATAACCTAATTCCCTATAACCATGGCTCTGATACCAATCTGTAACACCCCAACCGATGGCGGAAACATCGAGGTGTCACGTAGTGATGATTGTTAAATAGCTCATGGTACTATATGGAAGTTGAATAATATTAAACAATTTACAATTCATCTTACAAGTAAAGATTACAAAAGTCGATTAATATAAACTAGGTCCAAAGCTCCTATGTGTTCCAAGACTTGTACAACTTCCAATAGCAAATAAACCTGAAACATGTTGAGTTGGAAAGAGGGGGGTGGGGGTCAACTATAAATAGTTGGTGAGAATACATAGGTTTTGCATATAGTTGAAAACAATATGTTGTATAGCAATCGTAGTTGAAGTATAATAATGAGTAATGAAAGAATACGAGTCCGACATGTAATAATGCGTCTTTTGTACAATCAAACCTTGTGTCGACTGAGACCTAACTCGCAAGTTAGTAAAAGTGTAACTGTTATCGATCATCCCTGAATTTATGCGGGGGGATGGGTTTGTCAGACCTATAGCGCTATAATCTAAACATGCGGCTTGATCAATGTTAATGATTGTACTGTGTCTTTTTGTTACAGTCAAATGATAGAATGAGTAAATGATAGTGTAATTGAATCACAAGTTTCAACAATATAAGAATGAGTAAATGCTAGTGTATAAAAAATGTTTAAACATGTTTCACCCCAAAAATGTAAAAAAGAAAAAGGGGCTATGTAAACTCACCTTAGGTGCATAATGAGTTCGTGCGTTTTATTGAGCGTGCAAACACTTAGTAATAATGCCTTGGAAAACTCGAAACTAGCTAGAGGAGATAATGATGGATGAAAACTTTAGTATATGGGAGATGGGATAATAATGTTTTTTTTTTTTTTTGAATGGTATAAAGAGTTGAATGGTAGGCTAGTGTATTTATAGTGTAAAATTTGGAGTTGTAATTAGGGACTACTTTGACTAGGCTAGAATTTAGGAACAACTTTGACTTGACTAGAAGACCATATTTACTAACACTTTGACTTGACTAGGAGACCATATTTACTAACACTTTGACTTGACTTGACTAGGAGACTACGTTTGACTTTTCAGGTTTGACTAAGGGACCTTGAAAGGGTTTAAGTTTAATTGGTTTTAATTAACATCACAAAACACCAAATGGTGTAGTGGTTTGTGTGGTGTGGTTAAGGTTTAGCCTGCCAGGGACTCGGGTTCGAATCCTGGCTCAGGCAAACATTTTTTTAACGTTTTTAAATCAGAATTTTTAATAAAATCCAATTTAATATTGATTATAAGTCATTATTTAAACAAAAAAATTAATAAAATGGATGGGAAAGATAATGTAAACATGAATCGGATGAATAAACAAGGGAGTTCTATATATATATATATATATATATATATAAAGAAAATTTGTGTGATGTTACATTACCTATATATAGGGCCCCTAGTCTCCAAACTTTGTAACTTTTACTCTAATCATTAACGAAGTGCTGCCCAATTTGTGTTTGATTTGTGTGTGTTTATCATTTCAATATCTTCCTAACACTATCTTACACCTCAAACAACTAACCGATCCGTTTATTCCGTCTTTAGATCGGCTACATGTGTGATACCTCAATACTTTTCCGAATCATGATCCCCACACTATTCACACACACACTGATGCCTTCTAAGGGCAACAGCCACCCGACAATCAGTTGGGTTTTTGTGAATCGTTAGAGGCAGTTGAATTGGTGAAACCACGTCTGCTACACATTTATAGGGGTGTAAAAAAAGCTCGCGGCTCAAAGCTCGACCGAAACTCGCTCGAAAAAAGCTCAAAAAAAGCTCGCTCGAAAAGGCTCGTTTTGTTCTCGAGCCGAGCCGAGCCGGCTCGTTTTGTAATCGAGCCGAGCTCGAGCCAGGGGTGTTCAGCTCGTGACTCGGCTCGATGGCTCGACTCGTGGCTCGGCTCGATGGCTCGACTCGTGGCTCGGCTCAATGGCTCGACTCAGGCTTGTGTATGTGTAATTAATATATAGATGAAAGTAATATATTTTGGCTCCAAACGCAATTCTAAAATTCAAATTTTGAAAGCCCCGCTGCCGAGCTCGAGCTCGGCTTTTAAGCTCGACCAAAAAACGAGCCGAGCTGAGCTGCCTCGTTTAAGTTCGAGCTCGAGCTTAGCTTGGCTCGGCTTGTGTACAGCCCTACACATTTGTTATCCACCTATGCATGTACAAGATCTCCGGGAGATTTAATGTAGTCATTGCAATTTCGGCCATGTAGGATTCTATTAACCTATCTGGTCTACCACACAAAGAAATAACCTCCCACCACGGCTGCATTTATAGCCGAAATGTCGGTTGTGGACCCGCAATGCGGAGACTAACAGCTGGATTTTCGACGACGGTGAGGCAGACGCCGAGACTGCATCGAACTTCCGAAGAGCGTGGATCTAGACCGAGAAGAAAAAATTGGTTTCCCGTTGACCGCCTACTAACAACGACAATGGCGCTGGTAGTGGCGAGTACGAAGGTTGAGAAGTAGATACATGGGGGTGATTAGATATTGAAAAAACCGTTTGAGTGGCGGGGGACAACGTCTTTTAGATGGTAGTGGTGTTGCGGTGGTGGTCACGTCCTTGTGGTTTGATGTTTTATGGTGGCTGGCGAGGCGGTGACAAAGAGATGAAGAAGAAGATAGTGAGGTAGAGAGAGAAAGATAGGGGGAGTGAGGGAGATCTATGTTTAGGCCATGGGGTGTGGAGCGTGTCCCTGGTCTGGCTAGGCTCGGCAAGGCGCATCCACACCACCTCTTGCGGCTCGACCCATCAAGAATGTCGGCATCCAGGTGAATAGCGAATACGGGTGGCGCCGGTTTGACTCGGATGGGAAGGAAGGTTTCACCGATTATTCCACTGTTGTGCCTTCGAGCGGGTGGAGGTCGGGTTTTCACGCATCTGGGAGAGCCAAGGCGCTAGCGGCATCGATTAGTCGAACGTGCCCACAACGCCCAGTGTCACAGTGGTTGCCACGTCGTTCCTTGCTGTTAAAAAATTAATTTAATTTTTAGTAATGGGTCGATTTAAAATTTACAGGTAGAGCTAGATTTAAATCCAAATTTGGAATTTTGTTAGAATAATGTGCCATTATATTTATTTTATTAACAAAATCACCATAAAGTTTTTTTTTAGTTAATGGCTAAAATCGTCCTTGAGGTTTGGCCAATTTTGCTATATCAGTCCAAAATTGAAACATTTTACATCTAGGTCCTTTTGTTTTACATTTTGTTGCCAAATTCGTCCCTGAAACTAAACCTAGTTAACTATTGTTGTTAACTCTGGGGGTATTTTTGTCTTTTTTACTGCCCCCTTAATTTAAAGAGATGAAAAAATCTTTAGTAAATCAAGCGGGAAACAATACTTAAATTTAAACTCAAAAATGCACAAGTAGAGTTTATCCTATAAACAAATAGTAACACACACCTATTTCATTTACTAAAAGAATTAAGCATGGATCTTGATCTAACTTCAAAGGATGAAGTTCTAATGTTAGTTCTTTGTTAGTATATGGTTTTCATATTTTATACAAAAGTTAATATTATATATCAATCTAATATATTAACATGTTTTTATATTAAAATTAATGCATATATGATGTTATTTTAAACAAATTTGGTGTTGCATATTAATTTCAATGAGAAAAATACTGATTTGAACAAACCAATAGTCGTACAAGCGTCTAATGTTGTAATTTATAAAGTTTGACTTTTTTGTATATATTTTATATTAACATGTTTGTTATGTTATGCGGCATATTGTATATAAATTTTGATTAAATTGTTAAATTACGGGTCAAAATGGAATTTATTTCAAAACACCATAAGTGTGCAGGGGATCTTATTTGAAATTTTTTTGACGTTAATTTGAGATAAGTTGGTGCAGAAAATAGAGAAGCTTTATCAGTCAATTTGAGTTAGTTTGTTTATCACTTTCTGTTAATAATGGGTTTGTTGTTTAGTTAAATGAATAATTTTTTAATTTTATGGTAGTGAAGGTATACACGGAGTTTGTTATATACACCACTGAGACCAATACTGCAATAAGGCATTGATGCAAGACAAATTATGGTAATGGTATGTTTATCCCGCTCTTGATAAGATTTCACTAATTGACATGCAATAATTTGTCCAAGTGGTACCCTCATATATGCAGGCTTTTAAGTATCTTCCTAAATGATTTCAGAAAGTTTTAATAAAGTGATTACCTAACATAAAATGTTTAGCTTGAAGTTCTTAAACTAAATCCATGTATAATAAATATGGAATCAAATTTTTGATAATTCATAGCCATAATATTCAGTACTCTTAAATAAACCCATGTTTAATTGCCTATTTTTAGCCATAATGTTGATTACTTAACTTCCTATTTTTACTTGCACGTTTATGATATGTAGAAAGTCCAGCAACACTCACTACACCTGTGACAAATCACGCAACCATCGCCAACCTTGTTGCTGTAGTTGGACAATAAAAGAATCTCCATAAATTGTCCTTTTGTGATTCATTAGTAGATTACTAGCAATAAAAGAAGAAGGGACAATTTATCACACTCCGCCAAGGCGGAAACAGGGGGATGTGATTCGAAAGGTTTTCAAGCATAAGGTTCAAGCAACACACAAGATTTAATTTAAATATATACCATCTAATGATGGATGATGTCATAAATTATTAAAATAACACAACATGGTATGGAAATAAGTAATTGTCTAAAATCACGTAACTTTAACCCCACAATGAGGTATGACTAACACACCTAAATCCATGATGGTGCCACCCAGTGCAACCTCAAACCTAACCCTCAAGTCTCTGCTCCGCATGATTAGTTACCTGAAAAACATGCATAAAAGATTTATCAACAATAATGTCGGCGACTTCACAGGTTTTAATATACTATGTAAAGTGCTCTTGATATTCGTGTATGACCAATCATAAGCTAGCTAAGCGAATGATTACTGTGCAAACCATGAGTCCCATAACCAAACCTCTTGACTGTTGTGCCTCGCACATTATATAATAAAGACAACATATGTATAGTAGAATACTAACACTCTTTTGTATGTAACTGGCTAGAGCGACTAACCAAGAGTGGGGGTGTCAACCCAATAGATCTATTAAAGTGTTCTATGGCTTTTGATAGCTAATGGTTATAGTGTAAATGTAAGTAAGAGGATTGATGAGCTCATGAACTAAATGTCTCATGTTTCACATGGTAGTCACGATAGAATAACACACAAAACGAAATGTACTAGAAACGTATCATGTTTATCCCCCAAAATGGAAAATAGTAAAACGGGGTCGTGAAACTCACCTGGTGATTGTAGATGTGGTCTGGTAAAGCTGAAAGGTAGAATGGCTACTATCCCGACAATTGGTACCCTATGATTGTTAAGAATATAGTAAGTTGTACGTTCTTGTCGTTTATCATACAAGTTGTTCACCCGACGTTGTAGACCCTTGTGTTAGTGTATGTGGGCCATGTTTTTGTGCATGTGACCATCTCTAGTTGATTTATATGTACTAGTAAAATATACGATTCTGGAAATCCCGGGTGTTTTATTGTAAAAGAGTATCTAGTGTGAACAAAACGAGCCCCACATGTTGTCATGGGCTACAAATTGTTCCCAATGTAACACGTGTGGTTGGTTTATGACAAAACGAGTGTTTTAACATGGTTTCTAACTTGTGATATTCAAAGTGTGTGTATAACACATGTTAGGGCCATGTTAACACATGTTTTTATAATATTCCAAAACTTTGTTATAAACTCTAATAAAAAACCCGAACCATGAGTCATAAAATTGGCTTCCATAGTTCCATTTTATGGTTGAAAAGAGATGTTCATGAATGTATAATTGTATTTCATCATACAATACTGATTGTGTTTGAGTGTAAAATGTGATCATACTACAGTATGTACAAATATGTTTTTAGTTCAAAAAGTTGGAACTTTTGGGATATCTTCGACACTAATCAAGGCCCTACACTCGTGTATGTTCATGTTATTACATGTGTCGAGTTGATTCGATGTGTAAATGCATTGTGTGAGTGCTTAAAAGAGAATCAAAATAGTTTAACTTGGATTTTAAACTTGTATGTTATTATGTTTATGGATTAGTGGTTGATTATACAAGATCAAAGGGGCATTGGGTCGGGTTTACAATGGGGCCGATCATTATTGAAAGAGAACTAGGCATCATGGATGGTTATAACATACCTCAAGATTTGATGATGGAATGGAACTCCGTGGCCTTTGAGAGCTTCCTAGTCCTAGCCTTGAGAGTGTTAGATCGAGTTTCGATGGATGTTAGGAGGAGCCGAAGTACATAAGGTGGAACAAGTGAACTTTGGGTTTGTGTTTGTGTGATTTTGGATGATCAAGAAGCCTCTTTATATAGATGGTCGATTAGGGTAGTGACAAAAGGAAAAAGGGTAAGCCTAATCCTCTTGGTTGGAGTAATGTTTAGTGATTTTAATCATAAGTTGATGCAAGATCCTTGCATGGCCGATGAGTTGGATGATCAAGCAAAGTTTAAGTGTGTTGACTTGATTTGGAATTTGCATCATGGTTTGGCTTCTTTCCTTCTTTGGTATAAGTTGTCATTACATCATCCTCATGTTAATTGATTACATCATGTGTATAGAGGTGAAGGTGAATCGGCCGATAGGTTTTGTTTGGATAGTGTGATAGGGACAACACATTGAGGTATAATTTGTTTACATATGATGATAGTGATAGTTTCTTAAATCTTCCACATTTTCGATTGGTTCTTGGCAAAGATGGAAAGAAGTTGACCTTAGGGAGATAGGAAGGTTAGTTGTCTTTGCCATTCTAGTGTAAAGGTAGGACAACCAAGTTGAAAAGGACATGAGGTTGTCTTGGGTCTTAGGTTTGGCCAAATGTAAGACAAAGGGAAGGATTATCTTCTTTGGGTTAGTATCATTTCTAATGAAGGCTTGTGTAAGATTGTTTCATGCTTGAATGGTGATAATTATGGATATTCCTTTGAAAGGAACAAGTGAGTGTGTGTGTGTGTGTGTGTGTGTGTGTGTTTGATTGCCTCGGCCGAAGGAAAAGAATGAAAGGAGGTGGATTTATGTAGGTTCATAGGCTTGTGGTCCTTGATTATATGTATGAGTTCATGCGAATATATATCTGTGTGTGTGTGTGTGTAGAGGTAGTTTGTTCATCACATGGTTTGTGAGAAAGTGAATGTGGTGATGAATAGATAATGTGGCCAATTGCAAACATATGAGTTTTACCGATTATTCACTGTCGTGCCATTGAGCAGGTGGGTGGTCTGATTTTCCTTAGATTAGTGGACTTGGAGGACCAGGTACCTGATGGGTTGGTGAGAACATGAGAGTTAACAAAGCTAAAACGTTTAAATAAGATAGAAAGGATTATGGAATAAGACAACTTTGATATGTTTTATGAATTACAGGTTGTGACATGAAACGAGTGCAATTATGGAACTTTGGAACATCTCGGAGAGACAAGAAAGGATCAACCGAGCAAGAAAGGCTGAAACGGACATTCCTGAGCATTCTGGCGTCGCCAACGCTAGTTCTGGCGTGGCCAACGCCACTGGCGTATGAGAAGAGATACCAACCGTTGTAGGACAGCAGCAAACACCGTAGGCGAAACAGACCCCGCGTCGGCGACACCACTTCTGGCTTTGCCGACGCTAACGTGAGTCAAAGGCTCAATTAATGATTTTTATGAAGATCAAACTCGGGAATTTCGATTTTGGCAGCTCTAAAACATCTTAAAGGCTCATGATTTAGCATCTTCTTCACTTTGGCTTCACACCAACCATCCTAATCAATTCCGAACATTCAAAATCATTCCATCTTGGAAGATTCAAGCTCAAGAGCTAACATTGAAGAATCAAGCTCCATGATCATGAGTGGCTAATCCCTTTGTATCACATTTGGGTATAGACAATTGAAGTTTTAGGGTTTATAACATTTGGGTATTTCTTAAACTTCTAATTGTGTTGATTGAGTATTTGAACAATTCTGTTGAATTGTGATTAATCTTATGTTGAAGTCATTTTAGTTAACTGATCTTGTTCCAATTTCTAGTGTCATGAACATGATTCCTTGCTTTAACACAAACCTATGGTTGTATGTTCTTGTGCTATAAAGTATATTATTGTCTATCATAGATGTTGATGATTATTAATACCTAAACCTATTGAACAATCAATCCGTTAATACCAATTGCATTAGAGTTGTTTGACCCATTTGTGAAAACATTAGACTTCATTTGTTGAAACTCGGGTGTGACCTTTTATTACCAATTATTTACAATCCATTGTTACTTATCAATTCCATTATGTTTTAATTTCACGTTTTCTAAATAAACAAACTCTTCTCAAATCAAAAATCTTAAATGAACAACAATTGCAATCTTCATAATTGACTAAACTTCATAAAGTGACATCTTTTTAAGCCACTAAACCTTGTTCACCGACCATAAACTCTTCGTGGTTCAACACCCTTTGTTGCCACTATTACATTAGTTGAGGTAATATAGGACATATAAATACTATCTTTGACCGGACCGCGACATCCGTCAAATTTTGGCGCCGCTGACGGGGAGTCCGTGCGCTTGGTGTTTTTTGTGTTTTTAGTTGATTATCGTGATTAACTGTTTAATTTGTCTTTGTTATTTCTTTTTGTTCTTTGTTACATGTGGTTTGTTGAGTGTGCAGATGACAGATAATGCATATGTACCCGACATTTGGGGAGAAGCTCACCACTTGAATACAATCCGGAGAATTAGAAATTAGCAAGACAAGATCGTCATGAACTGGGTAGATGACGATCCATGTTACTGTTGTGGTAGCCAATAGCATTTGTTGCAGGATTGTTTAGTGTTCCACAAAAGAGTTCAAGAGTACAAGGAACGTGAGGGCTACCTGCAACCAATTATCAATCGACCAAAACCACCAACATGCAAAACCAAAACAATCTATCGTAGAGGTAACAACCAACGACTACCCCTTCCACCAACTTCCATTAACCGAAACCATGCCAACACTACACCACATCCACATCAAAACCGAAATCGACAACATCCACAACAACATGGACGTTGTTACAAACCATCTCAAAACTCCAACAGTAACCAATATCCCATCCAACGACCCATACTATACATATTATACCATCCACACTTCGAACCACCACCACTACCAAATTGTCAAGAATACTATTATTCAAAGAGAGGTCATCACTATGAGGAAGCATACGAGTAGCCTTAAGACATTCCAAGCTTGATGCTATCATTGATATGATGAAACATATGAAGCGAAAGAATTAAGTGAGAGACAAAGCTCATGAAACTTTGGTTATGCAGGTTCATCAACTAGCCGAGGAATTTGCCCAACTTAAGTGTGAGCAAAATGATTTGGTCTATGGTATTATGGTAGATGCTGATATAGATGAAGATACTACAAGTCTTTCTGAATGGTTAAACCCTACTGAAGACTTAGCATCTCATGAAGATTTGGTGGCTGAGGTGAAATTTCCTCATGAATCTCATCCCATGTTGATTATTGCACCCAACAAAGTGGAGGATGAATGTTCAAGGAGGAAGAAGAGGAAGGTGAGCGGGGAGGACATTGGGCAATTTATTGTAAAATGGCCCCACAAAAAGAATCACCCAATTCTCATGCCAATAAATGGGAAGCGATTGTGGATTTGGCATGTAGACTATCGAGTGTATGTTGGAAACTCGGTAAGGAAATGTGGGTTTAAACTTTCATGCGTGGATTCAATGGACAAGTTGAAGGAGAATGAACAAATTGGGGCATGGAAGGTGAACTATCGAGCTTATCTTGGAAATTCGGTAGGAAAATGTTCACTTCGACCATCATAAGAAAAAGGTACTTGTTAGTTATTGTATATTTTTGTATCTTTAATTGTTTCTTTTTGATTGTGTGTGGTTTAATTTATATTTCTTGCATTTTGCTAGTACATAAATAAGTGTTGGGGTGTGTTTAACCCTCACGAGACCTCACTCGTCCTCATAACCGGAATGTCGGGAGGTTTAAAGGATCTATCCTAGTTAGTGTTTTTGTTTTTTATTATCCACAAACCAAAAATTGAGTTAAAAGTATCTGGTAAGTATCTTTCAACAAATAGTAAACCAACAACCCTTAATTTCTTTTGTGAGAAGCATGCTTCAACACATTTGTGAGTTGTAGGTTTATTCACAATGCAATGGAGCATATTGTTGAAAGCAAGGAACATGAAGTATAAAATCAAACCAGGTGCACCTCTTTTCATTTCTCTATTTTTGGTTATTTAGCTAGGAATAAGTGGATTGTGTATTATTTTGAACCGGGTGAATCTTGGTTGGGTGATTATCACATTCCCGTGCATGCTTTTAGTTTCTCCCTACACATTGAGGACAATGTGCACTCTAAGTGTGGGGGGGGGGAGGAGAAAAATTTAAGCATTTTGAAATCTCATCATTTAAACACTACACATTGAGGACAATGTTAGACTCTAAGTGTGGGGATGGGGGAGAAAATTTGAATTTTTTTTCTAAAATGTCCTCGTTTAAGAATTTTAAAAACACAAGTAACTAAGTCAACACGGGATGGTATGAACCATTTTTGTCTTTGGTCATGGTCAGGTTCTAAAAATTTGCATGATGACTCTCAACTAGTTTTGGTAAAAAGATTTACGGTTGGTTATTTAGGAGTAGTTTACTTGAAAGGTTGATTTGCTACACACATGTCATATACCTACCTATTTTTCCATGTGAGATATTAAGCCACCATAAAATGTTTTCACTTTATAAAATTATATCTATTTTTGTATGTTGTGTTCTTTTGAATTGAGTTTGCCATTATACTTGCATACTGTAGAGCTTGCACCTTTGATACGTTTACCACCCTAGACCAAAAGGGAATACAAGAATGATCAAGGCATTAGGTTGAACCTTTTTATTTTTAACCATTTTTCTTCCCTTAAGCGTTACAATATCCCTTAGATAACCAATTTTGTGCCTTAACCGTTTCATTTTACCACCCATTTCAACCCAGTTGACCCGTTAGCCTTTTCAGTTTTAACCCGAGTGATGAAAATTTGATTGTAGGATGTTGTTTTGTATTGTAAATAGCTAAAAAAAATTTGGAAAAGTACCAAAAAAACAGAATGGAAGTTATACTCGAAAAGCACAAAAATATGTTGAAGTTAGTTAGTAAATAAAAAGGTGCAACATTGCCTTATGGGAGTAGTTGGTTGTTCGTTTTGTTAGTTTAGTGTTTGATGTAATAAAAGTAGAATTTTCATCACCTTAGCCACTTTAAAATATCCTTTCCATACCCTTCACCCAGCCACGTTACAACCCTTTAAAGACCTTTTGACTTGTGTTCATTTTTGTATAATTTGGTGAAGTGCTATTAAGTTGCAACCATATACCCGCATGTATTATAATCGGTTCTAAGAGTACCATATATATACTAGTACATCAATTCTAGTCAATTAAACCGAGTGGAGAGAACATTGTGAGAGATATGTGTATAGTTTATTTGCTTCAAAGGTAGGCTAATCTTAAGTAACCACTTAAGTTTTCAAAAAATGATTCATTAAAGGTTGAGTAGTCCTCGATTGTAGAAAACATAGGGATCGGGTATGACATTAGATCTTAACTCATTTATGTTTGAGGATGGGGAGTAGCTTTGTGTTTGGAATTGTGAAAGTGTATAATAAGTTTGCTTGAGGACAAGCAAAGCTTAAGTGTGGGGATGTGATGGATTGGTGAGAACACGAGAGTTAACAAAGTTAAAACTTTTAAATAAGATAGAAATGATTATGGAATGGCACTACTTTGATGTCTTTTATGAATTACAGGTTGTAACATGAAAAGTGTGCAATTATGGAGCTTTGGAACATATCGGAGGCACAAGGAAGGATCAACTGTCACACCCTTAAATTTCCACATGCAGGGTTTTACCGCGAGGCGCGTGACACACCAGGATCCAAGTCAACGGTCACAATAAACGACATCTATATGATAAGAAAACAACGTAAACTACCATTGAGTTTCAAAACCGTTCTAACACAGCGGAAGCAAAATGTATTATTACAACTTAAAAGTAAAACTCAAAGTCTGAAATGTTTAACAAAACATGCATATGATCCCTAGACGCCATGAGACTCCGTGCGCCTATACTCAATGCTGCTACCTTAGCGACCTGAGAAAACATGCCAAAAAGACATCAACATATAATGCTGGTGAGTTCATAGGTTTTAAGTTCACAAAACGTTTTCATGCGTAAAGAGTTTCATCAAAGTACCAAATGTGCAAAACCTTTAGTAAATAACAAACGTTTCCTTACTACTACGACTGTGTTGCCGAAACCATTACTGACAAACGTTGCTCAAGTTGCTGCCCATGTGCCAAGTGTCAAAGTAGAGACAATATGCATCCACCCGGCTCCCAGCCGTCGGGTAGGGTTCGTCACGCCCGATAGATCTATCCACATTTCCCCCGTTGTGCCCCGCACACTCATGGTTTCAATAGGGACTTAGGTTTCGTCGTATAGTAAATAAGTGCCAAGCGCCAAGTGCCAAATGCCAAGTGTCAATGTTTAAAAGTGTCAAGTGCTAATGTTTAAATATGCCAAATGCCAATGTTTAAAAGTGTCAAATGCCAATGTTAAATATGCCACGTGCCAAACGTGTCACGTTTCTTAAAACAGTCACATTCCCAAAAGGCGTCATGTTTCTAAAAGCGTTGCGTTTCATAAGTGTTGTGTTTCAAAAGCGTTGTGTTTCAAAAGCGTTGCGTTTCAAAACATAAACGTTGTATTTGTTAAAACGTGTGGCATGCTTCTCCCCCGAGAGAAAAGTGTATAAAAGAGGGGCCGTGAAACTCACCTTAGAGTGCGTCTTCTGATAACTAGAATTCCAACACGTGTATGATAATCCCAACTAATGACAACCTATCAATGAGTTTACATAAGTGCGATGACTATTAACCCGAAGGCTAACTAGTCCCCGATTGTCCGGATCTTGACCACGTGTGCTAAAAAGTGTGTTTAAACGTTAACCGGACATCCCAGACCGACCCGACATCCCGATGGTGACCCACTACATCAATTAGTCAGATGATCGAATGTGGTTTTTCCCCTTTCCACGTTCGCCCGTTTGAGCCACGTTCGCCCGTTTTTCCCACGTTTTATTCCACGTTCGCCCGTTTGATCCACGTTCGCCCGTTTTTCCCACGTTCGCCCGTTTTTCCCATGTTTTGTTCCACGTTCGCCCGTTTGAGCCACGTTCGCCTGTTTTTCCCACGTTCGCCCGTGTTTCCCATGTTTTGTTCCACGTTCGCCCATTCGAACCAATTTTATTCCACATTCGCCCGTTTTCATCAGCATTTTATAAAACGCATCTAAACGGTCCGAAAACATCACGAAACATCACCAATCACAGCAGTCAACTATCATTAACATATTCCTACAAAACCCTACCAATTTTATCCCGAAATCCGTCCGTTTTACAAGTTACCCAAAATAGCAAATTATGGAGATGTCACATCAAACGCATGCAATCTTTACCCAATAGGAAACTTTATGAAATCAATCAATAATCAACTTAATATACTCAGATTATCATGAACAATAAACCCCCAATCATATCCTTATCACTATCATCATGAACAAGCCCTAGATCTAACCCAAAATCCCCAAAATGAACAAGACATCATCAATAATCAATTGTAACCTATCTCAATCCTAAATCATCATCAATAACAGTCCTAGATCATTGTTATAACATCTATATAGCAATCAATCATCAAACAATACATAACACCACATAAAACACCATTAACACATGTTAATTTGTATGAAAACGCATTGTTTATGAATAGGTTTTGTTTAGAAAGATATTAGGAAGGTTTTTATCCATGAAAACATGTTTGAATCAGATCTGGACTCTTGGGGTTTAATGAAAACGAATTGAAATGCTTTAAAAATGATTTAGAATGAAGAACACACCTTAGATCTTTGTGTAGAAGATGTTTGTAGGTTAGATTATAGAAAACAAGGGCAAAAACTCCTTCCCCAATGTTTAAAGTTGCTAGAGAGTGTTTTGAGGCGTTTAGGGTTTGTGAAATGGTGAAAAATGACAAAGTGTGGTATTTATACTATGTCCACATTCGCCCCTTTTACCTGGGCGAATGTACCCTCCTTCGACCCTTTCACAGGGTCGAACGTACCCTGACTTGGTCGAATGAAATTCTTTAAATTCCATATCCCAGGTTCGCCCCTTTTACAAGGGTCGAACCAGGAGTATTGTCCAGGTTCGCCCATTCGCTTGGTCGAACCAGGACTCACGTTTTTCTAGTTTTCCAATTTGTCGTGTTTAACGCATTTCAACGCACCCTAGCATACGAGCATGCAACCTTAGTCTAAGTTTAACATATTTAAGCACGGATGATTATCTACACATCATTTAAACACATCTAAGCATATAATTCACCATACGACAATTAGTCTACACATACACTTAATTAGTTTATGTAATTCACCAACAACGGGACTCGTATCGTGTGTGTGTGTGTGTGAGAGACTAACCCAATGATCTCCCGAATCATTGAACCTTGGACAATACGGACTGTGTTCCGACTCTACTGACCCCGTCAAGTATGTTTAATAAACGTTTTTCGTTAAGGTAGACTTATGTGTTTATAAAATGTTGACCCAAACATGCCGGGTGTCACATCAACCCAGCAAGAAAGGCTGAAACGGACATTACGGGGCATTCTAGCGTCGCCGACACCAATTCTGGCGTGGCCGACGCCATTGGCGTTGGAGAAAAGATACCAGCCGTTGTAGGACAGCAGCAAACGCCGAAGGAGAAATAGACCCCGCGTCGGCGACGCCACTTCTGGCGTCGCCGACACTACCATTAGTCAAAAGGCACAATTAGTTATTTTTATGAAGATCAAACTCGGGAGTTTCGATTTTGGCAGCCTCAAAACACCTTGAAGGCTCATGATTGAGCATTTTCTTCACTTTGGCTTCGCACCAACAATCCTAATTAATTCCTAACATTCAAAATCATTCAAAAATCATTCCATCTTGGAAGTTTCAAGCTCAAGACCTAACATTGAAGAATCAAGCTCCATGGCTATGAGTGGCTAATCCCTTTATGTGACACTTGGGTGTAAACAATTGAAGTTTTAGGGTTTATAACATTTGGGTATTTCTTAAACTCCTAATTCTGGTGATTGAGTATTTGAACAATTGTGTTGAATTGTGATTAATCTTATGTTGAAGTCATTTTAGTTAATTGATCTTGTGCCAATTTCTAGTGTCATGAACATGCTTCTTTGCTTTAACACATACCTAGGGTTATATGTTCTAGTGTTATAAAGTATATTATTGTCCATCATAGATGTTGATGATTATTGATACCTAAACCTATTGAACAATCAATCTAGTAATACCAATTGAATTAGAGTTGTCTGACCCATTTGTGAAAACCTTAGACTTCGTTTGTTGAAACCCGGGTGTGACCTTTTATTACCAATTGTTTACAATCCATTGTTACTTATTAATTCCATTATATTTTAATTTCATGTTTTCTAAATAAACAAACTCTTCTTAAATAAAAAATCTTAAATGAAAAACAATTGCAATCTTCATAATTGACTAAACTTCATAAAGTGACATCTTTTTAATCAACTAAACCTTGTTCACCGACCATAAACTCTTCGTGGTTCGACACCATTTGTTGCCACTACTACATTAGTGGAGGTAATATATGACATATAAATATTATCTTTGACTGGACTGTGACATCCGAGCAGTACCCCGTGGGTAATCTGAATTCGTTATAAAGGGACTCTAACGGAGCCCGTGACCACTTTGTTGCCCTAAAAAAAGAATCTATATCTATTGTTAGGATCAAATACACAATGAAAGAAAAATAGGAAGTCGTAGGAATGGTATCAAACGGAGTCCGATTGAACTCATTCAAGCGGCATTGGAACCGTTTTATTGAACCCTACGACGTTAGTTTTTAGGTCTTCAGGTTTTTGGGTTTTAGCTTGTAGTTTTTAGAATATACGCTATATCATTATGTCTTTTATGTACCCATTGTGTCTTTTTCTTATTTTCAACATTGTGTCATTTTTTCTATTCATTGTGTCTTTTTTCTTTAGCATTGTGTTATATTTTTTGGTACTGTGTTTTATTTTGTGGCTCATTGTGTCATATTTCATGATCTATTGTGTTTTTTTGTATCCTTCTCACCCTTCTCATTTTTGTTACACTGTGTAGAATAACTTGACCCTCTATCTATATATATATATATAAATATTGCAAAGCATGAAATCCTACAAGACACTCAAAGAGATCTTCCTCCCCTTTTAGTGTGCCATGTGGTATCCTCTTTATTTCCGTAAAAAATTCGCTTTCTCTCTCATGTTTCCCCCACAATTTTAAAACATTAATAACTTTTATATACGAAATTAAAAAAATTACACTAAATTAACGAACATTTTATTATTTTCACAACGAGTACCATAGTGCTATACAAAAAACGAAAAAAAAAACGCTTTTTTTGTCGGTTTTTGTTCATACAAAAAAATACAAAATGTGTTCAGGTAATTCATTAATAATGTCTAGGCAAGTCACTATCATGTTTAAACTAGGAATTATATTTTCATCAATAGCAGCAGAATATTTTAAAACCACTCATTTAAAAAAAAAAAAAAAGCCACACCTTTAAGACTGCCGCTTCAATCACATCATGCAATGGTTGTTTCTAGCTCTGATCATCATCCAAAACATACATCTTCTTTTTAATAAATATTTTCATTCTTATTCACATATTTAAAAGAGTTAATTGCTAGTTTAGTCATTGAGGTTTGTCAAAAATTGTCACTTTCATCCAAATGTTTTTTTTTCTCATTTGTGTCCCTATGGTTTCCATTTTTTTGCCATTTTAGTCAAACCCTCTAATTCCGTTAAAAAAATCAGTTAAGTCAGGGGCATTTTTGTCCATACACACCAAACATTTTTCTTTTGCCATTTTCATCCAAAAAAATATTTAACTAATAAAAAAAATTACCCTTCACCTTGCTAGCTTCCTGTTTATCCACCCTCATCCAAACATCTTGCTGCTGGTTGTCAACCGAGCTACCAGCAACAATAACATCTGGATATTTTGAACCGGTAGTGGCTTCCATATCATACATCGGAGCATCTACACTACCTTATACAGGGCTATCATAGAAAATTGCATCTCTTCTTCTTCCCCACATGAGTAGGAGCTGTGGCAGAGCTGTTTCCTATATCTTTTAACACCTCAAAACCTTGCAACTTGTGTCTCCCGGAATCCAGTCTTCTTTCTGCGTATTCTGTTCTTCTTTCGTTCATCATTATGTTAAGTTTTTTAACCAATTAAATCTGTTGTAGTGGTCGAATTTGATTGATAAACGAAAGCCCTAACCTTATTTCTGTTATAGAGTTCGTTTGTGGGTTGATTGATCAGGTTAGTAGGTTAGGGTTTGGTTTGGGATAATATTGGGGAAGATGATGTTATAACAGACTAGTAATAAAGTTTTAAATCGTTTTAACAACAAACTGATCACATAGATCAGCTGGTTTGTTCGATGGTATTAGACAGACTCGTACCCTGGTTCGATTCTTGTTATAACCAGTTTTACTTATGTTTTTTATAAAGGAACTAAATATGGAGAAACAGATTATAAATCTTATAACATCAACAAACACCAACCTTATAACAGGAACAACCACCAACTGATCTAGTAGACCAGATGGTTGGTGTGTTGCTTTTTCAGTCACATGTCCTGAGTTCGATACTTATTAGAAGCGGTTTGAACCCAATTTTCGGGTTTTGGATGAAAATGGCAAAAATAGAAATACACGTGTAAATTGACCAAAATACCCTTGAGTTAACTGACTTTTTTAACGGACTTAGAGGGTTGGACTAAAATGGCAAAATATGGAAACCACAGGGACACAGATGAGAAAAAAAAAACATTTGAATGAAAGTCACAATTTTAGACAAACCCCATGGACTAAATAGACAATTAACTCTATTTAAAATTGTTGTTTTTCATATTATAGTACATTAATTTCTATATAATAGATATTTATTAGATCATATTAAATTAATCAATCCAAAAAAAAAAATTTGGGATACAGTATTTATATATTTTAAACTAGCTTTTATCCCGGGAGCGTCCCGGAGTTGATATCTAATATAACATAATAAAATATCTAGTATGACAACATAATTAATGACTTGTCAATACATGATTAATGAATGTTATTATTTATTTTGAACAAATCTCTGCCATAAGTTATCATATTCAAATATAAAAAAAACGAATCTCTACCTATGAAGTTATGCTTATCGTTTCTTATTCAAATATAAATTACCCTAAGTAGTGATTTATTAGTAGAGTAAAACATATTTGAAAACAAAACCCCACAAAAAATAGTCGTTTTTCTCCGTTTTTATGTAGCACTATGGTACTCGTTTGAAAGATAATAAAACGCTCTTTAATTTGGTGTAACTTTTTTGTTTAAAAAATCTCGTATATAAAAGATATTAACGTTTAAAAGTTATGGGAGGAAACATGAGAGAGAATATTTATTTTTGTTTTTAAATTCATTTCTTTTCCTAAAATAACTCAATGACTTTTGTTTTTTAATTGGTCCACATAGGTGCCACATGGGATCCTACATGACACTATCAATGAAGAGAATAGTCTCTTTGAGTGCCATGTAGGATATAAGCTTTTGAAATATTAATATACTAGCTTTTATCTTAGGAGCGTCTCAGGGTTGAAATATCTAATACAACATAATAAAATATCTAATATAACAACATAATTAATGATTTGCCAATACATGGTCAATGAATAATAATAATAATAATAATAATAACAATATTATTATTATTATTATTATTATTATTATTATTATTATTATTATTATTATTTATTTTGAACAAATCTCTTCCATAAGTTATCATATTCAAATAAATATATAAAAAAAAGAATCTATGCCTATGAAGTTGTGTTTATCGTTTCTTAGAGGGTGTTTGGGATTGCGTTTTGAATCTGATTTTTAGATTATTGCGTTTTGAAAACGCAAAAATTAGTTTCTAGTGTTTGGGATTGCGTTTTAAAAACACAGATAATCAGTTTTATAGGTTTCCAAAACGCAATAATCTATAAGCAGCTCCATCTCTGCTTTTTCAAAATGCATAAATGTGTTAAATAATCACTCCCAAACACCCCATTATTCAAATATAAAAAACCTTAAGTATAAATTTATTAGTAGAATAAATATATTTGAAAACAAAACCCTACAAAAATAGTCGTTTTTTTTCTCTATTTTTTATATAGCACTATGGTACTCGTTGGAAAGATAATAAAACGCTCGTTAATTTGGTGTAATTTTTTTCTTTAAAAAATCTCGTATATAAAATATATTAACGTTTAAAAGTTATAGAAAGAAACATGAGAGAGAAAATTTAATTTTGTTTTTAAATTCTTATTTTTTTCCAAAAATGATTATAATATATATAAATTTATTAAAAAAACTCAAAAATTAAAAAATTACACATAATGTCACGTGACACAATTAAAAAAGAGAGGGTTGAATGCCACGTTTCTTTTAGACTGAGGGGTATGGAGTCGGCAAGGGGGATCGGTGGGTGAGGTGGAGTGTTTTGCCGACGGCAAACACCCCCCCCCCCGATTGGAGATCGGCAAACCTGGGAAGATTCCCCCGTCCTCACCGTCCCTGTTCCCAAGAAATTTTAAAACGTTTTTGTTACCGTTTAAAAAAAGGGACCGTTAGAAAAAAAAACCTTTATATATATATATATATATATATATATATATATATATATATATATATATATATAGGGGGTGGTTAAAATAAAAACCCACTCAAAACGAAGAAACCTGGGAAACTCTGACTTCCCGAACTTTTTATCATCTGAAAAAATTAGGGTATGTAATATACATGTTTTTAAGAGTTTTGAGCCAAAAAAAAAAACAAAAAAGCGCCGAATGGATATTTTTAAAAAAAATAAATAAGTTTTTTGTGTTACATATGTAACATGTCTGTTTTGTGTAACATACGTAACACAAAAAAAAACTTATTTATTTTTTTTAGAAATATCCACTCAGCGTTTTTTTTGATTTTTTTGACTCAAAACTCTTAAAATCATGTATATTACATACCCTAATTTTTTCAGATGATAAAAAGCTTGGGAAGTTAGAGTTTACCGAGTTTCTTCGTTTTAGAGGGTTTCCGGTATCCCTTTCCCTTATATATATATATATATATATATATATATAAAACCTCTCATTTTTAACACCAAACCAAACCAAACTACTCTATCTTTATACTTTACTCTCAAATTTTATAAAACCACACAATAAATTTACACTTTTTAACCCCTATAAATTTGTAACAATCATGAGTACGTCGTCAGAAGAGGCAAACGTTGCTAATTTTTCGCGGGCGCGATGGTGGAAACGGCAAAAATATTGTTGGAGTTTATAGATAGTGACGACGAAACAACTTCGGAACCAAGAACAAGGAGGGCCGCATTAAACAGAGATCCAGAAGGGGGTGGCGGCGCAGCTTGTTGCCCGCCTACCTGCTATTCTTATGTAATTTGCCTCTTTTGTTGAAATGGAAATTATATTATTACTTTTTAATTTTCTTAATGTTTTATATTTCATGTGTTATACTTTTTTTTTAATTTAAGGTGCACATGATCGTTTGGTTGCTGACTACTTCGCTGACGACTGCGTATACACAGACGAACTATTTAGGCGTCGCTTTCGAATGAGTCGGCGATTGTTCCAACGAATTGCCAATGACATGGCTACCTATGATGAGTTTTTCACACTACACTATGATGCTAGAGGAAGACGAGGTTTTACGACGCTACAAAAGTGCACTTCCGCACTTCGTCAGTTGGCGTACGAGACTGCTAGTGACTCATGGGATGAGTACTTAAGGATGTCTGCTAGAATGAGTCGGGAATGCTTGTATCGGTTTACCGAAAATGTCGTCAAGTTATATAGCAAAGTTTACTTGCGTGAGCCAACGAAGAACGAAGTCCAAAAGCTTTACGCACACCATGCAAAGAAACATGGCTTTCCTGGCATGCTTGGAAGCATCGATTGTACGCATTGGCCATGGCATAATTGCCCCACTGCATGGAAAGGGCAGTTTACGCGGGGTGACATTGGAGAGCCGTCAATTATTCTAGAATCTGTTTGCTCACAAGACCTTTGGATTTGGCATGCATTCTTCGGAGTTGCTGGTTCATGTAACGATTTAAATGTTCTAGCAAGATCCATGGTTTTCGACCCCATCATTAGAGGTACCGGTCCAGATGATTCGTTCGTTCTCAACGGGGTAGAATATAAGCATGTGTATTATCTAGCTGACGGTATATACCCAAGTTATACATCTCTTGTGAAAACCATACAAATTCCCACGGATGACAAAAGGAAAAAGTTTGCAAAGTGCCAAGAGTCGGCGAGAAAAGACGTCGAACGGTTATTCGGTGTTTTAAAGTCGAAATGGCATGTAATTGGGCGACCTGCACGTGCATGGCATCCACAAAGCTTGAGATATATTATGTACGCTTGTACGATAGTACATAATATGATAATCGAAGATAAAGACCGTGCGATATGTGAGTATAACCCGAATGACGTTGAAGAGAATCTCGAGCCGGTTGACGCGACACAACAACAATCGAACAGGTGGGCATTAGAGGATAGTACTATGCACGCCAACCTTTGCTCGGATTTAATCGACCATGTTTGGAACAATTTCCGTGTCGATGACGTTGATAACGAGTAGTTTGTATTTTTTTTTTAGTGTTAGTATGTTTGTTTTTTTTAGTTTCGTTTTTTTTATTTTTTAGTGTTTTTTATTTTACATGTAATTTGGTTTTTAATTTTATTGAAAAAAAAAATTAATGAAATATAAAATGTACAAATAAATAAAAAAGAGAAGGGGGGAGGAGGAACCATTTCCTCTAGAAAGGGGAGGGGAAAGGAAAAATGACATGACGGTGACGTGAACAAGAGAGAAGAAAAGTGGAAGGGTGACCACACCCCATAACGTTATAACGTTATGAATATAGAAATGATGTTTATGAGTTTTGAATTCGTGTTTTGTTTTTTGGATACATTCACCTGCAAGCGCCGCCAACACACTGCACCCCTACCCTGCCACCTCAATTTAATACAAACACTCAAAATCTCCCAATATTTCCTCTACAGTCGTCTATCAGTTGCTATACAAACACCATTCAATCCTATCCGTCCCATTTTAATCAGACGCCTCCTATGCCCTCCACGTGTCAGGTCCATCAGCTTTATCCTATTCGTCCATGTACCGAAAAACACGCTCTCATATTCTCTCTCTGACCCGAACCCGCTGGTTCCTTGACCGGCTACCGGTCCAATCAGTCACGGCTCAATGCATAAATATTGAGTCAACGCCACGGTCGTTGCTTAGTTTAGCCTGTGACTGTAACAGACTGGTGAAGTCGGCGACACCTTCACATGCAGGAACGGTCTTTTCGTTCTTAAATCTTTATATAATTATTATTTCAACCGTTTTTAACAAAGGGAAATCATTAACTTGGTTATTTTGAACGTGTTGTTTTTTTTTTAACGGCAAGTGATGTGACTGGTGGAGCTCCGGCTAGTACCCTGGGCCAGCCTATACTATTTACCCATTCTATCTGAATTGGGAATCTCCCCAGGTGAAACCCCACATGTGGTAAATATGATTTTAACAAAAATTAAACCCTCAACCTCCACTCTAACTCCCCATATGTACTTTTCCATTGCGCCCTTACTTTTTATTTTAGCTATAAAATAATTGCTGTTAAAAAAAATTAACTTGGTTATTTTGTTGCTTAGAGTATCTACATTTGGTCTCTTGTAATTTTCTAAGAGAATTTTTTATATTTTTCTTTATGAGGTTTTGATCGGAGAAAATAAAGAACCAACGGTTTATTAGTGTGTATTAGTCTAGTTGAGGATATTGTAGGAAATCAGTTTTTCTGTATTTATTTTTTAATATTTATTAAAAGTGATTATGAGTGAAGTAGAAATAAATTGTAGTGATTTTTAGTGTGGATTGGGAATAATAAATCTATTGTGAATGCTCTTAGAACGTATTGTAATGATTTTTACTTTGGCCTGAAACAATTTGACACTGAAACTTAGACCGTCCGTTGTGAAGGCGCGAGCGACCAGGCGCGAGACAACAACTTGACTCTCAAGTAAACCGATCACTTGACCCCATTGTGGCTAGAGGTGAGTATCGGCGTGACCTTTTGCTATGGGTGGACACCGATGCTAAAACTCCGTTCGTGTAATGCTACTCGCGCTTCCACAACGGACGGTATTAGAAAATTTAACAAACCTTAACCCGCATTTCAGTTAAAAATAATAATAACTTGTTAAGCCCATATTCAATTAAACAAAATAACACAAAGTTAGCCCACATTAAATTAAAAAAAAATTAAACTTATTAAGGCATAAGCACACCATACAAGCCCATAAATCATTTAAATCTAACTAAAAAATAACAAATAAACAGGACCTCATATAACTGTTTTGATAATTCAATAATATATCACTTTTCTCTTGAAGAGTATTTCTCTCTTGTGTTATATTTTAGCTTGCGCAGTTGCGCCTTGCATGATACGTGGTGGATCACAATTTCATCCTGCATCACTATTGAAAAAAATAATTCATCAGAACGCGTTTCGTTAAGACTATCAGGTGTGGGGAAAGGTAGCCCTTCCATGACTACCCGACACGTCACCAAAAATGGGACCCCCTTAAAAGATAACAAGACGAGGACTATCCAAGATGACAAGGGTGTGGGGAGTGGGGGTGGTAATCCTTGGGTAGTCATTCACTCATATTGGTTCAAGTTATTTTTTTTATTCTAAATTATATAAAACTATGTAATTAAAATAAATAATATGTCTAAAATTAAAAGAAGTCACATAACATCTAAATAATTTAAAAACATTCGTACAAATAAATCAGTAATTATAATTGTGAAGGACTAATCCGCAAACGTTCACAACCTAATAAACAAAGGAAAATAATTAATTTTTAATAATACCCAATCAAATGCTCTGTCTCAGACGTCTAAAATTGGCCGGATAGGACGAGCCGCCCCGTCGGGGGCGGTGTAGGACGACCCACGGCAGCGATCACGAGCTGATGACGAGGCCCATACCTGATAGTCTATCAAGGATAGATGATTTCCGGGATTTTAAGCAGCTTAATATCCTACCCCTCCCTTTTCAATCAAACACATTTGTTCCATTATTGACATCAAGAAGGTCCAATTATTTGATTTGAATGCCTTGTCAAGATCTATCAAAGACATGATTTGTAAAAAAAAAAAAAAAAGGTCCCAGAAAAATTAACCCATCAACCCTCACATATGATATGCTTAAATGGGCATTCATAGACTATCAATGCAACAAGTGTCAAGTGTCAGAAATATGGACCATCCAACGAAAATTTTAAATGTAACGTACCAACATATAAGTTTTCATATTTGTTTTTGTCTTGTTAACATTAATTAATGTTCTAAAAAATCTATGATTCAAACTATATTCTTGACTTGATTTCTCTTGATTTTTTTTATCTTGTTAACAGAGAGAATTTTAGTCAGGTTTGGATTCTGAAGTGGTCCATGTAAAATTAGTGTTCATCGCATAGGCTTTGGCCCATTATTATGCTGCACTGTTGTGAAAGCTTTTAGTTAAATTGGCCCATTAGTGTTCAATCTTCAAAACCAGACTAAAGAGCTTTATATTCACAACTCTCAGATTTCTCGTAATTTTTTTTAAGGCTCTGTCCATTTGTAACACCTCCTCATCCATTTCGACTCCTCGTATAGGCCAAGACGAGGCGCATAGGGACAACCATAAACACATAGAGTCAGGCATGTCTGACGGTTGGTCAAATATGCCTAGTATTGATCTATTCATGGAAAACACAAGACACATGAATATTTTTGGTCAAAAGGTTGTATTATGTTGCGTTTTGATGATTTTTAGTGAAAAAGTTGTATTATTGTGTGTTTTGTGTTTTATTTATAAAGAATAATTCTTAATATAAAAATATTACAAAATTTTATAACGTCTATAAAATTTAATACATTTATACAACTTATAGTTTTCAAACAAACTAGTAGGATGCCCGCGCGTTGTTGCGGGTACTTACGTATCTCACCCGCGCTATGTTGCGGGAATTCACCATGTCCAAAATGCGTGACAACGAAAGTTTAGTGTTCGTACAGTAACTTCACTAAAGTTTAGAGATAGCAAAAGTATGTTAGTAGTGGGTAAACACTCGTGTGCCGCAATACAAAAGCACCATTAAGTAGAGAACACCGATAGAATTCGTACGTTGTTATGATCCAGTGCAATGAAAGAGAGAAAATTGCCATGGTATTTGTACCAAAAATGCAACTAATTGATGGAGAAGAAGCTCCTCATTACGCAGTGCACAAAATTCCCAAGTTAAAATCTGAAAAGATGGATGCAATTAAAAAACATATATTACGTCAGTAGTTGTGTTGCATACTCACTAAAAGTATTATTTGTGTCTAATCATCTTCAAATCAAGGGAGGAAATAAGTCTGAGCTGACCCTCATAAACCATACGAATCGGGTCGTAGATGCTTTCTATAACAACTCTTCCACACTCAAATACCATTAATCTAGAAGGAATTCTATATTTACAGGAAAATCTAAAAAAAAGTGCATTGACAACACCATTACCGAATTGGATTTTATTAAGTGTTGGTAGTACTTCAAAAGTTGCCATTGTTAAATAACCAAAGATACAACAGCACCAGTTACCAACATGTGATACATCAATCCATCTAAAGCTTCATTGAACTTATCGTACGCACCATGAAATCTACATATAACTTTTTTTTAAAGGCTTAGTTCAGTGGAAATCCTTGTACAACCGTAACATAGCGGTCCCAAGTTCGAATCCCTATCCACACACCGGTGTCCTCTTTGCCTAAGCTCAAACCGTCACAGGGAATTTTTTTGTGGTTTGCATGGATTGAACTTGTGACCTACCCCAGGGATGAGAACCCCTAAGGGAAAACACACCCTACCTTAAACCAGTTGGGCTAGAGATTGTCACCCTCCAGTGACTTAAAAAAATCAAGAAACACTATAGTTGACATAAATACCCTTTTGAGATCTTGAAACACTCAAACAACTGCCAGAATGATCTTGCTTCCAAAATTGCATTGGTTCAACAATTTTCTTTGTAGAAAGCAATGCCTTTTTCAAATCAACAAAAAACCGAAATGCCCTTGTGGGTGTTAGTTGATTCTCTTTAATTCTTCTAAAAGTGGGATTAAAAACTTCAACCTTCTTACAAGCTTCAAACACTCTCTTCTCTGTGTTCTCCATAATCTAGTGTAAGATTCCACTGCATCAATCATCTCAACCATCTCTGTAACCACATCCTTGCCATAATCACCACCTTAATGGCATAAGAATCAAGATTCAAGAATTAATCTTTGAACTTTAAAGCAGAAGGCTTTAATGATACACCAACATGGATTAAATTTATTTCAGTTTAACAAAATATGTCGCTAATAGTCATCGTAAAAAAGTGATAAATTACTCCTCTTAATGTCTTTGACATTTGTATCTAAACAAATATTTTAGCTGATAATAAATAATAAATTACGTGAAAGATTAATAAAATTATAAAATCAGATAGATGGCAATGAATAATCACACCTACACACAACCTAAAGATCATGTCATTCATACTAAAACTTGCTATTTCAAATATTGTTCAATGTTATATACTAATATTACTAATAAATTTAATGACACATCGTACCCCCAACCAAGATGTTTCTGCGCCTGAACGCCTCCGTCATTGGCAGCCTATCCAACTCCGCCCGCCAACCGAAAATGTTACACTTTTTTGGTATCCATTTGCACCACTCATAAAATTTAACATTGCTGAAATCGACCTCATCATAAAACAAGTTCCTAACCGCCCGGACTGAAAATTCAGCAGCACTGTTCCCAACCCATTCCCAGCCATCCGCATCAGCAGGCATCTCGACTCCTTGCAGCCTCAAAATGATCACTTCCCACTCAGACCATTCTTTGACCGACGATAAGCACCTTTTCCACATCCAAGACAGCAGCGTACCACTTTCAGACCTGACCAATCTATCGCTCACCTTGCACCTTTTGTGTTTTTCCAATTGAAACAACCTGGGACACACGTCCTTCAGCGGCTCGGTACATAACCACGGATCAATCCAAAACGACGTGTTCTCGCCATTACCCACCTTCCCTTTGAAAAATCTTCTCAGAGGTAACCCCGACACAACGGTCCGCGCCATAGTTTTAACAATATTATTCGAAACACTGCTGAGAGTTTTCCGCATCGGTAAAAAATCCCAGGCCCGGTTGCTAATATGAATCGCATCCACAACTCGGCACCAAAGGTTTTGTCTCTCCATTTTGTACCGCCAAACCAGCCCGTTTAATACAAAATATGCAAATTTATACTTCATCACTTCCAATGTTACTTTTAACATGCTAACTAAACTTAAATAGAGTAAAAGTTCAAGCCTAGGGAAACATCACCTTAAAAAACTAAATTTAAACAAGTATATAAGACAAACAAATTTGCATAGACAAGATGCTAGATTACATCAAAAAATGTTAAAACAACATTAAAGTTGCATATGAATGGATATAGATTCAAACAGATCAGTTAATGACGCGTGCAATGACCCAAGTTTATGTTTACGTAATAATCATTATTTGATACCAATTTCAACTTTGAATGGCTTAACTAAAATGTGTCTTTACATCTTAAAGATGCGGACCTTTCAAATCGGTTAAGAGAATACTCATTTGTTAAAAATAAATGAGGTTTTTGAATGACTTAATTTTTAAGAGAAAAAGAAAGCCTTGCCTTATAGTTTAAGAGAGCTACATGGACATAAGTATTTGATTTTGACAAAATTTTCCAAACTTCAAAAGTTAAAATAGTTTACAACTTTCTATTTTGACAAAATCCCCAAACTTCAAAAGTTAAAATAGTTTACAACTTTCTATTTTGACAAAATCCCCAAACTTCAATAGAGGTGGCAATGTAGCATTCATCTTATACTTACATTTTTTGTTTGCACTTGTACGTGAATGACTACCTAATCCTTCTCTTTTAGTTTCTACTTATTATTAATTTACAGTTTATATACAGAGACATTCCATTTGGTGTTAGTTTGTTGCTTAAGATTTCTACACGGTTTTGCAGATAATATTTTATTCTGTGCATTGGTTTTGCATACAAGCTAACTATACATGTAAAACAATTTTCCGCATAAATATAAAATTTGCAAATTTTGGTCATTATGTGTTGCTCTATTATTATACTTCTTTATAAAGTTGAAGTTATCATTCTTGAACTCAAATACAGCAAAAATAGCTTCAATTATCATAAAAAGCACATACAAGAGTGCCATGGTGAAGGGTGATTGAAGTAGAATAAAGAGGGTACTGAGGAATTGGACAGAAATTTCCATCATTCTCTGATCTTATTAGTAACTGCATCATCATGTGGACCTATAAAACATAACACAATCTGTAATTAAGTTGACATGCTACACTAATTTCAAATATATGTTTTATACAACAAACAATAAGGGCATAAAAAGCTTTACCCCTGGACTTGTACCACCTGTCAAGAAAATATCATTTGGGTCAGCGGGGAAACCATCACGAGCTTCAATGCCAGTAGCAATAGTGTCGCGCAATCCCTTAACACCCTGATGTCCATTATAAATACTGTAAATCATACTACTATAAAACATAAGCTTATATATTAGACTATATGTCTACACCATGTACGAATTCTTTTTAACATTCCACAGATTCAAAAGACAGCAGTTTTACCTGACTATGACTATATGCACCAGTAGCACTTCCAGAAATTTGATCAAGGATCTACCATGCTCCCTCAATAGAATCAACACTGTAAGTTTAACAATGCACGTTAGGGTACTTGAATTCATATAGGCTATTAAAGAAAGTTACATAATTGACCTCCTGTCTAAATATAAATATATATACCTAAACAACCCCTGTGTTTCACTCTTATCCAATATGGAAGGATGATCACATGATGCAAGAACCTAGCAAATTGAATACACAATAGTAAGCAACAATGATGGAAAAAGAAAAAAAAAACTCTTATAAATAGTATTGCAGAATGTAAACCTCTCTGAAGAAAGTAATCGGTTGTTAACCAAGAGATTGCGGAATGCTAACAACAGAAGAATAGAAAATGCACAATTTACACAAATAAATGCTAATATAAAACCAAATATCAGTCAAAGTTCTAACCTGCAAAGATTAATTTCATTAACTTCTTTGGAATCAACATTGAACGCGAATCACTGACCATGTATTCGAAGGGATATCTGTCATCATCTTCACCCATTGTATTCATTTTCTTCACTTACAATGGGAAAAAAAACAGAGCACTAAGGGGGTGGGGGTTACGAATTAAAGAGGAGTAATTGAAATGGTAACCGATTGGGTGACTATACAGATTCAATCTGGCATGTGAGAGGGTTCAATAACAATGTGAAAGAGGGGTGGGCATGGAACACAAAAGGTCTACCGTTCACTATCAATAATGAGGGTTTGAGGGCATGATAGGAAATCAAGGGTACTAATGTAAATTTGTTTTGTTAATGTAAAGGATGAGGATTGTAAAATGTCTATATTACCCTTTAAAGTGTTTTAATTGTCCCTAATATCCCTATAATACCCTTATGAAATAAGCTTTATTCTCTTATACTTGTTGCTTTAAAAATTGTACCAATGTCAAAATTCCAATATGGTACATCACTCATCCTTTATAATGTATTATAGATACATGTTAGACATTTACACTATTTATTGCTTTAAAACTTTTTACACATTTAGTTATAAGTGAAACTAAGGTAAACATTACTAAACATAGTAAATAAATATCACAAATATAAACATTTGAAACTGAATATACATAAAAAAAATAAGTTTGTTCATACAAAAGAAAACCAAAATAAAATGAATATAAAGTACAAAAAGGTAGAAGGTACATAGCCTAAACCTACAAATCGTGATGTTGATGTTGCCATGACCACCGTCGCATCCACCATTGCATCCTCCACGCCTTCCACCACGAGCCCCAAACATCTTCTGATATCACAACCGAATGAGAAATTAGAATCATCACTAGTAACAGGATACTAGTAATCACCAAAAGAGAGAGAAAGCATCCCTAATGGACAAATCCATATCACTTACAAACCATTTAGTTGGAATATACAAACTTGCTAGATCGATGAACACTACATACTCATCCACTCTGGAGTATGATACAATAAGAATGTCTAAGCGAACGATCACTCAGAGAAGTGTACTATGACTAGTACAAGTGCAAGATAGTGTGTGAGCGAATTTGTCAATTGGAGTATGGAAGGGAGGTTCGAATCTTGAACAGATCTCGGAATAGCGCCAAAAAGCCATTCCAATGTACACCACCGCCATGCCAGATCAACAAGCTAACTGCTTCGTCCTCAAACCAGAAGAAGAAGGTAATAGATGGAGATAGTAAATAGAAAACAGATAGAATGGATTATGCAACATGTAAATGACGATGATATCGACATCCCTGCAATATTAGTTAATTCCTACTTGACTCGACTCTTAAGTGTGTGACCGTCTAGTGTGTGAGACTCGGTTATAGACAAGACTCTACATGTAGTCCTAGTTCACTATAACCATTGGCTCTGATACAAATCTGTCACACCCTCACATTCCACTTGCGAGGTTTTACCGCGAGGCACGTAATAAACCAGGATCCAAGTCAACGGTCACAATAAACGACAACTATATGAGAAAATAACGTAAACACAACCATGCAATTCAGAACATAGTGGAGGCGTAAATTAAGTTCACAGACCAAATTCCAAAACAAAATAGTTTTCAAAATAGATTAAAGTTTGCAAATCCAACACTACAAGTGATAGATGGATACGGTGGACTCCTGTGCATCCTAACCTGATGATGCTACCTTAGCAACTTGAGAAAACATGCTAAAATGTGTCAACATAACAATGCTGGTGAGTTCACATATTTTTCAAAAACAAGTATCATATGTGTGAAAGATCAAATCCGTTTTACTATTTTATCGAACGTTATCTAGACGTTAAGCATGTTACTACTGCGATTGAAACCATTGTTGATTATGTTGTTACTCAATAATGTGTGTACCATTCGGATTACCGTCATCCCGGGTAAGCCCTGTGTGTTTGAGAAAATATGCACTCGTCCAACCTCCAGTTGACCTGGGTGGGGTTTGTCAGGCCTAGTAGATCTATCCACATTTCCCCGTTATATACCCATATTAGTGGTTTCCTTGGGATTTAGATGAGTCGCATAGTAAACAAATGATAACAATAGTACTAAATGATCTTTAAGTAAAATAGGTGTATAGTATGTTTCTCCCTCATGAGAAAGTATGTAAGTAGTGGGGCCGTGAAACTCACCTTAGGGTGCGTCTTCTAGTGTAATATAATCTGATTGTGTGATGGTAGTCCTAATTAGTGGTGACCTATCATAAGACGCATATTAGTGTGTTGACCGATAACACGTTGGTCAATTAACCCTTGGTTGTCCAAACCATGACTGTGTATGTTTGAAAAAGTATTTGATGTTTGACATGACCACACAAGACCCGACATCCCATTGGTGACCAGTTATATCCATATATTAGTCAAGTACAAGTTTATAAGCGATAATATGTAGACACGCACCTCATATAACGAATAGATCACAAAACCTAGCATATAGATCTTGTAACACACGTACGAGTCATAAAACATGTTACAGGGTTTGCATATATGTTATGGGTTTTACAATATGTTACTGGGTGTCAAAACACGCTACTGGGCCAAAACACACTAGTGGCTTCAAAACACACGACTGGCATCAAAACACCCAACTGGCTAGCCAGTCGCCTGCACTACAGGCTGTTGGCCATTTTGGCGTGTGAAACCCTCTAAATTAGATCCGAAACATATTGGAACACCCCCAATCAATCCAAAATCATTATCTAACCCAACCCCATCATTACGGCCTAATTATCATCTCGTTTATCATGCAATTTGCAACTTTTTCCCAAAATGGATAATATTATGGGTAAGTCACATCAATAGCATGCAAAAGTTACCCTAAATGGAAAATAACCTAATTTAATCAAATACTCACATTCCATTCATCATCAAGCTGTAGTATGACCATTCTAACATAAACCCTAGCAAGTTACAATCATCAAATCATCATATTACATCCTAGATTCCACTAAAATCTTCAAACGGGTCAAAACTCATAAAAGCTACATAACACACCAAACAAGCTTCTAACACCTAGATGATTATCAAAACAACCTCCCTAAGTCATTCTAATAACAAACACACAAGAAACCCCATGTTCTAGATCACCAACACCATTTAAAGTTTGCATTTTTATCAAAAACTCATGGGATATGTTTAGACTTTGTTTGGAAAGGGTTTTCAATGGTTTTTATTGATGAAAACATACAAAGATCAGATATGGACCTTTAGGTTTCATAATAACAACATAACAATGTTTGAAAAATGATTTGGATGAACCACACACCTTAGATCTTCACTTGTAAAGGTTGTTTAAGCTTGGAAATGGTAATTTTAGGGTAAAAATGGGTGCACGGAGGTTAAGGGTCGTGATAGAACACTTTGGGGTGAGTTAGGGTTGTACAAATGATGAAAAACAAGTCAAGTATGGTATTTATAGTTGTTACCAATCGTCCCAGTCATTCTGGGCGACTGGCTTTGCCAGTCGTCCCCTGTGGCTGATGACTGGCTTGCCAGTCGCCCTAATTCGGGCGATTGGGTTTTTCGACGCGTTAATCGCTAATTTAACACATTAATTTATGTATCCACATATCGGAAAGTTATATAATGATTGTAAAACATTTAATTTCTAAAAACTTACACTTTATGTTATTTCACCAACCCTTGGACAGCATGTGTGTAAACCGACTACAGACATTCCCCCGGATCATTGAACCGACTCTCGATGATTCCCCAAATCATCGAACCGATTTAACTAGCCTAGTTAAGTATGTTTTATGAATGTTTCGCTAAGGTAGAGTTATGTGTTTGATAAAAGTATTACCCTGAGTTTGTCGGGTGTCACAGAGTGTCAGAGATCACCATCCAAAAACTGACCAGCTTGGACCTAGGAGCCTTTCTGATCACGTCGGTATATAGGGGCGTAACTGATTTTGGCTCTGTATATAACCCGATGCGCCACACAAAGGTACGAAGGGACATAAAAATAACGACCCCGCTAATCAAAAAGATATCTTTATGAAAGGGTTATCTGGGTCGTCCATCTCATCTGGCTGACTGGTCGGCCCGGGGTAAAAGTTGATAAAAACTCGACGACTAGCTCTCGAAACATCAGTTGGTATGCCATCTCGAACTACTAGTCCTCTAGTGTATCCTCTGCGAATAAATCCCCGATTCTCTGAGTCTCCCTGAGCTCCTATAGTACAAGCCAATATCTATTTACAAAAAAATAAAAATACAAGAACTATTTACAAAATTTTTAAAAAATACAATTAAATTGTTAAAATATACAAATTAAAACTCAAAAGTTAACCAACATAATGGATATTGCGGTCTAGATTAGGATTCATTAGCGATCTACACCACTTTAAGTGATTCTCACACAGTTCATAGCAGTAAATGCATAATATGTATCTCCCAAACCAGGTGATAGGTTTGTAGTCGTTTGCATTGTATTTTGTGATGTAAATAGTAATTTTATAGTAACTAATTTGTGATGTGGTTAAGGCGAATGGACCATTTGACTAGGTCAATCAGACGTAGGAGACCCATTCTCATGTTACTGTTCAGGTAGATGGGCTTGGCCTATAAAAAGGTTCCTCATTTTCCCCATTTTGTACGGTTTTTGATATGAGCTAATATAAGGCG
This sequence comes from Ambrosia trifida, assembly GCA_028751855.1. Taxonomy (NCBI): domain Eukaryota; kingdom Viridiplantae; phylum Streptophyta; class Magnoliopsida; order Asterales; family Asteraceae; genus Ambrosia; species Ambrosia trifida. The sequence goes on from CM054122.1 coordinate 163,388,602, forward strand.
AAGTGTTGTCGAATTTGTGTGAGAAATGTTTGGGTGTTTTATTCTTGATTGTTATAGCTTTCTAAGTGACTATCAAGCGCATGCTTGTTGTTTCCACCATCAAACGCGTTAAAACCCATAATCATAAATTTACAAGAAAAAACACACATTTGAAAAATCTCAAAAATACAAAAACATTAGGAATTGAAAGATGAGTTTATGGTGAACAAAAGAGAAAATAATAGTACATCAGTGTATTGTCAAAATTTCTTAAAATTCAAAATAATATTAAACCATAAGCAACTCTATTAATGATGTATCGGTAAAGTTGGCATGGTGATATAACATAACGAGTAAAAATCATGAGGATTAATATCTCATCGGTATATGGTCTTAGTAACGAATTTTCGTTTAAGAAATTGCCAAGTTTTGAGATACTAGATCTTTATGTAGTTTGCCATCTGGGATATCACAATTGTTCCTAATAAAAAGAGAAACCTAAGTCTTCTATGATGCTTTAAACTTCTAGACCTATACAGATATTTCTATTAACCCCCTCGAGCCAAACATATCTTCATTGATATATGCTTAATACAGAAAAGATACCTTAAAGGTAAAAAAAAACCTTGGAAAGTCAAGTTTCGTCTTTTTGTTTGTGTGAAAAACACGAAGCTGAACATGAGCTTGCTTTATATTCCTAATTCGTATGTTGTCCCTTTGTTTGTGCAATAGTGTTAGCCTCAAGTGGCGAAGCTTGAATTTTAAGATAGGGGGCCGAAAGTCACGAGACCCAAATTTACACAATAACAAATCAAATCGATGGGGGCAGACTCAATATATACAAAATTTTTGGACAAAGCGGGGAAATTTACACTACTGAGCCAAAAAACGGTGGGGTCGGAGCACCCCCGACCCTTCTTAAGCTTCCCCCTGCTAACCTGAGCATGGTATCTTGCATTTCAATCTCTAAATTCAACACATTGTCTCTTAACTGAGCTAATCATGTACTTCCCCCGCCAAATAAAACAGATGCAAACTGCAAACTCACGTGTAAGATAATATACTTTTGCATACCTCGATATGGGAATGTATCATGTGTGTGGGAACGACTTGTTTAGAGTATAAATCAATAAATCTAAATCATATGCATAGTGCTTAATGATTAAAATTGACTATTGAGTTTAAGTAGACAACAATACCGATAAACGTGGTAGGATGTATATCATAATGTTAACTAATAGAACAAAAGTTGTTTTGACAGGTCTGGATGCTGATATGATTCTCTTACCCATGAAACGCTAAAAGATATTGTTTGTATATATTTATTTACAACATTAACATTTTTTTGAAGATTCAAAAAAAAAAAAAAAAACCAAATGATTTTATGTGTATTTTTGCTTAAATAATTAAAAAGTCCAAAATGATTTTATTTTCAATTTATTTTTTATTAACCGATGTTGGAATTCTAATATTTGTAATTGTGAATTTTCAAAAACCAAATTTGAAACACAACAAATCAGAACTTTGTAAAATTCAAGGGTCAAATTTGAAAATGTCGAAAGTTTAAAGGTTAAATTGAATTATGTAAAAGTTCAGGGTTGAAAATGACAAATTTCATAAGTTTAGGGTTTAAAATGGAGAAGTTTGAAGGTTCAAGGTCAAAATTGTAATTTTCAAAAAAAGTTCAGGGGAGAGTGAGCCATTCACGTAAACATTTCAGGCGAATGAACCCATTCTGATCAAACAGTGCACAATTCTAGAAACTTCAAGCACTGGAATGGACCATTCGCCCAAAGTAACAAGCGAATGAGTCCATTCCATAAAAGGTTTGTAAGAATGAGGGCCTGGATGTAACTTTACATAAACTTGAAGGGCTATAATGAGGACCCGGTTCTCTCTCAAAGCTGTCATGCGAATGGACTCATTCGCCCAACAGAATGTGGAATGAGGGTAGAAATGAAACAACTTTCAATGTTGAGGGACTAAAATTATCCATTCGCCTAAACCTTATCAGGCGAATGGACTTGGGGGTTAACAGAATAATTCAGTTGGATAACTCATTTGTCCATTCAAATCTTGTTCCCCAGCATTCAAGGTGAATGAACATGTAAAAACCAGGAATAAGCATCCATTATTCTGAACAAAACCAGTGATTAAAATTAACCATATATAAATTGAATCATATAATGTTAAAACACGGGTAAAAGATCAATTATTAAAAGAGATTTTAGTTATTAGTTGTTTATGGATATTTTAAACAAGATAATCAATAAAAATAACACATCCAGTAAAGAATTTTGAACTTATGCCATTCAAACTGACATGTCAGGCGAGTGGGTTTCATTTGTCTGTTAATGTTTAAGCGGATGAATCCATTCATCCTATACTGTAAAGGCAAATGAGGTCTCATTCTCCCCCTAGAGTTTGAAATTTGAAAATATGATAAAGTGTTTATCCAATTTTGTCGTTTTTGACGTTTTGTTGATTGTGTAAAAAATGGAGAATATCCCGTTCAGTACTAAACACAACATATGTGTGTTCCTTGACCAAAAATAAAATTATGGTGGAGAATTTACCGTGATTATCCAGTTTTTGAATCGGTCAAGAATCTTATTCCCTATTTCCGAACGCTATGATGCATATCTAGGCCACAAGCGTCTATTCTGCAGGAATGCTACTATTGATTATGAAAGAAACCTGACGACCTTCGTTAGTAATATCAACATTAGGTTGGTTATTATTGATGAACAGGCAATCAAGGAAGCTTTACACTTTGGTGATGGGGAAGAAAATTCGATGGTTTAAAAATCCTGTTTTGGTGAGCGGATGTTTTATGCCGATGAAGTATGATGACCAAATAACTGCGACGCTAATCAACAATGTTAATTTATGCCCGCAATACCCTTTCTTGTTTAATGCCCACATCGATTAGGTGAATATCACACGTCGTTCCATATCCCCTTAAGGGCATGACCACATCGTCCAGTATTAAAGAGTCTAAAGGAAAGTCAATATAGAGTAATAGAAAGGTGATTAGGATAAAAGCTTTAGAAACCTTTTTTTGAACGACAAACAACTTATATTAAAACCAAAACGCCACTAGCAAGAAGCTAGAGACGCTATACACTAAACCGTGCATATGTGCTAGACCATAAACCAAAAATCAAATCACTTCACACCTAATAAAACCAAATAAGATTATAACACCTAGCTTATCTTGCAAGGAACATCACTGTCCACCATAGATGGATCGTTATAAATCCAAAGGGACACGTTGCATCGAATTTTATTAACTAACGTCGTAAAATAGTTCCCAAACAAATCAAAGCCACTCTTTCTTTCCCCCTTCTTTTTGGTGTTTTCTTCAAGGCAAAGGTCACGAAAACTTGTAATATTCGTAAGGCTAACAGGTAAACAGACGGGGCACACCCCCGTTCTCCACATTTTGCTATGTCCTGGACACCAACACCACCCCTCTCCCATGTCCTCCCCCCGTCCCATGTCCCCATGTCCCTTATGTCCTCTCCGAGACATTAGAGACGGACCAATCACCATCACCCACCAATGCCTCCACCAATCACGTGTACGTGGCAAGCTTTTCCTCGTCTGTATACCCAATAGCCTAATAATTTACTAATGGCGGGTGAAGTGACTTCTGAAAAGACAACACATTTTGAGAAGAACAACGTCATTATCCGAAAAGGTTCCTAGGATTTGGCGTGTACGTAACCTCTCCACCACACCTTTGCTACATTTTTTTTTATTAAAGCAAGCAATTGACCTACCAAAAAGCCGAGCTGAAATACATCAGAAAGTAAAACCATAGTCACATAAGTCGCCAGATAAGGTCCGAATTTCGTTTTGGTACGTTTCGCATGATTCGCAATACGCTTGCGAACCAATTCGTACATGGTACGCGATTTTAAGGTTGCAATTCGGTGATCGAATTCAGTAAATCAATTGTTGAAATCGTTTGAAATTCGATGAATTGTTCGTTTTTACTACGTACCTTATAAGTATAAGAAGCGATTTTAGGGCTTCTTGCTTCTATTTGACTGTACTTGCTTCTGTCTGATCTGTGGTGGTGAATGATGTTGGGGGCTGAATGGGTGGCGGCAGGAATTTCATGACAATTAGGTTTGCTGGTTTGTTGATTATTATTGTACCCTAAGTGCATGTTGGGCCTGATCATTGTTTGGGCTTACTAGAATGGATATGATTTTATGGGTTTTAGTTTGGGTCCATTCGATGGTTGGTTGGCAGATGGATTTTTCAAGCTTAAAGGCTTCCTACTTGGCCACTTGGAGGTGATTTGACTCAAATATGGCGGCCTCTTTATTTTCTAACTTAGAAACTTACATCATGGTCCTTAAACTTTAAGTGTTTATCATATTTAACCTAAACTAATATGAAATTTTGGATTTTGGTTATTTTGATTAATGAATTTAGTAAATTTTTATTTTAATTTGTGTATACCGAACCAGACTCAATGGTACACCGTACCATACCGTACCGAAATGAACCTACCCCTCCGTATCGAATTCATCCCATCTAGCGAATTGCGAACCTCGTACCCAAACCGAAGCGAACCGCGAATTAGGTGACTATGAGTAAAACAAACCGAACAACATAACCATAGATACATAAACCACCATCTAATCTAGAACATGAATAATTCCACCAAATATTATATGCCCAAAGCTTAAAGTTATCTCCAAGACTTTGGGATGATATGATACGAAGTTTGCTGGGATGATATGATACGAAGAGCAAACGTCCATTTTGATTTGTTATCAAGATGTCTATACATAGAGGTGAACAAATCGGGTTTTTTTGAGGAACCGGTTCCGGTTTGGAACCGGTCCGCTACAGTGTCGGTTCCGTTCGGAACCGGTTCCGGTTCCGTCCGATTTCGGTCCCGGTTCCATTGGTTCCAAAGGCCCGTTTTTAAGACCGGTTCCGATTCGGTTCGGTTCCGGTTTGGTTCCGGTTTCGGTTCCGGAATCGGTTCTCACGCGCACAAATAAAAAATAAATAAATAAGCCGATGGCAAAAAAAATAAACATAAAATTACGACTTTTGTTATTTTTTTTAGTATTTCGAAACAAAAACATGGAAAATGAAATTAAAACTTTCTACTAACGTGTTTTTTTTTTTTTTGCCATTCGACATAAGACACAAGTCGAAATAACCATTTTCACCAAAAAGTTCGGCGTTTCGTGTCGTCTCGAAATTTTAAACAACGGTATGCTCGTTTGTGGAACAGGTTTAGGATGGGTTTGAAGATGAAGCCACGGAATGATGTAATAAAAGCAAAGCGAACACAATATTAAGTGCATACGATAGCGGTTTTTGCGTTTTCGGGTTGTTTCTTTTGGCGGTTTTGAGTGTTATGATCAACCAAAACATCCAAAACCTATTTATACTAAACAAGGGTGGCAAAATGGTGATTTTGGGTGAAAACGGCTAGTTAACGGCTATAAACGAGCCCAACGATCAAAAAAACGAATTTGGCCTATTCTAACGGTGGAACCGGTTCTGGGACCGGTTCTTGAGATCGGTTCTGGTTCTGGTTCCGGTTCCGAACCGTTTTTGGCTAAAATAGTGGAACCGGTGCTGGAACCGGCGGTTCCTAGAGGAACCGGAACCGGTTCCACTGTATACCGGTTTGGAACCGGAACCGGTTCCGGTTCGGTTCCACGGTTCCGGTTCTAGAACCGGTTTTTTTGTTCACCTCTAATACATCATTTCTTAATTGTTAATTTTAATTTCTAAATTAACTGTTAAACTATCAAAGTTAGTTGCCATTGATTGTGGTTGTTTGGCTCTAGCTACTCGTTGGAGGTTGTTTTAATAAAAATATAATAATGAAACTTAGTTATCGTGAAAATACATGAATATAGGCAAATTATTAAACTTTATAAATATGTCGGTGAAGAAACAAATAGTCTTACCACCGGTTAAGGATGATAGGATTATGAGTATCTACAGGGTTGATCCTTCACTAGCGGTTATGGATTGAGGAACCTGCAAACAAGGGTAGATTGTGGATGTGGAGACGACTACACAAGGTAGTAGTTTATGACAAAAACGGGGTGAATGGGAATACTATCTTGTAGTGATAGCTCTCTGTGTTAGCAGAAAGTGTCCCCTCCTACTAGGGATATGATCCCTTATATAGGAGAGGTCGTATGCCACCATTACCCAGGTCCTAACAATGGTTAGGTTGTCTCCATCACCCTTAATTGTGTTAGTATGGTGATATAAGGAAAGCTAAATCAATGGGAATGATGGAACGTTGTACCGCCTTTAATGTTGAGTCTACGTGATTGTCTCCTTGATTCATGCATGGCAGTTGACCATGCATGATATCCGCCTTTTACCACGACTTGACTTTCCACCAGGCGTGAGCTTGCTTTGACCACTCCTTGCATGCAGGCTTTCTCCGCGTAGTAGTGGTTTTCTGGGTTTGGGTATGCGGAATAGTCCATTTAGTACCCAATCCCATCAAGTCCCCCTTAGTTCAGTGTGTCTCCTATCTCAGAAGTTATGATGAGAGGGGAGGGATGCTAGACTTATAAAAGATAAGTTCTTGACGACAGCTCGTTGAGGTTATATTTCGCACAGAAGTGTGGTAAATAACTCTTGCGCTGCGGTAGTTTTTGCGGAGAACGTATATTGTGAATTTACGTCAAAACTCCGCGGATGCAAGACACGTCAGCTCTTGGTTGTGGACAGTTGTCGATTCCCCATGTATTTGAAAACATGTGGTCATCCTAGCGAGTGGGGTTTGACATGACTAGTGACAGTTGAGACGTGTACAGTCACGTTGTTCGGCAGTTGTCAGGCGAGTGGGCGCGTGAGGCGCGTGTGGCGTCTGTTTGTCTCCTTTTATACACGTGTCACCTCCCTGTTGGGCTCATGTACAAAAAAGGAGTGGCTGGCCCACTTGTCCCGACGTCATCTGTATTAATTACCAAGCCTATATAATGGATTTTGAAATTTCAGTTTTCCACTCCCATTCGTTTCATATTCAAAATTTCCTTTCAACGTCTTTTTCTGTAGCCCTCTCTGCATCTTTTTGAATTTTAACCATGTCTCAAGATACTCAAAACATTCCTGACTCAAGCAAGACGTCTGATTCTGTAAAAGAGTCTGGGAAAGAGTCATCTAAAAGCATTGATGCCACGACAATTAAGTAGGACAAAGCCTCCTTTTCTGGTTTTCTTGATCAGTATGGGATTTTGAAGGAGTGGGAACCGGAGCTTCCGACAGAGGGCAAGACTGCATTGCACGCACCTCCTGGCAAAATAACTTTGTATGCAGCGGCGTTTTCTAAGTGTTGTTTCCGTCTGCCAGCCACAAGGTTTGTAGTGAATGCTCTTCTGACGTATGGCATTCATCCAACACAATTGACCCCATTTGGGTGGTGTTGTTTAATTCACTTTGAGGACACATGTAGGGCATTAAATATCAAACCTACATTCGAAAGATTGAATGTGTTTTACGTTTTGGAGGCTGCCCGTGGTGGGATTGGTTGGTATAGCTTGGGTACCCGCATGAAGGTGAAGCAGCTAGTTTCTGAGAATCTGAAATCCATGTATGAATGGAAGGATAAATTTTTCTATATCCATCGCGGAGTTCTACCTGTCTCCTTTCAGTGGATGGTAGTTGGTTTAATGGAAAAGATCGCGGAGTTATCACCGATGGAGGGATATAAAGAGCATGCATGGTATAAGTCACTTTGTGATAATGCTACTCCGCTGGTGATGGATGAGTGTCCAGAGAGTGTGTTGGCTTTGTTAGGGCTCAGCCTTATCTGTCCAGAAGGGCATGATCCTTGTCTTTCTGAAGGTGATATTACTATCTCTAGGTTTTGTTTAAGTTTATTGCACATTATTCTGAGGTTGTTATTTTTGCAACTGCTTGCAGGTGTATCCTTGTTTGATTTATTTGCGCAGAGGGGTGAGGCGAAAGTTTTGTATGCTCAAATTGCTAAGGGTGCGCAAGGACTGGTGGAGAGGATGAGTTCCAATTTTTTGTTTCCAAACCTCGTTGATCCCCCCAGGCATTATGCTAGAACAGGTTAGAAACTTCATTTGTGTCTTTTTTATTTTCTAAGTATCATGCGTGCGCGAAGGATGCACAGGTGGGTACATAGTCCGCGTGCTGATTTTGCACGTCCTTCATGATAGGTGCGGGTATTCAACTCCGCAGAAGGGTTTCCGTCGAAGTTGAAGAAGTTACCTCTCAGCGTCGAGAATCCGTTGGTTAGTATTGGAAATTTTGTTTATTTTCTTACGTATGGGTTGATGTATACAGATGTGATTTCCGCATCAGGCACGAGTACATCCAAGAAACGTGCCAAGGCGAGTAAGAAAACCAAACAAGCAACCGCTCCCATTATTGTTGAAGAGGTGGATGATGAGCTCACAGAATCTGACACAGAGTTGGAGCATAAACGCCAAAGGCGTCCATCGCATGTGCGTTAGATGGGGGATGTTCCTACGGATTTGTTCCAGCAGAGGATTGACGATTTGAAGCAAAGGCAAGTCCAAATTCCGCAGCCGTCTGGAGAAGCAACTGCGCTGCCCCGCCCAGAGCCCATTGCGGCGGTTCTTGTTGATGTCTTTAAGCCCCTAGCTGGGTCAAAGGGTCGTAAGCTTGAAGTGGCTATGAAGCCACCACCTGTTCGCCAGAATCTTCCTATGAAGACTCTGAGACATTTATCAGGTATGGTAAACTTAGCTTGGCTTGAATACTTTGGTTGTTATTTCATATAACTTTTATGATGGCCTTTTTTGTAGGATCTTTGCCGTTTGCAGAGTCCCATTCGGAGCGGACTTCTTCCGTTAATGAGGAGGTATCATGTCCGGACCCTCCGATTACTGAGAATTTTGGTGCAATTGATGATCCTGTGGAAAATGTGATAAGTCTGAATGTGTCAGAGTTAATGACTGAGGAGAATGTAACACCTCAGATAGAGCCGGTCACAGATGATGTGGTTACTGCTTTGGAGAAGGCAGCTGGGAAGAAGGTGGATGAAACCTCTACTCCCAACTTGAATGTTGAAGGGCCTGCTGTTGCATTGGAACAGATGCCAGAGAAAAGTTCTTCGCAAGGGCCAGAAACTGCTACAAATTTGCGGAGTGGGAAAGAAGCTGAAAACATTAAGGAGAATCCCTCTGCCTTTGTGCGAACTATGGAAGATTCCACGGTTGTGTATAGGAAAGCACCATCGGAGGGGAGTTGGAGGTCCAGCCAGTCAGGTCATTGGCGAGGAAAGTTTTCCTCACGTGGTTCTGATCAACCAAGGCCGTATCAACCGCGCTGGGACATCATGGATACAACCCGATTTACAAACTCACTTGACGCTCAGGAGTTTGTAACGGTGTCTGTTCCACCGGCTGAGCGTGATTACCAAGACAGCGTTGATCGCCGGTCTTTGTGCGAACTGTGGAAGATTCCACGGTTGTGTATATGAACCTTGCCTTAGGTGTTAGTGGCCTTGGTTCTCTTATCCGACGCGAGAACGAGTTCATGCGTGATTGGAAGAACTTGAAGGAGTCGGAGGCTAGCCTTTTGAAGCGTGAAGATGAATTCCATCTTGCGCGCCATGACATCCGGTCAGAAATTGATCATCATAAGAAGTTAGCTCATGAGGCGGCGGAAGAGGTGAACAGACTAAAGAAGGAGAAAGCTGAAGCTTCGAAGGCATGGACCATTGCATGCCAACGGACAAACCAAGAGACTGAGCTCTTGTGCTCTACTGTTGAGAAGTTGAAGATTGAGAACTCCCGACTTGTTAAGAAGGCGGAGCAGAGTCGAAAGACTTGCGAGGAGAAGCAGGCAGAGCTAGCTGACACGATTGATAAGTATAACCGTCAGCATGATGATCTCATGAAATCCACTTCTTCGTTGTCTGATGCAGAGCTAAAGATAAAACAGCTTAGCGTGGAGAAGTCCAAGCTAGAAGAAGAAAAGGCTTTGGCGGAATCCTCCTGTTCGCAAGCTAAGGTGGATCTAGATGAAATGCGGAATGCATGTCGAGAGGCTGCGGACATTGCTGTTGCTGCCAATGAGAGGATTGCATGGTTGATGAAGGATGGTGCTGCATGGGGTAAGTTAACATTTACCTTTGTAGAAATTGTTTGTCTTGCTTTGTGACTGCATATGTAAAATTGTAGCGTCATTTCTTTTTAGATATTTAAGCATGTTTGGAATGATCCGAAGTTGACAGAGGTTATTGCCCGCATTTCTAGTACCTTCGTGAAGCAAGGTCTGAGCCTCGGGTTCTGTGAAGGTTTTTGTCATCATGCGGATGGCAAGAAGATGGAAGATGGGCCATATCATGACAAATCTTATGATGATGAACTGGTACAGGCCTATGATGATTATGAAACTTTGAAGTTTGAGGTATTCCACTTGTTGGACGCAAGTATGAAGACTGACAACCCCGTTGGCGAGTTGCACAATTATTTTAGGGAGTCAGATCGTCTTGGTGCAGAATTGGCTGAGAAGGCGCGCAAAGAGGAAGAAGCCAAGAAGGTTGCATCGACCAGCGGAGTAGGTACATCGTCCGCAGCTGGCGATATGCGAGAGGAAGCTCCAAATACTGATGATGTTTCGCAGTATTTAAATCTTTGATGAATTTGTGATCATGTAATAGTTATGAACAATCTGTCACTTTCCTTTATGTTATGACTGTTTGTATTCTTCTTTATTTGCGCACGTTTGCCAATCATGAGGTGATGTCATCAGTCTCTGACACAAGTGTGTGTCAGTCTGTTACTGATGGATGTGACAGTTATGACGGCTAGCGTCAGGCGACTGTCACACTTCCATAGGGTAATCGAGTGGTTACCATTAATGGTAATTAATTACCATATTCTCTCTCTTCTATATATAGTAAGTGCATGCTATTGTTTTCTTCACATATTACTTTGAAAAAACGCTTTCATTTCTCTAAGGGAATGTCGACCAGCATTGCTTCCAGTAATCTTCGAGCAGATGAAATATCGGCTGTGAAAAGGATGATGAGGCTGTCTCATCATCCTATCCATAATGAGGCTACAGCAAATGCCCTTGATCGACTTGCTGAGTATTGTGGGTATGTTTTATCGCAAGAAGATATGAGGCCTGATGATCTTGATGATTAAGGGACCTCTGATGGGCAGCCGTTGAAGATGAAGAAGCTTTCAGAATTAGGAGATTTACCCAAGACTTCCAAACATAAACTCAAGAAAGTTAAAAGTCAATGGAAGCATACTACTTAGGTCTTCAACTTTTAAGTTCTTAGAGGTAGGTTCATATGTAGAAGCTTTTGAAGGTGTTGTTGGGTGTCTGTATGTGGGATATATTTGTTTTTTGTAATGATCCCCTTCTTTTTTGTATGTCGATGTATCAACAGCATATGTCTTTTGTTTGGTCTTTGAAGCATATAATGATGACTTGTATGAAAAATGCTTGATTGTAATCAAGGTTTTGAAGACCGGATCGGACCGGCCGGTCCGACCGGTTCAACCGCGATTCGCATAGTTCAACGGTCCGGTTGTAGCAGATCGACAACTTCACAATAAATCGGCCGATTCGTTTCTTTTGATGGTTCGGTGGTTCGGTGAGCCGGCCAGTTGGGCCGACAGGTTTTCCTTTTTCACCTCTTAAACTTCGATTGATTATGGATTGCGAACGACAAATGTTTAAGATTGAACGATTTGGTTGTACTTGAGTGGTTGTCAATGATGGTGTATGTGAGCGACGGAGAGGATGGAGCTTGCCTTTTGATGAAGAATGTAAAGGTATGTTGGAGCTTGCCTTTTAATTGAGTTTGACGACAAGTAGTAAGAAACAATTGGTGTTGACATCCAATTTTGCATCAGGGTTTTCTTGGTAATTTTATTTATACCCTTGAGGAATATTATTTACACCAATTTTAGTCCTTTGTAACTCTACCCTACACATTTAATCCTTTAGCATTTTACTTAGTTTTAATTACTCCATTAACATCAACTATCTATACTAAAAGTAAATAAATTATTTATAGCATCATCCGGTTCCTAAATCCGGTCCAACCAGTCAGACCGGTCCAACCAGTGAACCGGTAAAAAGACCGATTCGATGTCCGATCCGGTTGTGAAAACATTGATTGTAATATAAATGAATTGGGCATATAGCCCTTATTACAAAGTTTGAAGCAGTAAATTAAACATAGCATATGCGCAATTGCGCTGCATTCCAAGTACGTGGCACAGGTGTACCATCTAGACGTTCTAAAGCATACGCGCCCTTTCCCAATACTTCCTGGATTTTATAAGGTCCTTCCTAGTTTGGAGCAAGCTTACCAGGTTTTTCAGCGTTTGATGCCTCATTGCTGCGAAAAACGAAGTCCCCAACGCGAAAAAGATGTTCCTTGACTCGCGCGTTGTAATACTTTTCCAGCTTTTGTTTATATGAGGCTTGGCGGACAGAGGCTGAATCTCGACGTTCGTCTAGCAAATCTAGATTCATCCACAGTTCTTTGTCGTTATCAGTGCGTTGCGCGAACAAGACCCCTGGGGATAGGCATGTTACTTTAGTGGGAATTACTGCTTCAATTCCATATGTCAAACTGAACAGTGTTTCTCCGTTGCTTGTTTTTTATAGGGTGCGATGAGCCCATAGGACATGGGGCAACTCATCGACCCAGCCACTTCGTCTTGTTCCCAGACGTGCTTTGATGCCTTCAACGATGCTTCAGTTTGCGCGTTTTACTTGGCCGTTGCCTGGAGGATGCGCAACTGAATTGAATATCTGTTTAATTTTCATAGATGACAACCATTCTTGTAGGTGTTGGTCCGTGAACTGCGTGCCATTGTCGCTTACGATCTCTAGTGGTAGGCCAAATCTACAAATGATGAATTCCCATATGAATTTTTTGATGTTGCGCCCATCAATTGTGGCCAATGTTTTGGCTTCTACCCATTTGGTGAAGTAATCGATGGCGACCACTAGGTATTTGACATTACCCGGAGCTGTAAGGAGGGGCCCAACTAGATCAATGGCCCATTTTTGGAAAGGCCATGCTGCTGTGACTGGGATTAAGTTGTTTTTTGGCCTGAGTATTCCGGGTGCGTGCCGTTGGCACGCCTCGCATTTGCGCAATTCTTTTAATGCATCGAGGTGCATTCCTGGCCAATAATAGCCCGCATTCATGAGCTTTGCCACGACCATTCTAGGACCCGCGTGCAGTCCGCAAGTTCCTTCATGAATGTCCTTGATTAAATATGTGGCCTCCGCGGAGTCCACGCAGCTTAGCAAATGGTCTGAGGTAAGACCGTCTGTATAGAATACCGTCGGCAACCTCGTAATGTAAGGCTTTATGTTGTAACTTCCTGGCCTCAGCTTTGTTGGATGGAAGAATCCCTTTGGTCAAGAAAGCCATAATGGGTGTGATCCAAGATTCTTTGCCTGTTTGGACCACGTTTACTTGTTTTTGTGGTACAGATGGATTAGTTAGTACCTCCACCCGTACGTCTTTGTCCATGTGATCAAATGCGGTTGATGCCATTTTGCTTAAGGCATCTGCCGACTTGTTTTGGCTTCGGCGCACATGATTTCTTTGCAATGGATGAAGCTATTCATCAGTTCTTTAGTGTGCTGCAAATATAAGATCATAGATGGCTCCCTTGCTTCATATAAGCTGTCTATGTGATTGGCAACTAACATGGAGTCAACATGGGCTTCAATGTATTGCGCTCCCATCTTTTTGGCGATGCGCAAGCTTGCCATCAGTGCTTTATACTCCGCCTCATTGTTAGTTGTTTGAAAATCGAGCCTTATTGCGTAGGTATACTCTTTTCCTTCTGGTGTTATTAAACGTAACCCCGCACCGGCTCCTTCGTCATTGCAAGCACCATCAGTGAAAAGTTTCCACTTTTGTGATTTATCCAGCGGAGTTGACGTTGAAGAGACTTCGTTTGCGCATTCTTCAATTTTGTCTGCTGGAACCTCCGCAATGAAATCTGCCACAATTTGCCCTTTAAAAGAGGGTCTGGCCTTGTATGTGATTGAGTGTTCTCCAAATTCAATGGTCCATTTGGCTGATCTTTCAGAAAGTTCTGGCTTGCGCATGATGTCATTGATACGAAAATCTGTTAGGACGTTGATAGGATGTCCTTGGAAGTACCTGCGAAATCTTCTGGATGCGTGCACTAATGCGAGAACCAATTTGTTCATTGTTGAATAGCGGGTTTCCGCATCCAGCAGTGTACGACTAACATAATAGATTGGGGTTTGTACCCCTTTTCTGTCGACAATAAGTACTGCGCCGACTGCCTTATCAGTGACGGATAAGTACAAAGTGAGTGGTTCTTCAGGCAAAGGAGCAGTGAGTGTTGGCAAATTGCTCAAACACTTTTTCATTTCCTGAAAAGCCGTTTCCGCTTCTGCGGTCCAATGGAAGTTGGATTTCTTCAAGCAATTTTTCAATGTGTCCACAAAAGGAAATGATTTTGACGCGTAGTTTGACAAGAATCTGTTCAAAGCTACGAGACGTCCCATTAACGTCTGAACCTCTTTGACGGAAGATGGGGACGGCATGCGTCCGATTGCTTGGATTTTTTCTGGATTCGGACGGAAATCGTCTTTTGTTACGATGACCCCGAGGAATTTTCCTTCTTCCATTCCAAAGGAACATTTTCCTGGGTTTAATTTCATCCGCACGCTCCGCAGTTGGTCAAATATTTTCTGGATGTCGTTTAACATCTGGTCTTCTTCTCTGCTTTTGATTACCAAGTCATCGACATAAACTTCAAGTTTACACCAATCTGTTGCTCCAGCGTTTTTTAGCCCGAATGGCATCTTGGTGTAGTAGAAAGTTCCCATGTTGGTGCGGAACGTTGTTTTGTCTTCGTCTTCTTTGGCCATCTGGATTTGGTGATAGCCTTTGTAAGCGTCCAGGAAACATTTAAACCTGTAAGGTGCCAGGGAGTCGACTTTTAAATCGATCTCAGGTAGCGGATAACAATCCTTCGGGCAAGCGTTGTTCAGGT
The DNA here is from genome assembly GCA_028751855.1 of Ambrosia trifida. Taxonomy (NCBI): domain Eukaryota; kingdom Viridiplantae; phylum Streptophyta; class Magnoliopsida; order Asterales; family Asteraceae; genus Ambrosia; species Ambrosia trifida. Next base: position 163,403,610 of record CM054122.1, read on the forward strand.
CTTTGTAATCGACGCACATGCGCCAAGTGCCATTGGATTTCCCTACCATGACTGGGTTTGCAACCCAGGTTGGATACTTGCTTTTGCGGAGGATGCGCGTTTTCAAGAGTTCCGTCACTTGATCATTCATCGCCTTTGTTTTCTCCGGCCCCATGTTGCGTTTCTTTTGGGCAACCGGTTCTGCGTTCTTGTAGACATTGAGCTTGTGTTCCGCAATGTGTCGGGGAACGCCAACCATGTCTGCTGGCTGGAACGCGAATATGTCCATTTTTTTGTTAACAGTTGCTTCAAGTGTAAGCGAATGGAGTCAGAGATTTCATGGCCGATGATAACCGTCTGCTCCGGGAATGTAGGGTTGATGAACCATTTTTCGGGCTCGGTTCGGACAGTTGGTTTTATCTGCTTTGCGGGATTCGGCGCATCTGTCGTATGGCACGTCTTGTTTCCGCGTATAAAGGCAACTTCTGTCCGCGTGGGAAAACCGGCCATCTGATGCGGTGTGGACGCATTGCAGTTGAATTTTGCCAATCCCTCCCGTCCTAACAGGATTTCATGTGAGGAACTGACGGGAAGGACAATAAAATCACACACCTCAGTGTGTGAGTGGTTTCCGTCCGAGAGCGTTACCGGAAACGTGAGCATTCCCAATGGGAAAATCATTTCATGAATAAAGCCGGAGATGGGCTCTGTGACAGGCACTATTCTTGCTTTATCATCGTCATTCAGCTGATCAAAACATTGCTGGTACATGATATCTGTGCTACTTCCGTTGTCTAAAACATGTACCTTGTCCGGTAATGTCCGACAACGCCTGTAATGATTAATGAGGCCGTTGAGGAGGCCCATCCCTTCACTTTTGGCATGGTTACTTGTTCTTCTTTCCATGAATCATCGCTCGCGTCGGCGAATGTGCGTTTGTAGCTTGTAGCTCTGTGGATCATGTTGCAATTATTGTGCGTTTTGTTGTACACATGATGCGCATTGAGATTACGTATCTTCTTTTGAGGGGGCTCATTTCCTTCAGCATTGTCTCTTTGCTTTCGTCGCATGTGCTTCACAAGGTGTGCTAGCTGTCTAAATTTTATAGCATTTTCTATTTCCATCTTCAGAATGTAACAGTTGTCTGTTAGATGGCCATAGTCTTCATGATATTCACAGTATTTGGACTTGTCGATGTGTCGTCTATCACCTCGAAGCTCTTGCAGCTTTGGGAATTGTATTTGTTCTGTCTTTAGCACTTCGGTCGACGTTTTTGACAACGGGGTCCAGTCATAATTCTTCTGATGATGCCCTTTATAGTCACGAGATCCCTTTGAGCTAAGTATGTTACGTGCGTCTTGCGCGGAGGAATATTTTCCCTCCTCTGCTGTGCCAGAGATTCTAGACCAGATAGATTGTTTTCCTTTCCCCCTGTTGTTGGAGGATGGATGATGATTACTACTCTGGTGTGCCTGTTTGTTGCGGTTGAAAGATCGCTCGGATGATGCATATACTTTAGCGGCTTCAATTACCTCATCCCAAGCGTTTTGCACACCATCTTTTCTGGTGAGGCATCTCATCAAGTCATCATTTCTTACCCCGTGTATGAATGCTGCACGGGTAAGTTCCTCTCCGCAACCTAACTGGAGAGCCTCCTTGTTATATCTTACGATATAGTCTTCTAGTGATTCGTTCTCATGGCGAGCACATAACAGGATGTGTGCTTTATCTTTCTTGTGTTTACGCAAGTGTGAGAAATGGTTCTTAAACTTGTGAATGAGATCATCAAAATCTAGCAGACTTCCAACGGGTAAACTTTCGTACGAAACTCTGGCCGCACCTGTTAGAGTTTGTACAAACAAGTGACACCAGGCTTGTATAGGCCATAGTTTAGAACTGCCCGCGCAGTCAAAAGCGTGCAGGTGATCATCTGGATCACGCAGACCATCATATTTCCCTATTGTGCTTGGGAGTTTGCACCCTTGGGGCATCGGTGCAAGCGCAATTCGTGCGCAGAATTTTGATCTCTCAGCAAAGGTTTTTGGCCTGTAAGGCTTATAGAGATCATCATCTTTCGTAGTTACAGGATTGCTTGCAACCGTTTTGGAACGCTGTCTCTGAGTTGAGTCAAAATGTACTTCTTCTGATTCATAGCCGTCTGGCTCCTCATCCAGGTTGACGGGGTCTTGACCGCGAGTATTTCTACCACGGTCTCCACCGCGTACCGCCTGACGAGGTCCTTTTTGTCGACGGCCAATGTTGTCTTCTGAAGATGAAACTGGTTCATCCTCCGTATTACCAAAGCTTAACGTTTTTTGGACATTTAGCTTAGCCTTCTCAAGCACTATTTTTTGATACTCGGCTACCGCCTTAGCATTTTGCTTGGCTAGCAATTCATCAGGGTCCATCGGATATTGGTTGTCTTGTTTTTTCTTTGTTCCTGACATGCCTCCCCTGATTGGGTTGAACTGTAACGTCGAGGCTTGTTTCTGAGCAACACTTTTTGTGACAGTGTTTGGACCAACATCGTGAATCTGTTCATCACGTGTTGTGTCTACGTCGGTAGTTTTATTTGCATCCTTCGAGGAAACCATAGTTGCTAGACTGAGAGACTAGTGAACCGTAAGGGATGGCACCCATGAAGAAACAAATACTCTTACCACCGGTTAGGGATGATAGGATTATGAGTATCTACAGGGTTGATCCTTCACTAGCGGTTATGGATTGAGGAACCTGCAAACAAGGGTAGATTTTGGATGTGGAAATGACTACACAAGGTAGTAGTTTATGACAAAAACGGGGTGAATGGGGATACTATCTTGTAGTGATAGCTCTCCGTGTTAGCAGAATGTGTCCCCTCCTACTAGGGATATGATCCCTTAAATAGGAGAGGTCGTATGCCACCATTACCCAGGTCCTAACCATGGTTAGGTTGTCTCCATCACCCTTAATTGTGTTAGTATGGTGATATAAGGAAAGCTAAATCAATGGGAATGATGGAACGTTGTACCGCCTTTAATGTTGAGTCTACGTGATTGTCTCCTTGATTAATGCATGGCAGTTGACCATGCATGATATCCGCCTTTGATCACGACTTGACTTTTGACCAGGCGTGAGCTTGCTTTGACCACTACTTGCGTGCAGGCTTTCTTCGCGTAGTAGTGGTTTTCCGGGTTTGGGTATGCGGAATAGTCCATTTAGTACCCAATCCCATTAGCCGGCTTGATTTTCTTTTTTCTTTTCATTTTATGACTCTGGGTATAGAGATGCACAAAATGGGTTTTTCAACACCTAGTTTCGGGTATGGAACAAGTTTCAGGTAAGATCGGGTATCACTTAGACTTGTCTAGGGTATTGAATGAACTGGTTTCAGTTCCGGTTCTTAGCATGAAAAACCATACCCGGTATACCAAGTTCTGGTTTTCAATACCTGGTTCTGGGCATGGAACCAGTTCTGGGTATATCAGGTATTGGAAAAAAACCGGGTTTTCAATACCTGGTTCTGGGCATGGAACCGGTTCCGGGTATATTAGGTATTGGAAAAAAAACCGGGTACACTGAGTATTGAAAAAACCCGGGTATGTAAGGTATATATTGAATTCTTTATATACAATCACGTCGAATGGTAGTGCAACTTAGATGACTATAACGCTGAAGGGATATGGAGCCTAATCCTTGCGTGGATGGCATCCCTATCCCACTTTTCAATAATCTTAGCGCTAAAGATAGCAGCGCGGACAAGGTCCTCGTATATGGTGCTAGAGCATTGCCAGCAGAACCATGCATCTTCAGAATGCTGCTAAGGCCCCCAGACCTAATGCGGCGCGTGAGCTCAGTTCGCGCGCAGGGTAACTGATGTGTGTAAATGTATATATAAATAACACAAGTTCTAATTAAAACGACTCACCTAAAAACTACACACGCACGGCAAGTGTATCGGTCGCAAAGCAGTAAACAGATAAGACCGAGTATCGAACCCAAAGACGCGAATGCAACTCTAGATCACAACCTATACCGAATACTAGCCTAATTAAATATATACTTAAATGGGGGTATTTTAAACTAATAATTATAAACTTAGAATAAACTAAATATATATAAAATAACTTTAGTTGCTTATAGGAACAAGGAACTTGGAGAAATCGGATAGGAAGAAGGTTGGTTACTTAGGTAAAATCCCTAGACACTAGCAATAAATCCTGAATCTGGTAATTAACTTGAGACCCTATTCTTATCTAATAAACTTCCTGTCAAAGATAGCTCACTAGACTCAAGGCGGGACAAGTGTAGAAATGCTAAGATGGACCCGGATCGCCCTAGCGTACCAAAATCCCATAGAAATCAGATTAAAACCTCTCCTGGATTAAAACCCTCAAACTATGAAGCAGACTTAAACTTTACTGAAGAAAACCTAGGAAAACTCTAAACACGGACAAGTAGCGACTCCCGCCCTAGCGCTTGCCAACTACCGAACAATGCCTAGTTAGTTACCTAGCAAACTCGAGTTAGATTTCTCACCCTCAAGAATGGACTGCACGTCTTAGTTAATTTTATTATATTAGTTTGTTATACTTGTGTCGTACTCCAACTCCAAATACTAGCACGCTAACCTAAGTTGACGAACTAGATTGATTTCTAGACCTAGGGGGTATCTCTACATGCCTAGCTCCGCAAAACCAATAAACAAACCTCAAATAAAATTAACACCAACACACATATATCAAATCCAACAATAAAATTAAAATCATGTAATCCTACACATCAAAACTAAAAACCAAAAATCATTAAATACTGCAATTAACGTGTCTAGTTCATAAACCTAAGCAACCATGGAAGTCTAGCTACTCATAATATTTAGAAACATAAATTTAAAGTTTATAAAAAACAATTTCATCATGTCTCTAAATAAATATAAAAGCGATAAAACAAACCAACGGGTCTTCTAATAATTAATCTTTAGTGCACCCGATCCTTCCCCGTCTCCAAAAATCTCTAAACTTCTTCTGTTGCTTTGGTCGAATAATAATCCAACCCCACAAATAATGTTGCTCCTTCGATTGAATGAATGATATTATTATATATAACAATTCTCATCAATCTTATCTATAGTACCAAAGGGGCATTTTTGTAATTTTATGATTTAGATATTCTGGAGTATTCGACTGATTTCAGAGTGCCATTGTTTCTGTCCAGTAGCACATTACATGTGCTTCATTCACCATTAAGCCTATTACGTATCATAGAGATAGATAGATAGATAGATAGATATATATAGAGAGAGAGAGCGAGAGAGAGTTGCTGCCGCCTGTGCACGGCGACGATTATTTGCTTCGGCGCATGGACCATCTGCCCCCGGTAAACCAAGGTTGGTGAACACAGCGGTGAAGGCGATTCGGTCACACTTACGGCGGTGGCTTTTATCCTCTTTCTCTCTCTACGGCCTGCTCAGGCGACGACAACGGCACAACAGCCCAAGGTGGTTACTTTTCCCCTCTTTTTACATCTGTTTGCAGGTTTATTGAGGGCTATTATTTACTTCAACTTAAACTTCGTTTATTGAGTGGTGGTGTTGTTCGCAGGAAAACACAGTTACGTTCAGGTGTGCGTAGGCTTCCGAAGTGACGTCGTATGACGGCGTTGATGGTGTTTGAGTAATCAGCGGCAACTTACTTCCAACATGTTTTTTGACGAGTCTCCGGTAAGCTTCCTTTCTTTTGCGTGTCGTTTTCTTAACCTAGATGGGTTTTTATTCAGGGGCTACGGTTGGTGAAGAATTAATGAGGTTTTGGGGTTTAGTGAAGTGGGTGGGTGAGAAGTTAAGAAATAGGAATAGATCTGCAGCTAATGGAGTTGTGGAGGGTTAATGTTTGAGAATATGGTCTATGAATAAAAAGTAAAGTATGTAACAAAATGTTCCGATTAATGAAGGACCACTAATGTGTTTCTATTGTTATTGTGAGGTAGCTAACCATACATGATGGTAATAAATAGATATACCTAAACTATAGCATTCAACAAATTGAAATTGTTACACAACCAGGGAAGAATACTATGTCTGGAGACATGAGATTTGAATTGATTCCCAACATCAAGGTATGCGACTATTATTTTTGTTACTTTTGTGTTACTATCTGTTGTGACCCTTCATTTGAACAATATGAAAATTGTGAAGGTTATGGTTTTGGTTGAATAGGTGATGTAAAACAAGAATGTGGTTGTGAGAAAAATTAGGATTGGCTGATGACTCAAAGAGCTTAAATATGGAAAGCTAACTAACCACCGAGGTGTTTGATGGTGAACTATGATCCATGTGCCCGGTATCTCCTCCTTGGAGATCTCGGTGTGTTTTGTTTTTTAATAAAATTCGCCCTTCAAAAAAAAAGATAAAAATTATATTCTTATGTTATGTAAGTGGTATAGGGCTTTGATCATGATGATGGAATTAATATTTGCAAATTCCTTGAACTTGAAGCATAGATAGAGATATTGAGTTAGACAATCCTATGTCCACATAATTGGACCAGCAAAAAAACGCGCCGCGAAGCGCGCAGGGATATATCTAGTTAAATATATGTTCAATCGTGCGCCTCCTTTTTTTCCTCTGAATATCTCTCCCCCAAAGTCAAAGACAAAGATCATATATATCCATCCATATAATTAGCCGACCTAAAAAATATCTATATGCACCGACTTTTTTTTTTTACATTTGCAAATTGTGTGTTTTTGTCTAGTGGGCCACGAGCCCACCCAATATTTATTTTGTTTTTTTATTTTTTTATTATTATTATTATTAGTAGTAGTAGTAATAGTAGTATTATAACTCGGCGCTCTCGTATCAAGTGTTCTTGGCTCGACCAAAGTTGCTCGTTTACGCTCCAAAGTCCATGAACACATACTCTTAAGTGTTCGTGTCTCGATTAAAATTCTTTCTTTTTGAGCTCATTTTTCACGAACACCTATAAAATAATAAAATAAATAAATAAGTACTAAAAACTAATAAAACTATATAATGATAAAAAAAAAAAATAGGCCAACAAACGAATACACGCCTAAAACTACTAAAAACTATATACAAAAGACTCAATTATAACAAAAAATACATAAGAGAATAGGTGTGTTTTACGACACATCAAACATCCCCACACTTAAACCTTTTTCGTCCCTGAAAAAGAATTATGCTATGGAATCACAGTTAGGTTTACATCCAGTTTCAAAACATAGGTTACTTAATTAATAATCTACTAACGTGTTGATTGCGATTGCAGGTATATTGATCCTCTTAAACCCACACCGGTTTCCAAGCCCCTTTTTATTTATGTTAAGTTCATGTTGATTAGTCTATCTAGGGTCTCACTCGAAGGAAGCCACAGTTCCTCCTAATCCCGCCTCAAGCTTATGAAGCTAAAGGAACGAACAATTGACCATTTCCCAACCGTCTTATGTAGAAAACCAGGAGAATTTAAAATCACTTTTTTTTTTTTGGCATACTTAACTCAGAGGGTGTGACCAATCCAAGTCGCTATCCCAGTGGCCAGGCTCCTTAAGCTTCAGCATTTTTTTTTTTTCATCTCAGCATACTTAACTTAGAGGGTGTGACCAATCCATGTCGCTATCCCAGTGGCCAGGCACCTTAAGCTTCAGCATTTTTGCTTTGATTTCTATATTTTTTTTAAGTGATTAGAAATTCTAACGGTTTTCAACTTATAACGGTGCTTCTTATACTATTTTTGGCGGTTTTGGTCTCCCCGTTTCTCCTAGATGAGAACCCACAAAATAGCCTAACATAATTAATTTATTACTTTTCAAAGGAAACCTTTCTACCGGCCGAGCCTACCCACATATCCCAAATCAGACACGTTTTCAATCAATTTTAATCTCTTATTATACATATTATTTGAAAACCGGACACCTAACTTTACCTATCATTTTCCATATTTTATATAATGCAAACTTCAAAATCAGGGACTTTTTTTTCAGTTTTTTTTTTTTTTTTTTAACTTTATATACAAACTAAACGAGAGTTTCCCATCCCCACACTTAAACTCTACATTGCCTTCAATGTAGGAATAGAAAACGACTCAAAACAAAAAATAATAAAAAAAAATTCCGAATAAAAAGACGAGGGCAAATTGGAAAAGACTTAGCTGGTTAATTAATGCGTAAGCTCCAAAAACTCTAGTCCAATCCAGCTCGATCGTATAGCATTTTGGTCGCGATCGGCTCTGACACAATGGTAAACTCTCGGGTTGCTTCAATATAACGTACAGCTCCAGAATCGCCCGAATGGAGATTGAGTACGGGCGGTGCAATCCAAACCTGCGCAAAACGAAAAAAAACAAAACCCGAGCATAATACCGAACCACACAAAAATAAAAAGACTCAAACTACTAACTTAGACTCAAAATATAACAACAAACAAGAAGACGTACCTGCTTGGCAAAATGGCGGTGAATGGTGGTAGAACCAAATGGGTAGAAAAAAAAAATTTGGTTCTCACTCAACGTGAAGGACACTGGTGATCACAACACGCGTTGCAAGAGAAAAAAAAATATAACTTTCCGGGGTAATAGCTGGTCGCATAAGGCGAACAGGTCAGCCCAGACTCCTCACATTACGTGAAAAGTCTTTTTTCAGAGAAAATTAATTTTTTTTTTTTTTTTTTAAAAAAATTCTCTTATTACCCAAACCTTTACCAAAACTACCACTCATAAAATATATATAAAGATAATACATTCCGCTCATTGTGAAATTTCCTCTACCCAAGCAAACACGCAAACTTGCAAACAGACTTAAAGACACAAAAAACAAAGATAAAAAAGAAAAAAAAAAAAGATAAAAACCTACGAACCACTACCGAAGGACAGACCACAAATAAAAAAAAATGAAAAGCTAGAAAAAAAAAATAGGTATAAATATAAATATAAATTTACAAACTCTACAGAGCCTCCCCACACTTAAATTTAATCAGGGGGCTTCTCTTTTATCTGGACCCGATCCAACCCGTTTAATTCCACCCGGTCCATATTATTTAGAAAAATTACATTAGTGGAATTTAAAAATATTTTATCGAATTTAAATGGGTCGGGCCACCAATATTTAAATTTACCTGGACCAAACCTGATTCTTGGCATGTAATGAGGGGACTTGTTGTCTTTGCAACTCCTGATCCTCACCCTGTGTCGGTCCAGGTGCCTCTTCGCCTTCTCCCGTGGTGGTGGCCATGCTGGTGGCGCTAGTAGCAGTGTAATATCCAATGTCTGCACGGGCCGGCTGTGGTGTTCTTCTTCTTCCACCACTGCTTCTTTTTCATCGTCCTTGTTTGGTGACACTTGTTCAAAATCTTTGTCCACTTCTGGAGCTGTCAAATCAACCAACTCGTCACCAAACTCTGCTTCCTCATCAGCTGCTTCTTCAAGCAGGTTAGTGGTGTCTTCCTCTTCCACCACTTCTTCCTCAAACAGCCAGCCTGTGGATTCTGAAAAATCCATATCTTCCTCAGCCTCCCCTATCTTCTCCATCATGGCTTTCCTATGCGCGTCCCAAGCTATCCTTTCTATCTCCTCATCATCACTCCAGACATCTGCCTCCCAAGGGTATGCTGTTGAACTAGAGATCTGGCAAGGCTGCTCATTCTGCTGAACCAAAGGTGAGACTAAGGCGTCCATTATGGTCTCTGGCTCTAACCCTGAATCCTGCAAAATATCATCCTCACAAGACAAGTGTAAAGAATCATATGGGTCAGTTAAATCATGCACAGAATCAGATGAGTAAGGACAAACAGTTTCAGCAACGGGACTAATACAATCAGGTAATGTAAATGTTACCATCTCGTCTGGGTCATCATTTGTGAAATAAACCTGCTGAACTGGAGGTGGGACTTCAACGTCCATTATGGTCTTCAGTTCATCCACCTGAGCCTCTAGCCTTTTAAGTGCCGCATCTTGTTCCCTCAAAGAGTCGGTGCGCTTGGATAGCAAAGAATCGATATCCTCGAGCATGAGCTGTTGTTTAGAAAGTAAGGCGGCAAAATCGGGTCTAGTGTGAGACGAGACATCCCGATAATCGGGATGTTGATAAAAATGTTGGCTAGGTGGATACTCTGACGAGCTCCCACCATGCCTTTCCTCATACATCTTAGCTTGTAGACGATCAGGCCGACTTTTTATTCTATCTAGTGACTCAGATGTTGCAGGGTTAAACCACTGGTTAGCCTGTGGGTATGAAGGCTGGTATGACTGATATGGCTGCGGCTGCAAATACTCGTTAGCATAATAATCCGTGGAATACCCCGATAAATATGAATGATGGCATCTTATGGTAAAATGGGGTCCTCCGCAGATCTCGCACATGATAAAAAATTATATATTAAGAATAAAAAAAATAATAATAAGAAAAAAAAGAAAAAAAAAATTATTCACAAAATAGTAGACTAGAAACGGATCGGATAATTCTCAAGAGTGCTAATTGCGTCCCCGGCAACGGCGCCAAAAACTTGATGTGTGTAAATGTATATATAAATAACACAAGTTCTAATTAAAACGACTCACCTAAAAACAACACACGCACGGCAAGTGTACCGGTCGCAAAGCAGTAAACAGATAAGACCGAGTATCGAACCCAAAAACGCGAATGCAACTCTAGATCACAATCTATACCGAATACTAGCCTAATTAAATATATACTTAAATGGGGGGTATTTTAAACTAATAATTATAAACTTAGAATAAACTAAATATATATAAAATAACTTTAGTTGCTTATAGGAACAAGGAACTTGGAGAAATCGGATAGGAAGAAGGTTGGTTACTTAGGTAAAATCCCTAGACACTAGCAATAAATCCTGAATCTGGTAATTAACTTGAGACCCTATTCTTATCTAATAAACTTCCTGTCAAAGATAGCTCACTAGACTCAAGGCGGGACAAGTGTAGAAATGCTAAGATGGACCCGGATCGCCCTAGCGTACCAAAATCCCATAGAAATCAGATTAAAACCTCTCCTGGATTAAAACCCTCAAACTATGAAGCAGACTTAAACTTTACTGAAGAAAACCTAGGAAAACTCTAAACACGGACAAGTAGCGACTCCCGCCCTAGCGCTTGCCAACTACCGAACAATGCCTAGTTAGTTACCTAGCAAACTCGAGTTAGATTTCTCAGCCTCAAGAATGGACTGCACGTCTTAGTTAATTTTATTATATTAGTTTGTTATACTTGTGTCGTACTCCAACTCCAAATACTAGCACGCTAACCTAAGTTGACGAACTAGATTGATTTCTAGACCTAGGGGGTATCTCTACATGCCTAGCTCCGCAAAACCAATAAACAAACCTCAAATAAAATTAACACCAACACACATATATCAAATCCAACAATAAAATTAAAATCATGTAATCCTACACATCAAAACTAAAAACCAAAAATCATTAAATACTGCAATTAACGTGTCTAGTTCATAAACCTAAGCAACCATGGAAGTCTAGCTACTCATAATATTTAGAAACATAAATTTAAAGTTTATAAAAAACAATTTCATCATGTCTCTAAATAAATATAAAAGCGATAAAACAAACCAACGGGTCTTCGAATAATTAATCTTTAGTGCACCCGATCCTTCCCCGTCTCCAAAAATCTCTAAACTTCTTCTGTTGCTTTGGTCGAATAATAATCCAACCCCACAAATAATGTTGCTCCTTCGATTGAATGAATGATATTAAATATATGTTCAATCGTGCGCCTCCTTTTTTTCCTCCGAATATCTCTCCCCCAAAGTCAAAGACAAAGATCATATATATCCATCCATATAATTAGCCGACCTAAAATATATCTATATGCACCGACTTTTTTTTTTTTTACATTTGCAAATTGTGTATTTTTGTCTAGTGGGCCACGAGCCCACCCATTATTTATTTTGTTTTTTTTATTTTTTTATTATTATTATTATTAGTAGTAGTAGTAATAGTAGTATTATAACTCGGCGCTCTCGTATCAAGTGTTCTTGGCTCGACCAAAGTTGCTCGTTTACGCTCCAAAGTCCATGAACACATACTCTTAAGTGTTCGTGTCTCGATTAAAATTCTTTCTTTTTGAGCTCATTTTTCACGAACACCTATAAAATAATAAAATAAATAAATAAGTACTAAAAACTAATAAAACTATATAATGATAAAAAAATAGGCCAACAAACGAATACACGCCTAAAACTACTAAAAACTATATACAAAAGACTCAATTATAACAAAAAATACATAAGAGAATAGATGTGTTTTACGACACATCAGTAACTGTCCACGTCATCGCTTGAGGGGAATCTTCGCGCATACTTCTACGCGCGGAATATTCGCCCAAACTCAGCTTTTAGTACGAGGTACGGATGATCAAGAATGAAGAAGATTCACTCAGATCTGGGCAGGCTGTGCGCCAATCAAATGGCGACACGTGTCAGGGGTGGTCCAACAACCACTGACGAAAAACAGTGACATGACTGCTCCCATGTTTCCACCATGCTGCTCTCTACAGTACTCATCAGAGCACTGTGCAGACATGCTTACCTGCTGCCAGACGTCACATCGGACGCCAGCAGGTAAGTCAACCATGCTGTGTCAGAACGAGGTGCCGCCGACGCCTAATCAGATGGCGCCACGTGTAACTCTTGCAGACCAGCTCCAACTTTCCCTCACGTCAGCATTTAATGCTACCCATTTCCCGCCAATTTCATTGGCCGAAGACTTCTGGGTCCGGATCGAAGCCCAGATCGAATGCTCCTCTCGTGGGCCATCTCACATGACCCGCGCCATTTCCTATAAATAGAAGACTTCTTCTCCTTTGCAAAGGACCCAAAAATCAATACTTGTATGCACAAGCTAGAATATAGATAATACTTGTAATATCTTTGTAATCTCTAAAGTAATAAGATTAATCTCTTCACATTAGACGTAGGTCATTAAGGACCGAACCACATACATTCTTGTGTTCTCACTTTCATCACACACACACACACACACACTCGTATTTACTTTCACGGTTACGGTTCTACCTCCGGTGTGGGCAAAGGGTTGTTCTTGAGTAAACACGTGTACTAACCCTTCTTGAATCACGAAGTGAACTATTCATTCCCGGACCACCTCAACATCAAAATGTGAAATAGTCTCGTTGCTTGACATATACTTTTTGGCAATGTTGCAAAACAATGCCGAGTTTACCGATTACTCTTCAAGTACTCGCTCTAGGGTAGGTCGCCGAGTTGGCCGAGTACTCCCCGCATAGACCGATTTGAGCCCCGAGTACTCCCCCGATTAGGCCGGGTACTCGCTTTAGGGTAGGTTGTCGAGTACAAGCCCAAACCGAGTTTGCAACACTGCTTTTTAGGTATTCGAAAAACCCGGTTCCGGGTATTAAAAAACCTGGTACCCTATGCGTACCCGGCGGGTAGGGTCAGGTACGGTTCCGGATATAAAAAACAGGTTTTTTTTTAATACCCGTTTCCATTTTTTTTTCTGGTTCCAATTCTGGTTCCAGTTTTTTGTGCACCTCTATTTGGGTAGTTATCTTTGTGTGTGGTAAAACTAGTCGTTACATTTTTTTATACAAAGTACTTAATGTATTGTTAAGAATGTAAATTGTTCAGAAAGTTTATATAAGTAAAAAGTATTATAGTTTACAAGGAAGATTGTTGTATAAATGGTTTTTATCCTATAAATAACTTTTAACGTGAGAAGTGGAGGAGTGTTTCTTTTTCTCCATATTATTAAACATGTATTTTAGTACTGAAATCTAAAAAAAAAAAAACAGTGTTGAATAATTAAATTCTCCCTTCACTTCTCATGCTTAGTAGATTAAGTTATTTGTATTTGATCTTTACTCTATAGTTCATAACGCCATAAGGGAATCAACAATGAACATATGCAGATTCTTTAACAACCATCTTATTCATGTGAATCTTGAAAGTTTTCCTTTTCAAAAGATATGCATGTCTCATTCATGTTAAAGGGATCGATGTTACATTTAAAAAAAAAAGTTGTCGGTAATGGCGCGGATGTACGTTTTTGGTTAGATTGGTGGATAGGCGATTGTCCACTTCGTTATCGATTTGCAGATCTGTTTGCTCTTGAAGTTAATAAAAACGCTGCAGTGGTGGATTGACTAAACTCTTGGGCCTGGAAAAGGGCTCCTCTTGCTGTAAATGAAGTCCAGGCGCTGCAGGTTTTGGAGGAGCTGATTCATGATGTTCGTTTGTCTGATCAGTCAGATTCTTGGCTGTGGAATGAAAGCAACTCAGGGGCATTCTCGGTACTTGAATGCAGGAAGCTGTTGGAGCGATTTGCGGTCCCTTTTTTATCCATTTGAATGGGTCAAAGGAGCACCTAAAAAGGTTAGCATTTTCGGTTGGAGAGCGATTCAAGATCGGTTACCCACATTAACAGGTTTGAAGAAACGGAAGATTGTTCACGGCTCAATTATTTGTAGACTATGTGGTGAAGGTGACGAAAATGCGGATCATCTCTTTACTGCATGCTATGTGGCGGCCATAGTTTGGAATAAGGTGAGCGATTGGGTTAACATCCCTCCGATCTTCGCTTTCAGTATCAAAGATCTCTTAGAACTTCATGGTAAGGTGAACGCGACGAAGGCAAAGAAGGAGACAATCAGAAATATAATATTGGCAATGTGCTGGGCAATTTGGCGACACGAAACGATCTTATTTTCTCTGGCAAACGATGCAATCCGATTGGTACATTCCTAGAAGCTCAAGCGACGGCGTTCTCATGGGTGAAACATAAAAAGAAACAAATGGGTTGGACGTGGGAGAGTTGGCTTGCGTTTAATGCTCCTATAACTTAAGTGTGCGTTTGTATACTTGAGTTGGCGATGTTAGTGGGTGTTGTATGTGATTGTAGCTAGTTTCTCGCTTGGTACAATCTTGTATATATTTTTTGGGTGTGGAATAAAAGTCGATGTTTGCCGATAAAAAAAAAAACTTTGTTGAAGGCATCCCAACACATGCTTCTTTTCGAAGAAAAAAGAAAAAGATCGACCGTGTAGATTTGTTTTTTTTTTCTTTTGAAACAACAAATTTTATAACAAATTAGCAAGATGCTAGGAGTAAGTACATCAAAAACTTAGAAATTAAAATTACACCAGACATAGACATGCCAATCTAAATTTTGCATTTTGGCCCTATGTTTGAGCCAAATGAACGTGTTTGATTTAATGCTATCCGCGACCTCCTCCTCTTAAGATTTACGTTTTTGATTAAAGATCTTATTATTTCTCGCCACCCAAATGAACCATGTAGATTGCAGATGTAATAATACATTTCTATTTAAAAATCTGTATTACTATACTTATGGATAAATAATAAAACATGTATATAAATAAAGGTATTTGAAAATCATACACCCCCTATTTAGGATTCATACACCTCAACTCACATCACATACCAATATGAGGCTGCCACATACCCCAGAATGTAATGTCACACCCTCAGAATGTGATGTCACGGGGTGTATGAAACGCATAGCCTATAAATAAAATAAATGAATAATAAAAAAAATACTAAATGAGCAAAATCAAGCTAGTTAAATTTACTCATGGGGGGCAAAACTCAAATTAGACATAGAACTATAGAAGTAAAGGCCAGCTGAACTAAATCCCTTTTAATTTAAACAACTCATTCTCCTATTCAACTCGACTTGTTTATGGTTTAAAACTGCTAGTTATTTTATCATAGGGCACTGGTAAAAAAAATTAAAAATTAAGATAAACAAAAAAGTAAATTACTAAATTACCCTTGATAAACTACAGACAATATTTTCTACACATCCCCTGAATTTTTTCACACATATCCTATACGGGTTGTAAAGGTCTCCAAGGTCCGTATAGGGTTAAAACTCAACAATCTATGGCCTGGGAACACCTCTACGGGTCGTACATGAGTCCCAATGATTGTCAATCATTGGCTATGTCCACATACAGTGGCGGATCTAGAAACATTTTTCAGTAGTAACGTTTTTCATTTTTTTCATTTTAGTAGCAACGTTTTTCAAATTTCGTAAAAAAAAACCAAATTTTCCACTAATTTTCCACTATGCGCGCGAAGTTGAGCCGCAACGTCCGCACCCCCTCCCCATTAACTACATCCGCCCCTGTCCACATATGACCCGTTTGGCGCTTTACAACCCATGGAGGGTTTTTATTTTTTTAATTTATTTAAAAAAAATACAAAGATTCTTATGGAAGCTTTGTTTTTTCACAGGGTCGTGGAAGGCCCGTAGAGCCCTCTAAGGGTTGTGAAAGGCCCATATACAGGCCATAAAGCCCTCTACGATTCATTGTTATTTTTTTCTATATGGTTGTTCATGTTTTTAACCATATTTTTATAGTTTTTTATAAAAAAAAATTACAATTCTTGTTCTAAAAATAAAATAACATAACAAATATTTTTTGGTTATGCATTCGACTATTCTTGGTTATGTATAGTTCTAACTACTTGTTCTTGATGCTTAGTCCACACTTAGTCATTAGATCAAACTTCACACTTAGTCTTTGTAACCGTTTGGTTATGTTATTCATATTCGTTTGGATGCATTTGAGTCTATATTCACCATAACATTCATCGTTTGTTCTTGAGGTTAACAACCATAATATGGTTCTTATATGTATCAAAGTTGTATCCGACTGCATTGTGTTTGGATGGGTCATTGTTTTCGGATATGGTAGGATCCGAGTGGTGGTGGTTCAACCCAAAAATTTGAATATGTTTTCTCTAAAGTTGGGAGACAAGGTGAGTTGTCAGCCAACAAGCATCTGACACTTTACTTTGATAATATTTCCTCGTTCCTAATGGATCGTTATTGGATTTCCTATTTTTGAATGGAGACCATGTTAGTGGGAGATAAGAAAGTATAGAATCAAAATTCACCTCTCTAACCCATCTCTTTTTCATATCACCTGTTTAGGTTTCGGTTAGCTACACATCACCTCAAATTATTTGCATATCTCTATACGGGCCGTAGAGGTCCATACGACCCATAGAGAGCCTATTTACGGGTCGTAAAGCCCTCTACGACCTATATAAAGATGTGCAAATAATTTGAGAGGAAGGGTAAATAATTGAATCCTAAACTAATAATAAAGAATAACCTATAAGTACTTGGATACTTAAACACCTTTATCCATCCTTCCCACTCTTTTCTCATTTCAGGTAATCAATCCATCCTTCCTATTTCTAGTAACAATTCCACCTGCCTTTCTTCCTCTCCTTTTCCCTTCCCTAACTTCACACACACTTACTGTGTGTTTTCTCCCCACCACACGTTTTCTTGATCCATATTTGTTCTCTTTTCATAAACAACATTCTTGATCACATAACAAAATTATCATCAATGGCTAGAGGGAAGATACAGATTAAGAAGATAGAGAACTCTACTAACAGGCAGGTGACGTATTCCAAGAGAAGGAACGGCTTGTTTAAGAAGGCCAGTGAACTTACTGTGTTGTGTGATGCAAAGGTGTCGATTATTATGGTTTCATGTACTGATAAGCTTCATGAATACATTAGTCCTTCCATCACGTACGTATTAGTTTTTATTTTGTTACATGCTTTCAAGTAGTTGATTAATTTTATAGTTTTTTTTTATTTTTTTATTTTTTTGTTCTTGATTTTGTTAGATGCTTTCAAGAAGTGTTGCAAGAATTGCTAGGCATTATGTACCGACTAGCGATTAATCAGAATTACTAGAGATTAATCGGATTGAAATTTTATATGTAATTTTTAGTTTTATATATACACACACAGTTTACATGTAGTTATTTTAAGTAGACATTTTTAACCCTTTTCTCAACTCATATATTTAAGTATATAGGATTAAATCGTTAGAATTTACAAGTTTTGGTCGGAATCTAACCGAAATTTACATATTTTGGCCGGAATTTGGTTGGAATCGCTAGACAGCCACCAACTAACGATTAATTGGTGTTTACTTGGTGAATCTCCGACTAGCGATTAATCAGAGGCTAGGCTGGATTTTTACAACCATGCTTTCAAGTACATGAATCGGTTTTTATTTTGTTACAATTACCTGTTTAATACACGATCAAACTTGATTAGAAAATACGCTATGTAATTTTATATATATTAGGAGGCTGAGCTACATCATTTTTGTTCTTGGTACATAAAACATACAACTGTGTTGTGTTATAGACATGTCACATGAGGTATAAAATAATTAAACTAGTCGTATTCATGTTTGATGCTAAAGTTAATCGCGTCGTGTTTGACCTGTTAACCACGATAAGACATGTTTTGTGAGCCTAGTTGAATCGGTTGAAGATTAATTAATTTTACCTTTTTTTTTGGTTTCTGAATTTTGATTGTGTGTGGATGAATGTTTGGATCAGGATGAAGCAGTTCTTCGATCACTATCAGAAGGCATCAGGAATCGATCTATGGAACTCTCATTATCAGGCAAGTCTTTTGCTGATTGCTATAAACTGATTTTTAGTTTTGGTTGAAAATTTTGTGAAAAAGTTACAAGTTGAAGATTAGACTGTTATTACTAGATTCATGTTAAAACTATTGAACAACACAATAATTGCTGTTTAGTTAAAAATATAAAGAAGAGTTAATTAAACAATCTTAGTTAAGTAGATATGTATCGGTTACTTATCAACAGTTTTGTTGGTATGATTATTCGAGTTATTAACACAAAAAGAGATTCATGCGGATAGGGGATGATCAAATGAGAAGAAACGTAATATGAGAACATAAAGAAAGAAAACTGAAAAAGGTTGTGTTTCAAAGTTTTTTAAAGGAAGGACGTGGAAATAAAAGAAAGGAAAATTCTTAATAATTTTCTCTCCTAATTTTTCTTCCAAAATGGAAGGATTTGCAGAGACGGGAAAGTTTTTCGTAATTTTCCTTTCATTTCTTTCGAACTCTGGAACACGAGATAAAACTAAAGGGGCGGGCACTACCAACAAATGGAGATGGTACCCCACTACCCTCACGCTAACACGGCCCCGGGTGGCATGGATAGTGGGGGGCTGGTATGTTTCACGGGATGTAGACCACGGATGGATTGACAGTTGGCGTTTTGTTTTTTATGGGTTGGGTAGTTAAGAGTAGTGTTGCCTCTAAAATTGTGTTTCAGTGTAGTGAATCAGTGAAGCGATGTGGCATTTCAGGATTGAAAGAAATCAGGGTAGTTCAGTGAAGTTCAGAGTAGTGCCCCGCCCTCCCTAATATTTTCTTTTCTCTTTTGATTCCCTTCGTTTCTTTTCTTTTCTTTCCCTTTCTTTTCTCTCTTTCACTTTCTTTTCTTTCGTTTAAAAATCTCGGGAACACAGCGGTAATGTAAATTGGGTAAATCTGATAATGTGAAACTGCTAGTCAAATTTAACATGTGTTTTTAATCCTAGCATCACACCACATCACCTTCTTTTATAGAAAAGACTAATCTAGATGTCTAAAAGAAGCCCATTTAACCATAAAAGCCCGTCATGGTCAATCATATCCAAGCAAACTTTCATAGCCCATCAATAGGATTAAGTATTTATTAGACCTGGTAATTTCAACCCATCTAGATGAGTTTGGGTTGTTTTGGGTTTAAAATTTGACCTTGTGGATTAAAATGGGTTTAGTATAATTTTCAAGGGGGTTAGGATGGGTAATTTTAATTGTAGGAAATAAGTAAGTGGGTCAGGATGGGTATGTCAAAAAAAATAAATGGGTCAGGATGGGTATTTTTAGATAATCATATACAAATCTGAATTAAAACTCATCCAACACCAAAAGTGTTGGTGCCTCATAGAAATCAATGTCACTAAAAACAAAAAATTATATCTTTTGCATTTGTTGATAACCCAGTCGGTTTGAAACCGTTTGGGTCGTTAACGGACGACCATGTCGAAACAACACGAATCGTTAACGAGACCAACCACATCGAAACGGTTCGAGTCGTTAGCAGGCTTAATCGAGTCCAAACGGTCTGGGTTGTTGACCGGCTCATTCGGTTCGAAATGGTCTGGTCGTTGACAGGCCCGATCGGGTCGAAACGGTCCAGGTTGCAAACGGGATCGGTCAGGTCAAAACGTTCCGGGTCGCTAACGGGCCCGGTCGGGTCGAAACAGTACGGGTCAGGTTGAAACGGTCTGGGTCGTTACCGGGCCCGGTCGGGTCAAACGGTCTGGGTCGCTACCGGGCCCGGCCGGGTCGATACGGGACGGGTCAGGTTGAAACGGTCTGGGTTGTTACCAGGCCCGGTCGGGTCGAAACGGTCCGGGTCGTTACCGGGCCCGGTCGGGTTGAAACGGTCCGGGCCGCTACCAGTCCCGTCGGGTCAAAACGGCCCGGGTCGTTACAGGGCCCGGCCAGGTCGAAACGGTCCGGGTCGCTACCGGGCCCGGTCAGGTCGAAACAATCCAGCTCGCTACGGGACGGGTCAGGTTGAAACGGTCAGGGTCGTTACCGGGCCCGGTCGGGTCGAAACGGTCCGGGTCGTTACCGGGCCCGGCATGGTCGAAACGGTCCGGGTCGCTACCGGTCCCGTCAGGTCGAAACGATCCGGGTCGCTACCGGGCCCGGCCGGGTTGAAACGGTCCGGGTCGCTACCGGGCCCGGGCCAGTCGAAACGGTCCGGGTCGTTACCGGGCCCGGCCCGGTCAAAACAATCCGGGTCGTTACGGGACGGGTCAGGTCGAAACGGTCTGGGTCGTTACCGGGCCTGGTCGGGTCGAAACAGTCTGGATCGCTACCAGGCCCGGTCGGGTCGAAACGGTCCGGGTCGCTACCGGGCCCCGTCGGGTCAAAACAGTCTGGGTCGCTAACGGTCCCGTCGGGTCGAAACGGTCCGGGTCGCTACCGGGCCCGGCCGGGTCGAAACGATCCGAGTCGCTACCGGGCCCGGGCGGGTCGAAATGGTCCGGGTCGTTGCCGGGCCCGGCCCGGTCGAAACAATCCGGGTCGCTACGGGACGGGTCAGGTCGAAACGGTCTGGGTCGTTACCGGGCCCGGTCGGGTCGAAACGGTCTGGGTCGCTACCGGTCTTGTCGGGTCGAAACGTTCCGGGTCTTTACCGGGCCCGACCGGGTTGAAACGGTTCGGGTCGCTACCGGGCCCGGGCGGGTCGAAACGGTCCCGGTCGTTACCGGGCCCAGCCCGTTCGAAGCAATCCGGGTCGCTACGGGACGGGTCAGGTCGAAACGGTCTGTGTCGTTACCGGACCCGGTCGGGTCGAAACGGTCTGGGTCGCTACCGGTCTTGTCGGGTCGAAACGGTCCGGGTCTTTACCGGGCCCGACCGGGTTGAAACGGTCCGGGTCGCTACCGGACCTGGCCGGGTCGAAACGGTTTGGGTCAGGTCGAAACGGCCGGGTCAAAACGGTCCGGGTCGTTACGGGACGGGTCAGGTCGAAACAGTTCTGGTCGCTACCCGGCCTGACCGGGTCGTAACGGTCCGGGTTGTTATCCAGCCCGATAGGGTCGAACCGGTTCGGTTCAAAATGAAATACTTCAGATCCCCTAAAACCATCCATACCCAAACCCATCCATACCCAAACCCATCTTGACCCAACCCATCCTAACCCATTTTTTTAATCTACCCATCTTGACCCATACCCATCCTAACCCAAACCCATCCTAACCCAACAACCAAACCACCCAACTTACCCATTTTACCACCCATAGTATTTATCATCTTGAAACCCATAAACAACTTTAGCAGTCTGTTATATTGCATAACCCAAATACAAACACTACAAAATAAAGACATTTGTACTTTTAACAATATGCCTTCAATTTGTTTTTTTATTACTTAACAAAGAACAATCCTAACTTGAAACTTTATATAAAAAAAGATGTCATATTTTTTAGTGAATATTAATACTAAAGTTAGAAGATTATAAAGAAAACGCAAGACTTCACATAAGTAACTTAAAAACAAGTATTATTTTGAAATTTCTTTTTCTAATAGAAAAATGAATTGAAATTGGCTAGCTAGTCGAATTTGTAGGACCAGGACACCGCTTAATCAGGTCAAGCTGAGGACTAGGCTCGGTTTGTACTGAATTTGCCTTCTTAGACTATGGGGTGTGGTTCCCCTTTCCCCTTCTTTCCCCTTGTCCACATCAGCGCCACATCATCTTCCCCTTCTCCTTCCCCTTCTAGGGGAAATGGTTCCCCCTTCTTCCCCCTTCCCCTTTCCTTTTTATAATAATTTTTCTTACATAAAAGGACAAAAAGAATATATATATAATATTACTTTTCTTGGATTTTGCATCGGGGAAGACGGGAGAATTGTCCCGATCACACCGAAGGAAGAAGGGGGGGGGGGGGGGAGGGGGCGGTGTTCCCCTTGGGGAAAGAAGCCACATCATGCTTCCCGATCCCTTTCCCCACCCACACCCCATAGTCTTATAAGTTATAGGCTCGGTTTAGTTGTTGTGTTTGTAGATCTGTCAGATTTTGCTTTTTGTTTGTATGTTACCGTTTAAAAGTATACACATGCTTAATCCGTTATTATAAATACGTTACTTTTTATTGTTTAGTTACCATTTTGGAAACATGGTGAACCTTGGATATTTGACCTGACTCGTTCTGATTTCTAGATCCTCTAGTACAAGTTTTCTAGATCCTCCACATGTAAATAGCATCATTGATACAACATTATTAAAGTTTCTTAGAACATGTTATACAGAAAATGCAAGATGAACTGAGACAGCAGAAAGAGGTGAACAGGAATCTTAGGAAGCAAATTAGGTACCATTAACTTCACCTTTACTTCCTCAAGTTTCTTTATGCTATTTTTTCCCTATTTTCTTAGTATTTATTTATTTTATATACATATAACAAGTTTAAGATTAATATGGAATCATGGGTAATTTATTTTTCCCTTTGATTGGTAAATTCTGTTCAGGCAAAGATTGGGTGATTGCTTGGAAGATTTAAGTTTTGAAGAATTGCTTGCACTTGAAAAAGATTCACAGGAGGCTGTTTATGTCATTCGTGAGCGCAAGGTTAGTTGTATTTCACCTTTTTAACTAGTTTAAGTAACTATGTACTACATGGGTTAAACAATGTCAAATATATAATTAATTTATAAATTTAGTAATCATTTTCTTAATGTTTTTTTTTCCCATTTAATCAGGTATCATGCTACATTTTCTTAACATTTGTTTATGGTCTGGTTCACCTAATTTTGATAAATATTCTGGGCCGAACTACTAACTATAGTTTTAAAATACAAACCAAACTAGTTGAATTTGGTTGGGTCGGCTGGGCTGGCTAGACTGGCCAAAATGGTTTGGTATGACGCCATAGCAGTTTGAACTGGGTGTTTAAAGAAAAAAATCAACTATTTATGCATTTCTTTTGTATTAAAAAAAAGTTATTAACTAATAAAGATAAACCTTTGGTTCTAGGTTTTAGACAGTGAACATGTCGTTTAAAACAAAAAAAAAAAAAAAAAGAAAAGAAAATTAAAACGAGCTGTTTAATCCCATTTTCAAACTATAAACTGTAAACCGAACCGTATAACCATTAAAAGTTTATAACTGCTTAATGCACTTGTTATTTCTTTTGTTCATTTCAAACAATCTGCTATGATTTTACCTTTGAATATGTCAAAGCTAATACTCTGATGTTAAAAAAATAATGCAGCTCAAAGTAATTAGTAATAAAGTGGAGACTTCAAAGAAGAAGGTACATTCTTGCATATTGCATGCTACTAAAGCTAGTAGTTATTTGTTTGAAATTATCTGCAAATTCTTTTAAAAAAAATTATCCTGTTTTCTTTTCAGGTGAGGAGTGCCCAAGATGTATACAAAAAACTCATGCATGAGTTTGTAAGTGTTCTTAACTTCATCATTTTGCACACACTTTGGAATGCCATTTTCATGGGATCTTGAACGATTAAAAGTGGTCATTGACCGATCATCTTATCGGCCTACTGGTTGAATCGCTCGGACCTGTTTCAAAAACCAGATGATATTGTGATAATTTTAGTATTAAAAATACATAAAATGCTATAACTTAATTATAAAAGAAGCAAAGTGGAAATTAATCAAAAGAGAATGGGTTACTATTTTAACAGGGCAAAAAATAGGGATTTAAATTTATGACACTGACACGACATGAAAACAAAACATAAACCTGACATGAAATTTGCTTGTTTGGGTTTAGTTTAAATAGGTTCGGGTCGGTTTTACTTTGAACCTGTTTAGCTAAACGAAAACCTGTCGGGTTGACCCGTTTAACCCATTTATATTTTATTTTAATTTTTTCAAAATGTTTTTTATGTTATAAATTAAATAGGTAGGTTATTTTTATCATAATTGGAACTTAAAAGATAAACTGAAATAAGGTTACGTAGTTAAAATGTAATGATTTTTTCATTTACATTTGTGTTTCTTGTAAAAATTTAGTTTTAAAATACTACTATGCAAAATAAATATTAAAATAAAAAAAATCAATTTAAATGGGTAACCTATGGATATTCGTGTCTTGTAAAATTTTCGAGTTCGGGTCAGGTTGGACCTACCAACCCATGAACCCTGACCCTTTATCACCCCTAGCAAAAAAGCGTTTAGAAGCATTGAACCCAATTCTTAATCTGATAGGCTACTACGATCCGGTTGTGCAATTATGCAAATAATGGTACTACTTTTAACTTTCATGATTTGTTGACATAAAAATGCAGGATATAAGAGGAGAGGATCCACAATACGGGATGATAGAAAACGGATTAGAATATGAAAATGTGTATGGATACCCGCAAATGGGTGCACCGCCACATATTCTGACTCTACGGTTGCAGCCAGACCATGCCAACAGTCTTCATGGTGCAGTCACCACTACTGGACCAACTGCATCTGATCTCACCACATATGGCTTGCTTGGTTAGCTATTAAGTTACTAATTAAATAATTAATTTGAATGTTAAGATAATGTAATCGTGTGTGGACTTGTTTGTAAGGTTTTGCCTCGTTTGGTTGGCTTATGATCGATTGTCATTGTTGTGTGGTTAATGTTTTGTGTTTTCAAGGACTAGTGGTAATTTACATGTACACATATATGGTGTTAACTTTGTTCAAATATATTGTTTCTTGTTTAAGTTCACAAACTTGAAGTTGGTCCAAATAATATTAATATGACCCGTGGGCCCATTGCAAACATCGAAAGTATTAGTACAAGCGTTATGTCATGTGTTAAACATATAAAAATATGTGTTTCCACGTATTCGATTTAACTCAATCTAACCTATATAAGCATTGCAATTGAATGACCCGACTCATACATAGGAAATATACCAAGAGAAGCATATAGTGTGTATAAAGAAATAACTGACAAGGGTAATAAAAAAGGACTTATTATAGCTTTAAGAAAAACAATAAAAGGAAAAAAAGAAAGCGCATTTCACCATGAGTGTTTTGCAAAGCGAAATGACCAAATTTGGGGTGTAAACATCAACGACTTCGGTTTTAGTATAGGTACAATACTAATATAAGACTACCCGGAGGGGGGGGGGAGAGGGGCGTGATGCGCCATGTGGCACTTTGTGGGACCCGTGTGTGAAGGGTGAAAATTGTGGGGAGTGGAAAAAGGGGGGGGGGGGGAGGAAATAATATTATATTGTGTTAAAGTTAAAAAAAAAATATCTGACCAATCAAAACCCTCCACCTCTTTTCAAGCCCCCTCTCACGTCGGTGGATTCTTCCCCGCCCAAAGGGGCCACGCCCTCTTCCACGCCACTTGGGGATGGTGTTCCCGCCAAAAAGTTCCTCCACGCCCAAACTCCCCCGCCCACTCCGTTTAGTCTAATAGTAATTTTACCCGTTGTTAGTTGTGTGGGGTCAAAACATAAAGTAATTTGAATTTATACCGTCGAATGAAAATGTATTATTTTTAACCTCACTCAGTTTGGAACAAAATTTACATTGAAACGTAGACCCAGTAAAACCGTACATAAAATAAGCACGAAAACGTATAATATTTGAGCTGACTCATTTCAAAAAAAAAAAAAAAAAAGTTTACGTCTAGACACAAATCAATTCGAATTTATACCGAAACGTACATAAAAATACGCATGTTAAAAGTTTTTTTTAAAGAAGGCCAAAATGACATTTTACAAAATTTTCAAACACAACGACAAATTAGTTATTAAAAAGGAAAATTTTCGATACCGACTTTTTGGCGTTTTCAGTATCGATTCGGTATGATATTGATATTTTACCAACTTACTTTCAAATACCAATACTATATCGTACCAGACACTTTCAACACCAATACCTGATTTTAACATTTTCAATATCACTATCGATACCAAACTCATCCCTAATAATCTATATATATATATATATATATATATATATATATATATAGGAGAAAGTTAATTTGAGAACACCTATATTTCGTGCGAACCGTGAGAACGGCATCTAAAACCATTCAAATGCAAAATTTCTTTTTACACTTGTCTTTATTACTAAAGTACAATCTCAAAAACATAATTTACACGTAAAAATTCAAACGTATACGGAAATAATTTGTTTTTACACATGTGTAAATTTACTGTTTATACATATGTAAACTGTTTCATTTACACATGTGTAATATATATATATATATATATATATATATATATATATATATATATATATATATATATATATATATATATATATAGGGGAGGGTTATCTTGAGAACGCTAAATATTGTGAGAACCGTGAGAACAAGTAAAAAAATCAATCAAAGTCAAATTTTTTTAATACAAACCTCATTATAATCAAAATACAACATTAATAAATGAATTTTCTTTCCAAATAATTCATCTTTTCTAGCAAAAACACTTTCAAATTAACTTTTTACACATGTGTAAATGAAACAGTTTACACATGTATAAACAGTAAATTTACACATTTGTAAAAACAAATTATTTTCATATACGTTTGAATTTTTACGCGTAAATTGTGTTTTTGAGATTGTACTTTAGTAATAAAGACAAATGTAAAAAAGAAATTTTGAATTTGAATGGTTTTAGATGTCGTTCTCACGGTTCGCACGAAATGTAGGTGTTCTCAAATTAACTTTCCCCTATATATATATATATATATATATATAGGATTTGGATCATTTGAGAACCACTATTTAGGGAGAGAACCAAAGAACCAAGTGTGAACACAAAAACCCCTCTACCAAAAAATAAAAAAAATAATAAAAAAATTATATAACCTAAAAAAATAAAAAAAGTAAAAACACCAAAATGTTTTTTTAGTGTTAATCTTTCTGAAAAAAAAATAAAAAAATAAAAAAAATACAAAAAAAATAAAAAAAACAAAAAAATAGCCTTTTTTACGTCAGGTCTTATGCACATGTGCATTTTGCTGTTATATATACATACATATACCGTATGCACATGTGCATTTCGCTATTAGAGCACACTTTTGAATAAATTATCAATTGCCATAATGAAATGATCATTAAATGGACGTGATATGATATATAAGGTGGAAAAAAAATTATTCAATGATCTTTAAATAAACGCGAAGTGCATTTCACTATTATAGTTAGGTTTTTTTTTTTCATGGGTTTAGCTGTAGGGTTTAGTTTTTAGGTATGATGGGAATGGGGTTAGGTTTTTTGGGGTTGTTGGTGAATAAACTTAAAAAAACCTCTATATAAAACTATAAAATAAGATAATTGTACTACATGCACATGTGCATTTCACTATTATAGTTAAGTTTTTTAATGGGTTTAGCTTTAGGGTTTAGTTTTTGGGTATGGTGGAAGAGGGGGTATCTTTTTTGGGGGGATGGGATGAAGCGTTTTGGTTTTTGGGGGGTGTGGGGTTAGCTGCACATGTGCATTTCACAATTGGGGGGGGGGGGGGGGGGTTGGGGCGGTGTGGGGGATGCGGGTTTATGTTTTTAGGGAGCGAGGTGGGTGGGTTTAGGTTTTTAGGTGGTGGAGATGGAGTTTTTAGGTTTTTTTTGTTTGTGTTGACAATGGTTCTCTGATTCTCTCCCTAAAGTTGGTTCTCGTATGATCCCTACCCTATATATATATATATATATATATATATATATATATATATATATATATATAGGGGAAGGTTTAAATGAGAACACCCATCTTTTGTGAGAACAATAAGAACAAATCTCAACCACCCATCTATCTTCCCATGTGTTTTAATAAAAAGGCTATATTAGTAATTCTACCACTCTAATCCATCTTCCCCTTCTAGCAACAGAAGCATCGATCATTCTCCATTGGTATGTTACATTTTCCAATCTAACATTCCAATAGCATCTAACCTAAACCTTGATCATCTGACAACAAAATCATAAAAAAAAAGGTTAAGGTTTTCAATCACATGAGGGTTTAGTATCTTCTTATCATCTAACATACCAGTCGCATGATTCCATTTGCTTAGGGTTATAATTCTTCACTGATTCCTTAATTCTTTTATAATCTCGATTCCTATATTTCTCTTAATTTGAGCTAATTTATTTAGATTTGTGTTGATAGTCTAGGGTTTGGGTTAGAAGGTTTGGGGCTTTTCCTGTTTGTTTAGCTAATGTCAGTTTTATTTGGTAAGTTGCAGGCATGGTTTTTTCAATTGCAGAATTTGGTTTCTTATTTTTAGATATGATAGGAGAATTTGAATTACAACTGATCAATCAAAGACTTTAGAGAAGCTCCAGGTAATATTTTTTTAAAAAGAGCTATCTTTACACACTATTGTTTATGTTATTTTAGGGTTTGAAGATCAAGGAGTCACTTCATTTGTTGTTGTTGTTATTTATCATAATATTTATGAAGGTCACCACATTCATGATATAAAAGGCTTTTGTCTCCAGGTAAGAGATTCATTTTGAAACCATTATAGAGCTTTTTTATTAGTTTTAAAAGGTTTATAATGGAATTTGTTGTTGTCTTTAATTTATATATATTTGATTCCATAATACCATCATTATTTTTATTATTAAAGACGATCGCGATCTCGTTCATGAAAGTGTGTAATAAACCACTTTGGTAGATCGTAATCCTATTTATACATTCATCCAATGTACTATGTTTATTCTATTCGTTTGTTTACACATGTCTAATGTTCATGATAGATTGATGCAACCAGTAGCTAGGGACGTTTGATATTGAGAGGAGGTGAAACATGCTTATGTCGTTATGACAATGCCACTAACATGGTAAAAAGACAAGACCAACTTTGAGATACCCTTGGTGTTCCTATAGTCAACATCATTGACAACAAAAGGAGAAAAAAACAAGAAGTATATTGTCTGTAGTATTAGCACTAGTGACTTTAATTGGTCAACTTTTATGTTGTGGCGACGCGACTAAGAAGGTAACCCATTGTCTACATGATCAACAACACCGAAGGAAAAAATCAAGCGGTCGTAGCAAGTGTCATATGTCGTCTTTAGTGGGCAGATTTGAAGCATAGCCATAGCAATACCACTAATCTATCTTGGTGGTTCTTTGAATATGGGAGAAAAAAACTATTTGTAGACGTTATTAATTATATTTAATGAAATTACCATTTACGTTTTATTTCTATTGTGTTGGTGGATTTTACATTTTTTTTATATTTTATCAAGTCATAGTTCCAAAATTGTTATATTTACGTGTTTGTTTTCTATTGTGTCAATTTATATTCACATATATGCAGTGATTTACGAATCTGTAAACTGCTAACTATCATTTATATGTATGTTTTACATATATATAGCTGAATTACACATGTGTAAATTGTTTTCTTTCACATATAATTTGTATCTACTTTACACATGTACAACTGAATTACACATATGTAAATTGTTCTTTCTTACATATTTGTATCTATTTTACATATGTGCAGCTAAATTGCACATGTGCAAAGTGTTCACTATCTCATATGTGTGTCTGTTTTACATATGTGTTGTGAATTTACATATGTGTAAACTGTTCACCACACATATCTATGTATGTTTTTACACACGTGCAATTGAATTACACATGTGTAAACTGTTCTCTTTCACATATTTATATCTATTTTACATATGTGAGGCTAGCCTCAAATGTAAAATGTTCACTATCACTTATATTTGTTTCTATTTACATACGTGCATTTGTATTACACATGTGTAAATTTTTTTCACTTTCATTTATTTGTTCATGTTTTACACACTTTTGTGGCTATATTACGTTGGATATTTTAGTGTAATTTGATTGACTGTTTGATCAATATGTTCATAATAATACATCATATAGGTATGGTGGTGCGGAGTGCACGCCTATTTGAATTTATTATGAACTTAGGGGCGAAGCCCCTAAGGAACGGGGGTCCGGGGGCAGCGCCCCTGGGAGCAGGGTCCAAGGGGCAGAGCCCCTGGCTGGGGTCGAGCTGAACCCTTTGAAAACTGCCTAAAAGGCAGTTTCTGGCCCTATTGTTTGATTACGAATTCTTCTACTTCTTGATCAAAAACTCTCTGGTTCTTTAATCTTAATCACAACATACAGAAAATTCTCAATCTCTGATTGTATCCGATTGAATATTCGATAGAACCGTCGAATTGATTCAATCTGAAAGCGATCACGTGCCTTCAGAATTACTTCACAACAGAAAAGGATGTAGGATCGACTATGTGTTTATTGAGCTCTGCGTTTGGGTTTTCGTCAACAATCTTGGTTTTAGGTTGGAAGGTTTGGGGTTTTTTGTTTGTTGTGAGAAGAAGATGGAGGATTGACTGTGTGTATTGAGCAGGATTTTGTTATTTGGCTTTTTACTATATTGCCCTTTTCACTTAATCTCTTAAGGTTACATGTTAATTTAATCCCCATTTAATCTTAGCCATTGATTGATTATTATCAAGGGATGAAAGTTGTTCTTAGTGTTATCACAAATTTCTTTGTTTTCAAGATAACCCTTCCCTATATATATATATATATATATATACATATATATATTGCAAAGGGATTAATCCTACATGTCCTACTCTTATGAAATCTCTCCTTTGAGAGATGCCACATAAGATGTGATGTGACAACTCTATACCAATTAAAAAAAGGAATAAATATCGTTTAAAGGTTAGGATCAAATACATAAGATACTTTTTTTAGGAAGGGTGAGAAGAATTGTGATCCATTGATCATATATTTGAAGGGTTGAGATTAGTTTGTTTGAAAAAAATAAATAATAAATTAGAGAAAGGGCATAAAAGGAAAACAACATTTGTTGACTTTCTCTCTCCACATGCAATGCACATGTCAATTCCCCCCATCATTTTAAAACGTCTATAACTTTTTCATACGACATTTTTTTTTCAAAAAAATTTCACCATATTAACGAGCGTTTTTTTATCTTTAATATGAGTACCACATTGCTACATTAAAATTGAAAAAAAAAATTCGTGCTAAATGGGTTTTTTTTCTCCGTTGTGTTTTCTGCACGTTCATTGTGTTATAGTATGCATGTGTGCTTTATAAATATGTTATTTATGTTTTTTTAGTCTACACATGATTTAACTTTGTCCATTGTGTTTTTAGTATGATTTTAATTGTGTTTTACGCAAATGAGTTTTGTATTTAGGTGTACATTGTGTTTTATTATGTTGTTCATTGTGTTTAAGTCTATTATTCATTGTGTTTTAGTCTTCTGTTCATTGTGTCTTTAGAATGTCGTCCATTGTGTTTTATTAGACTGTTCATTGTGTTTTATACCCTATTGTTCATTGCATATTTAATTGGTACTCATTGTGTTTTACACTATCTCCATTGTGTCTTACGCAACTGAGTTTTCAACTTTTTTTAAAAAAGTATTCATTGTGTTTTAATCTTCTGTTCATTGTGTCTTTATTATGTCGTCCATTGGGTTTTACACAATTGGGTTTTTAACTTTTTTTTTCAAAAGTATTTATTGTATTTTAGTCTTTTGTTCATTGTGTGTTTCGTATGTCATCCATTGTGTCTTATGCAACTGGTTTTCAACTCTTTTTTTTTTTCAAAAGTACTCATTGTGTTTTAGTCTTCTATTCATTGTATCTTTAGTATGTCGTCCATTGTGTTTTACTAGACTCTTGATTGTGTTTTATACCCTATATTTAATTGGTGTTCATTGTGTTTTATATTCCATTGTGTCTTACGCAAGTGGGTTTTGAAATTTTTTTTCAAAAGTATAGCAATATGATACTCATATTAAAGATAAAAAGACGTTCAATTTTATGGTATAATATCTTTTAAAAACGGATGACGTATAAAAAAGTTACGGGCATTTAAAAATGAAGGTGGAAATGGCATGTGACTTGCATGTGCATATGTTTTTGACAAAATTACCCCTCCCACTTGTTAATCCTTTAGACACATGTCATTTTCTAGTGGTTTCTCACCCTTCTCATTTTTTGTAGCCTTTGTAGAATAACCCAACCCATTATAAATATGGTTTAACCTAATCTATTAAATAAATAATCTACTAAAGGTAAATATTAAACCTTTATTATTTTCTCTCTCATGTTTCCCCCCATAACTTTTAAATGTTAATATTTTTTATATACGAGATTTTTTAAAGAAAAAAATTACACCAAATTAACGAGCGTTTTATTATCTTTCCAACGAGTACCATAGTGCTATATAAAAAACAGAGAAAAAAACGACTATTTTTTGTAACCCGACAGGTATTGTGTCAGGTTTGGGATTAGTTTAAAAAAAATTGTGGGTTTGGGTCGGGCCTGGGATTAGGTGATACCCGACCCAATTACCCTTTTTTTATATTAGAATATGATAACTTATGACAGAGATTTGTTTAAAATAAATAATAATAATAATATTTATTAATCATATATTGACAAGTCATTAATTATGTTGTCATATTAGATATTTTATTATGTCATATTAGATATTTCAACCCAGACACTCCGGGATAAAAACTAGTTACTTAAAAAAAAAAAAAAATAACCGGAAAAAGGGATGGAACCAGAGTTATAGATGTTGGGTGACCCAATAAGAAACCACGCTTATATGAAAACCCCGTGGTCTTAGGTTTTCTGTTAAACCTGTACCCCACTTTAAACCCTCTTATTATTATTTTTGTTTTTAAAATAAATAAATAAATCCCTTCTTCTTCTTCATATATACAAACATCACACCACAATCAGTACCACTCCGTTACAGCCGCCGCCATGGGAGCTCTTGCCGGCGACGTCAGTTGGACCATAGAAGACGATTTCCGACTCAGGAAAGCCGCCGAGGTTTCTTCTTTCTACCTACATTATTATTATTATTATCAATCGATATAAGTTTGTTCTCCCTAGGTTAGTTGATGAATTAATTCACGTATCTTTGAGTTGTGAATTTATGTTTTGTTTTGTTTTAATTGATCGTTGTTAGTGAATTGTGTTAGAATTTTTTATTTATTTATTGTTTGTTTTGGATTGTTAGGTTTCTTGTGATTATTGAGATTTTTTTAATGGAATTGAATTGTTTGGATAATATATGTATATCAGTTTTAAATATATATGTTTATACAAAAAGTTTATGATTTATACATGAAATTGGGACTAAAACTTGATGACTCATTTAAAGAATTGAAGATTTGTACAAGTATTTGATTATTTATACGTAGAATCGACACAAAAAGTTGATGGTTCATATAAAGAATAGAAGATTCATACAAAAATTGATGATTCTAAAGTAGAATTGACAAACATTATTGGAATGTAGGCTGATAATTGGGTCGGCTACTTAACTTGTTGGTTAAGTTTAGTAAGGGATTAACCCTAATTTTGTTTGGCTATATATTGATCTCTTGTATGTGAAACATTGTCACTCAACAAAAGAAAACCGTGGTTGCCCTCGTGGACGTAGGTAAGTAGGTTACACATTGTGACCGAACCACGTAAAATCTCTTGTGTTCTTTAATGCTTTTGTGTTGTTTCGTGTGTGCTTTGATCCTAACAAAAACTTGATGATTCATACAAAAATGATGACTTATAAGTAGAATTGACACAAAAACTTGATTATCATTCAAGGGTTGAAGATTCGTACAAACAATTGATGATTCATACAAAATGATTGATGATTCATACAAAATTGATTCATACATAATTTTTTGACTAAGATTTGATGATTCATCCAAAGAATTGACTATTCATGCACAGAATTGATGATTATCACAAATAATTTGATTTGGAAATTTGCTGATTGGGATTCTTATAAACTCTTCAATTGTTATAGTGGCTCGATTTTTGGACAGGGATTCTTTTTGAAAATTTTATTTTCGGTAAAGAAGATTACAGTTTTCAAAAACTGCACTTATGTTTAAAATTGTGTGTTGATTGTTTAAAATATCATACTTCCAAATAGGTTTGTTTTCTTGTAATGTGTTTTTTTTTCTTGAATTTAGCCATGATATGACACCAATCAGTACGAAAACATGTGTGTTGATTGTTTATCTGTTATTTATTATTGTTATAATTTAGACTGGCACCTCGTTAGAATCACTAGCAAGAGGGGATGTAAAGTTCTCAAAACGGTTCACAGTTCAACAATTGCAAGATCGATGGCTTGCCATACTGTACGATCCCGTTGTTGCTGCTGAGTCATCAGCTCGTATGCTGGAGCTTGAGCATGCTGACTCAGCTCCAATTATAAAAACCGATCCTCTGGGAAACATTGAGGAGAGTGCTATTCCTATATGTGGCAAGAGAAAGCCTGAGAGTATACGGAAACGTTTCTATGCCATGCAAAAGAAGATAAGGCAGGATCATTCGTCAGCTGAACCTCCAGCTGCAGAGTTTTGTGCCCCCCTTGAAAACAATGAGCCTGTTGACTTTTTGACTTATGAATCTGCTCAGGATGTTGACATCGTTAATGTTGATGTTGATCATTATTACAATGGAGATAACAATTGTAATGAAGAAGAATCGGATGGATTTGATGAGATCCTTGAGTTACTTGATTCCAAAGGACCAGAATCATTACCACCTATTATCGATCAACCAAATTCTGAAAATCTGGATGAATATCCTATAATGCAAAACCTACAAAATGTTAATCTTGGTGATGCTGAGCTGGAAAACCAAATGTGTTGTAATGACATTACAACAGGAGTTACTAATCATACCAACTATTTGATAAATGACCTTTTTGACCTTACTATGGAGGAGGATGACCTTCCGTTAATGGATGCTGATGGGAACTTAATCGACATGTCATACATCGATGTTATGAGCTCACATTGGCTAGATTCTCCTAATAGTAGTAGCAATAATGCTAAACATGATGCCGTTTTTATAGATGAGTTCCTCGATAATAATAACATCGGTCAGCCTGAATGTGACAATCAAGAAACAAAAACCTTGGATGGTTTATTGATCACATCATTTAAACAACCAGTTACATCAACAATCATCTGCACGTTAAACACCGAGGACCCAGATATACCTAGCAATGATGATGTTTTTCTTCTAAATCTTGTTCCCTCTACATCTCATGAAATGCAAATGGATGCTTTTAAACGTCCACTGCCACCTCAGCTAAATTCCAAATCTGTTAACAGGGTTTCTGGGGCTGATAGTAAAAGGGATTCTAGGGTTCCGAAGCAGATAATCCCCAAAAACAATCGATATGAACCATCCCAATTTTCTTCACCAATAATCGGTTCACAATTTCGATCAGAAGTACAAGGGGGTCACAGGATTAAGCAGGATTTTTCGAATGAAGATCGGTCCCAAGTTTGTCCGCCAATCATATCTAGAAGCAATCTTTTTCCGACATCTGAGAAAGCAACAACTATAAAATCTGAGCAGGAAATGCATCATTTAAGTTCTGTCAGGAGTGTTTTCGATAATAAAACAGGCGGTTCTGATATCTTCACAAACCATGCTCAGTTGAATCCTATGACTACTACTATTCAACAACAAGAAGCATTAAATGTTGAAATAGTCTCTACAGAAGTGAATAATCAAAGTTTGGTTGCAAGAAATTTGCCAATAAACGAGGAAGCAATTTCATCTCAAAGTGATGACGATTGTCATTATGATATACCTAATTTTTCTGATGTTGAATCATTGGTAATTGCTATTCATCAGACTTGTTTTTTTTTTAATCTTTTAAAACTTAATCTTTATTCATTTTATACAACTTTTTTATTTATTTTACAATTTTGTAAATCTGCAGATACTTGATGAGGCTGTGAGTCTCGATGAACAACATTTATATATGAATCGAATTGGGAGTTCTGAGCTTCTACAAAGTACATTACTTTATGATATTATGGTCTTCGTCTTTAGTTTAGCAAATCATTTGTTATAAACATTCAATTGATGATCTCTTAATTTTGACTTGATTTTGCAGCCTTAAAATATGAGAATGCAGAAACACAAAAGTCAATCATGAGGCTGGAACAAGCTGCTGATGCGTTTGTAAAAAGAGATATCAAATCACATGGAGCTTTTGCTATTTTACAAGGGAGGCATTTGAAGTATTATGTTAAGAAACCAGAGGTAAAATGACAATTTCACAACTAAATTCCTTATACTTGATTTATATGAATGCATGTTGTGGTTTAGGTTTTAATCGGAAGGGCAACCGAGCAATTTAATGTTGATATTGACTTGGGAAGAGAAGGTCAAAACAGTAGAGTATCTCGACGGCAGGTAAAACAGTTAATCATATAGGGATAATATATTTACCCAACTAAAAAATTCATAATATCAAATATACTCTTTTTCAAGTTTATGGCGTTTTTACCCTTCCCTTTTTAACCATGAATTAAGATACGAGGGTTTAGAGTATAAGGAGAAAAAGAAGGATATAAGGGTCATACAATAATTTGTAACTAACAAAATCAGTAGTTATGAAATTTTAAGTATTTTGAATCGGTATATTTAATATAATGTATTTTTGGTTGGGTAAATATAATATTATGCAACTTTTCATTATCATATAATATAGATTATACCATAAAAAAGTTAATAAGATGAGATTAATTTTTTTTTTTGGGAAATATTAATATGTCAACATTTCAGGCAATTTTACACATGGATCATGAGGGTTCCTTTCATATGAAGAACCTTAGCAAATATTCAATTTTCATAAATAGCATGGAACTAGCAACGAACCAGAGCATCAGCTTGACTTCAAGCTGTTTAATTGAGGTAATTCAACAATCACTTGGATGTTAAATTATTATCTTCAAGTTCTAGATGCTTTAGAAATATCACCAATTTTTGCCAACCTTTATTTACAGATAAAAGGAATGGCTTTTCTGTTTGAGACAAACGAAGCGTGTATAAAACAGTATGTCAATAGCATGAAGAACAAAACTGTTACGGCGGATAATTAAATCCTTCAAGTTTTCACCTCTATATGACTTGAGAAAGTGCTACTTTTTAACTGCACTTTCTGTTTCTATGGTTTATTGCTACATGCTATTTTTTTTTTTTTCAAAAAACAATTATTCAATTTACGTTCTAGTTATTAGAGAGTTCTTTTTGTCGAGTCAAGTTTTATGCATGTTCTTCACCTCCTATTATTTATTTTACATAACATTTATTCTGTTGAATGTGGAAAGAAAATGATGATGGGTTCTGGAAAACTATATTTGAGAAGGTGAAGTTTTTCTGGATACATAATCATCTTTATGATGGTGTAACATTGAACTTAGAGTGCAACAAAATTTGGTTCATTTAATCTTATTTGTGTTTTTGGCTATTATGATTAGTTGGAAAATACTAGTTAATGCAATAAAGCACCATGAATGCTTATCTTTTAGAGACTAGTGGTGCCCAAAGGTTTGGATATTTGTTGAATTACTTTTACTAGGTTTTAGTTTTGGCTTGCTTTAGTACACTTTATTAAGTGCTTTGGCTCAAACCACACTCCAGGCAAGGATGGGTATTTAGTTACCTACTTTTTCAAAAATTCGGTATCGGTACTGTTTCGGTACCAATACCACATCTAGAGAACATTTTTGTAAAGAATACCGGTACGTACCGAAAGATTTGATACGGTATCTAGTACCCAGTTTTTTGGAAATTTGATATCGGTATTTTTTGGTATCAGCTTAGTATTGATCTCATTCCTACTCGAGGGTTCAAAACTGAATCCAGATTGGTGCTGATTGAGATCTCTATGGTGCTATTTTTCTAATACTAAGGTTTAAAAAGGCTGAAACGGGCCTCGAGGCGTTATCCGTTATCCCCACGAGGCGTAAGCCTCAAAACATTATTAAAAATAACAATATATATATATATATATATATATATATATATATATATATATATATATATATATATAGGTAGAGGTTCGGGTACAAAAGCTTGTTTTTGTGAGAAGGATAAGAAGACTTAGGAGGATGCCATGTGGCATTGTTATATTTTAATCTTAAGGTCATTAAGGTAATTGTATACTAACCATGATTATAGAAATTTTAACAAATACTTAATATGGAGAGATTTTCGGGATTTATTTAAAAGCCTTAGTGATCAACATGTATATCATTTCAATTTAAATATTTTGTTTATCACTTTTATGAATTCCTAAAAAAAATCGTAGTCAGAAGGATAATTCTATTGTTGACATAATCAAGTGGTTTCACTTTTTTTTTTAACATTCATGTTTTTTTTTTATTTATAGTTAAATAAGTTTAATAGTTATATGATTTCAATAAGAGTGTTTTGTATTTAAGGTTGAATGTTTTTAATCCTTATGTGTTTCATATTTATGAACATTGCATATTCTATTCATAATTGTGTTTGAAGTTATTGTTCAGCCCTTTTGTATGTGTTTTGTTGCAACGAATGGTGTTTCATGTTGATGATTGGTGTTGAATATATTTTTTTTTGTGTTTTTAAGATACCAACTTATTTTTAGTGTGTTTTAAATAGGATTAACAACTAATACGTACAGGTGTTTACAAATAATTGTGTTTTAAATTGCACGCTAGTTTTATTGTGTTTTTAATTTCAAACATTTGATTATGAGTTCCTAAGTAACGTTGATATGTGGTGTTTTATTTAAAGAGTAATACTATTGATTTTTATCATTGAAACCACAAATGTGTTTATTGAAAATATTATCCGCCTCATTGTGTTTTATGGAATACAGAAAGCAATGCTTTTTTTTTTTTTTTCCTTGTGTTTTATTGGAAATGATAATGTGTTTTGTAATACAACCAAAAGATTGTATATCAACTAACTTTCACAGCATACATTATAGGTTTTACACATTAGTGTTTTATGAAATACGTAGTGTTCCAGTAGGTTTATAAAAATTATGTGTTATGTAATTAAAACTTAAAAGTCTACCTTCTCCATTGCAAATTACAAACATAAAAAATATAAAAAAGCACGTACATTTTTATACCCCTCATAATGTTGTTCCCAAAATTGGATTACGATTTGCAAGGTAATCCCGAGAATTAGGCAAGTTCTTTAATGGGTTTTTAACTAAAATTGAATTGTTTTTACATAAATACCCCTCACATTATATTTAATTAATTAGATTATAACACAATTTACATATATGCCACTCATTTAATCTCATCCTTCCATATAAATGATCCAATGGACACAATTATTTCTTACCCTTCTCACAAAACACATCCTTTGTATCCTAACCTCACCCTATATATATATATATATATATATATATATATCATAAACATACAATATAGTATAAAACAAAACATCATGGATATTATAAAATCTAATTTAGTAATGAAACAAACATCATAAAATAGTTTTAATAGCATTTTAATATTTAACTTAAGTTTGGAGATCAAAAGTAAACTAGTGAACATTGAGGGGGTTAAATGTAAAAATAACAAAAGTTAATAAGGTAGAGGGGCAGGTGTGTTTTGGTTGGATTTTGAGGTGGGAACTCGTTCCAAGTACAATTTTTGACCCAACTTGAACCAATTTTCACCACCTAGACCCAATTTTGACTTAGGTGGTGAGGCTTAAGCCTCACCGCCTCACCTCACAGCCTCACTGCCTCGGGAAGCCTCGGATAGGCCGAGGCTTAGGTTTCAATTAACCCCCATGAGGCTAAGCCTCTAAGGCGTTTTTTCATAGCCTCAGCCGAGGCGTAAGCCTTGAGGCGAGCCTCAGACAGCCTTTTTAAACCATGTCTAATACTTAAGGTTTTACTAGTTGGTTTGAATTCAGTACATCCGAGTCTTTTGGTTATTAGGTTCAAAAACTTATCTGGAGTTGATTTTTCTCTCATGTCTGTTCCACTCCATGACTAATAGAATTGTGCATGTTCTCTTTTTGTGATAACAAAAAATGGCTTTTTTTTTTTTTTTTTTTTTTTTTTAATTTATCGTTTGGGGTTTTATTAAAGAGAAAACATGTGAGAAAATATAAAAAGTTAAATTTTTTACAATAAGCTTGGTCTAAGTCCAACTAATCAAGCTTTGCTATGTAAATGGGCTTGGATTGGAGGTATAAAACAGAGAAACAACTTATGAAAGAGTGGTGGATGCTTAAAGTCAGGGTGGTCTCTATTACCTAGTACTAGTAAGTAATAATCAGGTCCTAAGAGCTTGGTGTAATATTGTGAAGGTGATTAATAGAGTGTAGGTAGAAGGGGGGACACTTTCTGATATGCTTAAAGGGGTTGGTTAGCAACGGTAAGATCATCAACCATTGGACCGAAGATTGGGTGGGGAATGTGGCTTTTCAATCGGCTTTCCCAAACTTGTTTAGGTTGGAAGTTAACAAATTATGTAAGATTAGTGACATGAATCGTGGTGCGATCTGGGAGTGGAATGGAAATGGAAATGAAAATGAAAATGGAAAAGGAACCCGTACATGGATACGGAGGTGTCAGATTGATCTGCTCGGCTAGAGGCTATGGCAAGGACGATGTTTGTCTGTGATGGGGAGACACTTCCAGTTCATTCTCGCTAAGTTTGATTAGGAAACTTTTAGATTCGACATGGTTTGGTTAGGAAACTTTTAGATCCGACATGGGACGCTATTTAACTTTAGGTGATCGATTAGTATAAGTAAGTTCCCCTTAAATGCAATATTTTTGTTTAGTGGGCGGGGGCGGAGTTGTATCGTCTCCTCACTTTGGAGGCTTTGTGGAAGAGAAATATTCCTATTAATTCTCATGTATTCCTATGATAGAGAAGATAATCAAAGACGCGCAATCTTTTGGATATTTATGGTTTAGGAGGTGTTTAGGATTGCATTTTGAAATGGATTTTTAGATATTGCGTTTTGAAAACGCAAATAATCAGTTTTTAGTGTTTGGGGTTTGAGTTTTAAAATGGATTTTTAGGCTACTAAAACGCAATAATCTAAAAACAGCTTCACTCTTGCTTTTCCAAAACACAAAAACTGCTTTGAAAAATCAATCCCAAACACTCTTTTAAAAATAAATCAAATTATAAGCCGACTCAAGCCTCGAATTGGTGTAAGTTGCTGTGGATGCCCCCTCGATGATTGGGGCGTTTGCCGTGTGTTTTTGTTGAGGAAAAAAAATATTATGTCACATACTTTAAGGGGGCTTTGAATTGAGGAAAAAATGGCAGAGGATGACAAATGGTCAAATCCATATAATGGATTTTTTGTATTTACCATTATCACATATTTGAATATAATATAATATAATATTTGATGTAACCACTTTTTACCCGACTATCATGTGATGTTGTCCACCACTCCCACTGCCCCATAACCTAATATTTTTCATTTTTGTCCCACACCCACACCATCCCTTATATTGTTTTTGTAAGGGCTACTTGTAAGCATAAGAAGTAGTCTAACAGTGAGATATGACAAAAAAATGGTGGTTGCCGAACACCCTTTTCACCCCTCCAACCACACATTATAGTCTAAATCGACCAACTTTAAATGAGCTGATATAGTTTATAGAGTATCTAATAAAAAGAAATTGAATAGTTCGTTTTACAAATATATGAAATTATTATTATTATGAGCTGATATAGTTTTATAGACTATCTACTTTAACATTGACTCGGCTCATCTCATTTGTTGATACTTTGCGTTAAAAAAATGTGGTCCACTACTTGATCCATGTATTATGGGTGCTATCACATCCTTCTTAGGTGCTCTTATATATTTGATTATAAGTGCATGTGTTATTGTAATATGTTATATATATCATTGAAGTTTGAAAGGAACGTGTGGACATCGAGATTTGAATATCGGTCACTTCATGTCATTTTTGTTCAAGTGAAATGAATTATATCCACTCATGCATATTCATGTGTAACAACTAACAAGACATACAAGTTTGGCATATTAGGTATATATGTAAACATTATTGTTGTAGATATATCATGGGGAGCCAAAGGGGTCTTAATATGTTGGCATTCGGTCAATGGGGTTCATCATATTTATTCAAGGTTTTTTTTTTTTTTGGTTTTTTTTAAAGGAAAGTTTGACCTTGACATTTTAGTTGTGGTCAGAAGAGAAGCAAACATTTGATTACCATTTCATCAAGATGTTCTAGTTCCACCACTAGTAGATACTAAATGAAACTCGGGAATACAACTTTAGTGCTTAACATCCTCAAAAATATAAAATCAGTTTTGGATTCATTGTAACAAATTCATTTTGAGAGAAATTAAAGATGAGTTTAAAATTAAAATCTTTCCTTGTCTTTTACATTCATGCAAATCATACATAACTTCCAAAAACAAATACGGAATTAGGTTGTTAAAAAAGTAAAATAAATTTAGAAATAACATATTCACCTACAGGTTTTTGCAGGTTCAGTTCATATACGTGTGGGCTTAGTCAGTCTATAGCAATCAATAAAACCATTAAGCTATTCCCTACACATACTTTCAACCACACAACCAACAATTACATGTTATGCATATGATATTAGATAAAAAAAAATAAAAAATAAAAATTCACTCACATGTTTTATCAAATGCTTAAGGGTTGAACAGTTAATTCACTCACATGTTTTTGGCACCCAATATTTCATAATACGTTATTGCTCTATATATGAGGATCTAGGTAGCTCGAGCATGAGCCATGCTATAACATAAAAAAATAAACCTATTAGAAGGTGATCCAATATTCTCCAAGGTCATAGCCTTAAAGTAATAAAGAACACCTTTTGATGTTCAAGTAAGACCTTATCTAAAATCAATTGTTTGTGATATGATATTATGTGAATTTCTGATACCACCCGAATTTAATACGAAATTAGTAGGTTTGGTTTAGTCTAAATGGGTCCAGATCAGTTTCAGGTTGAACCCGCGAACCCGGTAGCTAAACAGGTCGGGTTCGAGTCAACCCGGAGGGGTTGGTAGGTTGACCCGTTTTAACCCATTTACACTATATTTTACTTTTTTACAATATGTTTTATGTTATAAATTAAATTGGTTAGGTATTTATGCTATATTTGCAACTTAAAATAGAAATCAGCATAAGATTTTATAATTAAAACGTAAATGTTTTATATACGTCTGTGTTTGCGGAAAAAAAATTAAAATTTGGGTTGAATGGGTTGTGTTCGGGTCAACCCGGGAATATACAGGTCAGATCGGGTTTATATGTAGGACACAATTTTTGAGTTTGGGTTCGTGCAAAAATTTTGGGTTTTCAACGGGTTAAACCCGCCAACCTGCGAACACGACTCGTTTAACACCCCTATATGATATAAAGAAGAGAATATAAAGTTGATATAAGGAAAAGAATATAGAGAATGGATAGATTTGTCATAATGAGAAAAATAAACCTTATTTATAAGACTCCCTTTTGTTTAAAGAAGTGTACCTTCAGATGTTTGAATTGACACCTATATATCCAATGTTAGTTATTTGTATAATATTGTCGTGTGTTCGAGTGCTCTTTCAGGATTGTCCATTGAATCAAATTTATAAGTAAGTTCCAACTTGCTAAGAGGCCTTTCGCTCAATGGCATATTGGTAAATTCCCCCTCAACCAAGTGATGTGGTTCAAACCCCACTGTATATTTAGGTGGATTTTAGTTGGTGTATAACTAGGGAGTGTTTGTCGACGTTCTAAAAAAGTGCCGACTCAAACTAGTTAGTGTGCTCTTGCTGGAGCAAACAACTCGGTTTCTCTTCGTTCATTCATTGAACCATTTATTAGTATAGTTTCTTACAGTATTCGCTATTTTTAATAGAAGAATAACATTCATTCAGAGTTTATAAATTATTCAACGTATGTTACTCTACGTATTCTACCCGTTGTGTTATAATATTTAATGTAGAGATACCAATCTATTTTCACACGCGCAAATTCAATAATAATCACTACAAATTGAATGATTAAATCAACTCGTGTTTAACA
The DNA here is from genome assembly GCA_028751855.1 of Ambrosia trifida. Classification (NCBI taxonomy): domain Eukaryota; kingdom Viridiplantae; phylum Streptophyta; class Magnoliopsida; order Asterales; family Asteraceae; genus Ambrosia; species Ambrosia trifida. The sequence continues at coordinate 163,447,879 of CM054122.1, forward strand.
AACATAAAAACCATTTAAGTTGAATACAAATTGCCAACAAAACCCTATATATGGGGTTGATCACCAGTGGGTTAATCGCTCATTGTCATGATAATACCACGATTGTTGTTGAATTTAGGAACATAATGCATGAATAGGGGATGAACTAAAGCTTCTTGATGATCAATTTTTGCACTTGATTTGTCAACTAGCCTCCAAAGGATGTTAATCGACGAAAACCTATGTTTATGTCTTTTAGTAGTCGGGTTATACTGTTAAATTTGCACACCAAAAACCGACCCAATGTAAGTTACTTAACATTCACTTCCCGTGTCCTTTAGTTGTTGCGTCTCTCCATTTCACATTTCAATCCCATGTTTAGCATGATTTTCCATGCATAACCTAAAGACAATAAACACACTCGCAGAAATAAAATTTAATGCACAAGCGAGGGTAAAAACACATAATTAAACCTGATAAATGTATGTAATTTGCCAACCCATCAGTAACTTCTGATTTTGATTTGCTTTGCTTCTGTATATATGCAGTATATTGATATGTTGTTCTAATCATGTTAATCAGGTTGTGTAATGTAACATGTTTGTTAAACATGTTCATGTTTTGTACCGTGTTATTCGTGTTGTGTCATGTTTGGCTATTTAACATGATTAGCCATGTTTTGCCTACCCTATTATGAACCAACAAGTTTGTTTTTACAACCACACAAAAAGATGGCATGCAGAGTTAATTTGATACAACCAAAACTAATTATTAACTTTATTGTGGTAAAATAAAATGGCAATTCATATAACGAGAGTCACTTCAATCAAATGCATATCGTCTTAGGAATTACGCCCCATAATTTTTTTTCGATTTGATCACATTTCTCTCTACCATATGTGATATTACACAAAGCATTAAAAGTTTCATGTCTAGACTCATGTCACTACTATTTACCGAAATTGATGATAAAATTTATATAACTCCATCAGCTAATTTAAGGAATAAATATCATAGTTATATATTATCGATCCCAAAATGAGCTCCCTAGTAGGTTGTCATATTAAACCTAGATCAGGCCTTAAGTTAATCTAGATACCTACGCTGGGACCTAAGTTGTAATCAGCCATATAACGCTCAATGGCACCCCCTCAACTATTTCAAAGGTACCTGGGAGGGGGGTATTGTTACAATGTTATAATAGTACACGAGGTCATATTATAATAGAATAATAGTAGAGTAACTAATATTGTAACTTTGGATAATAGTCGGTTATGATAGTTATAAATCTAACTACCCCAAGCTAACGAACTTATGCTTGTTTTGGGTATTTTCCCTCTCTTTCTGTGTTCTCTCTCAAATCAAGCTATCAAGTGGTATTAGAGCCACCGATTCTCATCGGAGCTCGAGATTCCGGCCACCACTATTACTCCTATCATATTCCTTATCATTTTATTGCTCTGTTCTTCATACTCTGCTTTTCTTCATCGATTCTTTTTCTTTCAATCGCCTGGTCTGATCAATTCGTGATCATTCTACTCAATTAAATTGATCAACTCGTGACCATTCCATTCCATTGGATCGATCAATTCGTGATCCTTCCATTCCTAATCAATCTTCTTATTTCTTGATCAACTTTTGTTCATTTCTTTCAATTTGTTCAATTCATTTCAAAATCCAAAAACTTAACTCATAAATCATTATAACAACAACAAGAAACCAAGAAGTAGATCGAATAGCCAAGGATGTTAGCTGATTAGATGAATTCATTGTACAAACTCAAGAAGGGTTAATGAGTTTGAAAACAACCTTTGATCAATTACAAGCATCTTTTTCAAGAATTGAAAAGCAAGGTACTATGGTGCAACATAACGAGGGTGAGAGAATTTGTAATAATCGGCTAACAAAGGTTGAATTCCCCAAATTCAATGGTGATGATTTAGAGGGATGATTATACAAATGTGACCATTTCTTTTCAATTGATGAAACCCAGAAAGATACAAGGTTCGTTATGCTGCTGTGCATTTAGAAGGAAGGGCACTGCAATGGCATTAGGGATTTATTCTGACACCCGTCAATATCCATACACACACTTGAACATGCGTCATTTTATTCATGCATTTGACATTATTTCATTAACTATGTCATCTCGAGTCTTGCAAAGCCCAAACTATTTCAAGGAATTCGTTTAGATTTTTCAATAATGTCTATTTACGTATGCAACACTCGATTATCCCGAACATTGGAAATGAACAATCAAGCCAATGACACGCGCAACAGAGAGCTACAAACATTCAATTATTACGTACAAACGAAACAAGCCTACATGTAACAATATCGAAGTGAAAGAGTATATATTCTCATATGAATACGACCATTTATAAAGTTATTTTTATTAAGATCAAGCGTATTATTATTACATAGAGAATTGTCATGGATTCAATCCTTTCTAAAATAAATATGCATACATAAGTGTTTATATATAAAAAATATAAAAATATAATCCTACACATACAAAACAAGCATGTATATGTGTGTATGGAGACATCAACTTTCAAGTTATACATAGGGGTGCAAACGAGCCGAGCCCGAGCCCGAGCTCGAGCTCGAAAAACTTTTAAGAGCTCGAGCTCGGCTCGTTGGAAATTTCTTAAGCTCAAGCTCGATTCGGGCTCGGCTCGTTTACTATCTACTACTTAATATATTAAATAAAAGTAATATATATAATAGGCTCGTGAACTCGATAAATGAAGCTCGGCTCGGGCTCATTTAGAAAAAAAAACGAGGGGTAAGTATTATTAAATATTAATAAAAGTAATAATATATTAGGGCTCGATAAGGCTCGACGAGCCTCATATGCAAGGCTCGGGCTCGGGCTCGATTAATAACACAAGTTTTGTTTTAGGCTCAATCTCGGCTCGGGCTCGATAAGGCTCAGATCGTTTTGAGCTTTTTACCAAGCTGAGCTCAAGTAGCTTGCAAGCTGCTCGGCTCATTTGCACCCCTAGTTATACATATATATATTTATGTATGAAGAGATATCCTTAAAAAAAACTCAATAAATTCAAACCATTCTTTAAAGGTGTATGTATACATAAGTATCCTATCAAAAAATAAATACATCCCTACCATACATACATACATACATACATACATACATACATACATACATACATACATACATACATACATACATACGATCATATATATGTGTGTGTATGATTGACTAAAACCTACATACACACATACGAACACATATATATGTGTGTTGACTTGAACATGCATACATACATACATACATATCCTAAACAAACAAACACCAAGATCAACACATACACCAACATGGACCATTACTTTCCCTAAAACTTCCTCCCAAGCAAAATTGACTTCCAAAATTGTTCAAATTCAATCCCAAAATCGGCTACCCCTTTCCCCATGGAGAGCCATGCACCAATGTCAATTATTATACAAACATGGCAACACCTTTTTTCTACTACCACATCCCATGAAAGTTGACCATCCAAATCTTCCCAACTCCTCCCTACAACTGTCTCTCTCTATCTCAGCTTATAAGAAAGGGCCGAAGCCCTTTGTTTCCACACACACAATTTCAAAATTTTTCTAACACTCACAAACACTCCCTCTCCTTTCTTCCTCTCTCGATCTTGGCTCTATACACCCCCTACCCACACCCTTTTACAACCACAACCATCATCAAAGACCACAACCAAGACGATTCAAGGGACTAGGAAGCCGTGGTGTGGTGGAAAACATCAAGAACTCACCATACTCGATTGTTTTTTGGTTTCCATCCAAGTGGTATGAAACCCTAACCAAACTTGTTTCATATTCTATTTTTTTTTTTTTACAAAATATGATGTTCACCCTAAAGAATATACACATAATCTCACTAAGCTAACAAGTAAAAGTGGTAGATTACCAAAACATAAACATATACATGTACATACATACTCGTATATGTATGTTTGTGTTGTATACATGCACACAAGTGTATATATATACACTCACATACACGCGTGTGAGTGTGTATATATATGTGTGCATGCATATTAACACGTATAGTACATGAGCATGACAATGGAACTTTGAATATAAAAACATACATGAGTTCACGGTTATGAGGAAACATATGTTAAAGTGAGCCTCAACATGTGTAAACACTTCATAAAACATATGAACTATAAATATGTATGTTACATATGGTAATATATGACATGTATGTAAACTTGGATTTAACTAAACTGGTTGTTGTTACGACTAAAAAGGATATATCTAACAAGGAAATACATGATTTGTAAGTTAAGAAGCAAAACTATATATCTTTTTTAATGAACAAGTGATTTAACACAATAATAACCACGTATTTGGATGATAAAACAACATACGAGGACACGTATTCCAAAGACATACAAATCGGGTGAACAACTTGCATGATAAATGATCGAGTGCAAGACCTAAGTTGTCCTTTAAATTTTAGGGCACGTTAGGCCAGATTCTAGTTTTTGTTCGGGCTTACCATTTGCTAGCATACTCGCACGGACACGAGGTGAGTTTCACAACCCATTTTTACTGTTTTCATAAATTTAGGGGAAAACATGCTACTTTATTCAAATTACAATTTGTTTGGAGTGAATTCTATCATGACTACCTTGTGAAACATGAGACAATTAGTTCATGAGATCTCAATAGTCTTCGTAAATACGTTTCACCATAACCATTAGCTATGAACTTAGCCATGGAACACTTAAACAGATCTATTGGGTTTGACACCCCAACTCTTGGTTAGTCGCACTAACCTGTTACATATAAAAGAGTGATAGTTTTATACGATTCTTACATTGTCTTTATTATACAATTCACGAGGCACAACCTTCAGAGGTTTGGTTATGGGCTCATGTTGGCACATTAATCATTGTCTTAGCTAGGCTTTGATTGGTCACCCAAGAATTTCACTAACTTTACTTTGCGTATTTTTATGCATGTTTTTCAGGTAATTGATTTGCACACCATGGGACTTGAGAAACGTGTGAGAATGTCCCTATTGATACCATCTTTTGTGGCGAACTACTCAAATTTCAAACATCAATATGTGTTTTTATGGGTACTTTACCCGAATCTAAGACAATTTATTTTTGTGTTATGTAAAACTTTAACAATGGGGGTATCAATTTAAATGGTTATGTTTACGTGTTTGCTCAAACATTGTGCTTGAAAACCTTTCGACGTTACATCACGTGTTTTCGCCTAGGCGGGGTGTGACAGATTGGTATCAGAGCCAATAGTTATAGCGAATTAAGATTCTTTTGAGTCAAAACTATTACTTAAACAAAAACCTGTTCAAAACGTTTTTTTTTTTTTTTTTTTTTTTTTTTTTTTTTTTTTTTTATGAAAAACATCTTTCATCACCGTGCACTTCTAAAGTCCCAAGACATCACACGATTGCATATCAATATAGTGTATCATTTGCTAATATTTATGTACAAACGTGTACGTATGGATTTGACAGGATTATTGTGATACCCCGCAATTTAAGGTTCTTACTTTAACTAGACTCTAGTCAACTTATACTTACATTCCTTGCATTCTACTTAACTAAGGTTAGCTAGATAGGTCACATGTTGCAAAGTTATAGGTTAATTATTGCATGAAGTGGTAATTTGGGAAATTTCCAAACTATATACATGAGTAGTGAACCCCGGACGTTGGTGAATTGTGAAATTAGATAATTGTGCATTAATTGATTGAGATTGATTGCAATTGCGTGTTTCTGTAAAACTATGTGCAAACTGTATGTGATTACGTGAACTTAAACCGAACGCGTTATTAAAAACCGTAATGGATGAACCGTTAGGATGGTTGGGGTCTTAACACATGGGGTTACACTTGATATGGTAAAAATAGGGAAAACGTCGAAGAAAACACGCAATACACTGGACCAGAGCACCCGGAGTGAGCCGAGGCTGAGTGAGCGGACCGAGCGGCCGCTCACAGGGATCTGATGTGTTAAAACCAACTTAATACCTCTATTTATGCAATCTTAAGCCCCAAGTACCTCATAACCCTAACCCTAATCGCCCCTATTGCCTAATTACGAAAATATTAACCCCAAACACATGCTAAGGCTCAAGAACACCATTCGGGAAGCTTGGAGAGCAATCGATTGGTGGATTTGAAGTACTTTCGGTATAATACTCAACCCTATATGTTTTGATTATCTCTAATGTATTTTAAAACATCAAAACCAAGTTTGTCCAGATCTGAAACACTTTTATAAATATTAAAACTTGTTGTTCATAAATATTAATGGGGATAAACATGTTGTTAGGCGATGATTTTGGTATGTATTGCACGAGTTTACATGTTCTTGATGTTTTAGACTTCTAGGGTTTATGATTAATGATGTTTAACATGTATCTTGCTAGATCTTAATCAGGTTTTGTGTTATTAATGTTATATGATGTTTGATGAGTATTGTTGATCGTTAATATGCAAAGATAGTGATTAAAACTAGGGTTTATGCATGATTTAAAATCTGGACAGAATGATTAGATCGACTTATAGAGGCTGTAACGTGATGATAAATGTTTCTTTTGATGATTTATTTGTATGAAAACATTGTACATGGTCTTAGCTTTTCATAATGGGCAAAATCATCTGTTTTGGACGTCGTTTGATAGGTTTTTGGGATTTTCTTTGATTAAAGGTCATATCACATTTTCGGATTAGTAAACTGGGTCAACTTCAAACGATCATAACTTGAGTTTTACAAAGAGTAAGATTACGAAATTTGGACAGTAGGTCGACATTGATGAAACTTGACTTTTCCAAATCGATTCATCCCATTTGGATGACTACACAATGTTTGAGAATTTTTCTACTAATCTGATCTGTTGTGAGTATTTTCTGGACCTAGCTGTATTGTATGATTTTTCATAATCTTTGTATATGGTTTTATCACGAAATAAAAATATGGACATGACCGGTAGACTCTCTGGAATATTTATTAATATTTTGGGAGTCTAGTTCATTGGATAAATATTTTTATAAATTGGTTTTCACAGTGCATAATTCGTCCTAAAAACGCAGATTATGTAATGTACACTTTTGTGGCTATTTGGAGTCTTAGACGTATCGGCTCCCAAGGATACCAAGCCATTCGAGGCTTTTGTTGACGGTCACAGTGAGGCAGGGTTCGCTACTGGTGACACTGACACGGAGATAGACGTACTACACGTGGGTCATCATGTCTCGGATTACGATGATGATGGCTTTCTAGGAGGTGATGCCCATGGTAACACCTTAGACGCCACCGACCCTGCCCCTGCTAAGGTCCCATCTGCTGTTGAGGTCCCACCTGCTACTGAGTCACCGCCCGCTGCTAAGCAGGTGCCCTCATTTCGCACATTCTGACATTTCCCAGGAGGTGCGCTTCATGCGTACACCCCTCGGAAACATGTGCCACGTCCTGCTATCCCTGCTTTCCCCATTCCTCCCTCCTCACCCATTGAGCCTGTCAACCATGTTGTCCCTGATGAGCCCGATGTCCCTATAGATTTTATTCCCGCGGAGCCAACTGTTGAGGTTCTTGTGTCTGATGTCGATCCACCCCGGAAGATACGCCAGAGGTCTCATGCTCGCAAGAGGAGCTTCTGACCCTCCCTAGCTGGTGACTTTGCATACCGTGATGAGGAGTCTGATGACGAGACTATGACATTGGGTGGACCCTCCCACCGCTCACTATTCACTGAGCAAGCTGTCATTATTTCTCATGATTCCCAGCTTGTCAGTCTCCGAGATCAAGTTTGAGGACTAGAGGATCAGGTGCGTGAGGCCGAGCGCAGTCGCACTGCGGCTGAGCGAGGACATGCTGAGGTAGAGAGGCGTTGTAAGTCCCAAATACTAGATCTTGTTAAGTGCAAGAGATTGTTATCACTTAGAAACACCTATGGATTAGGTGTTTTAAGTGATTAATCTTCTACAGTAAAGAAACTAGATGAATATGATAAAAACCGACACACAAGATGAATAAGAACACGATTTCATTACTGATTTGTCATTGAAACACCATGAAATACACACAAGTACGCACTGTTCAATCTTATGCTACAAATATAACCAAAAACCCCAACCCTAGAGCTGCACACTAACATTCTTTATATAGGCAGGCAGATGGGTCTGCGCACTTAACACAAGTGCGTAGGTCCCGTCTCCTAAGTGCGCAGCCTAGGGTTTTCACCACAATACTTTGTGTTAATTACATAATTAGCCCTTTAACTATCAAACTATACAACAGACCACCAAAAGTCTATGATCTGGTAACTGTGGTCTCAATATAACCCAACAATACTCCCCCTAGACCACAGCTACCAGTTCTTACATCTTCAATCAATCTCAACATCGCTTTGCTCCCCCTCAGCCCGTTCTGGGGGGTCTTGAATGTACAGGGCGACCGGATCTTCTTCAACCACTGGAGGAGCTTGAGTAGATTCTATTGCAGGTCTTTCAGGATCAGCTACTGTTGCAGAATCTTGTGTCTGTACCCCTGAAGTAGTCTCGGCTTCAGGTTGAGTAACTTCTGCAGCAGCAGCTTGGGCAGCTTTCTCCCTTTCTTCTTTTTCTTTGTTTGCTACATTGATCCTGACAACTATATCAAGCAAGTCCCTTTTCAGATTCATAGCCCGATCCACAGCTCTCCTGAATAGCACCGCTTCTTCAAACAGGACATTCCCAGCACCTACATTGATTTGATTCGCAAAGAGTATATTCAGATCCGATAGATTAAAAGCAAACACATCTACCGGATCCAGGATCCTTATTGTCTCCGAATCGTCCTGCAATTTGATGACCGCTTCACCAGTATTGCTGTCATAAAACCACTTCTTAAAGTCCCTCAGCATAACTGGAAGCTCAGATCGAATAGGAACTCGTGTGACGACCTGAGGAGGGTCAATCACATAAGTTATCATGCCTTGTCCTGTTGCTGGATCGATTCGTCTCTTGGAGATCCGTCTCCTCGGCTTCTGCGGCTTGAAGATTTGGAAATCGGTTTCACACTCCTTCTTTATGAACCAATCAAGCATGGTCCCCGTGGTGTCATTTGTGCGGTTGATGAATGGGGCTCTACTGAGTTCCCTGATATCCCAACGGGGGAGAGACTTCAGTTCCTGTCGGCCTTTGAAGTACTGTATCACTCCCCGTCGTCTTTTCACAGCAAACAACCTTTTCTCCTCGTCATACTTCCAGGAGATAATCCTCTCCTTATGAGCTTCCCTGGTGTGATGGATGTTTTGATGCAGGGCTGGAATGGTGATAGGCCTTCTAGGAAACCAAGTTGATCTTTCAGGATCCAACTTATGGCCACCTGACGTGTCGTATACAATATCTTCTTCCATTCCCATCTCCACAAACCTATCGGGCATCTCATCTTCACTAACCTCGTCCACCTCACTTTCATCAGCAACTCTTTCTTTCTCTTTCTCTTTCTCTTCCTCCAGAAATTTCCCGAAATCAAATACCTCATCGAATGTTGTGCTAGGAGCACCAGTCTGCTGTTGCTTCAATTCTTGGAACATGTCAAACATTTTCATCTGAACCTGATTCTGAAACTTGATCAGGTATCGTTGATCCTTGATGATTTTCTCCATATTCCTATTCTTGTGCTTGAGCTTCTTGACTTTCTTTCTAAGCTCTTGATTGTTATGCACATCACTTTTCAGGGTACAGATTTCCCTGGAAGCTGTCTTTCCAACCTCTTTGACTAGCTTCTCATACAGTTCCTGATGCACCGGTTTGCGACGTGGTGCAGCAGGAGCTGAGGAGGATGGTTCAGCTGGCCGTTGAGCTGGTGCTTTGAGGGCTGGAGCAGCAGTTGTGGATGGCCCTGGTTGTTCTTCTGCCCTGAAGATAGACTCCAAGATCACCTCTTGCTCAATATCTTCCTCAGTCATTACACGAGGAATCTCAGACTGAGGTAACTGTTCTCTCCTTTTCTTTCTCTCGGCCCTCTTTAACTCAGCAACTTGTTGTAGGGCTGCAGCAGTTTCAAGCTGTTCAGGTGTCAGTGTTTCTCTTCCTTCTTGTAACAAACCGGCTGGCCTCTTCCTTTTGGTGGGCTTTGATGGAGCAGTTTCAGTTGCCACTCTTTTGCCCTGGCCTTTTCTAGAGCTATCTCTTCAGCAGTTGGCTGGGCTGAAGATGGAGCAGGGTCAGATGATCCAGGTGCAGAAGCAGCAGTGGATTGTTGACGAGTTTCTGTAACATCTAGCCTTCTCTTCTTGATCTTGTTGTAAAGCTCCATGACCAAAGGATATCGCTGTGCTGCATACATGTTCTCCAGCATGGGTTCCCAGTCAGGCGTGTTGCACTCAGTAAAGAATCGTGCACCTTTGGTGAAGTTGTATTTTGCCAGAATGTCTCTTGTATACTTGGCTTGATGGATGAGAATTCCGTCTTCTTTCTGCTGAACTTCCAAGCCTAAGAAAAATGATAATTCTCCCATCATGCTCATTTCAAATTGAGACTTCATAATGCTTTCAAATTCCCTGCACAAATTTTCATCAGTGGAGCCAAAGATAATATCGTCAACATAAATTTGAACAAGGATAGAATGTTTGTTGACTTCTTTGGTGAACAGAGTCATGTCAATCTTCCCTCTGGTGTACCCATTCTGTAGCAAATATGAAGATAAGGTCTCATACCAAGCTCGAGGAGCTTGATGAAGTCCATAGAGAGCCTTATCCAATTTGTAGTATTTGTTGGGATGATGAGGGTCTTCAAAGCCCGGCGGTTGACAGACGTAGACTTCTTCCTTGATTTTCCCGTACAGTAATACACTCTTCACATCCATTTGAAAGACTTTAAAGTTCTTGTATGAGGTGTATGCCAAGAAGATACGGATGGCTTCAAGTCGAGCAACTGGAGTGAATACTTCCTCATAATCAATACCTTCCTGCTGACGAAAGCCCTGAACTACCAGACGAGCTTTGTTCTTAATCACCACACCACGTTCATCCATTTTGTTGCGAAACACCCACCTTGTTCCGATAGGATACTTCCCTTCAGGTAGATCCACAAGTTCCCAAACTTTGAGCTTTCTAAACTGAGACAGCTCATCCTGCATGGCTTCAACCCAGCTTGCATCTCTGACAGCATCTTCAATGCTGAAGGGTACCGTCTGAGATAAGAAGGCTGATAGTGCAATATTAAGCTTATCTGCCTGATTTCTAGTGCGAACACCCTCAGAGATTGGTCCAATGATGTTCTCCACAGGATGATTCTTGGATGACTTAAATCCCATGTTTGGTTCTTCTTGAATTTGGGAAGGCAGATTAGAAAGGTGATCGACAGGGAGTGATGAGTTGGATGGATCATTTGCAGACTGTTGTGCTGAAGATGTTTCTTCTGAAACTGGAGTACTTTCAGGAGATGGTGTAGTTTCAACAGTTGCATCACCATTTGTGGACTGAATAGGAACAATTGGATCAGCTACGAGTGGAGAAAATCAGGTGGTGAAAGGTGCAGCATCGTCTTCAGAAGAGTAAAGAGTATCTTCAAGAGGAGAAGGATCGGCTGCTTGATTGACAAATGATTGTTCTTCAATGATACTGAAATTGTTGAAAACAACGTCTACGTCAAAGAACCAGTCAGGACCGGCTCCTGTGTTAGTAGAGTTGGATTCCTGCCAATCAACATAGAAAGATTCGAGAACCATTTTGGTTCGTTTGTTGTATACTCTATAAGCCTTTTGACTTGAAGAGTATCCAACAAAGAAGCACTCATCTCCAACTGCATCAAATTTCATTATGTTCTCGTAATTGTTTAGCAGCGTACACGAGCATCCAAACGGCCTGAAGTAGTCAATCAGAGGTTTTCTTTTAAAAAGCAATTCATAACCTATTTTCCCGCGCGTCTTCACAATTAAGACTCTGTTAAGAACATAACAGGCGGTATTCACAGCTTCAGCCCAGAAGATGATCGGCAATTTGGAGTCGATTAGCATGGTTCTGGCCGCTTCAATAAGTGTACGATTCTTCCTTTCAGCAACGCCATTCTGTTGAGGAGTTCTCGTAGCACTATACTGAAGATGAATTCCTTTGTTGTTGCAGAAAGTCACAAAGCTTTGATTTTTGAATTCAGTTCCGTGAACGCTTCTGATTGATCTAACTTTTGTCTTTACTATGTTCTCAATGAGAGGAACAAACAACATCAATATCTCGGCAGCTTCACTTTTGTATTCTAAGAGGTACACCCATGTAAAACGAGAAAAGTCATCTGTTATCACCGAACAATAAGATTTTTTAGCTAAACTTTTAACACTAATAGGACCGAAAAGATCCATATGCAATAGTTGAAGAGGTGAGTCTATAGAGTTCACTGTTTTGGACTTGTGCGATTTCTTGTGTTGTTTTCCTTTAGCACATGCTAAACATTTTTCAGAAAAAGGAAATTCCTTGGAAGGAAGACCTCTGACAAGATTTAATTTTGAAAGTTTGTTAATGTTTTTAAAGTTAACATGTCCTAATCGCCAGTGCCATAACAGTGACTCTGACTCGGATGCTTTAGAAAGTAAGCATGTCATTTGACATTCTGATTTAGCATCTCTCATATTTATCACATATGTGTTATTCTGTCTAGGGGCTTTTAGCATGATCATATTGGTGGGCGGAATGAATCCAGGCTTCAGAAAGATGCACTCCATGTCATTGAATAACACAGATATTCCTTTGTCGCAGACTTGTGATACGCTCAACAGGTTATAGCACAATTCTAGAACATAATTCACATCTTCTAACGTCAGTGCGTCAGAGACCACATCTCCTATTCCTACAATCTTCCCGCCCTTTTCATTTCCGGCGAAGGCAACGAACTCTCCATCAATAAATCTATAGTTCTTGAGAAGTTCCTTTAGACCAGTCATGTGTCTAGAAGCCCCGCTATCAACATGCCATAGATATCTCATCAGTGCGATCAGCCATTTCTGTAACTTATTCTGAAATACAAAAGAAAACACAAGAAATACACATATAAATACAAGAGACTCTATGTACAATCACGACTCAAACCTTTACTTAGTTGACTTTGGGAATCCAGGTTTGGTTTAGTTTTGATCTATCGTGATTTTCACCCAAAACTGACTCTTGTCTTTTCAAAAATTTTGTGGTTTTATCAAAGATTTTTACTGTTTCTTGAAGGTTTTTAATTTGATCAGAAAGACAGTTTAGTGCTTTGACATCACTGAAATTTTAAATGACATGTTTTAACCACATGACCCTCATTTCCACATCTAAAGCATTTTGAGTGCTTTGGCATCTTTGGAGAGGGTCTGGATGATGATGGTTGTGATGCTCTTCTCTTGATCTTGCTTGAGCATGAGCTTTCACTGGAACATGGTTCATCAATGTTGTTGTTGCTTGATTCCTCATTTGTGTTGCAGTCTGGCTCGCTAATGTCACTTTCTGTATCACTCTGTGATTCTTCAGGAATTGTGTTATCTGTTTCACTTTGTGATTCTTCGGAACATGACATGTCTGTTGATGATGGAGTAAACTCTGGAATTTCTTCAGTAAGAAATTTCCCAAACCTGTTTCTTTTTAGTTCTGGTACAAACGGAGATGGTCTATATACATTTTCATTATCAGAGAATGCATCATTAAGATCAACACAAACTGGCATAACATTGTCAACACAAATATCTGAGCGTTTGATAGGATTCTTCCTATCATCAGGGTCCACAACGCCCTTTAAATTAAGTTTAGAAGTTAATGTAGTACAGTCATCCGGCCTAGATAAACTATTACAGTTATCCATCCTAGATAAACTATTACAATCATCCAGTTTAGTTAAGTTATTACATTCATCCGAATTCAAAATAGTTTTAGACTTGTCATGACTCCAGATGAACCAATTCACTGTAGAGTAATTGGCACCTGGGTGACCTAACCCCATCGTTTGTCCACCACAACTCTCATCATCGTCCACCTGATCCTGTTGGGTAATATCTGCACTGCTTTTACTTATATTAGAGTTTGACTCAGATTTGACACATTCTTTTTCAAAAAGATCATTTTTTGGATGTGGTTTTGGAATGGGTATATATTCACTTTTGCTCAATGGTAAAAATAGAGATTTTACAATTCCCTTTTTATCCTTATAGCCAATTCCATCTTTGACGAATGATTTCCTTGAACAATCAAGGATATCTGTATGAGCATGTTTGCTTACATTCCATTTGTCCACAACAATTTTGAGATGATTTGTTTCATTTCTAGATTTTTTTAGTTTTTCTGTTAAGTCATTTATTAAAAAATCTTTTCTCAAAACAAATTCTTTTAGAGTTTGCATTTCAGCTATAGTTGCATTTAACTTTCGCTGATATGCTAACTCATTTTCTTTCATTTCAGTGTTGATTTTTCAGATGTCATCCATTTCTCTTAAAATTTTCCTATTGTGGGACAAACAGTAAGCAACAGTTGTAACACACCTTGGTGAGCACAGCTTTGATTTTATTTCAAGAGGAATACTTACCAGATCTCTCTCCTCAACTGTCTTGGGCACGTTCTGCAGCTTCTCATTTGCTTTGCTGGTGGAGGTCTTCTCAGCTACGAGTGCTTCCTCAGACGCGGCTTCTTTTCCTTTATCAGCCACTAGCACTCCTCTCAGACCTGCATTCTCCAGCGTTCCACTCTTTGGCATCTCCGCCGATGTCCCTTCCAGAGAGTTCACGCCGTGTGTGGATTTTGTGCAGATTTTGGCCATCAAAGCCTTGTTTACATCAGCTTCAACCGCAGCAGCCTCCTCTCCCCAATCAAAGTCCTCAACCACCAACGCCTTTTGCTGATTCTCTTCCCTTCCATCAGTTATGGCCACCATCCTTTTTGCCGGCTTGATTTCTGCTTGATTTAGAGTGGGGCACTCATACTTGAAGTGCCCAAGAGTCTTGCAGTTGTAGCATCTGATCTTAGACTTTTCAAAGCCCACTTTTCCCGTACCAACTCTTCGACCAGTTCTATCTTGAAACCTCTTCAACACCTTTTAACTTAGGAACTCGACTTGTTGTTCCGGTTTCAAATTCTTATTGAGTGATAGGATTTACAGTTGAGTGATTATCGTTACCGGCCATGATTTAAGTTAATTTTAATAGTTTGGTTTATCAGATTTTATAGTTAACAGTCCAGAAAATGTCCAAAGTCCTTAAGTACGCAGCTAAGTACGCAGAAGTCCAGATCAAGTATGCAGCAGCCTGTAAGAATGTAAACAGCCTTGTCAAGATGTAGTCTTTTGATAAGTACGCAGTCCTGCAAGTACACGTGTAGCTGTGTTTCTTGATAAGTGCGCAGATAAGTCAACACTTGGGCATGGTAAGTGCTCAGTCTTGACTGATCAGTCTGCGCACTAAATGAAGTACGCAGACACTTAAACTCTCGTTTAAGATTTAAGTGCGCAGAAACCCTAGCCAAGTACTCAAAACTACACTTCTCAATAAGTGCGCACAAAAACAAGGATCTCTGTTTAAGTGTGCAGAAACCCTAGTTAAGTGCTCAAGACGATTAAAAGCAATAAGTACGCACAAACTTGTTTGCGTACTAAAACAAGAGATTTAAGTACTCAAACAATCACAAGTATGCAGTATATGAGCTAAGTACTCAAACCAAGAAACAAGTGCTCAGAGTATGAAATAAGTGCGCAAAACGTATGAAATAAGTGCGCAAAACACAAAAACTCAGCTGAATTCTATCCAAAACTTTTTCATTCCATTATGAAGTGCTTGGATTAAATTTCTACTTAAAATGAACCACTTTTAGCTTTCAGAAATACAATTTCCACGAAATTTGAAGCAAAAATGTAAGAAAAACACCTAAATTTAAAAGTTCATAGAAAAATAATCTTGATAATAAAAACTAACAAGATGAGGGTTTTGGTATCTTAAAATAGATACAATCTAGAGCACAGAGGCTCTGATACCAAATTGTAAGTCCCAAATACTAGATCTTGTTAAATGCAAGAGATTGTTATCACTTAGAAACACCTATGGATTAGGTGTTTTAAGTGATTAATCTTCTACAGTAAATAAACTAGATGAATATGATAAAAACCGACACACAAGATGAATAAGAACACGATTTCATTACTGATTTGTCATTGAACCACCATGAAATACACACAAGTACGCACCGTTCAATCTTATGCTACAAAGATAACCAAAAACCCTAACCCTAGAGCTGCACACTAACATTCTTTATATTAGGCAGGCAGATGGGCCTGCGCACTTAACACAAGTGCGCAGGGCCCGTTCCCTAAGTGCGCAGCCTAGGGTTTTCACCACAATACTTTGTGTTAATTACATAATTAGCCCTTTAACTATCAAACTATACAACAGGCCACCAAAAGTCTATGATCTGGTAACTGTGGTCTCAATATAACCCAACAGGCATGCAGATATTCTAGAGCAGAGAGTTGGCAAGCTTGATCAAAGGATGCACACTGCTATAGCTGCCCTTGCTCCTGCCTTTCCACCACATTCGCAATAGTTTGTTAGATGCATGATTGTACTTTGTATTTTCTATTTAGATCTGGACTTGTACGGCATTGTCGATTATCTTATGTATTATGCAAAATTGATGTAACAAGAACGAAATTAATGGAAAATCGCTAGTATTTGGATTATTGTGTATCTTATTTATTCATGTATCTTTGTGGTTGTGATTGACTTTGCTTATGTTGGTTACTGTGATTGTTATATCTGTGTGCATAATTGATGATATTTTGATAAATATCTGTCCTGTACTTTTTAATATGATGTATTAGAAAGACGATATGGCACCAAGACGAACAACCCGAACCACCGATGAGGAAGTATTCCTGACCATGTCTGCCGAGCTGGCCAGCGTCATTACGCAGGCAATTGCGCAAGACGAAGCAACCAGAGCCGATTCCAGTGGAGGATCCAGAGGTCCCGGACGACGTAGGACCAACGACACGAAGAATCGTAAAAGTCATAGTTCAGTTCTATACTTATTGGCCTCAAGCCAAGTAATGTGTTATTAATATCTTATTATTGCCAAAACAGAATTCGAAAATTTTGTCCGAGGCTGCTCGTACAAGACGTTCGTGGCCTACAAACCTTGGATATTTTGAGGTTCTGAAGGTGTTGTGGGAATCGTGCGTTGGATTGAGAAAATGGAATCAGTACTGAATATCAGTGGCTGCACTGAGGAACACCGAGTCAAGTACTCCATATGTACTTTCCAAGACATAGCACGAGATGATCCCAATGTGGTTACTTGTCACTTCCTGCCAAGGCGGAAACATGTGAATGTGATTTCGAAAAGTTTTCAAGCACAAGGTTTGAGCAACACATAAGATATAATAATAGTAGATACCAACCATTTAAATCAGTCTTACATAATCAGAAATAAAAGTAAATTGTCTGAAAACATCGGAACCAATGTTAAAACATTACACGATAGATGTTATTGAATCTTAGTTCATGATGGTGATGGAACCACATGGGGTGTACTCAAACCTCTCCCTCAAGTTCCCGAACTCTATGGTCAATTACCTGAAAAACATGCGTAAAAGATTTGTCAACATCATGTCGATGAGTTCACAGACTTTAATGTACTATGAAATGTGTTTGTGAAATTCATGTATGACCAATCAAACTAGCTAAGCTAATGATTAATGTGCCAACCATGAGTCCCGTAACCAAACCTCTTGACTGTTGTGCCTCACACATTGTACAATAAAGACAACGTATGTATAGTAGAATACTAACACTCTTTTGCATGTAATCGGTTAGAGCGACTAACCGAGACTGGGGGTGTTAACCCAATAGATCTATTAAGTGTTCCATGGCTACTGTTAGCTAATGGTTATAACGTAAATGTAAGTACGAGGACTGTTAAGCTCATGAACCGAATGTCTCATGATTCACATGATAGAATATCATCAAAATGTATTGTAACTAGAAATGTAGCATGTTTATCCCCCAAAAATGTAAAAAAGTAAAACGGGGCAATGAAGCTCAACCGGTGACTGAAGATAGGGTCTAGTAAAGCAGAAAAGTGGAATAGCTATTGTCCTGACAATTGGTACCCTATGATTATCAAGGACATAGAAAATTGTACGTTCTTGTCGTTTACCATACAAGTTTTTCACCCGACTTGTGGACCCTTGTATCATGTGTATGTGGGGACATTATTCATGCACGTGACAATTACTACGTATTATATATGTACTTTGTAAAGTGTACGGATTCATGAATCTCGGGAGTTTTGTTGTAAAACACATTGATTGCTAACAAACCGGACCCCACATGTCACCATGGGTTATAAAATATTTCCCAATATAACATGTGTGGTGAAATTATGGGAAAAGCAAGTGTTTTAACATGTGCTATGATATTATAGTGTAAATGTTGGGAATAACATATGTTTAAGCCATGTTAACACATTTTATTATATTAGCTGAAACTTTATCATAACTTCTTGATTCAAACCCGATTGATATAAGGCAATATCAACTTCTAGAAACTTGTTTATGATGGTAATAGTTGATTTCGAATATGTGATTGTAAAATATTACATAGTCGTGCCCTTTATTTATAAAAACAAGAGACTATGTCAAGGTATAGATATAAACATCATGTTTTGGTTTAAAAAGTTGGATTTTTGTAACACCCCAACCGATGGCGGAAACATCGAGGTGTCACGTAGTGACGATTGTTCAATAGCTCATGGACTAGAAATGTAAATTTTGATACATTGAATTGACTAATTTATTACATTGAAAGAAATACAACAATTAAAACTAGCAATCTAAACTAAAATACACTAAATCTCAATCTAAGCCTAAGTTCCAAAAGCTTAGAAGTGATCTCATAAGAACCTGAAACATGTACGAAAATAATTTGGTCAATATAAAAATGTATTGGTGAGCATACCCGTTTGATATATATAGTAAGGAAAATTTAGCAATTCATGTGTTATTTTGCAAAATGTAATAAGTGGTATCCGGGTCAAATCAACCCTATGAAAGGAAAGCAGATATATATAGTATGCGCTAGTAGTAATGTAATACATAGCAATGACGAGGACTCTCAACAGAGTCACAAGGGTATATACCATAGTACTATTCATTGAAATGTCAGGCCGCAACAGTTAATGATTTGACAGGTCATAGATACACGAAATGACACAAGCAAACACACATAAAAATTGCTATTTTAGTAAGATGAAATAGAAAATTGATAGTAAGTACATGAGTCACCCCAAAATAGTAAAACAGTAAAAAGGGGAAAAGATATACTCACATTGGATGTGATGGACTTGCTGGAACTCAATAATAATCAATGTGTTTAACTTGAACCTACTTAAAAGTGATGTTTTAGTATCTAAACCCATAATGTTCAGACATTATGTAGAACTTTGATCTACATATTCGTAGGCCTTTCAAAAGATATATGTGTCATGTAGCTAGTTAGTGGAATTACAAATCTTATCTTATAGAAGTTGATATAAAGAATATAACTAACAATATATATTTACATATGTACTTCATATAAAGCTAGTATTTGGTGAAAAGTGCTTGATAACAGATTAGTGCATCCATAAATATTTGAATATAGGTTGCGCAACTCAACCATTATTCTTAAGAGATTTGAGAAATCGACAATACTTAAATCACGTTATTTGATTTTAAAATAAAAACATATAATTTTATATAATATGTTAAGTTCACTTCAATAAAAGCTACGTAAAATGCAATAAAAGAAAAGTTATAGAATATTATAAAACTAGACACCCCATTTTGAGTGGAAGGTTATTTCCGTACGACACTTGGGTGTATAAAAAATAATGTTTGAAATCGACAAAAGGCACCATCTCTGTTAACATTTGTTTGCACTAAATTTGTTTACCCCAATTCATCCTCCCATTAGTAAATACATAGAACAAGTCAGAAATTAAACCAAATAAAGGAGGTTGTTACCTCGAATGGAATGATTCCGTGATGGAGGTGGGTTGCAGGAGTTGACCAGCTTGTGGGTTTATTTTTATTCCGACGGGATGTGGTGGGGGTACACGACTGAGGCGATGATGGCGGAGAGCGGTGTGTGACGCAGGTGGTCATGGTGACGGTGGTTGTTGTCAGGCATGCGGTATTCGGACGGTGGTGGTTTGTCGGAATAACCATAGATGGGTGGTGATTTGTCAACCACGATATCAGTGGTGGTTTCGGTGCGTGAGGTGTTTGTGATTTCTCGATCGGACCTCATTATAACGAGAGGAAGCCCAGAGATATGAGGGATTGTTTTTCGATTTACGTTATCATCGATACCCAAAACGGTTTCAATAAGTGATTAATTAGTTTTAAATGGTGATTTTATTTTCCTTAATTGAGTCTTCGGTTTTTTTTATTCAAACAAGAGAAGCTTTCAACAAGCTGGTGCACAAAAGAGACAAACAAACAACTAGTGTTGTTTATTGTTGTTGTTGGACTCGAGGCCAAGGAACAAGAAAACAATTTTGTTTCTTTTCATAACTTTTGTTTCTATGCAAATAAACTACATATTATTTATTATTATTACTATAATAAGTATATATAAAGCTTAACTATATAAATTTATTGTTTAATCAAGTTAATCCGTCTTGCCTATAAGATATCGATTTATAAATGAAATAAGGTTTATGATTCGAAATTAATAGACGCCTCAAATTATAAGGTAAGGATGATGGTTAGTTATGAATAAAATAAAGAAAACGAATTGAGACGAAATTTGGAACTTTGTTAAGTATCGAAATACAATACAATACAATTAAAATTGAAATCACGAGAAGCTACAGTATGCGTGAGTGTAAAACGTGAAAACGTAAGTCATAAAATTGTAAATTTAATTAATCGTGTGATTTTCCAATCTTTTAAATGCGATGGTTGAAAGATTTTTTTTTTAAAAATAGGCGAGGACTGAAAGTGTACATTTGAATAAAGTGAAAGGTGTGGTTGTCACAATTTTCTTGACAAAACACAAATTCCACACATACACCACTCGGCCTTGGGTGTGTATCACAAGTGTTAGCCGATTTTTATATGTGTGTGTCATGGATATAAGGTGCGAATATGTGTATATATATGTGTTTGTGTGTATGTTTTAAAAATGTAATCACACTAGATCTAAGTCAAGTTGTATTTTCCATAACTTTGGATTTTTTTTTATTAGTGCTCAGCTATACATGAACAAGGGATCAAGGTCGTGTGTACAATGATAAGGGCCGATTAACATAAAGAGTTTAAATGTTTAGGATAGTTCTAAAACATACCGAAGGGAATGATAGTATGAGGAGTGAAATCGACAAGCTAGTGCCTTCCTCGAGCTATGGTTCACCAATGTGGCCTTCCTACTTCTTTGTGATCTTCGCGTGGGTGTATTTGGTAGCAAAATGGTTTGGGTGAGCTTGGTATAGGGTCGGTCGAATAGTGCAAGGGAGAAGAGATTTGTGAGAGCTTTGGTGTGAGTTTGGGAGTGTTGGTGCAAGTGTTCAAGTGTTGGTGTCATCCCTTTATATAAGATGATTTGGGGTGTGGGTATGGATCAATATGGTAAGTCAAAAAGGATGGTAATTGGTGTGTTAAAGTGATTATCTAAAGCCATGAAATGAGTTGACTATGGACCTTGCATGCATTCTTGTTTAATCTGAAGGTTTAGAAGCTAAGATATAGGTTTTTGGTAAATCAACTCTCACAATAAGTGTCCTAGATAATTTTAGTTGCCAAATCCATGTTTCCTCTTGTTGTTTTGGTGTCATGTGATTGATAGGGACATGTCATGGAACAAAGATTGTGTACATGTGCTATGAAAGTGTTGTGGGTATGTGTGTGTTTGTGTGAGATATAGATGGATTGTGAGCTTGTCCTCTAGTAGCCGATTTATATAGGTTAGGAAAACAATGTGGAAGGATGTCATACATTGGGAAATGGTCATGTGAATGTCGATAATCCACTTTGGTGTAACATTTGGACAATTGTTTGATAGTGACTTGTGAATAGTGATATGTGATCGACTGAAAGGTGAGGGACAAGAGATGTTATCATTTTGGGTTTAGATCACATCTAGGAAGTGTAATTGTCATCAATCAAGGCCTATTTAGATGTATGATAGGGTGGTTTGTCTTTTAATGGCCATGTGTATACACTTTGTCCTCATTTGAGTGTGTATAAGCCGATTATATATATATATATATATATATAAGAGGATATGGAGATGTTTTAGGCACTTGTTCAAGGTATAAATGGTAGTGAAACATGTATAGGAAAGGTTCTAGAAGGTGGTTAAGGCCTATAATAGTGTAATGTAGCCTTAGTTGGATGTTTGTCTTGTGATCACATGCTTTGGAAGAGATTATAATTGCTTAATCAATGATCCAATGAAAATTAAGCATGTGTGAGTGTATTTCGGCCGAAAAGAAGGGAAAGAAAGAAAGAAAAGTGGCTTGTAAGATCCATGTTGTTATGTTGTACATTTCCATGTTGGTATAATATTGTGGAAGTGGCACATGAATGCTATCCAAATCTTTTGTTGTTTCTTGGATGGAAAATCATGTGTATGGACATAGATATGTTAGAGTTTTGTCTTTTGTTGTCTATGTATATATACATTCATATATACATATATATATATATATGGATTGGATTGGATAGTTTGGTTTGTATTGATCATGTGGTATATGTATATATATATATATATATAGTCGTGTTTATACATACATATACATGTGAGATACGCTAGTGTAGCCTTAAATCATCAATTGTATAGGAAAGATTATTAATTGGTAACATATGATAAGGTGTGTTGTTTTTATAATAGCATTCACCATAGTGTCAATACATATGTTAATTGATGATAAACATGTGTTGTTGGATGATATTAACTCATGTTAATATATGTTTGTATCTACATAATGTTCAATGATTTTTATGTATTAATTTCATAAAAAAAACATAACGTGATTTGTCCGTCTTTGAGTGGAATTTTGAGTAATTCCCACTTTGGTAATGTCACGTGTTTTGTTGTTTTGTCCGTACGTAGTGATTGTATACCCGCTTACTCTCTCTTGAGCGTGTGATTGGCTTGATTGTTTAACACCAAGTGTCTCAGACATTTCGGGTGTTGTATGCGTAAACGGATAATGTACAGAATTTCTGCAACAGTTCAGGCTTTGCTAGACTAGGGATGGTATAGTAAGTGCTAAAAATGTCTAATATGCACATGAAATGACATGGTTAAGTATAACATGTACGGATCTTGACCTGATTCATTGACGGGTGTCTCATTACTGATATATTACTCTTTAATAACCATTTTGCTACGATACTTTTTGATTCGGGAGCCAATTTTAGTTTTGTGTCGACCGACTTTATGTAGGATCAAGAATGATCAAACTAACAATAATATCAACGATATGTAAATAGAAAGGTGCAGAAACACTCTCGATCAAACAAAATGATATAAAACTAGTAAAACACGCACATGATTTCCTTTTCAACGTTTATCATAATCATTAGAAAGTTTAATAACGGTTACATATTCAAATTATGATAAACAAATCAATCTAGGTTTTTAAACAGAGAATCGGCGCTAACCCTCTCTGACACAAATGATCAAAACTCTAACAAACTCTAGACCAAACACCTATTCACAGATAACCTCCATTCGCACCATCGAAGGTGCGATTGAGTCCATTCAACCTTTCATACGTGCATATGAGTCCTAAACTGACTTATTTGGACACTATCAAAACTCATTCGCATGCCCGTATATGCGAATGGATCTTTACAAACAAAATATCAAACATAACTACGACAAATAACGACAAACTAAACTTTATCGACGACCAGAAAGCTACAGACACATATGATAATGCATCTACGTTTTAAGAAATTCCCCAGGTTAGAAACGATTAGGTTGGACACACATTATACCATAGAGTTTGCCAATGGTAAGTTGATTTCATCTGAAGAAGTTGTCAGGGGTTGTACATTAAGTTTAGGCGATCACAAGTTTAGCATCCATCTGCTGCCGATCAAGTTAGGAAGTTTTGACATTCTGGTTGGTATAGGCTAGTTGTTTAGGAACCAAGTTGAGATAGTTTGTCACGAGAAGTTGGTTCGAATCCCCTTGTCTAATGGTGAAACACTCTCAATCAAAGGAGATAACGGTGGAACTACGTTTCGGGTCATATCTTGCATGAAAGTTCAGAAGTGTGCCCGAGGAAATGTTGCTACGCGTTCCTGGCTCATGTAGTGGAGAAGAAAGCTGAAGAGTGGAAAATCGAGGACAACTGTTGGATGAGTTGCAAGGAGTAGTGATTTTTTATAAACTTGACTTGAGGTATGACTATCATTAAGTAAGAATGTTTGATTCTGATATATATATATATATATATATGTATATATATATATAACCGCATTTAAAACTTACGAAGGTCATTTTGAGTTCTTAGTGCTACCTTTTGGTCTAACTAATGCACCAACCACATTCCAATCCTTAATGAATGCTACATTTAAAGATGTTGTGAGGAAATGTGCTTTAGTGTTGTTTGATGATATTCTAGTTTACAGTTAAAGTTGGAAACAACATTTGGTTGATTTGGAAACTGTTTTGAGTCTTATGAGAGCCAATTCTCTCAAGGCAAAGAAATCAAGTGTTCATTTGCAGGGGAAAATGTTGAATATTTGGGCCATATTATAACTTAAGAGGGAGTTTGAACTGGTCCCTCTTAGATAATAGCAATTTAAGAATGGCCCATTCCTGTTACAGTTAAACAACTAAGAGGATTCTTAGGTTTGGCGGGATATTATAGGAGATTTATCAAAGGGTTTGAAGTGTTGGCAAAACCGTTAACAGATTTACTAAAGAAAGATAGTTCAAACAACATGATGAAGCTCACATGGCCTTTGATCAATTTAAAAAAGTTCTTAGTACTCCTCCTGTATTAGTTGCCAGATTTCTCAAAAACCTTCATTGTTGAAACTGATGCTTCTACCAAGGGAATGGGATCAGTACTGATGCAAGAGGGCCACCCATTGGCTTTTATCAGTAAAGTTTTGTCCCCAAGACAACAAAGCTTATCAGTTTATGAAAAAGAGTTGTTGGCTTTCATAGTGGCAGTCAAACATTAGCACCATTATTTAGTAACCAAGCACTTTATCATAAAAACTGAGCACCGGAGTTTGAAACATCTGTTGGAACAAACGATAGTCACACCTTTACAACAAAAGTGGTTATCTAAATTTCTTGGTTATGACTATGAGATTTGCTACACAAAAAGGGACTAAAAATCTTGTGGCAAATGCACTATCCAGGATGTAGGGAATGACAATATTTGAGATGAGTTTGAGTTCTATTGACTCCTCACTGTGGGATGTAATTAAAAAATCTTGGCAGTTGGATCCTAAAACACAGGCCCTTATTTCCAAACTCAACCAAGGGGAATTGATTCCTAATAAGACATGGGATGGTCAGATTCTGAAAAGGAAGAATAAGATTATGGTGGCAGATGATAAGGTCCTAAGAAATGATATCATTACTTTTTCCATTCTTCTTCTATTGGAGGACATTCTGGAGTGGTACCGACTATTGCAAAAATAAAAGAACTTTTCTATTGGAAAGGATATTCTAAAGAGGTTTAGGAGTTTATTAGAGAGTGTCCCACTTGCCAAAGATCAAAATATGAAACTTTTGCATACCCATGCCTCATACAATCTCTTCTTGTTCCCATGTATATTTTCATTGATATATTAATGGATTTCATTTCTGGTTTACCTAAAGTTCCGGGTAAAGATACTATAATGGTAATAGTGGATAGACTCACTAAATATGCTCACTTCCTACTTTTGAGTCATCCATACACATATGCTATTGTGGCTAATATTTTCTTGGACAATGTTTTCAAGATACATGGTTTTCCAGCCACAATAGTTTCAGACAAGGATCCTATATTCCCGATTTCTTTTTGGCAATAATTCATGAAATACAAGGGGTACAATTAGCTATGTCATCATATTATCATCCCCAATCTAATGGGCAAATTGAGGTTTTGAATAGATGCTTAGAGTCTTATCTCAGAAGCATGTGCATGGATGCTCATCTAACATGGGTCAAATGGATCCCATTGGCTTAATGCTGGTATAACACCACCTGCATTTCACACTAAAAATGACTCCTTTTGAAGCTTTGTTTGGTATTAAGCCTAACATTCATATCCTTTATATACGTGGTGACACATCTTTGGTGGCAGTTGATAAATTACAAAGGGATAGAGTGGGTATGAAAATGAAGTTGAAAATGAATTTAGAAGCAGCCAGGAATAGGTTGAAACAACTGTCTGATGGTCATAGAACTGATAGAGAATTCCAACCAGGTGATTGTGTGTATGTCAAGCTTCATCCTTTTGCTCAACAGTCCATGAAAACACATCACAATATGAAGCTTTCTCCTAGATACTTTGGTCCATTCCTGATACTCAAAAAGATTGGCAAGTTGGCTTGCAAATTGGACCTACCTCATACTGCTCAGATACACCACACTTTCCATGTTTCACTTTTAAAAAGAGATGAAGGTTCTAGAATCCCTACATGTCCTCTGCCGCAAGGTCCTAGATTTGTGTAGTTTGTTAAAAGGGGTAATAAAGTTGCTATGAAGATTTTGGTTCATTGGGAAGGCTTGCCTATTGCTGAAGCATCTTGGGAGCTTTGGGAAGATATGCAATGTAGATTTCCAGATTTTACTTTTTGAGGTAAATAATTCTATAAGGGGAGGGTATTGTTAGAATGTTATAATAGTACAGGGGTCATATTGTAATAGAATAATAGTAGAGGGACTAATATTGTAACTTTAGATAATAGTCGGTAATGATAGTTACAAATCTAACTACCCCAAGCTAACGAACTTATGCTTGTTTTGGGTATTTTCCTCTCTTTTTGTGTTCTCTGTCAAATCAAGCTATCAGGTACCATTGGGGGGGGGGGTGTGTATTACCACAACAATAAAAGACATTTAACGGGTGGAAATTGTGGGTCATGCATGCTTTTAACCGTTTAACAGCAATCACTTATAAAAAAATGATTGTGTGTATTACCACAACAATAAAAGACATTTAACGGGTGGAAATTGTGGGTCATGCATGCTTTTAACCGTTTAACAACAATCACTTATAAAAAAAATATTTTTTTAAAACCATACATGTATCAAACTAACACTCCCATATACTCTAAAATCATTAAATCCATAATCTCTATACTTAAAAGACATTTAACTGGCGGAAATTGTGAGCCATGCATGCTTTTGACCGTTTAACAACGATCACTTATAAAAAAAAAAAAAAAAAAAAAAATCTTTTTAAAACCATACATGTATCAAACTAACACTCCCATATACTCTAAAATCATTAAATCCACAATCTCTATATTTAAAAAAATGTCATCACACTCCGACTCTTCATCCGACTCTCCATCCAACTTGGGAACACTCGATGAATTGCTTATAACCACGACATAGGAGAAG
This sequence comes from Ambrosia trifida, assembly GCA_028751855.1. Taxonomy (NCBI): domain Eukaryota; kingdom Viridiplantae; phylum Streptophyta; class Magnoliopsida; order Asterales; family Asteraceae; genus Ambrosia; species Ambrosia trifida. Next base: position 163,475,435 of record CM054122.1, read on the forward strand.
GTTTTACTTTTAAAAGACAAAGACGAATCGTCACAAATACGTTCTAGACAACCGCATCTTGAACGTGCCCGACTGAGTGCTCATGCACGTTTGGTGAATGATTATTTTTCTGACAATCTGTTATATAAAGATAACTAATTTCAACTCTGTTTTCGTAAATCCTCATTAACTAAAATAATTTTAATGACATGAAAATCAACAACGTATAAAGATTATATTTGGTCAAAATTAACTATGAAGTTTTAATTGGCCAAAATAAGCATATGTGGTAACATAATGATGAACAATAAAGATCAAAATTCTTCAAAATCAACCGTAAAACAGTGAAACTGGTAGAAAAGGATAACAAAGTTCAAAATCCACATACCTAGTAAAAGTTTGTTAAAAATATTTCTTCAAAACTGGTAGAAAATTCTATGTAACAACAATTCAGATTGTTAACAGTTCTAATTTATTAGTGGTTCACGTGGCTTTCTTTCATACAACCATTACATATTTAAATGTTTACTTGCCACCTACTTATCTTTGCAAGCCCAATTTTCAACCTTTGTTTTTTGGTTTGGTTTTGCCTATTTGATCAGTTACCTGGGTCGATGATTGAATATGTATTTTTTTTGGTCTTTTTTCTCATTTATTTTCTTTTTCCTTCCCTCTTGCTTTTCTTTATATTATTTTGTGCCTTTTGTTATTTCACTACTAATATTTTAACCTTAATATTTTAAGAGTATATCATTTTTTTCGAATGTATCATACTAAGGCGTATTTTCTATGTTTATTTTTAATAACCCGTCACAATGTGTTACTATAAAAAGACGTTATCCCGCCGCGAAGCGCGGCTATGAATGCTAGTTTCTCACAATTTAGAAGTTAAAACTCTTGTAAATTTTGGTCAATTTTTTTTTTTAAAAAAAAAGAAAACGTTTTTCTTTAGTTCCAAAGGTGAAAATGAGTTAAAATCATAGGCAATTTCTATTAGAAACTAGGTGTTAGTTGATCCGCGTTTCGTCGCGGGCGCGGTTGTTGTGCATAAATGTTTAGTAGTACTATGTAACGGTTTTTCTGTCTTCCTTCGCGTGATACAGCGGTAATTCTTTTGTTATTAGTTTGTTACTGTACGAGCACATGTTATAGCAAACTTCACAATGGGTTTATGTTTGTAGACCAAATTATGTTACACAAAACCGACTTGTAAATTAAGAGTGTGACAATATTCAAGTATGCAAGTTAGAAGTGAGACAACTGTTCTTAAATAATAATAATAATAATAATAATAATAATAATAATAATAATAATAATAATAATAATAATAATAATATGTCAATGGAATTGATAAATAGTTAAAGACTAGTTTTTATCTCGGGAGCGTCCCGGGTTGAAATATGTAATATGACATAATAAAATATATTATTATTATTATTATTTTAAACAAATCTCTGCTATAAGTTATTATATTCAAATATAAAAAAACGAATCTCTGTGTCGGGGTATAAATCTAGTGCCATTACAAATGAATTCGGAAGTTTGTAATCGATCATACTAAAAAGAACTAACATGAAATAAGAAAAAAAGTTAATTATTGAAATATCGAACGCATTAGTCTAAGGGTTATGTTATGCGTTAAAAAATTCATGGTATATGATTGGGTATATAGTTCGGGTATTTGGGTATGTTGTTTCGAGTAATCAGGTCGGGTATCACCTAATCCCAGACCCGACCCAAACCCACAATTTTTTTTTAATCCCAAACCCGACACAATACCTGTCGGGTTACAAAAAATAGTCATTTTTTCTCCGTTTTTTATATAGCATTATGGTACTCGTTGGAAAGATAATAAAACTCTCGTTAATTTGGTGTAATTTTTTTCTTTAAAAAATCTCGTATATAAAATATATTAACGTTTAAAAGTTATAGGAGGAAACATGAGAGAAAAAATAATAAAGTTTTAATATTTAGATTTAGTAGATTAAGTATTTAATAGATTAGGTTAAAGATTATAATAGATTATGTTAAATGATATTTATTCCTTTTTTTTAATTGGTTTACATTTGACACATCACATCCTATGTGGCATCTCTTAAAGGAGAGATTGCATAAGAGTATGACATGTAGGATTAATCCCTTTGCAATATATATATACTAGCTTATACCCCGGGAGCTTCCCAGGTTGAGAAATCTAAGTAAAGTGAATAAAATTAGAAGTATTTAAACTATAAAAATGGCATCTATGTATCAACTTACATTAGATAATTTAAAAAAAATAACAAAAGATCCATTTCACCTTACAACATCAACACCTAAAACAGAATATTAAGATCCCAAGCACTTCAAGGGGACAAAGATTGTTTAGTACCAATACATTCAGTCAAAGGTCTTTAACTGCATACAATAAGATTTGAGCTATTTCAGAATATGGTAGAAAAAGAAAACATAGCAATTACATGTTGGAGAACGTCCCGGATTGAAATATCTAATATGACATAATAAAATATCTAATATGACAACATAATTAATGACTTTTCAATATATGATTAATAAATATTATTATTATTATTTATTTAAACAAATCTCTGCTATAAGTTATCATATTCTAATATAAAAAAAAGGGTAATTGGGTCGGGTATCACCTAATCCCAGGCCCGACCCAAACCCACAATTTTTTTTTAAACTAATTCCAAACCTGACACAATACCTGTCGAGTTACAAAAAATAGTCGTTTTTTTCTCCGTTTTTTATATAGCACTATGGTACTCGTTGGAAAGATAATAAAACGCTTATTAATTTGGTGTAATTTTTTTCTTTAAAAAATCTCGTATATAAAAGATATTAACGTTTAAAAGTTATGAGATGAAACATGAGAGAGAAAATAATAAAGTTTTAATATTTACATTTAGTAGATTAGGTATTTAATAGATAATGTTAAATTATATTTAAATCATATTTATTCCTTTTTTTCAATTGGTCTAGAGTTGTCACATCACATTCTATGTGGCATCTCTTAAAAGAGAGATTGCATAATATTATGACATGTCATTAAAAATGCTTTGGTTTATTATATGTATAGATAGATAGATATAGATATAGATATAGATATAGATGTTTGAAAAGCACCCTAGTTAATGAAAGAACTGAACAACATACTTGTTGAGTTGGTTTATGTATATTATTTTGTCTTGTATTTTAAATCGTCATATGAGTTTGTATTATCCTGTCATTTGGTATACTATTTTCTTGGACACTTCTTTTAATAAAAAAAATGTGAAAAAAATCAAAAATGACGGATATACAAAGTATTTATTTTAAACAGACGGTGAGGGGTCACATCCTGAACACAATTTTTTTGTTATCTAAGACTACCTGGTGTGAAACCGGCATGAGGGCCGGCAACCCCTTGCTAGGGCGGCAAGCACCCCCCCCCCCCCCTCCCCCTAGTCCGGCAACGGCAAGGTAGACATCATTTCGCCGGGTATGCCAAGCCTTTGATTCTTCTTCAAGCTTGCTTTTTTGCCTGTAAACTCCTTTTCTTTATGGTGATGATGGGCATCCTCCACACCCTTGAATCATCATCTATATGATGCTCCTACCCCACGATGGCGTGGCAGCTGAGGTGGAGGACCATCATGGATGATGAGCCTCCTCCACACCCTATAGTCTAAATTCTAACAAGGATATGTTATGGTTTAAGTGAAAAGTGCATGTTGTTATGTCACGTAAATAATGGTCTATAACCTATTGGACAATATGCTAATTCCAATGATTATGCAGTTAAGTCAAAAGGCGGTAGTCAAAGTCAGAGGCATAAATTAAATATTGCTTGATTTAAGCTATTAGTTTTATTTCTTTTATGATTATTAGTTGTTTTGTTTTCTTATAAATAACTACTAAGTATTAGTAGCAAGATGTACCAAACATTAATAAAAAATATATACATCTTTCATATTCCTCTCTACAATTCTTATACCATAAATCCACCTTGCCGTTTTAAGAGTCGGTGACTAGAAACCGAGTGCAGCCCTTGGCTGCAGGGCTGAACGAAACTTAATCCAACACAAAAAACGCTTCCACTAGATTTTCTTTTGATATCAGAGCAGTGTTCCTAATTCTTTAAACAATCTGCTAAAAAAAAGGAAAGCTCTCTTCACGAGCGGGACATCTCATCGATTGAAATAGGGTAGACCTCGTCTCATTGGTTTCTCACCAGCGTTAAAGGGTTGGCGCCCCCAATTTTGATGTTTAAGGCGACTTTGTATGATGTTTTGGTGTGTGACTCCTACCTCCCATTTTATTGCCCACAATATTGTATGATGATATGATGTTTTTATCTTTTGGAAACATGGCTCTAAACTAACTAAAAAATGTTGCACAATTTTTTTTTTTATATATTAATTTCTTATGGACTTTCAATTTAGTTTTTCCATTATAAAATGCAACAAATATATTTGATCCAACATGTTCGGCAATATGTCGACCAAGAGAATATCGACAACATCATTGAGAATTCCACATAAAATATTTTGGAAATTATATATTATATATATCTACTGTGTTGCTGTTTTATTATATATATTGGCCACTAACTTTTAGGTTAACTATATTTTCTAACACTAATTTTTAGGTTAAATGTATTTTCTTCTAATTTGACCACCAAACTTTTAGCTTTTAGGATTTAAAATTTTGGCCACTAACTTTTAGCTTAACTTTATTTTCTTCCAATTTAAAACTTTTAGCTTTTAGGATTGAAAACTTTGACCACCAAACTTTTAGCTTTTAAGATTTCAAACTTTGGCCACCAAACTTTTTAAACTTGCATTGCACTTTGGCCAAACTTTTAGCTTTTAGGATTTCAAACTTTGACCACCAAACTTTTAGCTTTTAGCCGCGAGAATAACAGTCACTTATTATTATCTTTTATGTCCATGAAACCCTCTCCACGCAACAGGACCTCCCACAGTGACGTGCGATCTTTAACGTCCATCAAACCCTCAAAGTAACAGGAGCTCCCGCCGCGAAGCACGGGGTAATAGAATCCTAATTAATTATTAAAAGCATGTAGGTGACAGAAATTAATATACTTATTCTTTTTTTTACCATAATTTTATTCAACCAAAACCCCCAAGAGAACACAGATTAGCCACTGGCTAAGAAGTGAATTTTTTTATCAGCAAAAACACTATATATATATATATATATATATATATATATATATATATAAATGTATATGCCCAGCACAAGACTGAAAAACGCCAGTCCCAAAAAAAAACAAGTTATAACAAGTTGACAATATCAAAATCTAACCGCTTTTCCCACAACATGGGAGAAAGATTGAACCTATTAGATAACTAAAAGAGTCCTCAAAAAAAAAAAAAAAAAAAGATAACTAAGCAAAAATATCTTCCTTGATCAATTCCATAGTCTTGCGGATGAGGATGAATTTTCCTTCGAAAACTTTGATGTTCCTCGCATTCCAAATCGTCCAAACAGTGGCCCCAACAATAGTGTGGACAACCTTCTTCCATGTTTTGCTTCCTGGGCAGCCCATCAGATTCAAAAACACATTAGAGACAGTAAACACAAGCATGGGCATTAGCACTTTTATCTACCTATAAACATTCCACCAACTACATTGGGCGAACAGGCAAGAAACGAGACAATGGTTATCCTCCTCTATACCAATTCCATATCTATCTCACAAAACACTGGTTATATTAACACCCCTAGCCGAAAGTTCCAACTTAGTAGCGATTCTACGCATAAAAGCCTCAATAAAAAGAAGTTACATTTAAGAGGAGCCCAAGCATTCCACTTAAACTGAGAGCTATTGGGTTGATCCGAACCAGCCTTTACAACTTCCTGCCGCAACCCCTACATCGAAAAATCAGACCCTCATCATTATCCTAAAACCACTTGTCGGGCCCTCCTCTGAAAACGACCTGCAGCAGCAGTCCCGAAAGAGCCTGAAAGTTGTTCCTTTCTTCATCCGAAGAAGGTTCTCTAGACTAGACCCAACCCCACCGTCGAACCCCTTCCAACACCAGCGTCAGGTCGAAACTAAGGCATTTTTGTCCTTAGCAATGCGAAACAGATCAAGAAACATCACCCTGAAAGGCTCACTAGTTGCCCATATGTCTTTTCAGAACTAGATTTTTGTGCCATCCCCCATAGTAACCAATAGTTTATCGGGAGTATTAATACCAAGACTCATAAGAATGGCATCAATGTTACCAATATCCTTCAACACACCTGGATTCGAGCTCTTGACACGAATCAATTTACAACAAGATTTATTATCGTGAACAGCCTTAACAACTCTCGGCCAAAGTTGATTCAGATCAACATCTCAATATTAAAATCTCTTATACCTCCCATCCCAATACCTCCCATTTTCTTAGGCGACAAGATCTTAGACCATCGAAACCATCTAATTTTCTGCCCCATTCCCGATTTCCCCATACGAAGTCCCTTCTAATGCTTTCGAGCTTATTGACAATACTTTTAGGAGTTAAGAACAAAGACAGGAAATACGACAAGAGGCTTCCCAGAACCGACTTGGCAAGAGTAGTTCTACCCACAATAGAAAGGTGATCCGCTTTCCATTTAGATAGCTTTTTTTTCAACTTCTCTATAACCGGTTTCCAAAACTTCACCCGCCTCATATTAGGCATTGTAGGTATCCGAAGATACACGAAAGGAAACGCCCCAACATCATAATTAGCTACATTGGACAACCTCACCACATCCTCTTCCTCGACCCCGACTCCAATGATACGACACTTCTTGAGATTGAGTTTTAAACCTGTGACAAGATAAAAGCATCTAACAGAACGTTTATGTCTCACCACATTACATTCCGACCACTCCCAAAAAAAAGAACATCGTTCACGTAGCAAAGATGGGAGTTAACCGGGCCACCATTAGGAAGACGAACATGATGAAATAGACCCAAATTTAAAGCCCTGTTCATAAACATATCCTAAGCTCCATTGCTAGAATAAAGAGAAAATGAGAGAGCGGATCTCCTTGTCTTAAACCCCTTTTATACGAAAATTCACCAGTAGGAGACCCGTTTACAAGAGTCGAACCCATACCCGATTTAAGACACCCCTTAATACATGTGATCCACAAATCCGCAAACTTCATATATTCCATAGCCTTAAAAAGGAACTTATAATTTAGGGACTCATACGCCTTCTCGAAATCAATTTTAAAAATCATCATCTTGGCCTTTCTCTTCTTAGCCCATGACACCAATTCACTCACAATCAAGGGACAAGCAACGATATTCCTGCCTCTAACAAAGGCACTTCGGGATTCCGATATTAAGGAGCCTGTTACAAGCTTTAGGCGGTTCGCTAAAACCTTGGCTAGAATTTTATACATGGACCCAACAAAAAAAATAGGTCGAAACCTTGGCTAGAATTTTATACATGGACCCAACAAAAAAAAAAAAATAAGTGCCACAAAAGACACATTGCATCCAAAACTAATTTCCCCCGTACTATGAAAATTCTCCAAGACAGATAAAACAAGCGGGCTTCAATTTGGACCAAAAATGTTTAAAAACCTTCAAAGAAAATCCGTTAGGTCCCGACGCCTTCCTACCGTCACACTCTTTAATAGCATTCCAAACTTCAAGTTCCAAAAATTGCGTAATCAAAAGATCAGCCTGCTCAGAATCAAGTACCTTTATACCCAAAACAAAAAAAACTCGCACATCTACGAATAGGTTTTGCAAAGCGGCTTCTAAAATATCTTCGAATTTCGTCTTTAGTTATAACTGGCTCAAAGGTCCACTGCACCTTAATTCTCAATCCATTTATTCTATTGCTAGCTTGGTTCACGTTTATAATCTTTTGGAAAAAGGAAGAATTCTCGTCACCGAATTTCATCCAATTCACCCGAGATTTTTGATGTATGTCTTTAGCTCTAGCTACCTCTATTTTTTTTTTCAGATTCACCCAGGTATACATCGCTCTTATTCCTAGTATTAAAATCCACCAAAGCAGAATCCAAAATTACATCAAACTCCCTTGAGACAAGCCAACTATTATAAAATTTGAAAGGGCTTGGTCCGAAATCCATCGCAATGCACGAGAGAAACACCGAACAATGATCCGATGAACCCTTTTTTTAATACTGATAACACGAATGAAGGCCACAAGCTCACGGAATGATCGCATACATAAATTCGGTCTAATTTACTAAACTTAGTATCCTTGTTATCCGAGATATATGTGAATCTCCATCCCAGCATCTGAAATTCCAACAGGCCTGTTATACTAATCAACTCATTGAAAAAACGTGCTGAAAAAGGCTCAAATCTAGAGTTGATCCTCTCACCCGGACTCCTCATGTCGTGAAATCCTCGAGCATAACCCAAATACCCGGTAGCTGATTATTAACATCAGTTAAAGCCTCCCATAAAGCTCTCATGTTGGCTTGATCATTGGGCGAATAAACATTAGCAATATTAATCCTATATTGTCTACTTATGATAACAACTGACACTACCACAAACCATTGCTCCTTAATGACCGAATCAGAAACGAAAATGCCCGGATCCCAAAACAAAACCAAACATCCCGATTTACCGACAGAATCCACTGACACCAACTCTATCGCAGCCCTTCCACAGAACCTTTGAAAAACATATACGGGAGACCCACAAGGGGAGTCTCCTGTATGGCTAAAAAAGAGGGCTTGAACTCAGACATCAAACGATGCAACCAAACTGATTAATCGACCGTGGTAACCCCCTGAATATTTAAAGACATAAAATTCATTGATTCCGGATTACCTCCATCTCCCCATTAACCAACTTTCTAACCTGGTTATCAAAACCTTCCAACTGAACCCCCAAATATTCTCCATATTTAACTGTAAGCTCCACCACTTCTTCAAAGAACTCCTCCTTTTCTGAGATCGGACTGTCGGTATGCACCACACCTTCATCATTTCCATCATCATAGTCATTAGCATCTTCACCTTGTGTCGGGACTGGGATGGTCTCTTAAGATTTATCATCAATTTTAGTTATGCATATCATATCCTCAAGGTGAAAGGGTCATCATCAACTTCAACGTTTAGCTCTAGAGTTTTAAAGTATTAGGCTCCCTTTTCTTCTTCTTTTTTTTCTTTTATCTTTCAGTTGAATTGTAACAAAAGAAAGCCCAGTATCTCTATTCATCAATTGGGCCAACCCATATTCAAAATTGGGCACCCCTATGTCAGACTCTATATCACCTTCACTACCGACAATGTGGTCCCTCTCCTCATGAACATTAACTGTCCTAAGAACTTGAGCACCACCCACAATAAGGGTCCTAGAAGAGCCATGCAAATTCCCCGTGCACCCCATATCAAGATCCACCCTTTCGTCTTCCACACCCTCTCCTGCAAACCTAACGACTTTGGATTTCAATGTCGGTATTACCGGATTAAGACTGCCTACACCGTCTTCCTCTGTGAATGACAACACCGAGTTGGCCTCCATTTCATGGACTTGAACAGTGAACTCCTGATCACACCACTTGATAATCACCTTCTGATTAACTGGAAACGCTGTGTTGACCAGGATAGCAACCTTATATTCCGAGAATATCTTATCCTCAGACGAGACCAAAGATTTGCACAAAATATGTTCGAACCTTTCTCCTATCCTGTTGAAAACATTTATATCCCATAAGCAAAGAGGGACATCGATGATTCTAATCCAAGCCAACCTCTAAAAGGTTGGGGAACTTCCATCCCAAATGTATAACCTGGAGAACAGCTGCGACCAGAAATCATATTATGACGTTAGAAACTCCTTAGCCACCTCCTTTGATAGGAATGTTAACATCACCTTTGGAACCCCCCCCCCCCCCATGTATTTCACCTTCATCTCCTCAAAACTAGCCTCCTTAACCAAAACACTAATATTTTTCAGCATTTGGAAATCTTTAACATCTCCCATAAAGGATCTTAGTTCCAAATCCTTTTTTGTTTGCTTCACCAATGGTGGGAGCTCCAAGTAGATGTCTGGCCAAAATGGTTCCTTTTCATTGTTCAAAACCGCCTTATAAGGCCCATCAACCTAAGGAGGCTCTACAGGATTATGAGCACCATGGTCTGCAAGTGGATGTCTATCAGGCTCCACTAGTCTCTCGAACACTGAGTTATTCATCGGTTGGAGAGGTACAACATTCACCATATTGATTCCAAGAACCGCTCCATTTACACTTACCTCCTTTAAAACCTTAATCCAATATTCACTATCTGGAGCCCAAGTGCATCTTAAGAATCCAAACCGGTTTTTGGCTTTGTTTTTTTTCTTCAGAACATATGCATCATGAAGTGACTCTAAATGTTAGAAAGCTTTCCAAAGTGTGTCTCCAGAACACCCATCTGGAATATTTGAAACGAAGAAAGTGGTGGTGCTTTTAAATCTTTCCTCCCTTTTCTCAAACCATTTCTCCTGCAAAGCTTGCTTCTTGTTTACAACTAGAATCCAATCCTTCTCCTTTTGATAGTTGCCTATCTTCACCTTGTCTTGTTCCCACTGTTTCCTTCTACTCAGCTCTTGGATCTCTCCCGGCTCTTGCCTTTGATAGTGGCGACTCATAGGCTCCTCTCTCCTTCTCCTCATTTTTGGTTAGTGACTATGTACAAAGTAACCCCCCAAAACAACCTTAACAAGAACATAAGCCACTTAACCACTAAACAGTTTACAAAGTACTCAAGGCACTAACCGAGAAACTATACCAATTTTGTATTGTCAAACCTGTTGTCTTAGATCTCTTTGTTACCTACCAATATGTAGTTTCTTGTCTACCATCAATAATATATCGTTTTGAATTGGAGAGCCATTTCATATCTACATTTTCCAGGAGTTTTTACTAAGATATGGGGCAGTAGGTTAACACAATAGTATTATATTATTTTTTTGTGTCACTCATAATCAATGTTTCTAAAATCGAAGCAGATTAACCATAACAGGTAAAGCTACTAGTTCATTACACCCGGATACTATAAAATGTGTGTGATAAAACCTAGTGGTTCTAGTGTCTCGAGTCAACCATGAAACAGTTATCAGGGTTAGGCCAGATTCAAATGGCGTGCATGGGTTTTTAATTTATAGATAGATAAGAAGGCATGGCATTTGTTAGTCATATAACATATTTTGTAGGTTATAGGTTTCGAAATTGAGAATTCTTATATAGATATGAAAATGCTTACCACGAATGTGAATATGTCGGTTTTACTCTTCAACCGAACTATAATAAGAGATGCAAGTTTTGTAGAATGTTCAATTGATTGATTTTAGTTTCTTTTTTAGTCAGAAAATGTTGTTTTGTTTTTACGTTTATTTATTTTGGTAGTTTTGTTGTTTGTTTTCGTTATAGTTGTTTTTGCTTTTTGCTTGTTGCTTACTAGTGAGGGTGTTTTTAATACAAGTTGTCGTTCCAAAAAACAATGCTCAAATTTCGGTTTTTCCTTACAAATAATTAAGAAGCCAAATAAAGTTGCCCCTTATTCCCCACAGGAATGGGCATGCTCTTAATCATCTGTTTCCCATGCCGCCTAATTTTCCAATTGGGAAATTTAATTGCCACGTAAACGTTTCTTTGAGTATTGAATATATGAGACAAAGGTTGCATTTTATCAGTTGTTCTAATCGGTTTATTGATTTTGATTTTCTTGATGCATGTAACTGAACCTAGCTGAAAAATCAGCTATCAAAAGAAACTGACTGAACCACTGACGAAAAATTTTATTCGGATATATTAGTTTAAGAAAAAATTACAAAAATAGACAATGTTAGCTTTGACTTATCCAAAATAGACATTGCTTTTGACTTTTTAGAAACATACTACATCTAACCGACTAATTTTTCGGCTAACTCCAGTAAGACGATAAGTGTACTAGGCTTAGTCATTGTGGAAAGGGGGATCTATTTTGGGTGTAGTCTAGTCGTATCATATGGAAATGTAAGATGATTAATCATTGGATTTTTTTTAGTGAATGAATTTGAGTTTGACATGTGATAGGTGTAGAGGGTTAGATAATGAGTTCTTACGATTATGTAATATCCAGCCTCGCATGTCATTTTGCTTGATTGTGGAGTTCACTTTCATCCACAATCAATGTGTCTAAAATGCGTTGGTTATATTTGAGGCAGAGCATTCCTTATGACACAATATATCTCATGTGAACTAAGCCAATCAAACTGATGTGGGATTAGCCTAACTTGTCACAAATCACTTTTATAGAAATAATTGACGTAAATACTATATCGTTAGGTTTACTATTGGGTTAAAAAATGTTTGTAACGGAAGTTTTTCGGAAAACGTAACAATATTTTTGTAACACTAAAATATTTCTCACCAAGATTCATATGTGTGAAACTTATGAAAACAAAAATATAAACAAAGTGTGATTAAAATAACCTTTTTAGAGTGGAGGATCACAAGTATGGGACTATGGATGATTAGATCACAATGAGCCAACATAGCCTCTCACATCTACGTTGGACAAGACAATTAGATCGAACTCGAATACACGATATTTAGGGAAACAAACTCGCGACTTTTTCTATTCAATCAAACGAACTTCACAAACTTACATGCAAAGGGACAATTAAAAACATTAACCTAGACCCCTATTTATACTAAATTAAACATACTAATCCTACTCAAATACTACTAGCAATTGTAATCTATTACTAACTTACATAATTATCTCTACTAATGTAATCAAATAGATAATTCTAAACATTTAAACTTATCTATATCAATTTTTCACTTTGATTCTTTAACCTTCAACTCATGCGTGTTTTAGGATTAACTTTCAATAATTTAGATAAGTTTTTTTTCAATTCAATCCAATTTGTTTAGGATACTAGAATATCAAATAACTCTCTTTTTATACTCTACTAGTTTTTATCTCGGGAGCGTCCCGGGTTGAAATATCTAATATAAATAATAAAATATATTATTATTATTATTATTTTAAACAAATCTCTGCCATAAGTTATCATATTCAAATATAAAAAAAACGAATCTCTGCGCCAGGGTATAAATCTAGTGCCATTACAAATGAATTCGGAAGTTTGTAATCGATCATTTTAAAAAGAATTAATATGAAATAAGAAAAAAAAGTTAATTATTGAAATATCGAACGCATTTGTCTAAGGGTTATGTGATGCGTTAAAAAATTCATGGGTATATGATCGGGTATGTAGTTCGGGTATTTGGGTATGTTGTTTCAGGTAATCAGGTCGGGTATCACCTAATCCCAGACCCCACCCAAACCCACATTTTTTTTAAACTAATCCCAAACCCGACACAATACCTGTCGGGTTACAAAAAATAGTCATTTTTTTCTCCGATTTTTATATAGCACTATGGTACTCGTTGGAAAGATAATAAAATGCTCGTTAATTTGGTGTAATTTTTTTCTTTAAAAAATATCGTATATAAAAAATATTAACGTTTAAAAGTTATGGAAGGAAACACGAGAGATAAAATAATAAAGGTTTAATATTTAGATTTAGTAGATTAGGTATTTAATAGATTAGGTTAAAGATTATAATAGATAAGGTTAAATCATATTTATTTCTTTTTTTTAATTGGTTTAAAGTTGACACATCACATCTTATGTGGCATCTCTCAAAGGAGAGATTGCATAAGAGTATGACATGTAGGATTAATCCCTTTGCAATATATATGTATATATATATATATATATATATATATATAGGGGCAGGATCAAATACAAAAATATAAAATCGTGCGAAGCGTGCGAAGGATCACTTTGTACATGATAATTACGTAATGATAATTACGTAATGCCTTCATGAACATAAAAAACATTACGTAATTATCATTACGTAATTATCATGTACAAATGCATGATAATTACGTAATGATAATTACGTAATGCTTTCATGAACATAAAAAACGTTACGTAATTATCATTACGTAATTATCATGTATAAATATCCTTCGCATCCTTCGCACGTTTCTTTATTTTTGTAGAATAACCGCCCCCTATATATATATATATATATATATATATATAGATATAGATTGTTCAAAATATTGCCCAGTCTAATGTTTGCTCCGTATACATGTTACTACTTTTGGTTTGGTACGAGCAACGAAAATATAAAACCCCATCGCCTTAATCTCTTAATTCTTAAACCAAAATCTAGCAAAAAATGCCTCTCGTGTGACAAGTAATGTGAAAAGAAACTTCAAAAGAAAAAATATATCTATATCTATCTATATCTATATCTATATCTATATCTATATATTCTTCTATATATTAAGTTTAAGACACTTTAATAGTGTCAATTACACACACAGTCATCATCATACAAAGTGTATATAATAATTTGATGGCTACCATTTTTGACTTTTATATACTAACATTTGTTAGACTTTAAAAGGCCTGTGCCATCTAGGGGTGTCAATCGTGTCGAGTTGATGGGTTGGCGGGTTTATGGGTTGCGGGTTGGTGGGTTGATGGGTTGAAATGTGCAACCCGAACCCGACCCATATTATTATTCGTGTCAAATATTTCAACCCTAACCCAACCCACATAAAATCCGGGTCAACCCGAAGACGACCCGTTTAACCCATATTTTTAAATGAGTATTACATGTTCATGAGTTATAAGCGGGTTGTTGGGTTGTATGCGGGTTATCAATAAAATGTTTAATGGTAAGTATATAAGTGTGAAAAATAAATAATATAGTGTGCAAAAAATAACACAATTATAAGTAACCATGTACATAGAAATGGAAAAACAAAAACAAAAATATAATATATTTTTTTTCTAAATACTTAAACGGGTTAACGGGTCAACCCATTTTATTTATGTGTCAACCCGAACCCGGCCCATTTTTTTAAACGGGTCGTGTTAGTTGACCCGAACCCAACCCGTTTTTTTTAAACGGGTCGTGTTAGTTGACCCAAATCTATTTTTTTTCGTGTCGGGTTCGGGTCGGTTTTCGGGTCGTGTCAATAATTGCCGCCCATTGTAACTCACTGCGACTAAATGAAAAAATGTGAGCTGATATTTGGTGAATAATTAATGGGTAATTGTGCGCCTCATATTTGGTGAATAAGTAATGGAACGCGGTTATTGGAATACTTTGGGCTCTAGATAAAGTCAACAATAGGCAACCAAACTGTTGTAATGTTAAAGCTGGTCTGCAAGGTAATAGGCCGCGGGTATTTTTTTTACCCAAGTGTTGTAATGCTAAGGTTGGTTTGCAAAATAATGGGCCGCGAGTATTTTTTATTTTTTATTTATTTTTTGCTCATAACTGTTACTTAATGTTATGTTTAATGTCCACGAAACTCTCAACGCAATAGGAGCTCCTGCAGCGAGGCATGATCTTTAACGACCACCAAACCCTCAACGCAATAGGAGCTCCCACAGTGAAGCGCGGGGAACCAATATATCGTGACTCTATTTGTGTCGCATTCCCGCGACAACGCATGGGTATACTGGTATTGTAACGAACCGATACCGATCGAGTTTGTGTTGCATTCACGCGGCAATGCGCGGGTTATATGCCCCTCCCGTCCACAGTTACGTGAAAGAATGCAGGAAGATCGTTGCCTATAGTGCTAGCAAACACTTCTGGACAACAAACGTGCCCCGCCGCTTTGCGGCGGGTTAACAAAAACCCTAGTTAATATATATAAAAGAATTGAACATTGCTGACGTGGCGTGTAATGGTGCCTTCATCCTCTCCATGAAACTGCCACGTGGCATCATGATTGAAAGATTTTAATGTTTTTTGAATTATTTCCTTTTTTAATTAAAAAAAAAAGATAAACATAAAACCCTAAATTTATCTCTCTATCTCTCAATTCTCAATTACAAAAATTAAATTGAGTTATTTTAAGAAAAAAAAATTTTAGAAAAAATTTAAATTTTTCTCTCTTATGTTCCTCCCATAATTTTTAAACGTTAATATCTTTTATATTCGAGATTTTTTAAATAAAAAAATTACACCAAATTAACGAGCGTTTTATTATCTTTCCAACGAGTACCATAGTGCTATATAAAAAACAGAGAAAAAAACGACTATTTTTTGTGGGGTTATGTTCATACAGAAAAAAATACACAAAGTGTTCAGGTTATTCATTAATCATGTTTTTTCTTTTAAACCAGGTTCTTATCTATGATGTTGAAATTCAGCCGAATCGCCATGCTATCATTGGAATTTTACTCTTCTAAAGATGGATAAATATACTTCATCAAGAGAAGTTAGGAGAACGAATTACGCAACACTGCAATACATAGTGTCACCTTATAACAAGGTTATTTTTTTTATTTATTTAATTACAAGAGTAATAATTATTACTATTAGTATTAATATTATTAGAATTGTTATATTTTTCAACCCCCATCATGAATTCTACATCTATATAAGTCAAAGTCAAATTGTAACATAGTTTAAATTACGTGAAGATGATTATATGTTGAAGGTTATCTTTTTAATACTGTATTATGTTTAATATGGTTTATGCTTTTTATTTTTTTTTAACTTTTTAAATAAATGTTTTTTTAACTAAGATTGATTATGTTTAAATTATTTACGCTTTTCGTGATTTGAGTTTTCTTCTTTTATCATTTTTTATTAAATCATATTAAATTTTTCAACCCCGGGACCTTCCCGGGGTAATCAGCTAGTATATATATATAAAAGAAAACGTATATGCTGACGTGGCGTGCAATGAATGTCTCAACCTACTCTTGAGAGTGTCACGTGGCATCACAATTGAAAGACATAAAACCCTAAATTAAATTGAGTTATTTTAGGAAAAAAGAAATTTAAAAATAAATTTAAAATTTTCTCTCTCATGTTTCCTCCCATAATTTTTAAACGTTTATATCTTTTATATACAAGATTTTTTAAAGAAAAAAATTACACCAAATTAACGAGCGTTTTATTATCTTTCCAACGAGTACCATAGTTCTATATAAAAAACGGAGAAAAATCGACTATTTTGTGTGGGGTTTTGTTCATACAGGAAAAAAACACACAAAGTGTTCATGTTATTCATTAATCATGTTTTTTCTTTTAAACCAGGTTCTTATCTACGATGTTGAAAATCAGCCCAATCGCCATGTTATCATTGGAATTTTACTAGGTATACTTCATCAAGAGAAGTTAGGAGAAAGAATCGCGCAACACTGCAACACATGGTGTCACCTTATAGCAAGGTTATTTTTTTATTTATTTAATTACAAGAGTAATAATTATTACTATTAGTATTAGTATTATTAGAATGGTTATATTTTTCAACCCCGGGACGCTCCCGGAAAGAATTGATAGTTGCTGACGTGGCGTTCAATGGTGGTCTCAACCATCTCTTGATTATGCCACGTGGCATAATGAGATGCAATGATTACAACTTCCAACTTAAGTTTTTGTTTAGTTGATTAGGTTAGAAATTATAAGAGCCATTAGAATGTGAGAAATTAGAGAGATGTGATGAGTTTTTTAATAGTTACAGCTTACATAAGTGATTCTTTAGATGATTACTGATTAGGTTTTAGATTAGGGAATATGAGTTATTACAGATTAGAATACTATGAACATGCAATGATTGAAAGATTTTGTGGTTAGTTAACTTGAGCCATTTGCAATAGGTTATCACATAAAATTAGATTTTTCAACCTCGGGACCCTCCCGGGATAATCAGGTAGTATATAATAAACCAAAGCATTTTTTTATCACATGTCATAATATTATGCAATCTCTCTTTTGAGAGATGCCACATAGTATGTGATGTGGCAACACTAGACCAATTAAAAAAAAATAAATATGGTTTAAATATGATTTAACATAATCTATTAAATATATAATCTACTAAATGTAAATATTAAAACTTTATTATTTTTTCTCTCATGTTCCTCTCATAACTTTTAAACGTTAATATCTTTTATATACGAGATTTTTTAAAGAAAAATATTATACCAAATTAGCGAGCGTTTTATTATCTTTCCAACGAGTACCATAGTGCTATATAAAAAACGATTATTTTTTGTAACTCGACAGGTATTGTGTCAGGTTTGGAATTAGTTTAAAAAAATTGTGGGTTTGGGTTCGGCCTGGGATTAGGTGATACCCGACCCAATTACCCTTTTTTTATATTATAATATGATAACTTATGGCAGAGATTTGTTTAAAATAATAATAATAATAATAATAATAATAATAATAATAATAATAATAATAATAATAGTAATAATAATAATAATAATAATAATAATAATATTCATTAATCATATATTGGCAAATCATTAATTATGTTTTCATATTAGATATTTTATTATGTCATATTAAATATTTCAACCTAAGACGCTCTCCAACAGGTAATTGCTATGTTTTCTTTTTCTACCATATTCTGAAATAGCTCAATCTTATTGTATGCAGTTAAAGACCTTTGACTGAATGTATTGGTGCTAAACAATCTCTGTCCTCTTGAAGTGCTTGGGATCTTAATATTCTGTTTTGAGAAATGGATCTTTTGGTATATATATTTTTTTAAAGTATCTAATGTAAGTTGATATATAGATGTCATTTTTATAATTTAGATACTTCTAATTTTATTCACTTTAGTTAGATTTTTCAAACCGGGACGCTCCCAGAGCATAAGCTAGTATATTATATAGTTTCGAATATAATAAAGACATTACATATTAGATGCAAGGTATGGAACCATATACTATGATATGGAAATCACGTGCCAATCATGGAATTATCGTGAAAGGGAGTCAAAGAAGAAGGATAGGGTCCTCTTTAATTCTTTTGATTTAAAAACACTATGCATCTTATCTCTTAAAGCATTACAATATGCTTACATGATATTAAATTTTATTTATTTTATTTTTTTAAGATTAGCTTCATATATTTTATTTCTTTTAAGCAATACTTCTTACCCCTAAGTATGTTATGTCATTTTCTAAATTATAATTATAATACTTGTAAAGACATATGGTTATTTTTTAATTTATTTTGTAAAGACATATGGTTATTTTTTAAATTTTATTTTATCTCATATTCTAAATTATAATTATAATACTTGTAAAGACAGAGTCTTGAAAATCTTTGTTTACCATTTTTTAGTCATCGATTTATTTTTTGAACGACCAATAAATAAAAGTTCGTTATATCGGGGGCAACCTCATACGATTGTCATCGCAGGCAATTATGTGTTACTCAAACCCATCATCTCTAGTTTTGAGAGAATCCCGTCGAGCCTACTGTGGTAAAACCTTGTTGAAATTAAATGCGTACTTAAAACCTTTGATTTTCAATCCAAATCTTCATTTTTCCTCTCATGCTAATTGAGTTGAAACTCATTATTATTGAATTTTTAATGAGTATAATTTTAGAAATTCTACAATTTTGTGCTTGTGGATGAGTTTCCTAAGTGTATATCACTATTTACCATTAGTGAACTCTTTTTTTTTTATTTACATTATTTTTACCTTACACTTTATTTAGCATTAGAAAAATTAAATTATAATAATTCAAACTCTAACATATTAATTCGTACTTAGACTATGGGGTTTAGTTACTAGTGAGCACTATATCATCATCCTTAGTCTTACGCTGTGTTCCCGGGTTTAATTTAACAGAAAAAAAAAAGATTTGGAAGGATAATTGAAAAAAAATTGTGTTCCACGGTTTTTTTAAGAAGGGAAATGAAGGGAAAAGTTTGCTTCTTTTCCTTCATATCTTATCCTTCCAATTTGAAGAGATTTGGAATGAAATGATTTTTTAAACATAATAACCTTACTTTTCTTTTCATTTCCTTCAAAATCGGGAACACGATACTTAATTAAATCTTTTATTTTTACTCTCTTTCTTTTCTCTCCTTAATTCTCTTTTTTTTTTCTTTTCCATCGTTTATTTAACTCTGAAACACAACGTTAGTGTCATATCTGCATCATCTTTCACCATCTCTTTCCTCCAACTATCCTAGGGTGTAGTCACCATCCCATCTACTATCCATTTAATATTGTTGGGAGCTCGTGAAGATCCCAATGAACGCCACGACCATGGACGATGGTGTGCCATGATGGCCACAAGCGCCACGTTAACCCCCAAAGACCTTTCACAACAAACCACACCCCATTATCTTATAGTTTGATCAATGTAAGTATGTCACTCCCAACTTTCAATTATACTAACCAAGACAACCTAGTAGCATAATTTTCATATACTAACCCCCGATTTACATTAAATTTATACTCGATTTCGTTCATACGTATCTTTATTCCGTTCATAATAAGTGCGGACTGATCCAATCAATCGGTTTCAAATATCGATCCGATCAGTCCAACCAGTATACCTATCACCTATTCAAGGTGATATCCATTCTTCAAAACAAAGGCTCATATCACCATTCCATTATTGAAACATATATCCAATCCAAGATTACCCGTATCTATATCTATATCTAGTTAAAAACAAAAGCTCCATCCATCATCAAGACTTTTGGTTTCCTTCCACCTCACTTCCATTGTATTGGTCTTCAACTTTCATATTCATCCCTTTCCATTTTTATATCATAAAAAATATAATATTATTATTATACCATCCATTATTATTATTACTACTACTATTATTATATTATTGCTACCCAACACCCACCACCTTTATTTTTATTTTTTAGCATCTCACACACTTAACATACCACCCTTCACCACCACCATCCACCACCATCGTTATGAAGATCCTATGCGACGTATGCAACAAAACCGAAGCCGCGGTCTACTGTTCGGCCGACGAAGCCGCCCTATGCCCCTCATGCGACCACCGTGTCCACCACGCCAACAAACTAGCCGGAAAACACCCACGGTTCTCCCTCCACCACCCTCAACCAAAAGACTCACCGGTCATGTGTGACATATGTCAAGATAAAAAAGCCTTTGTATTTTGCCAACAAGATAGAGCAATATTATGTAAAGACTGTGATGATGCTATTCATAAAGTCAACCAACTTACACAAAACCACAACCGGTTTCTTCTCACCGGTGTTAAGTTATCTCCGACTGCTTCTTTGTATTGTTCTAATACTTCTCCGGTTAACTTGCCGGTTATAAAGTCCGGTGTTGTTACTGACCGACAGCATAAACCGGTTATGTCACCGGTTGTGGACAAGATCACTAGTGTTTGTAAAACTACTAACTGCCAACAAGAGTTAAACGGGTCGGGTCATGGGTCAACTACTAGTAGCATATCGGAGTATTTGATTGAGATGCTTCCTGGTTGGCACGTTGAAGATTTTCTTGATCCTCCTCCAAGTTTCTCAAAGGTATTTTTTTTTGTTACACTAAAAAAGAATTATCACCGACGAATAATTAGTGGATGGCTGAAGTGTAACATCTTAGGTAAATCCGTTATGAATATCACTGACGCGTTTTGGACGCGTCGGCTAAGTGTGGATCCCAGCAGAACTCTAGAGATAAGCATGCTAGAGTGGGGGTACTATCAGGATGGGTGACATCCCAATATGTGATTCTCCCCCGGGTAACTAAAAAACAAATCCGTGAACTCTTTGTAAGTAAAGCAAACAATATTGGTGGTCCGAGAGGTCGGATGCACAGAAGCTGCCAATAACTACCTTCACCATAATATCTTATTAATCTGATTGTCGGTAATTTGTCAAAAATTAATTTACCTATTATGGTCTATATTCCTAAAGGAATCTCTTCGGTTACAGCTTGGTAACCGATGAATTTCTAATAGAATATGATACTCATTTGTTTAGTAGTGTCGGTTTACTTTTAATCTGAAATATTTTTTATTGATTTGATTGTAGAAATTACAAGTTGGTGACAATGATCCTGGACCAATCTGGGGCAGTAATCTAATAGATGGAAACTTGAATAATAATTTTGTGTCACCTGAATCGATGGGGATATGGGTCCCACAAGCACCACAGCCTGCACGGTATGCGCACGTGCTACAACAATTCGAACCCGGTTCGAATATGGGATTTGGAGATCAAACGATTAACGGATCTTCATCACTCGGGTTTGCTCAAAATAACTATGACAGTCTTAACAACATCACTAACGGCGCAAAATCAGTAAGAAATTGGATACCCGACAACGGAAATTGCTTCATGGTGCCTCAGATCAGTCCATGTTCCACGACTTCGAAGAGATCTAGAACGGTTTGGCAATAAGCTCATCAAGTGTTTTTTTTTTTTTTTTTTTTTTTTTTTTTTTTTTTTTTTAAGTCGTTATGGTGTATGTTGTTGTTAGATGTTTTTTTTTCTTAATCTAAATGAGTTTTAGTTCTTCGATCATTTGGCCTCTTTGATCAAGGCTTTTTTAAGTATAGTTAAATAGTTATCTTTTAAAAATAGATGATATTTTATTATTTTTATAATGATAGTCTATCCAACTGAAGCAAAATAAATATGTATTAGGTTTCCAACAATTATGAAATAACTAGTGGTATATCATCAGATTCGAAACACATATAAAAAATAAGCAATTTGCAAGAGAGCATTATACCTGATGATAATTAAATAACCACGTCGTAAAGGTATACTTCGAAGTTCACAGAAAAGTTACGTTCTTATATACGAAAGTCAAGTTATTAAGCACGACGGTCACGCATTATAGTGATTTGGTTCAAACGTAGATAAAAAAAACACGCCTCAAGGGTGTATATATAGAGCTGAGCGTCGGACGATATAAAAAACAATGAAGACGTTTAAAACATTCTGTCTCTTTAAAAACAACGTTACAAGAATTCACATCGAAACACAAATTAAATAACTCACATGAAGCGTTGATATAAAAATCGAAACCATTAAAAAATCACCTAACAATAAATCCATTAAAAATTCAAAATGATAACTTTGTTAAGGTCAGAGATGTATATTAACCACTAGAGGAGGTGTATAAAAGAACAGCACGTGTAATAGAAAATAAAACAAAAAACACAACATTAGACACACCCTAAAAGAAAACAAAAAAAGCCTAAGGCCTTCATCGAATGTGTTTTATATATAATTTTAATAATTATACTGTATAGCCTAATAAATAAAGAATAATCTAATATTCAATCTTTACGGTTTGCTTTAGAGATAAGAAGATTATGCTTTGTTTCGGACCGGATTAATATGGATTTGCAGGCTGTACGGACCGGATTAATATGGATTAATATGGATCTTGGACATTGGAAGAACTTGCGGAGCTGGAGAATCTAGTGCAGCTACTCGATGGAGTTGACTAGTTGAGATTAGAATGGGTTGAGACACATGGAAGTGGTCTGATAATGCGTCTAATCACATTAATGGGTTCTCCGTAAGCAACGTAAAACAAATGCTCTTTAGGTTTTGAATGGAGAAGGTACATCATCTTTTTGTTTGGTGTAATTGGGTTTCAAAAAAGGCATGTATTGTGGCTTGGAGAGCGTCTCAAGACCGGCTCCCGACGGTCGGGGCTCTTGTTAGGAGGAATATTCAAGTTTCTTCTCCATTGTGCAAATTGTTGGCAGCGGAATGATTAAACAACACACAAATAAACGAATATGATCGAATATGACTGAATCAAAAGAACAAGTATGAACCGAAACAAAGAACACTTTTATTAAAGGATTGTTTGGATAATATATTCTTGGTAACTGATAATCATACAAGGATGTTTACATATATACTAAATGAAACGATATGTCCTAATGGTAGTAACCGTTGCATTGTTTTCCCGCCAGACAAGTTTGTTTAACTGTCAGGGGTATTTTGGTAATCTTGCATTGAGTCGCGCCTCTTTTCATCAGTCATGCTGCTTCGTTTATTATGTTTTCTGATCCAGGTTGCAGCCTTCATATCCATCTTGACCCATTATGTTGCTAAGTACCATAATAATAACCAATACATATCTATGATCTACATACATACTAATACATATAAATATATCTAGCTTATAATATCCAATACCCTCCCTTAAGCTAGATTGGGAGAACTTGTATCTTGTTTATTGATAAAGATATTTGTTGCTTGCTTCTCGTCAATTTCTAATCATATGATGCTATCTCTGTGTCATCCATGGGAGTTGTTTTTCCTGTACCATCCATGGGACCTGTACCATCCATAGGAGTTTTTTTTCTTCTGTGACATCTATGGGGTCTGTTAGCTTAGTCATCATGTAATTCCATCTTCCTTTTATTTTCCATGAAGGGATTGACTCTCCCTTTTCCTTTC
The DNA here is from genome assembly GCA_028751855.1 of Ambrosia trifida. Classification (NCBI taxonomy): domain Eukaryota; kingdom Viridiplantae; phylum Streptophyta; class Magnoliopsida; order Asterales; family Asteraceae; genus Ambrosia; species Ambrosia trifida. The sequence goes on from CM054122.1 coordinate 163,499,665, forward strand.
TTCTTTAATTCTCTTTCTGCATACTTTACTTGTGTGTCCATATTTCTGGCAATGGTAACATTGAATATGTACGTATGATTTTTCTTTTCTTTCTCTTTCTTTTTTGTCTAAACCATTGCTTTTGTCATAGGCATCTCCTTTGCTTGTTGATTGAAGAAGGGCTTGTTCATATGTAGAAGTATCATTATGTTTCATACGTAGTTCATGAGCTTTAAGAGAGCCTAATAGGCTTTCCAATGGTAAAACAGAGATATCCTTTGTTTCTTCTATAGCCACAACAATATTCTCGAATTCTCTTGTTAGACTACGTAAAATTTTCTCAACAACCCTTTTGACTTCAATGTTTTCCCCATTTAAACGGATTTGATTCCATAATATGATCACACGATTGTAGAATTCTTCAACGGTTTCGTTTTCTTTCATTCTAAGGTGATCGAATTTACTATGTAAGAATTGTAGTTTAACCCGTTTTACCTTTTCTTCTCCGCGATAAGACTTGTAGAGCATATCCCATGCATCTTTTGATGATGATGCAATTGAGATTCTTTCAAATATGACTTCTTCTATGGTTTGATATATGTAGAGTAGTGCCTTGCTGTCTTTTCTTTCTTTTTCTTTTAATTCTTCTCTTTGTTGATCTGTTAGTGAGGCACTTTCATCGGGTTCTTGAATTCCATCTTCTATAATGTTCCATAAATCTTCATATTCTAATAAGGCCTTCATTTGAATACTCCAATTGTGATAATTATTTCCATTTAATTTTGGAATTTGAATCTGTAGAATACTGTTATTTGATGTCATCATAATCTTGTGTCGTCTTCAGTAGTGATGCATCGAAATTCTTTTTGCCAATTCTACCTTTTGTCAAATAATAACACAACGCTTCCTTCGTCTTTGTTCTTCGTATATAGTGTCAACAAAAATAGCCGAAGCCTCTGTGTTGTTCTTCACTTTTCTTAAAATCAAGAAATCCTAAGACTGATTTCTAATAAAATGGAAAACAAATGATAAAATTTTGAAGTTTGACTCTAAAAGTCAAAGACTGTCCTTTTGTTTTCCCATGTAAATTTCTTGCAATTGAAACTTGGTATATCTTCTCGTTTAGTGTGCCAACACACAAACAAAATACTGATTCCTTATTCACCCTCACTATTATTGTTTTATTTCTTCAACGAATTCGCTCCAATAATAACCACAACTATTTTAATAATAAAAAAAACTGATACGCGCCTTCCCTTTTCTTTTTCAAACGGTTATGCCGAATCTTGACAAGAAACTGAATCACAATCTTAAGAATTCCTTAAATCACGAAGATGATTCGAAATAGTTATGTATCGTCTTCTTGCCAATAATGATTTTGAATTCAAATCCAAGAACAACTAAAATACGTATACTCTGTTTTTGCGTAATAATAACCGTAAACAAAAATAAGGAATTCAAGAGATTTTTACAAAAGTTGTTGATTCGGGTTTATGAATTCCTGATGTTCGTTGTAAAGAGATGATTTTCCTCTTGTCTTGACTCGATTTCCGGTTAAGGTTCTTGCTTTGAATTTGTTTTCTTTGAGTCTCTGTTTTTCGGCGGAGTATAATTGATGAAGAACAATTGATTTCTTTGCTTTGATTCTTCTTGTCTGGCTCTGATACCAGTTTGTTGGCAGCGGAATGATTAAACAACACACAAATAAACGAATATGATCGAATATGACTGAATCAAAAGAACAAGTATGAACCGAAACAAAGAACACTTTTATTAAAGGATTGTTTGGATAATATATTCTTGGTAACTGATAATCATACAAGGATGTTTACATATATACTAAATGAAACGATATGTCCTAATGGTAGTTACAAGTTCCAACCGTTGCATTGTTTTCCCGCCAGACAAGTTTGTTTAACTGTCAGGGGTATTTTGGTAATCTTGCATTGAGTCGCGCCTCTTTTCATCAGTCATGCTGCTTCGTTTATTATGTTTTCTGATCCAGGTTGCAGCCTTCATATCCATCTTGACCCATTATGTTGCTAAGTACCATAATAATAACCAATACATATCTATGATCTACATACATACTAATACATATAAATATATCTAGCTTATAATATCCAATACAAATTTTGTGGGATGCAAAACGAAACCGGGGAACATCTTTTTACAGGGTGCCCTATCACTATGGAGGTTTGGCAGCTAATATCTTTGTGGTGCAATGTTTGGAGTTTCTTTGTTTTTCATGTTTGAGACCTCTTGAGTCTACACTCTATAGTTATGGACGTGGTTGGATCTAAGAAGGCGTTTTATGCTATTGTTTTAACGGCCATTTCGAGCATTTTGAGAATGAGAAACAAGATTGTTTTCAGCCAAAATCAGGTTTCGATACGGAATATTTTGGAAGAGACTAAGATTATGAGTTTTTTGGAGATAAAAAATTGGGCTAAGATGTCGGATATGTCTTGAGAATCGTGGTGTAGGTTTGACACGACAAAAATGGGGTAGTATCCTAGTTTTGTTTCTTCGTATATTTGGTTTGGATATTGAATTTTTGTTGTACCCGGATACTGTTTGCTAGTCTTTTGCTAACGTATGAAATAAAGAAATTTTGTTGGGTGTTAAAAAAAATTAATATTCAATCTTATACTAGTCATCTAGTCAAAGTAAAATACTACAACATATTACTATAAGTTATAATTCAATATGTAAATCAGCGCCGTCCATATAAAATAGGATAACAGATATCCAAGTCTTCATTACGAAAATACGATGCCCATGAAACAAACGACTAGCATATATTTCGTTTTTATTTTACTTGCTTTGAAAATAAATTTTATTTAACACCTATATTTTGTTTTTAGATTTGTATCAAAGTTGACTCAATTCGATAGATTAGAGTCATTTGTCTAAGTGGAAAGCGGATTGTCTATCGATGGGTGGTCGTCTTACTCTTATTAAGTCAGTCTTATCTAATCTTCCGATATATTATTTGTCTTTATACAAAGCTCCGGCTCAAATAGTGGACCAAATAGAAACTTTGATGAGTAGTTTTCTGTGGGGTGGTGCTAACGGAGTGAAGAAGATGCATTGGGTTTCGTGGGAAGTGGTTACATCTCTGAAATCTAATGGGGGTCTGGGAATTTCTCGTTTATCGGATGTTAATATAGCATTGATTACTAAGTGGGTTGGAGGTTTAAGAAGGACCCGCATAGTTCTTGGCGTCTCATTATCGAAGCGATTCATGGTGGTAGAGGTAATTGGCGTTTTCTGTCTATTAATAGAGCTCAGTCCGGCTGCTGGAAAACAATAGTTTCTCTGGCTGATAATTTGAAACTAGGCGGTATAGAGGTTCAAAATCTGATCAGAGGTAATGTGGGTTCCGGTACGGACCTTTGTTTTTGGTACGATAGATGGTATGGGAATTCAATTCTTATGCAGCAATGGCCTCGTCTTTTTGCTCTTGAAAGTTATAAACGATGCTCGGTGAACGACAGAATCCAGGTTCGAAATGGGGGGTTGTGTTTCGTTGACAAATGGAAGCATGGCCTTTCTTCGGTTGAGGAGTTATCGGAATACAGGGACCTGCAGGAGATGATTTCGAAGGTCTCTTTCTCGGGTGGTAGTGACAAATGGCAATGGGAAGCTGATCGGGGTAATATTTTCTCTGTTCAGAGTGTAAAGAAGCTCCTGTGCAGTGGTCGTGAAGCTAGGAATAAACATAATATGGTGTGGATTGGGTGGGTTCCGATTAAGGTCAATATACACGCCTGGAGACTCGACTTGGACCGGCTTCCAACAAAGAAAGATCTCATTAGAAGAAATGTTAATGTCGGAAACGCTTCGTGTGTGTTTTGTCACTCGCAGGAGGAGTCGGCGCTGCACCTTTTTACTGGATGTTTCCTTTCGAATGGTGTGTGGCAAGCAGTTGAAAGATGGTGTCGTTTGGATCCGATTTTCTTGTTCGAAATTAAAGATATATTCTCTTTGTCCGTAGCGGTTCACGGAACAGAATGGAAGAAAAGAATTGTTAGAGGGATTGTGATGACGGCTTGTTGGGTTATTTGGAAGACACGTAATAAGGCTGTTTTTGAAGATATCGAGCCTCGGGTTTGTGAAATGATCGCTTGTATTAAATCTTGGTCTTATCTTTGGTTACGTAGTAGGTCTAAATTTAATGATATTAGTTGGAAGGACTGGAGTAGATATTCGATGTATATGTTGTAAATTTTTGTTTGTGGCGGTTCTCTTCTTAGTAGGCTTAGCCGTTTTATAATGAAGTTTAATGTTAAAAAAAAGTTGGTGGATGTTTCTTTTCTTTTGTTTTTGGTATTTAGTGTCGTCACAAAATTATACGGTTTGGCTTTAGTTTAGAATTAATGATAAATATTATTCCAGAACAAGAAAAATTACATCAAGGTAACGGGCAGGCGGGCAACAAGCTGCGCCGCCATCCCTTTCTGAATAGCAAATCCTAACCTACTAAAAACGTAACCCTGCCCACCCGGAGCAGAGACACTACTATTAATAACCCGCTGGACCCTAGTCAGGAAACGGGTAGCCTCCGGTGCCAATGAGCCAAAGGTATCAAAGGCCAAGGGTACAAAAACGTGTTGGTTCTCCTCGCAGGCTTTTGCATGTTTTTCTATCTTCTTTGTCTCTGCTTTCCGCACCGCTTGGCCTGCTACAAAGCCACTATCCCTCAACCCAACTAGGAGAGATACACCCGTCAAGTCAACACAAGCATGCTTTCCCCCGGCCCACCCAAAGACAAGGAGATCTGCTGGTCGTAGAGCAGATCTCTCTTCTGCTTTAGTTACGAAAAAAAAAAAATCTTTTAACAATAATCCTTAGATGTTCCAAGATATATGCACCATAAATTGCACATTGTAAAATTAATTTAAACTATCATCCTTTAGTTGTGAAGTACACTGCTTCCCAGTTCCCACCATAATGTCTTCTTGAGGAGATGGCAAAAAATAAATAAAATAAAAGGATGTCACTAAAAAAGTAAAAAAATAAAAAATAAGTACCTGAAGATAGTATCCTATGAACAAAGGTACTAGAATTGAGCCATCTTATTTACACAAGAACAAAAATTAGGTTTGCACAACCTTCTACAGGTCATAGAGGGTGTCAGTGCAATAAATGAGGGTAGCCTCTACGGCCCGTACAGGCCTCTACGGTCCGTAGAGGTGGGTTGGTGGAGTGCATTTAAACCCTAGACGACTCGTAGAGGTCTCCACGGCCCGTAGGCATGTACGAGGTACGAGGATAATCAATGAACAGACTGACTTGCAGTGTGTCAGTCTGAAAAGTAACCCTCTACGGGCCGTAGATATCAGTGTTTGGTGGGAGCATTAAACCTTCTACGGCCCGTAGAGACCCTTACGGCCCGTAGAGGTCTAGATATATATTCTTCTTCCTTGTCTTCTTTTCTCAGTCGACGAAAAATTTCAAAAAAAAAAAAACGGACCACCTAAATTCCGATCATACCAAGCTACCGGGATGTCTTCAGGGCACCTCAGTAATGTTTCGGATGAATGTGGGTACTCGTTTAGCATATCTCACGTCTCGGAAAGCCTTTTCGGACCCGTGGTGGAACGTGGTGAGAAGTGTCACACCCTCAAATTCCACGTGCGGGGTTTTACCGCGAGGCGCGTGACACACCAGGATCTCAGTCAACGATCACAATAAACATACAACAAACATGCATTCAAGATTATATTTAAAACCAAAATATAATGCTTTGAGCTGTAAACCAGCAGCGGAAGCATTCTTGTTTACAACCAAAAGACATATCATTGTTTACAAAGACATTGTTTAATATGTTTCAAAATAATAGACGCCGTGCATGACTCTGTGCGCCTAGTCCGATAACCGCTACCTCAGCGACCTGAGAAAACATGCCAAAAATGTCAACATATAATGCTGGTGAGTTCACAGGTTTTCTTTTATAAAGCGTTTTCCATAAGTTGTAAAGATCATATCCGTTACTACCAGGTTATAAGAACGTTAGCTAGACGTTAAGTGTTTGTTTACTACTGCGGTTGGGAATCCATTACTATACGTTTATAAGTTGTTAAGACTTGCCCAGCAGTTTTGACTATAACCGATGCCTCGGCGAGTCAGTAATAGGAGACAATATGCACCCGCCCGGCCCAGCCGTCGAGTGGGGTTTGTGAGGCCCAATAGATGTATCCACATTTCCCCCGTTGTGCATCCCCGCACATTCATGGTTTCCCCCCTGGGACTTTCCGTAAAAGCCGCATAGTATATGTAAAGTAACCATAGTATAACATGACCTTTAGTAAGTAAGTAAGTAGCATGTTTCTCCCCCGTAAGTAAAACGGTAAAAGTGGGGCTGTGAAACTCACCTTGGTTTGCGTTACTTGAAAATAGTTAAATGATTATGTTATGATAGCCCCAGATAGCGGCGACCTATCATAAGATGCGTATAAGTATTGGACTAATAACCCGCAGGCTAACTAGTCCCCGAATGTCCAGACCATGACCTTTAACGTTTGAAAACACCTTTAATTGTTAAACCGACCGTGCCCGACAAGACCCGACATCCCATTGGTGACCCGACGTCCCACGTGTTAGATAAATGCAAGACATCATGCAACATATGCAATTAAACACTTAGCACGCGCAACAATTCACCTAGTCTAGCATAATGTCCAATTAACGCGTAAACAGGTCCGAATACGTCTTACTAAGTCATTGGGTGTATCCCGGGGTTCCTAACATGTTCCTAGGTGTCAAATCGTGTTCCGGGATGTCAAAACGCGTTCACGACAGCAGTACATGCGATTAGGAAGATTACACGCGAGTAGGCAATAGCCTATAGGCGATTAGGGGGCCTAATCGCATGAAGTATGGGCGATTAGGGTCCTAATCGCCCCATTGTCTGCATAATCGCCTATAGCTCAGGCGATTAGGATGCCTAATCGCCTGCAGCTGCTGTACAACGAGTTTTCGCGCGTTAAACCCTCCAAATCAGATCCGAAACATGCAACAACACCCAATATCATACCTAAATCATTTACCAACCCTTTTCAAGCAAAAACCCCCAACATATCACTGATCTAGCATGTTCTATGCAATTATTTCCTAAAATGGCAAGTACTAGGTTTCTTCTACCAACCTTATCTTTCCTTAAATGGAAATAACCAGATTTCAAGCTCTACAACATGTAACTCATAAAATCTCTGATCTAACATCTTCCTAGTGTGAATTCTAACAACATTGCATCAACAATCACACCACAATCATCCTAAATCCTCAAGAACATACAAATGGGTCAAAATATGCATTTTCTTCAAAACACCATAATAATGGCTAAGATTCTAAGACAACCTTCCTAATGGTCTCTACATAACAGAAGTACACTCATATCTTAGAAACATTCATGTTAAAATCACCAATAAGACCAACATTTGCATATAAACTTCTCATATAACAAGCATTAAGGTGTAAACTTGGTTTAAGACTCTTTTGAAAGGTTTTTAAAGACACATTTGGTAAAACAAGGTCTGGAACTTTGGGGGAACTCAAAATAACAACTTTACAAAGGTTAGGGATGAAGAACACACCTTGGATTTTGCTAAAGAAAGGTGTGTAAGCTTGGGGATGGTGATTTTTGTAGCAAAATGAGTTCCAGAGGTGTTCTAAGGTGTGTGGGTGGTTTGGGAGCAGCTAGGGTTGTTCTAGAGGTGTTTGGGGAGTTAAGGGTTCTATTTATAGGTGTTTTGACCCGGACCCTGCAGTACACGCGAGTAGCAGCCCCTTATACGCGATTGGGGGCCTAATCGCGTATAACATCAGGCGATTAGGTCCCAATCGCCTATAATTCCTCCTACTCGCCCCTTGTGCATGCGATTAGGAGTCCTCCCCAGCTCCTAATCGCCCATAAAGGTCTGGAACGGGTTTTTGGCGCGTTAAACACTATTTTAACATATTTAAACACGTATTCACATACCGATAAGTCACATAATGATTCCAAACATATAATGCATGATATCCAACACGTTTACACCCGTTCACCAATTCCCGGGACTCGAGACTCGTGTGTGCGTTAGACCCGGCGATTCCACGAATCGCCGATCCTTGTACCCATAGTTGTGGACCGACTCCCGATGACCCCGCGGATCATCATAACGACTCCCGATAATTCCCCCGAATCATCGTACTGACTCGACTGACCTTGTTAAGGACGTAATATGCATGACTCGCTAAGGTAGACTTACTAGTTTAGTCAACGTTACTAACCTGAGTTTGCCGGGTGTCACATCATCCCCCTGTTGAAAGAATTTTCGTCCCGAAAATTGCCCAAGGCCAAAAAGGAAGAGACGAAAGAGAAGAAAAAAAATTTTTCCGGTTGCCACATCATCCCCCTGTTGAAAGGAATCTCGACCCGAGATTCATTCAGCTTCAGCAGAGACATGTCTTGATTCGAACGCGCGCTTAGGAAATAAATGGGGATACTTAGCCTTCATTTGATCTTCCCGTTCCCACGTGAACTCCGGTCCACGATTAGAGTTCCATCGGACTTTAACAATGCGGATTTTACTCCGGCGAAGGCTACGGATTTTGTAGTCGAGAATTTCAACCGGTTCCTCCACGATACGCAGACGATCATCCACCTTGATCTCTTCGAGAGGAACAACCAAGGATTCATCCGCCAAGCACTTCTTCAGATTAGAAACATGGAAGACATTATGAACATTACTGAGCTCAGCCGGCAGATCAAGCCTGTATGCTACCGGTCCAATCCGTTCCAGGATTGCGAACGGTCCCACATACCGAGGATTCAATTTGCCCCGCTTCCCAAAACGTATAACGCCCTTCCACGGAGATACCTTCAATAAAACCCTGTCGCCAACCTCGAACTCCAAAGGTTTGCGACGACGATCGGCATAGCTCTTTTGACGATCCCGAGCTGCTGCCATGCGGTTACGGATTTGTACGATCTTTTCGGAAGTCTGGTACACAAGTTCCGGGCCGGTGAGTTGACTCTCACCCACCTCGGCCCACCAAAGGGGAGACCGGCATTTCCGCCCGTAAAGAGCCTCGAACGGAGCTGCCTTGATGCTAGAATGGTAACTGTTGTTGTAGGAGAATTCCACCAGCGGTAAGTGACTCTCCCAACCCTTGCCAAAATCGATCACACATGCCCGCAGCATGTCTTCTAGCGTTTGGATTGTCCGCTCACTTTGACCGTCAGTTTGCGGATGATACGCTGTGCTCATGTCTAACTGAGTACCCAGAGCCTTATGTAAAGACTTCCAGAAGTTAGAGGCGAACCGAGGATCACGATCAGAAATGATAGAGACGGGCACCCCGTGCCGAGAGACCACTTCCTTGAGATATAACCGTGCCAAACGCTCGAGACCATCGGTCTCTTTGATAGCGAGGAAGTGCGCAGACTTTGTCAACCTATCGACAATTACCCAGATCATATCGCAACCACTGGGCGATTTCGGGAGTTTGGTCACAAAGTCCATCGTAATCCGCTCCCACTTCCACTCGGGGATTTCAGGCTGTTGCAGGAGGCCGGACGGCTTTTGGTATTCGACCTTGACCTTAGCACAGGTCAAGCACTTGCTTACATACGAAGCCACGTCCGCCTTCATGTTCGGCCACCAATAAAGTATCTTTAGGTCTTGATACATCTTATCGGAGCCAGGGTGAATAGAGTACCGGGACTTGTGAGCTTCATCAAGAACGAGCTCCCGCAAGCCCCCAAATAAAGGAACCCAAATACGTTCAGCGAAATAGTGTAACCCATCGGATCTGAGTTCAAGGTGACTATCAGCACCATGCATGGTTTCAGCTTTAAGGTTTTCCTCCTTCAAAGCTTCTTGCTGCGCCGAACGGATTTGATCAGGTAAGCCGGAATGGATAGTGAGCTGAAGAGCCCGAACACGACGAGGTTTAGCCGTTTCCTTCCTGCTCAAGGCGTCTGCGACCACATTCGCCTTGCCAGGATGGTATTTGATAGCGCACTCGTAATCATTAAGAAGCTCGACCCAACGACGCTGTCTTATATTCAACACCTTCTGATCAAAGATATGCTGGAGGCTCTTGTGATCGGTGTAAATAGTGCATTTGGTACCGTACAAGTAATGCCTCCAAATCTTTAAAGCAAAGACCACCGCACCCAACTCCAGATCATGGGTGGGATAGTTTTTCTCATGAACCTTAAGCTGACGAGAAGCATAGGCGATGACCTTCTCGCGCTGCATCAGTACGCAACCAAGACCCCGGATAGAAGCGTCACAATAAACCACAAAATCGTCCGTGCCCTCAGGCAAGGACAAGATAGGAGCAGAACAGAGTTTAGCCTTTAACATCTGGAAGGCTGACTCCTGAGAATCACCCCAGTCGAACTTCCGGTCCTTCTGGGTAAGCGAGGTGAGGGGTTGAGCGATCTTCGAAAATCCCTCAATAAAACGACGGTAATAACCTGCAAGGCCTAGGAATTGCCGCACCTCAGATGGCGTCTTGGGTGCTTCCCAGTCCTTTATGGCTTCAATCTTCGCTGGGTCAACGTGAATTCCTTTCTCATTAACCACATGACCAAGGAATTGAACTTCACGCAACCAGAAGCTACACTTAGAAAACTTGGCGTACAACTGTTCCCGCCTCAGAAGTTCCAAAACAAGACGTAGGTGTTCCTGGTGGTCCACGTCGCTCTTGGAATAGACTAAAATATCATCGATGAAGACAATCACGAACTTATCAAGATAGGGCTTACAAACACGGTTCATCAGATCCATAAAGATGGCAGGTGCGTTGGTGAGACCAAAAGGCATGACCAAGAATTCAAAATGGCCATAGCGAGTTCGAAAGGCGGTCTTCGGAATGTCAGCTTCTTGAACCCTCAACTGATGGTATCCCGATCTCAAATCAATCTTCGAATAGAAACTAGAGCCCTGAAGTTGGTCAAATAGGTCATCGATGCGAGGAAGAGGATAGCGATTCTTGATGGTAACCTTATTCAATTCCCGGTAGTCGATACACATCCGCAGGCTTCCGTCCTTCTTCTTGACAAACAAAATAGGGGCTCCCCACGGGGACGAACTAGGTCGAATGAAACCCTTCTCTAACAGCTCCTGCAATTGGTTCGATAATTCCTGCATCTCGGGAGGTGCAAGACGATAAGGGGCACGAGCAATAGGGGCCGCACCCGGAGCAAGTTCAATACCAAATTCGACCTGGCGGTAAGGAGGAAGACCAGGTAAGTCTTCAGGAAATACATCGGGAAAGTCGCGGACAACAGGAATATCTTCAATCTTCTTCTCCTCTTCAGACGAAACCGAAACAAGTGCCAGAATGGCAGAATACCCCTTCCGAAGATACTTGTAGGCTTTCATACACGAAATGATACTCAATGGGACCCCGCTCTTCTCACCGTGCACCAACAGAATTTCTCCATCAGGGAGAGGAAGTCGAATGACTTTATCAAAACAAACGATCTCGGCATGATACAGGGACAACCAATCCATACCCACGACAACATCGAAACTACCCAAGGACACCGGCATAAGATCAATAGGGAAAGAGTAACCCGACAACTCAAGGCGACACTCCCTAAGGACGTGCGTCGCCTCAACTTTCTTACCATCAGCCAATTCTATCAAGTACTTAGCCTCTAAAGGTGTAGGTACCCTATCAAGCAATTGACTAAACCCAAGAGATATGAAACTCTTATCGGCGCCAGAATCAAATAAAACCGTAGCATAGCGATTATCGAGGAGAAACGTACCAGTAACAGTGTCGGGGTCTTGTCGAGCACCGCTCGAACCAATCACGAAGGCGCGAGCATTCCTGCCTCCGCCCCCATTGTTTCCATTGCCCGACCCATTCTTCCCGGCTTCGCCCTGCTTCAACTTGGGGCATTCCCGCTTATAGTGACCAAGTTCACCACAATTGTAGCACCCCTGTTTACCCTGATTTCCCTGGGAAGCAGCAACAGGAGGGGCCGGAGTAGATGTAGCAGGAGGGTTCCGGTTACCCTGAAGATTAACCCTGCAGTCATGGGCCACATGTCCGGCCTTGTTGCACCGGCGGCAATGGTTCTTGTCGCAACGACCAGTATGATGAAACCAGCATCGTTCACACTTTGGCAACCTTCCCTGATAACCCCCTATCTTCTGTTCAGACGATGGTCCCCCAGTATCCGACTTCTTCACCTGCTGAGGCTGAGCCGAGCCCGAGCCTTTCCCCACCGTTTCCCACTTCCGCTTGTTACTATCGGAGGTCTTCACAGCAGCGCCTCGAGGAGGCAAGACCCCTTCAGTCACCTTCATGTTGGTCAGCCTGTGAGCCGACCGAACTACTTCAGAATAAACAGTGAGATTACCCGCAACAACTAACCCAGCAATCTCCGGTACCAACCCAGCAACAAAATGCTCAATCCTTCGATATTCAGGTGTGTGCAGATCGGGGCACAACACCGCCAACTCATTGTGCCTAGCAGTATAAGCTTCAATCTCGGAACCCACCATCTTATGGTTCCAGACTTCATGCTCAAGCTTCTGGATCTCATCCCTCGGGCAGTACTCATTTTTCAGCAATTGAATGAATCCTGCCCAAGGCATGGCGTGAGCTTCCCCAATGCCCATAGTCTGGGTGGTGGAGTTCCACCAAGTCAAGGCTTGACCCTCCAGGGTCGCAGAAGCATATTTCACCCGGTCGCCTTCCGGGCAGCTGCACATCGAGAAAACAGATTCGATTTTCTCCAACCATCGGAGCAGTCCCACTGCCCCTTCAGTGCCGCTAAAGTTGTGAGGCTTACAGTCCATAAACTTTTTATAGGAACACTGGGATGGAGGAGGATTGACAGCACCACCTGGAACAGACACACAGGTGAGTATCAAGAAAAGATAAGGTACCCCAGAACGAGGTAGAATAGATGAGAATCGACGTACCACCCATAGCATTATGAGCGGCTTGGAATGCAGCCAAAGCAATATTCACGTGCTGCTGCGTCAGATTATCCAGTTCGGCTTGGGTCATATTAATGTTCCCACGGCCACCGCCGCCACCACGGCCGCCACCGCGACCGCCGGCACGGCCGCCCCTGCGACCTCCACGAGCTCCCGACATCTTCTGTCACAACATGAAACAAAAGATTTAGGCCTGCCCGTGGTATGACCCATTAGGAATTTCAAGAAATTAGACCGAGCCCTGCTCGGGTCCATCCGTTCAAGCCCAAAGTCCGCCAGGGATCCCATGCATCACAGTTTATGATCTCGTGTGCACCCGACATGATAAACTGTTCCACATGGTCCTCCAGGCGTGCTTTAAGTTTGAAGTTCAAGTCACCGAACACTAGCGCCCAATCATGATATCATCATAAGTATAAGTACAATATAATAGGCATAAGAACGGGCGTGTTCATTAGGGCATAGAGGGGAGATGTCCAAATCTCTGGACAGATCTCAAGAGTACGCCGAAGCTACCCCAATGCACACTGCCGTCAAGAGAGTTCAATAGTATATCGTTCGCCATCGGATCAAAGTAAGGACGAGTCAGGGAATAGGATGATAAGAAGTAAATAGATGATGTAGCGTAGTAGATGATGACACCGACACCCCGACAAGTCATATTGTTACCCACTTGCTAAGACTCGACTAGTTGTGACCGTCTAGTGTGTGCGACTCAGTTATAGACTAGACTCTACATGCAGTCTCAGTTCACTATAACCGTTGGCTCTGATACCAATCTGTCACACCCTCAAATTCCACGTGCGGGGTTTTACCGCGAGGCGCGTGACACACCAGGATCTCAGTCAACGATCACAATAAACATACAACAAACATGCATTCAAGATTATATTTAAAACCAAAATATAATGCTTTGAGCTGTAAACCAGCAGCGGAAGCATTCTTGTTTACAACCAAAAGACATATCATTGTTTACAAAGACATTGTTTAATATGTTTCAAAATAATAGACGCCGTGCATGACTCTGTGCGCCTAGTCCGATAACCGCTACCTCAGCGACCTGAGAAAACATGCCAAAAATGTCAACATATAATGCTGGTGAGTTCACAGGTTTTCTTTTATAAAGCGTTTTCCATAAGTTGTAAAGATCATATCCGTTACTACCAGGTTATAAGAACGTTAGCTAGACGTTAAGTGTTTGTTTACTACTGCGGTTGGGAATCCATTACTATACGTTTATAAGTTGTTAAGACTTGCCCAGCAGTTTTGACTATAACCGATGCCTCGGCGAGTCAGTAATAGGAGACAATATGCACCCGCCCGGCCCAGCCGTCGAGTGGGGTTTGTGAGGCCCAATAGATCTATCCACATTTCCCCCGTTGTGCATCCCCGCACATTCATGGTTTCCCCCCTGGGACTTTCCGTAAAAGCCGCATAGTATATGTAAAGTAACCATAGTATAACATGACCTTTAGTAAGTAAGTAAGTAGCATGTTTCTCCCCCGTAAGTAAAACGGTAAAAGTGGGGCTGTGAAACTCACCTTGGTTTGCGTTACTTGAAAATAGTTAAATGATTATGTTATGATAGCCCCAGATAGCGGCGACCTATCATAAGATGCGTATAAGTATTGGACTAATAACCCGCAGGCTAACTAGTCCCCGAATGTCCAGACCATGACCTTTAACGTTTGAAAACACCTTTAATTGTTAAACCGACCGTGCCCGACAAGACCCGACATCCCATTGGTGACCCGACGTCCCACGTGTTAGATAAATGCAAGACATCATGCAACATATGCAATTAAACACTTAGCACGCGCAACAATTCACCTAGTCTAGCATAATGTCCAATTAACGCGTAAACAGGTCCGAATACGTCTTACTAAGTCATTGGGTGTATCCCGGGGTTCCTAACATGTTCCTAGGTGTCAAATCGTGTTCCGGGATGTCAAAACGCGTTCACGACAGCAGTACATGCGATTAGGAAGATTACACGCGAGTAGGCAATAGCCTATAGGCGATTAGGGGGCCTAATCGCATGAAGTATGGGCGATTAGGGTCCTAATCGCCCCATTGTCTGCATAATCGCCTATAGCTCAGGCGATTAGGATGCCTAATCGCCTGCAGCTGCTGTACAACGAGTTTTCGCGCGTTAAACCCTCCAAATCAGATCCGAAACATGCAACAACACCCAATATCATACCTAAATCATTTACCAACCCTTTTCAAGCAAAAACCCCCAACATATCACTGATCTAGCATGTTCTATGCAATTATTTCCTAAAATGGCAAGTACTAGGTTTCTTCTACCAACCTTATCTTTCCTTAAATGGAAATAACCAGATTTCAAGCTCTACAACATGTAACTCATAAAATCTCTGATCTAACATCTCCCTAGTGTGAATTCTAACAACATTGCATCAACAATCACACCACAATCATCCTAAATCCTCAAGAACATACAAATGGGTCAAAATATGCATTTTCTTCAAAACACCATAATAATGGCTAAGATTCTAAGACAACCTTCCTAATGGTCTCTACATAACAGAAGTACACTCATATCTTAGAAACATTCATGTTAAAATCACCAATAAGACCAACATTTGCATATAAACTTCTCATATAACAAGCATTAAGGTGTAAACTTGGTTTAAGACTCTTTTGAAAGGTTTTTAAAGACACATTTGGTAAAACAAGGTCTGGAACTTTGGGGGAACTCAAAATAACAACTTTACAAAGGTTAGGGATGAAGAACACACCTTGGATTTTGCTAAAGAAAGGTGTGTAAGCTTGGGGATGGTGATTTTTGTAGCAAAATGAGTTCCAGAGGTGTTCTAAGGTGTGTGGGTGGTTTGGGAGCAGCTAGGGTTGTTCTAGAGGTGTTTGGGGAGTTAAGGGTTCTATTTATAGGTGTTTTGACCCGGACCCTGCAGTACACGCGAGTAGCAGCCCCTTATACGCGATTGGGGGCCTAATCGCGTATAACATCAGGCGATTAGGTCCCAATCGCCTATAATTCCTCCTACTCGCCCCTTGTGCATGCGATTAGGAGTCCTCCCCAGCTCCTAATCGCCCATAAAGGTCTGGAACGGGTTTTTGGCGCGTTAAACACTATTTTAACATATTTAAACACGTATTCACATACCGATAAGTCACATAATGATTCCAAACATATAATGCATGATATCCAACACGTTTACACCCGTTCACCAATTCCCGGGACTCGAGACTCGTGTGTGCGTTAGACCCGGCGATTCCACGAATCGCCGATCCTTGTACCCATAGTTGTGGACCGACTCCCGATGACCCCGCGGATCATCATAACGACTCCCGATAATTCCCCCGAATCATCGTACTGACTCGACTGACCTTGTTAAGGACGTAATATGCATGACTCGCTAAGGTAGACTTACTAGTTTAGTCAACGTTACTAACCTGAGTTTGCCGGGTGTCACAAGAAGGAGGTTAGATCCGTTGTTCACTGTGGTGATGGGAAGGCGCTACCCGATTTGAACCTGCTGCCCGATTTGAACCAGGAGTACGTAGAAGAACCGGAGTCATTTGACGTTCCACCAAGTCATCCACAGTACGAATACGGGACTTATCATTCGCACGAGGAGGGTCATGGCAGCTTCAAGGAATCGCACGAGGGAAGTGATAACGGTGGCGACGAACCTGTCCCGGATGTTTCGTTTGAAACAAGTCAGGTGTGTTTATGTATTTACACTTGTTTATAATTTAGACCCGTGTATATTTAGTAGTGTACATATTTAGACTTGTATATTTACGCCCGTACATAAATTTGTTTTAGGGTTTGTGAGATTTGAACTCGTATATATTAGTTGTTATTTGAACTCGTAGGGTTTGTGAGATTTGAAGTCGTATATATTAGTAGTTATTTGAACTCGTATATAAATTTTGCAGGTATTCGGGTCTCTTAAAGACCTGACAGACTGGGTTTATGAAAGGGCCAAAAATAATGGTTACATTACCGTATTCGGACGTACTGTTTCTGAAGGCAGGGGGTGAATAGGAGGGTAACGACGGCATGGATACGATGTGACCGTAGTGGCGTACATCGTAGTGTAGCTACAGTTCGAAAGACGGGCAGTAAAAAATGTAATTGCCCGTTTGAACTAATAGGGAGATACAAATCCAGCTACGATGGTTATATTTTGGAGGTCCAGAACCTAACACATAATCACAAACCTTTCCAACACATCGAGGGTCACGCGTATGCTAGGAGGCAGGGTCCGGGCGAGATAAAATTGGTGGATACACTTTATTTTCAAAATTTTACGCCAATAGACATACATTCAGCCGTTAGAAAACAAAACCCGGATAGTCCCTGCATTTTAAGAGACATACATAACACAATAACCAAGGTTAAGCATTTGTTATACGGCGGCAGGACTCAAATGCAGGTATTATTATTATTATTATTACTACTGCTACTACTACTTTATTATTATTTTTTAATTATTATTATTGCTATGGAGGTACTCGAAGGCACATTGGTGGAAAAAAAATTGTTTACTTCACCTGGAAGAATCCCTCGACAAATGCGATCGAGAATATTTTGTTTGTCCATCCCACATCGCACACATTATGGCGTGCGTTCCCGCATGTGCTGATGATTGATGCGACCTACAAAACGAACGAGCATAAACTTCTGTTTGTTCAAGTTGTGGGTATGACATCAACATCCAAGTCGTTTTGTGTCGCTCATGCATTTATCTCCCGTGAAAAAAAGGATAACTACCTATGGGTGCTACAAAGGGCTTAAAGAGTTGCTAGAAGATAGTACGGAGCCCCGTGCTATAATAACTGATTGTGATAAAGCCTTGATGAATGCATGTGACATAGTATTTCCAGTAGCTTCGAAGTTGTTATGTAGGTAATACATATACATATACATATACATATTATTATTATTATTATTATTATTATTATTATTATGCATGCAGGTGGCACATTCAAAGAAAAATATTAAAGCACTGCAGACAAGCATTTGGAGATGCAGATTGGAAAATATTTGTGAAATCTTTTAAGCGACTATGTAGATCTTCATCTCCGGAATTTTACCGGCACTGGTTAGACCGATTCTACACAGGACTATGTCAGGACGAACGATCTGGTACATATTATATTAATTTAGTTTAAAACGCAAGCATACACACATTAACAAATATCTTTGTTCTATTTTTTACAGATGTTTTTGAATATATAGACCGGGTCTGGCTTCGTGACTACAAAGAAAGGTTTGTTTCTGCATGGACAGACACAAACTACAACTTTGGTCAGTATACGACCAACAGAGTTGAGAGCCAGCATTCAAGGTTTAAGATGCACATTAAGGGGCCTAACAACTCGCTCCACAAACTTGTGATGATTACAGACGATGTGGTAACGTCACAAGAGAGGGCAATAAATCACTCATTTGCAGAGAGTCTGCGGTGAAAAAGGTGCACCATGACATACCAATTTTTGAGGACCTACTCGGTAAAGTTTTCCATGCAGCGATCGAGTTGTTGATAACTGAGATAAAAAAAATTATAGAGAAGTTGAGGAAAAAAAGGAGTTGTGGTCACCAGCTTTTCACGAGTTGTGGGTTGTCGTGTGCATGTCGATTAGATTCGTATATAAATAAAGGTAATACCATTACTCTATTAATTATTATTATTATTATTATTGAATACAGGAATAAAAATACAGTTGTCCGAAGTAGACGTCTTATGGACACGACTGAATTACGTATCAGAAGTAGTAGGGGGAACATGACCTTACGAGTGAGTGGGAAATAGTCAGAGAGACACTAATGTCTCAATCACCACGGGTTCAAAGAAATATGTTGTCAAAATTAAAGTCGGTGGTAAATCCAAGTATGACTGACACTCAACCTCCTGAGGTACAAAATAATACTCGCGGGCGCCCAACTACAAAATCACAGAAAAAAAACAGGAGGAGGATGCGAAAGAAGATGTTAGTATTATTATTATTATTATTATTATTATCATTATTATTATTATTATTATTATAATTATTATTATTATTATTATTATTATTATTATTATTATTATTATTATTATTTGGGAAACTTGTAGACGACTTGTGTTGTTTGGTTTGAACGAAAACAGTGGAAACTCTACCCATTTTTTTTATAAAATCTTTGATTATTATTATTATTATTATTATTATTATTATTATTATTATTATTATTATTATTTGGGAAACTTGTAGACAACTTGTGTTGTCTGGTTTAAACGAAAACAGGGGAAACTCTGCCCAATTTTTTATAAAATCTTCGATTATTATTATTATTATTATTATTATTATTATTTATTAATTATTTATTGTTATCCATTGTATGAGGACGAGCCTGTTAGAAGACGTAGGCCATCAGATCCGGGTAAAGATAAAATGAGAGTATGTGATAAACATTTTCCACTGTTAGTGTGGGACAGGTACATAAATAACTATTCATACATATATACATATATACATACGTACACATCCCCTAATCATGATTTCCCAATGTTTGGCGGTGACAGGTATAAATTTGTGATCAGAGAATTTAAGCATTGGATTCATCCCCTTTATCGATAGTTTATCACGCAAATTCAAGATGTTCAGCCGGACGGTAACTGTGGGTTCCGATCTGTAGCTGTGTCTTTAGATTGGGACGAGGAAGACTGGGCTTTGATCTGCCAACTTCTTCTAGCAGAGATGATGGGGGGAAATCATCAGGATTGGTTGAGGGTTTTCAACACATTCACTGATGGCTGTTTCGGCCACATATATACTCGACCTTAGATTGGGCGGGAGTGGGGAATGCACCTGAATCAAAATGGATGTAACTGCCTTGGACTGGATTACTGATTTCTCAGGCATTTGGTGTGGTTCTTCATGTCTTCGCTGCAAATGGAGCGAGCACTTTCTTCCCTTTGGTCACTCATCCTGATAACGTACCAAAACATCGTATCATATCAATAGCCCACGTGAACACCAACCACTACATCATGCTTAAGCTAGCAGACGACGCTCCAATGCCACATCCGAGTGGAGCATGGTTGACTTGGGTAGATGCAGATCACAACCCATGGTTGGCGCTATATAGGGATCATCTAGATAAGGGACATAGGCTATATCGAAGAAATACGAGCGACGAAAGAGGTCCAGAGTGGTTTGACCTAACTGGTAGTCCTGGTAGTTCTGATAGGCCGGTGTAACTTTGTTTTTATAATGTATAATGATTTATTAAGTAATTTTTTTTTGTTTATATTATTTTACCTATATAATAAGAAATGAAAAAGATTTTTTATAAAAAAACTTATACAACATAATTAAAACTAACAAAATACAAAAAAAAAAAAAAAACCTCTACGGGCCCGTATAGGTCTCTATGGGCCGTAGAAGATGACAATCTACGGGTCGTAGAGGCCTCTACGGCCCGTAGAGGTCTCTCCGACCCGTAGACAAACAAAACAAATTTTGAATAAAAAAATCAATAGAAAACTAAAATCTTTTTTAAAAAATAAAATAAAAAAATAATAAAAAAATTAATATCTACGGGGTGTAGAGGGCTCTACGAGCCGTAGGTAAGATGTTTTGTGTTATATAAATTTTTTCTAACATATAACTCAGCGAACTGGTAGCCCAGATGGTCCCCATATTTACAATAAGACTTATATGTGTGTGTGTGATAATATACCCAAGATCGAACCTCGTCCCAAACGTTTTTTTTTGTCTATGGCCATACAGGTCTTTACGGGCCGTAGGTAAAAAAATTAAACTGATTAATTCGAGGCCTCTTCTGTTCTGTGTTCATTTCCCCCAAAACCCACACCACAACCACTGAACCCTCTCCCTCAAACCCTAATCCCCAATCCTCCACCACCACGTTCAACAACTGTCACACCCTCAAAATCCACTTGCGGAGTTTTACCGCGAGGCGCATGACAAACCAGGATCCAAACCAACGATCACAATAAACAAGTCTAATTGAATATAAATGCAATTTCAAAACATAGTTTAAAATCCCGTTTACAGCGGAAGCTTATTAAAAACAGTATCTCAACAGTGAAACAATAGTTCAACGTTTATAAGACCATGCAACCCTAGTTAGACGCCGTGCAGACGCCTGCGCCCTAGTCCAGTCGTGCTACCTTAGCGACCTGAGAAAACATGTAAAAGTTTACGTCAGCACAAAAATGCTGGTGAGTTTACAGGTTTTGTAATCACAGTACCAAGTTCAACCTGTCCATACTATAACAAATCGAAAACCCGTGTACGCTAGCTAGGCGTATGATTTGTTACTACCACGATTGGAAAACCATTACTAACTCGAATACCAAATGTGTGCCCGATGTAGTAACCCTGTTGTTCCTGTTGTTCCAGTTTGAGACAATATGCACCCGCCGACCCTCCAAGTCGACGAGCGGGGTTGGTCACTCCCAATAGCGCTATTCACATTTAAACACACATAACACATGTATACTAGTTAGAATCCGATTATCAATACTTATTAACGATTTTCAGACAGCTTTTCCGTTTTAGAACAGGTCTGGACCATTAGGGATTGATTAAAAACGTTTATAAAGATTCATGGATGGAAACCAAACCTTAGAATTGTGAAAGAATGAAGGATTAAGCTTGAAACCTTGTGTTTTGATCAAAAATCGCGTTCCAGAGGTTGTGTGTGTGTTGGGGCAGGTTATGGGACGACTAGGGTTTGTATAATGAAGTTTATGAGGTCAAGTATGGTATTTATAGTCGTTTTTAGTCGTCCAGCACGTAACACGCGATTATACAGCTTTACACGCGATCAGGAAGCCTAATCGCATGTAAGTTCATGCGATTGGGGCCTAATCGCATGAACAGTCATGCGATCAGTTCCCTACTCGCCCCATATGATGCCTACTCGCCTCCCTTATGGGCGATTAGGCTTCCCTAATCGCCTGTAGGGGCTGGTTTCGTGTGTTTTGTGCGTTAAACCCCGTTTTAACATATGTTAACACATATTCACATACCGACAAGTCACATAATGATTGTAAACACATAACACATGTAAATACACATATTCACCCTCGTTCACCAATTCCCGGGACTCGAGACTCGTATGTTCCGTATGCCCTGACGATCCTACAAATCGTCACCGTTTGTACACTTGGTTAAGGACCGACATCTAATGAACCTCTAGACCAACATCCAATGATCCTCTAGACTAAACCGATAGTTCCCGAACCATAACCCGACTTAACTAACCCAGTTAAGTACAATATACGCGTGACTCGCTAAGGTAGACTTTCATCTAGACAACGTTGTTAACCAGAATTTGCCGGGTGTCACAACAACCACCATCCTCAACCCTCTCCCTCACCCTCTGTTCAACCACCACCATCTTCGACCCACCACCACCAAACCCTACCCCCTGTCAACAACAGACCAACCACCCCTACCACCACCGTCAATAGCATCACCACCACCACCGTTCGACCACCACCACCATCTTCCCACACACACACTCTCTCTCTCTCTTCGATAAGAACTCCTTCTCTCTCTCCCTCTGTATGCATATATATAGTATATATATATATGTTATGAATGAATGATGATTGTTGTGGGTCGATTGTTGTAGATGGTTAGAAGATATAGATTTTTTTTTCCAGTTTTTTTTTTCATTTTTTTCCTACAAATTTAGAAATGATGATTGTTGTGTAGATGATTGTTGTGGGTCGATTGTTGATGGTTTGTTGAATAGATTAGGCGTTTCGAATGGGTCAATATGGGTCAATTGTTTAGGGGTTTGTTTATATTGTTTAGGCTTGTGTTAAATAGGCGAAATGGTTTGTTGAATAGATTAGGCGTTTGTTGAATAGATTAGGCGTTTCTTTTGAAACACGTAAACTATATTAGTTTAGGCGTTTGTTTTGAATCGCCTAAACGATATAAGTTTTGGAGTTTCTTTTGAATCGCCTAACTATATTATGGATCCTAACTATATTTAAGAAACGCCCTAACTATAAATTCTTTGCTTTTGCAGTTATGGAATTTTTTGACGATAAGGAGCACGAGAATGAGGAGGAGGAGCAGGAGCAGGACGAGCCCGTGGTCCTGGGGGGCCCTAGCCCCATGGCAGGGGGGACCTGGCGGGCTGGGAGCATTGCAATTTTCAGGTGGGACAATTGCAATACGAATATGTGAATCCAAGGTTTAAGAGGTTGAGAAAAAAGAAGACCGCTAAGCCGAGGGCGATTAGTTGGGACGCGTTTCATGCCACCAGGGGCGTGCAGAGGAGATTGCACGACAGTGGATCCCAGAAGGGAGCCCATTGGACAGGTTGCTTGGCGACTGCAACGCACCGTCCCATCGGCCGTTGGTGATAGAGTTCCTATCCACCTTTCGCCTTCGGCCACGAAAGGATGTTGTCGCTCAGCCGTCGCGTACCCCACCGCCGGAGGTCCAATTTTCTATACTCAGCGTTGAGTATGGTTATTCTCTAGAGCAGTGGGCTACGCATACCCAATGGTACACTGGGAGGAGCTTGCAGAGATATTAGTATTATTATTCTTATTATTTTTGTTTTTATTCTTATTCTAAATGTTAATGTTAATGATAATGCGCAGGATGGCTACACTAGAGGTGTCACTACTGTTCCTGATGATGTGTTGTATGCGTGGTGGCCCACCATTGGTGGGCTAGAGTTCGGGAATCCGAGAGCGAAGTATTATTATTATTGTTCTTATCATTATTATTATTATACTTATTATTATTATCCTGTGCAGGGGGGAGAGGTGTGACAGGGCATCCAACATTTGTCACCCCTTGGTTCGTTACATTCACCGTTGCATTACCTATTCCCTCGCGGCACGGTGCAATTGTAACGAGCGGGTGACGAAGACGGACCTGATGTACCTGTACTTCATACTCACCGGCACGCCGATTGCCCCGCATCGGTGCATGACCGAGTACTTTGCCTCCTTTCCCACTAAGCAATTGCGGGGAGCCATCTCATGCGGCGGTATGATCAGCAGGATCGCCGAGCGGTGTAATGACGAGCTATATTTTGGATATGTAAACCGGAATGAGTTTCTGCCACTAGAGCCCAGGTATTATTATTATTATTATTATTATTATTATTATTATTATTATTATTATTATTATTATTATTATTAATGTTAATGTTTATGTTTTTGTTTATTTCTTTCAGCCCATTAGGTCAACCCACGATGAAAGCAATGGGTTGTACGGCGAAGACGGATGATAAGCCAACCATCTACTGTCTGATTGGTCCGGGTGGCACGGAGTTTGTACATGAGCCGTTGGTACATCAGGGCCTTGGAGGTATTATTATTATTATTATTATTATTATTATTATTATTATTATTATTATTATTATTATTATTATTATTATTATTATTATTCTTTTGGGAAAATTGTAGACAACTTGTGTTGTCTGGTTTGAACGAAAACATGGGAAACTCTGCCTATATTTTTTATAATATCTTTTATTATTATTATTATTATTATTATTATTATTATTATTATTATTATTGTTATTATTATTATTAATTATTTATTGTTATCCATTGCAAGTGGTGCTGTTGAGGTCCAGATGTGGTATGTTGCTGAGGGTGAGGGGGCGCTGAGAGGGACGTCGAGATGGCTGAGCCGCGGCCTAGGAGGTGCAGGTTCCGCCGCGCGTTTATCACTCCCTCAGGTTGCCTCATGATGTTAGGGAGGACGTACGTGCGGCTACCGCAGAGGCTGCCGAGATGCGTCAGTGGCATCAGCGGATGGACACCTGGCGTGAGCAGCAGGACACCGAGATGCGTCAGTGGTGTGAGCGGCAGGACGAGGCGATGCACTGGATGATTGCTGGCCAGCAAGATATCTTTCGCCAGCTGGGCATGCAGCCTCGTGCCGCACCGATTATAGGGCCCAGCATGCAGCAGACCCACACATCCACGCATGAGGCCGGTACGTCCTCGCAGCAGCCGCCGACTGATGATTCGCAGTTCTTTTAGTGTTATCTTCTGTGTTCATATTTTGTAAACGTTTTAAACAATTTCTACTTTGTATTTACTTATTTGAACTCTAATTATGTTAATTAATGTTTATTTTTATTTGTTTGTTTATATAAACGCTTGTGTTAATGTTTACACGCTTATCGAGATGACATTTGTAAAAACAACACGTTTTCTAATTATAGTTACATAGTAAAAATAAAAAAAACAATTAAAATGTGTTAAAAAAAGATTGTCTACGGGCCGTAGAGGGCTCTACGACCCGTAGATGCCATCTAATATTTGTATGTGTTATATTTATTTTTTCCAATATAGAAACCAGCGAACTGGTAACCCAGATGGTCCTTATATTTGCAATAAGACTTGTGTGTGTGTGTGATAATATGCCCAAGATCGAAACTCGTCCCAAACGTTTTTGTTTTTTTTTGGTCTACGGCCCGTAGAGGTCTATACGACCCGTAGGCAAAACATTATTCATCCATCCTACCCAATTTGATCCCCAAATTAATCAGACGTTACCTACGGCTAGTAGAGGCCTCTACGGGCTGTAGAGGGGATCCCAATCATTGGTAGTCATGACTGAACCTCATACCTCGTTTTCATGTATGTCTACGGGCCGTAGAGACCTCTACGACCCGTAGATTTGTTAAAAATTATTCCTACGGCCCGTAGAGGCCTCTACGAGTCGTATAAAGTTGTGTGAATAACCTACAACCTTGTGTGAATATCCGGAGCCCTAGAATTTTGCTTTGTCCATTTGAGGAGATACCTTACACGTTCATTTGCTAGATAAAGAAAATTATACTTCACACAAATTTAGTCTAATGAATTTAATTGATTAGCAGAGCAAAACAAATACTTAGACTATTTGGTGTGGTGCATAATTCCCCCAACTCTCTCAAGTGCTACATCAGCACCACATCATTTCCCCCATTTTCTCCCCTAAAGTTTGGAAATGGTATTCCCTTAATTCCCCCAATCCCCCTTCATTTTTTTTATTATATAAACTTTGATTAAAAAAGGGCCAATCAGGATGCTCAGTACAAAGGGGGAGAATTCCCTGCAGTCCCTGAAAATTTTACCGGGAGGGGGGGGGGGGGGGAGGGTGTTCCCTTAAGTCCCCCGAAGCCAGCTCACCTCCCCGATTCATTTCACCGTGCCCACACCAAACAGTCTTAGAACTCATTCCTTGTATTACATATTTGAATTGAATTACATAGGGTTGTATTTATAGACTACACAATCCTAATCTTCTAGAAAACCTCTCTATATAATAGGGAAACTTATTTCAAAACCTGTGTTTGTGTTTACAAGTAATCACTTTTAGTCTTCATACTTGCAAACCTTTACAAGTATAACATAGTCAAATGAAATCCATGGAAAATATAATTAAAATCTTCTAAATAGACTATTTATACATATTAGCGACTTCGTTATCAATAATTTATTAGAACTAGTAGGAAACCCGTGCAATGCGGCGGGAGTGACACTTTTTATTTCGGTACGTATTTCAAATTCGTATAGTATTTGTTGTAGCATCATTGCGGTTGGATATACGTCATAAGCGTTACACATGTCTAGTAACAAAAAAAAAAATTTAACATTTAAATTGTAAAGTACTTTTAAGAAACATTTGATAAAATAAAGTAACATACGAAAGAAGAAATAAGTATTAATAAACATAACAGCTGAGAAAAATAAAAGCTAGTGAACTACTTGAATCATGAGATCAATTTAGTCATACACGTTCCAAGTCTGCATGATCTCATCTATATTGTTTGCCCATCATTCGTCAACAAGAACGATTACTGAAATTTCTTGTATATCTCCATGTTTGATTATTATATCTTTTGGTGAGGATGAGTTTCCTCCATTTTCTCCTATCTAAAGTGTCATCAAATATGTTTTCTTTGTCATTTTCATCAGAACTGTCTAGATCAATAACTTGACTCCATTTCCATTAATAGAGCCTCTTGGATCTCTTCCTATTAATTTCATGCATCTGATCCTTAAAATAAATTAAAAGTATTTAATACACAAGTTAATAGAAGATGAAATAAATGTTAATATTACCTATTCACTAAATTCATGTTGAAGATCAGATTTGTAGGGACTAAACATTGCACCATAGCAAATAATCTCAACACTATTATCACCATTATCTTGCAATAAAACACGTACAATATACCACATAAAATAACAGCCATGTTAATATTAAAAAATTAAACATTAATAAATACAACATTAGACGCTACTTTAGACACTTGTATGGCTATTGGTTTGTTCATCTCCGTATGTTTTTCATCTAAATGAATATGCAAAACCAAGAAGGTAACACTTAAATGATTAAGATATGTATAAAAATGTATAATTAGTAAAATGGGACGAATGAAAACCATAAACTAACAAATAACCAGCATTAGAAGCTTCAACTTTTGAATTCAGTATCCATGCCTACGCATTTTAGCAAGTGAAATAGATGTGCATTAGTATGTATTTATAGAATAAACTTTAGTAGGTTAGCACATGGTTTAATTTTCAAATTCATAATTTTCCCACCCCTTTAAATTATGAAATTTTGTTAAACTTTAGTAGGTTAGCACATGGTTTAAATTTTGAAATTGATGCTTTTCCCACCCCTTTAAATTAGGAAATTTTACTTATCTTTGACTAAAGTGTAAAAAATTATTGTGTTTTCTGTGAATGCCGAATTCAGTGCATTTATGTTTTTTTTTATACTTTGTTAAAAAAAACCCCTTCAAATTAGGGAGTTTTGTTGTTATTAACATAGATGTTCATATCACATCGATATATAATATGCATCATGTGTTTTCTACCAAATTGATGCAGCTGAGGTTTTTAAAAGAAATTTGCCTACAATTAATATCTACAATGCATTTTTATATTTTTTCTAAACTTAATTATTTTAAAGTTTTATATATTTAGCTAATCTTCTATAATATATAAATGAAAACTAATGAGGGACACATGGCATCCTATGAGAGCTTCCTTTAATTTTTTTTCTCGCTCATTTTACTGGAAAATTTAAATGGGTTATGGATACTCCATCTAATATTAAATTATTTTTTCTCTATCATATGCATGGCACATGCACTTTCCCCAATGATTTTTAAATGTTAATAACTCTTTTAAACGACACTTTTTTTGAAAAAAAATACACCAAATTAACGAGCGTTTTATTATCTTTCCAACGAGTACCATAATGCTATACAAAGAACAAAAAAACGAGTGTTTTATTACTAATGGGTCTACTCTGAAACAAACTTCTGATGACAACATCTGTTGAATGCAAACCGCTGCTGTCATCAGAAGTTTATTTCATCCTCTTTTGCTTGCTTCATCCGTGGATAATCATCAGCTGATTCATTCATCAGTTGTTAGCGATTCATCAGTGGTTTCCAATCAGCTATTTCATTTATCAGTGGTTACTAAAGGCAGAAGCACAACCACCAATAAATGGATTTTCAACTTTAGTTGGATTTAGTCTTCCCGTGTTTTCACACGGGATTTCACCTAGTTAGGTATATTTAAAAGTTTAATGAGATTTCTTTTAGGTAATTATATTTATGTGTATACCTATTAATATATGCATGCATACCGATATACATATGCACATATTGCTAATATTGATTATTTAAATAGGGTACTACAATTAAAACTATCAGTAACAAACGTGATAAAGCATTCTTAGAGCCCAGTCTTGTGTTGCAGTTCTGTTACCATGTGACAAATTATTTGTCTGTCAAAGCAAGGATGAACCATAATGTTTAACAACATTATCATATTTTAAGAATCACCAAAGCTGATATGTAGATTTCGAGTGCCCTGTTTGGGTTTTTTAAATCGTTGCATTTAATTTATGTGAATTTTTCATTATTGGGCGGGACAGTATTTAACACCAAATTCAATTTTACAAATTTGAGTTTTACTTGATCATGAAATGGTGTTATGATTCAACATCCATATTAACCATAAATCCATATTATATTTCATCTGGTTAGTATTTAAAACATAAAATGCAATAATCACTTGTACATAAGGCATTCTTTCTTGTACATTTCAATCCACACATCGGTATTGACTACGACAACCACCGACACGTCGACAAAAATGAGCCGGTCGTCATGGTATAATCGAATGTTTTTAAAATATAATAGTTTTAAAGTTATGATAAAATTAAATAAAAGTAATTATAATTTTGTAGGGGAGGGGATGAAAATGTAATTACTAACTAAAAATTAGGGAATTAAAGTGTAAATAAGATAGGGTATTAAAGTGTAAATAATGTATGAATGACTATTTTACCATCATTAGGTTCATTAGGTTGTTAATGAAAAATTAGTTCTTAACTTTTTATATCTTAAAATACATATCCCTCATGTATTATAATATAGTATAGATATTAATAATTGTTGATGTTGATTTTATTTAACTGTCTCAATTCGAATATGAGATACGTGACAAAGTCACATACTAATAAATATTAAGACTTATCCAATTTGGAAAAGTCAAATATTTGACTGATACAGAGAAACAGACTTATACATACGACATAAGTAAATATTCTACACTATATAATCTTTTATTTATATTATAATTCTCAGGATGCACAGTATCCACTTGAACCCCCATAAACCTTGGAAAAAGGTAGTAGAGAGGATATATAGATGAGCAGGAATCAAAGATAAATACAATCAATCAATTATACCCTGTATATCACACGAATAGTAGAAACTATTGGTAGGGTCAGGAGAGGGTGAGATGTAGGCACACCTTACCTCTACCCATAAGGATAGAGAGGCTGCTTTCAGAGAGACCCCCGACTCAAAAAGAGAGAACAAAAGATAGGTAAGCATACAAGTAAAGAGACAAGCACCACAGGGATATATCGCTATCGGCTAACGGATCAAGTGCAGGAATAAGCTAGTAAATACATTGAACATCATACAAACATGTAAACGAGACTACAACCACATGAAAGTTTCACACTACTTAGGAAAACAGGATAACTAGACACATGAATCAAAATAGGTTTAGAAATCCTATAGTTAAGGTCTCATAATACCCGGTTATGCTACCTAAGTGTCAAATCCTAAAAGTCAGTTACTTTAATCCTACTTCTCCACGAACTCCTTTCTTGGACCATGTCATCGGAGAGGTGCAACTCTATGAGATCCTGTCTAATTCGCTCATCTCAGGTTTCTTTTATTTATATTATAATTCTCAGGATGCACACTATCCACTTGAACCCCCATCAACTATATATTTTATATTACACAACTTTCTAACAATGTTAAACAAATCAGCTCTCCTTCAAAAGAAAAGAAAGCAAAAAGAAAAAGAAAACCATCACCACCCTTATTGGTTCTTATCAAGTAGTATTTATTACAGATCCAAATGTTTCAATGTTGATAAGGTCTTAAATGGTTCGTGTATAAGGACTGACAACAAAAACACACAAAATCGCATATTTTACACTAACAAGAATCGTATATTCATTGATTGAGTGGTTTACACAATCATAACTGGTAAAATGCCTTAAGGACGATGAAAATAAATGGATCAACTTGTGAGTTTGACTTGACGCTAGTCTGTTTGGCTTTGCCCAACGCTTGGGATATTCAGACATGGTGCTTTTTATCTAGACATCCCCTCCATGGACCATGGAGGCCTCCACGTCCCATGGAGGGCCAAAATGGGTAAAACGAAGGGTCGTGGGGTCTCCACGGCACTTATATGCTTACCAATGATTGGTATTAATCATTGTCAATGATTGGTAATGATGGTAATTGTGAAAAAGAAGTGTAGTGTGGGTGTTTAAGATGGGTTAAATGTAAATATGAATGTTTGGTTTTTTATAAATGTTTTCTTTTATATGGATGTTATTTTTAAAAATAAATAGAATTATCCTTATAAAATGATATAATAGACGTTGCGTAAACATTAACGTTTATGTTGCCGAACTAAACAAAACACAAGATACGAACAATAAAACAAAATAAAGCATAATATTCAAGCATTTACATACAATAATATTATCCAAATAAACAAACAACTAAACATAATAAAGCATACTATTCATACAATAATAAAATCCAAACAAACAAACAAGAGTTAATAGCCATTTTTGTCCCTGAGGTTTGGGCCAGTTTGCCACTCCTATACAAAAGTTTTTTTTTTTTTACAATTCCTTCCTTGAGGTTTGGATTTTTTTGCCAAATTCGACCTTTTCACCAACCCAGTTAAAAAATCTCGTTAATGTCAGGGGTAGGGTTGTCTTTTTACCCCTCAAGTTATCTCTCCTATATAAAGCTTCCTTCTTCCCTTGTTTCCTCCTCCAGACAAACATCACACACACACTTATGTGTGAAGTCGACGAACACAGCATCAACCAGGGTCATCGGTCAGGTGACCGGACGACCAGCACCGGCCGCCGCCGCCCATCTCTCCGGTAACTTCCTCCTCCTCTTTAGATCCGATAACCACAACCCTCTCTTCTGTCTGGATTATGAAACCCGATCGAACCCCTTCACCCCTTCTGAACAACCATCATCTTCAACCCTTAATCAAAACCCTAGTTGGAACCTGGTCCTCCACCACCTGTCACCACCACAGTCACCGTCGTCGTCCTCCTTCTCCTGTTACTCGCCCTCTCTCTCTCTCCTCTGTCTAAATCATCTCTCTTCCTCTGTTTCCTTCTCTCTCTCTCTCTCTCTCCCTCTCTCTCTTTCTCTCTCTCTCTCTCTGTCCAGATCTCAGATCGATGTGGTGTGGTTGTGTTTGTCTTGGGAGTGGTGCTGCCAGGAGAGGTGGGGTTGCGGGGAGCAGCTCAGCCGCTGATTCATCTCTCTTCCCAGCTTCCTCCCGCCGTTGGTACACATTCTCCACCCACCCTTGTTCCACCTCCACCACCTTGACTCCACCACATGTTGTTGTTATTATTATTATTATTATTATTATTATTATTATTATTATTATTATTATTATTATTATTATTATTATTATTATTATTATTATTATTATTATTATTAAGTCAAAATCATTCTTCTTCATGTGTCTGTGCAGAGATTGAGAGAGAGAGAGAGACAGTGAAAGAGAAAGAAAGAGAGAGAGAGAGAGTGAGTGAAAGAGAGATATATATAGGGTGGGGTGGGGTGGGGTAGGGATGGGGTGGGGTGGGGTAAGATTTTAATTAAAATTTTAAATTGTAAGTAAAAAGACAAAAATACCCCTGACATTAATGAGCTTTTTTAACTGAGTTAGTGAAAAGGACGAATTTGGCAAAAAAATCCAAACCTCGGGGAAGGAATTGCAAAAAAAAAAAAAAAAAAACTTTTGTACTGGAGTGGCAAACTGGCCCAAACCTCAGGGACGAAAATGGCTATTAACTCAACAAACAACTAATGATCTGACCCCTGATATACACCGGACGGATCGAACTGCTGACTGGTGGACGCCCCACCCTGCTGACTGGTGGTCGCCCCACCCTGAAAGGTACGCGGCGCCAACTTATTCACGCTCTCTAACAACCACCGCATATCAGCCCGCATCTCCTGCATCTCCTGCTGAATATCAGTCCGCATCGACCCATCTGATCCAGAATCTGCTGAAGTATCTGGGTCGTGGTATCAGACAACCTAACGGCGTGATAAACGCGGGCAGCATGCTATCGGGCAACATCTGGCATCTCTACATCCACTGGTGGATCGCTGTCGCCAACATGTGCC
Organism: Ambrosia trifida; assembly: GCA_028751855.1. NCBI lineage: Eukaryota > Viridiplantae > Streptophyta > Magnoliopsida > Asterales > Asteraceae > Ambrosia > Ambrosia trifida. The sequence continues at coordinate 163,532,380 of CM054122.1, forward strand.
ATCTGAACCTCCTCGGCAAACGGTGTGACATCCGTCACCCTCGTCTTACATTTAGTTGTCAATAATAGTCCTTCAAAAAATTTCCATTATAACCCATATAAGTTTTGTCGTTTTGTAATTTATTGAAATGATCGAAATTAATTTTATCAAAGATAAACGTTTAAGATTTATAAAAAAAAAAAAGAGTTTTGGAACATCAAGTTAAAATCTATAAAATATGAGTTCATTAAGTTAATAAAAGCTTTAAGTTTATAAAGTCTTTTAAAACATTTAAGTTAGATAGGTTAACTTTGGTTAATTTTTATAAAAGAAAAACTAACCAAGTTTATAATTAAAACAAACTAAGTTATAAGTGAGGGACTAGTTGTGACAAAACCTGAAAGTTTTAAAATCCCTTTGATTTCCCTCCTGTCCCCGTCGCGTCTGTTCCGGCAGCCCAAGATTCCGGCCGACGACAGATTCCGGCGAGCACCACAAACCATGATTAAATGCTCGTTAATTCGTTTTTATTGCTTGGTACGTTTTTCTCCATCGTTTCTAACCGGTCACAACAAAATTTAAGCCATTTAAACATGTTAAAACCGAGCTTTAATCATTGAATTCATAACCGATCGGAAGTTTTAAACCCAAACAAAAACGCATGTTTAAATCTCCTAATCTATAAATTATTCTAACCCTTTGTTCCTGCATTCTAACACAATCAAAACCCACTAAAAATCTTCGCTAAAACCTCTCCAATCGTGATGTCTAGTTCAGAATTTGAAGCTTCATTCGCAACCATAATATGTTTTGTAAGTGCAAGATTATATTGCCGTTTTGTTAGTTGATAGTTGTAGGACAAAAGCCCCACACAATCGAGGTATAAACATTTCTGTATCGCTTGATTATTTTTAGGCTTAGGGTTAGGGTTTGGCTAGGAAATTTGGGGAAGATGATGGTTGTGGATTATGGTTAAAAACATTATATTTTCATGGAAAATACTAAACAAGTCTCCTAGCCTAGTGGTTGTTTGTGGTGGATGTCAAAGGGGGGTACTCAGGTTCGAGTCCCACATTAAGCTCCATTTTTTCTGAATTCTTCCTATTTATTATTTCATTATTTTTTTTTCATTTATTTTAATTATTTAAAATCCATTTAAACTTAGAATATTCATAATAAATTCATTTTTGATCTAAAAATTATAAAAATTTAGGAGTAGCTTCTAGACATCTCATAGAAAATTACCCCACTTTTATTTTCTGAAAAATGTTTTATTTTTATATTTTTATTGATTTAACTTGTTTTAATCATATTTAATTCATAAAAAAATCATTTTTAATGATTTTAATCTCAAACTTTTTGGGTAACTATTTCTCATCATCATGAACTTATATAAAAATTATTGGTTCAGAAAACATTTAATTTTATTGATTTTCCTATTTTTAATCATTTAAACATAATTTAATCTTGTTAAATCCGTTTTAAATATAAATAAGTTTATAAAAATTATGAGAAAATTATTTTCATTACTTTACATCAGAAAGCATCCATTTTCTATAAAAATAGTATTTTTGAGTCATGTCTTGTATTATTAACATTATTTATGTTTAATTAGATATAATTAAGCATTTATTTATTTATACTATTTAAACATCTATTTTATAAATATTTTCTTATAAAATAGAAATGTCTTATGAAGTCTTTATAATCATTAATGGATCTTTGAGTAACTCATAACTATTTATTTCAATATTTATGATTATTGCATATATTTATAATAATTAGTTAAAGTAATTAACTAAATTATTTTGTCTTACTTATTTAAACATATTTTTAACTAAATACTCAATTGGTAATAATTATATTATTTAAACCACATTTACAACCTTTCATATATTATTTGTGATATACAACTGTTACATTAACGCGACTTATCATAAAAAACTCTACTTCCCCAAATCGACTTAGCAAACCCTAATGCCTTAGACCCTAGTTACCTTAGACTTTTTAGACTTTTCCTTATTAGTATTCTTACACGTTATAGGTTGAATTCCTCGGAATTCCCGTTACTTAGCTCACGACCGCTTAAGTGGATTTTGATCGCTTTCGCAAACTGTGAGTATATCTTTCCCCTTTTTACTATTTTACATTTCGGGGTGACTCATGTACTTACTATCAAGTTTATATTTTCTTTTACTAAATGCAATTCTCATGTGTGTTTGCTTATGTCATTTCTTGTATCTATGACCTGTCAAATCATTAACCATTGCGGCCTGGCATTTCAATGAATAGTACTATGGTTTATACCCTTGTGACTCTGTTGAGAGTCCTCGTCATTGCTATGTATTACATTACTACTAGCGCATACTATATATATCTGCTTTCTTCTCTTAGGGTTGATTTGACCCGGATACCACCTATTACATAATTGCAAACAGTATACGACACATGAATTGCTAAACACTTTTCTACTATATTTATTTAAACAGGGTATGCTCACCAATATAATTTTTGTATTGACCAAAATATTTTGTACATGTTTCAGGTTGTTTTGCGACGCTTCTTTTAGGCTTTTGGATTTTATATTTCAGTCTTGTCTACATTGTATCTTAGCTAGACATGTCACTTTAGAATTATTGTATCCTGAAATTTCATTTCAATGTAATAAATTATTTAATCAATGTATTCAAATTTACACTTTAGTCCATGAGCTATTGAACAATCGTCACTACGTGACACCTCGATGTTTCCGCCATCGGTTGGGGTGTTACAGATTGGTATCAGAGCCATGGTTATAGGGAATTAGGTTATTAGAATGCCTTTTAGCCTAGTCTATAATTAAGCTTACTTTCACGAGTCCTCTCGTTTATATTTCTCTTATTTCCTATTATTTTCTTTCAAAATAGTTTCGTTATGATTATTTCTCGTTATTCTTTCGATATTTTTTCTTGGCAAAGAAGACACTCGTATTTTACAAACGAAACGATATCATCAAGTTAGGAGTGGTATCCATACCTTGGTGATTAGTTTCACTTCTCGATATATTATTTATCTTAGGAATATGTCTTTGAGATAGGAGTGACATCCACACCTCAAAGAGTATTTCCTTCAAAAAGAAACTTAACCACTAAGCTGGGAGTGATATCCTTAACTTAGTGATTGGTTTCATTCCACAATCGTTTTCACCTTTGAAATACATCTTTGAGTTAGGAATGAAATCCACATCGCAAGGATCTATTTCTACATCTCGTTGATTATGAATTTTCTTAAATATTGGTAACCTATTACATACGTTAATTTCATCATTCACGTCATTTTAAATCTTGGTCTTTTAAAACACATTAGATTTATACATATTTCATGATATGATTTCACCTTGCGTTTTATAAACTTGTATTGCATCTGTCACAAATCAAATGTAAACCTTTTATTTTCATACGACCTACCCAATATATGTTTTCGGGAGAAACTTGCAACTGTTAATATGCCTTATAACACTTTTCAAACTCGACTTTTCGTAAACACATGAAAATGGGTATCTACAAAACCTTTTCATGTGAACCTGTTTTGAATCTAAAACACACTTCGATTTCTAAAAAGTTAGTCTCATGCATTACTACTATTCTTTCAACAATGTCACAAAGTCGAGTAAAATGCGAAAATTTACCTTTTACACTTATACTCTTTCAGTTGCCAAACTTTTGGTTTTAACAAAGCAAAGGACATATCTTTTTATCAGAATGTTGCTAAATGTCTTTTATAGTATAACGCATATATGCAAAATTACTAGATTTTAACTCACATGCCAGTAGGCTATACACCCGTTCCGTGCACATTCATTTGCCGTAAATTTCATTATTTTATTCTTGTACCATTTGTATTCATAGTTATTTCTAACACGTTATTTGTGATTATTTTCACATTTCCTATTTGCATTAATTCAACTCGTTTACTTTCATTTTGTGAAATTGTGTGATTTACTTGATATATATTATACTATTATTTCAATCAAAATTTTATACTATACTTATATATTTACTTGAACGCGTATTTGGTATGCATATTTTATTTCCTGTTTTGAGCAAAACCCTGTTATACATACTTTATTTTTGTTCTTCATCATGGCCAAGGAACATACTAGTTGGTAACTCGGATGAGATCTAAGCCAGTGCCCACGTACGACTCGGATTAGAGTATTTCTCTAATCCGAGGGGAACAGTGTAAATCTCGGAGTTTACCAATATAGGTGTGTTGAGCCCAACGATGTGGACAGAAGTTACCGGTTAAGGGTGAACCCGAAAGGGAAGAACCTCTAACCATGTCTTATACTTACATGTTATTTCATTACGGTTAAAGGAAAAACCCGAAAGGGAAGAACCTCTAACCATGTCTTATACTTACATGTTATTTCATTACGGTTAAAGGAAAAACCCGAAAGGGAAGGACCTCTAACCATGTCATGATTAAACATTATTTCATTACAGTGGCTATTACATATTGGTTGCACACATTTATTTCATGTTAAGGTTATGGAAAAGCATAACACCTTAGTGTAAGGTAAATCGGTGATTACGGTCCGGAACGCAATCATGGGTTTACAGGTACATGGGGGTGGTGTGTAATTCTATTTAGGTTGTTGGTAGACAATCAGTATGAGTCCAAAGTATCGGGAGTGTGGTGGGTTAGCTGCGGTACACCCTATATATAAGCATAAACGATACTGCGGGAACGGACTAGGAGTCTGACCAAGAATCTACCCATTACTTTATGATTACCTCTTCGTTAGATCATTGACTAATAACTAGTATTTTCGACAAGAACGTTCTTACGTGAGCTTCATTCGCCTTCCTAGAGTCTTTCTCTTGACCACCCACACCGAAAACACCCTTACACGCTCTGTTATTTGAAATCTTGTTACGTACCTTAATAAAGTTCAGTTAGAAACCTTTCTAAAGTAGGGGAGATTACCTTCATCAGTGCCTTTTCCTCACCCGTTACACATTCCCAAAACCTTTCTCATTTAAACTCTTAACCTTCTAACTTCGAGTCAACTGTCAAAGATTTTGAAATTTTTTTCGGATATTAGACAACTATTTCAAATTTGGTTAAATCATAAATGATGAAATTTTCTTTTAAAATTCTAGTTGACTTTTACAACGCCTTTTGTTTCATAGTAGCCTCCACTTGAAGGAATTTCGAGACGAAATTTTCTAAAGTAGGGGAGACTGTGACATCCGTCACCCTCGTCTTACATTTAGTTGTCAATAATAGTCCTTCAAAAAATTTCCATTATAACCCATATAAGTTTTGTCGTTTTGTAATTTATTGAAATGATCGAAATTAATTTTATCAAAGATAAACGTTTAAGATTTATAAAAAAAAAGAGTTTTGGAACATCAAGTTAAAATCTATAAAATATGAGTTCATTAAGTTAATAAAAGCTTTAAGTTTATAAAGTCTTTTAAAACATTTAAGTTAGATAGGTTAACTTTGGTTAACTTTTATAAAAGAAAAACTAACCAAGTTTATAATTAAAACAAACTAAGTTATAAGTGAGGGACTAGTTGTGACAAAACCTGAAAGTTTTAAAATCCCTTTGATTTCCCTCCTGTCCCCGTCGCGTCTGTTCCGGCAGCCCAAGATTCCGGCCGACGACAGATTCCGGCGAGCACCACAAACCATGATTAAATGCTCGTTAATTCGTTTTTATTGCTTGGTACGTTTTTCTCCATCGTTTGTAACCGGTCACAACAGAATTTAAGCCATTTAAACATGTTAAAACCGAGCTTTAATCATTGAATTCATAACCGATCGGAAGTTTTAAACCCAAACAAAAACGCATGTTTAAATCTCCTAATCTATAAATTATTCTAACCCTTTGTTCCTGCATTCTAACACAATCAAAACCCACTAAAAATCTTCGCTAAAACCTCTCCAATCGTGATGTCTAGTTCAGAATTTGAAGCTTCATTCGCAACCATAATATGTTTTGTAAGTGCAAGATTATATTGCCGTTTTGTTAGTTGATAGTTGTAGGACAAAAGCCCCACACAATCGAGGTATAAACACTTCTGTATCGCTTGATTATTTTTAGGCTTAGGGATAGGGTTTGGCTAGGAAATTTGGGGAAGATGATGGTTGTGGATTATGGTTAAAAACATTATATTTTCATGGAAAATACTAAACAAGTCTCCTAGCCTAGTGGTTGTTTGTGGTGGATGTCAAAGGGGGGTACTCAGGTTCGAGTCCCACATTAAGCTCCATTTTTTCTGAATTCTTCCTATTTATTATTTCATTATTTTTTTTTCATTTATTTTAATTATTTAAAATCCATTTAAACTTAGAATATTCATAATAAATTCATTTTTGATCTAAAAATTATAAAAATTTAGGAGTAGCTTCTAGACATCTCATAGAAAATTACCCCACTTTTATTTTCTGAAAAATGTTTTATTTTTATATTTTTATTGATTTAACTTGTTTTAATCATATTTAATTCATAAAAAATTCATTTTTAATGATTTTAATCTCAAACTTTTTGGGTAACTATTTCTCATCATCATGAACTTATATAAAAATTATTGGTTCAGAAAACATTTAATTTTATTGATTTTCCTATTTTTAATCATTTAAACATAATTTAATCTTGTTAAATCCGTTTTAAATATAAATAAGTTTATAAAAATTATGAGAAAATTATTTTCATTACTTTACATCAGAAAGCATCCATTTTCTATAAAAATAGTATTTTTGAGTCATGTCTTGTATTATTAACATTATTTATGTTTAATTAGATATAATTAAGCATTTATTTATTTATACTATTTAAACATCTATTTTATAAATATTTTCTTATAAAATAGAAATGTCTTATGAAGTCTTTATTATCATTAATGGATCTTTGAGTAACTCATAACTATTTATTTCAATATTTATGATTATTGCATTTATTTATAATAATTAGTTAAAGTAATTAACTAAATTATTTTGTCTTACTTATTTAAACATATTTTTAACTAAATACTCAATTGGTAATAATTATATTATTTAAACCACATTTACAACCTTTCATATATTATTTGTGATATACAACTGTTACATTAACGCGACTTATCATAAAAAACTCTACTTCCCCAAATCGACTTAGCAAACCCTAATGCCTTAGACCCTAGTTACCTTAGACTTTTTAGACTTTTCCTTATTAGTATTCTTACACGTTATAGGTTGAATTCCTTGGAATTCCCGTTACTTAGCTCACGACCGCTTAAGTGGATTTTGATCGCTTTCGCAAACTGTGAGTATATCTTTCCCCTTTTTACTATTTTACATTTCGGGGTGACTCATGTACTTACTATCAAGTTTATATTTTCTTTTACTAAATGCAATTCTCATGTGTGTTTTCTTATGTCATTTCTTGTATCTATGACCTGTCAAATCATTAACCGTTGCGGCCTGGCATTTCAATGAATAGTACTATGGTTTATACCCTTGTGACTCTGTTGAGAGTCCTCGTCATTGCTATGTATTACATTACTACTAGCGCATACTATATATATCTGCTTTCTTCTCTTAGGGTTGATTTGACCCGGATACCACCTATTACATAATTGCAAACAGTATACGACACATGAATTGCTAAACACTTTTCTACTATATTTATTTAAACAGGGTATGCTCACCAATACAATTTTTGTATTGACCAAAATATTTTGTACATGTTTCAGGTTGTTTTGCGACGCTTCTTTTAGGCTTTTGGATTTTATATTTCAGTCTTGTCTACATTGTATCTTAGCTAGACTTGTCACTTTAGAATTATTGTATCCTGAAATTTCATTTCAATGTAATAAATTATTTAATCAATGTATTCAAATTTACACTTTAGTCCATGAGCTATTGAACAATCGTCACTACGTGACACCTCGATGTTTCCACCATCGGTTGGGGTGTTACAAACGGCCACTCAATATGTACCAGCGAATGTGGTACAAAATGCTCGCTACGGTTGCCAGCTGGACCCCAAGCGCGCTGGTAATATGCGGGTGGATTGTTGCGCGGGACCATGGCCGCCACCTTCATCTGCTGCATAGTATGAATATCTAGCCGCCTGAAACACACAACAATAATAATAATATTAAATAATAAATAATACATAATAAATACAATAAAAAATAAATAAATAATAATCATACATGGGCCTCATCGGATGTGGTAAACTCTGATCCTTAATATGAGTCCACAAGTCGGCCGGGCAAACACGCAACGCTATGGCGGTGATGATCCCCCCGACAGGAATACCCCCTGCTACATGCCTATGAGGGTAGCCAGGAATGTACTCAGCAAAGCACATGTGCAGCGTAACCGGCCTACCCCTGAGGATGCAGTACAGATAGAAAAGGTCAATCTGATTGACCCTTTCGTTACAGGTACACCGTCCGGCAATAGACCAGGTAACCAAACGATGTATGTAACGAATCAAAGGGTCACGGATGTTGCTGGCCCTATCCGACCTGCACAGGATAATAATAACATTATAAAATTTTCGGCTGAGTTTCCTCTATTTTTTGTACGAACCAGACAACACAAGTCGTCTACAAAATCCCAAAACAATCAATTCTAAACAGATACAAACTATCTAAACAATGTATTATCAAAACTATTAAACATAAAGCGTGCCTATGTTTAAACATAAGGCGCGCCTTATGTTTAACATAAAACGCCACTTAAAACTACACAGTAATAATAATAATGTTTTGAAAATAATAATAATATCACTCGTCGTCCGCCCCATACCCTGGACCACCGATAGTGGGCCACCACGCCATCAGTATGTCGTCTGGCAATCTGGTCAAGCCTGTAGTGTACATATCCTGGACGAGATCGTCCTCTTTGTACCACCCTAAACATGTCGTAGCCCACTCGTCCATCGAATATGTGTAGAGCTCTCCAAATAACCTGAACTGTACCTCAGGATCATGTTAGGCATCGGGATCCGCACCGGCTGGAAGCGGATCATAGCGGAATATGGAGATGAACTCGATTGTAATGGGCCGATACGCATCATAGTGGAGGTCAGCAAGCATCCGATCCCAAGGGCTGTCGTCGGGGATCCACTCCGTAAACCTCTCCGCAGCACCTATCGCCCGAAGTGCATCCCAGTCAACTCCGCGCGATGGGTGTACCGGATGTGACTGTATCTTCTCCCAGCGGGCGATCTCATAATCATCGTTGTCATGCCTGTATACCTAGCCTACCATATCATCCAGTGCTAGAGGATCCACATCTGCAAGCTGGTTAGCGTTTCTTCTGTTTGCCATATCTGCAAAACAAAACAAAACAAAGTTCATTATCACAACAACAATCAATAATCTACAAAAACACCTAAAACGCTTTGGATTTTTATAAAAATTTCGACAGAGTTTCCTCTGTTTTTGTACGAACCAGAAAACACAAGTCGTCTACAATATCCCAAAACAATCAAGTTACTTTAACAAGTGAATATTTAACGCCTTTTGTTAAACATGCGCGCGTGCCTTATGTTAAACATAAAGGCAACATAAACGCATAAAACGCAACATAAACGCAGACCACCACACACCACCACCACCATCATCACATCCATCATAGACCACCACCACCACCCTCACACCACCACAGCCCAACCCACCATACCCAACCACCACCACAGCCAACAACCACCACCCTCACACCCACCACAGACCACCACCACCACCCTCACACCACCACAGACCACCACCCTCACATCACCACAGCCCAACCCACCACACCCAACCACCAGCACAGCCAACCCACCACCACAGCCCCACCACCACCACATCCCCACCATCCCAAATAAAACTAAACGAGAGATTGAGAGAACTTAAAATAGATTTAGGCGTTAGTTGATGAGAGAGAGAGAGAACCAGGGAGAGGGTGGTTATGGTTGTTGTGGACGAGAGAGAGAGAACCAGGGAGTGGGTGGTTGTGGTTGTTGTGGACGAGAGAGAGAGAGAGAGAGAGAGAGAGAGAGAGAGAGAGAGAGAGAACTAGGGAGACAGGTGGGTGGCCGATGGTAGTGGTGGTGATGTAGAGGAGGTTGTGGATGGTGGTTGTGGTGGAGCGGACGGTGGTGGAGGTGAGAGAGACAGAGAGAGGGTGGATTGGGATTATGGGAAAGTGAATTGGTTTGACCAACCCGCCCCTTTTTGCCCAAATTCTGGGTTTGTCCATGGGCCGTGGAGGCCCCCAAGGTCCGTCAAGATATTTTTTTTATTTTATATAAAACAAAGAAGATTTCTGAGGAAGCTTTGATTTCAGAGGGCCGTGGAGGCCAGGACAGGTCGTTGGAGGGTTCAAAGAACGGACCGTGGGGGCCTCCACGGCCCGCCGTTTTTCACATTTTTGGCCCCCACGGCCCCATGAAATCCATTTTTTTTTTAATTTTTGTGTGTTTTATATATTTTAAGCTTGATATTTGTGTTTTTTTTTTGTAAAAAAAGTACATTCTTATCATAAGTATAAATTAGCGTATACAACAATTTTTTCCGTTAAATAATTCATTATACATGATAAAAACAGTAACATACGATAAGCTAGGTTAAATCAAAGTATTCTATTCTTTTACGCACCCTTTGTATACGGTTTTCATATAACGTCTCCCACTCACTTGCCTGTTCATATCGAAATTCACTCCATTGCCTATTCAATCTTGGCATTGGAGCACCTTTTGCTAACTCAACCACGATGTAATGGTTTTTGTTAACCAAAGCAAATGATATGTACACATGGTCTTCAATATTGCCTGGACCATCGAACATAGGGAAGTAAGTCTCACTGTGATCACCCGGAGATAAAAATTGAACAACCATCCCAAATTTCTGAGCAATCAGCAATCCAGTGGAGGGCATCTCCATCCAATGGGTGTCCGGGGCTTGTCCTACTCCAGTCCAATTTAATGACCTGTATAGTGAGTTGTACCAACTGCGATCTACACTGTTAAAAATTGGCTCCCACCAGTTTCTGTTAACATCCATCTCCTCCATAAGTTGTGTGCGGATGAAGAGCCACATCTCCTCTTCCCACCCTAAACACACAGCTACAGATCGAAACCCACAGTTACCGTCTCCAAGGACATTTCGAATGTTTGTAATGTATTTATGATATGTAGATGATAGCCATATCTTAAACATGTCGATGACGAGTTTGTACCTGTGACCGTCAAACAGTGAGATTTAATATGTGTATAAATATGTATGCATTTATGAATGTATATATCATTAGTTTGTACCTTTCCCCGAACAACAGTGGAAAATATTTATCATAAACAATCGGATTGTCCTTTGATTGTTTACCTCTTCTGAACGGTTGTTTCCCCTACGTTGAAAAATTTATATAATAATAATAATTATTATAATAATAATAATACTAACCGCAGCCTTTTCCTCTTTTTTTTTTGTTTTACACTCGTTGTTGGCCGCCCATGAGTATCGGTTTGTACCTCAGGAGGTTTATGTTTAGTCATTATTGGATTCATCACCTCCTTTATCTTCTGCAACATGCTCACTGAATGCATCCATTTCCCGCTGATAGTGACACTTGGGAGTCTCAGCTTCTTCTGGCATATAGTCAAGGCGTGTCCAGAAGACGTCGATCTCAACCAGTGATACTTGTATACCTGATATATATATATATATATATATATATATATTCAATCACAACAATAATCAATAATCTCCAAAAACGCCTAAACAAAATAAAAACGTTTCGGATTTTTATAAAAATTTCGGCAGAGTTTCCTCTGTTTTTGTACGAACCAGACAACACAAGTCGTCTACAAAACGCTTTAAACATTTATAAATTTTACTATTATATCCTTATAATAATAATAATAATAATAATAATAATAATAATAATAATAATCTAGATAATAATAATAAGTCTAAAAAATGATGTTACCTCTTCTTTCATACGAATCCAGTCGACAGGCACATGGCAATCCAAAACTCACCATAAGTCGGTGACCACAAGTCTTCTTAGTTTCCCTTAAATACTTTATCTTATTGAGCTCGAGGGCCAACATATCGAGCGCTGAATGGGAAACCATACCGAGTATGTTTTGAAACATCGGTAAGTTATGGTGCCACATTCTCTGTGATCGACTTAGCTTTGCTATAGGTGGGATTAACTGAGTATGATGATGATGATGATGATGATGATTATCTGTGATCGACTGACTTCGAACGAGTGGTTTACCGCTAAGCGCTGTGACTCCATAACTTTTGTCTATTTTCATCACAAGTGCGTGGAGCGAGTTGTTCGGGCCCTTAATGTATCTTTTAATCTTTGCATGTTGACTCTCAACTCTGTTGGTCGTAACCTGACCAAATGTAAGGTTTGTGTGTGTCTATGCTTCCACAAACATTTCTTTATAATCTTTGAGCCAACCTTCATGCATGTAGTCATAAACATCGGTAAAAAATAGAATAATGATGTCAATAAAAAAAATATGTACGCTTGTAAAGCAAAAAATTAAAATATATACCCTTTCGACCGTCCTGACACAGTCGTTGGTAGAGCCGGTTAAGGTTGTATACTTAACAATCTGGATCAGGAGATTTACACAGTCGAGCCCAAGACTGCAAAAATATATTCCTATCTTCTTTTGAAAATCCTGCTTCATAATACTTTGCAATATTTTGTTGAATATGAAACCTCCATATCAATAATAATAATAATAATAATAATAATAATAATAACAACAACAACAACAACAACAATATTTTTGTGAGATGTGCTACTTGCATAGCAACTTCAAAGCATTTGGGAAAACTATAGCACATTCATTCATTAGAGCCAGATCTCTATCTATAACAATTACACGTGGCTCCATACACTCTTCCAGCAAGTCACTGAGCCTCTGTAGCACCCATACGTAGTTACTCGTTTTCTCTTTAATCATAAATGCATGGGCGATACAAAACGACAAGTCTGTTGATGTCACACCCACAATTTTAACAAACGGGATTCTGTACTCGTTCGTTTTGTAGGTGGCGTCGATCAACAACACATGTGGGAAGGCACGCCAGAGATTGTACGAGACCCGGTGTAAAAAGAAAATATCCTCAGCAGCATCTGTCTCCGGATTCTGCCGGGTGTAGTAAGTAAATTTCTTTTCAACCAAGACACTCTCGAGTATCTGCATAACAATAATAATAACAATATTTAATATTTAACAATAATAATAATATTTAATAATAATAATAATACCTGCATTGGAGTTTGGTCGCCATACATTGTGGGTTTATTCTTGCTTATGGTATTGTGTATGTCTCGTAGAATGCATACACTATTCGGGTTTTGTTCTCTAATGGCCAAATGTATGTTTGATGGTTCCAGGCCCTGAAAATAAAGCCTTTCAACCATCTTTTCTTCAAGCTGTGTTAGCCTCCTAGCAAACGCGTGACCCTCAACATGTTTAAAGGGTCGTGGTTATGATTCGGGTTACTTACCTCCAACTTCCAACCATCCTTTCCTAGCCTCCCTACCAACTTAAATGGACAGTTAACCTTTCTGCTACCCAAAACCCGTACTTTGGCTGTACTTTGTGTTTGCCACCACGGCCACATCTCAACCATATCTTAATTTTTTTTTGCATAATATCCCCTGCCTTTTGAAATAGAACATCCGGTCACTACGACGTAACCGCTAGCAAGGGCTCTATCGTAAGCCTATTGTTTCAACTCTTCAACAGACCCGAATACCTGAAAATTCATATAAGAGTCTAGTCTAAATTTATACTAGTCTAAATTATATATCACTGTACATATATACTAGTTCAATCCAACAAACCATAAAACATGTAAATATATACTAGTGTAAATAAATAAACGCACCTGATCAGTTTCATACGAAACATCCGGGTTAGGTTCCACTTTTAAGTCAACACCTTCATAAGCATCTTTCTATCATCATCTTCCTCAAAGTCGTTATCACCTTCCTCGAAGTCCTTAGCACCACTCCCGCGCGAATGGTAAGTCCCGTATGTGTACTACGGGTAGCTTGGTGGCACGAAAAAATGACTCCTCTTCCTCTACATATTCCTGGTTTAGATCGGGCAACATCTTCCCGTCATTACCACAAAGCCCGGATTTAACCTCCTCATCCTCTACAACTTGAACCCTGGGTCCGAAAAAGCTTTCAGAGATGTAAGACTCGTTCGGAGACAGGTCATCGGTTGAAAAACTATGTAAATATGACATCCTAAGAGCGGGAAGTCGAGATGGGTCGAGGGAATAGTGGTGGTGATGTTTTGAAAGTTTGTTTGAAATGAGGAAGAAGATGCTCCCGTTTATGTTAAAATGTAAAAAACGACGGGCCGTGGAGGCCTCGATGGGCTGTCTAGGGTTTAAATGTGCAAACCTAACACATTTTTAAGGACCATGGGGGCCTCCACGGCCCGTAGTTATGCACCTTTTTCAGACTTTTCAGTCTGAACTCCCTGCTTTTTGCAGGGACTTCATACTGACACCTCGTACCTCGTATGAAGATGGACCGTGGGGGCCTCCACGACCGGTCTTTTTTGACCTTTTTGATCAACCACGGCCCATCGTGGCCTCTACGTCCCGTCTTTTCCCATTTTTTTCTTCACGGCCCATTGTGGCCTCCACAGTCCGTACAGGAAGATGTCTTGGGTTTCTAAGGGGATGTCTAGATAGTATCATCCTTGCCCAAACTTGTTTAGGTTAAAACCTAACCTATAAATTTTATGTTAATTTATGTCATGTCACGTATAAGCCTCTTAATTAAATATTAGTTTGTTATGTTTTGACATAATTAAATTACTTTTATTTTAAAATATACTCAGTTTCTAGGATCTTAAGTAGACAAAATTTGTGATAAGTTGAACCAAGATATCCAAAGTTCCACTGACATGAGTGGGGTTTGTATGAATATTGGGGAGACATTTACCAACCGAATTCACTTCATAAGAACATGTTCTAGGTTCATCAATTTATTTTTCTCATTATAATAACATAAGGTCAAATTTAAACATTATTTTTTAATAATCGTCATAACGTTGTTATTAGACCTAATTAAAAAACTAGTTTTTTTTTTATGTTAGGAAACTATTTATTATCATAAATCAATATAACTAGAGTTTGAGGTAAGCCCGTGAAGAGCGCGGGCAGCGATTGTTCTACAACGTTATCGGTTTTCGTTTAAAGTCTTGTACAGTTCAAAGCGTTATTAGAAACGGTGTAAGGGCAATTCTGGCTATATTTAGAATCACTAAAAGATCACTGGCGCGCATTAAATAAAAACCAGTTTGCGCGGTCGCAACGAGGCTCGTATATCAAAACACGGACAGTAAAAACTTCAAACACAAATTTGAAGCTGGATATCATCTTTAGAACAATCCAGCTTCTTACAACCTACAACAAAGACCATTCAACTTAAACATTACTAGTGGGGTGCCCGCACGTTGCGGCGGAGACCACAACACTTCAATTGGTGATTTTAAGGGTGTGTACAAGCTGTTATTCGGTTCACTTCGCTTTTTGAGCCATAACCAAAACCAAAACTTTTGATTAAGATATTTCAAAAACCAACTGGTTTCAATTATTCATTTGTTCCCATTTGGTTAATCGGCTATGAACATCGGTCCAACTAATTTTCAATAAATAACCGAAAAATTTACTTGAGCTGGAAATGTGGACAGAAGAACCCTTATTAATTAATTTATTTTTTTGTTATTGTCCACTTCTATATATGAATATTTGTGGGAAATTCATTATAGACATAATCTTTCTTCTCTGATCATAGAATCCGGTGAGTGTATAGTTTTGATCAGATTAGCCATACGTAGTAATTTTAGATTTCAAATCGTTACCTCATTATTAAAAACACGGCTTTCATTATTGATTTCTCGATTTCTATATAGTATTAGCAGGTTTATAAAAACTTTAACTTTTATAAAGTACTTAATTGTATGTAAAAGATTATAACAAAACATTTAGTATTATGAATTATTTTTAGGTATTCTAGTTAATGTGTTTGAAACAACTAGTGGGGAGCCCGCGCGATGCGGCGGGTTGAAAATTTACGAGTATAAGTATAACTTCTTAGTTGATAATTCAACCGGATACCCGATGACCATTCGAATAGAGAATATGGACTTTGTGACAACTTTGTTTCTATAGGCAACTGTTCTACGAAGGTTTATCATAGAAAGCAGGGACCAAGGGAGGTTTAGCTAGGTAGGTAACACAATATTATGAACAAATGATAGGGATATCAAGATAAATTTACAAAATGAGAAGTCTTTTAAATAAAGAGATGGTAATGGTATCTCTTTAAGGTTATTCAATGATCATCTTTAACTCTAGGTATTTATTAGTAATGAAAACCACGGTTTCATGTTGGGCAACAAATGCACTACAGTAAAGATTATTAATGCAATGGTTTCGTTTGAGTTGCATTGGTGGTTACAATCTACAAGTAAAGTTACATTTTACTTATAAACTTATAATATTTATGATGTTAACATTTAACTATTGTGATTTTATTACTCTTTAAGTAACCAAAAGTTAGTAATTTAAAGAGTGTAGAAAAGACAACTTTGCCCTAAACTAACCTCATTTATTATTGTATCATAAGCATAAAGACTTGTATTTACTTAAATTTGACGATCATCCTCCTCTCATGCTTTATATATAGATATAGATATATAGATATAGATATAGATACATGATACCAAATTAAAAATCTAAAAAAAAGTTATAGATTTCCACCTTGTAATTTAAGCCATCTCACATTAAATATGACTTTATTAACTGTTTTCCCCTCCAATTTTACCAACAATATTAATATTCATCTTTACCTTCTAAATTAAAAAAAAAGCAAAACATTCAAGCTTCGGATGAACCAGACTGTAATTCAATTTTTTTTAATAAAATCTCAATTACTAATTCTTTCAATTTGAGTGAAAAACAATAGGCTTTTAAAGAATAATAATAGTATTTGAGATTAACAATACCTTACAAGTAAAACATAGTATTTAAGCAACAAACTAAGAATTAAGTGACTTCAAAAACAAACCTAGCACTAATGATTCTAAATATAATAACTTGTCAAGGCAGAAGGAATGTTGATTTCATTAAATCTATCTTGTTTTGCTGGCAACATGTAGTACATGGTTTCACCACTTGATCTTCATGTATCATATTTTCCAGCCTGTTTGCACTCCTTCAAATACGATTTTAAGACTGCATTATTAGGATTGCTAAAACGAAGAGCAACAAGAAAACTCCTGCTAATAATGTGTTGGAAAATAACAATCTAGTAGTAACCTACATATAAGTTATATAAACATGAGAAGAGGACTATAAACATCATGTATGGAAAGAAAGAATGAAGGAATAAATGTTGATTTCATTAAATCTATCTTGTTTTGCTGGCAACATGTAATACATGGTTTCACCACTTGATTTTCATGTATCATACTTTTCAGCCTGTTTGCACTCCTTCAAATAAGATTTTAAGACTGCATTATTAAGATTGCTAAAACAAAGAGCAACAAGAAAACTTGTACTAATAACGTGTTGGAAAATAACAATCTAGTAGCAACCTACATACAAGTTATATAAGCATGAGAAGAAGACTCTAAACATCATGTATGGAAAGAATGAATGAAGGAACAAAGAAATTTATTCATTGATATGTTTCATATACCAAATAAAAGACCACTATTTATAAGGCTATAAAAATTGAAAGATATGTAAGTTATGTATGTGAAAAGTCACTTCATTATTTAGATACCAAATAATATTTATAAGACTATAACATTGATATAAACATAATAAAGACATGGAGGTTATGAATGTAAAGAGTCACCACATTATTGTTAATTTCTTCATCAATTTTATAAGTATGCTTAAATTAATTTCTTCAACAATTTAATAGTTGGGTAGAAAGACAATTTTACCCCCTAAATGACTTCAACAAGCATTGTACTATAAACAATAAATGTTGTATTTACTTAAATTTTGCGGGTATCCTTCACTCATGCTTTATAATATAGTATAGATTGTAGAATTGAATGTCATGAGGTCTCATAAACATCTCATGACTCTTGATTACCTTTTGATTAAATATGATGTATAAAAGACAATTTTACCCTCAAAAGGTAGTTATTAGATGCATTGTGTGTTGTACCATAAGGAATCAAATTTGTACCTCTTAAATTTTAAGAAGTCATTGAAAAATGCTTTATAATATAGTATAGATATAGATATTACAGCTTATTTAGTTAAAAATCTACCAAGTCAGTGGCTAAATTAGAAATGAAGTTAAAAGACCTAACAATATGCTGGTATAACTTCAATTATTCATAAATCATAATGCAATGATTATTAGCCGAGTATTATGATTGCCGATTGTTATGCCTTGTATTATGCCAATTATTATTGTTTCCTTGTATAGTGGACATATTGTTTCCTTATTATCTCTTGTACTCACCCCTATATAATGGGGCTTGATTATTCAGTAATACACACAGAGATTATACAGTATCCTTTGTGGTATCAGAGCTACGGTTCTGATAACCCTAGCTCTCCTTCTTTTTCATTTGTTTCCTGCTTCATCTCTTTCACCCGGTTTCGACCTGATCCGCTCTATCACCCATAATTCCGTACTGCCATTCTTCCTTCCCTTCACATCCTGTAACAACGGGAAAAATTTTTCTTTTCTTTCTTCCTTTCGTCTCTTCATCTACGGACTTCATTTAATTTTCGGGACGAAAATTCTTTCAACTGGGAGATGATGTGACACCCGGCATATTCAGGTCAATACTTTTATACTTTACATACATGCGTTTCATACTTTACATGCATACGAGTCTATCTCAACGAAAACAATTTAAATAACTACTTAATATCATACTTAACTGGGGTCAATTAAGTCGTACTGATGATTCGGGAATCATCGGGAGTCGTTACAATGGTTCGAGAAACCATTGGGTGTCGGTCCATAACCATGTGTACAAGAATCGGTGATTCGTGGAATCGCCGGGTTTAACGCACCCACGCAAGTCTCGAGTCCTGGGAATTGGTGATCGGGCGGGAACGTGTTATTTATCATGCATTATACGTTTACAATCATTATGTGGCTTGCCGGTATGTGAATATGTGTTAACATATGTTAAAACGGGGTTTAACGCGCAAAACACACGAATACAGAGGTTACAGGCGATTAGGCTTATGGGGAATAGCCTAATCGCCAATATAGGGGCGATTGGAGGGAAGCTTTAAGCGAGTAGGAGGCTACTCGCATGAAAGTTCATGCGATTAGCAGTCCCAATCGCATGAAGAGCTGCATAATCGCCTGAATTGCCCCAAACGACTAGAAACGCCTATAAATACCACCCTTGACCTCCAAAACATCATTTGTGCAACCCTAGCCGTCCCATAACATAACCCAACGCACAAACACCCTCTGGAACTCGTTTTTGCATCAAAACCACCATTTTCAAGCTTATTCCATCATCACCTCTTGATTACAAGGTGTGTTCTTCAAACCCAAACCTTTATTTGATTATGTTTTACTCCCTAAATGTCCAGACCTGGCTTATAAATGTTTTTATCTTTGAAAATCCATTTAAAACCGTTTTTAAACAAACCCACACCTTTACATGTATTATATGTGTTATATGTGTTTAAAGATAGGATTTTTAGGATTGAATCATGGTTGTTCTTGTGTTATTATGATGTTTATTGCTGTTACAAGCTAGTATGATGATGTCCTAGGAGTTTGAATGGTTTTGGTTGTGTATTGTTGATACTTGATGTCTTGACCCATTTGAAGGATTTTGGATGATTAAGGATGATATGAGGTATGTTGTTGATTGTGTGATGTTAGGGTTTGTTGTAGGATGATGCTAGAACAGTAGGATGCTATCGGACAACGTGGTTATGTGATTTAATCTGGATATTTGCTATTTAGGGCAAGTTCTTGCATGTTGATGTGATGTTTACATGCTAAGTTGCCATTTTAGGAAAACGCTCGCATTCGGAACTGTTATAATGATGAAAACTTAGGGGTTTTGCTTGAAATATGTTTGTTAATGTGTTAGGATGATTATTGGGTGTTTTTACACGTTTCGGATCTGATTTGGAGGGTTAAACGCGCGAAAAACCACATCAGCTGCACTATAGGCGATTGGGCATCCTAATCGCCTATGTTATAGGCGATCAGGGGCCTAATCGCCTGAATGGGAAGCCTAATCGCGTATATATAGACGATTGGGGTCATAATCGCCTCCATTTCATGCGATTGTGATCCTAATCACTAGTTAAGCCTTGAATTGCATACCTTATGACCATAATCGCCTATAATGCACATGAATAGCCCTAGTCGCCTATCCTAAGGGGCGATTAGCCCTTGTAATCGCCTGTTGACCATCCCTAATCACATGTTGACTTTCCTAAATGCTAGTTTGCTTCCTAATCGCGTGTAATGCTGCTGTATGTATATTTTAACATCCCGGAACATGATTTGACGCCTAGAAACATGATAGGAACCCCGGGATACACCCAATGACTTAGTAATACGTGTTCGGACCTGTTACGCGTTAATTGGACATTATGCTAGACTAGGTGGACTATTACGCGTATTAAGTGTTTAACTACATATGTAGCATGATGTCTTGTATTGTCTAACACATGAGATGTCGGGTCACCAATGGGATGTCGGGCCTTGTCTGGTACGGTCGGTTAAACGTTGAAACATCATTGCATATGTACACGGTTATGGTCTGGACTACTAGGGACTAATCAACCTACGGGTTGTTAGTCTAACACCTTATATGCTCGTCATGATAGGTCACCGGTATTAGGGGCCGTCTATTGAGCAGGTTTACTTGCCGTAGTGCGAAGAGCAGCATCAGGTGAGTTTCACGGCCCCGCCTTACGCTTTACATTTTGGGGGAGACACATGCTTATACTTATTACATAAATTATCATGTTATGCTAGTGGTTGATTCATTTACATACTATACGATACGTAAAGTCCCGGGGAAACCATGAATATGCTGGATAGCATAACGGGGGAAATGTGGATAGATCTATTGGGATTGACAGACCCCACCCGTCGGCTGGGAGCCGGACGGGTGCATATTGTCTCGGTCGTACGCTAAATCATTTCGGGCAAAATCATATTTCGTTGTCTGTAATGGTTTCCGGTCGTAGTAGTGTAACTCATGCGTCTAGCTAACGCTATTACTTCTGATATAGTGATAACATGATGGCTTTCATTACTTTAAACATTTAATATAAAACCTGTGAACTCACCGGCATTATTTGCTGACGTTTTTAGCATGTTTGTCTCAGGTCGTTGAGGTAGCAGCTTATCATAGGCGCACGGAGTCACACGGCGTCTAGGTTTCATATGCATTGTCATATCTTTTTCAGACTTACGTACTTTTACATTTTGGGCTGTAATAAAAGTTACGCTTCCGCAGCGAATGGATTTATGGAAACTTGATGGTTGTTTATTTCATTTTACGTATCATATAGTGTCGTTTATTGTGACCGTTGACTTAGATCCTGGTTTGTCATGCGCCTCGCGGTAAAACCCCGCACGTGGAATTTGAGGGTGTGACACATCCTGCCATCATGACTAAACCTGAGCAAGGCACCAACGAATCATCCTCATCCACCAAACCCGCCGCCCTCCACCCAGCCTACTCTGTCTCCAACATCCAGTCCAAAATCCGGACCCTGGATGGATCTACCGTAACCTACTCCTCCTGGGTGAAGATGTTCAATCTTCACGTAACCGCATATAAGGTTGCCAATCACATAGATGGTTCCCCCCTCCTGACATCGTTGATCCTGAACACAAGTCATGGAAGGAACTTGATGCGCTTGTCCTTCAATGGATCATTAATACCGTGTCCAATAAGTATCTTGATTATATCCTTGATAAACCCACGACTGCTAGGGATGTGTGGGTGCAACTTGAGAAGGTCTTTCTCAGCAACAAACAGGCTAGGGCTGCTACCCTTGAAACCCGGTTTTGTAACCTAACCCTAACCGCCTGCTCTTCCCTTGATGACTATTGTCAACAATTGAAGGGTTTGGCAAACCAGTTGGCCGATGTAGATCATCCGGTCAGTGCGTCCAGGCTGGTTCTTCAGCTTGTACGTGTGTCACACCCCAACCGATGGCGGAATACATCGGGGCGAGACTTGGGATAGATTGTTCAAAGACTTCATGACACTAGAATTCGTGATAATATAATTTAAGGATAAAATTTCATTCATAGCATAATCATTGTCTAAAAAGATAACATAATACAAATTGTTTCATGAAAAAAAAAATATAACATCAAAATATAGAACTTAAACTAGCGTGAGTTTCTAGTCCAATCTTAAGTAGTTTTTCTTGAAAATCCTGCATTAAACATTTCCTGCAACATGTATAAAATATCCGTCAACACATAAAGCATTGGTGAGCATACTAGTTTTGGTTTACATACGTAGTAATTAGAATGATTTACTCGAATCTCATACTATAGCATCGCACATACATACCATACAAAGAACATAACTCAAACCCGCGAGTACCACTGCATATACCTAACATATTCATGCTAGGTCCGTTTCTTTCTTAACAATGACCCATAAAGGGGGCGGGGTGCTACTCCTATAGCGCTATACATGTTAAGTGGGCTAATAATAGTTAATGAATTATGTTTAAGTATCAAGAATCGTAAGCATGGCAACTAGCATATAAGTATGTTTAATAGATTGAGCATGATAGATTAAGAATATGAAATCGTTTAAGTTTTGATAGTGATACATGTTGAACCCCAAAGAATAAAGAATAAAAAGGGGGACAAGTATGAACTCACCTTTGGGTGCGTTTAGTAAGGCTCCAAAGACGAGTCTTGGGAGGTTAGTTCCTTAGTGTGACACCCGGCATATTCAGGTCAATACTTTTATACTTTACATACATGCGTTTCATACTTTACATGCATACGAGTCTATCTCAACGAAAACATTTTAAATAACTACTTAATATCATACTTAACTGGGGTCAATTAAGTCGTACTGATGATTCGGGAATCATCGGGAGTCGTTACAATGGTTCGAGAAACCATTGGGTGTCGGTCCATAACCATGTGTACAAGAATCGGTGATTCGTGGAATCGCCGGGTTTAACGCACCCACGCAAGTCTCGAGTCCTGGGAATTGGTGATCAGGCGGGAACGTGTTATTTATCATGCATTATACGTTTACAATCATTATGTGGCTTGCCGGTATGTGAATATGTGTTAACATATGTTAAAACGGGGTTTAACGCGCAAAACACACGAATACAGAGGTTACAGGCGATTAGGCTTATGGGGAATAGCCTAATCGCCAATATAGGGGCGATTGGAGGGAAGCTTTAAGCGAGTAGGAGGCTACTCGCATGAAAGTTCATGCGATTAGCAGTCCCAATCGCATGAAGAGCTGCATAATCGCCTGAATTGCCCCAAACGACTAGAAACGCCTATAAATACCACCCTTGACCTCCAAAACATCATTTGTGCAACCCTAGCCGTCCCATAACATAACCCAACGCACAAACACCCTCTGGAACTCGTTTTTGCATCAAAACCACCATTTTCAAGCTTATTCCATCATCACCTCTTGATTACAAGGTGTGTTCTTCAAACCCAAACCTTTATTTGATTATGTTTTACTCCCTAAATGTCCAGACCTGGCTTATAAATGTTTTTATCTTTGAAAATCCATTTAAAACCGTTTTTAAACAAACCCACACCTTTACATGTATTATATGTGTTATATGTGTTTAAAGATAGGATTTTTAGGATTGAATCATGGTTGTTCTTGTGTTATTATGATGTTTATTGCTGTTACAAGCTAGTATGATGATGTCCTAGGAGTTTGAATGGTTTTGGTTGTGTATTGTTGATACTTGATGTCTTGACCCATTTGAAGGATTTTGGATGATTAAGGATGATATGAGGTATGTTGTTGATTGTGTGATGTTAGGGTTTGTTGTAGGATGATGCTAGAACAGTAGGATGCTATCGGACAACGTGGTTATGTGATTTAATCTGGATATTTGCTATTTAGGGCAAGTTCTTGCATGTTGATGTGATGTTTACATGCTAAGTTGCCATTTTAGGAAAACGCTCGCATTCGGAACTGTTATAATGATGAAAACTTAGGGGTTTTGCTTGAAATATGTTTGTTAATGTGTTAGGATGATTATTGGGTGTTTTTACACGTTTCGGATCTGATTTGGAGGGTTAAACGCGCGAAAAACCACATCAGCTGCACTATAGGCGATTGGGCATCCTAATCGCCTATGTTATAGGCGATCAGGGGCCTAATCGCCTGAATGGGAAGCCTAATCGCGTATATATAGACGATTGGGGTCATAATCGCCTCCATTTCATGCGATTGTGATCCTAATCACTAGTTAAGCCTTGAATTGCATACCTTATGACCATAATCGCCTATAATGCACATGAATAGCCCTAGTCGCCTATCCTAAGGGGCGATTAGCCCTTGTAATCGCCTGTTGACCATCCCTAATCACATGTTGACTTTCCTAAATGCTAGTTTGCTTCCTAATCGCGTGTAATGCTGCTGTATGTATATTTTAACATCCCGGAACATGATTTGACGCCTAGAAACATGATAGGAACCCCGGGATACACCCAATGACTTAGTAATACGTGTTCGGACCTGTTACGCGTTAATTGGACATTATGCTAGACTAGGTGGACTATTACGCGTATTAAGTGTTTAACTACATATGTAGCATGATGTCTTGTATTGTCTAACACATGAGATGTCGGGTCACCAATGGGATGTCGGGCCTTGTCTGGTACGGTCGGTTAAACGTTGAAACATCATTGCATATGTACACGGTTATGGTCTGGACTACTAGGGACTAATCAACCTACGGGTTGTTAGTCTAACACCTTATATGCTCGTCATGATAGGTCACCGGTATTAGGGGCCGTCTATTGAGCAGGTTTACTTGTCGTAGTGCGAAGAGCAGCATCAGGTGAGTTTCACGGCCCCGCCTTACGCTTTACATTTTGGGGGAGACACATGCTTATACTTATTACATAAATTATCATGTTATGCTAGTGGTTGATTCATTTACATACTATACGATACGTAAAGTCCCGGGGAAACCATGAATATGCTGGATAGCATAACGGGGGAAATGTGGATAGATCTATTGGGATTGACAGACCCCACCCGTCGGCTGGGAGCCGGACGGGTGCATATTGTCTCGGTCGTACGCTAAATCATTTCAGGCAAAATCATATTTCGTTGTCTGTAATGGTTTCCGGTCGTAGTAGTGTAACTCATGCGTCTAGCTAACGCTATTACTTCTGATATAGTGATAACATGATGGCTTTCATTACTTTAAACATTTAATATAAAACCTGTGAACTCGCCGGCATTATTTGCTGACGTTTTTAGCATGTTTGTCTCAGGTCATTGAGGTAGCAGCTTATCATAGGCGCACGGAGTCACACGGCGTCTAGGTTTCATATGCATTGTCATATCTTTTTCAGACTTACGTACTTTTACATTTTGGGTTGTAATAAAAGTTACGCTTCCGCAGCGAATGGATTTATGGAAACTTGATGGTTGTTTATTTCATTTTACGTATCATATAGTGTCGTTTATTGTGACCGTTGACTTAGATCCTGGTTTGTCATGCGCCTCGCGGTAAAACCCCGCACGTGGAATTTGAGGGTGTGACAGATTGGTATCAGAGCCAATGGTTATAGTGAACTAGGACTGCATGTTGAGTCAAGTCTATAGCCGAGTCGCACACACTAGACGGTCACATTCATATAAGTCATGTCATACGGGAATTTGCCGGGGTGTTCGTATTACATTCGTTATTATTATTTATGCTTACATCACCTATCTATTACTCTTATCTCCTATCTTGTACTTCAACTTCGTGCTGGAAACGAGGATCCTTACTACCTTTGCACGGCGGTGGCGTACGTTGGAGTGGCTTCGGCATCCTGCGGAGATTTGTCCAAGATTCGGACATCTCCCATTTCTATACTCCAACGGACACACTTGCTTGCACACATTATCACACACTTGTACTTGCTGTTTATATTTTGAACATGGGTGCCTGGTGGTTTGAAGGTCAGGCTAGGAGCACGCCTCGGGGACCATGTAGAGCGACTTATCATTTCGGGTGCACACGAAATAATAAGTTGAGATGCATGGAAATCCTGGTGGACTCTGTGTTTGATCTAATGACTATGATGGGATCCAATTCTTTGATTTACTTTATTACTTACGGTTTCTTCATGATTCTTTGTTATCTGTTCTGGAATCTGATGTCTTGTCTTTGATCTTGACAGAAGATGGCAGGACGTCGTGGTGGTCGCGTTGGTGGTCGTGTTGGTGGCCGGAATGGCGGTGGACGTAATGGGGGTCGTGGCAACATCAGCATGACCCAGGCGGAGCTGAATAATCTGATCCAGGAGCACGTGGCAGCTGCTATTGCTGCGCAGCAGGCCGCCCACCAAGGCCATGGTGGTAATTTAATTACTCCTACCCTCATTCCTTATCTTTTGACGTGTGATGATCGTTTTCTGACCGTGTTGTTTTTTTTGTTGGTTAGGGGATGCTTTTCCTCCTCCACCACCTCCATCTCCTCCAGTCCACTGTACTTATAAGATGTTCCAGGACTACAAGCCCCATAACTTCAGTGGGACTGAGGGGGCTGTGGGACTACTCCGTTGGTTGGAGAAGGTTGAGTCTGCTTTCTCCATGTGCAACTGCCCTGAGGAGTTTCGTGTGAAGTATGCTTCGGGGACGTTTGAGGGACGTGCTTTGACTTGGTGGAATTCGACTGTTCAGACTATTGGTTTGCTGGAGGCCCATGCGTTGCCATGGACCGAATTTGTGTTTCGTTTGAAGATGGAGTACTGTCCCAGGGATGAGATCAAGAGTTTGGAGCACGAGCTGTGGAATCATCAGATGGTGGGATCTGAGATAGAGGAGTATACCACTCGCTACCATGAGCTGGCACTTTTGTGCCCGGATTCGGTGACACCTGAATATAAGGCTATTGAGTTCTACATCAGTGGGTTGGTGCCTGAGATTCGCGGGTTGGTGACCGCTAATGATGCTACTACACTTCGGGATACCATTCGATTGGCTCACAGGTTGACTAAACAGAAGATTCAGGAGGGTCTTTTGCCTCCTAAGGGTACTGTGGTGAAGACCTCTGACAGCAACAAGAGGAAATGGGATAACACGGGTAAGGGTACGGCGCAGCCTCAGCAGCAGCAGCAGCATAAGAAGTTTGAGACTACGGGTTCGTCTTCTGGGCAAAAGCAGGGTGGTTATACTGGTAGGCTGCCTAGGTGTGATCGTTGTGGGTATCATCATGTGGGGAATTGTAGTTTTTGTACCCGTTGCAAGAAGAACGGGCATCTGGCCTAGACGTGTAGGGTGAATCTTCAGACTCAGCAACAGGTGGTTGCCCCTACTACTACTACTACCACTGCTGCACCTAGGGGTAACCAGGGATGTTTTAATTGTGGGGAGACAGGGCACTTTAAGAAGGACTGCCCCAAACTGAAGCAAGGGAATGCTGGGAGGAATGACAGGGGCAACGGGGGTGGCGGCAGGAACGCGCGCGCCTTCGTCATTGGGTCGGGCGAGGCCCGTCAGGATCCGGATACTGTTACTGGTACGTTTCTTCTTTGTGATCGTTATGCCTCCGTTTTATTTGATTCGGGTGCCGACAAGAGTTTTATATCTGTTGAGTTTAGCCGACTGTTAGACATTGTACCGACTCCCTTAGAGGTCAAGTATATTATAGAACTGGCTGATGGTAAGAATATTGAGGCGACTCATATTCATAAAGGATGCCAGTTGGAACTATCAGGGTTATCTTTTCCTATCGACCTCATGCCGGTGTCATTGGGTAGTTTCGACGTTGTAGTGGGTATGGATTGGTTGTCCTTATATCGCGCAGAGATCGTTTGCTTCGATAAAATCATTCGCCTCCCTCTCCCGGATGGAGAGATTCTTTTGGTTCATGGCGAGAAAAGTGGAGTTCCCTTGAGCATCATTTCATGTATGAAGGCGTATAAGTATTTACGTAAGGGGTATTCCGCGATCTTAGCTCTTGTTTCGGTTTCATCTAACGATGAGAAGAAGATCGAGGACATTCCTGTCGTTCGTGATTTTCCCGACGTATTTCCCGATGATTTGCCTGGTCTTCCACCTCACCGTCAGGTTGAGTTTAGCATTGATCTTGCGCCCGGCGCGACGCCTATTGCCCGAGCTCCTTACCGCCTTGCACCTCCCGAGATGCAAGAATTATCTAACCAACTGCAGGAGTTGTTAGAAAAAGGGTTCATTAGACCTAGTTCATCCCCGTGGGGAGCTCCTATCCTATTTGTCAAAAAGAAAGATGGGAGCCTTCGTATGTGTATTGACTATCGGGAACTGAACAAGGTAACCATCAAGAATCGTTACCCGCTTCCTCGAATTGATGATTTATTCGATCAGCTCCAAGGCTCCAGTTTTTATTCCAAGATAGATCTGAGGTCTGGGTATCATCAACTGCGGGTACAAGAAGCTGACATTCCAAAGACCGCTTTTCGTACACGTTATGGCCACTTCGAGTTTTTGGTCATGCCCTTCGGTCTTACGAATGCACCTGCCGTTTTCATGGACTTGATGAACCGCGTTTGCAAGCCCTATCTCGATAAATTCGTTATCGTGTTTATCGACGACATTTTGGTTTATTCTAAGAACGAGACGGATCATGAGGAACACTTACGATTGGTTTTGGAACTTTTGAGACGGGAGCAGTTGTACGCTAAGTTCTCAAAGTGTGATTTCTGGTTACGTGAAGTACAATTCCTAGGGCATGTGGTTAATGAACTAGGAATTCATGTCGATCCGGCAAAGATTGAAGCTATTAAGGAATGGGAAGCACCAAAGACGCCATCTGAGGTGCGGCAATTCCTAGGCCTTGCGGGTTACTATCGTCGTTTCATTGAGGGATTTTCGAAGATCGCTCAACCCCTCACCGCTCTTACCCAGAAAGACCGAAAGTTTGACTGGGGTGAACCGCAGGAATCAGCATTTCAGATGCTGAAACTTAAACTTTGCTCTGCGCCCATCTTATCCTTACCTGAGGGCACAGATGATTTCGTTGTGTACTGTGACGCTTCCATTCGTGGTCTCGGTTGTGTGTTAATGCAACGCGGGAAGGTTATTGCCTACGCCTCTCGCCAACTTAAGGTCCATGAAAAGAACTACACCACTCATGATTTAGAGTTGGGTGCGGTGATTTTTGCGTTGAAGATCTGGAGACATTACTTGTACGGTACCAAGTGCGACGTATACACCGATCACAAGAGTCTCCAGCATATCTTCGACCAGAAAGTATTGAACATGCGGCAACGACGTTGGGTCGAACTCCTGAACGACTATGACTGCGCCATTAAGTACCATCCTGGTAAGGCGAATGTTGTGGCAGACGCCTTGAGCAGAAAGGAGTCTGTCAAACCTCGTCGTGTTCGAGCCTTACAGCTCACTATTCATTCTTCGTTGCCTGACCAAATTCGTTCGGCTCAATTGGAAGCTTTGAAGGAGGAAAACCTTAAAGCTGAAACCATGCACGGTGCTGATAAACACCTCGAGCTTGGGTCTGATGGCCTGCATTACTTTGCCGAGCGCGTTTGGGTTCCTTTATTTGGGGGTTTGCGGGGGCTTGTCTTGGACGAAGCTCACAAATCCTGGTATTCTATTCATCCGGGTTCCGATAAGATGTATCAGGACTTAAAGATACTCTATTGGTGGCCCAATATGAAGGCTGACATAGCTTCGTATGTCAGCAAATGTCTGACCTGTGCTAAGGTCAAGGTGGAGTACCAGAAGCCGTCTGGTCTTCTACAACAACCTGAAATTCCTGAATGGAAATGGGAACGGATTACCATGGATTTTGTGACCAAACTTCCGAAGTCGACCAGTGGTTGTGACATGATCTGGGTGATTGTCGACCGGTTGACAAAGTCCGCACATTTCCTCGCTATTAAGGAAACCGACAGTCTGGAGCGGTTGTCTCGTATCTATATTAAGGAAGTGGTTTCCAAGCATGGGGTGCCCGTCTCTATCATCTCCGACCGTGACCCTCGTTTCGCCTCCCGTTTCTGGAAACAATTACATAAAGCGTTGGGTACTCAACTGGACATGAGCACTGCATATCATCCGCAAACTGACGGTCAGAGTGAGCGGACGATTCAGACACTTGAAGACATGCTTCGAGCATGCGTCATCGATTTCGGTAAGAGTTGGGAGATTCACCTACCGTTGGTGGAGTTCTCTTACAACAATAGTTACCACTCCAGCATTAAGGCGGCACCGTTCGAGGCTCTGTATGGACGGAAGTGCCGGTCCCCTCTTTGTTGGGCCGAAGTGGGCGAAAGCCAACTCACCGGTCCAGAAATGGTGTACGAAACTTCCGAAAAGATCGTACAAATTCGTAATCGTATGGCGGCAGCTCGTGATCGTCAGAAGAGCTACGCTGATCGTCGTCGCAAACCTTTGGAGTTCCAGGTTGGCGACAGGGTTTTATTGAAGGTATCTCCATGGAAGGGCGTTATACGCTTTGGGAAGCGCGGCAAACTTAACCCTCGTTATGTCGGACCGTTCCCCATCTTGGAACGTATTGGGCCGGTGGCATACAGACTTGACTTACCAGCCGAGCTTAGTGGCGTGCATAACGTCTTCCATGTCTCGAATCTTAAGAAGTGTTTGGCAGACGAATCTCTCGTAGTTCCTCTCGAAGAAATCAGGGTTGATGATCGTTTACGTATTGTGGAGGAACCAGTTGAAATCTTAGATTATAAGATTCGTAGCCTTCGTCGGAGTAAAATCCGTATCGTTAAGGTTCGTTGGAATTCTAATCGTGGACCGGAGTTCACGTGGGAACGAGAAGATCAGATGAAGGCTAAGCACCCTCATCTATTTCCTAAGCGTGCGTTTGAATCGAACTATGTGGCCTCCAAAGAAAAATGAATCTCGGGTCGAGATTCCTTTCAACTGGGGGATGATGTAACAACGGGAAAAATTTTTCTTTTCTTTCTTCCTTTCGTCTCTTCATCTACGGACTTCATTTAATTTTCGGGACGAAAATTCTTTCAACTGGGGGATGATGTGACACCCGGCATATTCAGGTCAATACTTTTATACTTTACATACATGCGTTTCATACTTTACATGCATACGAGTCTATCTCAACGAAAACATTTTAAATAACTACTTAATATCATACTTAACTGGGGTCAATTAAGTCGTACTGATGATTCGGGAATCATCGGGAGTCGTTACAATGGTTCGAGAAACCATTGGGTGTCGGTCCATAACCATGTGTACAAGAATCGGTGATTCGTGGAATCGCCGGGTTTAACGCACCCACGCAAGTCTCGAGTCCTGGGAATTGGTGATCGGGCGGGAACGTGTTATTTATCATGCATTATACGTTTACAATCATTATGTGGCTTGCCGGTATGT
The DNA here is from genome assembly GCA_028751855.1 of Ambrosia trifida. NCBI lineage: Eukaryota > Viridiplantae > Streptophyta > Magnoliopsida > Asterales > Asteraceae > Ambrosia > Ambrosia trifida. The sequence continues at coordinate 163,563,962 of CM054122.1, forward strand.
GAATATGTGTTAACATATGTTAAAACGGGGTTTAACGCGCAAAACACACGAATACAGAGGTTACAGGCGATTAGGCTTATGGGGAATAGCCTAATCGCCAATATAGGGGCGATTGGAGGGAAGCTTTAAGCGAGTAGGAGGCTACTCGCATGAAAGTTCATGCGATTAGCAGTCCCAATCGCATGAAGAGCTGCATAATCGCCTGAATTGCCCCAAACGACTAGAAACGCCTATAAATACCACCCTTGACCTCCAAAACATCATTTGTGCAACCCTAGCCGTCCCATAACATAACCCAACGCACAAACACCCTCTGGAACTCGTTTTTGCATCAAAACCACCATTTTCAAGCTTATTCCATCATCACCTCTTGATTACAAGGTGTGTTCTTCAAACCCAAACCTTTATTTGATTATGTTTTACTCCCTAAATGTCCAGACCTGGCTTATAAATGTTTTTATCTTTGAAAATCCATTTAAAACCGTTTTTAAACAAACCCACACCTTTACATGTATTATATGTGTTATATGTGTTTAAAGATAGGATTTTTAGGATTGAATCATGGTTGTTCTTGTGTTATTATGATGTTATTGCTGTTACAAGCTAGTATGATGATGTCCTAGGAGTTTGAATGGTTTTGGTTGTGTATTGTTGATACTTGATGTCTTGACCCATTTGAAGGATTTTGGATGATTAAGGATGATATGAGGTATGTTGTTGATTGTGTGATGTCAGGGTTTGTTGTAGGATGATGCTAGAACAGTAGGATGCTATCGGACAACGTGGTTATGTGATTTAATCTGGATATTTGCTATTTAGGGCAAGTTCTTGCATGTTGATGTGATGTTTACATGCTAAGTTGCCATTTTAGGAAAACGCTCGCATTCGGAACTGTTATAATGATGAAAACTTAGGGGTTTTGCTTGAAATATGTTTGTTAATGTGTTAGGATGATTATTGGGTGTTTTTACACGTTTCGGATCTGATTTGGAGGGTTAAACGCGCGAAAAACCACATCAGCTGCACTATAGGCGATTGGGCATCCTAATCGCCTATGTTATAGGCGATCAGGGGCCTAATCGCCTGAATGGGAAGCCTAATCGCGTATATATAGACGATTGGGGTCATAATCGCCTCCATTTCATGCGATTGTGATCCTAATCACTAGTTAAGCCTTGAATTGCATACCTTATGACCATAATCGCCTATAATGCACATGAATAGCCCTAATCGCCTATCCTAAGGGGCGATTAGCCCTTGTAATCGCCTGTTGACCATCCCTAATCACATGTTGACTTTCCTAAATGCTAGTTTGCTTCCTAATCGCGTGTAATGCTGCTGTATGTATATTTTAACATCCCGGAACATGATTTGACGCCTAGAAACATGATAGGAAACCCGGGATACACCCAATGACTTAGTAATACGTGTTCGGACCTGTTACGCGTTAATTGGACATTATGCTAGACTAGGTGGACTATTACGCGTATTAAGTGTTTAACTACATATGTAGCATGATGTCTTGTATTGTCTAACACATGAGATGTCGGGTCACCAATGGGATGTCGGGCCTTGTCTGGTACGGTCGGTTAAACGTTGAAACATCATTGCATATGTACACGGTTATGGTCTGGACTACTAGGGACTAATCAACCTACGGGTTGTTAGTCTAACACCTTATATGCTCGTCATGATAGGTCACCGGTATTAGGGGCCGTCTATTGAGCAGGTTTACTTGTCGTAGTGCGAAGAGCAGCATCAGGTGAGTTTCACGGCCCCGCCTTACGCTTTACATTTTGGGGGAGACACATGCTTATACTTATTACATAAATTATCATGTTATGCTAGTGGTTGATTCATTTACATACTATACGATACGTAAAGTCCCGGGGAAACCATGAATATGCTGGATAGCATAACGGGGGAAATGTGGATAGATCTATTGGGATTGACAGACCCCACCCGTCGGCTGGGAGCCGGACGGGTGCATATTGTCTCGATCGTACGCTAAATCATTTCGGGCAAAATCATATTTCGTTGTCTGTAATGGTTTCCGGTCGTAGTAGTGTAACTCATGCGTCTAGCTAACGCTATTACTTCAGATATAGTGATAACATGATGGCTTTCATTACTTTAAACATTTAATATAAAACCTGTGAACTCACCGGCATTATTTGCTGACGTTTTTAGCATGTTTGTCTCAGGTCGTTGAGGTAGCAGCTTATCATAGGCGCACGGAGTCACACGGCGTCTAGGTTTCATATGCATTGTCATATCTTTTTCAGACTTACGTACTTTTACATTTTGGGTTGTAATAAAAGTTACGCTTCCGCAGCGAATGGATTTATGGAAACTTGATGGTTGTTTATTTCATTTTACGTATCATATAGTGTCGTTTATTGTGACCGTTGACTTAGATCCTGGTTTGTCATGCGCCTCGCGGTAAAACCCCGCACGTGGAATTTGAGGGTGTGACACTTAGCCTTGGTTAACTAGAATTAGAGAATAAAGGGTCTTAGGTTTGAGTTTAGATTATAGATTCACGAGAGTCATGCAAGACTTTTAGGCAAACCAAGCACAAATTGCCTTTAGGGCAATCCGGATGGTCACGAGATTAAGTTAGACCAAGCACAAAACCATCATAGATGATTCGGATGGTATAAAGTTAGGAATGTGAATCCATTTGATAGGTTCATGTCATAACCACTTCGCTTATGGAATAAACGTGGGTTTTGGACACGGGATTTCCCTTTAATAGTGTGGATAAATCCGTAGCACAAGAAGGGTCAAGAGAGTTGGTAAGGTAGGGTGTAACCACAAACCTTCCAAAGATTAATAATAAACTAGTAAGATAGAAGCTTGAAAGTATATGTTCATATTATTATATAGTATAATTCAGAAAACAACCACCTTTGGATCCTCTTTTAGGTGCTCTACCCTTATCACACTTCTGTGGATAAATATGGGCAAGATCCTAGAGGTTTCTCCAAGGAGTTTTTGATGTAAAAGAGAAGGAAAAAATGAAAAGAAAGAAGGTTTGAGCTTGGAAAACTTACTGATGTGTAATCAGGAAGTATGCTCAAGAAACTTGAAGTTTAGAGAGATTTTTAGGAAGAAAGGAGATGAGCAAGAGATTATGAAGTGGGGAGGGGTTGTATTTATAGGTGGGTTAAGGTGGTTGGGTATTAAATAGAGTTAATGAGGTGGTTAGGAAGAGATTAAAGGGGGTTATGTTTTAATTAAAATTGAAATTTTATTGCATGCTGTTTGCTGTCTCGAGTAACAACAGAATCGAAAAAAAAATAAAAAAGACATATAAAGAACAATGTGAATGAAAGTCTTGCATATTGTTGTTATTGTAATTATTTTTTTTGAAGACAAAGTCACGTGACTTAATTGTGTTTTCACTTTTTTTTTTTAACTAAAAGTATTAAACATATAATATATATATATATATATATATATATATATATATATATATAGGATTTGGTTCAAATGAGAACCTTTCCCCAAATTGAGAACTAGAGAACCATTCTGGGCCACACATTTCTCTAAGGCAAAAAAAAAAAATTTTTTTTTTGCAAAAATCGCTGCTTTATATGTAACGAAATTTTTTTTTTATTTTTTTTGTATTTTTTTTCAGTATACACATGTGTATAATTGCATTATACACATATGTATAGCTGAAAAATGCTATATACACATATATATAATTGCTATATACACATATGTATAATTGTCATATACACATATGTATAAATGAAAAAAAAAATCAAAAAAAATAAAAAAAAAATTCCTTGCATAAAAATGTGCGATTAAAGCAAAAAAATAAAAAATTTATTGCCTTTATATGAAATGTGTGGCTCAGAATGGTTCTCTCAGTTCTCAAATAGGGGTTGGTTCTCTTAGGATCCCTACCCTATATATATAGATATATATATATATATATGTTTTATTTAAAATAAACATATATTAAGATCTTAGCTAAATGAGTTTCTAAATTGTTTAGGATAAATTATAATGACGTCTCGTCACGAATTGGTAGGAGTAACATACAAGAAGCGAATAAAGGCGAACTTGAAATTTGTTAAATATAGAATTTAGAATACAAGAAAATTAAAAATCACGCGACGTTACATAAAGTTTGCGTCACGTAGAATTTATAAAAAAAATAGATTAAGATTAGATGCAATTGATAAAATACTTTTCCATTTATCATAAGCTCGGGATTACAAGGGTACAAAATGGAAAGATACAAGAATACAAGGACTAGAACAGAAAATACGAAAAGTACAAATGTTACAGTCTCCCCTACTTTAGGAAATTTCGTCTCGAAATTTATTCAAGTGGCTTGACTGAAAAGATGTGGGTACTTTTTCTTCATTTGCTCTTCATGTTCCCAAGTGAATTCGGGTCCATTCTTCGATTCCCAACGAACTTTAACTAGCGGAATACGTTTTCGTTTGAGTTGTTTGACTTCACGATCCATTATTTCCACTGGTTTTTCGACGAAATGCATGGTCTCGTAAATTCATACGTCGTCAAGAGGAATATGTATGTTCCCTTCGGCTAAGCATTTCTTCAAATTTGAGACATGAAAGGTGGGATGAACATTATTGAGTTCTTGGGGTAATTCAAGCTTGTAAGCTACTTTCCCGATTCGTTCAATGATCTTGAATGGTCCAACATACCGTGGAGCCAACTTTCCTTTCTTTCCAAATCTGACTACTCCTTTCCAAGGAGACACCTTGAGGAGTACTTGATCACCAACATTGAATTCAAGGGGTTTTCGCCGCTTGTCATCATAGCTTTTCTGACGGCTTCGAGCAGCTAAGAGATTATCACGAATCTGAATGATTTTGTTGGTCGTTTCTTGGATGATTTCGGGACCGGTGATTTGTGCTTCACCAATCTCGTGCCAACATATGGGAGAACGACACTTTCGGCCATAGAGAGCTTCGAATGGAGCCATTTGGATGCTGGTATGGTAACTGTTATTGTAAGAGAACTCGACTAATGGTAGATGACCATCCCAGTTTCCACCAAAGTCGATTACACAAGATCGAAGTATGTCCTCAAGAGTTTGGATCGTACGTTCAGTTTGTCCATCAGATTGAGGATGAAAAGCTGTACTAAGATTAAGCTGAGTTCCCATGGCAGCCTGAAATGTTTCCCAAAGACGGGAGGTGAATCGACCATCACGGTCTGAGATGATGCCAAGAGGAATACCATGACGACAAATGATTTCCTTGGTGTAGATATGGGCTAGCTTCTCAACTTTGTAATCTTCACGAATGGGAAGGAAGTGAGCTGACTTGGTTAAACGATCAATGATTACCCAAATGCTATCATGACCGGATGATGTTCGAGGGAGCTTGGTAATAAAATCCATAGCAATACTTTCCCATTTCCACATGGGGACTTCGGGCTTTTCAAGCAAACCCGACGGTCGTTGGTGCTCGGCTTTTACATTGGAGCAAGTGAGACATTTGGACACAAAGAGAGCAATGCCCTTTTTCATACCGGGCCACCAATAATTGCGACGGAGATCTTGATACATTTTATCCGCACCGGGATGAATGGAGTATCGGGATTTATGCGCTTCATTCATTATAAGAGTACGAAGGTCATTACGACTAGGAACCCAAATACGATCAAGATAATAAAGAATCCCATCTGCCTTAGATTCTAAGTGTAATTCGGCACCACAAGACATTTCTTCATATAGAGTATTTTCATTGACCGATGTATGCTGTGCGTCTCGAATACGGTTGAAGAGATCATTTTGAAATTGAGAGCTGCGGAGACGGTCAGTTTCTCGGATATTGCATAGAACTGCATGACCTTTTCGACTAAGAGCATCGGCTACTACATTCTCTTTACCAGGATGGTAGCGAATTTCGCAGTCGTAGTCGTTTAACAATTCGACCCATCGTCGTTGTCGCATGTTAAGATCTTTTTGATTAAAATGTGTTGGAGGCTTTTGTGGTCGGTAAAAACATCACATTTTGTACCATACAGGTAGTGTCTCCAGATTTTTAAGGTGAAAACAACAGCACCAAGTTCGAGATCATGAGTGGTATAATTCTTTTCGTGGATTTTGAGTTGTATTGATGCATAGGCGATGACTTTGCCTTGTTGCATAAGAACACAACCAAGACCTTGATTCGATGCATCACAATAAACCACGAAATCATCATTCCCCTCGGGAAGAGCTAGAATAGGAGCATCACAAAGCATTTCCTTGAGGGTTTGAAAGGCTTTTTCTTGTTTAGGACCCCAAATGAAAGGTTGGGACTTTTGAGTCAAAGCGGTGAGAGGTGTAGCAATTTTGGAAAAGTTGGAGATGAACCGACGGTAGTAACCCGCCAATCCTAGAAAGGAACGAACTTCGGTAAGAGATTTTGGTGCAATCCAATTTTTAACGGCTTCAATTTTGGCAGGATCAACATGAATACCCCTATCGTTCACAATATGCCCAAGGAATTGAACTTCTTTTAACCAAAATTCACATTTAGAGAACTTGGCATAAAGTCGTTCGGCACGTAGGAGCTCTAAAATCAAACGGAGATGTCGTTTATGGTCGTCTTCGGATTTGGAATAGATCAAGATGTCATCAATGAACACAATCACAAAACGATCCAAATAAGGTTTACACACTCGATTCATTAGATCCATGAACACTGTAGGTGCATTGGTTAAACCGAAAGGCATCACCATGAACTCGTAGTGACCATATCTTGTGCGAAAAGCGGTTTTTGGAATATCTTCTTCGTGGATTTGAAGTTGATGGTATCCCGAACGAAGATCGATTTTTGAGAAACAAGTAGCTCCTTGGAGCTGGTCAAATAGATCATCAATGCGTGGAAGAGGATATCGGTTCTTGACAGTAAGCTTGTTAAGCTCACGATAATCAATGCACATACGGAAAGATCCGTCTTTCTTTTTAACAAACAAAACAGGAGCACCCCATGGAGAAGTACTCGGGCGTATGAAGCCTTTTTTGAGCAGTTCTTGGAGTTGACTAGCAAGTTCTTGCATCTCGGAAGGTGCAAGACGATATGGCGCTTTTGCAACAAGTGTAGCACCGGGTATGAGGTCAATACGAAATTCTACGGAACGAGCAGGAGGAAGACCGGGTAGATCTTCGGGAAAGTCACAAACGACAGGTATGTCTTTTATGCCTTTTTCCTTGTCTTTGGTTGTTACCACATGAGCCAAGAATGCAACATATTCCTTACGGAGATACTTTCGAGCTTTAGTACAAGACATGAGCTTGAGTCCTTTGGAGGATTTTTCACCATAGATTTGTAAAGTGTCACAGCTAGGAAGCGGTATACGGATGAATTTTTCGAAACAAACAACTTCGGCACGATGTTTTGCAAGCCAATCCATGCCTACTATGATGTCAAAACTTCCCAATTGCATGGGGTTTAGATCTATGGAGAAATCATGGTCATTAAGATTCAAGGTGCAGTTTTTGATAATGAAATCAATAGAGATGGGTTCACCATTTGCGACTTCAACGGTGAATGGTTCTGATAATTTAGACCGTGCACAAGCAAGTAAGGGTTCAAATTCTAAAGAGACGAAACCCTTATCCGCACCAGTATCAAAGAGTATAGAAGCATAAGATCCATTAACAAGGAACGTACCGTTCACAACATCATTTTCAGTTTGAGCTTGGGCCGCATTGAGGTTGAAAGCGCGACCCCTTGGTGGTTGATTTTGAGTCGTAGCTTGAGCTTGAGCTTGGTTGTTGCGAGTACATTGAGGAGCAAAATGATTAGGATCACCACACTTGAAACATGCACGCCCATTGCCGATGGCTAGAGGAGGTTGGTTAGCAGCTCGGGGTTGGTTGACAACTTGAGGTTGGTTGTTTTGGGTTCTAGGGCCGGTTTTGCAAGTTTGGACAAGGTGCCCATAGCGGTTACAATTGGTACAGAAACGGCAAGTAGAGGTTGGTGGGTGATGAAAATGGCACGTGTTACATTTTGGGAATGGACCGGTGTAAGGTTTTCAGGTAGGCACTTGGTTAAGAGGAGTTGGAGCTTGAGCTTCGGTGGATGGAATGGTAACGGCATAGTTTTGGTTTCGGGACTTGCGTTTTCGGTTATTGCTATGGGTTGATGGGGTTTTGGCTTCCTTTGGTTTGTCGGGGGGGAATGGTGGTGGTTTGATTGACGGTTTTGGTGGTGTTTGAGATAGTTAAGGTTCCATCTTTCACTTGGTTATCCGAGATTTTGGAAGCTAAACGAATGGCTTTTTCTAGGGTGGTGGGTTCGGCTCCTTCAACGATATCACGAACAATTGTTGGGAGGCCTTTGAGATACTTAGCTATGATTCTCTTAGTGGTGTTGAATTGGTGAGGTACAAGGACAAGGAGTTGCTTGAAACGATTGGTATAGGTTGGGTTATCACCACTGTTTTGCTTGAGTTTCTGAAACTCATCTCCGAGTCGCTCAATCTCTTGCGCGGGGCAGAAGTCCTCAATCATGAGTTGCTTGAGTTCTTCCCACGGTAGAGCTAAAGCGGCTTCGTTTCCACGGGTGGCTCTCTCGCTTTTCCACCATTCGAGTGCCCTTGATTTGAAGACACTAGTGGCGTGACGAGTGCGAAGATCCTCGGGGCATTAGCTATTGATGAAAACTAGCTCGATGTGGTCGAACCATTCGAGCATAGCGGTAGCACCATCATTTCCCGTGAAAGAGTCGGGTCGATGTAGGTTAAATTGCTTAAAGGTGAAAGTGGTGGTTCTGAAGGATTCGGCTTTTGAGTCAACAGAACCGTGTGGGCTTGCGGATGCTTGGATTTTGCTAACCACTTCGGGTATGACCTTGGCCATTTGCTTGGCCATGAAAGAGAGCATTTTCTTGTTGGTGCTTTGTTTTGAGCTTCTTCGGTTTGACATGGAAGACATCTAAAGGATAAACAAAAGGATTATGAGCTTTGATCAATTGTTTATTTGTATAAAGTTTGCATTTTGTCTTTGTTTTTAGAAATAAATTAAGCATAACAAGCACATAGTGTCAAATAGTTCAAGTAGCATGTAGTTTCACATTGTTTTACAAAGCATAACACATAAGTATAAGCAAGTATAGTGCATTTAGACAATATAAAGGAGCTTTGATTAGTGTTGGTTTGTGATTATTAGTATTGTTTGGAGATTGCTAGAGTACTTGAGATGCGAGTCTTGAGAGCCTTTGCGAGTAGTAAAAAAAATAAATCGAATATATCTAGTGAAAACATAGCATGAAAACATCATTGAAAATAATATTAACATAAAATGAGGGGCTTGTTTTAAGCAAGCCATTGGAGTGTTCCGGAACAGAACTAAGACTAACCAAAGTGGTTCGAATTTACCTTTGAGTTTGAAAACATGCTTTGGCCTAATAGGTGGAAATACTCTCGCCGAAACTTTCGGTTAACGGTATTCACCCTTCCAGTTACTACATGTTCCTTGTCATTAGTAAATTTGAGACTTTGGCGAGATTAAAAAAAAAATAATCAAGGATTGAAACTAATCGCTAAGTTGCGGATTTCACTCCTATCTTAGCGAGGTCGTTTCTTGAGTGTGGTTTGTACACTTTGTCCAATGTGGTAAGAAAATTAATTCTAACCTTCAATTGGTAAGTGTCCACTAGAATGAGAATTGTGAAATTTCCACCAAGGTGAGGATATCACTCCTATCTTGGTGTAGTTTCAAAAATACAAACAATTTACGCGGATTGAAAGTTATCACCAAAGTGAGGGTTTCACGCCTATTTCGGTGATTTCCTTTCGTTTGTGTTATACGAGCGTCTTCGAGTGTAGAGTAATCCACAAATAGGAAGGTAAATTTTAAGGACCAAGAGAATGGAGTAGAAGCAAGATAGGGAGAACAAGTATTTTAAGCATGATAAAAGGAATGGTCAAAAGGGTTCTTAACTATAGTCTAGGTCAAACATGGCAATTTTTCCTAATTCCCTATAGTCATGGCTCTGATACCAATCTGTCACACCCCAACCGATGGCGGAATACATCGGGGCGAGACTTGGGATAGATTGTTCAAAGACTTCATGACACTAGAATTCGTGATAATATAATTTAAGGATAAAATTTCATTCATAGCATAATCATTGTCTAAAAAGATAATATAATACAAATTGTTTCATGAAAAAAAAATATAACATCAAAATATAGAACTTAAACTAGCATGAGTTTCTAGTCCAATCTTAAGTAGTTTTTCTTGAAAATCCTGCATTAAACATTTCCTGCAACATGTATAAAATATCCGTCAACACATAAAGCATTGGTGAGCATAGTAGTTTTGGTTTACATACGTAGTAATTAGAATGATTTACTCGAATCTCATACTATAGCATCGCACATACATACCATACAAAGAACAAAACTCAAACCCGCGAGTACCACTGCATATACCTAACATATTCATGCTAGGTCCGTTTCTTTCTTAACAATGACCCATAAAGGGGGCGGGGTGCTACTCCTATAGCGCTATACATGTTAAGTGGGCTAATAATAGTTAATGAATTATGTTCAAGTATCAAGAATCGTAAGCATGGCAACTAGCATATAAGTATGTTTAATAGATTGAGCATGATAGATTAAGAATATGAAATCGTTTAAGTTTTGATAGTGATACATGTTGAGCCCCAAAGAATAAAGAATAAAAAGGGGGACAAGTATGAACTCACCTTTGGGTGCATTTAGTAAGGCTCCAAAGATGAGTCTTGGGAGGTTAGTTCCTTAGCCTTGGTTAACTAGAATTAGAGAATAAAGGGTCTTAGGTTTGAATTTAGATTATAGATTCACGAGAGTCATGCAAGCCTTTAGGCAAACCAAGCACAAATTGCCTTTAAGGCAATCCGGATGGTCATGAGATTAAGTTAGACCAAGCACAAAACCATCATAGATGATTCGGATGGTATAAAGTTAGGAATGTGAATCCATTTGATAGGTTCATGTCATAACCACTTCGCTTATGGAATAAACGTGGGTTTTGGACACGGGATTTCCCTTTTCTAGTGTGGATAAATCCTTAGCACAAGAAGGGTCAAGAGAGTTGGTAAGGTAGGGTGTAACCACAAACCTTCCAAAGATTAATAATAAACTAGTAAGATAGAAGCTTGAAAGTATATGTTTATATTATTATATAGTATAATTCAGAAAACAACCACCTTTGGAACCTCTTTTAGGTGCTCTACTCTTATCACACTTCTGTGGATAAATATGGAGAAGATCCTAGAGGTTTCTCCAAGGAGTTTTAGATGTAAAAGAGAAGGAAAAACTGAAAAGAAAGAAGGTTCGAGCTTGGAAAACTTACTGATGTGTAATCAGGAAGTATGCTCAAGAAACTTGAAGTTTAGAGAGATTTTTAGGAAGAAAGGAGATGAGCTAGAGATTATGGAGTGGGGAGGGGTTGTATTTATAGGTGGGTTAAGGTGGTTGGGTATTAAATAGAGTTAATGAGGTGGTTAGGAAGAGATTAAAGGGGGTTATGTTTTAATTAAAATGGAAATTTTATTGCATGCTGTTTGCTGTCTCGAGTAACAACAGAATCGAAAAAAAAATAAAAAAGACATATAAAGAACAATGTGAATGAAAGTCTTGCAAATTGTTGTTATTGTAATTATTTTTTTTGAAGACAAAGTCACGTGACTTAATTGTGTTTTCACTTTTTTTTTTAACTAAAAGTATTAAACATATAATATATATATATATATATATATATATGTTTTATTTAAAATAAACATATATTAAGATCTTAGCTAAATGAGTTTCTAAATTGTTTAGGATAAATTATAATGACGTCTCGTCACTAATTGGTAGGAGTAACATACAAGAAGCGAATAAAGGCGAACTTGAAATTTGTTAAATATAGAATTTAGAATACAAGAAAATTAAAAATCACGCGACGTTACATAAAGTTTGCGTCACGTAGAATTTATAAAAAAAAATTAAGATTAGATGCAATTGATAAAATACTTTTCCATTGATCATAAGCTCGGGATTACAAGGGTACAAAATGGAAAGATACAAGAATACAAGGACTAGAAGAGAAAATACAAAAAGTACAAATGTTACAACGTGGCCTACCCACCGAATACAACACTACTGCTTCCTTTATTAATGATGTGTCAAAAAATTGATATGTTTTCACCCACAGGTACCACCTGTTTTAGGGTCTAAATCGTGATTTTATCTTTGTTTTATCATGATTTATCTTCCTTTGTTGATAAATGCAAATTTGAAGGCCCGGTGACGAAAAGAAGTGAAAATCTGCACAAAACGGCACGAAAAGACGGAGAATTGAAGACTTTAAAGATCTGCCAGACATGGCACGGCCGTGCAGCCTTCCCGGGTCAACAAGTCAACATTTCCAAGTCAAAGGAGGTCAATTTCAGAATTCCAGGAAGTGCACGGGCATGCATAATGATGAAGCACGACCATGCTTTACTCCAGCGTGTTCTCCAAGGCAAAAACCGACCAAGACTGACAAGGCGGTTAGCCCCCAGGACAAGCACGGGCGTGCCACAGGGGATGGGACGGGCGTGCTCAGTAACAACCCGACATCTGTTGTACAAAGGACTCTGCAACAGTACCCGTTGTCGTGCATGGGCGTGCCAGAACGTTGTCAAGGGCGTGCAAGAGCTGAAATGCCTATAAATAGAGGTCTCCACCCCACATTTTGAAGCATCCCTTTCCACTCGCAATCCAACACTTCTCCACGAAGTTTCTGGCCCCTGGGAGGTTTAGAGGTGTCCCTTGGAGCCTGGGATCACTCTACAAACACCTTGAGAGAGAGAGAGAGAGAGAGAGAGAGAGAGAGAGAGAGAAACACCCCAAAATCATCCAAAACCCTTAGAAATCTCATTATCACCTTCCAACATGTCTTGTACACAAACCCAACCTTGTGAGCTTGTTATGACAACCATGCTAGGCTAGATTTCTGTTGGTGTTGTTAGGGTGAGGATGGATACTTGGTATAAATTAATATAGTTTATCTGTTATTTTAAAGTGGTGTTTTGTGTTCTTAATAATTCTCACTATTCTAACTTTGTTTAATGGTCTAATTAACAAATCACTTAGTCTTTGGTCTTGTGAGTGTCTTGATAACCAATGGGAAGGATTCATGAGTGTACCAATGGTGTGTAAAAACCCATGCACTTGTGAACTTAAAACCCAAGAGTGGGAAGAACTCATGAGTGTACCCATGGTGTGTAACAACCCATGCACTTGTGAGCTTAAAACCCATGAGTTTATCAAGATCTCATTTAGGGTTAGTACGGTCTATATACTTGGTCCTAATGATAAGTTAATCCTTAATCTTACATCTTGGTTTCATGGTCTATGTGAAGTCTTGATGTGGGTTATGGAGTAATGAACTCGTGTTGGAATAAAACGGTCTTTATTTTGTTCCATCATTTTACTGCCGCACAGTTAATGATAAACCAGTCACTTTTTGATAAGTTAATTAAACCAAGTAGGGGATGCACATGTGCTGGTAAGTCACGAATCCTCTATGACATTAAGTGGTAACTTGTTCGGTCATGCTCCGGCCACCGACAAGTTATTCATAAAGTGTAGAGTAGTTTGATGTCTATATCGCAACATCGGGAGGCGGGTAATTCGGAGTTGAGTCGACACAGTCTCGAGTCACTTTATTTTTAGTGTTGAGAGGTGAGCTCACCAGGTCGGGAGACCCTCATAATAACATTAAGAACACAGGTGCCTGTACAGCTTTGCGATAACAGTCACCTCTAGAAAATGCAGTTGCGATTCTAAGTTAAGCATAAGTGCGCGCTCAAACACACCACTATAAAATAAGGGATATTGGATTATAATAACCCAAACTATTGGAAATTGGCCACTGGCACCCTGAACTAAAAAATTGGCCGTATACAACCTAAACTATTAACATGTTGGAATCTAGCACCCAACTAACTTACGCCGTTAGTTGGGTTGCTGACGTGGCGTGCTGATTTGTCCCTCATTTAATCCAGTCAGCTTCTGATGTGTAATACTCATTGAATAAAAAAAAACAAAACAAAAAATCCACGTGGGCATTTCTAATATTTATATAAATATTTGGGCAAAATCTAACCCTAACAAGCTCATCTCCTTCTCTGAACATCGATGAACACCCACTAACCCTAATTTCCAAATTCGACCAACCATTAGATCAAACAACACAAAAACTTAATGATATGAGCTCGTCGTCTACCTCTGCCTCAAGTGGGAACAGAAACCCTAAAAAATTCATAGTGGATTTGGATGCAAACGTGTACTGCCACCATGATTCCCTCGCCGTCCTTAGAGTAGCTGGACCTAACAGTCTTCGGCATGGGGAACGATTTTATGGTTGCCCTAATTGGCCAGTAAGTCAATCCTTTTATTCTTCCTCTGTTTTTCCTTTGACTGATTGATGAAATGTCTTTAATATGATCTTGTATAGAGAACCGACTGCAAATTCTTTATGTGGGAAGAAGATTTTGAAAATATGTTAAAATCATATGCAAAAGGGAGGCCTACATATGAAGAACTGAAAATTCAGAATTTGGAGCTACAGAAAACGATGTTAGAAGAAGAGAACAAGAGATTGAAAGGTTGCATTATGAACAAGTCCAACCAGAAGGTTCAATTTGTAATATGTTTAGTAGTAGGCATTATAGTTTGGTGGATTATGATGGGATAAAAAAGTTGGATTGTAGGTGTGTTGTTTATGTATTTTGTAAGGAATGTAATGAAAGTGTTGAATGTAATGAAAGTGTTGAATGTAATGAAAGTGTTTTGACCCGTTTGTAACAATGATGTTTTGACCCATTTGAAACCTACTGGAACAATATGACCATTATGACCCATTTGTAACCATGATGTTTTGACCCATTATAACCCATTTCCAAATGCTGAAACCTGCTGATACAAGTATGAACCATTTGTAACAATGATGTTTTGACCCATTTGAAACCTGCTGATACAACTATGACCCATATATCATGCTGAAACCTGCACAAACCATTAATCACCTACAAAGACCCATCATGGACAAACCATTAAAGCACACATGAAGGACATAGCATTAAAGACCCTTGTCATACAATTAAGTTTAACAAAATTACAAGGTCTATCATAGTCATACACATAACCATAACCTTAACCTTAATACACCTAACTTAGATAGCATGCTTCCAGTCTACAAGTTTAACAAAATTACAAGGTCTATCATAAAAGACCCTTGTCATACAAGTTTAACAAAAGATAACATTAACATATTATCCAAATACTCCTACAGTCTACAATTGCATTGCAGCCTTCCCCTTTGATTTCATGTCCCTTGCAGCCTGTCTCTTGCCCCTTGCAGCCTGTCCCTTGCCCCTTGCAGCCTGTCCCCTTGTTTGAGTGGACCTTTGTGAGGGTTGAGTGTTTTGTTGGGTACTTTGTTGGGTTTGTTGTGTGGTTTCTTGGGTTACAATTCTTCTGGCCCTCCCTCTCTGCCTCTTAGGACCTGGTTCACCTAAGACAGACAACATACTTAGTCAAATACAAACATAATACATACCTAGTCAAATACAGACATAATACATACCTGGTACCATCTTTCCCCTTTCACTGCATTTTCTTTTGTTGTGTTTTTTTGGACCCACACACACTGCAACACATCACCACCCCATGTTTACTTAACTTTCCAGGTTTTTTTGGATCTTCATGGGGATCCCTCTTCCTATTCTTCTTAGGCCTACCTGGCTGGGCCTTAATTGGTGGTGGATCCAATGGATAATCAACCTTTGGCCAATACTTTTCACTAGGTAAAGGGGGAATAGTGAACCCATAAGCCTTCATGTAAGTCTCCTTGTGGTAACAGTCTGCAACATAGTCTTCTGCATTCTTGTGCAGGAAACCAGCAACAGCACATACATGCTTACATGGTGTTCCTTTTAAATCCCATTTGCCACAAGTACAACTCTTCTTGCCTAGATCAACTGAAACATCATCAAAATCTCTAACCTGGAACACTTGAAATGAGGAGGGAAAAACTTCACATTTATAAGCATGACTCTTTGAATATTCCAGCCTCTCCTGTATATTTGGGCATATGACAAGATCCTGTGCAGCCATTTCCATGTTCTTAGTGACCAGCCTACTCATCACTTGAACTCTTATGTCCTCCAACATGTGTATGATAGGCTTTGACCTTGCATTGATGATGTACCCATTGAAGCTTTCAGCCATGTTGTTAACTACTGTGTCACACTTTGTGTGAGTCTTCATGAAGCATCTGTTAAAACACTTGGGATCAATCTTCAATAAATCCTCAACACCTTCATTATCAAGTTCCCTCATCTCCTGAATAGCCTGATTGTAATCAGCTTCATTATATGCCCATGCAGCATTCCAGAATAGGGCCTTCAAGTCATCACCTTTGTGGTTCTTATGCCAGTTAGCATAGATGTGCCTTGCACAATTTCTATGCTCTGCATTTGGCCACACTTCACAAACAGCATTCAATAATCCCTGCAATACACAATTGCCATATTGCCATAAGTTCAAACAAAATCTGATAATGTACATAATTAAGAATAACAAGGATACCTTCCGTTGATCTGATATAAGTGTCCATGATTCCCCACCATCATCTACATTCATACATAGCTTTAGCTGCTCCATGAACCAGTGCCAGCTATCATTGTTTTCCCCTTCTACAACAGCCCATGCCAAAGGATACATTTGATTATTTCCATCCCTTCCAACAGCAACTAGTAACATTCCTCCAAGAAATGTCTTCAAGAAACAGCCATCCAAGCAAAGAACTTTCCTGCAACCAGCAAGGAATCCCCTCTTGACTCCATCAAAACATATAAACAACCTGAAGAATGTTTCACAGCTGGATCCTGTATAATCAGCTTCTGGATCAGTACTGAGGTATCCAGGTGGGACAGTTAGGAGTTCAAATGTTGAGTTGGGATTTGTTTTTTGTAAAATCTCCAAGTATGAACCAATCTTTCCATAATGCTCCTTCATAGATCCATGTAACTTCCTATGGGCAGAGGACTTAGCTTTATAGGCCAACCACTTACTTATGATGACCTTGTATTTGTTTTTCACAGCTGCACATATTTCTTTGGCAGACCAGTTTGGGTTAGCTTTAAACATTGGCAGGAAATCAACAGCAATGAAATCAGCTGTTAATTGTCTATTCTTGATCATATTTCTCTGGCATGTATGTTTGTCCTTCACTGATTTAACAATGAAAGCCTCTTTCCCTTTATGAAATGAACAATATAGACTAAATGGACAACCTTTGATACACTTAACCCCTATACGGCCATTAGCATTCCTCTCACTCTTTGCAATTTTCAGATTCCTACCATTAGCCAATGCATACTTTTTCACAGCCAATTTAAAAGCTACCCTAGATGGAAACCTTATGCCAACTTCCCACTTAAACTTGTTCCAATCTGTTCTATCACTCACAACTGGAGCAGATTTTGTGTACTTTTTGCCCCTTATATCATCATCTGAACTATCACCTGGAGTGTTTACATCCCCATCTGATTCCTCATAACTACTATCACCATGTATAGTAGATACCCCCACTAGTTCCTGACTAATCTTCCCCTCACCTTCACCTTCTTTTAAACACTCTTCTAACACCTTCTTCTTAGCTAAAACATCTTCCTAGCTTGCTTGTTTAACTGCTGCAATTGATTCCCTCCATTCATCATCCTCTCTATCAGACTCACAACCAATTACTTCTTCATATATTGCCTCATCTATTAAACTTTCATCTTCTTCTGAAGACTCAACTTCTGACCCATCTAAGTTGCAATTAAAGTCACTATCTTCTGAGTCACTGCCCTCACCAACATTCACATCAGCATCTTGAACTTGAAACTCAGGTAGCACACTGTCCTCATCAAGATTCACATAAGTGTCTTCAACTTGTAACTCAGTTAACTGAATATTCACAGCAGTGTCTTCAACACACTTTCCCTTGTCAGATACTAGATCTACAATCTTATCAGATAGAGAATCAGGTACAAGTCTACTAGCAGTCTTCCTGGTATAACCCTTCTTCTTAGGAGTACTTTGAGTTGATGGTAATGGGCTTTCATGAATAGTGGGTTGGGCTGTAGGTGGTGGGCTGGCCTGTAGATTGTGGGCTTTAGGTTGTTTGATTTGGGCTGGGCTAGCACTAGAAGGACCAACTGGTGTACTTAATGGACCATCTTGTATATAAATTTTCAAACCTTTTGCATTGGAAAGCAGGTCCTTTACAATGGCCAAAACATCTGCATCACTCACTAATCTTTTCAAATTCCCGTCATCAGTCATGCCAAACATTTCAAAATCTCTTGATTCATATATACCAGTTTCCATAACATAATCGACTAACTCAAAAAAAGATAACATATCAACATCTATCTTAAAGACCTTTGACTTACCTCCAACATACTTGAGATCAGGGTGGACAACCTCAAATGTTCCAGAGTAAAACAACTTCACTTCGATTTCTGTCATGGGAAAATTAGGGCTTCAATGTTCAGCTTGAATTTAGGGTTTTATAGTTGAACGAGTTGGAATTTAGGGATGAAATTGAGAATTTAGGGTTTGAGAGTTGGATCGTGTTTGTCAGATTGTTAAGAAATGATTTGGTTTTGAAGTGTTTAAGTGTTTGTTTATGCCCACGTGGATTTTTTGTTTTGTTTTTTTTTTATTCAATGAGTATTACACATCAGAAGCTGACTGGATTAAATGAGGGACAAATCAGCACGCCACGTCAGCCGGATGTGCCACGTCAGCAACCCAACTAACGGCGTCAGTTAGTTGGGTGCTAGATTCCAACATGTTAATAGTTTAGGTTGTATACGGCCAATTTTTTAGTTCAGGGTGCCAGTGGCCAATTTCCAATAGTTTGGGTTATTATAATCCAATATCCCATAAAATAAAGATAGCTATTTCATACCGAGGTTCCATCTGATCCCAAAGCAAAACCATTGTTTTGCTATTTATTTTCCTTAAAAGTTTTCATCTCTCACTTTACTTTTCTTCTTATTTTAAAAAGTCTTTTTAAGTAATTTTAGGAAGCTGAGTAGTAAAAATCGTGTCTACGGATTCGATACTCGGTACTTGCACATTTCTATGCTATATGCGATAGGTGCGCTTGCCTATTGTGTCGTGTTTAGAACGTTGAGCAACTATCGTTTTAAAATTATAAATTTAAAACTTGTAAGTGTCTTTTTGTTTTCTAACTTGCTCGTCTTTTCATTAAAGCTTTTGGCACTTCCCCCGCGACTTTGCCCTTTTTGAAAAGAAGTATAGTTTTCTTAAACACTCACACGGCGCCAATTAACAACCGCGACGCGGACTGGGATCTAGCCCTCAGTCTGCTTCATGATGAAGAAATTCGGATTGAAGCACAAAAAGGGTATTCTTCTTCGGTTCTTGTCGCCAACACTACACCCATCACCCAACCCTCACCACCCTCTACCCCGTCTGAACAGCCGCACACTGACAACAGCCCAACCTACCCCACCCGTAACAACTGGAGAAGGGGCAGCAGCGGCGGTTATTACTCCGGTCCGGATGCTGCTTACAACCCAAACCAGCCTCCTTCTTACCCTAATTGGGCCTGGTGGACCCCTCATCCATGCCCATATTCCATGCAGCCCACCTGGAGACCCACCGGACATCCTGCTCAGCCCAACAGCCAGCCCTCTCAGACGCATTTCACTGGGTATTCTAGACCCACTGGCTACGACCCATATGGGGCACCACAGTACGGGTACGATGCCCTCTGCCCTATTGACTTGAGTGCAGCTTTTAATAATATGCAGGTTAATCAACAAAATACCTCTTGGCACCAAGATATCATGGACACTGGAGCCGAGGTGCATGTCTCACGAGACCAAGGTAAAATTATTGTTCCTAACTCATCTCCTTTAAATAGGTCAATTCTTATCGGTAATGGTCATTATGTCCCAATTAAAGGATCTGGCACTGGCTTTCACACCCTACCAAACTGCACATACATCCTACCCAATGTCCTATATAGCCCACATGTTATTCGAAATCTTATTTCCGTACGACGTTTTTCTCGTGATAATAATGTATCTATAGAATTTGACCCCTTTGGTTTTTCTTTGAAGGATCTCGTCACTAAGAAGACCCTTTCACGCCATAATAGCACCGGGGATATCTACCCTTTCACACCACCTCAACTTCCACCTCAAGGTTGCTTCATAACATCTATCTCATTACCATGGCACGATCGCCTTGGACACCCAGGGGCTCAAGTCTTAGATATATTACGTCGTACTTTTCATTTTTCTTGTAATAAAGACCATGTGTCTACTCTTTGCTAGGGCTGCAAACGAACCGAACGAACACGAACAAGGCCTTGTTCGTGTTCGTTTGTTAAGAAAATTATGTGTTCACGAACAGTTCATGAACACTTACCGAACGAGATTTTTTGTTCGTGTTCGTTTGTTAAGAAAACACTCATGTTCGTGTCCGTTTGTTAATTTTGTTCATGAACGCACACGAACACAAACGGACATTAATGAACACAAACAAGTGTTCATGAACACAAAGAAGTGTTCATGAACGGAAACAAACACAAACAGACATATATTAACTTTTGAATAACATCGAATTCACATACATTAAGACATTAGCTAGATCCCCCAAAATATAATAACCTAATTGTTCGAACATACTTAGTATTGGAGAAGGGCGTTTAGGGTGGATGGCAGAGGGTGTTGGAGGTGGATGGCATCAATGCTAGAACGTGGAAACATATAATGAGCTTGGATGCAAAAACTAGGTTTATTGATCTCATATAGTCATATATTTACCTCATATATATTATTTATTAGGCAAAATAAATAAAATAATATAAAAAAGTATAAAAATTAAAAACCTTATTAAACTATCGAACACAAACGAACACACTACTGAACGTTCACGAACATAAACGAACGAACGCGACCTCTGTTCATGTTCGTTCGTTTAACTAAACGAACAAAATTTTTTGTTCGTGTTCGTTCATTTACTAAACGAACGAACACAAACGAACTTCCCGCCGAACGGTTCATGAACTGTTCGCTGAAAGTTCAGTTCGTTTGCAGCCCTACTCTTTGCAATTCATGTCAACTTGCTAATAGTAAAAGATTGCCCTTTTATGATTCAAATTCCTTCACTTTTGCACCTTTTGATATTATACATTGTGACCTTTGGACTTCACCAATAACCAGTAAGTCCGGGTATAAATACTATATGGTGTTAATTGATAATTTCTCACATTTTGTCTGGGTATACCCACTTAAATTCAAATCAGAAACATTCCCTACCTTTTCAAAATTTCACCAGTTAATCCAAACACAATTCTATCGAAAAATCATAACTTTTCAATGTGACCTCGGAGGCGAGTTTGATAACCATGCGTTTAAAAGCTTTGCCTCTCACCACGGCCTCCTGTTCCGTTTTTCTTGTCCCTAAACTTCTCCTCAAAATGGCCGTGCTGAACGCATGATTCGTCGGCTCAATGATGTTATCCGTGCCCTCCTCATACATGCTCACCTTCCACCCTCCTTTTGGGTAGAGGCGCTACACACAGCCGCGTATCTACACAACATTCTACCCACCAAAAGGTTGAATTTCTACACCCCCACCTTTGCCCCTACCTACGCCACCCGGACTACTCTCATCTTCGTGTATTTGGGTGTGTTTGTTACCCCAACACATCCGCCACTTCCCCTCACAAACTTCACCCTGGGCTATTAGGTGCATCATCCATGGTTATCCCCCAGATTACCGAGGCTACCGGTGCTTCGATCCTACCATCGGTCGTGTTCACATATCCCGCCATGTCACATTCGATGAACACGTTTTCCCCTACACCATACCACAACAGCCCCACTCCTACAACTTTCTGGACGACCCTCATCCGCTTAACATACCCTTCCAATTTCCCACCACTCGTCCGTCCCTTGCTACCCCATTTCCTATCACTTACTCCAGCGGCCTAAACCCCCTATACCGGCCCACCTTTACCCACATACCCACATACAATCCGCCGCTACACCTTCGGCCCAGCCCATTAACCACCCACCCACTTCTCAATCCCACCCGCCCACCATACCTAGGCCCACCCAGCCCACTACACATCAACCGCCCACCATACCGCCCACTGTTGACCAAAACCCACCTCCTCCACACACCAACCAACATCCTATGACCACTCATTCCAAATCCCGCACAAATCAAAACTCGTCTGCTACTTTCACCACGACAACCATTTCTCATGTCCCAAACACATATGCCAAAGCCCTTTACCGATCCAAATTGGTCACGTGCCATGCAGGCAGAATTATCCGCTTTATTCGAGAATGAGACATGGGAACTCGTTCCTCGACCCACAGACCGCCCAATTATCCATTGTACGTGGTTGTTTCGCCACAAGTTTCATGCCGATGGGTTGTTGGAACGGTATAAAGCCCGTCTAGTGGTAAATGGTAATTCGCAGACGGTTGGGTTGATTGCGATGAGACTTTTAGTCCGGTTGTCAAACCGACTACTATTCGTACAGTATTATCTCTTGTTGTTTCCATGTCATAGCCTATTCACCAGTTAAATGTAAAGAATGTTTTTTTGCACGGGGAGTTAAAAGAGACAGTTTTCATGCATCAGCCCCTTGGTTTTGTTGATAGATGATTCCCACATTTAGTGTGTCGTCTGAATAAGTCGTTATACGGGCTGAAACGGGCCCCTAGGGCCTGGTATACGAGGTTCGCCAATTATATCACCTCGCACGGCTTTCGAGGCAGCTCCTGTGATCACTCCCTCTTTATTTATAGGCGTGACTCCGCTAATGTTGCTTACCTCTTACTTTATGTTGATGATATTGTTTTAACAGCCTCCAATATTGCCTTTTTATGTGAGATTATTGGTACACTCTCACGAGAGTTTGCTATGACTGACCTTGGGTGGTTACATCACTTTCTTGGTATTCAAGTTGATCACCAGAAAAATGACATTTTTCTTTCTCAAAAACAATATGCCAAGGATATCATCTCGCGTGCTGGTATGACATCGTGCAAGCCGTGCACAACCCCTGTGGACATTTCGTCTAAGCTTAGTGCAACAGATGGATCTCCATTTTCAGACCCTACGTTATATCGTAGCTTGGCTGGTGCATAGCAGTATTTAACTTTCACTCACCCTGACATCACCTATGCTGTTCAGCAGGTTTGTTTGTTTGTTTATGCATGACCCTCGGGACACTCATTTCGCGTTTATGAAGCGGATTATTAGATACATACAGAGCACGGTTGATTATGGAATACATATGGTCAAATCGACCACTGACTCTTTGGTCGCTTACTCAGATGTGGACTGGGGTGGCTTCCCCGACTAGAGACGCTCCACTAGTGGCTATTGTGTGTTTTTTGGTGACAATCTTCTGTCTTGGTCTTCTAAACGTCAACCAACGGTCTCTCGCTCGAGTGCTAAAGCTAAATACAGAGGCGTGGCAAATGCTGTGGCTGAAGCCGCGTGGCTACGCAATTTATTATTAGAATTACACACTCCTCTTCAGCAGGCCACCATAGTTTATTGTGATAATGTGTCCGTTGTGTACTTGTCTGATAATCCGGTGCAACATCAACGCACAAAGCACATTGAAATTGATATTCACTTTGTCAGAGAAAAGGTTCGAGTAGGCGACATACGGGTTCTTCACGTACCCTCGGCTTTACAGTATGTTGATATCTTCACTAAAGGCCTTTCCAAACAGATGTTTCAATCTTTTCTCTCCAATTTGAGCGTATGTCCTACACCCGTTCAAACTGCCGGGGTGTATTAGCCGAGTATTATGATTGCCGATTGTTATGCCTTGTATTATGCCAATTAGTATTGTTTCCTTGTATAGTGGACATATTGTTTCCTTATTATCTCTTATACTCACCCCCTATATAATTTGGCTTGATTATTCAGTAATACACACAGAGATTATACAATATCCTTTAATGATATGATAGATGCAATTTGTAACCAAGTATAGTAGTAAGCAAGTGAATGAACCTGCTCAAAATATATGGCACACATATAGTGTAAGACTATTAATTGTGTCAAATCCCTTTATATATCACTGATAAGATGATTGATTTAGCGCCTTCAAACCTTTCTTTTTCGTCAATGATTAAACTCTAGCCAAAGGCTGTTTGCGTACAGAGGATCGATTTAACGCACTAAGAGCGATTTAGGAAAATGGTTTTTATGACATAATCGTCAATTAAGAAGGGAGAAGTAGGAGGTTGCAACAACTAATGTTGAGTATGGTTTATTGGGGTATATGTTTAGCGTTCTGGTAGTAGTAAGCTAAAGCAGGAGGTGGCAAGTGGCGAATGTGGCATAGTAAGTGAGACTAAACTAAAGTAGAGCCTAACTTGTACTCTGCGCTCTAGCACTTGTAAAACACTGTTAAAGTGTCAATGTTTTAATAATAATAATAATAATAATAATAATAATAATAATAATAATAATAATAATAATAATTTTAGACACATTATATTCTATAAAAAAGTTAAAAAAATAAAATTCATAGTTTTTCCCATAATTGATGTCTTGCACTTTGAAGAGTTAATCAGAGTATCCACTATACAAGTTTTTAAGGTATTTTTTAGAAGAGAAAAGTTGAGATGGAGGAAAGAGAGCATGATGAAGGGTGAGAGAAAGCGATTCTGTTCTTCTAAAAACTAAGAACATGAGCTTAGAAAAGTAACAAAGAATCACATGACTGTTTGATATGAGAACACATAGTGGACGTACCTTGTTGCGGATGTACACAACTATATATATATAATGCTGAAAACTAGGCCTGTAAATGAACTGAACGAACACGAACACAGGCGTGTTTGTGTTTGTTCATTTAACTTTAACCGAACACGAACACATAATCGAACACATTTTTGTGTTCGTGTTCGTTCATTAAGAAATTTGTCGTGTTCGTGTTCGTTTATGTTCGTTCATTTAAAACTTAAACGAACTGTTCATGAACATAAACGAACACAAGTGATCAATATAAATGAACACAAATGAACATAAACGAACACAAACAAAAACAAATTAATAATGATTAATCACAATGCAACCAAAACCAAATGACGGAGATGAGAAATACAGC
Source organism: Ambrosia trifida (assembly GCA_028751855.1). Taxonomy (NCBI): domain Eukaryota; kingdom Viridiplantae; phylum Streptophyta; class Magnoliopsida; order Asterales; family Asteraceae; genus Ambrosia; species Ambrosia trifida. The sequence continues at coordinate 163,589,151 of CM054122.1, forward strand.
GGCGCTATGGTATCTGGAGACGGGGATGAGGGAGACGGCGACGTTGTTGAGGCTGGAGGCTGGAGAGTGGAGGTGGTAGACCGGAAGCAGGAGAAGGTAGGGTTGTGGAGTGTGGAGAAGGAGTGAGGTGTGGCTGTGAAGTATGGATAGCGTCTGATAAGTGTTGGAAAATCAGGTCCCAAACGAAACACAAATAACACTTTTATTATTGAGGACACAAATTACAATAGCCCTAGCCATCTATTTATACTAAACTAAACCCAAACCTAGTACAACTCAAACACCAATTAAATAAATTACTAATACTTATCTAGACCCATTAGCATTATCTTGAACCCATTCAACTTCAAATAGGATTAATCCTTCATTCACCCCCTTAATCCTAATTTGGACCCATTTGCTCACATCCGCACCGTTACTCCAAGTTCTTCCTGGATAATCTCGACCTTTTGCCAGACACCCTGACCTCTACCTCGGCTACGTCCAAAGTCTTCCCTCAACTCGACTTATCCCGGACATTCTGGGCTCCACCTCGGCCCCATCCAAAGCCGTATAACGCCACCACTACCGACTGTTGTTTTTCACCACACGGAACCCGTTTTGCGCACAACACTTCCGTGAGAGCCTTCTTCTACCGATCAAGAAAACAAAATCACATGTTTATCGTTTTCTATCACCCGCTAAACGAACTAAATCACAGCCACCTTCTTGATTTCTTCTGCCTGTTTTCCCGCAACATGGTTAACCTCTCCTTCTGGTGAAACACACAACTTTATGTCGGATTTTTTTACGCGAAAAATACTTCCCTAATCGATCTGCACCCGCTGCTATCGACCCCCAACACGACGAGCCACTGCTATCCTGTCTTCTTTGGTTGCTAAATGAACCCCCTTCAGCCCCTGCTGATCTCGTTTCTATTACACCCAAATACGTTGGTTTGTTACCTGCCCAAGAAAAAACACCCACTTTTTTTCTTCACGGCTAAGAAGCTTTGGAACTCGAACATGACCTTCGCTGAACCGCATCAACTATTAAATATAGTATCCATCTATAGTGGTGGAGTGGTGGAGAGGCCTTATGTTCACTTAGGTGATCATGGGTTCAATTCCCACTTCCAACATTTATGGTTTGGTATCCGGGTGAAGATCGAATACGGGTGGCGCCGGTTCGAATCTGACGGGCGGCGAGGTTTTACCGAGTTCTATAACACTGTCGTGCCTTCGGGCGGGTGGGGCTCGGGTTTCCGCGCATCGGGAGAAAGCGGGGGCTGCTGGAGGTCGAGTAGTCGATTCTTGGGCACAGCACCCCGCAAGGGTGGTTGTCACACAGTTGTTCGCCGATAAAAAAACTATTAAATATAGTCTCACTAAAAACTATGTTCCCCATATTTTTTTTTACTTTGCGTTCACCAATGTCACACAAAAAAACAAACACATAACCAATCAAATATTGAATGGTTAAATATGCTCCATGTGAAAAACCAATCATTATTATTCCCGTCGGATTCACCGACTAACACCAACACAATTTCACCAATTAATTGAATCAATAGTTAGCCGACATATTCTCCATTATTGTAATTTTAATTGTAAACTCCGTTTCTTTCGCGTACCACCACCCTGAGCCATCGAAGGACAACAATAGACAACGTAGCACCACCTGCTATCTTATGCATTGTTCAACCACATCCTTCCACCACCGTTGCAGCCCCGCGAGGGGTGGCTCCCCTTTTCAATAAACGACTTTAAAACCCGCTCTTTTTTTTTTCAAGCTCTGATACCAATTGTTGGAAAACCAGGTCTCAAACGAAACACAAAGAACACTTTTATTATTGAGGACACAAATTACAATAGCCCTAGCCATCTATTTATACTAAACTAAACCCAAACCTAGTACAACTCAAACACCAATTAAACAAATTACTAATACTTATCTAGACCCATTAGCATTATCTTGAACCCATTCAACTCCAAATAGGATTAATCCTTCAATAAGTGATATGGTTAAAATATTAGGTTTAGGGTTAAAATTTTAGAACATATGAATTAAGATACTTAACAAAAGGAAATAAATAATAAAAATAAAGTTAAGTGATATGGTTAGAATATTAGGTTTAGGGTTAAATTTTTATAACATGTGAATTAAGATACTTAACAAAGGAAAATAAATAATAAAAATAAAGTTAAGTTTAATTAAGCGAACATAAACGAACGAACATAAATGAACATAAATGAACGAACACAGCGTGTGTTCATGTTCGTTCGTTTAATTAAACGAACAAAAAATTGTGTTCGTGTCCGTTCCTTTATTTAAATAAACGAACAGAAACGAACTTCCCGCCGAACAGTTCACGAACGTTCGGTTCGTTTACAGGCCTACTGAAAACCTATAGTTGTGTATTTCTTCCTTATCTTGCAACTTTTGACAGATGTTGATAAACCTTTGTTAGTGAATAGTCTACTTAGAAAGGATCACATGTCATATGTCTATAAAAAAATTCCGGATATGTAGTCATGTAACGTAAACTTTGAGTTTCTTCATCAAATCACTTGGCTTTGTAAATCGATTTACACAGCCTTGTGTTTTAGGCACGGCTGTGTATATTAATTTTACACAAGCACGTGTTTTGGGTGAACTTTACACAAGCAAATCCAAGGTGTTATAACCGATTTTAACATATTACAAAGTTTAAACTCCAAATATGGAAGGCAAAATTGTGAATAAGCCAAACAGCCAAACATAGTGTGACATTATTACCTAATTATTTCCACAAGGTGTACACAACACCCAAACTATGTGAACAAAACATGTTCGGTATTATCGTCGCAAACTATAAAAAATAAAACAAAACATTAATTGTCTGATCTGCCTTGATTCTCTTCATTTTCAAATATTTAATGATAAAACGTGTTTGTGTAAATAATATAAATAATATAAATAATATTGCACGGAGCACACCCCACGGACTGCCCAATGTCTTATCTTTTGTCAGAAAATGTGGTAAACGTTTAGGTTAGGTTGATAGGTGTAAGAATATAGTAGACTGAATCAATATTTTTGAATATTATTGAATGATTAGATTATAATATATATATAAAGAGATCGTAAAGAACCCTAGAAATCTAACTGAGTCTGTGGGCTCATACTACCAAACCCTAATAATAATATAGTCCAATACTCCCCCGCAGTCAGAGCGGTAAAAAATCGGACGCTTAGACTAAAAAAAATATAAACACAACAACAATAATAAACCCTAAAAAATGTGGTCTTCAATCTCGGTCTAAGAATTTTGTCAAAATTCCAAAATCTTCAATAACAATATGTAGCCTTCAATAATAATCCACAAGTTCGAATGATCCCGCAAAAAAAAAAAAAAAAAAAAAAAACAAGAGACATCCATTGCAGCAGGGTGGCGGCGGCTAGTGGCGCAGTGGCAGACCATAGTCTTGCAGGCGGTGCGGCAGGGGACCGTAGTCCAATGAGCGGCGGCAACATGGCAGCAAGGAGTGTTATGATGGATAAGCGGAAGCAACAACAAGACGATGCCGTAGCATCATTGGTGTAGTTGTTTAATAATGGAAAATCAATGAAAGCAATGGATTTCAATGCATAGAATGCCATGTTCAATTGAGGTCACCACCAATTTACTAATCGAATAATAGCAATCAATTATTTAATTGAAGAAATAAGGTAATTAAGTGGTAGAATGTGGCATGGCAACAGAAGACAACAAAAAATTAACACTTGGCTATAGAATATGGTGAGTTTCTTTTTGGTTGTTGGCTATACGGATGGTGGCATTGAGAAGCAACGTCGTCTCGAAAAAAGAATATTGGATAAGTGGCTTGAATTTAAAACCGAAACCAAGACGTTATTTAGAACGGGAAATAACAAAGATGAATATGAAAACACAAAACAAAGACGAATGACAACCGGACAGGGTGGCGGCGGCGGCAGTAGAAGTGGCGGCACGTCGCCCTGTCTAGAGTTTTTCTCAAGTGGTGACGGCCAGGGTTTAGTTATTTGTGTGTGGCGCAACGAAAACAGTATACAGCCTAGTATGGCTATGATACCATGTAAGATAATAAAATACCGAATCAATATTATTGAATGATTAGGTTACAATATATAGAGATCACAAAGAACCCTAGAAACCTAACTGAGCTCGTGGGCTCATACTACTAAACCCTAATAATAATATAGTCCAATAATAGGGTTAGGACAAATACAGGGAAATAAAAGTAGCAAGTCGTAAGAAGGGTATCAAACGGAGTCCGATTGAACTCATTCAAATGGCTTTGGAACCGTTTCATCGAACCCTACGATTTAGTTTTTAGGTTTTTTACTTTTTAGATTTTTAGCTTGGAGTTTTTAGGATTTGTGTTATATCATTGTGTTTTTTATGTTGCATTATGTCTTTTCTTTAGGAGTTAACTACACAGGTAGTCCTTAGAGTTTATAGAAAGTGACATCTTTGTATGTGAATCGAATTGTCAAAACAAAGACTATGATCAAACAAGTATATCAATTCAGGTGCGGAATCCCTGAATCGATTACGAAATGATAATATAATCAGCAAAACACACAAATCACTTTCAAAGTTTTCATTTCATTGATATACAAGTTGATAATCTTTACGAAATGATGTTTACAATGATATATAATAAGATCAGACTCAAAAACACACTAGGGAGAGAACACACTCAAAGGAGGGAAACAAAATGAACAAAAGTTAACATTAAAAACTGATTCAGTCTTTATATAGACCTGCACATTCGACCAAACGTAAGGTCGAATGTTCACCTTCGACCGTTCAACTGGGCGAATCAGCACAATACATAACAAAAACTTCCTTAGACCTTTGAGCTTCTCCCTTCGACCTTTTATATCTACCTTCGACCATTTTAATTCCACTTTCGACCATCCGTAAGTGACAAAACAAGATTTGATTAGCAATTCAATAGCATTAGTCGCACTTCGTGTATCTACAAACTCCCCCTCGACTATTGCTTGAATTGCTTCAGCCTACGATCTTCATCCATTCTCTTGTTCATCAACTTGATGTGCAGTAACTTCTTCTGCTCTTTAGTCATAACTGGTTCATGAGTTTGCTTCGGTTTCTTCTTTTCTGTCTTTTGAACTTGAACAAACTTCCCCAGCTTCTTATCATAATCGCACCCTGTGTTAACATCCCATGCAAAACATAAAAATACCACACGTTGGTATTTAGCAGCCTGTCCACTGTCTTTCTCTTCACCGTATATAGGATTGTAATACAACATGATGATATCTTCATGAGAGCAGTCTATCAACCATATCGGATTAAAGATATGTATCTTTTTTAAATCATTCTTCCCATCCTTCAATAAGATATTAGCCTCTGCCGTCTTCCAATCATAATACCACCACATAAAGTCTTTCGAAAAGTGTTGTGGAATAGGCATCAAAGGTATATGCTTCAACACTGTCGGTGGATCATATTTCAAGGTAACTTTGTTCAACCCCGTAATCGGATCTTTCTTCTTTCTGTGAACTATCCTTTTAGGATACTGCGGGGTGAACACATCCCATTTCGTTCTACTTTCTCTCGCCATGCGATCTGCAAAGTAACCAACAACATCGTTGTTTACTGTAGCACCTGACATCATGTGTCTGCAGATATCGCGTACAGCCCAATAAGGTAGTGTCTTTATGTCAATGTATATGTGAAAGTACAGAATTCCTTTTTCCCACTTCATAGCAACACACCTTAGTTGTCTCAAATATTTCCACCCGAGAGCTTTTCCTTTAAACAGTTCGTTATGAAACTTATAGAAACCACCCTGAATCTCAGTCTTTGGTCGGTTGGCTTCTTTCTCTTTCAGCTTCCTTAACAAGTTCTTCAGATCGTCAGATTGTTCAACAGTCGGTTTCTGACAATCTGAGTTCTTGAAAACTTCATCAACGAACTTCTTGCTTTTCTCACGAGCAAGTTTCTCAGCTTGGCTCAACAGTTCTTCAGAAAATTCAGGAAATCCAGAATCCTTATCATTTTTGAAGTATTCTGGATATTCCTCACTTGTAATATCCTTAATTTCAACATCTTCAAACACTGGAGTATCTCTATCATCAGAGTGATTTTCTGCTTCTTTTTTAGGAATATTCGGTAGGTAATTCTCACTCATTAACTCTTCAAGAGATTTCCCAACCTGTTTAGCCTGTCCCTCAAGTATCTCTTTAGAAACAGCTGCAGAAACTTCTCCGTCTTCAAGATCAGGAACATTGTACTCCAGTATTGTGGTTAATAAAAAATGCTTGTGCCGAATGTGTTTTATACTAAAGTATTGTATTATTACTATTAAAAGTACTGCTTTATAAAATATAGGGAAATTGGATTTTAATAACCTAAATTATTCGAAATTGGTCGTTGGCACCCCAAACTAAAAAAAAATTGGTCATATATAATCTGTACTATTAACCTATTAGATTCTAGAACTCAATTTGGGTTAAGTCACTAACCCAGTTAGTGTGTTGACTGACGTGGCACCTCCAATCTAACTAGGTTAGTGACTTAACCCAAATTTGGTGTCAGAATCCAATAGGTTAATAGTAGAGGTTATATATGACCAATTTTTTAGTTTGGGGTGCCGGACCAATTTCGAATAGTTTAGGTTATTAAAATTCAACTCCTCTAAAATATATTATTAATATCATTTTAACATGGGTAGTCATTAAAAGTGACTAAAATGCTCAGCCACATTAAAGATACTAAATTGATAATTATACGCTTATCCATTAAAAGGGTTTATTCTTTTATAAAAAAATATTAAAATTATTAAAAAGTATTGTATTGTTAAAACAAGGGAAATTGGATTTTAACACCCTAAACTATTGACAATTGGCCGCTGACGCACTGAACTACAAATTGACCAACACCGCACTGTACTTTTAAATTATTGGCATGGGGAATAAGCTGACCTGGCATGGACACATCACCTACCATGTCAGTAAAAATGGACACGTCACCATGCCACGTCAGCAAAAAATTAACCATGGTTAGTCTGAGGGTGATACAGGCTAATAAGTTGAAAGTACAGTGTGGTGTTGTTCAATTTTGTAGTTCAGTGCATCAGCGGCTAATTGTCAATAGTTCAGGGTGTTAAAATCCAATTTCCCTTAAAACAAAACTTAAAAATGTTAAATTATAAATATACGCTAATAATACATTAAAAGTGTTATTGCTCGTGCCACATTCGCCACCATCCACCATGACCTCTATGACGGTTTCGACATCACCGGTCAATCTCCCCTTTCTATCTTCAATCTTTTTAGCTTCGGTGGTAGTTGATGGCAGAAATACAATCAATGGGTGGTGGTCGGCGTTTGATCAGACTTGCAGGTGGTGGTGCTTGATGGCAGATGTGGTTTAGATAGTGCAAAATAGTTGTTACATCTAAACATGATGACCATGTCAAATATAGATAAAGTTTGGCAGTAATGTCGCTGGATATGAAAACTGACGTGGTGCTCGATAACATATACGAATTAGGCTTATCGGCGATGATTTATATGGATAAAAGTATTGTTTTATAAAATAAATAAATATTAAAATGTATAGCATATAATCATTTAATTTAGTATTTTTTGTAATTTAAAATTTATAAGTTTTAATAGTATCCCTATCTCATTTCAATAAATTGTAAAAATTCTCTTTGTAATAAAATAAAATTAATTACAAGAATTGACCCTCTAGCTATTATTGGGTATTTTAGTCATTTTTTTTTCAAAACCGAACTAGAAAAACCAACGGAGTTAGCTTTAGTACCTCAACATGTTATAAAACTAAAACTATAAACCCTTAACATGTTAAAAAAATTAGTACTATGTTACTCTCTATAACCATACGGACTATCTATGTAGTTAACTATTTCTTTAGACTTGCAAACATCCCACTTGAGTTTGCATCCAAGCCCCTGCAGGTATTGCAACCCTCAGCCCCCGAAGGCTAATCGCATATTATTTTGTATGGGGTGGGAATTGAACTGGGGGCTTCCAGGCAGGAACCCGGGTAAATGGGTAAACCTTCACATCTCCATGTTAAACCTCTGGACCAACATATCATTTTTCTACATGCTATCTATTGTATAAGAATTAGACATATCATTTTTCTACATGCTATCTATTGTATAAGAATTAGGTTGATTTGAGTAAAAGAAAATTTGTATTCAGGTCCGTTTGTGCAACTCAAATTGTATAACGGGTCAAAATAAATTACCCCTATAAACTTATGATTGTGAACTAAAATTGGTCCAGAGGGATGACCACCTAGAATCATTGTTTGTAAGCGCCACCTACTTGTCGCCGTCACTATTGACACCACCACCACCTGCAACAACAGCACCACCACACCCGCCATCTTCAGTATCACCAAAAGCCATTGCCGCCGTGCCATAGGCACCAATGCTTCCGGTTGTGTTATTTACTGTCCTGGTACCACAAATGTATATCATATCAATAAAAATTTGTTAACGATTCTCAACATATTTGTGAGAAGATAAGTTGTCAAATCCTATCCAATTCATTGTGCCATCATTTTTTCTTAGTGTATTAAGTGTTCGCAACATGAGAATGGGCTGATTTACAGGCCCGAGCAGTCCGTCAATGTCTCATCTTATTTGATGAGCCCGATGCTCTAGCTCCAGCCCGACGCCCCGACGTACTTTTGGAAGTTGTTGACCACTTGGTTTGTCAGGTTATCATACTCAGTTAATCCCACCACCACCTCCACTTGTTGCCACTAGCTACCTTTAAAGATATAGTAGGTAAACCATTTTGATACCTTTTTTTCTAAGGAAAACGACACATCTCAGCCCGAACCACTTTAAATCTCTTAAAATGCCCCATTTTGACCCGAACTCATTTTACTCAAAACCCATTATGACCCATTGCCCGACCCGTTCGACTCGCCAGGCTTAGCATTATGGCACTTGTAGAGTATTACTACTAATGTATTATCAATATGATCTAAATGTTGTAAGCATCGGAATACACGTACAAAAGGACGAGGACATCTACAGTTTTAGCAAGGTTTTAGATTTGTAGCCGTTTCACAGGCTGAAGACGCGACGACATAAGTCAAACTGAAAAAAAAAATACAAACGACCAATCTTAGAAACTAATCTAGAAATTCTCTTCTTAGATTACCCGAATGATACGAAAAAAATATACATTGTTAGGACAAATCAAATTCTATTCTTAAACTACACAAATGATACAACAAATCAAAACAACTCACCAGAAGCTTGCCAAACACAAATCCGAATTCAAATACCTCAACTATCAAAAAAGCCAGGACCTGCGCGCGAGAGTAGTTCCTCACCAGCATCCTTCCCCATCAGAATCATATCATCATAAGTATATGATCCCTTTCGAGAAGTTTCTAAAACTGCAATTAAACAGCTAACAAATATTAGTTATAACGTCTTACGGAAACATATACTATGCGTTGTTTTCTTAACCACCTTTCGTTCCATCTGGCGAGGCCACCAACCCTCGGAAGAGGCAATTGCCATCTTCGTCTTTACAAGCGTATCCAGCAATGGGTGTCCTACACGATCCGTCAAGTGTTAATAGGAAAGCCCTTTCACATGCAACGGCTAATCTTGTCTCTTCGTGGTTCAGCTTTGCTATGTAATTAGCCTGCAAAGTCAAATCACATTTGGCATAAACTGACACTTCTACTTGAAGGGAATCAAGCGCTTACCGCGCCACCCCTTGAAGGTTATTTTAACTCCAAGTGGTATATAACATCTACTTAAAGACGGAAATTTCGACCACAAACTTATGATTTGGGATAACAAAACCAAATTACTTACCATCTTATCATCACCTTCTCGACATGCGATTCCAATCGCACCTTGTGCAACAGCAGGAAGCATGTCATCAATAGGAAGAATGGAAGACACATGTTCAGTCATGCTTAACCGTTTTAGTCCAGCTAATGCTAATAACGTTGCTACAACAACACCGTCATTTAGTTTCTTTAATCTAGTCTGCACGTTGCCTCGAAAATTTTCCAACACCTACAAATGATTACAATATCAAAATTAGGGGGTGCTCATATGTGCGTTTTGAATCATATAACACGATGATCTGGTCTTACAGAAAGTGATGGATATCTGTGAAGTAGCTGAGACTTTCTTCTGAGTGATGCGGTACCAACAACGCTTCCGGCGGGAAGATCAGCTAACGAAGTTGCATTCAATGAAATAAACGCATCACGAACATCCTCACGCGGAAGATTGCAGGGCAAAATCGTCTTTTCAGGCAGATAAGTAGGAACATCTTTCATCGAATGAACAGCAATGTCGATTTCACTATTTAAAAGAGCTTCATCTATTTCTTTAGTGAACAAACCCTTGCCACCAATATCTGCAAGAGGCTGACTCAAGATTTTATCACCTGTGGTTTTAATCACCACAATCTCAATGGCCCCCTCTTCCGCCAACTCGCTACTTGAAGCAATGAGTTTATCGCGTGTCTCATAAGCTTGTGCCAGAGCTAATGGACTGTTTCACACGCAATTAGTCAACCAATTCCCTCATAAGAGGGTGATAAATCAAGTCAAAACAGCATCAATTATATACATGAATCTCAATGCACACAGTTGACTTGACCATAGAATTTGAAAGATGCAAATAACATCAGCAGATTAAGCAATTAATGAATGTATATGAAGTTTATAATCTGCATTCCTGTTCAAGAGTGTAATCGTGTGCAACCCTCGTACAACCTCCTATGGTGTCATTTCTTTACGACACCGAGGTTTATAACCCATAGTCAAAATTTTAGGATCGGGCCGGGTCGAGTCGGGTCAAATCACATAATAAAAAGCAAATATCGTAATAAAAGTACAATGCAACTGAAAAAAAAAAAAAACATTATAAAAATAAAAAGTCACTCGAAATATATAAAAAAAATACCTTTTATAGTTGCTCCCTATGTGTAAAATGTTTAGAAAAAAAATGGTGTAGCCAATATTATAAGAATCGCTAGGCGCTAGTCGGCCGGTGGGGTACCGACTAGCAATTAATCGGGATTAATTGGATTGAGATTTTTTATTTATATACACACCTTTTTATATGCAACTTTTTAAGTAAACATGTTTTAACACCTTAGAGGGTGTTTGGGATTGCGTTTTGAATCTGATTTTTAGATTATCAGTTTTTAGTGTTTGGGATGGTGTTTTGAAAACGTAGATAATCAGTTTTTTAGGCTACCAAAACACAATAATCTATAAGCAGCTCCACCCCTGCTTTTCCGAAATGCATAATCTATTTTGAATAATCAATCCCAAACACCCCCTTAGCCCCATATTTTGAGTCGAGTTTACAAGTTTTGGTCGGAATCTAGCAGAATTTACAGGTTTTGGATAGAATTTGACCAGAATCACTAGATTGCCACCGATTTTGCCAATTTTGACCGGATTTGACCACTGTTGACCGCCTACAACTTAACTGGCCAATTAGTCGAAAATTACTCCGTGAACCACCGAATAGCGACTAATTGGAAACTAGCTCGTAAAAAACAAGGGTGCCGCTCAAATTTCTTTCGTTACAAGCTATACATATGATACGCGAAATTCAATGGTGTCAGGTGAACCGTTCACCACAATGTGGCTCCACCATTTTAATTGTACTTACTTGATTGGCATGAATGAAAAATTATGAATCAAGTCTGTTCTAAAAATCTTTAAACATCCTCAAGCTTCTCTTTTTTTCTTTGGACCATTTGATTAACGATTCGGTTCGTATCAGTAACGAATACGATGAAACGAATCAAACCCACAAAATTCAAACCTTAAAACACAAATATATCTTAATAAATCATCAGAACATACCTTCCTCTGGTGCCAATTCTGATGAGGGCAACTTTTTTCTGGGTGTGTTGGTCAACAGCAGAAACTGATGCTTTAATAAAGAATGTGTGGTGGTTGCGCCTGCGTTGACCAAGGACTGGAGGTGGATTGAATCGGTTAGCAGATACATAAGATGATGATGATTTGAAGGTGGTGAGATTGGAAGACATTAGAGTTTGATTCAGTGTTGTTTCCATTTACAAAGAAAGATTTGGTGGAGAAATAGATCGATTTAAGGAAGACAGGAAGAGGATGATGATATGGGTGCTGGTTTCATTAGCTATAGCTTATCCTATTTTTCTTTTTCTTTTTTTTTTATTTATAGAATATTATTATTTCCATAAATAGATCAAAGAATTGGTTTGGTTTGATTCGGTTTATTATGGTACCAGTATAGTATGGTATGGTACTCGGTATATATATATATCTATTAATATATATAAAAGAAAATAGGTATGCTGACGTGGCGTGTAATGGAGGCCTTAACCTCCCCTTGAGAGTACCACTTTGCTTAATTATTGAGTATTTGTGGTGTTTTTGAAGTATTTCCTTTTTTAACAAAAAAAAAAATCACGCTAACCTAAAAAACCCTAAAATATCCTACGCCTCTTTTCAATTGCCTCTCTCATCACAATAAACCTTCTGTTTTACTCTCCTGAAATCGATCTTCAAAGTAAGGATACCTTTCCTAATCATTTTTCTTTTGTGTATAACGTTTTAGTTCATTCGGATTATGTTTTTTTTTCCTTTTTATTGCAATTGTACTATTTATGATGAACTCTCTCATACTACCTATTGTTTTATGTTTGACGTTTTTAGTATGTAACATCAAGCTAAAACAAAGTAAAATTTTGATCTGACATGAATTAAGATGGTAAATTTGAAGTCAGATTTGAAAAAAATAAATAAAAAAATAATGATATGAAGGATCTATAAGTGCCCACAACCTGTTCGACTGAATGCCCCAAAGAAGTAATGAGTTTAATGGCTGGTGATGGATGCAGCATATACTTTAGTGGTTGTTATCATTGACTTAATGATGTGTTTTTGCAAAGCTCTCAGTTACATTTCTTTATAAGATCGTGACTCTTAATTTTGAGTAACAGAGTGATCCTAAGTTGACATAAATTATTCTTGGGAATGAGTTGAATAAGTTACAAGATGTCTTAAAGGTTCGTCACCGCCAGGAAACTGAATATAGTCGGCAACAGGAGGAAGAGATGGTAAGTGTTATTAAAAGTTTAAAACTCTAAGTTTCTTTATTGCAGTTATTATAATTTTGTATCCAATAAATGTGTTTATGGGATTGTTTTTCCATATCATAGGCACTACTTTATGCGGACCCTTTTGATGTAGAAGCACAAAAGAAAATTGAAGCTGCAATCCGCCAGGTGTGTGTCCATTTGTCTTTTTTTTTTTGACCAGTGAATGTTACAATGTTTATATATGGACCTATCGTTATTACTCAAAGAAACATTATTTTTTATGATGGGTGTGAGCAATAATTATCTTTCCTATATGTTTCTGGGATATCGTAAAATCTACTGTGACATTATAAGTTGTTCATGCATTGGTTTATGTGCTTTTTTGATTATTGAAGATTTATATTGGATTATATTAATTTTGACAGTTGTTTTACTATGAGACTGTTGCCATTGGAGGATTTGGTGAGCTTGGCCCTGTTGTAGTCCTCTGCTTATCTTCATGGACAGAAGAACATATTTCTGAGAGAGAGAAGCAAGAGAAAGAGCTCGGTGGTTATGGATCTGGAGAGGTAAGCTGTATGTTTGAGAATGTATTTAACTTGGCTAAAATGGTAGGCCAAAATAGTTTGGTTAACTGGTGAACCAAAGTAGATAGATTTTGTTGCGACTATGTAAGGTACAAGCTTCTCTCTTTGTTGTTTAGATTTGTCTGTTTTATGATTCGTGCTTATTTTTCTGGTGGATCTTTAATCAAGTTACTTAGGTATGTTGTTTCATGTTGACTTTTATTTGGTCAAAGATGGTTGAATTAATAAACTTTAATTTGATTTTTTTTATTAATTGTGGGTGTGTTGATGTTATGATTAAAGGAATCTGACGGAACCAGAATTTCTCTCATACGCCGGTATACGTGATTTGAACTCGGATTTCTCTTAAGGTAACGATATGGTCTTCTTTGTTGTTTCGATTTAGTTGCTGTCATTTAGATGGTTTTAGGCTAAATTTTTACATCTATGTGTCAACATTAATGGAATTTGGACGTTTTGATTTACTGTTGTCGCCGTAGGCGCTGATATGTTGAACCTGATATGGAAGTTTTGGTGATAGGGATGGTTATCGTGGTGGACCTAGAGGGCCTCCTGGTGAGTTCGGTGGCGAAAAGGGTGGAGCTCCAACTGATTACCAGCCTGCTTTTAACAGGGTAATTTTTCTTCCTATGAATATGCTTTGTTGATTGTGTTGTTCATTGGTTTTGAAGCTGCTTTGTTTCTTAGTTGCAATTTTATTTCTATCGTAGTTGAGTTGCTTTAATTATGAATCTTAACAATGGTCATAAAGCCAATGTTGTAGGATATTGATGATTTTACTTATGGATGGATGGAGATCTATATGGAATGAGTGTTTGCTGTTTAATGCATGTTGCATGTTTTCGCACATGGAAATACTGTTTATGGCTTAAACCTGTTCACAAAAATGGAAGCTTCATGTTCATATAGTCCTTATCTTTCAACACTTTGTAAACTTTCTTATACCCATCTATGTGGATATCATGGTTGCAATAAGATTTACATAAATGTGTTATGCCTTTGGATTTTCACAGATATATAACCTTTTAGCTTTTTAAGAAAGGTTGGCTCCGTCTAGGAGACTGATTTGAATTGAAACATAGATGTCTTAAAAGTGATCCATTCTTTATAAAATGTTAAAAACAATATAACCCTGCCCTGTTTGCTACTACATTGCCATCTTATCCTCATCTTTATATTGGTGCCAAGATTTCCGAACATGTATGTGTTGACATTTTGTGACTAAGATTAGATTTTCTTGAAAAAAAAGGTGTCATATGGATGAAGTACAATTTGCTTTACATTTTTTGCAGAATTTTTAGTTCTGTAGGATGCAGCAGTAAGCAATTGTTATTTAATCATTTACTTATTTTGATAGAAGTTACTTACTGTTTTGGTTTTGGTGCTCTATGAGTTATTGGTGTATGATGGAATTTGGTCAAAAGTTTTAGTCATCGGGATTTATAAAAGTTACACGGTCACATTAAGGTGAAATCTGTAATATACGAGAGGTCTAAATAGTCCGGTTTGTTTGACATCGATTACTTATTTACAATCAATAACTTAACTTTTACTTTGTTTTACAGTCAACCGATGACTTAATCGAGACATATCAGTCTATTTCATATTTAAAATTGATGTGTCATATTAGATTTCTCAACCCCGGGACCTTCCCGGGGTAATCAGCTAGTATATATATATTACAAAGCTAATAATCCTACATGTCATACTCTTATGCAATCTCTCCTTTGAGAGATGCCACATAAGATGTGATGTGGCAACTCTAGACCAATTAAAAAAAAGAAATAAATATGGTTTAACCTAATCTATTAAATACCTAATCTACTAAATTTAAATATTAAACCTTTATTATTTCCTCTCATGTTTCCTCCCATAACTTTTAAACGTTGATATCTTTTATATACGAGATTTTTTAAAGAAAAAAATTACACCAAATTAACGAGCGTTTTATTATCTTTCCAACGAGTACCATAGTGCTATATAAAAACGGAGAAAAAAAACGACTATTTTTTGTAACCCGACAGGTATTGTGTCAGGTTTGGAATTACTTTAAAAAAAAATTGTGGGTTTGGGTCGGGCCTGGGATTAGGTGATACCCGACCCAATTACCCGAAACCACATACCCAAATACCCAAACTATATACCCGATCATATACCCATGAATTTTTTAACGCATCACATAACCCTTAGACTAATGACTTCGATATTTCAATAAATAACTTTTTTTTCCTTATTTCATGTTAGTTCTTTTTAGAATGATCGATTACAAACTTCCGAATTCATTTGACATTATATAATATTTTGTAATGGCACTAGATTTATACCCCGGCGCAGAGATTTGTTTTTTTTAATATATATATTTGAATATGATAACTTATGACAGAAATTTGTATAAAATAAATAATAATAATAATAATAATATATTGGCGAGTCATTAATTATGTTGTCATATTAGATATTTTATTATGTCATTGGATATTTCAACCCGGGACGCTCCCGGGATAAAAACTAGTGAATGAATAAAAGTCTCAAAAGGATTTCAGGTGGTAAGTTAAGCGGTTAATGCAGTAGAATGTTTGATATCAGTAAAGAAACAATATTTAAGATGTCGGTTCTCGCGGTGAGATATCGGAGGGACATCAGTAGTTGCAATATATATTCTTAATTTTTTTAAAGAAAAGGATGTAATATGTTAATTTTTTTTTACACTTATATAAGACATTTGAGAATAGTTTTGGGTTAAATATGATAAAATTTTAAAGTGTAAGAGTCCAAATGTAAGTTTTTAAATAAGAAAATAAAAAGTCAATATCTTCATTCAATAAACCTTAAATTTTATTTTTGCTTCCTTATCCATCCCTGAAAGCCTGAAACTCCTTCCTCGCCCTCGTAGACTTCAATTGCTACAAGATATTATCGTTACTGAGATAATTGCCAATATTTCATACCGAAATAACATCCTATGGTCGATAACCGATATATCAGTCACATTAACTGCGTAGGTGATAAGTTGTAACGCTTATGGTAATAACCCATACATGTATAGATTCGGTTCATTTCATGTTAAAAAGATAAGCCTATATATGGTTGGGACTAAATCGGTTACTTTTTCTAAAATTTTGAATTAAATTCATAATTTCTAAAAGATAAGGACGAAAACTAATCAAACATAAAGATTAGGGCCTAGGGATGTAGAAGTGGAATTGTGGACTATCCAAATTCGGCCTTAGTTCTATCTAAGCCCATAGCCTAGGCCCAGCTATATTACGATTAACAACTAACAAGACAATATATATTTTTTTTTTTTGAAAATACTAACAAGACAATATATGGCACAATACAAATCATACACGACCACCAAATCTTTACATAATTTTGAAACGAAAATGTTTCGGGTTATTCGGGTTTTCAGTGTTGAAAATATTACCTGATAACCGACCCAATCTAGTTAAATGGTTATCGGTTATGAGGTTAATCGGGTTCGGGTTTTTTGGGTGGGGTTAAATGGTTATTGGTTAAATGCTTCGGGTGTTTGAGTTACATATTTCCAGCCATTTGGGTTGCATATTTCTATCCATTTGGGCTACAATATGTGTAAAATAAAACCACAACATGGGTTATAATATTTAGTTATAAATTTGGCTACAAAATCACTACTCCGATATACATAAAAATATGGAAACTAGATCATTTATTTGTTTTTTAATTGTTCGAGGTTATTCGGGTCAATTCGGATTATAAAAAACTAATCCGAAGACCGACCCTAAAAACTTTAGTCAGGTTTGGGTATGCACTTAATCGGGTTCGAGTTAATCGGCTAAGGTACTTTCTCGAGTCAAATCGCTACGGGTTTAGTTCGGTTATCAATTATCGATTAAAAAAAACACCCCTACTTGATGACTTAAAATCACCTTTGGTCAATTATTACACTAAATTGTCACATGTCAGTTTAGTCAAAATCCCATTTATTTGTTATATAAGTCCAAATAAGTTATAATGTTGATTATAATCATTTCAATCAATAATTGATGTCTCATGTCTATAACATCAGTAAACATAAAATTTCCAAATTGATTATAACTTTTGTTGACCTTTAGTCTAAAGGTATTATCATCATCATACTCAGTTAATTTTATTAATAATAAAAGTTAAAGTAGAGTTTAAGAGGGGTAATATATAGACAGCCCCACCTCTAACTCGTGAGAATAGAGATATTGCTTTTAGTGAGACCCCCGACTCAATAGTGGTTTTGTATCAACCGTTGGACATAAGGCACATAACACTTAGCAATCGGGATAAACCCGATTGGTGTATGTACCCCATTGTCTTTTGGCTATCAACGCCACCAAATGATGCATGATTAGTAAAATAACGTAAAAATTAGTGCAACTTTACTTTTGGCCTCCAAAGGCCTCGCATGTATACATTATATGTTCACAACCGTAAGTAAGACCGTACTCTAGACATATTACAGCTTTCTAAATTAAAACTATGTCCATACAATTTCATTGAGTCTCATTTATTCTATATAATAACAATTCAAATTGTGAACGGTATTAATCTATGTGGCTTTAGTTAATAGGATCTTATATTGTTTTAGTATTATTATACATAGCTATTTGAACCTT
This sequence comes from Ambrosia trifida, assembly GCA_028751855.1. Classification (NCBI taxonomy): domain Eukaryota; kingdom Viridiplantae; phylum Streptophyta; class Magnoliopsida; order Asterales; family Asteraceae; genus Ambrosia; species Ambrosia trifida. Next base: position 163,607,467 of record CM054122.1, read on the forward strand.
TGTTTCTTATATTAGTTCCTTAATATTTTCGAGGTTTTTTTTTCTATTACCTTTTTCATTTCTATGTATTATTATTACTATAAAAATCAATTTAACTTACCATGTCAAGCTAAAGCGGTATTGGTCGAATAACATTGGTACCGTTACTGACGTTCATTTTTATGGTCCACAACGTGTTAATCTATGTTCTTTTGGGTGTATCTCTTTCGATCAGTGGCGAAGCTTGAACAAAAATATTGGGGGTGGGAAGTCACCGGTTACGTGGGTGGAAATCATATATACCAAAAAAAAAATTATACGAATACTGTATAATCAAAACTTCTGAACGAAAATTTCAAGAGTCGGACGCCCCCATGAAGTTGCGCCCCTGCTTTCGATTGCTATTTCAAGCTGTGTCAGTATCGTGATAAATAAAACAATTACAGACCGAACTCCCGCTGCGAAGCGGGGGTAACCTACTAGTTGTTAACAATGGAACACAAATGATCCGTGACATTAAAATAACAACGGGTCAAAATAGATGATAGCTTTGAAAGGTAGATATAATATTAAAACTTGTCATATGCGGAAACAAAACCAACGAAATCTATGAACTAATATTATAAAACCAGAATCTAAAAATGAAAACACATAATCGACTCAAACAAAACTAAGGGGACGGGGCGTTACCAAAATTGGTCACGGGTACCTCACTATCAGCACGGTAACACCGTCGCCACTCATGCTGGTAGTGCTCCCGTGAACCATTTTCTGGTTCTAGTTATTATAAAACTAAATTGTTTCAATATATTACTTTAAGATTTTAAGATGTAACTATTTCATAACTAACATTAGAAGAATTCACAACAATCCTTCAAAAAGAAAAAGATGTAATGATGGGAGACAATGGCCTTAATCAAGGGTGTTAAGATTAAACAATCTAGTTTGGTTAAAGCCAAAAGCGAAAGTTATAATCATGGCAACAACTAATACACAACCAACCATAAAATGGGCCCCTAATCCCTTTATGATTTACTATGCCAACTAACAACTTAATTATATGTCCATTAGTAGTACTATTTTAGTTGTACTCATTGAACCCACACCACCCTACTAGGCCTACACTTGGTAAATGTTGATTGAAACATATAAATATGCTAAAAAAACTATGCCACTAGTAATAATAATAATAAATAGTAATGAGTTAATTGCCAATTTAGTCCCTGAGGTTTGTCGAAAATTGCCACTTTCATCCAAATCTTTTTTTTATTACATCTGTGTCCCTGAGGTTTCATTTTTTTGCCATTTTAGTCATCAGCACTAACTCAGTTAACAAAAACCCAGTTAAGTCAGGGGCATTTTTGTCCATACACACCAAACTTTTTCCTTTTGCCATTTTCATCCAACTCTTATCACCCCTTATTTATATCATCTTCCCCACCCATTCAACCCTAGTTCTCCACTTTTCACCCTTCACTTTGTCAACCTCAATTACTGCAAAAACGATTCTTCCCACCAAATCAGTATGGTTTTTTGTCGGTGTGGAGCTGAAACAAAGGTATGTATATCGAGGACAGCCCGAAACCCAGGTAGGCGTTTTTACTGTTGCAACAGAGAAGGAAGAAGCTGTGGGTTTGTTGGGTGGGCTGAACGCCCTTTGGCTGAAACAGCAGTACGAGACCTTGAAGAAGATGTCGAAAGATTGTCGTCTGAAAACAAGAGATTGAAGATCATGTTAGGGATAACTTGGTTGTTTATTATCATGTACTACTTGTTTTAATTGAAGATGATGTTGTAATTTTCCTTGTGTAAGTTAAGGTGTAAGCTTTATGTAATGAACAACATTTGATATGAAATGTATGTTTGATGTTGGGTATTAAACACAACAAAGTTGACCCATTTGATATGAAATGTATACACAGCAGCTGGTAAACAAAGTTGGTAAACAAAGTTGTTTGAAACCAAATCACAAAAACACAAACATAATAGGACAATAGGGCATTCTTATATTAATACCAAGTTACCAAAATACAGCATTATCCACCAAAGTTTTGCCATAGCACAAAAGATAGCAGTTGTTAAACAAAGTTGACCCATTTGACACCTAAACAACTAAACCACTACTGACCAAATGACCAAATGACCAAATGACCCATTACAACTAAACCACTACTGACCCATTACAACTAAACACTACTGACCCTGAGCATCACCACCAGCCTCTGCACCACCACCAGCCACAGCACCACCAGCCTCTACACCACCACCAGCCTCTGCACCACCACCAGCCTCTGCACCACCAGCATCTACACCACTACCAGCCTCTGCACCACCAGGTCCTTTTGTTATGACCTTTTCCCCCACACCTTTTACAAGTCACAGTATGCCCTTTCCTTGCTATTTTTCCAGTTTCAATGATCTTGTTAAGCTCTTCCACTTCCACTTGTGATTTCTTTCTTTTCTTTTTGGGTCTCCCAACTTGTTTGTGAAACTTTGGAGCTGTCAATGTTGTTGGGCATTGAGCAGGTGGCCACATGTCTTGTCCATTTATTGGTTCTATGGTGTGTGCATAGACCTGCTTCCAAGTTTCATGCCAATATGCTCTATCCACCCATTGTTCTGGTACACCATCTCCCATCCCATTCAATCCCATATTCCATATACATGCAACTGCATGCCTACAAGGTATTCCAGTCAGTTGAAACCTTCTACATCCACAAGTCCTTTCAGCAAGATTAACAGCTCTTTGTTCAAGTTCTGGACCACTAACCTACAATGAAAATATTTATTGTATATCAATCTAATTCATGCATAGTAAAGAACTAAAGACAGGTAAATGAATCTAAAAACTTACTTGATACTTTGAATTCCCACACCAGATAACTGTGTACTTGGCTGCTTCTTTCTTGATCTCATCAAACAGTTCTTGTACCCTTGGTGTTAAGGGCCCTGGAGAGTTGGCAATCATTCTGTGAGTGATCACAATCCTTTTCATTATGTACTCCCTAATGAACTCAAGACAGGTAATGATTGGTTTGTCTCTACCAAGTATTAATTGTCTGTTGAACACCTCACATAAGTGGAAGTTACTGATTTACCCTTACCCTTTCCTGATTTACCCTTACCCTTTAAATTATTGTCTTCTTGAACTCCACCACCACCAAGTTTTGGAATTGTTCCAAGACAAACCACACTAAACCTTGCATTATCATTTCTGTTAATAAACAACTGCCTCCTTGAACTAATTGCATATTGGTTAACCATTTTCTTTATCACAGCTCTATCAGGAAAGGTTTGGGTAACAAAAAAGGGGCAATCATCATTTCCCTTAAACTTTTTCTTCTTCTTCCTTATACTCTTAACAGACCTATCCCTAACAGTTGTCTCCTCATCACTTAGACTATCAAAGTTATCCAAGTCAAAGTCATCATCTTGTAAGTTTACATTATCCCTACCCTCTTCAGTATCACTGACATCAAAGTCTACAGCAGCCCTAAACTCATACAAGTCTACATCAATATCATCATCCATATGCTCCTGATCTACAATGAAATCAGGATCCTCATCACTACCCTTTGAACCACATACCTTTTCACCCTCATCACTACCCTTTGAACCACAATCCTTTTCACCCTCATCACTACCCTCAGAACTGTCATCAGCAACTTCTTCTTTATAGTCTGAATCTTCACTGTCTTCATCATCATTGAACTCATCATTGAACTCATCATCAATGATTTCTACATCAGAATTCTCACTACCCTTATCAGAACTAACATGTTTACCTAAGTCAGGAATGCCATTGAAGTGCTCAATATAAACCTCAATTACCTTATTCTCTTGAACATACTTAAGCATCCTAAGCACATCACTATCCTTAAGCAATGGCCTTAAACCAAATTCAAACTCTTCTCCTGGTATCCTAAAACTATATCTAACCCCATCTAAGTCATCATCACTATAACCCAGAGTTATCAGCATATCATTAACAATTATGACAGAAAACAGATCAGCATTAACATAGTCAACATAAGAGACTTTACCCTTGTATCCTATTTGTGGAGTATCAACCAGTTCACCACTATGATGAAACTCTATTGTGAAGGAATCCGGATCACCAACTGAAAAACACATCAAAACATACCAAAATTCAACATTAGGGCTCGTATAATTTAACCAAAACAGGGGTTCAAATTAGGGCTTGTATAACGACTTACCATACTCGATCTTAGGGTCAAAATCAGACCCAGGTTCTCGAACTCTCCACATTGTAGATCAATCGTCACTGATGATTGGATGATTTGCTGTAATCGTGTGTTTGGTTGAAGGTTTGGTGTTGTGTTACTGTTAGGGTTTATAACGAGATAATAATCCAGATGTTAAAAAGGGGTGAAAAAGTTAGGGTTAAAAAAAGTTTGTGTGTATGGACAAAAATGCCCCTGACTTAACTGGGTTTTGTTAACTGAGTTAGTGCTGATGACTAAAATGGCAAAAAAATGAAACCTCAGGGACACAGATGTAATAAAAAAAAGATTTGGATGAAAGTGGCAATTTTCGACAAACCTCAGGGACTAAATTGGCAATTAACTCAATAGTAATTAAAAGAAAGAAGATTATGTAGCCCCAAAAGGAATTTTATTATACAAAACATTCATCACACATTAAAACAAGTATGAAAGCTACAACCATAAAAGATTACATCCTCAATCAAATTAATTAAAAAAAAAAAAAAAACTATGAACTGCTAGTACCTGATGAACTTTTAGAATTATTATGTGAACTTGAACTAAACCACATACACTTATCTTTCACTGCTTCACTTCCATTAGCATACTCTTTGAAATTATACTCTTCTTGCTTAAAGTTAGGACTCACTTTCCCTTCACTATAACATTGACTACACAGGCTAAATTTTGATTTCATCTCCTTAAACCGAGACCCGATTATCGGGTATCGACAAACCGAACACGTGTGTTTTCCATGGCGGTTTCGGTCTCCGGTTTCAAGCTTTAACAAAGTAGACATGACACCAAAACCCCAATCTTGATCATCAAACATAGCAAGAAACTCAGGTAATGAGATCAGTGAAGCATCAGTTTCACCATGGATCTCCAACATTTCACTAATTGGATGGGAAGGAATGTAGATTGATCTCAATAACTTTATGTAACTTAGCGCATCGGCTTTTTTGATCATTCCACCGCTTGTTTCTTCGTTCACGGGTCGCCATAGAAGTGATTCAAAAGCGACCCGTTTGCGTTTATCAGGTGTACCACCACAAATCGGGGCTAAAACAGCGAAAAACATACCTAAATCCACCCTTCCAGACTCGGATTCATCAAGAACCGAGAGGATCTTAACGTTAATCGCCTTAACCGCCCCTACAAACGTTTCGGCTTTCAAGAAACTTAATAATTTTCTAAGAATGCATTCTAAAGCGGGCTTACGTATAGATTTTTGGGGCACGCCGTAACCAGAATAACTTAAAGGGGTGTCGGTTTCATTCATTTCCTTCTTAAGAAGCTCAACATCACATCTAAACAACCGAGTGATTCTTTGAAATGATCGGATATCAAGAGCTGTTGCCAGTTCTTGTCTTGATGTTGTTTTCTCACCTAAAGTTTTGAACTTTGATGGTTCGATTCTGATAAACATATCTTCGACGTTTCCATTACCCTTCGGTTTCTTCTTCTGAAGTTGCTTTAAGTGAGATAAAGCATCATGTAACTCAACCCTGCTAGTCATCTTCAAAGCTTCTTTTAAAGACTTTTTAGCCTCATCAGTCTCACCAGCACCTAACAACGACACCGCCTTGTTCAACTGAGCCCGCCAGTGGTTCGGCCACAAGCCCAAAACCCTGACGTAAACCTCAGAAGCCCGTTGGTACCGACCCATATCCATATAAAGCCCACCAAGATTATACAAAGCATCAACATGACCCGGCTTCAAATCAATCGCCTTTTGAAACTCTTTCACCGCATTATCATTATTACCCATCGCGTGCAAAGCTGATGCAAGATCACAATGTGCATCTGCATAATCGTTCTTTAGATAAATCGCTTCTTCTAACGCTTTAACAGCAGCTTTATACTCACCTACACCTAACAAAGCACTACCCAAAAGCTTCAAAGCTCTAAAATGCGTCGGACAAAGAATCGCAGCCTCTCGATAATGCTCGCACGCGCTAATAACCATACCTTCAGCCTCAAGTGAGATCCCAAGATTCACATGAATTTGAGGCAGAAGATAAGCCCATTGATTCCCACCTGCTTCTGCAGCATCCAAAGCTAAAACAAACTCATCTTTAGCCTCACCATGTCTCCCAACAACATAATAACAATTCCCTGCTCGAAAATGCGGTCTAACATCAGTAGGCTGCAATTCACAAGCTCGTTTAAAACATACCAACGACTCTTTAAACAACTGTTGATCATACAACACACGACCAATCGCCATATGCCCATCAAACGCTTCTTCTCTCGACCTCGCCCCATCCGCTCTAGACCTCAAACCCCCTAACTCCTTAACAAAAACCGCGTAATCCGCCCTACTTTCATCCCAAACAATCTGCTTATTCATCTCCGTCGACGGCCCCAACTCCCTCGACCACCCCGGATCCGAATACGCATCCGAATTCTCCCCTTTCCCTTTCAAATCCTTCATCTGCTTCACCCTCAACCTCTTGATCAAAACCTCCAAGTCATCCATAAGCTTCCACGTGTCGTCAAACACAATCCCATGGTTCGGCGACGCTGCCCATCTAACCGTCCGCTGCTGCACAGGCGCTGGCGCCTGTGCAGCTTCTTCCACCTCATTACTAGCATTATTATCATCATTAACAATAACATTATCAATATCAAGATCAATATTATTATCATAAGGTTTTAATTCAAGCCCTAATGCCTCGAAATCACGGTCGACATCACCGGCACCATCATCATAAGTTCTTAACAAACCATCTAAAGTAAGACCCATATCAGAATCAATAAAATCAGCATATGTACGGAAAACCTCATCAAGAATAGCACTAATCTGCTCATCACTAAACTTAACCCTAGGGTTAACAGCAACAACAAGTGCAGCCATTTCTTCTCTGTTAAGACCATTATCTTTGTTTACATCAAACTGCTGGAATATCCTCTTCACCTTCTCTGATCTTGCACCTCTTGTAGCCATTATTTTCTCTGTAATTAATTCAAGATTTATAAAAAAAAATTATAAAAATATATAAAAATGTGAGCTTTAATACCAAGAAACTGGTTTAGGGCAAAAGGGGTTGAAAAAGATGCAAACTTTAAGAACAAGAAACAGATTTAAGAGGTGGGTTTGGAAGATGAAGAAATATAATTAACATTTGGGTAAAAAAAAAAAAAAAGATTGTAATTAAAGATTTATAGAAATTTATAAAAATAAAAATGTAAACTTTGAGAGAAAGAAAGGGATTTAAGATGTGGGTTTGGAATGGGAAGAAGCCTATATGATGATATTAATGTTAAAAATGGTGGGATTTAAAGATTTAAAGAAATTTATAAAAAAAAATTGGAAACTTTAGATTTGGAAGGTGAAGAAGACTATATGATGATATTTTAAGGTTAAAAGTGGAAGAAAGGTGTGGGAATAAAGAAGGGTAATGGGAAGATGTTATATGTGTAGGTGGTGGTTGTTTGTTGTTGAGTTGTTATGTTGTTGTTGAGGGGAGGGGAGGGATGGGGTGGAGTGTGGTGGTGAGGATGGAGATGAGGGTGAGGAAAGCAGGGGAGACTAGATTCTCTTGGTTAATTCTCTGGGAATGGGAATAAAATGTTGTTGTAGGTCGGCAGTTGTTGTGATAAAGCAATGGCCATGTGTTTAGTTTTAAAGATTTTGGAAATAACTAAAAGGAATGAATACATCATCAAGTATAATGTTTTATTAAATAAAAATTAGGTTGTTAATTGTTTTATGTAATATATGGCCATATGCTATGATATAAAGTTAACTTTAAATAGCAAACTACTAGATACATCATCAATAATTGCACTTATATTCTTTTAACATGTTGATAGTGTGTATATATATTTTTAATGGCAAATTTTATTAAAACAAAGTAGCAAAAACACAACAAAGCAAAACTACAACACGAAATTACACCAATCCTTCTAAGACAACGCTTTAAAGGAGATTTATTTTTAATCCATAAATACCCGATCGATTTAATGTCCTACATGTTGATAGTGTATACAAGCGTTTATCTGATTATCATATATATGTATTTAAAATGGGTGTTTGGTTAAATTGGCTTTTTAAAACCCAAGTTAAACTAACCCAAGAGTGTTTTGATAGCACACCCTGCCTTATTCACTTCCTTACGTTTGTGACTAAGTTTGAAACACCACCCTAATGGGGCGTGAAAGGAGGATGGGTGGGGCGTTGTAACTTGCGTGACGTGAAGGAAGAAAGGAGTGTGTGGGGCCTTGATTTCAACCAATCAATTGCATTCCTTTTATTAATCATTTAATTTAAAAATTATTTTAATGGGTGACGGATAGTGAAATCATTACATACTTTAGTAAAAAAAGCGAGTCATAGCCCCTTGATAATGTGATAGTAATATGAGAGTACATTTTTGACGTGGTAGTAAAAACTAAGGTGTTGTTTGTTTTTTCTGCAGGAAAAGGTCTGCAGTTTGCGGACCACATCTGCAGACATCTGCAGGAGAAGAGTTGGACCAAAGGTCTGCAGTCTGCAAGAAGAAGACTGTTTGTTTGTTAACGTCTGCAGGCTGCTGAAATAAACTTAAATTTAAATAAACTGAGTTTTTACAGCAGTCTGGTGGTAGACGGTGGTGGTGGTGGGTGGACCGTAGTGGTGGTGGTGGTGGTGGTGGTGGGTGGTGGTGGACGGTGGTGGGTGGTGGGTGGTGGTAGTGGTGGTGGGTGGTGGTGGTGATGGACCGTGGTGGTGGTGGGTGATGGTGGTGGTGGGTGGTGGTAGTGGTGGTGGACGGTGGTGGGTGGTGGTGGTGGACCGTGGTGGTGATGGACGGTGGTGGTGGTGAACGGTGGTGGTGGACGATGCTAGGTGGTGGTGGTGGGTGGGTGACGGTGGTGGTGGTTGTAGTGGGTGGTGGTAGTGGTGGTGGGTGGACGGTGGTAGGTGGTGGTGGTGGACCGTGGTGGTGGTGGTGGTGGGTGGTAGTGGTGGTGGTAGTGGTGGTGGGTGGTGGTGGTGGACCGTGGTGGTGGGTGGTAGTGGTGGGTGATGGTGGTGGGTGGTGGTAGTGGTGGTGGACGGTGGTGGGTGGTGGACCGTGGTGGTGATGGACGGTGGTGGTGGTGAACGGTGGTGGTGGACGGTGGTGGGTGGTGGTGGTGGACCGTGGTGGTGGCGGGTGGTGGTGGTGGACCGTGGTGGTGGTGGGTGATGGTGGTGGTGGGTGGTGGTAGTGGTGGTGGACGGTGGTGGGTGGTGGTGGTGGACCGTGGTGGTGATGGACGGTGGTGGTGGTGAACGGTGGTGGTGGACGATGCTAGGTGGTGGTGGTGGGTGGGTGACGGTGGTGGTGGTGGTGGTGGTAGTGGGTGGTGGTGGTAGTGGTGGTGGTGGGTGAGGAGAAGAGAAGAGGAGAAGACCTTTGAAGACCTTAGAAGACTTTGGTCCAAGTCTGTACCAAGAAGAGGTCAGGAAGAGCTTTTGGAGTGAAATGTCTTCCGAAAAACAAACAGACTGCCTGCCCCAAACGTCTGCCCGCGTCTGCGCGGCGCAGACAAAAGAGGTCAGAAGTGCTTCTGGGAGAAAAACAAACACCACCTAATTAAGCCATAACACATAGCATAATTTGATTATATAAGAATGTTGACTTGTTTCCTTCTATGTATTTGGTTTAAACTCACAAAGTCATTTGATTTGAAAAGAAGTAAAAATTGTGTGCAACTGTTATGCCAATTGCCAAGGCACTACACGTCTACATGCTCTTACCTATACGGTTGTAGGGATGAGCTCAGTATTAGTACCAAACAGAAAATACCAGCCCGAAAATCCTCAAAATTTGGTACCGACATGGATAACGAAAATGTTTGGTACGGGAGAACATATATCATTTGCAGTGAATATGGATGGCAGAACACTTGAATAATCACATAATTATACATATGTTAATGTACATTGTGCCAATATTTTCAAACATGCTATGATAATACAATTAATGAAGGATTATACAACAAATAATTGGTAGTATTAAGATGCTATATTATACGGATGTAACACCTTCCTCTAGAGGATAGTTAGCCGGATCTGGCGGCAGAAATCTACTGCAACAATTCAACACCGCTGAGTGGAATCCTTTTGCATTGTCTAGAAACACGAAGTGACCCGCCTGCAAATCATATTATCGTATAAACATATGTTGATTTCATCACATTATGCATTATACCCTCCATGCATATCCTATATGCCAATTGCTCATACTGTCATACTCATACAATACATAATCAATTTGAAGTGAAGAACAATGAAAAACGCATAAATACTTGTATGTTGTGCATGTCAAATATATTACAGTTATAGCAATAGATACAATATTTATGTCAATTTCCGTAGTTCTCTACTTAAATTGGTCAACACACCTCTCTATGGACACATTTATTTCAAAAGTTCAAAGCCAACACTATATTGATAACTGTGCTTAACTGCGTAAGCACATGAACGTAAAATTGTAGTTTATCGCTCTTCCAACTCTTTCTTTGATTTCATCTCCTCTCTCATGATCTAAAATACAAGGTATGCATATACAAGTGCATCTAGCATTCTAGTGTATTTGCACATATGCATTTAGACAAAGGACTACCAATAGCCTATTTTTTTAGCATAAATCTTATATACATTGAAATCTACTTGCATTCTAGTCAATTTTTATTATATAAATAGTATATAGGATTAGTGCGGTTCTGGCTGGTCTAAACATATTATTGGTTCTGAAATAGACGCCCATATGATTTGTGTCCGTACCTGTGGGACCCGTATGATTTCACACGGAACAGACATATTCTTGCGTGCTTCATCAGCCCGTAAGTAATCCATCCAATCCTTGACACCGTATATAAAAGTTGTTGGCACCTTCCAGTCAGAAGATCTGCACCCAAAATAAATAATGATGTTTTAATAGATTAAAGCATAAAATGTAGAAATGTTAAGTTTATGTGGATATAAAATATGACATGCTTCTATTATTCGTTTATTCATAAACTGAATGTAACAATCTGAACTAGGAACTAATGAAAGAAAAAAAAGAATATAAACTACTGCACCTTTGTAACAGAGGGCTCCTAGCAAATGCCCCAAATGAAAAAATATGCTTCAAACACAGCTCTCCACTCGCCTTTGCCACCAACGTATGGTACACATAATCTTCAAGTAAAATAAAAACAAATCATTAAAAAATGTTCTAAAATATTGATGCGTCAAGATGTTCAAATGTAGTCACCTGTAAGTAATCCAGACTCGACCTCAGTCAACGGTTGACCAGTTGAATATTCACCAAACCTTGCACTTGTATATCTGCGGACAAGTTTTGGACCAAGCGGGCCTAAACCTCTGATTACACAAGTCAAGATGTGATACATTAAGGTTGATTACAACAAAAATAATTATCCAAGGGTGTCACAAAAGTACCTGACAATCTTCATAGGAGTAAAATTGGATTCCCATAAATGATTTAAAACAGCACCTTTCCATGTTTCTTGGAACTTAGTGAGTCGCTCTGATTTATGTTCGGTTTCGGATGAAAACCCAGCAGGTCCCACCAAAATAAGATGTTGTACGTGCTCCGGATGCTTCAAAAAATTTCAATAATCAATAATATAAGTTCTTCGAGCTGTTACATATTAGCAGGGAGCATGTATTTTTATTAATGTTTTGGCTGATTTAGCGGGAGCTGGGAAGCTTACTTTAAGAGCATATTTAGCTGCAACGTACCCTCCAAATGAGTGCCCGAGCAAAATAAAGTTACTGAGGTTTTTGGCTTTGCGCCATTCCTCAAAGGAATCAATAAACCAAGCCTCGGTTTCTGTTAAAATGCTCCACAGTTATTTTGCATTGCTTAATAACACAATACTTCTTTTAAAAACTGTAAGAAGTGAAAGATAACTAGAGGGCAAGTACAAGCCAAAGAACCAACCTTCAGTACTTGTACAGGTAAAATCGGGCCTGCTAGATCCACCCCAACTGCCAAACAAAAGGATCATAAGAAAGACAATAACTGATATCAAGTAGACGATAATAAACATATACATTTAGATACATAAATTGGTTGATAAATAGTAACTTTATAAAATCTTTCACACACAAGTTCCCAAATTTTGCAGAAAGTGAAATGGCTGCACAATGGCAAATATTCATCACTAAACACATAAGCAGATAATTTCTCAACACCATTTGTGAATTATGATCAGTATTCAAGTGGGACATTTAAATCAAATGACTCGGTATATAAACGGATGACATCGAACAGTTGAAACTCCAGATATCTTATAAGGGTGATGTTTCAAGATGTCGAGGTCAGTTCAAAGTGAACGCAAAAATGCTTGACCTTTAAGACACTTAAGACACCAACCCAAGTTCGGTTTTCATATGATATAGCCTTGTAAACTGGTTACACTATAAATCGTAAAAGTAACTAGCTCTCAAGTGATCTATCCAGTGTTTAAAAGATGCAATCATCAGTTACAATGAAGTAACATACACATCAGAATATAAGCCTCAACTGAATAAAAAACAACAACAACAACAACCGTACCCAGGAAATCCCACAAATAGCGACGCTATTAGTAAGCCTCAATTGAATAGTATAATGTTAATCTCCGAAAAATAAAAACAAAATCAAGGAGAACAGGTTGTGTACCCAAGCTGATCAATTGCAATAACCCTGAAGTGTTCTGCAAGAGCATCAAAATTTCTAAAGAAGAAACCTTGAGCAGCAGCGTACCCATGCACCATTACAAGAGTAGGTGATCCCTCTTTGCTGTCAAAGGTGACGGTGTTGATGAACCTTGGTTCATTGCTGGCGGAACGAAACCAGCTCACTTTAGACCCCGGTGGTCCCGACCCAATATTAACCTGTTCTTGAGTATACGGTGTCCTGATATTCAATCCAAAACAGTTATGGTCCGAAATATGTAAGTATTTCAATATGATAAGAATCATTCAACTTACAAAACAACCAAAAATGACATACTATTTCTCAATTCAGATTGCATATTTGCGTTACATAGATCAATATAGTTAAACACATGTACGTTTCAAATTAAAATGATATGACTACAAACTTCAATTGTTAAAAAATCTACCTACTTGCATAATTTTTTAATTTTATTTTTTGCATATAAAGTGTATCAGTTTACACTCAACCAACGGCTCTAGACAATCAAATGGAACTAATTTGCTTTTAGTGAAGAGAATGAAATTACTCATAAGTAAAACATGACAAATTAATAAGGCGAATTTTACTATCAGTTTCGCAATTCAGATTGCATATCTTGGTTTAAAAAAACACACCTAGGACATGGCGCAACAAAGCTCAAGCCACTGCTCTTTTAGTAGCATAACATGTTTTTTTCTTTTTCTTTCAAAAAGCACACCTGAGCTGCGATTTCTTGGCAAAAAAAATTGACCTTGAGGAATGCACGGTGCACCTCATGTATTTCCCATATACTTGTGCAATAAGTTGTTGTACAACGTGCTTTTCAGGTTATAGTACATGTATGTAATCACCATATTTGAATACAAAAAAATCTTACTTGTCTCTATGTATTGGGTAAATGATGCTAGAAACTTATAAGAAATACATAAGAAAACTATCTAATTATTTGCGCCTCGGGTACGAAAAGCGATGCGCCTGGGTTTTAGACCTTGTCGCTTTTGTGCGTTTCTCGCTCTTTAAAACAAAGTTGCATGTATGCATTCAATGGCGAAGCTTGGCTTGGGCCAGGCTGGGCCCCGGCCCGGCCAACTTTTTCACCCAGAAGTGCTAAATTACCGACTTAAATTTTTTTTTTTTAGTATTGAGTCTGGCCCGCCCTAATTTTTTTAAGTCCTGCCCAACCTTATTTTTTAAAAATATTTACTAAAGCCCACAATTGTTTTGAGTACGGCCCAACCTTAATTTTTTTAGTACGGCCTAACCTTAATTTTTTGAGTCCGGCCCATAGCAATTACTTTATCAGGTATTCATCATTTCTCTCACATTTTCATTTATATTTTTGGTCTTTGTTTATTAAAAATTTGTTTTTTTTCTGTGAAATTGGTTATTTGAATTAGTGTTTGACCCGAAAATTTGCTCTTTGTTTATTAAAAAATGGATATTTAGACTTCTTATTGGTTGACCCGACCCGACCAGAACCGGATCGCCAACCCAAAACATAGTGGTAGGAAAAAAAATCAGGTCCCGTAACTTTCGGCCCATCCTAGTCAAAAGTTTAAGATCAGCCATTGTATAAACACTTTCTCTATCATGTTTTGTCAGACACATGTACATTTCAAGTTACAAAATGCAAAATAACTAAAACTGTTGATTGGACTACATTCTTCAATTCTGCAGAAATCCACCTATTTGCATAATACTATTTATTTATTTATTATTATTATTTTATTTTATTTTTTTTGCTTGTAGGCAATTCAATACATCTAATTTAATTGTAGTAAATAAAATAAAACCTAGCACATATAGTCATATACACTTAAAAAAATCATCTATAACTAAAACATAACAATTAACAAGACAAATAATACAATCTAATAACAATAATTAGCTAGCTATATGACTTAAAAATAAGAGTAATAATATTACTTGACAAGTGATAAAAGGCGTTTCTCTGAAGAAATAATATGATCAGTTGACGTCGGAATCCAACGAAGAACAGAAGGCCATAGCGATTTATTCGTTACACTAACGGCCGTCGACGTTTCCGTCACCGTTGCCGTTACGGTTGACGGAGCAGATGAGTTGAACTCGTGGGCCATAGTTGTGGCTAGAGGAGTAGAAACTGCTCGTCTGAGGGCAAATCTAAAGGTCATAAGGTATTATATTATGTTAATACCCATTACAATACTGATTATTATTATTATTATTATTATTTGAGAATTGAGATTGACGATCGCCGGCCGGTGAAGTAATCGGTGGTGATCGGAAGTTTGACTTGAGGGGATTGGAGAGGAAAAAGTATCTAGATTCCAATTCAACCAACCATTTTTTTATTTTAAAAAAGAAAAAGTATCTAGATTTCGGAGGTTTTATGTAACATGCAAAAATGAACTTTTAAAAGAGAGAAATTACAGGATAACATACAAAGAATAACAAGTCACTATATTATAGGGATGACAATGAGTCGGGTATGGATAATACCAAACCTGTACCCGTTTATAAAATTGAATACCAAACCCGACCCGAACCTCATTGGGTATTAGGTATACCCAGGGGTAACGGATATACCCGTTATTTTGTTAAAAAAATACCCGTTAGGATTTGTAGTAGAAAATATCCATAAAGATTTAACGTTTTATTCTAATATGACAGTAAATAATGGGATTGGGGGAAGTTTGAAAACATTAAATATATAAGGAAATGATATTTTAGAAATACAAATAGACAGTATAAGAAAATTATATATATTATAAATAAATTATATCGGATATTTTTGCGGGTAATCGGATATTCATATATCGGGTAATCAGGTCGGGTATCGCTATATACCAAACTCGAACCCGAACCCGAAAAAATAAAATTTTATACCCAAACCCGAATCCGTACCCATCGGGTATCGGGTATACCCGTCCCAAATATTTTGGGTTTCGGGTATACCTGTGGGGTTCGGGTTTTTTGCCATCCCTACTATATTATTTCACTTGTTAAATTAATCAAACCACGATTAAATTAACTAAACCCTAATTAACTTTAATTGCAGTTAAAACCAAGGGCAAATTAGACTTTATTTATATGTAACTGATTACTACAATCACGTATATATTTTTGTAAACAATTCAATCACATTACGATCATCATAATCACAGTCAATTCGAATTTGAATTACACAACACCAGTCGATCAAACACATTACGATTCAATCACAATATGATCATCATAATCGCAGTCAATTCGATTAATTCAGCATGTTCGGTACGTATGATCATAGTCAATTAAATCAGATTCTGTAGAATTATGTTTAGTTGTTGTTTTTGTTTATCAGATTTAAACTTATCGGTTGATGATCAGTGTGTTTCTATTGAGAATTCGATTCCAGATGTCGATAATATTGTTTTTCATGGTATAGCTTATTATGCTCTGTTTTTTATTCGTAAACATGATATTTTGGTGGATATTCAGATCTGATCTAATATACTATCCAGGATGTGGATATTCATAGTTTCAACCTCATAAACGATTATAGAAGGATTGAAGGTATATCAATTATGTTATTGAATATCATATGTATGAGTACGTTTAAGTAGTATGATATGTGCGTTTAAATATTTCAAAATATAGTACTGATCATATAAGAGTGCATTTTAAGAAGATCATAAGTGCGTTTAAAATTTTCAAATTATCAGATGTTAACGTGCGTTTGAAGTTTTATATAGTGCGATTGTTTTTTAAAGGTGTTGCATCTGATGTTCCTGTAGAAGACCAAGCTATTAACTCCTTCATTCCTGATGTACCTGATTCACTCAAACCTGTAATAAACATGGAGTTTCCTAGTATTGATCATGCACATGAGTTTTATGCTAAATATGCAAAGGTTGGTAGATTTTCTATTCGAAAGGGTACCCAAGATGTGTGAAGAGGTGTTTTAAAACTCAAATACTTTGTATGCTATAAGGAGGGTTTTAAGCCATTCAAAGTAGGTGCAAAGAGTTCTAATAAAGATGTTAAGGCAAGGAAAAGGCCGTCTATCCAAACTGGATGTCAGGCACATGTAAAGCTAACTTCCGAGGATGGAAAGACATTCAAGGTTTATGGCTTTGTGGAAGGTCATAATCATGCTTTTGTATCTGAAAATGACATTCATTTTCTATAAGCTAATAGGAAGCTGACACATACTCAACAAGAGATGATATGTCAGCTGTCTTCATTGAATATGGGTCCTGTCAAAGCTTTTAATATCATGAAGACTAAGTATGGAGGGTTCGAGAATGTTGGTGCAACTGCTACTGATTGCAAGAACTTTAAAGGTGGTTTAAACACTTTCATTGGTGAGTATGATGCAGATATGATAGTGTCTAGGCTCAGGGTTAAAAAGAAGTTTCTGCCAGATTTTTTTTTTGAGTATTCTGTGGATGAAAAGAATGCACTCACAGGGTTATTTTGGGTTAATGCCTTATGCAAGAGAAACTATATGGAATTTGGAGATGTGATTTCATTTGATGCAACATTTAACACCAACAAGTATGTTTTTAATTTTTAAGTTTCATATGCAACTATTATATGTTCATAGTTGTTTTTAAAAATCTTCTAATGTGTTTTGTAGGTACAAGATGGTTTTTGTACCATTCACCAGAATTGATAACCACTATCGGAATGTCACACTTGGGGCAGGATTGTTGTCATCTGAGACAACTGAATCATACACATAGTTGTTACAATCATTTTCCAAATCTTTTGGAAAGCATCCAAAAGTGGTTGTAACCGATCAAGACCATGCTATGAAAAATTCTATCCAGTTAGTTTTTCATAATAGCAGACACAGATTATGCATGTGACATATCATGAAGAAGGTTTCTGATAAGGTCAGTATGAATGTTTTTTTATATAAATCAAAGGCTGCGTTTGTTTAATACATGAGTGTGTTTAAATAGTAACTTTGGTTGGTTATAATAGAGTAAATGCGTCCAAAGTTATATTAACCTGCGTTTGATTTTTATGTGAATGCGTCCAAAAGTTATAACAACGTGCGTTTGTTCTATGTTTTTGTTTTTAGGTGGGTAGTGCATTATGTAGTGATGATGAGTTCAAAAGGAGAATTTGTGCAATTGTGTGGACAGACTCAATCAGTCTAGAGACATTTGATTTTGAGTGGGGCGTACTTATTGTCGATTACAAACTACACGAGAACAATTGGTTGACGGACATGTTTAATATGAGATCAATGTGGATACCTGCTTTTTACCGCGATGAACCTATGTCTGGCCTAATGAGGACAACATCAAGATCTGAGTGAAAATCATATTTTTTTTCTTAAGTTACAAATTCTCAGTTGACTCTTGTTGAGTTTTTCAATCACATGAAGAATGACCATGATTAAAGACATACCGTTCCTGATTGTTGGACTGCGAACCCTATTGAGGAAGAGGCATCTCAAATATTTACACGGACTATCTTCTTTGATATTCAGGAAGAAATATATGCCACTTATGAAGGATTAATAGGTGTTTATATGCAAAGGGCTGAAGAAGGTTTTTTTAAAGATTTATGTTGATGATCCTCAAGCACATGGTCAAGGTTTTCTTGAGGTATTTAATGCTTAACAGAACTCTAACTATCTATCAGTAGATTAACTATTCAGAAGTCATGACTTCAACAGTTATTGTCTTTAAAAGTTATTACTTAAGTTGTTTGTCATCAGAGGTTTGTAGTTACCTCATCAGTAGTTTGCTTTCCTCATTAGTAGTTACCTCATAAGTAGTTTGCTTTCCTCATCAGTAGTTTTCTTTCCTCATCAGTAGTTACCCCATCAGTAGTTTTATCATATGTTTCTTTCATCAGTTATTTGACTACTTCATCAGTAGTTAGCAAAGTTAACATTTCATATTGTGTAAGTTTATATTTGATATTTGTGTGCGTCCAAATTCAGCAAATGTGTGTTTAGACCTCATCAGTAGTTTGCTTTCCTCATCAGTAGTTACCTCAGCAGTAGTTTGCTTTCCTCATCAATAGTTTGCTTTCGTCATCAGTAGTTACCTAATCAGTAGTTTTATCACATTTTTTTTCATTAGTTGTTTGACTACTTCATCAGTGGTTAGCAAAGTCAACATTTCATATTGTGTACGTTTATATTTGATAATTCAGCAAATTTGTTTTTAATATTTTTACACGTGCTTTTCAAGAAGGAAGTTGTTGAGGGTGTTGAGGATGTTACTACATTATGTACCTGTAGGAGGTTCGAGCAGTACGGGCTGCTTTGTAGGCATATATTTTTTGTATTAAGGATGATGAAATTTTATAGATTCTCGAAGAGATACATTCAGAAGAGGTGGACAAAAGATGTTGTTCCAAATGAAATCAAGTATTCATTTGAAACAGGAGAGTTTGGTGATGACAAGACGAAAGAAGCTAGACGTATTGTAAGGGAGATAGTCTTGGCCGGTGAATATCTTGCACACACTCTAATTACAGATTTATCTGAGTTAACTTTGGTTAACGATAAATGAAAGAGATGGTTAAGAAGATTGACGAGGGTAGGTTTAACAGACCTAGCCATCAGAAGAAGTCTGACATGTATGCTTCTCTTCTTGGTTATGAGAAACCATCAGAGGCCGAACCCACTATTCGATTGCCGAATGGTATCAAGAACAAAGGCCGTGGTAAGCAGAAGCGTATAAAGTCCAGCAAGGAAAAACAAGTTAGTCGAACTGGAAAAAGGAATAGAACCTGTGCGATATGCGAAGAGAAAGGCCATGATCGACGAAAACATTCGAAGGAGGGTGGTTCAACCCATCCACAAGTTGAACAAGATGACCAGAATGTCGAAGATGAATTTGAATATAACGAAGAGGTTGAATTAAAAGATTCTGATGATGAGGAGTTGTCTTAGATATGTCTTTGGCTCTGTAAATTTTACCGTGTTTTAACAAGTGCGTCTGAATGTTTACATCGTGCGTTTAGCTTTGGTTTTTCCTTACTTTAAAGTTTATATAGGTGCATTTGTTTGTAAATTAAGTGCGTTTAAAGACAAATAATAAGTGCGTTCAAAATAGCTAATAGGTGTGTCTATATCATTAATATTAAAATCCATAGAAATTTCAGGACCACCATTACACCACCACAATCACCACCACCATCAAACCACCACCATCACTACTCAAAACAACTACCATAATAAAAAAAATATATATACAAACACAGAAAACCACAATAAAAAATCACCATGAAACAACCCAACCCATCCATCACTTGCCCCCAAGATTGCATCCCTTGCCTTCTGTTTTGCTGCCATGTTTTTCATGATGCAGGTCTCTGTGTTGCTAAGTGCCTGATAGATGAGATTATCAAAAGATGCACGCATCTGTAGTTGCTCAATAGCTGCATCCCCGAATGGTGTTTTTTCTTTATTCACCAGCTTCTCAATCAGATCTAAGTTCTTCATATATTGCCTTTGGACCTCATCTTGTGCTCCTAGAACTACACAAGATGAGTTGATGTCATCTCTGACTTCAGAAATGCAATCTACCATGATCACAGTCTTGACTTGGAGATTGTTGATTGCATCAATGTGGTTTCTGCCATTGTTTTAGTTTTCTAGTTTGTATGTGACTCAACTATGTGTTTGATAGTTTATTTAAAGATCAAAAAAGTTACTTTTTTAGATTATAGTAGTTGAGTATTGAATTTCAAGAATTAACTATATTTATTACCAATCAAATCATAGTTAGTAATCAGTAAGATGTTTTGATTTTTTTTTACAATTTAAATAATCATGTATATAGATAGGTTGATGTTTTACCATTAATAAGCTATACCACTTGCATTTTTTTTATCATTACATGTACGAACACAATAAAAAAACATAATCTGTGCATTTAAACGTGCGTTTAAATATTATAAACGTGCATTTGTTTTTGTTTTGTTTTGTTTCCACCAGTTAACAATAAACGCACATTATTTTTTTAACATATACATAACGTGCGTTTAAATAGAACCTCTTTAACAGTTACTTACCTTCATAATATGAAACTGTTTTGTAATCCATTTTTTTCTTTAATTATTCTTTTATTATCAAAATCGTTAGTTTCTGTTAATAATACATGCGTTGATTTTGTGATTTTGAATATGATTCGACTGATTTTATCGATTGTATTGCAATGCTCTGTTTTCCTTCTTCGTCTGTAACTACGTTTTGAATCGATTTAAACGAATGTTTTTTGATTGTGTAATGATTCTGAATGTTTAATTGAATTGAAATGATTAAAATCAGGTTCAATCGTTGAAAAATATTATTTCGATTATGTCTGATGTTTACGATTTGAAAAATATTTAAACACTTTTTTCCTAATTTACCCCTGGTTAGATTAACCCAAATACGATTAGGGTTCTTAATTATCATCTTGCCACCGCCTAAATCTAATGGCTGAGAATGTTTCTTACGTTTTGTACGTTATCTTTTCCCTTTAAAATAAAGGGAAAATAACCAAAATTGCCCCTTGACCAAGTGACTTACCAAAATGGCTCTCTCATGTCTCTTTGGAGAGACGGGTCATGATGCGCGGGTGAAAACTCAAGGTTTATCATGCTTAATATTGCATGGTTTATGTGATTTTACAGTCGTGAACACACTACTTTGATTAGATTTTGTATTTTGCAGGTTAATGAGGCTTAAGGTGTGTTTTGGAGCATTTCGGGGAACTTTATACGAAGCTAGATGGTCGTGGAATGAAGAAACAAAGGGAATAAAGAAACAAAAGTTGTTCAGCGCGTCGGCGACTCCTGTCCAGCGAGTCGACGACTCCAGCGCGTCGGCGACTCCACAACAGCGCGTCGGCGACTCAGGTCACTGGTCAACAAACATGGAAATTCGAAATTTAAGCTACATTTAAGGGATTTTATGGTGGGTTTGACCAGGAACTCGGGTGGAGAATGAAAAAAAACATATCTTGGGGATCATAATGATCATCTTTGACTCCCCAAATCACAATCAATATCACCCTATTACACAAAAATCATTGAAGATCATCATATTTTTCATCATATCTTTCACTACCAATCCATCCTATCATTGAGGTTTTCAAGGTTCAAGACCCGCTTATTTGAAGAATCAAGTTCCATGGCCATGAGTGGCTAATCTCCTTGTATCATGCCTAGGAAGTAAACAATTGAAGCTTTAGGGTTTAAACATTTGGGTATTACTTTAACTTTTTAATTGTGTGATTGTGTGTTTGAATTAACTGTATTAGATTGCGATTAATCTTATGTTGAATTCATTTTAGTTAATTGATCTTGTGCCAATTTCTAGTGTCATGAACATGTTTTCTTGCTCTAATACAAACATAGGGTTGTATGTTCTAGGTAATGAAGTGTAGTTTAGTCCATCTTTGATGTTGATGAAACTTGACACCTAAGCCTATTGAACAATCACTCCGTTAACACCAATTGCACTACATTTGTTTGACCCATTTGTGAAAACCTTAGACTTCATTTGTTGAAACCTAGGTGTGATCCTTTTAATTAAATTGCTTACAATCTAAATTGTTCACTATTTTTTTTCTATTACATTTCTATTTCAATTTTTATAAATCAAAACTCCTTCCAACTAAACTTTCTTAAATGAACCAAATGCAATCTTCATAAGTTATATAGCATCTTCATAAGCAATAGTTTCCAATCAACTAAACAATATTCACTGACCACATGCTCCTTGGATTGATACCCTATTTACCCTAACTACATAGGTTAATTAGGTTTTGCATGACCCTTACGACAGGTCATCAAATGGCGCCGTTGTGGGGATGGAGACTAATACCATCCCATATCCTGCAGCTTTAGTAGACCCAAACAATGTGTCAAAGTGGAGCCCACCAAAGGACGAGAGGTGGGAAAATTTTAAACAAGTCAAAATAAATTTACCACTTATTGATGCAATTGAAAAAGTTCCTGCTCATGTTGAATGTGTGAAAGAGTTGAGCAACCAAAACAAGCACAACGAGTTGCCTAAACATTTAGGGGCACATGTTCGTGTTGTTTTGTCGGATGCTCTTCCCCCTAAACTTCAAGATCCAGGAGCCCCATTGATTCCAATTCAGGTTGGAGAGCTTAAAATAGAAAGGGCGCTCCTAGATCTTGGAGCATGTGTGAGTATATTGCCTGGGAGTCTGTTTGACCAATATGACTTTGGTCCAATACATGAAATTAACACCATGGTGGTGTTAGCTGATCAGACTCTCACGCATCCAAGGGGGATGGTGAATGATGTGTTGGTGAAAGTAGAGGATTTCTACTACCCGGTTGACTTTTTGGTGGTAGACTATGTAAATAGTGTGATAAACACACAACCCACCGTTATACTGGGTAGGCCGTTCTTAGCAACTGCACATGCTAATATAAATTGTGCTAATGGAGCGGTAAGCATGAAATTTGGTGACCGTGAGCTCTGTTTAAATGTATATCCAAATTTGTCTAACTCGGTTGTTGATAACAAATTTCCCAAAAATGACATTTTTGATAGTGGTGACCCTCTTGTAAAAGAGGATCACCCAAAAGAGGATTTTTGTGTGGTTGGCAGGTTTGGAGCAGTCAAGAATAGGACAATGAAAGGAAGGAAGACGAAATGGAGGAAACCGCCTGATTTGGACAATGAAACAAGAATAGAAAAGATGGTTGACCCGGTTAGGAACACCTTAAAGGACATACCGGAATGTAGGAGGGTTGCATCTTTAGAGGCGGAGGGAAGAAGACATCCCACTCGACCACCATGAGGGTGGTGTATTCGGTCTGGCTGAAGACCCTTAAACTTAGCGCTTCCGGGAGGCAACCCGTTGATCAGGTCCATGTATTCTTTCCCTTCTTATATTATTCATGTGGGCATGATCATTTTTATTTATGTTGAGTGTTTTGTATGTGTGCGTGAGTTGTGTATGTTTATGTTTTAGTCTAGTATGTTTGTTTTGTTGAATAAGTACTTCAAATGCTTTCTGATTGATGTCAAAGAGAAGGGTAAGAATTGATGTAGGTGACAAGAAAAGAGGAGGAAAGGAGCTTTCAGCTTGGACAGAAAAGGTTGAAGAACGGGCATTATTGACTACTAATCAGGTGCACTCCGTTCCTTTAATCAAAAAGTTGTGTGTATGTTTGTCTTTGAATGATAGGAGTTGAGTTGTTTTGGATTGATTGTTCACACCCTCTACAAAGTTTTTTCAGAATAAATCTTTTAATAAGTATCAACCTTCAATTTTGAAACATTGAGGACAATGTTTATTTTTAAGTGTGGGGAGGGGGAGAAAAATATACAATTCTGAAAAAAATGTTTGTCCTTAGGTGTTACTTGAGTTTGTGAAGCCAACAAAAAAAAAAAAAAAAAAAAAAAAAAAAAAAAACCGCGTCGCTGACTCCAACAACCTGAGTCACCGACTCCATTCTGCACTAGACTCAACTTCTTGCTGTCTACAAAGTGTCCGACTCCAAACTTAAGGAGTCAGCGACTCCATGTCACTGAGTCACCGACTCGGGCTGCAACAAACCCACATTTAAATCTGATTTTAATTTCAATTTCAAACAACAACCAAATCCCATTATCTCAACAAATAATAAACCAGCAACCCTTAATTTTTTTTGTGAGAAGCATGCTTCTACACATTTGTGAGTTGTAGGTTCATTTACAATGGAATGGAGCATATTGTTGAAAGCGAAGAACATGGAGCATAAAAATCAAACCAGGTGCACCTCTCATCATTTCTCTATTTTTGGTTCTTTAGTTAGGAATAAGTGGATTGTGTACTATTTTGAACTGGGTGAATCTTTGTGGGTGGTTATCACATTCCCGTGCATGCTTTTAGTCTCTTCCTACACATTGAGGACAATGTTGGACTCTAAGTGTGGGGATGGGAGAGAAAATTTGAAAATTTTTCAAAAAAAAAAAAAAAAAAAAAAAAAAAACAAAAAAAAAAAAAAAACAAAAAAAAACAAAAAAAAAAAAAGTCCTTGTTTAAGCATTCTAAGAACGCAAGTAACTAAGTCAACACGGGACAGTATGAACCATTTTGGTCTTTTGTCATGGTCAGGTTCTGAAAAATTCGCATGATAACTCTCAACTAGTTTTGGTAAAAAGAATTACGGGTGGTTATCTGGGAGTAGTTTGCTTGAAAGGTCGATTTATTACACACATGTCATATACCTACCCATATTTCCATGTGAGATTTTGAGCCACCACAACATGTTACACTTTATAAAAAATTCTATCCATTTTGCATGTTGTGTTCCTTTGAATTGAGTGTGCCATTATAGTTGCATACGGTAGAACTTGCACCTTTAATACGTTTACCGCCCTAGACCGATTGTGAACACAAGAATGATTAAGGCATTAGGTTAAACCTTTTATTTTTAAACCATTTTTTATCATCCCTGACCCATTCAAATATCCCTTAGTTAACCAATCTTGAGCCTTAAACATTTTTCAATTGACCACCCATATCAACCCAGTTGACCCATAAGCCTTTTTCACTTTAAACCCGAGTGATGAAAATTCGATTGTAGGTTGTTCCTTTGTGTTGTAAATAGTTTAAAGTTATTATTGTTAGTTGTTTGTTGAAAAAAAAAAAAAAAAAAAAGCATTGAAAAAGAGCAAAGTCTCAAAAAAAAAAAAAAAAAAAAAAAAGCTTGAAAAGCATCAAAAAAGAGTGGAAGTTATTATAGAAAACTACAAAAATATATTGTAAATAGTCATTGAATAAAAAGGCGTAACATTGCCTTATAGTTGAGTAGTTGTTTGTTCTTTTTGATTAGTTGTTTGATGTTATAATAGTCGAATTTTCATCACTGTAGTCACTTTTAAAAAAACATCCCATTCCACACCCTTTGCCCAGCCACGTTACAACCCTTTTAAAGACCTTTTGACTCGTGTTCGCTTTTGAGAAATTTGGGGAAGTGCGATTAAGTTGCAAGCATATACCAATATGCATTATAATCGGTTTTGAGAGTACCATATATATTCTAGTACATCAATACTAGTCAATTAAACCGAGTGGAGAGAATATTGTGAGGGATATGTGTGTGGTTTGTTTACTTTAGAAGGTAGGCTAATCTTGGGTAACCACTTGCATTTTGAAAAGATATTCATTGGAAGTTGGGTAGTCTTGATTGTAGAAGGCATAGGAACCGGGTATGACATTAGACCTTAACTCTTTGAGAATGGGGAATACGTTTTGTGTTTGGAATTGTGAAAGTGTAAAAAGTTTGCTTGAGGACAAGCAAAAAGATAAGTGTGGGGATGTGATGCGCGGGTGAAAACTCAAGGTTTATCATGCTTAATATTGCATGGTTTATGTGATTTTACAGTCGTGAACACACTACTTTGATTAGATTTTGTATTTTGCAGGTTAATGAGGCTTAAGGTGTGTTTTGGAGCATTTCGGGGAACTTTATACGGAGCTAGATGGTCGTGGAATGAAGAAACAAAGGGAATAAAGAAACAAAAGTTGTTCAGCGCGTCGGCGACTCCTGTCCAGCGAGTCGACGACTCCAGCGCGTCGGCGACTCCACAACAGCGCGTCGGCGACTCAGGTCACTGGTCAACAAACATGGAAATTCGAAATTTAAGCTACATTTAAGGGATTTTATGGTGGGTTTGACCAGGAACTCGGGTGGAGAATGAAAAAAAACATATCTTGGGGATCATAATGATCATCTTTGACTCCCCAAATCACAATCAATATCACCCTATTACACAAAAATCATTGAAGATCATCATATTTTTCATCATATCTTTCACTACCAATCCATCCTATCATTGAGGTTTTCAAGGTTCAAGACCCGCTTATTTGAAGAATCAAGTTCCATGGCCATGAGTGGCTAATCTCCTTGTATCATGCCTAGGAAGTAAACAATTGAAGCTTTAGGGTTTAAACATTTGGGTATTACTTTAACTTTTTAATTGTGTGATTGTGTGTTTGAATTAACTGTATTAGATTGCGATTAATCTTATGTTGAATTCATTTTAGTTAATTGATCTTGTGCCAATTTCTAGTGTCATGAACATGTTTTCTTGCTCTAATACAAACATAGGGTTGTATGTTCTAGGTAATGAAGTGTAGTTTAGTCCATCTTTGATGTTGATGAAACTTGACACCTAAGCCTATTGAACAATCACTCCGTTAACACCAATTGCACTACATTTGTTTGACCCATTTGTGAAAACCTTAGACTTCATTTGTTGAAACCTAGGTGTGATCCTTTTAATTAAATTGCTTACAATCTAAATTGTTCACTATTTTTTTTCTATTACATTTCTATTTCAATTTTTATAAATCAAAACTCCTTCCAACTAAACTTTCTTAAATGAACCAAATGCAATCTTCATAAGTTATATAGCATCTTCATAAGCAATAGTTTCCAATCAACTAAACAATATTCACTGACCACATGCTCCTTGGATTGATACCCTATTTACCCTAACTACATAGGTTAATTAGGTTTTGCATGACCCTTACGACAGGTCATCAGGTCACCGATTTCGAGGCACCTAAGGCCTCTCCAAAGAGGCTTTCTGTAAGGACCAATTAAAAACCGACACCACACACTCTCTATCCTCACTTTCTCTCTCCTTAGTCTCTCTCTCCTCTCTCCTCACTTTCTCTCTCCTTAGTCTCTCTCTCCTCTCTCCTCACTTTCTCTCTCCTCCCTCTTTCTCTCTCCTCACTTTCTCTCACTCCACTCATCCGGTTCAGCATTCTTTAACACAGGCGGCCCATACTATTTCTTCTCCTGGCATTGACATCTCTAGTCACCTTATTTACACTCCAATCATTCTAAATCTGATCGGATTCACTATCATAATCTACTATGGCTAGTCTTCGGATGAGTACTTCATCAATGTCACCTCCATCAACATCAATGGCAAGCCAGTAGAGTTCAGCCGTTCCCTATTAACAATCGATGACAGCGGTTTTGGAGGAATCGGATTAAGCACTGTCACTCATTACACAACATTAGAGACCTCCATATACAACGCCTTTGTTCAAGTGTTTATAAATGAGTCTGTAGCGCTTAACTTAACATCAACGGGTCATGTGAGTCCATTTGAAGTGTGTTATGCAGCGAGTGATGTTTATAGCACATCTTTAGGGCCTGCATTCCCTGTTATTGATCTTGTGATGCATAGCGAATTCGATGGTGAGTGTTGACGTCTCCGGTAACAAATCTTGTGACGTCTCCGGTGTTAGGTTTGAGATGTCTCCATCTCCGGTGTGACGTCTTTGAGTGATGCGTCCTCGTTCCTTATACCTTACTGAAAATACATTCATCATCAAAATTCTCTCGCATGCAATTTGAAACACAAAATCGAGTGATTTGAATATATGAAACACAAAATCCGTCTTAGTTGAAATTCATGAAAAGGGAGTGAAAGAGAGCGGATAGAGAAAGGGAGAGAGAGAGGAAAGAGGAGAGAGAGAGAGAGAGACTGAGGAGAGAGAATGTGAGGAGAGAGAGTGTGTGATAAGGTGTCGGTTTTGTATTGGTCCTTATGGGAAGCCTCTTTGGAGAGGCTTTGGGTGCCTCGAAATTGGTGACCCGTCTCTCCAAAGAGACGGGAAAGGGCCATTTTGGTAAGTCACTTGGTTAAGGGGTCATTATGGTGATTTTCCCAATATACTTTAGGGATGAGTTTTTGTAACATCGGGCCTCCCTTTATCAATATTGTCTATTTTGTCCCCGATGGATTCTCTGTCCAGAAGTTCACGGATTTGATTTTGATTGCCTCGGTGGAGACTTCCTAGAAGGTCACACATCTTGGTACCACTCTCACCTGAGCACGTTTAACTTAGGAAGTTTCATGTGCTTAACTTAGGAAGTTTCATGTGCTTCAAAGCCAACTAAACACAAAACGCATTGGTGATTTAAGAGACATTGGATTACTTATGAACCAATGATCTCTCTTTGCCATAACCGATGTGGGATTTGCTTAGGGCATCACATTAATCCATTTTAATCTTCTCGGTAATCGTGTTACGACCTACAAAGACATCTTAATCTACGAAGGATATGTAGGACCCATGAGGTGACAATTGTCCATAAACCAAAGGGAATTTTTGTCTGGAAACAACCTACATAGTCACGCATGATATACACTTATAGCTCATACATGTTTTAGATGATAATTACAATTGTTGTAGATTATAATACATGCGTTATGTGTGATAATTACACATGTGTTAAACCGACTGAATTTGTTTAACTATAACAATATGGTATGTAAATTAAAAAAAATCCTTGTTTTTATGGTGTGTTTTTATTGAATGATAATAATAATAATAATGTAGTATGAAAAATTTATAGACATTTATAAAAGGGGGTGAAACTTGAAAAAGTCAACAACTGTAGACTATACCTTATATAACTCTTCTCATCTCTTTCCTTTACGTTGTTCATGCGTGATTTTTTTTATAAAATGAATCTTTCAATCCCATCCATTCATTTCTTGGATTAATAACTCAAATTCTTGTGTATGATTTCTAAAATAAAACCCCTTTGTATTTAAGCTTTCTTATAAAATTTATATATATATATATATATATATATATATATATATATATATACTATATTAATAAGCATATAGGAATGGCATAAATGGTCATTTGCCACATTTTAAGAGTTGTACAACTCATAATGCTTGCTATACAACCCTTTAAGCACCTGAAAACACATCACACATGGATTACCATCTCTACCATTCATTGTATTCACACGGATTGTAATCCAAACCGTCCATTTTGAAACCTTCTTCCCTTCCCCAAACTAGCTTATCTGGTCCAAACATTGAAGATTCAGAACTGTGCTTTTCTAGCTTTCCTCAAACAACCTCTCTTTCAAAATTCAAATTCATATCTCCAAACAAGATCTGCAAAAAAAATTTAAAACCCTCCTAATCACAAAACCACCTACTCTCCCATCTACTCCATGGATTCCAAGTTAGAGAAAGAAGAGACGAGAGGCGGGTTTCGAAGTCTGCTCTTTGGTGGTGAGGCTTTTTTTTCTTTTTGATTTGAGGTTTATGTATTTCTTATTTTGATTTATTCAAACCAAAAATCTGTTTTGTTAGTGTCGGTTTGGTTTATTGTTTAATTGAAATATATATGGAATCTTTGGTGTTCTTGGTATGGTTTATGATTCATGTGCATTCTTGATGAAAAATTAAGAGTTAAAACCCCCAGGTTTAGTCTTTACTTGTGTCAATATTTGGTATTCATCAACTGTGATATAATCCCGTGTTTTGTGTTGTTCATAGTTGTATCTATCCTTTTATCCAGGTCTTTGATCCTGATTGTTGTTTAATTTAGTCTTTTGTGGCTTTGTTGCCTTTAGGTTTTTTCAATTGCACTTGAAATCGTTGCTGCGTGGCTGTGGAGCGGATGGTCATCAGTTTCCTAATCATTTTCGATTAGGTGGCATTGCTATTGGGTATTTCGTTTCAGTATTTCCTAATGTCCTCTGATGATAGTTGCAGTTCGGAGTACGCGATTCAGATTGAAGACTACTTGGAAGTAATTTCACACAAAATTAGGTAAGTATTGCTCAAGCCTTTTGGATCAATGCTTTTGGTGCTGATTGCATGGTAAGGTTACAAAAGTTGTCGGTTTCATACAAAAGGAAGCCTTTATTTTTGGTGAACGTATTATAGTGTACATCTACAATAACTGTATTAAAAATATTAGATAAACTAAAGGGTGGTGCATTCTGATGTCCGCGTTCATCTTATTGTGCTGGCACCTACTGCTGCTTTATTCTGGGAACCAGAGCTTCTTGGTGTCGCTTACACCTTCTATGCATTTCAATGGTGTGAGTCAGTGATTTTGGCTATGTTAGAAATTGGATTAATTTGTAGGTGGTGTTGGATGAGTTACCTGGTTGATACAGCTGACGTTTAGTTGTAGTCTTAGTGCCTACTTTCTGTCAAGAAGAGGTGTTGTTTTGTTGGGTAAGTGATTGGCGGTGTTGCTGTGATGGTGTGTTATTGAAGACTTTGTTGACTGCGAGGACAATTGAGTTGCTGGCGTTGTTAAGCGGGCATGCTGTACCTGCATTGTGACTTATTTTTCAATAGCTTCATACATAGTTCCTGGTGTCTTATAGCGATATGTGTAGCCATGATGTAAAACGATGTCCCTGTACTGAATGGCGAATTTAATTTGGTGTAATTTTTTTTCTTTAAAAAATCTCGTATATAAAAGATATTAACATTTAAAAATTATAGGAGGAAACATAAGAGAATCCAATTTTGTTTTTAAATTTTTTTTTCCTAAAATAACTCATTGCCACATGACATCCTACATGACACTCTCAAGGGAGAGAATGACTATATGAGTGTCATGTAGGATTTAGCCCTTTGATATATATATATATATATATATATATATATATATATATATATATAAACATAAGTATGACGAAAATTTTATAAATAAATATAAGCAAAACGTTCAATGTTGATGGAATGGAGTAGAATTATATACAAACCATTTTTTTCTTCTAAAAACCATGAGAGGTAATTCCTAAATTTGTGTTTCTCATATTCATTTACGTATTGATTTATATTTTTTTTAAAGGTGAACTTCATTAGAAACGGGACGCGTCTTCAACACGAAGACCGGCTCAGAAGAACATTACAACATGTACAAAGGAAAAACGACCCAATCGTTCCATCTAATATCCTTGAACCGAGACTTATTCTTAAGCCACAAAACGACAACGATTTGACACTAGCCACAATGTCAGCAACCTTTATCTCTTTACTTCCAAATAACTTATTATTCCTAGCCTTCCAAATCATCCACATAGTAATCATAACAATACCATTTATCACCTTTTTAGCCCACTTTTTACCATATGTGAAAGCCGAACTCTGCATGATATCAGACAAATGAAACACTATTATCAGACTAACTTTACACCAATTGCTGATAGCTGCCCAAACACCAAAAGTAAATCCACATCCAGTAAAAGTATGATCTGCAGTCTCCACGTCCGTGTCACACAAAACACAAGAAGTATTTGGGATATTAATCCTCCTCTTACTCAATGCCACTTTAGTCGGAATACGATCCATCTCGGCTCTCCATATACCTTTACCTTTAACGGCACCCACAAAGTCCACCTCATCTGAAACATTCTACGATTGTCCTTGCGTTTTTGTTAAAAAATATATAGGATTATTATTATTTATATTATTTTCATATAACATATGTTTATAATATGTTTTATCTTTGGTTTTTCATATTGGTTATGTACTGGATTAGTGAGCCCATTATCATTATTGTTGAGTTGCTGGAAAGGTGGTAGCCCAGATAGCAAGGAGCTGGAGCCCAAGATCGGAAAAGCCCATTTCGTTACATGGAAAGCCCATCCAAATGGCTTATAAATATCAGTTATGATCTCGACTATCCATTCTTGACAATCCGTGTGAGTTGTGATCAAATGGTCGAGAACATCCCAGTTTGTGCTTTCTGAATGGAAGCTTATATTCGCTGTATAAAAGGGTTGTTCTTCTTCCTTTTTCCAGTTTAGCCAGAGTCTTTGTTATTTGTCTCTTTGGTTTTTTCTCTCACAACTTAGGGCGATTATGGTTTTTGTATTCACCTGCACTTATTCATCTCGAATAAGTGCTAAGGTCAATAGAAGTCTTGTCTAGTTCTTTGAGATCATTGTGTTGATTATCTCATAGTTGTTTAGAGATTTTGTATTTTGGTTTACAGTGTTTATAATAGATTTTGAGTTTAAAGTTCTTAATAAATCTTTTACAGTTTTTGTTAGATCTGTTGATCTCTGGATTCATACCATTTGACATGGTATCAGAGCCTTCAGGCTCAGATTTTGGTGTCTTCCGTTGATTTTGTTAGGTTATGTCTCGTGTCTCGAGTTCTTGGGTGGTTCTTGTGGTTCTCATCTGTCAGATCTGTTCGATACCTTCTTGGTTGACCAGATCTAGGGTTTGTGTGGAAGAAACAAGAAGCTGTCTAGGAGTCTTGTGGATACTTGGAGCATATTTTCTTTTGCTCTCCAGTTGGTAACCCTAAGTGAAGGTTACGAACTGTGAGTTGTTTGGCGAAACCCTAACTTGGATCCCTATTGGTGATATCGTTCCTTTTCTCAGTTTTTTTTAAATTTTTTTGTTGAGTTTAGAAGCACACATCCGGGTTACGGGACCAAAATTGGCTCATTACTTGGTTGAGTCTTTTGTTGAGATTTCTTGTTTGTTTGCTTATCAATATTTTGTTATAGTTTTGTTGTTTGATCTTTGAGTGCTTGTGTGTGCTTAGATCAAGATATACAGACTCCCTCGTTAAGACATGTCCAGGCACCCTTGAGTGATGAACCTGGAATCTTGACTTTAACGGGGCTTCGCCTGTTGCATGCTTGTGTGACTATAATTGTTGGTATTGATCT
Organism: Ambrosia trifida; assembly: GCA_028751855.1. Taxonomy (NCBI): domain Eukaryota; kingdom Viridiplantae; phylum Streptophyta; class Magnoliopsida; order Asterales; family Asteraceae; genus Ambrosia; species Ambrosia trifida. Next base: position 163,640,774 of record CM054122.1, read on the forward strand.
TATTCTTTGTGGTATTTTTGTTCTCTTTGGCATTTGATTATTGTGTGTTCTTTTTGAATTGTAATAATGTCTATTGAGGATAGTAGTAGTGAGTCTGGTGATGCTCGTCATGGTGTTTCTACTTTAGTAAGTAAACTTGATGCTAGTGATCCTTTGTATCTCCATGCTAGTGATTCTGCTAACTTGACTATTGTGAATGTTAAACTGAAAGGTACTGAGAACTATACTGTTTGGGCTAATGCAATGATTTTAGCTTTACAAGTTAAAAATAAACTTGGTTTTATTAATGGTGATTGTGTTAAGCCAACTGATGATAATGTGTTAATGAGACAGTGGGATAAATGCAATTCAATAGTACTAACTTGGATTCTGAGTTCCATATCAGAAGAATTAACTTAGGACAAGCATATTCCAAGTTAGCTGCTGATGTTTGGAAAGACTTAAAAGAAACTGATAATAAAGTAGATGGATTTATTGTTTTTTATTTGCATATGATAATAAATTATTTTAACAAAATGGTTTAACTGTTGCTGATTATTATCATAAGCTTAATGTGATGTGGAAACAAATAGATCAGATTCTACACCTGCCTTCTTATACATGTGAAGCTTCAAAAGATTTTAATAACTATAGTCACATGATTAAACTAATGCAGTTTTTAATAGGATTAAATGATGTTTGTCAAGGCGTTAGAACCAATCTACCTATAGAGGATGTTCTTCCTTCTATGAAGGAAGCCTTTGCAGTAGTATCTAAGGAAGAATCACATAGGAATTCTTCAAATGGTTTTAAGTCTTGTCAAATAGTAAATTTTGTGTCTAAAACTAATCAACCTTTGGATTTCAATAAAAGAAATGTAAAGGCTAATCCTTTATTAAAGTGTACACACTGCAATAAGAATGGTCATTCTATAGATAAATCTTTGAATAATTGGTTATCCTACTTGGATAAGGTCCAAGTGTAATCAAACCAAGAAGGCTAATAGTTCTTCCAGTAATTGTAATGTGTCTATTCCTTCTATAACTAGTGAACAATTGGCTAAGCTTTTGAGTTTGTTGAATGAAAAACCAAGTGATGTTATTTAAAACTGCAATGTATGAGGTAGTTTCTTTTGTGCTTCTTCTGTGAATACAAATGTGTATTGTTTTATTAGTAGTAATGGGGTACTAAAAGGAATTGGGTGGATTGTTGATTCAGGAGCAAATGAACATATGGTAAATGATGAAAAATATTTAGGTAATTATGTAGATGTGTCTCAACTTAATATTAGAGTCAAACATCCTAATGGTACTTTTGCTTTAGTAACTAAAATTGGTACTTTGCATTTGGCTGATGGTGTTGACTTACAAGTTGTACTAGTTGTTCCTTAATACTCTATAAACTTGTTGTTTGTCCATAAGTTAGCCAGAGACAATATGTTGTATGTTGGTTTTGATGAACATAACTGTTATATCCAGTATTTGTCAACCAAGAAAATCATGGTGACTGGTAAACAAATGGATGGTCTATACATGTGTAGGAATGCTTGTGTGTCTAATAAGGTGTGTATGGACAATAAGAAATCGTATAGTTTATGGCATGCAGACTAGGACATCCCTCATATCAGGTTGTTAGTATTTTAAAATCTAAACTAAGTTTATCTAAAATTGATAACAATGATCCATGTGAGGTATGTCATAGAGATAAGCAACATAGGGAACCTTTTCCTTTAAGCCAACACAAAACTGTTCAATTAGGTGGTATCATTCATCTTGATGTATGGGGCCTTCTAGGGTACCTGATAAGGATGGGAATAAATATTTTTTTAGCCATTGTGGATGATTTCACAAGGGTTGTTTGGGTTTGTATGATGAAAAATAAAACAAAAGTGTTTGAATATGTTGTAAATTTTGTAAATATTATTGACACTCGGTTTAAAAGGAGAGTTAAAATTTTCAGATAAGATAATGGAACTGAGTTTGTTAATAAACAATTTAAAGACTTTTATAATTCAAAAGGAATCATACACCAAACAACTTGTGCTTACACACCTCAACAAAATGGGGTTGTTGAGAAAAAAATGTAGACATTTTCTTAATATTGATAGGGCTTTACTGTTTCAAACTCATTTACCTGTTCGTTTTTTGTCTGAATGTGTATTAACTGCTGCATATTTGATTAATAGGACTCAATCTTCCGTGCTAGCTGGAAAAACTCCTTATGAGTTAATATACGGTTTTGAACCTTTCTTTGAACATCTTAGGATATTTGGGTGTCTGTGTTTTTGTTTAGTGTTAAATGAATCAAACAAATTAGAAAGTAAATTTGAAAAAAGTGTTTTTATAGGCTATTCTTCTGAGAAAAAAAGGCTACAAAGTGTTTAGCTTAGATAGCTAAATAGTTTTTTTTTTTTTTTCTCAAGAGATGTTAAATTTTATGAAAACTTTTTCCCTTTTAAATAGAAAATGGTTTATGAAATGTTTGATTCAAATCCTATAAAACAAGTTACAAACATAATTTTTTTTTTGATCTTTATGAAAACACAGATTTAGATACATTAGGTGTAAATGAACCCAATGATGAGGGAAAGGATAATTCCGAGTCAAACTCAGATATTGTAGATTTAGGAACACATTGATCTCAGCGACCGGGTTCTGTAGGTGGTGCGTCTGGTTTTAGTATTAGAAAAGATGTCATTTTTCCCGGTGTCAAAAACTTGATGGGTTAACTCCAAAACATTGGTTTTGGGAAAAAAGTCTGAATTTCAATAACCCTTTAAATAAGTTTTAAATTTATAAGTAAACGATAATTACTTAGAAACTAAAACCAACACATAGGCATAGAACCTGAAGTGTATAGTATAGATTTCTAGGGTAAATACCGAGTATCATATTTCAAAGAACACACTTTCCCCTACTCAACCTTTCATCACGTTAACTAATTGGTTAACGGCATTATACTAACGAGAGCTAGATAAAATATCCTTATTTAATTAATCTTAAAAGTGACAACTTAAATATTTATTGATCAGGTACACATAAGTTTGGTTTAGTGATTATGTGACTTAACAAACCCAACCCATAACCTCCCGAGATGAATGAAATCCTTAACAAAGGTGGAACATAATCCTAAAGGATCTGTCTCACTACTGCTAAGAACTAGAAAAGTGTCACTCGGATCTGATTTGTCCACTTCCTGGCACGCCCGTGCACTGCCTGATTTGCCTATAAATAGCAAGCTCAACTCAATCATTTGGCATTCCTTCTTGTGCCTTTTTGGGCCGACTTCCAAGCTTCTTCAAGAGATCTTAGGGTCTTGTGACATCCCACCAAGGTTAGGCCTCGTCCTACCTTGATTATCTTGGCTGAGAATGTAATCGTAGGAGTAATTACATGCAATAAAACATCGAGGGTTGTGAGGATCATATTAGATACATAGGATTACGGAGGTGGAAGGCTTGTCTATGAGTCGGAAGCATCCATGTTTTTGTGATGATCACCGTTTATGGTTGTATCCATCTATTATTCTCCGAACCCATTTCGATTTGCAGACTTTTATTATTAGTAGTAGTTCATTTTTAGTTATTTGGTGTGTTTATCTTCTTAACTAATTCTTGGTGTTCGTACGACTTCTGGTAGTCCCGAGCTAGATCCAGGGCAAGGAAACCAGTAGCGAGACAGATCCTTCGGGTGCCTGATATCCAAATCGGGTTCTAAGCAATGGCTTCTAAAGTGGACCATGTCCGGGTGACGAGTTTCTGGTTCTTACCAGATGCATGAGTGATTTTCTTGGTGTTGGATCAGTATGCTCTTTGACAGTTTACTTGCTTATGAACACTTATGTGTTTTGCAAGTTTAATCAGTTTTGCATAGCGGAATAAGTTATAAAGTTTCACTATCAACAGGAGTTATTACTCCCCCTGGATGTTTGCAAACTAAAGACAAGTTAATGAGAATCTAAGTATTAAATGTAAATGACAATAAATAAGCAGATAGATTCTTAGTTAATGAAATGGAATAACAAGTAAGAGTTTTGAAGGATTTCAGTTTTCAATTAAAATCGATGTCTAAAATAGTGGGATGAACCCATCTATTTATAGACCAGCAGATACATATAACTTGTTCAAAACTTTACACAAAAGCAATACTACAACAGGCTGTAGTCTTGGAACTTGTACAAAATGATAAAGTAATAATAAACAATTAAACTACTGAAACATAAGGCGGTGGAAGGATTCTATTACAAGTGCTGATGAATGACAAACTACTGATGAGTAGTTTGTCTTCAGTAGTTCTTCAGTAGACTTGTCTGGTTTGACTTCAGAACTTCTGATCTTTCTTCTTCAGTACTTGTTGAATCCTTCTTCAGTACTTGTGTCTTCTTTCTTCAGTAGTTCTATACTTAGAATAATTTGGCAGAAGTATGAATTATACTAAGGTTGGCAAAAGTGGTTTCTTCAATCCTTTCTTTCCTTACAATCTCCCCTAGATTGATGAAGCCAAAACCTTATCTAATTCCATATTGTCTTTTTCTTCGGTCTTCAACTATTTTCCATATTTCTTTGAACATGGAATTCTTTAGTTGATTCAGCTGTTCATTTGTGAGAGATCCTTGTTCAAGTTCAAGATGTTGAATTGTAAGCAAGTCTTGTGTAGATAAATTCTTCAGTTCATTCATGGATTTGAAGGCCTTGCTTGAACGATCTCTTCTTGTCACCAATACTGAGTTGGAATCAGTACAGGACCACTTTATGATCAGAACTTTAGATTTGTCAAAATCTGAATTATAAGGGACCATGCTGGATCCCTGGGATGTTCCTGAGTGTTGGATGTTTTCCACTTCAGTGACTCTCAGGTGGGATTCACTTCTGTCTTCTGTTTGCACCACATTAGGTATTTTAAATGTAGGTAAGTGATGTTCAGTAATTACCTTTGTGTGTAGTCTATCAGTTATAGTTTTCTGGATTTGGTAAGCAAATGTTGAAGGATCCCTGAACTGTGTTATCAGAGGCTTTTCTTCAATATCAAAGTCTTCTTGTACAACTGTCTTGCCTTCTAGCAACACAATCTTGAAGTCAGTCTTTGTATTGTCCCCTGGCTTTCTTTTGGTAGCAGGTCTTGAATGTTTAACACCAGAAGTTCTAACTACCGAAGTTGACACTTCAGAAGTTTTGTACTTCTCTGGATTTGCAGCCTTGTCAGCCTTGAATCTTTTATATGTGTCCAATAGTTTGTCTTCTCTCCACTATGACACTGAGGCTTTTGAACCATAGTCATTGGCTACCAACTCATCAATTATCTCTGCTCTCTTTGCTTTTCTGTCCTTTTCTGTTGCAATCTTGTCAGCAACAAGTTGAGCTCTTCTTGTTAGCTCATCTATTGAGAGCCCTTTGAGTGAATAGGCTTTTGTCTTGCTGTTCTTTGTGATGAAAGACATCAGTTGTTGTCTTTTTTCTTCTTCAGCAACTCTTTCAATCTTGGCTTGTCTATTCAGCTATGCTTCATAAGCTTGAAGCTTTTCATTGTAGCTCATGTGTTCCCTTGCTTCCAGACTGTTCCAGATCTCGTCTTCCTTAGCCTTTCTTTGGGCTGCAAGTAAACTCTTCTTTAGTAGTTCTTTGGACATTGAAATGGGGCAAGGGTTCAGTACAGTCATTTGAGTTGTTGTAGGCCTTGGAATAGGAGTTAGTTGTTGTTTAGTTGGCTTGGAAGGCTCTTCAGTTTGTATGTTGGAAGTGTTAACTGCTGAAGTGTTGATAGAAGTATCACCTACTGAAGGATTGTCTTCGGTACTTTCTGAGTCATCAGCAGTTTCTTCATTATGGCCTTGGGAAGGTTCAGCTTCAACTTCAGTTGTAGAAATAAGCCTATCTTGATCTTCCTTTTCTTTTTGGGCTTTTTCTAGCAGTTGTTGTTGTTGTAGAGCCACTCTTGCCTTTCTCCTGGCTTCCCGTGACTCCCTTGGTTCCTTAATCTTCTCCCCCTTTTTGGCTTCATCCACTTTTGGAAGCCTGCTAGGTTGAGAAGTTCTACCAGATAACTCAGCAAGCTGCCTTGTATTGTTTTCTATTTTGGTGGACAACTCGCTTAGTTTGTTGTTGATCACCTCAAATTGGGCTTTGGTTTGCAACTCCCAAGAAGTTGTGAAGGTTTTGAGGTGATCAGAAATGAGGGTGTTCATCATCTGGTATAGGGGACCATCTGGGCTGCATAGCTGGTTCAGGTCTATGCTTGATGACCCAGGGAATTGGGTAGGCATTTTTAGTGAGGGGGGGGGGGGTGTTTTTGGGTGATCTTCAGGATGTATTGAAGATGCCACTTTAGGGGAATCAGGGATCAAGTGGACTTTAACCTGATCAGTTGTGACTAGCTCTTTGAGCTTAGAGACACCAGATGCAGGACCTTCACTAGTAGCCGTCAATTCATGTTTTGTGGAGTGTGAATCATCATCCAAATTAATGGAATCATCTGAATCCCTGATGATATCCTCAATGAGAACATTATCAGTTGTATCATGAGTTGGGCCCAACCCAGTTGTCTCATGAACCTCTTTTTCTTGGTCTGAGGATTTCCTACCTCAGGCATTGAGCCTTCATCAGTAGTTGCTACAAGTGAGGTCTTAGCTATGTTACTTCTGTCCTCATGTCCACCACTGGGTGGTAAATGAGTAGTAGCAGCCTCAAATGTACCTAAGGTCTCTAAGTTTGGGCTTAGAAACCCTAGTTCATTCTCATCTCTTGGGTTAGGGCTAAAGACATCCACATTCATGTCAAAGTCTGATGGTATGTCCCCTGTTTGATGTGGTTGTTGGGGACTGACATGTTCTAATGGGATAGTCTCTTTTAGCCTAGAGAGAAGTTTGGCAATTTCTATGGTTGATGATTCTGGTTCAGTAGTTTGGGGTAATGTTTCAGCAGTTTCAAAAGAAGGGTGAGTAGTTATGGTTTTCTTGAATTTCTTTCTTTTGAAAAGAATGGTAATTGGGGCTCTTGTGGTGGTTTGAGATGTATGAGACTGAGAGGATGTTTCAGTCACATCTTTAACAAGGGCAGATTGCACATCAGCAGTTTCAGGCATCTCAACTTCCTGAACTGCCTTTCTTTTAAGGTTGGTGGGTTTAGGTTTTTGTTGTTTGGTTTTCTTGGCCTTTTTGGGTGAGGGTTTGGAAGATGATGGTTCCATGGGGACTGTTTCTTGTTCCCCGTGGTCATCTTCTGGCCAGGCAGCCGGTTTGTTATGCCTTGAGTATGCTTGTGAGGTCAATGGTTTTGAAACAGTTGTTTTTCCCACAAGCACCTCATCTCCAAGTTCTTTAATTATGCAATGCATTATGAACCTTGGATACAACAAAAACTTCTTTTTGGAATTTAGGTGATGTAACACCAACTCATTAAAGAAAAGTGTTGATGCCCTGAATTTTGTTTCATTCACAATGGAATGAAAAACTGGTTGGAAAGTGGAGAGCATCTGATCATAAGATCCAGTTTTTGGACTAAGGCACATGATTATGTAATGAAACAAAAGTTTGTATCTTGGTTCAAAATATTTCTTAAAAATGGTTGCATGTGAGAGAGTACCTTGGTAACCACACTCTGTCATGGTTAAATTAATTTCAGAGTTGGGAAAATTATCTGGTGCATCCACATCATCCAGACCCAGTCTAATTCCCAAAGTAGCCGGTGTGATTGCCATTACTTTCCCTTGGATAGTTGATTTGAGAGAAATCACGTGATCATTCACTGTCACCGTCTCTGTGTTCGCCCAGAACTCATTAAGAGTTTCAGTATGGATTGGAGGCTCAATGGTGAGGGCAGTGAAGTATTGGGATTTGACGACTAAATCAATGATTTCGTCGTATTGGGACCCGGCTTCATGTTTCTAAAAGTAGCCTCTTTGATTGTGTCCCTGTTTTAGTATAAGAGCCATGTGGTTTGTGTGTGGGTGGATCGAACAGTGTTTTTGTTTGCAGGTTAAGGGTTTGAGAGTGTTTTTGAGAGAGAAGGAGAGAATTTTGCTTTTTGAAAGGATAAGTGTTGGAAAAGGTGTTTATCAGAAGTTTATAACCGCCCTAGGTGAAACTTCTGAAGTGGGAAATGTCCGATTTACCCTTAATGACAAAACTGCTGATGAAGACCAACTATCATCAGTAGTTTCCATTTTCTCTTCAGTAGTTTTGTTTACAACTGATGAGAATGTTTATAAACACTTTATTCATAGCTTCTGAACTTTATTTTATCAAAAGTTAATCATTTTTCAGAAAATATTCCCATACTGATGTTTTGTACATCAGTAGTTTCTCTCTTTTTGATTTTCAGAAGTTTTAAAACAGACAGATGTAAGTGAAAAATAAATATATGTGCAGAAAAATAAAGAAACACTTACAAATTTAGCATCCCAAGCATGGAAACTAAATTCTGAAATGTTGATGTGTCAAGGGGTTTTGTGAATATGTCAGCTATTTGATTAGCTGTTGTCACATGCTTCACTTCAATCTTGCCTTTTTTATAGCAATCCCTTATGAAATGATACCTGATTTCAATATGTTTAGGCTTTGAGAACTGAACAGGATTTTGAATGATGCTAATGGCAGATTTACTGTCTACAAGCAATGGTGTCTTGGTCTCTTTGATTCCATAGTCAAAAAGTTGATATTGGAGCCATTGTATCTGTGATGTACAACTTGCAGCTGCAATGTATTCAGCTTCAGCAGTTGAAGTTGCAACAGATGTTTGTTTCTTTGATTGCCAGGACACTAGACAGTTTCCTAAGAATTGACAACCACCAGATGTTGATTTTCTTGACATTTTACACCCTGCATAGTCACTATCTGAAAAAGCTGATAACTTGGTATTGCTAGAAGCTGGATACCAAATTCCAAGTGTAGGAGTTCCTTTCAGATATCTGGAGATTCTTTTGACTGCAATGAGGTGTGATTCCGTAGGAGCTGATTGATATCTAGCACAGACACATGTTGAAAACATAATATCTGGTCTAGAAGCAGTTAGATATAAAAGGGAACCTATCATACATCTATACATGGTTTGATCAACCTGTTTTCCTTGATCATCTGGTTCAACTTGTGTGGTTGGTGTCATGGGAGTGGAACATGATTTACAGTCTTGTAAAGAAAATATGTTCAATAATTCTTTAACATATTTAGATTGATGTATAAAAGTTCCATTTGTTTGTTGTTTAATCTGCAGTCCTAAAAAGTACTGCAGCTCTCCCATTGTACTCATCTCAAATTTTGATTGCATGAGTTGCTTGAATTCATCACACAGTTTTGTGTTTGTTGAACAAAATATGATATCATCAACATATATTTGAACAAGTAAAACATGATTTCCAACATGTTTTATGAAAAGAGTTTTATCAATGGAGCCTCTTGTAAAGTTATTTTTGAGCAAGAAGTTTGAAAGTGTTTCATACCAGGCTCTAGGAGCCTGTTTTAGTCTATAAAGAGCTTTGTCACATTTGTACACCCACTCAGGATGAGAAGGATCCTCAAACCCAGGTGGCTGACAGACATACACTTCCTCTTTGATTTTTCCATACAAAAATGCACTTTTAACATCCATTTGAAAAAAATTAATTTTGTTGGAAATAGCATAAGCCAGAAATAACCTGATGGCTTCAAGTCTTGCAACTGGAGCAAAGGTTTCATCATAGTCAATTCCCTCTTCTTGAGAATAACCTTGTACCACCAGTCTTGCCTTGTTCTTAATAATCATACCAGCCTCATCTTGTTTATTCCTAAAAACCCATCTTGTACCAATTGGTAGCTTGTTTGGTGGTAAGGGACAGATTTCCCAGACCTGTTGCTTCCTGAACTGGAGCAACTCATCTTGCATGGCCTGCACCCAATTGTTGTCTTTGAGGGCTTCTTGGTACTTCTTAGGTTCTAACTGAGAAATGAATGCTGAGAAGAAGCAAAAGTTGGAAAGCTGGTTTCTTATGAGAACACCTGATGCAATATCACCCATGATTTGATCTAATGGATGATCTTTGTGTTCAATCAGTTGTTGTAAACCACTGACATGTGTAGGTGGCTCTTGTACTTCTTCAAACAAACCACTGTGGTTAATAATATCTGGTTCAGCTGTTTGAACATCTTCAGTAGTTGTAGGAGCTAAAACAGAGGTTTGAGTTTGTATATCAGCAGTTGTTGAATCAGAAGTTTGTGAAACTTCTGATGGTTTGAAAGTTGACTTAATGACTGTATTAGGAGTCCATGGTGCTGGATCCTCATCATCAAACCTTTGATCACCATAATAAGTAGGTTTAGATGAAGTGGCAGTCTTTTCAGGTCCGAAATGGAAGCTGTCAAGGTCAAAGAGTTTAGCAGGATGTGCTGGAATGAGAGTGTGTTTTGACTCATTGAACTTGACATTCAGTGTTTATTCTACTATCTTGGTTCTTGAGTTAAAAACCTTGTAGGCTTTTCTAGTGTAAGAGTAACCAAGAAAATAACCTGAATCAACTTTAGCAGCAAACTTTGAAATAGAGTCTTTAATGTTTAGAATGAAACATTGACATCCAAAAGCCCTGAAAAAGGAGATAAGGGGCTTAATGCCATGAAGAACTTCATAGGCAGTTTTGGAGTGTCTCGGGTGGCTTTTGCTTGAAGATCCATTGTAATGGATTTCGAGTGTGAGGATGAAAAGAATTAGAATGAGGGTTAGAGGTTGAAGAAGGCGGTTTCAGTATTTTGAATACAATGAGACAGTGTAACATCTGTTGTGGTAAAACAAGGTTTTTATAGCCTCTGATGAAACCGCTGATGTGGCCAAAACTCTGCTTTTGAGAGCAGACGTGGCAAACATCTGGTGGCATACAGCTGTTGCCAAAGGACTGATGCAAACAACTATTGAATTACCAAAGTGCTAATGCTAACAGTACTTAGGTTTTTTTTTTGATTAAATATATATATAATGGAAATAGTTTTTTTATGTGATCAGACGTTTGAAAACAGATTTTTCAACCAAGCAGTGGTTGTTTTATCTGATCAGATGTTTGAAACAGATTTTTCAACTAACAGTGGATAGAATGGATGAAACAGTGGTTGTTTTATCCTTAGCAGATTTTTCAACCAAAATGCTATTTTTAAGGATGAATTTTGATTTTCTGAAATATTTTAATGTTTTTATTTAAAACATATTTGTTGTTTAATCCATGTTTAGCATACCAATCCGAGAAATCAGTTTTTCAAAGGTAGATGTGTCTAAAGCTTTTGTCAACACATCTGCCAACTGATCCTCTGTTGGAACATGGTTCAGAGAATTCAAACCTTTTTCATAGCTATCTCTGACAAAGTGATGTCTGATGTCTATGTGCTTTGTGGTTGAATGAGAGACTGGATTTTTGATGATATTTTCAGCAGCTTGACTGTCCAGCATGAGTGGAGTCTTTAGTGCAGTTATACCAAAATCCAGTAGTTGATTTTGAAGCCACATGAGTTGGGCTGTATAGCTTGCAGCAATAATGTATTCAACCTTTGCTGTTGTGGTTGAAACAGCTGCTTGCTTTTTGCTTTGCCATGAGACTAAGGCATTCCCTAGAAATTGGCACCCTCCTGATGTAGACTTCCTTGTGGTGTGGCAGCCGACAAAATCACTATCTAAATAACCTGAAAGCTCAATGTTTCCATTAGCAGGATACCAGATACCAAGTGTGGGAGCACCTTTTAGGTATCTGAATATCCTTTTTGTTAGGATCTGAGTTTGATTGTTTTGATTATGTTTAACTAAATATGATATAAGTGAAACGAAAATAGAATGAAATTGCAGCGGAATAATAAACTGTTAATCAAAACAAGAGAGTAAATGTTTTCAGATCGAAAGCTTTCATTTATCTAAAAGATTACAATCGTACAATTACTCCCCCTCAGCCTGATCACACAGTGTTTGTCTGAGAGAATGTTTGTGTGTGTGATGCAATAGAACAGTACAAGCACTGTTCTATTTATAGACAGACTTAAAACACTGATGACCTAAGCTGACGTCACCTAAGACAGTGACCTCTAACAGAATAACAAATATAAACATCTGCCTATTACAAACTACTGTTACATTGAAAGCACTGATGATAAACAGCTGTTGTAGGAAAACTCTGATGGTCTTGTATCCACTGCTGGAGCCTAAGTGCTGTTGGTTCCAGCAGTGCTTTGGTCTTCAGTACTTGAATCAGCAGTTGTTCTTCATCAGTTGTTTATTCAGCAGTTCTTTGTATCAGCAGTTGTTAAGCAGTTGTTTGGATAGAATAGTTGTTAGGGTCAGCAGTCTTTTGGGAGAAGTAAGTTGTAAAGACTGTTTATTCAAAGGATCAAACTGTTAGCATATTTTGGCTTTCTAATCATCTGTTCTTCTCCAGGTCAGCAGACCCAACAATCTCCCCCTAGAACAGATGATGTCAAAACTCAGCTTTATTTATTGATCTTTATTTCTCATCAGACTTTCTCTGATTTGACCTTTGAATTGTAATTCAAAGTTCAGAGCAAACAAGTCTTCTTCATCTCTTTCTAGGTCCAGATTTAGCAATGTTTGGTGATCTTCTGCACATAGGCTGTAAGCATCATCCATGTTGATCTTCTGAACCCTTCCATCTGACCTGAGCAATGTCAATTCATGGTTGTCTTTGTTGACTTTCCATTTTAGAATTTTTGAGTTAGTGGATTTGCTGAGCTGAATTTTTATTCTAGATGAGTTGGGTGAAGGTGGTCTTCCAATGAGTTCTCTGAGCTTCTCTGTTGTAGGATCAGAGAAGAAATGTACTTGATTGAAGAGCCCTTCCTTGATGAATGTATCAGCAAACTTCCTCTGATCTTCCTTTGACATTTCCTTCTGTTTCTTGAACTGTCGTCTTGCAGCAGTTGTTAGATCAGAGGTATCAAGTAAGCTGTCCAAGGTAAAGGTCTGTTGGGGTCTCTTCATCATTGGCTCATCAGTGTAAACTGGTTTTCTTGGTAGGCTGGGATCCTTCTTTCTGTTTTCTTCCAGACTTTTGTATGTGTCAACCAACCTTAGCTCAGACCATCTAGAAACTGACCTCATTTCCCCATAATTGGCAGCTACTATCTCTTGCCTCATCCTTTTAAACTTCAAGGCTCTGACTGGGTCTCAGCCTTTGCCAAAATTAGGAGTAGAGACTTTAGCCTTGGGGTCTTTGGCCATTTCTTCAATTCTGAGAAGTTCTTCTCTCAAAGCATGTGTGGTCCAACCATTGAACTGCTTCTTGGTTGCTTTGTAAGGCTTGGTTGCCATAATCTGTTCCAGAAGAGATTCCCTTACCTCCTTTTCCAAGTCACCACTGAGAGGCATGGAGGACATGGAGTTGCTCAGGGTCTTAGCAAAGTCTTCAATCCTTCTGAGTTTGCTAAGCTCTGCTGAATGGATGCCCTGAGCAGTCCTGTCATCCTTCCCTTTGCATTTCTCCCTAATGATGGCATCCACCTGTTCACCCTTGTATTTCAGATAAGTATCAATGTTGAGGGGAACAGGGAAGTTTGGGAGAGATGGGAAGGATCTGTCTGATGGCTGTTCAGTATTGTAGAAGGATTGTAATTCCCCCTTGAGTAGATCAAGTTCAAGGGGATACTGAACAACCAATGGTGTAATGGTTGGTGGTGGTCTATGGGATCTGAACTTGGATGTGTGTGGTGAGAATGATGTGATTGGAATAGCTGTGATAGGAGGAGTGGATTGTGCAGTTGAGGTGGTGTTTGGTGATGTGTGTATGTTTTCATCATGTACAACAAAGGTTGATTTTCTCTTCCTTGTGTACATGATTTTAGGGGATGGTGATTTGGTAGCAGTGGTTGGATTAACATCTGTTGGCCTTTTAGTAGAACCAGCAGATGTTGGGGATTTGGCTGGTGATGTAGGTTTGGTGGTTGTTTGTTCAGGTGTGTATGTTGGTTTGGGTACAGTGGTTTGGGAAGCAGTGTTTTGGGTAGTTTCAGTGTTTTGGGTGGCAGTGGTTTCAGTAGCAGTGGTTTTGTCAACAGAGGTGTTTAACTTAGATGGTGGTTTTCTAACATGCTTAGCAGGCCTTTTCATCCTTTTAGAGGATCCCACATCTTCAGTTTCCTGCTGTTGTTTCTTCTTGAGTTCTATTAGTGACTCTGCTTTAACTTCCAAGGTGTCAGCTCTTTTCTGTTTCTCTTGAGCAGCCTTTTCAGCTTCTATGTTTGCAGAGTCATCAACTGCTTTGTTCTTGTCAGTGGTTTGTTGTGGTGCTGTTGGTGTTGCTTGTTGTTGTTGTTGTTGTGGAGCTGTTTTAGTAGACTCTGGTTTGTTGGCAGACTTGGCTTGGCCTTTTTGAGAAGGAGGACAACCAAAGGGATCTAGCTTTGGTAGCCTATCTCTGCCACTCTCCCCCTTTTTGGCATCATCAGCCGTGAAAGCATCATCATTTTCATCCCTGAGGATGATGGTAGGGGCAGAGCCAGTAGTCTTCAGCAGGTGGTCCTTGATGGCTTTAATATCAGCATGGGTATCTTTGTACCTTGCATCTACCATATTTCTGATCTCAGCCATATAAGTCTCATGTGTCTGATCAGCCAGTTTTCTGTGAGCTATGATGACGGGGGAAACTGATTTCCATAACTCACTGGCTATATCAGCTGTTGATGGTTGACTCTTGGAAAGGTCTGCAATGGAGCTCAGTATAAGCTTGACATCAGATTTGATGCCAGCTATAGAGGTTTCAATTACAGAAACTCTGTCCGTCAATTCTTGGTATTTTGACCCATCTCCTAAGTTAATAGGATCATTTGAGTCCCTACCAGTGGTAGTTCTACCTGATTCAGTCCTAATAGGTGAATCAGATGCCCCTTTTTCTTAGTACTGGGGACTTCCAACTATTTTTGGAGACACTATAGTGGCTTCAACAGTTGTTGCCTTCAAGGGAGTCTTAGCAATGAAATCACTGTCCTGATGTAAGACAGTGGTCTCTACATCAGTAGTGGCTGCTCCACTTGAAAACTCACCTAGAGTTGCATTGATCTCAGGTGGTGTAACCTCCTCTTCTATTTGTTGGATAGCAGATTGAATATTCTCAGGACCAGTCACTTGTGGGAGTATACTCTCAGTGACAGGTGGAAGAGAGGAACTGGGATCTTCCTGAGATTTGTCAATTGCCTCAAACAGAGGTTGCATGGTTTGTGGGACATGATGTGATGGTGAGGGTGGAGGAGTAACAAGAGAATTAGCCCTGGGAGAGGGGCTTGTGAACATTTGGCCAAGTGACTCAAATGTATCATGATGTGTGTCCCCTTGGCTTACAACATGATCCTTTTGGGAGGATTCATGAGGAGTTTGGTCAGGTGGAGGTATGTCCAACTGTTGTGAGGAAGTAACAACAGTGGTTTTAGGTTGCTTTTGTGGTGCAACAGAGGTTTCTTCTGGTACCTCAACATCCAGAAGCCTCATTTGTGGTTGAGTGGTGGTTTTTGTGGATGGATGTTTCTTTTTGGAAGTGGCTGGTGTGGGTTTCACAGCACTGGATGTAGTGCCATGATCACCAGGAGCAGTGGGCTCAACAACAGAGGTTTTGACAACAGTTGTTGTCTTTGTCCTCTTTGTTTGTGTTTTAGAAACTTTTGACACTTTAGACACTTTTTCTTGGGTGCTTCCACCCAGCATTCTAGTGAAAGTTTCATCAGTTAAGCTTTCCATTTGCATTGCATCACCCTTTTTGAAAACTTTTTCAGGTAAGACTTTTTGTAAGATTACACTAAGAATTCTTGGGTAGATAAGAAAAGCATTGTTAGACCCAGACTTGATTGCTTTCACATTTGATACTAAGTCCATGAACAATCCCTGGGAAAGATTGAAGTCAGAGTTTGACAACATGGCATAACCCAGATATTGCATCCTTAATGGAATTTCATTAAAGGATGTGGACTTAGCAGAGACACAAAGAAGAAGAGTATGAAAGAAAAATTTCATGACTGGAGGGAAAAATTTTTTGAAAAGAGTTGATCCAGTCATCTGACCATCATACCCTCTTTCTTGGAACTCAGTGTGAAGCTCTGTTTTAGTAAAAGAGTCCTTACCTGCCAGGTCATTCAGTGTGAAGGTTGTGGATATGGTTTCAGGGGTAATTACGATACTGGTTTCTCCAATTTTGGAAATAATGGAAGTAGGCTTTTTGTCTTGGAGTAGAAACTCAGCATTCAACCAAAATTCTTGAAGAGTATCGAGATAAATGGGGGCGTTAGCGGTTAAGATGGGTAAGTATTTGGAGTTTAGAAAAATGTCGATGGTGGAATGGAATGAAACGTTGTCATCTGTTTTAATCAGATAGGGGAGACAATTGTGGGTGGCTTTAGCTTGAAGATCCATTATAATGGATTTCGAAGGTGAAGATGATTGAAATTTGATGGAGGGTTTGAGAATGAAGAAGGCGGTTTTCAGTATTTTGAATACAATGAGACAGTGTAACGTCTGTTGTGGTAAAACAGGGTTTTTATAGGCTCAATGAAACCGCTGATGTGGCCAAACCTCTGCTTATATGAGCAGACGTGGCAATCATCTGATGGATGAAACATCTGGTGGAGAACAGCTGTTTTTGGCAAACAACTGATACAAACAGCTGATGGATCCAACTGTTGTTGTTTTTTTTTTTTGTTTTTTTTTTAATTTTTTTAGATATAGTATAAATATATAAGGAGACAGTTGTTTTATCTGAACAGATGTTTTGAAACAGATTTTTCAACCAACAGTGGATATGAATGAAACAGTGGTTGTTTTATCTGATCAGATGTTATAAACAGATTTTTCAACCAAACAGCTATTTGAATTTTTTTTTTTGATTTTCTGAAACATTTTATTATGATTTATTGAAAATTTATTTGTTTAATCCATGTTTAACGTACCAATTCTAGAAATCAGATTTGTAAAGGTAGATGTGTCTAAAGCTTTTGTTAAC
Source organism: Ambrosia trifida (assembly GCA_028751855.1). NCBI lineage: Eukaryota > Viridiplantae > Streptophyta > Magnoliopsida > Asterales > Asteraceae > Ambrosia > Ambrosia trifida. The sequence goes on from CM054122.1 coordinate 163,657,681, forward strand.
ACATCTGTCAACTGATCCTCTGTTGGAACATGGTGCAGAGAAATCAAACCTTTTTCATAGCTGTCTCTGACAAAATGATGTCTTATGTCAATGTGTTTGGTAGTGGAATGAGAGACTGGATTCTTGATGATATTTTCAGCAGCTTGACTGTCCAACATAAGTGGAGTCTGAAGTGCAGTTATCCCAAAATCCAGTAGTTGATTTTGAAGCCACATGAGTTGGGCTGTACAGCTTGCAGCAGCAATGTATTCAGCTTCAGCTGTTGAGGTTGAAACAGCTGCCTGCTTTTTGCTTTGCCATGAAACTAAGGCATTCCCTAGAAATTGGCACCCTCCTGATGTGGATTTCCTTGTGGTGTGACAGCCAGCAAAGTCACTATCTGAATAACCTGAAAGCTCAATGTTTCCATTAGCAGGATACCAGATACCAAGTATGGGAGCACCTTTGAGGTATCTGAATATCCTTTTCACAGCAATAAGGTTTGACTTTCTGGGTGAAGCCTGGGATCTAGCACAGACACAGGTAGCAAACATAATGTCTGGCCTAGATGCAGTTAGGTACAGTAAGGACCCAATCATACATCTATAATGTGTTTGATCAACCAGTTCATCCTTGTCATTAATAGTGAGCAGCTTGACTGTACTCATGGGTGTACTACATGGCTTACAATCATTCATCTCAAATCTGGTTAATAAATTCTTTACATATTTGTTTTGGTGAATGAATGTGCCATTTTGCAGTTGTTTCACTTGAAGACCAAGGACACACTGAAGCTCACCCATGGCACTCATCTCAAACTCTGCTGTCATGAGTTTTCTGAACTCTTCACACATTTGGTTACATGTGGATCCAAAAATGATGTCATCCATATAAATTTGAACAATCATTAAGTGTTTCCCTTTCCATTTAAGAAATAAAGTTTTGTCTATTTTACCTCTTGTGAAGCCAATGGATAAGAGAAATGTGGAAAGAGTTTCATACCAGGCCCTTGGTGCTTGTTTGAGTCCATACAAAGCTTTGTTGAGCTTGTAGACATAGTCAGGATGGAATGTGTCTTCAAAACCAGGTGGTTGACATACATAAACCTCCTCCTGAATTTTGCCATAAAGGAAAGCACATTTGATGTCCATCTGATACACCTTTATGTTGTGGTTGACAGCAAAGGCTAAGAAGAGTCTGATGGCTTCTAGTCTTGCTACAGGAGCAAAAGTCTCATCATAATCTATTCCTTCTTCTTGTCTGAAGCCTTGAACCACAAGCCTGGCTTTATTCTTGACAACAATACCCCTTTCATCAGTCTTGTTTTTGAAGACCCACTTTGTTCCTATAGGACAAACAACCTTAGGAAGTGGTACAAGCTCCCATACTTGTTGTCTTTTAAATTGAAGGAGTTCTTCTTGCATGGCTTCTACCCAACTGTTGTCTTTCAGTGCCTCTTGGTACTTGACAGGTTGTGTGAGGGATAAGAAACCTGCAAAAAGACAGATATTGGAGGATTGGCTTCTTGTGAGCACACCCTCTCTAATGTTGCCAATGATCTGGTCTGGTGGATGAGCTCTTAAGTAAATAAGATCTCCCTGATATGGAACAATGGCATTTTGAGGTGATGGACAGAGGTTTGGTGACTCTGTTGATGTAACATCTGTTGGTACTTCTGTAGTGCCATCAGATGTTTGGAATGGTAATGGAGGAATGGGTCCAAGTGGTGTGAAACTTGACTGACTTTTGTCAACAGATGATTGACTTTTGTCAACAGATGATAGGTCAGTGATTGTGAGGGGTGAAACAGTGGATTGAGGATAAGACTGGCCAACAGTGGTTGACACAGCTGTGGCAGAGTTTTGACAATTGTTTTGAACAGCTGCTTCCTCTGAGGCAGAATAGATTTTGTAGTGACTGGGGATCACAACATCTGTTCTGTAATCTTGTTGTGGAGACTGTGGAATACCTGCATTGTTAGCTTTAACAGTGATATCTTCAAATTTGAATTTATCTAAATCAAATAGTTCAGCAGGGTTTGCAGGGATTTTAAGAGATGAAAGTTCATTGAACTTTACATTCAGAGTTTCTTCTATTGTCTTGGTCCTTGTGTTAAACACTTTATAGGCCTTGGCAGTAGAAGAATATCCCAGAAAATAGCCACAGTCTACTTTGGCTGCAAATTTTGAAATGGAATCTTTGAGATTTAAGATGAAACATGGGCAGCCAAAGATTTTGAAGAATGAAATTAATGGTTTGATTTTGAACAAAATTTCATAAGCAGTTTTTTGATGTCTGGGGTTGATTAAAACTCTGTTTTGAACATAGCAAGCAGTGTTTACAGCTTCTGCCCAAAAGGACAGTGGCAAACCAGAATCTGCTAGCATGGTTCTTGCAGCTTCTATAAGAGTTCTGTTTTTCCTTTCAACCACCCCATTTTGTTCTGGTGTTCTTGGGATGCTGTACTGCCTCACAATCCCTTTTGACACACAGAAGTCATCCAACTCCTTATTCTTAAACTCTGTTCCATTGTCACTCCTGAAGACTTTTACTGGCAAGTCATATTGTTTTTCAACTTTGGTGACAAAGTCCTTCAATATACCTGCAGTCTCATCCTTAGAATGTAAAAAGTAAGTCCATGTAAACCTAGAAAAATCATCAACTATGACAAGACAAAATCTCTTTCTTCTTAGACTCATGATTTTAACAGGGCCAAACAAGTCCATGTGCAACAATTGTAGACACTGACTAGTTTTGGACTCATCAATGGATTTGTAAGAGCTTTTATGTTGTTTCCCTTTTAAGCAAGAAACACAATGCTCATCACATTTAAATTCTTTTGATGGTAAACCTCTGACAAGGCTTTGTTTGGAGAGTGTGTTGATAGTATTAAGGTTGGTGTGACCCAATCTCCTATGCCACAATTCTGTCTCCTTAGTGGAGGCAGCAAAAAACAGACAGACATTTGCCATAGGATTGTCCTTTAACATATCAACAACATACACATTGCTACTTCTATGAGCAACAAGTTGTGCTTTGCTCTCAGCAATAATGGTATCAATCTTTTTCACCACTTCTGGCCCAATAATCTTACAATTTTTCTTTGTGAAAAATGAGCCATAACCTTTGTTACTCATTTGTGAAACACTCAGAACATTAAACTTGAGATTATCAATAAGATTGACATTTTCAAACTTGAGTTTTCCAGCTTGTACAGTTCCTGAACCCAACACCTTACCTTTTGAATCATTACCAAAGGATATATCACCCCCTCCATGAGCCAAGAAGTCCAGAAGAAGGGCTCTACATCCTGTCATGTGCCTGGAGCCTCCACTATCTACAGACCAAAGACTATCTAAACAAGCAGAAGCTCCCTGCACATCAGTAAATGATTAGTTTTGGTGAGTGTCCAAAGCCAGTTTGGCTTTGGATGGGTCCTCAGACCTTTCAGACTCAAGTTTTGGAAGGTGATCAGTGGTTTGGACCAATTTCTGAATTAAGTTCAACAACTGATGCTGACCATTTGCCAGTGCTTGAATGTCAACACTTGGTGCAGCAGTTGTTTGATCACTTCCTGACAGATGATAATACCCATATGGATTTCTGTTCACTCTTGGTTTAGAGGGTCTTTTTGGCTCCTCATAAACATGTGGCAGACTGTGACATGGTGGTTGACCATAACCTCTTGGGTATTTGCTTGAGGGTGGAGCATCTGTTACTTGGACATCTCTAGAAGCAGATGTTTCAAGCCTTTTAGTAACAGGTGTTTGAACAGGGGTGAAGGTCTGTTTGGGCTTTCCTTTTGAAGTACTAACCACAGGGTTTGCAAGAGTTTTAGCTTTGTATTCTTGTATTTTTACATCAAAATTTTTGAGATACAAGCACTCTTTGGTCTTGTGATTCTTTTTCCCACATATTGAGCATGTGGCTTTGGAATCACATTCACTTGTTCCTTTGTTAATGTCATATGCTTTTAGAAGAAAACAGTTTTTAGTGACATGATTCTTCTTTTCACAGAAATCACAGAACAAGTTGACAGTCTTTTCTTTCTTCTTCCCATTTTCAGCCTTCTTTTCAGCAGATGTTTGAGCATCTGCTGGAAGATTTTTCATGGGAATGACTTTTGCCAAGGGAATGACCTTTGCCTGAGGAGCTGTCTTTCCTTCAGGTGTTTTGAAATCAACAGGTTTAAAATTCTCAAGAGTATCACACTCATCAGACCAAGTAGGTTTAAATTCATACTTTTCAAGTTCAGTAAAAGATGAGGAACCTTCTGGTTTTTCAAGAACAATTTTCTTACCATTTGGTTCAGTGATTTTAATCTCTTGACCCTGCAGGTTTGTTGGTACTACCTCAACAGACTTTTGACTCTTTTTGTCAGTGTTTTCAAAAGCTGGAGCAGTGGTTTCAAAACCAAAGCCAAACTTCACATGACTTTTAGTTTGTTTGTTGAGTAGCATTTCAAAACCTCTACATGATTCCACCCACTTCTCACATTCAACTTGGGTGGACTCAAGCTCACTTTTAAAACTTTGATATTTTGCTATCATAGTTTGGAGCTGGTCTTTGGTTATGGTTGCTTCATGTTTTAAGCTGCTTATTTCAGACTCTTTTGCAGTTAAACTTGTTTTTAAATCTTTTGTAAGTTTTTCAAATTTAACTTCATCATCCAAAATTTTCTTTCTAAGGTTTTCATTCACCTCTTTGATGTTAGCAAATGCTATCACACATTTGTCAGAACACAACTCTTTAAGAATTTGAGGAGATACCTTAGCAGCAGCCATCAATGCACAATCACACTTGCACTCACAGTCATCAGATGCACCCTAGGGATCTAAGAGATTCACAACCTCTTCTTCAGGTTTTTCACCTGTAACAACTTCACTAACAACATCATCAGTCACAACATCAGATTCAGTTACCACCTCCTCAGATTCAATCTCATCCACCATGGCCATGAAACAAAAATTTTCGGGTTCATTTTCAGCTTTGGCAACTAGTGCAAAATTTTCATCTGTTAGCTCATCAGGTAGACTGTTCCAATCAACAAAGCCTTGTGTAAAGAAGCTCTGTTGACTGGTCTCTGCAGGAGCAGAGGATGAAGCAACAGTCGTTTGCACAGGTGCTTGAGCAACAGGTGTTTGCACATAGTGGATCTGAGGAACAGTGGTTTGGACATACTGGACAGGAACAGTGTTTGAGGACTGTGCAAAATGAGCAGTGTTTTGCACATTTGGTCTAGGGGCATTATAGGAATTTTGATAAGTGTTGGTCTGTGGTCTTTGATTTGGATAGGTTATCATAGGTGTACCATGTTGACCCCTACATTCCCTAGCAAAATGACCAAGTCTATGACATTTGTAACACTTTATCTTTGATTTATCCAACCCAACCTTAGATCTGCCAGTTAACCCTGGAAACCTTCTCCCAGTTTTCTTGTAAAAATTATTAGTTCTTACACTGAGAAGGGCCAATTGGTGCATAATGTCCATTTCTTTCAAATCATCAGGGTCAAAGTATTTCAGGTCATCATACTCAAAGGATATATTGTCAGATGCCTGGATATCACCACCACTTGCTGTGAAAGCATAGTTTGGTGAATAAGAGTCAGAGTTAAAACCTGAGTTAAAACCTGAAGTTATGTCAATGAAATGATCATAACTCTGATCCTTAGTGTTTCCAGGCACCTCATCATGACCCAAAAGTGCTGTATTCCCAAATACATAGTCATCAGACACTTTTCCAGAGTCCTGGAGCTTCTTTTTCTGGTTAAGCTCTCTCTCATAGGTCAAGAGCTTACCATGAAGCTGGGTCAGTGATAGGTCTTTAAATCTGATTGAGTTTCTCATCACAATAGCAATAGTGTCCCATTTGTCTGGTAATGATCTTAAAAACCTATGGTTCAAGGTTGAATGAGGGTAAGTAAGACCAACCAATTTTAGTTCACTAATTAAGCAATTAAACCTCTCAAACTGTTGAGTTAATGACTCTCCTTTGACATGACTGAATGTTTCATATTGTTGGTTAAGTATTTCACGATTGTTTTCAATAACCTCCTCAGTCCCACCAAACTGTTCTTTCAGTGCATCCCACAACTCCTTTGCACTGTTACAGTGTAACAACCCATCATATATATCATTGGGTAGAGCCATGGCCACAATACTGAAGGCCTTAGCATCTAGCTCAATTTTCTGAAAATCCTGGTCGGAGTAGTTTTCAAGTTTCTTTGGCTCAAACACCTTGGGATCTTCAGTACTCGGCACAGTCGGAACATGTGGTCCGAAGATAACCGACTTCCAACACCCAGTGTTTTGTTGAGCTAGAACATGGCTCATCCGACGTTGCCAGATATTGTATTCAGATCTGACAAGCATCGGTGGCTTGTTGTTCGTGCCAGTGTTATGTGGATCGTGATTGATTGAAGCCATTCTCTGATTTTTCAAAAAACAAAGTCTGTTTAAAAACGGTTGAAGCGAAATTAAACTATTACTCTGTTTTCAATCCAACAGACAAACGATATCAATAATTGTGAGCTGATTATTAAATTGATTTGTTAGATCAAATTTAATTGACCAAGCTCTGATACCAATTGTTAGGATCTGAGTTTGATTGTTTTGATTATGTTTAACTAAATATGATATAAGTGAAACGAAAATAGAATGAAATTGCAGCGGAATAATAAACTGTTAATCAAAACAAGAGAGTAAATGTTTTCAGATCGAAAGCTTTCATTTATCTAAAAGATTACAATCGTACAATTACTCCCCCTCAGCCTGATCACACAGTGTTTGTCTGAGAGAATGTTTGTGTGTGTGATGCAATAGAACAGTACAAGCACTGTTCTATTTATAGACAGACTTAAAACACTGATGACCTAAGCTGACGTCACCTAAGACAGTGACCTCTAACAGAATAACAAACATAAACATCTGCCTATTACAAACTACTGTTACATTGAAAGCACTGATGATAAACAGCTGTTGTAGGAAAACTCTGATGGTCTTGTATCCACTGCTGGAGCCTAAGTGATGTTGGTTCCAGCAGTGCTTTGGTCTTCAGTACTTGAATCAGCAGTTGTTCTTCATCAGACCTTTGGTCAGCAGTTGTTCTTCATCTGTTGTTTATTCAGCAGTTCTTTGTATCACAGTTGTTAAGCAGTTGTTTGGATAGAACAGTTGTTAGGGTCAGCAGTCTTTTGGGAGAAGTAAGTTGTAAAGACTGTTTATTCAAAGGATCAAACTGTTAGCATATTTTGGCTTTCTAATCATCTGTTCTTCTCCAGGTCAGCAGACCCAACACTTTTCACAGCAATAAGGTTTGACTTTCTAGGTGTAGCCTGGGATCTTGCACAGACACAAGTGGCAAACATAATGTCTGGCCTGGATGCAGTTAAGTACAATAAAGACCCAATCATGCATCTGTAATATGTTTGGTCAACCAGTTCATCCTTGTCATCAATAGTGAGTAGCTTGGCTTTGCTCATGGGTGTACTACATGGCTTACAATCATTCATCTTAAATCTGGTTAGTAGGTTTTTAACATACTTGTTTTGATGAATGCAAGTGCCATTTTGCAGCTGCTTCACTTGGAGACCAAGGAAGCACTGAAGTTCACCCATAGCACTCATCTCAAACTCTGCTGTCATGCGTTCCCTAAAATCTTCACACATTTTGTTACATGTGGATCCAAAAATGATGTCATCCACATATATTTGAACAATCATTAAATCTTTCCCTCTCCATTTTAGAATTAAAGTTTTATCAATTTTACCTCTTGTGAAACCAATGGATAAGAGAAAGGTGGAAAGAGTTTCATACCATGCCCTAGGTGCTTGTTTGAGTCCATACAGAGCTTTGTTAAGCTTGTAGACATAATCAGGATGGAATGTGTCTTCAAAACCAGGTGGTTGACATACATAGACCACCTCTTGAATTTTGCCATAAAGGAATGCACATTTAATGTCCATCTGATACACCTTGATGTTGTGGTTGACAGCAAAGGATAGGAAGAGTCTGATAGCTTCTAGCCTAGCTACAGGAGCAAATGTTTCATCATAGTCTTTCCCCTCTTCTTGTCTGAAGCCTTGAACCACAAGCCTGGCTTTATTCTTGACAACTATACCCCTTTCATCAGTTTTGTTTTTGAAGACCCACTTTGTGCCAACTGGATAGACATCCTTTGGCAGTGGTACAAGTTACCATACTTGTTGTCTTTTAAACTGAAGGAGCTCTTCCTGCATGGCTTCTACCCAACTGTTGTCTTTTAGTGCCTCTTAGTACTTGATAGGTTGTGTGAGAGATAGAAACCCTACAAAAGACAGATGTTTGAGAATTGGCTTCTTGTGAGCACACCCTCTCTGATGTTGCCAATGATTTGGTCTGGTGGTTGAGCTCTTAGGTAGATTAAATCTCCTTGATATGGTATGATGGCATTTTTAGGTGAGGGACAAAGGTTTGGTGACTTTTTTGATGTAACATCTGTTTGCACTTCTGTAGTACCAACAGATGTTTGAAATGGAAGTGGTGGAATGGGTCCAAGTGGTGTAAAATTGGACTGACTTTTGTCAACAGAGGTTTGACTTTTGTCAACAGATGATTGAATAGTGGTTGAACTTAATGAAGCAGTGGTTTGAGGGTAAGACTGGCCAACAGTGGTTGACACAGCTGTGGCAGAGTTTTGACAGGTGTTTTGAACATCTGCTTCCCCTGATGCAGAAGTGACTTTGTAGTGACTTGGGATCACAACATCAATTCTGTAGTCTTGTTGTGGAGACTATGGAATACCTGCACTGTCAGCTTTAGCAGTAATATCTTCAAATTTGAATTTGTCGAAATCAAACAGTTTAGCAGGATTTACTGGGATTGTTAAGGATGAAAGTTCATTGAACTTTACATTCAGAGTTTCTTCTATTGTCCTAGTCCTTGTGTTAAACACTTTGTAGGCCTTGGCAGTAGAAGAATATCCCAGAAAATACCCACAATCTACTTTGGCTGCAAATTTTGAAATGGAATCTTTAAGATTTAAGATGAAACATGGGCAGCCAAAGATTTTGAAAAATGATATTAATGGTTTGATTTTAAACAGAATTTCATAAGCAGTTTTTTGATGTCTTAGGTTGATTAAAACTCTGTTTTGAACATAGCAACAGTGTTTACAGCCTCTGCTTAGAAGGATAGTGGCAAACCAGAATCTGCTAGCATAGTTCTTGCAGCCTCAATGATAGTTCTGTTTTTCCTTTCAACCACCCCATTTTGTTCTAGTGTTCTTGGAATGCTGTACTGCCTCACAATTCCTTTTGACACACAGAAATCATCCAACTCCTTATTTTTAAACTCTGTTCCATTGTCACCTCTAAAGACTTTTACCTGCAAGTCATATTGTTTCTCAACTTTGGTGACAAAGTCCTTCAAAATACCTGCAGTCTCATCCTTAGAGTGTAAAAAGTAAGTCCATGTAAACCTAGAAAAATCATCAACTATGACAAGACAAAATCTTTTTCTTCTTAGACTCATGATTTTAACTGGGCCAAACAAGTCCATGTGAAACAATTGAAGACATTGACTTGTTTTGGACTCATCAATGGATTTGTAAGAGCTTTTATGTTGTTTCCCTTTTAAGCAGGAAACCTAATGCTTATCACACTTGAATTCTTTTGATGGTAGACCTCTTACAAGGCTTTGTTTGGAGAGTGAGTTGATTGTTTGAAGGTTGGTGTGACCCAGTCTCCTATGCCACAATTCTTTCTCTTTAGTAGAGGCAATAGAAAACAGACAGACATTTGCCATAGGATTATCCTTCAACATATCAACAACATACACATTGCCATTCCCATGAGCAACAAGTTATGCTTTGCTCTTAGCTATGATGGTGTCAATCTTTTTAACCACTTCTGGCCCAATACTCTTACAAGTTTTCTTAGTGAAGAATGACCCATAGCCTTTGTCACTCATTTGTGAGACACTAAGAAGATTAAATTTAAGATTATCAATAATATTGACATTTTCAAACTTGAGTTTCCCAGCCTGAACAGTCCCTGAACCCAACGCTTTTCCTTTTGATTCATTACCAAAGGATATATCACCCCCTCCATGAGCTAAGAAGTCCAGAAGATGGGCTCTACATCCTGTCATGTGTCTGGAGCCTCCACTATCTACATACCATAGACTATCTAAGCAAGCAGAAGCTCCCTACACATCAGTAATGGATTAGTTTTGGTGAGTGTCCAAAGCCAAGTTGGCTTTGGATGGGTCCACAGACTTTTCAGCCTCAAGCTTAGGAAGATGATCAGTGGTTTGAACTAGTTTTCGAACCAAGTTCAACAACTGTTGCTGACCATTTGCCAGTGCTTGGATGTCAACACTTGGTGCAACAGATGTTTGATCATTTCCTGTCAGATGATAGTAACCATAGGGGTTTCTGTTCACTCTTGGTTTTGAAGGCCTCTTGGGTTCTTCATAAACATGTGACAGACTATGAGAAGGTGGTTGTCCAGATCCTCTTGGGTACTTGTTTGTGGGTGGAGCATCTGTTACTTGGACATCCCTGGGAGCAGATGTTTCAAGAATTTTGGTAACGGATGTTTGGGCTGGAACATAAGTCTGTTTGGGCTTTACTTTTGGAGTACTCACCACTTGACTTGAAGAGTTTTAGCCTTGTACTCTTGTATTTTGACATCAAAATTTTTGAGATACAGACACTCTTTGGTTTTGTGATTCTTTTTACCACATATTGAGCATGTGGTCTTAGAATCACACACACTTGTTCCTTTGTTGATATCATATACTTTTAGAAGAAAACAGTTTTTAGTAACATGATTCTTCTTTTCACAGAAATCACAAAACAAGTGTTCAATCTTTTCTTTCTTTTTCCCTTTTTCAACCTTCCTTTTAACAGATGATTAAGCATCTGCTGGAAGGTCTTTCAAGGGAATAACTTTTGCCTGTGATGCTTTCTTACCATCAGGGGTTTTGAAATCAACTGGTTTAAAGTTTTCAAGAGTACTACTCTCATCAGACCAAGTAGGTTTAAATTTATATTTTTTAAGTTCAGTGAATGATGAGGAACCCTCAGGCTTTTCAAGAATGATTTTCTTGCCATTAGGTTCAGTGATTTTAATCTCTTGACCCTCCAAATTAGTTGGTACTACCTCAACTAACCTTTGTTCCCTATTGTTAGTGTTTTGAAAAGCAGGGGCAGTGGTTTCAAAACCAAAACCAAACTTCACATGACTTTTGGTTTGTTTGTTGAGGAACATCTCAAAACCTTTACATGATTCCACCAATTTTTCACATTCAACTTGGGTGGCCGCAAGCTTCTTTTTACAACTATGATATTTTGTCATCATAGTTTGGAGCTGGTCTTTGGTTATAGTTGCTTCATGTTTTAAACTGCTAATTTCAGATTCTTTTTCAGTCAATTTTGATTTTAACTCTTTTGAAAGATTTTCAAATTGAACTTCATCATCCAAAATTTTCTTCCTATGGTTTTCATTCACCTCTTTAATGTTAGCAAATGCTATTACACATTTGTTAGAACACAAATCTTTTAGGATTTGAGGAGATACCTTAGCAGCAGCCATCAATGCACAATCACACTTGCACTCACAATCATCACCCCAGGGATCAGAGAGATTCATAACCTCTTCTTCTGACTTTTCATCTGAAATTACTGTATCAACAACATCGTTAGTCACATTTTCAGATCCAATCACCACATCCTCAGATTCCACCTCTTCCACAATAGTATCCATAGCCATGAAACAAAAATTTTCTGGTTCATTTTCAGCTTTGGCTACTAGAGCAAAGTTCTCATCTGTTAACTCATCTGGTAAACTGCTCCAATCAACAAAGCCTTGTGTGAAGAAACTAACAGACTGGTCTCTGTAGGAGCAGAGGGTGGAGCAGCAGTCATTGGCACATGTGCCTGAGCAACAGGGGTTTGAACATAGTGGATCTGTGGAACAGTGGTTTGGACATAATGGACAGGAACAGTGGTAGAGGACTGTGCAAAATGAGCAGTGTTTTGAACATTTGGTCCACGACTATTATGGGAAACCTGATAAGTGTTGGTTTGTGGCCTTTGATTTGGATAGGTAATCATAGGTGTACCATGTTGACTCCTACATTCCCTAGCAAAATGACCAAGTCTATGACATTTATAACACTTAATCTTTGATTTATCCAACCCCACCTTTGACCTGCCAGTCAACCCTGGAAACCTTCTGCCAGTTTTCTTGTAAAAATTGTTAGTTCTTACACTGAGCAGAGCCAATTGGTGCATAATGTCCATTTCTTCCAAATCATCAGGGTCAAAGTATTTTAGGTCATCATACTCAAAGGATATGTTATCAGATGCCTGGATATCACCACCACTTGCTGCAAAAGCATAGTTGGGTGAATAAGAATCAGAGTTAAAACCAGAGTTAAAACCTGAAGTTATGTCAATGAAATGATCATAACTCTGATCCTTACTATTATCAGACACCTCATCCTGACCCAAAAGTGCTGTATTACCAAAAACATAATCATCAGACACTTTTGCAGAGTCCTGAAGCTTCTTTTTCTGGTTAAGCTCTCTCTCATAAGTCAAGAGCTTACTATGAAGCTGGGTCAGTTATAGGTCCTTAAATCCAATTGAGCTTCTCATAATTATAGCAATAGTGTCCCATTTGTCTGGTAATGATCATAAAAACCTATGGTTCAAAGTTGAATTAGGATAAGTTAGACCTACCAGTTTTAGTTCACTAATGAGACAGTTAAACCTCTCAAATTGTTGAGTTAATGACTCTCCCTTAACATGACTGAATGTTTCATATTGTTGGTTAAGTATTTCACGGTTGTTTTCAATAACCTCTTCAGTCCCACCAAATTGTTCTTTCAAAACATCCCACAACTCCTTTGCACTGTTACAGTGTAATAGCCCAACCTCTGTTTTCAATCCGACAAACAAACGATATCAATAATTGTGAGCTGATCTGGTTATATTAAATTGATTGGTTAGATTGAATTTAATTGAGCAAGCTCTGATACCAATTGTTAGGATCTAAGTTTGATTGTTTAAGTAATGAAAGATGAATGAAGTAAAAATATAAATGGAAAGTGCAGCGGAATGAGAAACTATAAATCAAAACATGAGAATAATTGTTTTAGAATCGAAAGCTTTCATATAACTGAATGATTACAAACGATTACAATTACTCCCCCTCAGCCTGATCACTCGTGTAAGTTTGTCTAAGAGAATGTTTTGAGTGATAAATAGAACAGTACATGCACTGTTCTATTTATAGACAATCTAAACTACCGATGACCTAGGCTGACGTCACCTAAGACAGTTACATCTAACTGAATAACAACATAAAACATCTGATGAGACAAACACTGTTACATTGGAAACCTCTGATAGGTAAACAACTGATAAGTAAACCTCTGATGGTCTTGAATCATTTGTTGGAGCCTAAGTGCTGTTGGCTCCAACAGACCTTTAGTCTTCAGTACTTTGGTCAGCAGTTGTTTCTTTATCAGACCTTTGATCAATAGTTGTTCTTTATCAGACATTTGTAAGCAGCAGTTGTTCCAGCAGTTGTTAGGGTACAACAGATGTTAGAGTCAACAGTAAATGCTGTTTTATTAAGGATCAATATGTAGTATATTTTGGCTTTCCAATCATCTGTTCTTCTCCAGGTCAGCAGACCCAACAGTGTGGGTTAACATTTACAGGAAATATAAACAAACTAAAAAATACTTATAAGGGGGGACGAGAAATAACCAGAAATGCTCACGGGTACCCATCACAAGCACGGTAACATCGCTGCCGGTGGTGCTGGTAGTGGACCCGTGGAGGGTTTCCGTGAGATTGTTAAAGGATGGATGGGTACCCGTGGGTTTGTCTCTCCCCCTTTTGTCTTTTTCTCTATTTTATTTTAGTGGAGTATTGCCTCCAAAAAACTGTTTCAGTGAAGTGATGTGGTAGTGCAGGATTGGTAGAAATTAGTGAAGTTGAAAAAAACCAAGTGAAGCGTCTCTTCCCCCTAAATGAAAAAAATAAATTTGTAAATAGTTATAGGGTTATCCAATAGTTAGGGCATAAGGAGTGCTTCTAGCATAAATTTTTTTATTTCACTAATTTTAACCAATCATACCTTGCCACATCACTTCACTGATTTGGTTTATTGAAAAACTTTTTTTGGAGGCAACACTCCATTGATTCTTTTATTTATTTTCATTTAAATACCCAAATTTTTTTGTTTTTTAAATTCACACGGTTTCAATTTTTAAACCGGTTATTAACATTTAATTCATACTATTACAACCGTCCCATCAAACGGTCAGCAAAATTAAGTTGTAATTCTTGAAAACCGTCGATTGAATTTAATTGTTATCACCTAAACGACCATACCTTTAATTTTAACACTTCCACTGTTCAAATTTTTGTATATAAATAGATGAAATCGTGGGGTTAAAAGCCACACTTTACCACGGTTTAAAAGAAATAAACACCCACCCACCAAGATGAATCCGTGGACCAAGGAAGAAGAGATGGCATTAGTGGTGTGTCACAAGGATGCCACAAACGACCCGGAGATTCAACAACTCCTGAGGGATGAAGGGTCGGCCTACCCCACCCCCCCCACCCGAGGGGTTTTGGGCCCGCGTGTTGAGCGACTTCAACCAACACGCCAACAAGACCCTCCGAGACATCCAGTTTAAGTGGGCCGATCTCAATATCAAGTGTGAGAGGTGGACCACCCTCTATGAGCGGACGATGAGGGACGATCCGGACCTCGATCACGAGTTGGCTATCGACTTCACTCACTATGAGTATGAGGCTCGATAGGCAAGAATTTCGACCATGTCGAGCCATGAAAATTGTTGCGCCAACCTTAAGTTTTTTTTCTTTGTTTTAATGTATTTTTGTTTTATGTTTAATATTATTATGTTTTAATTTTATGTTCTTATTTATCTTTTTTTTATTTAAGAGTTAATTGCCAATTTAGTCCCTGAGGTTTGTCAAAAATTGCGACTTTCATCCAAATCTTTTTTTTTGGTCAATTTAGTCCCCGTGGTTTCATTTTTTTGTCATTTTAGTCCCTGAGTTTTGTCAAAAATTGCCACTTTCATCCAAATCTTGTTAGTCCACAGGGACTAAAATGACAAAAAAATGAAACCACAGGGACTAAATTGACCAAATAAAAAGATTTGGATAAAAGTGGCAATTTTTGACAAACCTCAGGTACTAAATTGGCAATTAACTCTTTATTTAATTAGATTTTAAAACAAACAAAATAATTAAAAAAAATTATAAAACAAACGGTAAAAATAATAAAACAACACTAAAAACAAACGGTTAAAACAAAAAAAAAAGCATTTATAAAAGTCAAAAAATAAAATAAAAAACAGTTACCTGCACGGTAGACACAACCAGCGAAACGGTTCACAAGACCACTACCAGCATGGGTGACGGCGATGTTACCGTGCTGATAGTGGGTACCCGTGATCAATTCGAGTGACACCCCGTCCCCCTTATAAATGCAAATACCTATTCCTCCATCATTAACACACCCATATTTATCCAATCTTATAAGATTTTGCATTTATAACAAAAGAAAAAAACATATGTTTTTATTGCAAACTTCAAGTTGTTTACCTACGTGCTATTTAACTCAATGCGTATGGTCAATTATTTGCGTATAATAAATGACATTTATTTCAGATTACATGGCTGTCATATATATATAAGGGTACTAGCTTATACCCCGGGAGCGTCCCGGGTTGAGAAATCTAAGTAAAGTGAATAAAATTAGAAGTATCTAAACTATAAAAATGGCATCTATGTATAAACTTACATTAGATACTTTTAAAAAAAATATACCAAAAGATCTATTTCACCTTACAACATCAACACCTAAACAGAATATTAAGATCTCAAGTACTTCAAGGGGACAAAGATTGTTTAGCACCAATACATTCAGTCAAAGATTTTTAACTGCATACAATAAGATTTGAGCTATTTCAGAATATGGTAGAAAAAAAAACATAGCAATTACCTGTTGGAGAGCGTCCCGGGTTGAAATATCTAATATGATATAATAAAATATCTAATATGA
The DNA here is from genome assembly GCA_028751855.1 of Ambrosia trifida. Taxonomy (NCBI): domain Eukaryota; kingdom Viridiplantae; phylum Streptophyta; class Magnoliopsida; order Asterales; family Asteraceae; genus Ambrosia; species Ambrosia trifida. The sequence goes on from CM054122.1 coordinate 163,673,762, forward strand.
CATCATAATTAATTATTTACCAATATATGATTAATGAATATTATTATTATTATTATTATTATTATTATTATTATTATTATTATTATTATTATTTTAAACAAATCTCTACCATAAGTTATCATATTCTAATATAAAAAAAGGGTAATTGGGTCGGGTATCACCTAATCCCAGGCCCGACCCAAACCCATAATTTTTTGAAAAAATTACGCCATTAGTCCTTATGGTTTACCCCAAATTTCAATGTAAGGTATTAATGTTTTATTGTTTCTTATTAGGGTATTAGACTTTTAATTTGTTTCAATGTAGGGTATTAGGCTTTTAATTTGTTTCAATGTAGGGTATTAGGGACTAACCTAGTTAAAACTTAACTAAGTTTGAGGGGTATTATGGTCCATTCACCTATATATTCAGTTTTTAAAAAAAGTGTAGCTTGGGGGACTCGAACCTGGCCTCTGGCCGGTTCTCATTCTTGCAACATAACCCCAAATACCAACTGCTCTGCAACTCTTTTTGTGATATTATTGATTTCGAAATTTTATTAAACACTCTCTGTTATACTCCGGGTTGAGAAATCTAATTTGAAATATCAATTTTACACCTGAAATATACTGATGCGTTTTACAGTTACATGCAGGAAAGCTTCGAGTAGCACTTAACCTAAAACAATTAACAATGTATATTCAATGTTAGTGCATAACCTTAAACACTGTATAACTCTAATATTAAAACCTAACCTAAAACAATGTACAACTCCAATGCTAACACATGTTGTAAATAAAAATCATATTTACTGGTTTGAACATAAGTAATGACTTCCCTATACATGAATAATGAATAACCTGAACACTTTGTGTTTTTTTCCTGTATGAACAAAACCACACAAAAAAAAAATAGTCGTTTTTTCTCCGTTTTTTATATAGCACTATGATACCCGTTGGAAAGATAATAAAACGCTCGTTAATTTGGTGTAATTTTTTTCTTTAAAAAATCTCGTATATAAAAGATATTAACGTTTAAAAGTTATGGGAGAAAACATTAGAGATAAATATCTAATTTTGTTTTTAAATTTTAAATTATTATTTTCCTAAAATAAAGCCTTGCCACATGGGATGACACATGACACACTCAATGAAGAGAATACCCTCTTTGAGTGCCATGTCATTAAAATAGCTTTGGTTTATTATATGTATAGATAAGGGGTGCTACTAGAGTTTCTTTTTTCCTTTACTGATTTCAACCAATCCTGCACTGTCACATCGCTTCACTGATTACTTCACTGATTCAACTTTTTGTAGGCAGCACTCCACTGATTCACTTCACTGAAATCTTTATTTTTTTATTATTTTTTTAAAAGAAACATTAATTAAACATATTATTAAACTAAATAAAATAAAATTACAATATTAAAAGGAAATAAAAATAGAAATACAAAAACACATAAATTAAAACTAAACTAAATGAAAGAAAAACTATTCGGAGTCCTCCTCGTCGAGGTGCGGTAGATCAAGTCCGTCTAGATGTTCCACGAGATCATTTAGAAGTCGGAAATGCGTATCGGAGTCTGTCAACTCCGCAAGTGCTTGTTCGTCGAAGAACGGTTGGATTGGGGGATCGTGTATGTGGAACGGTGATATCGCACGCCCCTCGTCTTTAATTATCATGTTGTTCAATATCATGCACGTATAGACGATGACGCTACACCTAGCAATGGTTTTGGGCCTCAAGGGTCGTGCGGTAATTCCGCATTTCCCCTTTAATACTCCGAATGCTCTCTCAACATCCTTCCTTGCCGACTCTTGCGCCTTAACGAATTTCTTTTCCTTAGGGTCGGTGGGATATCGAAACGCTTTGACGAACGTTGACCAGGTTGGGTAGATGCCATCGGTAAGATAATATCTACGTTTATATAAGTGGCCATTTAAAGTAAATGGACACTGTGGCACCGTTCCGTTGGGTAAGAAACACCGGGGATTGTTGGAGGACATTTATGTCGTTCAGTGAACCGGGGGGCCAAAGAATCCATGCCAAAACCAAAGATCTTGCGAAGCAACGACTTCTAGCATGATCGTAGGGTATTGGTGATCACCTCGCATATACTGTCCTCGTAATTCCCTAGGACATGCTCGCCACACTAAATGAGTGCAGTCAATGCTACCGATCATACCGAGAAGGTGATATCTTTCGTCGTGTGCCTCATACAAACATGCAATGTCGTGGCTTGTTGGTCTTCGTAAATACTCTGCCCCGTATAACTTAATGACGACATTGCAAAAAAAATTGTAAACATTCGCGTGACATCCTCTCAGACATACACAAATACTCATCGTATTCGTCCAGAGGATTACCGGTTGCGAGTTGTTTCACAGCTGAAGATACTTTTTGCATGGGCGTAAAACTCTTTCTAAACCGACCGTCCATGCTCTCTCTGAACCATGCGAAGTTTGCTTCAATATCTGCTACAATTTTCAGAAATAGACGCCTCGACATGCGATACCGTAGTTTAAACTGTGTGTCGGTGTATTTTGGTACTTCGGCAAAGTAGTCATTTATTAACCGCGCATTGGCTACCTCGTGATCACGTGGCACGTATCGTTTTTTAGATGTTGTTGTGTCTTCCTCTGCCCGCCGTGCAAGGTCCGTCAGAAACTCAAGGCTATCGCTTGATTGTAAGATCGGGTGGACCTCGAGCGGGGGAACGATTAGTTGAATATCTTCTACGTCAATATCAGATATTTTTTAGAAGTATTGATTAAGATTTCTATGTTTTTGATTCAAAACCGTGGGAATGAATTGTATTTATAAACCTAAAGATAAAAACGGTCACAAAAATATGACCGTTTGAAAGTCAAACACATTTAACAAACATAAAACGGTCAAAAAAGGAATAAATATTACCTAAAAGTTTGCACCGTCCCACACTACCAGCTCGTTAGATGGAACCAGAAAAAGGTCCACGGAAGCCCTACCAGCACGGGTGGCGGCGGTGTTACCGTGCTGGTAGTGAGGTACCCGTGCCCAATTCTGATAGCGCCCCGTCGAATATAAGCCATTAATAGTTTTAGTTTTTTAACAGGCCATTAATACTTTTATACATCTATATATTTTGTTAATATTAAAAAAATAAGTTATCATGTTATTACTATAAAACAATTTAAAGTCTTTTATGATACGATGAAACTTGAAAGAATAAATTGGTTAAGCAAAAGATGAGTTTTACCGATCACAAACACAAAGTAACAAGATGATAACATATGTGGTGAAGAAACACTGGTATGAACTCTTAGTAGAGGCAAGTGTTTGATAGGGTATGGGCTAAGTTGATTTTTTGAGAGATGCTGCAAAATAGAGATAACACCATGAGTTGATCTATTACAAGGAGGGAAGATGGAAGGTTTTGCTTGTAACCACCATCAGGCATGAGAATAAGTATTACGCTTGGATGAATAAGAGTATTCAAGTAATGCAAGTATAGAGTGAGAGATTGTGGGAACCACTTACCTTGGAGGAGGATGGGTATTTATAGCTGAATGAAGGAGAAGGTATGAGTTAGTTGTTGCCATTGAAGATATCCTGTTTGTCCCCTTTGTTCTCGTCTGCTGGCGTTTGAAGAATGGGTGCACATCGATGGCCTCTGATTGGCCAGACATCATTGTCGAATCATCCTTTATGTTGGCTCTGCCACAACAGTTAGTAGAGTTTAAGAATTTGTGGAATCGTGGCACGCGATTGGTCAGCCGACCGTGCCATGTGTGCTTAATGTCCTTTCTACTATAACCATTAGTGGGGTGGATACCTAGTACTCTTACGCGAGGGCTCTGACTGGTTACATATCCCTGTAGCTTTCTTGGGCGATGAGCTATCATTGCACGCGCTATTACTTACGCGTCAGTGACTCGCGGGTTGTGGTTTGACCCAATTAGCTGTTCTTAATCTTTGGATATGGGCTTGAGCCTGGCTATGTCTAAGTTTGGGCCCATATCCCATCACACATTAAATTAGACATAACATTATAACCCATAAAACAAGTTGGATTGTAACAACTTATTTATAATACGTTTTAAATGTATAGTAAATTTAATATCATCGTAGAATCTATTAAATTTCTTTTATTAAATCACTTGATACTTGATAGTATTACAATTTTTGTTTTTTTTTTTCTTCAAATATAGGATCGTTTTATAGAATTAAGTATAAATGTATTGTAATGTTTTTGTTATTAGATCATTCACATCTCGTTCATCAAATTTTTGTGAGTGTATCCCCTGTATCTTAAAAAGTTATTCTCGAGGTGGAAGAAACTCAACCCACTGCTAATGCCACCACCTCGCCTCTCATGTTTAATACATGTGCATCTCATCATGTCGATCCCGATGGTACGTCCTTCCCCTCCATCACCGAATTTGGAAGTTTGGATGAAATTATCCTTAACACTCTTTCCATCACTCATATTGGTCAACAATATCTTAAAACGCTTAATGGTTCTCTTTCCTTAAAAGACGTTTTATGTGTTCCTCATTTTAAAAACACATTAAATTTAGTTGCGAAATCGTGCAAAACTAATTAAGTTTCTGTGGATTTTTTCCCACACATTCTTTGTCAAGGATCTTCGTATGGGGGGAACGTCTAATGCGGAGAGAAAACTACCTTGATGTCCATTATACAAATATCCATCATCACCTCAAATAAATGCGGTCTCAATCACATCGCCTCTTGCTTGGCATCACAAACTCGGGGCACCCTTCAGTTCAGATTGTTAAGAAAATAGCAAAATGTTTAGGTATACAATTTAATCTTCTCAATATTTATTTTAATTCGTGTTCGATTTCTCACAAACATTCCTTTGTGAAACATTCCTTTGTGATGCCATGGTGTTGGTGACCAGAATTGTAGGTGATTGGAAAAACATAGAAGAAAGGTGGGATGCATGGCCGGAATTGATTTGGTGATTTTTTTTTCAAATATAGGTGATTTTGAAAGTGAGAGAGTGTTTTTAGGGGTTAAAGGACAAACATTGTGGAAATTGGTAGGTCTCCCATTGGATCAGTGACCTTCATAATTTTTATTCAAGATCTCATGCCCGATTATCGATCTTCATTAAAAGTCATTGAACCGTATAGAGAACTTCAAAGTCGCTGATCATGTGCATGATGTCCATGCTAGTTCGCTGAATGGTTCCAATATCTTGTCTGAAGGTCGCTAAATGGACCCCCGGCCTTCAACATAGTGCATGCAGCTTTTATTTTGGACCTATTATTCACGTGAAGGGGTATCGAATGCATGTAGGTTATTATTTTTTTTTTTGGTTTTTTATAGGGTGCAAAATTCATAGGGTGCATGCAGCATGGGGTTTGAAAGCTTTTATGAGAATCTATAGGCTAATGGTAATATTGCAGGTTGATGTGTTGCAGATGAAATGAAATGTCCACAGTGAGTTGAAATGTTAGCAGGCTCAATAATAATATTGGAGGAAGAGATGGATTCGAATTAGACTTGGTGGTTATATAATATGCATAACACAAGATGGAAATGTATCCACCATCTTTACAAAGCAATCTGCTCATCAACCTCGAAAGTTTTTTTTTTTTCAAAGTGTTTTGTTTTTCCAAAGTTCAAAAGATTTAGTTGTGATCACTTTGAATCTTTTCCTGAAAATGAGTTACGAATTACACCCGGGTCCTCTGTTAACAATGTGTTGTTTTTACATAATGACTACCGTGCATTGGGTGTTTTCAAGAATCCAGAAAAGTATAAGAAAAGCATAAATGTGAAATCACAGAAAAGTATAAGAAAAGCATAAATGTGAAATGTGGTGATGAGAAGTATTTGGAAAGTACTTGACAAAAACCCTGTAGGGAAACAAGTAAAAAGTATCATAGATTAAGCCGGGTTTGGGGGGGGGGGGGGGGTTAAGCTGTGGTTATGGATACATCAACCACACAGTAATAACTGCATTGGTCAAGCGATGGAGGCCAAAAACCCACACATTTCATCTACCGGTGGGTGAAGCGACCGTCACGTTAGAGGATATTAACGTGTTGTGGGGATTACCAGTAGAGGTGTTGTGATATCGGGTGTGGAAACTCCCATTACAGAAGATGTTGCCATAGGCTTGTGTGAAACTTTGTTAGCTAGGTTTTACCCCCCAACGCATTGATTTTCATGGGAAAACACTTCGTTCAGCTTCAATTTTGAGAGAATTAAATAAATCGAACTTGGAGCAACGAACGAACAATGCGTTTTTCGTGCACGTTTGATAATATATTATTTTATTGGTTGCACAATACTTCCCGATAATGCCAACAATAGAATTTCGTTACACCTTCTAATACTTTTACATGATTTAGGAAGATGTTCACAGAACAGTTGGGGTAGTGCAGCTTTAGCCTGTCTTTATAAAAACCTGTGTGATGCCACAACACCCGATACATTGCTCCCCATCCTAACCTAAATTTTAATTACACCGCGCCGTTGGCAGCTCGGTAATTTACAACTTGAAACATATATTAAACGTTAGTAACAACACTTTGGAATGCTGAAATGTTTTCTTTGTTCAATTCTATAGGTGGCAACAGGGGCAACTCAACTTCACTGAAGCCCCGTCACACTGTTTGAGAACATATCGTTCTCAACTTCAATCGTTACGAGGGGGCCACATACTTATATCTAATTTTTTAGTATATAAAATAAATTTGCATTTTTTTCTTACTGCGTATCAATTTTTTTTTTAGTTTAACTGGATCCCTTACAATGCTGTCATTAGAAGTCTGCGACCAATATGCAGAAGTGGTATGGAAAGCTGGAGGAGTGTCTGCCCATTGATATATTGGGAGATTGTCGAACATCTTTATCCACAGCGAGTAATGAGATAATTTGGGATGGTGCAATAGGAGCCGACCTCTATCAGCATAGAGGTTAGTGAGCATAAGAGCTTGCACAAGGTTAACCGAATAGGTAAATCTGGGATTAATTGGCTCAGTAAGCACAGAGAGTATGTTCGAGGATGGAACAACCGTGCCAATACTATTGTCAATGGTCAAATAATTACGACCAAATACGTTGCGTCGGGTTACATGGAGGTGTCTTCGTAGGCCCTCAACGACAAACTTGGCAGGTTCGTCTTCAAACACCCCACAAAGTAATCCACCAGAAATCAAGTAGCAGACTAATGGAGCAGAGAACCAGTAGGATAAAAACAAGTTGCTGATTGCTATAGAAGAGTCAGAAAATTGGTCGAGTGATGTTGTGGAGTTTTATATCAACGGGGATGCCCCATTTTGCTATATTCGTTTCATTTCAAATAAACTATACCAAAATTTATGGGGTACCCTCCTAGGATGCAACTCCAACAGTGCTATGTCATCAACGGTTATTTTACATTATTATATCTTAAAAGAACAACCCCCTTGTTACATTACTCAACCCATCAACTAACTTTATGCATTATTCTATTTGCAGCACGTTGAAGCGAGGACGGTAAGACTCATGCATCTTATACAAGCAAAGCTTTTAAAAAATCCTGGTTCACGACTACGCTGAACAGTCTTACCCCCTGCCTTCTATGATGAAATGAAAGTGCAAGATTCTTTACCTGCCTTCCAGATGGCAAGAAGAATGCACCCGTATCCTCCATTTTGCGAGGTTGACTATGTTTATCTTCCTTTATCGATAGGGGTGGGAGATTAGCTTCTTATCCAAATTGATATGCGAACCATGGTCATCACACATTACTGGACTGATAAGAGATGGAGAAATGAATAGAGGAAAAGAGTTGCTCACTATATGGAGATGATAACCCTTTTTCGGATGGTTTCTTGACCGTATTCGTTACCGAGAAAATTCAAAGATTTTTGAAAAATGTGACATTTCTGTTGCTTTGGTTGAATTAGATGTGCCTCAAGACAACGATAACGTTGCCAATGCAGGTGTCCTTGTTTATATGCTGATGGAGAAACTTATGAAAAACAAATCAATGAGGTTAGAAATCGAGGTGGAAGAGGCTTGTGTCAATTATCGACGCCAAATGGCTGGAGAGCTATACAAATGGTGTTGTCTCCCAAGTGCTCGTCATGTTAAATGATTATTTTTAATTATTTTAGTGTTTCTTTTGTTACTTTTTAATTTTGTTTAGTGGTTGCCTTGAATGTTTTGGTTGGTGTTTACATTAATAAACAACATAAGAGAAATCAATACATAGATAAACAACGTGCTCCTACGCTACTGTTTTCTCGAAGACCAACGTGTTGCATAAAATTCATCTGCCATCTCCGTCGAAATAGTGCACAAGCCTCATCAACATATCCTCCAATGTTAATTGGTTCACACGCAACTATATGACTGAGTAACATACAAACAATGACCCCTGAATTAGAAACAACATATTTCTTAGTATACTGGCAATACTCAGTATTTGATACCCTTGTTCTTTCTACGAATCTTCGTCCGGAATGTTCCCAGTACGAAAGTTGACCAAAAACCTATTTGAATAAAGATTCAAATCTTATTAAAGTAGGGTAAACCCTAGCTTGGATGACATCATATCCAAAAGAACTAGGTGAACCACACAGACTAGTAAAGTACAAGGTAATCTCAAGGGTTCGCATATTGACACTAACCAGGAACAAGTTTGATTGTTCAACACATAATGGAGTATAAACCTATTAATTTAGATTAATACTTTAGACGTTGTACCATACATATAATTTTTTTTAAAATACATATGTTACCGTATCAATGCCCCAAAATGGAGGATAATGTTCTTTGATTCCGATGGTAAATGATAACGCACCATGGTTTGGCGTCTTAGATAAAAGGCCTAAGAACTGAGGGGGCAGAATCGTCCAAGGGTACATATGTTCCGAGTTTTTCCATTTTGTGATCAACACCCATCGGAACCTCGTCAACCTGTTTACCCATCCCAACACATGCTAAAACAGAACGAAGCGTAAATATAATTTTAAATATAGCCCAAAAAAAAAAGAGAAAACAATAACTTCGTTTGCTTACTAGGGGCCACATGTAACCTTCGTTTTCATACCCCATTAGTGTCACAACCCGACCCAGGTGGGCCCGGTCGGAATACAGATTGTTACCGAACATCACGCGATGCAAGCAAACAGCGGAAGCAATGTGAATATATTACTATATTTTATAAATAACTGTTTACATTACTAAATACCGTACATCCTCTAATACAAATAGTTCGGGTAATATCTAAGGTTCTCGCTTGACTTCTGATTCGTCCGCCAGGGATACTCCGAGTCGTAGCTGCTCCATTCTTCCAACTCAGACAGGTACCTGAACACATGCTTAAAATGGTTTTGGGTCAGCGATTACGCTGGTGAGTCCGTGCGTTAGTTTAAATGGTTTTCAATAAGTTTATCATTTCAAAAGCAAGTTTATCAAGTTCATATGGTTTAACACATGGTGATGTACAAGCGACACCTCAAACCTAACACGGAATCTATCTACTGCCATTATAGATTCTCCTGGCAAAATACATGTCACAACGGCCCGCAGGCCTCAGTGGAGGGTTTTCCGGGCTTCCGGATCCACTGTGTGTGGGGGTTTCCCCAAATAGCGCTACCCACATATTAAGTGGCCCAATCCCCTGGGTTAATGAGTGTCGGTATGGTTATTCGGCAGCTACTATCTTGTCACATCAAACAGTTTATAACAAGGAAGCATGCATTCACCCCAAAACGTTTATAAAAGCAAAAAGTGGGGAGGTTCACGGGACTCACCTGGAAGCCCTGCATACGAATAGTTTATAGTAACCAAAGCGTCTGACATCTTGTACGGCTAAACTCCTGGTCGAATCCTAAGTCAACAACATTATTAGTCTGGGTTTTATTCGTAATGGTTACACGTGTGGGATGAGCTCGAGCGTATGGTTCTAAAGTCTATCTGACCATCTATACTAGGTAATGGTTATAATCACCTCCAAACTTAGGTGTTAAATGTCTAGTTCTAATTCTTAAGTCCCATTTATATATTCGAATCTTAAATACCAAATCCATGTTCAATGTGTCGTGGTAGTTTGTATTAATAGATTCTATATGTTCCTAATGTTGCGAGTTCTTGTATTGTATAGTGTCATTAATACTATCCAACATATACTAGTTCTAATTATTATTAGAGGTTGGTCATGTTACTTAGGTATATTTATAGGTTGGCTTTCAACGCCGCGTCTTAGTCTTACTATCCGAAGGTTATATCTAATATCCATTCTAAGGTATAAGTCGATATGTGTGTCTTAAGTCCTTAATGTCCAAGCGTTAAGTCTAGGATCTCCAATGTTCAAGTGTCGAGTCCAAGTCTTAGGTTAAGTTCAACATCTTATTGTCCAAGCGTCCGAGGTAATGTTTACAAGGCTCTAATGTTCAATGTTCAAGTTCGGATGTCTAATCTCAAGTGTTAATATAGTCGTCAACTATTTGATCCATAATTAATATTCAAAGTCCGAGTCGTCTAGTATTCGTGTGACTAATAATCCGCAAGTTATCTAATACCCAAATTAGTAGTCCGAGGGTCCAAGTCGTCAAGGCTATGCTAACACTTATATGTTCGCCATTATGTCCGGTTCGTCATAATGCTCGTCAAAGTCCCACACGCGTTATATGTATAAATAAATATATAAATATAATAGTCTAATTGTCAAGTTCGGTTATACCTATCGCTCAGCTTTGGCTTGGGTCTGACCCGGTTGACTGACTCGTTGACTGGGTTGACCCGTTGACTTTGGTTGACCAATTGTTTGACCCGTCTTCTAAGCCCGAGCTCCTGACCCGAACCCTTAACAACATCGCACCACCACCGTCGCCCTGCACACCTCCAATATCCATCATCACCACCGAGTCCCCGCCGTCCACCATCACAACCACCATACGGACCTTCTGTGAGCCACCGCCTTCGGAACCAAGATAACCACTACAACCTTATTCACAACAACAATCACCAAACCCTCAATCATCAACCTTCAGATCTGAACACAAGGAGAAGATGGAATATGGTTTTTACCTTGGGTTAGTGATGAATCGTGCGGCAAGGCGGAGCCGGTGCCGGAGCCACCGCGTCTCCTCCTCTTCCTTCTGTCTCTCTCTCTCTCTCTCTTCAGCTGAGATCTCTCTCTCTCTCTAAAAATAATAATAGTCGGGTGGTGGTTGTTGTTTGTCTTGGGATGGCCGGAGCCCCGCCGCTGACGGCGGTCGGAAGCTTACCAGCTCCTCCTTTCTTCTTCCAAACTCCTCTGCTTCTCTCTCCTCCTCTTCGTCGTTCCTCTCTCTCTCAAGTTCGCCGCCTCTGATCTTCTGTATACGTGAGTGTGTATATGTGAGAGGAGAGTAGGGTGGTAGGAGGCTTGTGGGGCTCGGCCGCCGGAGCACCGCCGAGGGCGGTGGAGACCTCCGGTCTCCTTTCTCTCTCTCTGACTCACTCTCTTTCTCTATCAATGTTTAGGTGTAGTGTGCAAATGAAATGCACAGATAAGTGTATGTGTGTGTGTTTTATAAAGTTAAAAGGGTGGGTGTCATCAAGAGGGGAGGACAAGTGTCCTCTCCCTTGGTGACTCACCCGATCCGTTCGGGTACGGGTTGGGTTCGTTATCGCGTATTAATTCGGTCTCGCAACGTGTATTATAATAACAATTATTATATTAAATGGTTCGGTTTCTAGTTTCGCACTTAACCGGCTCGCTCATTATTGGTTTTGGTTCGCTTTTATTACCCGGTAATAATATTAGTTTAAAAAAAATTTTGGGGGTCGGTGCCGGGTTGTTACATTCTCCCCCCCTTATAAGAATTTCGTCCGCGAAATTATGGTTGGGGTTATATCTTGTAGTCCAATCACCATTCTCATACCTTGTTAAGGTTATTCGATTATCTAGTGTTACTCATGGATGTGAACTTATAGTTACTTTTCTAGGTAGACAGGTCTCACTACCGGAAAACGGAAAAATAAATTCAAAATATACCACAAAACCACAAGGAACAACAGATACTAGAGCTCTATACGGTCATACTATGTTTTTCAAAACAGGTTTGCGGCTCATACGAACAATAGGGGCTTTAAAACTTAACAATCCTATTTGCAAAATGAAGGTATGGAGATTGGCTTATCCGATAGGGTGTCCAAATACAGGAAGGTTTACCAAATTGGTGGCTATCAATCGTCGAAGTAGGTAAATATACAGCTAGGACATGGAAATCATGGAAACAGGACATGCAAATTCTTCAATCTTTTGGTCGTTCGATTGGTTTTAAAAATGATCCTGTTTCATTTCCTTATTAGTTTAACAAAACGATTCAATGGGGGAGGGATGGAAGGCATTCAAATGGACGAGCAAAAGAGAACCAACTTTACACTTACCAAGTTGGGCGTTACTTGGGCTTTGGTAAAGAAGTACTTTTCATATCAAGTGTTCTTCTTGTCATTCACCATGCAGGACCGAAATGGATTGGGCGTTTCCATTTCTCACAAGCGGGTTTATCAAAACAGATTCTTGGGAAACCTCGGTGTCAGTTAACGGAAAGGTATCTTCTGGTTTTGGCCGAAGAGTTTCACTGGAAAAATGGAAAGATCAAATAATTTCTTTGCTTTCACATCGATCGTATCATCTTCGCAAGGATTGCGACATTTTGATAAGAATCAATGGTTTTGTTCAACAATTTGAAAAGAACATTCGGTTGGATACAATGTCTGAAAACAAACTAGAATTTATTCGGATTCAAACTTTCAGTCTCATCCCTGACGTACCATTAGTGTTTATATATAGGGTGTACCGCAGCTAACCCACCACACCTTTGGTACTTCAAAAATGTACTGGAAATATTTCCCAAAAATCTTCATGGAATTTCATACCACCATAACGTACGTGTAGATTCGCGATTACGATCGGGATCGTAATCGCCAATTTACCTTACATTAAGGTGTCATGTTTCTTAAGGATACTAATTCGAATAACAAGAATGATCGAAATGCAATGACTAGTAAAATTTTGGATAGCATGAGAAAAGAGCAAATGTTTTTCTTTGGTCGGCATTAATGGTTTCGTAACAAACAGAAAGAGTTTTCTTGATGTTCACATAAGTTTCAGGAGTTTGTACAATCCGAAAGGAACGTAAATATCTAGAGGACAAGAAACAAATACGAAAGTTACACAAGAATGATCGAAATGACATGACTGCTAAAATTTTTATGAAATAAAGAGCAGGCAAACGCTTTGCTTTGATTGGAATTAACAGTTTCATCACAACTAAAAGAGTTTACTAACGAGGACGAATGTGCTCTTTTAGGTTGTTTCTTGCTTATCGTCTAGAGTTTCAAGGGTTTTTAAGTTAGAACTGTCAGGTTAACCGTAGAATCTTCACGAATATTTCTTATCTTTCGCCAGCGTCTCACCAAAGTTCTTACTAAAGGGTTAGATGCTGCACTTTGTACGGATGAATGTAATCGCCACACCTGGATTAGGGTACAAGGTTGTTTAACCTGTTCAAATCGAATGATACCGGTAGGTACATCCTTGTCCAGAATTGGAAAGAAATTCAATATTTTGGTTGATAATCAGAAAATTTTAATACAGATTTGGAATGATCGTCGGGTAGACTAAAATTTCTTTGGCGTTCTCATAAGATTCCAGGAGTTACACTTCCCGAAGATACTGAAATATTCAGAGAGCCAGGAACAATCGTGGAGATTTATGCACTTAAGTGTTATTAGAAGAGTCGGAACACGGTATCCAAGGGGTTACTGATGACAGAACGAGGAAAAATCACCGGGTCTTTGAGTGACGTTGGATGACTTTGCTCACAAGTTTTGCTAAAGTGACCATGGATTGTTAAGATTTTTCCAAAGAAATAAAAGGGAACGCGACAACTAGAGTTCAAAAACGCTTATCAAAGCGTTATCTCACAATATTTCCAATCTAAAGATTATGCACAATGGTTCAAATGAACGATTTTCGAATTTCAAAGGATGTCTAAGTAAGGTTTTGTGACCAAAAACAAAGCATTGAGCATGAGTTTCGTTTTTCAAAATAGAAGTTTGGAATGTTCGTTACATAAACAAGGAGCTTCTCATGGATAATTCTATCAAGGTGTTCTAAGACATGACAGAGAATTATTCAACAAGTTCGAGACTATCATCCATCGGATGGGAACATTATGTTTAGGAGACCAAGAAGTACTAAAGGTAAGGTGTATTCCTATCTTGTCTGTAACAAGCCGAGTGGTTCACACAAATTTCCTGTTCAAGGGCGTTAATCCTACTCTCATGATCTTTAATAAAATATCCCCGAAATGCCCTTGTGCCTGCGGATTCATGATTATGTTCGCGACCATAATCACTTCCTCGCCTCACTTAAGCATCCAAGTACATTCTCATTAAAAATCATGACATCTAACTTTCTCGTGGTTGGTTTCGCTAGTTCACTCGTGTGTCCCTAGTAAGGTCTCATCCTGATGTGTTCAGTACCCGTGGCCGACTCGTTCGGTATCACCTTGTTGCGTCTCCAGTTCATTCGTCACATTTCGATTCTCCAAACGGAAATAAACTTTGTGGCTTCAAAGGTTAGGATCCTAGGGCTTACAGTTGAAGCCTAATGGAGTTCTTATTCGCTTCAGCTGTTTGCTCTGATACCAACTGTCACAACCCGACCCAGGTGGGCCCGGTCGGAATACAGATTGTTACCGAACATCACGCGATGCAAGCAAACAGCGGAAGCAATGTGAATATATTACTATATTTTATAAATAACTGTTTACATTACTAAATACCGTACATCCTCTAATACAAATAGTTCGGGTAATATCTAAGGTTCTCGCTTGACTTCTGATTCGTCCGCCAGGGATACTCCGAGTCGTAGCTGCTCCATTCTTCCAACTCAGACAGGTACCTGAACACATGCTTAAAATGGTTTTGGGTCAGCGATTACGCTGGTGAGTCCGTGCGTTAGTTTAAATGGTTTTCAATAAGTTTATCATTTCAAAAGCAAGTTTATCAAGTTCATATGGTTTAACACATGGTGATGTACAAGCGACACCTCAAACCTAACACGGAATCTATCTACTGCCATTATAGATTCTCCTGGCAAAATACATGTCACAACGGCCCGCAGGCCTCAGTGGAGGGTTTTCCGGGCTTCCGGATCCACTGTGTGTGGGGGTTTCCCCAAATAGCGCTACCCACATATTAAGTGGCCCAATCCCCTGGGTTAATGAGTGTCGGTATGGTTATTCGGCAGCTACTATCTTGTCACATCAAACAGTTTATAACAAGGAAGCATGCATTCACCCCAAAACGTTTATAAAAGCAAAAAGTGGGGAGGTTCACGGGACTCACCTGGAAGCCCTGCATACGAATAGTTTATAGTAACCAAAGCGTCTGACATCTTGTACGGCTAAACTCCTGGTCGAATCCTAAGTCGACAACATTATTAGTCTGGGTTTTATTCGTAATGGTTACACGTGTGGGATGAGCTCGAGCGTATGGTTCTAAAGTCTATCCGACCATCTATACTAGGTAATGGTTATAATCACCTCCAAACTTAGGTGTTAAATGTCTAGTTCTAATTCTTAAGTCCCATTTATATATTCGAATCTTAAATACCAAATCCATGTTCAATGTGTCGTGGTAGTTTGTATTAATAGATTCTATATGTTCCTAATGTTGCGAGTTCTTGTATTGTATAGTGTCATTAATACTGTCCAACATATACTAGTTCTAATTATTATTAGAGGTTTGTCATGTTACTTAGGTATATTTATAGGTTGGCTTTCAACGCCGCGTCTTAGTCTTACTATCCGAAGGTTATATCTAATATCCATTCTAAGGTATAAGTCGATATGTGTGTCTTAAGTCCTTAATGTCCAAGCGTTAAGTCTAGGATCTCCAATGTTCAAGTGTCGAGTCCAAGTCTTAGGTAAAGTTCAACATCTTATTGTCCAAGCGTCCGAGGTAATGTTTACAAGGCTCTAATGTTCAATGTTCAAGTTTGGATGTCTAATCTCAAGTGTTAATATAGTCGTCAACTATTTGATCCATAATTAATATTCAAAGTCCGAGTCGTCTAGTATTCGTGTGACTAATAATCCGCAAGTTATCTAATACCCAAATTAGTAGTCCGAGGGTCCAAGTCGTCAAGGCTATGCTAACACTTATATGTTCGCCATTATGTCCGGTTCGTCATAATGCTCGTCAAAGTCCCACACGCGTTATATGTATAAATAAATATATAAATATAATAGTCTAATTGTCAAGTTCGGTGATACCTATCGCTCAGCTTTGGCTTGGGTCTGACCCGGTTGACTGACTCGTTGACTGGGTTGACCCGTTGACTTTGGTTGACCAATTGTTTGACCCGTCTTCTAAGCCCGAGCTCCTGACCCGAACCCTTAACAACATCGCACTACCACCGTCGCCCTGCACACCTCCAATATCCATCATCACCACCGAGTCCCCGCCGTCCACCATCACAACCACCATACGGACCTTCTGTGAGCCACCGCCTTCGGAACCAAGATAACCACTACAACCTTATTCACAACAACAATCACCAAACCCTCAATCATCAACCTTCAGATCTGAACTCAAGGAGAAGATGGAATATGGTTTTTACCTTGGGTTAGTGATGAATCGTGCGGCAAGGCGGAGCCGGTGCCGGAGCCACCGCGTCTCCTCCTCTTCCTTCTGTCTCTCTCTCTCTTCAGCTGAGATCTCTCTCTCTCTCTCTAAAAATAATAATAGTCGGGTGGTGGTTGTTGTTTGTCGTGGGATGGCCGGAGCCCCGCCGCTGACGGCGGTCGAAAGCTTACCAGCTCCTCCTTTCTTCCTCCAAACTCCTCTGCTTCTCTCTCCTCCTCTTCGTCGTTCCTCTCTCTCTCAAGTTCGCCGCCTCTGATCTTCTATATACGTGAGTGTGTATATGTGAGAGGAGAGTAGGGTGGTAGGAGGCTTGTGGGGCTCGGCCACCGGAGCACCGCCGAGGCCGGTGGAGACCTCCGGTCTCCTTTCTCTCTCTCTGACTCACTCTCTTTCTCTCTCAATGTTTAGGTGTAGTGTGCAAATGAAATGCACAGATAAGTGTATGTGTGTGTGTTTTATAAAGTTAAAAGGGTGGGTGTCATCAAGAGGGGAGGACAAGTGTCCTCTCCCTTGGTGACTCACCCGATCCGTTCGGGTACGGGTTGGGTTCGTTATCGCGTATTAATTCGGTCTCGCAACGTGTATTATAATAACAATTATTATATTAAATGGTTCGGTTTCTAGTTTCGCACTTAACCGGCTCGCTCATTATTGGTTTTGGTTCGCTTTTATTACCCGGTAATAATATTAGTTTAAAAAAAATTTTGGGGGTCGGTGCCGGGTTGTTACAATTAGCGTTTCCCAAAAATCATGACCGAGTTGTTTCCTACCAACGAACCAAGAATAACAGTACGGAGAGTCACCGTTACTATAGTACTCCACCGCAGTTTGACACCATGTTTTGGACTCACTGGTTGGTAGTGTGTACCAAAGTGTTTTTTTTTTTTTTTTTCATCTTTTAAGGTAGGGTTTTAGGAACATAACAAAACTCAGGATATGATTGTTCAAGATCCACCATTATATGGTCATTTCTAGGGGACTCCATTATCTGATAGCCTCTTGGTGTGCATTACCTGGTGTGTGTCCCCAGTATTTATAGATAAAAAACAGTACGACCACTTTGTTATTTAGTGACAACAAATGCTTACAACATCAGGTGATGTCTGAATTAGCAATTCTCATTTTAAACATTTTCAAACGTGTTGAAAATGGCCTCGGGGGCCGTTTTCGGGCCTCTTTATAAACGCACCCGGCAGGTCGGCACGGTCGTCGGGACAGTCAACGCGTTGTCCTCAGGCGATATATAACCGCCCACGCAAAATCTGGCCCTAAAAATATCTAGATCACATCATTTTATCCCCAACAAAATGGTGAAAAGGCTTAAGAAGGCCATTCTGAAATTTTTTTTCTAACGCCTAATGGTTTGCAAATCTCATTTTAAATTTTAACGTGTTGAAAATGGCCCCGGGGGCTGTTTTCGAGCCCCTTTATCAATGCACACGGCAAGTTGGCACGGTCGCCGGGACAGTCAACGCATTGTCCTTAGGCGATATATCACCGCCCACTCAAAATCTGGTTCTAAAAATATCTAGATCACATCATTCTATCCCCGAAAAAACGGTGAAAAGGCTTCAGAAGGCCATTCTGAATTTTTTTTTCCAACGCCTAATGGTTAGCAATTCTCATTTTAAACATTTTCAAACGTGTTGAAAATGGCCTCGGGGGCCGTTTTTGGGCATCTTTATCAACGCACCCGGTAGGTCGGCACGGTCGCCGGGACGGTCAATGCTTTGTCCTTAGGCGATATATCAGCGCCCGCGCAAAATCTAACCCTAAAAATATCCATATCACATCATTCTATCCCTGAGAAAACAGTGAAAAGGCTTCAGAAGGCCATTCTGAAAATTTTTTTCAACGCCTAATGGTTAGCAAATCTCATTTTAAATTTTAATGTGTTGAAAATGGCCCCGGGGGCCGTTTTCGGGCCTCTGTATCAACGCACCCGGCAGGTCGGCACGGTCCCCGGGACAATCAACGTGTTTTCCTCTGGTAATTATCACCGCCCACTCAAAATCTGGCTCTAAAAATATCCAGATCACATAATTCTATACTCCACAAAACGGTGAAAAGGCTTCAGAAGGCCATTCTGATTTTTTTTTTCCAACGCCTAATGGTTAGCAATTCTCATTTTAAACATTTTCAAACGTGTTGAAAATGGGCCCGGGGTCCGTTTTCGGGACTCTTTATCAACGCACCCGGCAGGTCGGCACGATCGTCGGGACGGTCAACGCGTTGTCCTCAGGCGATATATCACTTCCCACGCAAAATTTGGCCCTAAAAATATCCAGATCACATCATTCTATCCCCGACAGAACGGTGAAAAGGCTTAAGAAGGCCATTCTGAAAAAAAAATTTCCAACGCCTAATGGTTAGCAAATCTCATTTTCGGGCCTCTTTATCAATGCACCAGGCAGGTCGGCACGGTCGCCGGGATGGTCAACGCATTGTCCTCAGGCGATATATCACCGCCCATGCAAAATCTGACCCTAAAAATATCCAGATCATATCATTCTATCACCGACAAAATGGTGAAAAAGCAATTTTACCAACAATTTTTTACAACTAATAAAACTTTAGAATATTCAAACATTTAACAATTGTAAAAATACCAGCCATTATAAATTACAATATATGAAACGTATATCCGAGTTGACAACCTATATATATAAAACTCACAAAACAATATATACGTAACTCTCCAACTCAAATAAAATCCAAATATTAATATTATAGGGAAACTACAAATGAGCAAAAACGTGCTTTTTTCCGAGATTACTCAAACCTAGGGGTTGAGGACAAAAGTGCATTTGACACTGAAGTTGCAGAATCATCCATCGATTTGACTAAAGCTTTTCACTGGTTGTACAAGCCTTAACTGAAATCTGCATTCGCAAATTGTGGAATACAATTACGGATAGCATCGATCCAAACCAGGCGAAGGCGAAAAACCCAACATTGGAAATCCGGTGTCGAAAATCGGGCGCAGAGAAGGTGAAACCAGAAGATCACCGAAGAGTCTGTGCCCTTCACGAGATGACAGAAGACACAAGACTTGGTTGGAACTAGCCACACCAAATACAATAAAGGCCATCTTCACCCATCATCTCCGTGATAACAACAGCCTAGGATTAAACTCCACCATTGACAACTACAACCGCTCTAACTGTCACACATGACACGGTTTCAAATGGTAGGATGAATATTGCAAACAGCCGTTGTTTCATGCAGATGTAATATCGATCCAAAATAGCAGGAAGCCTGATGGTGTAGAATTTTCCATCCTGCCAGGCCATATGCGTCGAAGCCGAAGCACCCCATCAAACATATAGTACAGTCCCTCCTCCTCAATGGTGCTTACCGGAAAATTTGACGGGATACAGCCCATCGTATACAGTGGTGCCAATTGGACACTTCACACACATCACAGCACATCCTCCCTACATCCAGCCACCATTGCTCCTGCCCTGGAAATAGTCCAGTCGAGGAAGCCAAAGGGACTTTTCTCCAACCTTGGGGCATTCCAGCATTAATATATTTGAAATTACATGACCAGATTGCCATTTAACACGTGTTATGCAACGTGCAGATGTAACATCAGTACAAAAAATTTCATGCTGATGTAACACCGATCCAACAACACTAAAAAACCATAGCCTCCATATAACCTTTTTGAAAGTTTTCGAACACCACCATTTCTTCTTTTTCTTCTTCATATACGAGGTACAAGAACACATTGTATGGAAAACAATCAAAGAGCATGGAAAATGATGCATATTTAGAGCATGTATGGAAAAATTGTCTATGTGTGTGAAGGTCTTGCATTCATATATGTTGCATGTAAACTATGTGTGAGGTGCAAGTCGATGAACATTGATATATGTTGCTAATATATACATTCAGGCGAGATGCAAAACCTTGTATCAAGGTCTCTATTCCAATGCACGACTCTGATAAAAAATGAAGGTCGCTGAACCAATATGCGACCTTCACATTCAATCATTAAGGTCGCTGATTAGGTATGAGATCTTGAAAAAAATAATAATGAAGATCGCCGATCCAATGGGAGACCTACCAATTTCCATAAATTTTGTCCTTCAGCCCCTACAAACATTCTCTCACTTTCAAAATCACCTATTTTTTTTTTTTTAAAAAAAAAAAAATCTGATTTGGTTGATGGGAAAAATAAGAGGATCAAAACTCGTTTGAGTGTGAAACTCTTTAAATGATGATTATATTATTACAAAAGGTTATAAGGGCTTTATACAAGAGCATGATACAAGGTATAAATTTGTAATGGTTCAACTTGGTTGTTTCATTTTTATATAACACTATATATACAAATACAAAGACAACAATGAGGGAGATAAATGATCTTTTAAACATGAATAGACTTTGACTCAATAATTATACTTTGATTCCAAGAATTATATTGTCAAGGTTTTAACTCTTGACTTCAAAAATTATGTTGTTTCCTTATACAAGGTTTTATGAAAGGAAATGATAACACTAAGGCTAAGGCTAAGGAGACTGCAGACTATGAAGGCCAAAATTATGGGGATGAATAAAAATTAATTTCTATCTAAAAGTAACATAAAATATAAACAGAATATATAATTAAGCATCTTTCGCAGTACTTCATATGCTCGGCTAGTATTTGAAAGAACGTAGTTTTTCTCTACACATTTATACTACTAAAATGTGTCAGTCTGTCAGATACCATGTTTAAGTTAAAATTGATAGTGTTACAACTTGTAAATTGCAACTTGTCTAACCAAATAACCAATGCGTTCAAATATAGCTGGCAACATATATTTACTATATATATACTTGTGGTTATATATATTTAACTTATTTCACAATATGAATCATGTTTATTTACACGGGCTCTTAAAAGCTACCAACCACCACCACCAGTCACCACCGTTGACCACCACACATATTTACCATGACTCCCCCATCATCCCACATTTACCACCACCTCCTCCTCTTCCTTCTCCTCCTCCACCACCTGCCACCGTACCCCGCCGCACCCGGCAATTGGTCCCTCCTACACCCAACCATTGGCATTTCCGCCATGCACATGCAACTTTTGCCAAACGACCGTGTAGTAATATTCGACCGTACCGATTTTGGCCCATCAAACATATCCCTTCCCTTCAAAAAATGTAGGTCCGACCCGAAGGACATGGCGTTGAAGCTCGATTGCACGGCCCATTCGGTCGAATACGATGTTTTATCGAACTCCATTCGTCCCCTCACGGTTCAAACTGACGTTTGGTGCTCTTCTGGAGCTCTAATGCCCGATGGCAGCTTAGTCCAAACGGGCGGGTTCAACGATGGTGAACGTGTCGTTAGAGTTTATAAATCGTGTGATAATTGCGATTGGCAAGAGGTACATTCGGCATTGGCCGAAAAAAGATGGTATGCTACGAGTCTTATACTGCCTAATGGCCGCCAGATTATTATTGGCGGCCGCAGGCAGTATAATTTTGAGTTTTACCCTAAAAGATCACCCGCGGAGAAAGCGCAAAGTTTGCCTTTTCTAGTTGAAACATATGATCAAGAAATTGAGAATAACTTATACCCTTTTGTGTTTCTTCATACGGATGGGAATCTATTTATTTTCGCGAATAATCGCGCGATTTTGTTCAATTATGTTACAAACCAAGTGGTCAAGGCGTACCCAGAAATACCCGGTGGTGACCCGAGGAACTATCCGAGTACAGGCTCGGCGGTACTACTTCCGTTGCGGATAGTACAAGGGGTTGTAGCTGTGGTTGAAGTTTTGGTGTGTGGGGGTGCTCCTAAAGGATCCCATATTAACGCTAAAAATGGTAAGTTTGATGGTGCATTGGATACTTGTGGGCGGATTAAGATATCCGACCCGGATCCTAAATGGGTCATGGAAACCATGCCTATGGGTCGAGTGATGGGCGACATGTTGTTGCTCCCAAATGGTCACGTTTTGATTATTAATGGTGGATCTAATGGGACCGCAGGGTGGGAAATAGGGCGTAGTCCGGTTCTTGAACCGGTTATTTACAAACCGGATGATCTAAACGGGTCCCGGTTTGAAGTGCAGAAGCCGAGTACCATACCTCGAATGTACCACTCGGCTGCGATTTTGGTTCGAGATGGTCGAGTTTTGGTCGGTGGGAGTAACCCTCATGAACGGTATAATTTCACAAACGTACTTTATCCTACTGAATTAAGTTTAGAAGCGTTTTCACCTTCTTATTTGGATGTGTCCGCATCCGTTCTTCGTCCGAAGATAGCTTCACTCCCCAACCGTATTCAGTATGGACAACGGGTGGCTATACGGTTCAATGTTCAATCCCAAGTGGACATAAACTTAATCCATGTGACAATGGTGGCGCCTTCATTTAACACACACTCATTTTCCATGAATCAAAGGTTGTTGGTTCTCGATCGTGGCAACACCACCAAGGTCGTCGGGGACACAAACTACGAGGTTGGTGTAACGGCACCACCCTCGTGTAACGTAGCGCCTGCGGGGTATTATCTTCTTTTTGTGGTACATCGAGACATTCCAAGTGAAGGCGTTTGGGTTCACATGGAGTGACTAAACATTTGTGTAGATTGCTTGCTACTTGTTAGTTCGGTAAACAATGAGTTACATTAGTACATTTGTGAAAAAGACATCTATATTTATTATTTTATTTGTTTCCGAATTTATAATATATGAAGAAAAATAATTCAAAGAGTTTGGGTAGTTTGCTTTCATTTTTTCTTTTTAAATTTGTTAGCTAATTAAGTCACACATTCTTTTAGTGCTAACAATAATCTACACTTTTATCTTCATAATATTGGAACGCTCAACCTCATAAGGATCGATATCCTAAGCTACAACACCTTTTGTATTAGTTGATTTAAATCGCGAATAACTCAACTCGTTTAATCCCCATTTGTATGGCTTGATCAACCTCATGGTTTTAATAATTCCAATGACTCATGAATGTTTGCTACAGAATATTCCTAAGTGCCTATTAATGTAAACACTCGAGACTTGGTTTCCTTCTATGTTACGTTATACATAGTTTGTATATGAAACATCTTTTGTATATATATTCGAGACTTTTTTGATGTTTTACATTTTTGTCTATGTTGATAATATTATCATTATCGGTTAGCTACTTCTTCTTCATAGTTAAGAATGGGTTGGTGCATGGAGAAGGACTAAAGCCACATGATGGGGATACAGAATCAAATGAGATGAGATGAATAAGTAAATCGAATATGTACCTTATTAGCCAGTAACCACTGAGAGGGAATACTTCATGATCTACAGGATGATCGGGTTCCCGTTTAGGGTGTACAGTTAGGATGGCTTAAGGAGATCAGAGATCTCAGTTTTAGAGAGGAGAGAGGAGGCAACTTAGGGTTTATGTTATTGGTGTTTCATTAGCCTCTAATCTCTCCTAATGATCTCTATTTATACACCCAAGGGGAAACCCTATTTTATGGTTAAGTAAGGGTAATTACGTCCATCACATAAAGACCAGTTAAACCAATAGGGGTATTTAGGTCATTGATCATTTATTAGATAAATGATTATAAGGGCCATTTAATTAGAATATATAAATATATTCTTACATTCTCCCACTTGGCCGAGTAATCATTTATTATGAGCATTAGATAAGCCTGATCAGGAGTTAACACTCATTTTAGTTTTAAACCCAGAAATGTAGCAGAGAAATACAGTCGTTGAGTTAGTTATTCAACTCAGGACCCCCATTAATCATACTACACCCCAAATTTAAAACTTAACATTAGGATCATGACAAGTAAGCCCTTAACGTTAATTTTTATAATTAGTGTCTATACGTCCTTAGGCATGCATGAACGTATTTAGAGACAAACAAATATTAAACGGATGAGGAATAATTAATAATTAGCCATTCATAGTGCAATATGCAGTTGTACATGGTCATTAGTAAAACCCGTCTCAATTATAGGCCCTTAGAGAGACTTATGGGTAATAGACCTTTAGTTATTGGATCCATAAGCATATCATGAATGAATTCGATACAAAGAATTAGTTTCCTCTACTTGTTCATAAAATAAGTGAACAATAAATTTCGTATCGAATTTCTAATGCAGCTCCGCTCGAACTGTTACTGTTCGAGAAAACAGGGTAGCTGACTTTATCACAGTAAGTCTTCAATATAGAATTTAGATGGAGTTATTAATTATGAGTCTATTGATAAAATCCCAACAACATTTAGTGACAGTTGCGTTGTGATAAGCAACATATTATGTCATTATTATTTAGGTTGTTGTTAACAGTTCATTATGACTCCTCCATGAGATAAATTTTGTCTGCTAAAATAAGGATATATCCCGAAGTTGACATATTGTTTTCTTTGAATACAACAAAGTTGGAATAAGAGTATTCAACTATTTTAAGTTCTCACTTCTTCTTTAAATTATAGTCTCTCGTTTCTTAGAGATATTGTAATATTTTATTAGATGCTTCACAATAATCTAGACGAGTTTAGTGTTCAGCAACATGAGCAATATCCAAACGAGTATAGACTTTAAACTTACATAAGGCTTCTAATTAATGAAGCATAAGGTAATAATCTCATTTATCCTATTAGCCTCTAAAGGAGAGCAATGTTATATGTTACATGTGTAAGGACCTGCTTAGAGATGAAACTAATATCTCATTGAGCCTATCTCGGTATAATTTGATTCCTATAACATAAGAGGTATCTCTGAGATTCATTATGTCAAAGTATGCGTGAACAATGATTTGACTAACGTAACATATACTTGCCAAAAGAATGTCATCTATATAAGGACAAGTTTCCATTAGTTTCTCCCACTCATCTTGAGGTAGGTGTATTAATCCACTTGGTTCTTGATGAAAAGAATTGCATTATAATTTCATCATGTTTAAATGCTTGCATCAACCCATACATGGATTTCATTGACTTACAAACTAAGTGTTCTTGACCTTCAGTTTAGAACTTTCAGGTTGTTTTATGAACATGTAGGTCAATGTAAGGAAAAGTTGTTTAATGTTCATCTAATGTAGCTCTTAAATTATTATAAGCTACTGGAACGGTAATGACCCTCAAATAAACCCTTTGTAAGACAAGTAAGAAGGTTTATTGATAGTTTATTCCCTCCTGAGTATAACCCTCAGCAATCAATCATACTTTTAGTGTGATAACGTTCCCATTAGGATTCTGTTTAGTTATGAACACCTTTAGGTAATTCAAACAAATCCAAACGTTATCCTACAGTTTAGTTATGAACACCTTTAGGTAATTCAAACAAATCCAAACGTTATCCTAATTCATGGAATCAAAGCTTGCCAATAATAGCTTTGTCCTATTTAGAAGATTTAATTGATGCCGATGATATAATTAGAAGAGGTAGGATCAGTAAACTTTCCAAACATCCATTTCAACTTTAGTCAGGTAAGGTACTTAATCATCAAAGTTAGTAGGCCTTTTAGACCTAGATGACCTCCTGAGTTAACTATTGGGTTTATTAGGATACATATGCAATTTTATGAATTAGCTCTTGGTTAGGTGCTTTCATTCTCAGGTAAATAAGGAGCAATATTATTTTCTAAGTGTATAAGAGTTGGTGCAGTATGGTGTACAAGAGGTGTAATCGGAATTAAATTCGGAGTAGAATTTAATGAGTCTCTCCCCCCGCCTCTTGTACTTCTGGCAAGTCATGATAAGGACTTTTACTGCTCCCACTAAACTTAGAAATCTTTAGGAACTTAGCATGCATAAGGTCTAAGATTGGAAGACCAATAGATTCTAATAGAGAAATAACTCAATGATGTTTGTGTTATTTTCTCTTATTGAGGATTACTTTAGTTTTGATAAGAAATCTAAGTTCTTCGCATAGTTAGACATCAATGAAACTTTATTAGGAGTATCATTATATTCTAAGGAGACAAGTTGTGATGGAGTAGTGTCATATACAAGAGGTGTAATTTGAGATAAGATCAAAATTGTCACTTCCCACACCTCTTGCAACTTTTGCAAGTTATAATGAGGACACTTAATACTCCCACTGATCTTTTAGGTCTCTAGGAACTCCATATGATAAGTTTTAGCGATGCATGTGAATGGGAATATTTCATATATTTTAAATTTGATTTCCTTATTGTCCAGAATTCGTAAGAAATTTTAAGGACATATTTAGAAGGAAACCTTTTAAGTATATGAATTGATTTATTGAAGACTTAGGTCCGTATGAAACATATTAGATACAAGTCGACATTTTTCTAAGCTCCACTAATGTCAGGTAATTATACCATGTGATGGAAACCCATTTATTCCTTCTGCCATTTTAAAATTAGGGCATTTAACACATGCTTTAAAGTCACTAAGAATGAGATTTGATAACAAATCATCCTTAATTAACCTATTCATGATTGCTCATGAAAAAATTTGGTCTCAACAGATGAAGTGCATAGGTCTCATTATCCTTTGTTAAATTTTCATTTTCATGATAACAAAGTTGTGAAAATGTATGTATCATCTTGTTCTATTTTATAAGGTTTCTGTTCAGATAATGACAACCAATAATATGAGAGTTTAAGTTAACAGTGACTTTGTTTTGGTCATAAAAACTCATAACAGTCAAAATTTGACTTTAGTATTGATACTAAAATTCTGAGTAATCTCCAGAATATTGTAAGGTATCATAAAGTCTAATATACAAAGATCAGTTATTAATGAGTCTTTCAACCTTAACATTAAATTCGCTACTTACTCTCATCTGAAGTATTTGTTGAAATCTGATAAGGAAACGAATAGATCTAGACTCAACAATCATGTGTTAATTGGAATATTTATATTTGTGGAGTCAAATATCATTGATTTTCTACTACTTAACTTAGCCAGCTGTTTCCTTGGCTTATGGATTATCTCATTGCTTGTGCCTAGTCTAATGGCATAGTTTCGCAGTGAGACGTCCGCTTGGAGAAGTTAGAGCTGGAAGCAGTAGATGTATTTTGTTTCCGGACTTTAAAACTATCCTCTCTATGGTAAGTTATCATCCACTTTGTAAGGTAGTAAGGTGAATAACATTTGAATTTTTCAGTTTTAGGCGTTTCTCCTCCTGTACGTATGTTGCTATCAACACACTCATTTTCCTTTGGTACTTCTGAGTGTTATAGTTGATTCATAAGGCATCCAATCGTACTAATGGAAAAGTTATTGTATAACGCACTGAAAATCTTTATTGATTCCATGAATAAGCCCTTAGTTTAATAGGCCATGTTATTCAATATTATGATGTATTCACGAATGTCACATAACCTTATTATTTGAGTTAGATTTATTGCATGCTTCTTTAAGAGTTCTATTGATTATTCCATAGAAACAAAATTAGTCTTAGGAATCTTTATTGGCTCCCCTGATAGCAATCATTAATTTGAGTTCTTGATTACCATAAGTGACATTATATTTGACTTATCCCACTTCTTAATGAAAATAAATTTTAGTTCATTAGAAAATTAGCAGGAGTGTCATGTCTTAAGGGATAATCAAGACTCAATAAGAGCAAATCATATTATGTTTTGGAATAAGAGTGGATTAGTTAGTTTGAGATATAACCTTTTAGAAGAACTTTAGAGTGATTTATGTTATGGGATATTCAAGTAAGGCAGACAAAAAATTAGGATCATTATATTAATGAAGGATCATTAATATGTGAGGATCATTGTTTTGATGAAGATGTGATAACATCTATTATAAACACCAAAATATAATAGATTAATTAGAAGTTCTGCTTAAAATAATAGCACATCACCTTTGGGCAGAAGTGAAATCATTTAAGCATAATGTGCAATTAAGTGTAGCACATCACCTTTGGGCAGAAGTAGGACACTTAATTTATTAGGCACAATTTAGTTTTACAGGACACGAATGTAACACATCATCTTTGGACAGAAGTGAGACATTCTTGTTAATTAGGCAAAACTAATTTGGTATGCTTAGTTAGACTTAGATAACTAGGTTAAGGTAGCACATCACCTTTGGGCAGAAGTGGGACCTTTTTAGTGTTATCAAAGTAAAGCAATATGTTTATTGATTTAGGTTTTGAAAACACATTAGTTAAGGTTTTTCAAAACTAATAAACTAATTAATAGCAAACCCCGAGAAAATATTAGATTACCGATTCTCGGGAAAGTAGGTTTAGTTCCCGGGAAAAGAGGTTCTCGAGAAAAATAGTTAGTTTTCGCAAACAAGGAAGTTCTCGAGAAGATGGTTAGTTCTCGAACTTGTCATAGTTCTCGGTAAAAATTGAGTTCTCGGGTGGCCTTAGGTTCTCGGAAATTAGTTAGGTTCTCGGTTAACATGTTAGTTCTCGAATTCTTAAGAGTTCTCGTATTCAGTAATGGTTTTCGGAATCAGTAATGGTTCTCGAATTTAGTAAGAGTTCTCGGATTTAGGTTTAGGTTCTCGACTTTTAGGTTTTTGAAAACAGGAAACCGAGAACTATTGGTTCTAGAACTTGAATTCGGAAACCTGTACGAGAACAATCTTTCGAAAAAAAAAGTTAATCTGTGAACAATGTGTCCGAGAACTATGATACCCATAAGTGCTATAATTTAAGGATTTGAGAAAATCTATTTCAGTTTATTTCGGGATTTCAGTATATCTCCAAAAGATTTCAAAAAATTATGATAACCTTTTAATTTAAAACTTGGAGATTAAGTTACTCCCAAAATTTTAGGAAACAGATTTTAATCCTGGTTTTAACCAATTTATAACGAGTTCATCAAAATAAGGATGAATTGTATGAACAGTCCTATAAACATACAAGAACCGTTCATACTAATTATCATATTTATTATTAAAGTTTCGATTGATAAATTAAAATATTTTGATAACTCAAAATATTTTAGTTTAATAAATCATAACTTTTCAAAACAAAGTTTAATAATTATATGATTCGTCGTGGTCATTAATTAAATCAAACAGTTCTGTGCATATCCGAAAATCAAAGTCTTTTGAAATCATAACTTGTTTATCAAAACATGATTTGCAATTTATTAAGATATTTTGATTTTCGTTATTTTGTCAGAGTGGAGGAAATCAATATGAAATCAAGTAGTATTATTATTAGTTTTTTTTTTTTTTCGTGATTTGCAATATCATCACTAACATTATTTGATTGCAAATTGAATTAGAATTGATGTAATCAACATATGCTCTGATACCACATGTTGATCAATTCTTTCATAATAATACATAAACATGAATAAGTAAATCGAATATGTACCTTATTAGCCAGTAACCACTGAGAGGGAATACTTCATGATCTACAGGATGATCGGGTTCCCGTTTAGGGTGTACAGTTAGGATGGCTTAAGAAGATCAGAGATCTCAGTTTTAGAGAGGAGAGAGGAGGGAAATTAGGGTTTATGTTATTGGTGTTTCATTAGCCTCTAATCTCTCCTAATGATCTCTATTTATACACCCAAGGGGAAACCCTATTTTATGGTTAAGTAAGGGTAATTACGTCCATCACATAAAGACCAGTTAAACCAATAGAGGTATTTAGGTCATTGATCATTTATTAGATAAATGATTATAAGGGCCATTTAATTAGAATATATAAATATATTCTTACAGAGAGAGTCTATGTTTGTGGATAGTACTTGTAGGGGTCACTTGAAAGAAATTAATTATGTGGGAAATTCAAAAAGTGTGGAAGCTAGAAATACGGATAATGGGGAGGGCCAAGACAAATCTAATGGACAGAAATTATTGGACCCAAAGCCTTCCCACATGGCCAAGCAAATTTTTTACTTCCACGTCCAAACATCCAGAACAGACGGGTCGGTTTTGTTAAAAGAGACCCGTAAGCACAAGAAGTTGATAGTTAGCGGGGTGAAAAATATAGGAGATGGCAAACTGAAGGCTCGAGATAACAAGAGTGGTATGACTGATACTTTCAATATGGACAAAATAATTGTCTCTACCTCAAAGAAAACCCCCAAAAGGAGAAGAAAAGACTGTCAGGGTTTTGATATGTTCGGGAATTATGCGAAGACGACAGGTAAAAGAGCTCGATGAAACGTGTCTCCCTTAGACTTACAGCTGATGACAAGTGGATATGATCTATCCGTGAGGTGACAGTGATGATCTTTGTAAAATAAGTTAAGAGTCAAAAATTTTATGTGTTGTTTTTGTGGTGTAAGGCGGTTGGTTGTATGTTTTTAGGTTTGTGATGTTTCGCCTTCGGGTGATTGGGTGTATATTGTCGCTAGTTTCTTGCTAGTAGCATCGTGGTTATAATAAAAGGTTTTTGCCATAAAAAAAAAAAAAAAAAAAAAAAAAAAAAAAAAAAAAAAAAAAAAAAAAAAAAAACTTCTGGATAGTTGTGAAAAGCTTGATTTGAAAATAAGATTCACGCTCGGCCTTTGGGTACCTTGCATTCATTATTTGTTTGATTCTTTTTGGCGTGCGGGTATTAGTAAATGTATCTTTGTTTACACAAGTATCGCCAAGTTCCATGTGTCTTATATATGGTTAGACCTTTAGGTTGGCCGGTGTGCAGACGAACCACTCCGTCCCTGTCTTTACAACCCCCCCCCCCCCCCCCCCCCTCGTCTCCCCCTTAACGTCAAGGACGAGCCAATCACAACTTTTTCCTTTTTTTTTTTTTTTTTTTTAACGTTGTCCAACGGTAACTTTCTCCCCAACGGTCACTTTAAAAAAAAAAAACTATTTTATTATTATAAAATCAAACTTTTCACCCACATTTTTATACCACACCCACTATCTCTATCTACTTTCTCACAAATACTTTTTTATAAACCATCCAATTTTTATAAAAAATATCATGGAACCAATTTAACCAAAACAACCCAAATAGCCCGAATTCAAACCCGAATCCGTTCTCCATACCGGGTTACACGCCGGTAGTCGAGCCACCAATATCGCAACAAGTACCTCCATTACGGGCGATCCAACAAATGCAACAAAACCCGGTAGCTTTCTTCTCAATTCAACACAATGCAATACATGCAAATGCAACAATCGTTTCAAACTAGTCGACAATTTTCTCCACAACCACCTCCCGCAACACCTATCGGTCCGTCTCAACTCGTAGAGGTGGAGGATGACGATGAAGAAATAATTCCCGAAACTCAAGCTACGCCACCCACCGAAAAAGCTAAAGGCAAACACAAAGGTAAACCTAGAGAGAAAGGTACGGGACGTGGTAATCCGAAAGATGGTGTAGCCAAGCCATGGTCCGATATTGAAGAGGAGGCGTTAGCTAAGGCGTGGGATGCTTCGTCAAAACACGTCGCAGTTGGTAATAATTTTTCCTCTCGTCTTATACTTGCGCAAATATATGTATTGTTTAATTATTTTAATTACATTTTTTTAATCATAGGTACCGCCCAATCGCAAAAGGTGTTATGGGACAAAGTTGTTGAAAACTTTTATTTGTTTATGCAAGCCAAGCCGTATCGACTACAAGATGTTTGTAGCTCTAAGTGAAGAAAGGTCAACACGGATTGTGGTCGATTTAATGGTATTTATAACCGCATTAAGTCGAACCTGCCTAGTGGTTGGAATGAGCAAAATATATTTGAGGAGGCTTTGCAAAAGTATAAAAATGAGTATAAGAAACCTTTCTCGATGATTAGGGCTTGGTCGGTCTTGAAAAATAAACAAAAATTGACGACGTTCCCAAACGAGGCTCAACGGGCCAAATGAGGAAAAAAAGATAAAAAAATGAGGTCCGTTCGTTCCAATTGATATTGATATGAACGTGGAGCCCGAGTTCGACCTACCACATTTTGAGGAGGAGCCACACCCCATAGGTTTATAAATTTATAGAATTTTTTTATATAATTGTTTGTGTTTTCTTTCTAACATATAAATGTTTGCGTTTTTTATGTAGGTCGGGATAAAGCTCGAAAGGAAGCGGCGGCAAGAAAGAAAATGACATCGGGTAGCACGAGCGGGAGCGCTTCAAGACTTGACACTTTATCGGCACAAATGGACGCTTTCAACCAAGCTAACCAAGTAAAAATAAAAATCAAGAAGGAAAAGCTTAGGTTGATAGATGAAGCGAAGGCGGTGGAAGAATGGAAAATAATGTCGGCTGACATCTCTAATTATCTCAAAGAACAACGCGTCGTGTTGAAGAATATGCTAGACAAATTGATTCAAAGTGGAAGTAGTTTTTTAAAATTTTAGGAAATCCTATCTTTTTTTTTTCGGTTTGTTTGTTTTTTTTTTAATTTTAGTATGGTTTGTAATTTTTTTTATTAAATCTAGTATTTAATGAACATTATTTTGTTTATTTGTTACTTTTATAAAACTAATTAAAATTAATATTGAAAAACTTAAATAATAAATGCATGAGACATGGAGTTTTGGTGTCACCACACCCCACTCATGTCTCAAGTAAGAGAAAAATGGTACTTGATGATGTGGCATCCTAGTTGGCATTGAGACATCAACTTTTTGGTATCTCCACACCCACTAGCCTTATTGTATCTTATATGATTGACATTCTTCAGTATCAGTAAAACAACCTTGAATGTACAATGATTTACAAGATACTATATAGGAATACAAGGCATAAGTTATGGGAGAGAATCATGGGATAATTACAAAGACTATTGAGTGACTATTTACTCTAGTCAACAATGACTGTTGACTGCTGACTATTGACTGCAATGAATGTGATTTATGTGTGGTTAATACGCCCCCGCAAGATGGAGGATATGTTGGAGACGTCAATCTTGGAGCTGAAGGAAAGAAATGATGACTTTGGTAGTAGTTTAGTGAGAACATCAGCAAGTTGCTCCTTAGATCTGACGTGTAAAACCTTTAGGGGTCCGGCGTTGACTTGTTCGCGAACAAAGTGGTAATCCAACGCTAGATGTTTCATGCACGAGTGATATACCGAGTTTACACATAGGTAGGTGGCACCGGTATTATCACAAAATAAGGTGGGAGTCGTCGTGTGCTTGATTCTAAGTTCGGTATGTAGGTTTTTTGACAAATGAAACTTCTGCAGCAGCATTTGCAATGGCTTTGTACTCAGCTTCAGTCGATGAGCGGGAGACAATTTTGTTTTTGTTTTGATGATCGCCATGAGAGGAGGTTTGATCCTAGATATAGTAAATAGGCGGTTGTGGATCGTCCTCCGTCGTGTATACCCCCCAGTTCGAATCAGAGAATGCTTGTAAGTGTGGTGGTGAATTTCTGTTTAAGAACAAACCATAGTGCACCGTTCCTTTTAAATATCGAATAACCCTTTTTAGAGCTTGCCAATGTGACTGTTTGGGAGAGTGCATGAATTGTGAAAGTTTATTGACAACAAATGATTTTTGGCCAAAAGGGAGTTTGTGACTTTTGTTCAAGGAACAAGATGTAAAGTGAAACGACTCATGGGTCACCTTATCACATGAAAGTCCTATTTTAGATAGTAAAGACTTGAATACTTGAAGCGATGGGTGTCCAGGTATGTGGTGCCACATGAGTAGAGATCCTGTTGTGGTTGAATTGACTTGAGGAGATGAGATGGATGGTTCGTAGTAAACATCATTGACTTTTACTCCCCGCATGAGATGCGCCCCCGTACGTAGATCCTTGACGAAAAAATGATATGAAAAGAATTCAACAGAAACACGATTAGTACGACAAACTTTTGCAACAGATATTAGAATATTATGTAAATGTGGAACAATTAAAACTTCATTTATAAGAAGTGGACGGGAGTTTGTGTGTAAAGTTGTGTGGCCGATATGAGTTATGGGAAGGGATTTACCATCACATAGGACAATCTCATCAGGACCTCCATATTTAGAAAGAACGGGAAATGCATGCTGGTTGTTGGCGGTGTTGTTGGAAGCGCTAGTGTCCCACATCCAGGAGTGGTTTGGAGCCGTAGGATACGGGGAGGTGTGGTTGATCACTGGTGGTGGATTACCTTGGGGAGATACATTGTGTTCGCGTAAGAAACGACCAAGTAGACTGCAAACTTTGGTGTCATGACCGGTATATTGCAAAAGTAGTTGTGGGCTGTGGACCGATTTGGTGTTGGGTGGTTGTTTGTTTTAGGCTACGAAGGGGTCCGGTTGGGTGGGGTGGGGTTTCGAGTTGGGAGATTTTCTTTGAAGGATGAGTTTCGGTTGGGTGGGTATCGAGTGGATTGTCTTTGTGTGTAGTTGATGGGGGAAATGAGTGGGAGTTGTGAGGTGAACAAAGGTAGGAGCCATGGGGCTATTTAGCAGAAGTCGGTAGAAAAAGAAAGGACTGAATTGGTGGGCGATGTAGGATCCGAGCTCAAAGGAGCAGGGTTGCTCTTGATACCATATGAAAAGTAATGCTGTAATATTATTTAGTAAAACAACCTTGAATGTACAATGCTTTACAAGATACTATATAAGAATACAAGGCATAAGTTAAGGAAGAAAATCATGGAATAATTACAAAGACTACTGACTGACTATTTACTCTAGTCAACAATGATTGCATTAGCGGACTTACACCATGTTCAAGGGGTGCGGGCGCCCACCTTGACAAAACTAAATTTTAGTGTTTGTATATACACGTTTATCCCGTCCGTACCCCATAAAATTTTTGTATCGCACCCCTTGGATTTTTAAACCAAGGAAAAGCAATGAAACAAGTCTTCGTCACTCCATTTATAAGCCTAAAATCTAAATCTACGATGCATATGTTTGGTAGAAAGGTTAGTGTGTATGTATTTTTCCCTGTTTTTTTCGGTGAGTAAAGACTTGGTGGAAAGGTTGTGTAACACCCCAACCCAGCTAGAGTTGACGTGTCACTCTTACATATACCAAAACCAAAACCAATCCATAATATTAAAACATAATTAGCATTTATTATGTTGTAGAAATAAATTAATGATACTGATTGTTCAACTTCTTTTAACGCTCTTCACTGATTCCCCCAGTATCCCATATTACCTGCGAAACAAATAAGACAACACAACAAAAGAAAATACGGCTAAGCCAAAAATTGTTCAGTAACGGAGGAATCAATAGTACAAGTAAATTCAACGCAACAGAAAAACAAGACATAATAAAACTGAGACCGAAGTGAACTGACAACGACACACAAACTAACACGAAAACAGATACGAAAACTCATTCGAAATAATACCAAACTGATATATAAATTTTTTTATAGACATGTATGAGACCGACAAAGACTAATACATCATTGACCACAAAGACTAAAACAAATTTCCCTTCTATAAATAATTTTGTTTATAATAAACGTTTGCATTTGATTAAAATCTTGTCGAGTTTCATAGCAAAATCATAATTTGACAAAATGACTATTTTCTTAACGATGGAAAATAATTTTTCTCAAACAATAAAATAATTTAGGTAATCTGAATTTTGAGAACAATACATTTAAGCACTTATAAAAATTTTGGTAAACGGTACCGACGCAAAGGCAAAATAAGACTGATACCGAGCGAACATACGGAAGGGAATACGAAAACCGAACGAACTATATTTCAAACTCGAAACCAAACTCATATCGTAACAATTGCTTAGCATAATCCGAGGCATAACCCGGTACCTGACCAGAACACAATCAGAAACATATCGAGGCGTATAAGAACAATATCAGAAACATACCATAAAAGATACATATATCAAACTACGTGACTATTCATGTAAATAATTAAGTCACGTCAAACGGAAGCACCCACGAGCCTAAACAAACTTACAAACTGGTACATAGCTAGCTAGTCCATGCACCTATGAGACGGTGAGTGTGGCGTACACCCTTTATTCCAATCTCCATAAAACAAACTCAAACTCAAATTCAAAGCTAAGATCGATCTATACGCTTCTAGTGGCCAAGTGTTACACTAACACAGTCTGGAAAACGCCGTGAATATTTATATTGCGCTGTCACGAACAATGCCATGTCGTTGACGCCCAAACGACCTGTTAGAAACAGAGTGCTCGGGTGACAGAGTACAAAAGCTAAGGCCATGTAAATACTTACCGGCAAACTAAAAATGACATTACCGGAACATGCGATCAGGAGTACAAGTCAGAGGTACGACATGCTATGACACACAAACAAACAAATACAAAACTGACTTAGAAAACGTATCACATATACCGAGTCATGACAAACTCTAAAATAGAGAGAAAATCCACACTACAAAGTAACGTATATAAATTTTACACTATGATGGTAGACCAAAGAATCCGTACACGTGGAAGGAAACGAAAGTTATACTATGATGAAAGGAAAAACATAATCCGTACCTTAGTTTAGCCAAGAAATGCAACACAAAGCTAAACCGTCCTCAAATAATCAATAACCTATAATATGATTTTTTTCCAAATCAGTTTTATGATAGATTAATCACATTAACTGACTAGTTCGTTAAAGATTCCCAGCGACATAGAATTTGAATCCTAAACCTTTATTTTGATAACTTAACGAAGGTCAATCCAACTAATTTAGTTACAAGTAAATTAATTTCTTATTGCTTAGATCTTATAAAAATAAGTCATCACTTTTGTATTAAACAAAAGTACGTGGGTGTGAGTTTAAGGAACGAAAATTTAGTTTGTGATTATATTGTTTAGAACATAAAATCATGATTTCATAGAACCCATAAAACGTATTAGGCATCCCAAGACATATGCCTCCAATCACTCATTCTAGTCAACACATTCAAGGCATCACAAGACATATGCCTCCAAGCTCTCATTCTAGTCAACACATTCAATGACCTTTATATATAGAATTTTCATTTATTTCATAGGAGGATTTCTCTCCTAATTACTTGTAACATTTCTTGTATATAAACCTTGTAATATCTCAATAGAAATCATCAAAGTTGTTACACTTTCATGGTATCAAGCTTTGATCCATTGAATCCTAAAGTTCCCTTGCACTTCTTGATTCTTTTTTCTTCTTCAATTCTGCCCACCCGCCCACATTACTGTTCTCGTAACACCTCTCCATGTCTTCCCCAACCGAATTATCCACAATCCCTCTCCACTCTCTTAGCCATCTTATTAACATCAAACTCAATTCAACCAATTACCTTCCTTGGGAAAAGCAAATCACTTCAGTTCTATCGTACCTAAACCTACTCGGCCATGTTGATGGTTCGAAAATCTGTCCATCCTAAACCATCATCTCAAATAACTAAACCGTCTCAAATCCTGCCTTCACCGAATGGAAAACGGCCAATCAAAAAGTGCTCCTCCTCATATACTCTACTCTAACCGAGGAGGCTATGGCCGAAAACATAGGCCATACCACCGCCATATCGGTTTGGAAAGCCTTAGCAAATGCTTATAGCCATTGCTCAATTGAGCGTATTCACAATCTTAAGGATTCCCTTCGAAATCTCCAAAAAGTGAACGGATCGGTTGCCGAATATGGTCAAAAATTCAAACTCATATCTGACCAACTTGCCTTAATTGGTCACCAAATCTGTGATGAAGATAAGCGCCATTGGTTTCTTTGTGGATTAGGCGCTTCTTTTGAAAATTTCTCCACTTCCCAATGCACCATACATCCCGTTCCTCCCTTTCGTGATCTCTTCGCAAATGCGGAAAATCAAGAACTCTTTGTCCAAAAACTTCATGGGACAACACCCACTGAAGCCGCCTTTTATTCCAAACAAAATCGGCCCTCTTCGTCTTCCCGTGGACGAGGTCGTTCGAACTCCTCAAGGGGTAATGGTAATTCCTACAACAAACGTCCTCCCATTTGTCAACTTTGTCGCAAAGAAGGCCACTACGCTAGTACTTGTCCCACTCTAGCCTCTTATGCGCAAAAAGCTCCCACTCTAGATGCAAATCTAGCTCAAGCTTTTAATGCGCAATGCAATCTTGATTCTGAAAATCCGGATTGGACGGCCGATTCAGGTGCAACAACACATATGCTAAATAATATCCTTGACCTATAGGTTTCTAAACCTCACAAGGGTAACATGCGTGTTACCTTTGGTAATGGGCAATCATTACCCGTCACTCACATTGGGAATACATCTTTAAATAAGTATATACCTTTACAAAATGTTCTTGTTGTTCCCAACCTTACAAAAAATCTTCTATCCATTAGTAGACTCACAAATGATTCTCCCGTTGATGTTTTATTTTCTAACAATTTTTTTAATATTCAAGACGAAAAAACGGGAGAAGTTCTTGCTAGAGGCATTTGCGAAAATGGCTTCTATGTCCTCACCCAAAGTCACAAGTCTCTTGTTGCCGCACTTTCTAGTTCTCAACTTCGTGCTTCATTCAATAAATGGCATAGTCGCTTAGACATGTTTTCTTTGAAACTATATCTAAGTTGAATAAACTTGGTCATGTTTTTGTTACCTGTTTATTACCCAAACCAGGTTTATGCAATTCTTGTGAGTTATCTAAAACAAAACATCTACCATTTATTGAAAACAACAAACGTGCTCAACAAGTTTTAGACTTAATTCATTGTGACCTTTGGGGACCCGCGCCAATTGCCTCAACGGATGGATATTTATATTATGTGATATTTATAGATGACTATTCTCGATTCACATGGTTTTATCCTCTAAAGGCAAAATCCGATTTCTACAATGTTCTGACCATTTTTCTAAACTTTGTACAAAATCAATTTTCAACAAGTGTCAAAGTTTTTCAATGTGATGGTGGAACCGAATTTACAAATAATCGAGTTCAAACTTGTTTTCAAAAACATGACATACATCATCGCTTATCTTGTCCTTATACACCGGAACAAAATGGTCGGGCCGAACGTAAACATCGTCACATCACAGAAACCAGTTTAGCAATGATGTTTAATGCACATGCACCACCAAAATTATGGCTTGATGCTTTCACTTCCGCGACTTACATCATAAATCGCCTTCCAACAAAGCTTCTTGAAAACAAGACACCATTTGAACTTATTTTAAAACAACCTCCATCATACTCCAACCTTCGCATTTTTGGGTGTCTCGTATATCCATATCTTCGTGACTATACCAAAAACAAATTATTACCACGAAGTGCTCCTTGTATTTTTATTGGTTATAGTCCAAGATATAAAGGTTTTAGATGTCTTGATCCTTCAACGGGTCGAATCTATACGACCCGACACGCCAAATTTGATGAAGATGTGTTTCCCTTTCTCACCTCCTCCACAAAATCCGACATCACAAATCTTCCTTTCACAAATTTTGAAGATTTTTTACCTACCCCAACATCCCATAACCATCCTAACCCTACTACATCTCCCACTGAACCACCACCAACACCCACATGCTCTCAATGTCCTTTTACCCAACCCCATCACACTGACTCCTCACCTCACAGTCCCTCACCCGAACCCCCATTCCCAACCTCACCAAACACATTAACAACCACTCACCTCCAAGCCCACCATCGGCCCAATCCTCTACAAATGAAACACCTTCACTCCCTACTGACCAAACACCCCCTTCGGCCCAACAGTCCACCTCGGACCCAACCTCAATCTCGAACGACTCCACAGACTCGACCCAACCTTCCAGTCCAGCCCAATCCTCTTCTTCAACTCAAACTCAAAGCCCACAAAACTCACCGATTCCAAATACCAACAATCATCCCATGACCACTCGTTCCAAAAACGGTATTTTCAAACCAAAACACTTTGCTAACTTATCTCAATTTTCCACTCACCCTCTTCACCATTCCCTTTTATCATCCCATGTACCCAAAGGCATAAAAACCGATTTGAAAGATGCCAAATGGGTTCGTGCAATGAATGAGGAACTCCAAGCCTTACATTCCAACAACACATGGAACCTTGTTCGTCGTCCCGCTTCCACTAATATCATCAGCTCTAAATGGATATATCGGATAAAATACAAGTCCGATGGTTCTATTGATTGCTACAAAGCTCGACTTGTGGTGCAAGGTTTCAATCAAATTCCGGGTCTAGATTGTTCTCATACTTTTAGCCCCATTGTCAAGTCTTCCACAATTCGAGTTGTCCTAAGTCTTGCCACCATTCATCATTGGAACTTACGACAACTCGACGTCAACAATGCTTTTCTAAATGGCAAACTTATAGAAACGGTGTTCATGGAACAACCACCAGGATTCCAAGATCAAAACCATCCGACTCATGTTTGTAAACTAAATCGTGCCATTTATGGCGTTAAACAAGCTCCACGAGCTTGGTTTCAAAGATTAAGTTCATTTTTAATCACTCTTGGTTTCACATGTAGTCGAGCCGATCCATCATTGTTCATTTTCAACAATAACGGTACTTTAATTTACATCCTTGTCTATGTAGATGACATAATCATCACGGGTAACAATGAAAACTTTATAAACAACTTTACTCGTCAACTACACATGGAATTCAAAATTAAAGATCTTGGTTCCCTAAGTTTCTTTCTAGGTTTAGAAGTCACCCACACAAAAACCGGCCTCTTTCTCAATCAATCTAAGTATGCCTATGACATACTTTCTCGAGCCGGCCTTCTTGACTCCAAACTAGTTGCCACACCGCTCACACCCAAAGACATCTTCAACTCTACCGGTGAACCTTTTCATGATCCAACCCTTTATCGCTCTCTTGTTGGTGCCCTCCAATACTTAACTATAACCTGTCCACATCTTTCCTTCGCTGTCAACCAAGCTAGTCAATATCTTCATAATCCTACCACTACTCATTTTCAGCTTGTCAAACGCATTCTTCGTTATGTCAAGGGAACTTTATCTCATGGATTAACGTTTGATAGGCCACCTAACACTGTTTTATTAAGTTTTTTTGATGCAGATTGGGCTCGTTGCATTGACACACGCAGATCAACATACGGTTATTGCATTTATTTGGGAGGGAATTTGGTATCTTGGAGCGCAAAGAAGCAACCCACCGTAGTTCGTTCAAGTTGTGAATCGGAATATAGCGGCATGGCGAATACCACTGCGGAACTTATTTGGATAACTCATCTACTACGTGAACTACATGCCTTGCCACAGGGACCGCCAACTCTATTGTGTGATAACAAAAGTGCTCTTTTTCTAAGTCAAAATCCGATATCACACAAGAGAGCATAACACATTGATCTTGACTATCACTTCATTTGAGAGTTAGTTGCTGCAGGTCGGCTCCACACAAAGTTCATATCGACAGATCAACAAGTAGCCGACATCTTCACGAAAAGTCTCCCAAAGCCATTTTTCAAAAAATTCCGGACAATGTTTCGTCTTCAACCACCTCCGACTCGCATTGACGGGGGTATTAGGCATCCTAAGATATATGCCTCCATTCCCTCATTCTAGTCAACACATTCAAGGCATCCCAAGACATATGCCTCCAAGCTCTCATTCTAGTCAACACATTCAATGACCATTATGTATAGAATTTTCATTTATTTCATACGAGGATTTCTCTCCTAATTACTTGTAACATTTCTTGTATATAAACCTTGTAATATCTCAATAGAAATCATCAAAGTTGTTACACTTTCAAAACGTATGAACGTAAATATATAGTTTTAAGCCTTTAGATTGTAAAACATATATTAATTCCATTCACTTATTATTTAAGATTTGGTATCACAACTTCTTCCCAAAAATCAACAGAACAAAAACACACTACCATACTCTGATTCTTTTCATGCCGAAAAAACAAAACATCCAACCAAACTAGTTTTAACTACTAATAAACAGACGTAAAAAAATTTACCTCAAGAATTCAGATAAACGAGCACATTAGAACGGCTTCGTATGTGACAACCGGTAAAATTCGGTCAGCCTTTGACTGGATCTTGATCATGATCCCTATATGCTTGGCATATACTAAGGTTGATTTTGATTAAGTTGAGTTTTTACAAGTCCAACAATGTCTTTCGTAAAGTTCGTGGACGTCTAGATGTACTAAAGAAAGACTGCGCATTTAAACGCCAGCGAACTGATATTAATGAGAATTCGTCAGAATGGACAAACTTAGAGTTATTGCATATAAATTCGGCACGTAATTGTTGTTGAAGCGATCATATGTGGAATCGGCTTGAAGAATGGATTAAAACGAAGCGTTTGGAGAATGCAGAGAGCAACCGATATGAGAACCGGACATCGAAATGCGTGGTTTTAACCGCATATATGCTTTCGGATTTATTATTCATTATAAATAATATTACCTGTTTAATATCAAAAGCTATCGGGTCGTTTAAATGGAGGAAACGGTAACCGGTTAGGATAACGCGATTCTAACGGACGCTCTGAAAGAATGCATAGGATGCCAATATTAATTATATTTTTGCTCGGTTTAACGTTATTTAAGATTACGAACAAAAACGACTAATTTTCATAATTAATTATCGAGCCTAGATATGAACCGAGACGTTTCGCGAGATTACGGGTTTGACATGCGGTGTCTACCTACCTAATCCTTAACCCTTAGTATATAAAGGCTCAATCCCTTCTTCCTTCTTCATTCTTAGCCTACAACAAATATGAACACCCAAAAATCCTCTCAAAAACACAAAACCTCTCTAGCTCTCATCTCTCTCTCGTACTCTCTCTCTACTCCCTCAATACTCCCGCTTGTCCCTCTCTCTCTGTCTAATAATCAGCCAGCCACCACCCACCTCATGGTGGTGGTGGCGCTCATTTTTCTAGACAAAAAGGGGGGCGGGGATGTTGATGGTTGAAGGATGACGGTGGGGTAGGTAGTGTTGTGGTCCGGTTATGGTTAGAGGGTGTTGGTTAGGGGTGATTCGTTCAGGTGCAGGTCCGATTGGGTGGTCAAGGTGGCGGCTATTGGTGGCTTTCAGCTGGTGCCCGGCTGCGGTGGTTAAAGGAAGCAGCGGCGGTGGTGGTTTGGTCAGGTTCAGGAGGTGTTCGGTTGGGGTCAGCTCGGGCTCGGGTCTGATGGGGCTCGGGTTCAAGTCAGATTATTGTTGTTGTGGTATTTGATTCAAAATGGTGGTGATTTTGCTTGCATGCAGCAGATTAAGTGGTTCGGGTTCAGATCTGAGTTGGGTACTCGGATCTGGTTCGGTTATGTTGATGGATTTCGGGTTGCATGTGGGTGCTCGGGTTAGATCCGGACCTGAATAATGTTCGGGGTTCAGTTTGGTGCTCGGGCTCGAGTCCCAAGTGTAAAGGACTAAAAGGTGGTTTAAGTCGCGGATTGGAGCCGGTTAGAAGTGATTTCGAGTCAGATCTGGTCAACAAGCGATGCATGCATATATTATATGGTATAATATCTTGATTTGTTGTTATTTTTATTATATATATATATATATATTAGACACGAAACTATTGCGACTCGCGAAACGAACCGACATTGATTATTTAATAAGCTATATGGTATATTAAAGACGGATTTGATAGTATTGTATATTGGACTGGACCGTTGGACTATATTATATATAAATATATATATATATATACATATATAAAAATTATGATACATAATCGTATAAGCATAATTTATATAAAATGGCGAAATGTATAAAGTCTCGTTCATTGGAAATACGGATCAATATATGAATGATATGTATTTGTAAATTCATTTTTGGGTAAACTATAGACAAATTGTGTTGTCTGGATTGTATAAAAACAGAGGAAACTCTGCCGAATTTTATAAAATCCAGAGCACAACGAGTGCAA
Organism: Ambrosia trifida; assembly: GCA_028751855.1. NCBI lineage: Eukaryota > Viridiplantae > Streptophyta > Magnoliopsida > Asterales > Asteraceae > Ambrosia > Ambrosia trifida. The sequence goes on from CM054122.1 coordinate 163,718,043, forward strand.
TATAGATTCCCATGTCTATTGCACAATATACTTTCCTAGAAACAAAGGTACAAAACAAATATATTTATCCGATTCTATGATTAAAGATGAGCTATACGTTTCGTAGCACTAGTCCAACGTAGGTTACACACGAGTGGTAACAAGTGCGCAACATGAGTACTACGTCGTATGTTATGGTTCGTTGAGTCACACCACTTTCTAGACTCAGATTCGTACATACGAATCTAGTTGGATAATAGGCTTTTCGTGTTAGATTTTAAGGTGTCTTTGCTGGTAATTAGGACACAAAGGAGTGAATAATGATTCAAGCGTTGATAGCTAACAAAGCAAGAATATCCAGGTGAGTTCATGACCCCACTTTTTACTGTTTTATAACTGTTTTCGGGGGGAAGACATACTTGTTTTGTGAAAACAATACTTGTTTAATGAAAACCCGTTTACCATAAAACATAACAAAGATTGAGATACAAATTGGTATTAAATGGATAATTTGTACCGGAAGATACAAATTGGTATTAAATGGATAATTTGTACTGGAAGATACAAATTGGTATTAAATGGATAATTTTACTGGAAGATACAAATTGGTATTAAATGGATAAATTGTATTGTATGTGTTTCTCGTCCCCTTTTTATTTAAATGTTTTTCGGACATCTTAACAACCGGGGAGATTAACGTGCGGGTATGATGAATAAACTAGAAATATAAAATATATGATGCCCTTTGGTTTATGCACCGGTGGGTACGTTTGAATACGTGACACCAGTGTCAACCGACGGGTTTCCACACACTCTAAGCACATCTTAATCATTAGTCTTCAGAAAAGGCCGTTGTTTATGTTGTAGTACTATTGGGTTGACTCCCCCGTTTTCATGATTTGACATGGGTCGGAATCTTATTGAAAGAATGAACATAAACTCCAAATATTCCTCTCACGATGAGTGGAACAACAGTTATGGATTGGTTAGGAGCCTTATGATACATCATATACTTGTGAGACCTAGCTAGTCTACATGGTTCTATTCTATTAATACGGAAATCATACGCCATTTGTTTTAAAAGCTAAGAAATATGAGTAGTTGCTTTAAAACCTGTAAATGCGACAATCGCTTTTTATTTTATAAAAACATGTTGGCATCGAACGTTTTGTTTTACTACTTCTGCTTTTAAATACATTTTATACTATGGGAAGAAATCTCATTATTGAACAGGATGGTTCAGGTTGGGTGATTTATGGGAAGAAATTGTAACATCGCAAAATTTTCCCCAAAATTTTAATACATAAAAAGCCCTTATATATATATATATATTTTTTTTTTATTATTACACCTTTATCATTAATATTATACAAATATGCCTAAGTCTTTATTTATCCTAACTCACAACTTATATACATACATAAATGTATATAAATAATAATAATAATAATAAAATGATTCTAAATTCTTTTTTTTTTCACATACAAGATTTTTTTTTTAAATAAAGCCTTGAGTCAAATAGTCAAAGTCCTAGTCAAAGTCTTAGTCAAACAGTCAAAGTCTTAGTCAAATAGTCAATTCATCATAAAACCTTACTTTATGGTGTTGACCAATTTTAATGGCTAATTGACTCCAAAACTAGTATAAAAACCCACCTATGACCCATTATACTTTGCACCTCTAAATCGATTGTTTCAATCCGATTAAACTTTCCCTCATACCTTTCTTCTATAGTCTATTACTTCTACAATTGAAGCTTTGATTATAAGCTCTTGTAATTGGCGAATTGGAAGCTTGATATTCTTTCTTTTTCGTTTTCTTCAATTTGGACTAGCTACGTTGTTGAGTCTTTGGGATTCGCCTCGCATACATTCACAACACATTATTCTATTTTTTTTACGAGACATAACATTTTGCTAAGGTGAGTTTTACATAGCCCCTTTTATTTATCACCATTTTTGGGGTGAAACATGTTATAACATTATCATTGCAATTCAATCATCAATGTGTCTATGTGTTTTCTATGTTGCATTATGTCTTGAGCATGATTAGAGTAAGCACCATTCTAGCATAATCATTAACTCCGTACAAGCCGACGGTATACATTGATAGATCTATTGGACTGACAATCCCACCCGGATACGTGCCTCCTACAAAGGTAGCGTGGGTGTTTGTTATCGTATAACATATTCAATTGGACCATGAGCGTATGGTATGTATCATTTTATAACAGTCATCAGGGTTGATTATGCACTCGATTTATTTCTAGTATGTTCTCACATATGGACTAGATTGACATGACACATGAATTGCACATCATTTTTACTCAATTATCAAAAACCTATGTAATTCTCACCAACTTTTGTTGACCCAAAACATTTTCAACTTAACATGTTTCAGGTTCTATTTACTTGAAGATTTGATTTGATGCTTGAAGATATGTGTATAGAATTATTCAATTTGATGTTCAAGTTCTAGAACAATTGTATGTAATTCATTTAAATTATTTAATGGAATTTATTATTCACCATGAGCTACTGAACAATCATCAATACGTGACATCCCGATGTTTCCGCCACCGGTTGGGGTGTTACAGATTGGTATCAGAGCCATGGTTATAGGGAATTAGGTTATTAGAAAAATAATCTAGTCTATAACCATAGGACTTAACCAGTACTTGCTTCTTTTACTTGCTATTCTCTATCTCCCTCCTACTTCTTATCCCTACTTTCATCCTTACAAGAAGGTTGCTCTCCATCACTGGATCTACTCTCAAACTAATAGGACAAAATCCTCAGGTTTAACCTGAACCACCTTGAGATCTCGTCGAAGTTCTAGATTTTAATAACGAACACGTGCAATCTGGAAGGGTGAACGCCTGTATTCTGAGTCTTCTGTCTAGGCTGGCATTGCGCATATATCCCAATTAGACGAGGGACCCGGATGCCTACCTGGGAATTCTCGGGATGAGTGTTCACTTATAGGCTAAAGCATGTCTTCACTATGTTATTGGAATCTGAAATCTTTGATACGTCAACGTTTTCGTTTATTCGTTTTAATTAATGAATAAATGATTACATTCCTTATATCACCTCATTCATTTCATGCCACATTGAACCTTCATTGTGTCCCTTATAGATCATGTCTCCACGTCGCAGCACTCGCAATAACAGTGGTGAAAACCAAGAGGAAAGTAACAACAACCACAACACCAACCACAACAACAACAAAAAAACAACAAAGGTGTTGATGCCCAACTGGCTGCGATTATTTCCCAACAAATGGCGCAACAAATCACAACTCTGGTTTCTAACTTGTTGGCTCAAGTCATCCCAATGAATGGGAACGGCAATGGAAATGGAAATGGCGATGGAAATCACATAAAGAATGAGACCTTAGTTCAGAAAGGCAAGAAAACAAGTATTGTGGCCGCGGTAACTACCGAGAACCAGAAGCGCAAGACCAGGGATCCTAATGTAAACCTCACTACACAAGCTTCTAACAAGAAACCCTATACAAGAAACTTTCCATTGTGTGACACATGCAAACGACATCACCCCACTGTTTCAGTGTGTCGCCTGTGCACCAATTGTGGTAGGTATGGCCATCTGGTCAACACATGTCGTGAGTCCCCAAACCCTAACACCAACCAACCAACCAACCCTGCTCAGGTTGCTAATCTTAATCGTCCTAGTAAATACAACTATGGTCAATGCTATGAATGTGGAAACCCAAATCATTTCCGTAACTGATGCCCTAAACTAAATCGAGATCAAGACCCTCCAGCTACTTAACAGCAAACCCCACCATTTGAATGATGTCTACTTTTTAATTCTATGTATTGACACTTTTTGATTCAAGTAATAAATTCAAGTATATCATAACATCTGAGTGCATGCTTGTTTGAATGTGAACTAATTGCTATATCTATAATCATACTTGCTTACTTGTACAACAATTATTTGACTACCAAACAGCCTGCTCAACAATCGGTAGAGTCATAAAAGGACGCAAAACCCTAATGTAAGGTAAATTGATAATTACGGTCCGGAACGTAATCATGAATTTACAGGTACGTTAAGGTAGTGAGAAATTTTATCAAGGTTTTCGGTAGTCGACCAATTGTATACCTGGTGTTTTTCTTTTAACTTCGGGACGAAGTTCCTAAAAGTAGGGGAGACTGTAACATCGCAAAATTTTCCCCAAAATTTTAATACATAAAAAGCCCTTATATATATATATATTTTTTTTTATTATTACACCTTTATCATTAATATTATACAAATATGCCTAAGTCTTTATTTATCCTAACTCACAACTTATATACATACATAAATGTATATAAATAATAATAATAATAATAAAATGATTCTAAATTCTTTTTTTTTTCACATACAAGATTTTTTTTTAAATAAAGCCTTGAGTCAAATAGTCAAAGTCCTAGTCAAAGTCTTAGTCAAACAGTCAAAGTCTTAGTCAAATAGTCAATTCATCATAAAACCTTACTTTATGGTGTTGACCAACTTTAATGGCTAATTGACTCCAAAACTAGTATAAAAACCCACCTATGATCCATTATACTTTGCACCTCTAAATCGATTGTTTCAATCCGATTAAACTTTCCCTCATACCTTTCTTCTATAGTCTATTACTTCTACAATTGAAGCTTTGATTATAAGCTCTTGTAATTGGCGAATTGGAAGCTTGATATTCTTTCTTTTTCGTTTTCTTCAATTTGGACTAGCTACGTTGTTGAGTCTTTGGGATTCGCCTCGCATACATTCACAACACATTATTCTATTTTTTTTACGAGACATAACATTTTGCTAAGGTGAGTTTTACATAGCCCCTTTTATTTATCACCATTTTTGGGGTGAAACATGTTATAACATTATCATTGCAATTCAATCATCAATGTGTCTATGTGTTTTCTATGTTGCATTATGTCTTGAGCATGATTAGAGTAAGCACCATTCTAGCATAATCATTAACTCCGTACAAGCCGACGGTATACATTGATAGATCTATTGGACTGACAATCCCACCCGGATACGTGCCTCCTACAAAGGTAGCGTGGGTGTTTGTTATCGTATAACATATTCAATTGGACCATGAGCGTATGGTACGTATCATTTTATAACAGTCATCAGGGTTGATTATGCACTCGATTTATTTCTAGTATGTTCTCACATATGGACTAGATTGACATGACACATGAATTGCACATCATTTTTACTCAATTATCAAAAACCTATGTAATTCTCACCAACTTTTGTTGACCCAAAACATTTTCAACTTAACATGTTTCAGGTTCTATTTACTTGAAGATTTGATTTGATGCTTGAAGATATGTGTATAGAATTATTCAATTTGATGTTCAAGTTCTAGAACAATTGTATGTAATTCATTTAAATTATTTAATGGAATTTATTATTCACCATGAGCTACTGAACAATCATCAATACGTGACATCCCGATGTTTCCGCCATCGGTTGGGGTGTTACAGAAATCACGTTATTGAATATGGGCTTACAAAGTACAAATATAAAACCATGAACTCACCAACTTTAAGTTGACGTCTTTAAGTATGTCTTTCAGGTTTAGATGGCAACAGCATGGTTGGAATAGGCAAACATCTTGGAACTGGAAACCTAAGAGTTTTAGAAATGGCGTTTGGAGTTCAAAGAGTCTTAGAAGTATATATTCCGCTGCGTAGTATTAAAGAGATCAACCTACAGGGAAATTCGGGGTGTGACATCGTACGTGAGTAATCGAAGGTTTCAGATCAGGGGCTAGTCACTGCGGAAAGAACACGGTAGCGCGGTTCTAGTCGAACCACTGGAGCCGAATGTCACACCCCGACTTTTCCCTCATCGATTGCGACGTTTGGTGCCTTTGCCAACGCAGCGGAAAGTTGCATCTATGACTCTTACTTCCTGAACGCCATTGCTAACCCTCTAGGATTCCCGATCCCAAGACGTCACCTACTCCAACCGTGCCGTTACCAAAGTTTAAACCTGAAAGACATACTTAAAAAGTCAACATATAATGCTGGTGAGTTCATAAGTTTGTACAAAATGTTACCGAAATGTTACCAGAATGTTGTCAAAATGTTACCGAAATGTTACCAAGTTCAATCCTGTCAATACTATGTCAATGTTACCAAAGTACGCTAGCTAGGCGTATGTTTTATTACTACTACGATTGGAAAAACCATTACTGGAAACGTTTAGCAATGTTTAGCATATGTTTAAGCTGCCCGAATAATGTTCAGCACGTTTAGCAAAGTTCGAGACAACATGCACCCGCCCGGCCCTCCAAGCCGTCGAGTGGGGTAGGTCACGCCCAATAGATCTATCCACATTTCCCCCGTTGTGCATCCCCGCACATTCATGGTTTCCCCCGGGACTTCCAATGATCGTATAGCAATACAAAGTTAAAACCATAGTATGACATATGTTACCAAAATAGTTTAGCCATGTTTTCTCCCCCAAAAGTTAAAGCAGTAAAAGTGGGGCCGTGAACCCACGCAACCCGTTTCATTTTCCAAAACTTTGTTTTGCTTTAAATTCCTCAATTTTCATAAAAGAAGCATGTCTTCCCCTCGAAAACATTTACAAAAACAGTAAAAAGTGGGGTTATGAACTCACCTTAATTTTCGTGCTAAGCTAGCAAACAAAACCTGAAACCTCAACCGACTTCCTCGTGCCCTAATTACCAACAAAGGACACCTTAACAGTCTATCACACATAAGCCTAGCTTATTAACCGCCTAAAAGATAGTCTATCCGACTGTCTAGACTCGTGTGTACCAACGCGAGTCTCAATACGTTTCAACTCGACGAACCGATCATGACTTATCTTAATTCACGAGTTACATACAACATAGTACCCAAATTTCACACTTGTCACTATTCGTGTGTAAACCTTGTTGGACTATAACCCCGAAACGTATAACTATCTTGAGCCGAAGATCGTCTCGTAAATCATTTTAGAAAATACTCTTTGAGGAAAAACAAATTTAGTTATTAAAACAGATTAATAACATTTGTTACTTTTTCTCAAATATCGCTTGAAAATCATCTTTACTGATATAAATAGTTATTCTCTGAAAACACCTCGATTTAATGCATTTGTCCAAAACACTTAACGAAATTTATTTATAGAAATAGCAGTTCGTTACGCTTGATTGTATAAAAATTTGGGCAGAGTTTCCTCTGTTTTTGTACAAACCAGACAACACCCGTTGTCTACAATTTTCTCCAAAATCAACTTTCAAACACAATTCATCAAGTCCTTTTATCCACATTTCGGATTCACGAGACTATACGTTTCGTCACCTATGTATACTTATATATATATATATATATAATATAGTCCGAAAATATAGTCCAATGTTATTTAGTCCGATGTTCAATATCATAAGTCATGTTAAGTTATCCATTTACCAAATCGTTCGATATATAATGTAGTTACCGTTTATTATTATTATCATTCGGTACGTTCGCGAGTTAAAACTATTTCCTCAATATCAATATAATTATAAATATATAATATTCATAAATATATAATATTTACAAATATCCAATATTTATAAATATACAAATAAAGTAATAATAACACGATTATAAGTATACGGAATCGCACACCGAGCCGTTGACTGTGTGTTGACCAGATCGTTGACCGAGGACCACAATTAACCAAGGCCTTGTCTGATTGACTGGCTGACCAGATTTGACCGGAACCGAACTCGCTTGACCCGAGCCCAAAATAACGCAACTCAATATCTTGCAAAACGAACCCGACCCGAGACCTGAACTTAGCCTGTCCCAATCTGAACTTGAACCGCAATCGGAACCGAAGCAGGATCAAACAAGAAACAAATCATAACACTCAACCTCAGCCAAAACCCGTCCGGTCACCCAAGTGACCCGGTACTTGACTCGAGACTGTGAACCACCAGGACCATCACCCACATCGAGGCACCACCACCGCAAAACCGTAACCCAAACAACCCCTAGTTCTAGATCAGACCAGACCATCACACATGACCCCCGAGCCGAACCACCACGGAATCCCGACCAAGATAACCTCTGCTGAGCCACTATCAACACAGCCACCTAACCCGCCGCCGCTACCAACCCCACAACCAGCTACCCATCAGAGCTCAACCTCCATGATAAAACCACTAAGCTTCGATGCCACCCAGAAACCACCACTGGTACCAGCGCCAACATCACCCGAACACAACCGGATAGTAAACGACCCCAAACCCATCGTAATCGGCCCTCATCAACACAAAACCCCTACATCTCGAACTCACCATAAGAATCTCCACCATCTCGGGCCTGTTACAGTGTACCCGTCTTCTGCAACCACCACGGCGCCACCACTGAGGAGGTGGGTGGTCGGCCGGTTGTTTTAGAAGGGAAGAGAGAAAGAGAGTTATGGGGAGAGGTGGTAGAGAAAGATAAGTCGGGTGAGAGAGAGAGTAGAGAGAGAGAGAGAGCAGGTTAGCGGCTGTCAAAATGAGGAGGAAGAAGAAGAATGAGGCATTTTATAGTTAGGGTTAGGGTTAGGTAGGTGAATACCGCGTATCGAACTCGTTCTAAACGTTTTGTGCCTCGGTTTGTGTTTTGGTTCAATAATAAATTGCAAAAGTTAGTCGGTTCCATTCGTAATTAAATATAAAAATAAACCGACCAAAAATATAAATATTTTCGTTATCCGACACGTGCTTTCAGAACACGCATTTAAATTCCGTTAAAAGATTCGATCACAGTTTCCTTTGTTAAAACGATCCGTTAACCTCCGAAACTTAATAATTTAAATTTTCCAAAATAAATAGTTACTTATAATCACATCGGTATTTATCGAAAGTTGCCGGTTGTCACACCGAACTAACGAGAGCGGTGAGGTGGTTTCACGGACTTCGAGCGGAAATGATGGCGGAGAATCTGTTGAGGCATTTCGGAAGGGTTTAAGGAGGGGTTACGTGGTTTAATAAATGGTTTTGGATGGAACATAAATCACTCAATGTTTGGGATTAACGTCCTAGTTTTCCTTGATAAGGGCATAAATATTGATAAATGGTTGTTATAACAATAGAAAAAAGATCAAAGATAAAAATTACTTCATAGTTATGCTTACAAAGTCGGTTGAGCCGAAAGGCTAAGTCAAATATTGTGGCATAATACTAAATAATCTTAATTCATTATCTATCCAATTATAATTCCAATGCTTATTTAAATAAATCAAAGACTCTGTACAAATGAAATTTTATAAGACTATTAGGTGTTGAGAGGGGTAGCATTTTCATGATGGCCCTCCACGTAGGCGCTACGTAGGAATGGGGGAGAGGCATCTTCATGATGGGCCTCCAAGGGGGTGGTGTGCACTATGATGAAGGGCCTCCTCATTGACCAGAATAATTAAAAATAATAAAAAAAACAATTAAAAACAATAACATTTCAAATTCCAAAGCAAATACAAGGCCCGGCTTCCACGGCAAGAGGGTGCTGGCATTGCCGTTGCCGCGCCAGGGGGATGGTGTAGCTCCGCCCGGCATGGCTTTGCCGCCCCCATGCCGAGAAGTCTAATTACGAACGATCATGAATTTAAATGCACAAGGCACAAGTAATGTAGAAGAAATTAACTTGAGTCACAATGATTTAGTGTATATAGTTAAACTACCAGGTAAATAAAGTAAGATAAAATACTTCCAATTATACTTATTTACTATATTAAATTTTTAAAATTTTGGAATGTTACAGGTTGCATGTCTCTCTTAATTTGATGTGAAGAATATGAGGTATTTGTTTTTTAAAGTGCAAGAACTCAAGAAGATAAAATATGTAAAAGTATGGTGACAGATAAAGTCACGTTCACTTTTAATATGCTTTTCTTTCTACTTTGTTTTATTTGTCCTTTCATTTAAGTTATTGTTTATTATTTTTTTTATAATGTTTAATAAGATTCCACGCAGATAAGATCAAGTAAAATGTGTGAGACTATAGTCTAATGTATATAATTCAAATGAATCTAGCTATTCAGTTCGATTCTAGATATGTAAATCCGAGAATTTGGAAACCTTTTTAACAAGATAATATCTAAGTTATTTGTTTGTATTAATAGCTTGAGCCCTTGTGATAATTGGTGTGTTTGATGTTCCAAAACTACTACGATTAGCCAAGATGTATCCACAACTTTAGATTTTAGAATTTTGTTATGCATAGGTAACGACGTTTAAATTACCTTTTGCTTTTGGTTTTCTTTTGTTAATTATATAATTTTAGTATTATTATTTATGGTATACAAGTCGACCTGACCCGACCCGACCCGACCGGGGCCGGACCATCTGATGGATAAACGACCCAGGTGTAACATCCGGAAAAAATCGATATGTTTCCGTACGTAATTAGTATATGTAATTAACGGTTTAAGTGCATGTTTAAATTAATTGGATTAATTTAACTGATGCCGTAGAGAATAGCAAGATCCCCATAAGATGCATAGGAATGCACACGTTTAAGGATAAAGCATGATAGGATCATGTGCGAATAAACTTGTCCGTTACGGACGTTGGTGATTACCCGGTAAAAATTAAATAAACGAAAAAGATCCCGGACACCCAGGATATAAAATAAAGGGTATTTTCATAAATATAATGTGTTTTGGAATTCCCAAAACCATAAATGAAAACTCTAAATACAAATCTCCAGGTAACGAATAAAATGCGCGTACCGCACCCGGTACATGTATAACTTATAATTTCACCCAACGAAAGCCTAACTAACCCACCAACACTTAAACTAGGCTATGTTTAAAGGTTATTTGAGGCTATTATAACGTTCGGATAACGCATAGCTAAAATCCGATTAGAACCCGAACGAAACCCGAACGCTATGTGTGAATCATAACCGAATAACTAGCAAATATTTTGGTGGGTGGACCCCACCAAATCTCACCCAAATCTGGCCCTAACCCACACCATACAAAAAAAATCACCTCCAAATCTTAGTTTGATTCTAAATCTTACTAAGATATGATAAGATCATGGATGGATTTCTTTAGATTTAAACATGGTGTGTGATTTTTTTGAAAGATTTTGTGTCCTTGTAAAATATTGTAAATCCTCCATAACCATAACCAAGTGATCGGCCATATCCCATCCCATTCTAAAATCTTACAACCCTTGAAACATGGGATTAGAAATAAGATTTCTTAGATTTATTTATGGATTTGGTGTACTTGAAAGATCTTGGATGATTTATAAAATGCAAGAACACTAAATCATTTCATCAACAAATATCCTCTCTTGTTTCTTACCATGTGGTCGTGGCTTTTGAAAGCACCACACAACCATTTTTTTTTCTTTCAAGTTTCATCCATAATCATCTCATTTCCAAACCCCCAATTGTGTGTTTCAAGCTTGGAGCTTAACCACCATGGAAGAACACACTAAACCCCTTCAAAATCAAGTATTTTTTTTATCTTCCCTAGCCTTGTGCTAGTTGTAAGTGTTCTTGATCTTGCTTTTGTTCTTGAGAGTTTATATTTTTATGTTTTTAAAGCAAGTTGTACATAGGGTTTGGAACATGGTTTTAAACAAAAGATATAATGGTATTCTTTTAACAAAATGGATGTTCTAAAAAGAATACGTGGGTCGTGGGTTTAGATGGTGATGTTATATTATTTTTGTAAGTTATAAAATACACATACACAAGTTTAAAATGATGATCAAAGAAAAGGTTGCAAATGTAACTTGAATACATTTAAAAGTGGATTAGATCATCTTAAAATGATCATCTAAGACCTAATATTGTGATAATCTTGTGAGAAAATGTAAAATATAAAGTTTACATATTATAAGATTTGGACATAAAGTGATCAAGTTGGACAAAATGGACATAATGCACACAAATACACACATTATTGTTCTTAATGAGGTCATTATGGACTTTGGATAATGTTGAATCATACTAAAAATCTACCATGACAAAGATGACAAAATAAAGTCTACTAGTTTAGTGGAATGTTGTCATTTTTGAAAGATTGGAAGGAAAATGTAACTTTTAAAAGTTAAAGGGACTATTTTAGTAACTTTAAAAGTTGAGTGACTAAAAATGATATTTTTAGAAACTTGGGTCTAAAAATATAACTATGAAAAGTTTGGTGTCAAATGTGTACATAGTAATTTTCCAAGGTAGATTTGGTAAATACTAGTAATTATACACATGTATTTTGTATAAAAGTGTATTTTTATAAAATAGAGTTTTATAAAAATATGAACTTTTATAACATATGGATATGTATAAAAACAAAGGTTTTTATAAAAATGTTAGATAAAATAAAAGCTTGGTGGAAACTTATATAAAAATGAACACTTTTATATAAATGGGAATATAAAAGTGTTGGAGCATTTTTATGCATAAGTTACCAAGTCTTGTGTTAAAAATACAAAGGTATTTATAAAACTTCCAAGTAATATGTGTAGGAAATTAAAGAGGTGAATAACTTTCCTAGAATACACATATTGGGAAACTTGGGAAAAATTAACTATATATATATATAAGTTAAGTAATCGGACTTGGACGTGTTAACGAACTAAGACGTAAAAACGGACGGACAAGAAAAGTATCATTACGTCAAGATAAGTATAAATATATTTTAAGGATTTAAAATATATGATTTGGGTGAAAAATACATAACACTTTCCTAAGTGTTGGAAAATATTCGTGGGAGAAAAGTAACGTAAATAATCTTGCGATTAAACGTTAAACAAGTGTATAGACTTAACAAGGAAAATATATATATATTCGACTCGACGAAATCTTAGTATATTTATTTAATGGGAAAGTAAATATATGGGGAGGTAAGTCGAGTCGAGTGCCGAAAACAATATATATATATATATATATATATATAAATATATCGAATCGACGAGATCCTAGTGTATTTACCTAATGGGAAAGTAAATATACGGTATGGTGAGTCGAGTCGAGAGTAGAAAATATTATATCGAACGACAAGACCTTAAGTATAATTATTTAATGGGAAAATAATTATACGTTAAGTGAAGTTGAGTCGAGAATAATATTATACAAGTTAATTAATATTCATGAAAGTATAAATGTAACTTGTAACAAGGGTAATCCATCACCAACAGACCTAGGACATATGTTTAATTAAACGGGGAATTTTATGTAAATGGTGGTGTTGAGAGTTGGGTGTACAACTTGCCGGAAAAGCACACGCTATAGACTTAGTGACTTACACGCACTAGGACGTTCGTAGGTGCTTGACCACGGACTTGCTATTCTCTGCTATTTGATTGTACGCTGTACATCAGGTGAGTTTCACGGCCCCATTTTACTGTTTTAACTAGGGGAAAGATATGTTTGTCAAAAGTTATCACATGTTGAAATGTTTTCAAGGGTTAAAATGTGATGAGTGGCATGATGAGTACTTGAGTTTTTGTTTGCCACTCGGGGTTGAGTCCTCGCTACTGTAACCACTAATTCAGGTAAATGAAACCGAAGGAATATTTGGATAGTACTATTGGTGCCTGACAAGGCCCACCCTAATCGATAGCGTCGATTATGCATCGGCGTATGCCAGGGGTGCACGTATTCTGAACTTAAGTCGTTGGGTTCCGAGAAACGACTTGGAGCGGGGCATATTTATTAGTCTTGGTTTGGTTATGGGACTCAGGGGATTGCTCATCATCATAGTTTGTAGGAGCTAGCTACTCCTTACAAAGGCCACAAGTTGTGCAGGTTTCGCACATGTTGTAAATACGAAATATCGATCGACAAGATCCTAGTATAATTATTTAATGGGAAAATAATTATACGGTAAAGTGAGTCGAGTCGATGGTTGTGAAAATGTTGTTGTTATGAAACTAAAACCTGTGAACTCACCAATATTTTATATATTGACGTCTTTTTAAACATATCTTTCAGGTAACTTAGTGCTGAATAGATATGGGGCTAGTGCGGTGGAATTTGGGATGTCGGATACTGGTCGGGGTCTCATCTATTGTTACCAACGGGTTGGAACATAAACGGAAATACTCCCACATTGAAACTTAATGTTCATTGTTTTATGTAATGCTTTGTGCAACATTGTAACGAGATACTCACTTTCGACATCCAAATAAATTAATCTTTTCTAATTAAATATAGTTTGTGTTAATCTTGACTTTGACATGCTTTCGAGCGTTGCGCCACGTGTTTCCGCCATTGGCGTGGTGTGACACCAGGGGCTTAGAGATTCCGCACCACATGAAAAAAAATTCCTGTGTCCGCCACTAAAAGATAAACTTGGTAATGAATTGTATTATGATTATGTAATTTTCTGTGTATATTACTGAATAACCAAGCCCCATTATATAGGGGTGAGTACAAGAAATAATAAGAAAACAATGTCCACTATACAAGAAAACTATACTAATTGACATAATACATGGCATAATAATAGGCCATCATAATACTCAGCTAAATCAATGTCTAATACTCCTCCTCAAGCTAAGGCCGTGACCGGACCTTCAGCTTGGACTTCAGAAACAGAAAACGATCTGATGGTAATGGTTTTGTGAACATGTCCGCGATCTGATCATGAGTGGAGATAAATTGAATTGATAACTTCCTTTGAGCAACCTTCACTCGAACGAAATGAAAATCTACTTCTACATGCTTTGTTCTGGCATGAAATACTGGATTGGCAGATAAGTATGTGGATCCCAAATTGTGACATCATAGGATTGGGGCCATTCGCATGGGAACCCGGAGTTCAGTCATCAGGGTCTCGAGCCAGGTTAGTTCAGCAACTGTATTTGCCAAGGCCTTGTATTCTGCCTCAGTAGATGACCGAGAGACAGTCCTCTGTTTTCTGGCTGACCATGAAATAAGGTTGGATCCAAGATAGATAGCATATCCCCTAGTGGATCGACGGTCGTCTGGACAACCAGCCCAGTCTGAGTAAGAGAAAGCAGTTAAATTATGAGCATCGGTGTAGGCATGTAGAACGGAAGAAGAAGAAGAGCTAGAGATCAGAAGGCCATGATTGGAAGTCCCTTGTAAATACCGGAGGATGCGCTTAACAGCAGACCAGTGGTTCTCAGTAGGAGAATGCATGAACTGGCAGACTTTGTTGACTGCATAAGTAATATCAGGGCGAGAAAGTGTGACCTACTGTAATGCTCCGACCATCTGTTTGTATTTTACTGGATCATCAAATGGAGAGCTATCACCAAGAGAAAGAGAGACACTGGTTGTGCACAGAGAGGGGACCGGTTTGGCTTTGGACAGATTTGCACGAGCCAACAGTTCATTTATGTATATTTGTTGGGAGAGAATGATATCAGACCCAGTGCGGACATGAATTGTATTATGATTGTGTAGTTGTCTATGTATATACTGAATAATCAAGCCCCATTATATGGGGGTGAGTACCAGAAATAATAAGGAAACAATGTCCACTATACAAGGAAACTATACTAATTGACATAATACATGGCATAATAATAGGCCATCATAATACTCAGCTAAATCAATGTCTAATACTGAATGACCGTTGATTGTTGACGCTAGTCAACAATGACTATTGACTGCAATGAATGTGATTTATGTGTGGTTAATAATTGTAAATTATGTTAGATTTCATAATTTATGTCGAAACCAGCTATATAAAATAGATAGTTGTTAAGCGTAGTCTAGTATCTTCGTCGAACTAACTCATTTCTTGACTATTCAATGTTCCTCAAGTCTTGATCTACATGTAACATGCCTATGCTAATGTTGGCTGGCATGCTCTATCTCTAGGTAGTTTGTGTTACTTACAACTAATCTTATCTTTATCGGTTAGAGTTACAAGTAAATCATAGTGTTGCTCAATGTAAGGCTAAGTATCATGGTGTGGCTATTGTAGAACTTCACTAGGTTATGGCGTGAAAACATCGAAGCCACATATTTGACAATCAATTTAATGTTTCATTAATATATCAATCACATTTAGATTATTCTGTACGCTGGCAATGGGCAACCTGTATAAGACACGATTAGACCTGTTAACTGAATAGTACACTGTCATTTTTACTTTTTTTTTTTTAAATAATTAGAATAAAAGACAAAGATCTATCATTTCTCTTTTTATGGTACATAAAACGTATAACTGTGTTATAAACATGAAATATAAAGTAGTTAAACGAGTCGTGTTCATGTTATAAATTGTGTTGTTCGCGTCGTCAGAGACTTGCTAAACCTGCTAAGATACTGTTAAAATACTAACACACATCAGGTATTTCGTTTCAATTCTTTTACTTAAATGGTTATAGATTTGTTTTTTATATTTTGTGTTTTAATGTTTTAGTGTTTATAAAATTGGAGATCAAAGTATTTGGATCATGGATTGCTTGGTAGAAAAGGCCCAGAAGGTTACTGCTGTTGCTGTTGGATAAAGTCCAGTAGAAGGATAAAACCCAGGAGAAGTCCAAGATAGGGCCCAATTGTTAGCCCAGTTCATGGAAGAATTCATCAGGCCCATATGGCTTATACTGAGGTTGGTGGATTGCCACGCTGGCAATCCCCAAGGCTAATAAAGGGTTGAGATCTCTCTGCTTTGTGTTTCTTTGATAATGATCCAATGATAGATAGAGGCTCGGGTGTGTTTCTTCCCGAGCCTATCTCTCTGGCTATTTAAAGCTTCTTTCAGCTCTTATATCCAGTTTTTGATCTCTTTTGTCTCTCGTGTCTTCTCTTTCGTCTAAATAGATTAGGGTTTGCTTAAAGCTTGATCAGATACATCTTGTCTTTGATCTTGCATAGTCTGTATAATCTGTTGATAGGTATTGAGTGATATTGTATTAGAGGGTCTTTGTTGTTTGAGAGATTTAGTTGTTTCTCTTTGGGGAGTTTTTGATCTGTATTATTTGATTCTTTTGATTAATAAAGTGTTTGAGTATTTCTGGTATCATGTTATATTTCTGACAGACACAATTTGCCAGCATTACAATTTCATCATAGACATTAAGAGTTCGGTATATTCCACATATTGTTGACCTTCAAATCAACGTCTTAAGCTTTAAAATTTATTTTTTTTAACGATCCAAGCTACACTTCATTTAATTGCGGTTAATTGTGGAATGTTAAAAGAGATCAACACTTAGCTTGATAATTGATTTAATAAGTTTAGCTATTTTACCAACAAATAATTAAACAATCTTTGCTGTATATATACTTGTAACAATAGAAAAAGTGAATACAAAAGAAAGAACAGCATGTTAGTCATCATTGACAAAAAGAAAGAACAGCATGTTAGTCATCAATTTAAGCCCCTCCCCTTTTGTTTACTTGTTATTTCAGGTTATAACTTATGTCACTACTAGCCATCCTTGTTTGACCGAAGACTTGGAGACCAAGTTGTCTTTAATAAGATATGAACCTCTATTTTATACAACATGTTCACCTACTACCAAATATTTGCGTTATTTAAATATTTGGGGCGTTACATATTTCGTTTTAATTCTTTTACTTAAATGGTTATAGATATGTTTTTTATATTGTGTTTTATTGTTTTAGTGTTTATAAAACTAGAGATCAAGCATTTGGATCATGGATTGCTTGGTAGAAAAGGCCCAGAAGGTTGTTGTTGGATAAAGCCCAGTAAGGATAAAACCCAGGAGAAGTCCAAGATATGGCCCAGTTGTTAGCCCAGTTTGTGGAAGAATTCATCAGGCCCATATGGCTTATACTGAGGTTGGTAGATTGCCATGCTGGCAATCCCCGAGGCTAATTATAAAGGGTTGAGATCTCTCTGCTTAGTGTTTCTTTGATAATGATCCAACGATAGATAGAGGCTCGGGTGTGTTTCTTCCCGAGCCTATCTCTCTGGCTATATAAAGCTTCTTTCAGCTCTCATATCCAGTTTTTGATCTCTTTTGTCTCTCGCGTCTTCTCTTTCGTCTAAACAGATTAGAGTTTGCTTAAAGCTTGATCAGATACATCTTGTCTTTGATCTTGCATAGTCTGTATAATCTGTTGATAGGTATTGAGTGATATTGTATTAGAGAGTCTTTGTTATTTGAGAGATTTAGTTGTTTCTCTTTGGAGAGTTTTTGTTGGGTCTGCTGACCTGGAGAAAAACAGATAATAGGAAAGCCAAACTATACTACTCAATTGATCCTTAATAATAACAACATTTACAAGTTACTTCTCCCAGAAGACTGTTGACCCTAACATCTGCGGTAACCTAACAACTATTGGAACAACTGCTACTACAAAGGTCTGATAGATAACTACTGCTAGAGAACAACTGCTGACCAAAGGTCAGATGAAGAACAACTGCTGAATCAAAGTACTGAAGACTAAAGGTCTGTTGAAGGCAACAACACTTAGGCTCCAACAGATGGTTCAAGAACATCAGAGTTTTCCTATCAGCTGTTTGCCTTTCAGAGTTTTCCAATGTAACAGTTGTTTGTATCAACAGATGTTTTATGTTTGTTATTCTGTTAGAGGTCATTGTCTTAGGTAACGCCAGCCTAGGTCATCAGAGGTTTAGATTTGTCTATAAATAGAACAGTGCTTGTACTGTTCTATTCATCACTCAAAACATTCTTTTAGACAAACAATCACAGAGTGATCAGGCTGAGGGGGAGTACTTGTACAATTGATGTAATCATTTGATATTATGAAAGCATTCGATTGAAAAACATTTATTCTCTTGTTTTGATTTATAGTTTATCATTCCGCTGCACTTTCCATTTATAATTCACTTCTTTCACTATTCTTATTACTTAAACAATCAAAACAATCAAACTCAGATCCTAACAATTGGTACCAGAGCTTGGTCAATTAAATTCAATCTAACCAATCAATTTAATATAAACATATCAGCTCATAAATTATTGATATCGTTTGTTTGTCGGATTGAAAATAGAGTAATAGTTTATTTTCATTTCAACCGTTTTTAAACAAACGTTGTTTTTGAAACAATCAGAGAATGGCTTCAATCAATCACGATCCACACAACATTGGCACGAACAACAAGCCACCGATGCTTGTCAGATCCGAATACAATATCTGGCAACGTCAGATGAGCCATGTTCTAGCTTAATAGAACACTGGATGTTGGAAGTCGGTTATCTTCGGACCACATGTTCCGATGGTGCCGAGTACTGAAGATCCAAAGGTTCAAGAGCCTAAGAAATTTGAAAACTACTCCGAAAAGGATTTTCAGAAATTGTGTTAGATGCCAAGGCCTTCAGTATTGTGGCCATGGCTCTACCCAATGATATATATGCTGGGCTGTTACACTGTAACAGTGCAAAGGAGTTATGGGATGCACTGAAAGAACAATTTGGTGGGACTGAAGAGGTTATCGAAAACAACCATGAAATACTTAACCAATAATATGAAACATTTAGTCATGTAAAGGGAGAGTCATTAACTCAACAATTTGAGAGGATTAACTGTCTCATTAGTGAACTAAAATTGGTTGGTCTAACTTACCCAAATTCAACTTTGAACCATAGGTTTTTAAGATCATTACCAGACAAATGGGACACTATTGCTATAGTTATGAGAAACTCAATTGGATTTAGGGACCTATCACTGACCCAGCTTCATGGTAAGCTCTTGACCTATGAGAGAGAGCTTAACCAGAAAAAGAAGCTCCAGGACTCTGGAAAAGTGTCTGATGATTATGTATTTGGGAATACAGCACTTTTGGGTCATGATGAGGTGCCTGGTAATAATAAGGATCAGATTTATGATCATTTCATTGACATAACTTCAGGTTTTAACTCAGGTTTTAAATCTGATTCTTATTCACCAAACTATGCTTTTACAGCAAGTGGTGGTGATATCCAGACATCTGATAATATATCCTTTGAGTATGATGACCTAAAGTATTTTGACCCTGATGATTTGGAAGAAGTGGACATTATGCACCAATTGGCTCTGCTCAGTGTAAGAACTAACAATTTTTACAAGAAAACTGGCAGAAGGTTTCCAGCGTTGATTGGCAGGTCAAAAGTGAGGTTGGATAAATGTGACAACCTGCACCCTTCACTATTCATAAATGTGCATAATTGGTTCCTCAACTATTTCAAAATTTTCATTTTTAACCCTCGTATTTTAATAGGACCAAAATTCACAATTTAATAAAACTTATAATTTTTATAAGTAAAAGTATGCATGTTTTATACTCACATCTACACCCGAGCACGTATGTTTCAGACCTTGATACTCAAAGCCCTTAATTTTCGGTCCTAAAACAACTTAGAAACAGAAGGAAACAAGTCTAGAACTTAAAATTGATTAAATTAGAAAAATTATTTTTTTTTGCTCTCGCGGTCCGTGGAGACAGTCAAACAGTCAAAGTCCTAGTCAAAGTCCTAGTCAAAGTCCTAGTCAAATTCCTAGTCAAAGTCCTAGTCAAATTCCTAGTCAAATTCCTAGTCAAATAGTCAATTCATCTTAAAACCTTACTTTATTGTGTTGACCAATTTTAAAGCCTAATTGAATCCAAAACTAGTATAAAAACCCACCTATGACCCATTACACTTTGCACCTCTAAATCGATTGTTTCAATTCGATTAAACTCTCCCTCATACCTTTCTTCTAGAGTATATTACTTCTACATTTGAATCTTTGATTATAAGCTCTTGTAATTGGCGAATTGGAAGCTTGATATTTTTCCTATTCGATTTCTTTTCTTCTAAATTGGACTAGTTTCGTTGTTGAATCTTTGGATTGCTCGCATTTTCACGCTCGCTTAGTCATCTAGTCATTTGGCGAAAGTGAGTATTTCCTATCCCCTTTTTGCTTTATTCATTTTTGGGGTGTTACATGTACACTTATACAAATTACAAATACAAGATCACATTTTTACAATACAATTCTAGTACTATGTGCATTTGCTTACAAACATGCTTTATGCTTAGACATTACATGTAGAATACATTTGTACTTAGTGAAATCATTAACCATGTACAAGCCGACCTTAACATTGGATAGCGCTATTGGATTGACAACCCGCCTAGGTTGATTCTCCCCCTTTTTCATCGGAGAATCCATGGTCATTATTAAGTTATTATCCAATTATTTGGATAAGTACACCGCCGTTCATTTAGTACATTATACAGTCACATGATTGATTTCGCTCATTTGTATGATATATAGTTTACATAATTGCATTGTAGCTTTGCACTTGAATTGTATAACATTTTCCAGCATACTATATGTATTAAATCTAGGAATGCTCACCAACATTTCATATGTTGACAAAACTTATTTTGTACATGTTTCAGGTGCAGTTTGATCTTAGTACTATAACATTGGATTTTAGTGCTTCTTTTAAATAAGTTATTTCAAATTTCATGTTTCGTTTGGATTTTTGTATTTTTCCCATTTCATCTATGTAAGACAATTTAAATTATTCAATAATATATTTACATTTTAGTACCATGTGCTTTTGAACAATCGTCACTACGTGACACCTCGATGATTCCGCCATCGGTTGGGGTGTTACAATAAATCAAAGATTAAGTGTTATAAATGTCATAGACTTGGTCATTTTGATAGGGAATGTAGGAGTCAACATGGTACACCTATGATTACCTATCCAAATCAAAGGACACAAATCAACACTTATCAAGTTTCCCATAATACCCCTGGACCAAATGTGCAAAACACTGCTCATTTTGCACAGTCCTCAACCACTGTTCCTGTCTAGGATATCCAAACCACTGTTCCCCAGATTCACTATGTGCAAACACCTGGAGAAGAACAGATGATAGGAAAGCCAAAATATACTACTCAATTGATCCTTAATAATAACAGCATTTACAAGTTACTTCTCCCAAAAGACTATTGACCCTAACATCTGCTGTACCCTAACAACTGTTGGAACAACTGCTGCTACAAAGGTCTGATAGATAACAACTGCTAGAGAACAACTGCTGAATCAAAGCACTAAAGACTAAAGGTCTGTTGGAGCCAACAACACTTAGGCTCCAACAGATGATTCAAGACCATCAGAGTTTTCCTATCAGCTGTTTGCCTTTCAGAGTTTTCCAATGTAACAGTTGTTTGTATCAACAGATGTTTTATGTTTGTTATTCTGTTTGAGGTCACTGTCTTAGGTGACGTCAGCCTAGGTCATCAGAGGTTTAGATTTGTCTATAAATAGAACAATGCTTGTACTGTTCTATTCATCACTCAAAACATTCTCTTAGACAAACAATCACAGAGTGATTAGGCTGAGGGGGAGTACTTGTACAATTGATGTAATCATTTGATATTATGAAAGCATTCGATTGGAAAACATTTATTCTCTTGTTTTGATTTATAGTTTATCATTCTGCTGCACTTTCCATTTATAATTCACTTCTTTCACTGTTCTTATTACTTAAACAATCAAAACAATCAAACTCAAATCCTAACAATTTTTGATCTGTATTGTTTGATTATTTTGACTAATAAAGTGTTTGAGTATTTCTAGTATCATGTTATATTTCTGACATGGTATCAGAGCTCTAGGCTTTGTGATCGATCTTGGTTATCTTCTTCCGCTGATATTAGGGTTTCTGGGTTGATTGAAGGTGTTGATTAATCTTCATTCGATTTGCTATTCTGGTGTTTAGTTCTTGGAACAAATGGTGTAGATCTGCTTGAACAGATCTAAGGTTGTGTTCTTGAAGGTATAGATGGATTTTGGAGTCAGATCTGCTCTCGAGATCTATGGAATCAATTGGAAGGCATTTTCTCTTGTGCTCTCTGGCATTGTAGCCCTAAGTGAAGGCTATAATACTACGAGTTTGTGGCGAACCCTAACTTGGGCTATTCTGGTGAGATCATTCTTGGATTTCTCTTATTATTGTTAGAGTTGTCCTAAGGAGTCTGTGCCAGGGTGTAAATCCCTGTTTTAGATTTAGGGTTTGTTTAGATATCTAGGTGGCTCCTGTACTAGGACCTGCACTGTCACCTTTTGAGTGATGAACCAATGATCTGGATCACTAGTACAGCTTCGCCGTGTGTCTTGTGGCCTAATTGATTGATCTCTGTTTGTTTGTGTGTTTGCTTGATTGGTTTTATATCCTCTGTGTGATATGCTAGTTGTGTGTATCTTGTTAATTGATTAGTCATGGTGAATGAAGCAACTGGTATAGGTAGAGGTGGTCAAGAACTGGATCCAATAGATCCTAATAATAATTCTATTGTTGATCCTGTGACTCTTGCCAATAAAATTGATGATGGAGACCCTCTCTATCTTCATCTGAGTGATTCTACTAACTTGACTATTGTTGGTATAAAATTAAAAGGTACTGATAACTACAGTGTATGGTCTAATGCTATGATCTTAGGTTTAAAGTTAAAAATAAACTTGGATTTGTAAATGGAGATTGTGTTAAACCTGTTAATGACCCTGTACTTGCTAGACAATGGGATAGGTGTAATTCCATTGTCCTTACCTGGATTCTCAATTCTATGTCTGAGGAATTATATCTTGGACAAGTATTCTCTAAACTTGCTAGTGATGTATGGAAGGAACTAAAAGAAACATATGATAAAGTAGATGGCTTTACGGTATTTGACTTATATCAAAAAATAAATAGTTTTTGTCAAGATGGTACTCCTGTGTCTGAGTATTATCAGAAATTAAATGTTATGTGGAAGCAATGGGATCAAATTCTCCAATTACCTCCATGTACATGTGATGCAGCTAAGGATTTTAACAGTTTTAGTCAAATGATCAAACTTATGCAGTTTCTTATGGGATTGGATAGTTGTTATCAAACTGTTAGAACAAATTTGTTAACTAGGGATACATTGCCTTCTGTAAAGGAGGCATATGCTATTGTGTCTAGAGAAGAGTCACATAGAAATTCTAGTGGAACAAATAAGAAAACTCAAACTGTTGGTTTTCTTGCTAAAACTGATCAACAGTTTGCTGATTTTAATAAGAAGTTTGGAAATAAAAACACTAGTCAGGCTTCTTTAAATTGTTCACACTGCAATAAGACTGGTCATTTGGCTGATAAATGTTTTGAACTTATAGGATATCCTCCTTGGATGAGGTCAAGGGGGAGTCAGTCAAAAAGGGTAGATTTAATAATAGTAGTAACAATGTGAATATTGATACTAATACTCCTACTCATTCTTTGACAAATGAACAACTATCTAAACTGTTGAGTCTTCTAAATGAGAAAACAAAGGAAAGTCCACAGAGCTGTAATGTTTCAGGTAGGTTTTTCAGTGCTAATGTTTGTGGTAGACCTATTTTTGGATTTGCAAGTAATGTAGGGAATAAGATTAGAATTGGTTGGATTGTGGATTCAGGAGCTAGTCAACATATGGTTTCTAATGATGTTGAGTTAACTGATTATGTTGAAGTGTCTGATTTAAACATTCATGTTAATCATCCTAATGGAACTAAAGCTTTGGTAACTAAAATTGGGAATGTAAAGCTTGCTAATGGAGTTGTTTTAAAAGATTTATTAGTTGTTCCTGAATACAAAGTTAATCTTATTTCTGTACATAAACTTGCTATGGATAATAAGTTGTATGTTGGTTTTGATGAAGATACATGTTATATACAGGACCGGTTAACTAAGAAAGTCTTGGTGACTGGTAAACAACTTGATGGGTTATACTTATGTGGTAATGCATGTTTAGATAATAATGTGTGTTTTAATTCTGAATTATATGATATATGGCATGCTAGGTTAGGACACCCCTCTGAACAAGTTATTAATGTTATTAAAACCAAACTCAACTTAGAAAAACATGATAAACATCAACCTTGTGAGATTTGTCTTAGAGCAAAACAACATAGAGAACCATTTTCACTAAGTGAACATAAGTCAACTGATGTTGGTGAGCTTGTTCACTTAGATGTGTGGGGTCCTTATAAGGTTGTCAGTAGGGATGGTTTGAGGTATTTCTTAACCATTGTTGATGATTATTCCCGGGCAGTGTGGGTATGTTTATTAAAAAATAAAACTGATGTTTTTGAAAATGTTAAAGATTTCTTCAATATTATACAAACTAAGTTTAATAAACATATAAAGTGTTTCAGAAGTGATAATGGTCTTAAATTTGTTAGTAATCAAATGTCAAGGTTTTGTAAGGATAAAGGAATAATACATCAGACAACTTGTGACTATATACTCCTCAACAAAATAGCATTGTCGAGACGAAGCATATGCGTCTTCTTAATGTTGCTAGAGCTCTTTTATTTCAAAGTAATATCCCTATAAGATTCTGGACTGAATGTGTGTTGACTGTTGCTTATCTTATAAATAGGACACCATCAGGAATTTTAGAAGGAAAGACCCCTTATGAGTTACTATATGGATTTGAACCCTTTCTGGATCACTTGAAATTGTTTGGTTGTCTGTGTTTTTGTATTGTGTTAAATGATTCAGATAATTTTAATAGTAAAGCTGAAAAGTGTGTGTTTATAGGATATTCAAATGAGAAAAGGGGATACAAGGTTTTTAGTCTTGATAGCAAAACTATTGGCTATTTAAGAGATGTTAAGTTTTTTTGAAAATTGTTTCCCTTTGAAAGAACAAAAGGTTTTTGAGTCATTTGATTCTAAATCTGAAAAACACATTAATAGTTTAAATTTTTTTGATGTTTTTGAAAACACAGACTCTCTAAATGGGTTTGAAGTAAATGATCCCAATGATGATAGAAAAGGGCTAGGTAGGTTAGATGTAGGAACA
The DNA here is from genome assembly GCA_028751855.1 of Ambrosia trifida. Lineage (NCBI taxonomy): Eukaryota > Viridiplantae > Streptophyta > Magnoliopsida > Asterales > Asteraceae > Ambrosia > Ambrosia trifida. Next base: position 163,743,753 of record CM054122.1, read on the forward strand.
TATGAAATTCAACAATCTACAACTCAACCTGATGTTGATGACATGGCTGGTAGTCATCAAACAACAAGATGAGTAGTAAGGATATGGCAGAACATGTGACTACTGCAAATGATAAGCAAAATAATTTTGAGGGTAATACTTCAGGGTCTGTTGACACTGAAAGTGTTAGAAAATCTGCTAGAACTACTGTTTTTCCTTCTAAATACAATGATTTTGTTATTGATGGTAAAGTTAAGTATAAAATAGATAAAGTTGTTAACTTTGCAAAATTGTCTGTTGAGTCTAAATGTTTTGCTACTACTCTTTCAAAGAGTTATAAACCTAGAAATTATACCGAGGCTTCTAAAAGAGGAAGTATATATGAAGCTTCCTGAGGGTTACTGTGATAAGGATATTAATAAGGTTTGTAGGTTAAAAAAAATCGTTATATGGGTTTAAGCAAGCTCCAAGGATGTGGAATGAGAAACTTGTAAATGTATTATTTGAATTTGGTTTTCAAAGAAGTAAATGTGATCATTCACTATTTTTTAAAGTCTCTAATTATGTGATTATTATCCTACTTGTGTATGTTGATGACGTAGTTGTCACTGGTAATTCTATTAGTGAAATTGATAAACTTAAGGATTGTCTTAAAACTAAGTTTTTAATTAAAGACTTAGGAAAATTACAATATTTTTTTTGCGAATAGAAGTTATTAGAGATAGTATTGATCTTATTTTAACCCAAAGGAAATATTGTACTGATTTATCATCTGAGTATGGTATGTTGGGATGTAAACCTATAAATGTACGTATTGAACAAAACATTGTTCATGAATCTGAACCTATTATAAATATAACTGCTTATCAGCAGCTAGTTGGGAAATTAATTTATTTATCTAATACTAGGCCTGACATATCTTATGTTGGTTATTACCTTAAGTCAGTATATGCATTCACCTTTAAATGGTCATTTAAAAATTGCATTTAAGTTATAGTTAAAACATTTTCCTGGAAAAGGGATTAGATTCAGAAAGGATGATCAGTTCAATCTGAAAGCCTTTTTTGATTCTGATTGGGGAAAATGTACAAGTACTAGAAAGTCTGTGACTGGGTTTTGTGTTTTCCTAGGAGGTAATTTAGTCTCTTGAAAAAGCAAAAAACAATATACAGTCTCTAGGTCTTCAGCTGAGGCTGAATATAGAGCTATGTGTGTTGCTTGTTGTGAAGTAATGTGGCATAGAAATATGCTTGAGGAATTGAATATTTTGGTTAAAACTCCATTGAGTTGTTTTGTGATAACAATGCGGCTATATCAATAGCTGGTAATCCTGTGTTTTATGATAAAACTAAACATTTTGAGTTGGAAAACTATTTTCTGAGAAATCAAGTTGTCAAAGGTGTTGTCAAGACTATTTCTATTGATACTAAGGATCGGTTAGCTAATCTATTCACTAAAGGATTGTTGGCTGGTGCACATGAGGATTTGTGTGGAAGGCTGGGATTGTTTGACCCATTTGAAGTAAATGAATTGTGGGGGGGGGGGGGGGGGGCGGGGATGTTAAAATACTAATATACATCAGGTATTTTGTAACACCCTAAACCATCTTTCGGAAAATATGCAGCGGAAAATACGGACTAGAAAATTTCTTGCTTAATAGAACCTTTTCAAAGGTTTGGAAAACATATCTAAGAGATTTTTGGTGTTACATCTTTTATTGTTTCTTATTACATTCAACATGACTCATATTTATTAAGTAATGAGACCGTGACCACGTACAATCCGCTCCCTCGCTCGATCTTCATCATCTCCTTACTTCATTAGGTAGACAAGATAACCTGCAATCACCACATAACCGTTTCGTTAGTCCAATAGGTGACTTCATGTAAATTACTCACGATGCGGAAATAACATCCAACAAAACTCCGTGATCCTGTTCAAATGCCTTCTTGCAAGTTCGGGTGTGATACCCCGATCCGAACCTCCAAGTCCCATGCATTCATACTTACATACCTGCATCTTCATTTCCATTCTCATAATAAAAGTTTAATAACCTTACAATGCATACAAGCGTACAATTCCTATAGACAACTTACCTTGACCCGTCATATTACTCTTCTTTCATGTATTCTCTAGGACCAATATGACGTTTCCAATCCTATACTCAATCTACACATAATAACCAACCTTTACATACATAAAACTCTCACTCAAACCCGAGTATAAGTACCCATACATACCTCACATTATCAACTTACAAAAGCATAACAAATCTACTTACCGTATTTGTTACTATGTATACACACATATCAATTTAATTACATGCACACGCATCATTCCGTACTTGAGTTATATTTGCAAATCCGACATTCCTATTACTTGCTACACCCATACCTAGCATTCACGAAGTCCAACGATGTTATTCGATGCGTTAAACGCGAATACGGGTTACGCATATAAGCGAAACATCAAAATACGACAAAAACAGGCAAATAACCAGTGGGGGGCGCAAGCTTGAGCCCTTAGAGGGGGAGGTTGCGCCCCCATAGGGCGCAGATCAGCCCAACTTGTCCATCAGAGTCAGGTTGCGCCCGTTCAGGTCACCTTGCGCCCGGACCTGATGTGAGGTTGCGCCCACTATGCATTTTTCATGCTTTAATGGCATATCTTAAAACCCAAACCTCACAAGGTTCTAAGATCATTCCCCATGATTTTCCTAGGCGTTAAACTACTTGGATTACGTGGTATCATCGATAATGGCGTAACATTTCCTTGATGACCCGTTATCTCCTTTATATGAAACCAAACATGGGTCAATCTATGGTTGACCCATCACCAAGTTTCTTACCTTGGCACCACCATTAATTATTTGTTTCTTTCAAGATTCCCATGCTACATTAACATATAAATTCGATATCATAATGCAAGTTAAGTTCGGGAATCACTTACCTTAAGTCCTCCATGTTCATGCTTGTTTACTTGCCTCATCTTGACCCATTAGCTTCCCATGCTTGAGTCCATCATTCCTATCCTTTCATGGCATCATGTTCACATCATTGTTAGCATACATGTTCATTTATAAACCAATCATATCCAACTCATATACCACATTGACTTGCATAGGTCAATTTCTAACATGCATACAACATAGCTTCCTACTCTTTTTGATTCGTCATTTCAAGCAATTAAACTCAACAACGTGTGTGTCACATAACCAAGCTAACGTGTCTCCCACGAAATCCTAAATCTCACAATCATGCTAGAAAACATACCACATTATTCCCACGTCAGTTGACTTTCCAGAAAGTCAACTTTCAACAATACAAACTTTCTTTTTACAAACATATGTCTATATTAACATACTAGGTCATATGAATTTCACCATAAACATCATATTCATATCTCACTAGCATACAAGATCATTCATCATACCAATTAACCATCACATGGTGTGCATCATACTATTTAAGCATAGTGTACACACTACTAATGCATACTTCTTACCAATTCATATAATTCAATAAATTCCCACACGAATACTCTCTAAGACGCAACCCTCTTGTTAACCTACTATCAATTGCATCAATTATCATACTACTTTCATACTTGTCCAATCTTGCCTACAATTTCACAAGTTAGACTAATCTAGACATTTCATCAAACACTTGGTGTGCATACAACATTTAAAACACAATGTACAAGCATTTCATGCATACTTTCATAGCTCATAACATAAATTATCATATTTCTTCCCTACATTACATACCATTCATTCAATAGACATCAAATATAGCAAAACATCAAATTCTTTCAATTTACATATCCACTTAACCAAGAATGTTCATGGGTTACACCCAAAGATCAACATCCACTTCCAAACTCCATGAAACCTATTCAATTTACAAAATTTCCACAAAATTAGCATGCATACAAGTTTCAATCACAATTTGCCACTAGTCTCCACATGAATTCACACATAATTATGTATGAACCCTAGTATTTCATCATCCATGAAATTCTACCACTTACCTCATGTTTGTTAACACTAGATGACTAGGAATCTTCCAACATGCAGGTCCAATAATCGATTTTAGCATGGATTTGGGGCTGATTAGTGAGTTTGGGGTTGGGGTGGTCTTCTCCTCTCCAAAAACGTGAACTCCTCTTCATGGAGTTCTTTTGTTTTGAGTCCTCCCCTTATTAACCCATGAATTAGGTTTTATTCAATTTAAGCCCCTCCCCTTTTGTTTACTTGTTATTTCAGGTTATAACTTATGTCACTACTAGCCATCCTTGTTTGACCGAAGACTTGGAGACCAAGTTGTCTTTAATAAGATATGAACCTCTATTTTATACAACATGTTCACCTACTACCAAATATTTGCGTTATTTAAATATTTGGAGCGTTACATATTTCGTTTTAATTCTTTTACTTAAATGGTTATAGATATGTTTTTTATATTGTGTTTTATTGTTTTAGTGTTTATAAAACTAGAGATCAAGCATTTGGATCATGGATTGCTTGGTAGAAAAGGCCCAGAAGGTTGTTGTTGGATAAAGCCCAGTAAGGATAAAACCCAGGAGAAGTCCAAGATATGGCCCAGTTGTTAGCCCAGTTTGTGGAAGAATTCATCAGGCCCATATGGCTTATACTGAGGTTGGTAGATTGCCATGCTGGCAATCCCCGAGGCTAATTATAAAGGGTTGAGATCTCTCTGCTTAGTGTTTCTTTGATAATGATCCAACGATAGATAGAGGCTCGGGTGTGTTTCTTCCCGAGCCTATCTCTCTGGCTATATAAAGCTTCTTTCAGCTCTCATATCCAGTTTTTGATCTCTTTTGTCTCTCGCGTCTTCTCTTTCATCTAAACAGATTAGGGTTTGCTTAAAGCTTGATCAGATACATCTTGTCTTTGATCTTGCATAGTCTGTATAATCTGTTGATAGGTATTGAGTGATATTGTATTAGAGGGTCTTTGTTGTTTGAGAGATTTAGTTGTTTCTCTTTGGGAAGTTTTTGATCTGTATTGTTTGATTCTTTTGATTAATAAAGTGTTTGAGTATTTCTGGTATCATGTTATATTTCTGACAGACACAATTTGCCAGCATTACAATTTCATCATAGACATTAAGAGTTCGGTATATTCCACATATTGTTGATCTTCAAATCAACGTCTTAAGCTTTAAAATTTATTTTTTTTAACGATCCAAGCTACACTTCATTTAATTGCGGTTAATTGTGGAATGTTAAAAGAGATCAACACTTAGCTTGATAATTGATTTAATAAGTTTAGCTATTTTACCAACAAATAATTAAACAATCTTTGCTGTATATATACTTGTAACAATAGAAAAAGTGAATACAAAAGAAAGAACAGCATGTTAGTCATCGTTGACAAAAAAGAAAAGAACCAAAATATTTGTGTACAAAAATAATAAATAGATCAAAAGTGAAGACAACACTGAAGCAGACAATGTAGTTTGGCAGGTTCGACTAAATGGCAACGAATCTCTCAACCCTTTCACCTTTATTGCAACCCATGTTACATGTATTACGACAATGACTTATCAATCCTAATTATAAATTACAAAAATATAAATATATATAACTTCGCCACATGATCATAAACATTTATATATATTTTTTATGTTGACAAACCATATATCTGATTCGACTAGTTTTATTTATAATAACTTCCTATAAAAACAAAACATATTTAAACGTATTTCTATACCTATTCGTTCGTAGTTCATATGACAACCCATATGCCTTCACTTGGGATGTCTTGATGTACCACAAATAGCATATAATACCCAGGCGGTGCGATGTGTGCCGACGGTGGTGTTATCGTGTTAATTTCATATGTGAGTTTCCCGACACTCTTTGTGGTACCACCATCGAGAACCAATAACCTTTGGTTCATTGAAAAAGAGTGTGTGTTAAATGAAGGTGCCACCATTATTATTGAGACACGGTTCAGGACCACTGGGTGTTGAACCGTAAACTGCACAACTATTTGTTTGCCATACTGGACTTTGGTTTGAGTTGCGGGTGAAATGATCTTCGGGCGGATCTTGGATGAATCCGGATCCAAATATGATGGCGAAAATGCCTCCAGACTTAATTCAGTAGGAAAAACTACGTTTGTGAAATTATAGTATAAATGCGGGTTACTTCCACCAACCAAAACTCTCCCATCTCGAACCAAAATTGCGGTCGAGTGGTACATTCTTGGTATCGTGCTAGGATTTTGTAAAACAAAACGAGAATTTATCGGGTTATATGGTCGGTATATTACCGGGCTAAAAACCGGGTTCCTCCCAAGTTCCCACCCGGCGGTCCCGCTCGACCCGCCATTTATAATCAAAACGTCACCGTTTGGTAGCAATACCATATCACCCATAACTCGACCCATAGGCATAGTTTCCATGACCCATTTTGGTTCCGGTTCGAATATTTTAATCCGCCCACAACTTTTCAACGCCCCATCGAATCTACCATTTTTAGCATTCACAAACGCCCCTTTAGGCGCACCCCCACAAATCAAAACCTCGACCACCGCTACTTTCCCTTGTACAACACGCATCGGAAGTAGTACACCCGACCCAGTACTTGGATAATTCCTAGGCTCGCCACCCGGAATCTGTGGGAACGTTTTCAAAACCACATTCCTCGAATAATCAAACAAAATCGCACGATTATTCGCGAAAATAAACAAATTCCCATCCGTGTTAAGAAACACAAAAGGGTATAGATTATTCTCGATCAATGGGTCATCAGTTTGCATTAAAAAGGGCAAACTGTAAGCTTTATCTGACGAAGGCGTCTTCGGGTAAAACTCGTAGTTAAACTGCCTTCGACCGCCTATTACAATCTGTCGACCGTCGGGCAACAGATGATTAGTAGCATACCATCTTCGGTTAACCAACCCGAATTGTATCTCCTTCCAATCACATTTGCTACAAGACTTATCAAACACCCTTACAACGCGCTCACCATCATTAAATCCTCCGGTTTGGACAAGGCTTCCTTCAGGCGTTAACGCGCCTGAAGAACACCATACGTCCGTGAGAACCATCAAAGGACGTATGGAATTCAGCACCACGTCATATTCCACTGAATGAGCAGTACAATCTTTTTTCAAAACTTGTTCACGTGGATCCTCGCGACATTTTCCATCAGGAAGTGAAATGTTGGACGAACCAAAGTCGGTTCGGTCAAAAATGATTACGCGATCATTTGGGAGTAGTTGCATGTGCATGGCGGATATGCCAATGGATTTTTGAAGGAGAGACCAGTGGCCGCCACCGCTGCTTGCCGTAGCGGTGGCGAACAGGAGGTAGAGGAAAAAAGATGAAAAGATAACGAGCTGAGGTGAAGACATTGGTACGTGTGGACGTACTCTTGTAAGTTGTAAATATTGTTTGTCGTCGTTAAATTTATATAGGCACATACATACATATATGCTTCACGTTACTTTATTCCTATCGTAATATTATGGACTATGAATGAACAAGGCCGCCAAAAGAGTAATTTGTATTTTTTCATATTAAATAATAAAATAAATTGAAATTTTAATATTTTGAAAATACATAAATGATAAGATATAATAGTATGAAATGATCAATTGAAAGATACACTACAACTATCCAGACATTCGCCTTAATAATATGTGATTGCATATTTACTTAATACGTGTGAACATCAACCATTAAGTTATTTTTTATTTTCATACAATAAAGAGGTTATCGTAATCGGTTTATATATAGTTATTACAAAAATAATAAAACTATGTTGATTTTATGTTATTTGATCCTTTTAAATAAAAGTTTACAACTAGAATCTTGTATATATTTTGGGTGGAATAAAATGGAATTTGTCGATAAAAAAAAAAGTTTACAACTAGAGAGAAGTCCGTGAACATCTTTCTTTTTCTGGTCTCTTAAATGAACACGAATGCGATGTTTTGGTTATATTATAATTTTTTTTTTTGCTGTTTTTAAGTTACATCTATTTTATAATAAACACCTATATATTAACCCATTTAAATTTTATATAATTTTATTTTTTTCTAACAATTTGTGTTTATTCAAATTATAAAAGTTAAATATGCATCAATGTTAATTTTTTTTCTCAACATTCAAGTATACTTGTATGTATTAATTTATAATTGTATGTATTAATTTTCAGTATAGTATTTTTTTTATATCATAAGCTATATGAGTGCAATATAATAGCGCTGCCATGATGAAGCCGCCCGATACCGACTGAACATCTGTACCAGTATCGATGTTATCAAGACTGGTACCGGTATTCATGTTTTTGACCGACGTAAGATATGTCGATGTCTTTTTTTTTCGCATAACAAGACTTTATTATTTTTGGTTTATGCTTTAAGTTACTATAGTAAGTGTCATTGGTGGACCTATTGCCATTTCAAGGGGGCACCCCCTTGATTTTTATTTTTTAAGTGTGATACGCGTGTGAAAATCCTGAGCGTTTTGCAACCGCCCTTAATGAACTTGTGGTAATGGCTTAACTGGTTTGATTGGAAGTAGAGTAAATAGCTATTTTCTTCCATGAGGTTTGGGCGTTTTTGTCACATCAATTTAAAAATGTTTTTTTTTTTTTTCAACTGGACCCCTGAGGTTTGCATTTTGTTGCCATTTTCATCCGATTGGCTAACCTAGTTAAAATGTATCGTCAAATGATAGGCTTTTTGGACATTTTGCCTAAGCAACCAAAGGGCATTTTGAACAATTTGTATAGTGTATTTATTTTCATTTTTTAGTTATATTATTTTACCTTTGAATAAAAAAATACAATAAACAATAAAATCTACCTTAACCCACCATCCCGCCCCACTCAACTCATCTCTATCATAGATCTCTTAACTTTATCAAAAGTTCCAAACCACCATTCAACCATCTCTACCTAAATCTCAAACCCAACCTCACTTCTCTTTCCCTCTCTGCTCTATTTTCTTTTGCTTTTTCGAGAAACAGAAACGATACCCATAAGGCGAAGTAAATGCCACCATTTACCATCTACGTGTATGACACTTTCGTCGACCACCGGAAGCAACCACATGATTTTTCAATGATCGCGTGTCGAGTGCTAATAAAAAAATATTTTAAAAATAACTCCTTAGCTACAAGGACTGCACTATAGAGAGTAGAGTTGTCGAACCACGAGGAGTATGTGGTTAGTGTTAATAGTAATTTTCTCACTTAAACTAATTAATTAAAAATTAATATTTTATGAAGTAGAATGTTGTTGTGCTTGAAAACGTTTATTAAGTGATTTGAATAGAAAACAATAAAAATAAAGAAGTAACTCCCTCTAAACTTCAGGTTCTAGGTGTCACACAGTTTTCAGTTTATAGATTGGGAACCACATAGACATAGTTCTGGAAATTAGTTAATTAACTGGTAGCACAAGTTCTTGTCATCAAACCCTATTAACTACCCAATTGTAAGTGTCAAGTTAACCATCTTTATGTCACCCAACCCGCTACTAAGTTTTGTCATCAACCGAACAGGTTGTAAAGAAATGACTCAAAACACAAATCAATTGTTTCAATTAACTAATGTATCAATAATGTTTTAATTGTTTGTCATCACAAGCAAAACATAATCCAATACTTAAAATAAATAGAAAAAGTGCAAAACCTAATTAAACCATTCGCCTAGAGGAAGTCACAAAATCTTTAGCCTTGTGTCTTGATCATCGTGGCTTTTCCTCCATTATTTGCTTCGTGCGATCTTGATCCCTCTCAAAAATAGAACCGCCGCCCCCTAGAAAAATCATAAAACCTACTGCATTATGCGATACTCATAAATCCATCCTATTGGGCCTTAGGCCATTTACTCACACATTATTTGTTTTTCTCTTTTGTTGTTGTTGTTGTTGTTGCTGTTGCTGTTGCTGCTGTTGTTGTTGTTGTTGTTATTTTCGTTGTTGTTGTCGTTGTTGTCGTTGTTGTTTTCGTTGTTGTTGTCGTTGTCGTTGTTGTCGTTGTCGTTGTCGTTGTTGTTGTTGTGGTTGTGGTTGTGGTTGTCGTTGTGGTTGTCGTCGTTGTTGTCGTTGTCGTTGTCGTCGTTGTTGTTGTCTTTGTCGTTGTTGACGTTGTCGTTGTCGTTGTTGTTGTTGTTGTGGTTGTTGTTGTGGTTGTCGTTGTGGTTGTGGTTGTTGTTGTGGTTGTTGTTGTTGTCGTAGTTGTTGTCGTTGTTGTTGTCGTTATGGTTATCATTGTGGTTGTCGTCGTGGTTTTCGTCGTGGTTGTTGTCGTGGTTGTTGTCGTTGTTGTTGTCGTTGTTGTTGTCGTCGTTGTTGTCGTCGTTGTTGTCGTTGTTGTTGTTGTCGTTGTTGTTGTCGTTGTTGTTGTTGTTGTTGTCGTTGTTGTCGTTGTTGTCGTTTTTGTTGTCGTTGTTGTTGTCGTTGTTGTTGTCGTTGTTGTTGTTGTCGCTGTTGTCGTTTTCGTTGTCGTTGTCGTTGTTGTTGTCGTTGTTGTTTTTGTTGTTGTCGTCGTCGTTGTTGTCGTCGTTGTCGTCGTTGTCGTCGTTGTCGTCGTTGTCGTCGTTGTCGTCGTTGTCGTCGTTGTTGTCGTCGTTGTCGTTGTTGTCGTTGTTGTCGTTGTTGTCATTGTTGTCGTTGTCATTTTCATTGTCGTTGTCGTTGTCGTCGTTGTCGTCGTCGTCGTTGTCGTCGTTGTCGTTGTTTTTGTTGTTGTTGTGGTTTTTGTGGTTGTTGTCCTTGTCGTTGTTGTGGTTGTTGTGGTTGTCGTCGTTGTCGTTGTTATCTTTGTTGTCTTCGTTGTTGTTGTTGTTGTTGTTTTCAACTCAGGTGTTCTTCGCTCGACCAAAATTTCTCGTCTACGCCCCAACGTCTATGAACACCTGCTCTCAAGTGTTTGTGTCTCGATTAAAATTCCTTTGTTTTGATCTCATTTTCCACGAACACCTACAAAACACATGTACACTAATAAATAACTAAGACCGACTAAAAGCACACAATAAAAGACTCAAAAGTATACATAATTAACATGTTAACAGGGTGTTTTCACCAACACATCATCCAGCGACACCCAGTTGTTATATCTATTCACTTTCACAACTAAGGTATCAAACACGAAACTTAATAACTAATTTATGCCTTTATGTTTACACTCAGTTAATCGCCAAAATCAAAAGTATATATAAAAATTCCAAGAAAAAACAATTTCTGACTAAAATTTTCATGAACCCCACCATACCAAGTGGTGACTGGTGGTGGAGTTACAGTCAGATTACGGTGAGTGGTCGGAATAGGTGGTGAGACGGCGGAGGTGCAGGGTTTAACAGGTAGTTGGGGAGGCGGGACGGTTATTTATTGTCGGATTGACCATTGGCGTTAGCGGTGAAAAGTGGGGGCTTCTGATGAAGTTTGTAAAGATGTTGTCTTGATGCCATTTTGAGGTGGGTTTACCGATTGATGGAATTCAAAGTTATTGGTTTTTGTTTCTTGAATCTCAAAATCAAGTGGGACATACAAATGATGTTCATATGATTTTGGTTATATTGAGCATATTGGTTTTGATATATGATGGTGGTGGTTTCGGCATCATGGTTATGCTGGTGGTAGTGAATGGCAGATAGGAGGAGTGTGTGATTGAGGGGATGAGGGAAATTTTATAAAAACATAAATAAAATAAAGAAAACGTTAAAAAGATCCAAAATACCATTGATTTAACGTTAAATTTAGACGAGGTTAGTAAATTGGCTGAAAATGGCAACAAATTGCAAACCTCGGGGGTCTACTTGCAAAAAAAAACATTTTTGGATGGATATGGCAAACACGCCCAAACCTTAGGGACGAAAATGGCTATTTACTCTAAAAGATATGCAAAAATTGTTGATAGAATTTTTTTAGGCCAACAATGGTGGGAGGTGGCAGTAAGTACACCAAATAATATGTTGCAGGAAAGATGGTGCAGAAAAGCAAATAAGATAAAACTTAAGGAGCTTATCTTATAAGGATTTGACTACTTTAACCCAACACTTCACATAACTTACATTACCTCTCCATTTCAATTGTAGTTATACTCTTGAGTAAAAGAACAAGCATTCAGTTGTCAGGATTCTTTTCATTCCTTTAACTTTTGCCAAGTTTAAATGTGAATTTCGTAATGTATTATGTCACAAACAGTGTATTAAAAACTGGTAAATACGTGTCGGTTATATCAGTATTACTGTTTTCGGATGTAAATCTAGTACAAAACACTCCGGTAAATATGGGAAACGGTATTGATTTTATACCGCTGGTAAAATTCGGTATACGGTTTGAACCGCTATACTAGTACCGACATAGGTTAGCTTTTGAGTTACTTTTAGATTATTTTTTTATTAACGAATAAGTTTAAAAAAATTAAAAGCTTAAGATTATCTTTTGGATTATTTTTTAATTATTGATTAACTTTTTTGATAGTATTTTAGTATGTAATTATGTACTTATGGAATATTTTTTGTTTTAATAATGTTGTAATTTATGAAATTATATAGCTAACAAATCATGCACGCCCGTTGTGGCATGCTAATGCGAAGAAATTAGAACGAAATGTAAAACATAGAAAAAATAATTAAGTTGATCTAAGACCCGTACGTTGCGACAAATAGGGGTGTAAACGAGCCGAGCCGAGCCCGAGCCTGACTGGGCTCGGCTCGGGCTCGTTAAGGTTTTGTGAAGCTCGAGCTCGGCTCGGTTCGAGCCTACAATCTTGAGCTCGAGCTCGGCTCGCTAGCAAAATCCAAAGCTCGGCTACAATCTTGAGCTCGAGCTCGGCTCGGCTCGGCTCGAGGTGATTTGAGAATCTCAAACGAGCTCAAAAGCTCGGCTATAACTTAGGCTCGCGAGCCCAATCGTTAAGGCTATAACTTAGGCTCGGCTGTAACTTAGGCTCGGGCTCGGGTTCGGGCTCTAGCTCGTTAAGGCTCGATTAGGCTCGCGAGCCCAATCGAGCTTTGTATCTAGGGCTCGAGCTCGGGCTCGATAACTTAACGAGCCATATTTCAGGCTCGGGCTCGGGCTCGGGCTCGGGCTCGTTAAGGCTCGGCTCGTTCGAGCTTTTTACCAAGCCGATCCCGAGCCGCTACGTGTCATTTACACCCATAGCGACAAACCTATCACACAGGAAAATAGATGCACTACGGTGGGCTAGTCAAAAAAGAAAAAATAGATGAAAAAACGTTGAACCCCATACGCACGCTACGGCGTGTTAACTTGGAAAAGTTAGAACAAAACTTAAAATGAAAATCGTGTGAAAGAAGAAAAGTATGAGGAACCAAAGTTGAAAGTAAAACAATTTTGGGTTAAAAGTAAAAAAAAAAATCAAAGGGGTTAAATTGCGAAATATGAAAACTTTTGAGTTACAAGTGAAAATCAAATAAATCAAAGGGGTTAAATTGCCGGAGGTTGAAATTTTAGAGTTAAATTGCCAAGTATTGAAACTTTGCATTTAGAAAGCAAAAGTCCAATTGTTTTTTAAAACTCCCAAAGCCAAGGGTGAAACACAAAGAGGCATAAGGAAAGTTGCTAACTATAGTTTTGATAATTTTTAAGAAACAAATACCATAATGGGTATTACGTTTAGGCAAATTTTGACCTTTGGGAATTGTATTTCAACGTAAAAATAAGTTTCGACTCCGTACGAGTAAATAAAGAATGTAATGTACGTATATGTGATTAGGATATATGAGAATGCATGATAATGCTTTACTTCATGTCAGGGGTATTTATGGAGACGGAAACTTTATCGATTGCTAAATATTGTGCTTTTATAGCCTAATCGAGATATAAACACGCTCTTTCACCCGATGATGATTTATTATTAAGATTCCTTAGCAAGTAACAACATTGGGTAGGTGTATAGTTTGAATAATTGATTTTGTTTAAGGCTTACAATTGCAACTCCTTATTGTTTATATTATTTTATAAAAAGTGATACGGTATTTAAGCTTTTTATCAAGAGGAAATTACTCTCTTCAATTTACAGCTGAGCCAAAAATCATGTTAGTGCACTTCGTGTGTGTCCCCAGCTAGTAATTGGTGTATATTAGTTGTAGGCATGATAAATATACGTTTTAGATGTTATCGGGCTGTATTTTGATGTTTAGGGGTATTTATGTCATTTGGACAGGTCCATATGCGTATGAAGGCTCATACGCGTATGACCAGCACACATATGAAGCCATACGTGTGGCATGATGCTAGGTGTATGAAGGCAGAATATAAATACCCCATGCCTTTTGTTATTTTGAAGAACTTTTGCTACATTAACAAGTTGCAGCTTGTAAGTGTGTTTTTTTTTGTATTTGTGCTCTCCATATCAATATTCTTTTCATACACAATCACCTATAACAACTAACCGGATTGTTGATTCCACCTTCAATCCGATACGCGCGTGATACTCGTTTCTTGTCCGAATCCGATCCTACAAGTGGTATCACAGCTGAGGCTCATATTACGCGTGTTGGTATAGGGGTTTTGAATCAGATCTGAAAATTTGAAGGTAATTGTTATAGAAAACGGTTTTGACCCGTTTATTGCATAAAACATGGTTTTCATTGATTTTGATGTGTTTTTGATGTTTGGATCTCAGATTTGATTGTGGAAGTGTTTTTATACAAAACCAAATCAAATTTCATGCAAAACGGATCACAACTAGAGTTTTGATAAGAATTTCATGCTTATGACTATTATGAGTTTTTGGACTAAAATCATGATAATGGAATGATTTTGAGATATGATTATTCAATCATCATTTAATAGTGCTTTAGAAACTAATTGAATCAATTCCAAGTGATAAACAACGTTAGTGTGATCTAGATCTGAATTTTTGATAAAAACCCATGAGTTTTGGTGTTCATCATGTTCTTATGAATTTTTTTATTATAATTCGTGTTTTTGGATTGATTTGGGCTTTGAAAACTTGTTAGGAATCATTCCCTACACAAAACCTAATCATCATATCATCAAAATACCCAATATCACTAAAAACTTTTGATTGCACCATGAAGAACACTCATACTTGTTCCCCGGCTGTCATACGCATATGAACACATGCGTATCCATCCATACGTGTGCTTGTTTACACTTATCACCTCTAGTTCCCCCATACTTGTGTTGTTCAAACCTGTCCATCTGCTCATACGCGTGTAACCTAATACGTGTACTCATATCATATGTTTGTTTCTCATACTCTATAAGTCACACGTGTCACCTGGTCTGTCATACGTCTAAGTTCACCTGAAACGTGTATTTTGTTCATCATACGTGTATCATCAACACTTATCACACCATATGTGTGTCTATCCATACACCTTGGTTCATACCTGTTATCTGATACGTGTCCACAACCATACGTGAGTCTGTGATACTTGCTCCTTCATACTTGTGAGTTTTTCTTATGGATGCAACCATACATGTTCTTCACACGTATGGATTGTCCTCATACGTGTTACTTGCAGTGTTAGTCAAATTTTGAACATTTTCAAGTTTGACCGTGTCCGTTTTTACTCCCGATCTCAGTTCATTTATCTGAATACATTCCAACCATCATGAGTTGGAATTATTTCAACAAGTCATCCGTCCCGAGCATTTACAACAACAACGGACCACATAAGTACAACATCCGTATGTTATTGCGAATACGATGAACCCCCAAGAAACAGCAACAAAAATCATTTTGGCTCTCTAAAACAAAATTTTTATGATCCTTATTATCAAAATGAGATACCAAACCTCTTTATAAAGAAAACAAAGAATTGTTATTGAATGTCCAAAGCTGAAAATTGAGAAGGTCGTAAAACCTAAGGTCTCAAAGCCTGAGACAAACCCTAAGGCTAGTCCAAAGGGCACAACAAAGGAACAATCTAAGGCTAAACACAAACCTGCAAAACCAAAAGTTTTCAAAAATAAAATCAAGCAGGTTTGGAGACCTAAATCAGTAAATTCTTCTAAGGGTTCATCATCAGGTGATCCTACTCCAACTCCCCACGGTAGGTTGATGGATCTACCAATGATTGATGACCTAGGCCGACCAACGACCATCAAGGCCTGGGTTCCCCTCCAGAACTAATCTTTGAACAAGTGTGCATGGTGTTCCAGGTGGAACTATTAGCAGTCATTGATTGTTGACAGTGGGGCATCATAGCATATAATAGGTGACATATATGTAACATTACGCATTTAAACTTGTACGTTACACGTTCGTTATTAATAAAAAACGTCAAGTTTTATCCTTTACATTCGCATTAATTATTTTTGTCGCTTTATTGGAACCCTAATACCTTATATATATATATTATTATATATGGTTGTGTGACAATTATATCAAAAAAATTATTTTGCTCTAGCCGGGGTTCGAACCCGCGCCAAAGCCCAAGCCAACACAACGCTTAACCAACTGGGCTAAGCCATCAATCTGATTAAACCCGGACGCGATTTTACTTTATGCTTGTTTTTAAAAACCTTCACAGCTGACTTTGGAAAGTCAACTGTGACGCGTTTGCTCAATCAATCACAATTAAATTGTGATTGATCCAAAAATAGCAACGATGCTCGATGACCGGCCCTGTATGACTTCGATTACACGCCAATTACAATCAATCATTGACCAAATTTAAAACCCATACGCGTTTGACAATTAATCTTAGGTCAACTTACCAATTAACCCAACCCATCGATCCCCACTATAAATTGATGTGCTACGAACCTTCACAACTCGCTCACATATCTCTCTTAACCTCCAATTATTCTGAAACACTCTGATAATTAGTTTTTTTGATCGTCGTTTGACTTTTGGCTTTGACCGGGCAAACGAACACAATTCAACACTGTAAGTCCAATTGTTTTTGTGGGTTTTGTTAGTCGGCAAACATACAACAAAAGCCCTAACATTAATCGGGTTCAAAGTGTATGGATTGTCTGATTGTAGAATCTAGGGTTCGTAACTTGATTTGGGGATAAACTCAGATTTACATAACGTATTTATGTAATTTTAACAGGAGATCATCACAACCACTGGCCTAGGCCAAGTGGTTGTGACCATGGCTTGCCACCCTGAGCACCCGGGTTCGAGTCCGGCTACGGCCACCTTTTTTTTTTCTTTTCTTTTTCTTTTTAAAACCACAAACTAAATAATATATATATTAAACATTTTAATCTTATAAATTCATTTTTAAATATTAAAACTATTTTATAAATTCTAAAAAAATTACATTTATTAAATCTGAGTTAAAAGTTTTATTCACAATTTTTATTTTTCAAAAATTCATTTATTTAATATTTATAATAATTAAATCAATTTTATACTATTATATTTATAAAAATCCATTAAAATATCAAAACAAATTTATTAAATTCTCCAAAAATTATCCTGAGTTTGTATAAAGTTAAACTTTACTGAAATAATTTTTAATTCAGAAAAATCATTTATTTTATATTTTTTAATCAATTTTTGTTAGATTTAATCATAATTAAATCATAATAAATTCGATTTTCATTATCTTTGCACCAAAATTTTATACAATTTATTTTTAAATATTTAGAACAGAAGTATGATTTTTAAAATAGAAATTCTTTAATTTTAGTATTTTTGAATATTAAAGTTAAATATTGGCAATTTGTAATAAATAGATTTAAAAATCTATTTTAAATGAAATAATTTTATGAAAATTATTTTTATACTTCAAACACTTTATTGTGTACATTCTAAATTCAAATTTTATAAA
Organism: Ambrosia trifida; assembly: GCA_028751855.1. Lineage (NCBI taxonomy): Eukaryota > Viridiplantae > Streptophyta > Magnoliopsida > Asterales > Asteraceae > Ambrosia > Ambrosia trifida. Next base: position 163,761,500 of record CM054122.1, read on the forward strand.
AAGACTTTCTTTTATTTAATTATCAAATTTCCCTTTATTTAATTAACATTTTATTTTTAATTCAACAATTGGATATCCCCAAATCGAAACCCTAGGATACACTTATAAACTAATTAGACTTAGACTTATTATTTATTACCTTATTATAGGGTGATATTTGGCATTATTCTGGGCAACACTATTATTTCATCTTTTCAAGAAGTTTAACATTTGCTAAGGTGAGTTTTACATAGCCCCTTTTATTTATCACCATTTTTGGGGTGAAACATGTTATAACATCATCATTGCAATTCAATCATCAATGTGTCTATGTGTTTTCTATGTTGCATTATGTCTTGAGCATGATTAGAGTAAGCACCATTCTAGCATAATCATTAACTCCGTACAAGCCGACGGTATACATTGATAGATCTATTGGACTGACAATCCCACCCGGATACGTACCTCCTACAAAGGTTGCGTGGGTGTTTGTTATCGCATAACATATTCAAGTGGACCATGAGCGTATGGTATGTATCATATTATAACAGTCATTAGGGTTGATTATGCACTCGATTTATTTCTAGTATGTTCTCACATATGGACTAGATTGACATGACACATGAATTGCACAACATTTTTATTCATTTTATTATCAAAAACCTATGTAATTCTCACCAACTTTTGTTGACCCAAAATACTTTCAAAATTAACATGTTTCAGGTAACAATGAAGCTGAGGCTTGAGTTAGCATGAGGATTTAACATGAAGTTTTATTTGAAGTTATTGAAGTTTTGTTATTTGATATCATGTATTGAATTCCTAGACATCATTTTATATTTGGATATTATGTTTGAATAAATTATTTAAAATTTATATTATACCATGTGCTACTGAAACAATCATCAATACGTGGCACCCCGATGTTTCCGCCATCGGTTGGGGTGTTACAATATAGCTCTGATAACTTGACCAGAACATCTTTGGAGGATATGTAACCTTAGCCAATCAAAGGAGGGAATTTGTTGTTAAAGAAGAAAGAAGAGAAATATTCGATGAGATTAAAATTATGACCCAATGTTTTGACTTAACAACGGGTGTCAGTAATGAATAAGAATGGACTAGGTGATTGCTGTAGAATGGTTCCTTCATTATCTAAAGGGTTACCGACCGAAAGTCTATGGTACCCTAATGGCGATAAGCTGGATCTCGTTGACTTTGGTGAGTTTGTCAATGGTGTTTACAATGTTGAAGCTGGATCCACAACGTGTGGATATCAGTTCACGGGAGGTCGTCACATGTGTTTCCTGCAACCTACGAAACCGAATCAGGTAGCTGAATCGAGCTATTGTTTCAAGGTTCTTCAATGGATCCATCAACATACATTCGTGACTACGGTTTGCGTTTTCTTATCACCTCTATTTTCTTATTGATAGTGTAACTTTCATAGCAATCACTAAGAATCCAATGATTACTATAGTCCACACTGACTACCAAATTGGCAAATTTTTTTACCAAATCCATTGACAAATTCAAATTTGACTATCTTTTTAAGGTAAAAGGCATTTTGGGAAAATCTAAGTAAACCACACTGGAAGATCTGTTTTTGTTTAACCGTTTTCTACCAGAAAATCCAAAAAGATTTCAATTTCTTTAAACTTTATTGAATTTTAGGGGAAGAAAATTCCAGAAAAACACAAAAACATAAAAAATATCAAAAATGAGTTTTTTGCTGAAAGAAAAGGAGAAAATGATAGTATATCAGTGGACTGTCTGATTTCCCTAAACCTAAAATTGCAAATGATAATCAGTCTTACAAGTGATATATTGGTAGGCCTGAAAATCATTTCAAAATTGGCATGGTGATATAAACATTAACGACTTAAAGTCGAGCGGTTTCCCGCCTCCTTGGCATATGGTCTTAGTACCGAAATCTCGATTGATGGGTTGCCAAAATCTGAGGTTTCAGGCTTTTAAGCGTGTGATTCATCTGGGAACAACCGATCGAATCTCGGATTTATCGCAAATTCAATTGAATTGATCAGAAGTTCTTAACATGTGCTGAAAAGATTCATCTATAGCCAAACCCTAATTCATGTACAAACAATAAGAAAACTCTAGCTGTGGAGTGCAAGTATCTTTTGTCTCCAGCTACTCGTACCAGAAAACTATTGTGTGTTGTGGAGTACTATATATAATTCTGAAGCTTATGATGATTGTTCATTGGAATGGTGACCTGGATTGAACACACCCGCTAAGCCAAGTTTCTTAAATCAGCCATACGTACTATTAGCGAATAAATACAGAACTTATGGTGACTGTGCACTGGGATAGTGACTCGGATTGCACACGCCCTCTAAGGAAAGTATCCACAAAAAAGGTCTCTGGTATCTTCCATCACCCTGACCGAGATTCAATCAATCTCGTATCTTGTAAACGTATGGTCATGGCTTACTCACCCACTACGATGAAGCTTTGTGCAATAACTGTTACAAGAATGTGTTGTGTGCGTGGGGACCATTGACCACAAGTATAAATCTTACCTTAACATATCTAATGTTCCAGCGAGTAATCCTGATTTTGAGGTTTAAGCGGACAAATATATTGGTAATCGCTTGTTTACTGATTATCTTAATCTGAATTAACTAACCAAAGGTTATCATAACAAGTCCGTATACTGATATGATTCTCTCATTAGCAAGCTCGCAAAAATATTGTCTGTAAATATTAGTTATCTACTTTAAAAGTTCTTAGATATTGAAAATTCGAAACTCTAAAAATATTTTAGGTGTGTTTTAGCTTAAATTTCTGAAAAATACAAAAAGATTTTATTTTCCATTAACCGATGTTGGAATACTAAATTCTTCAATTGGAATATCAGATCCGAAGTCAAAACACAATAAAAAAAGTCTTTCATAATTCAAGGGTTAAAATGCAACTTTCATAAATTAAAGGATTTAATTTGACAAGTTTAAAAGTTCAGGCTGAAATTTGAAAGGATTCAAATGTTCAGGGAGAAAACGATTTATTTCTCTAAATGGTGGTCAAATGGACAAATCTTGAGAGTTTATCAAATGATAAACTTTAATAATTTGATTAAGTCGGGATTATTTGTCGTTCTAATACAAGTTGTAGTTTGTGTGCAGTTTTTATTAATTTTTTTTGTACGATCAAACACAACCAGTGTGCTCATCATGAATTAGACGACAAAAGTTGAAGCTCAATAAGACCAGAACCTAAACAACAAGATCATCCTGGACAACCAGAACCTGGTTTTCCATCTTCAAAGACGCAAGACCGTGGTAGAGCTCCAAAACCGAAGTTGAAGAAGATGAGAATCGAGAAATGAAAGTGTAGATGTTGTTGATCTCCGTCTTCCTTAAAGTATCGTTAATCAAAATAGTGGAGATTTCTTGATTCCTCTCAAGTTATCGAAGCTGATCGAAGACCAAACCGAGATCTCATGAAGCCACGACCAAAATTCAAATCAGCAAGTATTCAAATCTTCAGGGGGGATTGTTAATGCACTGCAGTGTATGTTCCCACGTTAAAGATTGCCAGATATGAAGACTGAAGATCATTTGCTAGACCTTAGGGGGAGTCTGTGAATGCTTTTCAAGACATCCCCAGTTCAGTGACTGGTTAAGTCTGTAGATCACTAGCTAAGTCCAAGGGGGAGACTGTTAGTGCACTTCGTGTGTGTCCCCAGCTAATTATAGGTCTATATTACTCATAAGCATGATAAATGTACGTTTTAGATGTTATCGGTATTTTGATGTTTAGGGTATTTATGTCATTTGGACAGGTCCATACGCGTATGAAGGCTCGCACGCGTATGACCAGTACATATATGAAGCCATACGTGTGGCATGATGCTAGGCGTATGAAGGCAGAATATAAATACCCCATGCCTTGTGTTATTTTGAAGAACTTTTGCCATATTAACAAGTTGCAGCCCTTAAGTGTGTGTTTTTGTGTGTGTGCTCTCCATATTATTATCCTTTTCATAAACACTCACCTATAACAACTAACTGGATTGTTGATTCCGCCTTCAATCCGATACGCGCATGATACTCGTTTCCTGTCCGAATCCGATCCTACAAATCAAATGAGCATTTTTGAGCAAGCGACACATGATTTTGGCAATCATACGGTCTAATGTGCCATATGGTTTGGAGAGAGAGTGAGTGGCAACGTTGGGTCTTAAGTTTATGCCTTAAACAGTCATATTACATAACATAATATTTTTCATGAATGACAGTGTTGTGTGTGGTTGATGATGAGGCGATTAACAATCCATAGAGAATGATGACGGTTAAAGATGGAGACAAAGAGGCAATGAGCAAACTGTCCAGATCAAAGATTGCCTCTCAGCGGCTTTAGTATATATAAAACATTAACTATAACCTACATTTATGTTAATTATATATACATAAATTATTAAAAAAAAAAAAAGAATTTGAGCCGAACCGAGCCGAGCAGACAATAGATTGATCGTACTTGAGTCATTTACTAACCGATCCGCGTTGGTCGGTTCATTTATGAACGAGCTAAAAGAGCAAATAAGAATTTTCTTTGGAGCGACGAGCGGTTTTATATACCTTATAATTAATCCTTCCAAAGAAGAATCATTGCACACAAATTTTTTCACCTCATCATATTTTTTTTGTCTAAATTTTTACTAGGTAAGATTGTCAAATTTTAAATTACCTGGATAGAAAACAGATCATCAAGAAAAGTAATTTCGGTTTTAATCGGATTGTCAAATGTTAAAAACCTTCAATTACTAAGATGTATTTTTGGAAGAGAATGCATCTATACTTCTAGAGTGTGAAGTTGTTAATCTATGTTTCAACCAGGCTACGTTTTAATGTAAGTCATGATTAGAGATTTGTGTAAATATCGTGTGTGTTGTATTCAAAAAACAAACATACCAGATACAACCAGAGCTATTTATAGGCTGGGTTTGAGAAATGTGTGACGCGTAGTTTTTTTGTTAATTCAAAATTTGTGGTTTTATTCAAAGTAAACAGCTAGATGTATAATTCCTTTTTTTTTTAAAGGAAGATGTATAATTCTTTAAATAAATAAATAAATAATCATGTGAAATTATATAAAACTTTAATCCATTGTGTACCACATAAGCAAAATTCAAACATGCTCCATACGTACTAAATGAAAAAGAAAACTTCCATGTTGAGCTTTCTTATAAAGACATCTTACTTGGTGGGTACTTGTGTTGGATTAATCGAGTTCGTTCACGGTTCACGAGTCAGCGGGCAAACAGGTCAGCAGGTTACGGGTCTAAAGATTGAATGGTCCAGGGGTAAAAGGGTCATTTAGTACTTATTGTTTATGTGAGTAGCTAAAGAGTTGGTCTAAGGATTGACCGGAAATGTTAGAGAATACGTGGGAAAGTGGAACGCATGGAAGTTGTTTAGTATTACGTATATGTAGGACTAGTTGTTTTTGTTTTGCTTATATAAAGCATGTCTATAGTTTAGTTATTGTTCAAGCTCTTGTAATTCCCTTTAAACTAATAAACAGAAAGAGTTCCAAATATTGTGTGTAACTAGGGCCTGAATCCAACAACTTGGAAGCATAATTGCATACCATCTCAAAGAGATGGCACATGAGTCAAAGAGAAGGAACAAATTAATATTAAGTTGAGCTCACTTGGGTTTCCTATTGTCGACCGAGTTTATTCGTTGGGCTTTCTCCTATGGCAATTTTACACATGTGAGCCAAAGAGTGACACCATTCCGACTCGAACTGAACTCGGAATTAAGTGTTATATATGTGTCACATCCTACATGACCTTGGTACCCTGGCCTAAGTCTTATTCTCAATCGGTCTATATCATTAAAATGTTCAATTTAAAACCTTAATCCAATATGTAGCAAATCCTTAAAATTCAAACATTTTCCATACTAGATATAAAACAAAATAAAACTTCCAAGACAATCACAAAATGATTATTCATTACTAAGATTTTAACTAAGCACGGATTCGGATAGCCAACTGGATGTCTTTGATCATAATTGTGACTCTCTTGGCATGAATGGCACACAGGTTGGTATCCTCAAACAGACCCACTAGATAAGCTTCGGCCGCCTCCTGAAGTGCCAACACAGCATGACTCTGGAACCTCAAGTCACTCTACAACCAAACATAAGATTAAGTTAATATTTAAATCATTGTCCATGTACACATAAAGTCATAAACAATGACGTAAGATTAAGTTAAGATGTATATGAATTACTAAAGCAATTGATATTTACCTTGAGAGCCTGAGCAATTTCACGCACAAGCCTTTGGAATGGCGCTTTACGGATTAGGAGTTCAGTTGTCTTTTGATACTTGCGAATTTCACTGTACGTATAATGAACATTTTCAATGAGTAAACATCAGTTCTGATCCTATACTAAAAAAAATAATAATAATAACTGACTGATCAGGTTGTAATTTGAATTATATTCACTGATCATTGCAGTAGTATGTATTGTAGAAATAAAAACCTAAAATCTTATAAAACTAACTGTTAATCATGCATGCAAAGGGTTTGATTGATTCCCAATCTTAGGATATGCATAGTTCGTGCAAATTAATCAAGTTCTAGATATGATACAACCGTCAGCACACACTAAACATCTTATAAAAGAGCAATTCCATGCATATATGTTGTAGGGTTTAATTAGGAATAAAAACCGACCGAAGCGCAACAGTTCCAGGACGATAACGATGAGGCTTCTTCACTCCTCCTGTTGTCGGAGTACTTTTCCTAGCAGCCTGCAGCCATTGTTTTAAAACTTTTACTACAATTTGCAGAAGCACCTAATCTCTAGAATGTTACATATTTGATCAATAAAAAACATTAACAATACAGTAGTTACCTTGTAAGCCAGTTGCTTTCTAGGAGCTTTTCCACCTGTAGACTTGCGAGCGGTTTGCTTCGTACGAGCCATTTGAATGAGGATACAAGAAACTAGTGACCGAAAGAAAACTTATCAGATATGAACAAGTAAACATAAGAAAGTAAAGAGACTAAATACGATACCTATAGACGGATCGAGAGATTATAAGATTTAGGATATCTTTACATTGAGGAACGTATAGAGAGTATATATAGGGAGTGGTTTGACTTTGGTTTCCGAATATAGAGAGAGATTTTCGGTTTGTTCCTTTTTTCTTATTGGTTGATAGTGTTGGTAGATGATTTTGATTGGTTATAAATGTATGACGGGGATTACAATTTTGTGTTTCTTTTTTGTGTTAATTGTTGGTTATTAGGGTTAACTAAAAGAGTTAAATGCCAATTTCGTTCCTGAGATTTGGTTCAATTTGCCATTTCAGTATAAAAAAACGTTTTTTTTTTTGCAATTCAACATTTGAGGTTTGGATTTTTTTTGCCAATTTCATCCTTTTCACTAACTCAGTTAAAAACTGACGTTAAGTCAGGGGTAGGCTTGTCATTTTGCCTACTTAAATGAGCGACAATTTGAACATTTCATTAATGATTATTTTTCCCTTTTAAATAAAGCTTAATTATTAATCCCACCCACTACAAATCAAGCCCCGTTACCATATGATTTAGAGTATAAATATTGGGGTTAAATTCAAGCTTTTTAACTTAGACGTCATTCCCAAAGGTTTTACCTAATAAAATAAAATTTACAACTGAGTGTCTATGGTTCCATGCGTTCACAAGTTAGTTTCAAACCCCGTTACCATACAATGTTTATAAACACGAATTATGCGAAAGCGTTTCATGAGATATGTGCGTTAGTTTCTTCGAATAGCTTAACCATCTTCCGGAATCAATGACCTAGGGTTTAAACAAGGCCAAAGAACCCGTTAATCGATAATAGGGGTGATTAGAATTCCAAAACAACTAAAACAAGAAAAACAGCACCCAGCGTCCAGACCAGCGTCTGGGACGCTGGAACCAGCGTCAGGGACGCCCAGGGCCGAAACTGAGCAGTGTCTGGGAAGCCCAGCCGGCGTCTGGGATGCCCAGACCAGCGTCCAGGACGCCATCAGATACGAATCGTAAATTTTGCATTTTAGCCAGTTTTTAACGCATTTCTTAAGGGGTTTTATGCTCCTATTGACCCTTGACATGATGAAGAACAACCAAGAATAAATTTTGGGAAAATTCTAAGATTTAAAGGACTTATCAATTTGTTTATTTAACCCCTTCTCTTGTAATGTATGCATACTAACATGCTAGTATCAACAAAGAATGAGTTTGATTGTCTAACTATTGCATATTGGATTATATATACTTCTAATCCTTGTTAAGATAACCTCTTGTGATTCCCAAATTTGTCTTGAGTCTTCCGCACTACAAATCAAACCTTGACTTGACAAGGTATGCATCTATTCAAGTCACTACACCGTTGTGACAACGCCTCGTGTCCATGGCCACATGTGCCACTTCTCTCGGTCATACTTGCCTGATCCGTGTGACTTGTGATAAAAATTCACTTATGAATTATATGCCACATGGAAATCACAATAGCATATCAACTCCTACGACACTCCCCTTGATATGGATTCAAGGTATGTATATTATATAAGGTCATGGTGATGACTTACCTTAGTTCACGCCCTTTTCGCTTATAGACTAGCTTGAGATTGATAACATAGAGTCTACGAATATACTCAAGTAATTAACAAAATCAATATCGTCATAATGTTGACCCTTAGCTTAGGTCCTTGACTAACTAGTGTTTTACCCAAATTGACCCGTTAGCCTAATTTGGGATATTGACAACCTTCATCTAAGGCCGTTTTCTATGAATTATGTGTCTCGTTTAAGCTTCTTTTATGACACTTCAATGTCTAGATACTAAATGCACATACAAAGTTATAACTAAACATATGAACGTACTAGGAATATATCAAGATTTAAGCCATCGAGTAACTTACCTTATGCGTGCTTCCCTTTTACCTCATTCCGAGAATTATTGACCAAACAAAGTCTCTGGTACTCGCACCTAAATGTGTAATCCACATAGGTGATTAAAAACATGTTCTTAGACATTATTCATATAACCACACAAGTTTTCATCGAACTTGTCAATGCCGAAATACGATTGAGTTTATTGTGGCATTTCATCAAACACCTTGTAGGAGTTATTTTCCTAGATCTGTCTTTAGGACTTGGGGACCTCATGGATCCACCAATAGTCAAGATTATTACCTCTAGCAAGTTAATATTATTTTTTAGTAAACAATTTCACAACTTCATGCTTAGAAGATGCTACAATTACAAATTAGGTGTGGTCCTCAACTAATGGTAAAACCCACCTTTCACATATTCAACAATTTCACATGAATCACACAATTCATACATATATTAGAATCTTTTGACTAGATTAAACATGATTAAGGTTCCCCAATGCTAGAGCAACTTTTAATGATCACTAATTTAACATTTACAAAACACCCAAGAATTTTCACCATGTTCATACATGAAGTATACATCAAATTGAACCAAATAATTGATAGCTTTGGGTGTGTTGGACCTTAGATGATCCCTTTTTGCATAATGCACGGATTTCCCTTTTGATTTTGGCATGATTTGAGTAAGAATTGGGGTTTTAGGTTAGTGTGTGTGTTGAAGTCGATCTCCAGGATATGGAGATGGCTTCCTCTTCATTTTTTTTTTATTTTTTTTTAGCCATTATGGCCTTATAACAGTTTTGGCCTCTCTACTACACACAAGAAATTGTTTTAACTAAAACTACTAACCAAGTTAGTTTCTAGTTGTGGTCTTAGTATTATTAGTCTCATGGTATGTAACCAATTGTTAACTACAAGGTTGGTATTTCATATCATTTAGTATTTGTTTGGCTTGATTAAGCCCAAAACGTTAATAATAGAATTATAGCGCGTATGATGGATTTTGGGGCGTTACAGATTGTTTTTATGTACATCTGAATTAAAAATGTTAATGCACATGTGCATAACGTAGTTGCTACTGATAAAAGTAATGTTAATGCACATGTGCATTTATACTGATATCGTTAATGTCTTTCGCTCTAATGCACATGTTCATATATTATGTGGTAATGAAAAAAGTAATGTTAATGTAGATGTGCATTAAGATTGAAAATCTGGTTTTATTATTTGTTGTTTATTATTTGTAGTTTATTATTTGTAGTTAAATTATGGGAAAAAATCGAAGAAAGTAACATTATTTATATTAGAATCGAGGGAGAAATGGTCAAAAAAATTACCGGATGCGATTGAAGATAATGACATAACCGTTGATCAGGAAGTAAATCAGGTTGGTATATGTTAGTGCATGATGTCCCTAGGCTAGTATATATGTTGTTTGGACGTGTTTCGGGGTGTTTGGATATGTTTATACACGTTTTTAGGGTATTTGGGTTTGTCAGGCGATTAGACAACCTAAACTGACGATTAGAAGACCAATCGCATGTTATTACATGCGATTGAGTGTGTAATCGTGTGTATGTATAGGCGATTAGGCCCAATCGCCTATACTGCATGTGGTATAGCCATCCAATCGCCAATACTGGTCTATACGTATATACAAGGGGTATAAATAGGCCCAATCATTGCCCTAATCATTAGTTCTTGCCACACACACTCTACAAACACCCTCCCCCGGTCTGAAAGGTCTGGTTTGATCATTGTAAACACTCGTGCTCTGTTTAATGATAAATCTTTAATCTTTTGACCTATTTGTGTGTGTTAATTACTCGCATATCATTGTTTCATGGTTGTTTTTGTTATTAGAACATATTTAGAGGATTCCGCACTCTGAATATAAACTTCGTGATTTTCGGGTGACCCGTTCGTCGATCCTTCAAGTGGTATCAGAGTCAAGGCTCTTATCACGAGCGTTTTGATAACAAAAACGAGTGAAAACAGGTGGGTTTTAGTGTGAAAGTTGTGATTTTTATTCAAAAACCTGTTTGAACTTTGAAACTTTGAGTTTTTCATAAAAAAACCCATATTTTTAAATTTTTAGTGTGTTTTTATGGATGAAAACGTGTGTTTTTTATTATGTTTTGTTCTAAAACTGTTTTGGAAACTTTTCTAATCATTTAGGGATTAAACACATCGTTTTGGATAAGATTTTGATGCAAAAATGGTAGTTTTTGAGCAAAAGTTAACTTACAGATCATATCAGGCGATTAGACACCCAATCACGTGAATAGTTCTGGTGATTAGCCCAATCGCGTGAATAGTTCTGGTGATTAGCCCAATCGCGTGAATAGTGCTAGCGATTAGCCCAATCGCGTGAATAGTACTAGTGATTAGCTTTGTAATCGCCTGAATAGTACTGGTTATTAGCCTAATCGCGTGAATAGTGCATGTGATTGGGTGCTAATCACGTGGTGTGACCTAATCGCCCCTAAAACTCTAATCGCTCAACTGTTCACTAGCAATTACACCAATCACATGTAAAAACTAGTGATTACATTCCCAGTTGCCTATAATTATCTGTAATCGCCAATAATCATACAATTAGGTCTGTAATCGCCTAAAACCATCTGAAAGTGAAAATTTGACTAAGTATCGGACTTTTAACGAACTTAAATATATGGCAAACCCGTGGGGACATCTGAATCAACCAAGGCAACAGTATAATCAACAAATGAACAATCAAACAAACGTACCCACGAACCCTTGGCAATTCTCAGCCGAGCGCAACGTGCAACGGATGCAACAAGCGCAAATGTAAGCGAATGTTGCCGGAACCAATCTGTGGGCGCTAGCGGCTCAACAGCAGGCAATGAATACGAATCCGTGGGCACTCGCAGCTGCTGCAAATCAACAGACAAATCATCTGTCATCCGTTCTCTTAAGTGACTTAGAGACTGGTAGTTCGAATAGGGCACCGAAACTGCAATACATGTCCGACTACCACGGATGGAAGGGCAGATTTCAAACATACGTTGAGGGTATCGATGGTCTCGTATGGTCAACAATTGAGACAGGGTACAGCAGGCCGATGGTTGAGAATTCAAATACTCCGATCTCACTAGAAGACATGACTGAAGATCAGAGGAAGAAGTACAACTACGAAAAGAAGGCGATGGCAGCGTTGAAACAAGCTCTTCCCAAAGACATACTTCATCAATTCGCACAGTGCACTACGTCACAGATACTTTTGTTAGCGCTTGCTGAGCGAAACGAGGGAAATCTGAAGACTCGAAAGGTCAAAATGGATTAACTCAAGATAGTTCGAGAACTTCAATGCTATTGGGAACGAATCGCTGAGAGACATGACTGCAAGATACTACCACTTGATGTCCGAAATGTATCAGTACGGGGTCGTGTACACATCTGCAGACCTTGTGGAAAGATTTGCAGAGGCGCTACCTCCTCACTGGCATCAGTGGCTGGACATCCTGAAGTCAAACAATGCATATCAGACACTCTCCATCAATGAGTTCATAACCGAGCTGGAGAACAAGGAGATAGAAGAGATCAGGAGGGCAAACAAGGCGCTCATTCCACAGAATCCCAATATCTACTACGGGAACCCTAATCAGGACGCCAGTGTGGGTGGATCCAAACCACAGACTGCTTTTGTGGTTAACCCGGATCCAGTTTATGCCTTTGACAACTATGGTCCCCCAACTGATGTTCCTCCTCCAGTCTATCCCTTTGGACAAGGAAACCAGTATCCTTTAAATTATAATACTAACCAATTTGGTGTTAACCCTTTTCTCATCTTGAAGCACCAGCTCAGGCAACTTCAAACTTTGGTGGACCTTCTTCATCAGGGTCTGGTGGTGTCCCATCTATAGGTTATGGTGGATATGGAGGTGCGTCGACTTCAAGTCATGGTGGCTATCGGACCAATCCAGTCACAGAGCAGCTTAACACAACAGGTTTTGAGAAGGTGACGGTAGAGTTAGCCCAAGAACACATGGCTCTACTGTCAACCTTGGTCAACTCCTACAGTGGATTGGTGGCAGGACATATAGGGAATCCTCATCTCACTTAAGAGGATTACGCGTAGATCGATAAAGATGACATGGATCTGATAGACATCCAGTGGCACTTCGCAAGTGTGGTGAGAAGGGCAAAGGAGTATATGGACAGGACAGGGAGGAGAGGTGTTCTGATAAACAACAACACTAAGTTTGGGTTTGATAAAACTAAGGTCACGTGCTATAACTGTGACACCAAAGGACATTTTGCTAGAGAATGTGACCGACCGAGGCAACAAGAGCATCAGAATCTCTTCAACAACAACAGAGGCAATCAGAACCAGAGGCAACAAGCTCAGACATAACCTAACCCAAATACTGAACGAGCTCTTGTCCCAGTAAACAACCAGAACCAGAACCAGAGGCCTCCTGCAAACAACAATCAAGGACAAGCCCTGGTAATTCAAGCTGATGAAGGTTTCAACTCGAACCATCTAATCACTAGAGAAGAAGCTCCCCAGGGTGGTGCAACATGTTTTGCCCAACAAACTTCTGATGCACTAGTTGAAGTTGAAGAATGCTCAAGTCAGTCCGACGTTATTATTCCTGAAGCTGAAGCGTCCGACTGTGACTCCGAGTGTGATTCTGATATGGGGAAGACTTGGAAGATTTGTTAGCTGAAGCAGACACGCTAATCAGCAAAAGATCGTTTTTTGTGGATGCTGACTCTACAAAGAACAACTTTGGCGAATTCTTTGGAGCTAAGAAGACTGCAGCTCATTATGCTTTGATGGCTATTACAGAATTGTCAAACAAGGTAAGTTCTTCCTCCAATTCTAAGATAGAGTGTGTAGAATGTGGCAAGCAGAAGTACAGAATTGATGTCTTATCAGACGAAATTCTGAACTTCAAAGCTGACTTAAGTCAATGCCAACAGAGCAATGATGTTTTGAGAGCTAATGGAAAGGCACTCAAAATCACCATTGAAACTTTGAAGAAAGATACTCCTGATTGTGATCAGCTAAAACTCAGAATCAAAGAACTGATTGAAATGTAGGTCCTTTACAAAGGTCAATTGATTCCTTAAGGCAAAAGAAGAAAAGTTTTCTTAGTACGGTTGAAAACTATAAAAAGGATGTTTCTGAATTGTTGAAAAGTCTAGCAAACAAACAAATTGCTAAAAATAATTACATAAATGAGGTAGAAGACACGAAGAAACACTTGGCCATTGTAAACTGTGACTATGAGAAGATGAAGAAGAAAGTTGAAAGTTACCTAAACTGCAAGTATGTTCTTGATCACATCATTGAACACTTAGAGAAAGAAAGCACTTCCACCAGTCCTAAATATTCTCAGTGTCCACCTCCGGTGAGATTTGAAAATCATAATTTTGATGTCTTGCCGAAGGAGGAACTTGTGGACGTGGCAGCAGCAGCAAAAGCTGCAGAGGCGGCCAAAGCAACTGAAGCAGCTAAACCTGCTGAAGTTACTAAGGCTGCAACACCTGCTGAAGCTGTCAAACTTGGTGAGAAAGCTGATGATATCAGTGTATACGACACGGACTCGTTGGATGATGAGCTTGATGAGCCTCCTAGGTATGCACCGGTCAAAGTTCAAAATGTTCCTCTTGAAAACCATATCATTGCTACTGAAACCTTGAGTGAACTTGAACCGAAAGTGCAAACCGAGGATGGCAGAAGGATTAAGGTGTTTTATAAACTTAAGGGGTCTGAAAAAAGTATATGCTGATGAGGAAGTCCCTCTCAGATGTATCACCCCTGGTCTAATTGCTAAAATCTGGCAAGAATCTGTCATTACAATTGAAAAGGAAACATAGAATAAGAAGAAGGGTAAGGGTAAGGGTAGAAAGGACCAGGGTAATCAGTCAAATGAATACAACAAGAAAAATCAAAAGAAAAACACCGTTAATCCTCAAAGTCATGCTCAGAAGAAAAGTCCGAAGAAGCATGTCACTGAATTTGTTAGATCTACTGGAAATGAGATTAACGACGATCCTCATGTCGATGTGCAAAGAAAATGCCTTGAGAATCTGAAACACAAAAACTCATTTTCCAGTACAACTAATAGAAAGAACAAAAAGGAGAACAAGTCCAAATCTCCTCGATTTGAAGAATACAGATCTTGTCATAAATGTGGAGAACATGGGCATTTAGTTGCTGCGTGCCCTAAATTTAGACGAGAAAGGATCAAAGTGAATGATGCTCCCAGTTCTAGCAAAACTAAACAACCTGTTTCCCGTAAACTTTCTGAAAAACAAAAGGGAAAGCAGATTGTTTAGGACAACCGAAACAAAATTGCTATGAACCAAAAGCCAGTTGATGGCAGGGGTCCACAGTTGAGGGGGAGCACTGTTCCCACAAAGGTTCAAGCAGCGCCTATACAACCAGCAAAGGCTGCGGCTAAACCACAGGGCAACCCTAAAACTGCTCCACATACAGTTAAATCTGAAGTGGATCCAAAATTTGTTCCTCCTAAGGAATCTAAGGCTGGATCTTCTAGCCCTAAAGCAAAGAAGAAGCCCAAGCCAAAGAAACCAGAACAAACTTTAGATGAAGATGGTAGACCCAAGACCGTGAAGGCTTGGGTCCCCCTTAACCACTGAACTTTTAAATGTTTGTGTAGGGAGTTCCACAGGGCCTGATCAGCAGCCTATGGATTGTTGATAGTGGAGCTTCTGGGCAGATGACAGGCGACTTATCCGTGCTTTTTGACATAAAGAATATCAATGGGGGGTATGTTGCTTTTGCTGGTAATAAAGGGGGTTATATTACGAAAGAAGGCAGTAAGAGTAATGGAATAGTAAGCTTTGAGAAGATAAGCTTTGTAAAACAAATAGACCACAACTTGCTGAGTGTCTCGCAGATATGTGATAAAAAGTTCACTGTGTTCTTTGATGACAATGCTTGCTTCATTCTGAAACCTGGATTCAAGATACCAAAAGAGTGTGTTATGATCTCGGCTCCCAGGGTCAATAACCTATACGTCCTGGATATGAGCCGAGCCATGACAACAGAAGGTCAAGTCACTTTCGAAAGCGACAGAAAAGGAATCGATCATGTGGCACAGACGTATGGGGCACATCCATCTGAGAAAAATGAACCACCTGGTTCAGAATCAATTGGTGGAAGGTGTTTTTGTTAAAAATTTTCATCGGAACGACGTCTGTGTCTCATGCAAGAAAGGGAAGCAGAAAAAGAAGTCTCACAAACCTAAGAGACAAATTCAGTTAGTCTACCTCTCGAACGTCTGCACATGGACCTTTTTGGCCCAGTCAATCGGAAGAGCAAGAACGGTGACTTATACTGCTTGGTAGTTACGGATGACTATTCAAGGTTTTCTTGGGTCGTGTGTATGAAGCACAAGAGTGAAACTTTTGAATACTTGAAGAATCTGTTCACAAAATTAGAAAATCTATATCAGCTAAAGATCCGCAGGATTAGAAGCGATAACGGGACAGAATTCAAGAATCATGCTATGGAGTCGTTATGTGTAGAAAAGGGTATTCATCATGAATATACAGCACCGTACACTCCTCAGCAAAATGGGGTTGCAGAAAGAAAGAATCGGACTCTTATTGAGGCAGTCAGAACAATGCTCGCAGATTCGAACTTGCAAATGATCTTTTGGAACGAGGCAGTTCACTGCGCGTGTTATACTCTAAATAGGGTACTAACGGTAAAGAATCTTGGCAAGGCCTCTTACGAGCTTCTGAACCGGAGGAAACCAAACTTAGAGTTTCAGGAACCTTTCGGAGCTCCATGCACCATGATACATCCCGATGGGAAGTTTGGTGCAAAGGCAGAAGAAGGTTTCTTTGTTGGTTACAGCACTCCCAATAAAAGAGTGTACAACAAAAGAACCAATTGCGTTGAAGAGTGGCTTAATGTCGATGTTAAACGCTATACTGCCAATGCACCTGGTCTTGGACCTGATTGGTTGTTCGTCTATAAGAGTTTATTTGATTCTTTCAACGTGGATAATTTGGTAGATGATGTTGTTGCGCAAATGTATCACAGGTGTGAAAACGCAGCTAGCTCACCGCTAATGCGTCCGATCGTCGTCAATGCACCTGCGCCAGCGATATCTAATGCCTCTGCATCCACGGGCCCCCTGGTAAAACCGCAGCAGAAATTGAGGAAGTTTTTCAGGAAGCGTCAGCAGAGGTTCTAGAATCTTCATCTTCAGACGACGATTTTGTAGAGTCTCATGAAACACTTACCGAAGAACAAGCTGGAAATGGTGAATCTACCACTACAGCTCCAGTTATTCTAACAGGAAACAATCAAGCTAGTCCTTCATCTTCAGCAGCTCCAGGGATAGGTCTTATGATCGATCTCTCAGGTTTTAATATGCAACCCGCTGCTCCCTCCAGTTCAAGCGCCGTAGAGACAAATTTATCTCAAGGTTTGGAAAACCTCAATCTGCATTCAGATGATCCAGTGCCGGCACATCTGGAATCTCGGATTCACGACACTCATCCGATGCAGAATGTGATTAGTGATCCGGCTAGCAGAGTCATGACTCGCAGTCAGCTCAGAAACGCTAGTCCAAGTGACAATACAGGTACCTTAGCACTCTATTCGAAGATTAGGAAAGCAGGTCATCAGAACGACTAGTCCTTCGATCTTTATGTGTCTCAAACAGAACCAAGAACGGTGCAAGAGGCATTGAGAGAAGAACCATGGATTGAAGCAATGCAAGCCGAGCTTCAGCAGTTCCAAAAGCTAGGAGTGCGGGACTTAGTTGACTTACCTCCAGGCTCGAAGAAAATTGGAAAAAGTGGGTCTATAATTGTAAACGGGATGACCGCGGGGTGATTATCAGAAACAAGGCTCGATTAGTTGTCCTCGGCTTCCGCCAAATCGAAGGAATAAATTACAACGAAGTATACGCTCCAGTTGCGCGCCTTGAAGCTATCCGGATGTTCTTAGCTTACGCTTCGTACAAACGGTTTAAGGTGTATCAAATGGACGTGAAAAGTGCTTTTCTATATGGTATCGTGAAGGAAGAGGTGTATGTTGCTCAGTCACCGGGTTTTGAGGATCCGCTTCATCGCGAAAAAGTCTACAAATTGAACAAAGCGTTGTACGGACGCCATCAACCTCCGCGTGAATTGTATCAAATGCTTAGCAACTATCTTATATCCAACAGGTTCAAACGTGGACTCGTGGATTGCACCTTATTCACCAAGGAAAAGGGTGGTGACCGTCTTCTGGTACAGGTTTATGTTGATAATATTATTTTTGGGTCCACTAATGATGAAATGTGCAGGGAATTTGAAAAGCTTATGCAGGACAAATTCGAGATGAGCTCGATGGGGGAGATGTAATTCTTCTTGGGTCTACAAGTAGAACAACAAGAGTCGGGGATCTTCATCCACCAGACCAAATACGTTGCTGACATCTTGAGCCGGTTCCAGATGGAAGACTCTACTTCAGTAGGCACCCAAATTCAGACCAATCACGGGATTGGTCCTGACAAGAAAGGACAAGCCGTTGATCCTTTTCTTTATTGAGCGATGATTGGCTCATTAATGTACCTCACTGCATCAAGACCTGACATAATGTTCGCGACATATTTACTTTCAAGATACCAGTCAAGGCCGAAACAGTCCCACCTGGTTGCTGTGAAGAGGATCTTACGTTATCTAAAGGGTTGTCCGACCAAAGGTCTATGGTACCCTAATGACGATAATTTTGACCTCATCGCTTTTAGTGATGCTGACTATGGCGGATGCAAGAAAGACTTAAAATCCACATCAGCTGGATGCCAGTTTTTGGGACCAAGACTAGTCTCGTGGCAGTGCAAGAAGCAAGCCTCGGTAGCCTTATCTACCTGTGAGTCGGAATATGTAGCGGCATCTAGCTGCTGCTCTTAGGTTCTTTGGATACAGCAACAAATGAGAGACTACGGTTTGAAATTTCTTAATACTTCCATTCACTGTGACAATGAGTCCGCTATAGCTCTTGCTAAAGACTCAGTTAACCATTCCAAGGCGAAACATATCTTGGTTAAGTATCATTTCATACGCGACTGCTATGAAAAGAAACTTATCGATATGGTAAAAATATCCACACGGATTACCAACGTGCCGATTTATTCACCAAAGCTTTTGACGGTCCTCATTTTGAGTACCTGTTAATCTTAAACGGCATTAAAGTAAAGCAGGATTAGATCCTCATCGGTAATCGTTTTTTGTAAATATTTTTTCTTCAAAAATCAGAAAAATCAAAAAATATTGTCTTTTCGCAAATTTTTAGATTTTTAGGGGGATAAAATTCAGAAAAATACAAAAACATCAGAAAATGCAAAAATTCAAAAAAAAATGAGAAAATCCCAAGATAAAAAAATTGAAAAATTGCAAAAATGAGTTTCTTTGGTGAAATAGGTAAGATGATATTAACCCATCAGTTGGACTGTCTGGACTCTTATCATCTTAAAAATATTGGAACTGATAAGTAGCCTCTACAATGATGTGTCGGTAGGCTCAAAATCATTTCCAAGTTCGGCACGGTGATATAAACCTAAATCAACTGAAATAGGTGTGGATCAACGTGCGTTGGCATATGGTCTTGGTACCGAAATCTCGTTTGGTACATTCGAGGTGAACTGGACGTCTCTCAGAATAAAAAGGAGTGGCACATGTGTCGTACGTTGGGTTCGGAGCCTACAACTGAGACACCTCTATGTCGTTTACTGAAAAAAACAAAAAAAAAAACAAAAAGAAAAACAAAAAAATAGAATAAATTCTGATAAGGAGACGTCCGGGAATCCTAAAAGAGCAAAAAGATTCATAAATGCCAAAACCCTATTCTGAAAGAGAATTCGCTCAAAGGTATCAACTCATATACCTAAAGCATCGTACCGTGAAAAATCAAAAATACGGTATTTGACTTGAACCCTGGTCTGGATCTCACTGGTCTCTCTGTTGCAGCGTTCTTGCAGACATGATCACCACTGAGTCCATTCCTTGTAAAATACGGATGACAACAGCTTACTCACCGGTTACGAGGAAGCTTTTTGCATGATTTGATACGGGAATGTGTCGCGTGGTGGGGAACACCTTGTTCATCAGTCTTAATATTACCTTAACGTATCTAAAGTGCCTAGCGATAAAACTTGATTTTGAGTTTAGGTGGACAACAATATCGGCAGTTGTTGTAGGATGCGTATTGGTAATTTAAACTAAAACTGAATATATAAGGGTTCTAGTATGGTCCATACACTGATATGATTCCCTAACTGATGAAACTCGCAAAAATATGATAGTATATAGTTAGTTGCTGTTTAGTTTTATCTGTTTAATCATTCTATATTACCGATGATGGAATCCTAATCCATTGTAATCTTACTTCTTCAAAAATAAAACGCCGAAAATCAACTAGTTGAAAATTGTGTTTTTGCCGGGTCAAAACCATACTTTCTCTTACGTACACGGATGAAAAGTGAAAATATTTCAAAGTCCGAGTCAACATCCGAGTCGTCTGTGAAAACGGGGTGAAAAACGCATGTTTTGAACCTTAACGGGTCAAAAATGTGAGTTTTGGTGCTGCAGGGGCAATTTGGTAATTTGTGGGAAGAACATATGCATTTGGTGTTATAATCGCCTATGACTTCAGGCGACTACCTTAATCGTGTGATAAGCCAAGCGATTAGAGTTAAATCGCCTGATCATATCCTACTCGTGTGATGTCTTCATGCGATTAGCCGTATATCCTAGTCAACTTATATGAAGAGTGGTAAGGGCGATTAGGCATGGTACTTGCTTGTTGATATAAACGATTACGATACAATCGCATGTTTGGTCAAGCGATTACAAGCCTACTCGCGTGTAATCCCATGCGATTTGCACCAAGTATAAAAGGCAACACTTAGGCAGTTTATCTTCATTTTTTTCCCAACCTCTCCTCCGTTCATCATTTCCCTCTAATCTGCTTATCCCAAAACCTTTGTGCCCGTGATTTATGATCTTAGATAATTGCTCTACATCATCAAGGTAATCTAAGCTCGAATTTTCAGATCATAATATCAGAATTAAGTGTCCAAATCAGTGATTTTAGTGTCGAACCCTAGGTTTCTTTCTCATGATCTTTGGACACTAAAACGTTTGTGTTGATGATAAATGCTTGTTGGGGTTTGTTCATCGGCCCTATTAGAATCTTTTGGCTGCAAATTGTTGAACTATACCCTTGTAAATTGAAAAGGCCCAATTTTAAATTACCTAACAACCCTAATTTATAAACCGAGTTAATACACCTTCAATCAGACGTGTTTGATGAAAGATACTAGAGGGGTTTTGTTAATCGGTTCTTGTAGGGTCTAAAACACAAGATGTCCAATCCAAAACAACTCATTTCAAAAAAATTGACAGTGATGGTGAAGGCGAGTACTGTTCATGCGAGTAGGTTCCTACTCGCGTGAACAGTGGGACGATTAAAGTGTCTCATATGTTGTAATCGCATGAATAGTAGTGTGATTAGGCTACTTGTATCTTCAAACCATGCTTAAGTTCATGCGATTAGGGCCATTCAGGTCTGCCATAGGCGATTACAAGTCTGTAATCGCCTGGTGCAGCTTTTTCACCATATTTTGTCAAAACTTGTCCGTTTTTGTCCGTTTTATGCGTGTTTGACCTGTTTGTGATACTTATGACTTGTCTCTATGTTCAGGATCATGAATTGGAAAACTTCTCCTAAGCACAACTGTTGTGCCATCCTCGAACCAGTTATGAAGGAAAAGTGCAAAACGTTTAAAGGCGTCATTGATTTCTTGAAGCGTTCAAGAATCAATTATGAGATATCTAAGCAACATGCGGCGTATAAAGACATCTTGTAAGAGTTTTACAAGAACGCTAAAGTGGACTACAAGGTGGTGCCAATTGTGATAACGAGTATGATTCAAGGAAAATAGGTGATTATAACTAAAGAAACAATTCGAGAAGAGTTGCAGTTTAAGGATGCAGCTAATGATCCGATTGTGTTCGACGCTATTCTGATTCAGGGCGGTTTCTTGAGAATGAAGTACCTGGGAATAGTCAAAGAACAAAAGATGCTACAGAAAGGTTTGTTACCGCCAGAACTCAAGTACCTCACTCACGTGGTCTTGAAATGCATTGGTCCAAGGAAAGGGACGTTTGATGCTATCAGAGACACATTGGCTTCAGCAATAGTCGCATTGACGCTCAATAAGCCGTTCAATTTTTCTAGAATGATCTTGCATCACCTAAAGGAGATCATATTGCAAAAGGCGACAAAGACCTCATTCATTGTTTATCCGCGCTTTCTGCAAATGATAATCGATCGCCAAATTCCAGACTTATTAAAACATCCTTCGGAGTTCATTTGGATTGAGGACATAGATGAGACTGAAATGAGCAGAATGAGAGGTTACAAAAACAGAAAGAAGTCTGATTATCCACTAAGCAGGCGTTTATACGGGCACATGAGCAGAGATGACTATGAGTCGCCACCGGGCAATAGGTGGAGACACGATGATAGTGATTCTGAAGATGACGCACGGATTCACAAACTGGTATTCAAAGAGGGGGATAACATTGGGAGAGAGACAGCCGAATTAGGCGAAAACGCTCCGGGCAGGACTACTGATATTGCTGCCGGTCATGATGATGCATTTGAACCGGATGTTCTAGATTCTACTGAACCTTCAGGTGCAGCAATAGAACAAGAGTCTTCACAATCCGCTAGAGGTAAAGCACCAATTGATGAAGACGCCCCAGTTAACATAAAAGATGAAGAAGATGACTCAGATGATACAGAGATTGATTCCCCAGGTGCGATTGCTAGAAAAGAGGCAGAGAGAAAGAGAGAGTTGGTTAAGGAGAAAGCTCTTGCTGAGGATCCTACGTTTATTGTGGATCCAGATGATGACATTGCTGATATAGATGCAGAGCTCGACACTTCTCCTCCTCCTAAGAGACAAAAGACTACAGCAAAGAAAGATAAAGTTCGTGGAAAGAAGAGAATGTCGCACAAACCACAAACAGAGAAAACTTCAAGGAAAAGACGATTTAATCTTCCTGAAGCATTTGGGGTTCTTGGCACTCAGTCTTCCCAGGAAGCAGCAACGACAACAACAACCGCAACAACAACAACAACAACAGCAACAGCAACAGCTTCCACTACCACATCATCAGGTGCAGCTATGCCTGCAAGTGTCACCATGTCGATGCCTGCTTTAGTAATCTTCACTGAGCCAGTCTCAGTTACTGGAGCAACGACAAGTTCGCAGATCATTTCTAATCCTCTTGGTGACCTGATAAAGAAAATGCGACAAGAAGTTCGACCTCCGGCTTCTAAGACAACCGATCCGCCCGCTTCTTCCTCAGCACCGGCCTCTAATGAACATCTTCAACGCCAGATTAGTGAGCTAACTGCTATAGTTGCTGCTCAATCGCGTGATATTGCTGAGTTAAGGGGTAAAAATGCTAATGTTGAAGAAAATGAAAGAGCTATGCTGGAGTTGATCGGTGATACCATCCAGTCGAATAAAGAGCTGCAAGCTTCAAATAGAATGCTTCTAGTGTCAAACCAGCAGCTTACAGAATCTCATCAAAGCACTGTAGCTAGACTTGCCAGTGTCGAATCATAGTGCAGCCAGCTTGGTGCTCAGTACAAGGAACTGCAGATCACAAATGTGAACAATGAATAACGGATCACTAAGTACAGAGCACGAAACAAGAAGCTGAAGGCTAAGGTGAAACAGATATTTGTAGACCTTCCAAGACTCAAGGGTGCTACAAGTTCAAAAGATGATACTGATTCGGATGATTCTGATGATGAAGAAGATGACGAGGATGATAGCGATGATGATAGTGATGATGATGATGGAGGAAAGGATGATAAAGATGGTGGTTATCCTGGAGCCACAGGTGGTGGCGGATCATCAGTCGGGTCTGTAGAGAGGCGACAGAAGAAAGGACGGGATACACAAGGCAAGGATCCCGAAGCAGGTTCTTCTGCTAAGGGGGAGCCTTTCAAAGATCAGATTCAAAAGATGCGGGATTCACTAAAGCAAGCAATGGTTGCTGTAGAGATAGTCGAGCCTCTAAATAGCTATTTTGCTTATGATGATGATGGCAACTTGTATGTACCTCCTGAGTCCTCTGAGTATGATTTAGAAGAAGGTGAAATACCTCCTAAGGTTACACCTGATGATTTAGAAAAGATTTTTGGCGTAGCACCCGGAGAATCTTCCGGTGCAAGTCAAACTCCTCCATAACTGAATCCAGACAACCATGAGGTTGAGATGGAAGATGGAACCCGAGTGCCTTCACCGGAATATGTTGTTGATGATTCTGGCACCGGGATTCCAAATATTTCTGAGGAGATGCTTAATGAGGCTGAAGAAAAGCTCAAGAGTGATCCTACTCCTGTTCCGGATGAAGTGAAGGAAAGACATGACAATATCAGGCAGAAGTATCCGAAATGGTTTCCATCTGGAGGTGAATCTGAGAAGAAGAAAGATCCGGTACAAGCTTCTATCTTCAAGAAGCGTTTATTGAAGATGTCGGGAAATGTAATCAGCTGGGCCTATATCAAGCATGCTAGGATGTTGGGAGTGAAATGGCAGGACGGTGTGCTTTACTTTCAGCCGTACACGAAGGTCCTCAGCCTGCCTTTCTGGCACGTTCGTGACTTAGTTAGATTGCATTATCCATTGTATCATGAGTCTGTTGGTGATCTTCGAGGCTTCTTCAATATTCTGAAAAGAGAAAGTGCTGGAGAATGGGATAAATTCAGACCTCAGTATCCTAAATCCTTCTAGACAGACAAGCTCCATCCCGTCACTAAAAGCCCTATCGGGAAGCACAAAGTCAAGCCACCAGAAAGCGTTTCGAAGATACCATTGGTCCCGGTTGAACAAGACTTCTCTTCAAAGTTCTACTACTGGCATTATGATGCGGCTACAACAGAATCAGTGATAGTCTTGAGCAACTCACCTAACCCTTGCAAGAAAATCAGAATATGGGACCCGATGTGGCTTATTAACCTCTCAGCAAAAGATGTGGAGACGTTGTTCCTGTATCCCATTCAGCACTTGAAAGCCGAAGCTGATCAAGCCTTGAAGTTTCAAAGGGTGATACGCTTTTGCCACGCCAACAAAGTTCATGCTGGATGCGACTGGTCGAGACTTACAAGGATCAGGACGATGTCTAACTGATGTGAAGACTGAAGATTGCTGCTAGTTATTTATGTTTATTTTTGTTTTCGAGTCTGTAAAGTTGTTTTTGCTATGTTATAAACTTTGTCCTTTTGTAGTCTCTGTACGTATACTAGCCTGGTCCAAGGGGGAGTCTGTTAGTGCATGATGTCCCTAGGCTAGTATATATGTTGTTTGGACGTGTTTTAGGGTGTTTGGAGATGTTTATACACGTTTTTAGGGTATTTGGGTCTGTCAGGCAATTAGACAACCTAAACTGGCGATTAGAAGACCAATCGCATGTTATTACATGCGATTGAGTGTGTAATCGTGTGTATGTATAGGCGATTAGGCCCAATCGCCCATACTGCATGTGGTATAGCCATCCAATCGCCAATACTGGTCTGTACGAGTACAAGGGGTATAAATAGGCCCAATCATTGCCCTAATCATTAGTTCTTGCCACACACACTCTCCAAACACCCTCCCCTGGTCTGAAAGGTCTGGTTTGATCATTGTAAACACTCGTGCTCTGTTTAATGATAAATCTTTAAACTTTTGACCTATTTGTGTGTGTTAATTACTCGCATATCATTGTTTTGTGGTTGTTTTTGTTATTAGAACATATTTAGAGGATTCCGCACTCTAAATATAAACCTCGTGATTGTCGGGTGACCCGTTCATCGATCCTTCAGTATTAGTTATTTATTCCATTTAGAAAGATATGCACATGTGCATATATGTATATTTTTCATGTCAAATGATAAATGTTGTTTGTTTAAACACACGAACTTTCCCATATGCAGATATAGAAGTAAAAAGAATAATACGAACGAGGTTAAGTAAGGGAAAACATAATGAAATGGTGAATAATGATGGTATGTGTTGTGCACAATGTTTAACATACATAGTTGAATATACACATGTGCATAATTACGGATGAACATGATATAGAGTTGAGGACTGGCCGGTGCTCGTGGGGTTCTATTCGAAGAAGACGAACAGGTTACAGGTCTCTTGTCTTGCTTTGAGGTATTTATACACTAGATTACTCAAGGATTCTTTTTGATAACTTGTAGTGTAATTATTGTTTATTATATTGAATGTGAGTAGTAGTAATAATAATAATAATAATAATAATAATAATAATAATAATAATAATAATAATAATAATAATAATAATAAGTTAAGTGTGTGCCTATATTTAAGTTTGTGGCTGTGGTTGTGTGGAGATACTGTTGTGATGTCGCCTTAAGCAACATTTATGCAATTTTTTGTAGATACTGTTGATATGTTAGATTAGGTTTAGAATTTGGAACATAGGAAGTGGAATGGGATTGATCTGACACTTGAGATGAAGAATGGGTTGGTTAATACTCTGTGGATAACTAGAGTGACTGAATCAGAATTCCGACTGGTCAAATAAACTGTGTCTAGCGAATCGGAATTCTGACTGGTCAAATAACTAGAGCGACTGATGCACATGTGCATTAAGGTTTAATTCTTGTTATCATTAAGGTTGTGCATAGTTTATGGTAATGTTAAAATTAATGTTAATGCACATGTGCATTAAGGTTTAATTCTTGTTAATTTGGATCTGTTTAATTTGTTGCAGGTGTTTTATGACTATAAATGGATAGAAGGCAGTGATCGTTGGGAATGGAGAGGTAACAAAGACGGAATTTATACGGTCCGGAAGGCAAAACAGTTGTTCGTTGATTGAAACAACAATGTTGTTGGACAGAAGGTTAAGTGGAAGGGCTAGAATCCTCTCGATTGTAAGTTACTGATATGGCGGGTAGTTCGGAATCGCATACCTACAAAATAGGAGCTGCAGAAACGTGGAGTCATATTAGCTGACGATATCTGTCCGTTATGCACTGAAGCTGCTGAAACAGTCACACATGTATTTACAGGTTGTTGGTTCGCACAGGAGTTGTGGTTTAGGATCTGCAGATGGTGCCGGCTGCAGCCGATGCTGCTGTTTGATGTTGATGATCTGATGCAGGTGGCTGAAACAAGTACGAAGATCGCTGCGCAGTGGAGTTTATTCAGGGGTATTGTATACACAACCATATGGTTGGTGTCTTTGGAATGAGCGGAACGCAAAGGTTTTCTCTTATAAAATTCGGCGACCGGTTGAAGTAGTTGAATATATTAAGTCGACCACGTTCTTTTGGGTTCGACATAGATCTAAATTAAAAGTTAAAAACTGGATTGAGTGGTGTAAATATCCCCTAGATTGATGTTTCGTGTTGCCCTTGGGTCCCCTCTTTAATTTTATTTATGTTTATTGTTCTACACATGTTTTATTTTTCGATTTATGTTATAATATGCATGACTAAACAATTGACGAGTTTGAGTGTATTTTATATCTCACTTTGCGTATATTTAATGATCATTGAATAATGTTTTTTTACCCCTTATAACGTCCATTTAATAATCATTTAATTATGTTAATTGACAATTTATTCGAAAATGTGATTTAATAGTGAAATGCACATGTGCATACTGTATATGTCTGCATATATAACAGCGAAATGCACATGTGCATCAATAGGGGTGCAAACGAGCCGAGCAGCTCGCAAGCTACTCGAGCTCTGCTCGGCAAAAAGCTCGAAACGAGCTGAGCTTTATCGAGCTCGAGCCAAGCTTGAGCCTAAAACAAAGCTCGTTTATTTATCGAGCTCGAGCTTGACATGTGAAGCTCGTTAGGCTCGTCGAGCCTTATCGAGCCTAGTATAATATTAGTTTTTTAATATTTAATAATATTTATCATTCATTTAAAGTTGTTTAGTAAACGAGCCCCGAGCCCGAGCTTCACTTATCGAGCTCACAAGCCTAAATGAACAATTATTTATATTATTTTTATCTAATATATTAACTAATAAATACTAAACGAGCCGAGCCCGAGCCGAGCTCGAGCTTTGAAAACAAAGCTCAAATCGAGCCGAGCTCGAGCTCGAGCTCTTATAACTTAATCGAGCCTGGTCGAGCTGGAGCTCGGCTCGGCTCGTTTGTACCCCTATGCATCAAGGATGACGTCATATCAGCCATTTTTTTTATTTTTTTATTAATGCAAAATAATCATTTTGGTGTTTTTACTTTTTTTATTTTTTTATTTATTTAGGTTATATAATTTTTTATTATTTTTTTAATTTTTTGATGGAGGGGTTTTTGTAGACACCCTTCATATTTACAAAAATGACACCTTTCACATTAATTCCTTGGTTCTCTCCCTAAATGGTGGTTCTCAAATGATCCAAATCCTATATATATATATATATATATATATATATAAGTATGACGATATGACGATAATTTCATAAGTATGACGATATGACGATAATTTTATAAATAAATATAAGCAAAACGTTCAATGTTGAAGGAATGGAGTAGAATTATATACAAACAATTTTTTTCTTCTATAAATCATGAGAGATAATTCCTAAATTTGTGTTTCTCATATTCATTTACGTATTGATTTAGGATTTTGTTAAAGGTGAACTTCATTAGAAACGGAACGTGTCCTCAACATGAGGATAGGCCCAAAAGAACATTACAACATGTACAAAGGAAAAACGACCCAATCGTTCCATCTAATATCCTTGAACCGAGACCTATTCTTAAGCCACAAAACGAAAACGATTTGACACTAGCCACAATGCCCGTAACCTTTGGCTTTTTACTTCCAAATAACTTATTATTCCTAGCCTTCCAAATCATCCACATAGTAATCATAACAATACCATTTATCACCTTTTTAGCCCACTTGTTACCATATGTGAAAGCCGAAATCTGCATGATATCAGACAAATGAAACGCTATTATCAGACTAACTTTACACCAATTGCTGATAGCCACCCAAACACCGACAGTAAATCCATATCCAGTAAAAATATGACCCGTAGTCTTCATGTCCGTGTCACACAAAACACAAGAAGTATTTGGGATATTAATCCTCCTCTTACTCAACGCCACTCTAGTCAGAATACGATCTATCTTGGCTCTCCATATACCTTTACCTTTAACGGCACCCACAAAGTCCACCTCATCTGAAACATTCTACGATTGCCCTTGTGTTTTTGTTAAAATATATATAGGAATAGTATTACTTATATTATTGTCATATAACATTTTTTATAATATGTTTTATCTTTGGTTTTGCATATTGATTATTTACTATATTAGTGATCCCATTATCATTATTGTTGAGTTGTCGGAAAGGTGCTAGCCCAGATAGCAAGGAGCTGAACCCAAGGTTGCTGAGCATGAGCCCAAGAATGGAAAAGTCCAGTTCGTAAAATGAAAAGCCCATCCGGCTGGTGTAAGATCCCACATCGGTTGTGTAAGGGAGAACAAAAGTCCTTATAAGGGAGTGGCCACCCTCACTATCACAACGCGTTTTGGCCAGTCCTTCGGGGATGAGACCAATGCAAAACTCTGAACAACGGAAAAGCGGGCAATATTGTGGTACGGATTACCTTGGGCTGTTACAGATGTTATCAAATCCGGGGCCTGGATCGGTGTGCGAGTCGTGCCTGTGAGGACACTGGGCTCCCTAGGGGGGGTGGAATGTAAGATCCCACATCGGTTGTGTAAGAGAGAACATAACTCCTTATAAGGGAATGGCCACCATTACTATCACAACGCGTATTGGCCGGTCCTTCAGGGGTGAGACCAATGCAAAACTGTGAGCTTCGGCAAAGCTGGAAATATTGTGGTACGGGTTACCTTGGGCTATTTCAGCCGGCTTATAAATATCAGTTATGATCTCGACCGTCCATTCTTGACAATCTATGTGAGTTGTGGTCTAATGGTCGAGGACATCCCCGTTTGTGCTTTTTGAATGGAAGCTTATATTCGTTGTATAAAAGGGTTGTTCTTCTTTCTTTTTCCATTTTAGCCAGAGTCTTTGTTATTTGTCTTTTTGGTTTCTTTCTCTCACAACTTAGGGTGATTAGGGTTTCTGTATTCACCTGCACTTATTCATCTCGAATAAGTGCTAAGGTCAATAGAAGTCTTGTCTAGTTCTTTAAGATCATTGTGTTCATTATCTCATAGTTGTTTAGAGATTTTGTATTTTGGTTTCCCGTGTTTGTAATAGATTTTGAGTTTAATGTTCTTAATAAATCTTTTACAGTTTTTGTTAGATCTGTTGATCTCTGGATTCATACCATTTGACATGGTATCAAAGCCCTTCAGGATCAGATTTTAGTGTCTTTCGCTGATTTCGTTGGGTGGTTCTTGTGGTTCTCATCTGTCAGATCTGTTTGATACCTTCTTGGTTGACCAGATCTAGGGCTTGTGTAGAAGAAACAAGAATCTATCCAGGAGTCTTGTGAATACTTGGAACATATTTTCTTTTGCTCTCCAGTTTGTAACCCTAAGTGAAGGTTTCGAACTGTGAGTTGTTTGGTGAAACCCTAACTTGGATCCCTATTGGTGAGATCGTTCCTTTTCTCAGTTTTTTTTTAAATTTTTGTTGAGTCTAGGAGCACCTATTCGGGTTAGGGGGACCGAATTTGGCTCATTACTTGGTTGAGTATTTGTTGAGATTTCTTGTTTGTTTTCCTATCAATACTTTGTTATAGTTTCGTTGTTCGATCTTTGAGTGTGTGTGTGTGTGTGTTCCTAGATCTAGATATACAGAATCCCTCGTTAAGACATGTCCAAGCACCCTTGAGTGATGAACCTGGAATCTTGACATTGTCGGGGCTTCGCCTGTTGCATGCTTTTGTGACTATAATTGTTGGTATTGATCTCATTCTTTGTGGCAGTTTTGTTCTCTTTGACATTTGATTACTGTGTGTTCTTTTTTAATTGTAATAATGTATGTTGAGGATAGTAGTAGTGAGTCTGGTGATGCTTGTCTTGGTGCTGCTACTTTAGTAAGCAAACTTGATGCTAGTGATCCTTTGTATCTCCATGCTAGTGATTCTGCTAACTTGACTATTGTGAATGTTAAACTGAAAGGTACTGAGAACTATGTTGTTCTGTAAAGCCTGAACGGTCGTTTTCTCCCAGACATATATGTCATTCTTCCACGGTTAGTGATCCATAAATAAGTCATTACTTTAATCTCGTCCAAAATATTCGGAACCGATACTTTTTTATTGAGTATGTAGTCATTCTTAGCCCGCCAAATACTCCAAAAAAACCCGTAAGAACCACCCCGTAGAAAGCTTTCCTCGCCCGAATCCCATTTTTGGCCGTAAGGTGAAGCTTCAACAAGTCCCGCACATGAAAAACCAAAGAATTTGGGACTTTACACCACGTAAACAAAACTTCCCACACTTCCAAGAAGACCGTGCACCCTGTAAATAGGTGATCAACGGACTCCACAGTCAGCTCAAAAATCCTATACTGATGCGTCTCAATCTGGATATGCCGTTTTGCAAAAGCTTCAGTGGTCGGTAGCCTATCCAGATAAGCACGCCATGCGACGATACCAATTTTCTTTGGCACCCAATTACACCACTCAAAGGAGGATATCGGTAACACGTTAGATGCTTGGAAGATACAATGCCTCACACACTTTACTGAAAACCCAACAGTACCCTGGACTGCCTAAATCCATGTATCAGTACCGGGTTGCAAATCCACGTCTTGAAATAACATAAGAATACCATCAAGTTGTTGTTGTTCCTCTGCTGACAAAACAGTCCTCTCCCACTCCCAGCCGATGTTAATATTAGTGCAGCTCCTAACATTCTATTTCAGAAGCTGATTAGAACCTTTATTCATGTTGTCCAAAACATTGGGAATACTTGCAATTTGCTTCTAATTACCCCCAATGGAAACCTTCATCAGAATATAGCTCCACCCCTGGCCACTACCATGTATCGACCACACCACTTTACACAAAAGCGATGCTTGATTGGATTTGAACCGCCACCACCACTTGGACAATAAACCCAAGTTTGCTTCTCTAAGAGACCCTAGACCAACTCCACCATATACTACAGATGCAACAACTTTGTCCCATGCTAACCAACTCATCTTATCGACCTCATCGGTATTGCCCTAAAAGAAGTCTCAGCTAAGTTTTTCCAAAGAATTAATCACTTGAATAGGAGCCCGGAAAAGGGAGAAAAAATAAAGTGAGATTGAGTAAGGACCAATTTCAATAGAGTTACCCGACCTCCATACGATAAGCTCTTAGCCTTCCAAGTGGACAAACGCTTCAAGATACAAACAAACATACCTTATACAACCATAGCTATTTATAGGCCGGGTTTGAGATATAAGAGAATGATCAACCACATTTTATTCATAATTCTTACACTATATATATACACAATAAAAAAAGACATAACGTACAAATATTAAATATTAATAACAACTTTGACTATGACCTTGACCAAGACTTTGACTGTGACTTTGATATGGAAATACATATCCAAAATATACAATTATAACAATAAGAATTTTGTGTATCTCAAATATGGCCCCGCAAGATGGACGACCTTGGAATAAGTCCAATCTTGTATAGAAGTAGATGATGACGTTGTTTGAGCAAGAGAAGAAGTTGATGAAGTTGAAGATGTAAAGAAAGATAAAGTTGATTAAGCAGATGAATCAAGAGAAAATACATTTTGTGTTTTTTTTAATATTGTAGGTGAAGAACATGAATAAAAGAGAATTTGGTGTATCTCTTATATGGATGAAATAGAGATGGTTAAAAGCCATAAAAGAGAAATAGAGAAGAATGATAAGAGGGTAAACGGAATAGGAAGATTAGAGGTACAGTTTGTCCGGAACATAAAGGTTGTGGCACAAAAAAGATTTTAGGTTTTGCAAAACCATGCAGTAGGAGAATAAGTTATGCTTGAACTTTGAAGGAGTAAGAAAGTATAATAGTGTGAGGTAGATAGAGCTTGTTGAGGGGATGAGATCGGAATTTTAAAGATTTTGGTAGTCATGTGAGTTTTAGAGATGTTAGAAAGGTGATAAAAATGGTAGGGGATGTTTTAAAGAATTTTAGGGGTGGTGGTGATCACGACATAGTAGAAGATGTAAGAAGCACATAAGTGGCTAAGGTATTGAAACACATGAGTGTTTTGAAACAATGTAGAAGATAGGGGTTGAAAGTTGGCATGGAAGTTGTGACTTAGATTAAGAAAAATAAGACATTGTTTCAAGAAGAGAGGGAGATCGGTACTCGTTGGAGCAAAAATGCTCTGATACCATATAAGAGAATGATCAACCACATTTTATTCATAATTCTTACACTATATATATACACAATAAAAAAAGACATAACCTACAAATATTAAATATTAATAACAATTTTGACTATGACCTTGACCAAGACTTTGACTGTGACTTTGATATGAAAATACATATCCAAAATATACAATTATAACAATAAGAATTTTGTGTATCTCAAATATGAGAAACATGTGACGTGTGTTTTTTTATTCAAAATTTGTGGTTTTATTCAAAGTATCTTTTAATAAACAAGTAGACGTATAATTCTTTTTTTTTTTTTTCTAAAGAAAGATGTATAAATATTCTTTAATAAATAAATAATGACGTGAAATTATATATAACTTTAATCCATCGTGTACCACATCAGCAAAATTCAAACATATATGCTTCATACGTGCTAAATGAAAAGGAAAACTTCCATGTTGAGCTTTAATAAGGACATTTTACTTGGTGGGTAATATAAAGAACTAATATTAAGTTGAGCTCACTTGGGTTTGCTTTTGTCGATCGAGTTTATTCGTTGGACTTTCTCCTATGGCAATTTTACACACGTGAGCCAAAGCGAGACCATTCCGACTCAAACTCAACTCGGAATTAAGTGTTATGTGTCACATGCTACATGACCTTGATACCCTGGCCTAAGTCTTATTCTCAATCGGTCCTATTTTATCATTAGAATGTTCAATTTAAAACCTTAATCCAATATGTAGCAAATCTTTAAAATTCAAACATTTTCCATACTAGATATAAAACAAAATAAAACTTCCAAGACAATCACAAAATGATTATTCATTATTAAGATTTTAACTAAGCACGGATTCGGAGAGCCAACTGGATGTCTTTGATCATGATTGTGACCCTCTTGGCATGAATGGCACACAAATTAGTATCCTCAAACAGACCCACTAGGTAAGCTTCGGCTGCCTCCTGAAGCGCCAACACAGCATGACTCTGGAACCTCAAGTCACTCTACAACCAAACATAAGATTAAGTTAATATTTGAATCATTGTCCATGTACACATAAAGTCATAAACAATGTAAATCTAACGTGAGATTAAGTTAAGATGTATATGAATTACTAAAGCAATTGATATTTACCTTGAGAGCCTGAGCAATTTCACGCACAAGCCTTTGGAATGGCGCTTTACGGATTAGGAGTTCAGTTGTCTTTTGATACTTGCGAATTTCACTGTACGTATAATGAACATTTTCAATGAGTAAACATCAGTTCTGATCCTATACTAAAAAAAATAATAATAATAACTGACTGATCAGGTTGTAATTTGAATTATATTCACTGATCATTGCAGTAGTATGTATTGTAGAAATAAAAACCTAAAATCTTATAAAACTAACTGTTAATCATGCATGCAAAGGGTTTGATTGATTCCCAATCTTAGGATATGCATAGTTCGTGCAAATTAATCAAGTTCTAGATATGATACAACTGTCAGCACACACTAAACATCTTATAAAAGAGCAATTCCATGCATATATGTTGTAGGGTTTAATTAGGAATAAAAACCGACCGAAGCGCAACAGTTCCAGGACGATAACGATGAGGCTTCTTCACTCCTCCTGTTGTCGGAGTACTTTTCCTAGCAGCCTGCAGCCATTGTTTTAAAACTTTTACTACAATTTGCAGAAGTACCTAATCTCCATAATGCTACATATTTGATCAATAAAAAACATTACGAGTACAATAGTACCTTGTAAGCCAGTTGCTTTCTTGGAGCTTTTCCACCTGTAGACTTGCGAGCGGTTTGCTTCGTACGAGCCATTTGAATGAAGATACAAGAAACTAGTAACCGAAACAAAGCTTATCAGATATGAACAACTAAACATAAGAAAGTAAAGAGACTAAATACGATACCTATAGACGGATCGAGATTCGAGAGATTGTAAGATTTAGAATATCTTGCATTGAGGAATGTACGCATATATATAGGGAGTGGTTGACTCTGGTTTCCGAATATAGATAGAGATTTTCGGTGTGTTCCTTTTTTCTTATTGGTTGCTAGTGTTGCTTAGATGATTTTGATTGGTTATAAATGCTTAACGAGGATTGCAATTTTGTGTTTCTTTTGTGTGTAAATTATTGGTGTTTAGGGTTAACTAAAAACATTTTTTTTTTTAATTCGAAAATTTTTATTCCCAGACAAAGAAAATTACATCAAGATAACGGGCAGACGGGCAACAAGCTGCGCCGTCACCCCTTTCTGAATAGCAAATCCTAATCTACTAAAAACGTAACCCTGCCCATCCGAAGACGAGACACTACTATGAACAACCCGCTGGACCCTGGTCAGGAAACGGGTAGCCTCTGGTGCCAATGAGCCAAAGGTATCAAAAGCCAAGGGTACAAAAACGTGTTGGTTCTCCTCGCAAGCTTTAGCATGTTTTTCTACCTTCTTTGTCTCTGCTTTCCGCACCGCTTGCCCTGCTACGAAGCCACTATCCCTCAACCCAACTAGGGGAGATACACCCGTCAGGTCAATACAAGCATGCTTCCCCCCGGCCCACCCAAAGACAAGGAGATCTGCTGGTCGTAAGGTGGATCTCCCTTCTGCTGGATCCGAGAGTAAGTTCACATGGGCCTCCTTTTTGGCTGAGATTCCAGCCCGTCTTAAAATGTCCCACAGAATGTCTCGAACCCAATCATGCTGATATTTGAAACCGGGTAACTCTTACAATGAACCGCATGTTCCCCGTATTCATCCAAGCAGGCCTTACGGCAGATCGGACAGATTTCATCCTCCTGATACATGGGGATCATGAGACGATATTTAAGAATGGCCCTGTATTCAATAGCGGACATGCTTTGGCCTAGACCTTCGATCGGGATAACAGTCAGGAAATATTCGGCGTGGGGGCTTTGCAATCATTCAATAACTGCCCTCTGACGGGGGACAGACCAAATTCTTCACCCAGGCTCTGAGCGATTTTGCCAAAAAGGGCATTCGCTAAAGTTTTCTGAGGCTTTGGGGGGGCGGTGTCCTTGTTAGAAAAACTGCCAATATCAAAACCTGGGAGATAGTCATTTAGCTTTTCGAGGGCCTGCACGTAGTCCAACTCTGCGCCGACAACCCCGCTATTACGTAGGATGTGGTCTTGGAGGTTCCAGGACTGAGCTCGCGATGCCACAAACGCATACATGCCGACACCCTTCGCAGAGAGGAGCCCTAATCCTCCCATACGCATCGGCAAAGACGCCATCCGCCACTGTAGGTCACCAAAAAAGGGCCCCCCACATACCACTATGTCTTCAATGGCTTCCCTTAGACCCATGTCAAAACACGACACCGCTTCATCCATCATGGGGGGTTGGCAGGTCCGTAACCCAAAAAGCAACTTAGCAACCCCCATACAGGACCTGAGCAAGAGGAGTTCACTCTGGGGATCCCTAAGGCAAGGCAAGAGTTTCATAAGTTCAACCGCGCGCGATGCCCTCCGCCTTGCCAATTCGCGGATAAAATAAGAGTCACGGCTAACGGCCCCTCCGAGGAGCTTCACCCCCTTTTCTGGCCTACCAATCCCACTGGGAAAAAGCCCGTCCCGAAGTTTCACCCCATTACAAGACGGCCAAAAACCCTCTGTTTTCTTAATATTAAGTTGAAGCCCCAAGGACGGCCCCTCCAGCCGGATAATGTCTAAGGTTTTAGCAACTTCAGTGGCATCACCAATAATCGTCCCATCGTCCAGGTACCACGCATGAAATAGGAGTTTACAACTTCCTTGTACCCGGAGAACCATAGGGTGTAAAGCAAGGGCGAAAAGGGGGGGACCTAGAGGGTCACCCTGCTGAACCCCAGTAGTAGCCCCTATACAATTATTACCAACATACAACCTAGCTGGCTGGGCATATAAGAACTGGACCTATGGATAGATAGACGGGCAATGTTGATGGACCTCTCAAAGAAGGGTAGTGCGGTCGATCCTATTAAACGCGTTCGAAAAATCCACCGTGAGCATAGCCAAAGACCCGTCCGCGTGGAAGGAGTTTAAGAACCTATTCGCGCTGTGAAGCACCGCCTCCGCCCCATTGGGAGAGTCTACCCCAAATTGAAAGTCCCCAAGGTACTTAGCCATTTCCTTCCCAACCTTCCTCATAGCCACTTTAGAAACTAATTTGCGCCAAATGGCCCCTACTGCAATGGGCCGAATCCCGTTATCATGTTTTAATAAAGGGGTAAGGGGGCAGAAGAAATGAATTTAGCTAGAGCTCTTGGGCACAAACCCCCTAGCCAAAGGTTGACGACTTCAGTACTAGCTGAGAACAGCCCCGTGGAAGTCACAGGCCCTTCTCCAGAAAGAGCGTCTAGCAAATGTTGGGCCCTCATACCGTCCCTCCCACAAGAAGTCCCTTTAGGGAAGGATCGGAGAC
The DNA here is from genome assembly GCA_028751855.1 of Ambrosia trifida. Taxonomy (NCBI): domain Eukaryota; kingdom Viridiplantae; phylum Streptophyta; class Magnoliopsida; order Asterales; family Asteraceae; genus Ambrosia; species Ambrosia trifida. Next base: position 163,799,178 of record CM054122.1, read on the forward strand.
ATCCAAGCACACAATCCATATCCACAATGAGGGCGGGCATGATGTCAGAGTTAAGAGTAAAGTCCTTTTTGTGTTCCTGTAGTGGTTTGGTCATTTTAACTATTTGAGTCTAAAACTTAAACTTGTCTTGATCCGAGTCACAATAGTTTATAATCTTAACTTCTTGAGTTCAAAAGATAAACTCTGTTAGATTTTCTCAGTTAAATTTTGTGAAATTACCAAACTAGCCTTACCACTAAAACCACCACCACCAACACCATCACAATGCACCATCGTCGTCCCAATATACACCATTCCCACCCAATATTACTCCCCCTCTCTCTCTCTTCTTAAGAAACACCAACACCCCCACCACCGTCCCACCACTCACCCCCCCCCCCCCCTCCTTCTTCGTCTAATTGCAGTCACAAAATGATCCTTACAAACAACACAGGTAACAATCGATTGAGGTCGTTGCAGTTAAACATATAGTTAATTACACAGTCCAAGTCTAGATTATTGAGGTTGTCAGAAGGTATGAAAGCCAGAAACTGAAATGCACCGACATATTCGAAAGACACTAAAGACAGATTGAGGAATGAGAAGAATAGCAATTGATTTGAATCGTCATGATTGTTGTTGTTGTTAAGGTTAGGGTTGTTGAAAGTGATTATGGAATCTAATTCTTTAAATAAATTACAGTTGCATTGGTGGAAAATGGAGGAGGAGGCGGTGGAGGTAGAGAGTAAGGAGATGCTACTGTCACACTCATGACACCGGCATGTGTGACAGACCTTGACGATGGTGGTAAATTGTTTTAATAGATCGAAGATGGTATGGTAAAGTGTGGTGGTGGATGAGAGTGGGGTATGATGAATGGTACAGTGGTGCATTCGGGGGGGGGGGGTTGGTGGTGTGGTGGTGGTGAGTGGGAAAGCCTAGCTTTTATATATATATATATATATATATATATATATATAGGGTAGGGTTCAATTGAGAACCAACCTTAGTTAGGAACTTTAGGAACCAATCTCATCCATCCATCTTCAATGGCATGATGGTAAATATGTTAAACATTAATTAACTTTTTAATTAAATCAAGGAGTAATATTGTCTTTTGGTATGTGAGTATTAATAGGTTATTTAGTATACAGTGTAACTGACAAAAACCACAACTAATATCATTTGTGCGTACAAAAAAATTATACTGTACGATAAAACATTAAACAACTATACGTCAGTGTATATTCATATTCCAACAATTATACATCAGTGTATAGTCCAATCATTGCTACAAAAACATTATACTGTACGATAACATTAAAACAACTATACGTCAGTGTATATTCATATTCCATGCACTCACACGAACTGATAGGTTGGTCTTATCAAGAGTAACCTGAAACAAAGAAAAAGGTTGTTTAGCATATACATCAGACCCCAATAAAATTGATGCTATAGAACAGTGTTTAGTATCGTCATATTAAAACAATTATACATCGGTGTATAGTCCAATCATTGCTACAAAAAACATTTTACTGTACCATAATATTCAACAAATATACGTCAGTGTATATTCATATTTCAACAATTATACATCAATGTAAAGTCCAATTAGTGATAAAAAAACATTCTATAGTACCATCAAATTCAACATATATTCAAACAATTATACATCGGTGTATAGTCCAATCATTGCTAAAAAAAACATTATACTGTACGATAACATTAAACAACTATACGTCAGTGTATATTCATATTCCAACAATTATACATCAGTGTATAGTCCAATTAGTACTACAAAAAGATTGTACTGTACCATAATATTCAACAAATATATGTCAGTGTATATTCATATTTCAACAATTATACATCAGTGTAAAGTCCAATTAGTGATACAAAAACATTCTATAATACCATTAAATTCAACATATATACATCAGTGTATATTATGTTTAATTATATTACCAGAGAAGGAAGGAACTGGTGGGTTCCAGACCACCGTGTACGGCGGCGCACGACGGAGCCACGGCGGCGCTGCTGCCCTCTTCATCTCGTACAGATGGTGGTTCACGGTGGTGGTTTTGGTGGATCATTGTAGCGATGGTGGTGGACCTGGGTTCGTAATGAGCCAATATTAATATTATTACTAGCATACCAAACTTTAAAAAAAAAATCAACTTCAAGATCTTTTTTAATATTTATTTATTTAACAAATAATTGAAGCTTAGAATTGAAATTACCTTATCCGACACGTCAAAGCGGCACACTAATGTCATATTTTGTGTATAGGAGAGATAACAACGAACAAGCTAGATCGTAGCATGTATATTAATCTTTCATATGAGTATTTAACTATTTATTCTATACAGATTGAATTAAACTTTTTTTTGTTAGGATCGTGTTCGATTGTTATTCAAAGAGGACATCAACAACAGGGAGGGAGGATTTGAAGAACAGAAGGCAAGATTATTTTAGAGTGGAACTCAAGAGGTTGCGTTCCTCGATGGTGAGTTCTTCGGAGTCGGTGATCGAAGGAAGGAGACGGTGGTTAGGGTTTGGAATTGGGTTTTTTTTAGAGAGAGAAAGTAGTTGAGAATCAAGAGTGGTGTGAGAATGGCTGAGAGAAAGAGATAGGGGATTTTATAACTTTTTTTTTAAATTAAAATATAAAACATAATTGTTCAATTACCATCCTACCCTTAGATCAAGATTAAAAGATGAATGGCTCAGATTGGTTCCTAAGTTCCTAACTAGTACCTTGGTTCCTAATTGATCTTTTTCCTATATAGGTAAAGTATATGGAGGAAACCCTCCTTATTTGGTAAACTCTGGAAACTCTGACTTCCCAACATTTTTTTTTTGAAAAAAATAGGGTATGTAATATACATTTTTTTAAGCATTTCGGGCCAAAAAAATCGAAAAAGCGCCGAACGGTTTTTTTTTAAAAAATAAAAAACGTCTACTGTTTACATATAGTTAACACATTGTTAACACCTGTTATTAGCGCTTAACATGTGTTAGTCAAAATTTTATTTTATTTTTTAAAAAAAAAGTACTCGGCGCTTTTTTAATTTTTTTGGCCTAAAATGCTTAAAATCATGTATATTACTTGCCCTATTTTTTTCAAAAAAAAAAATATTGGGAAGTCAGAGTTTCCAGAGTTTACCAAATAAGGAGGGTTTTCTCTATAACCATTCCCTTCCTATATATATATAATAGGTCAAAATATTTTTTAAGTACATTATGAATTAGAAGCTTGTACCTTAGGCTTAAATGACTAAAATACCCTTGTACTTAACAAATTATTTGGATGGGGTTTGTCTTTTGGACTCAAGAAGTTAAGATTAGAAATCATTGGGACTCAGATTAAGACAAGTTTAGGTTTTGAACTAAAAAATTAAAATGGTCAAACCACAAGGACTTAAAAACGACTTTACTCTTATAAAAAGGTAAAGATTATTTTATATTATTCCTTCCTTAAATATTTCTACGCCTTGATGCAAGATATAATTCGAAGAGTAGATCCACCACAATATCCTCTGATCGAGAGCGTTTCATCATTGGATAAGTGGATACGAACCAACTTCTCGTGACAGACAATCTTCGCATGATTCTTGGATAACCAATCCATGCCAATGACAATATCGAAACTACCCAAGTTTCAGCATAAGTTTTTTGTGCATTTAATTTACATAAATGAAATCAGCATGAGTTTCGAAATTGTTGTCTTAGGTTAGGGGGTAGATATTTACACGGATGCAGATATTGATGTCAGTCGTGAAGAATGGTCAAGTTATGCCGCAACCTTCATTTTCAAGTGATCCGTATGTTTAGGTCTAGACTAACGTAATGTATTGACACAATATTTTTTATAACCGTTAATACTTGTGGTAGGATTCGATAAATGCTTATATTGTAATGGGTTTTTTTTGGTGGTATATATAATATATGCAGTTTTATTATGTAATTTATTGATTTGGTTATTATAAATATAAATATAAATCCGGGATTATTAGTTATTTTGCAGAATTTTTGTTTTTTTTTTGGTAAAAAAAGCATGACACGCAAAATGAGTGTCATAAAGGTGTATCGTAAATGCATGTCGTAAATGCATGTCAAAAAAGGAGTGTCATAAACGTGTGTCACGAAAGAGTGTCATAAAATAGTGTCATTAATGTGTGTCATTAAAAGATGACACGCGCTTGCTTATCATAAAAATTTTATGACATGTCCTTCCTTAACACTTTTTTGTGTCATAAACACCCCATTATGGCGCGCAATGCGCGTCATGGCTGGTCATTTTTCTAGTAGTGCTTCAGACGAAATTAACTTACCATTGGCCAATTCTATGGTATAATGTGTATCCAACTTACTCGATTCTAACCCAAGGGATTTCTTAAAGTCGGTGGTCACAAAGCTAAAATCAGCGCCTGAATCAAAAAGTACCAATGCATAATGGTTGTTAAGGAGAAACGTACCGGTAAACACGTTCAGATCATTGCGTGCTTCATTGGCTCCTAGCACGAATGCTCATCCGTGAGTTTGATCATTAGCCTTCGGGCAATCTTTGTAGAAATGACCGGTTGCACCACATTCATAACACTCGTTTTTGGCAGGAGGAGTGTTGATGGCTTTGGCTTTGCAGTTAGGGGTTTGGTAACCACGGTGGTTGCAGTTCTGACACAGAATACTCTCACAAGTGCCAACATGATGGAATTGCACTTGCTGCAACAGGGGTGCGGCCCGTTGTATTTCTTCTTGGGCTCCGCAGCATTGGTGGCAGCAAAAACCTTCACGGAATCTTGGCTCTTTCGAGAAGATTTCTTACACTATCAAATATAATAATGTTCGCCCTTTTGATTCATATAGTTCGTCTTAAATGTCCAAGTTAATAGTCTAAATGTCCATCCATCTTCCATGTATCAAGTTAAGGTGTCGAACTAATATCCTATTTAGCTTATGGTTTGGTCTCGGTTCGTTATAAGCTCGTCAAGTCCCATACGCAAATGGTTTATAATATTAACGTGCATAACTAACGAGTTTGTAAATCCGCTTATACCTCATGCTCGGCCTCAGTTCATGTCAGTCAAACTGACCCGGTTGACCATTCTATTGACCTCGTTTGACTTTTGTTTGGTTGATTGAGTTGACTTCTTTTGACCGAAGGTTGACCCGACCTCTTGACCCGCTTCCGGACTCAACTGATCATAACTCAAGTTCTACTATAAACCATCTCGTCTATAGCTTAGCTATCAGTAGCCACCTTCACCGGCCACCCGAGCACCATCCGTAGTCATCATCCACCATCGGTCCCTGTACTCCTCTGACCAACATCTCGGTAACCAACATCGAACCAACACCACTGTCATCCGTAATCACTATAGAATCCAACCCCAACCAATATCTCGGTTCCAATCGTCTCTGTATCAGATCTGACCCGTTCCCCTTCATTGTACCAACCCTTCATCACCACTACCCGACACCTCAATAACAACCCATCACCAAGATCATCATCTTTATTATCGAATCTCTACAAGAACATGGGTGATTAAGGTTACCTTAAACGCAATGGATCTGTAGTGGGCCTTTCTCCCCACACGCCGCCGTCGCTTCTTTGGTTGACGAGACCGGCCGGCCTTAGCCAGGGGTCGGTGGCCCTCTCCTGCTTCTCTTTCTTTCTCAACTTCTTTCTCTCTCTAAGACTCTCGCTCTCTCTCTCTCTCTCTCTAACTTTCTCTCTCTGGCTCCTTCTTTCCTTTTCTAATAATCGTGTGTGTGTGAGTGAGATGAATAAGTTGTGGGTACTTGTTTATTATTATTTTTTTTAATGGCCAACAAAAATTTTTATTAATCGCCAAGGCTAGCGGGGAACTAGCAAAACGCCCATGTACAATATATTAACCACAAACACCACCTAGAAATAGAATTAGAAAATCACACAAAGATTCCACAAAACAAAACTACTTCACCTATTTCCGTTTAAGCCTCCCTGTATCACCTTTGTTTAGCCCATAATAATGTTCACGCCAATATAACGTTGATAGTTCATGAGGAGAAAACTTCCTTTTGAAGGAGCACCAACATATTCTGCTTGTTAGCAGAATTGCCACCAAGTGTCGCGTGTCTTGCCGAACCAAACTTTCCTTTGATCCACGGATTTAATGCACAACATGAACCTCCACTTAAAGCCACAAAACTGCAGCTGACTTTAACCAGCCCCGACGAACAAAAAACAGCAGCCCCAACCCAGACCCATTTATAGCCCACTGCAGCAACGACCCGTTCCAACACTAAACAGCCGCTGACAGACCCCACCCAGCTATATAACTTGACCCGTACAGGTCTGCAGAGCAAAAAACTAGAACCTAACTACCACCCGACATTGTGAACATGGAACCCATGCCATTTTTCCCAATCAATCGACTGATGTTTACCCCTAGCTTTCACCCACAGATAACTAAGTGTCTTAATATCACCTATCACCATTTGGACCGAACATAGCTTTTGGTTAAAGACCACCTCGTTGCGATACTTCCATAGTACCCAAATATCTGTGAAACAAATTGCTTGAAACGCCTTCCTTGCACCTCTTGATCCAACCATGTATTTATGTAGCGAGAGAAGATCACGAAATTCAAAAGCAAAGATGCTGCTGATTCTACACCAAATTGACACCTGCTGCCAGACCGTTTGCGCAAGCCCACAAGAGACGAATATATGTTGACTGTTTCTGGTAACTCTCCACAAAACGGGCATACAACAGAACCAATACTTACATTGCGTCGCTGCAGCGCTGTTCTTGTAGGTAATCGACCCAACGCAGCTCTCCAAATCAGAATATTGACTTTCCGCGGCACCCATGTATTCTGCTTCAGAACATAACCTGTCGCTACCTGTCTGCCTTGTTGCAAAGGCTTCTTGACGCTTTTGACCGAGAAAGAGCCCAACCCATTGATGTCCCAAACCCACCTGTCCCGGGCCGCTGACAGAGACAAGCAAACCTGCCCAGCTAGCTGCAGCAAGTCAGCCAACTCTGAAGAGGTGCCCGGACCCAACCCAACTGAATCCCAACCCAGATTCCAACCCAACCCATGCCACCCAACCCATTCTGCCACTGTGATGAATTTATTTCTCGCTGCTGCGAAGAGAGAGGGAAACCGAACCGATAGAGGAACCTCCAACACCCACCTATCTAACCAAAACGCCACGGATGCTCCATTACCCACCACTCCTTTCATTGCCCCCACCACATCCACACCTTGTTTTAACAACTCAATCGAGCCAGCAATATGCTTCCAAGTACCTGGGACAGAAAGCTTCGCAGGGATAGGATTCCATGATCTAGACGAGTGATGCAACGCCCATATTAACTTTCTCCAAAGACCGGCAGGCTCGCACTTGAATCTCCACCACCACTTCGCCAAAAGGGAAAGGTTGGTGTCTCTAAGCGACCCAAACCCAAGACCCCCGCTACTAACTGGCGCAATTACACTATCCCACGCCACCCAATTCATTTTTGCCTTTTCATCCGACCCTCTCCAAAAAAACACCCTCCTCATCCTATCCAAATCCTCCAACACTTTAACCGGGGCCCTAAACAGAGAGAAAAAGTATGTGGGAAGCGAGTTAAGAACCGACTTGATGAGCACAACACGTCCCCCAAAAGATAATTGCCTAGCCTTCCAAACAGACAACCGACTCCTAAAAGCATCCAAAACCGGTTTCCAATGTTTGACAAGCGTCATGTTCGCCCCAACCGTGAGACCCAAATACGAAAACGGGAACTTACCCCATCCACACTTCAATAACTCGGCCATTCCTTGTCCTTCCACTTCTTCCACCCCTACACCGAACACTTTGCTCTTCCTAAGATTAACCTTCAAACCGGACACTAAGTGGAAACATCTCAAAATTCTCTTCAGGTTCAAGACATTCGCCACCGACCATTCCCCTAAAAACACCACGTCATCCGCGTAGAGGAAATGGGACAACACTAAATCACCATCCCCACATTGAAGACCCCTACACAAACCCACCGCGCATGCCCTTTTCATAATCCCTGTTAAAGCCTCCATAATCAAAACAAAAAGGAAAGGGGATAACGGATCTCCTTGCCTAAGTCCGCACTTACACTGGAATTCCGACGTTGGAGACCCGTTAACCAATACCGAGGCCCTAGCGGACGTAACAAGTGTCATCACCCACCGGACCCAAATATGCGGAAAATTCATCCGAGATAAAACCGACTCTAAAAAGTTCCAGTTAACTGAGTCATATGCCTTATCGAGGTCCACTTTAAATATCATCCCAGTCTTCCTATCCCTTTTCATCCAACTGATCAGTTCATTCAACATCAGAGGCCCGTCCGTGATGTTCCTCCCTGCTAGAAATGTCGATTGCTCGGGCGACACCAGCTTGTCGATTACCCCTTTAATCCTAGCCACCAGAACTTTTGATATTACCTTATTAATACATCCCACTAAACTAATTGGTCTAAAGTCCTGAAAACCCATTGGATCCTCTATCTTGGGAATCAATGCGATGAAAGATGATACACTACCAGGCCCCAAGCACGGCTGCTCATAAAATTCCTTAAATAATCTAATAAAATCAGCCTCGAGAACACTCCAACACCTCCTAATAAACTTGAAATTAAAACCATCTGGGCCGGGAGCCGTGTCCCCATCACACCCCCACACTGCATCCTTAATTTCCCTAACACTGTGTTCCCGAGTTTTATTAAAGGATGGAAGAGAAAGGATCTCCCTCCTCTTCCATTCTCTCCAATTCCTTCCAAATTGGAAAGATTGAAAATCACATTAAAATCCTCTTTATTATCCCTCTCATTCCATCCCTTTCCCTCCTACAAAAAACTCTGGAACACATTTTTTCCCCACTTCCTTCCCAATCCTTTCTCTTCCATCCTTTAATGAAACTCTGAAAAAGAGTGTAAGAGAAAATGGTTGTGAAAGCCAGCTAGCATCTTCATCAGACAACCTGTTAATATGCGTGCAATTCAGCACCGGCCTACATTCCATCGGCTCACGAAATACTTAAAAAATTCATTGCAAACCTTCGACAACCCCCTCACCCTCCACCGATTCTTGCACCTGGCCTCTAAAATTCGCAAGGTCAATCCCAACCAATTCCCCAGCTGATATTGTAAGATTCACCTCCTCTTGAATAATTAATCCTTCCCCATTTCCCATACCATCCACAGACCCCAACCCCGACCCATTACCCGGATTTTCAGTGTGAGAACTAACCTCCTGTTCATTAACAATATCCGCAGCAGCTCCAACCACCTCGGAATCGATTGCCACCAAATTTCTCTGACCTTCATGATGCAGCCCTTGATAACATCCATCAGCGCCCCCTTCGATATTATCCAAACCACAGCTATTCATCATAACTTGTATATTTGTCTCTGAAGATCCAAAAAGTGGACGAACCTGAGATGTGACTAACAACAGGGACGAATGAGATGGATCTTGTGAGCTTAGAACCTGAGCTTATACCTGCACAAGGTAAAAGACCGTTAGGCTCGCTACAGAGGAGGATGGAGGGCCTCTCTGTAACCACCCTCCGGCGTGAGGATAAGTATTTTTCTAGTGAGAGAAAGTAGAGAGAGAAAGTGAGTTCGGAGTGTGTGTGTTCGTGTGTCAATTGTACTTTAGAGGGGGTATTTATACTAGTCAGCCAAGTTGTACTATACTTCGGACCCCCCTTTCGTACTATCACCCGGAGTCTTTTGACTTCCGGGAGAGATTTGTACTTTCCTTCAGTTAATCCCCTTGGTCATAACATGTTGTCCCGAGCTCGTACCTGAGTGAGCCGCGGTATAATTATTTATACCTCTTCATGTCTTCCCAAGTCCTCAAGTTACTTTGTAACTTGCTGGACTTAGTTATGACCGAGACTCAGGTGATCAAGCCGCGGTATAATTGCTTATACCTCTTCATGTCTTCCCAAGTCCTCAAGTTACTCTGTAACTTGTTGGACTTAGTTATAACCGAGACTCAGATGATCAAGCCGCGGTATAATTGCTTATACCTCTTCATGTCTTCCCAAGTCCTCAAGTTACTCTGTAACTTGCTGGACTTAGGCAATCTTTCGGCCTGTTGATCATGCTGCGGTATCTGTGGAAGGTTAATGAGGATTGTTGACACGTGTTGATGACAGCTGTTTGGGGACCTTTGTCGTTTTCTGATGACACGTGGGTGCAGTCGTGGCCATGGGATTCAAAGGGCTGACGTGATGGCGGTTCATTTCTCGGAGTGATCTGGGCCGCTCATCTTATCATTTCATCTGGACCGTTAATTCGAACGGTTGATGTGACGACGGTTCGAATTTCGGGACAATCTGGACCGCTTGTTTTATACAGCTGTCCATCCAACCGTCTCCTTCTTCCCCTATATAAGGCCACTCTTCACTTTTTCTTTTTACTTTTACTGTTCTCTTCTTGTCTCCTTATCCTTGTTTACTCTCTCGGAGCTCGTATCATCCATTCCAGTTTCGCTAAGGTGCGTTGTCTTCATCCTTCTTCATATTTCCCGTTTTATTGTTTTGTCCTCGAGTTTTGAAGATGGTGAAGGATGATATGAATGTGAGTTTCTCAATTCTATCCGCGGATAAACTTGCCCGGTTTATCGATACTTACTCGATCCCTCGCGAGTTAAACCCGGTCTTACCGGGGCCGAGGCAAGTGATACATCCTTTTCCTGTTGGCAAATTTGGTCTTTACACCCGAGTGTGTGACTTTGCCAACTACCGCATCCCCTTTACCAAATTTTTGATGAAGGTGCTAAGGTTTCACGGCGTGCATATCTCTCAAGTGAACCCTTTCGGTCTCAGCCGAATAAGTCACTTTGAGCTTTCTTGCCGTGCTTTGGAGAAAGGCGCGGATCTTAATGTTTTCCGGTGCTTCTATAAGCTTAGCAAGGCCGGTAGCTGGTATACCTTTGAGAAACGGCGGTCGCTGGAGAGTTGTCATGATTATCAGACAACTAGTTTAAAGAACTGGAAGAATCAGTTCTTCTTTTTGGACGACCGATGCTTACCCCCGGATATGGTGTGGCGTGATAGTTTTGAAGCGTCCGAATGGGATTTGCCCAAGAAGTTTAAATACAACCGCAAGCTGTATTTGGACCTGGTGGAGAACAAGAGCAACATCCAGAAGTATCCGGAACACGTTCTCTGCCTCGGAGGGGTCAGCATGAATTGGAGTTTGGATGATAGGTGGCCGTTAGTACGTTATAATGGAGTGGGTGAGTGGAGAGCTGCAGCTTCACTTTGTTTTTTATTCGAGTTTGTGCCAGCTTTTTCTAACTCCCTTATTTTTATTTATACAGAGATGTCGCTGTTGGATTGTCTGAAGCTGAGTACCTTTGACGATACAGCGTTGGAGTTTACAAATGAAGATTTAGGAAATACCGAGCCCTTGGTGGCGCAAATGGAGAGGACGCACCAGGCCATTCGGCCAGTGACTGGTGCGGGGGTTGGTGCGAGTGGCGCTGGTGGGGATGGTCAGACCACGGGGGTCGTGACCGAAACTGTTGGGGTAGCTCCATCTGCTGAGGGCGCAGCATTGTCTTCCGGAGTCCCCCTTGACCCACTTGTTACAAGTGTTCAACAACCGGACCCGTCTGCTAGCACGGGTCGTCAATCATCCGATCCCACTCATACCTCCAAGGAGGTTTCTGGTGATAAGGAGGGCCGAGCTCTTACTGATACCTCGGTCTCCCGGGGTGCAGGGAAAAGGAAAAATTTGAAGGGCACCACCGCCAGCTCGAAGCCGAAGAAGAAGCTTCGGTTTGTCGAAGATACTACTGAGGTATATTCTAACCTTCTCCATAACCTTGAATATCACTTGTTTGGGGGTAAATCTCCCAGAGACTCGGCTCCAATACTAATGGTGGATGATCCTCAGGGTGGGGGACTCAGTGACGAAGAAGAATTGGATGGGTCTGCCGGGATTCGTAGCCCGTTGAAGGAGCAGGTGGTGCGTCCTGATGATGTATCTGCTGGTGAGTTTAGGCAATCTCCCCTTCTTTCTCAAACCGATGTGGGGGGTAAGGATGATACTTTTCCCCCATCATGGTGCGAGACTGAAGCTTTTTCCCTTTATCATTTTGCAGCGGTGGCAGGGGAGGGTTCTGGTGGTGGTGGTATTGCTGATGAGAAGTTCGTCCCGGAATGGGACATAAAGAACGGGGATCGGGTGGTGGACGGGCTCTGTGCCCGTATGATGCTGTTTAACCTGGACACCCCAGCTGATCGGGAGTATTATCACAACCTTGATTCACCTGCTCTTTGTGAGGCCCTACTAGTCAACCAAGCCCAGTCCAACTTCCTGGTGACCGAGGCATACCGCCGGTGGACGGATGCCGAGGTTGATCGCGAGCGCTTAAGGCGGAAGGGAGCTTCTTGCAACCATGGTCCGGCCATGGAAAACTTGAAGAAAAACCTGAGGGAAGCCCAGAACCAAGCCTCTTCTTCTCAGGCCGCCGTTGCTTCTGCTGCCGAAGCAAGGGATAAGGCTCTTAAGGAGGTTGAACTTTTGAAGAAAAGGCTTCAAGATTCCGAAGCCTCTGCCGCTGCTGATTCCAAGAAGACTGCCGATCTTCTCAAGCAGATGGAGATCACCATGGCCAACCTTCGGACAGGTACCGATGTTTTAATCGCTGGTACGTCTTTTTTGTCGTTTGGATTTTCCCTTTACTTTAACTTAACTTTATTGTTTGTGTTGTGTAGAACGGGACGATGCAGTGAAGGCGGAGAAGGTGGCTCGGCAGGTGTATGCCGCGGCCGAGAAGAAAATGGCCGAGGATGAAGATGCCTGGAAGAAGGAAAGGGCGGAGCTGATTGCTAACATTGACGAGCTTTTTGGCTTCAAAAGGTTCTTTTTGACGGAAGGAGCTCAATTGTTGACGGACTTTGTTCACAAAGGTCCTATCATGAAGCAAGCCGTTAGTGGTGTTGTTAACGCGATGAATGCTGCTGGTTTTAACGAGGGTGTGAAGGCTGGCCATGCAGCCGCAGCTAAAGGGATTCCTTTAGAGAAGAATCCGTTGTTAAAACCGGAGGTTAGCGCACAATTATCGGCAGCCGTAGAAGCATTTGATAAGCTCACCTTCCCGCCGATCGCCAAGCTCGTAGACCATGTGACCGGTCCACCAGAGTCCCTACCTGAAGCCTTTGATGGGCTCAAGCTTCCTTCCTCTAAAACATCCGTTTAAGACAATTTTATTTGCCCCGGACCTTTGTGTGGTCCGGTTTTTCGTTTGTAATATTTTGAACAAGTGTTTGCTGGTTCGGGCTTTGTGTTGGGCCCGAGCCTTTTTTTTTTATATGCATGCCTTTTATTCCGATCCTTGTCGAAGGTTCGGCTTATAATTCTTATGCCTTGTCTTAGTGTTTTGTCCGAATCTTTCGGATTTTTCCCGTGTTGGACGTTTTTTAGGCGTTGTCCTTGATCAATTAATGATCAGTAAGAGGTTCGTGGCCAAGTTATCCGTGCGTCCACGGTTTTGGCCGCTCCTTAATCTCTTTTGTGGATCCAATTATGTTAACCATGGTTCGTGGGGATTTTCCATACCGGGACGCGGCTATTGTCCATGCCGCGTGCCGGTGTGTTGGGTTTTTCCCCTTTAAGTAGATTTTTATTTCTTAGTATTTCTAAGGTTAAGGTGTTTATTTAGGTTAGTTTAGATCCGGATCAAAAATTATCCACTTTGTTCTGGATCACTTTGCTACTCCTGTTTAGTTTGTTTTTATACCACGTGGTTTTGGTTATGCCAAGCTCGTTTTTTGAGCTGCGGCTCATATTAACACCTTAGATTATTTGTAGCAATGACCGGCTTTTATTAAATCTTTTGACGGGGAATGTCACATCCCGCTTAGTAACAAGAAAAAAGGTAAATAGTGGGGAATGACGCATCCCACATTACAATGAAAGAAGCAATTATTTGAAAAGAGAACTAGCGGGTCATGATTACATGTAGCACTTCTTTAAGTGGACACCGTTCCAGGTGCGGGGGATGTCTTTCCCATCTAGGGTTTGGAGGGTATAAGCGCCATTCCCTCCGGCCGTCTTGACGATGTATGGCCCTTCCCATGATGCGGCCATTTTTCCTTTTTCAACCCCACTGGCCTCATTGCACCGGAACACATAATCTCCGGGTTTAAACCGGACCTCTTTTACCCTGGAGTTGTAAAATTTCTCCAGCTTTTGCTTGTATCGAGCTTCTTTGATAGCAGCAGCTTCCCTTCGTTCGTCCAACAGGTCAAGATTCATGCGGAGTTCTTGGTTGTTGTTTTCAATGCTTTGAATTCTATGGGAGGGGGACCCGATCTCGACCGGTATGACCGCTTCAGTTCCGTACGTCAGACTGAAGGGCGTCTCACCTGTACTGGTCTTGGTGAAAGTTCGGTGTGCCCATAGGACGTTGGGAAGCTCATCCACCCAACCGCTTTTCTTTCTTCCCAATCTTTTCTTTATTCCCTCAACCAAGCTTCGGTTTATGCGCTCTACTTGACCATTTGCCTGCGGATGAGCTACCGAGGCAAATGATTGTTGGATGTGCAAGTCTTGACACCACTTTTTGAAGGGGTTATCTGCAAACTGCTTTCCGTTGTCACTGATTATCGTCTGGGGTAACCCGAAACGGCACACTATTTGCTCCCACACAAACTTTTTTACTTCCTTTCCCGAGATCTTGGAGAGTGGTCGGGCTTCAACCCACTTAGTGAAGTAATCTACAGCTACCAGTAGAAACTTCATGCCTCCGGTTGATTTGGGGAAAGGTCCGACAATGTCGATACCCCATTGCTGGAACGGCCATGCCGCCGTTACTGGGATCATGTTGTTTTTGGCTCGCAGACTAACCGGAGCATGCCTCTGACATTCGCTGCACTTCTGTAGTTCGGAGACCGCGCTGTTGTGCATCCCTGGCCAAAAATACCCGGCGTTCATAACCTTTGCCACCATCATTCTAGGACCGGCGTGGATACCGCATATGCCGCGGTGGATTTCCTGGATGATGTATGAAGCTTCATCCAAGTCCACGCATTTGAGGAGTGGTCCTAAGAACGTTCTTCGGTATAGTTGTCCGTCAATCAATTGGTACTGGAGCGCTTTGACTTTCAGCTTCCGAGCCTTTGCCTTATCTTCTGGGACGACGTCGTTGATTAAGTACTGCATTATGGGGGTCATCCAATTATCAGTTGGTGAGTTTACTGATAGAATTACGGCAGCCTGGACTGTCGGGCCCTGAAGGCCTTCCATATGTACCTCTTGGTTGACAATATCTGTGGTTGTGGCTGCGAGCTTACTTAAAGCATCGGCTTTCTTGTTTTTGTTTCCTGGGATGTGCACCACTTGGCATGCTTCAAATTGTTTTATCAGTTTTTTAGCCTGCGTTTAGAAGTAAGGGTTAGTCGATCTTTTTTATTAAGATCCGGAGTTATTTAAGGCTTGGGTTAATCCCGTACCTCGGCTAAATAAAGAATCATGCTTGCTTCTTTAGCCTCGTAGTCTCCAGATATTTGGTTTGCTACCAACAAAGAATCGACGTGTGCTATAACCTGCAAGGGGCATACACGTTTTAAGTTTTCATAATATACTTTGCGTTTAGCAGGGAGTTTTCATAAGCATTATCGCATGCTTGTACCTTTTTGGCTCCGACTTTTAGAGCCAGTCGCAGCCCTGCCAGGAGTGCTTCATACTCGGCTTCGTTATTCGAGCTTTTGAAGTTCAAGCGAATTGCATATAGAAGCTCGCGTCCTTCGGCTTCACATAGAACTAAACCTGCTCCTGACCCTTCTGTTCCGGAGGCTCCGTCAGTGTGCAATGACCATGTAGGTTCCGGGGGGTTTTGTGGTTTGGCCTCTAGACTTGTGGGAATTTCTACCAAGAAGTCGGCCACCGCTTGCCCTTTAATCGGTCCTCTAGTTTTGTAAGTGATGTCAAAGGCACCGAGCTCAATTGCCCATTTTGTCATTCTCCCGGAGGCTTCTGGCTTTCTCAATACGCTGAGTATCGGTTGTTCAGATTGCACTTCAATGTTGAAAGCTTGAAAGTATCGACGGAGCCTTCTGGAGGTGTGTACGAGAGCTAGGGCTAATTTTTCGAGACTTGGGTAACGAACTTCATATTCTCTAAGGGCCCTGCTGATGTAGTACACCGGGCGTTGGACTGTGGCTCTGGTTACGATGAGAACCGAACATATTGCTCCGTCCGAAGCAGAGAGGTACACTGTTAGTGTTTCCCCTGGCTCTGGTGCAGTTAGGACGGGTAAGTCTGCCAGACATTTCTTTAATTCTGTGAAGGCCGCATCAGCTTCGCCGGACCACTCGAACTTTTCTTTTCCCAAACTCTTTTTCAAGACATTCATGAAGGGGAGTGTTTTTTCTGCGGCTTTGGAGAGAAAGCGGTGTAGGGCCACCAAACGCCCATTCAGAGACTGCATTTCTTTTAGGCACGTGGGTGGCCGCATCTTCAAGACTGCTTCGACCTTTTCTGGGTTGGCTTTTATACCATCCCGGGCCATGAGTACCCCTAAGAACTTCCCTTCTTCAAGGCCGAAAGAACATTTTTTGGGATTCAATTTCATGTTGATTTTCCGCAGCTTGGTGAATGTTTCCTTGATGTCTTCGATCATTGAATCTTCTGTGGCACTTTTTATAACCACGTCATCCACATACACTTCAAGGTTCTTCCCTATCTGATCCTTGAAAGCCGCGTCCATCAGTCTCTGATACGTGGCTCCAGCATTCTTCAACCCAAAGGGCATCTTTGTGTAGCAATACAGGCCGTTGTTTGTAACAAATGCCGTTTTATCTTCATCATCTTCGGCCATTTGAATTTGGTGATAGCCTTTGTAGGCATCCAGAAAACATTTTAGCCGGAAACCTGCCACGGCATCTACTTTTTCATCTATCTCGGGAAAGGGGTAGCAATCTTTCGGACATGCGTTGTTCAAATCTTTAAAATCCACACACATTCTCCAGGCTCCGTCTTGCTTTTTTACCAAGACCGGGTTGGCCACCCAAGTCTGGTACCGCACTTCTCTGATAATTCCTGCGTGCAGGAGATTTCTCACGTCTTCCGCTATGGCTTTAACCCGCTCAGGGGCCATGCTTCGCTTCTTTTGAGCCACTGGTTTGATACCGGGGTAAGTGTTTAACTTATGTTCGGCCCAGCTTCTTGGAACCCCTGTCATATCTGAATGTTCCCATGCGAAAACATCCAGTGAGCTTGAAAGTAAACTCCAAAGCTTCTCTCGAGCTTTAGTGGGGAGTTGAGCCCCCACTGACAATTTTTGTTCTGGAAACCTCGGGTGAATTGACCATTGCTCAACGACTGCTGTCCCCGAGCTTCCCGCATCATCATCATCTGTTCCCGGACCTAGAGATTGACGTATTTCCGAGATTCCAAGCCCTACCTCGGACTCTAGGGTGGCTATTCCATTTTCAGTGGGGAATTTCAACGCACCGTGAATGGTGGATGTCACCATCCCGAATGCTTTCATGCCGGGTCTTCCCAATATGATATTGTGAACTGATCTTGATCCCACCACCAAGAAGGTTAGGATGACGGTTCTTTGCAACGATCCGGAGCCGAATGTGACCGGGAGGGATAACTGTCCAACTGGCTGGACGATTTCCCCAGAAAAGCTTATTAAAGGCATGGAGACGGGGATTAATCGCTGCTGAGTTGATTCTGCCAACAGTTGGAAACATTGAAGATACATAATCTCGGAGGCACTCCCCCCGTCTACGTAAATTCGGTGAGTTTTATGCCCTGCCACAATTCCGGATATGACTATTGGTCCTTCTTTGTAGTCATCTGGTGAGATGGAGGGGAAAGTCATTGGCTGGGTCATCCAGGTCGCAATATGATCGTTACTTCGCTTAACCCCTTGGTGTTTAAGGGTTCGAATCATGTGTATCCCTGCTTGATCATTCGGATTGGGGATATTCACGACACCGGCCTTCCCGTCCTTGATCTCCTTTACTAGATGTGACAGTTTGCCTGCCTTGAGTGCTTTTTCAATCTCTTGCTTTAACGACCAGCAGTCATCCGTGTCATGCCCTTTGGCTCGATGGTAATCACAGTATTTCTTGGTGTTTCTGTCAGATGTAGGTTTTTGTTTCGGTGGTTTAGGGAAATCAACGTTCTCCGTACTAAGTATCTCACTAGGAGATTTTAGCAGGTCGGAGTAGGTTGACCCTCGATGTGAAGAGGAGCTTCGTCCATGGGAGTTTTTGTCGTTTCTGGAGTAAGGTTGGGATCTGCTTTTTCCCCAGGAACTGCTTCGATCTGAACTTTGAACTCCCGATCCCTTCTTCCATGAGCTGCTTCTTGACGTGGAGCGGTATTCATTATCATATGTTTGGCTACAGGCACTTTTACCCCGAGCGAAAGCTCGTGCCCGCTCTATTAACACTTCCATGGTTTTGGGGAGATCTTCATGTAACTTCTCCACGAGTTGGTTGTTTCGGACTCCGTGACAAAAACCGGATATCCGTAGTTGATCAAGTGCTCCACTGATCTGCATACTCTCCTTGTTGAATCTGTCAATGAACTTTTCCAATGACTCCCCGTCTTTCCTACGGATATTATGGATTTCGGTGATGTCTTTCGAACATCGCCGTTGCTGAGAAAAATTTTGTAGGAAAGCACGGCGAAGTTCTGTCCAATTTGCAATCTCGCCGGGGGCTAATCCGTCAAACCATACTCTGGCTGCTCCCGTAAGTGTTTGGGCGAACATGTGGCACCATGCAGGCATGGGCCATAGTTCGATTTCTGCAGCTCCTCCGAAATCATGGATGTGATCATCTGGATCTGATGTTCCGTCATACCTTTTTATCGTTGTAGGCATCTTAAGTTTCGCGGGCAAGGGAGCACTGGCGATACGAGGTGCAAACTTGGAGTAAGCAGCCATATAGGCTGGGCGATAAGGAGTAGTAAGGTCGTCTTCAGCTGTTGTGACGGTCGGTCGTGGCCTCACTGTGGTAACACCCGGTTGCGTGCTCCCCTGGTGCCCCGTGGGGAAGCAACTCCCTTGTGGGGTCCCAATATCGGGAGTGGTGACCACGGTGGAGTAAGTTGTCTGTGCGGTGGGGCCTGGACCACGTCCGAAGGACGCTCGAGGTCCTTCGGTGGAGAATAAGTTTACCTGCACACTTTTGAGTTTTGCCTCTTTTTCTTGCTGTGCCTTGAGTTGCAACAAGAAATCCCTGTTTTTGAGCAGGAAATCAGCATCAAACTCTGGCGTGATGTTTGGTTCTTTGCGGAAGATGTTGTCCACCGAAGCCTGCATAGGCATGGAGCGTCCCTCCGTATCCGTAAAACCTACGGACGGGGTTATGACGACCGAGGCCGCAGTAGTGGTGGCTCCTTCATCATGCTCCGTGTTTGAAATATCTTCGAGAATAAAACCCTCAGATGTAGCCGCCATGGGAAAACCGTCGATATCTTTATCTTTCGTGGATACAGAAAACGGTTGTACAAACGGATGGCGCCAATTGAAGATCCAAAAAGTGGACGAACCTGAGATGTGACTAACAACAGGGACGAATGAGATGGATCTTGTGAGCTTAGAACCTGAGCTTATACCTGCACAAGGTAAAAGACCGTTAGGCTCGCTACAGAGGAGGATGGAGGGCCTCTCTGTAACCACCCTCCGGCGTGAGGATAAGTATTTTTCTAGTGAGAGAAAGTAGAGAGAGAAAGTGAGTTCGGAGTGTGTGTGTTCGTGTGTCAATTGTACTTTAGAGGGGGTATTTATACTAGTCAGCCAAGTTGTACTATACTTCGGACCCCCCTTTCGTACTATCACCCGGAGTCTTTTGACTTCCGGGAGAGATTTGTACTTTCCTTCAGTTAATCCCCTTGGTCATAACATGTTGTCCCGAGCTCGTACCTGAGTGAGCCGCGGTATAATTATTTATACCTCTTCAGTCTCTATCCGAGATGTCTGATTATTACCCACATTATCGCCCACCCTAATCCCCGAGTCCAGCCCACCATTATTATCCATCATTCTTTCACAAGAGTTTGTTGGGCTATTATAAAATCTGGCCCTTTTCCTTGACCTGTGGCCCAGTCCAGCACCTCTACTTGCCTCAGAAGACCCCACCCCCGAATTAAAATTACCCCAATTGTTATTATTCACGTCAATATTAAAATACTGTTGTAAATGGGCCCCACTACTAGTAAAATCCACCGCATTAAATGTTGTCCCCCCCCCCATGCATGGCGTATGGCCTTCCCCATGCAGCTCTTCAACTTCTGGCTGACCTTTCAGCTGCTTCCCGTTCTCGTGATTCCGTTCCGACCCCGGCTGACTCGCCCTCGGCTCGTCCGACTGACTCCTAACTTCACCTTCTTCAAAATCGTCTTCCTTCCTACCCACGGACTGGCCTGAATTGACCGGTGAGTTAGACTGAGCCGGTGAAAGAACCCCAGACAAACCGCACCCAACGTTTGTTTATGTGAGCAGGAGATAATAGAGGTTATAATAAATATGTGTATATAAGATAAGAGATAGGTATGAACAAGAATTTATGTGTGCAGGGGAATGGGTTTTTATAATTGTAGGAAATGAAGGTGTCACAAAAGGGTGAGTGTGTCAAGGGCAGGGGACAACATATGTCCTCCCATTTGACTCATCAATAGCTGATGGGGTGGGTTTGTTAATGGGTATCGGTCCGGGATCGTAATTTATTCTATAATAATATTTTACATACAATGGTTCGGTTTCTAGTTTCATACATAACCGTCTCATTTGTTATTGGTTTTAGGTTATTTTTACTATACGATAATAATAATAATAATAATGCGCGAATTTTATTTTTTTTGGTCCACTCTGTGTTGTTACACATCCAAAGCCTCAAATATTAAAAATTTCCATATGTGGCTTTATATTCTTTCAAAGTTGCTTCCAAAATCATCTCGTCGCTTTGGCCGATTTTCCAACCGTACTTTGTGCGTTGATAAATGGCTTGAAAGTTGGCGCATTTAGTGTTAATATCGCTCCACTTGCTTGATATTGAATCCGCGGTCCAGTAGTATTCTCCCCTACCAACGAGACCAAAAAATATTGTCCGGATTCGTCTCTAAAACTCACCTCTATTTTGATAGTTCGCTAAAAAAACAAACCAAAAAAATATCTAAGTGCGCGTTGAAAAAAAAATATATGTATAAATTAATATAGCATAACAAAAATTATATATCTTACAAACAATGGGATCATCCGAAACGTCAATTCACGCTCGGGCTAACGCGTACACCTCTTCGTCGTCCCATGGTTGTACGTTTTTTTCGCGCGAGTTACGGTTTCTTTCTTTTTGTGGGATCGTCTTTGTCGCCTGGTTGGTCGCTCGGGCTCTTACTCTGGCTCCGGCTCATGCTCCTGTGTCTCCGAAACTAAGATTGGCACTTGCCAAGCTTGTGATGACCCGCACATTTGAGTAGACCCAAAGACTTGGGATGACCCGAAACCTCCCATGTTGAAGTTATACGCGTTCGGGTCCCATCCCATGGGTTGGTTTAACATGTTCACACAAATGGATTGGTTTTGAACCGAACTCAGAGAAATGGGTTGGTTAGGCTCGCCGGATGATAGAGAATCGAAACCGCGACCGAAAGGATTCATGTTTGTGTCTGAATGGTATGTGTTTATTTTTGAATGTTTGTGTTTAAATATTTGTGTTATATATATATATATATATATATATATATATATATATATATATATATATATATATATAAGTGGTTGTTTTTTAAATGACCATTCCATCCCAGCATTCATGTCCCCCATCGTCCCCAACGGTCATATTCATCAAACAATGTGATGTTGTCTCTCGCTATACACATAACTTTCAAAGCCATAACGCCCCTATAGCGCTCCCGGGGCGGTGTGCCCAGCGCCACAGGTGGTGATAACGTCACATAACGAGAGGGCATGAAGCCCAGTACACACACTTAGTAGGTTACACGTAGAAATTTTGTTTGGTATCATTTAGTGACACCCGATACAACACCAACAACATGAAGAAGATAATGTAAATATAAGGTAAATAACAAAGGCGAAAAAGTTTTAAAAGGGGGAAAGGTAAAAAATTAGATAAAATAGAAAAGTAAAAAAAATAAAAAAAATGCATGAACGACAGTAAAGATATTAACCTTATATTTAGAAGGGGTACTCATCACTAAGTAAAAGCATAACGTAAATCATGCTCATGATTTACGAAATCATCTCTATGATTATGTTCACTTATTGTATTCAATTTGTATTATTCGGTTTCCTAGAATAGGTTGATTGTAAATCTATATATTGTAAACTTATTTGTGACTTATATATTGTAACCTTATTCCCACCGCCAAATCCTTCATTATTCACCAATCTTATTCCCTGATAAACCCTTAATTATTCACCAATCTTAGTCTCAGCGGCCATAATCCCACCAATATTATTCCCACTAAATATTTTTGTTCAACCGCACCCTCTGCCGAACACAAATATTTCCTTTGACCTTCACAACCAACCACCATTAATTATTCACCCTCGCAACCATGGCTGCATCGACCCCCACTACCACCGCAATCCTTATCCATTCCCTCCTCCACTTCATCCCTCTCAAACTAAACTCTACAAACTACTCGCATGGTCCTAGCAAGTCTCTCTAGTTCTTACACTTTAGAACTTGATCGGACATGTTTTGGCGTACTCGGTTAAGCTCAGTGTAACCTATATAAGCATTTGTGGTTATATCAAAACGTAAAGTGAATAAAACTTATACCATATAGTCTAAACGCAAACCAACTCGAATATATATCGACATGTACATAAAAGTACGCACATAAAAAGTTAACTTTTTTAAACTAAAGGAATGAAAAGGGTAAACGCAAAACTTTAGAAACTCAGTCAGTACTAGTATAAGGATCAAAATTGTCATTTTTTCAAACTTTAAGGTAACAAAGCCAAAGGACTAAAATAATAACCCGGTAAAAGTTCAGCGGTGATGGTGGAAAAAAGGCTAACATCTCCTTCTAAGAAGATACATTAGAATGGAATAGTCAGTCAACAAAGTACAAAGAAAATTAAAGGGATCCAATGACCCTCGGGCCACCAAGTTGGTATTTAATATTTTTTTATTATTATATACAATAAGTGTGATTGAGACGTGACCCTTTACATCAGTTCACGTTTTATAATGGGAACTGAGAACACCATTCAAACATTTCAAAACGAATGAAAACCAATATCTAACTCGGTAAACTGAATAAATCTTTTGTTTTATTTTGTTTAATTTCTTTATCATTATTAACTATTGGATTGACTGTGATTACTAAGATATGGCTGAGACACAAATTTAAGTAACCATCAATTAATATTCATTTTATTCCATTTAAACTAAAACAAGATTTCTGAAAATAAAAACCTAGTTCGGTTTTGACCGAAAATCAAATATGTAATTTTGTTAGGTTTAATACAATTTTTGTTTCGGTTTAATTTATAGGTTGTTCGCTTTGAATCCGAATAATAAACAACAGTACTAGGACATCCTTCACATTAATGTTAACAACTAAATAAGAAGTCGGTCAACAAACTTCTCCTTTCCTTTTAGCAAGGGTGCACAGAGTCCATTCGGCAGGCTGTGGCAAACTTTGGCAAATTGGCTAGAGGATATTGTGGACAGTGGCATGTTTGACTCAGTGAGTTGGTTTCACCAAGGGTGTCTACATATGTGCCGATGAAACTAGGAAAGAGAGTGGGCCCCTTTTCTAAATTAACCAATCACAATTTTTGTTAGTTTATTTCTTTAATTTAATTTATAAATTGGTTGTGGTATGAGAAACTTACAAAACTGTAATATTTTCAACGATTTGGAAAGTTGTGACAAATAAAAGTAAAACTGATATGACGCTAATGTGGATGAATGAGGGGTTGCAATAAGTTTGACAAGTTTATTTAAGGGGGGAAGGGGCACAAACCCCATGTAGCCCCATCTTAACTAATGAAATTGTGTCACGTCATTTTTACCCTGAGATAGCCTAAAGTAGCCCCAACACTGGAAATGCCCTAGCCTAAAATAGTCAAAAAAAAAAATTCTTTTTTAATATTAATTAATTAAAACAAAATAAAACCAAATAAACATTAATTAAATAAAATAAATGCAAATACAATAAATAGAATACGAAACTGATAGTGGAAACCGTGGATATTTGGCTTTGATGTGGTCAACAATTTTTAAAACTACTGTTTCGACATACGAAATCGATAGTAGAAAACATTATCATTATATTTGGGATCGGCAACAAAATAGTTGTTCATAAGGATTTGGTTACCTTTTTCACGATCACCTTTAACGACTTTTTTTTATGATGTCGTGTCTTCCTCGTTAACTTGCTCGATCACATCTTTAAAAAAAGAAGAATGCTATCGTTTGAAATATCGTCACCCGACTCCATTGGTGGAATAAACATAGGTAATTATTTGCCATTTGAAAAGATAATTGTGAAAGTGTGAAATTTGGTATGAGAGAATGATGTGAAATTTTGTGTACGAGAGAATGGAGTGAAATTTATTATGAAAAGGTGTGAAATTTGATGAGTTTATATAATGTTCAAAATATGTTAAAAAGTTTTTTTTAAAGCTTTTAACGGTCACTTGACCGTTGGATAGATGAAGCCGAGTGTTCCAGGATAAGTCCCAAATAAGCCAATTGGCTTGTGAAGCCCCATGATGCCCCGCCCCCTAAGAGTGTAGGGAGTGGGGTGTTGGCTGAATATAAAAAGATAAACCTAAACTCAATATGACCGTTGATGAAAAAAAATAAAAAGTTTTAAATATGACCGTTTAGTAACGGTAAGTGGGAAAAAATTTAATTTATTATATATATAAACCATATTCCCTTCTATCCATACACACTCTCTTATTTTTAAAAATATTCTCTAAACTCTCATTTTTTTAAAAATACTCTCCAAAAAAATGAAATCTTCAAGTTCATCTTATTCGTTTGATCTATACGCTTTGGAGTCCTCATCCGACGACGGCGTGGAAATGATAATATCGAGCGTTCATAAAGTCGTTGAAGCTATAGTGGAGGATGAAATTGAAGGGACTTCGACCACAAACGTAGAAAATATATACTTTGTGAACGACGTGCCGCAAATGGTTTATTGGTACGTGATTACTTCTCACTCGAACCAACATATGATGAAAAAAGTTTTAGGCGGCGTTTTCGTATGAGTCGTAATTTATTTTTAAGAATATCAAACGATTTAGAAAATAATTACGAATATTCCCAACAAAGATCCGATGCGCGTGGTAGCATGGGATTTAGCCCGTTGCAAAATCTCATAGCCGCGCTTAGACAATTGGGTTATGGACAAAGTTCCGACATAATTGACGACTATCTAAAGATGTCAGCTCGAATAGCTGGGAAACTCTTCACTATTTTTGTGTGTACGTCATTGAATTATATTTAAAAAAAATATATATTCGAGAAGACCCGCATTTAGTGACGTACAACAACTTTTGAAGTTTAGATTGTATGAAATGGGAGTGAGGACTTTGTCCAACTGCATGACAAGGCCAACACTTGAGTGGATATCATAAAAAACCGTCTATGATGCTTGAAGCGGTTGCATGACAAGATATTTGGATTTGGCATGCATTTTTTGGTGTGCCTGGTTCGTTGAACGATATAAATATTCTTAATCAATCACCAATTTTCAATGATCTTGTAAATGATGTTGCACCAAAAGGATTTTTTTTTGTAAACGAGGTAGAATACAAGTACGGGTATGTTTTAACCGATGGAAGACGATAAGAGAAAAAAGTTTAACAAAGCTCAAATGGCTGCACGGAAAGACATTGAGCGAGCTTTTGGTGTTTTACAAAAAAGATGACGCATTTTGTCCATGCCATGTAGAATGTATGAAAAAACCCAAAATAAGAAATGTGATGTACGCATGCGTTATTTTACACAACATGATTTTGGAAGACGAAGGACGTGCAATATGTGGGTACTATGGTGAGGAAACGCAATCAAGTCAAGGAGACATTACTAATGAAGAAAGAACTTTAAACAACTTTGAAATCAGGAATAGCCAAACACATCATAACCTTCGAGCGTATTTTGGTTGATCATATTTGGAGTCTACGGAGATATAACGAATCCGACGATGACGACAGTAACGATAATTAAAAACATATTTGGTAGTAGTTTTATTTTAAATTTTCGTTGATGTATTTTTTTTAGTTCATGTATTTTTTATGGTTTTTTTAATTTTTAGGTTTTTTATGTAATTTTATTATTAATTATTATGCTTTTAATCTATATTATCTTATTAAGGAGGAGTGATGGCCAAGATTGTAATTTTATACAATTGAATTATGCTTACATGATGGGGTAGAATTGGAACTTTATGGAAAATTTAAGACACTTAGAAGGGTATAATAGTAAATTTAGCATAATCCAATACCTCACATCCTAAAATCTTATCCCAATTCTACCCTCATGTCCAACATTTAGAATACAAAATACAACCTATGATGCATCTTAAATGTGAGACCTTTCAACCCCTCATAATCATTAACCTATCATAATTATCAACCTTTCATCATCATCATGATCAATTCATTAGTAACTTCTTCCTCCTATATATATATATATATATATATATATATATATATATATATATATATATATATATATATTATCTATATGGGGTCAACAACAACAAGAATCATCACATAAATCACCAAACACAATTCTTTGGTTTCTCACCTCAAAACCCTTCTATCATCACAGGTTCCTTACCGTATCTTTCATTTTATTTATCATTTTATTTTTTTTTCTCTATGGCATTTCATTAAAGCTTGATACACAAACACTATTTCTTTTCCGTATCTTTCATTTTATTTATTGTTTTCTTTTTTTTCTCTATGACATTTCATTGAAGCTTGATACACAAAGATTGTGATGTTAATCCCACCTGTCAATTATCATCAATCACCATAAATCCACAAACTCATTTTTTTCCCGTTAACACAGTTTCATGTTTAAAAAAACTATTTGACCCACTAAATCAAGATTCCTTAAAAAAAACACTAAATGGCAAAAGATGGATTCGAGATCACCAGGGATAACGCGAAAGGTCTCATCATCTCCTTATACTCTTATAAAGATTTTCAAAATCATAGGTGATTTTTGTTTTAAGTGCCAATTTTTATACGTATCAAGCATTTTGCTACATGTTGTTTATAAGATTCAATACGTGTTGTCTCTTTATGTTTTTATTCCCTTAATTTTGATTCTTGACTCTTTAGTACTTTTCTATCATCATGAATTCTATATTTTCTTTGGCAAATATCGATATCTATACTATATTATAAAGCATTTGGGAAGGATGACTACAAAATTTAAGTAATTACAATATCTATATCTATATCTATACTATATTATAAAGCATGAGTGAAGGATAACCGTAAAATTTAAGTAAATACAACCTTTATTGCTTATAGTACAATGTTTGTTGAAGTCATTTAGGGAGTAAAATTGTCTTTCTACCCAACTATTAAATTGTTGAAGAAATTAATTTAAGCATAATTATAAAATTGATGAAGAAATTAACAATAATGTGGTGACTCTTTACATTCATAACCTCCATGTCTTTATTATGTTTGTATCAATATTATAGTCTTATAAATATTATTTGGTATCTAAATAATGGGGTGACTCTTCACATACATAACTTACATATCTTTCAATTTTTATAGCCTTATAAATAGTTGTCTTCAATTTGGTATATGAAACATATCAATGAATAAAGTTCTCTCTTCCTTCATTCTTTCTTTCCATACATGATGTTTAGAGTCTTCTTCTCATGTTTATATAACTTGTATGTAGGTTGCTACTATATTGTTATTTTCCAACACGTTATTAGCACGAGTTTTCTTGTTGCTCTTTGTTTTAGCAATCTTAATAATGCAGTCTTAAAATCGTATTTGAAGGAGCGCAAACTGGCTGAAAAGTATGATACATGAAGATCAAGTGGTGAAACCATGTATTACATGTTACCAGCAAAACAAGATAGATTTAATGAAACCGACATTTCTTCTGCCTAACAAGTTATTAAATTTAGAATCATTAGTACTAGGTTTGTTTTTTAAGTCACTTAATTCTTAGTTTCTTGCTTAAATACTATGTTTTACTTGTAATGTAAACCACTGAGTTTTTACTATAATCACACATATACATACATTCATATTCTTTTCACGGCTAATTCTTTTATCATTAATGTTGGAGTTGTGTTTATATATAGTTAATGAATTCGGATACTTTTATAAAACAAATAATATTAAACCCACGAGATATGTAAAATAACAAGTTAATAAATTTGCATAAAAAAATTCGTGTCTAAAATTTGTAGCAAAGACCATAGTTAAAAATACCTAGCAAAAATGGTAATTAACATTTTCATAGCAAAAACCGTGTATAAAAATCCATAAGCAAACATTTTTGTAGCAAATTCTATAGCAAACATTTTGGTATTAAGTAAATACAACATTTATTGCTCATAGTACAATGTTTGTGCCTAAGGCATTATAGCCTAGTGGCATCTTGGTGGTGAGATAAGACTTAGGAGCCATAAGGTTCTGGGTTCGAATCTCACAAATGGGGTTTTCTCATAATTATGAGTTTCCTCCTGAATTGGTGACTTGGTAGTGGAATATGATCGCGTGGCAACATTGGTGGCACGATGATACTCCAGTGTTCCGTGAGTGATTCCAATTTGTTGGCTGTTCAAAAAGAAGTACAATGTTTGTAAGTCATTTAGCGGTAAAATTGTCTTTCTACCTAAATATTAAATTGTTGAAGAAATTAATTTAAGCATAATTATAAAATTGACGAGGAAATTAACAATAATGTAGTGACTTTTTATATTCATAACCTCCATGTCTTTATTACGTTTGTATCAATATTATAATCTTATAAATAGTGGTCATGTATTTGGTATATAAATAATGCGGTGACTCTTCACATACATAACTTACATATCTTTCAATGTTTATAGACGTATAAATAGTGGTCCTTTATTTGGTAACTAACTTGTTGTACTAACATGGAGGTCATGGGTTCAATACCCACTAACAACTAACATTAGAAGAAATTTGGCCGTTCAAAAAAAATTGGTATATGAAACGTATCAATGAATAAAGTTCTTTTTTTCCTTTATCCTTTCTTTCCATACATGATGTCTAAAGTCTTCTTCTCATGTTTATATGACTTGTATGTTGGTTGCTACTAGATTGTTATTTTCTAACACGTTATTAGCACGAGTTTTCTTGTTGCTCTTTGTTTTTTTTTCCACTTTGAATCCATAGTCTAACCTCGCCTTGTGCCGATACGTTTACATAACAATGTAAAAATATAACCGTCACATGTATGTTGCTGTTATAGCCACTGGAATAAAAAATGATTAGAAATCACAATCAATCCAATCTAATCCATCTCCATTCACAATTCAAGTAATAAATACATACCTTTTTCTTTGTGATGTATATACATAAAATACGAAAGAACAATTTTAGACACATTTACGTTTGTATCAATATTATAATCTTATAAATAGTGGTAATGTATTTGGTATATAAATAATGTGGTGACTCTTCACATACATAACTTACATATCTTTCAATGTTTATAGACGTATAAATAGTGGTCCTTTATTTGGTAACTAACTTGTTGTACTAACATGGAGGTCATGGGTTCAATACCCACTAACAACTAACATTAGAAGAAATTTGGCCGTTCAAAAAAAAAATTGGTATATGAAACATATCAATGAATAAAGTTCTTTTTTTCCTTTATCCTTTCTTTCCATACATGACGTCTAGAGTCTTCTTCTCATGTTTATATGACTTGTACGTTGGTTGCTACTAGATTGTTATTTTCTAACACGTTATTAGCACGAGTTTTCTTGTTGCTCTTCGTTTTTTTTTCCACTTTGAATCCATAGTCTAACCTCGCCTTGTGCCGATACGTTTACATAACAATGTAAAAATATAACCGTCACATGTATGTTGCTGTTATAGCCACTGGAATCAAAAGTGTAACACCCCAATCGATGGCGGAAACATCGGGGTGCCACGTATTGATGATTGTTTCAGTAGCACATGGTATAAATTGAATTTTGAATAAATTTATTCAAAACATAATATCCAAATATAAAATGATGTCTAGGAATTCAATACATAATATCAAATAACAAAACTTCAATAGCTTCAAATAAAACTTCATGTTAAATCCTCATGCTAACTCAAGCCTCAGCTTCATTGTTACCTGAAACATGTTAATTTTGAAAATATTTTTGGGTCAACAAAAGTTGGTGAGAATTACATAGGTTTTTTGATAATTGAATAAAAATGTTGTGCAATTCATGTGTCATGTTAATCTAGTCCATATGTGAGAACATACTAGAAATAAATCGGGTGCATAACCAACCCTGGTGACTGTTATAATATGATACATACCATACGCTCATGGTTCACTTGAATATGTTATGCGATAACAAACACCCACGCTACCTTTGTAGGAGGCACGTATCCGGATGGGATTGTCAGTCCAATAGATCTATCAATGTATACCGTCGGCTTGTACGGAGTTAATGATTATGCTAGAATGGTGCTTACTCTAATCATTCTCAAGACATAATGCAACATAGAAAACACATAGACACATTGATGATTGAATTGCAATAATGATGTTATAACATGTTTCACCCCAAAAATGGTGATAAATAAAAGGGGCTATGTAAAACTCACCTTGGCAAATGTTAAACTTCTTGAAAAGATGAAATAATAGTGTTGCCCAAATAATGCCAAATATCACCCTATAATAAGGTAATAAATAAGTCTAAGTCTAACTAGTTTGTAAATGTATCCTAGGGTTTCGATTTGGGGATATCCAATTGTTGAATTTAAAATAAAATGTTAATTAAATAAGGGAAATTTGATAATTAAATAAAAGAAAGTCTTTTTATAAAATTTGAATTTAGAATGTTCACAATAATGTGTTTGAAGTATAAAAATAATTTTTATAAAATTATTTCTTTTAAAATAGATTTTTAAATCTATTTATTACAAATTGCCAATATTTAACTTTAATATTCAAAAATACTAAAATTAAAGAATTTCTATTTTAAAAATCATATTTCTGTTCTAAATATTTTAAAATAAATTGTATAAAATTTTGGTGCAAAAATAATGAAAATTGAATTTATTATGATTTAATTATGATTAAATCTAACAAAAATTGATTAAAAATATAAAATAAATGATTTTTCTGAATTAAAAATTATTTCAGTAAAGTTTAACTCTATACAAACTCAAGATAATTTTTGTAGAATTTAATAAAATTGTTTTGATATTTTAATAGATTTTTATAAATATAATAGTATAAAATTGATTTAATTATTATAAATATTAAATAAATGAATTTTAGAGAAATAAAAATTGTAAATAAAACTTTTTACTCAGATTTAATAAATATAATTTTTTTAGAATTTATAAAATAGTTTTAATATTTAAAAACGAATTTATAAGATTTATATGTATAATATATAATTATAACTTGCTTTGTTGTTCAAAAACGAAAAAGAAAAGAAAAGAAGGCCACAGCCGGGACTCGAACCCGGGTTCCTTTGGTTATGCACCTCAGTCACAACCACTTGGCCTAGGCCAGTGGTTGTGATGAACTCCGTATAAAATTAATTAAATACATTATGTCAAATAGAGTTTATCCCCAAATCCTAGTGCTCGAACCCTAGCTTCTGCAATTGATCAATTCACACATCAATAGCCTAATTAATCATAGGGCTATTGATGTGTGATTGCCGATGAACATAACCCACACAAAAAATTAAACTCACAGTGTTGATTTGCGTTCGATTGCCTGGTCAAAGCCAAAAGTCAAACAGCGATTAGAATGATAATTTTCAGAGCGATTGGAAGAGAATTGAAGATTGAGAAGAGAGTGTGAGCGAGTTATAATGATTCGTAGATGTCCAATTTATAGTGTGGATCGATGGATGGGTTAATTGGAAGGTTTGACTAATCAATAAAGTCTAAACGCGTATAGGATTCAAATTGGTCAATGATTGATGGTTAATTGATGTGTATCCGAGTCATACAGGGCCGATAAACAGGCATCGTTGCTAAATATGGATCAATCACAAGTTAATTGTGATTGATCATCCATACGCGTCCACAGTTGACTTTCCATAGTCAACTGTGAGGTGTTGAAATCAAGTATAATATTAATTCGTGTCCGGGTTTATTCAAGGACGATGGCTAGCCCAGTTGGTTTAAGTGTTGTGTTTAGTTGGGCCGGCTTAGGCTTTGGCGCGGGTTCGAACCCCGGCTCGAGCAAATTTTTATTTTTTTGATTTAATTATCACACAACACATATATAATATATATATATATATATATATATATATATATAGTATTAGGGTTCCAAACATGTGACAAAATAATTAATGCGAATAATATAGGTAAAACTTGACGTTTTGTTAATAACGATCGTGTAACGTACAAGTTTAAATGCGTAATGTTACAGTCTCCCCTACTTTTAGGAACTTCGTCCCGAAGTTGGAGTTGGAGAGTCTGGTGGAAAAAGATGTGGATACTTCGACTTCATCTGGTCTTTACGTTCCCAAGTGAACTCTGGGCCTCGTTTAGATTCCCAACGAACCTTAACGATCGGAATACGACTGCGCTTGAGTTTCTTGACTCCAGTATCAACAATCTCGACGGGTTTCTCGATAATATGCATGCTTTCATCAATTTGCACATCCTCAAGAGGAACATGAAGGTTCTCATCTGCTAAGCATTTCTTGAGATTCGAAACATGGAAGGTCGGATGAACATTGCTTAGCTCAGGTGGAAGTTCAAGTTTGTAAGCCACTTTTCCAACTCTGTCAAGAATTTTGAAGGGGCCTACGTATCGAGGAGCTAGCTTTCCCTTTCTACCGAAACGAATTACTCCTTTCCAAGGGGATACCTTAAGTAGTACAAGGTCCCCAACTTGAAATTCCAAGGGTTTCCGACGTTTATCAGCATAACTCTTTTGGCGACTTCTAGCCTTGAGAAGATTATCCTGAATGAGTTGAATTTTGTCTGTGGTTTCCTGGATTAGTTCGGGTCCAGTAATACGAGCTTCACCAACCTCAGTCCAACAGACAGGTGAACGACATTTCCGACCATAGAGTGCCTCAAAAGGAGCCATGTTAATGCTGGCGTGATAACTGTTGTTGTATGAAAACTCAACCAAAGGAAGATGAGAATCCCATGCGCCACCAAAATCGATGACACATGCCCTGAGCATATCCTCAAGTGTCTGGATGGTTCGTTCAGTCTGACCATCAGTTTGAGGGTGATAAGCAGTGCTCAGGTTCAACTTGGTACCCAAAGCATCTTGTAGAGACTCCCAAAAGTGAGAGGTGAAACGACCATCGCGATCAGAAATAATGTCCAAAGGTATACCGTGACGACATACGATTTCACTTACGTACATCTTTGCCAATCTTTCCATAGAATACTTCTCACGAATAGGTAGGAAGTGAGCTAACTTGGTCAAACGATCGACGATTACCCAAATACTGTCAAAACCTTTGGGTGTACGAGGGAGTTTGGTGATGAAATCCATAGCTATGCTCTCCCATTTCCAGACAGGAATCTCTGGTTGTTCAAGCATACCAGATGGTCGTTGATGTTCAGCCTTGACCTTGGAACAAGTGAGACATTTTGCAACGAAAAGAGCAATGTCTTTCTTCATACCAGGCCACCAATAAGAATAACAAAGATCTTGGTACATCTTTTCAGCACCAGGATGAATAGAATAACGAGACTTATGAGCCTCGTTCATGAGAAAAGTACGAAGATCATCACGGTCAGGAATCCACAGTCGATTAAGGAAATAAAGGAGACCATCGGGTTTGGTTTCAAGTTGAGTTTCAGCACCACAAGACATTTCATCGTACATGTTACCTTGGGTGACTGATGTGTGTTGAGCCTGGAGAATGCGATCTTGAAGGTCTGTACGAACTCTCGCACATTGGAGTTTGACACGCTCTTTACGACTAAGTGCGTCAGCCACAACATTCGCCTTGCCAAGATGGTAGCGAATTTCGCAATCATAGTCGTTAAGTAATTCAACCCAACGTCGTTGCCTCATGTTAAGATTCTTTTGATCGAAGACATGTTGGAGACTTTTGTGGTCCGTGAACACCACACATTTGGTCCCATAAAGATAATGTCTCCAAATCTTGAGTGCAAAGACAACAGCGCCTAATTCAAGATCATGGGTGGTATAATTCTTTTCGTGAGTCTTGAGTTGTCGAGACACATAAGCAATAACCTTTCCTCGTTGCATGAGAACACAACCAAGACCCTGGTTCGATGCATCACAGTAGACCACGAAATCATCATTACCATCAGGTAGAGACAAGATCGGAGCTTCACAAAGTTTCAGCTTAAGAGTTTCGAATGCTTTCTCTTGCTTAGGTCCCCACTCATAGGGTTTACCCTTGTGAGTTAAGGTAGTGAGAGGAACAGCGATCTTGGAGAAATTGGCGATGAATCGACGATAATAACCAGCCAAACCAAGGAAAGAACGGACTTCCGTTGGAGTGGTAGGAACACTCCAATTCTTCACAGCTTCGATATTTGCAGGATCAACATGAATTCCGTTCATATCAATGACATGTCCCAAAAATTGAACTTCCTTAAGCCAAAATTCGCATTTTGAGAACTTGGCATACAGTTGTTCTTTCTTTAGGAGATTCAAGATAGAGTGAAGATGTTGCTCGTGATCGGACTTTGATTTAGAGTAAATCAAAATATCATCGATGAAAACGATCGCGAATTTGTCGAGATAGGGTCTACAAACCCGATTCATCAAATCCATAAATACTGCGGGAGCATTGGTCAACCCAAAAGGCATAACCATGGATTCATAGTGACCATAGCGTGTGCGAAAAGCTGTCTTGGGAATATCTTCATCGTAGACTCTAAGCTGATGATAACCAGAATGGAGATCAATATTCGAGAAGTGGGTTGCTCCTTGAAGTTGATCGAAGAGATCGTCAATCCTAGGAAGTGGATAACGATTCTTGATGGTGAGTTTGTTGAGTTCACGGAAGTCAATACACATTCTAAGAGAACCATCCTTCTTTTTAACGAACAAGACAGGGGCTCCCCATGGAGAAGAACTAGGGTGAATGAACCCTTTATCAGAAAGTTCCTGTAATTGACTAGCAAGTTCTTGCATCTCAGAGGGTGCAAGACGATAAGGAGCTTTAGCGACAGGATTAGCACCAGGAACAAGATCAATTCGAAATTCCACTTGTCGAGCAGGAGGCAAACCAGGTAAATCCTCTGGAAAGACTTCAGGATAGTCTCGAATAATAGGAATGTCTTGGATACTTTTGCCTTTGTCCTTCTTCTCTATCACGTTAGCTAAGAAGGCTGTATACCCCTTTCGTAAGTACTTTTGGGCAGTAGTACAAGACATAAGCTTAAGCTCACCACAGGGTTTCTCACCATAGATCTTCAAAATCTCACCAGATTCGAGAGGAATGCGTATGACTTTCTTGAAGCACAGAATTTCGGCACGATGAGTTGACAACCAGTCCATGCCTACTATAACATCAAAACTACCAAGATGCA
Organism: Ambrosia trifida; assembly: GCA_028751855.1. Lineage (NCBI taxonomy): Eukaryota > Viridiplantae > Streptophyta > Magnoliopsida > Asterales > Asteraceae > Ambrosia > Ambrosia trifida. The sequence continues at coordinate 163,834,910 of CM054122.1, forward strand.
TGGGGATGAGATCGATAGAGAAGGTATGATCGTCGAGGTTCATCAAGCAGTTACGAATAATAGAGTCGATCGAAATAGACTTCCCGTTAGCTACCTCTACCACTAAAGGTTCCTCTAGATTAGTGTGGGGTAAGTTAAGTAAAGGTTCAAACTTCAGTGACACAAATGACTTATCAGCTCCCGAATCAAATAATATGGATGCATAGTGGTTATTAATGAGAAACGTACCATTCACCACCTCGTTGTTGTCACGAGCCTTGTTAGCGTTGAGATTGTAAGCGCGACCTCGAGCACCTTGGTTCTGGTTGCGGTTCTGGTTTTGGTTTTGGTTTCGGTTTTGGTTACGATTAGGGCAGTTGTTGATGTAGTGATTAGGGTTGCCACACTCGTAGCATTGACCACGAGTAGGCCTGTTGTTTTGTTGGTTGGGAGCTGGGTTATTGTTGTCTTGGGTAGTAGGAGGGGCTCGACAGACGTTCACCAGGTGACCATATCTTTGACACTTAGTACAAAAACGACATGGCACCTGTGCTGGATGATGGTACTTGCAAGTGTTGCACAAAGGGTGAGGTCCGGTGTATGGTTTCTTGGCTGGGTTCTGGGCAGCAGGTGGAGTAGCAGCAACCATATAGTTTCTAGCCTTGCGCTTTTTGTTGCTTGAGGTCTCAGGCTTGACTTCAATTGCAGGCTGTGGAGTGTCTTTGGCAACCGTCTTCTTAGTGCCCTTGCGGAAGAGAGTACCGTTCTTCACGTGATTATCAGTAAGAGTGGCCGCTAGACGTTTGGCCTCTTCCAAAGTTGCAGGATTCCTACCCCAAACGGTGTCCTGGATTTGCATGGGCAGACCACCGATGTACTTCTCGATGGCTACCGGCAGAGGAGTAACTTTGTGAGGCAACAATAAGCTAAGCTCATGAAAGCGGGTGTTGTAGGCAAGGTTTTCCCCACTATCTTGAGCTAAGGTGTGGAACTCATCCTCAAGCTTCTTAACTTCATTGCGAGGACAAAACTCTTCCTTCATGATCTCTTTGACTTGGTCCCATGTCATAGCAAGAGCAACTTCGGCCCCACGAGTACGCTTTTCTTCATTCCACCAAGTGAGTGCTCGTTTATGGAGAACACTCATGGCGTAACGAACCTTGAAGTTGTTGGGGCACTCACTGTTGATGAAGGTATTCTCAATACCCTCAAACCATTGGAGGAGTCCTGTAGCTCCTTCTTCACCACTAAACTTTGGAGGGTTACAAGAGTTGAAATGTTTAAGGGTGCAGGCTGGGGGTCCATTACCATTGCCATTACCGTTCCCGTTCCCATTCCCGTTGCCGTGACCATTCCCGTTGCCGTTCATTTGGATGACCTGAGCGAGTAAATTGGGAACCAGAGTTGCGATTTGCTGCGCCATTTGTTGAGAAATGATCGCAGCCAGTTGAGCATCGACACCATTGTTGTTGTGGTTAGGAACTTGGTCATGGTTATGGTTATGGTTATCACCACCTTCTTCGTGGTTCTCACCATTGCTGTTGCGAGTGCTGCGACGTGGAGGCATGATCTGTAATAGACACAATGAAATGAATGAGAGTTTATATAAGGAATGTAATCATTTATTCATTAATTAAAACGAATAAACGAAAACGTTGACTTATCAAAGATTCTAAATTCTAATAACATATGAAGACATGCTTTAGCCTATAAGTGAACACTCATCCCGAGAATTCCCAGGTAGGCATCCGGGTCCCTCGTCTGATTGGGATATATGCGCAATGCCAGCCTAGACAGAAGACTCAGAATACAGGCGTTCACCCTTCCAGATTGCACGTGTTCGTTATTAAAATCTAGAACTTCGACGAGATCTCAAGGGGGTTCAGGTTAAACCTGAGGATTTTGTCCTATTAATCTAATGGTGGATCAGGATTGCAGCAGACGAATAAGAGTAGTCACATGTAGGTTTAGGGTTATATAAGGCATAGGATAAGGATAGGATTAGGGAAGCAATTAGGGTTACAAGTAAGAGAAGCAAGTACTGTTTAAGTCCCTAAGGTTATAGTCTAGATTATTTCTAATAACCTAATTCCCTATAACCAAGGCTCTGATACCAATCTGTAACACCCCAACCGATGGCGGAAACATCGGGGTGCCACGTATTGATGATTGTTTCAGTAGCACATGGTATAAATTGAATTTTAAATAAATTTATTCAAAACATAATATCCAAATATAAAATGATGTCTAGGAATTCAATACATAATATCAAATAACAAAACTTCAATAGCTTCAAATAAAACTTCATGTTAAATCCTCATGCTAACTCAAGCCTCAGCTTCATTGTTACCTGAAACATGTTAATTTTGAAAATATTTTTGGGTCAACAAAAGTTGGTGAGAATTACATAGGTTTTTTGATAATTTAATAAAAATGTTGTGCAATTCATGTGTCATGTTAATCTAGTCCATATGTGAGAACATACTAGAAATAAATCGAGTGCATAACCAACCCTGGTGACTGTTATAATATGATACATACCATACGCTCATGGTTCACTTGAATATGTTATGCGATAACAAACACCCACGCTACCTTTGTAGGAGGCACGTATCCGGATGGGATTGTCAGTCCAATAGATCTATCAATGTATACCGTCGGCTTGTACGGAGTTAATGATTATGCTAGAATGGTGCTTACTCTAATCATGCTCAAGACATAATGCAACATAGAAAACACATAGACACATTGATGATTGAATTGCAATAATGATGTTATAACATGTTTCACCCCAAAAATGGTGATAAATAAAAGGGGCTATGTAAAACTCACCTTGGCAAATGTTAAACTTCTTGAAAAGATGAAATAATAGTGTTGCCCAAATAATGCCAAATATCACCCTATAATAAGGTAATAAATAAGTCTAAGTCTAACTAGTTTGTAAATGTATCCTAGGGTTTCGATTTGGGGATATCCAATTGTTGAATTTAAAATAAAATGTTAATTAAATAAGGGAAATTTGATAATTAAATAAAAGAAAGTCTTTTTTTAAAATTTGAATTTAGAATGTTCACAATAATGTGTTTGAAGTATAAAAATAATTTTTATAAAATTATTTCTTTTAAAATAGATTTTTAAATCTATTTATTACAAATTGCCAATATTTAACTTTAATATTCAAAAATACTAAAATTAAAGAATTTCTATTTTAAAAATCATATTTCTGTTCTAAATATTTTAAAATAAATTGTATAAAATTTTGGTGCAAAAATAATGAAAATTGAATTTATTATGATTTAATTATGATTAAATCTAACAAAAATTGATTAAAAATATAAAATAAATGATTTTTCTGAATTAAAAATTATTTCAGTAAAGTTTAACTCTATACAAACTCAGGATAATTTTTGTAGAATTTAATAAAATTGTTTTGATATTTTAATGGATTTTTATAAATATAATAGTATAAAATTGATTTAATTATTATAAATATTAAATAAATGAATTTTAGAGAAATAAAAATTGTAAATAAAACTTTTTAACTCAGATTTAATAAATATAATTTTTTTAGAATTTATAAAATAGTTTTAATATTTAAAAACAAATTTATAAGATTTATATGTATAATATATAATTATAACTTGCTTTGTTGTTCAAAAACGAAAAAGAAAAGAAAAGAAGGCCACAGTCGGGACTCGAACCCGGGTGCCTTTGATTATGCACCTCAGTCACAACCACTTGGCCTAGGCCAGTGGTTGTGATGAACTCCGTATAAAATTAATTAAATACATTATGTCAAACAGAGTTTATCCCCAAATCCTAGTGCTCGAACCCTAGCTTCTGCAATTGATCAATTCACACATCAATAGCCTAATTAATCATAGGGCTATTGATGTGTGATTGCCGATGAACATAACCCACACAAAAAATTAAACTCACAGTGTTGATTTGCGTTCGATTGCCCGGTCAAAGCCAAAAGTCAAACAGCGATTAGAATGATAATTTTCAGAGCGATTGGAAGAGAATTGAAGATTGAGAAGAGAGTGTGAGCGAGTTATAATGATTCGTAGATGTCCAATTTATAGTGTGGATCGATGGATGGGTTAATTGGAAGGTTTGACTAATCAATAAAGTCTAAACGCGTATAGGATTCAAATTGGTCAATGATTGATGGTTAATTGATGTGTATCCGAGTCATACAGGGCCGATAAACAGGCATCGTTGCTAAATATGGATCAATCACAAGTTAATTGTGATTGATCATCCATACGCGTCCACAGTTGACTTTCCATAGTCAACTGTGAGGTGTTGAAATCAAGTATAATATTAATTCGTGTCCGGGTTTATTCAAGGACGATGGCTAGCCCAGTTGGTTTAAGTGTTGTGTTTAGTTGGGCCGGCTTGGGCTTTGGCGCGGGTTCGAACCCCGGCTTGAGCAAATTTTTATTTTTTTGATTTAATTATCACACAACACATATATAATATATATATATAGTATTAGGGTTCCAAACATGTGACAAAATAATTAATGCGAATAATATAGGTAAAACTTGACGTTTTATTAATAACGATCGTGTAACGGACAAGTGTAAATGCGTAATGTTACAAAAAGTGATTAGAAATCAGAATCAATCTAATCCATCTCCATTCACAATTCAAATAATAAATACATACCTTTTTCTTTGTGATGTATATACATAAAATACGAAAGAACAATTTTAGACACATTTACTGATTTGTGTAAATTTTTTCTTCAATTTTAGATTACTTTTTTTTTTATTCAGACCTACCTTATTTCCCTTGCAAAATTGGTTATGTTGTATTTTTTTTAATGATTTTTCTATGGTAGGATTTAAATTAAAAAAAAGGTTGTTTTATTATAGCTATCTAATAATCAATCAAAATTTTAGTAGCATAATTTGTTCCCATTATTGGTTGCTAATCATAATTTGAGTATAGAAGGTGATGGGGTGAGGGTTGCTTGGTTACGTAAGTATTGCAAACGGATGCCAACGATTTTAATGGTCTGTCGTTTCTCTTTTATTGTTAATCTCAAATACTATTAAAATTCTTTAAAAGCCAATTGGTTTTTCACTCAAATTGAATGAATTAGTAATTGAGATTTTATTAAAAAAATTTCAATTCCGGTCTGGTTCATCCGGAACTTGAAATATTTTGATTTTTTTTTAATTTAGAAGGTAGAGATGAATAAAGATATGAACCAGTAATGACACCATGGCATAATTTGATATTGACCAGTAATGACACCATGGCATAATTTTTTGTCGTCTTCTCAACCAAGTTAATAGTTTGTTAACTAATTAATAGTTTGTTTATATTTATTTTCTACAAGTCTAAGAACCATCTTAAAAATAAAATCTATTAACAATATATTTACTAGATCTAGCACACCTTTAAAATCAAATACTACACAATATATCATGAGAGAATCGATAAACTAACAGTAACGAATATCGCGCGACAAATTGTCTTCCCGCAGCAACGCGTGGGTTCCCCACTAGTTATGTATTATAACATTACATTTTTAAAAAGTAACCGTTGGATGTTTAAAAAAAAATATATTATATATTATAACATTACATAAATTTAAAATAAAACATTACATAATCCTAACATAAAACATTACATAATCCTAAAACATTAAACCTAAATTACATAAACAAACCTACAAAGAGTAGTTATCCCAATCCTCTAGAAAGTACTCCGGCGATGACACCGAACGATCGCTATCACGACTGTCCGACCTAGCATCCGAGCGGATGCAGCCAAAGTCAGGACTTGGAAGATAATATGGTTCATCATCTATACCCACATATTCCCCACCAATGTCCGCTTCGTACCCTTCCTCATTTGGAACCGGAGCATGAGGGTTTGGGTTGAGGTTAGGTTGTGTCTCCACAAGTTGTAGCTGTCCGAACCCCATCACAACCATGGTGTAGTCAAGAGCCTAGATATATTCTACAAAAAAAATGCCATATAGTGACACACACTTTTAATGACATTCAGTTGTTGTGTCACTAATTTAGGTTTTAGTGACACTTTGTGTGTACTATATTTGCTTTACACACACTTATATGACTTAATCCCTTCACATAAATATTAAATTAGGATAGCTTAATTCTTCCAATTGTTTCCTCATCAATATGAGGTTTTTTATAATGCTTTAGTATTGATTATTATAAGTTGTGGGCAGTGGCGGACCTAGGATTCGTATTCACGGTGGACGATCAGGGGGTTTAACCGAACTTTTAAAAGGGGCGGTCGAGATTTTTGCCTACAAATTACACTAACTTTTAAAATTTTAAGGGGGCGCCCGCCCACCTTGGCTAGTGTGGGTACGTCACTGATTGTGGGAGAACAGTTTTCTAGTCTATCAATTTCTCGATTAAATTTATGATTGTTGTGCTATTTGTAAAACTTAGTTACTTCACATATATATTAAATTAGGTTAGTATCAGGGGCGACTCAATCATTTTGGGTTGTCTAAAGAGAGATAAACTTGGGACCCTTTTCAAATCTAGTTGTTGTAGAACATACGTCCTTGAATGAAATGAGCGACAGATAACTATCCAAACATATAATCAGTACATATAGGGTGGTAAATGGATCAGATGTGTGGGAGATAGACCTTTTTAATATTCAATTTGAGAACATAGAATATGAATATACACTAAAAAATATATAATCAGTACATCCATGCAATAAAAGAGCAGTATTTCTATAATTAAATATGGACACTAACATCCTGAATCATTGATGTAACAAAGGAGCAGTAGTTCTACCATTAAATATGGACAATAGCATCCTGAATCATTGTTGATTTCCATTGACTTTCGTGCAATTAATCCTTAGCATTGGAATAGTAGCAGCCATAATGAACTCAAAATGACCTGAAGAGTTCCTTAATGCTAAAGAAGTGTAGGAAATCAAATTATCAAAATAGTTAAATTCAACATGAACCTCCCACATAATCAACAATTTATCCTTGTTATGTGAATCCTAATCCTGTATCTCAAGACCCATTCATCACACACATAAGCGGGTCGAGATCAAAACTTGTTCGGGTCAAACTTAGTGGTTTTGTTGTGTGGTATAGAATTGTTCCAAACTGCTGCAGACGACCTGCTGAGTGATGACCCAAAGAATGAAAGAAACGCAGCTATAAAACTGCAGACCTGCAGACGCAGCTGACCTGCAGACGACCTGCTGAGTTTTATGTGTTATATGTGTTAAATTTTCTGTTTTGACCCATCTATAATGCAGTTTTACGGTCCTGTGATGGATGACGGCAACATAAATCATGTATTTTTTTTTGATACACATATGAACAGATTGCAAACAAATCTGTTTATCTTTTTTTAAATCATGTATTATTTTTTATACACACTTATGAACAGATTGCAAACAAATCTGTTTATCTCATGGTTATATGTATTAAAGTTTCAGATACACACACAAACTCATGTATTATTTAAAAAAAAACGCCTAAACTAATATAGTTTAGGCGTTTCAAAAAAATCGCCAAAACTATATTAGTTTAGGCGTTTCAAAAAAATCGCCAAAACTATATTAGTTTAGGCGTTTAAAAAAAACGCCTAAACTATATTAGTTTAGGTGATCCAAAAAAACGCCTAAACTATATTAGTTTAGGCGATCAAAAAAAAAAGCCTAAACTATATTATTTAAGAATAATTGTGAATGAGAGAGGGCACGCAGTTATCACAATTCTACAGGGTACCTATCTGGCTTTAGTCGCTTTAGTCAGCTATACTTTAGCAGACCTGAACAATGACATATAGTTGGCCTGTTACTCAATACTTTTTTCGGTTAAGGTACATATTACATGTAGGACACCAACTAGTGATCTTATCCTGACTTAGTTTACAATTAGCATTGGCTTTCTAGGACACCAACTAGTATTACTTAACAGAATCCTAATTTAAAGTAATAACATTTGCCAAATAAATTACAAAAAAATACCATTTCTTACACCCCCACATATGACATGTTCAATTGTTCGTAATGAAAACGATATATACTGATATTGTATTGCATGTTTTTTAATACAGAGTATGGGCACGCGCAAGGGACTACGTATAACTTCCACTGATTTTAATGAGCCTTTTGATGACATTGTTGAAGACCATGGCGACTATGAAACTCAAACTCACCGTACCAATAAAATGCAAGGTTGTCATTTCATGGTGCTCCTAAGATAATTTGACCATCCTAATTTGCTTGCTACTTTTTGACTTTGATCAGGTCCAATGGCAAACAAAAGCAAGAAAAATAAAACTTTAGCAGTAGAAGGCAATGAATATGAGAAGATTAGACAGTTGACAATTCAGAAGAACCAAAAAAAAACTACAAGAACTTGGAATTAAAGACATTGTAAGGTCTTGTACAAGTTTATCAGAAAGTCAAAAAACGAAGAAAAACAAAGTGAATCATAACACTCATGCTGGGGAAATAAATTTTGTAGAGCAACACCGTCCACAATATATTGCACCAATGTCCATGAATAAAGTTGCTAATCTCAAGAAGTTACGCCGCGTGGTTGCTTCAAATGTCTCTCAAAAGGTTTCATCTACTTCAAATGAAACACAACCGAATAAACAACGACAAACAGTTACCATGAGTGATACAATTGAAGGTAATAAAAGAGGAGCAATTGGAAGGATGCTTCTTGTTGATGAGGATGATGATGATGAAATATCTCAAGGTATTATTTTGTTAATCTTAAAGTTTTGTTCAATAAAAAGTACATTTTATATTAATCTACTCTTTTATGCTTGAAGAAGGTAACAAAGAGGATATGGAAGTAGGTGATGTTGGTCAAAATGATGAGTATATGGGTGATACATTACATAAAGATGGAGGCAATGTTCAAAAACAACTACAAGGCCCTGAAAAACGAAAAGCAACTACATCTTATTCAAAAGGTAGTAGTATAGGTAGGCGCAAGAGGCTAAATATAACTTCTACCATCTCCAATGAGTGTATTGAAAACCATGTTGATGACGAACCTGTTGAATACAATTTTGAAGACCACCAAGTTTTTGAAACTCAAGGTCATCAAGCTAGTGAAATACAAGGTAAAACTTTAGACAAATTGTAATGATGTTTAAGAAATAAAATGATAGAAGATATGTTCAAACTGTATTATAATTTGTAAATTGTTTTTCTACTTGTTTTCTTTCTTTCTTTTTTTTAATTTCTTAGGTGCTCCTAAAAAGGTTAGAGGTTATACACAGAAAGCTGAAACTTGGAAGATGGATAGTAAAAAAAAAATAGTTGTCACATTCAACAAATTAGGAAACCCTGTAGGGGATGAAGGTACTGAACTAGTTCAATTCCTTGGGACGCTTGTGAGGAATCCTGATCATGTATCCATAGAATATTCTGACCGGAGAAAGGTTCCCAAACAAAAGAAAGAGGACATGTATTCACTCGTTAAGGTATATGTCTTTATTAAGTTTCAAAATATATCTACTAGATAAAGTAAGAGGTGTATCCTTAATATATATAATTTTTGTTTGTAGTCAAAATTTGTTATTTATCCAAATGAAACAAACAAGATTAAAAATTGGATCTTCCAAAGCATGGGAACAAATTGGAGATCGTGGAAAGGTTCGTTAAAGGAAACATGTTATGATCCAAGCCTTACTGTTGATGAAATCGTGGCGCAACATGTTAAGAATGACGACAGATTGAATCCAACTCAATTTAAAGAACTTGTTACTCATTGGTTCACTCCGGAATTTCAGGTAACAATAATCTGGAACTTTGATTTCTTTTACAATATTTACAATTATCTAATTATATCAAAGAATTCTTATCATGTATTATTTTATCATTTACCATAGAGTATATGTGATGTTAAAAGAATGAGCCGCTCAAAGATGAAGGAGCCTCATGTGAGTGGGACAAAGTCATTTGCTAGACTTGCTCATGAAATGGTATTATTCTAGCTATTTTCTACATTTATTATATTTTAGGGTTTTTATTTCCCTTACTAACCATCAAACATCAATTATAGTCGATGAATAATAATGGTGAACAATCTTTTCGTCGGGAGAGCTCAGTGAACCTGAAGTTCGCTCAGTTTCCACTTTTCTTAAGGAGGTTGAATCTTAGTTATCGGTGGAATGACGAATGTGTCGTAGTTATTAAGCAGGAGATGTCCATGGGTTCAGAACCAGATCATGATCATTGGGAGGAGTTTGTTAAAAATCCAGAATCTTTTGAGCATGCACACCTCATGGTGGAATTCTACACACACTAATATTTCATTCAGATAAAAGGGACTAAGAAAAGTAAATTTAGTGATTCAAGGGAAAGACCAAAAGCTACACTAGATCGCTCGCAGTGTTGGGAAGATGAGTACACATTTACAAAGACATTTGACATCCATCTTCATATAGTTCGCTCCGCTATGATTTTTATTTATAAACCTTTTAGATTTATTTTAATTTCTTTCATTATTATGGTTGGCTAGATTTTATTTGGTTGTCTAGACTTGGGATGAATCCTTATATTAGTTGATTTCTTTTGGGATTTGGCAACTCGTTTTGACTCGTTTATGTATAAAAATCTAAACTTTATTGGTTTTTGTTGTGATTTATCACCCGGATGATGTTTATGTTACATTTTTAGATTCATATGTGGCTATAATTTATTGACTTAGTGTTTTTAAATTAAAAGTCGCATATTTTTATCATTGCTTTGTGTGATGATTTGATGGGTTGACTTGTTGACTTAGGATCTAGAAATTGTGTATTTAACATCGTTTTGGGTTTGTCACCTTCCTTGAGACCGAGAGGAGATAGGTTGTGGGTTTGTTAGGATTTATTGGTTTATTTGGTTAGGTATTGCACGAGAGTGAATTTCTTTCCCGGTATCCTTTTCATCCGCTTTCCCAAACATTTACCTTTAGGAATAGATTCACCCCTTGATACCGTTAGGTGTTTTGTGATTAGTGAGACCGAGAGGAGATCTAATTTTTGGTGCGTAAACTTGTATGTTTGGTGAGACCGAGAGGTGATCCATTCTTTACCCGGTGAGCTTCACACTGCTTAGGATTTCATTTAGTGTTCTAGTGAGACCAAGAGGAGATCTAGATACTATAGTGTGTCCCGAGTCGGTTATACCCGTAGATCCCGGTAGTCATTTGAGTATCCAAGTTAGCTTTCAACTTTATCATTAGGAATCCCAGTCTAGGCATATATCTTCCCAATTTCTGATTTCCCTTTCGTGAGCGTTTACTCTTTGATCTCTCGTCCTTGCTACTTGTTTATTTCTCGTCTTATTTTATTTGTTTACTTGTTTATCGTTTTAGCATTCGTTTTAGTTGAAAAAACATGCTCTTTTATATAGATTAGGACTCGACAGAGGTTTATTATCGAGGGCTGCATATCAGTGTCCACGGATTAATACTCGGTCTTATCGACTTTACTACACTACAACCGGTACACTGCCGTGTTGTGTGGTTTAGCTTGGTGATTCCATTTTTAAAACCAGATTGTGAAACTTAAAATATTTATATATGTAAACCACAGCAATCACTTCTGCTAACCTGGTTAGTTTTATAAAGCCTTTTATATTGTTATTCACCTAACGTGAGTAACGAGGTTAGTTCCCAACTATTATTAATCCGAGATTATTTAGTATTATAAATTGAGTTTTTTAAGCCGGTTATTACCCATATTAGCATAAACGCTAATTATCAAATATTGGGGTGTTACATGTTTGATGTTTTGCCTAACTGAAACTGAATAATAACTATAACCCATGAAATCACTGGATGAATAACATGATATGATACTTGTGGGTTGAGACTATATGGTTGCAATAATGAAATGGTGATTTCTATTCCTTGCTTGATTAGGCGAATCAACTAGGATGCAAGAAATCAAGAGCGAGTCGGATACTCGCCAAAAAGGAAAAGCTTTGAGGTACATTAGACTTATGAGTTTATTTAGTTATTTTGTTCATGTTCTTATGATTGTGTTGTTGTGATGTGAAGAACTTGATTATGAAAAAGGATTAGATACTATGATAAAATTCATAAAATTGAAAGTAGTCGTATGTAGACGAAACTAGATAATCAAATGCCTAAGTAGTCCGAAAGGTCCGAAAGGTTACAATGGCAAGGGTATTATTTAAGAAATCTTTCTAGGTCTGTGTGTCATGGCGAATCTAGTAGAAATACGGCCATGGGTATAGTGGCCACCATTTTGACTTTGAAACGGGTCAACGTGGGGAATCCATGCTCAATCGAGCAGTAGGAAAGTAAGACCAAGGCATAGGCAATTCCCATGTTAGCATCGCTCTCGACTAAGTCCTGAACGATCAATGTAGCACAATCAAGCACCATGGATGGGTGAACATCAACTTTGGGAACCCCGGCAAGTCATTGTCCGAATTCTCGGAGACTACATTAGCGGAAAGGACTAATGGGAAAATCAATAACGGGTGTGAGGCGCTTGTTTGATATACTCCGTCCATCCCAATTTAAATGTCATGGGTCCAAAAACACAAATATTAAGAAATCTTTTGTTGGTATGTTGTAAAATGACAATAATATCCTCAAATCTTTTATTGTGTTTTGTCTTTTATGAGCAAAACTGGAAATTGCATTTCAATTTTTGGAAATGGACATTTAATTCGGGACAACAAAAAATAGAAAGATGGACATTTAAATTGAGATGAAGGGAGTAGTTCTTAGGTCGATTTAAAGCCCTAGTGGTTAGATAATCTAAACCTTTGAACAATAAACAACTCATGAGCCTAACAGATCATTTTGGATCGAATATCCCCAAATCAAACTATAGGTTATGAAGGTTATCAAGAATATGTTAGAGAAGACGGGTTGTCAATTAGAAAGCTTGGATTATGAGCAAAACGGACAAATTCGTCACAATATGTGTTAATGTATCAAGGACTACATTTTGGAATGTAAAAATGTGGTTAAGGCATGGTATTGAGCTGCAAATCGGCAGCTATCAGCCGTAGCCTACGGTCTATGGTCGTAAGCTACGGTCATCAAGCACAAAACGGGCAGAAATAGCTGGCCGGAAGCTACAGCTAGCAAGCCATAGCTTACGGCGGGTCTGGGGACAAAAAGGAGGCTGGCCGTAAGCTTCGACTCGCGAGCCGTAGCTTATGGCGGGCTTATTCACAACCATTTTGTCTTCGGTTATCTTTGAATTAAACATGCTTTCGGCTAACTTCTTGTGTGTTGTAACACCCCAACCGATGGCGGAAACATCGAGGTGTCACGTAGTGACGATTGTTCAAAAGCACATGGTACTAAAATGTAAATATATTATTGAATAATTTAAATTGTCTTACATGGATGAAATGAAAAGAAAAATACAAAAGTCTGAACAAAACATGAAATTTGAAATAAATTATTAAAAGCAAGCACTAAAATCCAATGTTATGGAACTAAGATCAAACTACACCTGAAACATGTACCAAATAAGTTTTGTCAACATATGAAATGTTGGTGAGTATTCCTAGTTTTAATGCATATAGTAAATTAGAAAATGTTATACAATTCAAGTGCAAAGCTACAGTGCAATTATGTAAACTATGTATCATACAAATGAGCGAAATCAATCCTATGACTGTATAATGTACTAAATGAACGGCGGTGTACTTATCCAATAAATGGATAATAACTTAACAATGACCATGGATTCTCCGATGAAAAAGGGGGAGAATCACCTAGGAGGGTTGTCAATCCAATAGCGCTATCCAATGTTAAGGTCGGCTTGTACCATGTTAATGATTTCACTAAGTACAAATGTAATCCACATGTATTGTCTAAGCATAAAGCACGTTGTAAGCAATGCACATAGTACTAGAATTGTATTGTAAAAATGTAAACTTGTATTTGAAATTGTAATAGTGTACATGTAACACCCCAAAAATGTATAAAAGCAAAAAGGGGGTAGGAATACTCACTTTCGCCAAATGACTAGATGACTAAGCGAGCGTGAAAATGCGAGCAATCCAAAGATTCATCAACGAAACTAGTCCAATTTAGAAGAAAAGAAACCGAATAGGAAAAAATATCAAGCTTCCAATTCGCCAATTACAAAAGCTTATAATCAAAGCTTCAAATGTAGAAGTAATATACTCTAGAAGAAAGGTATGAGGAAGAGTTTAATCGAATTGAAACAATCGATTTAGAGGTGCAAAGTGTAATGGGTCATAGGTGGGTTTTTAAACTAGTTTTGGATTCAATTCGGCTTTAAAATTGGTCAACACAATAAAGTAAGGTTTTAAGATGAATTGACTCTTTGACTAGGACTTTGACTAGGACTTTTGATAAGGTTTTAAGATGAATTGACTCTTTGACTAGGACTTTGACTAGGACTTTTGACTAGGACTTTAACTGGAACTTTGACTGGAACTTTGACTGTTTGACTGTCTTAGCGGACCGCGAGGGCTAAAAAAAAATAATTTTTCTAATTTAATCAATTTTAAGTTATAGACTTGTTTCCTTCTGTTTCTAAGTTGTTTTAGGACCGAAAATTAAGGGCTTTGAGTATCAAGGTCTAAAACATACGTGCTCGGGTGTAGATGTGAGTATAAAACGTGCATACTTTTACTTATAAAAATTATAAGTTTTATTAAATTGTGAATTTTGTTCCTATTAAAATACGAGGGTTAAAAATGAAAATTTTGAAATAGTTGAGGAACCAATTATGCACATTTATGAAAAGTGAAGGGTGCAAGTTGTCACAGTCTCCCCTACTTTAGAAAATTTCGTCCCGAAATTACTTTCAAGTGAAGGTTTCCATGAAACAAAAGACATTTGTAAAAAGGCAAGTAGATTTTAAGAAATGCATCAGCTATGATTTGACAAAGTTTGAAGTAGTTGTTTAATACCCAAAATAAGAGTTTGAAAATCCTTAAAGTTTGACCCAAGGTTAGAGAATTAAGAGTTTATAATGAGCATGGTTTGGGAAAAGTATGTAACTGGTGAGGGCAGGGCAATATTATAGTAGCTTCCCTTACTTTATAGAAGTTTCTGACCGAACTTTATTAAGGACGTGCAACAGGATTTCGACTAACAGAGAGTGTAAGAGTATACAAAGTTTGTGTTTTCTGTGTGGATGGTCCAGAGAAAGACTCTAGGAAGTTGAATTGAAGCTCGTGTAAGAACATTTTTATCGAAAATGCTAGCTATTAGTCAACGATCTAATAAAGAGATAGTAATGGGTAGGTTCTTGGTCAGACTCCTAGTCCGCTCCCGCGGTATCACTCGTGCTTATATATAGGGTGTACCGCAGCTAACCCACCACACTACTGATACTTTGGACTCGTACTGATTGTCTACCAATAGCCTAAGTAGAATCACACACCACCCCATGTACCTGTAAGTCCATGATTGCGTTCCGGACCGTGATCATCGATTTACCTTACACTAGGGTGCTATGCTTTTCCATAACACTAACATAAGTAATACAAGAAACGATGCGTGCAACCAAAATGTGTTAAGTAGTAGATACTGCTCAAATATAAGATGTGGTTAGAGGTTCTTCCCCTTTCAGGTTTACCTTTTAACCGTAATGAGATTAATGTGTAAGTATAAGACATGATTAGGGGTTCTTCACATTTCGGGTTCACCCTTAACCGGTAAATTTTTGTTCACATCATTGGGCTCTAAACAACCATATTGATAAACTCTAAGGATTACACCGTTCCCCTTGGGTTAGAGGAATACTCTGAACCGAGCCGTACATGGGAACTGGCTTAGATCTCATACGAGCTATCAATTAGTATGTTCGTTGGTCATGATGATGAACAAAATAATGTAAAGTATAACAGGGTTTTGCTCACAACAAAAAAAATATATGCATACCAAATATGTGTTCATGCAAGTATATAAGTAGTATATAAGTATAGCATAAAATTTCGATTGAAAGAATAGCATAACGTAAATCGAGTAAATCGCACAACTTGCACAAAATGAAAGTAAACGAGTTAAATTAATGCTCAAAACTAGTGTTGTAAGAATAACTACTAATAACTAGTGCGAGAATAGTTGCGAATAAAGCGTGAAAATAATTACCAACAAAAGAATAATACAAAAATAATAAGATAATGTACGAACGTAACTATAAATAGAATGGTGTAAAAATAATAATGAAATTTATTATAAATGAAAGTGCGCAGAACAGACGTATAGTCTACTGGTATCACTACAAGAATTTAGAGCATTAGCGGCCACATATGTCGCCGCTATTGCTAACGCGGGTCGCCGCTATTTGGTTTGTCGCTATTGCCTTGACGCTATTGCTCCTTGTGTGGCCGCTATTGCTTTTTGTCGCCGCTATTGCTCAGCATCAATAGCGACGACTGTCGCCGCTATTTCTTGTGCCACGTCACTACAATGGCCAAGTTATTAGCGGCGACATGTCGTCGCTAATAACTTTTTTTTTTACCTGCTGATTTTAACCTGCTAGTGATATTTAAATACTGAAAAACCGAAAAAAGCAAAGCATAAAATATTTTACATACGCATCCCAAATTCGAATATATCATCCTAAAATCGTTTACATGAACCATACTAAACACATCATATCGCACCTACATATCATAATCATCATCATCATCATCGGTGTTATCATTCCCTTGATCTTCTTCATGATTTTGGTTTCCCAAGTCCGGTGTCGCAGTATCTGAAAGAATCGCCCGGATGATTCCATTTCTAAATTGCGGGTTTTCCAACAAACTCGCAATTTGCTCCTACAATAACATCAACACCTATCAATTTTTTCAAAACTATAAACACATAACAATTGAGTCAAAACTACACACATATATCAAATGGGTCAAACCTACTAACATACCAATTGGGTCAAAACTACAAACATTTACCAAATGGGTTAACACTATAAACATATACCAAATGGGTCAAAACTATAAACATATACCAAATGGGTCAAACCTACAAACATACCAATTGGGTCAAAACTACAAACATATACCAAATGGGTCAAACCTACAAACATACCAAATGCGTCAAAACTACAAACATTTACCAAATGGGTTAACACTATAAACATATACCAATTGGGTCAAAACTATAAACATATACCAAATGGGTCAAACCTACAAACATACCAATTGGGTCAAAACTACAAACATATACCAAATGGGTCAAACCTACAAACATACCAAATGCGTCAAAACTACAAACATCTACCAATTTTTTCAAAACTACAAACACATACCAAATGGGTCAAACCTACTAACATACCAATTGGGTCAAAACTACAAATATTTACCAAATGGGTTAACACTATAAACATATACCAAATGGGTCAAAACTATAAACATATACCAATTGGGTCAAAACTACAAACATATACCAAATGGGTCAAACCTACAAACATACCAAATGCGTCAAAACTATAAACACATACCTGAGTAAAATCTGATGGAGGCGTCTTCTCGGTCGGTTGTGTCGGTGTTAAAGAACCTTCTCTTGGACAAGGGTTAGGGCCAAGCCCGAGAGTATGTCCACGTCGGCTACCGAACACTTTTTCAAATATGTAAATTGCGTTGACCCGTTGTGAGGAACAACCTTCTTCGTTTCTACGTTGATTTTGAGACTCAAACTCTGTCACCAACTTGCGCTGTATTTTACAAAGGTGATTCAATAGATTTATAGATATATGTATATATATTTATAATGAGAATTACATTCTAAATAAATACTTACATAATTTTCTTCATTCTGCGGGCTATCAAAACGTCCTTCTCTATCAGTATGACCAGCACGGTATCCATCATACCGTTCTTGGTTCTGTTAACATTAGAACTTAGATTAAAAATTAAATAAACATTAGCGTGTGTGTGTTCGTGTGTGTATAAAGCATTACCTGCTTGAAACAAGCACTAGCATAAGAGGTTGTTCCACCTCGGTACGTATGCAGCAGTTTTTTGCGGGCTGCTGCGTTAATAGCCGACTTTCGTTTATGTTCTATGGTCAAGAAATGATCAACTGCCTTCTGCCAGTTTACATTGCTCATATCATCGGGGACACTGGCCCTTGCTCTTTCCACGTCATCATAACCTCCCTGGCGAAGAAACTCAGCTTTTGCCTTGGACTTGCAGTTGTTGTATGTCTTTTGGATCTTACCATTGATGCCACCTTTTTTCTGGCTGACTATATCATCTTTTTCAACCGCTGTAAGATTAAAGTTTTCCTAAAAATTAAATAAAACAAGTTAGTCAAGTAAATGAAACAAGTTAGTTAAATATAAAATATTATTATAAATCATTTACATTCAGATGCACAAATAAAGCATTCCTGTAGTGTTCGGGGACATTCCTAAACCCTTCTCTATCTAATGGTATGTAGCGCCACATATACAAACCCAACTCCCGAGCAAAGTATTCAAAACGCAGTCTCAAAACGGGGACTACCCGAAATTAATTACTAAATCAATTTCGGGCGGGTATTTCTAAGCTCACTATGTTTTAAATGGGGATTCATTTTCGGGCATGTCATACATACATATACTCATACATGCATACACGCATACATACATACATACACACATATAGACAAACACGCACAAATTAGAAAAAAAAAACAAAAACTAAAAAAAATCTAAGGCTAAAAAATACTAACTATTAACACTATTGCCTGGAAACATTAAAACACAACAAATTAATAACTAACAAATTATATGTACACGATGACAGCTTCCATCCTCATCCACATATAAATGCTAAACCATATTTGTTGAAAACTTCATACGTCACCATCCAAAATACGTTTTAATTAAGTGATTTTTTTAAATATTGGCCCAATTATGCATCAATTTCTATGACTCAGGGCCTCAAGAGGTTTATTTAACCATCTTTGCAACCAAACTCCTTTTTTCTAAACGCTTAACACAAGAACAACCCTAATCTCATAACTAAACAGCCGCACACTTGAAGACCTACATTCCACACACACAAAAATTAGGAGCTGCAAAGAAAACTAACCTTTTTATATGGTTCTTCGGTGTTCGTTATAGGTACGTGATGGTCAGGGCCGGCCCTGAAAATTCAGGTGTCCGGGCCGAGCCGCGAAATATGTGTCCCTTAGTCTTAGGGTTTTTAAGCAATGTTTTCATAACCGAAGCGGACGTTGAACCGGTGTCCTTACTGGTTCCTTAGTTGGACCGGTCGAACCAAATATAGAACTGAAAGCGTCGTAATAATTATAAAAATTAAGATGTATGGCTAATTGGCTCATAAAAAAACCACCATTTCTTAAAATTCCATAATAATTTGAAGGACCATTATTTTATGTCTAGATCGACTTTAAAAGTTTTTTTTAATAAAATGAATTTGATTTGCATTATGTGTAAAAGCGTGATACAATTATTGTTTTGTACTACTACTATATATTAAAATTTACTACATAGGCTGCACAATTACTGTACCATAACACAAATCTCAAGTAACACACTTCAACTTTTTTTTTTTTTAATTCTGTCGTATCCTTCCAATCTAGTTTTTCATGTATGACTCATCTTCTTCCTTATCTACTATTCACCTTCTTGCGTTTATAACCAGTAATTTTCAAGATGAGATCTTTTTTTGGGTAAAAAATAGAAAGAAATACTTGCAGAAAGAAAACACTCGTCGACGCTCAAAGTGCCCCTTTAGAAACTGGGCCCGGGCCGGGAGTCCTCCCCGCACCCCCTCAAGGCCGGCCCTGGTGATGGTGCTCCGTCTCCCTTGAAGACCTACATTCCACACACTCACAAAAATTAAAAGCAAAAAAACAAAAAAAACTAATATAACCCTTACAACAGGTAGTGACCGGAATTGAGTGGCGTGGCCGGAATTGAGTGGTGGTGGTCGGACGTTTTGGGTGGGGCGGATTTGGGTGTGGTTGGGCGGATTTGGATGGGGGTGGTTGGTTTGGGTGGCGGGTGGTTGGTTTGGGTGGTGGTAGTGCCGGAGTGTAGTGGAGCTCTGATTGAAGGAGGAGCCGGAAGGTTTGGTGCTGGGTGTGTGTGGTGCTGAGAAGGAAAGAAGGAAAGCAAATTTTGGGTATTTGTGAAGAAATGGAGGGAACAATTGGGTTTATTTCCCGGTCAGAGCAATAGCGGCGACATGTCGCCTCTAATAATGTCGTCGCTATTGCTTTGTGTACTTTTAAATCTCAACCCTTGCTTTGTGTTGTCAATCAACGGCCAGATCTGGTTGTTTTATGGTTCACGCAGATTTGGGCAATAGCGGCGACGTCGCCGCTACTGATGTCGCCGCTATTGCTTAAATTTCTTGTAGTGTATGAGGATAACTGTGTGTGTTGATATCTCGTTTATCTTAGTTTCATATAGTTTTTGTTGTCCGAATAGCGTTTAGTGAATTCCGCACTCTAAACGCTGAAGCTTGTGATTGTCGGGTTGTCCGAAATCGATCCTACACCATTTTAGGGTATATTTTTCTGTTTATCCTTTTGAGTCTTTGACCCATTTAAACATTGGGTGACTACTGACCTGTTAAACAAATTACAAATTTACCATGTCTTTTGAACCGTTCAAAACACAAACTTATAAGAAAAACAATCAAAACTCGGATTCGCAATTAAAATTCATAATGCTGATACGAACACCAAAACAAAACAATAATTTAACTAATTTCAATAAACACCAAAAATAAAAAGACTGGGGAGTCCAAACTTAAAAATCTTGATCAAAATGAAGTCTTCATCTTTTTCGTATTCTTCCGCAAATGCTGGCTAATCGTCATTATTTTCTGCAAAAAGATACGAGATACATTGAATAAAGTAGCATAAACAAACAAAATGTAAATAAATTTCTTTAATCTTTTACCTACCAGGGCGTTCCGGACATCTTTTAAGATGGCTTATCAGTGTCGATATTCCGTTTTTAACCGAGCCTGCAAAAAAAGATTTTGAGCAATGCATGCAGGTTGCCTTTTTATTCCCGTCCTCATCAGTAAACTTCTTGAACTCTTCCCAAACCATAGAAGTCGATGCTATAGTTTTCTTTTGAGCCATCTTAGTTTAATCAACGAGAAAAAAGAAACCGAATGAATATAACAAAGAATATGATAGTCGATTCATAAATGATATTAATTGCTCATTGTATGGTTTATAATGTAATTGTAATTTGTATATATGCAAGTGTGTATTGAACGATTTACAATAAGCTTAACTTTACCATAGAAGTCGATGCTATAGTTTTCTTTTGAGCCATCTTAGTTTAATCAACGAGAAAAAAGAAACCGAATGAATATAACAAAGAATATGATAGTCGATTCATAAATGATATTAATTGCTCATTGTATGGTTTATAATGTAATTGTAATTTGTATATATGCAAGTGTGTATTGAACGATTTACAATAAGCTTAACTTTAGAAGAACATTTACATGGTGAAATCTTTGATTGATTTGGTGTGATTGCATTTGATGGTCTTCATCCATAAGAGCACTAACATCCCATCCATCAAATGTACGTGAGTGTGTCCACCAAATTATATGGGGTGAGTATAAGTGGTTGTGAGCGGAGGAGAGAAAAAATATTTGGTGGAAGCACTGTTCCACCTTAAATATGAAAATCTACTGTTCATCCCTATATATATTTTAATATTTTTGTAAGTAGTTGTGAGTGAGGAGAGAGAAAATGTAATGATAAAAGTATGAAAAGTATTATTATTTTAATTAGAAGAGAGAAGATTTAGGGGTGGAGTAGTGATTTTTAGTGTAATTTGATTGATAGGATTTGGTAAAGGGAATGTAAATGCTCTAATTCCTTATTATTTTAGGTCAAAATGCTACCTAGGATCAGTTAACCTTTTAATTTTCAAGACAAGCCTGAATAAGTCGGTCACCTTCTCCCAAGACCAAGGACCGACCCAAACATGAAAGCTATAAAAACTGGAAACCGAATTCTAACATAGACGCATAACATCGGTTTGGTCTAGGTCTATTAGAGGCAAAGGCGAAATTGAGGGCCGGTGGCTTATTATTATAAATTTCACTGGTCTTTTTTTTTTCCAAAAAGTTTATATAATTCAAGTTCGGCCCCTACTGTGTTGAAAAAAAATGGGTCTCGTGACTTTTGACCCCCACCATCTAAAAGTTCAAGATTCGCCACTGATTACAGGTTCGGTTCTCATGTTTTTTTTTTTTTTTTTTTTTCCAGTTCAGACCGAATTATGCTCACCCTATTTTCTTAGCTGCCTGCCATTACAACATTTAATTTGCAAAAGTAATAATTAATCTACAGAACTTGAAACCAAAATCTGAATAAGTTCAAGCAGAAGTTTGCTTGGTACAAACCTGCTTAGAAAATCTATACTTGCAGCACGAACATGGACCCAGTTGTTTTCTAGGGGCATTTCCGTATTGAGGCCTACGACCG
The DNA here is from genome assembly GCA_028751855.1 of Ambrosia trifida. NCBI lineage: Eukaryota > Viridiplantae > Streptophyta > Magnoliopsida > Asterales > Asteraceae > Ambrosia > Ambrosia trifida. Next base: position 163,857,330 of record CM054122.1, read on the forward strand.
GTTTGCTTGGAACGAGCCATTGCCTTTGAGATACAACAAAATAACTAATAACAACTGCAAAAACATAAACAAAACTTCGGATCAGATATAAAAAAATTAAACCAAAGAAAGTAAGATACTCACACAAGACTTAATTCTATACTTACAGATCGATCAACGTAATGTCTTCCATTAAGGATTCTACGCATATATATAGTCGGATTCTGTTGAGTTTGGTTGCCGAATATAGAGAGAGATTTTCGATGTGTGTTTGTTTTCTGATTGGTTGCTAGTGCTAATGGGTGATTTTGATTGGTTATGACTATTTGTCGTGGATTACATTTTTTTGTGTTTCTTTTGTGTATTAATCATGGGATTCATGGGTGTTTAGGGTTTACAAATATCAAATTTTACATTTTTTGTGTTTCTTTTCTTTTTTTTTTTTTTGTGTTTCTTTTCGAAATGTGTTTTTATTTTTGATTGGTTGCTAGTGTTAATGCATAACATATTACATAAATAAATGACTTAATTACGGTTTTCATCCCTTTAATTTGTTCGATTAAAATTCATGAAAATTTCTTATACTCTTTTTAAAAAAATATAGGAATTGCTTCAAATGAAAACATTTGATCAAATTGAGAACTAAAAGAATTATTTAAAACATAAATTTTTTAAAGGTAAATTTTTTTTTTCTCATAATCATTGATTTTTATACAGGAATATTTTTTTTTTTCAATATAGACATATGTATAACTGAAAATTTAATATACATATATGTATAATTTCAATATACACATATGTATAAATGAAAAAAAAAATATTCTTGTATAAAAACTAGCGAGTAAGCAAAAAAAATTTTTTTTTTTTGCCTTTAGACAAATATGTGGTTCATAATGGTTCTCTCATTTTCAAATAGAGGTTTGTTCTCTTAGGATCACTAAACCTAATATATATATATATACGATTAGGTGTGAATGAAAACTAGCTTAAGTTGGAAGAACCGTGAAAACACCGACGTAAAATGTGGATTTAAAAAAAAAATACACGCAAATGTAAAAATAGGTAACTCCATCGTAAAAAAAATAAAAAAAATTTTACGATGGTTTAACACTGGTGTAAATATAACAGCACACCAATGTTGACTTTTTAAATAAAGGAATATTCTATTTAATATTTTTTTTATTGAGTTAAAAGCCAATTTCGTCCATGTTGTTTGGTCTAGTTTGTCACTTCAGTACAAAAAAAATTGAATAATAATAATAGGGAAGAGATAACGTTCAAAGCTTCTTAACGTGAGAAGCATAGGAAACATTCTCAGCCATTAATTAAGATTATGGCAAGATGGTAATTAACAACTATAATCATATTGGGGTTAATCTAACCAAGGTAAATTAGGAAAAAACGTTTAATTTTTTTTCAAATTGTAACAACAAAATCAATCGAAACAAAATTTTTCAACGATTGAAATCGATTACCAATCTGAATGATTTCACAATCAAAATAACAAAAAACATTCGATTACAATGAACAAAAATGAAAAAAATTAAAAAAACAGAGATTTACACTGGGACGATTAATCATACGAAAAACATAAAATTATGAATAAACGCTCGCAATAGTTGTCAAAGACTTTCGATTTTGTTTCAATAAGTATGATTAAACATAAATAGGGTAAACATAAGTTGCAGACGAAGAAGACGAAGTTGGTGAAAACAGGGGCTTTTAAACGCAAGTTACATCTATGTTCGATAGGTAACGTGAGTTTAAACTTCATTTGGTGGGACAAAAAAACAAACACACATTCATGTTTTCAAACGCGCAATGTAAATTTTAGACGCACTACATGTAGAATTCAAATGCACTTGAAATTATCCCTCTTTTAAAAAAAACTCACATTGATCAATTCGTGCGTCTATTTTGATAAAGTTTTAATCAATACGTGCGTTTATTTTATCTTCGTAAGGCATCAGCTTGAACATATTCAAACCAATCAATAAATTCGAATTCCCAGTTTCATATTCATCAAAATTCGACAATCCATATTAAAATATAGGTAAAATATATAAGTAAAATGGGTTTAAAATATACCTTCACATTCCCAGTTGTAACACATGAAAGAGAAGGTTGCAACATTCTTTCCAGCCACAATGAATCTTTCGGATGGAGATTGTTGCAACAAGGTTCTTTTTTATCGTTTTATGTGTTTTCGATTTAGTTAAAATAATAAACGCCCATCCTCTGTTTTGATTGATAAAACAGAGACAACAATCGGAGATGTGAAACAGCAGAGAAAAGGGTGGTTTTGTGAGGGTGGTCTAAAATGAAGATGTGTTGAGTGGGGTTGAAGGTAATGGAGGGTATAACGGAGGAGCAGAAAGGTAAAAGGATGATGAATGAACCTAGCTCTTTCATTATGATGGAATTTACAAAGGAGTGTTTGGATTGTTTATTGTTTTTTTAAGAACGTGCGTTTGTTTCAAAAGGAAGTAAATATATAATGTGCGTTTAATATTGGTATGAGTGTGTTTAATGTTTTGTACGTGCGTTTATTTTGCAATGGATGTGCGTTTAAATATGTCTCTTCTTCTTCTTCATCATACCATTACTGATAATAAAAAATTCTATCATCTACATCTTTGTATCTGTACAATACATCAACGATTCTTGGTTGTTGATTAACAACATATAATAAAAAGATGTAAAACTAAATCAATCATATGATCATCAATGGTAATCAAATGTTAAAAAAATTGATGATCGAGTGAAAAACAGAGCATCATTGTAATCGTATAACGAAAATTCAGTTTTGAAAATAAAAAACGTAATTATGAAATTGAAACCGTATATAGAACGTGATTTAGGTAAATCAGTTATACGTATAATGTCTTATTTGCCCTTGAATTTGACTGCAATTGGGTTTAATTACGTTAATCATAGTTTGGTTAAATTAACAGGTGGCAAAATATGGTGGTTTCCTACACTTCTCACATTAAGGATACTTTCCATCCTATACTTTCTCTTCTCATAATAATAATAATAATAATAATAATAATAATAATAATAATAATAATAATAATAATAATAATAATAATAATAATAATAATAATAATAATAATAATAACAACAACAACAATCACCATCATCTTCACCAAACTAAAAACCTGAACACCTTCACAATCTTCACCAAACCAAAACCCGAACACCTTCACAATCACCATGGTTCAGACCTACCATCACCATCATCTAGATCAAGTTCTAAACACCTTCACAAGCACGGATCTGAGATAAAAGAGCAACATTCAATAAAAAAGGGGTAACTGAAATACTCATCGGAAACGTCACCACCACCACCTATCCTTGCTTGCGGTTACCGAATAAACCCATTGTCAGAGCTCAGTCCACATATTTGTGAAAAGAAAATCTCGGAAAGACTTGAGAAGTCAACTGAGTTGTTTTGTTGCAGATGAGGAATTAGGAACAACCACTTATGTAGACGTGTGGTAGATACTTACATTGCTTAGGGTTTTAACCTTTAAAGGGGGAAAAGGGGAACAAGATGGCTTATGGTATCGAAATGTTTAAATTGTCCCTCTTTAAGTAGGCAAAATGACAAGCCTACCCCTGACCTTAATGTCAGTTTTTAACTGTGTTAGTGAAAAGGACGAAAACAACAAATGAAAAAAATCCAAACCTCAAGTATTGAATTGCAAAATAAATTTTTTTTTTACTGAAGTGGCAAACTACACCAAACCGTAAAGACGAAATTGGAATTTAACTCTTTATTATCCTTTAATTTACAACCACACATTCTTTTTCTATTAAATTAAGTGTGTGATAATAAAGTTAGTTCCTTAGTTTTTCTAACTCAAACATGTTCTCATTTTACGCTTTCCATATATATATATATATATATATATATTTTAGATCATTTGAGAACCACCATTTAGGGAGAGAACCAAGTGTGAACACAAAAACCCCTCCACCAAAAAATATAAAGGAATTATATAACGTAAAAATTTTAAAAAAGTAAAAACACCAAAATGTTTTTTAGTGTTAATCTTTATGAAAAAATAAAATAAATAAAAAATGGCTTATATTACGTCATGTCTGATGCACATGTGCATTTTGCGGTTATATATATACATACATATACCGTATGCACATGTGCATTTCACTATTAGAGCACACTTTTAAATAAATTGTCAATTACCATAATGAAATGATCATTAAATAGACGTGATATGATTTATATAAGGTGGAAAATTTTTTATTCAATGATCATTAAATGGACGCGAAGTGCATTTCATTATTATAGGTAGGTTTTTTTTTATAGGTTTAGCTTTAGGGTTTAGTTTTTAGGTATCGTATGAGAAGGGTTAGATTTTGGGGGGATGGGGTGGGGGGGTTAGGTTTTTGGGGTTGGTTGTGAATAAACTTAAAAAAAAACCTCTATATAAAACAATAAAATAAGAAAATTGTACTACATGCACATGTGCATTTCACTATTATAGTTAAGTTTTTTAATGAGTTTAGCTTTAGGGTTTAGTTTTTAGGTATGGTGGGAGGGGTTAGCTTTTTGGGGGGATGGGGTGGAGCGTTTTGGTTTTTGGGGAATGTGGGGTTAGCTGCAGATGTGCATTTCACAATTGGTGGGGATGGGGGTGGGCGGTGTGGGCCGGGGATGTGGGTTTAGATATTTAGGGGGTGGGGGTGGGTGGGTTAAGGTTTTTAGGGGGTGGAGGTGGGGTTTTTAGATTTTTTTTTTTTTTTTTTTTGTTTGTGTTCAAATTGGTTCCTTGGTTCTCTCCTTAAAGGGTGGTTCTCGCATGAACCCTACGCTATATATATAGGGGATGGATATTATGAAAACCCACTCTTAGAGTGGAAACCATGAAAACTCTATCCTATCCATCCATTGGAGTTGATCAATGGCTAAGATTAATTTGGAAGACTTTTTGTTTAAGATAATATTAATATAATATAGATAGTTCAAATAAGGGTAGTTTGGTAATGTTGCAAGACAATCTCTCTCCTCTCTCTTCCTTATCTCTTCTTTCTTCTCCTCTTTATCTCTTGAAGAACACAATCATCTTCTTTCTTCTCCTCTTTATCTCAGACTCTCTCTCCTTATCTCATCCACCCAAATTACAACACCATCCTCCTTCTCTCTATCTCTCTCATTTCTTCTGTTTTCTTCTTATTTCTCACAACACAAACACCATTCTCTATCTCTCCAAACAAGAAACCAATCGTGTCATCTCATAACCAACCGCTACTGTCCTTATCGGTGAATGTGACTGGTAGGAGACTTCCGGTGTACCGTGGTTGGTCGCCGGTGATGGAAGGGGAAGGAGACGCACCGGTGAAGGTAACTGGTAGGACAAATGTTCACGGCGGGGAAGGAGACTCGCCGGTGAAGGTGACTGGTAGGACCAATCTTTATAGATCTGTTCTATTTGTTCATCTCTCTTTCTCTCTCTTGTTCAATTTGTTATAGATCTGTTTGATTTTTAATCAATCCTTATAGATCTGTTCTGTTTGTTCTAATTTGTTTCAGTCCACATCGTATATGGTTCCTTTTTTTGACCAGCAACAATAAAGTAATACAATTATACAATATCATGGTTTGCTTTTAATTTGTCAAGTCTTCGTGGGTTTATTTGGATTTGGATTGGAAGGTGGAAACTTAGTTCTTATTTTTTTATTTTTTTATTTTTTTTTTTAGATTTCGGATGATGATTTGGGCATCACAGATGATGATTTGGGTAACAGTTTATACTATTAGATTTTGGATTTCGGATGATGATTTGGGTATCACAGATGGTGATTTGGGTAACAGTTTATACTACTAGATTTTGGGATTAACATGCGTTAAATAACTTTTTTTAAGTCACTATGCTAGATGATGGTTTGGTAACACATGTTAACATCTTATCCATGGTTTTCTGGTAGCACCACAGATGATAATTTAAGTAAACAGTTGATACCACTAGATTTTTTGAATTAACATGCGTTAAATCACTTTTTTAAGTCACTCTGCTAGATGATGGTTTGGTATTAACACATGTTAACACATTTTTTATATGTCAGTATGTTAGCGGATGGGTTAGTAACACATGTTAACATCTCATCTATTGTTTCCTGTTAGCACCACATATGTTGATTTGAGTAACAGTTGATACCACTATATTTTTCGAATTAACAGGCGTTAAATCACTTTTTTTAAGTCACTATGCTAGATGATGGTTTGGTAACATTGGTGACGATCTTCAATTTTAACAGGTATGTATGTGTTCTTGATTTGGGTTTTTGTTAGGTGATAACCTAGTTTTTTATTTGGTTTTTTTTCATTTATTTAGTTTTATTATTTTTATAGAAAAAAATTTTTGAAGTTGGTTTTGCTTTGATTGTGAAGATATTCATCCGAGGTGTTAGAAGGTGACCGGAGATGGTTAGAGAGGATGGTCGGTGTTAACAGAGAAGAAGAGGTTGAAGGTGTTCTTTGCGGTTGTGTCCTTAATAGAGTTCTTTGTAGTTGTGTCCTTAGTTTATTTTTATGGATGTTCTATTGTAATGGTAAGTCAAACTCCTGGTACAGTTTATTTTGATTTCCAAAAAACATGGGAGGTCATATGAGATGGGATAACACATGTTAACACCTGTTAGGTACATATTATTTGGTCTGAACCTTACGTAATCTTGTGACAATATATAACACATGTTAGTTTATTTTTATGGATGTTCTACTGTAATGGTAATTCAAACTCCTGGTACAGTTTATTTTGATTCCCAAAAAACATGGGAGGTCATATGAGATGGGATAACACATGTTAGGAATAACTCATGTTAACACATGATGGGATAAAAACTATGTGGCCCGAATTTGGTGTCCGCTTTTGATTTAAGTTCCTATTAGTAACTCCCTATTAGTAATATGCATGAGCCAGGTTACTGGTTGGTACATATTAATGGCCTGAACCTTATCTTATCATGTGACAATATTTAACACATGTTAGTTTATTTTTATGTATGTTCTATTGTAATTATAAGTCAAAATCCTAGTACAGTTTATTTTGATTCCCAAAAAACATGGGAGGTCATATGAAATAGGATAACTGATGTGTTGCAAAACACATCTAATTTCCTTTGTAGTTTGTAGTAATTTTCGAGTGCTTTTATTAGTATTTTATTAGTTTTAGGCTTGTACCTGTCTATTTTATTTATTTTAGCGTTTAATTAGATTTTTTATTAGTCTTGCGTCAGTTTTATTATTTATTTATTTATTTTATTATTTTGAAGGTGTTTGGAGAGAATGAGCTCAAAACGAAAGAACTTTAATCGAGACACCGACACTTGGGAGCAGTGTTCATGGACATTGAAGCATAGACGAGAAACTTTAGTCGAGTCATGAACACCCGAGTCTAAACCACCGAGTATAATACTATCTATTATAACAATAATAATAATAAATTTAATAAGTGTAAAGATTCACATGGACTTAAGTCCATACGTGAACTTTGGCAAAAGGCCCACAAAGAAAAACCTAGAGCCACAAAGGAATATAAAATTGAACACAAAGTGAAACAGAGGGGATATACCGCAAAAAAAGACGAAAGAAGGAGGACACGAGCGGCTACGAAAAAAAATCGAACAAGAGGAATATACTGCCATAAGCTCAGCCGCTAAAAGACGAACAAGGGTGCTGGAGTGGAGCAAGCAACTTGGAGAAGGAAAAAGTGCACGTGAATTTTTGAAAGTCAAACAATTATTCACTCTTTGCATACGAGAGCCACAAGCAGACAAAGATATTATTCTTTTGGAGACATCAACAACAGCCGTCAAATAGAATAGAAGGGAAGGCACGGGTCAAGACTGAAGGCTCGGGTTTGATCACTAAACATTATAGTTTTTATCTTTATTTACTCCGTGTTCATAAATATTTAGACGATGAGTTTGTGTTATTTTGAACCTATGTTTTTCGCTTTTTCCATGACCATGATTGGCTAACTTTTTAGTGCTACCTAGGTATTGATGGCGGGTGACAATTGACTAATAATTTTCGGGTTGGATTTATATAATATTTTGGATAATGTTTTGGTAAAGGTTTTCTAACAAGGTTTCTTTTGTATACGCGTGCTTAATATCTAAATATTAATTTTTGTTTCGCTTAATTCTAGTTTAATAGATTTTGTATCTTTTAATCTAGGATTTTGTTAGTATCTTAGACTTAGTGTTTTTGATATATTTTGAGGTTGCTAGACGTAGTAAACCCTAGAAACAATTTAATTAATTATTTGGTAATTTAGCATTCTACCACCTTTGAGACCGAGAGGAGATTAGGTGTCAGTTTGTCTAGCTTGGTAGGTATTCGGGACCGTGGTCTGCACGAGAGTGAGTCACCCCTAGCGTGCCTATTTCGTTAGCACCCTGTGTTAGAAACCTGTTAGAATAACTATCCCTTGCATCCCTTACACATCCCGGATGTATTGTTTCTGAGGGGGCCGAGAGGACATTCAGATTTAGGATACCTTAGCATAGTTTGGAGAGACCGAGAGGTGATCTGAACCCGAGACCGGTGAGTTTACACACTTCCCTAGATTCAGTATTGCGACATGTTGGAGAATGATTCGCGTTCCAGTGTTGGTCTAGTTTAGTGTATCTTAAGATCCCGGTAACCAAAACCCATTTATCCAATCCCGAGAGCTATACGTCAGTCACCTTGATTCTTACCTAGGTAGCCATTTTCTCATTATTTGACCTCAACCAATTCTACTTGTTCATTTGCTTTATTTCAGTTTTTTTGCATTTTATTTAATTCAATTTTATATTTTTTTTAGTAGTTAATTAAATCAACGTCACTTTAATTTATTAGACTAGGACTCGACGAAAGCTTAGTACCGAGAGCCGCTATTACAGTGTCCACGGTTCGATACTCGGACTTATTTACTTTACTACTCTCGACCGGTACACTTGCCGGTAGTGTGTGGTTTAGTGGGTATTTCCCATTTAAAACTTGTTTTGAAATTAATTGGTCTAAAAAAAAATATTTATCACACATTTCACGCATCAAGTTTTTGGCGCCGCTGCCGGGGACACTATTGCGATTTCGAGGACGGCCCGAGTCGGGGATTTAGTCACTTTTACTGCTTTTATTTCTATTATTATTTTTAATTTTTAATTTTTTTACTTGAATTTATAAAAAAAAAAAAATCAATATTTATATATATTTTTTGTTTTGCTTTGTGTGCTTGCTTGCTTATTAGTTTGTGTGCTTAGGATTAATTGTTTTTCTTGTTTGCTAGTTTTATTTGCCTACTGTGTTACCTGTTTTTTTTGTAGTTTGTCTGTTTAGTCTTTCTTTCGGCGTGTGTGTGATTCGTGCTTTTTCCACTCTCTTTTTCAGTGTATGCACACACGTTCCTCGGGCCCACCTGATATTACACCATTCTCTGAGCCCGAACGAGAGTTCCACAGTCGCTTACGCCAGCCACAGGTACCTCTTTCTGATCTTGATTCTGTTTTAGTTATGGCTGACACTAGGACTGTTCATGAGCACATTAGTGATTCACCCACCACCGTTCGCTCTAGCATCACTCTTCCCACTGTCGAGGCGAACAACTGGACCATCCCACCTACTCTGATTAACACCATTTCCCACTCGGTTCAGTTTCATGGATTGCGTGATGAGGATCCGCATGCTCATCTGACTAGGTTTGGTAGGGTCTGTAGCACCTTCCAGCTGAATGGCGTTACTGAGGACGCCATTAATCTTCGGTTGTTCCCATTTTCTCTCGCTGATCAGGCCGCTGTTTGGTTAGACTCCCTCCCACAGGGAGCCATTACCACCTGGACTGATCTTCAGACCAAATTCCTTCAGAAGTACTTCTCCCCAGCTAAGACTGCTCGTCTTAGGAATCTCATTTATGCTTTCACTGAGCAGCCGGGGGAGTCTTTTTACGAGACCTGGGACCGCTTCAAGGGACTTCTGAATAAGTGCCCTAGTCATGGTCTTGAGGAATGGAGGGTCATTGAGAAGTTCTATAACGGAGTTTCTAATGCGACTAAGAGACTCCTTGACTCCACAGCAGGCGGTAACATGATGAAAACTAAAACCGCTGCTGCTTGTCTCGAGATGATAGAGGATCTTGCCTCTAGCACTTATATTGAGCCTGGCTCTGGGGGCGTTACTGCTGCCCCCGCTGGTATTCATTCCGTAGATTCTAGCATAGCCTTGTCTGCCCAGGTAGAGTCCTTAGCGAAAATGATGAAAGACATTCAAGTTAAGATTTCTGCTAAGTGTGAGGTGTGTAGAGGTGGGCATGATACGATTGATTGCCCCGTAGGATCTGAGGAGGAGTTGAGTTTTATGCAGAACCAGGGACGAGGTTGGCAGCCACGCCAGTCCTCAAACTGGAGGAGCGGGGGTCCTCCTGGATTCCAGCCCCGCCAGAGTCTGTTTCAGGCCCCTGCTAATGGGCAGAGTAGTGGTGAGTCTAAGTCTGAGATGAGTGAGTTTCTTAAGAAAAGTGAGGAGAGTCAGAGTAGAACCAATAAACTCTTAGAAACTCTAGTTATGCAAGGTGAAGCTAGGCATCAGGAGCAGCAGAAGAAGAACCAGGAGTTTGAGTTAATGTTTAGGAATCAAGGTTCCACCATTCAGAGTCTAGAGAGGACAGTAGGAGAGATGGCTAGTAGGATGACTGAGAGGCCTGCAGGATCATTCCCTAGTAGTACCCAGGTTAACCCAAATGCCACTGCTAAGGCAGTGACTACTAGGAGTGGTAGAGGGAAGGAAGTAGAGAAACCAGTTGAGGTAGAGGAACTGGTTGATGAGGAGATTGAGATGGAGACTCCTGCTGGCGATGTGCACCCTAGGCTGCGCCCAGCAAGTACAGCACAGACAGAGGAGCCTCCTAAGGAAAAGGTAGTTGAGAGGAAGTTTGGTAGAATTCCTTATCCCACTAGGTTGATTGAGCAGAAGTATGAGAAGGAGTATGGTCACTTCCTTGATTTGTTTAAGCAACTCAAGGTGAATCTTCCATTTGTTGAGGCATTACAGCATATGCCTAAGTATGCTAAATTCTTGAAGGACCTCCTGTCCAACAAGAAGAAGCTTGAGGAGATTTCTACAGTGACTTTGAGTGAGAAGTGTTCTGCGGTGGTTCAGAACAAACTGCCCCAGAAGATGACAGATCCGGGTAGTTTTACTATTCCTTGCTTGTTTGGTAGTTCGTCTGTGAGTCATGCATTGGCTGACCTTGGTGCTAGCATTAATTTGATGCCTTATTCGATTTACTGTAGACTAGGCCTTGGTGATCCGGTCCCTACCCGCATGAGCATCCAGTTAGCTGATAGGTCAGTTAAGTTTCCTAGGGGGATCGTAGAGAATGTCTTGGTGAAGGTGGATAAGTTCGTATTTCCAGTTGATTTTGTGATCCTTGACATGAAGGAGGATGAGAGAGTTCCATTGATTCTAGGACGCCCATTTCTTGCTACCGCTAAGGCATTGATCGATGTCTGTGACGGTAAGCTTACGCTTCGTGTAGGGACTGACACCGTGACTTTCGGTGTGAAGGAGTCTATGCAGCACACCGGTGCTCAGGATGATACTTTGTACTTCCTAGACTCTTTTATGTCTCATGTTGGTCAGAGTTTGAGTGATTTTTGTAGGGGTAGTTCTGAGATAGATTCTGTTGATGAGAGTTGGGAGGACCACGGGATAGAGATGATGACTTATCCGTTAGGACAGAACCCTAGGTCTAGTGATAGCCCCATTGAGTCTGTGGAGAGCGTAGCTATTGAGAGAGATGAGCCTGTCGAGAGGCCATCAGTAGAGACCCCACCGTCCTTAGAGCTTAAGGAGTTGCCCGATCATATTGAGTATGCGTTTCTGGATGAGGAGTCACGTTTGCCCGTCATCATTTCATCAGATTTGACGGCGGAGGAGAAGAAGAAGTTGTTAGATGTGCTTAAGGAACACAAGCATGCCATCGCTTGGAAGCTTGTGGACATTGAGGGTATCCACCCTTCCTTTTGCACACATAGGATTCTTTTAGAGGATGGCTCTAAGCCCGTGGTGCAGCCTCAGCGGAGGTTGAACCCGAACATGCAGGAGGTGGTGAAGAAGGAGGTGCTGAAGCTACTTGACGCCGGCCTTATTTACCCCATTTCTGATTCACCATGGGTTAGTCCAGTCCATGTTGTCCCTAAGAAGGGAGGGATGACAGTTGTGACTAATGAGAGATGTGAGTTGATTCCTATGCGTACTGTCACAGGTTGGAGGGTGTGTATAGATTATAGGAGGCTGAATGAGTCCACCAGGAAGGACCACTTTCCCCTTCCATTCATTGATCAGATGCTCGAGCGTTTGTCAGGACAGCAATTTTATTGCTTTCTTGATGGTTTCTCAGGTTATTTCCAGATCCCCATTGCACCAGAGGATCAGGAGAAAACCACGTTCACATGCCCCTATGGGACTTTTGCGTATCGCCGCATGCCCTTTGGACTGTGCAACGCTCCTGCTACTTTTCAGAGATGTATGGTGGCTATTTTCCATGATATGATAGAGAGCTCCATGGAGGTGTTTATGGATGACTTTTCAGTTTTCGGGAGCTCTTTTGATCACTGTTTAGGGAATCTTAAGAGGATGTTAGCCAGATGTGAGGAGACGAAGTTGAAGTTGAACTGGGAGAAGTGCCACTTCATGGTGAAGGAGGGCATAGTGTTAGGCCATAAGATTTCACGAGCGGGGATAGAGGTTGATAGAGCTAAGGTAGAGACTATTACGCGTTTACCCCCGCCGACTTCTGTAAAGGCTGTTAGGAGTTTTCTAGGTCATGCAGGTTTTTATCGTAGGTTCATTAAGGATTTCTCTAAGATTGCTAGACCGATGACTCAGCTCCTAGAGAAGGATAGGCCGTTTGAGTTTAGTGAGGAGTGTGTGAGAGCATTCGAGACTCTGAAGGAGAGGTTAGTTAGCGCCCCGATTCTGGTGGCCCCAGATTGGAGCTTGCCGTTCGAGCTCATGTGTGACGCGGGCGATTTCGCGGTTGGGGACGTTTTAGGACAGAGACACAATAAGCATTTCCACCCGATCTATTATGCTAGTAAGACACTTAATGATGCACAGGAGCACTACACTACCACTGAGAAAGAGCTCCTGGCGGTGGTTTATGCTTTTGATAAGTTTAGGTCCTATCTTGTTTTGTCTAAGACCATCGTTTACTCTGATCACGCGGCTTTGAAGTTTTTGTTTAGTAAGAAAGATGCTAAACCGCGTTTGATTCGGTGGGTCTTGTTGCTTTCTGAGTTTGACATAGAGTTGAGGCAGAAGAGTGGCGCCGAGAATGTGGCGGCCGATCATTTGTCTCGTTTAGAGCACCCGAAGAGTAGGTCGAGTGAGGATAGAGATATTGGGGATGCCTTTCCCCATGAGTTCTTGTGTGTGTTGACAGCTAAGGAGGATGAGTTGCCTTGGTTCGCCGATTTTGCGAACTATCTTGCTGATGGATTCCTGAGGGGGGACCTAACGTACCAGCAAAAGAAGAAATTCTTTGCGGACGTTAAGCATTACCTTTGGGATGATCCTTATCTTTTTAGGATAGGCTCGGACCAAGTGGTCCGTAGGTGTGTTGATGGTAGGGAGTTGAGAGATGTGTTGAGGCATTGTCACGAGGGCCCTACGGGAGGCCATCATGGAGTTTTGTTGACCGCGAGGAAGGTGTTTGACGCGGGTTTCTATTGGCCGACCATCTTTAAGGATGCGGCCACATTTGTGAGGAGTTGTGATAGGTGCCAAAGGGTTGGCAACATCTCGTCCCGGGATGAGATGCCCCAGAATATTATGCATCCATGTGAGGTTTTCGATCTTTGGGGTATTGATTTCATGGGACCATTCCCTATGTCTCGTGGGAATAGGTACATTCTGGTCGCTGAAGACTACGTTTCTAAGTGGGTGGAGGCACTTCCTACCCCCACTAATAGCGCGAGAGTTGTAGTGGGATTCCTACGAAAGTTGTTTGCTCGTTTCGGTACTCCAAAAGCCTTAGTTAGTGATAGAGGCACCCACTTCTGTAATTCATTGATGGAGAAGGCTTTGCAACGCTATGGGGTCACCCATCGGCTTGCTACAGCCTATCACCCGCAAACAAGTGGGCAAGTGGAGGTGAGTAATAGAGGGATCAAGAGGATCTTAGAGAAAACCGTAGGGGCAAGTAGGATTGATTGGGCTGAGAAGCTAGATGATGCACTCTGGGCTTTCCGCACGGCTTATAAGACACCGACTGGTTCTACACCATTTCGGATGATCTATGGGAAGGCGTGTCATCTCCCGGTAGAGTTAGAGCACCGTGCATATTGGGCATTGCGATCCGTTAATCTTGACATGTCTTTGGCCAAGAGAAAACGGTTTCTTGAGTTGCACGAGTTAGAGGAGTTGAGAGATCATGCATACGAGCACACTCATGACTATAAGGCTCGTACGAAAGCATTGCATGATAGGAAGTTGAAGGGGAACAAGGATTTTAAGTGTGGGGATCAAGTACTCCTGTACAATTCCCGTTTGAGATTGTTCCCAAGTAAGTTGAAGTCCCGATGGTCAGGACCGTTTGTGGTGAAGGAAGTTTTCCCCTATGGCACAGTTACTATTGAGGGGAAGGATGGAGAGATGTTCAAGGTGAATGGACATAGGTTGAAGCTCTACATAGGAAGAGCTAATGAGGAGGAGGATGAGGTTGAGGTTATCCGCCTCGAGCCTCATCTCGAGTGAGTATAGAAGTTGGTATCCTGGGTAAGAACCCAAGTGTAGAGTTTTGTATCATCACTCGCCAGGTATGTTTTTTTTTTTTTTTCTTTTATTTTATTTTCATTCTTCTTTATTTTTAATTTATTTATTTATTTATTTATCTATTTATTTTTAGTTTATCGAATCTTGTGAGATTGCCTTGGCCTTTTTCACTAATGGATCTCCCCCGCCCGTACTCAATCTCCATTCGGGTGGGGGTCGATCGTAAAATTATTTTTTGTAAACAGGCATCTCACTTGTTATTGAGTCATTTTACTTTCACTTTCTTTTTAGTTTATTTTTGCAGGATTCTGACTATGGCCGCGAAGGAAATGCTATACGGCTGTAGATGATGGACGGACATAACACTTTCTGCGAGCTATCGCCACATATTTCAGGGGAGTTCGTTCCATTTATTTTGTTATATATTTTATTTTTGCATTTTTATTTTTAGTTCACGTTGTATCCTGGAGCACATTGAGGACATTGTGCCTTTCTAAGTGTGGGGATGGGAGACTTCGTCTTTATTTTGCTTAGTTGTAGGTTGAGTCGAAAAAAAAAAAATCGAAAAATTGAAAAAAAAAAAAAAAAAAAAAAAGTCCCTGATTTTTTTTGTGCAATTTTATATGGAAAATGATAGTAAAATTGGGATTTTTGGTTTTCAAAATATTATATATATGAGAATATAAACAGATTGAAAGCGTGTCTGCTTAAGATGTGTCGGTAGGCCCAGCTGGCTTTGAAAGGTTCCCATGATTGTCTTAATATACCTTAATAAATCATGATATCTTGTGGGGTCTCATCTTAGGAGAAACGGTAGAACTGAAACCGCTGATGGTAATTAGGGGTACCACTGTAGGTTGACAGCCCATATGTATTATTAATTAAATGGCACACTTGATCCTTTTTATGAGAATAAATCCGGTGAAAAGTGGCGCCCAAAAAAAAATATATATATCCACATTTCCATCAATTGAGCTAGACCAAAAAAAAAAAAAAAAAAAAAAAAAAAACTGAAGCTTCTGATCGAAACTCCCTCGAGGTCAAGTTGAAAAAAAAAAAAATACCGAAGTTCATGCTGTCGCTCTTGGGGATAGTGACTCTGATTGAGACAACCTCTGGGTTAGGTATGAAAAAAAATAAACGTGTCTAAGCTCATAAACTTCATCCATCATCCATTATAAATTTAATTTCTAATACATTAGGGAGTTTAGTTTGCAGAGGTTGGTAAATCTATATGGTTTAACCTTTGCTTCGAAAGCTTGAGGTGGGATTAGGTGAAGCTGGATATCTTGAGTGTGAGACCCACAGATTGATTGAAATAACATGAACTTAATTGCTTTACATGATTGGGGCATGATTAGCTGGTGGTTGGGTTTAGGTGGAAAACAATACCGACAATTTTGGTTGATGCGTGATTAAATCTTAATTAATGAACCTAAAAGTTTTTGAAACCAAAAGTCCTGATTATGATTCCATTGCAGTCTTTTTCGGGGACGAAAAAGGTTTAAGTGTGGGGATGTTTGATGTGTTGCAAAACACATCTAATTTCCTTTGTAGTTTGTAGTAATTTTCGAGTGCTTTTATTAGTATTTTATTAGTTTTAGGCTTGTACCTGTCTATTTTATTTATTTTAGCGTTTAATTAGATTTTTTATTAGTCTTGCGTCAGTTTTATTATTTATTTATTTATTTTATTATTTTGAAGGTGTTTGGAGAGAATGAGCTCAAAACGAAAGAACTTTAATCGAGACACCGACACTTGGGAGCAGTGTTCATGGACATTGAAGCATAGACGAGAAACTTTAGTCGAGTCATGAACACCCGAGTCTAAACCACCGAGTATAATACTATCTATTATAATAATAATAATAATAAATTTAATAAGTGTAAAGATTCACATGGACTTAAGTCCATACGTGAACTTTGGCAAAAGGCCCACAAAGAAAAACCTAGAGCCACAAAGGAATATAAAATTGAACACAAAGTGAAACAGAGGGGATATACCGCAAAAAAAGACGAAAGAAGGAGGACACGAGCGGCTACGAAAAAAAATCGAACAAGAGGAATATACTGCCATAAGCTCAGCCGCTAAAAGACGAACAAGGGTGCTGGAGTGGAGCAAGCAACTTGGAGAAGGAAAAAGTGCACGTGAATTTTTGAAAGTCAAACAATTATTCACTCTTTGCATACGAGAGCCACAAGCAGACAAAGATATTATTCTTTTGGAGACATCAACAACAGCCGTCAAATAGAATAGAAGGGAAGGCACGGGTCAAGACTGAAGGCTCGGGTTTGATCACTAAACATTATAGTTTTTATATTTATTTACTCCGTGTTCATAAATATTTAGACGATGAGTTTGTGTTATTTTGAACCTATGTTTTTCGCTTTTTCCATGACCATGATTGGCTAACTTTTTAGTGCTCCCTAGGTATTGATGGCGGGTGACAATTGACTAATAATTTTCGGGTTGGATTTATATAATATTTTGGATAATGTTTTGGTAAAGGTTTTCTAACAAGGTTTCTTTTGTATACGCGTGCTTAATATCTAAATATTAATTTTTGTTTCGCTTAATTCTAGTTTAATAGATTTTGTATCTTTTAATCTAGGAT
Source organism: Ambrosia trifida (assembly GCA_028751855.1). Classification (NCBI taxonomy): domain Eukaryota; kingdom Viridiplantae; phylum Streptophyta; class Magnoliopsida; order Asterales; family Asteraceae; genus Ambrosia; species Ambrosia trifida. The sequence continues at coordinate 163,874,708 of CM054122.1, forward strand.
TTTGTTAGTATCTTAGACTTAGTGTTTTTGATATATTTTGAGGTTGCTAGACGTAGTAAACCCTAGAAACAATTTAATTAATTATTTGGTAATTTAGCATTCTACCACCTTTGAGACCGAGAGGAGATTAGGTGTCAGTTTGTCTAGCTTGGTAGGTATTCGGGACCGTGGTCTGCACGAGAGTGAGTCACCCCTAGCGTGCCTATTTCGTTAGCACCCTGTGTTAGAAACCTGTTAGAATAACTATCCCTTGCATCCCTTACACATCCCGGATGTATTGTTTCTGAGGGGGCCGAGAGGACATTCAGATTTAGGATACCTTAGCATAGTTTGGAGAGACCGAGAGGTGATCTGAACCCGAGACCGGTGAGTTTACACACTTCCCTAGATTCAGTATTGCGACATGTTGGAGAATGATTCGCGTTCCAGTGTTGGTCTAGTTTAGTGTATCTTAAGATCCCGGTAACCAAAACCCATTTATCCAATCCCGAGAGCTATACGTCAGTCACCTTGATTCTTACCTAGGTAGCCATTTTCTCATTATTTGACCTCAACCAATTCTACTTGTTCATTTGCTTTATTTCAGTTTTTTTGCATTTTATTTAATTCAATTTTATATTTTTTTTAGTAGTTAATTAAATCAACGTCACTTTAATTTATTAGACTAGGACTCGACGAAAGCTTAGTACCGAGAGCCGCTATTACAGTGTCCACGGTTCGATACTCGGACTTATTTACTTTACTACTCTCGACCGGTACACTTGCCGGTAGTGTGTGGTTTAGTGGGTATTTCCCATTTAAAACTTGTTTTGAAATTAATTGGTCTAAAAAAAAATATTTATCACACATTTCACGCATCAATAACACATGTTAGGAATAACACATGTTACCATATGATGGATAAAACTATGTGGCCCAACTTTGGTGTCTCCTTCTGATTTAAGTTCCTATTAGTAATGCATGAGCCAGGTTACTGGTTGGTACATATTATTGGTCTGAACCTTATCTTATTATGTGGCAACAATTAACACATGTTAGTTTTTTGTTGTCGCTTTTGTCTGTCTGCTCTTACCCTTTTTTTGTATGTTTTGATCGGTTGTGTTGCCGTTTTCAAACCATTTTATGGATGTCCTATTATAATTCTTCGATTCCCAAAGAAGATGGGAGGGTATCCGAGATATGATAACACATGTTACGAGTAACACAGGTTAACACATGATGAGATAACACGTGTTATCCGACCAAGTCTGCGTGCTTGGTAGCAAAGTCAATATGAACAAGTGAAAAACCTACTCAGGACATTTAAAAACTATAGTGGTAAGCAAGACAAACTATTAACACACATTAAGCAAGAAAACTTACCCACGACATTTAAATGAACTGCATAGAAGGGTAACATGTGTTAATGTTGCATGAGAGGTTAACATGTGTTACTCGGTAATATAAACCACTATAGTTTTCACTTCAAAAGTTTACTGAGAAATAAAGCATACAAACTATTAACACACATTATTACAAAATATCATTACAAACTACTAACTACTTTACAAAATAATTTGTATTTATTTTCAGCTTTTTTTTCTTGCTTATCCCTATAGTTTTCACTTTATAAGTTTACTAATGTGCTCAAAGTGGTTTAGTAAAAACTAACTAAATTAACCTAACCTAGACACTCTAAGTTTTAAATTTATAACCTAAGACTCTCTAAACCTAAACCACACAACCGGCAAGTGTACCGGTCAGTGCAGTACAGCTAAAGTAAGTCCGAGTATCGAACCCACGAGACTCTAATGGAAAACGTAAACTAGACTCGATTACTTATCCTAAATACTAAATAATGTTTTGTTGCTTAAAGGGGGTTTTACTAAAAAAAAAACTAATTGCAAATAAATAAATAAAACTTAAATAATTAAGGACACAAGTTGGGAACTGGAACTGGGATAAGATGATGGGAAGACACTACCTAGGCTAGAATCCTACACATGAATGATAATCTTCTAACGGCTATGGAACTGGTGTGGAACCGGGATCTTAAAATACTAAACATCAAGAATAAACTAGACACCCTCGACCCTTCTCAAGGGGAAACCCTAGAATACTGTTGTGCTGTTAAACCACCGGTTGAGAGGTTACCCTCACAGGCTTACCTACTCGAATCTTAAAGTACCCGCTAGACAGTCTACCTCACAGCGCGAAAGTCACAATACACCTAAAAGTGCAAGGGGTAACTACAATATTTCTAATAAGACTTGGCCTACAAGGAATACTAGGGAAACTAGGAAGATCTTCTCACACAGCCTCTAGAACTAGCAATTTAACACCCTAGACAGACCAACAATCTCGCACCTTACAGCTATTGAGAATTGGTAGAACACTTAGAATCATCTAACTAACAATTACAACTCCTATGGATAATCCTAGGCAATTAACCATAAACTAGCTGCTAACACCCAGTCCGCAACCTAACCCGCATTCATACATGAAAGACATTCACAAAAACGCAAGTGGAGTTTATAAAAATTAATTAAACAAAACTAAATACGCATACACATCAAACCAGAAAATAAAGAGTTCTTTACTTTAAAATTCACCCACAACCAAAAGTTCAAAAACCAAAAAGAAAAATAATCAAACAAGCGTATTCATCATCGCCTAAGTAGCATCAAGGTTTAGCCTCTAAAAGTCATGATAAAATCAAAACAATAGAAATAAATAATATTCATGGTGTTCACAACGGGTTTCAAATAAATAAATAATAAATATTGAATTAGAACCGACCCATGCTGGCACCTAGGCTTCAACCCTTTAATCCCTTTCTCTTTATTCTTTTGAGGTTGCTCTATCCTTTGGCTCCTCCTGGAGTTCCCTCCTCTTCGAAAGAATAATAATCCCAATTAATTGAGCAGCTCCACTAATTGCGGCCTCCACTTCTAATTAAAATTCATCCTTCACCGCCTCTTGTTCCCCCGTTTTATAATTATGCCTTCCAAGGGTTTTTTTTTTCAAAACATTATTTTTACTTGTTTTGGGCTTTGGGCCAATTTTCAAAGTAACGTTTTGTGGATTATTATTATTATTATTATTATTATTATTATTATTATTATTATTATTATTATTAAATCTAATAACTATTATTTATTATAACTGCATTCTCTTGACTCGGGTGTTCTTGACTTGATCAAAGTTGCTCGTTTACGCTCCAACGTCCATGAACACCTACAAAATACAAAATAAATACATAAGTACTAAAAACGACGCAAAACTAATAAAAATCTATAAAAACCTATACTAAATAAATTAGACCAGCACAAGCCTAAAACTAATAAAAACACTATCTAACCGAATCGAAAACTGTACAAACTTTACACTGGAAATAGATGTATTTTAGAATACATCATTTACTAAGAAGTAAAGCATACAAATTATTAACACGCGTTGTTACGAAAAATTATCATTACAAACTATTGAACAAATAGATAAACCTACCCAGGACATTTAAATGAACTGCATGGAAAGGTAACCTGTGTTAGTTGGTCATAAAGGGGTAACACGTGTTATCTAATTTGATAAAGTTGAAACGGTTTCCCCAATATACGCATAAGAAGAACTAACATTTGTTAGTATGGGTGGTGTGGTAACATATGTTAACATTCGTTATTACAAAGTATCATAACAAACTATTAATCACTTTAACAAAATAAATATAGTAAATCTATACATTGAGTACTAAAAAAGAAAAGTATATTCAGAAGGTTCACCAATGACCTAATAAAGGTCACTTGTTTTTTTTTTTTTTTTTTTTTTTTTTTTTTTTTTTTTTTTTTATGACACATGTTTCAACAAGAATGTCAAACACTAGAAAAAAAGGGTAACATGTGTTAGTGAGGTAACTTTTGTTAAAGTTGTATTACAAAGTATACTGAGAAATAAAGCATACAAACAATTAACACACGTTATTACAAAGTATGATTACAAACAATTGACCACTTTAACAAAGTAAATCTAGTAATTCTATGCATTGACTACCAAAAAGAAAACGCTATTCAAAAACTTTTCTACATATTTTTCTCGGCATCTTTGGACTTCGTATCTTAACATATGTTAACCGTGGGGGGTCTTCGTTATCAACTGCAAAACAATAGATGAGATGTTAAACGGTGTGACCAACTCATCATCTAACATACTAACAGAAGTAACACATGTTAACCTACTCAAACATTTCATCAAACACATGGAGTGCATATATCCAAAACACAACAGTCATTATAATTACCTTCCATACATTCACCATTAACTTTAAATCGACATCCATATATCCATAACACAAAAGACCTAATAACTAACTACCTTTCATCATTCACCATTAACTTCTAACATACTAACATAATAACACATGTTAACCCAGTTAGGCATTTCTTCAAACACATGGAGTTCATATATTCAAAACACAAAGGACATTATAATTACCTTCTGTACATTCACCATTAACTTTAAATGGACATCCATATATCCAAAACACAAAAGACATTATAACTAATTTCTCATACATTCACCATTAACTTCTAACATACTAACAGAAGTAACACATGTTAACTCAGTCAGGCATTTCATCAAACACATGGAGTGCATATATCCAAAACACAAAAAACTTTATAATCACCTTCCATAGATTCACTATTAACTTTAAATGGACATCCAAAACAAAATTGGTCTTTGGACCTAAAACCTCATAACCCAAAATATTAATAATTTTATTTTCTAATACCCATTTCATCTTTTACTTTCATCACAACAAAACAGATAATATCCATCACCCTTATAATCAAATTAAGTAATAATATTACCATGTAAAAAAAAACCTAAAATATAAGATAATTATTATTTCTAACAAAATATGAACTTTTTATAAAAATATCATATTTTTTTTTCCAATCTCTATAAAGAAAAGTTGAACTTTTTATAAACAAAATTCCATTCATAACCATGAAACCCTTTCAATCCATCGTTTTATTTTCTTATCTACAGAGAGATAGTTCTAGAGAGAGAGAGAGAGAAATTATGGAGGAGGTTTCACCCACTGGTTGTAAAACTCCACAAATTCAGATCCATACCTGGTTACGAAGAAAACTTCAAGAAGGAGATAAGATCTTCGACGCTTGTTCATAAGATATATTGTTGTGTTAGACGGTGGTGGTTAAAGTGGTTATGGTGGTCGATGGTGGCTGTGGTGGTGGTGGTGATGGTGGTGGTGGTTCTAGAGAGAGACAGATAGAGGGTAGAAAGAGGAAGGAATGATCTGAATTTGAAAATAAAATGAAGAGAGAGAGGAAGGAAACCATATATATATATATATATATATATATATATATATATATATATATATAGGGAGAGAGAAAGAAGCCTTGAAACTTGATGTTGACATGAGAGTGGTTTTACAAATATACCCTTCTCCACAATATTAAATCATTATTTTCTTGGGTGATGTGGCTAATTCTAAGTCACAAGATGAGTTTTCATGGTTTACACTATAACTAAGGTTTTCTTCATATACTTACACTATATATATATATATATATATATATATAGGGAATGGGTAAAATGAGGACAAGATTTTCATGAAAGAACTAAAGAACACACTTTATAACCACAAACTTATTTTAATCAAAAATGAATATGTGGTTGAAAATTAAAGGGGATTAAAATATTTAAGGGAATATTCCCTTTTTGAAAAAGTCAAGATTGGTGGGCCCAGATTTTTACACCACTGTAAACCCATCGTAATTTTTTTACGGTGGGGTTACCCGTTTTTACAACGGCGTGTAAAAAAAATTTTAAAATTCACATTTTACGTCAGTGTTCTTACGATTCTTTCATGAAAGGTGGGTTTTCATATGAACCTAGCTAATCATACATATTGGTCTGCAAAAATTGTCATTTCAAATCAGCTAACTAACTCCGATTGTTAACTCAAAATGTCAATGTAGTTTTTTTTAGCTTTGATTCTACATGGTATGTTTGGTAAAAGTAACTGATGGCTTGTAGTCGGTAGCTGTAGCTTTTTAGATATATTTATGTGTTTAGCAGAATAACTAGTGTTTTTAATAAATTGTATAAAATAACCAAAATGAGTATAAATAAAAGCTTGTATGCATGTTTTTTTAATGGTAAAATGGGTATTTGTGTCATTTTGCTCATTAAAAGCTTGTAGATAGTAGGAATTTTTTCTTAAATGTTAGTACTAGTAACGTTTTAATATGAAGTTTTTTTCCTAACGTAAAAGCTTCATGATCCTTCAACCAAACAAGACTTTTTATTGGTAAAACTTTTACTTAAAAGCTTAAATCAAGCTCCTAAAAGCAGGGGTAAATTTAGGTAGAGTGGTACAGGTTCACACGAACCCAATTGGTTTGAAATTTTTAGTAGAAATACGTATAAAATATATGTCATAAACTCATAAGTAAAATGGAGATGAACCTAAAAACTGTTAGGAAATAAAGCTATTTTTAAGGAGAAAATTATGAGCCAATTTGACACATTTTCTATTCTCAACAAAAGATCCTTTCCTACTCTCAATTAATAACCGTTGCAAAATCAATCAAGAGAATATGGCAGCCTTGCTACCGCTACGTATCTTATTAATCGATTGCCAACCAAAGCTCTTAATCTAAAAACTCCTCTCCAAAGTTTATAGGAATTTACAAAAATCCCTCCTCCCCTTACTTTAAAACCTCGTATATTCGGTTGCTCTGTTTTTGTTCATATACCTAAGACCGACCGGCACAAATTAGGTCCATGTGCGAAAAAATGTGTGTTTGTGGGCTATGCTATCAACAAGAAAGGATATCGATGTTATAACCCACAAAAATGACATATGTACACCATCATGGACTGTGATTTTTTAGAAACTGATTTTTCTACTCCACCCAATTAACATAGTGGACAGGGGGAGAAGGAATACAATGACACGCTAAGTTGGTTGAGGTATAACCATATCTCTGAAAAAGTTAGCCACGATACCCTAGACATTGAGCCCACGATTAGTGCCACAAGCCAAGATACTCCTGGTCCTATACCCGAGGTAAGTGAATCCCAAACTCCTAATGATATACAAAATAGCAATATTTCTAACAATCATGAGACAGGAGAAACTGAACAAACAATAGATGAAGCACATGAGGAGGATATAGAGAATGAAGAACATGAGGAGGATATAGATGACACTCAAGAAAAAAACAATCGAGAGATATGTTCTACCTCCAAGGTCAAACTGGGGGGTTCCCCCAAGCGATACTCGTCAGAAAGATATTCTAGATCATCTAGGTATCCCATGATAAATATTGCCGAAGAGAACCTATCCCAAGAAGCTAAGACTTTTGCTTCATCCCTCTATGATGATCAAATTCCCAACTCCGTAAACCAAGCCTTAGAGTCAGAAAACTGGAAGAAAGCCACGGAGATAGAGATGGAAGCTTTAACAAAAAATGATACTTGGGAAAAATGTGTTGTCCCTCCTGGAAAGAAAACAATGGGGCGTCGATGGGTCTTCACAATCAAACGCAAACAAGATGGAACAATCAAGAGATACAAGGCTCGACTAGTAGCCAAAGGGTACACCCAAACGTAAACGTATGGGATCGACTACTCAGAGACATTCTCACCAGTTGCTAAGATTGACACAATTCGCGTTCTCTTCTCAATCGCCGTCAATAAAGGATGGCCTTTACATCAAATCGATGTTAAGAATGCCTTCTTTCATGGAGAACTAAAAGAAGAAGTATATATGGAAGCCCCAATTGGTTTTTCCAAAGACTTTAAACCAAAAGAAGCATGCCATATGAAGAAGTCCATTTACGGTCTTAAACAATCTCCTCGTGCATGGTTTGGGAGATTCACCCTGGCAATGAAAAACTACGGCTACAAACAAAGCAACTCTGACCATACGTTGTTCCTTAAGCGAAAAGGTAATCTTATGACTTGTCTAATTATATATGTTGATGACATGATCATTATAGGAAATGATGAAGAAGAAATGGAGAAGTTAAAAAAGAATTTATTCATGGAATTTGAAATGAAGGACTTAGGAAAACTCAAGTACATTCTTGGTATTTAAGTATTAAGGTCTAAACAAGGTATTTTTATTTGTCAAAAAAAAAATATTCTTGACCTTCTTGTCGAGACAGGAATGATCGACTGCAAACCCGCCAGCACACCAATGATAGCTAATCAGAAACTCTTTATGGAAGAAGGTGGGCAACTAGCAGACAAATAACAGTACCAACGCGTAGTGGGAAAATTAATATACCTTTCTCATACCCGCCCAGATATTGATTATGCCGTTGGGATAGTCAGTTAGTTCATGCATCAGCCTCAGGTTGCTCACATGGAAGCAATATGGAGAATTATTAGATACCTCAAGGGTACTCCGGGTCATGGAGTTCTCTTTCAAACAAATGAACATCTTAAGATCCATGCCTACACAGATGTTGATTGGGCTTGATGTCTTAGGTTTGAATCTTAGTTTCAAGCGTTGATAAATGTGACACATAGGTACATGGTTCCTATTTTCTTAGGTTATTCTCTTAAACTCTATCTGCAAACTATGAAATTAATTTAATTCCTGTTGAATAGAAGATAATTGAACCCGGTATGACCAAGCTGGTACTAAATGCCGAAATGAGACAATATTTTCTGTTTTTTTTCTAGTTTCATTTATTTGAGAACATTAATTCTATTTAAATGCAATAGTTTTCACGAGTTCACATAACATCTCCCTCCTTCTCAAGTCATCATCATCATCATCATCATACTCAGTAAATTCCACCTATAGCAAAGCTAAGGTAGGGTCTGAGGAGGGTAAGATGTAGACAGCCTTACCTCTACCCCTAAGAATAGAGAGGTTGCTTCCAGTGAGATCCCTAGCTCGATGTGGTTTGGTATCAAGCTTTGGACATAAGGCACAAAACACTTAGCAATCGGGACAAACCCGATCGGTGCATGTACCCCTTTGTCTTTTGGCTATCCACGCCACCACATGATGCATGATTAACCGTCTGTCGTTTTTAACGTTATTTTCACGAAATTAGTAAAATAACGTTAAAACTAGTGCAACTTTACTTTTGCCCCCCACGTGCCACACATATATACATTATATGTGCACACCGTAAGTGGGTCGTTCCCTCCTTCTCAAGTAGTGTCGGTTAAAGACATCGATATGGGTGGAAGCAAAAAAGGAGAAGATTTTCTTTTGGGAGAAACAGATGACAAGAATAAATTGTGTTGGATGGCTTAGGGTCGTTTTAAATGACTGAAAAGAAAAAATGTGGGTTAGGTTTATGTTTCTAAAAGATTTCAAACTTGTCTCTACTCACAAAATCATGGAGGAGGTATAAAACCAAAGAATCAAGCTTATGGTGGAAGTTGATTTCTGCCAATGATTACATTCCTCTTTTGAAATCAAATTCCTTCGCAACTTTCTCCAAAGGGACACAATTATTCCAATTCCATGCCTTTGGACTCAAGATCAAGCTTGAGACTGCAATCTTCTTTTACATGGAAGTACTGATGGGAGATTGACACTGATTACATTGAAAAAGAACACTGTAGTCTCAAATGTCCAAAGGCGGGGGATTGAAAATTTGAAATAATTGGGTCACTTTGAAAACAAATTCTTTAGTTGCGGGTGTTATAGGACTAGTTGCCTACATTGGATAATCTGTCAAATTGTGAAATTTTGGTCGGCCCCTCCATATGTGCTCTTTGAAAATTTGCAAATGATTCAATGAAACATGTATTCACAACTTGTTTTGTGTCATCGGTTTTATACTGATGAATTATATCAGGATTAGTCAAACAAACACGGAGCAACAAATAGAAGGTGGAGGGTTAAATGTGTATTCTATCTTGTTTTATGTATCTAAAAGAGAGAGAAGTACTTAACAGAGAGTCGTTTTTATTTCATAACTCTATACAATATATATTAAGCTTTTCCATCTATCTCTAGTGTAGGAAATAGGTTCACTTTTTATTAAAATTAATAATAAAAATAAAAATAATAACGAAACTATCGTTATTCGTAAGAAATATAAAAGTTCAATACCGTATACAAACCTAAATATAAATGAAAATAAATACAAGTACATGTACCAAATTTGATTCAAGACAATGTCTATGGAGAATTTCAACCGAACCAACTTGTACGAAGCTCCACTACAAAAATAAACAATGTAGTCATGGACAGTTGTTGGTTGAGGCACGCGTTTGACACGCTTCCCTTAAAACAGATTCCGCGACTCCTCTCAGACGATTTGTTTCCCAAGGTACAAAAACTGGAACAATATATGTACTGTCGGAGATGGCTCACGCGCCCGAGGGTACACCGAGTTAGGTGTTTTTGATTTATGTGGAAAATAAAATATGAAGTTTATGGTGGAAGAATTAAAGAGTACTCCTCTAAATTCTATAAAATTATTTTGACAAAATAATTTCTCTTATTCTCTAGTTTTCATCTCTATTTCACACCCTAAAAATGAATCATGAAGTTTCTTTTATAGTTAAACAAAACTCTATATTCAATTCATTTTTTTAAAGATAGTTATAATAATTTTATGACTCTTAATTTGATTCATGACATTTTAATGTCTTAATAAATAAAATTATTACACATAATAAAAACCTTCATCATGATTCTTGAATAGAAATTAAGAGTCAATCAAAACAACTAATTTATGACAAAACATAATTTATACTAGAGTCGCCAAAGTTAAGAAATATTCATTTCAACGTCTCAACTTCGAGCTTCGACATCTCATTCATCTTAGCTCTGATTTGGACACAGTTTGGTTCATGTGTGAAACTCTCACACCATAGAACTTAAACTTATAAATAATTATCTACACAACCCATATATAAATATTATTATTTATTGTCCGAAATTAGTGAAAAACACATTTTCACTATTATTTTTCCAATAATCCCCACATGAATGGAGATCAAAACACACAAAATTTAGGATGTAACCTCGACAGTTGAGGCTTGCATAGGATAGGTAGGTGTAACACTTTGAACCTTCCCTTGTGAAGCATACTTAGCTTACTAGCTATCAGTAAAACTTGATGTCTTTGAACTGATGGCTACTTGTATAAACGACAATACACATTCACACAAGACTATCCCTAACCCCTCACTATTGTGTCCAATAATGGTTATGGAACACTTTCCTACTTCTGCGGGAGCTCTAGAAACTGTGCCCACAATTTCTTTTGAAGCGACCACACTTCTCTCCAACATAGGTGATTTTCCTTTAAATCATTAAAAGCATTATGGTTTACTATAATTTACACAAATCATTTAACCATTTACTATGCTTATCCTCACATCAATGTCATTGAATATTATAGAAACGGACTACGACGTATTTAAACACACTTTACAGTTTAGGGGATATGTATATAACCATATATACTGGCTTATATATAAACATATATATTAGCTATGCCCCCACAGTGACCACCATTCGGTTCACGATTAGGTTTACCTATTGAACCTATTGGGATCTCCAGTCAACTAGGTTAGGTTTCCCTCATGTTCCTTTTCCATGGGCTTTAGTCTCATTTCACAACTTGATCTCTTATCAACCATTGGGTTGTTGGATCCACAATTATCTTTGACTGTGCCAAATCAACTACGATAATTTGCAATTGAGATAAGTTATTCCAACATGTTCCTGACCCCCTGGTCAATTTTGCCATATGTCAATTCGTAAGACTTGTAACATGTGATCTCAACTTAGATCTAGTTATAGTTGCAGGATAGGTAGGTGTCACCCTTTGAACCTTCGTTTTTGTCTTTTGAATGACATGAAACTTTATTTATGGCTAAACACGTTTCCATGCCTTTGGTGATGTATTTCAAAGTCAAACTCGACTTCGAATCTTACCAATTGGTATTTGAGTCCAATAACCTCGATTGACTCCTAAAACCATCTTCATCTTCTCATGGTCATGTGTTTGCAATATTTATTGGATTACCAACATCCTTATTGTGAAACCTTCTAGTTTCAAATGCAAGCTACCCCCACATTTAAGTGTTGTTGGATAACATCCAAATAAGGTGATGAAAGGTTCTCCCTTTCGTATGAAGTTGAGAAAACTTCAAAAATACCATTTTTAAATCCCCTACGGGTTGTTTCTTAAATGGTTCTTCCCCCACATTGCTTGCACTTTGAGGAAGTTTGAGTAATACCATTTGTTGTGACTCTAACATACCCATGATAAAATGGAAAATATCTATATCTTTGTGTTATGTAAGTCATCTATGTGTATTGCTCTACTCAGATTTCAATAGCTCATAGGAGCTTCTGAGCAATATGAGTACTCCTCAAATGAAACTGAATAGAATCATAACCAATGAACTATATAATCGGTCATTTCGAGTTATCCTTATTAATGAAATTATATTTATAGATTTGTTTTTACAAAATTCATTCTCATGTCATCACATATGTTTGAATGTTCAAAGTTAATTTAATCTATATCGAGCATCTATACAAACAAGAAATAGTCTAGCATGCTTTATACCCACTACAACAAAATAAGGTTAATGCAACTTCACTAAAAAGTTGCATTAAGCCCTAAAAAAGTTGCATTATGCCTAACGCAACCTTTTACCAAATGCCGCGTTAGGTGGAGTTGCATTAGACCTAAAGCAACTTTTTTTCTTAGATAATGCAATCTTTTTTTTTAAAGAGTCGCATATATTATTCAAATGCAACTCTTTTAAGATGCAACCGTTTTATATGTAAAAGCAACTTTTTTACGTTAAAATGCAATTTTTTATACTTAAATGCAAAATTTTATTTTAGTTTCAATTACAAAAGATGCAACCTTTTTCCTACCACAAATGCAACACTTTTTCACAGTTTTATTTAAAACAAATTCACTGCAAGGTCACAATTAAATTTTAACTTAGAAGAACACAACAATCACACAATTAACGGACTTGGAAAAACATATGAAATAAACTTTTTTATTCCTGAATATAGTGTTAGTACATCAATCTCTTCAAGTACTTAAAATTCGACATGCAAATCACCAAACATATGAACATGAACTAACAAGAAGTATGGAACAACAATGAACCACAAAAGTTTTAAACTTTTTTCATCTTCTTGGTTACAATATGAAGCATGCTTATTGAGCTTTCCTTTCTTGTTTTTCTTTGGAGGGCTTTAGAGACCGCATGTTGACTTTAGTAACTTGCTTACATTCTGAGGAAAAACAAATACTTAAGTGTTAATCTAAATCCGTGAAGAGAATCAAAAGGTAAGATTTAACTTACCAATTGTGTTATAAACTACATTTTATGTATTCAGAAGCTCCAATTATTAAAGTCAATAGATATATTAAATATTCTATGCTTGAAAAAAAATACAAGCACTCTTATGAAGGTACCCAAATGGGTCTCCTCTTTCACAAGTCATGGGTCAAAATTGCAAAAAAATGGTCACACGGCCACAAATTTTTAACTGAACCAAAACATACCTTGTTACTTCAGAATTCAAGTAGTTTAGAACTGACCTAAGACTTTGAATGTTATTGGATTGAACAGCCTTACTTTTACTATTGAAGAGAGAGTGAACAAGAAAATTAGAACAAAAAAAAAGGACTCAAATCGTGTTCTACAAGTTCAGAAAATTATTCACAGCTAGCTTACACAATCTTAATATATTTAGATTTGCTCAATTATTTCTCCATCTATTAAACTTTTGTGTTTTCTTCTTATAAGATTACCTTTTTTTATTCTTTTTGTGGAGCTCTAATAAAAATTAAAGTGACAATCAAAGTTACCAACATGAAATTTTAAACAATTTATAAAATTTTGAAAAAGTCACGGGACAGAATAAACAAAGTTGGAAACTCACATCAGCAAAATTCAGGACAACAGATCTCCCTTGCTCTTTCCTTTCATCATTCGACTAGGATCCCGTATGTAAGATTCAACTCATTCACTGATATTCTACTAAAACAAAATAACCAAATTAACATGGGCAACTTGAAACCCAAAAAACAAACCTGATAAAATGATCAAAATTTATTCTTAGAACTAATTGGGTCTAGGACTGGTTGCCTACATTGGATAATCTGTCAAATTGTGAAATTTTGGCCGGCCCCTCCATATGTGCTCTTTGAAAATTTGCAAATGATTCAATGAAACATGTCCTCACAACTTGTTTTGTGTCATCGGTTTTATACTGATGAATGAATTATATCAGGATTAGTCAAACAAACAAGGAGCAACAAATAGAAGGTGGAGGGTTAAATGTGTATTCTATCTTGTTTTATGTATCTAAAAGAGAGAGAAGTAATTAACAGAGAGTCATTTTCATTCCGTAACTCTATACAGTATATATTGAGCTTTTCCATCTATCTCTAGTGTAGGAAATAGGTTCACTTTTTATTAAAATTAATAATAAAAATAAAAATAATAATAAAACTATCGTTATTCGTAGGAAATATAAAAGTTCAATACCGTATACAAAACTAAATATAAATGAAAATAAATACAAATACATGTACCAAATTTGATTCAAGACAATGTTTTTGGAGAATTTCAACCGAACCAACTTGTACGAAGCTCCACTACAAAAATAAACAATGTAGTCATTGACGGTTTTTGGTTGAGCCACGCGTTTGACACGCTTCCCTTAAAACAGATTTCGCGTCTCCTCTCAGACGGTCTGTTTCCCAAGGTACAACAACTGGAACAATATGTGTACTGCCGGAGATGGCTCACGCGCCCGAGGCTACACCGAGTTAGGTGTTTTTGATTTATGTGAAAAAATATGAAGTTGATGGTGGAAGAATTAGAGAGTACTCCACTAAATTCTATAAAATTATTTTGACAAAATAAGTTCTCAGGTATTCTCTAGTTTTCATCTCTATTTGACACCCTAAAAATCAATTAGGAAGTTTCTTTTATAGTTAAACAAAACTCCATATTCAATTCATTTTTTTAAAGACAATTATAATAATTTTATGAGTCTTAATTTGATTCATGACATGTTAATGTCTTATTAAATAAAATTATTACACATAATAAAAACCATCATCATGATTCTTGAATAGAAATTTAGAGTCAATCAAAACAACCAATTTATGACAAAACATAATTTATACTAGAGTCACCAAAGTTTAGAAATATTCATTTCAACATCTCAACTTCGAGCTTCGATATCTCATTCATCTTAGATCCTATTTGGACACAGTTTGGTTCATTTGTGAAACTCTCTTACCATAGAACGCAAAGTTATAAATAATTATCTACATTACCCATATATAGAGTAAAGATCAAATACATATAGTTTTTTTTTGTAAGAACTGTGAAAATCAAAGGGGGTAAAAAAAATTTATTTTTTTTTTAGAATTTTTTTTCCCAAGTGCTTAAACATTCTTTCTAGATGAATAATACAAAAAAAAATTAAAAAAAAATTTTTTTTAGTGTAATTACGTCATTAAGGTAAATACATTAGTTTACACTAGAGTAATTATGTAATTACTCTACACCAATTTTTTTTTTTTTAGTTTTCAATACTATAATACATGTTTAACAATATGGAGAAAAAAAATTTTGAAAAAAAAAATAAAAAAAAACACCCTACTTTGATTCTCACAGTTCTTACCAAAAAAACTATTTGTACCGAATCTTTCCCCCCATATATAAATATTATTATTTTTTGTTCAAAATTAGTGTAAAACACTTTCACTACTATTTTTCCAACATCTAGATCATGCAATCATTCATTGCAATTAATTAGGGTTTCTTATTTTGTTAGTTCAAATCAAACAATCATGTAGTACACATTCACATCCTAAATGAGATAAGGTATTCAAAAAGCAGTCCCAAAATGGGGACTACCCGAAATTAATTACTAAATCAATTTCGGGCGGGTATTTCTAAGCTCACTATGTTTTAAATGGGGATTCATTTTCGGGCATGTCTTTCTAGTCTCAATATGTAATAACACATACATACATACACTTATACATACACATACTCATACACTCATGCATACACATACTCATACATACATACATACATACATACATACATACATACATACATACATACATACATACATACATGCATGCATACACTCATACATACACTCATACATACACATACTCATACATACATACACTCATACATAGATATACTCATACATACATACATACATACATACATACATACATACATACACACACTCATACATACACTTATACATACACATACTCATACACTCATGCATACACATACTCATACATACATACATACACTCATACATACATATACTCATACATACATACATACATACATACATACATACATACATACATACATACATACATACATACATACATGCATACACTCATACATACACTCATACATACACATACTCATACATACATACACTCATACATACATATACTCATACATACATACATACATACATACATACATACACACACTCATACATACACTTATACATACACATACTCATACACTCATGCATACACATACTCATACATATATACATACACTCATACATACATATACTCATACATACATACATACACTCATACATACATATACTCATACATACATACATACATACATACATACATACATACATACATACATACACTCATACATACATACACGCATACTTATACATACTCATACATACTCATACATACATACTCATACATACATACACGCATACATACATATACTCATACATACATACATACACACACTCATACATACATATACTCATACATACATACATACACGCATACTTATACATACTCATACGTACATACTCATACATACACTCATACATACATATATAAAAACAGAAATATATAAAAAAAATCAGACTAAAATAAAAAAAACAGAAAAATATATAAAAAAAAACAGAAAAAAATAAAAAAAATCAGAAAAAAATAAAAAAAATCAGAAAAAAATAAAAAATAACAGAAAAAATTAAAAAAAAAAACAGAAAAAAATATAAAAAACAGAATACATACCTTTAGCGGCGGCGAGTAACCTTTTAGCGGCGACGAGTAACCTTTTAGCGGCGACGAGTAACCCGAATCGGTTCTTTCCTACAAAAAAAATAAATTATCAAAAAATAAAAAAAAATACCCTAAAACAGAAAAAAAAAAACTAAACATATAAAATAAAAAATAAAAACCATAAAATAAAAGAAATAACCCATAAAAAAAAACCCTATAACAAAAAACCCATAATAAAATAAAAGAAAAAAAAAAACTAAGAAAAAAACCATAAAAAAACCCATAAAAAAAACCCTATAACCAAACCATATATAAACATATAAACAGATGTGAAAAAAAAACAAAAAAAAAAAAAAAAAGCTTACCGGCGGCGAGACTGAAGGGAGGAGGAGACTGAAGGGAGGAGGAGGGGTGGTGGGGGGTGGTGCTCGGTGGTGAAAAAGAAAGAGAGGGAGGAGGAGAGTGAAGGGAGGAGGAGGAGGGTGTGGCGGTGCGCAGAGGTACTGCTGGCGGAGGAGCAGAGGTGGGGCTGAGGGAGGAGGAATAGAGAGAGGGATGGTTGGGGCTGAGGGAGGAGGAGCAGAGGTGGCCGGCGGCGGTATGTGGCGGTGTGTGGCGGCGGCGGGAGTAGGGTTGCGCGGGAGGGAGAGGATGAGGAGCAAAGGAGCAGATCTATGTGTATAATGAGAAGGAAGTGAGATTGGCGGGATATAGCTGAAAATTTTTTAGACCTTTAGCGGCCACGCCGTCGCCGCTAATGATCTAAAGCCCCAACCGTTGGATCAACAATCAATGGTGGAGATTATTTTAGACCTTTAGCGGCTACCCGCCTGGCCGTAGCCGCTAATGGTGTAGCCGCTAAAGGTAAGATTTCTTGTAGTGGATGTTGAGTTTCTATTAAGGTATCTTTTACATAAAGTCATGATTTGAGATTTGTGTAAATATTGCATATTTTATTTAAGATATAAAAATATATGTAGTAAGCCTAATCTCACTCGTAGCAGTAAGCCTAATCTCACTCGTACATAGCTAGTTATAGAATCTAGTAAGGGTGTGGTGCGTTTTTTTATTCAGGATATATGGTTTGATTGGATGAGCCGGATGTATAAATCTTTAACAATATTCATAGATAATTGATCATATGAAATTAATATAAAACCTCAATCCATTTTGTACCCACATCAATAAAGCTCAAACGTTTTCCATACTAGAACAAAAGCAAAAGGAAAAAGAAAACTTCCAACACAAGCATGAAAGGAAATTAAGGATGAGAGAATAGTTTGGGTATATATCTAAAGAAAACATAAACATGATTGCTAAGATTTGAATTGATCACTACTACAAAAACAGGCATTTGCTACGGCAAAATCTGTAGCTAATCCATAGCAAATACCCATATTGCTACCGATTTGCTATGGATTTGGTCCGTAGCTACAAGTCTCGTCGCTAATTTATTTGCTACAAACTTTAGCTACGGAAATTATATTTGCAACGGGTTTAGCTACCAAATTGGAAGTAGCTATTTTAGCCACTTATTTGGTATGAAAAAGGTTTGCTACGGTATTTTCGCTATGAATTTTTAGCTACAAAGGTATTTACCTACGGAATTTTGCCACCTCTTTTTAGCTACGAAAATGATTTTTGCTATGAATGTTAGCTATAGAATTTTTCTACGTTTTTGCTATCAATGTTGTTACAAAATTTAGCAACGAATCTGCTAAGGTTTCACTATGAAAATTTGCTACCTTTTGCATTTTGTTTGCTATGGATGTTAACTATGAAAATTTGCTACGTTTTTTCTATCGGTTCTAATTCGAAACATAGCTAGGAATTCGCTACCATTTGCCTACGAAAATTTGGTAGCTTTTGCTACCGATTTTGCTAAGAATTTGAAAAGTTTCCACAACAGTTTAGCTACGTATTTTGACTAGACATTTTTCAATAAAAAATGCTTTTTTTTAATTGTTTTCACTTTTCCGTGTAAACATTATATTCAAATCTCAATAATTATAAAAAAAAAAAAAAAAAAAACTCATACCAAAGATAAAAACTCAAACCAAATAGCATAATAATTCAAACATAACTAAATGTAATACGATAAAGATCCAAATTATCCAAAAGCAAACACGATAAAGATCCAAACACGATAAGCTTCAACATATCTTAAGTTGGTGGCGGCTTAGGTGGCGGGTTTTGTGACAACATTTGAATTTTTTTCATTCATCTTAGCGTATAACCTCGCACTTTCTTCGATTTTCTCCATCATAGCATGTTTCTCTATTTTATCTTGTTTCAACTCCGCTATTTTTTCCTTCAACTGTTGCACCTATAACATTCAAAGCAAAAATGACTCATTAATATCCATTATGACACCTAACAAAATATGACACAATATAACAAGTTATAACCAAATATAACTTAACAGAAGACATTACACCCAAATATAACAAGTTATAACCAAATATAACTTAACAGAAGGCAAGGAAAAGGCTTAATCAGATTCTCGTTGAGATTGTTCGCGAAAGAAAGGAAAATAAGCTATCTGCAAACAATCTCTTAGGGTATCTCTTGAACTTCAGGGATGAAAAAGGAAACACATTAAGTGAAGAAACGATTGCAGATAACATCATTGGTGTACTGGTTGCAGCTCAAGATACATCAGCTAGTGTTCTCACTTGGATACTAAAAATATCTAAGTGATGACCCTAAACTTCTAGTTGTTGTTAAGGTGTCATAATTATTATATAACTATGCAGGCCCGGCTCAATGTTTTTTTCGGGGCCTAAAGCGAAAAAAAAATTGGGGCCTTTTTTCCGAATTAAGTGCTCAGTAATTAAGGTATAAACTAGCGCTTAACAACATCAACATAGTCATGTATTCAACTGTTATGCTATAAAACTAACGTTTAACAAAATCAACAAAATCAAGCATATTAGGCGATACTAGGTATAATAAACATAGATAAACTAAGTTCTAACAACTATAGGCCTATAGCTCTACCAAAGGCAATAACCTAAAAGAATGATCAGCTAAGCAGCCTAACAAAATAATTAACATAAATTTAGAATAATAAAAAATAACCACAGAATAGTAATCAACTAACAAGAACATTACCGTATAGAACAACATTATATAAGTTATCATGTCGCCATGGACAAATAAATAGCGACATGATAACTTATATTTCACCTAAACACCCTATGGACAAATAAATAGCAACATGATAACTTATATTTTTTATAAACCTTTGATAACCCCCCCCCCCCCCCCCCCCCCCTAGATTCAATCTTGGATCATTTTACACCAGGTTGCAACTCCATACTTTCACGTGCAAGATTAAAGATGTAGCATAAAGCAAAAAATATACGACAATAAAAAACAAGCACCATTAAATTTGTAAGAAATAATAAGCCAAATGCAATCAAATACAAATAAGTACACGCATCATAATATCTATCCTGTAAACAGAAGTAACTAATACCACACCGATCTCATATTTTTAGAACTAAAACACCGACCAGTGATAATATTTCTCCCATATAAGTGCTTTATTAATTTAATAATACTCATCACCATTTATTATTCTACCAAGTATTTAATAATATCTTTGACCTCTAAAGGTTGTGAGCAAGACCATCCACAAGACCACAACCCCTGCTCCACGGATATCCGTAGGCGATAGGGAGTTGAGGTGTAGGGTTGAAGCCAAGAAACAATTTTTTTCCCAGACAAGAAGTCTGTGGCTTCAGATTGCCACAAACGCATTATGTGAGAGGTAACAATATGTCTTGACCAACACTAATGTTGTGTGTGTGGGGGGGGGGGGGGGGGTTGTTTAACGGACAACCACATGATCATAGTTACATTTACTCAGTTTTAATTCGCTTTCATGTAACATAGCGCCGCTAAGTATTCAATTATCAACGGTTGATCCTTCCTTGTCTGGTTATACATAACTCAATTGTACATCAAGAGAAAAACTAAAAGAATACTGACTACAAGTGGTTATTTCATCTTTTCAATTTTGGTATGTAGGTTTGTCTTCCTCCTTTACATGCACTCTTATGTATGTCCCCTATATTTCCCCTAAACACCATATGGACAAATAAAAAGGTTCACCTTATGCTGGTTACGGGTGTTGACGGATCTACATATAGTTGAATGGCAGACAAATACGGCACATGATATTGCACAAATACGACATAAACCGACAATGAGTACATTATCAACTTTTTTACTAAAAGAGAATACGAACCTCATCACTATCACTTCTCCCAGGTGGATATGAATTATGGGTACTCGGCATTGACGGTGCACCTGTCAGCACGACATACGGGTCTGCAATGTTACTAGTTCCATACAATCTACCATTTTTTTTTGCCTCCAGCAGTTTGTGACCACAAATCCATATCAATTTCAGGATGTAAGCTAGTATCTTCTTCATATTTATTGATAATGTATTCATTGTATGTGCTCTGTGATGGGAACATAAAACAATTAGTACTTAAAAATCATCTAATTAGGTTGTAAAAACATACATTTACAAAGTAACAAGACTTACATAAGCTTCACCCGCCCTCATGTCAACCCAACTCACATTATGTTCTTGAATGCTTTCTTCAACACCATCAACTTCTCCAGAACCATTCTGTAGCGACCTGCTACACTCCGGCAATAGATCTAGGGGCCTGGACACTTCTACATCTAAGCCAAAGATAGTGTAAAGAGATAAACTAATAAAATGACGTTGAGGTCAGAAACCTAAAGTCGAAAATTCTGGTGAGACGGCTTACTCGCCTGAGCGGACGGTGGGCACATGCCCACCCTACCATAGTCGTGGATCCGCCACTGATAACATCCAATTATGGTAAACAATTCCAGAATCAAATACATCATACTAAAGTAATTTGAGCATATACAAAATCGAAACGTATCATACAAAGTGAATAAAAACAAGTAATCAACGAAATTGAATCTTACTTGCAGGTTTGTGCCAAAGGCTTCTTCAAAACCGTTCGCGGGAAGAACAAAGATTTCTAGAGTTAAATAGGCTGTGACATGCGAAAGTCGAGGATACATTATGCGTAGAGAGGTTGTGAGGGGAAGAAGGAAGGTTGGCTGTGAACGTGGCTGGGGAATTGATCGTGTGTTGTTGTAACTGTTTGGGGGTAGGGTTTTTTAGGAACTGTATAAGTCTAGTTGAAAGGCCCTCACGAATGTTTTATACTTCCAATTTTTTTTTTTTGGATTGGCTTTACTTCCAGTACAAAATTTTAGAAAATTAAAATAATTATAATTCTTACTTGGTCGTAGAAAATAAAAATAAGTTAGACTATAATTAGTAGGGGTACAAATGAGCCGAGCTGTTCGCAAGTTACTCGAGCGCGGCTCGGTAAAAAGCTCGAAACGAGCCAAGCCTTATCGAGCTCGAGCCGAGCTTGAACCTAAAACAAAGCTAGTTTATTTATCGAGCCCGAGCCCGAGCTCGATCCTTGCATGGGAAGCTCGTTAGGCTCGTCGAGCTTTATCGAGCCTAGTGTAATATTAGTTTTTTTAAATATCAATAATTTTTACCATTCATTTAAAGTTGTTTAGTAAACGAGCTCGAGTTCGAGCTTCACTTATCGAGCTCACGAGCCTAAACAAACTATTATTTATATATTTTTAATTCAATGTATTAACAAATTGATAATAAACGAGCTGAGCCCGAGCCGAGCTTGAGCTTGACAAATTGCCAACGAGCTGAGCTCGAGCTTTGAAAACCAAGCTCGAATCGAACCGAGCTCGAGCTCTTATAAGTCAATTGAGCTCGGGCTCGGGCTCAGCTCGGCTTGTTTGCCCCCCTAATAATTAGTGACATATGAAAATACATTAGAGCAATATTACGTAAAAGTAACATTGTAAAAGTTTAAAACAATTTTGTAGGAGCTTGTATTAAACAACGAACATATATATCTTACAATTGTTGTCATTGTTATTTTTATCGTTTTTAGAATAATTATGTACAACCGATATTATTACTATATGATGAGGGGTGTAAACTAGTGGAGCTAAGCCCAAGCTCGTTTAGGCTCGAGCTCGGATCATTTTAAACAAAGAGGACTCAAGCTCGAATTCGGCTATTTATAAATATTTTTTTTTTTATATATAATGTGATATATATATATATATAGTTTAACATTTTTTATCATAATTTTACATATAATAATAGTTAATATATAAATGTAATTAATATAATTATATAAAGTAAAGTTGGTTAAGGCTCGCCAGGGGCGGAGATAGTTCATAGCAGGGGTAGCATTCGTTACCCTTCAACTTTCCGGCATAGTGTAATTTTTTGAAGTTTTTTACGACTATTGTATTATGTTACCCCTGAAATTATATTAACGCTACCCCTCAATTTTCTTAAAACACCAAACACTCTCAAAGTTTATTAGTAGCCAAACATAAAAAAACATAGAAGCCCATAAATACATAACCCATTGACTCGTTTCAACTGTTATTTATTGGCTTAAGCCACATTTGTTGGTCAAAGGTAGAGGTGCACATATTAGATTTTTTTTATTAACGGTTCCTGGTATGAACGAGCAAATGAAAATTGGGTATTGAGAGAAACCGGACAGGGTTCAGGTAACAGTATTGTGAAGAAAAATCATAACCTATGTATCTGGGTAGGGTATAATTGAGTTAAGTACAAATTATTTGCTTTATAATATGAATGACTAAAGCAGTTAAGTATAAAAGTTAAGTAAACATAAAAATATACTTTAAAACTTTATTGCCTATTAAAAACCGATATCATGTATAGGGTACAATCGGTTGCAATTATTTTCAGCTATAAATCGGGTACTGTTTCGGTACGTGTATATGAGCCAAATTGTATACATTATGGTGCAAAAAAAAGAATAATAAGTTGACAACTCCATCAATACAAAAAGAGGTTATCGATTGTTTCATTTACATTATATGAAAGCACAACAATTTTTTTTTTGAACATTAACCCTGAAAGTTTGGTCTAGATCCGCCACTGAGGCTCACGAGCCATTTCGAGCTTGATATGTGAAGCTCGGGTTCGAACTCGTTCATTAAACGAGACTCAAGAAAAGCTCGATCTTGGCCTCAAGATCATTTAAACTTGGTTCGGTTCGAAGTTTTAGTAAGCCGATTCAAACTTTACCCATTAAGACTCAATAAAACCTTAATTCACATAATTTCCCTTAATATATTAGGATTGGCCCCATTTTGTATACATTTGTGATTTTTCATAAATAAATCTACTATTAGGTCTATACTAGGCATATAACTCCCACGTATATCGCTAGTATAAGCCTATACTGGCAGCATAGGCCTCATACAAACTTATATGTAGTATATCAACTAATAACCTAAATTGGTTGTGTTTTATCAAGTTTGACTTTGTTTAACCAAGTATGACTTCAAAGTCGAATTTTTAAATATGTATTTCGTTTTAATTAAATTTAAGAAAAAAGATTCAAGCTGGATTGTTTAATGAGGGATTTTGGTAAAGGTTTTACTACAAGATTTTAAGAGTTAATTGTTCGATTGGTCCATGTGGTGTGTAGATATTGCACAGTTGATAATCAAGGTTTCAAATTTACACACTTAGTTGCATTGTCATAACATGGATGATCCGTACGAGCTAACGCTGTTAAATTATCCCATTAAATTCATGTAAAATTACTAAACCACGTTTGGTACTAAAAAAACAAAAATTGATTAATTAATTAATTTAGAAAACTTAATTATGTATTGTATTAAACTTGATAAAAAAAAACTAAAAATTTATGATTTATTAATTTAATTGTTAGTCAAAGCTAGTCAAAATTTAGTGATTTATTCTTAAGGGTGTTGATATTTAGTCATTTAGACACCCTTCCTCTTATTTGCATACTCTATACACGTCTCGTAATAATAATACTGAGCGTATAGCTTTTTCAACCTCCAACAAACCTGATGTGTCAGATCTTGTATGGCAGCAGACATATACACCTTGTTAGGTCTATACTAGGTGCATAGGTCCCCATGTATATACCTCGTATAGGCATATACTGGCCGCATAGGCATCATACAAATTGATATGTGTAGTATAGATCCAGTATAGATCTTGTATAGGTTTATAGGTGTACTATACTATAAGATAATTAGTCATTTAGACACCCTTCCTCTTATTTGCATACTCTATACACGTCTTGTAATAATAATACTGAGCTTATAGCTTTTTCAACCTCCAACAAACCTGATGTGTCAGATCTTGTATGGCAGCAAACATATACGCCTCGTTAGGTCTATACTAGGTGCATAGGTCCCATGTATATACCTCGTATAGGCATATACCGGCCGCATAGGCATCATACAAATTGATATGTGTAGTATAGATCCCGTATAGATCTTGTATAGGTTTATAGGTGTACTATACTATAAGATAATACACGATATGTAACATATGATGTAATTAATTACTTATTTATTACAAATGAATGAATGATTGTTTTTTATAAGGCCGTGGATATACTCTAACCATTTTTAACTCCACCTAGATGTTACATCCTTCACTTTGTCTTCTTTCATACTAGCTCACTTTAAGGAAATGGTTTAACGCCCCTTAACTTTCTCTTTTTTGATTCATGTTAACATGTTAACTTAATGTCACTTTAACGCCTCTTAACACAGTGGTGTATAATAAAAGTTAAAATACCACATCACCGTTAACACCATTGGGTTAAAGTTTTGGTTTATATAACTATTTTTTTTTAAAATGGGGGTCGAAACCATATATACCAAAAAAATTCCATACGGAGACTATATATTAAAAACTTCTGAGCAAAAATTTGGGGGGATCGGTTGCCCCTCCCCGCACCTTGAATGCTACGCCCCTAATTATGTCATTTTGCTATAATATATGTACATCGTTAAAAAAAGACTTTATTAAAAATATGATAAAGAGGAGAACCACTATGCTAGATAACTAATTTTGGGAGGGACATTTGTAAAATATGGAATATTTTGTTTGACTAAATAGTCAAATAGAGAGGAAAGCTCTAGAGGTGTTGAGGGTCAAGAAACCACTAAACTTGCATTAGAGTTGAGCAAATGTTGGTTAGGTTTGGCTTTTACACATAACTGAAACCGATAACTGAGTTCGGTATTAGAAAAAACCATAATCGAAATCGATCAATTAAGTCGCTTCGGCTAATATGTGGGTTATCCATACGGTTATGTTCAGTTAATTATCAAAAATAAATTATGCGAAATCATAAACTTAAAATAGTTACTCAAGTGTTTGAACATTTTTCAATAATACAAATACATGAAGAATACATCAAATACGCAGGAAATACATAAAAATATGTTTTAAATACATGGATTTACATGAATAAACCATGAAACACACATGAAATACATGAAAATATGTTCCAAATACATGAATATACATGAAAAACAAATCAATAAATAACTATCAGTTTGGTTTTGGTTATTTCGGTTATGGAAATAAGGAAAACCATAATGGAGTGGTTCGGTTTTTGTAACATCGCAAAATTTCCCCAAATTTTTATAAGTAAAAGTCTTACTTTATACACCTTTATATATACATATATGTAATAATAATAGTAATAATACCCACCTTTTTGAACTACACCTTTGAAACAAGCCCAACCCCCTTTAAACCATACCTGAGCCCATGAGATGCGGCCCAACACTGGCTAGGCCCAAGAAGCTGAGCCCATTAGCCATCATCCCCTTTTAAAAAAAAAAATATATATGATGGCTTCTGCCGGGACTCGAACCCGGGCAGAGAGCCAGTTCCATCACACTCAAACACATAAACCAGTTGATCTAGCCACAACCTTTGTTTTAAATCCGGTCCATTATAATTATATCATTGAATCAAAACCCTCACAGTTGACTTGGAAAGTCAACTGTGATACACGACTTGCCTAAATCAACCTCATTAACTCGTGATTAACCTACGATTTGCATCACTACGTGATTACCGGCCTGTTATGACTCGGCTACACGATTATTGATAATCAATTGACAATTTGTTATAAATAGAATTAATATTCTATTTTAAAGAAAATAATTTTGTAAAAATTATTTTTACACTTTAAACACATTATTGTGACCATCTTAAATTTAAATTTCATAAAAAGGATTTTTGTTTATTTATTTACTTTTATTCTCTCAATTATCAAACATTTTTAATAATAATCAAACAAGCATTTATCCCCAATTCGAATCCCTAGAACATATACATTTGTAGACTAGATAGACTTAGACATATTTATTACCTTATTATAGGATGATACTTGACACATTTGGGCAACACCATTATTCAATTTTTCAACAGATATAACATTTTGCTAAGGTAAGTTTTACATAGCCCCTTTTCTATTTATCACCATTTTCGGGGTGAAACATGTTACAACATCATTCATGCAATTCAATCATCAATGTGTCTATGTGTATTTCTATGTTGCATTATGTCTTGAACATGACTAGGGTAAGCACAATTCTAGCATAAACATTTATCAGCCGACGGTATACATTGATAGATCTATTGGACTGACAATCCCACCCGGATACGTGCCTCCTACAAAGGTAGCGTGGGTGTTTGTTACTGCAATATAAACGAGTGAACCATGAGCGTATGGGATGTACCACAATACAACAGTCACAATGGTTGATTATGCACTCGATTTACTTCTAGTATGTTTTCACATATGGACTAGATTGCCATGACACATGAATTGCACAACAATTTTATTCGATTATCAAAACCTATGTAATTCTCACCAACTTTTGTTGACCCAAAATATTTTCAACTTAACATGTTTCAGGTTCTACTTGCTTGAGGATTTGAATTAATGCTTGAAGATGTGTGCATAGTTTTATTCAATTTGATGTATGAATTCTTGTAGAACAATTGTATGTAATTTATCTAAATCATATAATGAGAATTATTATTTACCATGAGCTACTGAACAATCATCAATACGTGACATCCCGATGTTTCCGCCATCGGTTGGGGTGTTACAATTTTGGCCAATACTTAACCATAACTGATGGGTTAATTCGGTTACAATTATTTTCGGTGCGGTTATTTCAGTTTTGATTATTTTTTGTTTAGTTATTTCAGTTATGGAAACAGGGAAAACCGTAGCCGAATGGTTCGGTTTTGGCAATATCTTAACCGTAAATGATTGGTTAATTCGGTTTTGGTTATTTTTTGTTCGATTTTGGTTTTTTCCGTTATCGGTTTTCGTATGCTCACCCCTAACTTGCAGGTGTCTAGACCTATGTTGGGTTAGGCATGCATATATTTTGTCACTTTTGCTACAGATTTTGCTATCATTTTTATTAAATTATATTTTAAATATTTGTTTTGACATTTTTTGCTACAAGTTTTCTAGGAATTTTATATAACTATTTTTAAATACTTATATTCTCAACTTTGCTACAGATTTTGCTACGAGTTCTATTTATCTTTTCTAGTTAATTTCTAAATAATTTATTTTTATGGTTTTGCTACGGATTTTGCTACCGATTTTGGATAAGTTATTTTGTTATATTTATTTCATTAATTTTGCTACGGATTTACTATGGATTTTGCTACCAATTTCATTTGCTATGAAATTCTCGTAGCTAAATTGTAGCAAAATGAAATCATAGCTAATTCGTAGCAAAATTAGCAACCGATTTGTTTCATAGCAAATGTCTAGACCTATGTTGGGTTAGGCATGTATATATTTTGTCACTTTTGCTACAGATTTTGCTACCACTTTTATCAAATTATATTTTAAGTATTTGTTTTGACATTTTTTGCAACGGATTTTGCTACAAGTTTTCTAGGAATTTTATATAACTATTTTTAAATACTTATATTCTCAATTTTGCTACAGATTTTACTACGAGTTCTACTCATCTTTTCTAGTTAATTTCTAAATAATTTATTTTTATGGTTTTGCTACGGATTTTGCTACCGATTTTGGATAAGTTATTTTGTTATATCTATTTCATTAACTTTGCTACAGATTTGCTATGGATTTTGCTACCAAATTCATTTGCTACGAAATTTTTATAGCTAAATTGTAGCAAAATGAATTCATAGCTAATTCGTAGCTAATTCGTAGCAAAATTAGCGACCGATTTATTTCATAGCAAGCTTTCCTTGCAAATGCCTGTTTTTGTAGTAGTGGATTAAGCACGGATTCGGAGAGCCAACTGGATGTCTTTGATCGTGATTGTGACTCGCTTGGCATGAATGGCACACAAGTTGGTATCCTCAAACAGACCTACCAGGTAAGCTTCGGCCGCCTCCTGAAGCGCCAATACAGCATGACTCTGGAACCTCAAGTCACTCTACAACCAAGCATATATGATATAACATCATATTAACATTTGAATTATTGGACATGTACATAAACAATGTAAGTCTAACTTTAAGATTAAGTTCAGATATATGAGTGAATTACTAAAGCAACAGATAATCACCTTTAGAGCCTGAGCAATTTCGCGCACAAGTCTCTGGAATGGCGCTTTACGAATAAGGAGCTCAGTTGTCTTTTGATACTTGCGAATTTCGCTGTAGGTATCCATGAACATAATCTATGAGTAAGTTTCAAAAAGAGAAGTTCCATGTTATTGAGTTAAGGAATTAAAAACTAACCGAAGCGCAACGGTTCCAGGACGATAACGATGAGGCTTCTTCACTCCTCCAGTTGTAGGAGCACTTTTCATAGCAGCCTTGTGAGCCAGTTGCTTTCTAGGAGCCTTTCCACCAGTGGACTTGCGAGCGGTTTGCTTCGTACGAGCCATTGCATGCGTTTCACTTCAGAAACTAAATTATAATAACCGTTAAAACATGAACACAAGTACACAACCTAATTTGATCAGATATTATAAACAATTAAGGGTCCGGTTATTTAGACAACTAGGGTTTTTATTTGCACAACCCCTCCACGGGTCGTCGAGGCCTGGACAGCCCGTGGAGGGCCAAAAAGGCATAAGGACGGGTCGTCGAGGCCTGGACAGCCCGTGGAGGGCCAAAAAGGCATAAGGACGACCCGTCTAAAGGTTGTTTTTCAATCCAATCATTGGTAATCATTGGCAATGATTAGGTGATGATTATTTGGTTTTTTTATAAGTGTAGTGTGGATGTTTAAAATGGGTTTGAATGTTTGGTTTTTATAGATGTTTGGTTTTTTATAAATGTTTGGTTTTTTATAAATGTTTTTTTTTTATTTGTATAATATGATCTTTTTTATATAATTGTGTATATGAATATGAACGAATGTCGTTTATGTTGCCGAACTAAACAAAACCAAAATACGAACAATAAAGCATAAATAAGCATAAATATTCCAAAAATTTACATAAACTATGAGTTCAATAAACATTTGTAAAAACCAAACATTCAAAACGAACAATAAAGCATAAATAAGCACCCGTCTAACCCGACCCACCCGGCTGATCCGACCCACCCGGCTGACTGGTGGACGCCCCACCATGCTGACTGCTAGACGCCCAATCTGGAAGTGGACGCGGCTCCAAACCAGCTTCTCGTCGTCTCTCATTCTCGCTCTCTAACAGCCACCGCATGTCACCCCGCATCGACCCCAACTGATCCAGGATCTGCTGAAGTACCTGGGTCGTGCTATCATGCAACCTGACAGCATGATAAACGCGGGCAGGACTCTGTAGCTCATCAACGGGGGGGTCTGGCATCTCTACATCCACCGGTGGGTCGCCGTCGGCAACGTGTGGCATCTGGACCTCAGGGGCAATCGGCCCATCGAGATGTCTGAGCGGCTCTGGCACAAAATGCTCGCCACGGTCGCCAGGAGGTCCGAAAGCACGCTGGTAATAAGCGTGTGGGTTGCTGCGAGGGACCCGTGCTGCCACCTTCATCTGCGTCATAGTCCTAATATTTAACGGCCTGAAATGCAAAACAACAATAATAATATTAAATAATAATATATAAAATTAAATAATAATAATAAATAATAATAATAATAATATTAAATTATAATATATAATAATAATAATCTTACCTGGCCATCATCGGACGAGGTAAGTTGTTCTCCTCAGCATGCGTCCACAATTCGCCCGGGCAAAGACGCAACGCGATGGCGGTGACGATCCCACCAATCGGAATCTCCCCCGCCGGGTGCCTATGAGGGTAGGTCGCGATGTACTCGGCAAAGCACCTGTGTAGCGCAACCGGCCTACCCCTCAAGATGCAGTAGAGGTAGAAAAGGTCAATCTGCTGGACCCTCTCGTTACAGTTACACCGTCCGGCAATCGACCAGCTAACCAAACGGTGTATGTAACGGATCAGAGGGTCCCGGATGTTGCTGGACCTATCCATCCTGCACAGAATAATAATAACATTATAAAAATTTCGGCAGAGTTTCCTCTGTTTTTGTACGAACCAGACAACACAAGTCGTCTACAAAAATCCAAAAACAAACAACCTAAACTAACTAAATAACAATAGTAATTAACTAAGCGAACTAAATAACAATAATAATAACGAACTGAACTAAATGAAAACAATAACAATAATAATACCTCTCGCCGTCCTCCCCATACGCTCGACCACCGATAGTGGGCCACCAGGCCATCAGCATGTCGTCTGGCAAGGTCGTCAAGGCCGTGGTGTACATATCCTGGACAAGCTCCTCCTCTCTGTACCAGCAGCAAGTAGTAGCCCACTGGTCCATCGTATAGGCGTAGAGCTGTCCGAATAATCGGAACTGTACCTCAGGCTCAGGCTCGCCGTCAGGACCTACTGGAGGCTCAACACCTGCTGGATGCGGCGCGTAGCGGAATGTCGAGATGAACTCGATCGTCAGTGGCCGATACGACTCATGGTCGAGGTCAGCTAACATCCGCCCCCAAGGGCTGTCGTCTGGGATCCACTCCTCAAACCTCTCCGCTCCACCGATCGCGCGTAATGCGGACCAGTCAACACTGCGCGATCCGTGTATCGGACGCAGCTCCATCTGACCCCAGCGCGCGATCTCGTAGTCGTCGTTATCGTGCCTGTAGGGCCAATCTCTCAAGTCGCCACCTGCTAGAGGATTCCCGTCCGCAGGCTGGTTACGGCGTCTTCGGTTGTTTCTGTTTGCCATATCTGCAAAACAAAAACAAAACATTAAATTTAAAAGATTGTAAACGTAACATTAGGCAGCAGGGAAAAAAACAAAGCGATTTGTCCAAATTACACCAAAACTAATAAACCTAACAATATCAGCATAAACATTCTTCATCTCTGCAATTAGAACCTAAATCCGACTCCCTAACACATCCGATTACAAACACCTCACCGCCACATCCACCACACTGCCACCCATCCTCACCACCCTCACAGCCACCACAACCCACCCTCACCGCCACATCCACCACACTGCCACCCACCCCTACCACCCTCACAGCCACCACAACCCACCCTCACCACTGCCCACCACCACAACCCACCCTCACCACTGCCCACCACCACAACCCACCCTCACCACTGCCCACCACCACAACCCACCCTCACCACTGCCCACCACCACAACCAACCTACCACCACCACAATAATAATAATAATAATAATAATAATAATAATAATAATAATAATAATAATAATAATAATAATAATGATGATGGATACCTTACGAGAGAGGCAGAGAGACGAGAGAGGCAGAGAGACGAGAGAGGGCAGAGAGACGATGGTGGTGGGTGGCAGACGGTGGTGGGGGGTTGCAGACGGTGGTTGTGGTGGGTGTTAGAGAGAGAGGGAGAAGAGGTGGTGGGTGGTGGTGGAGGTGGGGTGGTGCTGGTTTGAGAGAGACGAGAGAGAGAGGGAAAGTGAAAAGTGAGAAAAAAATTGAAACCGTCTGCTACATTTGGGGGTTTTTTGTGTTTCACAACGGGCCGTCCAGGCCTCGACGGTCCGTTGTTTTTTAATTTTTTTTTAATTTAATAATAGAGGAAGCTTCCCTTGGAAGCTTTGTGTTTGAGACGGGCCGTCTAGGCCTGGACGGCCCGTCTTGATAGATAGAGGACGGGTCGTCCAGCCTCAACGAGACAATAACTTTGTGTTTGAGACGGGCCGTCTAGGCCTAGACGGTCCGTTGTGGTCCACTAGTGACAGCCCATCTAGGCCTGGACGGGCCGTCTGTGGCCAATTTTTTGCCTTGGACGGCCCATTAAGGCCTGGACGACCATAATTTTTTTTTTAAAATTTTTAGTGTATTTTGTATATTTTAAGCTTGGTATTTGTAGTTTTTATAAAAAAAAAAGGAGTATATTTTTATAATAAGTATAAATGAACACATACAACAAATTTTTCCGTTCGTCCGGTCCGGTAACATACGATAAGCTAAGTTAAGTCAAAGTATTGAGGTGATCGAACATCAACCCTTTGTATACGGTCGTCATATACCGTCTCCCACTCACTTGCCTCTTCATATCGCCACTTACGCCATGACGGATTCAGTTTTGGCATTGGGGCGCCTTCTGCCAACTCAATCTTGATGAAATGATTTTTGTTAACAAAAGCAAACGATACGAACGCATGTTCTTCAA
This sequence comes from Ambrosia trifida, assembly GCA_028751855.1. Lineage (NCBI taxonomy): Eukaryota > Viridiplantae > Streptophyta > Magnoliopsida > Asterales > Asteraceae > Ambrosia > Ambrosia trifida. The sequence goes on from CM054122.1 coordinate 163,908,376, forward strand.
CGCTGTGTGGACCATCGAACATAGGGAAGTACGTCTCACTTTGATCATACGGAGAGAGAAATTGAACAACCACCTTAAATTTCTGAGCAATCAGTAATCCTGAGGCGGGCATCTCCATCCATTGGTCGTGCGTTGCTGGTCCCACTCCAATGTGATCGAATGAGTTGGAGACTCTGTCGTAAGTATCGTAATCCACATCGTTTAAAATTAGCCTCCACCGGTCTTCATTCTCGACGATCTCCTCCTTAAGCTGTTTGCGGATGAAGTACCACATATCCTGTTGCCACCCTAAGCACACAGCTACGGATCGAAAGCCGCAGTGACCGTCTCCATGGACATCCCGAATGTCTGTAATGTATCTATGATATGCAGGTGGAAGCCATTTCTTAAACCTTTCGATCTCCAGTTTGTACCTGTACCCATCAAAAAGTGAGATTTAATATGTGTATAAATATGTATGCATGTGTGAATTTATATATTAGTAGTTTGTACCTATCCCTTTCCAACAGTGGAAAATCTTCATCGTAAACAATCGGTTTGTCCCTTGATTGTTTACCTCTTCTAGAAGGCTTTTTGCCCTACGTGCAAAAAATTATATAACAACAATAATAGTAATAATAATAATAATAATAATAATAATAATAATAATAATAATAATAATAATACGAACCGCAACCTTATCTTCCTTTTTATCCTTTTCACTTGTTGTTGGCCGACCCCGAGTATCGGTTTGTACCTCAGGAGGTTTATGTTTAGTCATAATCGGATTCAACACCTCCTTCATCTTCTGCAACATGCTTTTTTTTCACTTGCACCGGTTGCGACCTTAGCTGCTCAGCGAATGCATTCATTTGGTGCTGAAAGTCAAACTCGGGATTCTCAGCTACTTCTGGCATAAAGTCAAGTCGTGTCCAGAAGACGTCGATATCAGCCAGTGACACTCGTGTATCTGATATATATATTCAATCACAACAACAACAAATCAATAATTTTATAAAAATTTGGCAGAGTTTCCTCTGTTTTTGTACGAACCAGACAACACAAGTCGTCTACAAAACGCTTCAAACATTTATAATAAGTCTAAAAAATGATGTTACCTTTCGTATCATACAATTGCAATTGACAGGAACATGGCAATCCATAAGTCTTATTGAGTCGGTGTTCACAAGACCTCTTTTGTTCCATATAATAATTTATCTTGTTGACCCCTCCGAGCATCAAATTAAGCGCTAGATGGGAAACCCTACCGATTACGTCTTGAAACAACGGTAGATCATGTTTCCACATTCTTGTTGATCGGCTTTGTTCGAAGGAGTTCAGACTGATCACCTCGTACCTCGTACTTCTACGGGCCGTCTGGGCCTCGACGGCCCGTCGGTTTTGTCTTTTCTGTAAACAAACGGCCCATCAAGGCCTGGACGCCCCGTCCTGAAACCCTTATTTTTCTTAACGGCCCATCTAGGCCTCGACGACCCGTCCTAAGGTTGTTTAGGGTTTTTTGTTGGTTGTGTAAATAGTATCACCCATTCATACTAGTCTAAATACCTGAAAATATATACTACTGTAAAGATATACTAGTGTAAATAAATAAACGCACCTGCTCGGTTTCATACGAAACATCCGGGTTAGGTTCAACTTTTATGTTAGCATCTTCCTGGTTGTCATCATTAGCACGATTCCCGCGCGAATGGTAACTCCCGTACGTGTACTGCGGGTAGCTTGGTGGCACGAAAAAAGACTCCTGTTCCTCTACATATTCCTCGTTGAGATCGGGCAGCATGTTCCCGTCATTACCACGAACCCCGGATTTAACCTCCTCTTCACCAACTTGAACCTCGGGTTCATACCCTACGCTTTCAGAGACGTAAGACTCGTTCTCAGACAGGTCAACGGTTGAAAAGCTTTGTAAATATGTCATCGTGAGACCGGGAAGTCGAAATGGGTCGAGGGTTTTGGTGGTGGTGATGTTTTAAGGTTTGGTTCAAATGGGGAAGAAGCTGATCGTGTAATGGTTAAATCAGGAAATCTCAACGAGCCGTCGAGGCCTAGATGGGCCGTCTAGGGATTAAATGCCCTAACCTAACACATTTCAACGGGCCGTCGGGGCCTGGACGGCCCGTTCTTATGCACCTTTTTCAGACTTTTCAGTCTGAACTGCCTGCTTTTGCAGGAGTTCAGACTGATCACCTCGTACCTCGTACTTCTACGGGCCGTCTGGGCCTCGACGGCCCGTCGGTTTTGTCTTTTCTGTAAACAAACGGCCCATCAAGGCCTGGACGCCCCGTCCTGAAACCCTAATTTTTCTTAACGGCCCATCTAGGCCTCGTCGACCCGTCCTAAGGTTGTTTAGGGCTATGTTGCACGGGAACTGGTACGGGAACGAGAAACGGGTACGGGTACGGGTACGGGAACGGGAAACGTCAAAACTCAAAAAATCAAGAAACGGGTACGGCATGGGTACGGCAACAAAGAAATAAAAAAAAATAAAAATATATTTAAAAATTTCAAAATAGATATATATTTTGTATAAATTAATAAGTATAAGGACCAAATGTTAACTTGTAAAGATATTGGGGGTTAATTGTTTAATTACACAAACCAATCTTATGTAACAATTTATAAGTTTCAAGAACTAAAAGTAAAGTATTGAAAGATAGAGGGTTAAATCTAAAACTTAATTAACCCTAAAAAAGCTAACACACTATAGTAACAGTCGCAAACATCAAACAGCTTTTTCTTCATCTTCCAAACCAGAAAACTCTTCATCTTCCAAACCAGAAAACAGAGCAAACAACAAACAACTTTCTTCTTCATCTTAAACTTAGACTTTAGAGAGGAAGGGCCGAAGGGTTTGAAGAGAAGAACATGAATCGTTCTTCTTCATCTTAAACTTGGACTTCTGGAAACATTATAGAAACGGTACCCAAATTACGAAACTGCAGTGGATACGACGTTGACTTCTCGAATCGGTCAAGGAAGCGGGTTGGAAACGATTCGGCCCGTCCCCGTACACGTTTCCGTACCCAGGAAGCTTCGGGGACGTGGTACGGCACCACATCCACGTTTCCGTGCATCAGAGGTTTAGGGTTTTTTGTTGGTTGTGTAAATAGTATCACCCACAATTAAACCTACAGAAAGTAAGATAGGAACACAAGACTTAATTACATACCTACAGATCGATCAAGGTAAGATAATATCTTCCCTTATGGAGTGTAGGCATATATTTTTTTGAATGACGAGTGTAGGCATATATATAGTCAGTTTCGTTTGACTTTAGGTTTCCGAATGTAAAGATGTGTGTTTTTTTCTGATTGGATGCTAGTCCTATTGGATGATTTCGATTGGTCATAATTATTTGACGAGGATTATTACAATATTTGTGTTTCTTTTGTGAGTTAATTATTGGGTTTAGGGTTTTGCTAACATCAAATTTGAAGTAAATTACCATTTATGTCCCTGTGTTTTGATGGTTTTAACTAGTTGAATCCAAATTCAAAATGTTTAACTACCCGAGCACCTGGTTTTTCAATTTGTATCCATTTGAGTCCACTTTACTAACGTCATCCACCAACTCTATTAACTACAAGGGTGTTTTAGTAATTTAAACATAAGGTACAAGTTATTGATGCATAAAGTATAATTTAATTTATACCATTTATTATTAGAGTTAATAGCCATTTTCGTCCCTGAGGTTTGGGCAGTTTGCCACTCTAGTACAAAAGTTTTTTTTTTTTGCAATTCCTTCCCTGAGGTTTGGATTTTTTTGCCAAATTCGTCCTTTTCAGTAACCTAGTTAAAAAAGGTCGTTAGTGTCAGGGGTATTTTTGTCTTTTTACCTCAGGGACGAATTTGGCATTGAAAATTCAAGGATTTTTTTTTTGCCAAAATTCTCTCTCTCTCTCTCTCTCTCTCTCTCTCTCTCTCTCTCTCTCTCTCTCCCACTTACTACTTATACAATTTAGAAAGTGTATAAACACAACCACCTCTCAACCACCCCAACCTCCTGTTATACACCCAGATTTGTTCAAAAGAGAGAAAGAAACCGAGATGCAGAAGCAGAGAAAGAGAGAGGAAGACCAGTGGGTTCTGACCACCGTGTACAGAGGCGGTGACAAGGTGATGGTGACGATGACCGGTTTAGGTAATTTCTCAGATCTATTTTGTGATTATTTAGTCTACCATAACATAAGAGTTGAGATTCAATGATGGTTACAACGGTAAGAGCTGGGACATGGATGGTGGTGGTTGTCTGATGCTGTTGGTGGTGGTGGGAGGTTATCTGCTGCTGCTGCTGCTGCTTTGTGCTTCCGATAACCCTAACCATTTTGATGGTCTTCTCTCTCGCTGATTTGTCACTCTACCGGATTCTTTCTCTAGAATCTGGTCTCTACCATCCTTAGGCATATATGTTGGTGGATTTTTTGGGTGTTTAATAAGAAAGATAAGGAAAGGTAAGAATGGATTGACGTACAGGAAGAAAAGAAAATGGAAAGTGGGTGTCATTAGATGTAAGCATTTGGGTGGGGGTGTTTGGAATGGATGAAATTTGGGTGGGGACTGGGGGTGTTTGGAATGGGTGATAATAAATGAGTGTTTGGTTAATAATTGGCTTGGGTAATACTCAGTTTCATGATACATAAATTAAACAGTACTTAGATACATTGACCAAATTGAAGAAACACTGATCCTTGATCCACCGGGTCATGGCTGATTTAGATAGTGAATCCAAAGGAAAAATATTGTTTTATGCCGTAAACCGATCTTGACTAAATAACTGCCGCGCAACGCGCGGGGTATCACACTAGTTATAATGATAACCTGAATTTGGCAAAAAAAAAAAAAAAATCCTTGAATTTTAAATGCCAAATTCGTCCCTGAGGTAAAAAGACAAAAATACCCCTGACACTAACGACCTTTTTTAACTGGGTTACTGAAAAGGACGAATTTGGCAAAAAAATCCAAACCTCAGGGAAGGAATTGCAAAAATAAAAAACTTTTGTACTGAAGTGGCAAACTGGCACAAACCCCAGGGATGAAAATGGCTATTAACTCTTTATTATTATTATTATTATTATTATTATTATTATTATTATTATTATTATTATTATTATTATTATCTGAACACAAAACAAACCCCCCTCCCCTCTCTCTCATCTTTGACTCCTCTCTAATGTTACCTCTCCCATCTAAACAACCACCACAGCCACACCCACTGCACCGCCGCCACCACAACCCCCACCAGAATCCTCAACCAACCTGGAATCTAAGATCATCAACTTAAGATCCACCTAAATCCAAATTAATTTCACCACTTCACACTACCAAAACCCACACACTCTACAAGCATCCTGCCACACCACCACCACCACAATTAGCAAGCTTGAAACCCGAAGTTAAGCGCCTAAATAGGTTGGTCAGACAATCGTATTCTCCATCACCATTATAAAACCATACGAAGAAATCAGCGACTAGTCTTTTGTTGTAAATCCAGATGATGAAAGACGGTAAATGTGATGTTTGGAAGGCTACCAGATCTGTAAATCTATTAAAACGTCGGAGGAGGAATCTTCGTCTGATTCTTCGATGTTAGTGTTGGCAGTAGGAATTTCACTGAACGTCGTCGGAGGAGGAATCGTCGTTTGATTCTTCGACTTGTCTTTCGGATAGAGCATGTCCTCTGTGTTATAAAAAAGTGAACGATGGTGTCCTCTGTGTTATATAAAATGAACGATGGTGGATGATGACGGTGGTGGATGTAGGGATTTCAAATCTTGAAGGAGGTGGTGGGTTAGGTGAGATAGATGAGAAAGAAATAGATAGATCTGATTAGTTTGGGTTTATTTATGTTTAATATATTTTTTGATTTGTTTTTATATTGCAAGGGTACTATTGTCTTATCACAAAAAGTTAACGAATTTATTAAACGACATTAGTAAATTGGACTAAAAAAAATACAAATTGAAAAACCAGGTACTCAGATAGTTAAACATTTTGAATTTGGACTCAACTAGTTAAAACCACCAAAACACAGGGACTTAAATAGTAATTTACTCTCAAATTTTATTAATAAAGAAGGTAAAAGAGTTAAATGTCAATTTCGTCCTTGAGGTTTCGTCCAATTTGCACCTTCATTACAAAATTTTTTTTTTGCTATTTTTGTCATTTTCACTAATTTAGTTAAAAAATGACCTTAAGTCAGGGGTAGGCTAGTCTTTTTACCTGCAGTTTAAAATTTTAATAAAAAAATCTTTTATTTTTTCATAAAACTCAACCTTACCCTACCCCCCCTCTCGCTCGCTCGCTCGCTCTCTCTCCCTCTCCATCTCTATCTCTGTTAGTGCATGATGTCCCTAGGCTATTTTATATGTTGTTTGGACGAGTTTCGGGGTGTTTGGAGAGGTTTATAAGCGTTTATTGGGTATTTGGGCTGCTCAGGCGATTAGGTATCGCCTATACCTATAGGCGATTAGGCTTCATTTGCCTATTAGATCATGCAAATAGGGCTCATTCGCAAGTTTTGACATGGTGGATAGCTCCTAATCGCCTTTACTGGGCTGTACGAGTACAAGGGGTATAAATAAGCCTAATCATTGTCCTAATCATTAGTTCTTGCCACAAACTCTCCAAACACCCTCCCCAGGTATGAGATTGCTTGTTTTGATCATTGTAACACTCGTGCACTGTTTTAATGATATAAAAGTTAATCTTTTGACCCGTATGTGTTTTGTAATTACTCGTTTATCTTAGTTTCAAGTTTGTTTATGTTATTAAAGCATATTCAAGGGATTCCGCACCTTGAATATAACCCTAGTGATTGTCGGGTGACACGGTCGTCGATCCTACAAGTGGCATCGGAGCCGAGGCTCTTATCACGAGCGTTTGGATAACAAAAACGAGTGAAAACAGGCAGGTTTTGTGTGAAAGTTGTGTTTTTTAATCAAAAACCTGTTTTGAACTTTGAAACTTTGAGTTTTTCAAAAAAAACCCTTATTTTCAAATTCTTAGTGTGTTTTTATGGATGAAAACATGTGTTTTTGATTAGGTTTTGTTCTAAAGTGTTTTGGAAGCTTTTTTAATCATTTGGGGATTAAACACATCCTTTTGGATAAAATTTTGTGGCAAAAATGGTAGTTTTTGAGCAAAAGTGAAGTTACAGATCAGAACTAGCGATTACACAGACCCAGATTCCTACAATCGCCTATCTATAGGCGATTAGGCAACCATTATACGCGATTACACTGTAATCGCCCAAAATTCTTTGGTCCTATACACGATTAGGGCCTAATCGCTATCACTTTTGTGTGGCATAGTCCCTAATCGCCTGAAGTGTCCCAATTGCCTATAAACTTGTAATCGCTCAACTGTTCACTAGCAATTACACTCTAATCGCGTGTAATACTAGTGATTACATGTCACACCCTCAAATTCCCACGTGCGGAGTTCTACCGCGAGGCGTGTGACACACCAGGATCCAAGTTAACGGTCACAATAAACGACGTCTAAATGTAAAAACATACGTAAACAAAAACCATGCATAAGATTTAAAACCAACATTCAACAGTGCGGAAGCATTCAGAGTTTACAAAAGTCATGCAGAAATAAAACATAAGTTCAAAAGTTAACAATTCCAAGACATGCAAATGAGACCCTAGACGCGAGACGACTCCAGTGCGACTCCGTGCGCCTATCTGACAGCTGCTACCTTAGCGACCTGAGAAAACATGCTAAAAGAGTCAACATATAATGCTGGTGAGTTCACAGGTTTTATTTAAACGTTTAAAGTGATCCTTCGAAAACCGTTACCATCACAGTTACTACTATGCTTGTGAGAACGCTAGCTAGGCACAGAATAAGATACTCATACGGGTGAAACCATTGCTGACTATGCCGTTTACTGACCCTTAGTTTCCTATGGGCTACCGTCATCACCGGTAGACCTTGTTTTATTAGAGACAATATGCACCCGCCCGGTCCAACTGTCGAGTGGGGCTTGTCAGTTCCCAATAGCGCTATCCATATTTTCCCGCCATACGCCCATGTTAGTGGTTTCTAAGGGACTTTTTGATGAACCGTATAGTAATAATAAGTAAGCCATAGTATAACGTGAAAAGGAGTCATAAGTCATAAAAGAGTTTAAGATGAAACCGAGCCATAAGTCATAAAAGAGTTTTAAGCATGTTTCTCCCACGAAAGCAAAAACCGTAAAATGTGGGGCCGTGAACTCACCTTAGGTTGCGTATTCTGTTTATGAGTAAACCGTCTATGTGATATGAGTAAACCGTTTGTAAGATATGATAGTCCCAACTATTGGCGACCTATCATAAGATATGTGTCAAGTTAGACTAATAACCCGTCGGGTTCATTAGTCCCTAAGTCCAGTCCATGACCATTATGTGTCCGAAAAGCGTGTTTGACCGACAACCAGACTATGTAAGACAAGACTCGACATCCCATTGGTGACCCGACATTCCACGTGTTCATCTCATACTCAAACATACACAAATCATGCAACTTAGTACTTAACATGTGTTAAAGTTCAACGAGTCTAACACATAGGTCAAATAACGCACAAACAAGTCCATACATGTGTTACTATGTTACTAGGCATGTCACGGGGTTCCTAGGTGTCGAATCGGGTTTCGGAATGTCAAAATACACTTATAACAGCAGTACACGCGATTAGGAACTTAGCATGCAATTAGGAAAAGTCAACATGTGATTGGGGATGGTCAACAGGCGATTGTGATGCTAATCGCCTACCTTAGCATGCGATTGAGAGGCTAATCGCCTGCTAAGAGGCCTAATCGCCTGCCACATCAGGCGATTAGGAAGGCTAATCGCCTGCAGCTGCTGCGCGACGCAATTTCGCGTGTTTAACCCTCCAAATCAGATCCGAAACATGTGTAAACACCCAATATCAATCCTAACACATTAACAAACATATTTCAAGCAAAACCCCTAAGTTTTCATCATTCTAACAGTCCCGAATGCGAGCGTTTTCCCAAAATAGTAAACTTAACATGTAAACATCACATCAACATGCAAGAACTTTCCCTAAATAGCAAATATCCAGATTTCATCACATAACCACGTTGTCCGATAGTATCCTACTACTCTAGCATCATTCTAAAGCAAACCCTAACATCATACAATCAACAACACACCTCATAGCATCCTTAATCATTCAAAATCATTCAAATGGGTCAAAACATCAAACATCAACAACACACAACCAAAACCATCCAAACTCCTAGGACATCATCATACTAACTCATAACAGCCATGAATACCTAAATAACACAAGAACAATCATGTTTCAATCATAAAAATCCTACCTTTAAACAGAAGGAACACATATAACACGCATAAAGGTTTGGGTTTGTTTAAAAACGGTTTTTAATGGATTTTCAAAGACAAAAACATTTATAAGTCAGGTCTGGACTTTTAGGGAACAAAATATAATCATTTAAAGGTTTGGGTTTGAAGAACACACCTTGGATTTAAGAGGAAATGATGGAATAAGCTTGGAAATGGTTGTTTTGATGTAAAAACGAGTTCCAGAGGGTGTTTGTGTGTTGGTATGGGTTATGGGACGGCTAGGGTTGCACAAATGGTGTTTTGGAGGTCAAGGATGGTATTTATAGGCGTTTCTAGTCGTTTAAAACACGTCAGGCGATTGTGCAGCCTTATCAGGCGATTAGGGCTGCTAATCGCCTACCCTATCAGGCTATTAGCCCCCAATCGCCCCCTAAGCAAGCCTAATCGCCCCCTAAGAAAGCTAATCGCCCTCCTGTAGGCGATTAGGCTTCCCTAATCGCCTGCAGGAGCTGGTCTTGGGTATTTTGCGCGTTAAACCCCGTTTTAACATATGTTAACACGTTTTCACATACCGACAAGTCATATAATGATTATAAACACATAATACATGAAAACAAACACGTTCACACTCGTTCACCAATTCCCGGGACTCGAGACTTGCGTGAGTTAAAACCCCAATGATGTACTACTCGACTCGACTGACCCTGTCATGTGTAATGTATGCGCGACTCGCTAAGGTAGACTTACTAAGTTTTCAAAAAGTTAGTTACCGGAGTTTGCCGGGTGTCACATTACACCTGTAATTGCCTTTAAAAATCCCTAATCGCCAATAGACACACAATTATAATTCCCAATCGCCTATAACAATCTAAAACTGAAAATTTGACTAAGTATCGGACTTTTAACGAACTTAAACATATGGCAAACCCGTGTGGACATCTGAATCAACCAAGGCAACAATATAATCAACAAATGAACAATCAAACAAACGTACCCACGAACCCTTGGCAGTTCTCAGCCGAGCGCAACGCGCAACGGATGCAACAAGCGCAAATGCAAGCGAATGTTGCCGGAATCAATCCGTGGGCGCTAGCGGCTCAACAACAGGCGATGAATGCGAATCCGTGGGCACTCGCGGCTGCTGCGAATTCACAGACTAATCATCTGTCTTCCGTTCTCATGAGTGACTTAGAGACGGGTAGTTCGAATAGGGCACCGAAACTGCAATACATGTCCGACTACCACGGATGGAAGGGCAGATTTCAGACATACGTTGAGGGTATCGATGGTCTCGTATGGTCAGCAATTGAGACAGGGTACAGCAGGCCGACGGTTGAGAATTCAAATACTCCGATCTTACTGGAAGATATGAATGAAGATCAGAGGAAGAAGTACAACTATGAAAAGAAGGCGATGGCAGCATTGAAACAAGCTCTTCCCAAAGACATACTTCATCAATTCGCACAGTGCACTACGTCACAGATGCTTTGGTTAGCGCTTGCTGAGAGAAACGAGGGAAATCTGAAGAGTCAAAAGGTCAAAATGGATCAACTCAAGAAGGAGTTCGAGAACTTCAATGCTATTGGGAACGAATCGCTGAGAGACATGACTGCAAGATACTACCACTTGATGTCCGAAATGTACCAGTACGGGGTCTTGTACTCATCTGCAGACCTTGTGGAAAGATTTGCTGAGGCACTACCTCCTCATTGGCATCAATGGTTGGACATCCTTGAATCAAGCAATGCATATCAGACACTCACCATCAATGAGTTCATAACCGAGCTGGAGAACAAGGAGATAGAAGAGATCAGGAGGGCAAACAAGGCGCTCATTCCACAGAATCCCAGTATCTACTACGGGAACCCTCTTCAGGATGCCAGTGTGGGTGGATCCAAACCACAGACGGCTTTTGTGGTTAACCCGGATCCAGTTTATGCCTTTGACAACTATGGTCCCCCAACTGATGTTCCTCCTCCAATCTATCCCTTCGGACAAGGAAACCATTATCCTTTGAATTATAATACTAACCAATTTGGTGTCATCACGTCATCCTCACCTTCCTCCGGCTTATCACCAGAAGTCTGTTCAGGGTTCCAAACTCAATGATGGCAACTAAACACGAGGGTTGCGCTCGTTGCGGGACTTAACCCAACACCTTATGGCACGAGCTGACGACAACCATGCACCACCTGTGTCCGCGTTCCCGAAGGCACCTCTCTCTTTCAAGAGGATTCGCGGCATGTCAAGCCCTGGTAAGGTTCTTCGCTTTGCATCGAATTAAACCACATGCTCCACCGCTTGTGCGGGCCCCCGTCAATTCCTTTGAGTTTCATTCTTGCGAACGTACTCCCTAGGCGGGATACTTAACGCGTTAGCTACAGCACTGCATGGGTCGATACGCACAGCGCCTAGTATCCATCGTTTACGGCTAGGACTACTGGGGTATCTAATCCCATTCGCTCCCCTAGCTTTCGTCTCTCAGTGTCAGTGTCGGCCCAGCAGAGTGCTTTCGCCGTTGGTGTTCTTCCGATCTCTACGCATTTCACCGCTTCACCGGAAATTCCTTCTGCCCCTACCGTACTCCAGCTTGGTAGTTTCCACCGCCTGTCCAGAGTTGAGCCCTGGGATTTGATGGCGGACTTAAAAAGCCACCTACAGACGCTTTACGCCCCAATCATTCCGGATAACGCTTGCATCCTCTGTATTACCGCGGCTGCTGGCACATAGTTAGCCGATGCTTATTCCCCAGATACGGTCATTGCTTCTTCTCCGGGAAAAGAAGTTCAAGACCCGTGGGCCTTCTACTTCCACGCGGCATTGCTCGGCCAGGATTTCGCCCATTGCGGAAAATTCCCTACTGCTACCGCCCGTAGGAGTCTGGGCCATGTCTCAGTCCCAGTGTGGCTGATCATCCTCTCGGACCAGCTACTGATCATCGCCTTGGTAAGCTATTACCTCACCAACTAGCTAATCAGACGTGAGCCCCTCCTCGGGCGGATTCCTCCTTTTGCTCCTCAGCCTACGGGGTATTAGCAGCCGTTTCCAGAGGTTTTCATAAAGACGTATGATAAAAGGAGGGTCGAGAGACGCTTATTGCACGATCCACCCGAGCCAGCTAAGCTAATAAATGCTTTTTCTCATCTTGCAGCACCAGCACAGCAACTTCAAACTTTGGTGGACCTTCTTCATCAGGGTTTGGTGGGGCTCCAACTACAAGTTATGGTGGATATGGAGGTGCTTCGACTTCAAGTCAAGGTGGCTATCGGAGCAACCCAGTCGCAGAGCAGCTGAACACAGCAGGTTTAGAGAAGGTGACTGTTGAGTTAGCTCAAGAACACATGGCTCTACTGTCAACCTTGGTCAATTCCTACAGTGGATTGGTTGCAGGAAAGATCGGGAATCCTCATCTTACACAAGAGGATTACTCGCAGATCGATAAAGATGACATGGATCTGATAGACATCCAGTGGCACTTCGCAAGTGTGGTGAGAAGGGCAAAGGAGTATATGGACAGGACAGGGAGGAGAGATGTTCTGATAAACAACAACACTGAGTTTGGGTTTGATAAAACTAAGGTCACGTGCTACAACTGTGGCACCAAAGGGCACTTTGCAAGAGAATGTGACCGACCGAAGCAACAAGGTCATTAGAATCCCTTCAACAACAACAGAAAAATCAGAATCAGAGGCAGCAAGCTCATACACAACCTAATCCAAATACTGAGCGAGCTCTTATCCCAGTAAATAACCAGAACCAGAACCAGAGGCCTCCTGCAAACAACAATCAAAGACAAGCCCTGGTAATTCAAGTTGATGAAGGTTTCAACTGGAACCATCTAATCACTGGAGAAGAAGCTCCCCAGGGTGGTGCTGCATGTTTTGCCCAACAAACTTCTGATGCACTAGTTGAAGTTGAAGAATGCTCATGTCAGTCTGGCGTGATTATTCCTGAAGCTGAAGCGTCCGACTGTGACTCCGAGTGTGATTCTAATATGCGGGAAGATTTGGAAGATTTATTAGCTGAAGCAGATGCCCTGATCAGCAAAAGATCGTTTCTTGTGGATGCCGACTATACAAAGAAGAACTTTGGCAAATTCTTTGGAGCTAAGAAGACTGCAGCTCATTATGCCTTGATGGCCATTACAGAATCATCAAACAAGGTAAGTTCTTCCTCCAATTCTAAGATAGAGTGTGTAGAGTGTGATTATCTAAAATTCAGAATTAAAGAATTAACTGAAGAGAATCTGAATTTAAAAGCTGATGTTGGTCCATTACAAAGGTCAATTGATTCCTTAAGGCAAAAAGAGAAAAATTTTCTAAGTACAATTGAAAATTACAAGAAGGATATTTCTGAACTGTCGAAAACTCTAGCAACCAAACAAATTGCTATAAATAATTACATAAATGAGGTAGAAGACACAAAGAAACACTTGGCCATTGTAAACTGTGACTATGAGAAGATCAAGAAGAAACTTGAAAGTTACCTAAACTGCAAGTATGTTCTTGATCACATAGTTGAACACTCAGAAAAAGAAAGCATTTCCACCAGTCCCAAATATTCGCAGATCGATAAAGATGACATGGATCTGATAGACATCCAGTGGCACTTCGCAAGTGTGGTGAGAAGGGCAAAGGAGTATATGGACAGGACAGGGAGGAGAGATGTTCTGATAAACAACAACACTGAGTTTGGGTTTGATAAAACTAAGGTCACGTGCTACAACTGTGGCAGCAAAGGGCACTTTGCAAGAGAATGTGACCGACCGAAGCAACAAGGTCATTAGAATCCCTTCAACAACAACAGAGCCAATCAGAATCAGAGGCAGCAAGCTCATACACAACCTAATCCAAATATTGAGCGAGCTCTTATCCCAGTAAATAACCAGAACCAGAACCAGAGGCCTCCTGCAAACAACAATAAAAAAAAATTATAATAACCGTTAAAACATGAACACAAGTACACAACCTAATTTGATCAGATATTATAAACAATTAAACCTACAGAAAGTAAGATAAGAACACAAGACTTAATTATATACCTACAGATCGATCAAGGTAAGATAATATCTTCCCTTATGGAATGTAGGCATATATATAGTCAGTTTCGTTTGACTTTAGGTTTCCGAATGTAAAGATGTGTGTTTTTTTCTGATTGGTTGCTAGTCCTATTGGATGATTTCGATTGGTCATAATTATTTGACGAGGATTATTATAATATTTGTGATTCTTTTATGAGTTAATTATTGGATTTAGGTTTTTGCTAACATCAAATTTGGAGTAAATTACCATTTGAGTCCCTGTGTTTTGATGGTTTTACCTAGTTGAATCCAAATTCAAAATGTTTAACTACCCGAGCACCTGGTTTTTCAATTTGTATCCATTTGAGTCCACTTTACTAACGTCATCCACCAACTCTATTAACTACAAGGGTGTTTTAGTCATTTAAACATAAGGTACAAGTTATTGATGCACAAAGTATAATTTAATTTATACCATTTATTATTATTATTATTATTATTATTATTATTATTATTATTATTATCTGAACACAAAACAAACCCCCCTCCCCTCTCTCTCATCTTTGACTCCTCTCTAATGTTACCTCTCCCATCTAAACAACCACCACACCCACACCCACTGCACCACCGCCACCACCACCATCACCACCAGAATCCACAACCTAACTGGAATCTAAGATCATCAACTTAAGATCCACCTAAATCCAAATTAATTTCACCACTTCACACTACCAAAACCCACACACTCTACAAGCATCCTACCACACCACCACCACCGCAATTAGCAAGCTTGAAACCCGGAGTTAAGCACCTAAATAGGTTGGTCAGACAATCGTATTCTCCATCACCATTATCAAACCATACGAAGAAATCAGCGACTAGTCTTTTGTTGTAAATCCAGATGATGAAAGACGGTAAATGTGATGTTCGGAAGGTTACCAGATCTGTAAATCAATTAAAACGTCAGAGGAGGAGGAATCGTCGTCTGATTCTTCGATGTTAGTGTTGGCAGTAGGAATTTTAGTGAACGTCGTCGGAGGAGGAATCGTCGTTTGACTCTTCGACTTGTCTTTCGGATAGAGCATGTCCTCTGTGTTATAAAAAAGTGAATGATTGTGTCCTCTGTGTTATATAAAATGAACGATGGTGGAAGATGACGGTGGTGGATGTAGGGATTTCAAATCTTGAAGGAGGTGGTGGGTTAGGTGAGATAGATGAGAAAGAGAGAGATAGATCTGATTAGTTTGGGTTTATTTATGTTTAATATATTTTTTGATTTGTTTTTATATTGCAAGGGTACTATTGTCTTTTCACAAAAAGTTAACGAATTTATTAAACGACGTTAGTAAATTGGACTAAAAAAATACAAATTGAAAAACCAGGTACTCAGATAGTTAAACATTTTGAATTTGGACTCAACTAGTTAAAACCACCGAAACACAGGGACTTAAATAGTAATTTACTCTCAAATTTTATTTATAAAGAAGGTAAAAGAGTTAAATGTCAATTTCGTCCTTGAGGTTTCGTCCAATTTGCCCCTTCATTACAAATTTTTTTTTTGCTATTTATGTCATTTTCACTAATTTAGTTAAAAAATGACGTTATGTCAGGGGTTGGCTTGTCTTTTTACCTGCAGTTTAAAATTTTAATAAAAAAATCTTTTGTTTTTTCAAAAAACTCAACCTTACCCTACCCCACCCCCCTCTTGCTCGCTCGCTCTCTCCTCCTCTCCATCTCCATCTCTGTTAGTGCATGATGTCCCTAGGCTATTTTATATGTTGTTTGGACGAGTTTCGAGGTGGTTGGAGAGGTTTATAAGCGTTTTTTGGGTATTTGGGCTGCTCAGGCGATTAGGTATCGCCTATACCTATAGGCGATTAGGCTTCATTTGCCTATTAGATCATGCGAATAGGGCTCATTCGCTAGTTTTGACATGGTGGATAGCTCCTAATCGCCTTTACTGGGCTGTACGAGTACAAGGGGTATAAATAAGCCCAATCATTGTCCTAATCATTAGTTCTTGCCACACACTCTCCAAACACCCTCCCCAGGTATGAGATTGCTTGTTTTGATCATTGTAACACTCGTGCTCTGTTTTAATGATATAAAAGTTAATCTTTTGACCCGTATGTGTTTTGTAATTACTCGTTTATCTTAGTTTCAAGTTTGTTTCTGTTATTAAAGCATATTCAAGGGATTCCACACCTTGAATATAACCCTCGTGATTGTCGGGTGACACGGTCGTCGATCCTAGAAGTGGCATCGGAGCCAAGGCTCTTATCACGAGCGTTTTGATAACAAAAACGAGTGAAAACAGGTAGGTTTTGTGTGAAAGTTGTGTTTTTTAATCAAAAACCTGTTTTGAACTTTGAAACTTTGAGTTTTTCACAAAAACCCTTATTTTCAAATTCTTAGTGTGTTTTTATGGATGAAAACATGTGTTTTTGATTAGGTTTTGTTCTAAAAGTGTTTTGGAAGCTTTTTTAATCATTTGGGGATTAAACACATCGTTTTGGATAAAATTTTGTGGCAAAAATGGTAGTTTTTGAGCAAAAGTGAAGTTACAGATCAGAACTAGCGATTACACAGACCCAGATTCCTACAATCGCCTATCTATAGATGATTAGGCAACCATTATACGCGATTACACTGTAATCGCCCAAAATTCTTTGGTCCTATACACGATTAGGGCCTAATCGCTATTACTTTTGTGTGGCATAGTCCCTAATCGCCTGAAGTGTCCCAATTGCCTATAAACTTGTAATCGCTCAACTGTTCACTAGCAATTACACTCTAATCGTGTGTAATACTAGTGATTACACCTGTAATTGCCTTTAAAAATCCCTAATCGCCTATAGACACACAATTATAGTTCCCAATCGCCTGTAACAATCTAAAACTGAAAATTTGACTAAGTATCGGACTTTTAACGAACTTAAACATATGGCAAACCCGTGTGGACATCTGAATCAACCAAGGCAACAATATAATCAACAAATGAACAATCAAACAAACGTACCCACGAACCCTTGGCAGTTCTCAGCCGAGCGCAACGCGCAACGGATGCAACAAGCGCAAATGCAAGCGAATGTTGCCGGAATCAATCCGTGGGCGCTAGCGGCTCAACAACAGGCGATGAATGCGAATCCGTGGGCACTCGCGGCTGCTGCGAATTCACAGACTAATCATCTGTCTTCCGTTCTCATGAGTGACTTAGAGACGGGTAGTTCGAATAGGGCACCGAAACTGCAATACATGTCCGACTACCACGGATGGAAGGGCAGATTTCAGACATACGTTGAGGGTATCGATGGTCTCGTATGGTCAGCAATTGAGACAGGGTACAGCAGGCCGAGGGTTGAGAATTCAAATACTCCGATCTCACTAGAAGATATGAATGAAGATCAGACGAAGAAGTACAACTATGAAAAGAAGGCGATGGCAGCATTGAAACAAGCTCTTCCCAAAGACATACTTCATCAATTCGCACAGTGCACTACGTCACAGATGCTTTGGTTAGCGCTTACTGAGAGAAACGAGGGAAATCTGAAGAGTCGAAAGGTCAAAATGGATCAACTCAAGAAGGAGTTCGAGAACTTCAATGCTATTGGGAACGAATCGTTGTGAGACATGACTGCAAGATACTACCACTTGATGTCCGAAATGTACCAGTACGGGGTCTTGTACTCATCTGCAGACCTTGTGGAAAGATTTGCTGAGGCACTACCTCCTCATTGGCATCAATGGTTGGACATCCTGAAATCAAGCAATGCATATCAGACACTCACCATCAATGAGTTCATAACCGAGCTGGAGAACAAGGAGATAGAAGAGATCAGGAGGGCAAACAAGGCGCTCATTCCACAGAATCCCAGTATCTACTACGGGAACCCTCTTCACGACGCCAGTGTCGGTGGATCCAAACCACAGACTGATTTTGTGGTTAACCCGGATCCAGTTTATGTCTTTGACAACTATGGTCCCCCAACTGATGTTCCTCCTCCAATCTATCCCTTCGGACAAGGAAACCATTATCCTTTGAATTATAATACTAACCAATTTGGTGTCATCACATCATCCTCACCTTCCTCCGGCTTATCACCAGAAGTCTGTTCAGGGTTCCAAACTCAATGATGGCAACTAAACACGAGGGTTGCGCTCGTTGCGGGACTTAACCCAACACCTTATGGCACGAGCTGACGACAGCCATGCACCACCTGTGTTCGCGTTCCCGAAGGCACCCCTCTATTTCAAGAGGATTCGCGGCATGTCAAGCCCTGGTAAGGTTCTTCGCTTTGCATCGAATTAAACCACATGCTCCACCGCTTGTGCGGGCCCCGTCAATTCCTTTGAGTTTCATTCTTGCGAACGTACTCCCTAGGCGGGATACTTAACGCGTTAGCTACAGCACTGCATGGGTCGATACGCACAGCGCCTAGTATCCATCGTTTACGGCTAGGACTACTGGGGTATCTAATCCCATTCGCTCCCCTAGCTTTCGTCTCTCAGTGTCAGTGTCGGCCCAGCAGAGTGCTTTCGCCGTTGGTGTTCTTTCCGATCTCTACGCATTTTACCGCTTCACCGGAAATTCCCTCTGCCCCTACCGTACTCCAGCTTGGTAGTTTCCACCGTCTGTCCAGAGTTGAGCCCTGGGATTTGACGGCGGACTTAAAAAGCCACCTACAGACGCTTTACGCCCCAATCATTCCGGATAACGCTTGCATCCTCTGTATTACCGCGACTGCTGGCACATAGTTAGCCGATGCTTATTCCCCAGATACGGTCATTGCTTCTTCTCCGGGAAAAGAAGTTCAAGACCCGTGGGCCTTCTACCTCCACGCGGCATTGCTCCGTCAGGATTTCGCCCATTGCGGAAAATTCCCTACTGCTACATCCCGTAGGAGTCTGGGCCATGTCTCAGTCCCAGTGTGGCTGATCATCCTCTCGGACCAGCTACTGATCATCGCCTTGGTAAGCTATTACCTCACCAACTAGCTAATCAGACGTGAGCCCCTCCTCGGGCGGATTCCTCCTTTTGCTCCTCAGCCTACGGGGTATTAGCAGCCGTTTCCAGAGGTTTTCATAAAGACGTATGATAAAAGGAGGGCCGAGAGACGCTTATTGCACGATCCACCCGAGCCAGCTAAGCTAATAAATGCTTTTTCTCATCTTGCAGCACCAGCACAACAACTTCAAACTTTGGTGGACCTTCTTCATCAGGGTTTGGTGGGGCTCCAACTACAAGTTATGGTGGATATGGAGGTGCTTCGACTTCAAGTCAAGGTGGCTATCGGAGCAACCCAGTCGCAGAGCAGCTGAACACAGCAGGTTTAGAGAAGGTGACTGTTGAGTTAGCTCAAGAACACATGGCTCTACTGTCAACCTTGGTCAATTCCTACAATGGATTGGTTGCAGGAAAGATCGGGAATCCTCATCTTACACAAGAGGATTACTCGCAGATCGATAAAGATGACATGGATCTGATAGACATCCAGTGGCACTTCGCAAGTGTGGTGAGAAGGGCAAAGGAGTACATGGACAGGACAGGGAGGAGAGATGTTCTGATAAACAACAACACTGAGTTTGGGTTTGATAAAACTAAGGTCACGTGCTACAACTGTGGCACCAAAGGGCACTTTGCAAGAGAATGTGACCGACCGAAGCAACAAGGTCATTAGAATCCCTTCAACAACAATAGAAAAATCAGAATCAGAGGCAGCAAGCTCATACACAACCTAATCCAAATACTGAGCGAGCTCATATCCCAGTAAATAACCAGAACCAGAACCAGAGGCCTCCTGCAAACAACAATCAAAGACAAGCCCTGGTAATTCAAGTTGATGAAGATTTCAACTGGAACCATCTAATCACTAGAGAAGAAGCTCCCCAGGGTGGTGCTGCATGTTTTGCCCAACAAACTTCTGATGCACTAGTTGAAGTTGAAGAATGCTCAAGTCAGTCTGGCGTGATTATTCCTGAAGCTGAAGCGTCCGACTGTGACTCCGAGTGTGATTCTAATATGGAGGAAGATTTGGAAGATTTATTAGCTGAAGCAGATGCCCTGATCAGCAAAAGATCGTTTCTTGTGGATGCCGACTGTACAAAGAAGAACTTTGGCGAATTCTTTGGAGCTAAGAAGACTGCAGCTCATTATGCCTTGATGGCCATTACAGAATCATCAAACAAGGTAAGTTCTTCCTCCAATTCTAAGATAGAGTGTGTAGAGTGTGATTATCTAAAATTCAGAATTAAAGAATTAACTGAAGAGAATCTGAATTTAAAAGCTGATGTTGGTCCATTACAAAGGTCAATTGATTCCTTAAGGCAAAAAGAGAAAAATTTTCTAAGTACAATTGAAAATTACAAGAAGGATATTTCTGAACTGTCGAAAACTCTAGCAACCAAGCAAATTGCTATAAATAATTACATATTTGAGGTAGAAGACACAAAGAAACACTTGGCCATTGTAAACTGTGACTATGAGAAGATCAAGAAGAAACTTGAAAGTTACCTAAACTGCAAGTATTTTCTTGATCACATAGTTGAACACTCAGAAAAAGAAAGCATTTCCACCAGTCCCAAATATTCTCAGTTTCCACCTCCGGTATGATTCGAAAATCACAATTTTGATGTCTTACCGAAGGAGGAACTTGTTGACCTGGCAGCAGCGGCAGCAAAAGCTGCAGAGGCGGCCAAAGCAACTGAAGCAGCTAAACCTGCTGAAGTCACTAAGGCTACAACACCTGCTGAGGCTGTCAAACTTGGTGAGAAAGCTGATGATATCAGTGTGTATGACACAGACTCGTCGGATGATGAGCTTGATAAGCCTCCTAGGTATGCACCGGTCAAGACTCAAAATGTTCCTCTTGAAAACCATATCATTACTACTGAAACCTTGAGTGAACTTGAACCGAAATTGCAAACCGAGGATGGCAGAAGGATTAAGGTGTTTTACAAACTTAAAGGGTCTGTAAAGGTATATGCTGATGAGGAAGTCCCTCTCAGATGTATCGCCCCTGGTCTAATTGCTAAAATTTGGCAAGAATATGTCATTACCATTGAAAAGGAAACCTGGAATAAGAAGAAGGGTAAGGGTAAGGGTAGAAAAGACGAGGGTAATCAGTCAAATGAATACAACAAGAAAAATTAAAAGAAAAATACCGTTAATCCTCAAAGTCATGCTCTAAAGAAAAGTCCGAAGAAGCATGTCACTGAATTTGTTAGATCTACCGGAAATGAGATTAACGATGATCCTCATGTCGATGTGCAAAGAAAATGCCTTGAGGATCTGAAACACAAAAACTCATTTGCCAGTTCATCTAACAGAAAGAACAAAAAGGAAAACAAGTCCGAATCTCCTCGATTTGAAGAATACAGATCCTGTCATTAATGTGGGGAATGTGGGCATTTAGTTGCTGCGTGCCCTAAATTTAGACGAGAAAGGATCAAAGTGGATGATGCTCCCAGTTCTAGCAAAACTAAGCAACCTATTTCCCCTAAACTTTCTGATAAACAAAAGGGAAAGCAGATTGTTTATGACAACCGAAACACGATTGCTATGAACCAAAAGCCAGTTGATGGCAGGGGTCCACGGTTGAGGGGGAGCACTATTCCCACAAAGGTTCAAGCAGCGCCTAAGCCACTAGCAAAGGCTGCAGCTAAACCACAGGGCAACCCTAAAACTGCTCCACGTACAGTTAAATATGAAGTGGTACCAAAATTTGTTCCTCCTAAGGAGTCTAAGGGTGGATCTTCTAGCCCCAAAGCAAAGAAGAAGCCCAAGCCAAAGAAACCGAAACAAGTTTGGAGACCC
Source organism: Ambrosia trifida (assembly GCA_028751855.1). NCBI lineage: Eukaryota > Viridiplantae > Streptophyta > Magnoliopsida > Asterales > Asteraceae > Ambrosia > Ambrosia trifida. Next base: position 163,930,527 of record CM054122.1, read on the forward strand.
AAGTCACCAACCAAAATTGGATAATCATTTGCTGGTGATAACACTGCCGGACAATCGGGAACAACACCAACTACAAATGGAAGATGGGTTGATTTTCCGACTTTAGATGAAGATGGTAGACCCAAGACCGTGAAGGCTTGGGTCCCCTTTAACCACTGAACTTTGAATGTTTGTGCAGGGAGTTCCACAGGGCCTTATCAGCAGCCTATGGATTGTTGAGAGTGAGGCTTCTGGGCACATGACAGGCGACTTATCCCTGCTTTTTGACATAAAGAATATCAACGGGGGGGGGGGGGGGGGGTATGTTGCTTTCGCTGGTAATAAAGGGGGTTATATTACGAAAGAAGGCAGTATGAGTAACGGAATAGTAAGCTTTGAGAAGATAAGCTTTGTAAAACAAATAGACCACAACTTGCTGAGCGTCTCGTAGATATGTGACAAAGTTCACAGTGTTCTTTGATGACAATGCTTGTTTCGTTCTGAAACCTGGATATAAGATACCGAAAGAGTGGGTTATGCTCTCAGCTCCCAAGGTCAACAACCTATATGTCCTGGATATGAGCAGAGCCATGACAACAAAAGGTCAAGTCACTTGTTTTCTATCGAAAGCGACAGAAATGGAATCGATCATGTGGCACAGACGTATGGGGCACATCCATCTGAGAAAAATGAACCATCTGGTTCAGAATCAACTGGTGGAAGGTGTTTCTGTTAAAAATTTTCATCTAAACGACGTTTGTGTCTCATGCAAGAAATGGACGCAGAAAAAGAAGTCTCACAAAGTTAAGAAAACAAACTCAGTTAGTCTACCTCTCGAACGGCTGCATATGGACCTGTTTGGCCCAGTCAATCGGAAGAGCAAGAACGGTGACTTATACTGCTTGGTGGTTACGGATGACTATTCTTGGTTTTCTTGGGTCGTGTGTATGAAGCACAAGAGTGAAAATTTTGAATACTTGAAGAATCTGTTCACAAAACTGGAAAATCTATATCAGCTGAAGATCCGTAGGATTAGAAGCGATAACGGGACAAAATTCAAGAATCATGCTATGGAGTCGTTATGTGCAGAAAAGGGTATTCATCATGAATTTACAGCACCGTACACTCCTCAGCGAAATGGGGTTGCAGAAAGAAAGAATCGGACTCTTATTGAGGCAGCCAGAACAATGCTCGCAGACTCGAACTTGCCTGTGATCTTCTGGAACGAGGAAGTTCAGTGCACGTGTTACACTCTAAATAGGGTTCTAACGGTAAAGAAGGTGGCAAGACTTCTTACGAGCTTCTGAACCGGAGGAAACCGAACTTAGAGTTTCTGGAACCTTTCGGAGCTCCATGCACCATGATACATCCCGATGGGAAGTTTGGTGCAAAGGTAGAAGAAGGTTTCTTTGTTGGTTACAGCACTCCTAATAAAAGAGTGTACAACAAAAGAACCAATTGCGTTGAAGAGTGGCTTAATGTCGATGTTCAACGCTATACTGCCAATGCACCTGGTGTTGGACCTGATTGGTTGTTCGATTATAAGAGTTTATTTGATTCTTTCAACGTGGATAATTTGGTAGATGATGCTGTTGCGCAAATGTATTACGAATGTGAAAACGCAGCTAGCTCACCGCTAATGCGTTCGATCGTCATCAATGCACCTGCGCCAGTAACATCTAATGCCTCTGCATCCACAGGTCCCCATGGTAAACCGCAGCAGTAGAAGTTGAGGAAGTCTTTCAGGAAGCGTCAGCAGAGGTTCTAGAATCTTCATCTTCAGACGATGATTTTGCAGAGTCTCATGAAACACTTACTGAAGAACAAGCTGGAAATGGTGAATCTACCACTACAGCTCTAGTTATTCCGACAGGAAACAATCAAGCTGGTTCTTCTTCTTCAGCAGCTCCAGGGATAGGTCTTAGGATCGATCTCTAAGGTTTTAATATGCAACCCGCTGCTCCCTCCAGTTCAAGCGTCGCAGAGACAAATTTATCTCAAGGTTTGGAAAACCTTAATCTGCATTCGGATGATCCAGTGCCGGCACATCCGGAATCCTGGATTCACGACACTCATCCGATGCAGAATGTGATTGGTGATCCGGCTAGCAGAGTCATGACTCGCAGTCAGCTCAGAAATGCTAGTCCAAGTGACAATACAGGTACCTTATCACTCTATTTGGAGATCAGGAAAGCAGGTCATCAGAACGACTGGTCCTTCGCTCTTTATGTGTCTCAAACAGAACCAAGAACGGTGCAAGAGGTGTTGGGTTATATTGAGACCACAGTTACCAGATTAGAGACTTTTAGTTATATATTGTATAGATTGAAAGTTAAAGGACCTAGAATGTAATTATAGCATAGTTTTGGTCATCTAACCCTACTGTGCGCACTTAAGTGCACGGGCTCTGCGCACTTAAGCTAAGTGCGCAGGCCCAATCAGCCTCCTATATAAAGGTTGTGTGTGTGCAGCATTGAGGTTAGGGTTTTGGATATTATCTTGATAGCACAAGTTTAAAGGGTGCGTACTTAATTCTGTAATCCATGGTTCTTTGATGTTCATCAGTAATGGAAAGCTTGAATCTCTTTATCTTGTGTGTCGGTTTTGCTAGCTTTATCTAGTATCTTTGTTTTTCTGGATTAATCACTTAAAACATCTAACAAATAGGTGTTTCTAAGTGATAACAATCTATTGCATTTAACAAGATCTAGTATTTGGGACTTACAATTTGGTATCAGAGCCTCTGTGCTCTAGATTGTATCTACTTTAAGATACCAAAACCCTCATCTTGTTAGTTTTTATTATCAAGATTATTTTCTTTGTAAACTTTAAAATTTAGGTGTTTTTCGTATATTTTGGCTTCAAATTTCGTGAAAATCGTGTTTCTAAATGTTTAAAGTATGTTATTTTGATCAGAAAATGGTTTGGAAAGGATTCAGCTGAGTTTTATGTTTGTTACAGCTCGTTTTTGCGCACTTATTTCATATATCCTGCGCATTTATCTCATAAGCTGAGTACTTGTTTCTTAGTTTGAGTACTTGGATCATATATTGCATACTTGTGACTGTGAGTACTTAAACTTGTCATTTTTGTACGCAGCTAGGGTTTCTGCGCACTTGTTGCATTTTAATTGAATTTCTGCGCACTTGTTGCATTTCAATTTGATTTCTGCGCACTTATTGCATCTCATTGTCTTGAGTACTTATCTAGGGTTTCTGCGTACTTAAACAGAAATTTTGGATTTGTGCGCACTTACTGAAGGTGTAGTCTTGAGTACTTGGCTAGGGTTTCTGCGAACTTAAAATCTTAAACGAGAGTTTAAGTGAGTCTGCGCACTTATTTTAGTACGCAAGCTGATTAGTAAACACTGAGCACTTATAATGCCCAAGTGTTGACTGATCTGCGCACTTATCAAGAAGCATAGCCACATGTATACTTCCGAGCTGCACACTTAACAAAGACTACAACTTGACAAGGCTGTTTATATTCTTACAGGTTGCTGCATACTTATCCAGACTGCTGTGAACTTAAGTGTGAACTTAACTGCGTACTTAGCTGCGAACTTAGCTGTGTACTTACGGACTTGGACAATTGATAACTAAAATCTGTTAAACCACATTCCTAAAATTCATCTAAATCATGGCTGGTAACAATAATCAATCAACTGTTAACCCTGTCACACAACAAGACCTTGAAACCGGAACCACTACCAGAGTACCTAAGTTAAAATGTGCTGAAGATTATGGGACTTGGAAGAACAGAATAAGGTCATTCTTTTACGTCACAGACTTCACCCAATGGAACTCTATCCAGTTGGGCCCACACATTCCCATGAGAACCACTGCCACTGGGGAAGAATTCAACCCTGATCCAACCACCTACACCGAAGTTGACAAACAATTACTCCAAAGAGATCACAAGGCTTATGGTGCTCTAACCATGGCCCTATCTAATGATATTTACAACATGTTTGAAGAGTATGGCACGGCACATGATCTGTGGTTTGCATTGAATGAATACTATGAAGGGAACGAAGAGATGCGCCAATACAAGCAAGACATGGTGCAAAAAGAATATGACATGTTTGGCAGTATTCGTGGGGAAAGTTTGAGCTCGCATATTGATAGGTTCATGAGCATGTTGACAAAGATGAAGAAGGCTGGAATTCCTGTGAACAACAGAAATTCTATCAAGAAGCTACTAGATTCATTGCCAAAAGAATGGAGCATCCAGTGTATGCTAATCAGAAAAGAATATCTTGACGCCCAGTCTACCTTGGCTGATCTCATCAACACATTAAAGTCCTTTGAGATGGACATTTCAAAGAGAGAGATGAATCAGACCAATCCAAAGGCAGTACCCATCACTGCAATGAAAAACTTGGCTTTAATGACTCCAGTGGGTACCATGGGTTCAAGCTCTTCTCAGGTGTATGCTGATGGAATGATTGGTGGTAGCTCCAGCTCAGGAACGACCATTCCATACTCTCAAACCAGTGGCAAGAATCCTCAACCCCCAACTCTCAATCCTCAACAAACAAAGCTGGCTAATGAACACGTTGAACTCTTCAACGCCTTCATGACCAGCTTTGAAGCTTTAAAGACAGGTGATCTAAAAAATGACATGATGAGCCCTGAAGATATGTATCAAGTAGATCCCGATGACATGGAGGAGATGGACCTGAAATGGCAAATGGCCATGATTACTCTCAGAGTTAAGAGATTCCAGGATAGAACAGGTCGAAGGGTTGGATTGGGAAAGGCTGGGTTTGATAAATCAAAGATCAGGTGCTACAATTGCAAAACTCTTGGACACTTCAAGTATGAGTATCCAACCTTAAATCAAGCTGAAGTTAAACCAGCAAAGAGGATGGTGGCAATTACAGATGGAGGAGAAGCCAACCAGCAGAAGGCGCTTGTGGTTCAAGACTTTGATTGGGGTGAAGAGGTTACTATGGCAGAGGCTGAAGTAAACAAGGCATTGATGGCGAAAATTTGCACTAAATCAACATTTGGTGTGAGTTCCTTGGAAGGGTCATCAGCTGAGATGCCAAAAGGTGAAGGGAAGGAGAAGGCTGGTTTAAGAGGTGTGTTAAATGAGGACAAGGGCAAGGAGACTGCTGCTCCGGAAGCTTTAGTCGTTGAAAAGACCTCCACAAGCAAGGATGATCAACAACCACAGAGCATGCAGAAGAAGGTTGAGGAGAGAGACCTGGTAAGTATCCCGCTCGAAATAAAATCAAAGTTGTGCTCACCAAGGTGTGTTACAGCCGTTGCTTACTGTTTGTCCCACAATAGGAGAATTTTAAGAGAAATGGATGACATACAAAAAATCAATATTGAAATGAAAGAAAATGAGTTAGCTTATCAGCGAAAGTTAAATGCAACAATAGCTGAAATGCACACTCTAAAAGAATTTGTTCTCAGAAAAGATTTTTTAATAAATGACCTAACTGAAAAACTTGAAAAATCTAGAAATGAAACAAATCATCTCCAAATTGTTGTGGACAAATGGAACGTAAGCAAGCATGCTCATACTGATATCCTTGATTGTTCAAGGAAATCTTTCGTCAAAGATGGAATTGGGTATAAGGATAAAAAGGGAATCGTAAAATCTCTATTTTTACCCTTGAGCAAAAGTGAATATATACCCATTCCAAAACCACATCCAAAAAATGATCTTTTTGAAAAAGAATGTGTCACGTCTGAGTCACACTCTAATATAAGTAAAAGTAGTGCAGATATGACCCAACAGGATCAGGTGGACGATGATGACAGTTGTGGTGGTCAAACAATGGGGTTAGGTCACCCAGGTGCCAATTACTCTACAGTGAATTGGTTCATCTGGAGCCATGATAAGTCAAACATTTCTTTGAATTCGGATGACTGTAATAACTTAACTAATTTGGATGACTGTAATAGTTTATCTAGGATGGATAACTTTAATAGTTTATCTAGGCCGGATGACTGTATTACTTTAACTTCTAAACTTGATTTCAAGGGTGTTGTGGACCCAAATGATAGGATGAATCCTATCAAACGATCGGATGTTTGTGTTGAAAATGTTATGCCTGTTTGTGTTGATCTTAATGATGCATTCTCTGATAATGAAAATGTATATAGACCATCTCCATTTGTTCCAGAACTAAAAAGAAACAGGTTTGGGAAATTTCTTACTGAAGAAATTCCAGAGTTTACACCATCATCAACAGATATGTCATGTTCTGAAGAATCACAAAGTGAAACAGATAACACAACTTCTGAGGAATCACAGAGTGATACAGAAAGTGACATCAGCGAACCAGAATGCATCACAAATGAAGAATCAAGCAACAACAACAGTGATGAAGCATGCTCAACAGACAGCCCCAACTCAAGCAAAGACAAGAGAAGAACATCACAACCATCATCATCCAGATCTTCTTCAAAGATCAAACCTAAACACTCTAAATGCTTTAGATGTGGAAATGAGGGACATGTGGTTAAAAATTGTCATCTACAATCCAAACCACAAAGTGATACCAATACCCAAAAATCTTTTTCAGTTCAAATTAAAGATCTTCAAGAAACTATAAGAAGTTTTGTTAAGGTCACAAAAACTTGGAAAAGACAAGAGTCAGTTTTGGGTGAAAATCACGACAGATCAAAACTAAAACAGACCTGGATTCCAAAAGTTACTTAAATTATGGTCTGAGTCGTGAATGTACATAGTGTCTCGTATATTTATCTGTATATTTCTTTTGTTTTATGTGTTTTTCAGAATAAGCTACAGAAATGGTTGATTGCCCTGATGAGATATCTGTGGCACGTTGATAGCGGGGCATCAAGGCACATGACGGGACTAAAAGAACTCCTTAAAAACTATCGATTCATTGATGGAGAATTTGTTGCTTTTGCCGGCAACGAGAAGGGCGGAAAGATAGTTGGGATAGGGGACATGACTTCTGATGCATTGACTTTAGAAGATGTGAACTATGTTCCAGAATTGTGTTACAATCTGCTGAGTGTATCACAAGTCTGCGACAAAGGAATCTCAGTGTTATTTAATGACATGCAGTGCATCTTTCTAAAGCCAGGATTCATTCCTCCTACCAATATGATTATGCTTAAAGCTCCTAGACAAAATAATACTTATGTGATAAACATGAGGGATGCAAAGTCTGAATGTCAAATGACATGCTTACTTTCTAAAGCATCCGAGTCAGAGTCACTGCTATGGCACAGGCGATTAGGACATGTTAACTTCAAAAATACTAATAAGCTTTCAAAACTAAATCTTGTCAGAGGTCTTCATTCTAAGGAATTGCCCTTTTCTGAAAAATGCTTAGCATGTGCCAAAGGAAAACAACACAAAAAATCGCATAAGTCCAAAGCTGTGAACTCTATAGACTCACCTCTTCAATTATTGCACATGGATCTGTTTGGTCCTATTAATGTTAAAAGTCTAGCTAAAAGTCTTATTGTTTGGTAATAACAGATGATTTTTCCCGATTCACATGGGTGTACTTCTTGGAATACAAAAGTGAAGCTGCTGAGATTCTGATGTTGTTTGTTCCTCTCATTGAGAACATAATAAAGACAAAAGTTAGATCAATCCGAAGTGATCACGGAACCGAATTCAAGAATCAAAGTTTCGTGACTTTCTGCAACAACAGAGGAATTCATCTTCAGTATAGTGCTACGAGAACTCCTCAACAGAATGTTGTTGCTGAAAGGAAAAATCGTACACTTATTGAGGCGGCCAGAACCATGCTTATCGACTCTAAACTGCCGATCATTTTCTGGGCTGAAGCTGTGAATACCGCCTGTTATGTTCTTAACAGAGTCTTAATTATAAAGACGCGCGGGGAAACAGGTTATGAGTTGCTCTTTAAAAGAAAACCTTTGATTGACTACTTTAGGCGTTTTGGATGCTCATGCACGCTGCTTAACAACTTTGAGAACATTATGAAGTTCGATGCAGTTGGAGATGAGTGCTTCTTTGTTGGATACTCCTCAAGTCAAAAAGCTTATAGAGTGTACAACAAACGAACCAAAATGGTTCTCGAGTCTTTTTATGTTGATTGGCAGGAATCCAACTCTACCAACACAGGAGCCGGTCCTGACTGGTTCTTTGACGTGGATGTTGTTTTCAACAATTTCAGCATCATTGATGAACAACCATCTGAAAACCAAGCAGCCGATCCTTCTCCTCTTGAAGATACACTTTACTCTTCCGAAGACGATGCAGCCCCTTTCACCACCCGCTTTTCTCCACTCGTGGCTGATCCAATTGTTCCCCTTCAGACCACAAATGGTGATGCAACTGTTGAAACTACTCCATCTCCTGAAGGTACTCCAGCTTCAGAAGAAACATCTTCAGCACAACAGTCTGCAAATGATCCATCTAGTTCGTCAACTCCTACAGATCACCTTTCCAATCTGCCTTCCCAAATTCAAGAAGAACCAAACATGGGATTTAAATCTTTTAAGGATCACCCTGTGGAGAACATCATTGGACCAATCTCTGAGGGTGTTCTTACTAGAAATCAGGCAGACAAACTGAATATTGCACTTTCAGCCTTCCTATCTCAGACGGTACCTTTCAGCATTGAAGACGCTGTCAGAGATGCAAGTTGGGTTGAAGCCATGCAGGATGAGCTGTATCAGTTTAGAAAGCTAAAGGTTTGGGAACTTGTGGACTTACCTGAAGGAAAGTATCCTATAGGAACAAGATGGGTTTCTCGCAACAAAATGGATGAACGAGGTGTGGTAATTAAGAACAAGGCTCGTTTAGTTGTTCAGGGATTTCGTCAACAGGAGGGCATTGATTATGAGGAAGTGTTCGCTCCAGTTGCTAGACTTGAAGCCATTTGTATCTTCCTGGCTTACGCCTCATACAAGAACTTCAAAGTCTTTTAAATGGATGTGAAAGTGCATTTCTGTACGGGAAGATCAAAGAAGAAGTCTATGTTTTTCAACCCCCAGGTTTTGAAGATCCCCATCATCCCAACAAGTATTACAAACTGGATAAGGCTCTCTATGGACTTCATCAAGCTCCTCGAGCTTGGTATGAGACCTTATCTTCATACTTGCTGCAGAATGGGTACACAAGAGGGAAGATCGACATGACTTTGTTCACTAAAGAAGTCAACAAACACTCTATCCTTGTTCAGATTTATGTTGATGATATTATCTTTGGCTCCACTGATGAAAACTTATGCAGGGAATTTGAAAGCATCATGAAGTCTCAATTTGAAATGAGCATGATGGGAGAATTATCGTTTTTCTTAGGCTTGGAAGTGCAGCAAAAAGAAGACGGAATTCTCATCCATCAAGCAAAGTATACAAGAGACATTCTGGCAAAATTCAACATGACCGACTGCAAGCCGTCCCATACTCCTTTTGTGGCCCAAACAACACTTGTACCAGATCTTCAGGGGCCTTCAATGAATCCTCACACATATCGATCAATGATTGGCTCCCTGATGTATCTTACAGCTAGCAGACCAGATATAATGTGGGCAGTTGGATGCTGCGCGCGTTTTCAGTCCAATCCTAAGCAATCGCATGAGACTGCAGTAAAAAGAGTCTTCCGCTACCTCAAAGTAGGGGTGTTCAGAATTCGATTCGGATTCGAAAAATTCGAAATTCGACTTAGTTCGATTCGATTACCAGGAATTCGATTCGTTTATTAAGAATTCGAATTCGATTCGATTCGAATTCGAGTCAAGTAAATCGAATACGAATCGAATACGAATTTATGATTTTAAATTCGATTCGATTCGAAATTCGAATAAAAACTGTACATGTATATTTTTTAAATATATATACACACATACACATTATTATATACACATTCAAAAAAGGAACTTCTAAATTTTAGTCAAACTCTAAAAACCCATTGTGTCTACAACTTTTACCATAACCATATTTTACATATTTACCTTATACATCACAAAACTCTAACAAACTATACTCTCTACTATTTTTACAATTGCCGTATTTGACACGTTGTTGTTTATTAATTTTGTAGATTTGTATTTTATATGTTAAAAATAATGAGTTTGTATTAGTTTTAAAACTAAAAGTAAAACAATTGATTATTTATAGTGAATTTGAACTAAATCAAATTTATTCGAATTCGATTCGAATTCGAGTTTCTTATTCGAATCGAATACGAATCGAATAAATTGAATTTTAAGCGAATACGAATCGAATACGAATTCAGGTAAAAATATTAAAAATTCGAGAAATTCGATTCGAATAATTCAAAAATTCGTTATTCGATTCGATGAACACCCCTACCTCAAAGGAACACCAAAACTTGGTTTATGGTATCCTAAGAGCGATGACTTTGATCTAATCGCTTACTCTGATAGTGATCATGCAGGTTGTAGGATAGACAGAAAATCTGTCTCTGGTGGCTGTCAATTTCTGGGTAACCGGCTAGTGTCTTGGCAGAGCAAGAAGCAGACCACTGTGTCCATCTCCACTGCTCAGGCCGAATACACGGCTGCTTCCAGTTGTTGCTGTCAGGTGTTATGGATCCAAAATCAGCTTTTGGACTACGGTTTGAATGTCATGCATACACCTATTTTTATTGATAATGATGCATGTCGTGACATCGTGAAGAATCCAATTGATCATTCTAAAACCAAACACATTGAAATTCGGATTCACTCAATTCGCGATGCGCACGACAAAGGGTACATACAGGTGTTGCCTATCGATACTGCTGATCAAAAAGCAGATATCTTTACAAAAGCTTTCGATAAAACCCGGTTTCATCAGTTGGTTTCATGGCTTGAGATGATAAATTTTGAATAAAAAAAATTGTGTATATTTTATAAAAAAAAAAAAAAAAAGTCTTCTTTTCTTTTAAAACAAGATTTTTGGGGGAGAAAGTAAACCCGGTCTATTCTTAATGCAAAATTAATTCAGGAAATGATAGGAACTAATCATATCTCGTCAGCATGTGAATAGGACCCAGAGGATGTTGTGGCCTCAAGCAACGATGTGTCGGTAGATTCAGCCTGGAATCAAGTAAACTGCCACTAGGTGATTAACAATGAAGATCTACACGGAAAGCTGGATTCCCACTGTGCTTTAGGTCTGCACAAGCTGAGTCCGGTCATACATAGGTTGAGAAATTAAAAGATACAGAAAATTTTGTGCATAGGTAAATCAAAAGACACCTAAGAGTGCAAGCTACCAATGCGGGGCTAAGAAAAACAATTTTTTTTTTTGAAAAACTGAGCAGCAAAAGACACGCAATGTTAGTGACGTGCAAACATATATAGATAGGTCATCAAACGATCAGATGATCATCTTCTCTGCTTATGGGAACATAGACCTGAAGCTCTCATCATCTGATCAAGATAATGATCATCTTCTCTGCTTATGGTAACATAGACCTGAAGCTCTCATCATTATATTTCAATAAACCTTGAGGATCGGTAGGCCAATACCTAGCACACTGTGGGGTCCATAAAATTTTCGTCATTATTACCGAAAAACATGATAAACAGCATCGCCAAACACATGTTGAAAGAGAAAAGGCATGGATTTAAGTGGACAAGCATACCGACAATTGTTCTTAGGCTGCAGCTATCCAACGGGAAGTTGAAACGGGTTCTGGCAGGTATGGTTAGTATGATCTTGAATGCAGAAGGTAAGACTTGGTAAAACCCCACTTATCTAATGGATTTGGGCCTTAAAACTCACTTTTTGGGCCAAAGTTTGGACTCTACGCACTTATTGGGCCCTGCGCACTGAACTCAAGTGCGCAGGCCCATTGGTTGACTGTATATATATACCAGGTCAATAGTGGTCAAAAGTTTTTATCATCCTTAACACTTGTCACTAACCCTAATCATCCCAAATCACCTGTTTATCATCATCATCATCAACGTTCATCAGTGTTCATCATTATCATCACAACTTAATCACACCAAATCACACACTAATCACCCAAATCATACCTCGTTTCTTTGTCTGTTGATTTGTATCTACTGATTAAGGTAGATTGCATATTATTAATGGTTCTTTGATTGTGATTACAGGGTATAAATGGATGTTCTTGATGCATCTGTTGGATTTCTAGCTATTATTGGGGTTTTTGAATTCTTGAAGATCTGCGCACTTGATATATGAACAAGTGCGCACTTGTCTCATAGAGACTGCGCACTTGTCTCATAATCAAACAAGTACTCAAAAACCCTAATATGCTGCGTACATGCTGTGTGAACTTAAATCTTGAACGAAGGTTCAAGTGTCTGCGTACTTGCCTAGTACGCAGACCTGACTGATTTTCTAAGATGTTACCATGCCCGGGTTGACTTGGACTGCGAACTTGTTTTGGCCTGTGTACTAACCAAGTGCTCAGTCAAGTATGTGCGCACTTGACTGAGCACATGATACGGATTGACTTGTTTGGACTGCGTACTTGATATTCTTGCACACTTGGACTCTAAACAACAACATAACTTTCATCTTGACTATTAAGACACTTGAACGGACTGCGAACTTAAAACCGGACCTTAATGATCTAACAACTGAAATTCAAACGTACCATTGACACCGATGACACCGATCCATCAAATCTTAATCCAATGACTGTTAAAATTTAAAACCTAAAAAATATTAATAAAATCTAAGTCTAAGTTCGTTGTCCGTCTAAGTTTAAGTCTAAAGTCAGTTATCGGAGATCTAATTGGCTTTTCGTGCTCTTGGATAAACAGATGGCACTTGACTGGGATCCTAGAGGCATGCACAACCAACCGATGAATCTCGATACTGAGGATGCCAAGTTTAGAGATGTAGTGACTTGGATAAGACGCAGCAAAGTCGGATTTGCTGTGCAGAACGCTGAACCAGTTTACGTCTCCCACATTGAAGATTTTTGGAGATCAGCTAGAGTCGAAACAGTATCAAGGGTCAAGCGTATCAACGCAACTGTCCGAAACAAGCTTGTGATCATTACTGAGGACACAGTTCGAAATGTGCTAAGGTTGCAAGATCAACCAGGAACTTTCAGATTCATGTCTAAAGCTGATATTCACCAACAATTCAGGATCTTCGGCTACAAGGGTGAATTTGACAAGAGAGGCGATGTAAAGAAGAGTCAGCTTACAAGAGACTGGAGACTTATCAGTCATGTATTCTTAATGTCTCTATGTCACAGAAAGGGAGGATACAATGCGCTGAGTGCTGAATGGTCGACAGCTATGATAAAGATCTGCAAGGACGAAGCGTTCAATCTGTCAGGCATGATCTTTGACTATATGGTGAAGAATGCAGATGCTGGTTCAGGGAAGTGGGCTATGTATCCGAGGTTTGTCCAGATGATGATAAACACTCAACATGAGGGTCTGCCTGTCGGTGACGAATACATATTCACCAGAGGGGCACGATTCTTCACAGAGTGTAACACACCGGACTGGGAACCAATGCTGGAAAACATGTATGCGGCCCAGCGATATCCTGTTGTTATGGAACTGTACAACAAAATCAAGAAGAGAAGATCGGATGCTGCAGAACCCCGACAACAATCCAGAGCTGCCCCTGCACCTGGATCATCTGAACCTACTCCTTCAGCCCAGCCGACTGCTGAAGAGATTGCCCTAGAAAAATCAAGGGGCAAAAGAGTGGCGACTGAACCTGCTCCATCAAAACCTAGCAAGAAGAAAAGACCAGCAGGTTTGTTGCAAGAAGGGAGAGACACTCTGACAACTGAGCAACTTGAAACTGCTGCTGCTTTACAACAAGTTGCTGAGTATTAGAGGGCAGCAAGAAAAATAAGAAGAGAACAGCTTCCTGAATCAGAGATCCCCCGTGTTGTGACTCAGGAAGATATTGAGGGAGAAGCGGTCTTAGAACACATGTTTGGGCCTGAACAACCGAATCAACCACGGCCTTCCACTGCTGCTGCTCCTGCTCCTAAAGCTCCAGCCCAGAGATCAGCCGAACCATCCTCATCAGCTCCTGCTGCACCTCGTCGCAAACCGGTGCATCAGGAACTTTATGAGAAACTTGTCAAAGAGGTGAGTAAAACTGCTGCGAGAGAGATCTGCCCTTTAAAGAGCGACGTGCACAACAATCAGGAGCTTAGAAAGAAAGTAAAGAAGCTCAAACACAAGAACAGGAACATGGAGAAAGTCATTAAAGATCAAAGATACATCATCAAGTTCCAGAATGAAGTTCAAATGCAGATGTTTGAGATGTTCCAAGAATTTAAGAAGGAACTAACAGGTGCACCCAGCGTTACTTTTGATGAAACTTTCGATTTTGGAAAGTTTTTGGAAAAGGAAAAAGAGAAAGAAAGGATCGCCGAGGAAAGTGAGGTTGATGAAGTAAGTGAAGATGAGATGCCAGAGAGATTTGTGGAAATGGGAATGGACGAAGAAGTAGTTTATGAGACATCTGATGGGCACAAGTTGGATCCCGAAAGATCAACTTGGTTTCCTCGAAAGCCCATCACCATTCCAGCCCTACATCAGAATATCCATCACACAAAGTCTGTTCACGAGGAGAAGATCATCTCCTGGAAATATGATGAGGAAAAGAGATTGTATGCTGTGAAAAGGAGAGGGGGAGTGATACAATATTTCAAAGGTCAAAAGGAGCTGAAATCTCTCCCCCGATGGGATATCCGGGAGCTCAGCAGGGCCCCTTTCATCAATCACTCTCTCGACTCCCAGGCTGCCATGGTCGAGAGGTTTATCAAGAAGGAATGCGACACAGATTTCCAAATTCTAAAGCCGCAAAAACCAAGAAGGAGAATCTCGAAGAAAAGAATCGATCCAGCAACCGGTCGTGGGATGATAACATATGTGATCGACCCTCCACAGGTCGTCACTCGAGTCCCTATTAGATCTGAGCTTCCAGTAATGCTGAGGAATTTCAAGAAATGGTTTTACGACAACAACACTGGTGAAGCTGTCATTAAGTTGCAGGACGATTCAGAGGCGTTAAGGATTTTGGATCCAGTGGACGTGTTTGCACTCAACTTGTCAGATCTGAATATGCTGTTTGCAAATCAGATCAATGTGGGTGCCGGGAACACGTTGTTTGAAGAAGCTGTGCTGTTTAGAAGGGCTGTGGATAGAGCCATGCATCTGAAACGAGAGCTGCTTGAGATAATCGACAGGATCAATGCAGCAGATAAAGAAAAGGAGGATAGAGAGAAGGCTGTTGCTGCTGCTGCTAGTGCAGAAACTGCTCAACCTGAAGTCGAGACTGCTTCAGAGGCACATACTGAAGAACCTGCACCAGTAGCTGATCCTGAAGGAACTACAACATAATCAACTCAAGCTCCTCAAGCAACTGAAGAAGATCCAGTCGCGTTATACATGCAACACCCCCCCCCCCCCCGAACAGGTTGAGGGGGAGGAAAGCGTAGTGGAGATAGATTAAAGACTGAAGAACTGGTAGCTGTGGTCTAGGGGGAGTATTGTTGGGTTATATTGAGACCACAGTTACCAGATTAGAGACTTTTAGTTATATATTGTATAGATTGAAAGTTAAAGGACCTAGAATGTAATTATAGCATAGTTTTGGTCATCTAACCCTAATGTGCGCACTTAAGTGCACGGGCTCTGCGCACTTAAGCTAAGTGCGCAGGCCCAATCAGCCTCCTATATAAAGGTTGTGCGTGTGCAGCATTGAGGTTAGGGTTTTGGATATTATCTTGATAACACAAGTTTAAAGGGTGCGTACTTAATTCTGTAATCCATGGTTCTTTGATGTTCATCAGTAATGGAAAGCTTGAATCACTTTATCTTGTGTGTCGGTTTTGCTAGCTTTATCTAGTATCTTTGTTTTTCTGGATTAATCACTTAAAACATCTAACAAATAGGTGTTTCTAAGTGATAACAATCTATTGCATTTAACAAGATCTAGTATTTGGGACTTACAAGAGGTATTGAGAGAAGAACCATGGATTGAAGCAATGCAAGCCAAGCTTCAGCAGTTCCAAAACCTAGGAGTGTGGGACTTAGTTGACTTACCTCCAGGCTCGAATAAAATTGGAACAAAGTGGGTCTATAAGTGTAAACGGGATGACCGCGGGGTGATTATCAGAAACAAGGCTCGATTAGTTGTCCTCGGCTTCCGTCAAATTGAAGGAATAGATTACAACGAAGTATACGCTCCAGTTGCGCGCCTTGAAGCTATTCGGATGTTCTTAGCTTACGCTTCGTACAAATGGTTTAAGGTGTATCAAATGGACGTGAAAAGTGCTTTTCTGTATGGTATCGTGAAGGAAGAGGTGTATGTTGCTCAGCCACCGGGTTTTGAGGATCCGCTTCATCGCGAAAAAGTTTACAAATTGAACAAAGCGTTGTACGGACTCCATCAAGCTCCGCGTGAATGGTATCAAATGCTTAGCAACTATCTTATATCCAACGGGTTCAAACGTGGACTCGTGGATTGCACCTTATTCACCAAGGAAAAGGGTGGTGACCGTCTTCTGGTACAGGTTTATGTTGATGATATTATTTTTGGGTCTACTAATGATGAAACGTGCAGGGAATTTGAAAAGCTTATGCAGGACAAATTTGAGATGAGCTCGATGGGGGAGATGCAATTCTTCCTCGGTCTACAAGTAGAACAACAAGAGTCGGGGATCTTCATCCACGAGACAATATACGTTGCTGACATCTTGAGCCGGTTCCAGATGGAAGACTCTACTTCTGTAGGCACACCAATTCAGACCAATCACGGGATTGATCCTGATGAGAAAGGACAAACCGTTGATCCTTTTCTCTATCGAGCGATGATTGGATCACTAATGTACCTCACTGCATCAAGACCTGACATAATGTTCGCAACATGTCTACTTTCAAGATACCAGTCAAGGACGAAACAGTCACACCTAGTTGCTGTGAAGAGGATCTTACGTTATCTAAAGGGTTGTCCGACCAAAGGTCCATGGTACCCTAATGACGATAAGTTTGACCTCATCGCTTTTAGTGATGCCGACTATGGCGGATGCAAGACAGACTTAAAATCCACATCGGTTGGATGCCAGTTTTTGGGACCAAGACTAGTCTCGTGGCAGTGCAAGAAGCAAGGCTCGGTAGCCTTATCCACCTGTGAGTCGGAATATGTAGCGGCATCTAGCTGCTGCTCCCAGGTTCTTTGGATACAGCAACAAATGAGAGACTACGGTTTGAAATTTCTTAATACTCCCATTCACTGTGACAATGAATCCGCTATAGCTCTTGCTAAAGACTCAGTTAACCATTCCTAGGCGAAACATATATTGGTTAAGTATCATTTCATACGCGATTGCTATGAAAAGAAACTTATCGATATGGTCAAAATCCACACGGATTACCAACATGCCAATTTATTCACCAAAGCTTTTGATGGTCCTCGTTTTGAGTACCTCTTAATCTTAAACGGCATTAAAGTAAAGCAGGATTAGATCCTCATCGGTAATCGTGTTTGTAAATATTTTTCTTCGAAAATCAGAAAAATCCAAAAATATTGTCTTTTCATAATTTTTTAGATTTTTAGGGGGAGATAATTCAGAAAAATACAAAAACATCAGAAAATGCAAAAAAAAAATCAAAAAAAAAATGAGAAAATCCCAAAATAAAAAAAAAATTGAAAAAAATGCAAAAATGAGTTTCTTTGGTGAAATAGGGAAGATGATATTAACCCATCAGCTGGACTGTCTGGACTCTTATCATCTTAAAAATATTGGAACTGATAAGTAGCCTCTACAATGATGTGTCGGTAGGCTCAAAATCATTTCCAAGTTCGGCACGGTGATATAAGCCTAAATCAACTGAAACAGGTGTGGATCAACGTGCGTTGGCATATGGTCTTGGTACCGAAATCTCATTTGATAGCATGCCAAAATCCGAGGTTTCATGGTCTTTAAGAGGTTGGTACATTCGGGGTGAACTGGACGTCTCTCAGAATAAATAGGAGTCGCACATGTGTCGTACGTTGGGTTCGGAGCCTACAACTGAGACACCTCTATGTCGTTTCCTGAAAAAAAAAAACAAAAAATAGAATAAATTCTGATCAGGAGACGTCCGGGAATCCTAAAAGAGCAAAAGATTCATAAATGCCAAAACCCTATTCTAAAAGAGAATTCGCTCAAAGGTATCAAATCATATACCTAAAGCATCGTACCGTGAAAAATCAAAAATATGGTATTTGACTTGAACCCTGGTCTGGATCTCACTGGTCTCTCTGTTGCAGCGTTTCTGCAGACCTGATCACCACTGAGTCCATTCCTTGTAAAATACGGATGACAACAGCTTACTCACCGGTTACGAGGAAGCTTTATGCATGACTTGATACGGGAATGTGTCGCGTAGCGAGGAACACCTTGTACATCAGTCTTAACATTACCTTAACGTATTTAAAGTGCCTAGCGATAAAACTTGATTTTGAGTTTAGGTGGACAACAATATCGGCAGTTGTTGTAGGATACTTATTGGTAATTTAAACTAAAACTGAATATATAAGGGTTCTAGATTGGTCCGTACACTGATATGATTCCCTAACTGATGAAACTCGCAAAAATATGATAGTGTACAGTTTGTTGATCTCCCTCTTTCGTTTTATTTCTGCTTAGTTTTATCTGTTTAATCATTCTTGATTGCCGATGATGGAATCCTAATCCATTGTAATCTTACTTCTTCAAAAATAAAACGCCAAAAATCAACTAATTGAAAATTGTGTTTTTTCCGGGTCAAAACCGTACTTTCTCTTTAGTACAGGGGTTGAAAATGAAAACTTTTCAAAGATCTGAGTCAACATCTGAGTCGTCTATGAAAACGGGGTGAAAACGCATGTTTTGAACCTTAACGGGTCAAATATGTGAAGTTTGGTGCTGCAGGGGCATTTTGGTAATTTCTGTGAAGGTTGGACACAATTAGGTCCCTAATCGCTTGAGTATATAGGCGATTAGAAAGTATTCTTGTGTTATTTGAAGCGATTACATCCTAATCGCTCAACTTTACATGCGAGTCGGACAACTTGTCTCCTTTTCATTCATAGACACATCTTAGGCGATTAGGAATGTGCAATCGTGTGCTCTGTCTAGCGAGTACACTCTATTCATGTGGCTTGGTCAGGCGAGTAGAATTCAATCGTGCTTAAGGGCATGCGATTACAAGGGGATATAAAAGGGAACCTTAGAAACTTTCAACTCATTATTTTCAAACTCTCTAGCAGTGTTCATCGTTTCCCTCCTTACACCTCTAACTAAACCTTGTTGCCCGAGTTTTATTAATCTTGGATTATTGTTCTACATTCTCAAGGTAACGTACCCTCAAATTTTCACATCATAACAACACGATTTAACTGTTCAAATCAGTGTTTAAAGGGCCGAAACCCTAGGTGGTAAACTCTTGACCGTTTGGCTTTGTTATGTGATTATTAATTACTTATGTTGGTTGGGGTTCGTTAATCGGCACATATAGATGACTATTCCACCAAAACTTTTAACAAAATCATCTTAAATCAAGAAACCCCAAATTTGAATCCTTTTTGAACCCTAATTCTATAAGCCAGTTAATAAACTCGTTAATGTGATCTGTTAATGCAATATTTGTTAGGGGTTTTTCTAACCAGGTGTCGTAGGCTTCAATGTAACAAAAAATCTGGACTAGAATCAACGCATTTCAGATTTATCAATGGATTGGTGGCTGTGAACACTGTTCACGCGATTAGATTTTCTAATCGCGTTAATAGTGAAACGAATGGACTAATGGATACTCTAATCGCGTATACAGTAGAGCGATTAGGAGAATCATGCTCCTACTCGTGTGATAAATGAGGCGATTAGGCCATTCGTGACTGATTATTGGCGATTACAATGTTGTAATCGCCTATAGCAGTCTGATAACCAAAATTCGTCAAGTTTTGTCCGATTTTAGTCCGTTTTGTCCGTTTTAGGCGTTTTTGATCTGCTTGTGATACTTATGACTTGTCTCGATGTTCAGGATGATGAATTGGAAAACCTCTCCCAAGCACAACTGTTGTGCCTTTCTCGGACCAATTACAATGGAGAAGTGCGAAACATTGTAAGTCCCGAAAGCTAGATCTTGTGATATGCAATAGATTGTTATCACTTAGAAACACCTATTTGTTAGGTGTTTTAAGTGATTAATCCAGAAAGACAAAGATACTAGATGAACATGAATAAAACCGACACACACAATGAATAACATGATGATTCCATTACTGATTTGATGATGAACACCTTGGAATACACTGACAAATACGCACCTATTCACGTGTGCTACAAAGATTATCCCAAAACCCCAACCCTAGAGCTGTGCACACACATCCTTTATATAGGAAAGCCCCTGGGCCTGCGCACTTAACATAAGTGCGCAGGGCCCGTGTAATTAAGTGCGCAGCTCTAGGGTTTGTGTACAAAACTATGTCTTAATTACATACTAAGTCCTTCAACTATCAAACTATACAGTAGGCTATCAAAAGTCTCTAATCTGGTAACTGTGGTATCAATATAACCCAACAATACTCCCCCTAGACCACAGCTACCAGTTCTTCAATCTTCAATCTATCTCGACCTCGATTTGCTCCCCCTCAACCTGTTCAGGGGGGTCTTGCATGTACAGTGCGACTAGATCTTCTTCAACTGCTTGAGGAGCTTGAGTTGATTCTGTTGCAGTTCCTTCAGGATCGGCTACTGTTGCAGGATCTTCTGTTTGTACCTCTGAAGTAGTCTCGACTTCAGGTTGAGCAATTTCTGCAGCAACAGCAGCAGCAGCAGTAGCTTGAGCAGCTTTCTCCCTGTCATCCTTTTCTTTATCTGCTGCATTGATCCTGTCAACTATCTCAAGCAGCTCTCTTTTCAACTTCATAGCCCAATCCACAGCCCGTCTAAACAACACCGCTTCTTCAAACAACGCGTTCCCGGCACCCACATTAATCTGATTTGCAAACAGCATATTCAGATCTGACAGATTAAGTGCAAACACGTCTACTGGATCCAGAATACTCAAAGCCTCCGAATCGTCCTGTAGTTTAATGACTGCTTCACCAGTGTTGCTGTCGTAAAACCACTTTTTAAAGTCCCTCAGCAACACTGGAAGCTCAGATCTAATAGGAACTCATGTGACGACCTGAGGAGGGTCAATCACATAAGTTATCATGCCACGTCTGGTGGCTGGATCGATTCTTTTCTTGGAAATCCTCCTTCTTGGTTTCTGCGGCTTCAGGATTTGAAAACCAGTGTCACATTCTTTCTTGATAAACCACTTGACCATGGCCGCCTGGGAGTCAAGGGAGTGATTGATGAATGGAGCCCTGTTGAGCTCCCTGATATCCCATCTGGGGAGAGACTTCAGTTCTTTTTGACCCTTGAAATATTGTATCACCCCCCCCCCTCCTCTTCACAGCAAACAATCTCTTCTCTACATCATATTTCCAGGAGATAATCTTCTCCTGGTGAGCTGACTTGGTGTGATGGATATTCTGATGTAAGGCTGGAATGGTGATGGGCCTTCTAGGAAACCAAGTTGATCTTTCAGGATCCAACTTGTGCCCATCAGACGTCTCATAAACAACTTCTTCATCCATTCCCATCTCCACAAATCTCTCTGGCATCTCATCTTCACTTACCTCATCAACCTCACTTTCCTCAGCAGCTCATTCTTTCTCCTTCTCTTCCTCCAAAAACTTTCCGAAATCGAAAGTCTCATTAAATGTAGCGCTGGGAGCACCAGTTTGCTGCTTCTTGAAATCTTGGAACATCTCAAACATTTGCATTTGAACCTGATTCTGAAACTTGATCAGGTATCTTTGATCTTTGATGATTTTCTCCATGTTCCGGTTCTTGTGTTTGAGCTTCTTTACTTTCTTTCTCAGCTCCTGGTTGTTGTGCATGTCACTCTTCAGAGTGCAAATTTCCCTGGCAGCAGTTTTACCAACCTCTTTCACAAGCTTCTCATATAGTTCCTGATGCACCGGTTTGCGACGAGGTGCAGCAGGAGCTGATGAGGATGGTTCAACTGATCGTTGGACTGGAGCTTTGGGGGCTGGAGCAGCAGCAGTAGAAGGTCCTGGTTGATTCGGTTGTTCTGCCCCAAAGATGGATTCTAAGATCACTTGTTCCTCAATATCATCCTGAGTCACTACACGAGGAATCTCTGATTCAGGTAGCTGTTCTCTCCTTCTCTTTCTCGCTGCCCTCTCAAACTCAGCAACTTCTTGTAAGGCTGCAGCAGTTTCAAGTTGCTCAGGTGTCAATGTATCTCTCCCTTCTTGTAATAAACCCGCTGGTCTTGTCCTTTTGCTGGGCTTTGATGGAGCAGGTCCGGTCACCACTCTTTTGCCCCTTGCTTTTTCTAGGGCAATTTCTTCAGCAGTTGGCTGGGCTGAAGGAGTGGGTTCAGATGGTCCAGGTGCAGGAGCAGCTGTGGGTTGTTGTCGAGTTTCAGTAGCATCTGACCTTCTCTTCCTGATCTTGTTGTACAGCTCCATGACAAATGGATATCGCTGGGCCGCATACATATTCTCCAGCATTGGTTCCCAGTCAGGCGTGTTGCATTCAGTAAAGAATCGTGCACCTCTGGTGAAATTGTATTGATCACCGAGGGGCAGATTCTCATGTTGTGCGTTGATCATCATCTGCACAAACCTTAGGTACATCACCCATTTGCCTGACCCAGCTTCTGCATTCTTTACCATGTAATCAAAGATCATGCCTGGCAAGTTGAACGCTTCGTTCTTGCAAATCTTTATCATCGCTGTCGACCATTCAGCACTGAGCGTGTTGTAGCCTCCCTTTCTGTGACATAGAGACAATATAAATACACGACTAATAAGTCTCCAGTCTCTTGTTAGATGGCTCTTCTTGATGTCGCCTCTCTCGTCGAAATCGCCCTTGTACCCGAAACTCTTGAACTGTTGGTGAATATCTGCTTTGGGCATGAATCTGACATTTCCTGGTTGATCATGCAGTCTCGGCACGCTTCGAACAGTGTCTTCAGTGATGACTACAGCCTTGTTTCGGACTGTAGCGTTGATTCGCTTGACTCTTGATGCAGTCTCAACTCGTGCTGACCTCCAGAAGTCTTCAATGTGGGAAACGTAGACTGGTACAACGTTCTGCACAGCATATCCGACTTTGCTGCGTTTTATCCAAGTCACTACATCTTTAAACTTGACATCATCAGTTTCCAGATTCATTGGCTGATTGTGCATGCCTCTCGGATCCTAGTCAAGTGCCATATGTTTAACCAAGAGCACGAAAAGCCAATTAGATTTCCAATAACTGACCTTAGACTTAAACTTAGACGGACAACGAACTTAGACTTAGATTTTATCAATTTTTAGGTTTGAAATTTTAACAGTCATAGGATTAAGGTTTGATGGATTGGTGTCATCGGTGTCCATGGTACGTTTGATTTTCAGTTTTAAGATCATTAAGGTCCGGGTTTAAGTACGCAGTCCGTTCAAGTGTCTCATTGGTCAAAATGAATGTCATATGTTGTTTAAAGTCCAAGTGCGCATGGTTACTAAGTGCGTAGTTCAAGTCACAGTCCAATGATTCATGTACTCAGTCAAGTGCGCACATACTTGACTGAGCACTTAGGTTAGTACGCAAGCACAAATCAAGTGCACATGGTAACCCCTTGGCAACTCAGTCAAGTCTGCGTACTAGGCAAGTACGCAGACACTTGAACCTTTGTTCAAGATGTTAAGTTCACACATATGTACGCAGCACATTAGGGTTTCTGAGAACTTGTATGATTATGAGACAAGTGCGCAGTCTCTATGAGACAAGTACGCACTTGTTCATTATCAAGTACGCAGATCTTCAAGATTTCAAAAACCAATAAAACAACTAATAACCCTAACAGATGCATCTTAATCATGCATCAGTCCCTGTAATCACAAACAATAAACCATTAGTACAAAATACTACCTTAATCAGTAGTAAGAATCAAACAAGTGGAGAATATTGATACTGATTTGAGGGTGTATGTGTGTGATTAGATGATGATTAGGGTTTTAATGGAAGAAGATGATGAACGATGATGATTGATGAACAGATAAGGTTAAGGTGAATTAGGGTTTGTAATGAGGTTAAAGAAAATAAAACTTTTAACAAACCCAATTGACTCAGTATATATACAGTCAACAGATGGGCCTGTGCACTTGAGTCAAGTGCGCAGGGCCCAATAAGTATGCACAGATTCAATTTGGCCCAATAAGTGAGTTTTTAAAGCCCAAATCCATTCTGATAAGTGGGGTTTTACCAAGTCTCACCTTCTGCATTCAAGATCATACTAACCATACCTGCCAGAACCCGTTTCAACTTCCCGTTGGATAGCTGCAGCCTAAGAACAATTGTCGGTATGCTTGTCCACTTAAATCCATGCCTTTTCTCTTTCAACATGTGTTTGGCGATGCTGTTTATCATGTTCTTCGGTAATATTGACGAAAATTTTATGGACCCCACAGTGTGCTAGGTATTGGCCTACCGATCCTCAAGGTTTATTGAAATATAATGATGAGAGCTTCAGGTCTATGTTACCATAAGCAGAGAAGATGATCATTATCTTGATCAGATGATGAGAGCTTCAGGTCTATGTTACCATAAGCAGAGAAGATGATCATCTGATCGTTTGGTGAGCTATCTAGATATGTTTGCACGTCACTAACATTGCGTGTCTTTTGCTGCTCAGTTTCAAAAATTTTGTTTTTCTTAGCCCCGCATTGGTAGCTTGCACTCTTAGGTGTCTTTTGGATTTACCCATGCACAAAATTTTCTGTGTCTTTTAATTTCTCAACCTATGTATGACCGGACTCAGCTTGTGCAGACCTAAAGCATAGTGGGAATCCAGCTTTCCGTGTAGATCTTCATTGTTAATCACCTAATAGCAGTTTACTTGATTCCAGGCTGAATTTACCGACACATCGTTGCTTGAGGCCACAACATCCTCTGGGTCCTATTCACATGCTGACGAGATATGATTAGTTCTTATCATTTCCTGAATTAATTTTGCATTAGGAATGGACTGGTTTACTTTCTCCCCCAAAAATCTTGTTTTAAAAGAAAAGAAGATTTTTTTTTTATAAAATATGCACAAGTAAAGTTTTTTTTTATTCAAAATTTATCATCTCAAGCCATGTAACCAACTGATGAAACCGGGTTTTATCGAAAGCTTTTGTAAAGATATCTGCCTTTTGATCAGCAGTATCTATAGGCAACACCTGTATATATCCTTTGTTGTGAGCATCGCGAATTGAGTGAATCCGAATTTCAATGTGTTTGGTTTTAGAATGATCAATTGGATTCTTCACGATATCACGACATGCATCATTATCAATAAAAATAGGTGTATGCATGACGTTCAAACCGTAGTCCAAAAGCTGATTTTGGATCCATAACACCTGACAACAACAACTGGATGCAGCTGTGTATTCAGCTTGAGCAGTGGAGATGGACACGGTAGTCTGCTTCTTGCTCTACCAAGACACTAGCCTGTTACCCAGAAATTGACAACCACCAGAGACAGATTTTCTGTCAATCCTACAACCTGCATGATCACTATCAGAGTAAGCGATTAGATCAAAGTTTTCACTCTTAGGATACCATAAACCAAGTTTTGGTGTTCCTTTGAGGTAGCGGAAGACTCTTTTCACTGCAGTCTCATGCGATTGCTAAGGATTGGACTAAAAACGCGCGCAGCATCCAACTGCCCACATGATATCTGGTCTGCTAGCTGTTAGATACATCAGGGAGCCAATCATTGATCGATAAGTGTGAGGATTCACTGAAGGCCCCTGAAGATCTGGTACAAGTGTTGTTTGGGCCGCAAAAGGAGTATTGGATGGCTTGCAGTCGGTCATGTTGTATTTTGCCAGAATGTCTCTTGTATACTTGGCTTGGTGGATGAGAATTCTGTCTTCTTTCTGCTGCACTTCCAAGCCTAAGAAAAACGATAATTCGCCCATCATGCTCATTTCAAATTGAGACTTCATGATGCTTTCAAATTCCCTGCATAAGTTTTCATCAGTGGAGCCAAAGATAATATCGTCAACATAAATTTGAACAAGGATAGAGTGTTTGTTGACTTCTTTGGTGAACAGAGTCATGTCAATCTTCCCTCTGGTGTACCCATTCTGCAGCAAGTATGAAGATAAGGTCTCATACCAAGCTCGGGGAGCTTGATGAAGTCCATAGAGAGCCTAATCCAGTTTGTAGTACTTGTTGGGATGATGAGGATCTTCAAAACCCGGGGGTTGACAAACATAGACTTCTTCTTTGATCTTCCCGTACAGGAATGCACTCTTCACATCCATTTGAAAGACTTTGAAGTTCTTGTATGAGGCGTATGCCAGGACGACACGTATGGCTTCAAGTCGAGCAACTGGAGCGAACACTTCCTTATAATCAATACCCTCCTGCTGACGAAAGCCCTGAACAACTAGACGAGCCTTGTTCTTAATTACCACACCTCTTTCATCCATTTTGTTGCGAAACACCCATCTTGTTCCGATAGGATACTTTCCTTCAGGTAAATCCACAAGTTCCCAAACCTTTAGCTTTCTAAACTGATACAGCTCATCCTGCATGGCTTCAACCCAACTTGCATCTCTGACAGCATCTTCAATGCTGAAAGGTACCGTCTGAGATAAGAAGGCTGAAAGTGCAATATTAAGTTTATCTGCCTGATTCCTAGTAAGAACACCCTCAGAGATTGGTCCAATAATGTTCTCCACAGGGTGATCCTTAGAAGACTTAAATCCCATGTTTGGTTCTTCTTGAATTTGGGGAGGCAGATTAGAAAGGTGATCTACAGGAATTGATGAACTGGATGGATCATTTGCAGACTGTTGTGCTGAAGATGTTTCTTCTGAAGCTGGAGTACCTTCAGGAGATGAAGTAGTTTCAACAGTTGCATCACCATTTGTGGACTGAAGAGGAACAATTGGATCAGCTATGAGTGGAGAAAATCGGGTGGTGAAAGGTGCAGCATCGTCTTCGGAAGAGTAAAGAGTATCTTCAAGAGGAGAAGGATCGGCTGCTTGATTTTCAGATGGTTGTTCTTCAATGATCCTGAAATTGTTGAAAACAACATCCACGTCAAAGAACCAGTCAGGGCCGGCTCCTGTGTTGGTAGAGTTGGATTCCTGCCAATCAACATAAAAAGACTCGAGAACCATTTTGGTTCGTTTGTTGTACACTCTATAAGCTTTTTGACTTGAAGAGTATCCAACAAAGAAGCACTCATCTCCAACTGCATCAAATTTCATTATGTTCTCATAGTTGTTAAGCAGCGTACATGAGCATCCAAAAGGCCTGGAGTAGTCAATCAGAGGATTTCTTTTAAAGAGCAATTCATAACCTGTTTTCCCGCGCGTCTTTACAATTAAGACTCTGTTAAGAACATAACAGGCGGTATTCACAGCTTCAGCCCAGAAAATGATCGGCAATTTAGAGTCGATAAGCATAGTTCTGGCCGCTTCAATAAGTGTACGATTTTTCCTTTCAGCAACACCATTCTGTTGAGGAGTTCTCGTAGCACTGTACTGAAGATGAATTCCTCTGTTGTTGCAGAAATTCACGAAACTTTGATTTTTGAATTCAGTTCCGTGATCACTTCGGATTGATCTAACTTTTGTCTTTATTATGTTCTCAATGAGAAGAACAAACAGGATCAATATCTCAGCAGCTTCACTTTTGTATTCCAAGAAGTACACCCATGTAAATCGGGAAAAATCATCTGTTATCACCAAACAATAAGACTTTTTAGCTAGACTTTTAACACTAATAGAACCAAAAAGATCCATGTGCAATTATTGAAGAGGTGAGTCTATAGAGTTCACAGCTTTGGACTTATGCGATTTTTTGTGTTGTTTTCCTTTGGCACATGCTAAGCATTTTTCAGAAAAAGGGAATTCCTTGGAAGGAATACCTCTGACAAGATTAAGTATTGAAAGCTTATTAATATTTTTGAAGTTGACATGTCCTAATCGCCTGTGCCATAGCAGTGACTCTGACTCGGATGCTTTAGAAAGTAAGCATGTCATTTGACATTCAGACTTTGCATCTCTCATGTTTATCACAAAAGTATTATTTTGTCTAGGAGCTTTAAGCATAATCATATTGGTAAGAGGTATGAATCCTGGCTTTAGAAAGATGCACTCCATGTCATTAAATAACACTGAGATTCCTTTGTCGCAGACTTGTGATACACTCAGCAGATTGTAGCACAATTCTGGAACATAGTTCACATCTTCTAAAGTCAGTGCATCAGAAATCATGGCTCTTATCCCAACTATCTTTCCGACCTTCTCGTTGCTGGCAAAAGCAACAAACTCTCCATCAATGAACCGATAGTTTTTGAGGAGTTCTTTTAGTCCCGTCATGTGCCTTGACGCCCCGCTATCAACATGCCATAGATATCTCATCAGGGCAATCAACCATTTCTGTAGTTTATTCTGAAAAACACATAAAACAAGAGAAATATACAGATAAATATATGAGACACTACGTACAATCACGACTCAGACCATATTTTAAGTAACTTTTGGAATCCAGGTCTGTTTTAGTTTTAATCTATCGTGATTTTCACCCAAACCTGACTCTTGTCTTTTCCAAGTTTTTGTGACCTTAACAAAACTTCTTATAGTTTCTTGAAGATCTTTAATTTGAACTGAAAAAGATTTTTGGGTCTTGGTATCACTTTGTGGTTTGGGTTTCAAATGACAATTTTTAACCACATGTCCCTCATTTCCACATCTAAAGCATTTAGAGTGTTTAGGCTTGATCTTTGAAGAAGATCTGGATGATGATGGTTGTGATGTTCTTCTCTTGTATTTGCTTGAGTTGGGGTTGTCTCTTGAACATGCTTCATCACTGTTGTTGTTGCATGATTCTTCATTTGTGTTGCATTCTGGCTCGCTGATGTCACTTTCTGTATCACTCTGTGATTCTTTAGAAGTTGTGTTATCTGTTTCACTTTGTGATTCTTCAGAACATGACATATCTGTTGATGATGGTGTAAACTCTGGAATTTCTTCAGTAAGAAATTTCCCAAACCTGTTTCTTTTTAGTTCTGGAACAAACGGAGATGGTCTATATACATTTTCATTATCAGAGAATGCATCATTAAGATCAACACAAACTGGCATAACATTTTCAACACAGATATCTGATCGTTTGATAGGATTCATCCTATCATTTGGGTCCACAACACCCTTGAAATCAAGTATAGAAGTTAATGTAATACAGTCATCCGGCCTAGATAAACTATTATAGTTATCCATCCTAGATAAACTATTACAGTCATCCAATTTAGTTAAATTATTACATTCATCCGAATTCAAAGAAGTTTTTGACTTGTCATGACTCCAGATGAACCAATTCACTGTAGAGTAATTGGCACCTGGGTGACCTAACCCCATTGTTTGTCCACCACAACTTTCATCATCGTCCACCTGATCCTGTTGGGTCATATCTGCACTGCTTTTACTTATATTAGAGTTTGACTCAGATGTGACACATTCTTTTTCGAAAAGATCATTTTTTGGATGTGGTTTTGGAATGGGTATATATTCACTTTTGCTCAAGGGTAAAAATAGAGATTTTACAATTCCCTTTTTATCCTTATACCCAATTCCATCTTTGACGAATGATTTCCTTGAACAATCAAGGATATCTGTATGAGCATGCTTGCTTACATTCCATTTGTCCACAACAATTTGGAGATGATTTGTTTCATTTCTAGATATTTCTAGTTTTTCAGTTAAGTCATTTATTAAAAAATCTTTTCTGAGAACAAATTCTTTTAGAGTGTGCATTTCAGCTATTGTTGCATTTAACTTTCGCTGATATGCTAACTCATTTTCTTTCATTTCAGTGTTGATTTTTCGGATGTCATCTATCTCTCTTAAAATTCTCCTATTGTGGGACAAACAGTAAGCAACGGCTGTAACACACCTTGGTGAGCACAGCTTTGATTTTATTTCAAGCGGAATACTTACCAGGTCTCTCTCTTCAACCTTCTTCTGCATGCTCTGCGGTTGTTGATCAGTCTTGCTTGTGGAAGTCTTCTCAGCAACTAAAGCTTCCTCGGCAGCAGCCTCCTTTCCCTTGTCCTCACTCAACACACCTTTTAGACCAGCATTCTCCATCCCTTCTCCTTTTGGCATCTCCGCTGATGACCCTTCCAAAGAGCTCACACCAAGTGTTGATTTTGTGCAGATCTTTATTTCTGGCCTATGCCATTTCCAACAAAATAAAAGTTTATCAAATGGATGTCAAGAGTGCATTTTTGTATGGAAAGATAAAAGAGGAAGTGTATGTTTGTCAGCCACCTGGGTTTGAGGATCCTTCTCATCCTGAGTGGGTGTACAAACTAGACAAAGCTCTTTATGGACTCAAACAGGCTCCAAGAGCCTGGTATGATACACTTTCAACCTTTTTACTCAAAAATAACTTCACAAAAGGTGCCATTGATAAAACTCTTTTCATAAAACATGTTGGAAATCATGTCTTACTTGTTCAAATATATGTTGATGGTATCATTTTTGGTTCAACAAACACAAAATTGTGTGATGAATTTAAGAAACTCATGCAATCAAAATTTGAGATGAGTACAATGGGAGAACTGCAGTACTTTCTGGGACTGCAGATTAAACAACAATCAAATGGAACTTTTATACATCAATCAAAATATGTTAAAGAATTATTAAACAAATTTTCTTTACAAGACTGTAAATCATGTTCCACTCCCATGACACCAACCACACAAGTTGAGCCAGATGATCTAGGAAAACAGGTTGATCAAACCATGTATAGATGTATGATAGGTTCCCTTTTATATCTAACTGCTTCTAGACCAGATATTATGCTTTCAACATGTGCCTGTGCTAGATATCAATCAGCTCCTAGGGAATCACACCTTATTGCAGTCAAAAGAATTTTCAGATATCTGAAAGGAACTCCCACACTTGGAATTTGGTATCCTGCTTCAAGCAATACTAAGTTATCAGCTTTTTCAGATAGTGACTATGCAGGGTGTAAAATGTCAAGAAAATCAACATCTGGTGGTTGTCAATTCTTGGGAAACTGTCTAGTGTCCTGGCAATCAAAGAAACAAACATCTGTTGCAACTTCAACTGCTGAAGCTGAATACATTGCAGCTGCAAGTTGTACATCACAGATACAATGGCTCCAATATCAACTTCTTGATTATGGAATCAAAGAGACCAAGACACCATTGCTTGTAGACAGCAAATCTGCCATTAGCATCATTCAAAATCCTGTTCAGTTTTCAAAGACTAAACACATTGAAATCAGGTATCATTTCATAAGAGATTGCTATGAAAAAAGGCAAGATTGAAGTGAAACATGTAGCAACAGCTAATCATCTAGCTGACATATTCACTAAACCCCTTGACACATCAACATTTCAGAAGTTAGTATCCATGCTAGGGATGCTAAATTTGTAAGTGTATCTCTTTATTTTTCTGCACAACTTTTTTATTTTTCACTTACATCTGTTTTCAAAAATTTGAAAAACTTCTGAAAAGAGAGAAAACTACTGATGAACAAAACATCAGTATGGGGATATTTTCTAAAAAGTGATTAACTTCTGATAAAACAACCTTCAGAAGTTATGAATAAATTATTTATAAAGAATTTCTCATCAGCTGTTGAAAACTGCTGAAGAGAAAATGGGAACTACTGATGAAGATAATTCTTCATCAGCAGTTTAGTCAAAAAGGGCAAATCAGACTTTTCCTATCATCAGAAGTTTGACCTAGTCGGTTTAAAACTTCTGATAAAGAGGCTTTTAACCTAGGCGGTTTAAAACTTCTAATAAAGAAGATCCAAGCGGTTAAAAACTTCTGATAAATATATTTTTTCAACACTTATCCATTCAAAAACAAAAATTCCCTCCTTCTCTCTCAAGAAAGCTCTCAAACCCCTGAACCTGCAACATAAACACTGTTCGATTCATCAACACACACAAAACCACATGGGTTTAGTTCTTAAACAGGGACACAATCTCAGAGCCTACTTAGAAAAACAAGAAGGCTGGTCCCAATACGATGAGATCATTGATCTCGTCGTCAAATCCCAATATTTCACCGCTCTCACAATAGACCCACCAATACATCCTGAAACTCTCAATGAATTCTGGGCTAACGCTGAGACAGTAATGGTGGATGATGAAGTTATCTCTCTCAACTCAACAATTAAAGGGAGACAAATGGCCATCACACCGGCCATACTTTCAAACAGACTGGGGTTGAATGATGTGAATGCCCCTGAAAAGTTTGACAACTCTGCAATCCACCTAACCATGACTGAGTGTGGTTATCAAGGTACTCTCTCAAAAGCTACTATCTTTAAAAAGTATTTTGAACCAAAATATAAACTTTTGTTTCATTATATAATTATGTGCTTGAGTCCTAAAACAGGGTCTTATGACCAGATGCCCTCAACCTTTCAACCAATCTTTCAATCCATTGTGAATGAAACAAATTTCAGGACATCAAAACTTTTCTTTAATGAGTTGGTGTACATCACAATAACACTAAGAAAAAGTTTTTTTTATATCCAAGGTTCATTATGCAATGCATAATAACTGAACTGGGTAATGAGGTGCTTGTGGGTAAAACTGAAATTTTGAAACCCTTAACCTCACAAGCATACTCAAGGCACAACAAACAGGCTGCCTGGCCAGAAGATGACCAAGGGGAACCAGAACCAGTCCCCATGGAACCCTCATCTTCCAAACCTACTCCACCAAAGGCCAAGAAACCCAAGATACAAAAACAAAAACCCACCAAACCTAAAAGAAAAGTTGCTCAGGAGGTTGAGATGCCTGAACAAACTATTGTGTAATCTGCACTTCTTAAAGATGTGACTGAAACATCCTCTCAGTCTCATCCATCTCAAACCCCACCAAGAGCACCAATAACAATCCTTTTCAAAAGAAAAAGACTTAAGAAAACTATTCCAATTGATTCTTCTTTTGAAACTGCTGAACCCACTGCCCAAACTACTGAACCAGCACCCCAAATTTCTGAACCAGACATTGAAATAGCCAAACTTCTCTTTGGGCTAAAAGAGAAAGTCCCATCTACACATGTCAGTCCCCATCAACCACATAAAACAGGGGACATAGCCTCAGAAATTGACATGGATGTGGACACTCAAAGCCCTAAACAAAGAGATGAGGATGAACCAGAGTCTCTAAGCCCAAACTTAGAAACTTTTGGTACTTTTGAGGCTGCTACTACTCATTTACCACCCAGTGGTGGACCTGAGGACAGAAGTAACATAGCTAAGACCTCAACTGTGGCAACTGCTGATGAAGGTTTAATGCCTGAGGTAGGAAATCCTCTGAACCAAGAAAAAGAGGTACATGAGACAACTGAGTTGGGCTCAGCTCATGATGTAACTGATACAGTCCTCATTGAGAATGTAATCAGGGATTCAGATGATTCCATTGATTTGGATGATGTTTCAAAACACCAAACTACTGAATTGACGGCTACAAGTGAAGGTCCTGCACATGGTGTATCTAAGCTCAAGAAGCTAGTCACACCATCTCAGGTTAAAGCCCACTCAATCCATGATTCCCCTAGAGTGGCATCTTCTGTACAACAAGAAGATCACCCAAAAACACACCCCTCACTACAAATGCCTACCCAATTCCCTAGGCAAACAAGCATAGACATAAACCAGCTATGCAGCCCAGATGGTCCCTTATACCACATGATGAGCACCCTCATCAAGAATCACTTCCAAACATACACAGCTAACTTGGAGCTGTCCATGAAGAACCAATTTGGAGTGATACAGACGAAGATGAATGATCTTTCCAACAAGATTGACTACAACAGCAAACAGATTGCTCATCTTACAGGTCAGTTCTCCCAAGCTTCAACTTCAAAGGCTGATGAAGCCAAAAAGGGGGAGAAAATCAAGGTACCTATGGATACACTTGAAGCCAGAAGAAAGGCAAGAGTGGCTATCCTAGCAAGAGATCAAAAAGATCAAGCAGAAAAGACAAACTGGCCCAATAATTTGGTATCTCTATTCAAGAAGTAGAAGATGCTGAAAAGACTGATGAATCCCAAGGGCACAATGAAGAAACCTCTGATGGCCAAACTTCTGATGAAGAGTCAGAAAGTACCGAAGACAATCCTTTAGTAGTTGACAAACCTTCAGTTGTTGTCAACCCATCAAAGGTCAACACTTCCAAAACCAAAACTGCTGACCCTTCCAGAACAACTGCTTCTATTCAACCAACTTCTGTTCCTACTAGGCCTATTACAACAGTTACCACAATGAGTGTGCTAAACCCTTCTCCAATCTCTCAATCAGCAGAATTACTTGAGAAGAGTTTAGTGGCAGCCCAAAAGAAGGCCAGAGAAGATCAGATCTAGAAAACACTGGAAGAAAGGGATGACTTGGATCTAAGCCATGAAGAAAAACTTCAGGCTTATGAAGCTGAACTCCAAAGGCAGGCTAGCCTAGACCAGATTGCTGAAGAAGACAAAAGACATCAACTGATGTCTTACATTACAAAGAACAGCAAAATCAAAGCCCACACATTGAAGAGACTCTCTGTGGAAGAGCTGACAAGAAGAGCTCAACTTATTGCAGATAAACATGCAACAAGTAAAGACACAAAGGCCAAGAGAGCTCAGATGATAGAAGAACTGGTAGCTAATGGTTATGGTTCAAAAGCCTCAGTGTCCAAATGGAAAGAAGAAAGATTGGTGGACACATATAGAAAATATAAGGCTGCAAGGGCTGCTAATCCAGAGAAGTTTCAAACTGCTGAAGTTTCAACTTCAGTAGTTAGAACTTCTGGTGTTCAAAGAAGACCAGCTACACAAAGAAAGAAATCAGAGGAGAAAGTGAAGACTGATTTCAGAATGGTACTACTAGAAGGTAGTACAGTAGTCCATTCTGATTTTGACATAGAAGAAAAGCCTCTGATCACACAATTCAGGGATCCTTCCACCTTTGCATATCAAATCCAGAAGACCATCACAGACAAACTGCACACTAAGGTAGTAACTGAACATCACTTGCCAACATTTCAGATACCTAATGTGATGGAACAACAGCAGGGAAGTGAATCCCACCTGAGAGTCACTGAAATTGAAAACATTCAACACTCAGGAGAAACCCAGGGTACCACCATGGTTCCCTACACTTTGGACTTTGACAAGTCTAAAGAACCAATCATCATATGGTCCTTTACTGATAACAACTCAGTACTTGTGACAAGAAGAGGTCAGACAAGCAGGGCATATAGGTCGATGAATGAGCTGAAGAAACTATCAACCAAAGACCTGCTTACAATCCAACACTTAGAACCACAGAAAGGATCTCTTACTGATGAACAACTCAACCAGCTCAAGAATTCCATGTTCAAAGGAATATGGAAAATTGTGAAGGACAGAAAAGAACAATAAGGAATTAGTAAGGTTTTGGCTTCATCAATCCAGGGGGAGATTGTTAGGACAAAAAGGATTGGTGAAACCACTTTTGCAAACCTTAGTCTAATTCACTTCTGTCAAAATACTCTAAGTATAGAACTACTGAAGAACAAGGATCAAACTGCTGAAGAAGAAATTCAGAAGTGCTGAAGAAGAAAAGTCATCAGAAGTTCTGAAGTTCAAACCAGACACTTCTACTGAAGAACTACTGAAGACAAACTACTCATCAGTAGTTTGTCATTCATCAGTACTTACACGAAGATCTTTTCCACCGCCTTTGTATATCAGTAGTTTATTACTTTAGTATTTCTTTTTGCTTTATGTACAAGTTCCAAGACTGCAACTTGTTGCAACTTGTTTCTGAACTTGCTTTTGGCAAGGTTCATGTATTTGTAAAGTCTATAAATAGAAGGGTTCATCCCTCTGTTTTATACATTGATTTTAATACAAGAAATCCTTCAACACTTATTATTGTTATTTCCATTTCATGTTTATTGAGAATCTGTCAAAGTGTTTCATTCTCATTCAATACTTAGATTCTCAATAAACACTTATCATTTATTAGTTCTTGAATCCAGGGGGGTAATAACTCCTGTTGATAAGTGTAGCTTTAAACTTATAACCATTCCGCTGTGCTATCACTCATCAAGATTTTGCTAAACACTTAAGTGTCAACTAGCAAGTTCAAACAAAAGAGCTATATACTGATCCAACATCCAAACACCCTCCCCAGGTCTGAGATTGCTTGTATTGATCATTGTAACACTCGTGCTCTGTTTTAATGATATAAAAGTTAATTTTTTGACCCGTATGTGTGTTGTAATTACTCGTTTATCTTAGTTTCCAGTTTGTTTCTGTTATTAAAGCATATTCAAGGGATTCCACACCTTGAATATAACCCTCGTGATTGTCGGGTGACATGTTCGTCGATCCTACAATCTCCCTCTTCTTTTTCTTCTTCTATGCACAATCTTCACCAAACACCCTCACAATCATCTTCCTCCCCCTAATAATAGTCACACTCTCTCATTCTCTCTCTCTCTCTCTCTCTCTCTTAATCCGCATATCTCACAAACACAACAGAACAATATTTGTCGTGTAAAATGATAGTTGACAAGGAAGATTTTGGTTTAAGCCTTAGCTTGAACTTCCCAGCTGCCACTAAGACCAATCCGTCGTCGTTTCAGAGAATTTGATGCCACCTTTTGATTCATCATCGTCTTCCTTCAATCTCCATCACAGAACAATTTACTGGTCCGACTCGTATCCGTCTTCATCTTATTATTATTATTATTATTATTATTATTATTATTATTATTATTATTATTATTATTCTCTGCACAACCTAAACAAATCCTCCACCCGCGCCACCACCCTACACCCACCATCTCCACCAACCGACCCCCACCCATCTCCCTCTCCACCCTCGCAACCACCGTCCACCGCCTTACCCCTAACCCCTCTACCACCCATCCCTTGTCCTGCATCCTACGCCTCTCCTGCAACCACCGTCCACCACCTTACCCCTATCCCCTCTGCCTCTGCCACCCATCCCTTCATGTCCTGCATCCTACGCCTCTCCTGCAACCACTGTACGCCACCTTACCCCTAACCCCTGAAACCGCACTGTGAAATTGGGGATTGTGTATTTTGGTGTTAGTGAGATTTGGGTGGTGGTGAACTATGGTTGCTGGATCTTGATGTATATGGTAAGTAGTTGTTAGTTTGTTAACTTTCTAGAATTTTATAGAAAACCCTAAAAAGAAAGAACAAGACTTGTGTGTGTATGTTTTGCAAGAAATGAAAAAGAAGCAGAAGAATGGTGGTGGTGTTATGTATGTAAAGAGAGAGGGAGAGATAGATAGATGTGTGGGTGGGTTTAATAATTATAGTGCGTTTGGTTGGTTAAAAGAATGGAATCACCTATTCCACAAGGCATTCCATTCCCTCAAAACCATTCCATCCACCCCTATTTTTTTTTTCATTTCATCTCTCATTCACCATTTACTAACAAAACCATAACCCACCACCATCGTCACCAGGCCACCACCGTTATCGCCACCACCCACGACCACCACCACCATCACCACCCACCACCGTCGCCACCACTGTCGCCACCACCACCGCCGTCACCACCCAGCAACACCGCCACCAACCACTACCTTCACCTACCAACCACCGCCACCACCGTCACCCACCCACCATCGCCGACATCCAACACCACCCACCGCCGACTCCACCACCAACCACCGTCACTCACCACAATTTCCTTTACCCACCACTACCGCCGCCACCCACCACCACCCATCACCGCCGTCTCCTCCACCCACCACCGCCACTACTCACCATCGTCACCCACCACCATCACTGCCAGCCACCTCCACCCATCGCCACCGTTGCCGCCACCCACCACCGTCGTCGCCACCACCTATCACCATCGTCGCCATCCACCACCACGCTACCACCACACACCACCACCTACCATCACCACCTACCATCACCACCAACCACCACCCACCACTGCTACTACTCACCATCGTCACCCACCCATCAATACGGCCATCCGCCTCCACCTTCCACGGTTGCCTCCACCGTCGCAACCCACCACCGCCGCTATCGCCGCATATCACCACCCACCATCACCGCCACTAACTACCACCCACCACCGCCACTAACCACCGATTTTATTCCTTCGTCTTTTCTTGACTATCCAACAACACAAAGTAATGTTTTGATTCATTTCCACATGGCAACCAAACAAGACATGGAATGGTAATGATCCATTCC
This sequence comes from Ambrosia trifida, assembly GCA_028751855.1. Lineage (NCBI taxonomy): Eukaryota > Viridiplantae > Streptophyta > Magnoliopsida > Asterales > Asteraceae > Ambrosia > Ambrosia trifida. Next base: position 163,968,755 of record CM054122.1, read on the forward strand.
ATTACCTTATCCATTACATTACCTCATCCATTCCATTCCCCTATCCATTCCATTACCCCATACCAAACAGACCCTTAAGGTTTATTTAAAAGGGGGGAAAATAATCATTGATGAAATGTCCAAATTGTCCCTCATTTAAGTAGGCAAAATGACAAGCATACCCCTGACTTAACGACAATTTTTAACTGAGTTAGTGAAAAGAATGAAAATAGCAAAAAAAATCAAAACCTCGGGTGTTGAATTGCAACAAAAAAAAATTTATACTGAAGTGGCAAACTAGACCAAACCTCAGGGACGAAATTGGCATTTAACTCTAAGCTAAATAATATATCTATATAAATACACTACAAGTCGTCCCTATAAGATGAATATACTTTTTTTTATTTGATATATCAAAAACCCAAAAAAAAAAAAAAAAAAAAAAAAAAAACGTTTTAACCTATAGGCACGACATGTTGTCCCCAAATGTTTAAAAAAATATAACTTATCTTTTTTACTTTCCTTCATAAATAAAATGATAATCTATAGAGACAACACTTATACACACGACCTAAGGAACCTATGCACACAGTCTTCTAGAGACAAATCATATTGGAACGACATGTCGTTTGGACAAGCTGGTTAGACCTATGTCGTCCCTAACGGTCTAAAAATATGGTCCCCAAAAACATATTTTCTTGTAGTGATAATAAAGCGATTGGGTGAATACGCGTGTAACTTGGTGAGGCCATCCCCACCTTCAATTCCCACCAAAAATTTTAGGTTATAAATAACTCAATATTTATTAATTTATAATATTTATCTTTATTATTAATTTACTATATAATAAATTAAAATCTTATGATTATCTCAATTCTCTCTCATGTAAAATAATATTATTAAATCATAATTTCGCATTTATCTCTTATTTAGTTAATATTTATTTTATTAACTAATTCTTTTTATATTTCCGCTTATTAAAAACCATTTAATATTTTATTAATCCAACTTCATTTATATTAAAATTTCTAACCTAATAATAAATAAAATTAAAAAAAATGTTATAACCCATATGATATACAAGTTTCTAGTGAATTCTTTACATTAAATGAAACTGTAAATGGGAGTTTTATTTTCATCAATAGTGGAATAGGTCAAAACCAGTCATTTTCAAGAAAAAAAAATTACACATTTAAGACCACCGCCTCAATCACGTCCTGCAATGATTGCTTCTCCATCTGCTCCTCATCCAAATATACTTTCTACCTTTAACATACATTTTTATTCTTATTGACATAATTAAAATTCTTGTTTTCTCATATGCTACATCGTAACACGCGTTTTGTCACTTCATATTAGAGTTGTGTATCCTGGTAAGCTCTTAGGATATAACCTAATTAATAAATATAACATAATAATTAAACAAATATGTTAATTTGTTATAAAAAAATTGCAAGGTTAATCGTCATTTTAGTCCCTGAGTTTTAACCATAAATGTATCTTTAGCTAAAAAAAAAAAAAAAAAAAAATTCTATCCCTGAGATTTTTCATTTTTTGTCATTTTCGTCTAACCCTCTAACTCCGTAAAAAAATCAATTAAGTCAATGGTATTTTGATCACTTTACACACACACACATATTGTCATTTTCTTTTCTTTACCAAATAACTTTTTTACTTTTTATAATTCTAACATTTGGTCACATCACAAAAACATGACCCATAGTCTTACAACTTATCACCACCAAAAGGTAAATACTGCCGAAACATGTCGATACCACTACTTATATCAATAGTTCCCATCCCACATGACTCGTCGTTCCCATAAGGACAACGACTACCGAAACATGTCGACGGCACCGCTTAAATCAACAATTCTCACCCTGCATACTCATCCTTGCCACAAGGACAACAACTACCCAGCTCACCATCACTATAGGTGATAACCCGCCCAACTCATCAACACCATAAAGATGATGACTATTCGAACACATCATGCCAAAAAGGCCACGAAGGCCCCATCTCAAATAACCCGCATTAAGCGTCACAAGAATGCAAACAGAAGTACATAAATGCACACACAATGTCTAGGACCTCATCATCACCTCCTAAACATCGATTAACCAAGCATCTCTGGTAACAACGCTAAACCTCGCCCATTTACCTCTAAGATTATGACTAACCATTCACACGTATGGATCCCATAAACATATTACTCTTACTATACATCTCAATCTGAATTACACTAGGGTAATTACTAGACCCAATTATACATTAAACACAAGACTATAAATACACTTTTGGGTGTGTCCCTTGCTAGGTGATAGGTTGTATTAATCGTTTGATTTGTTTATCGTCTAAGAGGGTAGGTGTTACTGCATGATGTCCCTAGGCTAGTATATATGATGTTTGGACGCGTTTTGGGGTGTTTGGAGGTGTTTATAAACGTTTTGGTGGTGTTTGGGAGCCTTCATGAGACTAGGGTCAAGGGACAGGCGATTACAAGCCAATCGCATGTTATTACATGCGATTAGGCTTCAATTGCTAGTAATCATCATGCGATTAGGCCCAATCGCATGATGTTACATGGTGGATAGCCTCCTAATCGCCTATGCTGTTCTGTACGAGTACGGGAGGTATAAATAGGCCCAATCATTGCCCTAATCATTAGTTCTTGCCACACACACTGTCCAAACACCCTCCCCTAGTCTGAGAAGTCTCATTTGATCATTGTAACACTCGAGCTCTGTTTTAATGATAAATCTTTAATCTTTTGACCCGTTTATGTGTGTTAATTACTCGCATATCATTGTTTCTTGGTTGTTTTTGTTATTAGAACATATTTAGATGATTCCGCACTCTGAATATAAACCTCGTGATTGTCGGTTGACCCGTTCGTCGATCCTACAAGTGGTATCAGAGCCGAGGCTCTTGTCACGAGCGTTTTAATAACAAAAACGAGTGAAAACAGGTTGGTGTTTGTGTGAAAGTTGTGATTTTTATCCAAAACCCTGTTTGAACTTTGAAACTTTGAGTTTTTCATAAGAAACCCATATTTTCAAATTCTTAGTGTGTTTTTACGGATGAAAACGTGTGTTTTTTATTAGGTTTTGTTCTAAAACTGTTTTGGAAACTTTTCTAATCATTTGGGGATTAAACACATTGTTTTGGATAAGATTTTGAAGCAAAAATGGTAGTTTTTGAGCAAAAGTGAACTTGCAGATCAGATCAGGCAAGTAGGAACCCTAATCACATGAACTTTTTGTGTGATTAGCCCAATCACCACTTGTTACTTGCAATTAGCCCCAATCGCCTGAAACTACTAGCAATTGGGCACCAATCGCCCCTAAGTACTAGTGATTGGCCACCAATCGCCTCTAAGTACTAGTGATTAGAAGCCAATCGCATGACACTGCATGTGGCATAGCTTCTAATCACGTGGTGTGTCCCAATCGCCCCCAAACCTCTAATCGCTCAACTGTTCACTAGCAATTACACCAATCACGTGTAAAACCTAGCAATTAGGATCCGAATCGCCTAAACACTAGCAATTACAATCACCAATCGCCTATAAGTTGCTGAAACTGAAAATTTGATTAAGTATCAGACTTTTAACGAACATAAACATATGGCAAACCCGTGGGGACACTTAAATCAACCGAGACAACAATATAACCAACCGATCAACAATTAAATGAACGTTCCCACAAATCCTTGGCAATTTTCAACCGAGCGTAACGCACAACGGATGCAACAACAGCAGATGCAAGCTAATGTTGCCGAAACCAATCCATGGGCGCTTGCGGCTCAACAACAGGCCCAGCAACAGCAAGCTATGACTACGAATCCATGGGCACTCGCGGCTGCTGCGTCCCAACAAACACATCATCTGTCTTCAGTACTCTTAAGCGATTTAGAGACCGGTAGCTCAAATAGGGCACCGAAACTTTAATTTATCGCCGACTACCACAGCTGGAAAGGCAGATTCCAGACTCACGTTGAGGGTATTGATGGATTAGTATGGGCAGCTATTGAAAATGGGTATAACAGGCCGATGATTGAAAATTCCAACATCCCAATTTCATTGGAAGCCATGTCTGAGGATCAGAGAAAGAAGTACAACTATGAGAAGAAGGCGATGGCAGCATTGATGCAAGCACTTCCCAAAGATATACTTCATCAGTTCGCACAGTGCACTACTTCACAGATGCTTTGGTTGGCACTTTCTGAAAAGAACGAAGGAAATCTGAAGACTCGAAAGATCAAGATGGATCAACTCAAGAAGGAGTTCGAGAACTTCACTACATTCGGGAATGAATCGTTGAGGGACATGACTGCAAGATACTACCATCTGATGTCCGAGATGTATCAGTATGGGGTCGTATACTGTAACATCTGGCAAAAATCGATGTGATTCCGTACGTAATTAGTATATGTAATTAACGGTTTAAGTGCATATTTAAATTAATTGGATTAATTTAATTGATGCCATAGAGAATAGAAAATTCCCCATAAGATGCATAGGAATGCACATGTTTAATGTTGAAGCACGGCGAAATCGCGTGCGAATAAACTTGTCCGGAATGGACGTTGGTGATTACCCGGTAAAAATTGAATAAAAGAAAATGATCCCGGACACCCAGGATATAAAATAAAGGGTATTTTCACAAAATATAATGTGTTTTGGAACTCCAAAACCATAAGTGAAAACTTTACATACAAATCTCCTGGTAACAAATAAAGTGCGCGTACCGCACCCGGTACGCGTATAACTTATAATTTCACCCAACAAGAGCCTAACTAACCAACCAACACTTAAACTAGGCTATGTTTTAGGGTTATTTGAGGTTATTTTAGTGTCTGAATAACGCGTAAATAAAATCCGATTAATACCCAAACGACACCCGAACGTTAAAGTATGAAGCTTAACATATTATGTAGCAAATATTTTGTGTTGTGGACCCCACTAAACCCACCCCAAGAACCGTCCCAACCCCTTCCATAATTGAAAAATCTCTTTTGTACTAAACAATCTAAGGAAGGATCATGTAATATATGGGAAAGATCTTGTGAATATTATATAGAAGATCATGGGTACTTGTAAGATTGAAAGAAAAAAATATCCTTCCTTTTGCTAGAAATCTCACGGCCAAAACACCCTCCCAAATCCACCCAAAGATCACTAGTACACAAAGAATCCATGTCTTAAGGGATTTAATATCCAAGATGGATTATATGTGATCTTGGAAGATCATGTGAAAGCTTATGAGGACAAGAGCACTACACTTGATCAAAACACAAAGAAAAATCTTCTCCTTTCTTTCTAAAATTGCCGTGAGCTAGCATCCAACACACACACATCTTTTTCAAGTTTTAAACACTTCAATTTCCTTCAAAAACATCCATCTTCCAAACCCCCATTGTGTGTTTCAAGCTTGGAGCTTAACCACATAGGAAGAACACACTAAACTCCATCAAAATCAAGCATTCTTAGCTTCCCTAGCCTTGTGCTAGTTGTAAGTATTCTTGATCTTGTTCTAGTCTTTAAAAGTTTATGTTTAATATCTTGAAGCAAGTTGTACAAGGGGTTAACCTGATTAAGCTTTTCAAGATAAAACATATGATTTTAAAGACTAAAATGGTGTTAAAATGATGCGTATGGGCCGAAAATTGGTGAGGGGTGTGTAGTATTCTTGTAGTTTTTTTTTTTTATAAAGTTCATAAATACTTAAAGAAAATGGTGATCTAAACATAACTTGTTATTAGAACTTGAATGAACTTAAAAATGGTTTTAATCATCTTAACATAAGCAACTAAGACTTGTTATAATGTTGATTTTGTTAGAAAATAAGTTATACAAATTTTACATTGTCTGCACACTTGGAAAATATAATTTGGACATGATGGACAAAATACACTAATTACACTTATTAGTATCCTTAATGAGATGATATAAGACTATTAAAAGTGTTGAAACATAAAAATAAACTAACATGACAAAAATGATCCATTAAAGTCCACTAGTTTAGTAGAAAATTTTTAATCTTGAAAGATAGAATGGAAAAATGAAACTTTTATAAGTTAAAAGACTATTTTAGTAGCTTTAAAAGTTGAGGGACTTAAAATGATATTTTTAGAAACTTGTATCTAAAAATATAACTATGGAAAGTTTAGTGTCAAAAGTGGAGAATGGTAAGTTTCCAAGGTGGATTTGGTAAATAATAGCAAATATACATATGTATCTTGTATAAAAATGTATTTTTATAAAATGGAGTTTTATAAAAATATAGATTTTCTAACATGTGGAAATATATGAAAACAAAGGTTTTTATAAAAATGTTAGATAAAATAAAAGCTTGGTGAAAACTTATATAAAAATGAACTCTTTTATATAAATGGGAATATAAAAGTGTTGGAGCATTATATATATATATATAAGTAACCAAGTCTTGTTATTAAAAATACAAATGTATTTATAAAGTTCCAAGTAGATATGTAGGAATTAAAAGGTGATTAATTTCAAGAATACATATATCGTTGGAACTTGGGAAAATCGACAATATATATATATATATATATATATGCTAAGTAATCGGATTTGGATGTATTAACGGACTAAGACGTAAAAATGGACAAATAAGTATTTGTATTATTACGTCTAATGAGAAAATGAGAACATATATTTTAAGGACTTAAAATATATAATTCGGGTAAAAAATACATAACACTTTCCCAAGTGTTGGGAATTTATTCGTGGGAGAAAAATAACGTAAATAATCTAACGATTAAACGTTTAAAACAAACGTATGAACTTGACAATAAAATATATATTATCGAATCGACGAGATCCTAGTATATTTATTTAATGGGAAAGTAAATATACGGTAAAGTGAGTCGAGTCGAGTGAGGAAAATATAAATATATATATCGAATCGACGAGATCCTAGTGTATTTACTTAATGGGAAGGTAAATATATGGTATGGTGAGTCGAATCGAGCGTAGAAAATACATTAGCGATCGACAAGACCTTAGTATATTTATTTAAATGGGAAAATAAATATACGGTAATGTGAGTCGAGTCGAGTGTTAAAAATATTATATCGAACGACAAGATCTTAGTATAACTATTTAATGGTAAAATAATTATACGTCAAGTGAGTTGAGTCGAGAATAATATTATACAAGTTAATTAGTATTCATGAAAGTATAAATGTAACTTGTAACGAGGGTAATCCATCACCAATGGACCTAGGACATATGTTTAATTAAACGGGGAATCATATGTAAATTGTGGTGTTGGGAGTTGGGTGTACAACTTGCCGGAAAAACACAGGCTATAGACTTAGTGACTTACACGCATTAGGACGTTCGTAGGTGCTTGACCTCAGGCTTGCTATTCTCTGCTATTTGATAGTACACTGTACATCAGGTGAGTTTCACGGCCCCATTTTACTGTTTTAATTGGGGGAAAGATATGTTTGTCAAATGTTGTCACATGTTGAAATGTTTTTCAAAGGTTAAAATGTGATAAGTGGCATGATGAGTACTTGAGTTTTGTTATGTGTTCGCCACTCGGGGTTGAGTCCTCGCTACTGTAACCATTAATTCAGGGAAATGAAACCGAAGGAATATTTGGATAGTGTAACACCCCAACCGATGGCGGAAACATCGGGATGTCACGTATTGATGATTGTTCAGTAGCTCATAGTAGTACACAAGTTTAAATAATCCTTTATTTCATTACAATATTGAATTACATTAAAGTCTACATCAAATAATCAAATAAAGCTTCAAGCATCAGTATTTCCTGTTGAGTTTGGAAAAATGGGGGGGGTCAACTAGAAGTTGGTGAGAATACATAAGCCATGTCAAGCAAATAGTTTTAGTTTAAAAGTTTAGCAATTCATATGTCTATCGTAAGTTTAACTCTACATGAATAAACATGATATGTTGAATCGACATAATCAAACCTTTGACTAGTTTAAATCCATCCCGTCATCCACGGTTCACCTTAATAATATGTTGGAACGATAACAATCACCCACGCTGCCTATGTAGGAGGTACACGTATCCGGGTGGGATTGTCAATCCAATAGATCTATTATTGAGTATCGCCGGCTTGGCCATAGCTAATGATTATGTAATGTTGAAACTCGTTGAAACTCGTTGAAACTGTTGTTGTTGTTGTCTAATTCATGAGGCATTAAAGTTTACAGCTAGACATGCATGTAGAATTGCTTAAGTATATTGTTGCAAGTATAAAGAATTGCATAAACATGGTTACGTAAACTCACCTTAGCAAAGTATTAAGTCTCGAGAAATAGAATATGTGTAGCCCCAAAGTTGCAAATTACAAGAGCTTATAATCAAAGCTTCAATTGTAGAAGTAATAGACTATAGAAGAAAGGTATGAGGGAAATTTTAATCGGATTGAAACAATCGATTTAGTGGTGCAAAGTATAATAGGTCATAGGTGGGTTTTATACTATTTTTGGATTCAATTAGCCATTAAAATTGGTCAACACCATAAAGTAAGGTTTTATGATGAATTGACTATTTGACTAAGACTTTGACTAGGACTTTGACTATTTGACTCAAGGCTTTTTTTAAAAAAAAATCTTGTATGTGAAAAAAAAAAGAATTTAGAATCATATTATTATTATTATTATTTATTTACTTTTATGTATGTATATAAGTTGTGAGTTAGGATAAATAAAGACTTAGGCACATTTGTATAATATTAATGATAAAGGTGTAATAAAAAATATATATATATAAGGGCTTTTTATGTATTAAAATTTTGGGGAAAATTTTGCGATGTTACAGATAGTACTATTGGTGCCTGACAAGGCCCACCCCTAATCGATAGCGTCGATTATGCATCGGCGTATGTCTGGGGTGAACGTATTCTAAACTAAGTTGTTATTTGTCGAGAAACAACTGGTGATCGCGGGGCAGGATTATTAGTCTTGGTTTGGTTGTGGGACTCAAGGGATTGCTCATCATCGTAGTTTGTAGGAGCTAGCTACTCCTTACAAAGGCCACAAATTGTGCTGGATCTGCATAGGGTGTAAAAATGTTGTTATTACGAAACTAAAACCTGTGAACTCACCAATATTTTATATATTGACGTCTTTTAAACATATCTTTCAGGTAACTAAGTGCTGAATAGATATGGGGCTAGCGCGATGGAATTCGGGATGTCGGATACTAGTCGGGGTTTCATCTATTGTTACCATCAGGTTGTAACATAAACGGATATACCCCCACATTGAAACTTAATGTTCATTGTTTTATGTAATGCTCTGTGCAATATTGTAACGAGATACTCATTTTCGACCGCCTAATAAATTGATCTTGTCTAATTAAATATAGTTTGTGTTAATCTTGACTTTGATATGCTTTCGAGCGTTGCGCCACGTGTTTCCGCCATTGGCGTGGTGTGACATATACACATCTGCAGAGCTTGTGGAAAGATTTGCAGAGGCGCTCCCTTCTCACTGGCATCAGTGGCTGGACATCCAGAAATCGAACAATGCATATCAGACGCTCTCCATCAATGAGTTCGTGGCAGAGCTGGAGAACAAGGAGATAGAGGAAATCAGAAGGGCAAACAAGGCGCTTGCTCCTCAGAATCCCAGCATCTACTATGGGAACACTCCTCAGGACGTCAGTGTGGGTGGATCCAAACCACAGACCGCGTTTGTGGTTAATCCTGATCCAGTTTATGCCTTTAACAACTATGGTCCCCCAGCTAATGTTCCTCCACCAGTCTATCCTTTTGGACAAGGAAACCAGCATCCTTTGAATTATAATACTAACCAATTTGGTGTTAATCCTTTTTCTCATCTTGCAGCACCAGCTCAGGCAACTTCAAACTTTGGTGGACCTTCTTCATCAGGGTTTGGTGGTGCCTTATCTACATGTTATGGTGGATATGGAGGTGCTTCGACTTCAAATCATGGTGGCTATCGGACCAATCCAGTCGTAGAGCAACTAAACACAGCAGGTTTGAGAAGGTAACTGTAGAGTTAGCTCAAGAACACATGGCTCTACTGTCAACCTTGGTCAACTCATACAGTGGATTAGTTGCAGGACAGATCGGGAATCCTCATCTCACACAAGAGGATTGCGCGCAGATTGATAAAGATGCCATGGATCTGATAGAGATCCAGTGGCACTTCGCAAGTGTGGTTAGAAGGGCAAAGGAGTATATGGATAGGACAGGGAGGGGAGATGTTCTGATCAACAACAACACTAAGTTTGGGTTTGATAAAACAAAGGTCACGTGCTACAACTGTGGCACCAAAGGGCATTTTGCAAGAGAATGTGACCGGCCTAAGCAACAAGGGCATCAGAATCCTTTCAACAACAACAGAGGCAATCAAAATGAGAGGCAACAAGCTCAGACACAACCTAACCCAAATACTGAACGAGCTCTTATCCCAGTGAACAATCAAAACCAGAGGCCTCCTGCAAACAACAATCAAAAACAAGCCCTAGTAATTCAAGCTAATAAAGGGTTCAACTGGAATCACCTAATCACTGGAGAAGAAGCTCCGCAGGGTGGTGCAACATGCTTTGCCCAACAGACCTCTGATGCCCTAGTTGAAGTTGAAGAATGCTCAAGGCAGTCTGAAGTAGTTATTCCTGAAGCTGAAGCGTCTGACTGTGACTCTGAGTGTGATTCTGATGTGGGGGAAGACTTGGAAGATTTGTTAGCTGAAGCAGATGCTTTGATCAGCAAAAGATCGTTTCTTGTGGATGCTGACTATACAAAGAACAACCTTGGCAAATTCTTTGGAGCTAAGAAGACTGCAGCACATTATGCTTTGATGGCTATAACATAATCTTCTAACAAGGTAAGTTCTTCTTCTAGTTCTAAAATAGAGTGTGTAGAATGTGGCAAGCGGAAGTACAAAATTGATGTCTTAACAGACGAAATTCTGACCTTCAAAGCTAACTTAAGTCAATGCCAACAGAGCAATGATGTTTTGAGAGCTAATAAAAAGGCGCTCAAAATCACCATTGAGACTCTGAAGAAAGATAGTCCTGAGTGTGATCAGCTCAGATGCAGAATCAAAGAACTAACTGAGGAAAATCTGAATCTGAAAGCTGATGTGGGTCCATTGCAAAGGTCAATTGATTCTCTAAGGCAAAAAGAGAAGAGTTTTCTAAGCATTGTTGAAAACTACAAAATGGATGTTTCTGAACTGTCTAAAACTCTAGCAAATAAAAAAATTGCCATAAATAATTACATAAATGAGTTAGAGGACACAAAGAAACAATTGGCCATTGTAAACTGTGATTATGGAAAGATCAGGAAGAAACTTGAAAGTTACCTGAACTGCAAGTATGTTCTTGATCATATCATTAGACACTCAGAGAATTAAGGAAAGCGATCCCACCAGTCCTATATATGCACAATGCCCACCTCCGGTGAGATTCGAAAATCACAATTTTGATGTCTTGCCGAATGAGGAGCTTGTGGACTTGGCAGCAGCAGCAGCAGCAAAAGCTGCAGAGGCGGCCAAAGCAACAGACCAGCTAAACCTGCTAAAGTTACTAAGGTTACACCACCTGCTGAAGCTGTCAAAACTGGTGAGAAAGCTGATGATATCAGTGTCTATGACACAAACACATCGGATGATAAGCTTGATGAACTTCCAAGGTATGCACCGGTCAAGGTTCAAAATACTCCCCTTGAAAACCACATCATTACTACTGAAACCTTGAGTGAACTTAAACCGAAAGTGCAAACCGAGGATGGTAGAAGGATTATAGTGTTTTATTAACTAAAGGGGTCTAAAAAGGTATATGCTGATGAGGAAGTCCCTCTCAGATGTATCGCCCCTGGTCTAATTGCTAAAATCTGGCAAGAATGTGTCATTACCATTGAAAAGGAAACATGGAATAAGAAAAAGGGTAAGGGTAGAAAAGACCATGGTAATCAGTCCAATGAATATAACAAGAAAAATCAACAGAAAAACACTGCTAATCCTCAAAGTCATGCTCAAAAGAAGAGTCCGAAGAAGCATGTCACTGAATTTATCAGATCTACTGGAAATGAGATAAATGACGATCCTCATGTCGATGTGCAAAGAAAATGCCTTGAGGATCTGAAACATAAAAACTCATTTGCCAGCACTTCTAATAGAAAGAACAAAAAGGAGAACAAATCTGAATCTCCACGATTTGAGGAATATAGATCCTGTCATAAATGCGGGGAACGTGGGCATTTAGTTGCTGCGTGCCCTGAATTTAGACAAGAAAGAATCAAAGTGGATGATGCTCCAAGTTCCTAGCAAGACTAAACAACCAGTTTCCCCTAAACTTTCTGAAAAACAAAAGGGAAAGCAGATTGTATATGACAACCGAAACAAAATTGCTATGAACCAAAAGCCAGTTTATGGCAGGGGTCCACAGTTGAGGGGGAGCACTGTTCCCACAATGGTTCAAGCAGTGCCTAACCCACCAGCAAAGGCAGCAGCTAAACCACAGGGCAACCCTAAAACTGCTCCACATAAAGTTAAGTCTGAAGTGGATCCAAAATCTGTCCCACCTAAGGAATGTGAGGCTGGATCTTCAAGCCCCAAGGCAAAGAAGAAGCCCAAGCCAAAGAAACCGGAACAGGTTTGGAGACCCAAGTCACCAACTAAAACTGGGGAATCATCTGCTAGTGAAAATACTGCAGGACCATCGGGAACAACACCAACTCCTAACGGAAGGTGGGTTGATTTTCCGACTTTGGATGAAAATGGAAGACCTGAGACCGTTACGGCTTGGGTCCCCCTTAACCACTGAACCTTTGAATGTTTGTGTAGGGAGTTCCATAGGGCCTTATCAGCAGCCTCTGGACTGTTGATAGTGGAGCTTCTGGGCACATGACAGGCGACTTATCCCTGCTTTTTGACATAAAGAATATCAATGGGGGGTATGTTGTTTTTGCTGGTAACAAAAAGGGTTATATTACGAAAGAAGGAAGTATGAGTAATGGAATAGTAAGCTTTGAAAAGATAAGCTTTGTGAAGCAAATAGACCACAACTTGCTGAGTATCTCGTAGATATGTGATAAAAAGTTTGTTGGGTCTGCTGACCTGAAGAAGAACAGATGATTGAAAAGCCAAAATATACTAACAGTTGATCCACATAAATAAACAGTCTTTACAATATACTCTTCCAAAAAGACTGTTGACCCTAACAACTGTTCCACCCAAACAACTGCTATGACAACTGCTGCTACAAAGGACTGCTGGATAACAACTGATAGAGAACAACTGCTGACCAAAGGTCTGATGAAGAACAACTGCTGATCAAGTACTGAAGACTAAAGGTCTGTTGGAGCCAACAGCACTTAGGCTCCAACAGATGATACAAGACCATCAGAGTTTTCCTCAACAGTAGTTTACCTTACAGTGTTTTGTAATATAACAGTAGTTTGTATAGGGCAGATGTTTTATGTTGTTATTCTGTTAGAGGTCGGTATCTTAGGTGACGTCAGCCTAGGTCACCAGTGGTTTAGATTTGTCTATAAATAGAACAGTGCTTGTACTGTTCTATTGGTCACTCACAACATTCTCTCAGACAAACAATCACAGAGTGATCAGGCTGAGGGGGAGTACTTGTAATTGATTGTAATCTTTCAATATAATGAAAGCTTTCGATTAAGAAAACATTTATTCCTTTTGTTTTGTTTATAGTTTATCATTCCGCTGCACTTTCCATATATATTCACTTCATTTATTTCTCATTCTACTCTAAACAAATTAAAACAATAAAACTCAGATCCTAACAAAGTTCACTGTGTTCTTTGATGACAATGTTTGCTTCATTCTGAAACCTGGATTCAAGATACCAAAAGAGTAGGTTATAATCTCGGCTCCTAGGGTCAACAACTTATATGTCCTGGATATGAACCAAGCCATGACAAATGAAGGTCAAGTCACTTATTTTCTATCGAAAGAGACTGAAAAGGAATCTATCATGTGGCACAGGCGTATGGGACACATCCACCTGAGAAAAATGAACCACTTGGTTCAGAATCAACCGGTGGAAGCTGTTTCTGTTAAAAATTTTCATCTAAACGACGTCTGTGTCTCATGTAAGAAAGGGAAGCAAAAAAAGAAGTCTCACACACCTAAGAAGTCAAATTCAGTTAGTCTACCTCGCGAACGTCTGCACATGGACCTTTTTGGCCCAGTCAATCGGAAGAGCAAGAACGATGACTTATACTGCTTGGTAGTCACGGATGACTATTCAAGGTTTTCTTGGGTCGTTTGTATGAAACACAAGAGTGATACTTTCGAATACTTGAACAATCTATTCACTAAATTGGAAAATATATATCAGCTAAAGATCCGAAGGATTAGAAGCGATAACGGGACAGAATTCAAGAATCATGCTATGGAGTCGTTGTGTGCAAAAAAAGGCATTCATCACAAATTTACAGCATCGTACACTCCTCGGCAAAATGGGGTTGCAGAAAGAAAGAATCGGACTCTTATTGAGGCAGCCAGAACAATGCTTGCAGACTCGAACTTGCCTGTGATCTTTTGGAACGAGGCGGTTCACTGCACGTGTTACACTCTAAATAGGGTTTAAACGGTAAAGAGGATTGGTAAGACATCTTACGAGCTTCTGAATTGGAGGAAACCGAACTTAGAGTTTCTGGAACCTTTCGGAGCTCCATGAACCATGATACATCCTGATGGGAAGTTTGGTGCAAAGGCAGAAGAAGGTTTCTTTGTTGGTTACAGCACTCCCAATAAAAAAGTGTACAACAAAAGAACCAATTGCGTTGAAGAATGGCTTAATGTCAATGTTCAACGCTATACTGCCAATGCACCTGGTGTTGGACCTGATTGGTTGTTCGACTATAAGAGTTTATTTGATTCTTTCAACTTTGAAAATTTGGTTGAGGATGTTGTAGCGCAAATGTATTACGAATGTGAAAACGCAGCTAGCTCACCGCTAATGCGTCCGATCGTTGTCAATGCACCTACACCAGCAACATCTGAAGCCTCTGCATCCACGGGTCCCCCTGGTAAAACCGCAGCAGCAGAGGTTGAGGAAGTTTTTCAGGAAGCGTCAGCAAAGGTTCTAGAATCTTCATCTTCAGTCGACGATTTTGCAGAGTCTCATGAAACACTTACTGAAGAACAAGTTGGAAATGGTGAATCTACCACTACAGCTCCAGTTATTCCTACTGGAAACAATCAAGCTGGTCCCTCCTCTTCAGCAGCTCCAGGGATAGGTCTCAGGGTCAATCTCTCAGGTTTTAATATGCAACCCGCTGCTCCCTCCAGTTTAAGCGCCTCAGAGACAAATTTATCTCAAGGATTGGAAAATCTCAATCTGCATTCGGATGATCCAGTGCCGGCACATCTGGAATCTCGGATTCACGACACTCATTCGATGGAAAATGTGATTGGTGATCCAGCTAGCAGAGTCATGACTTGCAGTCAGCTCAGAAATGCTAGTCCAAGTGACAATGCAGGTACCTTAGCACTCTACTCAAAGATCAGGAAAGCAGGTGTTCAGAACGACTGGTCCTTCGCTCATTATGTGTCTCAAACAGAACCAAGAACTGTGCAAGAGGCATTGAAAGAAGAACCATGTATTGAAACAAAGCAAGCCGAGCTTCAGCAGTTCCAAAAGCTAGGAGTGTGGGACTTAGTTGACTTAACTCCAAGCGCTAAGAAGATTGGAACAAAGTGGGTCTATAAGTGTAAACGGGATGACCGCGGGGTAATTATCATAAACAAGGCTCGATTAGTTGTCCTCGGCTTCCTTCAAATCAAAGGAATAGATTAAAACGAAGTATATGCTCCAGTTGCGCGCCTTGAAGCTATCCAGATGTTCTTAGCTTACGCTTCGTACAAACGGTTTAAGGTGTATCAAATGAACGTGAAAAGTGCTTTTCTGTATGGTATCGTGAAGGAAGAGGAGTATGTTGCTCAGCCACCGGGTTTTGACGATCCGCTTCGTCACAAAAAAGTCTACAAATTGAACAAAGCGTTGTACGGACTCCAGTAAGCTCCGCGTGAATGGTATCAAATGCTTAGCAACTATCTTATATCCAACGGGTTCAAACGTGGACTTGTGTATTGCACCTTATTCTCCAAGGAAAAGGGTGATGACCGTCTTCTGGTACAGGTTTATGTTGACGATATTATTTTTGGGTCTACTAATGATGAAATGTGCAGGGAATTTGAAAAGCTTATGCTGGACAAATTCGAGATGAGATCGATGGGGGAGATGCAATTCTTCCTGGGTCTACAAGTAGAACAACAAGAGTCGGGGATCTTCATCCACCAAACCAAATACGTTGCTGACATCTTAAGCCGGTTCCAGATGGAAGACTCTACTTCAGTAGGCACCCCAATTCAGACTAATCACGGGATTGGACCTGAAGAGAAAGGACAAGCCGTTGATCCTTTTCTTTATCGGGCGATGGTTGGCTCACTAATGTACCTCACTGCATCAAGACCTGACATAATGTTCGCGACATGTCTACTATCAAGATACCAGTCAAGGCCGAAACAGTCCCACTTGGTTGCTGTGAAGAGGATCTTACGTTATCTAAAGGGTTGTCCGACCAAAGGTCTATGGTATCCTAATGAAGATACGTTTGACCTCATCGCTTTTAGTGATGCTGACTATGGCGGATGCAAGAAAGACTTAAAATCCACATCGGCTGGATGCCAGTTTTTGGGACCAAGACTAGTCTCGTGGCAGTGCAAGAAGCAAGCCTCAGTAGCCTTATCCACCTGTGAGTCGGAATATGTAGCGGCATCTAGCTGCTGCTCCCAGTTTCTTTGGATACAGCAACAAATGAGAGACTACGGTTTGAAATTTCTTAATACTCCCATTCACTGTGACAATGAGTCCGCTATAGCACTTGCTAAAGACTCAGTTAATCATTCCAAGGTGAAACATATCTTGATTCGGTATCATTTCATACGCGATTGCTATGAAAAGAAACGGATCGATATGGTTAAAATCCACACGGATTACCAACGTGCCGATTTATTCATCAAAGCTTTTGACGGTCCTTGTTTTGAGTATCTGTTAATCTTAAATGGCATTAAAGAAAAGCAGGATTAGATCCTCATCGGTAATCGTTTTTGTAAATATTTTTCTTCAAAAATCAGAAAAATCCAAAATATTGTCTTTTCGCAAATTTTTTGATTTTTTGGGAGAAAATTTCAGAAAATACAAAAACATCAGAAAATGCAAAATTAAAAAAATGAGAAAATCCAAAAAAATAAAAAAAAAATTGAAAAATGGCAAAAATGAATTTCTTTGGTGAAATAGGGAAGATGATATTAACCCATCAGTTGGACTGTCTGGACTCTTATTATTTTAAAGAATTGGAAACGATAAGTAGCCTCTACAATGATGTGTCAGTAGGCTCAAAATCATTTCCAAGTTAGGCACGGTGCTATAAACCTAAATCAACTGAAACAGGTGTGGATCAACGTGCGTTGGCATATGGTCTTGGTACCGAAATCTCGTTTGATAGAATGCCAAAATCCGAAGTTTCATGGTCTTTAAGAGGTTGGTACATCCGGGGTGAACCGGACGTCTCTCAGAATAAAAGGAGTGGCACATGTGTCGTACGCTGGGTTCGGAGCCTACAACTGAGACACCTCTATGTCGTTTCCTAAGAAACAGATCAGGAGACGTCCGGGAATCCTAAAAGAGCAAAAAGATTCATAAATGTCAAAACCCTATTCTCAAAGAGAATTCGCTCAAAGGTATCAAATCATATAACTAAAGTATCGTACCGTGAAAAATCAAAAATACGTTATTTGACTTGAACCCTGGTCTGGATCTCACTAGTCTCTCTGCTGCAGCGTTCTTGCAGACCTGATCACCACTGAGTCCATTCCTTGTAAAATACGGATGTCATGTTTGGAACGCAACCATGTAAAAACTTATAATGTCTTATGCTACTATTCATATTTTGAAACAAAAACAATGAGAATTTAAACTAAAAGCTACTATTCATATTTTGGATTTGAAAACAATGATATTCAAACGGGAAGCTATATACTAGTACACTAACCGATCTAGTTTAACCCTGATCATCATGTTTGGAACGCAACCATGTAAAAACTTATAATGTCTTATGCTACTATTCATATTTTGAAACAAAAACAATGAGAATTTAAACTAAAAGCTACTATTCATATTTTGGATTTGAAAACAATGATATTCAAATAGGAAGCTATATACTAGTACACTAACCGATCTAGTTTAACCCTTATAGACCCATAATGCAAAACCCCAATATTTCCTTGAGGCATTTTTACTTATCTTCTATATAGTTTAAAAAGTATATCTATACTATATGAGGAGACCAAAAATGTAAGTTTGCATAATTTTAAAAGGAGTTAAATGTCAATTTCGTCTTTGAGGTTTGATCCAGTTTGATGCTTCAGTCTAAAAAAGTTTTTTTTTTTTTTTTTTGCAATGGAAACCCTGAGTTTTGGATTGTGCTATTTCAGTCCATTTCACTAACTCAGTTAAAAACTGCTTCAGTCTAAAAAAGTTTTTTTTTTTTTTTTTTTTTTTTTTGCAAGTTAAATGAAGGGCAATTTGGACCTTTCATCTATAAATGAAACCCTGATTATTAAACTCACCCATCTCCACCCCCTCTCTTTGTACATACATAACAACACCACCACCATTCACCATTCTCTTCACAATATATCCATCACCTCCACCACCACTGTAACCACCACCACCTCCACCGTAATCACCACCATCCTAACTCCACTAAAACCAACCGACCACCACAACCCTCCACCGGAACCTCTTCTCCACCACAACCGCCCCACCTTCTATCTCTTCTCCACCTCGGTTCCTCAATCGAGTTTCAGATGTTGTTTTCAGATTGGTCAATCGAGCTACATTTCAAGGAAGAATTGCAGATTGCATCACTGTTGTTCATAGTGTTAAAGGAATGCACTCATCGGGAACAAAATCTTGAATGAAAAGGTATATTTAGAGAACTCAAATGTTAAAATCGTTCGAGTTTCAGAGGCTTATTATTGTTATTATTATTATTTTACTATAAGGAAGAAGGTGAGGGTTTGAGGGAGAGGAAGGGGTTTCAAGGAGAGAGGCGGTTGAGATGTGGGAGGCGGTGGTGGTGGAGGGTTGAGGTACGGTGGTGGGTTCAGGGTGAGGGAGGAGGAAGACGGTGGTGGAGGAGATGAGTTTCAGGGATGTGCTGCTGAACATGAGAGAGAGAGAGAGAGAGAGAGAGAGAGAGAGAGAGAACTAAGGTGGAGAAGAGATAGAAGGTGGAGGGTTTTTATAAAAGAAAATTTTATTAAAATATTAAATTGCAGGCAAAAGGATAAAACTGCCCCGTACTTAACGTCAGTTTTTAACTGAGTTAGTGAAATGGACGGAAGCAACAAATTGGACCAAACCTCGAGAACGAAATTGGCATTTAACGCTTTTAAGAGTTTAAATAATTACAACTTTTAAATATATGGTGCAATACGTTCAAATATATTGTTAACTTTTAAACCAACTATCTTAGAGTTTTATAAAAGGCTATAAGCTTATCATCATTAAGTTGGAATATATTTTAAAAAAAACTAGGGGGTTTCCAGCTTGCGCGTTGCGCAATCTTTGAGCAAGTCCACCAAAAACGGCATATATTTGCCTATTGTTTTAAAGGTTTTAAAAGTGGCATAAACATAACGCGCGTGGCACTAAAGTTAGAGATATTACATAAGTGCTAATTGTATCCAAAACAACACCTAAAAACAGAAGACGACTAATATGTACATAAAACAAAAGCTGCCAAAAGTCGGGTGATGATGTTTCTAGTTGCCTGTATAAACTTTAGAGGTCGGTAGTTGGATTTTTGGCTGGATTCTTGTTGCCTGTGATTAGGGAAACAATATTAGCCAGTAATTGGTTGCGATAATAGAGGTTTAGAAGCTGACGTATACCTTTATCAACAAACAGTTCGCGCCGTGCAGCCGCTTCCTTTTTTTTCATTAACTGATGACCTGGCAGGAGCGGGAGTCAGTGGTGCTGGTGTTGCTGAAATTTGAACATTGCTACTGGAACCGGTATCTTCATTCTGGTCAGGTTGCAGTAGGGATGAGCATGGTACCGGTCCGGTACCGAACCGGTACCGGTACTGAAAATACCGGTAACGAAATTCCCCAAAAGTGGGTACCGGTACCGAAAACAACCGGTACGGTACCGGTATTTAAGCATAAAAACCGGTAAATACCGGTACCGTACCGAACTGGTACCGGTACCGAAAATCCAAAAATGTGGGTACCGGTGGTGGTACCGAAATTGATTCGGTACCAGTACCCGGTACCATTTGCTCATCCCTAGGTTGCAGGCGGACAGCATTATTAACTGAGTAAGTTATTAAAGCAGTCCGTTCAACCTTTATGGCTCTTATTGTAAACTGGATTGGTGTGGCAGTTGTGTACCAGCTTTGTCAAAAATGGTGGCATCCAAGAAGTCTGTTTTATCATCAATAGTTATAAGAATTTGGTAGCTGGGTAAAGAAATGAGTTCTACCTATAAGTCATGTATTATATGGAAATCAACAACAGCCAAAAAAGAAAAATATTTTGATAGCAAGTAAACAGGCGCACAGATATAACAATTAAAAAGGTGGTATAAGAAATGCGAGGACAGTCTGATGCTGGCTAGAACAGTCTGATGCTGGCGTAACAGCAGCAGATAGCGCCCACCCAATACAAACAGTAGTCAAATTCAAACGTACCGCAAATAGCCTATTGATGTGAACATCTGAACTGTTAACTAATATGCATCAAAATAAGCAGCTGAACTGTTCAACCCAACAAAGTCACTTAACTAATATGCATCGAAGATAAAATAGTTACATGAGACACGTCATAGTCCTTTTCAGCTGTGAATTTTTAATTACACATCATGTTACACCAAAAACACGTTATCACAATCGCTTTGCCTTGCCTCGCGTCGCCTGAATAATGGGCATAGGCGCAAGAGGCGATGACTTTTAACATCTAAGATCAATACGCATTCACCTTTTGACAGTAATAGTTACTAATGCATTTGGTTCTTAAATAAAGTATCAGACTTAATTGTGTTAAGTTCATAAGTAAGTTGCACATTTAAATGAACAAAAAGATAGGGAAAAATAGCTCTACAAGACCTAAAGCTGTATATAGCTAAAATAAAAACATCAGCTGAACTTTTCAGCCCAACAAAATGAAGCGAACATGTTACACCAACAACGCCTTCAAACCTTAGTTTAGACAAAACATAAATCTTCATAGTTAAGTCCTCTATATGGGTAACACTCTTTTTGTCATTTGGTCTATTATTTTTAGTTAATGTATCATATTTTCTTTGTTTGTCATTTAAAATAAGACGTATTACAGTAGCATTTTCTTTTTTTGTAATTCTATATGTACTTGGACATTAGTTTCCATGTTGACAGTTATAAAAAGAGAAAATAACAGAATGCTTACATGAAATTGGTGTCATCTAGGGATCTTATGCTCCTGTCAAACAATAAAAAAAAATGTGACATCCGTCACTTTTTCATTATATATATATATATATATATATATATATATATATATATATATATATATATATATATATATTTTTATTACAATAATAATAATAATAATAATAATGATAATAGATAATAATATCCCATTTATCCAATCCTAGACTAAACCACAACCCAATCCATATCCCTTGTCCACCTCATGAGCCCAAGGCCCAACAGCAGTCCAGCCCAACACCTCCCCTCCCTTACTGTTGTTAAAAAAAAAAAAAATTGCCGCTCCCAGGTATCGAACCCGGGCAGCCGGCCGGGTCACACACACAACTCGCACACTACAACCAACTGGGCTGAAGCTCCTATCTGATTCACATCCAACTCATATTATATAAAAGCCCACAATTTTTAATTATCCCTTTTCCTTGTTTACTTCAAACGCGCAGCAGCAGATATTAAAAGTTGACCAAGGAGCTTGACATTTGACCAGATTTCAATTCATGTTTTAGCCACAAATTTCGGAACTATCATCATCAATTCTTGATTTAAGTTGACCGACCTTTGACCCTGTTTCAATCCAACTCACAAATTTCGTGTAATCAGCGAAGCATTAACCCGGTTTGACCAACCATGACCAATCACAAGGACTTTCCGATTATACGTTAATAGTGTAAATTGAACATAGATTAACAGTTCCTAGATGCCGAATTACCTCTCACCACTCCAATTTCTGTTAACAACTTGATATCGAAGCATTTTGATCGTGTTTTGACGTTTTTCTTTGACGCGCCTTCGTACCCGATTACGGGTCTTTGTAAGTCTTTTCTTTTGTGGGTTTTAACCTTCGGCACCATGTGAACAATAGCCCCAAAGATTCAGGGGCTATTGTACACGAATTGAATCAATTGGGAAACTAGGGCTCGATGTGGGTTGATTTGGGGAAGAACATGAATCGCAGACATGAGATAAATATAAATTGTTTTGAATCCTATCACTAATTAACCTACAGATCAATTGGTATAATTCCTTGGTGATAAGATGGGGGCCGGCCGTAGCCTCAGGTTCGAGTCCCGTCTTCACCTTTTCTTTTTTTAGCAAATCATGATTATAATAGATAAGCTTTATATTTAATTTAAATCCAATATAATTCGTTCTCAGGGTTGGCTCAGTTGGTGGCCACACTTGTGATAAAACCCGAACCGGCCAGAGGCCCGGGTTCGATTCCCATAACCAACAAACATTTTTTTTACATTTTTATATATATACTTAATACATTAAATCTTTTAAAATAGTTTATAAATACTAAAAGTGTTTTATAAATTCTACAAAAATTATCATATGATCTTCAAATGATAAAGTTCACTACCCAATTTTTAGTTTTTCAAAAATAATTTATTTAATATATATTATTAATAATACAAGTTTATTCATTTAAATTTATTAAATTCTATAAAAATATCTAAACGATTTTATAAAATTTCACAAAAATTATCCTAAACTTGTATAACAATATACATTTCAGAAATAATTTTTATTTCTGAAAAAACATTTGTTTAATATTTTTAATCAATTTTTGTTAGTTTTAATCATAAATAATTCATAATAAATTCATTTTTCAATATTTTTGTACCAAAATTTTACATAAATTATTTCTATTCATTTGGAACAGAAATACAATTTTTAATTCAAGAATTCTTTAATTTTAATATTTTTAGATATTAAAGTCATATTTTGACAATTTGAAATAATTAGATTAAATATTCTATTTTCAAGAAAATAATTTTATAAAAATTATTTTCATACTTAAAATCTTATGTTGTGACTATATTTAACTCAAAATTTTACCAAGAAACTTTTATTTATTTATTTATTAA
Organism: Ambrosia trifida; assembly: GCA_028751855.1. Lineage (NCBI taxonomy): Eukaryota > Viridiplantae > Streptophyta > Magnoliopsida > Asterales > Asteraceae > Ambrosia > Ambrosia trifida. The sequence goes on from CM054122.1 coordinate 163,992,153, forward strand.
ATTTCTCATAATTAATAAATAATTTGTTTAATTAATCAAATAAACGTTTATCCCCAATTCGAAGCCCTAGAAATACATGTAATCTAGAGTATTTCCCTTACACATTATCAAATTCTTTAGGTTGATCCTTTGGGATAGTTCCAACACATATTTCGTTGTCCAAGTTCAATTTCAAGCTATTACATAGACAGTGAGTATTCCTACCCCTTTTTGCTTTTATACATTTTTGGGGTGTTACATGTACACTATTACAATTTCAAATACAAGATTACATTTTTACAATACAATTCTAGTACTATGTGCATTGCTTACAACGTGCTTTATGCTTAGACAATACATGTGGATTACATTTGTACTTAGTGAAATCATTAACATGGTACAAGCCGACCTTAACATTGGATAGCGCTATTTGGATTGACAACCCGCCTAGATTGATTCTCCCCCTTTTTCATCGGAGAATCCGTGGCCAGTGTTAAGCCTTTTATCCATTTATTGGATAAGTACACTACAGTTCATACAGTACATTATACAGTCACAGGGTTGATTTCGCTCATTTGTATGATACATGGTTTACATATTTGCACTGTAGCTTGCACTTGAATTGTATAACTTTTTAACCTACTATATATATCAAAACTAGGAATGCTCACCAACATTTCATATGTTGACAAACCTATTTTGTACATGTTTCAGGTGCAGTTTGATCTAGTGCTTTAGCAAGGAACATTTAGTGCTTTATTTTAATTCAGTTATTTCAATATTTACATTTCATTTAAACAATGTAATTTCCATTTCCATGTAAGACAATTTTGGATTATTCAATAATATTTACATTTTAGTACCATGAGCTTTTGAACAATCGTCACTACGTGGCACCTCGATGATTCCGCCATCGGTTGGGGTGTTACAAAAAAACCATTAGATCAAGAAATCGAATTCAAGAAAGTATATTATTTATGGTCACTTACAATGTAGCTTCTACGAAATTATGTTATCTTCTTAATAGCTTTCGAGGGTAAAAATTCGGAAAGTGTTGCAATGAGTTCTAGCGCCCAGAACTCAGAAAACAACGCCTACACCACAATACGATGCATATGGCGCCCAGAAATGATTGATTATTTTTAAACATTATCAATTTACTTCAGTTATTTACAAAATTCACATAGAAAGGACAAGAAAAATGTTTGTTGGTCCTTCAACCCGGCCCATTTTGATCAGTAAGTTCTAAACTACCTTTTCAGTTTTAAACCACTTTGATCCGCTTAGACGTGTTTCTTGTACACAAACCCAAAAGATTAACCATAAGCTGCTCATATAATAAAATGTTATTATAAAATATCTATTCTATATTCATGGCTAATGTTAAACATGGTACCTGTGTCTTTGATCTATTGTGCCGCATATTTCCATAGCGATTTTGATCAACATGTCACTGTACCCAATGTCTCCAGCAATTGTCCCTGGAAAAAGTGTTTCATCACAATTCATTGGTTAGAAATAAGCAAGATTATTAAACTGGACAATAGGTAATAGGGTCAACCCAACCCATAACCGAACTACCAATTGTGACCTGTTAGCCAACTCATTCGTTCCCTTTACCATTTTTTATTATTCTTTTTTTTTTTATAATAATTTCATACGGGGACAATAAAAAACCAAGACTTTCACCTTGGGAAATCCCACCATACTGATTTCAGATGGGTCAAGTACGCCGTAGGGACACTCAAACGGGTGAGAACATGATCGTTTCCACTGAGTTGTTCAACGACCAGTTAGTAATCTTTCCCTCCCTCCCTCCTCAACGCTTACAATTGTTTTGCTTGCAACCAACAAATGTAAATGTTCTGGATTTTTGTTTCTTTAAAGCCTCAGTAATATTGGGTCTCTTAGCAATTCGTTGGAGATGCCTCGGCAAATCAATGTTGTCTACCATTGGATAAACGCCCAACAAAACACATACGCATGATATATTAATATGCAGTTCCTTAATTTATATTTTTCACTGGATAATTACAATACCTGCAAGGCGGGATTCAATGCACAATTTTCTGCCTAATCAAAATACAAAAGCTGCACGAAGTAGGGAGATGTAAGTAATGGGATATCTGCTATTTGAAATGGTGCACACCCCTTTTCCACCTTTACAAAAAAAGCTATAAACTTTTTAAAAGATTCATGAAATGATATAATAATGAGTTTTTACCAAATTATGAACAAATTAGCCCATGTTACTAAGTGGGTAAATGTTAACATGTATAATAATATATCAATGGATTCATTCGCTTCTGCACACAAAAGACATTTTTAAAAATATCACCCACTAAGAACAAACACAAATAAACATTACTCTCCTCATCAATGATCACATAAACACATATAAAGAATTTGCTGACCCTTTACAACATTACCCTTCCTCGTGTCCTCACCGTAATATAGAAAGAAGTAAAACATGTACCTTTTCGAATCAATCATCTTATTGTGCACATGCTTATATACCTACACTATCTAAGATTGTTGTATAACACAACATAGCATTTCTATACTTTTTACTTCTGAAGCCACAACTTTTGACTTTGGAATTTGAGTTTTGTAATTTGCAAACTAAATTCACATCAAAGAGTGGTGTTTATTTAAAAAAAAAAAAATCAATCATAACTTCGTGATAATATAATCATTAATCAAACAAAAAAAATGTATTCCTGTTAACCTTTTAGGTGAAAATGAAACTCATTGACCATTCACCAAAACTCTTCTCATATAATATCATATTCAGAAGCTCAGATTCATGCCCGATTCGCTAACAAAGCCAAAAGAAATTCCTTTCCTGTTATCAACAACCATTACCGTTGTAATCGAACCACAAGTCATCTAAACCCCAAATCCGACCCAAACAAAGTACATGCAACCAAAAATCAAAACCCTAAGTTAGTGAAACTCACCTTAATCGTTGGACTCACTGGACCCTCTTTTTTTCGCCGATCAGAGGTTCGGCTATGTCACCGGAACCCTAAGCCCGTAGACGTCGACTCCATTCTGCACCAAAAGAAATTAGGGTTTACAAAAGTCAGAAACAGATGCTTCTTATTTCAACGATTGTAATAATATAAAATTGTAATTGATAAGTGATTAGAAGATAACATACCAGTAAATGGACGATAGACCATTGAAAGAGATGCAATTTTCCAGTGATGAAGCTGGTCGAATTCTAGAAACGATGATGATGATGATGAATCAAGAGTTGTGGCTTCTGTGGATCCTCTCTCTAGAAGTGTGTGTGAGAGTGTGTGGATTTGTGGAGGAGAAATGGAGGTGGGTAGGTGATTATACGTGTGATGTTCGGTGGAGCGTTTCAAAACAGAATACGTGGCCAAAGAGCAGAAACAAAATTACCAAAAACAACCCCACCTGATATGATAAATTACCACAGCACCACTCAGCAAAAGTGGGGAAGAAAAAAAAAATTTGCCATAGCCAGGTTTCGAACCCGGGTGGGTTCTTTATAACACATATCATATCACCACCACATGACCACTGCAATAACATGTTCATAATCTTCAAACGAAACATATTTATCCATATACAAAAATCAGAAAAAATAGAAATCACTTTTCAAATCCTAAGGGTTATTATTATAGTTTAATTACATTATACACGATTATTAACCGACATTTTTTCTCTGTTCTTTGTGAATTACACTCGGTCATAAGAAATCAATAAAAGAATTGTTTCTTAGACAATTATATATTTTGTTTAAACAATGTTGATTTCAATTTTTTTTTTTTTTAGAGAAACATGTGTCCACATTAATAATAACCAAGTTACATATGGATAATGGGTAAGCGAGGAACAAGCTGCGCCGCTATCAATTACTTTGTGTTCACATGCAATTAACAAAAACATCAAACCATTATGTAGCAAATCTATAAAACTCAAACATTTTCCATACTAGATGTAAAACAAAGTAAAACATATCCAACATGATCACGAAACAAAAGTGATTATTAAGATTTGAATCGATTAAGCACGGATTCGGAGAGCCAACTGGATATCTTTGTTCATGATAGTGACTCTCTTGGCATGAATGGCACACAAGTTGGTATCCTCAAACAGACCTACTAGGTAAGCTTCGGCTGCCTCCTGAAGCGCCAACACAGCATGACTCTGGAACCTCAAGTCACTCTACAACCAAACAGATACCATCATTAATATTTGAATCAATATTGGCCATGTACATATAAACATTGTAATTACATCTGACTGTAATGAATATTAATTTATGATTTATATGAATTTCTGAAGCAATTGATACTCACCTTGAGAGCCTGAGCAATTTCGCGGACAAGCCTCTGGAATGGCGCTTTGCGGATTAGGAGTTCAGTTGTCTTTTGATACTTGCGAATTTCACTGCATCCATGAACATAATCAATGAGTAAACATCATTTACTAACAATAAAAAAGTTGGTTGATCAGATTTTCTTTTACTTCCATCGTTAGAACGAAAGCGGTTCCATGCATGTTCTAGGGATTTAGGAATAAAAAGTACTGACCGAAGCGCAACGGTTCCAGGACGATAACGATGAGGCTTCTTCACTCCTCCTGTTGTTGGAGCACTTTTCATAGCAGCCTGAAGCCATAATTTTTAACAACGTACTTATTAATATACAAAAGTATTATTAAAACAAGTTTCTGTACAATATCAAAGATGCAGAAATTAAAACAATAGTAAGCAATCCATGCTTAATTACCTTGCGAGCCAGTTCCTTTCTAGGAGCCTTTCCACCGGTAGACTTGCGAGCGGTTTGCTTCGTACGAGCCATTGAATGCGTTTAAGATTCAACAACAAACTAATAACCGAAGCATGCAAATATTAGATCATATAAATAAACAATGAATGAGATGCATGACTAAGAATTGAAGAAAGTATTAGTAAGATAACTTTACGTACAAGATGATGGAGAGAATATTGTGTGAGACAAGAGAAACCTACGTACGCATTTATATAGTCGGTTTCGGTGAACAACTTTACTATGGTTTCCAAATATACGGAGAGATTTATCGCTGTGTTTTTATTTTGTCTAGGGTTATTGGATGATTTTTATTGGTTATGTTTATTTCACGCGGATTACCATTTTAATTTGTGTTTCTTTTGTGTGTTTACTAAACTCAAATTTTAACAATAAGTAACTTAAAAGATTATCTTAATCCTAATATGTTAATCTTAGGGGCTGTTTGGTAGTCTCTGAATGGTCATTAAGAGGCTATATCTGAATAGTTCATAATCTCTTAATGGTTAAGATGTAATCTTAAGTATGAATGATTAAGAGGTAACATCTTAATGGTTGCCTCTTAACCATTCAGACTTAACATTACATCTTAATCATTCAGAGGTTATGGATTATTTAGAGGTAGCCTCTGAATGGTCATTAAGAGGCTACCAAACATCCCCTTAATATATCATAAAAATAGTAATTTTTCACCGGTTGTTACACAGTTAGTCCTATGCTCCGTAAAAAATAACAAAGTTGAGTGCCAAGAGTTTAAAGCTACAAATCACTTAGTGCAATACATATATATATATAGAGAGAGAGAGAGAGACAGGAAGGTTCCTGTACAAATGGTTTTTATCCTACCATAGGCCTTAACGTGAGAAGTGAATGTGAGAATTTTTTTTTTTCAAAATTTTTTTACCCATCTTTTTAAACATGTATTTTCGTGCTAAAATGTAACACCCCGCCTCTAATATCATCCAATATTGTCCGCTTTGCCCACTAGAAGCTCACGGATTTGTTTTTGGTTACCCAGGAGCTCACCCATCCTAGTACTACACCCACCTAAGCACGCTTAATTGTGGAGTTTTCATGTGCTCCATAGCCAACTAAGCCCAAAACGCGTTGATGATTTAAGAGGTAAGACATTACTTATGAACCAATGATCTCTCCTGGCCACGGCCGATGTAGGATTTTCCTGGGGTGCCACATGAAATCTAAAAAAAATTAGTGTAATTTCTCTAGTAGAGTAATTACTTACGTATAATTACTCTAATAACATAATTACATTAAAATATTAAACTTTTTTATATTATTATCCTATAAAACATGTTTAAGAAGATGGAGAAAAAAAATTAAAAAAAAATTCCCCATTCACTTCTCATGTTTAGTAGGTTAGCTCATTCATATTATTTGACGCAGATTACCATTTTAATTTGTGTTTCTTTTGTGTGTTTATCAAACTCAAATTACATTACATAATTACATTACATAATATTATTTTTCAAACTTTGATGAATAATGTTATGGCATAGTTGTAAATTTGTTGGGTTCTAGTAAGATTAGTTTTTGAATGCTCATGAACAGTATGTGGGACAGCGGAACAGCTGCCCACCTACTGTTCGTCTCTTTTTTATATATATTACGGTAATTATTGTATTAGTAGCTGATATTTGGTTTACTTACAATATGTATGTGTGTTTGTGGTCTGATGGTTACAGTGTTTTATTGTTACTCTTTTTGCCTGGATTCGAACCTTGAGATGTGCTTTTTATTTTATTTTTCTCCTACCCAATCTTCTATCACGTGTGTTGTTGTTTGGGTGTACATGTGCCTCATCTGTGAACACGCGTCAACATATGTACAAACCTCCCTCCTTTTTTGTTTCTTCTTTCTAATCCACTTTTCCCAATCCACACATTCACACTCTTTCCGCCCACTCCTTTACACAACACCGTTTAAAGAGAAAAAGCAACAGAAAGAGTTTTAGATCTACAAGACACAGAGAAAAAGAGATGTTATTAAAGAGAAGCTGTCGGCGAGCCTGTTCTAACCACGAAGAGAAAGAACAGAGGCGACGGTGATGGTTGGTTTAGATGTGGATGCCTACCACATGTTTGTAGAAATGCTTAGAATTTTTGGTGGGTGCCTGGTATATTCTTTGTTAGGTTTTTTTTTTTGTGATGAGTGTTTAAATTCTATGTTTTTAGTTGTAGGTTTGTTGTTTTTGTTATTGTATGTTGCAATTTTAACTCACAAAGTGTTAAGGTGATTTAGGAGGTGAGGTAGGTCAACACGGTGGAGACGGCGAACTGTTTCTTGTAGTGTCACGATGGGTAGGTAGAGGTAGTGGAATAGTCATCGGCGATGGAGAACTAATTAGATACTCACAATTCCATCACATGTCCTTCCATATATTATAAAAACAGAAAGAAAATCAAAGTAGAGAGAATAAATCTGGTTAGAGATTCTGATACAAATAAGATGTAGAAGATGAAGTGGATTTATGATGTTGTGACAAGGGAAGAAAAGTTGATATAGTGATGCGTGGTGTTCTGTTATGGTGGTTGTATGGTGGTGGAACGATGGTGATAAGGTGGTGAGTCAATTGATGAAGAAGAAGAAAGGTTAGTTAGAGAGAAACACACAGAGAATGAGCTCACAACAGACTGCTTTCAATTACTATCACCAATTGTATTTAACATACTAGACTAACTGATTAACTACCTTATTCCTATCTTGACACTTCTGACCCGCACACTATGAATTATTACAACTAAGACCCTTCAACTAACAACACATACATTACTCCCCTATAAAGATTCTTGTCCTCAAGAATCAGGACTCTTATCACTCAATTCAAGTTGCTAACAAAAAACCAAAAAAAAAATGACATGATAAACTTGTAATAAATTCAAGTGACCTATGAACCATAGCAATTCCACACAGCCACTTTTTGTTCCATAGCTATAGGAACCACCAAAAAGAACAGTTTGAGTAGCTTCACCATAATGCCAACTGTTTAAGCATATTATCCACACCATAATTTTGTTTAACCAAAGAATAGGTATAAACCCACCTATAGCTCTTGAATTAGCAAGAAATAGACGAGTTCCCCTGCTTCCTTTGTAAACATACATGACGTCAACCCAACCAACAATCTCTGAAGTGTTGGGCATCATTGAGAGTCTTTCTTGCATAGTAGATCGGACGAAAACACTTGTCTTTTCTTTGCCCCAAAACAGCTCCTACTGCCATGTTTCTTGCATCACACATTAACTCGAATGGCAAGTCCCAATCTAGAGAAATGATAACCGGTGCTTCAACGAACATTCTTTTCAAACAATTGAACACCTCAAGACACTCCTCAGTGAACACGAACTCGTGATCTTTTTCAAGGAGCTGAGTGAGTAGACGAGCGATTTTTGAGAAATCTTTGATGAATCTTCTATACAAACTGGCATGACCGAAAAAACTATGAATTTCCGTAACCGTGGTAGGAGGGGGAAGCAATGATATTGCTTCAACTTTGGCCTTGTCAACCTCGATCCCTTTGTCTGAAATTTTGTGCCCCAATACAATTCCTTCCTTTACCATAAAATGGCACTTTTCCCAATTTAGCGCCAAATTCATTTCTTCACACATTGCCAACATTTTCTTGAGATTGCCCAGACAATGATCGAACGAATTTCCAAAAACCGAGAAGTCATCCATATAAACTTCCATGAAGTGTTCGATCATGTCATGAAAAATGGCTACCATGCATCGTTGGAAAGTGGCGGGGGCATTACATAGCCCAAATGGTATTCTTCTGTAAGCGAACATGCCATACGGATAGGTGAAAGTGGTTTTCTCGTTGTCTTCGGGGTCAATTGGGATTTGAAAGTACCCAAAAAAAACCATCGAGAAAACAATAATATTTGTGCCCGGCCAATCTTTCCAACATCTAGTCTATGAACGGTAGGGGAAAATGATCTTTCCTCATAGCATCGTTGAGCTTCTGATAATCGATGCAAACCCGCCAACCTGTAACCTTTCTTTTTGGAATGAGTCCGTTCTGTGAGTTGGTTACGACTGTCATACCGCCCTTCTTGGGAACTACTTGGATTGGGCTCACCCAAGGTGAGTCAGAAATGGGATAAATCAAGCCGGCATCGAGTAGCTTAATCACTTCTTCTTTCAAGACTTCTTGCATCTTGGGGTTAACTCTTTGTTTCCTTTGCACACAAGGGCGATAATCGTCCTCCATGGGAATCTTGTATGTGCAAAGTGAAGGGCTAATACCTTTTAAATCCATGAGCTTCCATGCAATTCCTTTCTTGTGTTGTTTCAAAATTCCCATTAAATTTTCTTTTTCTTCTATAGACAAATCGGATGCAATGATAACGGGAGTTTGAACTCTTCATCAAGGAAAGCGTACTCAAGGTGAGAAAGCAATTCGTTGAGTTCTAAGGATGGTGGTTCTTCAATGGAAGGCTTGGCTATTTCTTTGGGACTCTGTTCTTGAAGTTGAGTTTCTTCATGTTTATCTTCAAGAGAGACATGCTCGATAAGATAAATTTCGAGAACCATGGGATCATTTTCATCAATCGAGGAAGCGGACTCCTCAAAATCATCACCCGCCCCCATAACGTCATAGAGGTAATACCCCGCAATATAATCGAAATCGGTGATGGGGTGGACAGATCGTCTTGAATACTTGGACACCGCAAAACTTTCATTAAGTCGAAACCCAGATTTTCGCCATTCAAGGTTACTCTAAGTCTTCATCCCCATGCGTCGAGTAGAGCCAATGCGGTATTAAGGAAATGTCATCCCAAAATGATAGGACTCTCTTCCCCAGGAATATCCAACACCACGAAATCTATCGGGAAGATAGTTTCGTTGAGGCCAAGCAAAACATCTTCTGCAACTCCTTGGGGGTACCGCAGCAAGAGATCGATGAGGCAAAGCTCCATTCTTGTGGGTCTCAAGGTTTGTTGCTAGAACTTTCGGAATATGGATGCGGGAAGAATGTTGATGTTGATCTGCAGGTCGGCGATGGCTATGGCATTGAATCTTTCTCCCACGGTGTAAGAGATTGCAACTCTGTCAGGGGGTAGTTTTCCTTGAATGATGGTCGAACATATTTTGTTGATGGGCACGATGACACCTTCTTCAAGAGTATCCTTTTTGGAGAGGATATCTTTCAGAAATTTGAAGTGAGCGGGTAGTCTAAGTTGACAATCGGCGTAAGGGATGTTGAGTTGTACCTCCGTCGTCAAGGAATGAAACGTGTAGATTTTTTCCTCCATTCTAGGAACAAGAACTTTTTCAATGTCGCCTTTCTCTTCTTCTTCTCCCAATGGTGGATCACAAGCATCTTCATTTGGTTGGGCTTCCATCTCTTCTTCATGGGCAGCATCTTCCATAGCATAGATATACTTGAGGTAGTTTTTGACCAACTCAAGATTTTCCGCGAACTTCTTCAAGTCAATAAGTGGGGGGTCCGGTTTAAATATGGATTCGGGTTCAAGTCCGGTTTCAAATTGACTTGGTGGTGGTAAGGAAAATAAATGAGCTAGTGGAGATGGCATGTAAGGTGATGGGCTAGAGAAAGGTGCAGTTTAAGGTTGGGTAAATTGGTAGGGTTATTGTAAAATATATGGTGGTGATTCATCCTAGTGATACATTTTGTCGAGTGCATCAGGTGATGGTGGGATAGGATCAAATGGTGGTGCTGGAGATATAGATGGTGAAGGTGGTTGAGTACTTAATCGGCAACCATTGATATGGTAAATTTCTTCATTGGGTTATGAGGAAATGCTGAATGGTTATAAGGTGGTGGTTCAAGCGGAGGTGAATAGTGATTATTGTACTCTAGAAGATACCAGACAGAACAAATAGTCTTCACAGTTGTTGTAGAAAGAAGGTCCACCACATTATTCACAGAATTGCTGAACATAAAACCCATCATAATCGAAAATGTTCTCCATCATAAACTGATCTTCCTCTATATGATCCATCTGAAGAGCTATCAAAACAAACTAGCAAAGTGACTAGCAACTAGCAACTTAAAACCTCTCTATGAAATATGTCGTGTCCCCGGAAACGGCGCAAAAAACTTGTTGTAGTATGGATTAAAGCACTTAATCCTCTTTTTTCTTAAATTAGCAAGTTCCCGGTGGAAAGGCCAAGACTCAGTGGAAAAAGGAAATTAAGTTGGGACTTTAAGTTAAGACACTTATTCAAGTTTTAAATTTATAAAACTAAAACGATAAATGTTGATCGTTCTAAACCCACATAATATGCAAGTGTACCTGTCAAGTGTAGTATAGACTCTAGTTTTGAGATGACAATTTTATGGAGGTTGTTTGTGGCAAGATTTCATTGGAAGGTTTCTTCTTCCTTTTGATTGCTCGGTAGAATCTTCGGATCTTTCCGTCGGCAGGGCTTGTCTTCTGGTTAGTAATGCGAGTGAGGATTATGAAGGAACCGAAAGATTGGGGGTCGTCTTTTACCAAGTTGGATTTCTATGGAACTGAGGTCGAAACTAATGATGACTATTTGGCCTCTAACGAGTTCAATGTTGTAGACATAAACCATTGAGTTGATGACGGAGGTGGTGATCTCAATCTGGTCCGGACATTTGAGGTGAAATAGAGGAATCATCATTTTTAGGTCAGGATTATAGAGGAACTAGAAGATTGGGTGTCGTCTTTTACCAAGTTGGATTTCGATGGAACGGAGGTCGACTCCGATGATGACTATCCGGCTTCTGAAGAGTTAAATGTTGTAGACAAATGAATCACCTAAGAATGAAGAGTAAAAGGTGGGTGACCGGTCAAATTCAATTTCGGGCAGATCTCAGGATAACATATTAACGTTAGTTTATAATGAGCGTCAGTCTTTTTCTTCGGGAATTAGAAAAGGTTGTTGATTGTCGACGCCTAGGATTAATCCTAGGTAGGCAAGAATCCCTACACACATCTAGAGGGTGTTTGGCTCTCCTTATTTCCACCTCCTTATAACCTATGACTTTTCCAAAAAGTCATAAATTATTTTAAAAGTGTTTGGGTGATGGTTTGAAAATGACTTTTTGGGTTTGAATAAGGTGAAAAGAAGGTGGAAAAGGAGATAAGTTATAAGTTAGAAATGTGTAACTTTTTGAAAAAGGAGATAAGGAGGTGTAAAAGGAGATAAGTAATAAGTTATAAGTTTAACAGGAGACATGCTCTTACTTTCATTCTCCACAAGATGAGCGTCAGAGGTATACGAATCAAGAACCGAACCTCTTGATTTTGGGTCGGTGGAGGATGAACATGTTAATCGAGTTCTGAGTAGAGGTAATGACTTGGGCCAAGATAATTTTAATGGGCCTAAAGGAGGTGATAGCCCATTACTAAATGATGTTGAACCTTCAGTGAAATCAGCAGAATCGCAGCAAGGAAACTTTATTGACTTAAACGCTAACCCACCCACCTCTGTCAATGGTCGATGCTCCAATAATGATGGACAGAAAGGGAGGGCGGTAGGAATGGGAAAGAGGCTAGGGAGTCAACTTCATAACCGGAGTTTTCTGGGTACGTTTTTTTCTCAAAATTTAGAGGCTTGCTCCACTAACCGAGTGAGATTTTGAAAACCAAATAAGTTGGATCAAAATTGGGGATCAAAGTGGGAGGTGTTGACAACCTTCTAAAATCGATCATGGGGGGGGGAGGTGAGCAATGTTGTCAAATGAATCTTTTAACACTTAGTTATAGTGGTGTGGAGGTGATGGTAAGGTCGGCTAGGTTAGCTTTCTTAGGAAGCATCACTACTAGAAAAATCACTTTTTTTGACAAGTGTATAATGGCACATGGTCATTTATGGCATTCAAAAGCCCAAATCATAAAAAAGTGTTATTGTTTTAAAATATGGATTTATGACACTCATTTTTATGTGGCATTATTAAAGTGTCATAAAAAAATAAAATAAAACATGACACTATCAAAATATGTGTCATGTTTTTTGTGTCATGGGTTCTCCTACTATAAAACGCAACTATTATAGGTTATATTTTGTATCGACACAATATTTTTTATTTTAAAAAACTTGTTAGTATATTTGACTTGTGATTAAGTAAATGGATTTGTTTTGCTATAGTGTTTTAATTAGTAATTAGAAGAGTGTAGGGAAATATTGAATTCTAAAAAAAACACCTAAGACTATGACACGCATAATGCGTGTCGTAAACGCGTATCATAATTGCATGTCATAAAAGATGACACACTAATGCGTGTCATGTTAATTTTACAACATCTCTTTCAATGACTTTTTTTAGTTAAAACGCGCAATGCGCATCAAGGAATGTATATTTGCTAGGGGATTCACTTCCTAGAATTCAAGAGACAAATGACTTCTACCAGCATTCCTTTTCAAAAGTTTTGGGACATGGGTAATAATGATTTTGAAGTTGTCTAGGTATGTCTAAGGGCACAAGGGATTAAGGTGTTTTCACTTCACTGATTTCTACCAATCTTACACTGCCACATCACTTCACTAATTTCCTTCACTGAAACACTTTTATAAAGGCAGCACTCCACTGATTCTTTACCTAACTATCAATTATTTTCACATATAATAATAATTTTCATACATAAAAGTATAGTTAATAATTATTATTTTTTACCTTTCAAAAAATAATTATTATTTTTTTATGTAATTCAGGAAAAAAAAACACATAACAATTTACGTAAAAAAAAGGTGAGACTTTTCAACTTGTACCACAAAACAATTTAATAAATGACAAAAGATGTCTTCCCACACATTTGTAAACATATACATATACTTTTATATCTATCTCCTTCTTCACAAATCCACTTCAACCCACTGTTGTAAAATAAAAAATAAAAAAAAATAGCAGGCAACCAAGGCAACATGTAACCAAAATAGAACAGAGAGAGAGAGGAGATTAAAATAATAGAGAGAGGGGAATAAAATAATAATAAAATTGTCTGAAAGTTTGTGCCACGTCCATGAACCAGCACGGTAACTGGAACCAGAATTTGGTTCACGGGACCACTACCAGCATGGGTGGCGGCAGTATCACCATGCTGGTAATGGGGTACCCGTTACCAATTCTGGTAGCGCCTTGTCCCCCTAATGGTACCTTCTGTGTTTGAGACTCTGGTGTCTTTAGAAAAACCGGTGTTTTTAAATATAGTTGCTTTATTTCTATATCTAGCATTTGGTCAGGAATGGATGGTTTGTTGACTTTGGCAAATGTTTAGGCTCCTAGAATACATTTTGATAAGGAGTGTCTATTGGAAGATCTACTCCTTAAACATAGTATTCTGGGAGATCGGTTTCCGTGGGTGATTTTAATGAAGTTATTGTTAATAATCATGAATTTACTGAAATTGATAGCTTACAATTACAAAGAATGGTACACAATAAATACAAGGATGATGGAAGCTAATCAAGGAACAAACAAAGAAAGTCAACTAATCAATATAATTCAAATTAATTCACATTTAGTCTGATGGAATATTCCAGAAGGAATATTATAGTATGTCGGTTAATACTCCCCCGCAGTCGCAACGTTGGTGGAACTAACGCAAAGAATGGATTTAAAACGGTTGAACAGTTGTTTTGGTAGCCTCTTTGTGAATATGTATGCATACTGATAATCTACAGGTATATGTAGAACTCGAATGTCTCCAATTCGAACTTTTTCCCGGAAAAAGTGAATATTGATTTCCACATGTTTGGTGCGTTGGTGCTGAATCGGGTTGTGAGACATATAGACGGCAGATACATTGTCACAAAAAATTATCGTGGCTTCGCGATTAGGGATGTGAAGTTCAAGAAGCAAGTTTTGAAGCCAAGATGTTTCAGCAGCAGTGTTTGCGACCCCGTGGTATTCTGCCTCGGCACTAGATCGGGATACGGTATGTTGACGTTTAGACGACCATGAAACTAAATTTTCTCCCAAAAAGGCACAATACCCAGAAGTAGATCGTCGTGAGTCCAGGCACCCGCCCCAATCAGCATCTGAATATGCAGTGAGTTTAAGTGACTTTGACGAGCGAATGTGAAATACATGATGAGATGTCCCCTTTAGGTACCGCAAGATGCGTTTTAAATACTGAAAATGAGGTTTACGAGGGGCGTGCATGAATAAGCATACTTGTTGCACGGCATAGGTGATGTCGGGTCTTTTAAACGTTAAGTACTGCAACGCACCAGCGAGGCTTCGATATAAAGTATTGTCGGGTAGTGGTGAACCGGCTTGTGCACTGAGTTTAGAATCTGTATCACTAGGAGTGCTGCAGGGTTTACAGTTGGTCATATTTGCACGAGCCAGTATGTCTTTGATGTATGATTCTTGAGAAAGAAGAAGACCAGTTGCATTTCTAGTGACTTGAATTCCCAAGAAGTGATGCAGGTTCCAAAATCTGTCATGGCAAATTCTTTTGAGAGGGACCGAATAACCTGCTTCAAAAAATTAGTATCCGAGGTTGTTAAAATAATATCAACATATAACAGCAAGTATGCAACCCTAGATCCTGCTTTATAAATGAAGAGTGAGGTATCTGAGGAAGCGCTGCGAAAACCACATTTAGTAATAAAAGTAGCAAAATGATGATACCAAGCTCGAGGTGCCTGTTTTAACCCGTAAAGTGACTTTTGTAAACGGCACACAAAGGATGGATTATTTTTGTCCACAAAACCCGGTGGTTGGTGCATGTAAACTGTTTCATTGAGGTCCTCGTGGAGAAAAGCATTCTTTACATCTAGTTGGTTAATAGGCCAGTCACGGGATACGGCAATGCTTAGCACAGTGCGGATATTAGTAGGTTTGACAACTGGACTGAATGTATCAAAACAGTCGATACCTATCTGCTAGGATTTTCCATTAACAACTAATCTCGCTTTATACCTTTGTAATTGCCCATTAGCATGAAACTTGTGGCGAAAAAGTCACATACACCTAATGACATGGGAATCTTTTGGGCGTGGTACTAACTCCCATGTGCTATTTTCCATTAGAGCCCTATACTCGTCAGTCATAGCCTTTTTCCAATTGGGATTGGATAATGCATAGAGATGAGATTTGGGTGGGGCGATATGGTTGGTGTAGTGGTGGTGTGAAGGTTAAGGTGAACTTTTGGTTTGGTAATGTCGGATTGGAGTCGGGTGGTCATTGGGTGTGCATTGGATGGTGCCGAAGCGTGTTGTTGTTGTGACGTGTATTGGGCCGGACTAATGGTTTGTGGGTGAGCCGAAGGTGGGCTATGAGGGGTTTGTTTTGATGGGCCGGTGTGAGATGTATAGAGGGAGGGGAGTTGGGCCGAGGTAATGGGTGATGAGGATTGATTCGAATTAGAGGAATGAGCCGAGGGTGGGTGAGTATGAGGGTCAGGTGCATTTTGATGATGTGTGGTGTGAGTTTGAAACATGGTGGGATTGTGGAGTAGAGGGGTGTCAAGGTCTAGCTCTAGTGGGGTGTAATCAGATACAGAATGCGGATTGGCAAAAGGAAAAGTTGTTTCGTCGAAGGTAACATGGCGAGAAAAGGTGGTTTTTCCGGTTTGAAGGTTGAGACAGCGGTAGCCGCGATAGTCGGCTGGGTATCCAAGAAAAACACAAGGGGTTAAGCGGTCAGCCAATTTGTGAGGTTGGGTAGAGGACTGGCTGGGAAAGCATATGCAACCGAACACCTTTAGATGATCGTAGGTGGGGTGTCGAAGGTAGAGGGCGGCTCTGGGAGTGAAGTTGTTTAGAAGTTTCGTGGGTAAAATGTTGTGTAGGTAAACAGCGGTGTTAAGGGCCTCAACCAGTATGTGGTTGGGACCGAAGCATGAGTAAGGATGGAAAGCATGATTTCGTTTATGCGACGAATCATGCGTTCGGCACGACCATTTTGTTGAAAGGTATGAGGGCATGAAAAACGAAATTGCATGCCGTGTTCAGTTGCAAAAATTTTAAATTGATGGTTGTCGAATTCTCCCCCATTATCGCATTGAAACGATTTTATTGGGAGATGAAATTGGGTTTTGATGTAGGTGTAAAACTTTATGAATTTGGTGACAGTTTCAGATTTGTATCGGAGTGGAAAAACCCATGTGTAATTTGTGAAATCGTCAATCAAACTCATATAGTATTTGTAACCTGTGTTAGATATGATTGGTGATGTCCAAAGATCACAATGAACTATATCAAAAGGTAAAATTGTACGAGAAATTGACGAAACAAAAGGTAATCTTTTATGTTTAGCAATCTGACAAGAGTTGCAAAACATGTGTGTTGTTTTTATTACAGGAAATGAATTTATTCGAAGCAAGATAATCAATAACAGAAACTCCTGGGTGGCCTAAACGGTCATGCTATGATTCAGGAGCGAAAACAGCAAAAACGGTAGGTGTTGTTGGAGAAGGAGCAGTGACTGGATAGATGTTGCTATCACTGTCGTGACGGCTCAGGAGTTTCCCAGTCTTGAGGTCCTTCACAGAAAAGCCAAAAAGGTCAAACTCAATAGAAACAGAATTATCTTTGGTAAATTTACGAACATATATGAGGTTTTTTATCACTTGTGGGGCATAAAGGACGTTGTTTAGGTGTAGGTTGTTTTGGTGGTTAGGAAAGAATGCATGACCCGATCCTAATATTGGCATTCTTTGGCCATTCCCAACAAGTATAGATTTAATGGTTGTAAACCAGGGAGAGTTAGTACACATATCTTCCTCATCAGAGAGGCAGGGGCGGGGCATTAAAGGGGCGGGGAGGGGCGGCCAACCCCCCCCCCCCCCGAATTTTCGTTCAGAAGTTTCGAGTATATAGTTTCGTATGGAATTTTTTTGGTATATATGGTTTCGACCCCCCGTTTAAAAAAAATAGTTATATAAACCAAAACTTTAACCCAAAACAAAGTAAATATAAAGCTCAAATCTTAAAGTACTAAGCACAACAACTACATGAGCGGGATAGTAGATTCAGTAAGCCAGCGATTGAGTTGTTATCTCTTAGCTACTCGAGCTTGGCCGGGTAAAAATCTCAAAACGAGCCGAGCCTTATAAAGCCCGAGCTCAGACTAGCATGTGAAGTTCGCCAGGCTCGTCAAACCTTAGTGTAATATTAGGTTTATTAGTATTTAATAATATTTACCCACTCATTTAAGCTTGTTTACTAAATGAGCCCTAGCTGAACTTCATTTATCGAGCTCCGAACTAATTATTTATATTACTTTTATTTAAAATATTAACTAATAGATAGTAAACGAGCCGAGCTCGAGCTCTTATAAGTCTTTTGAACTCGAGCCTGATCGAGCTTGGGCTTAGCTCAGCTCGTTTGCACCCCAATCCATAATTGAATAAATCAAAAATCTTAAAGATCGACGGGATGAACTGTAAGTTCATCCGTGTACCAACCCTTTGTCTCATTTTTAATTTTTTAGTGTCTTTGTTCAATTGTTTGTTAAAGAATGCTTAAAACTTTTATATTTATTGTATTTAATGTTTGACTCGACCCGACCCGAATTGAATCACCGACACGAACATATCACCCGAACTATAGCTACAGAAAAAAAATTAGGTCCCGTCCCATGACCGATGACTTCCGACCCCACGGACCAAATTCTCAAGCTTCGCCACTACTTGAAATGCATGTCCAATGTCGGTTGGCTGTAGTGGATCCAAATCTGTAACATAAGCTTGATTAGTGTTTTTGTTAGTAGAACCTTTATTGGGCCTGTTTTTGGACTCGGATGTGGGTTGCTGCCAAGGCCCAGCCCAACCGGCTTAGGTTGGGTATGGGCATGGCGGAGGGCCCCAGCCGCTGTTTGGGCCAGATGGTGGAGCCCACCAGGGTGGGTAGGCCCACTGCTGTGGAGGACCCCGAGCGGGCTACTGAGTATAACCGGAAGTGAATTGGGCCTGAGTTAAGTTGTTGAAGTTTTTGTTGGGCCGATAATTACTATTGTTGTTGGGCCGCCTCGGCTAGAAACGATTTGGCCCACGCTGGAGTGATGCTTGAGTATTGTTGGTGTCACGAGATGGAGCTTGGTCCAAATTGATGATGGAGGGTTGTTGGGCCGGTGCTTGAACAGCGGCTGCAGCGACCGGATCTGGATGTTCTCTGGCTTGTTGGCATCGTTCCTCAGCATCAAGGAGGTTGATGGCATCGTCCCATGAAGGCAGCGATTGGTGAAGTTGAGCGGCAACGACATCATATTCGGGAGGCAGACCGTTGACCAACTGAATCACCAGACGGCTTTCGGTGACAGGTTGATCATCGTCTGCCAATTGGTTTGTGATTTCCTTCAGTTTTTTACAATAAGCATGTAGGAATGACATGGACTTTAAGCTAAGATTTGTAAACGCCTTCAAAAGAGCAGCAGCGTAGGGTCCTTTATTGTTTAAGAACTTCTTTTTAAGAGCCTGCCAAGCGATGAATGCCGATTCATCAGCATCCAAAACGCCGGGCAGAAGGTCATCAGAGATGGTTGTAAGAATCCACTGCAGAACGAATGCGTCTATTTCGGACCAAGTGTTGTAGTTCAGGTCATCTCTGGGAGGCGGAGGCGTCTCGTCGATGTGGTCTAAAACTTTGTATCCTCGGGCGTTGAGAAGAAACAACTTTACCCACGATGAATACGTGACTTTCATACCATCTAGAGTGAGAATCTTCGATTGAATATTGGTGACGGTATAAACGGGGTGAAGCGGGTCGATTTTAGAGGTTGGTCCGGAGGGCGACATATTATCTTTGTCTGCCATTGATAGTGCAAAAAAATGTAGAGGATGAAACAAAAGAAGGGCTGAGACCGAAACCTTTGTAGGAGCATAAAAAAAATTAACGGAGACCGTGGCCTCGACAAGAAGAAACAGCGGATGTTTTTGTTTCAGAGGATTGGCTCTGATGCCATGTTAATAATCGTGTATTGACTGAAATTGATAGTTGACAATTACAAAGAATGGTACACAATAAATACAAGGATGATGGAAGCTAATCAAGGAACAAACAAAGAAAGTCAACTAATCAATATATAGTACAAATTAATTCACATTAAGTATGATGGAATTGGTAATGTCTGTTTAGTGATTTTTCATTTGTTTTTAGTGTACCTCTAGCTTCTTGCTAGTTTCTTGGTGGAAAATAAGTTTTCATCTCCGTTAAAATAAAATTTAAAAAAAAAAAGTATGATGGAATACTCCAGAAGGAATATTATAGTATGTCGGTTAATAGTTATGGTCTAAATGAGTGTTCCTCTTGTATCATACATACCAATGGAGTGAATCTTTTAAAATATTCAT
This sequence comes from Ambrosia trifida, assembly GCA_028751855.1. NCBI lineage: Eukaryota > Viridiplantae > Streptophyta > Magnoliopsida > Asterales > Asteraceae > Ambrosia > Ambrosia trifida. The sequence continues at coordinate 164,012,194 of CM054122.1, forward strand.
TAGCTATGTAGGGCTGGCTGAATATAGAAGGCTCCGTCTATTCCCACCCCCCTCCTTCTATTTTCACCCCCCCAAGCGTCTTGCTTAGGCCTAAGCGAGGCGCTTGGAAGCTGAATTCGAGGAGGTCAGTACGAGGGGCAGAAAAAGCTGATTTTTAGGCCTAAGCGTCTCGCTTAGGCCTAAGCGAGGCGCTTAGGATCAATTTTTTTTATTTTTTTTTTTTTTGGTCTTTTTAGTTAGTTTTTTGTTTTTTTTTAATATAATTATTATAAAAAATGTTTTTATAATAATGACTTGCATGAAAAGGTAAGAACATTGTGGATGAGTAACCTAGTAACCTCTACAATGATGTGATTTGAATCTAGTAACCTCTACAATGATGTGATTTGACTAGTTACTCATCCACAATGTTCTTACTAGGTACATTGTACATATACCTCCTTATTTAAAAACAAATCACATAACTTGCACCGGCTTGAGATATGAGTTTAATTAGCTTAAATCTCTCTAATCCATGATATGAGAGCAATATAAAAAAATATTTTTTTGACTTGACTTGCTTGCATGAAAAGGCAACATGGAATGAGATGATCTCGATTTTTGTACAAAGTAAAAGTCAGTTGTTATCGGAGAGATAGCTGTCAACGATCAAGGCAACATACTTGAAATCAATGGGAAGGTTAACAATTCCTGCTCATCTTGATGATATCTTCATCAATCTCCTTGATCTACGCATAAGTGTTAAAAGTATCAAGACTATGAAATTAGTAAAACAACTTTTCAGTTGTTATCAGACGAGGACTTGCCTGTGTTGCCGCATTTAATGAAATTTAACGCGCATACCGCATTCATTGTTATAGAGAGAGATGATATGAGAGCAATATAAAAAATGTTTTTTTGACTTGACTTGCTTGCATGAAAAGTAATGATCAGGAACATTCCAAATAACCGTCCAATTTCAGCTAAGGAGGTATATGTACAATGATGTGGTTTCTTTTAGATAAGGAGGTATATGTACAACGATGAAGACAACCTGAAAGTGGATACCATGGATCAGAGAGATTCAAGCTAATTAAACTCATATTTTTTGGTGATTAACAGTCCAAATACCCGTAGCATCCTTGATCATCTTCTTGTAATTACTTTCTATTGTTTCGGGTTCCCTTCCATCGTTGACAATTATCTCTCTGAGATGATAGCTTCTCTTCAGATTCTGATTGCACCGGTAGAATTGGAATTGGAATTGGAATTGGAATTAATGAGACAACTTTTCAGTTGTTATCCGAGAGATAGCGGTCAACGATGAAGACAATCTGAAAGTGGATACCATGGATCAGAGAGATTCAAGCTAATTAAACTCATATCTCAAGCCGGTGCAAGAGGGTCACTATTCGTATATAAAGAACATTAATTTATTTTGTTTCATCTTTGTTATTTTGATAATTATCGTATTTGCAACATAGTTCCTTTGATTCATCATTGTTGTACAAAGCTGGATGTTCGTACGGGAAAACCAAAACGAGCAATAAACGAAGCGAAACGGGGAGATATAATTTTCTTGGCTTGGAAACAACTTAAAAGAACCAAAAAATAATTTTAATTCATTTTTGGTTCTTTTAAGTTGTTTCCAAGCCAAGAAAATTATATCTCCCCGTTTCTCTTCGTTTATTGCTCGTTTTGGTTTTCCCGTACGAACATCCAGCTTTGTACAACTTTGATGAATCATTGTACGTGGTCCTCCGAGTAAACCTAACTCGCAACAATTGTTTTTAATTCATTTTTAAGTGTTTTTAATTACTTTTCGAGAAATGATAATTTTCAGATATTACAGATCAAGGTGTTACCAAGCATGTCAAGAAATGATAATTTTCAAATATTGTAGATCAAGGTGTTACCAAGCATGTCAAGAAATAATAATTTTCAAATATTGCAGATCAAGGAAAGAATGAAAATACGTGATGCACATACCGTGAGTGTAGTCCATTGATGTATTAATATATTATTAATCGCAAGTTTCAATACTAGATAATGCACGTAACTCCCTAGGAGTCTTGAAGACGAAATGAATTTTACAAGATACTTGAAACAAGGTATGGATACCATGGATCAGAGAGATTCAAGCTAATTAAACTCATATCTCAAGCCGGTTGATATAGAGTATATCAGAGAAAGATTTAGTTGAAAGTGGATATAACTGGACAGTGAGATTGATAACTTCTCTATGGAAGTTGCTACAATAGTTAAACAAAAGCTGAAATTGAACAGTTATTTGGAATGTTTCTGATCATTACAGTTATGCCTTTTTTGGTGAAATGAACTTGAAGAAATGATTTGGTGGATATATCATGAGTTAAACAAAAGCTGAAATTGAATGGTTATTTGGAATGTTCCTGATCATTACTTTTCATGCAAGCAAGTACAATTCAGATCATTACTTTTCATGCAAGCAAGTAAAATTCAGTTGTTGGACAGTGAGATTGATAACTGGACAGGTTAGCCAAACCATACGAGGGTGGCAGGAAAAAGTTGACATTTTGATCCAAAGGAAATTCAGGTTAGCCAGACGTTTGTCAAAAGAACATTTTTTATAATAATTATATTAAAATTTCAAAATTTCAACTTCCCGTTCAGGTGCTTAAGTCCACCTTGAAGACTGAATGTGACTACGCCATGTTTCACGTCATGCTTTCATCCTTCATTCCCGTTCAGGTGCTTAAGTCCACCTTGCTTGCATGAAAAGTAATGATCAGGTTGCCTTCATCGTTGACCGATATCTCTCCGATAACAGTCAATCTCACTGTAATGATCAAGAATATTCCAAATAAATGCATAATTTCAGCTTTTGTTTAACTATTTTAGCAACTTCCATAGAGAAGTTATGAATCTCACTGTCCAACAATTCATCTTCCTTGTCTTAAAACCCTTGACATCGCTGTTTGACAATACTCGTGTTCAGCCTTTATCAGGTTGCCATCATCGTTGACAGATATCTCTCCGATAACAACTGAATTTTACTTGCTTGCCTGAAAAGTTGTACCGGTTATAGAAAGAAATCAACAGTCGGATCGACTGTTGATTGGTATATAAAGAGCAAACCGAAGATCATTCAAAAATTTAAAGTTACCGCTAACCTCTGCACCATCATCAACTACAGCAAACCGACGATCTTCCTCCACGGCACTCCTAATGGGCCTCTCTTTATTTCACGGTACGATTTGTGTTTTTGTTGCTTTATAAATAATAAGTTTTGTGTTTATCAAACCCTAACGTCTGAGCAATGATTTATTAAATCGTTTTACTAATTTCCGATTCTTGATACTTTCATAAATCGTTTTACTAATTTCCGATTCTTGATAATAATAAATTATTATAATAATAAAACAAAGGAACTAAATTACAAATATAATAAAATAATAATAATAATAATAATAATAATAATAATAATAATAATGTTTATTGAGCAATATCTTCGACCTCTCTTATAATCAGGTAAATATGGATATTGTCTTTCACATCCGGATGGGTCAAACACAAAAAAGTCAAACACCATGTCTCCTTAAGTCGTTGATTCATTTGGAAATCGAAAACGCCTATCGTCACTCTGTATAGAGAAGAAAAACAACAACCGAATATTTAGTTCTCTCCGAACTTCAGCTTCCAAAATACGACGTCGTTGTAGCTCATATGTTATTATCTCTTCTCTTATTCTCTGTTTCTCTAGTTCTCGATGGATTATTGCTCTCATATCGACTCTCACAATTATTCACAATTTTATACATACAACACACCTTCATCGTTGACCGTACTGTTCTTTGTGACTCATAGGAGTCTTGAAGACGAAATGAATTTTACAAGATACTTGAAACAAGGTATGGATATGGAGAATAAATATTTGACTATACGTGGTTGATGATGTCAAGTTTAAGTCGTTGATTCATTTGGAAATCGAAAACGCCTATCGTCACTCTGTATAGAGAAGAAAAACAACAACCGAATATTTAGTTCTCTCCGAACTTCAGCTTCCAAAATACGACGTCGTTGTAGCTCATATGTTATTATCTCTTCTCTTATTCTCTGTTTCTCTAGTTCTCGATGGATTATTGCTCTCATATCGACTCTCACAATTATTCACAATTTTATACATACAACACACCTTCATCGTTGACCGTACTGTTCTTCTTGATGAAGACAGCCTGAAAGTGGATACCATGGATCAGAGAGATTCAAGCTAATTAAACTCATATCTCAAGCCGGTGCAAGTTATGTTGTAACGAAATCATTCTCACATGAATATCCTGCGTAAAGGACTAAAGCCACATATCTTGCCATTAATACCAACTGAATTTTACTTGCTTGCATGAAAAGTTCATTGTACGATGTCTTTTTCAGAGGACCTCGACTCTTGAGATGTTGCAGGTGTTTGAAAAGTTTGAACTGAAATTGAACTTTTCATGCAAGCAAGTAAAATTCAGTTGTTTTACTAATTTCATAGTCTTGATATTTTTAAACAATCGGATCGGCGCTAAACAATAGAAAGTAATTACAAATATTGCAAGAGGGTCACTATTCATATATAAAGAACATTAATCGGTTTCATCTTTGTTGTATTAATGGCAAAGTGATTTGTAAGGGAAGAAGAAGAGAATGTTATATGTGTTTACCTTCCCATAGATATGAGTTTAATTAGCTTAAATCTCTCTGATCCATGATATGAGAGCATAAGAGAAGAGATAATAACATATGAGCTTCAACATAACTTGCACCGGATGATTGCCAATGAGATTGATAACTGGACAGGTTAGCCAGGTGTTTGTCAAAAATGTAGAGCACACCACTAGAGCAAAAAGTTGTGTGTATGATAGTGACCCTCTGGCAAACCTGCCATTATTTAGCGTAAAAAGTTCATTGTACATATACCTCCTTATTTAAAAACAAATCACATCATTGTAGAGGTTACTAGGTTACTCATCCACAATGTTCTTACCTATGAGTTTAATTAGCTTGAATCTCTCTGATCCATGGTATCCACTTTCAGAATCTGAAGAGAAGCTATCATCTCAGAGAGATATCTGTCAAGTAATTACAAGAAGATGATCAAAGATGCTTCAACATAACTTGCACCGGCTTGAGATATGAGTTTAATTAGCTTGAATCTCTCTGATCCATGGTATCTAGGGGTGTTCTTTTTTATCCGAAACCCGAAACCCGACCCAAATTCGAGGTCACCCGAACCCGAATAAGACAATACCCGAAAAACCCGAACCCGAATAACAAAAACCCGACCAACCCGAACCTTAAATGGATCGGTTATCGGGTCAATTTTCCCTAACAAAAAACCCGAACAACCCGACCCGAAGAACCTGAAATCCAAAACCTGAATAAAAACCCGAACATGTAATGTCTTTTTTTTATAGATGTGTTTAAGTTTAGATTATTTGACATCTTAAACATCAAGTTTTAGGAATTTTAAACACTATTATATCATGTCGTTAAATAATGTTTAAGTTTTGATAACATTTTTCTTAGTATCACGTGAATTTTCATGATATTTTTGCAAGAAAAAAAAACATTTTTCATATTACATATAAACCCGAAAACCGAACAACCCGACCCAAACTAACCCGGACCCGAATAACCTCAACCCGACCAACCCGAACTTTAATTGGTTCGGTTATCGGGTCAATTTTTGTCAACAAAAAACCCGAAAAACTCGACCCGAAAAACCCGAAACCCGAAAAAATAACCCGAAGAACACCCCTAATGGTATCCACTTTCAGAATCTGAAGAGAAGTTATCATCTCAGATAGATATCTGTCAAGTAATTACAAGAAGATGATCAAAGATGCTTCAACATAACTTGCACCGGCTTGAGATATGAGTTTAATTAGCTTGAATTTCTCTGATCCATGGTATCCACTTTCAGGTTGTCTTCATCGTTGACCGCTATCTCTCGGATAACAACTGAAAAGTAATTACAAAAAGATGATGTCAAGTTTAAGTCATTGACATTTAATTTTTTTTAACATTTTATTATTATTAAATTAAAAAAAAACAACTCAAAACACCAAAAAACTACCAAAATAAAAAACCCCCCAGAAGCGCCTCGCTTAGGCTAAGCGAGGCGCTTCTGGGGGGTGAAAATAGAAGCTGGGGGGTTTAAATATCACCACCCATATAGAATTGGAGGTCGGAAATTTACTTTTATGAGCGAGAATGGCAGGGATCATGAGCAAATTGGATCGTATTTTGGTTTGTGATGGTTTCTTGTCAAGATGGTTAACGGCTTCAGTCTTGGATTTTGAGGAGCTAATTCGTGGAATCAGCATTCAAAAACGAGGTCGGCATATAAGAATGTAGTCCGGAAGCTTAAACGTCTCAAATGCAATTATAAAATGAAATTCTTATAATTGGATTCTTTATTAAAGGAACCTTAATGATGTGAAGTCATTTATTTCTTTTCTTGAGGAAATATAAGAGCAATGAAATTGCTTGATATGGACTACAAACTTCGGGTGGATCTTAAACAAAGAACTTTATGATGAATGAAACGATTACTTGGGCTAAACGAAATAAATTGAAATGCCTTATACTCAAAAGTGGACATTCAATTGGAAATACTTGTCGTCTAATGATCAAATGGGCTTTTGGGGATATTTGGCAAAGTTGGGTGGCCAATTGCTTGAACTCGAGCAAAACTTCGGTTCTTATTAACGGGCCACCTTGTGTCACCATTTTTATTTATCCTTGCCATGAATTTGTGTAGGGCTTGGAAGCCAATTGAAGACCTATTGCTCTTAAAGCTTAATCTTTCTTTCAGTGGAAGACTCACTCTGGTCAATTCGGTTTTAGAGAGCTTACCTATTTTTTTTTTTTACAATTACTTGATTTTCATCGACAAAAAAGGGTAAATTACCTAAGGATGGTAGGTAGGCGGGCAACAAGCTGTGCCGCCACCCCTTTTTGAATACCTATGTATTTAGGTTTCTATGTTCAAAGCTCCAATTGGGGTTCTAAACATAACATACAACTTAAATTGAAGAAACAATTACAAATAAAGGGTAAATTACATAAGAAAGGTAGGTAGGCGGGCAACAAGCTGCGCCGACACCCCTTTTTGAATACCCGATGTATATACAATAAACCTATTTGATTCTAACAGCCCATTAAGAATACGCACGCACACACAGCCGCAATACCTCTTTCATTACACGTGTAATGAGTCTATAACCACATACTTCCTTCTTGTCTTTAGCATACAGAAGAGCACACACTAATATTATACCAAAGTGTATACATAGAATTCTTTAATACTATTTCAAAACATATTGAATGTACAAAAAAAATTCCGATGTATACTCCTTTGGTATAGTATCATGTTAGGCATATCAACTCTAGTCAAACTTGAATCTCTTAAAAATTTATACATATTGGGATAATGACCATGAAGAAGACAGAGAAAAAAAGGAAAACAAGTGGGTATGAGTCAGATCAAATGCAAACATCAAGATTAATCAGACAGGGATAACTGTTTTAGACATAAGATATCATCATACACAACCCACGTAACACAAATCATTAAAACAAAAAAGATTAAAATTAAAAAGAATATATATACAAATCATGTAAAAATAAATATCATAAGGTTTGAGTCAGATAAAATGTAATACATCAATATTATCAGACAGGGATAACTGTTTTTAACATATTATATCATCATACACAACCCACATAACACAAATCATAAAAACTTTCAAAAAAGAATTTTATAAAAAATATAAACAAAATTCATATGGGTTTAAGTCAGATTAAATGTAATACATCAAGATTGATCAGACAGGGATAACTGTTTTTAAAAAAATGATATCATCATACAAAACCCACATGAAAGAACACATTAAACATTAAAAATCTTGAAAAAAAAACAAAAACTTGATAAAATATAAAAAAAATAAAGCCTCAGACCGTCCTAGTTCATGATTTTCAACAACTTTACAAGTAAATAACTTGCATATCAGTCAACCATTTTATAAACTGTCATCACTGGCCAACAAATCTTGAAATTTAGAACACAAATGTCACATAAAAATAAAATGAAATTGGAAAATGAAATTGGATTTGGAAAAATGAAAAGAAAAAGGCATCAGATCTTCCTATTCAGAGTCAGAATCATAATACACGCACAAAAGCAGGTATTCAACTCGATAATAAACACATCATTTGGCCTATTTTCAAACAGAGATATATTTTTTTAAAAAAAAAACTTGGAATCAGAAAGAAAAAAGATAAAGAGGGGTAAACAGAGATGAAGACGGCGTTTGATTGATTAGGGTTTGGAGGTGGATATACAAGAAGAAGTTGTGGGTCGTTTTATAGAGTGAGTTTTGTTCCACAAAGGGTTTGATGATGCGGCTGATAACTATTAAAAAATGGGTTGTGAATTCGACCAACCATTGAAACTGGCATTGATTTGGGCCCAAGCCCAGATACACTCTGTCTGTGGTCTGCTGGTTCTTAACACTTTTGTTGGGCTTTATGATTTCGGTCGGGTTGAATCTTGTATTAACACATAAATTTAAGTCGGAACGTGGACTAACTGGAAGCGTATAAAAAATAAGTACGAAAATGTATTATATTTGACACTGCTTGTTTTTTCAAAAGAAATAAAAAATTAAGTCGAAATGTAGACCACCTTGTATTTATACTCATACGTATATCAAAATTCGCATGTAAAAATATAGTATTTTTCAAAAGCAAAAAAAGTTTTACTCGAAACGTAGACCAACTCGTGCTTATACCAACACATATATAAAAATTCGCACGTGAAAAAAAAAAGTTTTTCCAAGTAAATGTATGAAAAGAGGTAAACTCGAAATTTTCCAAAAGAAAAAAATTAAGTCGAGACGTAGACGAACTCGTATTTATACCGACACGTATATAAAATTTCACACGTAAAAAGAGTTTTTTTCCAAGTAAATGGCTAAAAATGACAAATGGCAAATACAGCGGGTTCAATTTGTCGGTGGGAAACCCCACCGACATTTCCAAATAGAAAAAACACAATGCGTAAGACACAATGCGCTACACACAATTCGTAAAACACAATGCATAAAAGACAATCACTATAAAGTGTATAACATAATGACTTTAACTCGGTTCGAAACAGAATCTATGATGAATCGTGGACCAAATGGAAGCCCACATGAAATAAGTATGAACACGTATTATATTTGACGTTACTCGTTTTTCAAAAGAAAAAAAAAGTTTGAGTCAACATATAGACCAATACCGACACATATATAAAAATTCACACATAAGAAAATAGTTTTTTTTCCAAGTAAATATAGGAAAAGGTAAACAAGAAATTCTCCAAAAGAATCTTTTTTAAGTCGAAACGTACACCAACTCGTGTTTATACCGACACATATATAAAAATTCGCACGTTAAAAATAGTTTTTTCCTAAGGAAATGAGCTAAAATGACAAAGTTAGGGGTTAGATTTGTTGGTGTGAAACCACAACGACATTTTTCAAATAGGATAGATGGTGGATGGTGACAATGGTGGTAGGTAGCAACAACTGTGACATCCGTCACCCTCGTCTTTCATCTAGTTGACAATAATAGCCCTTTAGATATTACCATTATAGTCCTTGTATGTTTCGTCGTTTTCAAAATCTAATGTTAGAGCGAACTAAAATTTTATCATTTATAATTATTATGGATCGGGTATAAGTTTTAATCAAATGCGTATGTGGAAACGTATTCGTAAAAAGATTTTATAAAAGAATTCAAGTTTAAAAAAATAATATTAAAATCTTTTAAGTTAAGTTAGTTAACTAAGTTAATTTTTTTTTATAAAGGAAAACTTAACCTTCTAACATAGAAACTAACTAAGTTATCTAGAGGGGCTGATCTTGCCAAAGGACAAAAGTTATTTTGAAACTCCTTCTTCCCTCTGCCACACGTTTTTCCGGTCGGCCTCCTGCCGGATCCGGCGAGGTTTCTCCGGCGAACCTTCCTTGACCAAATAGATACGTTTTAATCGTCTTAAATGGTGCTCGTACGTTTCTCCATTCGAATCGTTCAAGTTCCAATCATTATACCGATCGTTTTCAGGTTATTAATGTTAGTGTTAATCGAATTAACACATGATAACGGTCGGAGTAATTATCACCTTCAAAGTCCATTTTTTTATAACCACTATATAATTCGTTAGATGCAATCTCTCCCTGCTTCGATTCCTGAACTAACCCACTCTAAAAATCAGCAAATCGTGCACATATTGACTGTGTTTGTCCCTGAAGATTGCGATTCATTCATCATTTTTTTTCACTCCTAAATCGTTAATGTAAGTGATTATTGTCCATGCCGTTTTGTTTACTTATTGATTCCGAACAAAAACCCTCTAAAATCGACTGTTAGTTTAGTTGAATTGAGAATAATTGAAAAACCTAGGGTTAGGGTTAGGGTTATAGGAAATTTAGGGAAGAAGATGAAGTTGTTATGAATATTTAAAAATAATTTGATTTCAAACTTCTTAACATGTGAGATTAGTGTTGTAGTGGTTTGTATGTTTGTTTGTGTGGGAAATGACCAGAGATCAAGTCTCACTTGCCACGGGTCAGATGTATTTTTTTGGTTTTTCTTTTTAAAATTCATTTTCTAAATTATTTACATATATATATATATATATATATATATATATATATATATATATATATAAAACTTAGAATTTTCATAATAAATTCATCATTGATCTAAAAATTATGAAAATTTAGGTGTAGCATCTTGACACCATAAAAAAAATTGCTACACTTTTTTTTTCTGGAAAATGTTTTATTTTTATATTTTTATTGAATTAAATTGTTTTAATCATATTTAGGGGGTGTTTGGGATTGATTATTCAAAACAGATTATACGTTTTGGAAAAGCAGAGGTGGAGCTGCTTATAGATTATTGCGTTTTGATAGCCTAAAAAACTGATTATCTGCGTTTTCAAAACGCAATCCAAACACTTAAAACTGATTATCTGCGTTATCAAAACGCAATAATCTAAAAATCAGATTTAAAACGCAATCCCAAACACCCTCTTAATTGATTAAAAATTCATTTTTAATGATTTTAATCTCAAAATTTTTGGGGAATTATTTCTAGTCATCATGAACTGAAATAAAAATATTTGGTTCAGAAAACAATTATTTTTATTGGTTTTCCTAATTTTAATCATTTAAACATGATTTAAATTCATTGAATCAGTTTTAAATATAAATAAGTTTATAAAAAAATTATGGGAAAATTATTTTTATTTATTTACATCAGAAAGTACTCATTTTCTATAAAAATAATATTTTTGGATCATGTTTTGTATTTTTAGTCTTATTTACATTTAAATAGACATAATTAAACATTTATTTATTTATACTATTTCAACATCTATTTTATAAATATTTTTCTTATAAAATAGAAATATTATTATCTTGAAAGTCTTTATTATCATTGTTGGATCTTTGTGTAACTCATAATTATTTACTTCAATATTTATGATTATTGTATTTATTTACAATAATTAGTTAAAGTATTTAACTAAATTATTTTGTCTTAGTTATTCAAACATATTTTGAACTAAATATTCAAATGGTAATAATTATATTACTTAAACCACATTTACAAATTTTGGCATAATATTATTTGGATATACAACTTTTATATTAAAAACTCTACTTCCCCAAATCGACTTAGCAAACCCTAATGCCTTAGACCCTAGATACTTTAGATTCTTAGACTTTTCCCTTATTAGTATTCTATTACGTTATAGGTTGAATTCCTCGGAATTCCCATTTCTTAGCTCACGACCGCTTAAGTGGATTTTGATCGCTTTCTCAAACTGTGAGTATATATTTACCCTTTTTCATGTTTTACACTTTTGGGGTGACTCATGTACGCTTATTACTTCACTCACTTAATCATGTTTTATCATATATTCACAATCGCAATTCTTGTATGTGTTTTACTTGTTGATTCGCTGATAGTGTGTACTTATGACCTTAATCATTAACCGCTGGGCGGCCTAGCATAGCAATAAATAGTACTTGATTATTGTTATGTGTGAACGATTATTCATCGCCTACTATGAGCGAATACTATATATATGTCTCTTGATTCATTAAACAAAGGTTTGATTTTGGGTAGCATTTGTACATAGCTTGAACACTAAATTGTAGACAGTATAACACGTGAATTGCGAAACTCTTTATCTACTATATGTATTCAAAACAGAGTATGCTCACCAATACATTTTTGTATTGACATATACTATTTTCGTACATGTTTCAGGTTATTTATGAGATGACTTTTAAGCTTTTGGAATTTTTACTTAGATTTTGGTTTCATTGTACTTCAGTTTTAGTTGTCACTTTAGAATTTTTGTATCTTGTATTTTTCTTTCAATGTAATAAACTACTTAACCAATATATCAAAAATTTACACTTTTAGTCCATGAGCTATTGAACAATCGTCACTACGTGACACCTCGATGTTTCCGCCATCGGTTGGGGTGTTACAACAACGGTTGATGATGGTGGTGGTGGGTGGTGAGGACATCGGCATGGTGGGTGATGATGACGGTGGTAGTTGGTGTCGGTGCAGTTAACGATGGTGGTTGGTTGGTGACGGTGGTAGGTGGTGGGTTGTGGTGGTGGTGATGGTGGGTGTTGACGAAGGTGGTGGGTTGCAGTGGTGGGTTTTGGTATTGTTAAAGAAAATTGATAGAAGGAATGGAATGGAAAAAAACATGAGGGTGGATGGAATGATTTTGAGAGATCAAACGCCTTATGTAATGGGTGGTTCTATTCCACTGATCAGCCAAATATCCTATTTTTTATTCTGTCGTAATGGTCCATTCCATTTCATTCTCTATCTCATTCATGCATATCAAATGTCACTTAAGTGTTCTATTTCCAAATTTGGAAAAAAAAAATCACCATATCAAATGTCACCAAAAACAAAACAAAACAAATTAACCAAAAGGATTTTTTTTTCAAGTAAATGTACGAAAATGGTTAAACAAGAAATTATCCAAAAGATTTTTTTTAAGTCGAAACGTACACTAACTCGTGTTTATACCGACACATATATATAAATTCGCACATAAAAAATTGTTTTTTTCTAAGTAAATAAGCTAAAATGACAAATGACAAAGTTAGGGGTTAGATTTGTTGGTGGGAAACCCCACAGGCATTTCCAAATAGGATAGATGACGGGTGGCAATGGTGGTTGATGGTGGCAATGGTGGTAGTCTAGTAGGTGCAGCAGCAGTTGATGTGGCAGCCGTAGCGGTGGTGCATGGTGAGGGCAGCGGTGTGGTGGATGATGACGATGGCGGTCGCGGACGATGGTGGTTGGTTGGTTGGTGGCGGTGGTGGGTGGTAGCGGTGATGGGTGGTGACAATGGTGGTGGATTGTGCTGGTGGTGGCTGATGAACCGGTCGTTACGGGCCATACAAAACCTAAATAACCTAGGTAGCTAGGGTAAGAAGGGTATCGAATCCACAAAGAGTATGTGGTTAGTACTACACCGATTATTTGTTTGTCTAGTTTTTATTGAAATAAATGAAAATACAATTATGAAGTTTAGTTCTAATAACCTACTCTTTTTCTCTTTTTATGGTTTTTTGGATAGATTGATATCAATACGAGCCACAACCAACTTGTACCAATAGAATTAACTAAACTAAATATGATAAAAATAACAATCACTCCCGGGTTTATGGTTTTTGGGAAGTGATTAAGAATGAGTTCCCCTATTTTCAGATCGTTCTAGAGGTTTTAAAGATGAAAGAAATCAAGAAAAGTGCGATATTTAGCTGGAAAGTGCGACCAGATCTGTTTTTCACGTTCTGTGCTCCCCGGCGGTCCGCGGGGCTGAAGCCAAGTCTGCCCGCGACCCGCGGCCGGGCTGATTCCGTGTGATTTTGTTTTCTTCATAACTTTTTCGTTATAACTCCGTTTTCGCCCATTTTCGCGGCCACGTCTTCGTATTTCCGCACTCTTTCACATCATCACTTAATATTTTTATTTAATGTTCACTAATTTTCTCCAAAATTAAATCGATCATCAACAGTTTATCCCGTGTGCTTGATTCTTCAAAATTTAGCTTGTAACTTCACTATTTTAACACATAAAGCTTGTCACTCCTCATTCTCGGAGAAGTACCTAATTCCGGACAAATCTACACACAACAAACATTAAAAATACCAAATTAAACCACACAAATGTGATGCATCCGGCATCACATCACACCCCCACACTTATCTTTTTCAGTTCCTGAAAAACTCTAAAAAATATTTTTATCAACAAACATAATTTGGTCTTTCCTAGGGTTCTCGCTTAAGGTCCAAAATCATACCTCATTTGTGACAAGCATTAGATGTGTTAATTCAACAAGCTCAATATATAGATTTTCCAAAAATAGAATTAACTAGATTAAGTTTAACATTCTCTTGAACTCATTTATATGCAACACACCCCTCGCAATCATCACTCCTCCCAGTATAATTTATAGACTAGCAAGAGATGTGCTAGTATTATTCACTCAAAGACCAAAACTGAAGCTTGTTAATATAACCCGACATACCGTGTTTGTTATTTTATTACTTGTTATATTATTTGCTAATATTGGGGTGTGGAGGTAACCCTCTAACTGGGCTTGGTGCCAATGGGCTATGTGCCCATATAGTTAGAGGCCCATGATGGTGGCCCATAAAAGCCCTATATAAAGAGGTCTTCACCTCTCATTAGGGCACACAAGAGATTACCCCCAAATCAACAATGGCCGCCACCATCACTTTTTGTGTCTGTACGTTGGATTCCACCCGTGGTCTCCTAGCAGTCACCTCCACTCCCCACCTTCCTTTCCTTCCTTGCAGATCTGATCGGAAAAGAGAAGAAGAACAAGGTGTGATTCTCCTATTCAACTTGGTCGAGGCATGACCCGGACGCCTGTTTCGGTACGTGTTTCTTCAACATATTTCTTCCCGATGTCTGGCTCGCCACCTACATTTTTAGAGGTTATGTTGTTGGTATTTGGGCTAAATTAACAAGAATTCTGTTGTGTCTAGGTGGCACATATTGTTGCAAGACATTCAGCCGAGAAGATGACCATCCTATCCTGTTTTGGTATTATTTCATCAAGCTAAATTTGCCACAACATTTCAATACATATTTTCTCAACACGGTCCATGAATTGTTGGTGCGCCTTCCTTTCAACCGAAGGTATGTTAGTTGTTCAAGATTTGGATTTATTCAATTTTTTCAGATATATCACGTTCGGTTTCGAATAATGGCCATATAGGTGTTCTGAAAAGTGTATATGTGTTGCGTGCAGGATGGAGCTCGAAGCCTACTATATTGGGCTCATGTTGATGGCTTCCGCCGGATACGACCCGCGGGTCGCACCAAAGGTGTATGAAAAGATGAATTTAGTGTTTATCAAGACTACATTTCTACGCATCCATCGGGAAAGATAAGGGGTGGATTGATATCTGAAGCTAGTTTGATGCAAGAAGCAATCTCTATATATGAAGACACCTTAGCAAAGACAGGAGGAAATTTAAAAATCAAGTAAAGTTAAAAATTATATTCTATACTATTGGACAAATGAAGTGGACTTCTTTAGGAATTTGGGTGATTGGTTTGGTAGAATTCAAAGTATGTTCTAATGCTAATGCTAATATAATATATTTACTGGCTTATCATTATTTTATAATTTTTAGGAACGCAAGAGAATCTCAGCCAAAAAGTGAGAGGTGAAGACCTCTTTGCTAATTAGTCTAGCGCTTCCCCACACATCGAAACAAGAAGACGGAAACTTGCAATCTTCATTCCCGAGCACTCCTAATTAGTCTAGTGCTCCACTCAACGCTTGCACGTGAGAGCAACACTAGACTAGGGAGACTTGTTGAGGTATGGTGCCTAACCCGACATACCGTGTTTGTTATTTTATTACTTGTTATATTATTTGCTAATATTGGGGTGTGGAGGTAACCCTCTAACTGGGCTTGGTGCCAATGGGCTATGTGCCCATATAGTTAGAGGCCCATGATGGTGGCCCATAAAAGCCCTATATAAAGAGGTCTTCACCTCTCATTAGGGCACACAAGAGATTACCCCCAAAACAACTATGGCCGCCACCATCACTTTTTGTGTCTGTACGTTGGATTCCACCCGTGGTCTCCTAGTAGTCACCTCCACTCCCCACCTTCCTTTCCTTCCTTGCAGATCTGATCGGAAAAGAGAAGAAGAACGAGGTGTGATTCTCCTATTCAACTTGGTCGAGGCATGACCCGGACGCCTGTTTCGATACGTGTTTCTTCATTGGCGCCATCCGTAAAGAATAATTCGGCAACAATCACATCTTTGTTCTTCTCTACTCTAACCTTCAGTTCCAAGTTTATTCATGGTGGATAAACGGGGTTATGCTATTTAAACTGTCACAAATGGGGTTTTACTGTCACATATGGGGTTTTGCTATTTCAATGGGGTTTTCTTATTTACACTCTTAGATATGTGCTTACACAAATCTACTCTAAAACCCCATTTCTGGTTTATAGATCCTGTTCAAAAAAGGAAAGCCATTTGTTTTATGGCAGAAATGGATTAAAAATATGCCTGAAAGAAAATGTACAAGCTAATGTTGCACATTTTACCAAAAAAAAGGGAGGGTACAACACAAATAGCGTAGAGTACTACCATTCAAAACTCACCCCTCCCCAAATCTCGAGATGAGTTTTTCCTACAACTATTGGGGTCTACAAAATCCATATTTTGTTTTCACTAAACCCTCCACCTTGGGTTACAGGATCCAGGGTATAAATTTGTAGGTGGCAGATATCCTCTTTGATTTGCAATAAAAGATACAAGGGTACAACTTTTAGTGGTGAAGAATCCTACTCCTAATGCATGTTGGTGGAAAACTGTTTGTCGATCTATACTGGTTTGTTTTCCCTCTTTCGAAAGGATGATGAAATTGCTACAATTATTTCTCATGAGTTGTAAGCTTATGGAAATATATTAATAACTTGTCTAGATTACAGATTGTGTTTTGCTTGTGAAATAGATCAATAGGTCATATTAAACCATATTTTAGTTTGTTGTAATTATTTTCACCATAGTGGAAGACTGGAAGATTTAATTTCCTTTGTCTATCCCTATTTATAGTTGATCAATACCCCAGGTTGTTGAAGTTTTTGCTGCTAATAAGCAATCACAGTTAACACAACAAGTATTAATAATAAGAAAGGTCAAAAAGTGTTTGTCGGTCATCCGACCCAACCCGTTTTGACCTTCATTATAAGTGACTTAAACAATGTGACATATTTCTTCCCACCTACATTTTTAGAGGTTATGTTGTTGGTATTTGGGCTAAATTAACAAGAATTCTGTTGTGTCTAGGTGGCACATATTGTTGCAAGACATTCAGCCGAGAAGATGACCATCCTATCCTGTTTTGGTATTATTTCATCAAGCTAAATTTGCCACAACATTTCAGTACATATTTTCTCAACACGGTCCATGAATTGTTGGTACGCCTTCCTTTCAACCGAAGATATGTTGTTCAAGATTTCGATTTATTCAATTTTTTAGATATATCACGTTCGGTTTCGGATAATGGCCATATAGGTGTTCTGAAAAGTGTATATGTGTTGCGTGTAGGATGGAGCTCGAAGCCGACTATATTGGGCTCATGTTGATGGCTTCCGCCGGATACGACCCGCGGGTCGCACCAAAGGTGTATGAAAAGATGAGTTTAGTGTTTGGCAAGACTACATTTCTACGCATCCATCGGGAAAGACAAGAGGTGGATTGATATCTGAAGCTAGATTGATGCAAGAAGCAATCTCTATATATGAAGACACCTTAGCAAAGACAGGTGGAAATTTAAAAATCAAGTAAAGTTAAAAATTGTATTCTATACTATTGGACAGATGAAGTGGACTTCTTTAGGAACAGGTTTACTATTCGGGCACAACATCTGGTTTGCGAGTTAGTAATGGTTTTCCAATCGTGGTAGTAACAAAACATACGCCTAGCTAGCGTACTTGGTTTACAAATTGATATAGTATGGACAGGTTGAACTTGATACTTTGATTACAAAACCTGTGAACTCACCAGCATCCTTGTGCTAACGTAACTCTTACATGTTTTCTCAGGTCGCTAAGGTAGCACTACGGAACTAGGGCGCACGCGTCTGCACGGCGTCTAGTTAGGATTGCATGGTTTTCAAACATTGAATAATTTGGTTTACTTTTGGATTATGTTTTGAGAATAAGCTTCCGCAGTAATTGGGGATTTAAACTATGTTTTTGAAATTGCATATGTTCATTTAGACTTGTTTATTGTGATCGTTGACTTGGATCCTGGTTTGTCATGCGCCTCGCGGTAAAACTCCGCAAGTGGATTTTGAGGGTGTGACACCCCCACCTTGGGTTACAGGATCCAGGGTATAAATTTGTAGGTGGCAGATATCCTCTTTGATTTGCAATAAAAGATACAAGGGTACAACTTTTAGTGGTGAAGAATCCTACTCCTAATGCATGTTGGTGGAAAACTGTTTGTCGATCTATACTGGTTTGTTTTCCCTCTTTCGAAAGGATGATGAAATTGCTACAATTATTTCTCATGAGTTGTAAGCTTATGGAAATATATTAATAACTTGTCTAGATTACAGATTGTGTTTTGCTTGTGAAATAGATCAATAGGTCATATTAAACCATATATTAGTTTGTTGTAATTATTTTCACCATAGTGGAAGACTGGAAGATTTAATTTCCTTTGTCTATCCCTATTTATAGTTGATCAATACCCCAGGTTGTTGAAGTTTTTGCTGCTAGTAAGCAATCACAGTTAACACAACAAGTATTAATAATAAGAAAGGTCAAAAAGTGTTTGTCGGTCATCCGACCCAACCCGTTTTGACCTTCATTATAAGTGACTTAAACAATGTGACATATTTCTTCCCACCTACATTTTTAGAGGTTATGTTGTTGGTATTTGGGCTAAATTAACAAGAATTCTGTTGTGTCTAGGTGGCACATATTGTTGCAAGACATTCAGCCGAGAAGATGACCATCCTATCCTGTTTTGGTATTATTTCATCAAGCTAAATTTGCCACAACATTTCAGTACATATTTTCTCAACACGGTCCATGAATTGTTGGTACGCCTTCCTTTCAACCGAAGATATGTTGTTCAAGATTTCGATTTATTCAATTTTTTAGATATATCACGTTCGGTTTCGGATAATGGCCATATAGGTGTTCTGAAAAGTGTATATGTGTTGCGTGTAGGATGGAGCTCGAAGCCGACTATATTGGGCTCATGTTGATGGCTTCCGCCGGATACGACCCGCGGGTCGCACCAAAGGTGTATGAAAAGATGAGTTTAGTGTTTGGCAAGACTACATTTCTACGCATCCATCGGGAAAGACAAGAGGTGGATTGATATCTGAAGCTAGATTGATGCAAGAAGCAATCTCTATATATGAAGACACCTTAGCAAAGACAGGTGGAAATTTAAAAATCAAGTAAAGTTAAAAATTGTATTCTATACTATTGGACAGATGAAGTGGACTTCTTTAGGAACAGGTTTACTATTCGGGCACAACATCTGGTTTGCGAGTTAGTAATGGTTTTCCAATCGTGGTAGTAACAAAACATACGCCTAGCTAGCGTACTTGGTTTACAAATTGATATAGTATGGACAGGTTGAACTTGATACTTTGATTACAAAACCTGTGAACTCACCAGCATCCTTGTGCTGACGTAACTCTTACATGTTTTCTCAGGTCGCTAAGGTAGCACTACGGAACTAGGGCGCACGCGTCTGCACGGCGTCTAGTTAGGATTGCATGGTTTTCAAACATTGAATAATTTGGTTTACTTTTGGATTATGTTTTGAGAATAAGCTTCCGCAGTAATTGGGGATTTAAACTATGTTTTTGAAATTGCATATGTTCATTTAGACTTGTTTATTGTGATCGTTGACTTGGATCCTGGTTTGTCATGCGCCTCGCGGTAAAACTCCGCAAGTGGATTTTGATGGTGTGACAGATTGGTATCAGAGCCAATGGTTATAGTGAACTAGGACTGCATGTAGAGTCTAGTCTATAGCCGAGTCGCACACACTAGACGATCACATAGTACTAAACATTATGGTGGATTACGTATGGGCTTGTCGGGGTGTCTCTAAATCATCTGACCTTCCTATGTTACATCATCCGTTCTATCTTATGTCGGGTTACTTGCTTTCTAGGCAGTGTGGTATATTGGGGTAAATCGTGTACTCTTGAGATTTGTCCAAGGCTCGGACATCTCCCTTTCATACTCCAATAGAAGCACTTGCCATAAACTACCGTAGCATTACGGTGTATAGCTAAGAGTCTATGTTCGGTGATTTGAACTTTGAACTAGGAGAACACTTGGAGGACCATGTAGAGCGGTTTATCATTTTGGGTGCACACAAAATCATAAACCGAAATGCATGAAAGCCCTAGTGAGCTCTGGGTTTGAATGGATAGTCCTGAGTTGGATCTAGCTTTGATCTTGTAAATGCTAGTGGTTACCATTAGCTGCGAAACTAAATTTTCTCGTTCTTTCTGTCAGAATCATGTCTGGAGTACGAGGAGGACGTGGAGGTGGCCGCAATGGAGGGCGTGGTGGTGGTCGCGGTGGTGGTGGTGGTCGTGGAGGTGTAAACCTAACACAAGAAGATCTGAACAACTTACTGCAAGCTGCCTTTCAGTTAGGGCACAATGGTGGTGGTAAGTTGATTTATCCATTTTTGCCTCATTGGTGAACCTTGTTTACATCCTTCGTGGTTTCTCATACGTTTTTATTTCAGGTGGTCCTGTTAATCCACCCCCACCTATGTGTACCTACAAGATGTTTCGGGACTGTAAGCCCCAGGAATTCTCTGGCACTGAGGGTGCAGTGAGCTTGCTCAGGTGGCTGGAAAAGGTGGAGTCAGTGTTTCTGATGTGCAACTGTCTCCCAGAGGATCGAGTCAAGTATGCTGCTGCGTTATTCCAGGATGTTGCTTTGACCTGGTGGAACAATATCACCCAGAATATGGGTATAGGGGAGGCTTATGCTATGCCTTGGGAAAATTTTGTTCAACTACTGAAGCGAGAGTACTGTCCAAGGGAAGAAGTTCAGAAGCTAGAGCATGAGGTGTGGAACCTCAAGATGACCGGGTCGGAGATTGAAAAGTATACGGTAAGGCGTAATGAGTTGGCAGTACTGTGTCCTGATGTGCATGTGCCAGAATATAGGAGGATTGAACACTATATCTCGGGGCTAGTACCAGAGATCGTAGGATTGGTGGCTGCGGGGAATTTCCCTACATACTCAGAGGTGGTCCGATCGGCTCACAGGATGACAAACTTGAAAGTGAATGAGGGTGTTTTGCCGGCTAAGGGTTCGACTGTCAAGGCCCCAGAGAATAACAAGCGTAAATGGGATAATGAGGGGAAAGGATCTGTGCCAGCACAACAGGGTAAGAAGTTCGATAGCGGGGGTTCTTCTTCTTCTGGTACCAAACCGGGTGGTTATGCGGGGAGATTACCTAAGTGCAACAAATGTGGGCGTCATCATCAGGGGGACTGCGACCGTAATCGTTGCCATCGCTGTCAGCGACTTGGGCATTTTGCTAAAGATTGTCGGGCGACACTCCCATCGACCCAGGCCCCAACTACTAACTCGGCTCCTACTGCTCAAGGAACTACGGGAAGACAGGGATGTTACAACTGTGGGGAGACTGGGCATTACAAGAAGGAGTGCCCGAAACTGAAGCAGGGCGGGGATGTGAGGGATAGAAACGGTAACGGGAACAACGGGGGCGGTGGCAGGAATGCACGTGCCTTCGTCATTGGAGCCGCAGAGGCTAGGCAGGATCCTGACACAGTTACCGGTACGTTCCTTCTCAATAATCGCTCTGTTAGTGTTTTATTTGATTCCGGTGCCGATAAAAGTTTTATATCTATGGAAGTTAGTCGACTGCTAGATGTAGTACCCGTACCATTAGAGGCTAAGTATGTAATTGAGTTGGCTGACGGTAAAAAGATTGAAGCTACTTGTATCCTTCGGGAGTGTCAACTAGAGTTGTCGGGTTTGTCGTTCCCCATCGACCTTATGCCGGTACCTTTGGGTAGTTTTGACGTTGTTGTAGGCATGGATTGGTTGTCTTTGTATCGCGCTGAGATCATTTGTTATGACAAGATTATTCGGATTCCCCTCCCTGATGGAGAATTCCTTTCTGTGTACGGTATCAAGGGCGGTGCTCCGCTAAATCTCATCTCCAGCATGAAAGCCCTTAAGTATCTTCGAAAGGGTTATTCGGCCGTTTTGGCACTTTTATCTGTTTCCTCTACCGATGAGAAGAAGATCGACGATATTCCTGTTGTACGCGAGTTTCCTGATGTATTTCCCGATGATTTATCTGGTCTTCCTCCCCATCGTCAGGTTGAGTTCAGTATTGATCTTGTACCGGGGGCTGCTCCTATTGCTCGGGCCCCCTACCGTCTTGCACCTCCCGAGATGCAGGAATTGTCCAGTCAGTTACAGGAACTCTTGGACAAGGGTTTCATCAGACCAAGTTCTTCCCCTTGGGGAGCCCCGATTCTGTTCGTTAAGAAGAAGGATGGAAGTTTTCGATTGTGTGTGGATTACAGAGAATTGAACAAGGTGACCATCAAGAACTGTTATCCTCTTCCACGTATTGATGATCTATTCGACCAACTCCAGGGTTCTAGCTACTACTCTAAGATTGATTTGAGGTCCGGTTATCACCAGTTGCACGTAAGGGAAGCTGACGTTGCAAAGACTGCCTTTCGTACACGTTATGGCCATTTCGAATTCTTGGTCATGCCTTTCGGTCTCACAAACGCACCGGAGGTTTTCATGGATTTGATGAACCGCGTTTGCAAACCATATCTTGACAAGTTCGTCATCGTGTTTATTGATGACATCCTGATTTACTCTAAGAACAAGACCGAACACGAGGAACACCTGCGTTTGGTTTTGGAACTTTTGCGACGGGAACACCTTTACGCTAAGTTCTCAAAGTGTGACTTTTGGTTACGCGAAGTTCAGTTCCTAGGACATGTGGTTAATGAACTAGGAATTCATGTCGATCCAGCTAAGATCGAAGCGATCAAGGACTGGGAAGCACCAAAGACGACAACTGAGGTGCGGCAATTTCTAGGCCTTGCGGGCTATTATCGTCGTTTCATTAAGGGGTTCTCGAAGATCGCTCAACCCCTCACCACTCTTACTCAGAAGGATAGAAAATTCGCCTGGGGTGAACCACAAGAGTCGGCATTTCAAGAACTGAAGTCTAAACTTTGTTCTGCTCCTATTTTGTCCTTGCCTGAAGGCCCTGATGATTTCGTTGTTTACTTTGATGCTTCTATTCATGGTCTCGGTTGCGTGTTGATGCAACGCGAGAAAGTGATTGCGTACGCTTCTCGTCAACTCAAGGTGCACGAAAAGAACTACACCACCCATGACTTGGAGTTGGGTGCAGTGGTTTTCGCGTTGAAAATTTGGAGACATTACTTGTACGGTACCAAATGCACCATCTACACCGATCACAAGAGTCTTCAACATATGTTCGACCAACAACATTTGAACATACGACAGCGTCGTTGGATTGAACTCCTGAACGACTATGATTGCGCCATCAAGTACCATCCTGGCAAGGCGAATGTAGTAGCAGACGCCTTGAGCAGGAAGGAATCAATTAATCCTCGTCGCGTTCGGGCGTTGCAGCTCACCATTCATTCCTCTCTACCTGACCAACTCCATTCTGCTCAGTTAGAAGCTTTGAAGGAAGAAAACCTTAAAGCTGAGACTATGCACGGTGCCAACAAGCACCTCGAGCGAAGGCCTGATGGCCTGCACTACTTCGCGGAACGCATATGGGTTCCTTTATTTGGGGGACTTCGGGAGCTTGTTTTAGATGAGGCTCACAAATCCCGGTATTCTATTCATCCTGGTTCGGATAAGATGTACCAAGATCTGAAGGTGCTCTACTGGTGGCCAAACATGAGGTCGGATATAGCCTCATATGTGAGCAAATGCTTGACCTGTGCTAAGGTCAAGGTGGAATACCAAAAACCGTCGGGTCTCTTGCAACAACCTGAAATTCCGGAGTGGAAATGGGAACGGATTACAATGGATTTTGTCACGCAACTCCCTAAGTCACCGAGCGGGAATGATAAGATATGGGTGATTGTTGATCGGTTGACGAAATCAGCCCATTTTCTCGCTATTAAGGAGACCGACACCATGGATCGTTTGGCTCGTCTTTATCTGAAGGAAGTTGTTTCTAAGCACGGGGTGCCGGTTTCTATTATTTCGGATCGTGACTCCCACTTTACTTCTCACTTCTGGAAGTCTTTGCACAAGGCTTTGGGTACCCAGCTGGACATGAGTACAGCTTATCACCCACAGACTGACGGTCAGAGTGAACGCACGATTCAAACCTTAGAAGACATGCTGCGAGCATGTGTGATCGATTTTGGCAAAGGTTGGGAAGCTCACCTACCGTTAGTAGAATTCTCTTACAACAACAGTTACCACACGAGCATCAAGGCAGCTCCGTTCGAGGCACTGTACGGGCGGAAATGCCGGTCTCCTCTTTGTTGGGCTGAGGTGGGTGAGAGTCAACTCACTGGGCCTGAGCTAGTGTACGAAACTTCGGAAAAGATCGTACAGATTCGTAACCGGTTGGCAGCGGCACGGGATCGGCAAAAGAGTTATGCTGATCAGCGTCGCAAGCCATTGGAATGCCAAGTTGATGACAAGGTACTTCTGAAAGTTTCACCGTGGAAGGGCGTCATACGCTTTGGGAAGCGTGGCAAACTCAACCCTCGGTATGTCGGCCCATTTACAATCCTGGAACGGATTGGACCGGTGGCATATCGACTTGATTTACCGACGGAGCTCGGCAACGTACATAACGTCTTCCATGTGTCCAACTTAAAGAAGTGTCTGGCTGACGAGTCTCTTATTGTTCCACTGGAAGAGATCAAGGTTGATGATCGTCTTCGGATTGTGGAGGAACCTGTTGAGATTCTTGATTACAAGATTCGTAGCCTACGTCATAGTAAGATTCGCATTGTTAAGGTTCCCTGGAACTCGAACCGGGGACCAGAGTACACTTGGGAACGGGAGGATCAGATGAAGTCTAAGTATCCTCATCTCTTTCCTAAGGAAGCGTTCGAATCGAGATATGTTACCTCTGCAGCTGAATGAATCTCGGGGCGAGATTCCTTTTTAACGTGGGGATGATGTGACAACTCGGGTAAATCTCTCTCTTGGTTTCTATCTTTTGTCTGTTTCTTTTGTTATTCCTTCTGGTACTTGTGCAATTTTCGGGACGAAAATTCTTTTAACGTGGGGATGATGTGACACCCGGCAAATTCTGGTTAACAACGCTGTCTAGATGAAAGTCTACCTTAGCGAGTCACGCGTATATTATACTTAACGGGGTTAGTTGAGTCGTGTTACGGTTCGGGAACTGTTAGTTTAGTATAGAGGATCATTAGATGTTAGTCTAAAGGCTCATTAGATGTCAGTCCTTAACCAAGTGTACAAAGGGTGACGATTCGTAGAATCGTCAGAGCATAGGGAACATACAAGTCTCGAGTCCCGGGAATTGGTGAACGAGTGTGAATGTGTTTGTTTGCAAGTATTATGTGTTTACAATCATTATGTGACTTGTCGGTATGTGAAAATGTGTTAACATATGTTAAAACGGAGTTTAACGCGCCAAATATGCTGAACTAGACCCTATAGGCGAATAGGAGCTGTAATTGCCTATAGGGGAGGCGAGTAGGGCTTCATCAGGGGCGAGTAGGCCCTAATCGCCCCTACTATAGGCGATTAGGAGCCCTCTTCGCCTGATGCTGCTGCGTACTCGCCTATAACGTGCTGGACGACTAAAAACGACTATAAATACCATACTTGACCTCCTAAACTTCATTATAACAACCCTAGTCGTCCCACAACTCGCCCCAACACACACACACAACCTCTGGAACACGATTTTGGATCAAAACACAAGATATCAAGCCTATTACATCAATCTATCACAAATCTAAGGTGTGGTTTTCATTCATGCAATCTTTAATAATGTTTTTATTGAATCCCTAATGGTCCAGACCTATTTATAAGCGTATGTGTCTTCTGAAATTCGTTAATAATCGTTGTTAATTGGATTCTAACTATTATGCATGTTGTATGTGTGTTTATGATTAAAAGATAGGGTTTTAGTGATTCAAGAAGGATTGTTAGCATCATATTAAGGTAGTTACAGATTGATGATGATAGCATGTTGATGAAATCTGAGTAATTGTTCATTAGGGTTACGGTTATACATGTTAATGTGATGTTTCATGCTATGTGTATTGTTTTTGGGTTACATGGTTGCATGCAGGGCTGATAGAACGAGGTTAAACGAAGGATTTTGATTGAAATATGTTTGGTATGGTTGTTTGATTGATATTTGATGTTTACACACGTTCTGGATCTGATTTGGAGTGTTAAACGCGCGAAAAACTGGAACAGCTGGGCTAAAGGCGAATAGGGATCCTATTCGCCTATAGTATAGGCGAGTAGGGGCCTATTTGCCTTTACTTCATGCATTTACGATCCTAATTGCTAGTTAAGCCCTGAATTGCATGCCTTACGACGTAATCGCCTATAAACTCCTAATTTGCATACTATATAACCCTAATCGCCTATAGTATAGGCGATTAGCCTTCCTAAATGCCTGTTGACCTACGTAATCACTAGTTGACTTTTCCTAATCGCCTGTACTGCTGCTGTAAGTGTATTTTGACATTCCGAGACCCGATTTGACACCTAGGAACATGCTAGGAACCCCGTAACATACCTAGTAACTTGGTAATATGTGCTCGGACTTGTTTATGTGATACTTGAACTACGTGCTACAACTTGTTGGACTTTAACGTATGTTAAGTGTGATTGCATGATTGTATGTTTGAGAGTGCAAGTATAACACGGGGAGTCTCGGGTCACCAATGGGATGTCGAGTCTTGTACATTGGGTTAATTTAACAGTCACGGTGTTTTCAAACGAACTTGGTTATGGTCTGGACATCTAGGGACTAACTAACCTACGGGTTATTAGTCTAATTACTTGTAACTGTCATATGTTAGGTCGCCGCCTTACGGGGCTAACATAGCTTGCTGATTTTATTCGTATTACGAAGTAACGCAACCTAAGGTGAGTTTACGGCCCCTCTTTTAACTGGTTTCACTTTTTGGGGGAGAAAACATGTGTTAAACTTATGTTTTGGTAACAACTGTCATACTATGGGTTTCTATGGTTTACTATACGATCTTTGGAAGTCCCGGGGGAAACCATGAATGTGCGGGTTAGCACAACGGGGAAATGTGAATAGATCTATTGGGAGTGACCAACCCCGCTCGTCGGCTTGGAGGGCCGGGCGAGTGCATATTGTCTCAAACAGGAACAGGTTTACTATTCGGGCACAACATCTGGTTTGCGAGTTAGTAATGGTTTTCCAATCGTGGTAGTAACAAAACATACGCCTAGCTAGCGTACTTGGTTTACAAATTGATATAGTATGGACAGGTTGAACTTGATACTTTGATTACAAAACCTGTGAACTCACCAGCATCCTTGTGCTGACGTAACTCTTACATGTTTTCTCAGGTCGCTAAGGTAGCACTACGGAACTAGGGCGCACGCGTCTGCACGGCGTCTAGTTAGGATTGCATGGTTTTCAAACATTGAATAATTTGGTTTACTTTTGGATTATGTTTTGAGAATAAGCTTCCGCAGTAATTGGGGATTTAAACTATGTTTTTGAAATTGCATATGTTCATTTAGACTTGTTTATTGTGATCGTTGACTTGGATCCTGGTTTGTCATGCGCCTCGCGGTAAAACTCCGCAAGTGGATTTTGAGGGTGTGACACCCCCACCTTGGGTTACAGGATCCAGGGTATAAATTTGTAGGTGGCAGATATCCTCTTTGATTTGCAATAAAAGATACAAGGGTACAACTTTTAGTGGTGAAGAATCCTACTCCTAATGCATGTTGGTGGAAAACTGTTTGTCGATCTATACTGGTTTGTTTTCCCTCTTTCGAAAGGATGATGAAATTGCTACAATTATTTCTCATGAGTTGTAAGCTTATGGAAATATATTAATAACTTGTCTAGATTACATATTGTGTTTTGCTTGTGAAATAGATCAATAGGTCATATTAAACCATATATTAGTTTGTTGTAATTATTTTCACCATAGTGGAAGACTGGAAGATTTAATTTCCTTTGTCTATCCCTATTTATAGTTGATCAATACCCCAGGTTGTTGAAGTTTTTGCTGCTAGTAAGCAATCACAGTTAACACAACAAGTATTAATAATAAGAAAGGTCAAAAAGTGTTTGTCGGTCATCCGACCCAACCCGTTTTGACCTTCATTATAAGTGACTTAAACAATGTGACATATTTCTTCCCACCTACATTTTTAGAGGTTATGTTGTTGGTATTTGGGCTAAATTAACAAGAATTCTGTTGTGTCTAGGTGGCACATATTGTTGCAAGACATTCAGCCGAGAAGATGACCATCCTATCCTGTTTTGGTATTATTTCATCAAGCTAAATTTGCCACAACATTTCAGTACATATTTTCTCAACACGGTCCATGAATTGTTGGTACGCCTTCCTTTCAACCGAAGGTATGTTAGTTGTTCAAGATTTGGATTTATTCAATTTTTTCAGATATATCACGTTCGGTTTCGGATAATGGCCATATAGGTGTTCTGAAAAGTGTATATGTGTTGCGTGTAGGATGAAGTGGACTTCTTTAGGAATTTGGTTGATTGGTTTGGTAGTATTCAAAGTATGTTCTATTGCTAATGCTAATATAATATATTTACTGGCTTATCATTATTTTATAATTTTTAGGAACGCAAGAGAATCTTAGCCAAGCAATTGTATACTTGTTTGAACCCCCTTCGCTGACGATGTAGATTTCGTTCTACACGAGCGGTTGTTTGATCTATGTGAGTTTGTGCTAGGCTCGAGGTGCCAAAATGAGCTGGTCAGTTTTTAGATTGGTTAGCACAAAACAGTTTGGGTTGGGTCAACCTGCAACCCATATAACCTGTTGCCCTTTTAGCTAAACATGATGACTTAACTATTTGGGATGTTTAATTATAACTCAAATGAATCAAATTATACCAAGTAGCTGAAAGGCGATTCAAATCATGATGAAATTCACTAAATTCTTTTAAGTGTTTACAACCTCCTAATTTGTTTTATCCTAGAATTTTGAGTTTTCTGTCTATCAAGTTGTTTAAATAATCTTCCAAGTTTGTCATTCTACCATGATTATACTCATCACCCTTAATTATAAATTTCAAAAATTGGCATGTAACTATCTAAAAACTGCAGTAATTGTACATTCATAATACTGTGTTTTGTGGACAACTAAGTTGGGACTGTTGGAGTAATATGCAATTCACGATATGATATTATTTTCTTACTATTGCTTTAATAAAAACTAGATCTTTGCCCGCGTTACACGCGGCTCACCAACGTACAATTATTTTAAGGGGTAAAACATATAAAAAATGTAGCAGAAATATTTTTTAAGATTTAAAAGTAAGGAATATACATGTTATTCAAATATCATATGCCACCTACCCCGAGAGTGTCAGGGGTTGAAAAATCTAATATGAACTTTCTAAATAATCAACCCGTACACTTTCAAATCCAAAACATTCAACCAAAGTCTATTCCGGTTAATCTTAAAAATAGAAACATAAAGAAAACACGAGGATCATGAGGTTTGGCGATCATTTTCAGCCGTTGGCAACATATCTTTCGCCAAGTGGTTTCACTTGCGCTTTCTCCTTTTTGACATTCATCTCTTTTAGTTTACCTATAAATAATTAAAAGACTAATTATAGATTAGAAACCAAAGGACGCAAGTTGTTGATTAAGAGTCCAGTACCTAATAAAAATAATGATTGTGACTTTTAAATAAAAAAACTAAACAGTTTAAACACCATTTTACTTATTTGATGAACTAAAGCATGTCTGAAAGTTTCACAGTGCATCTTCAAGTTTTTATATTTAACAAGGAATTATGGATTGCAACAACATCCAACAAATACCCACTTTTACAACAATTTCTTTAATTTGAATGTCTAGAATTACTTACCAGCAGATCCTCCTTGCTTTAGGGATGTTTTTCGCTTCAACACATTACCAGATTGCTCCTTCTGTTCATGGGCTCCCACAGCAAACAAACACACGCTCACTTGCGTTTGGCTTCAATACACAATTATACAACTAATTGATTGTTTCCGTACCTGCTGACTGTCACATACCGCTTAATCGCTTCAAGTATAATCTAAATTTCTGCATATTCAAAAGTCGCACTTGTTATAAATTAAGAAGAAACATAAATCATAAAGCTTGAAATAGCAATAACAATCACATACAAACTCTATATTGTTAACATCAGGAAAATTCATTGCGGCATACCTTCACGAAAGCTTTACCTAAGTCCTGATGAACATATAAATTCGTTAGTGTTAATGATTAAAGAAAAATGTAACCATATCATAAAAGCTAATTATTATCACACTTATATTTACCTCAGTTTGACTTTGACTCTGTTCATTAGTTGATTCTTTTGAGGTCCATAGCTGCTCCAAGTTGTAATAAACTACCCAGTTGTCGTGAGTACGACCATGATCGATCACAACCAGACAGCCTCCACCGTTGCTCACTGGTGCAACACAATCGTTATACACCTGCAACCGCCATAAAAAGTATTAAAAAACAAATCGGAATTTTAAAAATGTATTAAAATTAGTGCAATAACTTTACAAACCAATTCCACCATCAATTACATTCAACAACTTTCCAAACCAAGATTCATAATTATAGCAATTATAGTTAATACATTTGACTATGCAGTTAATACATTTGACTATGACTATATGAAAAGTGTACAACTAATTGTGCTATTAACTTTCCTATAATACAATCAATCAATCTTTTACCAAAAAACTCGACCCTTCCTTTTAACAGCCAAGACTTTTCAAACCACCATTTATAACAATTAATTCTTATAATTATCCTTCCAAACTTTAGAGTAAAAAAGAGAAAAAAATTAATAAATAAAGAAGCTTACCCAACAGTCCAATAAAGAAGCAGATTGACTAAAAGAAGGTCAAAAGATTTGTAGGCTTCTTGCAGCGTATGCGATCCTTCTGTCTCAACCAATGTAATTGTATGGCCTTGGATCCTAAAATTAATTAATCGAAGTAGTCAGCACCATATTTGACACCCTAAACATGTACATTCCTCCTGAATCACAACAAAAACAAAGGGCTCATCCAGCTTATTAATGACATTAACAATCACATTGTCATTGTGTTAATCTTTGCTCAATTATCTCAGCGGTCATTTTTTTTTAAATCCAGTGAGACCAGCCATCATTCAAAGCATTCATGTTCATTTATAATAGAAGTTTCCTATTTAAAAGAGTAATAATAAACATACACCACATGCTTGTCCTAATCATACACAACATTAACACATTAACTATTTGTAAGAAAATTGAAGAAAAAAGTGTTTTGTGGGTCAACCTTACCTGTACTGTTTCAACACAATCGCTGATTCTCGTTTTGACTCATTACCAAATATATACCGACAGGCTGACACACATAGCCATTAGCTAATAACACATTATGCTACACTTATTTTACGTTTGCAAGTACAAAACACAATAACAGACCTTTTGATGAGTTCCAAGGCCTGATCATTGACGTATCCACTTTCAACAATGTCGGGTGTGTCAATGATGTTCAATGTGAACCCTGACCGCTCACGGGAAACCATCACGCGTCGTGGCAAATCTGACTGCAAAATGTGATCAATA
Source organism: Ambrosia trifida (assembly GCA_028751855.1). Taxonomy (NCBI): domain Eukaryota; kingdom Viridiplantae; phylum Streptophyta; class Magnoliopsida; order Asterales; family Asteraceae; genus Ambrosia; species Ambrosia trifida. The sequence continues at coordinate 164,044,200 of CM054122.1, forward strand.
AATTAAATAAAAAATTTATAAAACTTAACTCTCTTGAACATCATTCTACAAGACTACAACTATGATGTTTTAATATATACCTGAAATGCACTGACTGGAACTGCTCGTTCTCCTAGAATGGAGTTCACATTAATCGTTATAAAAAAACCCTATTTTTGTTAACACAAAAAACAGATCCGAAAATATTAATTTTTTCTGGATCGGAAATCGTAACAGTAGAATGAACAAACAACAATAGTGTTAAAGAAATCATAATCGTTTAGTGTATACTCCTAATTGAACGAATACAATATGAATCGAGAGAGACATGAAATGGTTGATATATAAAACACAATTAATATTACAAAAAAAAAAACAACCACAAATCATACATACAGACACGGATCTGCACAAAATTGAAACGGATCTGCACAAAATTTTTCAAAAAAAAAAGCCCTAATTTTAATTATTTTTCATTAACATTCAATTAAATCGAATAAAACATAATCGAATTAAATCGAATAAAACATAATCGGCAATTACCTGATGGATAATACGGTTGAAGATTATTAGGAAGAGACCTGATGGAGGATATCCACATACGCACATAAACATATCTTTAAAATCGAAAAAATGTGAATCTGAAACGTAATGATACATGTTTGATTTAGGGTTTTGATTCCATAAATCCAAAATCTTATAATCGATAGAAGATGATAGCATAAAACATGCGACGTAATAGAAAAGATATTACCTGATGTTCGATTAGGTTGGAGGCTCTAGCAAAAGAGATTCACGAATTGTTGAATGAGAGATTAGGGTTTGAATTTGAATGTGGATGGCGTGCATGAGAAGCCTCATATGCTTGACAGATTTTGACCAAAATAATTATCATAATGAATTACCTAATTTAATTTAATTAATGACTTTTGCTTTTTTTAAAAAAAAGAAAATTTTATTAATTCTCTCATTGTGCCATGATGGATGAGCATTAATTGCTAGGGTGGTAAATGATTGACAAGTGTCCACAATTGCTCCTAAATATTATATGTATAGATGGTGGCATAATGTCTGTTAACAAAAGCATTAAAGGGGAATAATGGTTGGGACAGTGAGCAGGTGAAATGTTGGAATTCTTCTTGTAAGTATGGTTTCCAAATTGCACACAGTTTCTGCAATGAAATGTTGGAATTCTTCTTGTAAGTATGGTTTCCAAATTGTAATAAGCCTTGACTTACCCTGGAGTTCAGCAGTTGCAAATTAAGATATTTTTTGACTTACAAATTTGAATGTGTTACTAACACAGAAAGTCATAAATCAACATTCCTACCAGCTTTGAAATCACCAAAGGCATTGATCCCCCATGTATTACCACAAAAAAATTGGTAATGGTGAATGTCGACCTACCAATTTAGCTCACAAAATAGGCTTGATCATGAGTTGCAGTCCTAACATTTGCTTTGCTCCGTAAAATCCAATTAGTAAGACTCACTCTTGCAGATCCAGCTGAGTCGGACAAATTTGAATCTACATGAAAATCAACTAATTGCCCATAAGAAATGGACAAACCTCAGACCAATTACAATGTTCAAATCTGCATAATACAATTGATGGTATCCAATTTTAGAAGGAAATAATATGCATGAATTCTGATCACGCAACTAATATCCAGATTAACTATTAATTGTAACTTGTCAAGCCATATATGCACAATATCATTAATTAGAATCACTAGGAATCTCAATTCTATAACAATAGATCGGCATCAAAGGAGACCCAGACGCCTTGTTCGTCCTCGGTCTGCTTCAGCCCAGGCATGTGTAGTGTCAGCACTTCGTTTTTAGACATACAAGGAACTCCGGTTTCCATTTAAGCCCAATTACACCCCCTTCCGGGAAGCCCACTGCCTCACTCCGGCCAAACTATGTTGTCTTAACTAGATCTTTGTTGGCATTAAAGTTTGGCCAGGCGTACACTGGATAAACCCTACAGAGAGTCTCTGGGTGGGAACCGAAAAAAAATCGGTTCTTTTCTAAAACCAGTTGTAAAATAAACCGGTTTTTAAAAAACCAGTTTCGTTTTTTCCGGTTTTGTTTTTTAAAGACCGGTTTTTTTATACATCTCTAACAAAGACCAGCCCCACGCAAAAGAAGGGCATGCGGGTTGCTCCTCGTAGGAATTAAACCCGCATCTCGTGAGATTTGAACGTATGACCTTCCCTCTAAACTTATCCATGACTTCATCATCTTCTGTCTTCAACCGTACCCCTTGACTGGCACAAGCAACAAACTGAATTTAATGAATTTTCGGTTAAGGTTCGTGTTGAACACGTTGCTTTTAAAATAGATTTTGTGTCTCCTTTCAAACGGCATGTCGCTCAGAGTACAACAACCAAAACGGTATGTGTACTGCCGGAAATAGCTGTCGTGCACAACATAGCATCAAGTTATTTAGTGTTTATCAAATTGTAAGAAAAAGGTTGAAGTTGTGTAATAAAACACTTTAGAAAGTACTCTCAAGTTTCTATTATGTGTGTGTGTGATTTGTTTTTCCATCCACTAGATAAACTGTCTAGTTTAGCTTCTATACACATCATCATGTGAGACTTAGTCAACCCAATATAAACAATATAATTAATATTATAATAAAACAGGGTTTTAAGTTCATTTTTAATGGAATTTAGTGATTTGAAATGTTTAACTCAAAACTGTTATTTCCTCTAATGACTTGTGTTGAAACAACCATCTGATCTGCCCAAATGGCTGACCAGCTCAAAATTGCTGTTTTGAAACAGTTGGCAGCACCGAACTATTGGGTTGAACCAGCAGTTTGGCTATCGTAGCTCAGCATGCGCTGCTGCTGATGTCGTAAGGTGTTCCTACCCTGACCCGTTGGACCTCCACCACAAGTACCCGACCCGAACCATGGATCACAGATGAACTTCCATTCCCTTCGACATGACCTTCGTAAATACAAAGGCGACTCACGGTGATTTGAGCGTGCGAAGTGCAAAGGTACGCCCACGCCACACGTGTGTGCGAGTTAACATGCCTCGCGCCCTTTAGGGTCCCCACTAGTGTTTGGCTCAAGCAAAAAAATTTACAAGGGGTGCTCCTCCATATATACCACTTCTAGTTTTGTCATCCCACCAATGTGAGACAAGCATTAATCCTTTTTTCTCATATTTTGTTGTTCCAACCATACAACCTTCTAGCATCGATATCTCATTCATCTTTAGCTCTATTTTAAACATGGGGTGGTTCGTTGTGATACTCTCACACTCTAGATTACAAACCCGGAAATAATTTTATTATTCTAATGATTCATTATTAAAACTATTAAGAAAAGTATGCTCTCTTATTTATTTGATACTTGTAGCAGTTATCTCATTGATTCTGTATATTCGTTGAAGTTGTCTAATGAAAAACCAAAAATAGTCGAGGAAAGCCTCTTTATTAAAGCTTCTAGATTCATAACAAATTTTGTAGCAAAATTATGGGCATAGCTAAAATTTTAGTAACAAAATATGTTCTAAAATTTATAGCCAAATACTTAACAACCTTTGACAGCAATTCAGTTTGTACTATTCAGCGGCAACCATCACCATTTACCTTTTCTGTCATTCTAATATAATATAACGCGTGTAAAATTCAAAATATACGTTTTTACTAAAATATTTGTTCAGAATCAAACGTGTTAAATGTATTTGATTTTTATACCATGATGAACCGATATCGTTAGCGCATTGGTCTCTGACCTGCCGGCCTTCACAATCTTTTATAAAATTGCGAGTGTGTAGTTACAACATGCTTACTTTTATTTGTGTGTCGGTATAATTTTGTTAGAATAAGTCATCAAAGATTTTGTAGGGTTTTTTTTTTCTTTTTCCTATTTTGATTTTCTTTTTTATGGTTTTGCACGTTATATCTTTATCTTTTGGTGAAACGATTTTTTAAAGTTCGCTTTTGTATGTATTGAGATTTATTTATAACATCGTACCTTTTTCGTGATTTAAAAATATGTCGCCACCAAATGCTTTTTATCTACAATTCGATATTCAATACCGCACAGTTGCAATGCGTGGTAGCTCCAACTATAGTTTGTTACATAAATTAGTGTTTGGGTCAAGTTATTTTACACAATGTAACAAAAATGAGAAGCATGAAAATGATACAAAAAACACAATAGATCATGAAATACGACACAAATGAGCCACAAAATATAACACAGTACCAAAAAATATAACACAATGCTAAAGAAAAAAGACAAAATGAATTGAAAAAATGACACAATGATGAAAATAAGAAAAAGACACAATGGTACATAAAAGACACAATGATATAACGCATATTCTAAAAACTACAAGCTAAAACCCCAAAAAACGAAGACCTAAAAACTAACGTCGTAGGGTTCGACAAGAGGTTCCAATGTCGCTTGAATGAGTTCAATCGGAGTCTGTTTGATACCCTTCCTACGACTTCCTATTTTTCTTTCACTGTGTATTTGATCCTAACCCTTCGGTTTGAAGGTTTATTACCAAACAGAATGAATTCTGGTATCTTAAAACCGAACCAAGTCGAATAGGGTTTAAAATTCTTACTTTTATTTGTTATTGGTTTAGGTTGGAAGAAAAGAATGGGCTACATTTGTAATTAAGTTGCGTTAAATAACAAAACTTAAATAAACATTATTTTTAGGGATGACAATGGGCTGGGTTTAGGTAATCCCAACCCATACCTGATTAGGTATTCTTGTCTCAAAACCGTCGGGTTTGTATCGGGTAATTACCCATTGGGTATCGGGTATATCCGCGGGTTTCGGGTAACCCATTAATTTTAAAAGGTTACCCATTGGGTATATCTGACCAAAACCTACCGGGTATCTATTGGGTAATTACTAACCAATTACATATATATATATATATATATATATAATACTTAAATCATATAAAAACACTCAAATACATAGATAACAAAGATAGTATACGTCGGTTTTCGCTGTTTTTTAGCATAAGATAACAATCTAGATGGACGATTAGATATATTATGCACACATGTTTAAATATATATATATATATATATATATAGGGGTGGATATTTTGAAAACCCACTCGAGTTAAGAAAACTCTGAAAACCCGTCAAAACACCATCTAAAAAAGTTTTTATTTTTTTTGAAAAAAATACACAAGGTAACATACATGTTTTTAAGCGTTTTGGGCTAAAAAAATAAAAAAAAGCGCCGAACGAATATTTTAAAAAAAAATAAACAACGCAAACTTTGTAACAGCGCTGTTAACATATGTTTTTTGCTTTTTAACATATGTTACAGCACTGTTAACATATGTTTCTGCTTTTTAACATATGTTAACATCGCTGTTACAAAGTTTGCGTTGTTTATTTTTTTTTAAAAATATTCGTTCGGCGCTTTTTTTATTTTTTTGGCCCAAAACGCTTAAAAACATGTATGTTACCTTGTGTATTTTTTTCAAAAAAAAAAAAAAACTTTTTTAGATGGTTTTTTGACGGGTTTTCAGAGTTTTCTTAACTCGAGTGGGTTTTCAATTTATACTTTCCCTATATATATATAAGAAGTTGTACCAGGTATCTAATCGGGTAAACGGGTATACTTTATCGGGTAATCGGGTATATCATCAAATCCCAAACCCGTGAAAAAAATAAAAACTAATCTCATACCCGGACCCATACCCGATTACCCGTCCCAAATGTATCAGGTTTTGGGTTTACCCATCAGGTTCGGGTTTAATTGTCATCCCTAATTATTTTTTATTTAGTTTAAACCAAAAATAAGATTTTGGACCAAAAACCCGATTCGAATCTTAACAATGAACACTAGCAACAACCGCTTAATGTCATTTATCTTTCTAGTTTGTATTTATTTACATACTAGCTGATTACCCCGGGAAGGTCCCGGGGTTGAAAAATATAATATGACTTAATAAAAAATGATAAAAAAAAACATACCAAACGTAAACTCAGTCATACAGATCAGTATTCAACCACATGACATTCATGCAATGCAACACGAACCTTAAAACACTTTGCTAGAGAAGCAAGCACCTTTGCAACCCAAGTGAATCCCAACCAAGCAACCCAAAGTATAATGTAAATGACAAAAAAAAAAGAAATATATAAATTAAGAAACAAATACAAGATTTGATTACAAAGCATACCGGAAATCAAAATAAAGTTTGTCATTAAAATACAGGCATTCTAGGGAGCTAGAATAGAGAATCTTTAAAAAGTTATAAAGGTTATGCAAACAAAATATAAAAATGAAAATATATGCTAGTTCTACTTCCAATGAAGAGGAATTTAACACTGCTGCAAAAAAAAGGTAAAGACTTTACCAATAGAAATAAGTATGACCTCCTATTCTTAGTACATGAAGGAAAAACAACAAATCCTTTATATTGTGCCCATCCTTGCTATCAAGTGATTGTTCTGATTGCATCTATACATTTGTTTTTAGTACGCCATCTAGCTAAAAGGACATTCAACAGATCATTTTATGCCAGTGGTAAAAACAAACACCAACCCAATATCTTTCCTTTTACAATGGGATATTTTTAGAATCGATACATTATAAAAGAATATAATTTGTATTTAACTAAGTACTTCAGCTCTTACTTAGAAACCATTGGTATGCATCATAACAATAAAAACAGTTTACTCTTTTGAGATTAAAATGTTTTTTACATATGCAGGGTGCAGAAAAACTGAGCAATCATTCTTGGTGTCTCACAATTAGCAAAGGAACACTCAACATACATGTGTTCAACAACTAATATAATTACATACCCTTGGAAAGAAGTGCCAGTAGCAGAATTGATCTCAAAGCATGATCCAATTCCATTCACTGATCCTAAACTGTCACTTCAATCCAACAAAATACTGCAAGTCAAGAAACAAATGTAAAAAAGACAACATATATTTTCAGCATAGAAAGCAAACAATAGATCAATCAATCTAAACCTAGGGTTGCTGGGACTTCGTGCACAAAGAGATTCCGTATGTTTTAAACAGGCTCTACGCCCATCACTATAAAAGCACACATACTTCTATGCCTAAACCTTTGCCATAAAGGCATATACCACCTAAACTCACACTCTATCCATGGTTTCACGTACCCGTTAAAACAAAAGTATTCAATCTTTAAGCGAGACTGCCAACTACCTTTAAAAGTACCACACATAACAAAAGCATGATGAAGCGAGTTGCTCCACCTGCTCTCTTAGAGTGCCAACATACTGCAAAGCATCCCATATAAGAATGATGAAGCTGGTAAAGAATTCTTACAAATGCACAATAAATTAACTAAGAATAAGAAAATGAGTGACAATCAACAATTAGAATAAGAAAAATGCTGAAGCAAATTCTAGGCATACTTAAGAATAAGAAAATGAGTGACAATCAACAATTAGATTTCAATTCATGTTGCAAAACACCTCATCAACTGCTCGCATTGTGCTTTTGAGCTTAAACGAATTCTGTAAACATGTTGAATATGATATTTCAAGGCATTTATTTTATATATTATTAGGCAAAATAATGCTTAAAACATGTTTAATACAGGTAAAGTTGCTTTAAGTTGAAAAAAAGGAACAAACACATCATAACTTTACACCCAACAAATGCATTCAATGGGTTAGTACAAATAAAGTTAATTTTTATATAAAATGTTTAACCAAATTTTTTTTGAAAGCCTGAAGCAGTTGATGTAATGAAAACAAAACCATGGCATACCTCAAATCAGATAGCGTTTGTGTTTGCCTAATTTCCTCAACAATCTCAACTCACTTGCTTTCATCTTGTAGAAGGCTTCTGTCAGCTCGTTTCTTGTGCACCAATAGCTAATGGATTGCTTCACACATATCATGTAAAAGTAGACAAAAGATATTAAACATTGCGCAAAGAAGTTGTTACTATTTATTGCTAAATATAAACTTAAACTTAATTCATAAAACCACTACCTCCAAAAGTGATAATTCGCTTTCATCCTCTCGTTCGGTTACTCAATTCACCTGCAACAACAACCAAAACCGAAAAAAATGAAAACAATTCTGGGGTTAAGACCTCGTATTTCCCCTTCATGATCCCAGACGGACCACCTTTAAACCCGTATAAAGTGCTCCCTTTGCAGCGTTCCTGCAAGTAATCTACAACAGAGGGGAAAAAATAATTAAACCCTACATATAAATATCTTAAAATAACAAAAAAGTAATAGATTAATCATATAAAAAAAACTCGGGCCGATGAAGATGCAAGCACAGAAACGAATCCATCATCATCATCTTCAACACCATAATTGACATCTTCAGCTCCATTATTGTCATTATTATTTAACCAGACACTACAAAACAAATGATGCAGCAAATAAATTAAAAAAACTAATCAAATACATAATCAAAATTAGGGGAGATCATATTAGGATGTTAAGTTTGATACTACCAGAAGAAAGACCGTAAAAGAATGAGAAACAGAGTCGAATAATCGTTAAATACTTAAATCATATAATTGATGTCATATCAGAAGCGGGGGTAGGGATTATTGTGGTTTACCGAAACAAAGAACAGAGTCAGAATAATAGTTATTCGCTAATTGCATGGAGGAGATGAAGGGGTTTATGAGGAGGCGGATATAATTTTAGGGTTTTATGTTATTCTTTTTTAGTTAAATAAGGAAAATACTCAAAAACACCAAAAACACTCAATTATTAAGCCATGTGGCACTCTCAAGGGGAGGTTGATGCCTCCATTGCACGTCACGTCAGCATATACATTTTCTTTTATATATATTAATAGATTAGTGAAATATTCGCTTTAACATATTTTTTTTCTCATTATTTACTATACGAGAGACAGTAGCTGATCGAGACACGTTGAATACATATGGAATTTAAACTATGATTTGGCCAAACAAAACATTTAATTTGATGCTATAAATGTATATTTAACTTTAAATAATCTAACACTTAGTATGGTTTTATAAATGTACGTCTAACACATCCATCTATTTATAGTACTATAAACATTGCTAAACAAGTCTTCTAGTCCTAATCAAATACTATTTATAATGTTATTCTAACACGAACAAACCAATAAATAAACAATAAATCAAACTATTAAACTTAAACTCAAATACTAACTAATTTTTTTTAGCCTAATTCGATTTCATTTCCTTACCAAGACAAACAAGTTACATTTAGATGGTGGGTAAGCGGGCAACAAGCTGCGTCGCTATCTCCTTTTGAATAGCAAAGTCTATCCTGCTAAACACAAACTCTTGGTTCTTAGGGCTCTGCGAGTCACCGTGGAACACCTTCTGCACTCGTTTCAGGAACCGCACTGCTTCAAGGGCCAGAGAGGCAGAGATCCAAATATAAGTTCAAAAAATATTACTTTTACAGAAACATGAATAAAAACTACAAATGAAAATAAGATGTTTTGTAAATATCTTTTAACAATCAATATTAACACCCCAAAAATTATGACTAAAATGACTAAGGGGCTGTTTGGTAGCTTCTTAATGAGGCTCTTAACCATTCAGTGTTGAATGATTCAGCATTTAGTGCGTTTGTTTCAGCCTCTGAATGGAATGGTTAAGGCTGAATCATTAAGACTTGAGATGTTGCTGAAACATTAAGCACTGAATCATTAAATACTGAACTAGGCTGAACCTTAATGAAACTCTCATACCAATGTGGGACAAGAAAACTGTAACACCCCAACCGATGGCGGAAACATCGGGATGTCACGTATTGATGATTGTTCAGTAGCTCATGGTGAATAACAAATTTCATTAAATAATTTAAATAAGTTACATACAATTGTTCTAAGAATTTGTACATCACAAGATGAAAAATACTAGCTACACATCTTCAAGCATTAACTCAAATCTTCATGCAAGAATAACCTGAAACATGTTAAGTTTGAAAATATTTTGGGTCAACAAAAGTTGGTGAGAATTACATAAGTTTTTGGAATATGATAGATAACAATAGTTTGTACAACAATCACAGTTGTATGATGATAGAGTATGAGTCCGACATGTAACAATGCGTCTTTGTACAATCAAACTTTGTGTCGACTGATGACTAACTCGCAAGTTAGTTAAATGTTGTTACTGTTATCGATCATCCCTGAATTTATGCGGGGGGATGGGTTTGTCAGACCTATAGCGCTATAATCTAAACAGGCGGCTTGATCATTGTTAATGATTGTACTGTGTCTTTTTGTTACAGTCAAATGATAGTACGATGATGTAATTGAATCACAAGTAAATATGAGTAAATGATAGTATAAAATGTTTAAACATGTTTCACCCCAAAAATAGTGAAAATAGAGAAAAGGGGCTATGTAAACTCACATTCGCTAAGCTGAATTATCCTCTAAGCGTTGTGAATGTATGTGAGGCGAATCCCAAAGTCTCAACAACGTAGCTAGTCCAATTTGAAGAAATAAGAAATCCGAAAAAAAGAAAGAATATCATGCTTCCAATTCGCCAATTACAAGAGCTTATATCAAAGCTTCAATTGTAGAAGTAATAGACTATAGAAGAAAAGTATGAGGGAAAGTTTAATCGGATTGAAACAATCGATTTAGAGGTGACAAGTGTAATGGTTCATAGGTGGGTTTTTATACTAGTTTTGGATTCAATTAGCCATTAAAATTGGTCAACACCATAAAGTAAGGTTTTATGATGAATTGACTATTTGACTAGGACTTTGACTGTTTGACTAAGACTTTGACTGTTTTACTAAGACTTTGACTAATCAATTTAAGGAATGTGTTAAGTTCATTTTCTTCTGAAATACTACACAAGATGATAGTTGGCTCAATTGGTTGTCACTGTGTGTTGGTTGGCTGTGGACGCGGGTTCGAGTCCCGGTCCACACAAATATTTTTTTTGGCAATTATTTCCCTAAAACTATATTATTCTAAATTCATAATATGATTATATAAGCCCGAAAGTGACTCGAAATATTTTTAAAACGTACAAAAGTGTCGAGATACAAATAATTATTAGTTTAAGGTATTTAAAACATATATTGTTTAAAACAATACATTCTTTTTATCAAAAAAAAATTAGGGGAAATTCGCGATGTTACAAAAACTAACAATTAAAAGGTCCAACTTAATGATTCAGCACTTAACCATTCAGACCTCTTAACCATTCAGAGCTCTTAATGATTCAACACTTAATCAACCAAACAGCCCCTAAGTTGAATATTAATATTATATCGAGTAACGTTTAGCAAGAGTTATATAATTGGTTTTTGCGGTTTTGGTTCTTACTTTTTAAAATTACATCTATAATCCTCGTCCTTCACTCACTTGTAACATGTTTAGACCATCTAAAACAAAAATCTGGGCGGGTGAGATGAGTGGCATGTGACGTCCTATTTCAAACGGCCCCATTAGAGGATTCATCCGGATTGGGTCGTCCGGTTCTTCATCTTGAAATTCAAACGCATGCGGACGAGGTGTGTATGTATGTATTTAATTTGAAAGCCTCAACAACTACTTCAAAACATAAATTATTTAAATCAGTAAAGCCTTCAATGATTATATTATAAAAATAATAAAATAAAATTTAAGTTTAAACTCTATAAATATAATACCATTTTAACATTCGACACTCGTGTTCACTTCGAGTTATCAAATAGCAATAAATCCTAATAATTCTTTATCTTATAATGCTTTAAGGTGATGCTTTTGCAATTAGCCACTAAATAGTATGAAGAACTAATGTCTAATGAGCTTGATAACATTTGGAATGGATGCATCACGAAGCGAAGAGGGTTCAGGTGCTATACGAGTCGGTCGTCTTTTGAACGATTACTTTGCCCCATGGCTAGCCTATATACCTTGAGAGCTACTTCAGGCGCGGATTTTAGATGAGTAGCCATTTTTAAACCGAATCGTAGGCTATATCTCTAAGCATTCTTTCTACTTTACTCAAAGAAAGAATGCGTTAGGTAGATTGGCTTTATTCTCATTAAAGAAATGCACATGTTCCACATACGCATCGGTGAAAGTACTACCTTAGAATGTCTAAAAATGTCTTTCATATGTGTCATTGATGTTTATTTAGAGAGATATCTAAGACCTTTACAAGAGGTGACCATGAACATCTCATCATTATGCTCGAGATAGTTGCATCATATGACATATGGATCTAGCATGGCAAAAGAATTTCAGGTACATATCCTCGAAGTTATACTAGGTCCATCAAGAATGTGGAGATAGTTACATCATATGACATATGGATTTGGCATATCAAGAGTTGACCTTCACTTATCAAGCTCGAGCCGACTCGCGACATACTTTTTTGTTTATATAATAGTAATAATTATTTATAAGGTTATGATAAATAAACTAAATTATATACAAATTTAAAAAAGAAAAATACTTATAATTAATATAGAATAAAATAACATAACAAAATAATACTTATAATTAAAAAAAACATGAACAAATCAAGCCCGAACGAAGCTCGAGCTTAAAACCACCCATAACTATAGCTCAAGCTCGTATACTTTAAATTTGCTTGAGCTAGAATGACCTAGGCTTGTTTGCACCCCTATATGCTTCGAGTGGGTCCCACACATCCTTGCCTCTCGTTTACACCCATACCGTATAGTCGTATACACTTATCACACTGATAGATCAACTCATTGTACGTGATTGTAAGAGTTTACTTCTGAGTGTGTGTGTGTAGTGGTGGGGGGTTATGGAAAAAGAGGGTGTAGTGGGAAGGGGGTTATAAATGATTGGGTAATCATTGGTTAATTATTCTTTTCTTATTTAAATAATAATATTAAATAGTTTAAATAATATTTCATTAATAAAAATATTAATAAAAATAAAAATTTAAACTGAAAGCTTATTAAATTAATAAAATAATAACAAAAAATATTTAATATTAAAAATAATATTTAATAAAAAAAAATAAAAAATGTTGAATTTCAAACGGTTACTGTTCCAAACCGTTTGAATTTGAAACGGTTTCCCTCCTATTTCAAAGTTTGAATTTCAAACTTTCCCCTCTAAACGTTTAAATTTCAAAGTTTGAATTTCAACCCCCCCCCCCCGAAACGGTCAGTCACACCTTTTCCTCATCCTCAAAACAATGAATAATATGGGCGGTTTTCAACCAAGAGCTGCCGGACCGTCTAATGTCCGGCAATACTCTCGCCGGGTCCGGGGATGGGGCCGACCCCGGAGACTACCATTCACCTCCTTACCAACTTCTTGGAAGGTTTGTGGTTACACCCTACCTTACCAACTCTCTTGACCCTTCTTGTGCCATGGATTAATCCACACTAGAAAAGGTAAATCCCGTGTCCAAAACCCATGTTTATCCCATAAGCGAAGTGGTTATGACATAAACATATTAATTGGATTCACATTCCTAACCTTATACCATCCGAATCATCTATGATGATTTTGTGCTTGGTCTAACTTATTCTCATGACCATCCGGATTGCCTTAAAGGCAATTTGTGCTTTGGTTTGCCTAAAAGGCTTGCATGATTCTCTTGAACCTATAATCTAAATATGAACCTAAGACCCTTTATTCTCTAATTCTAGTTAACCAAGGCTAAGGAACTAATCTCCCAAGACTCGTTTTTGGAGCCTTACTAAACGCACCCAAAAGTGAGTTCATACTTGTCCCCTTTTACTCTTTATCACTTTTGGGGTGTAAACATGTATCATATGCAAAACACACTAATGCTTTCATAAACACACATGCTCAATCTATTAAACATACTTATATGCTACTTGCCATGCTTATGATTCTTAGATACTTAGACATAAATCAATAACTATTATTAGTCCACTTAACATGTATAGCGCTATAGGACTAGCACACTGCCCCCTTTATGGGTCATTGTTAAGATTTAAACGGCCTAACATGAATATGTTAGGTATACGCTGTGGTACTCGTGGGTTTGAGTTATGTCTTTTGTATGATATGTATGTGCAATGCTATAGTATGAGATTCGAGTAAACCATTCTAAAATACTATGTATATAAACTAAAACTAGTATACTCACCAATGCTTTATGTGTTGACGGATATTTTATACATGTTGCAGGAAATGTTTAATGCAGGTTTATCAAGAAAACTACTTAGGAATGGCCTAGAAACTCGCAACTAGTTTAAATTTTCTATGTTTTGATGTTGTATTTTCCTTTTCGTGAAACAATTTGTATTCTGTTATCTTTTAGACAAATGTTATGCTATGAATGAAATTCCATCTTTAAATTATATTGTCACGAATTCTAGTGTCATGAAGTCTTTGAATAATCTATCACAAGTCGCGCCTCGATGTATTCCGTCAAATTTCTGTGAACAAACGATATCTTGGGCAGTCACATATTTGAAATGCTCCAGCTTATCCTTGGGAACAGTAAACTCAAAAATTCATAAACATTAGAAAAACCCAAAATGATTTCCTGGAGAAAAAGGGGAAATGATAGTACATCAGTGGGGATCTGACACATTTCTAAAGAAATGTAATGCAATATAGGGCGTGTGTATGAGTCTGTGTGATGTGCTGATAGGCTTCGTAGACCTATTACTGCGTGCCTGATACATACATATCAAACGAATTGTTGTGTGGATGAACTCCTCATGGGCATATGGTTTTAGTACCGTAATTTCGTTTGATAGGGTATTTGTACAAAACTCGGAGGTTTTGGGTCGTTATGTTATTAGTTGTCTGGGGATAGCCTCTCTGATCTTCTGCTGTAAGTCATTACGGACCTAGATCAGATAGGGTATCTTTATAAAAGAGCTATAATGCCAAATCCTAAAGTTGTTGAATTGAGGAACTTTCCATGTATTATGATAATCAAAGATTATCTATTACATCGTATCCAATCATTGATGCAAATCATGATTGATATCAGTTCTCACCCTGGTAGAGTGCACATGTTACTTTGTTGCATTGATTTGCTGACCTGTATACCTCTGTGCCTCCTATCTTGTAAATTACAGACGACGAAAGCATAATCACGCTTTACAATGAGTCTTTGTGCATTTACTTCTTGATACGGGAGTATGTCGTGTGCGTGGGAACCGCAGACAATTGAGTTTATACTATACATAATCGTATCAGTATAAAGCACTGCACAAAAGTCTGCATGAGAGTTTATGTGGATCACAATATTAGCAGTTGCCAGATCACACATTGTCTTTAATGATAATAAATCAAAAAGATCAACGGTGAGATCAGATTTCTCAATAACTGATATGATCCCTTTACCGGAAATCCCAAAACATTTACTGCTTTATCTTTACATTTCCGCATTTTATATTTCTCATCAAAAATGCAAACCTCAAAAAGATTTTAGGTGTGTTTTAACATAAACTTTAGAAAATCCAAAAAGATTTTACATTTCTATCTTATTTTTGATAGCTGATGGTGGTTGATAATGATTTTCTAAAACTTGATGGACCATTTGAGCTTTGTAATCTTTAAATGAGAAATAATGACTGTTGGATGCTTAAAAGTTGAAAAATATTTTGAACGGGACTCGATTTTGAGATTTGGTAAAATTTTCAAAAAATTCCATGTTTCATTCGCCCCTTCGTTGGGTCGAAGGTGGAATTTTGTCTGCTCATTCGTATGTTTTAAACGGTCAAATGTGAGAGTTCATGTGAAAATTTCACATTCGAACCCTTTTTCTACATTCGAACCTTTAAGTAGGGTCGAAGGTGGAAAAAGCATCACATTCGACCTAGTCAAATGGTCGAATGTGAAGCTTATATAACCCTTTCTCCGCTCATTCGAACCCATTCGAAAATTTTCAAATTTTTATGAGATAAAGTCACCTTGTTGCTCGTGATTTCTAGATACTTTCATTGTCTTCGTTGTGTTTCACTGATCATTTTGCACCATTATTTGCAGGTTATTATACAGATTTCAGTGTTTAATCCTTGTTTATAAGTTCAAGCCCTAACCGTTCTTAAAACTGGATTAAAACAAGATAATTGGATGAGTTTTTTATTAGGTTTCATTGATTAAGTGTTTTAGGGGGAAAATATCCAAAAACATTGGTTTAAATAACAACAGATTGCATAATCGATTGTTTAAACTTTTTAAACCCTAATTTTTGATTAAAAACACATAATCAATGAATGATTGTTGAAATTGATCATTGGAAAAGCTTAATCGGTAGTGTTAGATGCTTTCCAAATCAAAATGGCAGTTTAAAACAACCAAAATCAAAATCTGAAATTCGAGGAAGATGAACAGTCACCTTCGCCCCTTAACAAACGGTCGAATGAGACAGTTTGGGCGAAGAAGAATGTTTAATTGGTCGAATGAAGATTAATCGGTCAAATGAAGAAATTTTTTAAATGTTTTGCATTCGAACCATTATATTTTCACTTTCGAACCATCAATTTCACATTCGAACCACCGTTTGGTCGAATGTAGAAGTTGAAAACCTAATTTTTCAAATTTTGTTTATTTTGTCCGTTTTAACATGTTTGTTTTGATTTGTTTTGCAGTTTAACAATGTCTGAACAGGAAAGTGCGAGTGTTCTTGCTGGATCATCTTCACAGGCAGCCGAGAAGGAAAAGAATGTTGATTTACCGTTTGAATCTGCACACAACTGTTGTGCATATTTAGGCGATGTGAAGAAACATACTGAGTTTGCCGGGATTATAGCATTCTTGAAGCGGAGTAGAGTTATTGATGCAATTGCTACGCCAACTATCATTTACCGTGATCACCAACAGGAGTTCTGGACCAATGCGAAGATGGACTTCTGGGAAGGCGAATCGTCACTCGTTAGTACGATTCAGGGGGAGTTGGTGATTATCTCTGAGAACGACATCAGAGAAGCATTGAAGCTGGAGGATGTTAAGACGGATCCCAGAGAGTTGTCGTGGACTGAGCAAAGAAAATGCTTTTTACGAATGAAGTACAACGGACCTATCACTGACGGTTCGTTACATAAAGGAAAGCTATGTCCACAGTTCAAATATCTTGCACATGTGATGATTCATGTTTTCGGATCAGCAAGTGGTGGATACGATTTGATGAGAAAGAGCATCAGCTCATTGATGGTGGCTTTAATATTGAACAAACCGTTCAATGTGTCTGGTATGCTGATGGAACATATGTTAGAACCTGTGAGAGGGTTAAGGAGCAGGAAATTTTTGTTATATCCTAGATTTCTTCAGATGATTTTTGATTCGAAGTATAAGAATTTGAAGAGAGATCCTAAACAGATTATTGTTCAGGAGCACATGAATCTGAACACTCTAGCTAGAATGAAGGCGTATAAGGGTGTACCATTGAATGAACGACCACCGATGAAGAATCTTTTTGGTCACCTGATCAAGATAGATTATGAAGACCCAGGTCAGGATAAGGTGAGACATGATAACAGTGGATCAGATGAAGACAATCCTTTACATCCAGTAGACCCTGATGCTAAACGAAAGCGTCAAGTGGTGAATGTTGGAGTAAAGAGTGGAAAGGGTAAGGAAAAAGAAACTGAAGCTGAAGCTGAAGCAGAACCAGCTAAGAAGAAGAAAGTTTTGAGGAGGAAGAAAAGTATGGCAAAGAAAGGATTACATTTAGTAGATGAGGCGCTTGTAGACTCTGAAGAGACGCAAGAGGATGAGAGATGGGACTCTGATGCTGAGACAGTGAAGAGCACCACGCCCAAGGCCACTGTGGCTGGTGAGTCTGTCAGTCTCAACAAGTCGTTGGAGGAACAGAGTACTAAAAATCCTATTCATTTAGATGAAACTGATGAGGGTTTAGGCTTAGGATCAGAAGATTTTCCTGGATCGCCAAAGCAAGGGGAGAAACAAAAGAAACCTCAATTTAAGAAGAAGGAGAAGGTTTTAAGACCAATGGAGAAGAGAGCTAGAGACATGGAATCATTGATTGCTGGTAAGAAATTGCCACCAGCATCTAGCTCAAAATCACCGGTTGCAACTCCAGCTGCAAAGAAGCAGAAGACAACATCAGGTACTGAAAAGGAGACTGAATTACCTGTTGATGAGTTTAACAATGCACTGGATAGAGTGCTGAAAAAAGTTAAAGAAAGGAAAGATGCCTGCTGCTGCTGAAGCTTCTACACCAAAGGTCACAGTTGATAGTGATGTGATGAATGCTGTGAACCAGAAGCTAGCTGACATGATGAAAATAATTAATCAATCAGCAGCAAGCAGAGATAGAGCAATTGAGAAGCAATGATAAAAAGATGTTAGACGTTGTTGAAACATCTCATGAGAATCAGGAAGCTCTTGAAGCCAAGATTAAACAACTTCGAAAAGAAAACAAGAAGTTGTTAAAGCATGAACAGAGGAACACCAGAAGATTTATTGCATTAAAAGAGGAGAATAAGAAGCTGAAAGAGAGTAACAAGAACATGGATAACTTGATCAAAGACTTGTACTCGAGAGCTCCTCAACTGCAAGCTGGTGAAGAGGACAAAGAGCGAGATGAGGAGCAGGTAGATTTTGAACCATCTGATGAGGAAGAGGAAGATGAGGAGTTAGATGATGATGCTGGTAATACTTCTCAGAAGAAAAAGAAAGATGATGGTGAC
This sequence comes from Ambrosia trifida, assembly GCA_028751855.1. Taxonomy (NCBI): domain Eukaryota; kingdom Viridiplantae; phylum Streptophyta; class Magnoliopsida; order Asterales; family Asteraceae; genus Ambrosia; species Ambrosia trifida. The sequence continues at coordinate 164,062,782 of CM054122.1, forward strand.
GATGATGGTATTGATAATGATTTTGGTGAAGGAAACAGCTCTGCAAGTTTAGATAGTGATGATGATGATGACGATACTGATAAATACAAGTGTGAGAAAAGAGGATCTGGAAAAGGTGAAGGAGGATCCAGCTCAAAAGCTCCTGGAGGATCTGTTGATGATGATACGATCTTTTTGGAATGAGAAGCTAAGATCATTATCAGACGATGATAAAAAGATGTACTGGCAGATGTTAACAGATAGAGTCTGGACGATAGATATGACTAGCAGATTTCCAGAGATCTTTGAATCCAATGACATTAGATTTGAGTTGGAGTATAATGATCCAGATTTGGAGGACGGAGAAGTTTCTGTGGCTATGTCGAGAGAGATATTAGAAGGTTTGGCGAAACAAGTTGGGAAGACGTTGGAAGAATTATTAGTTGATAATCAGATTCCCAATGTACCTGAAAAAGAAGCTGGTAATCATTCAGATGATCGAGATGTGCCTGTATTTGAGGAGGTTGAGATTGAAGACATAACCAGCGAGGAATATCCAAAATATTACAAGAAGAATAAAGATTATGGATTTGCTGAATTTACAGATGAATTGTTGAAAGAAGCCGAGAAACTTGCTCATGAAAAGAGTAAGAGATTCATTGAAGAAGTATTTCTAGGGCATGATAAACCGAGCACAGAACAATCTAATAGTTTGAAGGAGTTATTGAGGAAACTGAAGGAGAAAGAGGCTAATCGTCCTAAGACAGAGATTCAGGGAAGTTTTTACAAGTTACACAATGAGATGTTCAAAGGTAGAGCGTTGGGATGGAAGTTTGTGAAACAGTTGAAGTGTGTAGCTGTTAAATGGGAAAAAGGAATACTTTATTTTGAAAGATTCCATGATCTGAAGACACTTCCATACTGGGCAATTCGTGATGTGTGTAGGCATGAGATGACTGGATCTGTGAACGATCATATTGCTTATTTTGCTGATCGTATGTCAAGAGAAAGCAGGACGAGATGGAATTTATTCACTCCCCAGTATCCTAAACGGATTGTTCATAAGAAGGATATTGATGATATAACTGGTATGCCTAAGGTGACATTGAAGTATAAACCACCTAAAGTGTTGAAACATATTCCGTTGATGCAGATCCCTCAACACTTTTCTAAGGATTTTATCTAGTGGTACTATGACTGGAAAACTGCAGAGGCTGTGATTGTGTTGAAAGATGGTGTGAAAGATTTCAAGAAGATACACATATTTGATCCTATGTGGTTGATTAACTGCTCACATCAGGATATTATTATGTTGTATTATAATCCGATTTATAGTGAGGTGAAGGATTGTGATCAAGCAAGCAAATACCAACGTGTGGTAATCCTGTGCTTTGCTTATGATATAAATGCTGGATGTGATTATGACAAGAAGCTTGGTAAGTTTGTGAAGGTTCAAAATGTTCCTGAAGTCAAGAAGAAGAAACCTAAACAAGCTTATGCACCGGTGATGACCAAAGAACAGAAGAAGCAATTGCACATTAAGCTAATGAACAAAAGGATGGATGAAGAACGTCGACTCAAACAATCCAAGCAATAGTCGAGGGGGAGTTTGTAGATACATTTTGTGCGACTAATGCTTTGGATTACATTTAACATATGTTTTTGTCATCAGTCGAATGGTCGAAGGAGTCTCCAGTTGGTCGAAGGAAGGTTTTTGAACGGTCGAAGGAAGCTTAAAGGTTCGAGGGAGAACAGGAGGACGAAGGTAGAAATAGATTTTAATGTATTGCTTGGTTCGACCAGTATGTTTGGTCAAACCTGCACATTCGACCATACTATATGGGCGAATATGCAGGCCTATATAAGGTCAAGTTCATTTTTGAGATGTAAGTTTTGGTCATTTTGTTTTCCCTCCAGTTTGTGTTCTCCCTAGGGTTTTGAGTCAACTTTATACACGTCTTTTATTGATTATAAACATCTTTTTAACGTGTAATTGAGTATGATTATGAATGAAATGAATGTTTTAATGATGATTTCTGCGTTTTGTTGATATTATTATCATTTTGTAACTGATTCAAGGATTCCGCACTTGAATTAGTAAACTTGTTTGATCAATACAATTGTTTTTGTCAATTCGATCCTTCTACAGTATTGATCCGGGGGTGCATCAGACAGGGGGGCTGGATCGATGAAACGACAGTTGGACCAGTAACCGGACCGGTTGAACTGGGTTTTATAGGGACTGAACCGGATTTTTTAATATTTTTTTAAAAATTTTACCATATTAATTTTACGACATCATTCAATTATTACACCTGGTCGGACCGGTTAGACCGATCGGACCAGTAGTAAACCGGTAAGGAGACCGATCCGATTCTAAAAACATTGGTCTTACACTCTGTTCCAGAGTTTCATTAAAGGATGGAAGAGAAAGGATCTCCCTCCTCTTCCTTTCCCTCCGGTTCCTTCCAAATTGGAAAGATTAAAAATCACCCTAAAAACCTCTTTATTATCCCTCTCATTCTCTCCCTTTCCCTCCTACAAAAAACTCTGGAACACATTTTTTCCCTACTTCCTTCTCAATCCTTTCTCTTCTATCTTTTAGTGAAACTCTGGAACATAGGTGTTAAAGACGGTTGCAATCGTCAACTCTCAAACCTAGCCACAATCCTCTCAAGTCTTCACAGTTCAACCTTACGGCCAACGCCGGACTACTGTCACCGTGCCACCGCCACCGCCGTCGTTTGGACTACTCCGGCCACCGTAACGAATTACCATCTCACTACTGTCTTGTTTCTAATTATCAAGGTCAGTAATTTTTTGATGGTATTATAATTAATTCTACTAAACTGTTTGTACCCAAATAAGAGTTTAGTTAAAATATATAGTGTGTATGTGCTTTAAATTAAACTATAAATAATAATATGCTGCGTGCTTTCTACGTCCACAGATTCTGTTTTCACACAATGTATGCTCATTTTATGATTACCTGAAACATGCATTAGTTATTATTGAATATTATTATTATTGAATATTATTATTGTGATTTATTGCAAATTTTTTTAGGTAATTTTTGTTAGCAAGGAGACTATTCAATATTCATGTATTTGTAAGCTCTCTTTTTATACTTTTTTTTAAATCCTTTAATTTCAAGAAATACAAAGTTCATTTCTTAATCACATTGACAGGATGCTGAGCCCGAACCATCACTTTGGTTCTACATCAACCGTTTGTTCTAACCCAAGTCCTGTACTCGGGTTTGGAACGTTTCGGAACTTAAGCAACACTTCGTTTGCTTCATCGTATTCAATGAACAAGCAACAAAAGGCGTGCGCTATAGCTTGTCATTCCTCAACGAAAAGCGATGTCTCACAAAGGTTATCACTTATATTTATATCGTGCAACACTACAACAGTATAAGTATTTCAATGGTTAAGTGACGATAATATTAATAAAACAACATGTGACTTTGAATAAATTTAGGAAGGATGATATAACAGCAACAACAACGCATGGGCTTTCTGACACGGTAGTGGGCGTTTTGGGCGGGGGACAGCTAGGGCGAATGCTTTGTCAAGCCGCTTCACAAATGTCGATTAAAGTTAATATTTTGGATCCTATGGCAAACTGTCCTGCTAGTTCTATATCTAATTATCATATGGTGGGAAGTTATAATGATAGCGCAAAAGTTGAGGAATTTGCAAAGAGTTGTGGAATATTGACGGTTGAAATCGAGCACGTCGATGCTGACACTTTGGAGAAACTTGAAAAACAAGGGGTAGATTGTCAGCCTAAAGCTTCTACCATTCGCATTATACAGGTACAATACTCTTATATAGTGTCTTGTTAGTTAAATGATTGTCACAACTCTTTACATTTTTGTTTTCATAGGATAAGTATCTACAAAAGGTCCATTTTTCTCAGAACAACATCCCGCTACCCAAGTTTGTGCAGGTTTGGATTATTAAGCAGTATTTTATTCGCATTTTCTTTACCTAGTAAAAATAAAAAAATTTAAAATTATGGGACAGATAAATGACCAAGAAAGTGCTGAAAGAGCAGGCCAAGAATTTGGCTATCCTCTTATGATAAAGAGTAGACGGCTGGCTTATGATGGACGTGGTAATGCAGTTGCTAAAACTGAAAAAGAACTCACTTCTGCAATAAATGGTATTTGATTTATAATTTATTAATCTTTTTTTTGTGTCAAAGTTAAGAGTTTTGATTTTATTTGCAGCTCTAGGAGGATTTGATCATGGTTTATATGTTGAACAATGGGCCCCTTTTGTTAAGGTCGGCATTTATCACATTCGTAGCTGTTTAGAGTTTTGACCTTTGTATATTCTCATTGACATTTTTCTTCTGCGTATTTAATGAAGCTTATGAGTTCGGTCTTTTCATGTTTGTTTTAGGAGCTTGCGGTTATTGTTGCAAGAGGACGAGACGGTTCTTTATCGTGCTATCCTGCTGTCGAGACTGTACACAGGCAAGATGATATGTTTAATGTAGTTATGTTTATTTATTTATTTGTTGAATTTCTAACATTAGTCTTGTTATATATATAAACATTTTTTGATGACATTTTTTAAAACCTTTTTTAGGGATAACATTTGTCACATTGTTAAGGCACCTGCTAATGAATCATGGAAAATTATGAAACTCGCAACTGATATTGCTTCCCGAGCTGTTGCTTCGTTAGAAGGTGCTGGTGTGTTTGCAGTTGAATTGTTTCTGACAGAAGATGGCCAGGTTACCAATAGTTATTTTATTTGTGTGTGTGTGTGTGTGTATATATATTAAACTTTAGATATCTACTGGTATATGTAAATGTTTATTTGTATTTTTGTGTTCAAGCATACAGATTTTACTAAATGAAGTTGCTCCTAGACCTCATAACAGTGGGCACCACACAATCGAGTCTTGCTATACTTCACAGTACGAGCAGCATTTACGGGCCATAGTTGGGCTTCCTCTTGGTGATCCATCATTGAAGGTTCCAGCTGCCATGATGTACAACATTCTTGGTGAAGATGAGGTCTTTTTTGTTATTATTGTAATAATATAGATTTGCAAGTATATTCAATATATCAGTTATTCATAATTCCAAAAAGGAAAAGACAGAAAAACACAGTTACTTTATGTAGCAATATTTTTTACTAGGAGTAAAACTTAAAACACGGGTTTGGGTTTAGTGGGTAAATTATGAATTTATCCTGCATCTTTATTATACTAATCATTAGTGTTAGTATGTGTTTTCATCATGATAAGCAACATAACGAGGGTTGTTTGTCCAGGGAGAGGCAGGTTTTATTCTGGCAAATCAGATTATTAAAAGAGCATTGTGTACTCCTGGGGCCGCCATTCATTGGTATGACAAGCCAGGTATGTATTTGTTGGTGTATATTCACACACACACACAACTGCTGAAATATATTCAACTTTGATACCATCAGCCAAATAATAAGAACATATTATTCATGAAACTGCAAGATATGCGAAAGCAACGCAAGATGGGCCACATCACTGTTGTTGGGCCTTCAATGGGCATTGTAGAAGCACGAGTTAAATCATTTCTCAAAGAAGAAAGTTCAGAGGAGACTCCAGGTTTATTTTATTTTTAACTTGTCTTTATGGCTATTTTTCTACTAATTCATAATATAAATATAATGTTGTCATTTTGATACAGTTGCTCCACGTGTTGGAATCATAATGGGATCTGATTCAGATCTTCCAGTGATGAAAGAAGCTGCTAAAGTTTTGAGCGACTTTGATGTGTCTGCTGAGGTTATTTCTTAGCCTTTTTGGATAGAGCTAACGGGTGGGTTGGGTAATAGGTCAAAACGAGTATCTCTTACTGTGGGGTCGGGTTGAACTGAAATACATTCTGTCAAAACTAGGTGGTTTACTTAGAAATGATTAGCATGCCAAATATGATTACACAAATTAAATTATTGCGGTAGTAATGTACTAATATGATACCTTGGATAATTTTGATTGATTTAGACGGGTTGTATGCTATGCCTTAAAAATCAACATTGGGGCAGTTTTGACCAGTTTTCTATATATTTTATAATTTTACGCTTTTGACATGTTTCTTTTAAATGCTTATATTAATCTAAATTCTGGAACAAAAAGTGAGTTAGAAGATTTTATGCTTTGAAAGTATCCTGCAGGTAAGAATCGTGTCAGCACACCGAACACCTGAGCTGATGTTTTCTTATGCCACATCTGCTCGAGAACGAGGTGTTCAGGTTATTATTGCTGGTGCTGGGGGTGCAGCCCATTTGCCAGGTTTTTATCCGCTGCCTTCATTTTTATTTTCAAATTTATAATTAGCATTTTTTATTTGTTATAAAACAGTAATATTAATATTCTAATGTGTGGTTAGGTATGGTAGCTGCTCTGACACCGTTACCCGTGATTGGAGTTCCTGTACGCGCTTCAACATTGGATGGCCTTGACTCCCTTCTCTCCATTGTGCAGGTATGTAGATAAATAATAAATTATGGTAAATCTCCAAAAGGCGACCCATCTCCCTAATGTCGGTTGTGTTCACTTCCCCTAAAGCTTTTAGTTTTGCTTTTGAAATTATTAGCATTTCTAGAAGTTCATATAATATTATAATTAAAAAATGATATATTTGTTTTGATTAAGTAATGCATGAGGTTTTATGCATTAATAGTACAATTTGGGGACTTTGAACCCATTTAATCGGTTTCTCTTTCAGATATATACTATGAAACGCTACCCGTTTAACCGGTTAGAGATAAAACATCACCCATTTGACCTATTAGAGATAAAGCATTACCCATTTGACCCATTAGAGATAAAGCAATACCCATTTGACCCATTAGAGATAAAGCATTACCCATTTGACCCATTAGAGATAATGCCCTCTCAAAACCATGTCACATTGTTTGCTACATAATTTTCATATTTAAACCATAAAGTATCAGTCTTGCATATCTTCTGGCATATTTTCATTCAGATTCTTGTTTATTAGATTTTAAACCTTTTATTAATTATTAAAATTTAAAAAACAAATATTCATCAAGCGGGATTTTTTTTATGGGAAGTAGATGCCAAGAGGTGTTCCTGTTGCAACGGTTGCTATAAACAATGCCACTAATGCGGGCTTGTTGGCGGTCAGAATGTTAGGTGTGGCTGATCCTGCCCTCCAAGCAAGGTTATCTATCTCTCTCTCACTCTCTTAACTAGTTTGATTTTTTTATTTGACAAGTTTGAGATAATACACTGTGACCCGTAGAACACATTATATATTATGGTCATACAAGCTTATCTTGATTCTTGACCCTCCCGGGGGCATAATTTATGTATACAGAATGGCGCAGTTTCAAGAAGACGCAAGAGATACAGTCTTGGAAAAGACGGAGAAGCTAGAAAAAGTGGGTTGGGAAGAGTATTTGAATCCTCGAGAACAATGATTATAATAGTTTAGAATTCTTCACAGTTTTGAACAAGTCACTAACCAACCAACCGACACTTGCATAAAATGATGGAAGCAAACACTTGCCCAGTCATAAGATTTGGAGTCCAAGTCAGATGATGTTTTATTTGAGGATTTTTGTCTGTCTGTGCTATACTTACTCAGAGAAAAATGAAGTGTATGGATAGGAAACTACTACAAATTGAAAGATTCAACCGGGCACGGAAGTATGGTAAGTCAATGGTTAAACTGTACTATCGACCGTGGTTTTGTTTGTTTCGTCTATGTATTTTGAGTTGCTTGGTTACGGTTGATGCTCGCTTGACCATACCATTTACACTGTATTTTTATTTGGTGGTTTTTTTTTTTAATCATGATTTGTTTGATTTATCATTATCGGTCGCAAGTCTGAATAAAAGAACAAGTAGGATGATATAAAATGAAAGTATTTTGTTGCAGATATGTAATGGAAATTTTAAGTTAAACAACTCAAACCCAAGTTGTAATATTTATTCAGATTTTAGATAAATCAAATCTTAGGACTATGATTTCATAACTTGACCTTTAAACCGTCCGTGTGGGTAATAAATCAAACTTTTATGCTTTTAATCCTTTTTTTAAAGATATTTTTATATGTTAAAAGGAAGGCTAAGTCGAGAACAAATGTGATTGATTATTCAAAGGTATATTGATGATTTTATTTTATTGGTCAAAATAAATTCATATAGAGTAGAGGTGTACAGATAGATTGTTGGCCCAAATCAATTGGGCTCAGGTTACAAACCGGTTTCAAAGAACAAGACTAGATTATGAACTGTTGCCAAACCTACAGCTCGGGTCACCGGTTATTTCAACACCAATTTAGTTACCACTTTTTACAAATTGATCCTAGGGAGTAGGGATTAGTAAATTGTACCCGTTACCAAAACCGACCAGTACCATACTAGTACCGGTATCGAACTTTACTGTACCAGTCCATTTACGGTACCTCTTTTTGTGTGTTTTTTGGGATCGGTAGTTTCGGTCCGGTATGGTACAATATTTGGTTCGATTTACCTTCAAAAAATCCGGTATCGTACCGTACCGAGCACTCGGTACTGGTACCGCTGGCGCTAACACTACCCACTTTTTGGTTTTTTTTTTTCAGGAGCACTACCACTACCCACTTACCTTACCGTATCATACTGATTTCATCCCTAATCGATCGCGCTGGGAAGCAGTTAGGCGGTCCAAACCGGTTTATTATTATTTTAAGTGTTACTGGATTGGGCTTTTGTATGGAGATAAAACCAGGCCCAAACAAGCCCACTACTCAACCCTAACACTTAAATCTTCGTCTTCACAAAACATAAACATTTCTGTTAGGGTTCTTCATCGCCGCCGATTGCATCTGAAGCTTCTCTAATGGTCAGTCATCTAACTCAATTCATTTACAATATTATAACTAATTATTAATCATCAAAACATTAATTCAATTTCTCATCTATTTTGTTGTTCTGACGCTAATCATATTAGGCTCCGAAGAAAGGCGTGAAAACTGTTGCAACTAAGAAGAAAACGGTATGTATCTCTATTCGTTTTGTTTTTATAGTTTTATTAACAAACGACGTCGTTTTTTTATTCTGATTTGTTCATTTCCAGTAGCTTTATGTTGCATTTGAACAAACGACATCCTTTTTTTGAATCTGATTTATTTATTATTAGTAGTAGTTTCACTATTATTATGGTTTTTTTAACAAACGACGTCGTTTTTTAGGCTGATTTGTTCATTTCCAGTAGATTGATGTTGCGTTATTATGATCGTTTAATAAACGCCTTTAATTCTGAAGCTGAATCGTTCCTTTCCAGTAGCTTTATGTTGCATTTGAACAAACGACATCGTTTTTTGAAGCTGATTTATTCATTATTAGTAGTTTCACTGTTATTATGGTTTTTGAACAAACGACATCGTTTTGAAGGCTGATTTGTTCATTTCCAGTAGATTGATGTCGCGTTATTATGATCGTTTAATAAACGCCTTTGATTCTGAAGCTGAATCGTTCCTTTCCAGTAGCTTGATGCATTTTAATGATATTTGAACTAATGTCATGTATTTCAAAGTTGATGTTAGTTTAATGAGGTTAATAGTGTACGGATCTTATAGTTGGATTAAAGTTTATGTGAATTGTTTGATGTGTGTTGATTAGGAGAAGGTGGTGAATCCGCTGTTCGAGAAACGACCAAAGCAGTTCGGGATTGGTGGAGCTTTGCCTCCTAAAAAGGATGTACACCGGTTTGTCAGATGGCCGCAAGTTGTCCGAATTCAGAGGAAGAGGAGGATCCTCAAGCAGCGTTTGAAGGTTCCGCCAGCTTTGAACCAGTTCACCAAGACCCTTGACAAAAATCTTGGTATTGATCTTTTGTTTTTATTAAATCTTTCTTCATTGATTGTGTTAGTAAGGTAGGCATTTAGTTGTGATTACATTCAAAAATACATTTTTGACCCAAATTTTATCTGCCTTTATCGTTTGTTGTCATTTCTTTGCTATACCGCACACGCACTATTGGTTCTGTCTGTATGACCACTTTGTTAGAAAACATCTATATTTCCATGGCTCAAATTGTGCTTAGGTATAGTTATTATGATTTCTGAGAGATGGTAAAGTATGTTATTCTGCAACTTGTTATTCAGCTCATTAAAAGAGATTACATGTATTTTTTATCAGATATTATCATGCGACTCTTGTCTATTTTTGTATCAATACGTCCAATTGGATGAGTATGAATAAAGAATCCATGGATGAAGATATACAAATAGATTTCTATATGTTGAAGTTTGTTGAGTCCACAACCCATTCTCTGATTGTTTTTAGCTGTATTTTCAAGTAGATGTTGTGATTCTTGTTGGACTTTGTATTTTCCAACACATTCATGGGTAATTTATGTGATGATCCCGGGGTGTAATTTCTAATACCCATTTACTGAAAATAGTTGCTTCATATATACATTGGAGTATGTAATGGAACTTTTTTTTGTACATGCTTTAATATATTTATAAATTTTTCCATCGATCTGCTATTTATTACTCTGCAAATGTAATTTGCAGCAACTACTTTGTTCAAGATGCTACTCAAGTACAGACCAGAGGACAAAGCCGAGAAGAAAGAGCGTCTTTTAAAGAGAGCCCAGGCTGAGTCAGATGGGAAAACAGTTGAATCTAAGAAACCAATTGTTGTGAAGTATGGTCTGAACCATGTCACTTACCTAATTGAGCAGGTTTTTATATTCTCTTAGAATCTATTATCCCTAGAGGTAGCAATAAGGACCAATTTACTTATGAAAATGTCAATTGATGGCACGGCCAGTTGTTACCTCTATTTTAATTTTTTAATCTGCTTGATACACTTTTTAACGCTCTTATATTTTCATTGTAGAACAAGGCACAATTGGTAATCATTGCCCATGATGTTGATCCAATTGAATTGGTTGTCTGGCTTCCCGCACTCTGCAGAAAGATGGAAATTCCCTACTGTATTGTGAAAGGGAAATCAAGATTAGGAGCTGTACGTATTCTGCATATTGCATCTATTTTTTTTTTTTTCTGTTTTTATTTATCAGTTAGAAATAACATTACGTTATTCGTATTTTCAGATTGTTCACCAGAAAACCGCTGCAGCACTGTGCTTGACTACAGTCAAGAACGAAGACAAAATGGAATTCAGCCGGATTTTGGAGGCTGTCAAGGTACATCTCAATTATTTATATAAAACATAAACTTCTATTGCCAAGTTATACTGTTGATTTCTAAAAGACTTGTTCATCTTTGGTGTTTTAGGCAAACTTCAACGACAAGTACGACGAGTATAGGAAGAAGTGGGGCGGTGGAATAATGGGATCGAAATCGCAGGCAAAGACAAAGGCAAAAGAGAGAGTTCTTGCCAAAGAGGCTGCTCAGAGGATGAACTAGACAAGCATTTGGTAATATTTTGAGATTTTGAAACATTTTGTTACTTTTTTTTTATAAGAATCTTTGTTCTTCCATTTTTCAGTTATTGGGAGTTCAATACTCATGTATGCTTCTTATTGTATGTGTTTGGTTGTTGGTTCTGTGACAGTTAATCCAATTCCAGAAATTTTTAACAGTTTTTCTTCATTGTAAAACATAACTAATTACCACCTTAGGCTATATGTGTTATGTTTTCTTTTTCACTAGACTGTAATGTGGTTTTATAAAGATAATTAAAAAAAATTATGCTCGCGAAATAACCAACGCACGCCTCCATCCAATCACGACCTTCACGTCCATGGTGTGCCGCGGTCTGTTTCGCCCCAAATTTTTGCAATCAACATGATGAGTATAACCTTGCATCATCCTTTCGGCTAGTGGGAAGTATGGCCACTGGCATTGTGCACGCATCATTCAATCAATCGATCACAACTATATTGTTTCTCTGCGCCAACCAAGCTGTTATAGCTTCTCGAAAACTGAAAGGATAACTCGAAAGTTTCGTGCGACTCTCCGGTGATTCAACGGCTGAGAAGCTGATCTGTGATTTGCTGAATCAAACATAAAATTTACCAATTTGAAAGAAATCGTTTAAATGTTTTTTTATTGGGAAGTAAAAGCTAGAAATTGTGGTTAAAATTTTTCCAAAAATAGTGTTTAATAAAACATAAAACGTGAGAAGTTTACGTGTGGCCATAAGAATTGATACTCATTGTAGATTGTAGGACATATGGTTCCATCTTCATTCTCTGGATCTCTAGAATCAAAGACCTTTGGTTTTTATCATGATTTCTTCCCATCAATATCTAATCTAGCGCGCAAACATTTGAATGATGCAGCGACTCGTTGACAACTTTCTCGCTGTCACAAAAGAGTTGGTTTCATAATTTCCCTTAATTCAAATGCATAATTCATGTCTCAGTTGTTTTAACCAACAAAATTCATAACTTCGGTTAATTATCGAGTTTGATATGTTTTCATTAACGGGATTAGACTAAATTGGTTTAATCGTGTCGAAAAATTTGTGTCCGAAATCTATGAAAATGGAATGTGTTGGTTCTATATTTTGGAAAGAATTTTGCATTTTAGTTATGTCTATGGTTTCATAGGGTATTTTGTTTGTTTGATTGAGATGTGTATATTAATATTATAGGTCTGTGAAGACAATCACATATGAAACATTAAGCAACATACTAAGGCTGATTAATGGAATATCTGCAGTATTATTATCTATATTACCTGGCAAAGCTAACATCCTTGAAGGGATTCAAGGATGGGAGCTCAGACCGAAAGTTCGTGGACCACGCCTTCCACGATGGATGGAGAAGTAAGTTTTCTTCATCAACATGTTCTTCATGAATGCTTACTACATCCTAGATCAAGATTTGAATGTTTGTTTATGTTGTTGATAGTGGGGTGTCGTCGTTTAATCATTTCGTTCATGAACTATCGTTGGATTTTGATACGATATCATCAAGCGTAGAGCATTCAACTGAAGATGATATAGATGAGTATGATGATGCTTACATATATCCTGCAAGTCCCTTAACACCAAATAAACTATTTTCGAGAGCGACAAGCTTTGCAAAGCGCGAAAGGAAACGGCGACATTGGTTTATTTCCATTGTCATGTTTCTTTTGATTCCTGCAAGACTCATGTTTGGGATTTCCTTTTATTTCTGTAAAAGGATCTTCAATAGAGGTGTTAGGGCGCATACTACCAACCATAGACCTGTGCCGTCTGTGAACTCTGCCAAGAAAGGATTAGATCATGTTGTTCAACGGGCTACAGATAGACGACGTGGGATTATAGAGGTTTGTTCTGTTTTTGTGTTCGGATTTGTGTTTTGAAACTGATTATTATCACTTTGAAGTACTACATGCCTAACTACGTGTATGCGTAACTTATACATCAACAGGATCTTCATCTAGGAATAGAGATAGTTATAGAAACAATATTTGATGTTATCCATCATGCAACCCGTTGTCTTCTTTCGCCATTGGAATCTTTAAGGATGTTATTAAGGTGGTCATCGTCTTCAAGTGGTAGTCGAAAGACTGATAGTGATGATACAGATGCCATCGTTCCCACTGCCACGCTTGCGGATTCTGATCCCACACCAACCCAAAAGAAAACCAATTTAAGTAGTTCCCTAAACACAGATGCTAGAACATGCCGCGATGTCATTACTGAGCTCGGGTACCCTTATGAAGCTATTAAAGTTGTAACATCAGATGGATATGTTCTTGTTCTGGAAAGGATTCCAAGGTTGAATACTAGAAATGTTTTGGTTTTTGTAAAATCATAAAACGTTCGCGATTAGTTTGACAAAATAGCAAAAATATCATTCGACTTTTCTTGTTTTTAGTTAAGAAATTGTTACAGCCAAGCAGAAACTTCGATTTGGTAAAGAACGCGTGTCAAACACTGGTTGATTTGAAAATTTTAAAAGTCAGGTCTATTTTGTCAAACTCATCAGTTTTGGATCTACAAGCTTCGTTTGATTAACGACGCTCTAATCCTTGTTGCAGGCGCGATTCAAAAAAGGCTGTGTATCTCCAACATGGTGTTTTCGATTCATCTATGTGGTAAGTTGATCATACAGTTTCAAATGGTTAATTTGTTTCAATCATGGTTTAATCATGTTTTGGATCTTCTTCTCTAGTTGGGTGTCTAATGGCATTGTTGGATCTCCTGCTTTTGCAGCTTATGATCATGGTTTGTGATCTATATCTTACACAAACCTTAATGTCTCCATGATCAGTGGCGGATCCAGAGGGGTTCCGGGGGTTCCTAGGAACCCTCTCGATTTGGAAAAAAATGAAAATTTTAGTGGAAAACGTTGAAAAATTAGTGAAAATCTACGAAAGGAACCCCCTGAAAATCATTCCTGAATTCGCCACTGTCACCTTGATTATAACTTGTAAAGATAAAGGTTCAATCTTGTCTTCTTTTTAGGATATGATGTTTACTTGGGCAATTTTCGCGGTCTAGTTTCTAGAGAGCACGTCAACAAGAAACTATCTTCCCGACAGTAAGTTGATTGCTAAATTGCATTTTAATAATCCAAACTGTAACTCACTGGTCGATAATAATCTATATTGACAATTTAACCATAGGTACTCCTTACTTTTACTTTCGTTGACAATGACAGTTTTAACGTGCATGATGATCATAGATTTACTCTTGATTTTCACTCGCACTGATATGTTGGGAGCGAAATTGAGTGGAAATCTATGATCATTATGCGTGGATTTGTCATTGGCAATAGAAGTAAAAGGTAAGACTGTCACTGGTTAAATTGCCAGCATGACGTTTAGATTATTAAAATCCAATTTGCATAGTAGAAACATTGATTTTGACATCTTTCTACAGATATTGGCGTTACTCGATTAACGAACATGGAACGCAAGATATACCCGCATTAATCGAGAAGATCCACGAAGTGAAAACTTCAGAACTAAAATCGTCTTCCCAGCTTAACACAAACGAACAATCAAACGCCGATCAACCATACAAACTCTGCGCGATTTGTCACAGTTTAGGAGGAGCCGCGATACTTATGTACATCATAACCCGTCGGGTCGAAAACAAGCCTCACCGCCTATCAAGATCAATAATGTTATCCCCGGCCGGCTTCCATCATGATTCCCCATTCTTATTCACCGTAAGCGAATACTTATGTCTTTGGTTAGCCCCAATCTTAAACCCGATCTTCCCCGGATTATACATCCCCACAAGGTTTTTTCGCATGCTAGTTAACAAACTAGCGCGCGATCTCCAAAACTACCCTGCAGTCGGGGGACTTGTCCAAACTATAATGAGCTATGTGGTCGGGGGCGACAGTTCAAACTGGGTAGGAGTAATGGGCTTACCCCATTACAACATGAATAATATGCCCGGGGTCTCTTTTGGCGTAGCGCGCCACTTGGCGCAAATAAAACGCGCAAAGAGGTTCATGATGTTTGATTATGGGAGCCGGGAGGGGAACATGAAAGTTTATGGTTCACCCGAGCCAATGGACTTGGGGGCGCGGTATAACTTGATAGATGTACCGATTGATCTAGTCGCGGGTATGAAGGATAAGGTGATCTTGCCATCTATGATTATGCATCATTATAGGTTGATGAAAGATGGAGGAGTGAAGGCATCTTATAAACAGTTTGAGTATGCACATTTGGATTTTACATTTTCTCATCGTGAAGAGCTTTTAGAATATGTAATGTCACGTTTGTTGCTTGTGAATTCGAGGCATAAGATGTTGAGGTTGAAGAGGAAAGATGCAATCTTGTCGATATAGTGATCAACTTGTGAAATATGTTGGTTTTGTACATTATTGTTATTATTATTATTATTATTTTTTTTTTTGAAGAGGAAAGATGCAATCTTGTCGATATGCTTTGTGCATATGCATATACTTCTCCATCCATAATTTAGTTTTCAAGAGGGTGGAGATGTTTGGTTAGAGTTTATGTTAAAAACTGTGTACTCATTTCATAGATTAGCAATAAGGAAACTTTTTCAATCAATGCATCGTTCCTATTCCTTTTTTTTAATTATCTTTTAATATCATTATGACCCTCTACAATTATTTTTTACAACCAATGTATTTATGATGATAAAGTATTTAGTTTTTATGTATAGATATTTTTTTTTTTAAATTGTAGCGCTTAATGACAGTTGTGTTGTGTGACAAGAAAAAAGTAACTTTAAGTTATAGAGTTCGAAAATTGGTACGTCAATTGGTAGTTTCTGATGTCGGTTATGAATCAAACGTGTTTCCCTCCACTATGGTGTTATTGGATTCAAGGGACTGATTCATTAGCCAGAATCTAGATTCATCGGATATGCTACAAAAGGCGTGCGATGTGCGAGCCTTTATTGGGACTCATACTCCTAATGACGATCCAATGTTATCTCATTTATTATATGTAGATGATGCCATAACTTTTGGAGATTGATCTACCTTTTATATAAAGAATGTGGCTAGGTTATTAAGGTGTTTTTATTTATGTTTAGGCTTGAAAATCAAACCTTCATGAATCTAATCCTTTTGAGGTTGGGTGGAAGTTGAAGTGAATAATATGGGTGCTATGTTGGGTTGCAAAGTGGTCTCTATTCCTTGTGTTTGCTAGGATGTAATATGGATAGAATAAATAATTGGAGGCAAATTTTTTTAAATTTTCAAAAAGGACTTTCTATATGGAAGGCTTTTATGCTCTTGATTGGTGGAAGAGTGATTCTTATTAAGTCCGTCTTAGAGAGTCTTTTAAATTATTATTTTCGCTCTATAAGGCACTGTATAAAGTTATTGAAGGGTTGGAGCCCATTATGAAGAAATTCGTTTAGGGAGGTTCTATGGAGGTTTATGAAATTCATTGAGTGGCTTTGGAGTGAGTCGCTACGCCTAAAGAGTTAGGGGTCTTGGTATCTTTAAATTAAAAGAGTTCAATAGTTCCTTGCATTTTAAATGGGTTTGGAGGTACATAACTAAATACCACACCTTGTGGAACAAGTTATTGATAAAGAAAAGAGTTAGGGGGTGTTTGATAGTCTCTTAATCATTCAGCTTTTAATCATCTATACTATATTATAATACATTTCATAATGACCTCTTAAAATTTAAGTTAGAGTACAACACATAATGCACATGTTAATTACTTTTTGAGGGTAAATGAGTCTTTTATACAATACTTACATATTTGCCCCCATCAACTTTACTCAACTTCTGTTTATTTAAATAATAATTACACTTTTGCACCTTTATTTTAACCAACTACCCCACGATTTTTAAATGTTCATAACTTTTTCAGACGATAATATTTTCTTAATATTATTACACCGTATAAAAGAGTATTTTATTCTCTTTAATTTGAGTATAGTATTGCTATAGTTTTTTAATTTTAAAAAATTATATGTTGGGGTTAAGCAATAACCGAAACGAAAACAAAGGAAAAAAATGAAAACAAACTGAAATTATCTAAACTTTATTATAATACATTTCCTAATGTTCTCTTAAAATTCAAGTTTTACAAATATATTGTTACTTAACTTTTATTTACTTAAATAGTAATTACACTTTTGCACCCTTAATTTAACCAACTACCCCATGCTTTTTTAAACGTCCATAGCTTTTTTTGTGCGCTAATATTTTCTTAATATTATTACATTATATAAACAAGCATTTTATTCTCTTTAATTTGAGTATAGTATTGGTGTATTTTTTTTATATAAAAAATGATATGATAGGTTTAAGTAATAACTGGAACGAAAACGAACCGAATTAGACAAAAAATGATATTACATGTTTTCCCCTTGTTTTAAGGAAACTACCCACACGATTTCTAAACGGTTATAATTTTTTCATATTCTAATTTTGTTTTTTAAAAAATTATCATAAAAACGCGAATTTTATTCTTTTTAATTTGAGTATAGTAATTCTAATATTTTTTTTAATATTTAAAAGTTGATGTATTATGTGATTTACTAGGGACGACTCAACCATTTTAGGGGCCTAAAACGAATTTTAAATTTGAGGCTCTTTAGCATAACAGAGACCACGGTAAAAAAATCATAACATCATTGAACATATTGGGTACCAAATCCTCACATGGATTGGCCCAACTCGTACAACGCGAGTCCTAAAAGTGACCACTTAGGAGAGCATAATCACACGTTTCTAAGGATGTCCCATGCCATGAAGCCCTGGGCGCAGACATCCGAAAACGTAACACGGGCTTTGTGCCTCTACAACCTAATGGCAGGACGCGTAGTGTATCATACGCGCGGAGCCAGAAAGTCACACGTGAAACAGGGACGCCTTTACACGTTCGCCAATGATAGATTGCATGTCACGTCATCAGATATCTCCACCAAATACCGTTCCACATGATTAGACCTAAGCTTAGGACACGTGGCCAATCAACGGATGACACGCGTCCCTTCTAGGAATACATTCGGCAATTAGGGCGGTATTGATTCCATTTTCATATATAAGTATTTATTTCCTAATTATGATTACTAACTTGCATTAGGGTAGGGAGAACCTAATCGGGCCTCGGCCCACCGGATTAGGGTTTGATGATGTTGGCATATGCCACTTCTATATAAGGGTGGTCTTGATCACCTTATGGAGGACACTTTTTGCTAACACGAGAAGCTACAACTGTATTATACAACATCACCCATTTTTGTTATAAACATCTATGATTGTAGCACACTCCTTACCCTACTCCTTATCTTTTAGGTTTATCTCATGCTTAGCTTCATCGGTGAAGGATCAACCCTGTGGATAAATTTTCTGACATCCCTACTAGGAGGTTAGACTATTGTTTCTTCAATCATCTTTGTTGGTGCGAGAATAATAAATCAATAACACACAAGAAGCTTTACCCAACCGGCTTACACGTTCATTGATTTCCTTATTTTCTCAATATGACATTTTTACAAACCTGATGCTTAGGTTAGCGCAATGATGCTAAAAGAAGTTACAGACTGCAATGGATATATAACTGTTAATGGATCGTGAATTGTGATTGTAAAAAGAATCAAATATATGCATAATCATAACAATTATTTTATTAAACACTAAAAACAGATGATATAAACAAAACCAAGAGTATATGACATCAAAAACATACTAAATTTAAAACATAATATGAATATCAAAATTTAAGTATTAGCTATGATTATAATAACATGAACATAACGAAATTTTAATCATACTTTTTATTTTCGATCTTTATTTTAATCACATTTAAATATCAATAAAGACCTAGCATTTTATTTAAAACATGATCGAATTAACATCCACATTATGACATATTTTATCTGTATCATTCGTGAGCTGCAAAAATCAACAGTTGAGTAGTAAAAGTTAATAGATTATCAACTTACCTTTAAGGGATGCGTAGCAAATTAACAACTTTGATTGACGATTTTGAATGAACTAAGTCGCTAACTACAACACCTTAGATTTTGATTTTGATTTTAATTGTAAAAAGAATCAGAGCAAGAATGCAACAGAAGATAGTTGGACATTGAAGATCGTGATTTTACAATTCAGGTGTACGATCTTTCACTGTTACTACATGATTCGATTCGATTTCCATTCCTCACTTTTCCGCTTTCATTTTTAACCTAACCGTATTGCCTCTTTTTGGAACGAGCTACGATCCAATACTACATAAACAAGTTCGATACAAATATAAAATAACATCACAGAATGGGGCCCCAAAAAGATGGGGCACTAAGCCCATGCTTTAATAGACTTATACTTTGGCCAAAGTTTAGTTTTGGTTATTAACAAAATTAACTTAACCGGACTGAAAACGACAATCTAATCAAATAAACCAAACCAAACCAATTAACTGATTGATTAATAAGATTTTTTAACTGTGACTTTGGTTTTGCTTTAGGCTAATAATGGAATTGAACCGAATCATGCATACCCCTAAAAGTAGTTGTGTTCCCCGCCGCATCGCGCGGGCACACTACTAGTTCAACATTAAGAGTGTTTGTTTCAACTAAAAAAAACATCTGAATGGTTTCATTAAACTCTTAACCATTCATCTAATAAGGGTGATGAACCAAATTGCCACTTAGTCTTTCTCTCTTGTAATAATTAGAGTATGATGAAAAAAATGAGAATGAAATCCAATTTTGTTTCAAGTTTCAATATTCACATGTTTATTAAGGATGAGGTGGTGAAAGGAGAAATCATTGGTTTTTGGATTTACCCCTTGCTGCGTAAAGAATCGTTTAAAGACGAATTTCCTTTGCTGTTCTCTTGGCAGAAAATATGCGAATGTTGGTGACAAAAGGTGTGTTCTATGTGGTTCGGATGATGAAATGGCAAATTATTAATTCATCCCCTGTTATGTAGTGACGATTATATGGCAACATGTTAGCTGTTGGTGTGGTATTCCGTAAATCTCTACTTTCTGAGTTAAAAATGTGCTCGAATTGCACAAGTATATCAAGTTGGATGTTAAATATAAGTCTCTTGTACGTGGTATTATCATTCTAGTGTTTTTGTGATTTGGAAAACGAGGAATGAGAAGCGGTTTCCAAACAAGAAAACTAGAGTGGAGAAGATAATCGAAGGTATTAAAAAAATTCAGTTCAATTCACTCTTCTACTAAAAAAATATGAAAAGTAGGAGTGTTAAATAGATCGTGTTCTTGGGTTGGCAGGTCCATCCTTAACCGAACCCAAATATTTTGTACGAACCCGAACACAACCTAAACTCGAAAATTGTATGAGACATATGAACCCAAACATGACCAGAGATTTCCTGAATTGACCCGAACACGACCCATTTGACCCTTTTTTTTGTTTTTTTTTTCGCACATAATATTATTTTAAAAATGACATTTTACAACAAAGATACAAATGTATATAAAAAATACATTATGTTAATTTCTTTTTAAGTTATTCTTGTGACAAAAAATATCGAATAAAAAATAGAATATAATATAAGTAGTAAACGAGTTCGTGTTAAAACATTTTAGGAAGCTTTTCTCAGAAAAAGTTCGTGTCAGACCTTCTCTTCAGTGTTCGAATATTAAAAGGTTGTCTACGGTTTGTTCCGATTCTCTGGTTGCTGTTTTTTCTAAAGAAGAAGTTTAAGAGGCGGTTTTCGAGTGTGGGTATGACCGGGCCCCATGTCCGGATGGTTTTAATTTCATGTTCGTGAAGGCTTTCTGGAGGTTCCTAGAAGAGGATTTCATTCATATGATGGAAGCTTTTTATGATTCGGGTGTGATTAATAAAAGTTGTAGTTCTGCGTTTATTACTCTTATTCCTAAATTGAAGAATCCGGTGGGTTTATCGGATTATAGGCCGATTACATTGATTGGCATCATCAGTAAAGTTGTTTCCAAAGTTCTTGCGAATAGAATCAAGAAGGTTTTGAATTCCGTTATTTCTGATACTCGGTCGGCTTTTCTCGGGGATATATTTATTTTGGATGGGCCTTTAGTGCTTAATGAAGTTTATGGATGGTTATTGTGATACCCCGCAATTTCAGGTTCCTGGTCTAACTAAACTCTAGTTACTTGCATCTTACTTAGCTAAGGTTAGCTAGATAAGTCACACGTGCACACACTAGTTATATATGTGTCTATGAGCTATCATGTAACAACCGGCAAAAATAAGGTAATTCCGTACAATTAATTGATATATGATTAACGTAATTAAATGCAATTATGTGTGATTTAATTATCAAGGCCTTAGGGGATATCAATTTCCAAATAGTGCATAGGAATGCATACGTTTAATGGTAAAGCATGATTGGATCATGTGCGAATAAGCTATCCGGTATGGACGTTGGCAATTACCCGGTAATAATTAAATAAACGAAACGAATCCCGGACGCCCAGGATATAAAATAAAGGGTATTTTCATAAGATATAATGAGTTTTGGAACTCCAAAACCATAAATGAAAACATCTTGTACAAATCTCCCGGTAACGAATAAAATGCGCGTATCGCACCCGATACGCGTATAACTCATAAATTCACCCGGTAAAGGCCTAAATAACCAATCAACGCTTAAAATAGACTATATTTAAAGGTTATTAAAGGTATATTTAATGTCCGGATAACGCGTGATTAAAACCCGAAAAATACCCGAACGACACCCGAACGACGGGGGATTAAACATAACAAACAATGAGTATTTATTTGAAGTCGTGGACCCCACTTAAACCACATGGGGGCCGGCCTTAGAGGCCTTAATATACCCACATTTTGTGTTTGATAATAATAATCTATAATCTTAGGCAAAGCATGCTTTATGCATAAGACAAACATGTAAGAAAAGGTGTAAGTGAAACATTAGTACAAAAAGCAACTAAACCTTGTCCCCCCTTGCTAATATTTTCGGCCCTATGGCCATAAGAGTCCAAGACCAAAATCCAAGCCATCATTACATTAGTGCATGCATGTATGTGAGGTCTTGTATGTAGGATAATGATGCCTTATAAAGATTAACTAAGATTTGCAAGAAATCACCTACCTATACATGCATACATACGGCTCACTACCCACACACACATATCACCTTTGCAAAAATCTCCCAAGTACACACATGATCTTCCATAAGATCTCTTGAATATTTGGCATCATTACATGTGATAATTATATAAATAACACATGTTAGAAGATTGGATATCAAAGCAAAACAATCCTCTTCTTTCCTTCTCTTGTGGCCGTGGGTTTCCATACACACACACACATTGTTCTTTCAAGTTTTTACATCTCCAAATCACTTAAAATCATCCATCATCCAAACCCCTTTTGTGTGTTTCAAGAGCTTGGAGCTAAACCACTAGGAAGAACACACTAAACCCCTCTCAAATCCAAGGTTTTTGTCTTCCCTAGCCTTGTGCTAGTAGTAAGCTTCTTAATCTTGTTTTTGATTGTTATTATTCATGTATGTGTTCCTAGTAGCAAGTTGTACATGAAGGGTTTAAAAATGGTTTTGAACATAATCTTTAATAAGTTTTCATGTGTAAAATGGAAGATTAAAGATATGAAAATAAACCATGGATTTGTTGATGATGATGTATTAGTCTTGAAAATATATAAAGTTTACATGTAAGACTAAGTAGGATGATGTTTTGGTTAAGATTTTGAAATGAACTTGAATATGTTAAAACTAACTTTAATTCATCTTATTATGATCATTTAAGTTATAATATGTGGTAAAACATGTTAGAAGTTCATAAATGAATAAGATGGAAAATTAAAGTTAACTCACTTGGATGAATGATATTTTGATGAAATGGACATATGCATAAAACACACACATAATTAGTCTTCCATATGGAATATAAGACTAACATAAGTGTTTTGATACAAAAATAACTTACCAATAAAAAGTTGAATCTTCAAAGTTAACTATTTTGAGTGAAAAATGCTAACTTTGGAAGTTAGAGTGGAGAAATGCAACTTTTGTAAGTTAAGGGACTAAAGTTGTAACTTTGAAAGTTAAGGGACTAAAATGGACATTTTAGAAACTATTAATCCAAAAATACAAGTATGGAAAGTTTGGTGTCAAAAATGTAAGTAATAGAGTCTAAGGATGATTTTTGTAAATACTAGTAAAAATACTTGGGTATTTTGTATAAAAGTGTATTTTTGAAAGTTATAAAAATATAAAGGGTTTTAACATAAGGATTTTTATAAAATAGAGATTTTATAAAAATATTAAACAAACTTGGGAAACTTATACAAAAATGAATACTTTTATATAAATGGGAATATAAAAGTGTTGGAAACATTTTTGTAGTTAAGTTGACAAGTTGGGTTAAAAATACATAAGTATTTTAACCATCCAAGTAACATGTGAAAATAGGAAGAAATATGGATAATATTTCTATAAAATACATGTTGGGAAAAACTTGGAAAGATTAACTAATCGAGTTAAGATATCGAACTAAAACGCGTTAACGAACCATACACGGACAAAACATGAGAAAAATGCCGTTGCGGCAAGATAAGAAAAATATATATTTTAAGAAGTAAAATATATATACATTATGGGTGAAAACAAATAAACACTTTCCTAAGTGTTGGAGGATTAATTCGTGGGAGAAACACATGACACAAACGAATAAGACGTTAAAACAAACGTATGTACTTGACAAGAAAAATTACACATTTATATATATTTGTACGCTCGTCTCGGCAAAATGCTAGTATATCTACTTAATGGGAAAGTAGATATGCGGGAAGGAAAGCCGCGACGAGAAGACAAGGATATATATATGTGTATGTCGTACCAACGAAATCCTAGTATATTTATTTGAATGGGAAAATAAATATACGGTGTGGTGAGTTGAATCGGACGTTAAGAGTATACAATCGAACGACAAGATCTTAGCATATTTGTTTAAATGGGAAAACGAATGTGTGGCAAAGTGAGTCGGGTCGAGGATTGAAATATATATTATATCGAGCGATGCGATCTTAAGTATAATTATTTAAATGGGAAAATAATTATATGTTAAGTGAAGTCGAGTCGATGATAATAAGATACAAGTTATGGAAATATTAACAAGAGTAATATATAACTTGTAACACAAAGGGTAATGTAACGCCAACAAAACCTAGGATACACGCTTAATTAAACGGGATTTGGAACAACTTGTGGTCGGGAGTTGGGTGTACAACTTGCCAAGGCACATGCACTATAGGAATAGTGACTTATACGCCTAGAGCGTTTGTAGGTGCGAGACCACCCCTTTGCTATCCACCCTATTGAGCCAGACGCAGTTTCAGGTGAGTTTCACGGCCCCATTTTAAACTATTTTTACGTTTTCGGGGGAGAGATATGTTAGGGAAATGTTTGACGGGTTTATTACTTGAGGTGTGACCGCCACTCGGGGTTGAGTCCTCGCCTCTATAATCATTTATTCGGAATTGGAAACCGGAGGAATATTCGAATAGTACTATTGGTGCCTGACAAGGCCCACCCCTAATCGATAGCGTCGATTATGCATTAGGTTATGCCTGGGGTGCAAATATTCTGAACTTAAGTCGTGGGAAACCGAGTAACGACTTGGAGCGGGGCACAATTATTATATGTCTTGGTTTGATTATAGTCTCAAGTAGATTTATAGGAATTTGCAACTCCTATATATTGTCATAACATGGTATTCCCAAGTATTCAAGTTTTAGAAACTGAAAACCTGTGAACTCACCAATATATTTATATTGACGAAACTTTTTAAACATATCTTTCAGGTAACTAGATGATGAAGGATCCGGCGAGCTGGGTCGGAGAATCTCCAATGCGACGTCGAACTTTTGTGGGGTTTCACTTTTATTTCCCAAGGCATTTGGGATATATATGAGAAACCTCTATGTTTATTTCAAAAACAATTAACTTTTGTGTAATGTTTGAAACAGATTTGACGTCATAATAAATGACCCATTTTCTTAAATCACTTGTGTTTAGCAATAACCTTGACTTTATGCTTTTGAACCGTCGCGCCACGTGTTTCCGCCTTTGTCGTGGTGTGACATATCATGGATTGACAAACATATGATTTAACTTATGAGAGTTATAAATATTAATCTATGTGTGTACATGAATCTCTTATGCTCCTAACTGTGCTTAATATATATATATATATATATATATATATATATATATACATATACAATAGGCTTTATACATACACTAGACTTTGACAAGTAAACCTTATCTTTGTTAAACACCTTCTAGAGGCCTACATACATACATACATACATACATACATACATACATACATACATACATACATACACGTGAAAGCACACACATAACACATGATTTTCTTCAAATCCTAGATATGGAGGGGTCACTATCCTAGACTATAAGATTGTCCTTGTTCTCTTGTGATGGGCCGAAATACTAGAAAACATGGGACAAGAGAATGACAACTATACTAAAGACAAAGATTTGCCAACACATAATATCCATGAATCATCACTATCTTCTAGAAGCTAACACACATACATACATGTATATAAACACACGCACGCACACAACTCCCCCACATGTTTGGAAGCTTCCTTTTGTCCCTAGTAGCCACCCTAAGCTATCTAGAAGCTTGGTAAGGTCATGGAAGCTAGGAGCTATCATAGTGAGACAAGGCATGCCAATGAGAGGTCACAATCATATTCCTATCCCTTAAAACTTTTGGCCGAACCTGTGACACCCGGCAAATTCTGGTTAACAACGTTGTCTAGATGAAAGTCTACCTTAGCGAGTCACGCGTATATTGTACTTAACTGGGTTAGTTAAGTCGGGTTATAGTTCGGGAACTATTGGTTTAGTCTAGAGGATCATTGGATGTTGGTCTAGAGGTTCATTAGATGTCGGTCCTTAACCAAGTGTACAAACGGTGACGATCGGTAGGATCGTCAGGGCATACGGAACGTACGAGTCTCGAGTCCCGGGAATTGGTGAACGAGTGTAAATATGTGTATTTACTTGTGTTATGTGTTTACAATCATTATGTGACTTGTCGGTACATTAACATGTGTTAACATATGTTAAAACGGGGTTTAACGCGCAAAACACACGAGATTAACCCCTACAGGCGATTAGGAAGCCTAATCGCCCATAGGGGAGGCGAGTAGGCAACATCAGGGGCGATTGGTGGCTAATCGCGTGAAGGTATAGGCGATTAGGCCTAATCGCGTGAACCTTCATGCGATTAGCATTCCTAATCGCGTATAGGAGCTGCACAATCGCTAGTAGCGTGCTGGACGACTAGAAACGCCTATAAATACAATGCTTAACCTCCTAAACTTCCTAATATCAACCCTAGTCGTCCCATAACCGCCCCAAACACATAAACAACCTCTGGAAGGCGATTTTTATCAAAAACACAAGGTTTCAAGGTCTAACCATCATTCTTTCATAATCCTAAGGTTTGATTCTCATCCAAAACACTTTGTAAACGTTTTTAATCAATCCCTAATGGTCCAGACCTGTTGTTAAATGAAAAAGCTTTCTGAAAATCGTCAATAAGGGTTGTTAATCGGATTATAACTAATATGCATGCATTATGAGTGTGTATGATTAGAAAGCTAGGGTTTTTATGATTCATGATGATGATTTGATATAATATTATGATAGATCAGTGTTGATATTAATATTATGATGATAGAAATCTCAGTAATTGATTATTAGGGTTATTGTTATGCATGTTAGTATGATGATTGCATGCTATGTGTATATGTTTGGATTACTTGATTTCATGCAGGACTGATTATACGAGGTCAAACGAAGGATTTTGGCTTAAACATGTTTGAAATAGTTATTGGAATGATATTGGGTAGTTACACACGTTCTGGATCTGATTTGGAGCGTTAAACGCGCGAAAAACCGGAACAGCAAGGTTACAGGCGAGTAGCCTTGCTAATCGCCTGTGTTAGAGGCGAGTAGCCCCCAATCGCATGACAACAGGGGCGAGTAGCCCCACTCGCCTGACTACAGGGGCGAGTAGCCCACTCGCGTGGCATCAAGGGCGAGTAGCCCTACTCGCGTGACTTAAGGGGCGATTAGCCCTGATCGCGTGACATTTCATGCGATTAGCCTCCCTAATCGCGTGTACTGCTGCTGTAAGTGTAAATTAGCATTCCGAGACCCGATTTAACATGTAGTAACATGCTAGGAACCCCGTAACATGTCTAATAACTTGGTAACATATATTTGGATGTATTTCGGTGATACGTGAACTATGTGCTATAACTTGTTGTGCGTTAACGTATGTTAAGTGTACTTGCGTTATTGTATGTTTTGGAGCGTAAACATAACACGGGGAGTCTCGGGTCACCAATGGGATGTCGAGTCTTGTACTTTGGGTCGGTTAAACAGTCACGGTGTTTTCAAACGAACTTGGTTATGGTCTGGACATCTAGGGACTAATTAACCTGCGGGTTACTAGTCTAAGTACTTGTAACTGTCGTATGTTAGGTCGCCGCTTACGGGACTAGCATAGCAGCTGGGTTTACTCGGGTTAAGGAGTAACGCAACTTAAGGTGAGTTTACGGCCCCTCTTTTAAACTGGTTTTATACTTTCGGGGGAGAAAACATGTGTTAAAACGATTATTTGGTAACTACTGTCATACTATGGGTTTCTAATGTGTACTACACGATCTTTGGAAGTCCCGGGGGGAACCATGAATGTGCGGGTTTGCACAACGGGGAAATGTGAATAGCGCTATTGGGAGTGACCAACCCCGCTCGTCGACTTGGAGGGTCGGCGGGTGCATATTGTCTCAAACAGGAACAACAGGAATAACAGGAACTACATCGGGCATACTTTTGGTATTCGCGTTAGTAATGGTTTTCCAATCGTGGTAGTAACAAAACGTACGCCTAGCTAGCGTATACTGGTTTTCTATTTGTTATAGTATGGACAGGTGGACTTGGTACTTGGATACAAAACCTGTAAACTCACCAGCATTTTTGTGCTGACGTAAACTTTTACATGTTTTCTCAGGTCGCTAAGGTAGCACGACTGGACTACGGCGCACGCGTCTGCACGGCGTCTATGTTAGGGTTGCATGGTCTTACAACATTGAACATTGGTTTATTATTTTGGATAATGTTTTGAATAAGCTTCCGCTGTAAATGGGATTTTAAACTATGTTTTGAAATTGCATTTTAATTCATTTAGACTTGTTTATTGTGATCGTTGGTTTGGATCCTGGTTTGTCATGCGCCTCGCGGTAAAACTCCGCAAGTGGATTTTGAGGGTGTGACAGATTGGTATCAGAGCCAATGGTTATAGTGAACTAGGACTGCATGTAGAGTCTAGTCTATAGCCGAGTCGCACACACTAGACGATCACATGGTACTAAACGTTATAGTGGTTTACGTATGGTCTTGTCGGGGTGTCTCTAAATCGTTGGTCTTTCTACGTTACATCATCCGTTCTATCTTAGGTTGGGTTACTTGTTTTCTAGGCAGTGTGGTCTATTGGGGTAACTCGTGTACTCTTGAGATTTGTCCAAGGCTCGGACATCTCCCTTTCGCACTCCAATAGAAACACTTGTCATAAACTACCGTAGTATTACGGTGTGTAGCTAAGAGTCTATGTTCGGTGATTTGAACTTTGAACTAGGAGAACATTGGGAGGACCATGTAGAGCGTTTTATCATTTTGGGTGCACACAAAATCATAAACCGAAATGCATGGAAGCCCTAGTGAGCTCTGGGTTTGAGGGGATAGTCCTGGATTGGATCTAGCTTTGATCTTGTGAACATTAGTGGTTATCTTTAACTGCGAAACTAAATTTTCTCGTTCTTTCTGCCAGAATCATGTCTGGAGTGCGTGGAGGACGTGGAGGTGGTCGCAATGGTGGACGTGGTGGTGGTCGCGGTGGTGCTGGTGGTCGTGGTGGAGGTATTAATCTATCACAGGCTGATCTGAACAACTTGCTCCAAGCTGCCTTTCAGTTAGGGCACAACGGTGGTGGTAAGTTGTTTTATCCGTTTTCTTTGCCTCATTGGTGAACCTTGTTTACGTTATTCGTGGTTTCTCACACGTTTCATTTCAGGTGGTCCTGTTGACCCACCCCCACCCATGTGCACCTACAAGATGTTCCGGGACTGCAAGCCCCAGGAATTCTCTGGCACTGAGGGTGCGGTTAGCTTGCTTAGGTGGTTGGAGAAAGTGGAGTCGGTATTTCTGATGTGTAACTGTCTCCCAGAAGATCGGGTGAAGTATTCGGCTGCGTTATTTCAGGACGTGGCATTGACTTGGTGGAATGGCATCACCCAGAACATGGGTATTGGGGAGGCATATGCTATGCCATGGGAGAACTTTGTGCAGTTGCTGAAGCGGGAGTATTGTCCGAGGGAAGAGGTACAGAAGCTGGAGCATGAGGTGTGGAACCTCAAGATGACTGGGTCGAAAATCGAGAAGTATACTGTGAGGAGGAATGAGTTGGCAGTGCTGTGTCCCGATCTGCACGTGCCAGAGTATCGTAAGATTGAGCACTATGTCTCAGGGTTAGTGCCGGAAATTGCAGGGTTAGTGGCTGCTGGAAATCATCCTACTTATGCGGAGGTAGTTCGATCGGCCCATAGGATGACCAACTTAAAGGTGAATGAGGGGATTTTGCCTGCGAAGGGTTCAACAGTTAAGGCCCCAGAAAACAACAAGCGCAAGTGGGAAAACGACGGGAAAGGATCTGGGTCTACACAGCAGGGTAAAAGGTTTGATAATGGGGGTTCATCTTCTTCGGGTAACAAGCAGGGTGGTTATGCGGGAAAACTGCCCAAATGCAACAAGTGTGGACGCCATCACCAAGGGAATTGTGACAGTAACCGTTGTCACCGCTGCTAGCGAACAGGGCATTATGCTAAAGATTGTCGGGCTACACTTCCATCGACTCAGGCTCCGACTAACAGCTCAGCTCCGACTACTCAGGGGACTACAGGGAAACAAGGATGCTACAACTGTGGTGACACTGGGCATTACAAGAAGGATTGCCCAAAACTGAAACAGGGTGGAAACAACGGGAATGGGAACAACGGGGGCGGCGGCAGAAATGCACGTGCCTTCGTCATTGGAGCCGCTGAGGCTAGGCAGGACCCTGATACAGTCACCGGTACGTGTTTTCTCAATAATCATTCTGTTAGCGTGTTATTTGATTCTGGTGCCGACAAGAGTTTTGTATCCATGGATGTTAGTCGACTGCTAGATGTAGTACCTGTACCATTAGAGACCAAGTATATTATTGAGTTGGCTGACGGTAAAACGATTGAAGCTACTAGTGTCCTTCGGGAGTGTCAATTAGAGTTGTCGGGTTTATCGTTTCCCATCGACCTTATGCCGGTACCTTTGGGTAGTTTTGACGTTGTGGTAGGAATGGATTGGTTATCTTTGTATCGCGCGGAGATTGTCTGTTACGATAAGGTTATTCGGATTCCTCTCCCTGATGGAGAATTTCTTTCTGTGTACGGTATCAAGGGTGGTGTTCCGCTAAACATCATCTCTAGCATAAAAGCCCTTAAGTGTCTTCGAAAGGGTTATCCAGCCGTCTTGGCGCTTTTATCTGTTTCCTCTGGTGATGAAAAGAAGATCGACGACATTCCGGTGGTACGCGAGTTTCCTGATGTTTTTCCCGATGATTTATCTGGTCTTCCTCCTCATCGTCAAGTCGAGTTCGGTATTGATCTTGTACCAGGGGCTGCTCCTATTGCTCGGGCCCCCTATCGTCTTGCACCTCCCGAGATGCAGGAATTGTCCAGTCAGTTACAGGAACTCTTGGACAAGAGTTTCATCCGGCCAAGTTCTTCCCCTTGGGGAGCCCCGATTTTATTTGTTAAGAAGAAGGACGGGAGTTTCCGATTGTGCGTAGACTACAGAGAACTGAACAAATTGACCATCAAGAACCGTTATCCTCTTCCACGTATTGATGATCTATTCGACCAGCTTCAGGGTTCTAGTTATTATTCCAAGATCGATTTGAGGTCCGGTTATCACCAGCTGCGCGTCAGGGAGGCTGACGTTGCAAAGACTGCTTTTCGAACACGTTATGGCCATTTCGAATTCTTGGTCATGCCTTTCGGTCTCACGAACGCACCGGCGGTTTTCATGGACTTGATGAACCGCGTCTGTAAACCATATTTGGACAAGTTCGTCATTGTGTTTATTGATGACATTTTGATCTACTCCAAGAACGAGACCGAACACGGGGAACATCTGCGGTTAGTTTTGGAACTCTTGCGACGGGAACAACTTTACGCCAAGTTCTCAAAGTGTGACTTTTGGTTACGCGAAGTGCAATTCCTAGGACATGTGGTTAATGAACTAGGGATTCATGTCGATCCAGCAAAAATCGAAGCGATCAAGGAATGGGGAGCACCAAAGATGCCAACTGAGGTGCGGCAATTCCTAGGCCTTGCGGGCTACTATCGTCGTTTCATTCAGGGGTTCTCGAAGATTGCTCAACCCCTCACCACTCTCACTCAGAAGGATAGGAAGTTCGACTGGGGTGAATCACAAGAGTCAGCGTTTGAAGAACTGAAGTCTAAACTGTGTTCTGCTCCTATTTTGTCTTTACCTGAGGGTCCTGATGATTTTGTTGTTTACTGTGACGCTTCCATACATGGACTCGGTTGCGTGTTGATGCAACGCGAGAAAGTGATTGCGTATGCTTCTCGTCAACTCAAAGTGCACGAGAAGAACTACACAACTCACGACTTGGAGTTGGGTGCCGTGGTATTCGCGTTGAAAATTTGGAGACATTACTTGTACGGTACCAAATGCACCATCTACACCGATCACAAGAGTCTCCAACACATTTTCGACCAACAACACTTGAACATACGGCAGCGTCGCTGGATTGAACTTTTGAACGACTATGATTGTGCTATTAAGTACCATCCTGGCAAGGCGAATGTTGTAGCAGACGCCTTGAGCAGGAAGGAATCTACTAAACCTCGTCGCGTTCGGGCGTTGCAGCTCACCATTCATTCGTCACTACCTGATCAACTCCGTTCTGCCCAGTTAGAAGCTTTGAAGGAGGAAAACCTTAAAGCTGAAACCATGCACGGTGCCGACAAGCACCTAGAGCGAAGGCCTGATGGCCTGCACTATTTCGCAGAACGCATATGGGTTCCTTTGTTCGGGGGACTACGGGAGCTTGTCCTTGATGAGGCTCATAAGTCCCGGTATTCTATTCATCCTGGTTCGGATAAGATGTACCAAGATCTAAAGGTGCTTTATTGGTGGCCAAACATGAGGTCGGACATAGCCTCATACGTGAGCAAATGCTTGACCTGTGCTAAGGTCAAGGTGGAATACCAGAAACCGTCGGGTCTCCTGCAACAACCTGAAATTCCGGAATGGAAATGGGAACGGATTACTATGGATTTTGTCACACAACTTCCTAAATCACCAAGCGGGAATGACAAGATATGGGTGATTGTCGATCGGTTGACGAAATCAGCTCATTTTCTTGCCATTAAGGAGACCGACACCATGGATCGTTTGGCTCGTCTTTACTTGAAGGAAGTTGTTTCTAAGCACGGGGTACCAGTTTCTATTATCTCGGATCGTGACTCCCATTTTACTTCTCACTTCTGGAAGTCTTTGCACAAGGCTTTGGGTACCCAACTAGACATGAGTACGGCTTACCATCCACAGACTGACGGTCAGAGTGAGCGTACGATTCAAACTTTAGAAGACATGCTGCGGGCATGTGTGATCGATTTTGGGAAGGGTTGGGAAGCTCATCTGCCATTGGTAGAATTCTCGTACAATAACAGTTATCACACGAGCATCAAGGCTGCTCCGTTCGAAGCACTGTACGGACGGAAATGTCGTTCTCCTCTTTGTTGGGCTGAAGTGGGTGAGAGCCAACTCACTGGGCCTGAACTAGTGTACGAAACTTCGGAAAAGATCGTACAGATTCGAAATCGGTTGGCGGCGGCACGGGACCGGCAAAAGAGTTATGCTGATCAGCGTCGCAAACCACTGGAATTCCAAGTCAATGACAAGGTACTTCTAAAATTCTCACCGTGGAAGGGCGTCATACGTTTTGGGAAGCGTGGCAAACTCACCCGCGGTATGTCGGCCCATTTACGATCCTGGAACGGATTGGGCCGGTGGCATATCGACTTGATCTACCGACGGAGCTCGGTAACGTACATAACGTCTTTCACGTGTCAAACTTGAAGAAGTGTCTGGCTGACGAGTCTCTCATCGTTCCACTAGAAGAGATCAAGGTTGATGATCGTCTTCGGATTGTGGAAGAACCTGTGGAGATCCTTGATTACAAGATTCGTAGCCTACGTCACAGCAAGATTCGTATCGTTAAGGTTCGGTGGAACTCGGACCGGGGACCGGAATATACGTGGGAACGGGAGGATCAGATGAAGTCTAAGTATCCTCATCTCTTTCCTAAGGAAGCGTTCGAGTCGAGACATGTCTCTTCGGCAGCTGAATGAATCTCGGGTCGAGATTCCTTTTAACGTGGGGATGATGTGACAACTCGGGTAAATCTCTCTCTTTTGGTTTCTATCTTTTGCTTGTTCCCTTCGTTATTTCTTTTGTTCTTTCTGTACTTGTGCAAATTTTCGGGACGAAAATTCTTTTAACGTGGGGATGATGTGACACCCGGCAAATTCTGGTTAACAACGTTGTCTAGATGAAAGTCTACCTTAGCGAGTCACGCGTATATTGTACTTAACTGGGTTAGTTAAGTCGGGTTATAGTTCGGGAACTATTGGTTTAGTCTAGAGGATCATTGGATGTTGGTCTAGAGGTTCATTAGATGTCGGTCCTTAACCAAGTGTACAAACGGTGACGATCGGTAGGATCGTCAGGGCATACGGAACGTACGAGTCTCGAGTCCCGGGAATTGGTGAACGAGTGTAAATATGTGTATTTACTTGTGTTATGTGTTTACAATCATTATGTGACTTGTCGGTACATTAACATGTGTTAACATATGTTAAAACGGGGTTTAACGCGCAAAACACACGAGATTAACCCCTACAGGCGATTAGGAAGCCTAATCGCCCATAGGGGAGGCGAGTAGGCAACATCAGGGGCGATTGGTGGCTAATCGCGTGAAGGTATAGGCGATTAGGCCTAATCGCGTGAACCTTCATGCGATTAGCATTCCTAATCGCGTATAGGAGCTGCACAATCGCTAGTAGCGTGCTGGACGACTAGAAACACCTATAAATACAATGCTTAACCTCCTAAACTTCCTAATATCAACCCTAGTCGTCCCATAACCGCCCCAAACACATAAACAACCTCTGGAAGGCGATTTTTATCAAAAACACAAGGTTTCAAGGTCTAACCATCATTCTTTCATAATCCTAAGGTTTGATTCTCATCCAAAACACTTTGTAAACGTTTTTAATCAATCCCTAATGGTCCAGACCTGTTGTTAAATGAAAAAGCTTTCTGAAAATCGTCAATAAGGGTTGTTAATCGGATTATAACTAATATGCATGCATTATGAGTGTGTATGATTAGAAAGCTAGGGTTTTTATGATTCATGATGATGATTTGATATAATATTATGATAGATCAGTGTTGATATTAATATTATGATGATAGAAATCTCAGTAATTGATTATTAGGGTTATTGTTATGCATGTTAGTATGATGATTGCATGCTATGTGTATATGTTTGGATTACTTGATTTCATGCAGGACTGATTATACGAGGTCAAACGAAGGATTTTGGCTTAAACATGTTTGAAATAGTTATTGGAATGATATTGGGTAGTTACACACGTTCTGGATCTGATTTGGAGCGTTAAACGCGCGAAAAACCGGAACAGCAAGGTTACAGGCGAGTAGCCTTGCTAATCGCCTGTGTTAGAGGCGAGTAGCCCCCAATCGCATGACAACAGGGGCGAGTAGCCCCACTCTCCTGACTACAGGGGCGAGTAGCCCACTCGCGTGGCATCAAGGGCGAGTAGCCCTACTCGCGTGACTTAAGGGGCGATTAGCCCTGATCGCGTGACATTTCATGCGATTAGCCTCCCTAATCGCGTGTACTGCTGCTGTAAGTGTAAATTAGCATTCCGAGACCCGATTTAACATGTAGTAACATGCTAGGAACCCCGTAACATGTCTAATAACTTGGTAACATATATTTGGATGTATTTCGGTGATACGTGAACTATGTGCTATAACTTGTTGTGCGTTAACGTATGTTAAGTGTACTTGCGTTATTGTATGTTTTGGAGCGTAAACATAACACGGGGAGTCTCGGGTCACCAATGGGATGTCGAGTCTTGTAATTTGGGTCGGTTAAACAGTCACGGTGTTTTCAAACGAACTTGGTTATGGTCTGGACATCTAGGGACTAATTAACCTGCGGGTTACTAGTCTAAGTACTTGTAACTGTCGTATGTTAGGTCGCCGCTTACGGGACTAGCATAGCAGCTGGGTTTACTCGGGTTAAGGAGTAACGCAACTTAAGGTGAGTTTACGGCCCCTCTTTTAAACTGGTTTTATACTTTCGGGGGAGAAAACATGTGTTAAAACGATTATTTGGTAACTACTGTCATACTATGGGTTTCTAATGTGTACTACACGATCTTTGGAAGTCCCGGGGGGAACCATGAATGTGCGGGTTTGCACAACGGGGAAATGTGAATAGCGCTATTGGGAGTGACCAACCCCGCTCGTCGACTTGGAGGGTCGGCGGGTGCATATTGTCTCAAACAGGAACAACAGGAATAACAGGAACTACATCGGGCATACTTTTGGTATTCGCGTTAGTAATGGTTTTCCAATCGTGGTAGTAACAAAACGTACGCCTAGCTAGCGTATACTGGTTTTCTATTTGTTATAGTATGGACAGGTGGACTTGGTACTTGGATACAAAACCTGTAAACTCACCAGCATTTTTGTGCTGACGTAAACTTTTACATGTTTTCTCAGGTCGCTAAGGTAGCACGACTGGACTAGGGCGCACGCGTCTGCACGGCGTCTATGTTAGGGTTGCATGGTCTTACAACATTGAACATTGGTTTATTATTTTGGATAATGTTTTGAATAAGCTTCCGCTGTAAACGGGATCCTGGACTATGTTTTGAAATTGCATTTTAATTCATTTAGACTTGTTTATTGTGATCGTTGGTTTGGATCCTGGTTTGTCATGCGCCTCGCGGTAAAACTCCGCAAGTGGATTTTGAG
The DNA here is from genome assembly GCA_028751855.1 of Ambrosia trifida. Lineage (NCBI taxonomy): Eukaryota > Viridiplantae > Streptophyta > Magnoliopsida > Asterales > Asteraceae > Ambrosia > Ambrosia trifida. The sequence goes on from CM054122.1 coordinate 164,099,380, forward strand.
GGTGTGACAGAACCCACATGGAAGCTACATTATACCTAGATAAGCCTTGAAACCATGTAATGTCACTATCCATTCCAACTCCTAGGTAGGCACCATAACTAATCCAATGAAAACAAGGCACATTGGCTAGGAAACAAGTGAGGTAAGCCATCTAGAAGCTCATGAGGTTAGCATATTCACTAATTTGGAATCAAAACAAGAATTATAAGAAACCCATGGAGTGGCGACTTGCCTTCTTACCACTCCTACATTAATCGGCCAACTCATTTGTGATGGAGACTTGTCATGTGATCAAGAACTTTCACTAAATAAACATACTTACACATCTATGGACATAAGGAGACTAGGTGTTAAGACTACCTTACAATCCACTATAAAAGGGGGTTAAGATCATTCATCATCCCTCACACCAACACAAACAACACTCTTGCTTTCTCACTCTCTCTCCCTCTTACGGCTCCCTCGAAGCCGAACCACACACCCCCCACAATCCCTCCCAATCTTCGGCTCATACACTCACCCTCCCTCTCCCAATCGCCGAACCGGCCACCAAGAAGCTCCTAAGGTCACACCTAATCGCTTAGTATTAAGGTAAGTTCTAATCGCTTGTAATCTTAAGTATCATCGGCCCTATTGTGAACCCGAATCTAGACTTTTAATCATAGGGATCGGCCCTCAACTAAGTGTTCATAAGTTGGTTATTATGCACTTAGTAATCAAGCTTCTATTATACACATATTGTTTCACTTATATGATCAATTATATTATCTAGTGTTAAAAATAATTGGTTACACATTTCACATAGATTCATGAATCATTTTTAGATCAAACTTCTTATACATGAAACATGATCTACACAACTTGATGTGGTTCACAAAAGTGGGTGCCGAACTTGTGGGATAAACAAGAATATAGTTTAATATGTCTTAATACTAATAGGGAGATCTTTGTTGGAACGATAGTTACTTTCTCTGCTTTGCTAGATCTCTTGCACAAATATCAGGTGAGTTTCACTACTCTTTTTCTCAAAAGCATACGTCTCGGATGAGACAACTTTCTAAACTTTTTCATAGTCCGGTTGGGACTACATTTACACATCCCGGATTTGGGGTGCTTGGATTCACTAGGTGAATCTGCGTTCACTAATTCATGCTTTATGTCCTTGATGAACTAAACCAACTCTATCATGGAAGTCCTTCTAAATACCGAATGAGTCGTCGGATGCCAAGCGGGTTACTAGTTGATAGCGCTATTAGGTCTCACAAATCTCACATCGTGTGCTGGACAGCATGGGTGTGAACTATAACTCAACATATTATCATTGTTGATAGACAATGATGCAAGGCACTTTGCTCACTATTGTGGGATCTCGTTGTTTAGCAGTTCGGTATTACCGGTTTTAGTTATCATGAGTGGGCTAGCTACCCCTGGCATGTGAATTAGAATATACTCGTCAAAACATGGTCTGGAGGACCTACTTATTTACCAAACCTTGTGAACTCACCAACTTTATGTTGACCCATGATTATTATACCTCTTTGTCTATGGGGGGTCGTCTTACTCTTATTAAAGCTGTCTTGGCTAACCTTCCTATATTATTTGTCATTATACAAAGCTCCGATGCAGATTTTGGATCAAATAGAACAGTTGATGAGGAATTTTCTTTGGGCCGACTCTAATGAAATTAAGAAGATGCACTGGGTTGCGTGGGAAGTTGTTACTTTGTCTAAAACGGATGGCGGGTTGGGTGTTTCGAAGCTAGAAGACGTTAACAAGGCTTTGATCACCAAATGGGCTTGGAGATTTAAAAAGGATCCGAAGAGTACGTGGCGTCGGATTGTGGAAGCGGTCCATGGTGGTAATTGCAGATGGGGTTTCCTTCCTGTGAACAGTGGCATTCCCGGCTGCTGGAAAACTATTGTTACGCTTGTTAGTAAGTTGAAGCTTGGAGGCAAGGATGTTCATAATATTATTTCCGGGACGGTGGGTAATGGTTCAGACATGTGTTGTTGGACCGACAAATGGTTTGGAGACACTTTACTCATGCACAGGTGGCCATGTTTATATCGGATGGAGTTGTATAAACGTTGTTCTATAGCGGAAAGGATTCGCTTCTGTAACGGAGAGTATATTTTTGTAGAAAAATGGCAGAAAGGTATTAGTAGTGTCGAGGAGATCTCGGAATTTAGCGATCTTCAGCGGATGTTATTATCTTGCAATATTTCGGTATCAAACGATAGGTGGAACTGGGAGGCGGATCCAAATGGGATTTTCTCTGTTAAGAATGTTAAAGAGTTGATGCAAAAGGATTGTGATTGTCCGAGAGAGCAGAAGATGAAGTGGACCGGTTGGGTTCCTCTTAAAGTTAACATCCACATTTGGCGTTTAGAGATGGATCGGTTACCTACTAGGAAGGCGCTGGATAGAAGAGGTATAAATGTGACAAATATTTTGTGTGCTCTATGTCATTCGGCGGAGGAAACATCTTGTCACATTTTTTCCGGGTGCTTGGTTTCTTGCGGCGTTTGGAATTTCATTGAAAAATGATGTAGGTTGGATCCGGTAATCCTTTCGACGTTAAAGATATTTTGGAGTTGGCTAATTTGTTTCGTGGATCAAAATGGAAGAAGGTTATCGTCAGGGGTATTGTCATGACGGCTTGTTGGGTGATTTGGAGGACTCGTAATAAAGTGGTTTTTGAAGACGTCTCTTCGAGGGTTTGTGAAATGATAGCATGTATAAAATCTTGGTCGTTTTTATGGTTGCGTAGTCAATCCAAGTTTAAAGATATTACTTGGAAGGATTGGACTAGGTACCCTTTGTATATGTTGTAAATTTGTTTGGTGTGGCGGTCCTCGCTCTTAAGGGCTTAGCCGTTTTTTAATGAAGTGAATCGTTAAAAAAAATAAGTAGTAAACGAGTTAACCCATCCATTTAACTAAATTTGTTGGCTGACTTATTTAGAATAAAGCTAAGCCTATCAATTTCGTATTAAGTTCGTGTCGTGTTATTCTTACGCAGAGTAAAAATGAAAATAAATTAACTAGTTTCCAGTGCTACCCAGCCTGTATATGTGCCATTTAGCCCTTCCCTAAAATATTCAGCATCAAACCTACCCCAAGGTCTGTATATCTGTGATTTTGGAGATTCAGAATGGTTCGATCGGTGGCATGGGGATACATTCGGATCATGGCTGGGACAATCGTCGGCGGTGGTCTCGGTTTCTACCTTATGCACCGACTCGAACTTACCTACAAGGTCCTTCTTCATCTTTTTATTTAGCTTTCTGAATTAGGGTTTTTTTTAATCTCATAATTATTATTATTAATTTGTTTACAGGAGAAGTGGGATGAACGATTGATGAATTACGAGCAAGAATTGAGTAAGAAACAACAGAAGCAATCCAAACAACAAGAATCTCAATCACTATGAGTTTGTTACTTAGTTAGTAAATCAACTTTCCTTCTAATTTTATTTAATCCGTGACAGGTTATTTGATTTCTGAATGCATCATTAAGGATATAATATGATTTTAAGTCAGTGCTTCATTTTGTTTATTCAATGAGTCTCAACATTTTAGGGCTTATATTATTGTTAAATAGCTTATAGCTTTACTTTACATACATAGGGAGAGACATCACCAGTGTGTTTGTTTGGGGAATTTATTACAATCATGGATATTTGGCCTTTGGTTAGGCTAGTTGTCCGATCACACTACCCGTGTGCTTGGTTTTAAAAGATGTGCCGCTACAGGCGTGGGTTGGTAGGGAGAAACGCTTCAAATGGTGGGAGCTATGTACTTAACGGATCAAGGCGCACTCAAGGCACAAGAAAACCAAGATGCGAGTCCATTAGGTCATTTATAGCTTCTATAGGCTTGTTTTTTGTCCTGGTGTTTTAGACTGGTGTTTGGTTGGTTCAGAGCGTTTAAACCTACTTTTAGCTAGTTCGGACAATCTTTTAGCCGGTTTTCTTTCCAGTTCAATGCACCTTGCTGCAGTCAAGGCTGTTTTATTGTGCCTTGCCTAGCATAGGCGTGCACTTTTAGCGCCTCTAACTATTATGGGTTGGAGGAGATGCTATTTGTAGAAGTCATATGTGGTTTCACTTCTACTTTTGAGTTCATTTCTTAGCGTTCTTAGAACAAACTAATAGCCTCAGTTTTCAGGACCCTAATGCCTTGTAGCTTTTGACGACTTTTAAAACCAAACAAGTGTGTTTTGTAGCTATGCATTGTTCACTGTTCACAACAAATTTATCCCATACTTGAAGCCTGATATGGCCCTAAGGGATTTTATCCGGTTAAAGGGCTTGTCACACAAGAGATAATGGCTATCAACTTTAAACCACACACGAATTATGGAAACAAATGTTTCAACTTAACAAGCTATAACTTTGCCTTGGGGTATCTAAACTCTAGGTTTAGTCGCCCTATGTGGTTTTGTTGGTTTGTTTTTTCTCGTTTGATAGTTGTCTGTTTATTTCTAGGTTTAGTCGCCCTATGCAGCCGTCTTGAATTGGGTTATTGATGTTCAAACTAAAACAAAACAGAGATGGCAGCCACTAATCATGTTAAAAAAATGTTTGCATTTTTGCATTTGTTAATATGATAGCACTAATAAGCAACTGTGAGATAAGGCTCTGTTGCTTGTAAAGCTTACATGCTTATAATTAGTAAGTAAATATATTTTCAAACCATTACACCATTGTCATGAAGGTTAAAGCATAAAGGAGCATTATAAGTCAATGAAGGAAATATATTATTATCTTTGACACCAACTATATGGTTAAAGACAATCGCGCACGATGCCCTCCCTTAAGCAAGTGATTGCCAATGCATGTTCGTTGAGACATTTCCTCAAACATGTCGAGTGTGTATTGAATCAAGAAACAAATTACATATATATGATTAATTAAGCCCCAAAATCAGATGCACTATGCAACACAATGAAGAAAGTAGCTGCCAAGTACAAAAATAATGTTCTTAACACATATTTCCAGATGTTATGGATCCAACAAATAACTAAAACAAAGAAAAACAAAGTATTTATGTGGTTAAGTGTGAGGCCAGAGAGAGGTACTAAGTTCCAATCATGCTTGCGACAAGAATAATGAAGAAACTTCCCGCGATGGCGGGGTTCAATCCATGGTCTCTATGCCCCTTTGTGGAGAGGAGGTTAAGTTTCTTTGGAATCATGGAAAGTTTCACCGATTCCATCTTTGAAGCGCTTTTGACGTAGGTGGGTTGTATTGAATCCGGGTCTTGTGAGTTCTCAAATGTGTGCGCTGAGGGGCGGATACAATGTACAACCAGGGGGGCGTCTGTTATCCCTCGATTATCCCGGCGAAGTGGAAAAAATTTGTTTTTAAGGTATTTTTATAAAATGTTACCAATAAAACAATTTTTTTGTTACCCTTTAAAATAATTTTTATAAAATGTTACCCCTTGTTTTATTTTCTAAATTCGCCATTGATGCGCTGCCACTTGATCTAGCCGTTCTATAAAAAGGTTTTTTTAGGTTAAGAATGTGGATCCAACAATTAACTTAATTAAATAAAGAAAAACAAAGTATTCACGTGGTTAAGCGTATGGATCCAACAAGTAACATTTGCAAGAAATTGTTACAAGGAAACTGAATTGCATTAAACCTATATAGTCCTATCCTAAGTCAAAAACATAAAACAGATATGATCAGTCCCAATCGTATGTAACTGATTTTTTTATACCGGGTTACAGATATGATCAATAGAAGAACAATTAAATAAAAACAAACGAATAAAGATTCTTAGAGATTTGCTAATGGCATAGACGGAATCAGGGCCGACTCTTATGGTGGTTGATGCACGCAGCTAGGGCATGTATTTTTTGGGGCATATTTTTCTTATAATATTCCTATATATATTTACTTTTTTTCGAATAGAAAACTCATTTCTTTTTCTTCTCGAGGCAGGATATTCTGCACGATTCGTCTTGGCCGGCGCGGAAGAAGATGGTGATTTACGGGATGATGATCATTACTTGTTGGCGGATTTGGAAGGCTAGAAACGAAAAGATTTTTCAAGACGATAATAGGACGGTGGTTAACTTGGTTTCTGATATTAAGAGCATGTTTGGCTCTCCTTATTTCCACCTCCTTATAACTTATTACTTTTTCAAAAAGTTGATAAGTTAAAAAAGTGTTTGGGAAGGGTGACTTATTACTTCTACTTATAAGGTTTTATAACATGAAAAATGAGTTTTTGAAAAGTAAGTAGAGAGTAACTTTTCAAAACTCCTTATGACTTTTTGTGAAAAGTTATAAGGAGGTGGAAATAAGGAGAGCCAAACATGCTCTAAAGCCATAGGTTACGTTTGGTTTACTAGTAGAAGTAAAAAGGGTGTTATGGGTTGGAAGGATTGGCAATCTTTTGATTTTGATGTAACATAATGTAACGTTCGGTTGTTGGGGTCTCCGTCTTGGAGATTCCCGGTTTTTGTTTATTTGTTGAATGAAATTTGCCTTCCAAAAAAAAAAAAAACTCATTTAATACTTAAAACTTTGACCCAATAAAATCCATTTAAAACTCAAAACTTAATAACCCACAAAACATTTATTAACATATAAGATTGATCTTACATAAAATTTGGTTTAACTTATTTAATTTATTAAGACCTAAAGGTCATATTATTAATGGCTTGGATAGGGCACATTCAGGAACATCACTGGGCGAAATATCTACGAGAGAGGCTAACATACAAAATGTAAGAAGCATTCTCAGCCATTAGATTTAGGCGGTGGCAAGATGGTAATTAATAATCCTAATCATATTTGGGTTAATCTAACCAAGGGTAAATTAGGAAAAACACGTTTAAATTTATGTGAAATCATAACAACAGACATAATCGATGCAAAAATTTTCAACGATTGAACCTGATTTTTCATCGTTTCAACTCGATTAAACGTTCAGAATGATTAAACAATTCGATTACAAACAAAATCAGAACGTATTTGCAAAAATAGAAAAAAAAAACAGAGTATGATAATTCAAATGATAAAATTAGTCGTATCATATTAAAAAATCACTATCAACACATGTATTATTCACAGAAACGAACGATGTTGATAATAGAAGAAGAATTAAAGAAAAAAATGGCTTTCAAAAAAGTTTCAGATGATGAAGATCAGCAACTGTTAAACAGACCATAAAACGCACCTAGTTTTTTTTATAAAACGCATTTGGTTTTTTAAACACTATTTTAACTGGTTTTTACAAAACGCACTTGGTTTTTTTATAAAACGCACTTGGTTTTTTGTAAAACGCACTTGGTTTTTGTAAAACGCATTTGGTTTTTGTAAAACGCACTTGTTTTTTTTTTTTTTTTTTTTTTTGTAAAACGCACTTGGTTTTGTAAAACGCATTTAGTATAATTAAAACTCATCTTTTCCTCACTTTTTCCCCTATTCAAACCTCTTACAAGCAGCTTTCCTCTTCCTGTCATTATCAGTGCTTTACAAACCAAAGGAGATGTGCCTGGTTTGGAGGATGCACTGGTGTGAAGTCGGTTTTGACATGGATGAAATTGACCGGTACAGTACTCACTTTATATAGCTGAAACACGTTGTAAGTGGTAATGAAACAGGAAGGTGAGGATCGTGGGTGGTCGTGGTGTCGGGGCAGAACCGGTCAGAGAAGGTGATGACCGGAATTATGTCGGCGGGGAGAACTCAACCGGAGAAGATGACCGGAAGTGAAGGAATGGTCGGAGAAACGTTGTCTGCGATTTGGATCTGTGTTGGGGCGTTTGAAGGCTTTGGATCTGGTGGTGGTGTTGCAGGAGTCTAGGTTACTGATGTCACACCCTCAAAATCCACTTGCGGAGTTTTACCGCGAGGCGTATCACAAACCAGGATCCAAACCAACGATCACAATAAACAAGTCTAAATAAACATAATGCAATTTCAAAAACAATGTTTAAAATCCCCAATCACAGCGGAAGCTTATTCATAACATAATCCAAAAGTAAACCAAATGTTCAATGTTTGAAAACCATGCAATCCTAACTAGACGCCGTGCAGACGCGTGTGCCCTAGTTCCATTGTGCTACCTTAGCGACCTGAGAAAACATGTAAAAGTTTACGTCAGCACAAAAATGCTGGTGAGTTTACAGGTTTTGTAATCCAAGTACCAAGTTCAAACTGTCCATACTATAACAAATCGAAAACCATAGTACGCTAACTAGGCGTATGTTTTATTACTATCACGATTGGAAAACCATTACTAACTCGCAAACCAGATGTTGTGCCCGATGTAGTAACCTGTTGTTCCTGTTTGAGACAATATGCACCCGCCGACCCTCCAAGTCGACGAGCGGGGTTGGTCACTCCCAATAGCGCTATTCACATTTCCCCGTTGTGCTAACCCGCACATTCATGGTCCCCCCGGGACTTCCAAAGATCGTATAGTAAACCATAGAAAACCCATAGTATGACAGTAGTTACCAAACATAAGTTTTAACACATGTTTTCTCCCCCGAAAAGTGAAACCAGTTAAAAGAGGGGCCGTAAACTCACCTTAAGTTGCGTTACTTCGTAATAAGAATAAACTCAGCAGCTATGCTAGTCCCGTAAAGTGGCGACCTAACATATGACAGTTACAAGTACTTAGACTAATAACCCGCAGGTTAGTTAGTCCCTAGATGTCCAGACCATAACCAAGTTCGTTTGAAAACACCGTGACTGTTTAACTGACCCAATGTACAAGACTCGACATCCCATTGGTGACCCGAGACTCCCCGTGTTATGTTTACGCTCCCAAACAACCAATCATGAAACCACACTTAACATACGTTAACGTCCAACAAGTTATAGCACGTAGTTCACGTATCTCATAATTACATCCAAACATATGTTACCAAGTTATTAGATATGTTACGGGGTTCCTAGCATGTTCCTAGATGTCAAATCGGGTCTCGGAATGCTAATTTACACTTACAGCAGCAGTACACGCGATTAGGAAAAGTCAACTAGCATTTAGGTTGGTCAACTGGCATTTAGGAAGGCTAATTGCATGTAATATAGGCATTTAGGGTCATAAGACATGTAAATCTTGAGCTTATATGCGATTAGGGCTATAAGACATGTATTTCAGGACTTAACTAGCATTTAGGATCACAATTGCATGTAACAGAGGCAATTAGCCCCCAAATGCATGTACTTCATGCGATTGGGGAGTCCATACTGGCGATTGGCTTCCTAATCGCCCCTAACATAGGCGATTAGGGTTGCTAATCGCCTGTAACCCAGCTGTTCCGGTTTTTCGCGCGTTTAACACTCCAAATCAGATCCAGAACGTGTGTAATCATCCAATATCAACCCAACAACTATACCAAACATGTTTAAACCAAAATCCTTCGTTTAGCCTCGATCTAACAGCCCTGAATGTAACCATGCATCTCAAACAATACATACAACATGAACATCACATTATCATGCAAGAACCTTAACCCTAATGAACAATAAATCAGATTCTATCATCATGCTATTATTATTAATCTGAAACTAATCTAATAACATGAAATCATCCATCTTTAGATCATAAAAACCCTAGCTTTTAATCATAAACACACATAACACATGTATGATAGTTAGAATCCGATTAATAACACTTATTAATGATTTTCAGAAAGCTTAAACGTTTTAGAACAGGTCTGGACCATTAGGGATTTAATAAAAACATTAATAAGATTGCATGGATGGAAACCACACCTTAGATTTGTGAAAGATTGATGAAACAAGCTTGAAACCTTGTGTTTTGATCAAAAATCACGTTCCAGAGGTTGTGTGTGTGTTGGGGCGGGTTATGGGACGACTAGGGTTTGTATTATGAAGTTTAGGAGGTCAAGCATTGTATTTATAGTCGTTTTTAGTCGTCCAGCCCGTAACACGCGATTGTGCAGCATTACACGCGATTAGGGATGCTAATCGCATGACATTACATGCAATTGGGCCTAATCGCATGTCATTACATGCGAGTAGCCCCCCAATCGCATGTAATGTTCCCCTAATTGCATGCCCTATAGGCGATTAGCCTCCCTAATCGCCTATAGGGGTTGGTTCGATGTATTTTGCGCGTTAAACCCCGTTTTAACATATGTTAACACATTTTCACATACCGACAAGTCACATAATGATTGTAAACACATAACACTTGCAATCAAACATATTCACACTCGTTCACCAAATTCCCGGGACTCGAGACTTGTATGTTCCGTATGCCCTGACGATTCTACGAATCGTCACCATTTGTACACTTGGTTAAGGACTGACATCTAATGAACCTCCAGACCATCATTCAATGATCTTCTATACTAAACCGATAGTTCCCGAACCATAACACGACTTAACTAACCCAGTTAAGTATAATATACGCGTGACTCGCTAAGATAGACTTTCATCTAGACAACGTTGTTAACCAGAATTTGCCGGGTGTCACAACTGATTTGCCCTTCGTTTAACTACAATTGAGTTTAAATATAGTTTAATTAGGTAAATTATGGTTTGGTTAGGTTGACAAGTGGCAATTTCTCATGGCTTCTTACACTTTGTACATTAAGGATACTTTGTATCCTATACTTTCTCAACATCTAATTAATCAGATAACCAATCTAGTGCAAAAGGAGAAATAAAACATACATTTGTGGCAGCAACTTTAAATCCGTTATGAAGACTAATAAAGAAACCAAAATTAACGCCTCTTAAAGCGAAACGAGGCCCAACCCCAAAAGGCAAGAACCGAGAAGGGAGATTGCGAGAAGAGAAGCCGAAGACCGGTGCTTAACAACTGATACTTTAGAAAAAGAAACTGGTATCTATATTTAGACATTTACGGTAGCTTAAACTTTGAAAGAGAGACTGGGACGAAGATATGAATTTCAATGACTTCTTTATATTTTTTCACAAAATTTAGAGAAAGCATTGTTAGAACTTAGAAGTTATGACGAGAACGCTCTTATGGCTATGGTCGTATAACCTACGTCACAACTATGTGCTTAATGCACATTTTAGCTCAAATAACCAAAAGTTGTATCAATCTTTCATCAATGCACTCACTCTCACTTGTGTACACTCAATTTTATGACACACATTAGTATGGGTCTATAATTTTTTTTTTTATTTTTTTTTTAAATTAAACTTTCATTCAACCAAAGCGACTACCTATTCCAAGGTGGAAAAGGAAGTCGAAAACGAATACAAATTACATAAAATCGAAATTACACCATTTCTCCCAAGACACCGCATCCCCTCTATCTCGGTTACTGAACCAAAGGAATCCCAACACTTTAATATCCGACACAATATCCACTACCTTCGGGTCTTTACCTGAAAATTGTTTGTAGTTCCGAGCTTTCCATAACCTCCAATAAGTTATAATAATAATAATACCTTGCACCACTTTCATCTTCACTTTTGAATGAACACATTGCTCGTGAATCCAAACAAGGTCACCCATCGAAAACAGTACGTTTTTGAAGTATCAGAGGTGTGGTGGGTTAGCTGCGGTACTGTAACAACCGGCAAAAATAAGGTAATTCCGTACAATTAATTAATATATGATTAACGTAATTAAATGCAATTATGTGTGATTTAATTAGCAAGGCCTTAGGGAATAGCAATTTCCAAATAATGCATAGGAATGCATACGTTTAATGGTAAAGCATGATTGGATCATGTGCGAATAAGCTATCCGGTACGGATGTTGGCAATTACCCGGTAATAATTAAATAAACGAAACGAATCCCGGACACCCAGGATATAAAATAAAGGGTATTTTCATAAGATATAATGGGTTTTGGAACTCCAAAACCATAAATGAAAACGTCTTGTACAAATCTCCCGGTAACGAATAAAGTGCGCGTATCGCACCCGATACGCGTATAACTCGTAATTTCACCCGGTAAAGGCCTAAATAATCAATCAACGCTTAAAATAGACTATATTTAAGTGTTATTTAAGGTATATTTAATGTCCGGATGACGCGTGATTAAAACCCGAAAAATACCCGAACGACACCCGAACGACGGGGGATTAAACATAACAATTAATGGGTTAATATTTGAAGTGGTGGACCCCACCCAACCCCTCTAGGGGCCGGCCTAAAGGCCAAAAATAATGTTTATTCAAGTGTTGATAATAATAATTATAATCTATGATCTTACATGAAGCATGCATAAGACAAACATGTAAGAAAAAGTGGGTATGAGACACAAGTACAAAAGTAGCCCAAACCATGTCCCCCCCTTTGATAAAATTCGGCCAAGGGCCAAGACAAGCCAAGACCACACCTAGCTCATCATAACACTAGAGTGCACATGCAAGGTTAAGTCTTATAAGTAGGATTATGATGGTTCATGAAGATTTAACCAAGATTGCAAGCAAACCACCTATATCTACATACATACATACGGCATTTTACACACACATACATATCATCATTTCAAAAATCTCCCAAGTACACTCATGATCTTCCATAAGATCTCTTAAATCTCTAGCATCATTACATGAGTTGGATATATAATAACACATGTTAGAAGATTGAACCACCAAGCAAAACAAAACCTCTTTCTTCCTTCCTTGTGGCCGTGGGATTGCATACACACATACACATTGTTCTTTCAAGTTTTTACATCTCCAAAATACTTAAAATCATCCATCATCCAAACCCCTTTTGTGTGTTTCAAGAGCTTGGAGCTAAACCACTAGGAAGAACACACTAAACCCCTCTCAAAGCCAAGGTTTTTGTCTTCCCTAGCCGTGTGCTAGTAGTAAGCTTCTTAATCTTGTTTTTGATTGTTATTTTTCATGTATGTGTCCTAGTAGCAAATTGTACATGAAGGGTTTAAAAATGGTTTTGAACATAATCTTTAATAAGTTTTCATGTGTAAAATGGAAGATTAAAGATATGAAAATAAACCATGGATTTATTGATGATGATATATTAGTCTTAAAAATATATGAAGTTTACATATAAGACTAAGTAGGATGATGTTTTGGTTAAGATTTTGAGATGAACTTGAATATGCTAAAACTAACTTTAATTCATCTTATTATGATCATTTAAGTTATAATATGTGGTAAAACATGTTAGAAGTTCATAAATGAATAAGATGGAAAATTAAAGTTAACTCACTTGGATGAATGATATTTTGAAGAAATGAACAAATACATAAAACACACATATAATTAGTCTTTCATATGGAATATAAGACTAACATAAGTGTTTTGATACAAAAATAACTTACCAATAAAAAGTTGAATCTTCAAAGTTAACTATTTTGAGTGAAAAATGCCAACTTTGAAAGTTAGAATAGAAAAATGCAACTTTTGTAAGTTAAGGGACTAAAGTTGTAACTTTGAAAGTTAAGGGACTAAAATGAACATTTTAGAAACTATTAGTCCAAAAATACAAGTATGGAAAGTTTGGTGTCAAAAATGTAAGTATTAAAGTCTAAGGATGATTTTTGTAAATACTAGTAGAAATACTTGAGTATTTTGTATAAAAGTGTATTTTTGAAAGTTATAAAAATATAAAGGGTTTTAACATAAGGATTTTTATAAAATAGAGATTTTATAAAAATATTAAACAAACTTGGGAAACTTATACAAAAATGAATACTTTTATATAAATGGGAATATAAAAGTGTTGGAGACATTTTTGTAGTTAAGTTGACAAGTTGGGTTAAAAATACATAAGTATTTTAACCATCCAAGTAACATGTGAAAATAGGAAGAAATATGGAAAGTATTTCTATAAAATACATGTTGGGAAAAACTTGGAAAAATTAACTAATCGAGTTAAGATATCGAACTAAAACGCGTTAACGAACCATAACCGGACAAAATATGAGAAAAATGCCATTGCGGCAAGATAAGAAAAATATATATTTTAAGAGGTAAAATATATATATATATACTTTGGGTGAAAATAAATAAACACTTTCCTAAGTGTTGGAGGATTAATTCGTGGGAGAAACACATGACACAAACGAATAAGACGTTAAAACAAACGTATATACTTAACAAGAAAAATTACACATTTATATATATTTGTACGCTCGTCTCGGCAAAATTCTAGTATATCTACTTAATGGGAAAGTAGATATGCGGGAAGGAAAGCCGCGACGAGAAGACAAGGATATATATATGTGTGTGTCGTATCAACGAAATCCTAGTATATTTATTTGAATGGGAAAATAAATATACGGTGTGGTGAGTTGAATCGGACGTTAAGAATATACAATCGAACGACAAGATCTTAGTATATTTGTTTAAATGGGAAAACAAATGTGCGGCAAAGTGAGTCGGGTCGAGGATTGAAATATATATTATATCGAGCGATGCGATCTTAAGTATAATTATTTAAATGGGAAAATAATTATATGTTAAGTGAAGTCGAGTCGATGATAATAAGATACAAGTTATGGAAATATTAACACGAGTAATATATAACTTGTAACACAAAGGGTAATGTAACGCCAACGAAACCTAGGATACACGCTTAATTAAACGGGACTTGGAACAACTTGTGGTCGGGAGTTGGGTGTACAACTTGCCAAGGCACATGCACTATAGGAATAGTGACTTATACGTTTAGGACGTTGTAGGTGCAAGACCACCCTTTGCTATTCACCTTATTGAGCCAGACGCAGTTACAGGTGAGTTTCACGGCCCCATTTTAAACTATTTTTACGTTTTCCGGGGGAAAGATATGTTAGGGATAGTGTTTGACGGATTTAATACTTGAGGTGTGACCGCCACTCGGGGTTGAGTCCTCGCCTCTATAATCATTTGTTCAGGGAATTGAAACCGGAGGAATATTCGAATAGTACTATTGGTGCCTGACAAGGCCCACCCCTAATCGATAGCGTCGATTTTGCATTAGGTTATGCCTGGGGTGCAAATATTCTGAACTTAAGTCGTGGGAAACCGAGTAACGACTTGGAGCGGGGCACAATTATTATATGTCTTGGTTTGATTATAGTCTCAAGTAGATTTATAGGAATTTGCAACTCCTATATATTGTCATAACATGGTATTCCCAAGTATCCAAGTTTTAGAAACTGAAAACCTGTGAACTCACCAATATATTTATATTGACGAAACTTTTTAAAACATATCTTTCAGGTAACTAGAAGATGAAAGATCAGGCAAGCAGGGTCGGGGAATCTCCAATGCGACGTCAGGCTTTTGTGGGGTTTCACCTTTATTTCCCAAGGCATTTGGGATATATTTGAGAAACCTCTATGTTTATTTCAAAAACAATTAACTTTTGTGTAATGTTGGAAAACAGATTTGACGTCATAATAAATGACCCATTTTCTTAAATTACTTGTGTTTAGCCATAACCTTGACTTTATGCTTTTGAACCGTCGCGCCACGTGTTTCCGCCTTTGTCGTGGTGTGACAGAACGTGGTATCAGAGCCAAGGTTATAGCGAACTAGAGTATTTTCTTTAAAAACTAGACTATAACCGGATTTGGTTCTAAAGATAAAGTTTTCAAAAGAAAATGTACATGGTTTTAAATAAAAGTAATTTTCAAGAAGCATTGGGCATAAGGAGATTCCGACCAAGCCAGCCATGAGTATTGTTATACTGTAACGTAAAATTAGAAGTTAGGAAGATTACTATAGAGTAAGCCATAACTGTCTAATAAATCATATATACATGTACGGTTCTTTTGCCAGGATGTCCGACGCGGGAAGTATAGCGCCTAGTGTTGACAGCAGTATCCAGATTATACCTGCACCTCCGCCGGAGCCAGTCGAGTTGGTTGTACTCGATGCGGAAGAAGACGACGTAGAGATGGACGTCGCAGGAGGGTCAGACGACGATTCGGACGAGACAGATCCTAGCGAGGATCCTGACTGGACACCGGCCGTGATCGACGCGCCACAGCCCATCGTACCGGCCGCACCGTTGGCCGTACACCCCGTTCGAGCCATCAGGGATTTCCCTGACGGCTGTGCCGGTCCTTCGCGACCAGTTCCCGCCCAGTCAGACGCGGCAGAGTCTCCTTTTCACCGACAGGCTCAAGCCGAGCACGAGCCGGCGCCGGTACCCCCACATTCATGTACCAGCAGGCATGAGACTCCTGCCCATTCCCCGTGGAAGGAACGGATGGATATCCGACGACTCAGATGACGAGTCTGTGGGATCGGTAGGGCACATGCTGGTGCCCGAGATCCAGGCTGACCAGGAGGAGTCGGTGGCTCCAATGCTAGAGGACGCCCCAGCCGACCCCATAGCTCCACCAGCACCCGAGCCCATACCCCAGGAGGAGCCAGCACCAGCAGCTCTTATACATGAGGGTAGTCCCGCCCGTAGCTCTGAGCTACATAGGGCAGGCATGGAGGCCTTCGCCACTGCGAGCCCTCCCACACCCCCTGTAGTGGTGTCCACTCCAGAGTGGGCCACTGTCTCTGAGCCATTGGTAGCCCCACTAGCTGAGCCCATGCCACCACCCACCATTACCATGACTATACCTATCCCCACCATTCCCAGTATGACACCTGCACCATACCCTCTAGGTGCAGGGGACCCTTATCTGATGCCACACCACTTTTCCATTAGGCCACCCAGTTTCTTACTGCCCCACATACCAGTACCATTCCCCTTCGGGCCCTTCCCATCCACACACCCTGATGTACCCGGACCATCCCACCTTCCCAGGATGACACCCCCCTCTGGACCCACCCAGACCTCGACCATCACTTTAGAGCAGGATTTTCAGACTCTAGTCAACACGGTGCAGCGCACCGTGAATCAGGTTGAGCAGCAGACGAGGTTGATGTGGGCTAGGATGATTGATACTCGTGATGCCTTGGCGCATTACGCAGAGGAGCTCTTGCGCATGGATGCGCAGAGCGGGATTACTGGGGATGCACACTGGGCACATCGACAGTTTTTGTACGAGCGCATCTCAGAGATCAGCATGACGATTAGCATGTATGCGCCGCAGTACCAGTACCCACCGCCACCGCCACAGTAGTATGTATCCGGGGATGCACAGGAGACACACCAGCTTATGTACATATTAGCAGCATTATGGTAGTACAGCACGGGTTATGACACTCGTCTGCATTTTGCCCAGCCGTACGGGTATTACGGCGTATGATATGATGTTTTATTATTTCAAAAGCAATGTATTGTATGAGAAATGTATTCTCCATTTTGTATTATGAACAAGCATTGTACCGACATTATTGAAATTAATGAAAAATCTTATTATTATGGTGAAATATGTTGTTGTCTATGATTATTATTGCTTACTCCATGTGTTGTGGTTTGTATATTTGTGTGGTGATGTTGTGTTGATTACTATTTATTTATGTATGATGTGTTGGTATGTTGTGTGATGATATGGTGTTGATTATTGTGTTCATGCTTTGGTTTATTATTTATGCTTTGTATTGTGTAAATGTTTGCCAAATTGACCTTTGATAATTATTATTGAAGAAAAATGGCACCTGCCACCCGAAGCAATAGTGGAGCAGATGGACTGCCCACAACACCGGCCGAGCTCGAAACTATGATATCTGAACGCATAGCTCGTGCCATCGCTGAACACGAAGCCGCACGCTCGGAACACTCCCATGACAGGACAGGGAGTGAGCGACGAGAGACCTCCCCCAGTGGTAAGAGGTTTATAAATAAATGAAAAAGCGATGGGAGAATATTTCACAAACTCCTATCCCATAATAACATACTATGTTACTATTACAGGGACAGCCTCGGGAGAGCGCGGCTGCACTTTCAAGGCTTTCTTGGACTGTAAGCCAATAAACTTCAGTGGCACTGAGGGTTCCATAGGCCTGGTCAAATGGTTCGAAAAGACCGAGGCAGTTATCCGCATCAGCGGGTGTACCCCTCGACAGTCTGTCATGTACGCCACTAATCTGTTCCTAGATCAAGCGCTAACTTGGTGGAACGGCCAGGTACAGTCTCTAGGCGATGATGTTGCATACGCTCTATCATGGGCGGCACTGAAAGAACTCATGACTGCCGAATACCGCCCGGCAAGTGAAGTTCAGAAGTTGGAAACCGAATTCTGGAACCTCACCATGGTAGGAGCAGACGTCACTGGGTATACGTCAAGATTTCATGATCTCGCACGACTGGTACCTCGCCTGGTTACACCAGAGAAGAACAAAGTGGAACGTTACCTATTCGGGCTAGCACCACAGATTCGCAGCATGGTCACCTCTTCCAAACCCACGACCATGCGCGAGGCAATTGATCTGGCACTAAGTCTGACTGAGGATGCTATCCGCATGGGTACCCTAATCCGCCAAGTTTCTGGGTTAAAAATTTCTGAAGCAAGTAGTGTTGAGGCCAAGAAACAGGGATCAAGTTCAGCGGTTACGACTAATGATCAGGGTAACGGGCAGAGGTTTGGGAAAAGAAAGAGAGATGAAGGGAAAAGGGATCGAGCATCGGGAAGCTCGAACAAGAAGGGAAAGGGTTATGCCGCCACAGGACGTGGCAACAATAACAATAACAAACAGGGAAACCAGGGGAGAAACAATGGATTGACTTGCGGGAAGTGCCACCGCACCGGGCACAAGACTGAAGAGTGCCGATCTGGAGCACCAAAGAACGGAGGGGCCAGACCCTGTTTTGCATGCGGGTCATTGGACCATTGGAAGAAAGATTGCCCCAAAGTCAACAATCAGGCCCGTGGCCGGGCATTTGTTATTGGAGCCGGTGACGCACGGCAAGACCCCAATGTGGTCACTGGTACGTTTCCTCTAAATGGTCATTATGCCTCTGTATTATTTGATACCGGTGCTGACTTTAGCTTCGTATCCGTTGAGTTTAAAAGACTACTTGGTTTAAAAACTAGCAAACTAGATACACCCTACTCTATAGAACTGGCTAATGGTAAAACTATTGAAACGAGAGAGGTAGCTAAAGATTGTAAGTTAGAACTCTGTGGGCACGAGTTTGGGATTGATCTACTACCGGTCGTATTGGGAAGTTTTGACATCGTTGTTGGCATGGATTGGTTGTCCGCGCACCGTGCCATTGTGGTTTGCAACGATAAGGTTATTCGGATTCCCCTCGCAAGCGGTGAAACTCTCTCAATTCAAGGGGAAAGACACGGGACGCCACTAAGGATTATTTCGAGCATGAAGGCTCGTAAGTGTCTGAGAAAAGGGCTTGTCGCATTCTTAGCACACGTAGTGGACAAGAAGGCCGACGAGCGAAAGTTGGAAGACATTCCAGTCGCCAGAGATTTTCCGGATGTGTTTCCAGAAGATTTGCCGGGGTTGCCACCACCTCGACAAGTCGAGTTCCGCATCGACGTCGTTCCCGGAGCAGCTCCTGTGGCACGATCGCCATACCGCCTAGCTCCATCAGAGATGCAGGAACTGTCCAGCCAGCTGCAAGAATTATTGGACAAAGGTTTTATAAGACCGAGTTTCTCACCTTGGGGAGCTCCCGTCTTATTTGTGAAGAAGAAGGATGGCACATTTCGCATGTGCATCGACTACCGAGAGCTGAACAAGCTAACCATCAAGAATCGCTATCCTCTCCCCAGGATCGACGATTTATTTGATCAGCTCCAAGGTTCCAGCTATTACTCCAAGATCGATTTGAGGTCAGGCTATCACCAGTTGCGTATACAAGAAGAAGATGTACCAAAAACGGCCTTCAGAACCCGGTATGGACACTATGAATTTTTGGTAATGCCGTTTGGCTTGACCAACGCACCAGCGGTTTTCATGGACCTAATGAACCGCGTGTGTAAGCCATACCTGGACAAATTCGTCATTGTCTTCATTGACGATATTTTGATCTATTCACGTACGAAAGAGGACCACGAGAATCACCTTCGGTTAATTCTTGAAGTATTACGCAAAGAGAAGCTCTATGCTAAATTCTCGAAATGTGACTTTTGGATTCGGGAAGTTCACTTTTTAGGCCACGTGGTAAACGAGAAGGGCATACACGTTGATCCCGCCAAGATCGAGGCAATTAAAAATTGGGAAGCACCTCGAACTCCTACCGAAGTACGACAATTTCTAGGCCTCGCGGGTTATTACAGAAGGTTCATCGAGAACTTTTCAAAGATAGCGCAAGCTTTAACCATGTTAACCCAAAAGGATAAGAAATTCGAGTGGACGGAAAAGCAAGAGGCAGCATTCCAGTTGCTAAAAGACAAGTTATGTGGCGCTCCGATACTGTCACTTCCAGACGGTACGGAAGATTTTGTGGTTTACTGCGATGCCTCGCATCAAGGTTTGGGTTGTGTGTTGATGCAGCGAGAAAAAGTAATAGCATATGCTTCCAGGCAACTGAAAATCCATGAGAAGAACTACACTACACACGATTTGGAATTAGGTGCAGTGGTGTTCGCTCTCAAGATATGGAGGCACTATTTGTACGGAACCAAGTGCACGATTTTCACTGATCATAAGAGTTTGCAGCACATCTTTGATCAGAAGGATTTGAATATGCGACAACGGCGATGGGTTGAATTATTAAACGATTACGATTGTGAGATAAAGTACCATCCCGGTAAGGCGAATGTCGTAGCCGACGCCTTGAGTCGCAAGGAACGGGTTAAACCATTGCGTGTTCGAGCTTTGGGATTGACTATCCACACGAATATGACTGAACGAATTCGTGAAGCTCAAGTTAACGCCCTCAAACCCGAGAACGTCAAAGGTGAAAGGTTACGAAAGATGGTCGATTCACTGGAACCAAAAGCGGACCAGACACTGTATTTCATGAATAGAATTTGGGTTCCAGTATATGGTGGATTGCGTGAGCTAGTATTGGCCGAAGCTCACAGTTCTAGATATTCGGTTCACCCGGGTGCAGACAAGATGTTCCACGATTTAAAGGAACTTTATTGGTGGCCGAATTTCAAAAGGGATATAGCAGCCTATGTTGCGCGATGTTTGACTTGCGCAAAGGTCAAGGCTGAGCACCAGAGACCTTCCGGTTTGCTCCAGCAACCGGAAATACCGGAATGGAAATGGGAACGAATCACCATGGATTTCATTACCAAGTTACCCAAGACAACAAGCAGCCATGACACGATCTGGGTAATCGTTGATCGATTGACAAAATCTGCACACTTCCTTCCAATTCGCGAAACGGACAAGTTGGAGAAACTGACCCGTTTGTACATTAAGGAAGTGGTATCTAAACACGGTGTACCTGTATCTATCATCTCCGATCGGGATAGTCGTTTCACTTCCAGATTTTGGGAAAGTTTGAACGAAGCCCTCGGTACTCGCCTCGACATGAGTACCGCATATCACCCCCAAACGGATGGTCAAAGTGAACGAACCATCCAGACCTTGGAAGATATGCTACGGGCATGCGCGATAGATTTCGGAGGTAATTGGGATACGCACTTGCCATTGGTAGAATTTTCTTATAACAACAGTTATCATACGAGCATTCAAGCCGCGCCGTTTGAAGCTCTATATGGGCGCAAGTGCCGATCGCCACTATGTTGGGCGGAAGTTGGGGAAAAGCAACTCACCGGGCCCGAAATTGTTCAAGAGACTACGGATAAGGTCTTTTTGATAAAGGAACGCCTCAAAGCGGCCCGGGACCGCCAGAAAAGCTATGCTGATATGAGGCGAAAGCCTTTAGAGTTTCAAGTTGGAGACAGGGTCCTATTGAAAGTGTCACCTTGGAAAGGTGTCGCGCGCTTTGGGAAGCGCGGAAAGCTGAACCCACGATATATTGGACCATTCAAAGTCTTGTCGAGGGTAGGCACAGTGGCATACAAGCTCGAGTTGCCTCAAGAGCTTAGTGGAATACACGACACGTTTCATGTGTCGAACTTGAAAAAGTGCCTATCCGACGAAACTCTCATTATTCCTGCTGACGAGATCCAGATTGACGACAAGTTACATTTTGTGGAAGAACCAATCGAGGTAACTGATTGGAAGGTCCAAAAATTAAGGCGCAGCAAGATCAGATTGGTCAAAGTGCGCTGGATTGCCAAGCGTGGACCGGAGTTCACGTGGGAAAGGCTGGACCGGATGAAGCAAAAATACCCCGCCTTATTCGAGAAGACACCCGTACCGGAGAACTCGAAGTGAATTCCGGGACGGAATTCTCTTAACGGGGGGAGAATGTAACAACCGGCAAAAATAAGGTAATTCCGTACAATTAATTAATATATGATTAACGTAATTAAATGCAATTATGTGTGATTTAATTAGCAAGGCCTTAGGGAATAGCAATTTCCAAATAATGCATAGGAATGCATACGTTTAATGGTAAAGCATGATTGGATCATGTGCGAATAAGCTATCCGGTACGGATGTTGGCAATTACCCGGTAATAATTAAATAAACGAAACGAATCCCGGACACCCAGGATATAAAATAAAGGGTATTTTCATAAGATATAATGGGTTTTGGAACTCCAAAACCATAAATGAAAACGTCTTGTACAAATCTCCCGGTAACGAATAAAGTGCGCGTATCGCACCCGATACGCGTATAACTCGTAATTTCACCCGGTAAAGGCCTAAATAATCAATCAACGCTTAAAATAGACTATATTTAAGTGTTATTTAAGGTATATTTAATGTCCGGATGACGCGTGATTAAAACCCGAAAAATACCCGAACGACACCCGAACGACGGGGGATTAAACATAACAATTAATGGGTTAATATTTGAAGTGGTGGACCCCACCCAACCCCTCTAGGGGCCGGCCTAAAGGCCAAAAATAATGTTTATTCAAGTGTTGATAATAATAATTATAATCTATGATCTTACATGAAGCATGCATAAGACAAACATGTAAGAAAAAGTGGGTATGAGACACAAGTACAAAAGTAGCCCAAACCATGTCCCCCCCTTTGATAAAATTCGGCCAAGGGCCAAGACAAGCCAAGACCACACCTAGCTCATCATAACACTAGAGTGCACATGCAAGGTTAAGTCTTATAAGTAGGATTATGATGGTTCATGAAGATTTAACCAAGATTGCAAGCAAACCACCTATATCTACATACATACATACGGCATTTTACACACACATACATATCATCATTTCAAAAATCTCCCAAGTACACTCATGATCTTCCATAAGATCTCTTAAATCTCTAGCATCATTACATGAGTTGGATATATAATAACACATGTTAGAAGATTGAACCACCAAGCAAAACAAAACCTCTTTCTTCCTTCCTTGTGGCCGTGGGATTGCATACACACATACACATTGTTCTTTCAAGTTTTTACATCTCCAAAATACTTAAAATCATCCATCATCCAAACCCCTTTTGTGTGTTTCAAGAGCTTGGAGCTAAACCACTAGGAAGAACACACTAAACCCCTCTCAAAGCCAAGGTTTTTGTCTTCCCTAGCCGTGTGCTAGTAGTAAGCTTCTTAATCTTGTTTTTGATTGTTATTTTTCATGTATGTGTCCTAGTAGCAAATTGTACATGAAGGGTTTAAAAATGGTTTTGAACATAATCTTTAATAAGTTTTCATGTGTAAAATGGAAGATTAAAGATATGAAAATAAACCATGGATTTATTGATGATGATATATTAGTCTTAAAAATATATGAAGTTTACATATAAGACTAAGTAGGATGATGTTTTGGTTAAGATTTTGAGATGAACTTGAATATGCTAAAACTAACTTTAATTCATCTTATTATGATCATTTAAGTTATAATATGTGGTAAAACATGTTAGAAGTTCATAAATGAATAAGATGGAAAATTAAAGTTAACTCACTTGGATGAATGATATTTTGAAGAAATGAACAAATACATAAAACACACATATAATTAGTCTTTCATATGGAATATAAGACTAACATAAGTGTTTTGATACAAAAATAACTTACCAATAAAAAGTTGAATCTTCAAAGTTAACTATTTTGAGTGAAAAATGCCAACTTTGAAAGTTAGAATAGAAAAATGCAACTTTTGTAAGTTAAGGGACTAAAGTTGTAACTTTGAAAGTTAAGGGACTAAAATGAACATTTTAGAAACTATTAGTCCAAAAATACAAGTATGGAAAGTTTGGTGTCAAAAATGTAAGTATTAAAGTCTAAGGATGATTTTTGTAAATACTAGTAGAAATACTTGAGTATTTTGTATAAAAGTGTATTTTTGAAAGTTATAAAAATATAAAGGGTTTTAACATAAGGATTTTTATAAAATAGAGATTTTATAAAAATATTAAACAAACTTGGGAAACTTATACAAAAATGAATACTTTTATATAAATGGGAATATAAAAGTGTTGGAGACATTTTTGTAGTTAAGTTGACAAGTTGGGTTAAAAATACATAAGTATTTTAACCATCCAAGTAACATGTGAAAATAGGAAGAAATATGGAAAGTATTTCTATAAAATACATGTTGGGAAAAACTTGGAAAAATTAACTAATCGAGTTAAGATATCGAACTAAAACGCGTTAACGAACCATAACCGGACAAAATATGAGAAAAATGCCATTGCGGCAAGATAAGAAAAATATATATTTTAAGAGGTAAAATATATATATATATATACTTTGGGTGAAAATAAATAAACACTTTCCTAAGTGTTGGAGGATTAATTCGTGGGAGAAACACATGACACAAACGAATAAGACGTTAAAACAAACGTATATACTTAACAAGAAAAATTACACATTTATATATATTTGTACGCTCGTCTCGGCAAAATTCTAGTATATCTACTTAATGGGAAAGTAGATATGCGGGAAGGAAAGCCGCGACGAGAAGACAAGGATATATATATGTGTGTGTCGTATCAACGAAATCCTAGTATATTTATTTGAATGGGAAAATAAATATACGGTGTGGTGAGTTGAATCGGACGTTAAGAATATACAATCGAACGACAAGATCTTAGTATATTTGTTTAAATGGGAAAACAAATGTGCGGCAAAGTGAGTCGGGTCGAGGATTGAAATATATATTATATCGAGCGATGCGATCTTAAGTATAATTATTTAAATGGGAAAATAATTATATGTTAAGTGAAGTCGAGTCGATGATAATAAGATACAAGTTATGGAAATATTAACACGAGTAATATATAACTTGTAACACAAAGGGTAATGTAACGCCAACGAAACCTAGGATACACGCTTAATTAAACGGGACTTGGAACAACTTGTGGTCGGGAGTTGGGTGTACAACTTGCCAAGGCACATGCACTATAGGAATAGTGACTTATACGTTTAGGACGTTGTAGGTGCAAGACCACCCTTTGCTATTCACCTTATTGAGCCAGACGCAGTTACAGGTGAGTTTCACGGCCCCATTTTAAACTATTTTTACGTTTTCCGGGGGAAAGATATGTTAGGGATAGTGTTTGACGGATTTAATACTTGAGGTGTGACCGCCACTCGGGGTTGAGTCCTCGCCTCTATAATCATTTGTTCAGGGAATTGAAACCGGAGGAATATTCGAATAGTACTATTGGTGCCTGACAAGGCCCACCCCTAATCGATAGCGTCGATTTTGCATTAGGTTATGCCTGGGGTGCAAATATTCTGAACTTAAGTCGTGGGAAACCGAGTAACGACTTGGAGCGGGGCACAATTATTATATGTCTTGGTTTGATTATAGTCTCAAGTAGATTTATAGGAATTTGCAACTCCTATATATTGTCATAACATGGTATTCCCAAGTATCCAAGTTTTAGAAACTGAAAACCTGTGAACTCACCAATATATTTATATTGACGAAACTTTTTAAAACATATCTTTCAGGTAACTAGAAGATGAAAGATCAGGCAAGCAGGGTCGGGGAATCTCCAATGCGACGTCAGGCTTTTGTGGGGTTTCACCTTTATTTCCCAAGGCATTTGGGATATATTTGAGAAACCTCTATGTTTATTTCAAAAACAATTAACTTTTGTGTAATGTTGGAAAACAGATTTGACGTCATAATAAATGACCCATTTTCTTAAATTACTTGTGTTTAGCCATAACCTTGACTTTATGCTTTTGAACCGTCGCGCCACGTGTTTCCGCCTTTGTCGTGGTGTGACAGGTACACCCTATATATAAACATTAATGATACGTCAAAAATGAGACTGGGGGACGGATCATTAACAAACCCTAGTTATTTAACAGTCCATTTAACCTTGATGATCATCTTGTACATTCTTGAAACTTACAGTTTAAGTGTTCCATAGAACCCTTATCTCAGACCAATATTACTCAAAACCTTGATCATGTCGCTTTTAAATTTTTACCACGGACACCTTAGCCTGTACCAAATACTCGCACCTCTTCCTAGCAGACTCTCCAACTCCAACTTCGGGACGAAGTTCCTAAAAGTAGGGGAGACTGTAACGTTTCGTGTTTTATTTA
Organism: Ambrosia trifida; assembly: GCA_028751855.1. NCBI lineage: Eukaryota > Viridiplantae > Streptophyta > Magnoliopsida > Asterales > Asteraceae > Ambrosia > Ambrosia trifida. The sequence goes on from CM054122.1 coordinate 164,125,746, forward strand.
TTTCGTCATAATCATTCTCTAATAAAATCCCATAAATCTTGACGTTTTAGTGTATTTTAAAATTTTTCGTAACATTATTTATCATATTATATTCATATTATATATAAAATAATATTGTCTTTATATAAATTATATAAAAATTGCCAATAAAAAATAATTGCTCAGGCCTAGATTCGAACCCGCGTCTGAGACCGGGTCAAACACAAACAACACTAGAACCAACCACTAGACCAGCAAGGTGTTATGATTCTTATTGAAATGATCTAATTATATACAAACTTGAAAAACCTTGGTCAAAGCATGAAGTCAACACCCAGTCACCCTATGCATATGAATTCAAATTGACGCGACCATAATATGTTTTTGGCAACATTGGTGATTGATTCATGATTTACACAATCATTCTCGTCAATTCCAGTCCATAATTTCATCAAAACATTCCTAATTAAGCGAATTCACGCGTATGACTTTAATACCTAGTCAAAATTTCCAATTCGACAAACAAACCTGTTATACTACAAATTAAACCATCCATTACACCCTAAATGTGCCGAAAAATACATCCCCATTCTTAATTCTCTCTTTCTTTCACTCTTGATCGCGAATTCAAGGCCGTTTGACTTTTCTTTTGACTCGATCTTTTGGATAGCTTCGGGTTTTGTAAGTCTCAATCAAACTTGTGTTTTTGTTCCTTAATATGGGCCGATTAATAACCCCATGGTTTCTGGGGTTATTGTTTGTTAATTATTCCGATTGATAAACTAGGGTTCTTAGGTTTGAATTTGGGGAATAAGACACAAACTGATCATGAGATGAAAAGAATCACCATCAAACCTGTGGATCAGATGGTATTCTGTTGGTTGTTAAGCATTCATACGGCTTGGGTCTTGGGTACGAATCCGAGCCTCTCCTTTTTATTTTTATACAAATTTATGAATTAACCCAGTTAGCATATACATATTAACAGACCCAAACATTCTTGTTCTCAGGGTCCAGCCCAGTTGGTGGCTGGGCTTGTAAGTAAACACCACCCGGTCACAGACCCGGGTTCGATTCCCACAAACCCCAATTTTTTTAACCCTTTTCCCTTTATGTATTTTTTTGTATTATCTTTTAAAATGATTTTAAAATACCAAATCTAATTTATAAATTCTACAAAATTTATTTTATGTTATCTAAATAATAAACTTTATTATACAATTTTTATTTTCACAAAAATCATTTATTTAATATATATAATATATATTACAATTTTATTCATAAATAAATTAAAATTTTTAGAAATATAACTAAACAGTTTTATAAAATTCCACAAAAATTATTTTAAACTTATAAACTAAAAAACCTTTCAAAACTAGATTTTATTTTCAGAAAAGCATTTCTTACTTATTTTTAATTAATTTATTCCATTTTAATCATAATAAATTCATAATAAATTCATTTTTCATCATTTTTGCACTAAAATTATTTTTATTAAACTAGATCAGAAAAATAATTTTATAACCTAAAATTTATGAAATTTAATATTTTTAAATATTATTACCATGTTTTGATTAATAAATTATAATGTATTATATACACTTTAATTAGGAAAATTATTTTATAAAAATTATTTTCACACTATAATAATATTAGTACAACCACCCTTGATCAAGAGTTTACAAAAATCCTTTTTATTTATCTATTTTCTTAATTCCTTTACTTATTATTTAACTAACGATTATCTTAAATTAACTATTTAACGTTCAGCAATCCCCAAATTAGGAACCCTAGAATACTTTTAACGTTCAGCAATCCCCAAACACTTATTTATTTCCTTGAAAATAGGGTAATGCTTGGAAATGTTTGGTTTACATCTAGACTATCTCAAAAGATTCAATACTATTGTTATGGTGAGTTTATATAGCCCCTTTCTTTTACTGTTTTACATCTTCGGGGTGAAACATGTTAATCATTTATACTCAACATGTACAAATCTATTACGTGTCTTGTATGAATATTTGATGCCACATGTCTTAGACAAAAGCTGTTAGACTTAAACTTAAATTTACTTAATCATTAACATTGATCAAGCCGGCGATATACAATGATAGATTTATTGGATTGACAACCCCACCTAGATTCGTTGACCATTTCTATGGGGAGCGCGGGTGATTGTTATCGTTCCAAACTTTATAAGGAGAACCGTGGATGCGGGATGGACCTAAACTTTATAAGGAGAACTGTGGATGCGGGATGGACCTAAACTATGTCGGAGGATTGATTATGTGCATACAATACTTTGTGTTTTTGTTTTCATGTGTAGATTTAGATTAACATTTGACACGTGATTTGTACTACACTGCTTTAGACTATTTTTTATGAAAACAAAACCTATGTATTCTCACCAACTTTTATTGACCCAAAATATTTTCCAACTTAACATGTTTCAGGTTATAGTGTTGTTTGAAGATTAGAGTTCATGCTTGAAGATTTATATTTAGTGTTTCTCATTTGATGTACAAATTCTTTTTAGAACAATTGTATGTAATTCATTTAATTGATTATTGAAACTTATTATTTACCATGAGCTACTGAACAATCATCAATACGTGACATCCCAATGTTTCCGCCATCGGTTAGGGTGTTACACAAAACTCTCCCATAATATTACTGATTCCACTCGATTCCTCCCCATCCTTATCGACACCATGAGACCCTTTCTTTGAGAATTCCAATAATCTTGTCTAATCCGAACAAATCTGAATCCTCCCTTAACCTCTTTTTAGGTCTCTCCTGAACGACCGACGACACCACTCGGTTCTTGAAAAGCGTCTTCTTTTTATACCTTTTCCTAACACTCACCCCATCTTTAGAAAACACCTCTTGCTCCTTCGGCATTGGCGAAGTCCCAGAATTTACCACCTTCACATTATCAACCGATTCCTCCCTTCCATTCTCTCCCATCTCAAGATCATTACCATCATCACCATGTCCACTATTCCCAGCCTCCTGATCGTTAATCGTATTCCCTGGCATCTCCTCATCACCCGAACACTCCTCCACCCCATCAAATTCCTCAATGTAATCTGGCACCCATTATCCAACATCCTCATCCACCCACACTTTATAAACTCGGCCTCTCCATGCTAACGAAAACCGATCATTAATTCTAGCGTCACTTCCAGATAAAACACCAACATACACATAAGAAATATCCTTGTCTTCTTCAGTCACCTTTTCGGATTGAAACACCCGTCCAAACTTCTCCTCATTGATGTCAAAGACTGAACACATGCCAAATTCAACGGTACCCCATGTATTTTCAACCATGCAATCCTTTCATACGGTTTCCATTGTCCCTTCCATTCTTCAATATACTCGAACCACTCTCCCCACAAAGCGTTAAGATCAACAAACTGTTTACACTCATTCACCGAGTTAAATACCAATACCACCGAAAATCCCCCCACATACTTGATTCGCACAGAATCCCATTCAGCCTTCTTTAATAAATGATGTGCTATGTATGGTCTAAAAATAACTACCTAACCTAGACACCTAGTAATATAAAACAGACTCAACTAAACTAGACCACACGACAGGCAAGTGTACCTATCAATGCAGTACAGACTAAGTAAGTCCGAGTATCGAACCCACAGGACACAACTAGAAAACAAAACTAGACTCGACTAAGACTTAAAAAGATTTGATTTAAAAGTTGATTTTTGGTTTTTTAATTAAATAAAATAAAATAAAATAAAGTAGATAAACTGACAGCAAGGATAATTGAGGAAAATATCAGGATAGGAAGGTAACTACCTAGGTCAAGAATCGTACATGCAAACTCACAACTCTCGGTAATGGAAAACTGAATGGACACCAGATTCTAAAGATAACTTAAGAAACTCTAAGACGTGCTAGATCTCCTCCCGGTCTCACCAACACACCCCAAAGAATCCTAGAATAAAACACTGGTTATCTAGCTTGGATCACCTCCCAGTCTCACCTCACTAAGAATGTTAAGGTACTCTAATGACTCGATCACCTCCCGGTCTTTCTAATCACAATACACCCGAAGATGTAAAGGAGTAATTTAATTGGGTTAACTATGACTTGGAATTGCAAGAAACTAAAGAAACTATGATATGATCACCTCCCGGTCACACCCAAAACCTAACACCTAAAGCTCTAGACAACCCAACATTCCATCACCTCCCGGTCTCAAGAATGGAAGAATACTTAAGTCCTCTAAATTCTCTAATCAAGTTCCTATGGCTTGTGGTACCAAAACCATAAACTAAGCTACGAGCACAAAGCAAGCAACCCTAATAAACATCCAAACATGAAAGACATTCACTAAGACGTTTATGGAACTCTCAAAAATAATAAATTAGACTTAAGTACGCACACACATCATAATAAACACCAACTAAACCGTTACCAAAACATTAACCATTCAAAAATAAATCCAAAACCGAAAGTATAAAATTAACATGTGATCATCATACAAGACCTAGGTAGTGGTTCAAGATGTAGCTACTCATAGTGATGAAAAACAATAAAAACAAAGGTTCAAATATTATGCAAAGTCATGGTCTTAATATTCATGAACACAAAGTAAATAAATATAAAAACTAAACTTTTAGCGACCGAACCCGTAGCTTCAATCCTAAACCAAGCCTCCTTCTCCTTCAATTAATCCTCTCTCACTTCGATTTGGAGCTGCTGTGTTCGACCTTCTTCTTTTGGCGGCTGTTGTATATGTTTCAAAATATAATATGCCCTCGTTGATAATAATATTCCCCCACCGAAAATTGATCCGACCATTCCTAATATGTTTCTTAATTCCTTTTTTTATTTTTTGGTTTGCCACTTGGGCTTGGGTCACGAGCCCTAGCCCACCATTTTATTATTATTATTATTATTATTATTATTATTATTATTATTATTATTATTATTATTATTATTATTATTAGTAGTAGTAGTAGTAGTAGTACTATACTCTAAGCTCGCATCTCGGGTGTTCTTGGCTCGACCAAAATTCCTCGTTTACGTTCCAACGTCCATGAACACCTGCTCGTAAGTGTTCGTGCCTCGATTAAAATTCTTTCGTTTTGAGCTCATTTTCACGAACACCTATAAAATAATAAAATAAATAAATACATAATAAAAATGACATGAAACGAATAAAAAACATGACCAAATAATATACAAAATACATAGGAAAAGAGATGTGTTTTGCAACACATCAATAAACAATTCAACGTTGTCAAAACCTTGAACTCTTTGACCCTACTGATGACCGAGACCCCATACCACTGGTTAAAAATTTCCACATTATCACGCACCTTTATCACCTCATTCCTCACCCCTGCTTGCCTACCCACCATAGTATCCCTAAAGGACCTCCCATCCAAACCACCACTGCTGTAGGCTCCCCCTAAAATAGGGTTCGCCTTTTCTACCATTACTTCTACACCCCTACCATGATTACCCATCCCCTCATCAACCTTGGTCCTACCGTTATTTTGATCGTCATCCCCATGCACACGTACCCTATCCACAAATCTAGCCAAAACTACAAAAACTTATATGAACCCAACCACACGTCAGCCATATCCCTTTCCAAACGTTTAACGTCCCTAACATTACGGAACAACAAAAAACCAAACTTCTTACCCAATCGATCAACCTTCCTTGCTATGTAAGATCCTTCATAGTCGCCGAAACCATTAAAAACCTACTTCAAATCTGCTGATGAACATTTCGGAGGTAGATTCGAAACAAAAAACTTAGTTAAAACCTTCAAATCTAGATGGGGTCATTACACCAACATTTGAGGGAGGGGGGCTGAGGCGGCTAACTAGTGTGTGAAGAACCAAAGGGCCTTTGGCCTAGTGGTAGCAAGGTTTCAAATTTCATTCGTGACAATAATTTAACCCTAAATGTTTATAACTATATAAACTAAGAGTTAAGTACATGGATGGACCATGGGGTTTTACAAAATTTTGAAAATAGTTCTTGCGTATGACAAATTACACAGATAATCCGCAATTTGCAATTTGTAACACCTTTACTCCCACAAATTAGATGACATGTAGGGACTCATGGTGTTACAAATTATAAAAGTTTGGACTTTACTAGTCAGGGTGAGCAAATGTTGGTTCGGTTCGGTTTTTACACATAACCGAATCCGATGACCGAAGTTTGGTTTTAGGAAAAACCATAACAGAAGCCGATCGGTTAAGTTGGTTCGGTTAGTTCGGTTAATATGTCACTTATAAGTTCGGTTACGTTCGGTTAATTACCAAAAACAAAACTTGTGCAACATTATAAACTTTAAATAGTTAGTTAAGTGTTTGAACCTTTTTCAAGAATATAAATACATAAAAACAAATGGAAAAAAAAATACATGAAATAACTAAAAAAATACATAAAATATATTTCAAATACATAGATGTATATGAAAAATACATGAAATACGTAGAAAATACATGAAAATATGTTTCAAATACATGGATATACATGAAAAAAACATAAATATATAACTATCGGTTCGGTTTTGGTTATTTAGGTTATGGAAGAAGGAAAAACCGTAACCGACCGATTAATTCGGTTTTGGCTATTTTCGGTTTGAGTTGGGTTTTTTTTTTTTTTTTTGTTTACGGTTTTCACATGATCATCCCTATTTACTAGTATCATTTTCAAAAATCAACCCCCCCCCCCCCCCCCAATTAATATGAAACTTATTTACTTAGTTTAATTGAGACTTTAATGATATATTTTTATTTAAAAAAGTAATTTGTTAATTTAACTTTGATTAAATTAATTTTCTCTCTAATTCTCAATCCATTTCTTGAAGTTTTGATCCTTTGTAGATGATCTTTGATTATTTATCTTTAATTATTCAAGTCTTCGTCATTGACATAGCTTGATCATTCACCTATCAGTATTTATATATGTAGCACTTGGTCAGTCTTGATGCTTGTTTTAATTGACTTGTAGTTCTTGATATCTTCTGCTTAGATGTTGTAACTGATGACTTGATGATCATGATCATAGTTTGAATTCAATATTTACACATTAATTGTATAGGTACATGTATATTGTATATGCATAACATATCAAAGCTAGGGGTCATCGGTGTTTCTTTAGATCGATCATTAACATTAAACACATTATTCCCCCCCCCCCCCCCCCCCACAAATTTGTTCCGTAAAACATAACATGTCTAGCTGCAACTTTATGAAATTTCCCTTTAATTTTTCTTAGAACCTCTTGTCGCATAAATCCTAGATGTTGCTCTCCAGCTGCACCAACCAACCTGGAGACAATGGGCCACTTCTTATATCTGCTTATCTTTCAGGACTATATTTATGTACCTATGATCATGGTTTAAATGGCTCGACTTTGTTTGAAAATGCAGATTACGACAATAAATCCAGTTTTATAATTGTGAAAAGTTTAATTATTCGAATGTATCAACAAAATCATTTGATTCTTTATGTTAATGATTCTAAACAAGCTCCATTTTTAGGGCATAACATGAATTTGTATCCGCAAATGACGTCAGAGATTTCTTCAAACATTATGGAAATTCCATTATTTCTGCAATTAATATCGTCCTTAGAAAGGAAAAGGGTAGTTAAATCCAATAATTTATAATTAAATCATCTAATCAAATAATCTACTATTAACGTTTCACATTTAAATTATGTATTAGATATACTAATACTTTACCCAACTCATCTGGAAATCTCAGTTTAGGCTTTTCGCTATTGGATAAAAGATGTTTCCTCTTTGCAATTATTAAAGGTCTTTCTTCCTGAGTGTCATAATTAGGATAGTCTTATTACTTCAAATTCAAAGAAAATCACTTCTTCTTTCTCAAAAATAAATAATAGACTATTCTTCTTCCCATATACGTCTTATGTATGTGAATATGAATTTGGCTTCTGATTTCTCCGCACCAATCTTCTCACTTACGATCAACATCACTTACGATCAACATGTTCTAAAACCCTTACTGAACGGATATATTTCTATGGAAAATAGAGTACCTAGCAGAAATCTTTGCTAGGGCTTTTCAAGCGAACTTATGGTTATTCAAAGAATATTTCACGCATTATGTTAGGTTTCAAGGAAAATCAATTTTTGCTTCAAAATGGACATTTATTTTAATGAAATAAATGGAAATATTACTTTGTAAATATCTGGAAATCTTATTTTTACATGTGGTCTTACCCGGTAGGATTTGCATGAATCAATTATCCAACCATTCCCTTGACTTTCAGAAATATGGTTCAAGTGTGCAGCTAAAACCTAAAACTTTCAGTGGTACATGGTCAAAATAACAAGCCTTTCGTTTTTAGTTTGAAAAACGAAAACCTTTGGTCAAAATAACAAGCTTTTTGTGTGCTTGTGAGTCCCTGATAATAATTAAATAAACTAAGTTTTTACCATGACTACAAGTTTAGAGAGACACGAAAGTGAAAGCCTTTGGTCACTTATGTGACTGGATAACCAACACCGAAAAACGTCTTTGCATTGGATGGTTTGGCGTTTAGATTATCCCTGCCTTATTGACCGCAACTACTGTCGTCTTCATTGTTGCTCCTCGATTAGATAATGGTGTCATTCGTGAACCTCTTTCTAAATCTCTATTTTGTGGAAAATTTATTTCAGGTGTCGTTACCTTGATTTAATTTAGGATATATCAATATATATATTTTTTTTAATTTGGTTTTGCCTTTCTATATTATGTGAATCGATTAAACTAGAACTAAGATGAAAAATAATTTAAGCATAACGATATATTTTATTTAGATTAAGATTTTCATTACCCAAAAAAACTATAACATACAATATCATTATATTATAATTATTCTACAAAAGAAAATGATAATTAATGGGTATGTTGTGTATGTGGGGTCAGTTGGTCACCCATAAACCGGAGAAAATAATACTTTACCATATTATAACGTTATTAAATTTAACTTTTTTTTTTCAACCATTAATAAAATCTCGATCACCCAAGTAAACCTAATGACAAAAAACCACCTACGCTCGTGAATACAGCTCGTGAATGCAGATAACATTAACGACTTGACCCGCTATCATTCCAAAGAAATTCCACTACTCAAAGGCCTAATAAAATCCTTAGCACAACCTAAAATAATTTTGCTTCATATAAGACTCCGTACCATGAGGTGGTGTGGAGTGGTTAGGAAAAAGCTGGGTGTTCCTTGTGACCCGAGTTTGATTCTCATTATCTTCATTTTTTTTTTTGCGATATCCAGGTGAAGAGTGAATACGGGTGGCGCCGGTTCGACTCGGATGGGAGGCGAGATTTTACGGATTATTCCATCGTCGTGCCTTCGGGCTGGTGGAGGTCGGGTTTTCGTGCATCTGAGAGAGCCAAGTGGCTACGACGGTCGAGTAGTCGACATTGATCATAACGCCCAGTGTTACGGTGGTTTACACGTCGTTAAAAAAATTTAAAATATTAATCACATCTTCCAAGGTTAAAAATAAGATATAATACTATAACATATATATTTCAAAAATAAAAAATAAATAAATAAAAAGTAGTAATAATAAATATTAATTAATGAGTATGTTGTATGTAAGTGGGGTCACCCATACAGCAGAGAAAATCTGCTAACTCAGCCACTCACAATCTCACGGCGTCACATCGGTGGCCGGACATTTCCAACCCTCCGATCACATCCATGGCCACCACAATCACCACCACCACCAACCCAACTCAACCGATCCCAACCGAGTCAACTCACCCATCATCACCACCTCCCGAGTCAACTCACCCATCATCTCCTAAACGCACCAACTCACCCGGTATCCGCATAATCGGCAGCCGTATATATGATCCGAAGAATGGCAAAACTTGTCACCAGGTATCAACTAACCCCGTCGTCATGCAATGTCTTGTCTTTTTTTTTTATTTATTTATAAATTATTATTATAAAGATCGGATTTTTATGGAATATTGAATGTTTTTTTTTTTGTGGGTCAGTGTCGACAGAAGACGTTGGATTATGCGGTGACGTGTACTAATCCAGATGGACATAAGAAGCAGAAGTGTCCGCTTAATGTCTGTAAAGCTTGTTTGTTAAACAGGTGATTTTTTTTTAATCGATGAAATTTTTTTTTATAGGGTTTTAATTATTATTGTTATTTAAAAAAATGTTAATCGGTGAAATTTTTTTTATAGTGTTTGGATCTGATAGATTTAGGGAAATTTAGGGTTTTTATTTTTATTTTTTTGAATTTTTAAATTTTTTTTAAATTCTTAGATTTTTTTTTTTTTTTTTTTAATTTTCGTTGATCGGTGAAGTTTTTGGACATTGTTTGTGTGAGTGGATCTAGAGGTTGAGGGAAATTTAGGGCTTAGATTTTTATTTATTTATTTATTTTGAGTTTTTTAAATTATTATTGTTTAAAAACAAAATTGAATTTTGTTGATCGATGAAGTTTTTTGATAGTCTTTGTGTGATTAGGTCCGAGAGACTAAGGGAAATCAGGGTTTGGATTTTATTATTATTTATTTTTAAATTGAATTTTTTAAATTTTATATATATATATATATATATATATATATATATATATATATATATATATATATATTAATAAAGAATTGTTAATTGGTAAAGTCTTTTGATAGTGTTTGTGTGTTGGGATCTAAGAGATTGAAGGGAATTAGGGTTTGGATTTTCTTTTTATTGAATTTTTTAAATTATTATTAATTTATTTTAATATTTTGAAATAGATATGGAGAGAATGCTGAAGAAGCTAAAGCATCTGGTGATTGGAAATGCCCAAGGTGTAGAGGGATTTGTAATTGCAGTTTTTGCATGTAAGTATCTATCTTTCTTCATCATGTGATGTATCTTCAAGAGATATGTACCAGCACGCACGCGTACATCTTGGTCTAAATAAATTTTGAATTTTTAAAGATTTTTTTTTTTATTTATTAAAATCCAATGTGGATTTGTATTATTATTATTATTGGTATTATATTTGCAACAAGATTTTTACCAATTTTGTGTTCAAGAAAAACTCTATTGATATATAGTGAGAAGATGGTTTTCCTACTATAGATTGGTGAATTTCAAATATGATGGTGTTGTAGGAAGAAGAGAGGATGCGGTGCAACCGGGGTTCTTATTCATACGGCAAAGAAAGCCGGCTATGCTTCGGTTTCCAATCTTTTAGATATGAAGGGATCAGATGTAACTGAAGTAGTGAAGTGTGTTGCTCGAAAAAAGAGATGCGCTGATGATAAGGTCCAAATTTTTACGTCGACCCCCCCTTTCTCTAACACACACACACACACACATAGAAACATAGATAAATCGTGCGTTCTCACTTGGATTATCTGAAAATGGACTTACAGGAGACTGGAGATGAACCCGAAAGAAAACTGATGAAAGAAGATGGTGAAAGTGAGGTTAGCGTTTTCATAACTCATAAGAATGCAATTTATGGTTATTTAGCGACGCCAAACACCTAAATACGTATTCTGTTATTAGAATTTACTATAGACACACGTCTAAACGCTATTTTCTACTGTCCGTTTTCCTTACGCTGATTATGTTACTCCTATTACTCAAAATCACATAACCACTTTCAAAATGCGTAACCAACCCCCCCCCCCCCCCCCCCCCCCCCCCCCCCCCCCTAATGATAGTGATTAAAATGCGCAAATGCTTCTAATATTGCATAATGCATTTTATGGGAATATATATGACATTTAAAGATCACTTATGAACTTTGTCAAATTGTTTCTCAGAGTTCTCAGGAGGGAAAAAGCACAATCGAGGACACGAGTGAAGATCAGAAAGTGGAGCTTCAACTACCACAGGGTACAGAGTTAACCAATCTAGCAGGCATTGAACTACCTTCAGGAGATATTGGGCATGCTTTGCAGTTATTAGAATTCTGCGAAACATTTGGAGAGGTAAGTTCGAATGTTTACAAAATCATCAAATTAACTAGGGCAATAATTTTAGTTATTTAGAAAAAGTTATCATTTTGGTAAAGCTTCAGTTTTCATATTTGGAAAGAAATCTAGATGGCGACGTATTCGTATAGTGTGAATTAATATTCATTTATAAAGACTAAAGCAGCTAGTGGATTCAATTTGGAAATTTTTGCATGGAAAGTACAACGGTTGCATGACCTTACACGCATTAAGCGTTTTTCATATCTGTTTATCCTTGTCTAATTTGGTTATTAACGTTTTGACATCAGCGTTTTTATAGATTTTTTTTTTCTGAATCTTTTGCTGCATTGTAGGTCCTCCAGTTAAAGGACGGAGAGCCTGAAATTTTACTTAGCGAATTGACAAGTGCAAATGCGCATAAAACACCTGAATCATTAATCGTTCAATTCCATACCAGATTACTCGCTTTAATAGAAGAAGATTTGGGAAAAAAGTACGTCTTTTACCTCAATTTAATAAGTTTTCAGTCATTTATAGTCGCTCAATGCCATCGCTTAACGTGTGCTTGAATTTTGTGCAGATACTCTGGAACATCATGGGTGGAAGATCTTATAGAGTGTGTTTCTGAAGCTCAGTATCCATCTAAAGATCCACCCTTGGAGTGTTTTAATTTGCAGCCTAACGGTTACGACGGATTAAAATTTTCAAATAAGCTTAGGCTTCTAAACTTTTTATGTGATGAAGCTCTTGGCACAGTGTTAAGTCCATTTATTTTTTATTTTTTATTCTTATCTCTTGCTTTATGTTTTGATTATATCTGATTGGTTTATAATTTCATCTGTTGTAGAAAATTGAGATTGTGGATTGAGGAGAAAAACGTGGAAGAAAAGAAGAAGGCGAAAGAGAGGCTGATTGCTAATAGAGAGAAGGTATTTTATGACCTAAAAATTACTGAGAATTTTTTTTTTTTTTTTGGTAACCGATCGTTTATTGTAAATTTAAATAGGAGAAAAACATGAAAAAGAAAGTACAGGTTGCGGTGGCAGAAGCTATTTTATCACGAAACGGAATCCCGCTTACCATTTCTGAACAAAAAGATCTTATTTCAAAAGTTAAGGCGGAAACCGCCCAAACTCTTGCAAATTCTTTGGAAATGAGAGGTTGGTAGTAATGCTTATATTACATATCTCATACTGCGCCTTCACGGTTTAAGGTTTGTATCTATAGCTCATTGATTTGTTTTGCAATTTTAGATGTACCCGCGTGAATCATATGTAGTTAGATCAGAGCCTATTCGTTTGGACGTCAATGGCTGCAAACTCTGGAAATTGAGAAGCCATTATGCTAAACTCGGCATATTACTTCAAGGTTTGTGTCAGCTTCCATTTATATAATAACTCGGATCATGCAATTAACATACATGTTTGTAACTTTGTATCATCCAATTTGCAGATTCTTGTTATGAAGATGTGATGACTTCTGATGAAAAATGGTTTGCTTACAATGATGAAGAGAAGGCATTAGTTGATGAATATATTTCTAATTCAAGGTACTACTTTTTTTTTCCGTTTTTTTCGTCGGAACATCAAGAAATTATAACTAGATTGTACCCTCTTGCTTGTTTATGAAATTCCGGATCATAAATCTTGATTTGTTACTAAATTTTTTTAAAAATATCCTTTTTTTGAAGGTTAACATTTGATATCCCAGTAAAAAAAAAACTATTTTTGAGTAAGAAATCTTGAAACTACTAATATTAAGGGAAAACGCAGCTTACGCTTGGCAGGTAGCCTTGAACGGGTCAAGGCTAGAAACCCACATAAGAAATCTTGAAACTTTACTAATATTGCACTTAAAGATTAGATTTTTTGAGTTTATTGCAAGTTATGAAGAGCATGTAAGCTTAAAACTCACCAAAACAATAACTTGTGTTTTGTTTTCTGTTTAAGGAACATCAGAGAATGATTTGACGGACGTGTTCTTCGAGCTGCATTTGTTCTACATCAAAAAATTTAAATATAACAATGCTTTTCTGTTTTCTGTTGTTGTGGTAATAGAGTTGATACAAAGTGGTTGTTTAGATGTAAACAAGCCATGCTATCTATCTATATGACTCAAGTAGTTATGCAACATTGCTACCAACTTATGAGACTAAACTTCTTTAGAATATTTGGTGTGTTGTGTGTTTCTTGCCCTTAGGTGACCTCTATATATCAAAGTAAAATGAATTTTGCATTGGATTCTATGATAGTTAATACTATTCAGTAGATCTCATCTCCAATCAAATACTTTTTTCATTAAAAAAAAAAAGAATATGAGTTTTTGGTTTAGTTTTTTTATTTATTTATTTGTATGACATTAAAAATATACAGTTAATTTATTTATGAAAGAGTAGAGTAAAATGTGAAATTCAGTTAAAAGTTAAACTGTATGGATGATGGTAAGGACTAATGTATTGTTTGCTCTTATAGAATGTTGCATCCCAAATGGTTGAGAGGGTGTTTGGGATTGAGTTTGGAGATGCAAAAGTGTTTTTAATCAAAAGTGTTTATTGGCTTATGACTTTTTGAAAAGGAGTTTTAAAAAAAGTGTTTGGATTAGCTTTTGGGATGAGAAACGTCAAAAAGTCAATAAATCGTAGTTTTTTTTAAGTGTTTCGCTTAACTTATTGTGAATATTGGTTGTATGGGTGGTATATGTGTAATTTTTTTTCTAAAAGTCAAAAGCCAGGATTTCTAACTTTTCAAAAACAGCTTTTCCACCCTTAAAAGTCAAAACAGAAAGTGCTTTTGGGTTACACAAACAGCTTATTGACTTATTGGAAAAGCCAATAAGTCAATAAGTTGTTTTGAAACTCAATCCCAAACACCCTCTGAGTCAAGACAAACATGTATTTTTAAGTAAGTTGAAGGCCTGGTTTTGTTGATAGAATAGAATCTCATAAATTTTTAAGAGCTTGACCTATGTATTTTTTATTTAGCATAATCTTGATAAGTTTCAAGAAGACTCTAACTGAATCCATGTTCTAACTACAGCTTTGAAAATTTACAAATTGAAGTGGGCTTTAGTGATTTTGGGGGGTTTGAATGTTTGATTTTGAACTCTTTTTTTTTTTTTTTTTCAAAATCCTAACTTTGTATGAAAGGTTTTAAAATGATAACTTGTATAATTGCATATTCGGAAAATGAAAACCAAGCTGAACAACATAAATCTCAAACCGCCCCGGACAATATGCAACCTAGTAGTATTTTAAAAGTTTTAAAATAATGATTTGTGAATATGAATCATAAATGCATATTCCAAAAATGACATATAAAAAAGGTCGACGGCCTATCCAGGTTCTAGACCGTCAAACTATCAAAATTTTAAAACAAGACCAAAAACCGAACAACATAAATTGACCCGTTACCCAACCCACCTGTCACCAGACAGACCGGTTACAACCTCTACCACCCTCGTTTACCATATCTAAATCACAAACACATGTTGGAAGAAACTAAGATTGTGATTTACAGCAAATTCGCTTAATCTGTTGCACCAAGTCAACACTGATTGTACTTGATATCCACTCGAGTCAAACCAAGATCAGATCAGTAGATATACATACAACCATGACCAACTTCTTAAAATGAGCTGTCAGATGTAGTAGTAGTATTCCATATATTTACATCCTACCAACAACCAAAAAACAATCCGAAAAATCAACTGTATCATAACTTAACAACAAACTGCAATCTTTTTTTTTTTTTTTTTTTTTGTATCTTTAATGTTTTTCTTTCAGAAAAGCTTGCGCCAACTGATGTTTCCGTGATTTGTCATGTACTTCACGGATAGTCATGGGCCCCAAGCTAAACTTCAGGCTATACATCATATACAGGCAACCGCTCCTCGATACTAACACGACATATCGGACATTTCTTACACTTTTCACAGCAGCTACTGCAGATTACAAAAGAAGTATGACTGATATTAGAGAAATATGTTTCAGGTTAATATTTTATCTCTATAGGATCAATTCAAATGGGATTAAACAAACATAAAAAAGAAAAAAGACGGGTCAAACAGGTTGAAACTCGTATATATGTATTTTTATTTTTTAATGGATAAAATTAATATTTTTTTTAACTTTTGGGCAAAAAGTGTCCATGGTCGAAGAGATTAAAATTTTTGGCAAAAGGTGTTCCGGTTTGACCCAAAAAGTTCCTAACTTGCCGCCTCTAATTAAAGGAAAGATACAAGTACCTGCAAAGAATGCGATGCCTGCAAGGGAGGAGTACTGTGCTTATCTCTCCTTCAAAGCAAACCCTACACAAGACTTTTTCCTGACAATAATTTGTTCATGAATAAATATGAATCCATCATCCCAAAAACTAATAATAATTCATATTAGAGTAAAAGCTTTGAAACGATTTTTGAACATACTACATTGCCATAAAAAAAAAAAAAGAAGCAAAATAAAATAAAACCAAAAACAAGATTAGATCAGAATTTTACATTTTGAAGTCTTTCATACTCCTGTTGGCTAAACTTTGTGATTTCCGTCTGCTCACCAAGGGCCGCTTGAAGTCTCCAAACCTGACAATATAATATATATATAAAATATATCAATCGTTGTAAGAACTATTAAGCAAATGTAAACCATGGTCACGATTATAAAACAAACTATGGATATGCAAAGTTAGAATAAGATGGTTGTGTTTACCTCCTCAGCAAGATCCTTCTTCGGCATTTTCTTTACTATTTCAGGTGGATAACCGCAAAACGTATTATAACTGGTAAAAAACCATAGTTAAATTTTATGTAATATTTAAATATAATCTTTATCAACTAATTAGGAAAGACAACTAAGAGTATGTGCTTCTTATAATTAAGTTAAAGAAACGTATACGTAGAAACGTCATTGAAAAGTTTGAAATCGCTTACCCTGAGCCCACGTCATGGTAAAGTCGTGCCTGTTCTTCTCGACTTCCTTCGTCAATTGACCACCAACCAAGCAGCCTCCATTTGCCATTAGAGTAAAAAGTAAATACACATAATGAGTAATTTCAAATTTTACTCAGGAATCTTGCAACCACAAGATTTGGCATTTATTCTAAAGGCAGTCAGTAGAGTTGGCAATTGCAACCCATTTACGTTTTATAAATGGGCAAATGCATGTTATGTTTTATCTCAAATGTAAAAAAAAAAAAAAATATGAAAGAAATTGCATGAAAGGAGATTGGTCAAATGGGTTGAAAGTCGCCCGAAGCGTTTTCTTAAATCTTAATGTATAAAACCTCCCAATCATCTTTACTTGAATATTTAGGTTATTGTTGAAATAATATTATTTTTGCATTCAAATTTAACAAACACAATTTGCAAACACGTAAAAATTTTGAATAACAAGCGATTTTGGGGTCGACCCTTACGTGCGGATAGGTCAATTTAGGTTATGTTTTATCTAACGGGTAAAAGCACTAAAAAGGAAATGAACTCAGAAAATGCTTAGAAGGAAACCGTTCAAACGGGTCAATGTGTAGAGATTCACATAAGCCCTAAACTTTCTAATCAAAGCATGACACCTCCTAAATCATTTTCCCAAATGAAAAGATATTGTTGTAATCATAGATTTTTCAGAATCATATTTGACACATTATTAAATTATAAAGAGTGCAACGTTTTGGGATCATAAGCGCTTCGGCGCCTACTCAGCCCATTTCGACCTTTACAAAAAAAAATACCATTAGAATATGTGAAACATTCTAATGTTAATTTTTTTTGACATGTTACCCAACCCGCCTGACCTGTCCATTTTGCCACTCAGTATACCTGGATCCGCGGTGCAAAAACCCAAAAAAGTCGCGAGCCCAAGCAGAATATGTGAAATATCTTCCGGTGCCAGTTCCCGTACGCAGCATAACAATAATTTTTTCCACCAATCTTGATCCAGAAAGTAGAACTCCCACACCTTGCAATATAAATAACGGAGAAAATATAACCGGTAGAGGGATAGATTTAACAGCCAAAGGTTTTCCCTGAAATAAAAGATAATATTAGACGTGAAATAACTGTCAAATACGACATACGTTCATTAAACGTAACATACCTCTAACCGCATACATAGAAGGATTTGGAAAGCAATAATAGGAATTTTCATTATGTGACCACCAATGTCTTGCAGACTACACATAGTGTCGTCAGATGTTTCATCTGAGGAAACCACTAATCCGCTATTCCAATCAAGATATCTAATAGCTGTCGATGATGAACTGGCTTCAGATGCTTGTGAATTTCTGTGAATCACCGGATTAGACCACTTTGTACTAACGAGAAACGAAAAGCATTCCGCAATGCTGAAAAGCACAAAATCGCAACGTTAGAAGGAATAAATATGTATTGTTAAAGATTTGCTAAAATGTGTAATAAATGTTACGGGAAGCATACCCGAAATTTATGAGCAAATCCCACCAACCTAACGCATCTACAAAACCTGCTAAACGAACAGAAGTAATTAAAAATCAACGCTACAAAAATGTAAGAAATATATCATTCTCGGTTAAGGATTCTATTAATATCTTAAATTGGTAATTAGGGATAGTCCGGGACAGGACATTACCGGTTAATTTCAGAAGGGTGAACACAGTAGCAGCAATGAAGAAAACCATGGAGATAGCAACCCAGAAATGCTGAAATAATAATAATAATAATAATAATAATAATAATAATAATAATAATAATAATAATAATAATAATAATAATAATAATAATAATACCAGTTTATACTTTATAGTAGTTGTGTTCGAATGAAGAAATATATTTATGTGACTAGATAGCTTCATTTATCGGAATAATTCACGGTTGATCTAATAATATTGATTCCTTGACTCCTTGTATACTAGGAATAATATGGAAGGCATTTTAAAACCAACTGAACTTACCGGAAGCGTCTCCCATATTGCATCATCACTCATGCTTTCATCGTCTCCTGGTAATAAGGCCTTGCACATTCTGTAAATGACAAATTATTACTCTTTATCCATTAATACCAACCGAAAGAACGTATAAATCCCATTACAAAGAAACTTGTGGTGACAAGCAAAATCAGATAACCGCACAATCACCTGAAATTGTCAACAAGAATGGCTAGTTCAAATGCCAACAGAGGAAGGAAGACGATTTGCAAGGTTACAGGCGGAGGCTTAGAAACTGCGCACGTTAACATAAAATTAGAACCTAGAGTGAACTCCCTATACATAAAAAGAAACAGAACACAAATCAATTATATCATATCGTATCGTATCATATACCATAGCTATTCTCCAGAAAGATACAAAGAAGTAGTTCAAATGCAATAAGCAAAGGTGTAGCAACAACTGCATGACATGGTGCCCACTGCACAAAGATAAACGAAGACCAAACCCGTGACGGATACTGTAAACGATAACAAAAGGTAAGTAAACAAAGATATTATACCTCACGGCCATGGGGAACTGATGGTGCAGGTAATGAGAATCTTCCCCGGGCAACAACAGCGTGAAATAGGAAAAGCGGAAAGAAAACGACCCTGCATAAGATCAACAACAGCTGCAATTCAAAAAAATTACATCTAGAAGAAGCTAAATATCAAATATAGTAACTTTTTTTAAATACATCCACTTTGTTAACTATTTGTGCTAGTCATTCTAGACCAAACTAGCGATCGAATCTTAAAATTCCATGCAGAACAGATGGTCATAATCTCTATAATATCTCACTGATCATGCTAAGATACGCCATGAAAATGAACCATAACGATATTTTTAAATGCATATCCAAAATCATAACTACATCAAAACAAAAAGAATTAAAGATACAAATGTTCCTTAAACCTATGACATAACTACAAAGGCGTAGGATCAAATCCAAATCTTACCTTTCCAAACACCGTGAGAACCAAACAGTTGACAACAAATATCTCAGTTCTATTATGATAGTAGCATAAAATAGCACTGCGTTATTTTGTTATCAACACACTTTGGTTCTAACGGTTTTTACACAAAACATAGTTTGTACCGGAACCATCCCCAAACTACAAAATCAAAACCAATATCGAAACCATCGAAATTTCAAGAAAATTGCTTTAATTATGCAATTCCTCCATGAATAACAAACAAGATCCTATCTTCCAATTAAATCTTGTTTATAAACTAATCAAAAAACACTTATAGCAAATACCCATATCAAAAAACCCCTAATTTCAGTCAAACAAAACCTATAAAACAAAATTCACACAGTTGAAACATCATAAATTCAAAATTTCAAAAACTATAACAATAAAGATCCTATCTTTCAATTACATATTCTTTATAAACTTACTAACAAACATAAATACCAAATACCCATATCAAAAAACCTCTAATTTAGGTCAATCAAAGCCCACATAACCAAATTAAAGCATAAAAAATAAATAAAAAATTTTAAAAAAAGAAACAAACCACCAAGAGAAGGAAACAAGATGATCAAGTTTAAGAACAAGCAGGAGAGTGAAACAGAAGAGTGCAGTATGAGCAGAGAAGGCCTGTAAAGAATTTGCTACTCTGCGCCAGCTCATATTATTTCGTACTAACATACGCCACCCTTGGTTGATTCAGACCACGATGCCCTAATAATAATAATAATAGTCCTCAGAAATTGAAGACTGATTACTGGGATGGGGTTTTATGGAGAGTGGGTGCCATTAATATTATTAATAGTTTAATACAGATTCTTCTTCTTCTTCTTGTTGAATGAATGAATGAATTAATGATCGAAACCAGATATAAAGAAATAAAGAAATAAATCTTGACTATAAACAAAACTTTGTCATTATTTTTACAGATTATCTTTATCTTTGTAATAATAAAAGAGTTACTATTATTATTTTATTATTATATTAAATTAAATAGTTAGTATAATGGAACCTGCTGCCTTCACGCTACCGCTACGTAACGCCCATTGTTTTTATTTATGTTATTTTATTTTGAAAAATTGGATTTTAACATCTTGAATTATTGATTATTGGTCGTTGATACACTAAACTATAAAATTGTTCACCACAAACTGTACTTTCAACTTCTTGGCTTGTGTCACCCTCAGACTAACCATGGTTAGTTTTTTTGCTGTCGTAACCATTTTTGCTGATGTGGCATGGTGACGTGACCATTTGTGTTGATGTGACATGGTGACGTAACCATGCCACATCAGCAAAAATAGCCACATCAGCAAAAATAGTCACGTCAGCAAAAAAATAAAAAAACTAACTATGGTTGGTCCGAGGGTGAGACAAGGCAAGAAGTTTCGTATAATGTGGTGGTGAATGATTTTGTAGTTCAGTGTGTCAGCAGCCAATAATCAATAGTTCAGGGTGTTAAAATTCAATATCTCTTTTATTTTATTTTATTTAATATAGACATAAAAGTTATATTATTGATGACTTGTAAGTTGGAATTTTGGATTATTGTTTGGTATTGTAAGATGAGTTTGAATGTGGGTGTTATGTTGAACTATTATTATAACTACGTAGTTTGTTTATGCGGTAGACTTGGATAACTTGTAAGGAGTGCGTTGGAAGAGTTATTGTAAGTATTATTATTGTAATTGAAAATTTTGAACGTTTAAATTACTTTTTTTTTTAAGGCGAATTTCATTAAAAACCACAAAGCCGAGAGATTCTCAAGTCAAAAATCCCCACAAGCCAAATATCACATTACATCAAAAGTAAAAGACTTCCATTCCTTCCAATTCACCCCACCAATTCTACCTCTACTACGAAACCACGGATAACTCAAAGCCTTAACATCCGCCACGTTATTATTCATCTGAACGAAAATCCTCTCATTTCTAGCTTTCCAAAGTCTCCAGCAGGCCACCATGAAAATCCCGTATAGAACCTCTTTTCTATTCTTCGGCCAACCCGAACATTTCACCACTTCAACAATATCCTTAATAGAGAAAAAATAAATAGGAGTTAAATGCACCCAATTAGCAATACCCTACCACATACCTGTCGCCAGACCACATACAGTAAACACATGGTCCACACTCTCTTCCTCTTCACTACACACATCACAAACAACATCTCCATTAAGAATATTCCTTCTACGCAACACTACTTTGATTGGAATTCTATCCAGCAACATCCGCCACATAAAAACGTTACACTTCAACGGAACCCACTTACACCAAATTATTTCATTATCATTATTCACAGCCCCTGCTCGATCATTAAGAAGGCACCGTTTAGCATCATGAATTGCAAATTCTATCAGGCCCTTATCAAACCAAGCCCAAGTATCACTTCTATCCACCAAGGATTGGCCCCACTAACAAACGATGACATTCGATCAGCTCGTTAATTTCCTGAGCCGTGGATGGGTATATTCTCCAGCTCCACATTATCGGACCACTACCAAAGAAACCCCCAAGTTTATCCGCAACACTACACCATTTTTGACGCTCAAGCCGGAACAAGTTCGGAACATACTTTTCAAAGGTATATTAGAAACCCAAGGATCTATCCAAAACTTAATGGTCGACCCGTTACCAACTAAACCCCGTATCATATGTGTCCCAAAAACATCACCCACTTTAAGTTTAGCACAACTCTTAACTAACCTCGACCACGTACCGGGTATACACGCTTTACTGGGGTACACATCCCACTGACGAACCGAACCGTGAATCACATCAACAACTCGTCTCCACATAGACTCACCTTCCACCCGATATCTCCACAACCACTTTAATAAAAACACATTATTACTATCGCCAAGCTGACTAAGACCCAACCCACCTTGTTTCTTAGGAGTAGTAACCTTCTCCCAAGCCACCCAATAAACCTTCCTATTATCTGGATCTCCACCCCACAAGAATCTATTAATCAAGGATTCCAAACTCGTAATAACTGCCACAGGCGCCTTATACAAAGCAAAGTAATACGAGGGAAAGCTTTCCAATACTGATTTTATCAATACTAACCGGTCACCAATAGAAATCACCTTAGACTTCCACTTAGACAACCTATTCTTAAATACCTTTACCACCGGATCCCAATTGTTAATTGTAACACCCCAACCGATGGCGGAAACATCGAGGTGTCACGTAGTGATGATTGTTCAATAGCTCATGGTACTAAATGGAAGTTGTATATTACTAAACAATTTACAATTTGACATACAGTTTAATAAATACATAAACTTGATTTACATAAACTAGGTCCAAAGATCCTATGTGATCCAAGACTTGTACAACCTCCAATAGCAAGTAAAACCTGAAACATGTTGAGTTGGAAAAATGGGGGGATCAACTATAAATAGTTGGTGAGAATACATAGGTTTTGCATATAATTGAAGACAGTATGTTGTATAACAATCATAGTTGAAGTATGATAATGAGTAATGTAAGAATATGAGTCCGACATGTAACAATGCATCTTTTGTACAATCAAACATTGTGTTGACTGAGACCTAACTCGCAAGTTAGTAAAAGTGTAACTGCTTTCGATCATCCCTGAATTTATGCGGGGGGATGGGTTTGTCAGACCTATAACGCTATAATCTAAACAAAACAGGCGGCTTGATCAATGTTAATGATTGTACTGTGTCTTTTTGTTACAGTCAATTGAATCAACAAGTTTCAACAATGTAAGATTGGGTAAATGATAGTGTATAAAATGTTTAAACATGTTTCACCCCAAAATGTAAAACAGAAAAATGGGCTATGTAAACTCACATTCGCTAAGCTGAATTATCCTCTAAGCATGTGAATGTATGTGAGGCGAATCCCAAAGACTCAACAACGTAGGTAGTCCAATTTGAAGAAATAAAAAAAACGAAAAAGAAAGAATATCAAGCTTCCAATTCGCCAATTACAAGAGCTTATACTCAAAGCTTCAATTGTAGAAGTAATAGACTATAGAAGAAAGGTATGAGGGAAAGTTTAATCGGATTGAAACAATCGATTTAGAGGTGCCAAGTGTAATGGGTCATAGGTGGGTTTTTATACTAGTTTTGGATTCAATTAGCCATTAAAATTGGTCAACACCATAAAGTAGGGTTTTATGATGAATTGACTATTTCACTAGGACTTTGACTGTTTGACTAAGACTTTGACTAGGACCTTGACCGGGACTCTGACTAGGACTTTGACTCGGACTTTGACTAGGACTTTGACTGGGACTTTGACTGTTTGACTGTCTTCGCGGACCACGAGAACTAAAAAAACCAAATTTTCTAATTTAATCAATTTTAAGTTCCGGACTTGTTTCCTTCGGTTTCTAAGTTGTTTTAGGACCGAAAATTAAGGGTTTTGAGTATCAAGGTCGGAAACATACGTGCTCGGGTGTAGATGTGAGTATAAAGCGTGCAATACTTTTACTTATAAAAATTATAAGTTTTATTAAATTGTGACTTTTGGTCATATTAAAATAGGAGGGTTAAAAATGAAAATTTTGAAATAGTTGAGGGACCAATTATGCACATTTATGAAAAGTGAAGGGTGCAGGTTGTCACATTAATCCTACCCATATTGGCACCCACATTAATACCAAGATAAGTAAACGGAGTAACACCAGAACGACAACCCAGAGAACGCGCCATCTCAACAGTCTCATCCATCCCTTTCCCTACTCCGAACAGAGTAGATTTATTTATATTAATACATAGCCCCGAACACAAATGAAACACTCTAAGCAGACGACGTAGTGTATCAAAATTACAGTTCGACCACTCTCCCATAATCATAGCATCATCCGCATAGAGTAAATAAGACAATACCCAAACTGCTATTCGGAAGCCGAACACCACTAAACGACCCCACCTCACACGCCTTCCTCATCATCCCTGCAAGAGCCTCCATAACAATAACATATAAAAAAGGCGAAATAGGATCACCTTGTCGTATACTCTTTTCACAAGAAAACTCGAACGTAGGAGAGCCATTCACAAGAACAGACGACCTGGCCGAAGACAACACCCCCTTTATCCACATACACCACACCTCAGGAAATCTCATCTGTCTCATAACCGACACCAGGAACTCCCAATTAACATTATCATATGCTTTAGCGAAATCAATCTTGAACATGAATAGATCCTTCCCACCTCTTCTGGCCCAAGAAAGAAGTTCACTAATAATTAGAGGACCATCTAGAATGTACCTCCCTGCTATAAAAGTCGATTGCATCTCCAAAATTAAACCATCAATCACCTTTTTTAACCGGTTGGCTAGAACTTTAGAAATGACTTTACTTACTACTCCAATCAAATTGATAGGGCGATATTCTCCCAATTCCACCGGGTCCTTAACTTTTGGCACCAACGTAATAAACGACGACCCCACTCCCCTACTAATAACACCCGTCTCCGCAAAAGCTTTAAAAATCTCCACAAAGTCACGTGAAAACAATGGCCAAAATTTCTTTATAAAACGAAAATTAAACCCATCCGGCCCCGGCGCCTTGTCACTACAACAATCCCAAACCGCTTCTTTGATTTCTTTCTCTAAAAATGGAGCTACAAGTTCTTCCGCAGTAACAAAATCTAACCTCTTTAAATCATGCACATTAAGGAACAGACGCACTTTAATCTCTTCCACAAACTTCTCCTTAAAAAACTTATACACCTCTCTCTTGATCGCATGAGGCTTTGTCACCCAGTCACCATTTATAGATAAACCCGGAATAGCATTCGACACCCTACGCGAATTAATCACACCATGAAAAAAGGAAGAATTCACATCTCCCTCCTTCGCCCACCTCACTCTCGCTTTTTGCTTCAAATCCTGAAATTTGATAGCTTCCAACTCATTCAATATTTTGGTTGCTTCTTCAAGCACCCATACTTCGGCTTCTGTAAGATCACGAGTTTCCAAAGCCAAATCCAACTCCACAATATCGGCCCTCAAGCTAACCTCCTCCTCTTTCTCGCAAATAGTCTGACTCACATTCCACTCTTTGATATTATTTCTCAATTTTCTGAACTTGCGAATCAAAATAATATCCTGTGGCCCCGACCAATTGCTATTAATCAACGAATCCTCCACAACTTTATTCAACCCATCTCTATAAAGCCACGAGTTATAAAATCTAAACGGCTTAGGCCCGAAATTCCTTGATTCTATCTTCAATAACAACGGACAATGGTCGGATTCAACCCGATCCAAAACCCTATACTCAGCATCACACCACTTGTTCAAAAATGACCAAGAAACAAAAACTCGATCAATACGGCTAAGCTTATTACCGGCAGTATACGTGAACCTCCTACCACGAAGTGAATACTCGTGTAACCCGGTGTCTTCCAAAAACTCATTAAATTCATTAGTCTCGCCCCTTCATGAAACTTGGAATTTCTCCGTTCCGACCGATCTCTAACACCATTAAAATCACCCGCAACAATCCACAACTCTTCATCATATGTAGTCATCGACTTAATCTCGTCCCAAACTAACCGTTTATCCGCCAACTTCTGCGGACAATACACATTGACAAAAGATACCTTTTGGCCATCATTTTTCAAATAACCCGAGACAACAAGCAAATACCTACGTTTAACCACTGACGTCTTCATAAAAATATTTGAATCCCAAACCGACATGAGACCCCCGAACCGACCCACAGCGTCAACGCACTCAATTTCAAAATCTCCTGACCCCCAAAACCTACTCACGTCCACACCAATAAACGACTCAAACTGTGTTTCCTGTATCATTAAAAACCCAACCTCATTGGCAACCTTAAAATTTTTTATCCAAGAACTTTTAGTCACCGAACCCAACCCTCTAATATTCCATGATATGCAATTCATGAGGAAACACATTGAAATCCTTCATCGTCAGTCATCTTCTAAATAGAATTTTCATACCTATTAATATTAGTAGCACCCAAAGAATGACCCAATGCGACAGTTTCACTAACTTCTGTATCAATATCTAAACCACCATGAGCCATGGCTTCCTCACCAACAAACTCAACTTTATCATCAACTACACTAACTCGCGCCTCATTCCCCTGTTGAGACCCACCATTCACATCACCAACGTGCTGACCATCAATGACATTAAAAAAACTGATCTATGTCATATGGATCATCACCATCCCTAGCATGTTTCTTAGGTCTTTCAACACCCGTTGGAGACGGAGACTTGTCAAACCGAGACTTCTTCCGAAAACAACCTCGTTTCTTTTTTTTACTTCCCGAAAACTCGATAGCCTCAGGCATGCTAAAAACAAGCCCTTCAACCTCTACCAATCGTCCTTCTGTACTGTTCAAATTTGTTTGCTGCAAATTCACCTCCTCGGCTACTACATTACGTATATGAACCACATCATGCTCTTCCTCCAGCACATCATTCATCCCCACATTAAAATTATTCGATTTCTCACCCATGTCAACCGGTTCCTCTAGCACGTTTTCATCCAATGAGTCCTCTAACAAATCCACCCCGTCCATACCTATACAATCCGGAATCCATTCCCCGAGCTCTTCCTCAACTATGACCGCAGCCGATTCATTCCTCCACTTAAGCTTACACACTTGATTAATCCTATTCACCGAATGACATAGGACACCAATCATCACATGCGAGTAATCTTCAAGGTCGTCATTAATTTGTGCCGGTTGCACAACTCTACCAAACTTAGCACCAATACTATCAACAACACTATTATCGAACAAACACAATGGAATCCCAAAAATTTTTAGCCAGGCAATACGATTAGACATCAACCTTTGGCCTTCCCATAATACCAACGAGTTAAACACCAGACTCCAGACTTCTTTAGTATCAAGAAACTCCATCATACTCTCCTTATCATTAAACACCAACATCACCGATAATCCACCTACATACCGAATACGAACACTTGAAAGCCTAATTGAAGACAACCATTCCTTTAAAGATGTCAGAGTATTAAGATCTCTAGCCACATGACCAATCAGTCCTAACCCATTCCAAAGATCATTCCCTGCAAAGCCATCATCCAATACCACCTCCTCCATTGCCTCTACCCTCTCCTTACCCACAAGAGTATCTTTGAATGACCGCCCCTCAGAAACGCTCGGTTCCGGCTGATCACCCACAACAACATGTACAATTTCCTCGACGTCAACTTCCTTATTTTTTTCAGCCACGGGTATCCACTGTTTATCCTTCTTCCAATAAACCTTCTCCCCGTCCACGAACCTCGCCAACACAATGAACAACTTGTACGATCCTATCCACACATCCTATAACTCCTTCTCTAGGCTTAACGGGTCTTTAACATTCGCAAACGAAACAAAACCAAAACGTTTACGTAGTTTGTCGTATTTCCTCGCTATATACGTTCCTTGAATACTCCCATACCCTTTAAGAACTTCATATAAATCCGCTGACGCACAACCTCCAGGAACAATCTTCTTGTAGGGACTAAAGTGTAACACCCCAACCGATGGCGAAATCATCGAGGTGTCACGTAGTGACGATTTTTCAAAAGCACATGGTACTAAAATGTAAATATATTATTGAATAATTTAAATTGTCTTACATGGATGAAATGAGAAAAATACAAAAGTCTGAACAAAACATGAAATTTGAAATAAATTATTAAAAGCAAGCACTAAAATCCAATGCTATAGAACTAAGATCAAACTGCACCTGAAACATGTACAAAATAAGTTTTGTCAACATATGAAATGTTGGTGAGCATTCCTAGTTTTAATATATATAGTAAGTTGGAAAATGTTATACAATTCAAGTGCAAGCTACGGTGCAATTATGTAAACTATGTATCATACAAATGAGCGAAATCAATCCTGTGACTGTATAAATGTACTAAATGAACGGCGGTGTACTTATCCACTAAATGGATAATAACTTAACAATGACCACGGATTCTCCGATGAAAAAGGGGGAGAATCAACCTAGGCGGGTTGTCAATCCAATAGCGCTATCCAATGTTAAGGTCGGCTTGTACAATGTTAATGATTTCACTAAGTACAAATGTATTCTACATGTAATGTCTAAGCATAAAGCACGTTTGTAAGCAAATGCACATAGTACTAGAATTGTATTGTAAAAATGTGAACTTGTATTTGTAATTTGTATAAGTGTACATGTAACACCCCAAAAGTGAATAAAAGCAAAAAGGGGATAGGAAATACTCACTTTCGCCAAATGACTAGATGACTAAGCGAGCGTGAAAATGCGAGCAATCCAAAGATTCAACAACGAAACTAGTCAAATTTAGAAGAAAGAAACCGAATAGGAAAAATATCAAGCTTCCATTTCGCCAATTACAAGAGCTTATAATCAAAGCTTCAAATGTAGAAGTAATATACTCTAGAAGAAAGGTATGAGGGAGAGTATAATTGAATTGAAACATTCGATTTAGAGGTGCAAAGTGTAATGGGTCATAGGTGGGTTTTTATACTAGTTTTGGATTCAATTAGGCTTTAAAATTGGTCAACACAATAAAGTAAGGTTTTAAGATGAATTGACTATTTGACTAGGACTTTGACTAGGACTTTGACTGAGACTTTGACTAGGACTTTGACTGAGACTTTTGACTAGGACTTTGACTGGAACTTTGACTGTTTGGCTGTCTTCGCGGGCCGTGAGGGCTAAAAAAAATAAATTTTCTAATTTAATCAATTTTAAGTTATAGACTTGTTTCCTTCTGTTTCTAAGTTGTTTTAGGACCGAAAATTAAAGGCTTTGAGTATCAAGGTCTGAAACATACGTGCTCGGGTGTAGATGTGAGTATAAAACGTGCATACTTTTACTTATAAAAATTATAAGTTTTATTAAATTGTGAATTTTGGTCCTATTAAAATACGAGGGTTAAAAATGAAAATTTTGAAATAGTTGAGGAACCAATTATGCACATTTATGAAAAGTGAAAGGTGCAGGTTGTCACAGTCTCCCCTACTTTAGAAAATTTCATCCCGAAATTACTTTCAAGTGAAGGTTTCCATGAAATAAAAGGCGTTGTAACAGTCAACTGAATTTTTAAAAGAAAATTCCATCATTTATGATTTGACAAAATTTAAAATAGTTGTCTAATACCCAAAGTAAAAGGTTCAAAATCCTTAAAGTTTGACCCAAGGTTAGAGAATTAAGAGTTTATAATGAGCAAGGTTTGGGAAAAGTATGTAACTGGTGAGGGCAGGGCAGTGTTATAGTAGCTTCGCTTACTTTAGAGAAGTTTCTGACCGAACTTTATTAATGATATGCAACAGGATTTCGACTAACAGGGAGTGTAAGAGTATACAAAGTTTGTGTTTTCTGTGTGGATGGTCCAGAGAAAGACTCTAGGAAGTCGAATTGAAGCTCGTGTAAGAACATTCTTATCGAAAATGCTAGCTATTAGTCAACGATCTAATAAAGAGATAGTAATGGGTAGGTTCTTGGTCAGACTCCTAGTCCGCTCCCGCAGTTTCGCTCGTGCTTATATATAGGGTGTACCGCAGCTAACCCACCACACTACTGATACTTTGGACTCGTACTGATTGTCTACCAATAGCCTAAGTAGAATCACACACCACCCCCATGTACCTGTAAATCCATGATTGCGTTCCGGACCGTAATCATCGATTTACCTTACACTAGGGTGTTATGCTTTTCCATAACACTAACATAAGTAATACGAGAAACAATACGTGCAACAAAAATGTGTTAAGTAGTAGATACTGCTCAAGTATAAGATGCGGTTAGAGGTTCTTCCCTTTTCAGGTTCACCTTTAACCGGTAAATTTTTGTTCACATCATTGGGCTCTAAACAACCATATTGATAAACTCTGAGGATTACACCGTTCCCCTTGGGTTAAAGGAATACTCTGAACCGAGTCATACATGGGAACTGGCTTAGATCTCATACGAGCTATCAATTAGTATGTTCGTTTGGTCATGATGGTGAACAAAATAATGTAAAGTATAACAGGGTTTTGCTCACAACAAAAAAAAATATGCATACCAAATATGCGTTCATGTAAGTATATAAGTATAGCATAAAATTTCGATTGAAAGAATAGCATAACGTAAATTGAGTAAATCGCACAATTTGCACAAAATGAAAGTAAACGTGTTAAATTAATGCTCAAAACTAGTGTTGTAAGAATAACTACTAATAACTAGTACGAGAATAGTTGCGAATAACGCATGAAAATAACTACCAACAAAAGAATAATACAAAAATAATAAGATAGTGTACGAACGTAACTATAAATAGAATAGTGTAAAAAAAATAATATATTTTACTGTAAATGAAAGTGCGCAGAACAGACGTATAGTCTACTGGTATGAGGATAACTTTTTGGAAACCGAAGAATGTTTTAAGTTCAAAACATGTTCACTTGAAAAGATTTCGTAGGTACACGTTTTCATGTGTTTACGAGGAGTCGAGTTTGAAAAGTGTTATAAGGTATATTATTAGTTGCAAATTCCTTTCGAAAACATATATTGGATACGTTATATGAAAACATGCAGATTTACATTTGATTTGTAAAATATGCAATGCAAGTTTATAAAATGCAAGATGAAACCATTTCATGAAGTGTGTGTAAATCTAATGTGTTTCGAAAGACCAAGATTTAAAATGATGTGAAGATTGTGAATGATCCCAGATGCCTTGACGAATTTTGGAAAATAAAAATTTCTGTATTTAAACATTTCTTTAACTTGTGGGTTGAAAAGTCGGAAATTTTTAATTGTTATGAAATGTTGAGAAAATCGAAGTGTTACCCGTTAAGACTGGGTAAACTTGAAACCTTTTAAATTTTCAAACTTTTACGAAATTTATACATTGAAAGATAAAGTGTGTTCTAATTTGGCGAATAGGCTTTGTGAAAAAGACTTATAGAATAAGTTGTCAAATTAATCATTTTAGAGAGTAGTGTACTAGTGCGTATCGTGTAGGTAGGCATTTATGTATGAGTTTAGTCTGACTAAGAAGTTCTAACTAATGGTAGTTGGCTATGGCTTAGGAGACTGGGTGCAGCAATATTAGTATTAGGTATATGAGGATATACTGTGACTTCGATCAAGTAAGTTTGTAAACATGAAGGTATAAAACAGGTTGAAATAATAAGTTTGGAAAAACCATGTTCATTTTTAACTGTATGATGACGCAACATTCCTAAAATCAGGATGTGATCAAAGTTAAACACAGAGTTTAAAACTTAAGTCGTGGGTAAAAATGTTTTAACGCAAAACGAGTAATACCTTATAGTGTAAAAATCATGAGCATAAGTGAAATAGTGTAAGCTTTAATGCGATAATATATCGAACAAAAGTTTTAGTTTTGATGATAAGGGATTCAAAAGCGAATGATCAATGAATAATGGCATATGAAACATCAAGTGATTATATGGAATCTTCAAATGATAAACAAATATAAATATTAATGATATAAAACATTGGAATTGTTTCCA
Source organism: Ambrosia trifida (assembly GCA_028751855.1). Taxonomy (NCBI): domain Eukaryota; kingdom Viridiplantae; phylum Streptophyta; class Magnoliopsida; order Asterales; family Asteraceae; genus Ambrosia; species Ambrosia trifida. The sequence goes on from CM054122.1 coordinate 164,158,095, forward strand.
TAGAAAACTTTGACCAGCTCAAGTATTTGAAATTTCCTAGTAACTTGTGGGGGCGTACTTTAGCCTATAAGTGAATGCTCATCTCAAGAGTTCCCAGGTAGGTATACGGGTCCCTCGTCTGATTGGGATTTATACGAAATACCATGCCTAGACAGAAAACTCAGGATACAGTCGCTCACCCTTCCAGATTGCACGTGCCCCATCACTAGTGAATTCCAAAACTTTAGAGAGATTAAAAACGAGATGCAAAAATAAATCCTTGAGATTTAGATTTCACTCCTAACTCAAAGATGTATTTCAAAATTGAAAACGATTGTGGAATGAAACCAATCACTAAGTTAAGGATATCACTCCCAACTTAGTGGTTAAGTTCCTTTTTGAAAGAAATACTCTTTGAGGTGTGGATGTCACTCCTATCTCAAAGATATATTCCTAAGATAAATAACATATAGACGAGTGAAACTAATCACCAAGGTATGGATGTCACTCCTAACTTGGTGATATCGTTTCGTTTGTGAAATATGAGTATCTTCTTCTCTAAACAAAACACCGAAAGAATAACGAGAAAGAATCATAGCGAAAATATCTTGAAAGAAAATAATAGGATAAAGAGAAATAAACACGAGTGGACTCGTGAATGTAAGCTTGGTTATAGACTAGGCTAAAAGGCATTCAAATAACCTAATTCCCTATAACCATGGCTCTGATTCCAATCTGTAACACCCCAACCGATGGCGGAATCATCGAGGTGTCACGTAGTGACGATTTTTCAAAAGCACATGGTACTAAAATGTAAATATATTATTGAATAATTTAAATTGTCTTACATGGATGAAATGAGAAAAATACAAAAGTCTGAACAAAACATGAAATTTGAAATAAATTATTAAAAGCAAGCACTAAAATCCAATGCTATAGAACTAAGATCAAACTGCACCTGAAACATGTACAAAATAAGTTTTGTCAACATATGAAATGTTGGTGAGCATTCCTAGTTTTAATATATATAGTAAGTTGGAAAATGTTATACAATTCAAGTGCAAGCTACGGTGCAATTATGTAAACTATGTATCATACAAATGAGCGAAATCAATCCTGTGACTGTATAAATGTACTAAATGAACGGCGGTGTACTTATCCACTAAATGGATAATAACTTAACAATGACCACGGATTCTCCGATGAAAAAGGGGGAGAATCAACCTAGGCGGGTTGTCAATCCAATAGCGCTATCCAATGTTAAGGTCGGCTTGTACAATGTTAATGATTTCACTAAGTACAAATGTATTCTACATGTAATGTCTAAGCATAAAGCACGTTTGTAAGCAAATGCACATAGTACTAGAATTGTATTGTAAAAATGTGAACTTGTATTTGTAATTTGTATAAGTGTACATGTAACACCCCAAAAGTGAATAAAAGCAAAAAGGGGATAGGAAATACTCACTTTCGCCAAATGACTAGATGACTAAGCGAGCGTGAAAATGCGAGCAATCCAAAGATTCAACAACGAAACTAGTCAAATTTAGAAGAAAGAAACCGAATAGGAAAAATATCAAGCTTCCATTTCGCCAATTACAAGAGCTTATAATCAAAGCTTCAAATGTAGAAGTAATATACTCTAGAAGAAAGGTATGAGGGAGAGTATAATTGAATTGAAACATTCGATTTAGAGGTGCAAAGTGTAATGGGTCATAGGTGGGTTTTTATACTAGTTTTGGATTCAATTAGGCTTTAAAATTGGTCAACACAATAAAGTAAGGTTTTAAGATGAATTGACTATTTGACTAGGACTTTGACTAGGACTTTGACTGAGACTTTGACTAGGACTTTGACTGAGACTTTGACTAGGACTTTTGACTAGGACTTTGACTGGAACTTTGACTGTTTGGCTGTCTTCGCGGGCCGTGAGGGCTAAAAAAATAAATTTTCTAATTTAATCAATTTTAAGTTATAGACTTGTTTCCTTCCGTTTCTAAGTTGTTTTAGGACCGAAAATTAAGGGCTTTGAGTATCAAGGTCTGAAACATACGTGCTCGGGTGTAGATGTGAGTATAAAACGTGCATACTTTTACTTATAAAAATTATAAGTTTTATTAAATTGTGAATTTTGGTCCTATTAAAATACGAGGGTTAAAAATGAAAATTTTGAAATAGTTGAGGAACCAATTATACACATTTATGAAAAGTGAAAGGTGCAGGTTGTCACATAAAGTAAGGATAAGAAGTAGGAGGGAGATAGAGAATAGAAACAAGTAGGGTTGCAAGTAAAAGGAGCAAGTACTGATTATAATCCTATGGTTATAGACTAGATTATTTTTCTAATAACCTAATTCCCTATAACCATGGCTCTGATACCAATCTGTAACACCCCAACCGATGGCGAAAACATCGAGGTGTCACGTATTTATGAGTATACAGTAGCACATGGTATTTAAGTTTTAATTGAAATTTATTTAAAGTAAAAATATGCAAAATTGAAAATACATAACAAGTCTTGAATGAAATTCTAATACATCAAAAAGCCAAACAAAGCATAAACTTCAAATTGTCTCCTCAGGCTAGCTCTAGACTTCAAGCATCATTATTTCCTGTTGAGTTGTAAAAATGGGGGGGGGGGGTCAACTAGAAGTTGGTGAGAATACATAAGCCATGTCAAGCAATTAAGTTTAAGAATAAAAGTTTAGCAATTCATATGTCTATCGTAAGTTTAAGTCTACATGAATAAACATGAAGTGTTGAATGCACATAATCAAACCTCCGACTAGTTTAGGTCCATCCTGTCATCCACGGTTCACCTTAATATTATGTTGGAACGATAACAATCACCCGCGCTCCCCATAAAAGATGGTCAACGAATCTAGGTGGGATTGTCAATCCAATAGATCTATTATTGAGTATCGCCGGCTTGGCCATAGCTAATGATTATGTATGTTGAAGCGTAAGTCTAACTGTTGTTGTTGTCTAAATCATGAGGCATTAATGTTTACAACTACACATGTATGTAGAATTGCTTAAGTATAATGTTGCAAGTATAAAGAATTGCATAAACATGGTTACGTAAACTCACATTGGCTAAGGTGAATTATCCTCTAAGTGTTGTGAATGTATGCGAGGCGAATCCCAAAGACTCAACAACGTAGCTAGTCCAAATTGAAGAAATAAAAAAAACGAAAAAGAAAGAATATCAAGCTTCCAATTCGCCAATTACAAGAGCTTATAATCAAAGCTTCAATTGTAGAAGTAATAGACTATAGAAGAAAGGTATAAAGGAAAGTTTAATCGGATTGAAACAATCGATTTAGAGGGGCCAAGTATAATGGGTCATAGGTGGGCTTTTATACTAGTTTTGGATTCAATTAGCCATTAAAATTGGTCAACACCATAAAGTAAGGTTTTATGATGAATTGACTATTTGACTAAGACTTTGACTGTTTGACTAAGACTTTGACTCCAAGAATTATGTTGTCAAGACTTTGACTCTTGACTCAAGGCTTTATTTTGAAATGAATTTATATCTTCCTTGTTTGAGATTATAAATGTAATTGGAAAAATGATTAGCTTTAAATAAGAAATAAAAAAAATCATTAGTTTGAATTAGAAAATAAAAAAACACCGTCTTATAAAATGACGATTTTATAAATAGAATTAGGATAGGACATATGTCATGATTGAAGATTTTTTTTAAGTACAATGATAAAAGGAACTTAGAAAAATAGAGTGCACGGATAAAGATAAGAATACTTAGAAATAAATTAGACTTTATATCATGGATCGGGAAATACTTTAATGCAAAATAAATGGGAAAATTCGTGAGGTTACACTCTCCCCTACTTTTAGAAACTTCGTCCCGAAGTTATAAAAAAACACCGGGTTGACAGTGATTGGGTAGAAATTAGGGCAACTGTGGTTTGGAAAATTTGTGTTAAGACATGACATGAATTTATAGGTAACAGAATAAACTATTTCGAATAATTTGGTAAGAGGTTTGATAGGTGTGGGTTTTAAGGGTTGGATTAGGTTCGTCTAAAATAGCAAGGAGAATAAGAATCTAGCAAAACACTAAACTTTAAGTTTTAGGAATCTTAAAAAGAAATGCATGAGTTAATTGACTATAGAAATACTAAACAGGTAACTAGAGTTTATAATTGGTTATCTACCAAAAACCTTGATAGAATTTCACACTACCTTAACGTACCTGTAAATTCATGATTACGTTCCGGACCGTAATCACCAATTTACCTTACATTAGGGTTTTGTGTCCTTCTATGACTCTAAACACACATGTAAGTAATGCAAAACAACCTTGTGATTGAATCGTATACAATGTATCCAAAAATGAGTCCAACTGTTGAGTAGGAAAAAGACTTCTACCAGTCAGTGAATAAGAACCTCTACCGATTGTTGAGCAGGTGTGATAGCCTCTACCAGTCGTTGAGCAGATTGTAGGGCCTCTACCGACTGTTGAGCAGGCATGATGACCTCTACCAATCGTTGAGTAGGTTATTTGGTACTCTACTAACTGTTGAGCAAGTACTTCATCCTCTATCAGTTGTTTGATTAAGTGCACCAATTATTACACACATGAATTGCAAATTGATATTATGTACATGTAAGCAATCAAGTATCAAGTATATCATACGAGTTGTAATAGAGTTGCCCTAGACAAGGTTAATGACTCTAGGTGTGTCTATAGCAAATAGTTTATATTCCATGAATTCTAGTTTCAAATGTTCAAATATGGTAGATAGTCGAATCCTCATGTATAACTAAGGATTATGTTTGATGCAACACACAATCAAGTTTCAATAGTTTGGTTATCATGGGTAACTAGTTCATGTGTGAGAAGGTGAAGGATATGAATTTAGTTCTTGAGAGTATGATGAAAAATCTTGAAGCAGAATCAAGGTTGTGAGAGATAGTGAATGTGAAGATAGTTGATAAAGAGTTTATTTTATAGTAAGGAGATTATGTAGCAGTGTAAATTTTGGGGTTTGGATCAAAGGTTATAATCAAGTGTATAAGAAAACATGATTGTGGTATATGCCAAATATTGTAAAAAATTTGAACAAGTTGAAAACGAGTGAGTGTCGATGGAGAATTTAGAGACTAGATATTATTCCTATAGAAAAAAAAAATCTTATTTTCAAAATTGGTTTTATACATAAAGCAAAAGTTGTTAAATAGTACAAGCTAAGTGGGCTTTGATTAAAATATTCCCGTTAGTTGGAGATTTCAAACATGACATTAGGTTTTGAAGATCAAGGTTCTATTAAGTGATTTTTTAATAGTTTAAAGCATTATATAGAAAATTGTTTGTTACGTCAATAAATAAACAATTGAATTTAAGTTCGAGGACATCTTTTGACAAAAATATGTACTTTGTAAAGTTACTAGGTAATGAAAATACAACAAGATTTAGAAATCTTTAGTTTGTGCTAAGGTATGAGGTTATAGTTTTTAAAAAAATAAGTAACATGTGGAGAAATGAAATAATATGATTTGGGTAGGGTGTTAAATATTTAAAAAGTGGCTAAGATGGTAAGGTGAAGTGTGATTGTGAAATCCATAGATGGTTATGAAATGAGATTGATTTAAGCTGTAAAATTTTGAGATTTTAGAGCTTAGTTTAAGGAAAGTGAGTGTAATCATTTATTCATTAATTAAAACGAATAAACGAAAACGTTGACTTATCAAAACTTCTAGATTCTAATAACATAGTGAATACATGCTTTAGCCTATAAGTGAACACTCATCCCGAGAATTCCCAGGTAGGCATCCGGGTCCCTCGTCTGATTGGGATTTATGCGCAATGCCAGTCCTAGACAGAAAACTCAGAATACAGGCGTTCACCCTTCCAGATTGCACGTGTTCGTTATTAAAATCTAGAACTTCGACGAGATCTTCAAGGTGGTTCAGGCTAAACCTGAGGATTTGTCCTATTAGTCTAAGAGTAGATCTTGTGATGGAGAACAATCTTCTTGTAGGGACTAAAGTAAGGATGAGAAGTAGGAGGGAGATAGAGAATAGAAACAAGTAGGGTTGCAAGTAAAAGGAGCAAGTACTGATTATAATCCTATGGTTATAGACTAGATTATTTTTCTAATAACCTAATTCCCTATAACCATGGCTCTGATACCAATCTGTAACACCCCAACCGATGGCGGAAACATCGAGGTGTCACGTATGAATGAGTATACAGTAGCACATGGTATTTAAGTTTTAATTGAAATTTATTTAAAGTAAAAATATGCAAAATTGAAAATACATAACAAGTCTTGAATGAAATTCTAATACATCAAAAAGCCAAACAAAGCATAAACTTCAAATTGTCTCCTCATGCTAGCTCTAGACTTCAAGCATCATTATTTCCTGTTGAGTTGTAAAAATGGGGGGGGGGGGTCAACTAGAAGTTGGTGAGAATACATAAGCCATGTCAAGCAATTAAGTTTAAGAATAAAAGTTTAGCAATTCATATGTCTATTGTAAGTTTAAGTCTACATGAATAAACATGAAGTGTTGAATGCACATAATCAAACCTCCGACTAGTTTAGGTCCATCCTGTCATCCACGGTTCACCTTAATATTATGTTGGAACGATAACAATCACCCGCGCTCCCCATAAAAGATGGTCAACGAATCTAGGTGGGATTGTCAATCCAATAGATCTATTATTGAGTATCGCCGGCTTGGCCATAACTAATGATTATGCATGTTGAAGCGTAAGTCTAACTGTTGTTGTTGTCTAAATCATGAGGCATTAAAGTTTACAACTAGACATGTATGTAGAATTGCTTAAGTATAATGTTGCAAGTATAAAGAATTGCATAAACATGGTTACGTAAACTCACATTGGCTAAGGTGAATTATCCTCTAAGTGTTGTGAATGTATGCGAGGCAAATCCCAAAGACTCAACAACGTAGCTAGTCCAAATTGAAGAAATAAAAAAAAACGAAAAAGAAAGAATATCAAGCTTCCAATTCGCCAATTACAAGAGCTTATAATCAAAACTTCAATTGTAGAATTAATAGACTATAGAAGAAAGGTATGAGGGAAAGTTTAATCGGATTGAAACAATCGATTTAGAGGTGCCAAGTATAATGGGTCATAGGTGGGTTTTTATACTAGTTTTGGATTCAATTAGCCATTAAAATTGGTCAACACCATAAAGTAAGGTTTTATGATAAATTGACTATTTGACTAAGACTTTGACTGTTTGACTAAGACTTTGACTCCAAGAATTATGTTGTCAAGACTTTGACTCTTGACTCAAGGCTTTATTTTGAAATGAATTTATATCTTCCTTGTTTGAGATTATAAATGTAATTGGAAAAATGATTAGCTTTAAATAAGAAATAAAAAAAATCATTAGTTTGAATTAGAAAATAAAAAAACACCGTCTTATAAAATGACGATTTTATAAATAGAATTAGGATAGGACATATGTCATGATTGAAGATTTTTTTTTTTTAAGTACAATGATAAAAGGAACTTAGAAAAATAGAGTGCACGGATAAAGATAAGAATACTTAGAAATAAATTAGACTTTATATCATGGATCGGGAAATACTTTAATGCAAAATAAATGGGAAAATTCGTGAGGTTACACCCGGCATATTTGGCTTAAACATTTTAGTAACATCTAAGTCTACCTTAGCGGGAAACGTTTATAAACGGACTTAGCTAGGTTAGTTGAGTCGGGTCAAGTTAGGATTGTCCAGGGTTCAATGATCTGGAGGATCATTGGGGGTCGTTTTGGGAATACACTAGTACCGAGTCCCGTTGTTGGTGAAATTACATAAACTAATTAAGTGTACGTGTAGATTAATTGTCGTGTGGTGGATTATGTGCATAGATGTGTTTAAACGATGTGTAGATAATCATCCATGCTAAAAAAAATGTTAAACATAGACTAAGGTTGCATGCTCATATGTTAAGGTGCGTTAAAATGCGTTAAACACGACAAACTGGAAAACTAGAAAACATAAGTCCTGGTTTGACCACTTCGAGTGGGCGAACTTGGAAATATGTTTTGGTTCGACCCTTAGCAAAGGGGCGAACCTGGGATATGGAATTGAAAGAATTTCATTCGACCAAGTCAGGGTACATTCGACCCTGTGAAAGGGTTGAAGGAGGCTACATTCGACCAGAGACAGGGGTCGAAGGTGGACTAGTATAAATACCAAACTTTGTCATTTTTCACCATTTCACAAACCCTAACCGTCTCAAAACACTCTCAAACGATTTTAATCACTAAGGAAGGAGTTTTTGCTCTTCTTTTTCATAATCTAACCTATCAAAAACATCTAAGCAAGAATCCAAGGTGTGTTCTTAATCCTAAACCTTTTAAGGCATTTTAATTCGTTTTCATCTAATCCTAAATGTCCAGATCTGTTCTAAGGATTTTTTATCAATAAAAACCTTTTAAACACCTTTCTAAATCTAAACCCTATCATTAAACATAGGTTTTTGTATCAATAAACATATGTTAATTATGTGTTATGTGGTGTTATGTGTTGTTTAATGATTTGCTGCTGTTCTAATGATAGAAACATGATCTAGGGTTGTTATTGATGTTGGTTTATTGTCGTTTAGGGTTACAATTAGATAGATGGTGATATTATGGGTATTTTGGGGATTTTTGATAAATCTAAGGATTGTTACATGCTATTATTATTAATAAAACTATTGGGGGTTTTTCATAAACACATTAAACAGAGCATATTGAGATGATTATGAAAGGATTTCAAAAAGTTTCTACATTGGGTAAGAATTCCATGCATGATGTGACATTTCCATAATTTTGCCATTTTGGGAAAGTGTCAAAACGAACTGGTTTTGAGGCAAAATTGGTGGGGTTTTGTAGGGATAAGTTATTCATGCTTGACTGCTGTGTTTGATGATGTTTCGCGATGTTTTGAATGTGTTTGAAGCGTTTTTAGAGAAACTTATCTGACAGGGTCGAACCTGGGCTCATTCGACCAAACGAGTGGTCGAATGTGAGATTCCAGGGTCAAACCTGGGAAATGTTTGGTCGAACCAGATTAAACGGTCGAACGTGGCGTCAAACGGTCGAACGTGGCATCAAACGTTCGAACGTGACATTAAACGGGCGAACGTGGCTTAAAAAGGGGCGAAGGTGGATTTATCTGCCTGGTTCGACCCTTCTGATGTAAAAATGAGATTTTTGATACAAACTAAGTGTTTTATGCTTGAACCTTGTGTGTAATCTATGTGTACTTGATTAGTTAGGGTAATGAGTCACCAACGGGATGTCGGGTCGGTCTAGTGTGTCGGTTGAGCATTTAAACACGTTTTAAAACATACTTGGTTACGATCTGGACAATCGGGGACTAGATAACCTTATGGTTATTAGTCGGAACACTTATGTGAACATTTTGATAGATCTCCGGTAGAGGGATTATCAAGGGCTTAGCATTTTACTATTTACCGAGGAACGCAATCTAAGGTGAGTTCACGGCCCCACTTTTACAGCTTTAACTTTTGGGGGGAGAAAACATGCGCTAAACTATTTTGGTAACATATGTCATACTATGGTTTTAACTTTGTATTGCTATACGATCTTTTAAAGTCCCGGGGAAAACCATGAATGTGCGGGGATGCACAACGGGGGAAGTGTGGATAGATCTATTGGGCGTGACCTGCCCCACTCGTCGGCTTGGAGGGTCGGGCGGATGCATATTGTCTCGAACTGGTAACATTGGTATCATGCTGAACATTCGGGCTGAACATTGCTAAACATTGCTAAACGTGTCTAGTAATGGTTTTCCAATCGTAGTAGTAATAAAACATACGCCTAACTAGCGTACTTGGTGACATTGGTATAGTATGGACATGGTAATGTTTTGTTAACTTTTGGTAACTTATTGAACAAACCTGTGAACTCACCAGCATTATATGTTGACGTCTTTTTGGCATGTTTTTCTCAGGTCGCTAAGGTAGCAACAGAGGACTAGGCGCACGAGTCTGCATGGCGTCTAGGCTTAGTTTCATGTTTTTTTTAATCAAACAGTTTGAACATTGTCGTACATGGTTTTGTAACTGGTTAAATGCTTCCGCTATGGTTTTATAAAATGAGAACTATGTTTTGAGTTTACGTATTTCATATAGTGTTGTTTATTGTGACCGTTGACTTGGATCCTGGTTTGTCACGCGCCTCGCGGTAAAACTCCGCAAGTGGAAATTTGAGGGTGTGACAGACATCCTTGAACGTTTCGTTACTAACTAGTTTAGATGTATATTATAGTCAACAAGGCGTCAAGGCATAATCAATTTTTTTTTTTAATAAAAAGGCTTCTTTTTAAATGTAATACTAATATTGTATTCGAATTAAAGAAAGTAGTTGGTTTTATAGTATAAGGTTTTTTAATAGGAGTACGTAAAACTAATAAATACTACATTTTTTTAGAGTATTGTTTCAGCGGTAAATTCTGTGTTGTAAAACGACCAATGCTCAGGATCGAATCTCATAGCACCACACGGGTTTCTCCTTTCAAACCCAAGCGGTTATTTTTTTCGGTGGAGCGTGAGATTCGAACCTGAGACCAAACCCGGGCAGAAACCCTTCAAGAAGATAAACCTTCTCACTTCAAACCAGCTGGGCTGTAGATCATTGGCCATAAATACTACATAAATATATTTTAAAAAAATCAAATTGTGATTTGAGTTAAATGCCAATTTAGTCCATGAGGTTTGTCAAAAATTGTCACTTTCATCCAAATCTTTTTTTTCGTCAATTTAGTCCTTGTGGTTTCATTTTTTGTCATTTTAGTCCCTGTGGACTAACAAGATTTGGATGAAAATGACAATTTTTGACAAACCTCAGGGACTAAAATAACAAAAAAAAATGAAACCACCGGGACTAAATTAACAAAAAAAAAAGATTTGGATGAAAGTGACAATTTTTAACAAACCTCAGAAATTAAATTGGCAATCCTCTTGTGATTTTTAATAAATACTTCAAATTTTATTTCACCATTTTCTTACTATTGCCATTAAAATAATTTAAGAATTCTAAAAACACATACTACTCTTCTCATAACAAGATTCTTAATTGGAATAAAAAAATCTTGGAATCAGTTAAAAATTCTACATACACTAATTTTTTAACACAATATATAATTAATTAATAATATATATGTCATATATTTGTCCGATAGACTGGCCAGGAGTTCTAGAAACAGGACACAATTATAGTTGAAAAAATGTCTCTATTAAAATAAAAGAATGATATTTATTGTTGTTGTTTTAGAAAAGAATATTAATGATGCATAACCTATGATATTTGGAAATGTAACTATTAGGTATCATTTGCCAATGATGTTGTAGCCTAGTGGTTACAATGAAGGTGAGAAGGTTTACCCATTTTGTGGGGTTCCTGCCCTGGGAGGTCACAGGTTCGAATCCCACTCAAGGTAGGGTTATTCTGAAATGAGGGGCTGGACCTTAGGGGGGCCCGGGGACCGGACCTGTAGGGTGCGGGGCTTCGTTATGGGTGTGTACCGTTGGCCTTTCAAAAAAAAAAAAAAAACTATTAGGTATCATTTGGTATGAAGGAATGAAAGAAGGAATGGATTGAACCATTACGAGGTAATGAAAAATGATGTGTTTGGTTGGTTAAATGAATGAAATCACTCATTCCACAACGCATTCCATTCCCTCAAAACCATTCCATCCACCCCTCAGGTAGCGTTTGGTATGATGGAATGAAAGGGGGAATGGAATGGACCATGACGAGGTAATGAAACATAGTGTGTTTGGTTGGTTAAAGGAATGGAATCACCCTTTCTAAAAGGCATTTCATTCCCTCAAAACCATTCCATTCACCCCCATGTTTTTTTTTTTCATTCCATCCCTCATTCACCCTTTATTAACAACCCCATAACCCACCACCGTTGCCCACCACCCACCACCGCCATCACCACCCACCACCGTCATTGCCGCCAGCCATCGCCGCCGCCACCACTACCTGCCGCCGTCATTCACCGCAATTTTCTTTACCCACTACTACGGCGCCACCCACCACCACCTACCACCACCGCCACCACCGCTACTACTCACCATCGTCACCCACCCACCGTCACCGTCACCGCCATCCACCTCCACCCATCGCCACCCACCACCACGCTACCGCCACCAACCACCACCCACCACTGCCACCCACCACCGCTACTACTCACTAGCGTCGCTCACCCACCACCGCCACTACCGCCACATATCACCACCCATCATCACCGCCACTGACCACCACCCACCAACGCCACTAACCACCGATTTCATTCCTTCGTCTTTTCCTGCCTATCCAACAACACAAAATAATATTTTGTTACATTCCCACATACCATCCCCTATTCACTCTTTACTAACAACACCATAACCCATCACCCACCACCACCACCCCCACCACTATCGTCACCACCCACCACCGCTGCCGCTACCACCCACCACCGTCGCCGACAACCGCTGCCGCCACCACCCACCACCGTCATCACTACCCACCATCATTCTCATCGCCACCAACCACTGCTACCCACTACTTTCATCCACCCGCCATTATCACTCACCACAATTTCCTTTACCCACCACTACCGCCACCATCCGCCACCCACCACCACCCACCACCGTAGTCGCCACCACCCACCATCGCCGTCGCCACCTATCACCACGCTATCACCACACACCACCACCTACCATCACCACTACCAACCACTACCCACCACCGCCACCCACCACCACCACTACTCACCATCGTCGCCCACTCACCATCACGGCCATCCACCGTCCACTACTGCCACCACCGCCACATATCACCACTCACCATCACCGCCACCGACCACCACAGCCATTCACCACCAAATTTGTTCCCTCATCTTTTCCTGCCTATCCAACAACAAAATGTAATTTTTTGTTTCATTCCCACATGGCAACCAAACAAGACATGGAATGGTAATGATCCATTCTATTACCTTATCCATTCCATTCCCTCGTTCATTCCATTCCCTCGTCCATTCCATTCCCTCGTCCATTACCCCATACCAAGCAGAACCTTAGCTTATTTGATCACGGTTTTCCAAAAATTTTGATGTATAAAATAGAAGCCAAAAAATATAGGTCTGACCAATTTTTCTAAGAGCAAGCGTAGTGGTGGAGCAAATACCCCCCCCCCCCCCCCCCCCGCAAACCACTTGGATGTATTCTATTGGTGGAGCAAAAAGTAGGAGGATTTCACGCTGTTTACCGCGTGAAAATTTTCACGCCCAAACTCATTTTAGAGCAAAAACGTCATTGGGGATAATGTGGGACGCGAATGGGGGCATACAACGCCCTTTCACTTTTTCACTATGGATGGTCTAATAAAAATATCTTTTACAAATGAGTAAAGTACAAATGAGTTACTTTATATGAAGTGACTCTTTTCTTTAGACATATCTTTTCTTTAAGGTTGTTTAAAGAGTAAATTACTATTTGAGTCCCTGTGTTATAGTGATTTTAACTAGTTGAATCCAAAATGAAAATGTTTAACTACCTGAGCACTTGGTTTTTCCATTTGTAACCATTTGAGTCCAAATTACTAACTCCGTTAGATTTTCTCAGTTATATTTTGTTAAATGAAATAGATGCCCATACCATTAAAAATAAATATTTAATATCTACACACAAATATACATATCTTCTTCTCCACCTATCTTCTCTATCTTACTCTTCTTCTTCTACACCAACTCACCACCACCATTACACCACCTCACAACCACCACGGACACCATTATGCCACCTCCAGCCATTGATTTAACCATTAAACCTGACATCACCACAAGCCACCGCCCCAACCCCCCACCACAAACACAAACCTCAACCACCATTTTCATAGCCATGACAACCGTAACACGCCGCACCTCAGAGCTGCAACCACCAACGACAACGATTTAACATCCATTGTAAACATCACCGTACACAATCACCATTGTCAATAAAATCGAGAATAACATAAAACAAAAATTGAAAGTAGGAACATATCATCTCGTCGAAAAGTACTCACTGATCTTGATGTGTGTCTCTGATTTACTCATATCTGGTTGTTGAAACCCTAGATAATCGAAACGACTAGATCAGCCGCCGTTGGGGTTCGTTACAAACCCTAGCCGCCGTGAATTTTTACTTGTCGGGTGTGCTGTGGCAGAGTAGTATGGTTGTGGTTTGATGGGTGGCAACGATGAGAGACAATATGTAGAATTTAGAGAGAGAAGGGGGGGAAGAGAGGGGGAGAGGGAGAAAAAGAGGGGGAGATGGGGAGAGAGGGAGAGAGAGAGAGGAACATGGATTTAACATGCTCCTGTCGTGTGTTTAGAGAGAGGAACGTGGATTTAACATGTTCCTGTCGCGTGTTTAGAGAGAGAAGGAACAATTTTCTTCAAGCATAGGGCAAATCTAAGAAACTGGAACTGATTTCTTCAATATTGAGACCCAAACTTTAGTCTAAAGTTCCTTTGAAGTAGAGAAATCCGAAGACATGTTTAATTTGTGATTTAGGTGCTGTTTGGATGGACTTGATGTTGCTGGAAGGGGGTGGGTGGGCTAGAACGTGACATTGTTTGTTGTTGAGATAGTAGTAAGAGTATTAGATTTTCTTTATTTATTATTATTTAATAAATGGGGGTATTTTCGTCTTTTCACATAAAAATTAACAGACTATATGGATGTTGTTAGTAAATTGGACTCAGATAGTTATAATCAGAAAATCAGCTGCTTAGGTAGTTAAACATTTTGAATTTGGATTCAAGTAGTTAAAACCACCAAAACACAAGGACTCAAATAGTAATTAACTCTTGTAAAAATCATTTTACTTTCCTTTTATCATGTTTTCATTTGTTTTGTTGACAAAAGATCAAATACAAACAAAAAAATCGTACGAACTGTACGAATCAAAGAAAAAAAGGCGGTGGCAATATTGTAAATAACAACTTTTATCTGCTGCTTTCTTTTTCTTAGACATTATGTCACTTTCTCCTACCTCACTTTCTCTCTCTATAAAAGCAAAACATACGTTCAGTCTCTAGTTCCAAAATTACTCTAGAAACCAAACCATAACTACTTCACAAAAATACTAAACAAACGCAGATTACTCTACAAAACAATCCATAACTACTTCACAAATTGTTCCACAAAGACATGCAATAACTACTTCAAAAATTACTCTACAAGAAACATTCAGTCTCTAGTTCCAAAATTACTTCAGAAACCAAACCATTACTACTGAAGAAAAGGTAATTATATAATTACTCTAGTTATAATTACGCTTAGGGCTGTAAACGAACCAAACGAACACGAACAAGGCTTTGTTCGTGTTTGTTTGTTAAGGTTTCTTGGACAAACGAACTGTTCACGAACACACTAACGAACATAATTCTATGTTTGTGTTTGTTTGTTAAGAAATTCAGTTGTTTGCGAACTGTTCGTGAACACGGGTCTTGAACACAAATAAACAAAAACAAACATTTAATGTGCAACTAACTAAAAAAACATTGTTAATATTAACCGTTAGACAAAGTACATCTACTAAACAATGTCGATAAGTCAAATTGTACTAACTTAGACATAATTATCTAAAATTACTTAGGCATAGGCATGAATACATGATATTCCTAACTCAAAAGTTCATAATTATCCTAAGTTTTAACTAGTGATCGAACATAAACAAACATACACGAACGGATATAAATAAACGAACGTAAACAAACACATTGCCGAACATTCACGAACGCAATCGAACGAACGAGACATTTGTTTGTGTTTGTTTGTTTAGTTAATCAAACAGAATTTTTTGTTCGTGTTTGTTCATTTATTAAACAAACGGACACAAACGAACTTCCCGCCGAATGGTATACGAACTGTTCACCGAACGTTTGGTTTGTTTACAGCTCTAAATTTACGCTATATAAATACTCTAGAGTAATCAACAGTTGTTTATAGTGTAGAGTAAGTAATTATTGTATAAGTAGAGTAATTTTGTAGCAGGTCCTTCTTTCATTTCATCATGTTCTTGTTGATCCTTTGCTTTAAACAAATTCATGTTGTCTCCTTCTCAGCTCCAAGTGTCACAAAAATTACTCTACATAAAACATGCTATACCAAGTTTCAAAAAAAGTACTCTACATAGAACAGCTTCAAAAGCCTACAACCTTGAAACCTTGTTCTTCATAAAAAAATAATAATAAGAAACATCCTATTTTCTGTTTTAGAAATTTAGCATGAAAAGTGAAAAAAAAAATCGTATAAAAATCACGTATTACCTCCGGGTTCTAGTTTTTCGATGATATTGAGCTTCATCTTGCTTGATCGTCTTCAATATGTTGTTAATTTGGGTTTTTTTTGTTAGGGAGTTTTAGAATGAATTTGGTATTTTCTGGTTGGTACCATGGGTTTTTGTAAGAAAAAGAGAGGTTTGTCTATAATTACAAAAATGCCACCGCCTTTTTTATTTGATTCGTACCGTTCGTACAGTAAATCTATTTGTACATGAACTTTACTCTTGTTTTGTTATCTAACATCTTTTTATGTTTTTAGACATGTGAATTTTTTTTTTTTCCAAAAACTTATATTATTATCTTACGTTTCCAATTTTTGTCTATAGAAAATATAATCATCAATAATCAATCTATCTATACTTTCCATAATAGGAGAAGCGTGAGTGACGTCATAAAGCTGATGTGTCAACCGGAGAGACTGGCTACCAATGCCTGGATCGACTTTGATAACTCGTCTAGGACAACCGCAAGCAGGAAAGGGCTAAAGGCACACCCTTGATGGAGTCCTACTTCTACAGGGAAAGATTCAGTATCTCCTACAGGCGACCGAACGCTAGTCTCAGTCCTAACATACATATCTCTAATTAGGTCTATATACTTTCCAGAAACACCTTTACTCTCTAAACTGTCCTAAATCAGTGTACGGGGCACACTGTCATATGCCTTTTCAAGATCAATGAACACCATATGCAGATCTCTCTTCTTCTCCCTATATTTTGCCACCAATCTCCTAAGGATATGTATTGCTTCTGTGGTAGACCGCCCTGGCATGAAACCAAATTGGTTAACCATAACTTGAGTTTCTCTTCTAAGTCTAGACTCGATTACCCTCTCCTATAATTTCATAGTATGTCCTAGCAGTTTAATCTCTCTATAATTCCCACAACAGTGGGCGTCTCCTTTTTGTCTTATACAAAGGTACTACTACACTAGTCCTCCATTGATCTGGCATCCTTCCAGATTTGAAAATAAGATTGAATAACTTTGTTAGCAATTGAACTCCTACTTCTCCCATACACTTCCACGCCTCAATCGGTATGTTATCCGGCCCAACCGCCTTAGCCCTTCCCATCTTATTATGAGTTATCGAGTGTTGATCCTTTAAAAATTTCTTTTTTCTTCTGAAAGAAACGGTCTATTCCTTTTATGGTAAACACATTTTGTCACTTTAAATTAGATTTGTTTATCCTGGGAAATTTCCGGGAGATAAACTAGTTAGAATATAAATGTTTGCTGTTATAAATGTTTTGATAACAAAATTATCATCTAAGTATCATAAAGCCGATGATCTCCAGCACAGCTGGTTTGAGGTGGGAGGGTTTACTTCTTTAGAGGGTTCCCGCTCGGGGTTGGTCACAGGTTCAATTCTCGTCCATTAAAAAATTATACACATTAAGGTTGAAAATGCCTGACGTGTGAGAGGATTCAAACTTATGACCCGAAAGTTATTTAGACTATAATTTCACCACTAAATACGTCTTTCAAAAAAATTTAAGTATCATAAAACAATTACGAAATCTAATACTATTTAAAAGGAAAAAGGTAATAACTGGTTTAATAAAACTAGTGGGGAACCCGCGCGTTGCAGCGGAGTGGCAATTTACAACCCCATATGTTACGGCTAATCAGAATTGCTAGAAACGGCAACCGATCATATAGCGTCAAAAAGGCTACGTAAAAGTTGACATATCTGTCGGTGGCTTGTTACACAAAACGGATGTGTGCTGCTACTCTAATTTTTCAAATCAACTATAAGATAAGATCACTGAATGCAAGATTTTCCTAAACTTGTATATTGCTACTGGTTACTTTATCTCCTCTTAGAAGTTTTGTCAGTAATCGGCTACATGTTTAACTAAATGAAACAAACAAAAAACCGGTCCATATTTATGGACAAATACAACAATAATATGACCGTATTTGTAATAAACAAGGAAGGACACTACGTAATGGCATTACTCAACATGTAAAATATGGACAAATACAACATTAATCGAGACCGTATTGCTAATGTTTGCTGATATCTTGAATAAGTAAATGATCGTATTCATTCTATTTTTCTTGTTTTTCTTCTTGATTCTTAGCGGCCAATTGCTGTTGAGTGTTTCCATAATTTGTAAAACAGCAGTAATGGTTTTGAGGACTACTCAAAAGAGGCCAACTTGAATTTCAAGGTATGTCTTCTCATTGTGCTTTAAGTCAAGAGATATTAAAGATTTCCAGGCCAATCCTGTATATATACAATTAATGAATAATCTTATTATCTGCAAAAAGAATTTTCCTTTGTTATGCTGTTTTAGCAATGGATGGAACATTATAACCAATATAAGAATCGTCACACCTAACAGTTTGATCTTATGAAAGGCATCCTATATGTCCATATAATTACAAATCCTCATGTCGACATGACATCCTTCTACAAAGATTGAAGCATACAAACAATTTCAGTGTGATGCTAACAAACAAGGCATAATCATCTCTAATAAAAATGAAAAGATAAATCTTATTAACCTTCGTAGCTTTTAATAATTAATCTGCGACATTTCATCGAACATTTGATAAGCATCCTACACTTAGATTTCAAATAATCATTTGGCAGAAATTTTCCACACCATAGGCATAAATTTGGAAGATGTGAACAACGTAACTAAGAAAACAAAAAAATATGAGGAAGTCAAGAAACTTACAATGCAACATACATTAAAAGAGTTGAGTTTCAAAAATAGCCGGCAAACAGAAGCAATTGAGACAAGCAACAGAATCGGACAAAAGATTAGAACAATTAAATGGATACATAAGAACAAGCTTTAAGTATGCACCACTAAATTAAATGGACACGAAGGACATGTAATTCAAATGGGTATATAATGAAATTATAATTCATTTACCAATATAATTAGTTACCTGGTGTTGGATAATGAGACAATGATTTTGGTTTATAGAGATACAGAGTGAACTTAGGGATGTCACAATACTTATATATACTTGTTTTCCATGGGTGGGATGTAAACGGATGGGGAATTGAAAGACGATTGAATGAGAGACGATTTATTTGCATCCTTTAATCTCATGTTATGAGGAATT
The DNA here is from genome assembly GCA_028751855.1 of Ambrosia trifida. Taxonomy (NCBI): domain Eukaryota; kingdom Viridiplantae; phylum Streptophyta; class Magnoliopsida; order Asterales; family Asteraceae; genus Ambrosia; species Ambrosia trifida. Next base: position 164,177,502 of record CM054122.1, read on the forward strand.
GAATTTCGCATTCAATCGCATGGTCGATGATAAACTTGGGGATTTGAAGAGACTGGTCAATCGCATGGTCATGCTTTATATATAGATATAGATAGTTAAAAGTACAAGTGTATAATGCAAAAGGGGTATTATGGGGAATTTTTAGGTTATATACATATGTTAAAGCATGAGCCTTTTTGTATCCCATCTTAAAATGGGTGTAAAATGTCTCTCCTACCCATCCCTCCTACTTAATAAGGTACATAGATAAGGTAATTATCATTTAAAAGCACAAAGCTTAATTAACCTAAGGTTGTGAGAAATTTGCCCTGACCCGATTCGAAATTTTTAACGTTTAATTGTGAGAAATTTAACCACTAAAAAAGAATGAATCTATAAGAAAAAATAAATTCTGGTTGTGCCACGATCATCGGAGACAAACATGAATAGACGTAATATACATATTTTTTAGAGAAACATGTCAACCATGAGTCCTAAGCTAAAAATTATGTCTGATTTATGCAATTACACATTCTGATATGATTTATCTACGTTTCTCTATTATTACGTTTACATTATCATAACAGCTTTTAAGCAAGTTTGCTTATTCGAATATTTGCTAACAAAGTTTATAAATTTTAATATTGCAAGATGTGATGGTCGTACACAATGTGGGCACTAACATTCATCCATTCTTGTTGTTGTCCCACTATTGCTTTTTGATTATTTGGATTCCATTAACGATTTAGTTTTTTTTTTTAAATTAAAAAAAAATGTATAATTAGGTTACTGGTTTTTATCATCTGTTCTTTTTTTTTTTTATATTTAAATCTTCAGCAAAGAGTCACGAGATATATTTATTTTTGTCCATATAACTTTTTTCTCTGAAAAAAAAAAAATGTTTAATAAACCGAAGTTACCGAACAAGTTAACATAAGGTTTGGATATGGTAATTTTGTACTTCTACCATGTGATCCCCAAGATGGGGTAATTTAGAAGAAATATCATCTTTAAAAAAATGTGACCCCTGATTAGGGTTCGAATAATTATAATGATGCTCTTAAATGGGCAACTTGTAGGTAGCTCATAAGTATCCATAATCAATTTTGAAAGACTTGATCTTTATGTTGTTTGAGTTGAGTTCGAGCTTAAGGTAGCTTGTTTAAATAAATGTTTATCCTTGATGTCCTTGTATATTGATTATTGATAGTTTGGTACTGTGATATTTAATACTTCTGTAATTTAATATTGTTGGTAACTTATTGTTCAAGACTTGTATAACAATAAGATTTTTTTAGAACTTGATCCATAGGTAAATGTAAATTGAGTTTTAGTTTTTACTCCTGGAATATAGAAATAATAATAATAATAATAATAATAAACTAAGACAACAAAGTGAGGAAGCCTAATAAAAAGGTTGCAAACAACATGTCTTGTGTCTAAGCAAAACAAGGAGAAGAACAAAAAGTAAGTCGTCACACAAGGGGTCGAATGAAGGACTAAAACTAGCCAAGATCCGGCAACAATAGTGACATATAAGAGAAGTGAAAGAAATAGAGAAGACAATACCAACGATCTATATAGGACTAAACCCCGTATGTAATTTGTATCAATGATCTTTATTTATATAAAAAAAGACAATTATAATGAAAACAATGTCATATAATATTTCCTATTGATTACATAATATATTAAATTAATACAATTTTTTTATAACTTTTATCAAATACTTTTGACTCTTCATTTTCCATCATCTTTTCAAAGTCCAAGGTGTATATTATTTATGCTGTTTAACTTGGATATATATGTTAAAATTCATCTCTATAACGTATTATTTTTTCTAATTTTATTTTTATGGTTATTTGACAATTAACATTGTGTATTGTGTGTACATAGCTTGAGAGGGTCACTTAATAGTATCCACAACGTGTCATTTTTTACAATTCGTGATTGACGTGGCAAACGTTGTAAAGGGGAGAGGGAAAATAAATGGATAGGCGAAATCGACTGGGATGAACATCCACAGATGAATGCTGAGAGGGGGGGGGGGGGGGGGGGGGAGGGGAGGATGGTAGAAATCTGTCAGTGTCCATAAAAAGAGGGAGAAACCCGCTTGAGTAGGGATGGTAGAAATCTGTCGGTGTCCTTTGCGTGGAATTATTTTTGATGACACAAGATTGGCTAAAATAAATGGACAAATGCTCCCTTCAAAAGATAAAAGTTACATAAATATCCAAAATGGCCCTACAAATTAAAGGTAGCGGATCGCCTCATTCATAAGTCATATGTCATATACTTTGCTGCTTTAGCTTATCTAAGCAGCCAAACATGTTACAACCATTAATAGTGTATATATATTTTTATTATTAACCATTTTCCTGCTCAATGGATGTGTTTACAAATTCTTTATAATATAATCAATATTCTAAAATTTTACTTTGTTGATTTTTTTTTTTTTTTTTTTTTGAAGCATTCATGACAATTAGGCATTGCAAAATCCAACCACAACTTTAATTAACATTGTTGCTCATTATTATATATTTAATCAAATGTTATATTTTGATTATTTAACTTGTTTATAATTATAATGGAGCAATATCTTATTGAAGAAACAATAAGTACACCGGAGGTTAAGACTGACCTCCGGGGGGTTAGTACTTATGTGACTACAGGTTTAATCCTTTACCCAAATCGTTATGGTAACCCGAGAGTTTGTTAAGGTGAGTGTGATATGTAGTGTGTGTGCTACGAACAAGAGATTTAAGTGGTTCGGTCGTTAATGACCTACGTCCACTGTAAGTACACCGGAATATTATTACTAACAAGAGAGAGTTACAAGTAGAGAGTATAGTAGCGATGGTTGTATTTGTGAATGAATACATGAGTTGTATCTGGTGCTATTTATAGGCTTAGTAGTGGGCTGCATGGAGAGGCCCACAAGTGACACCATTGGCTTGGGCCCAACCGGGGCCCAAGCCCATGGTCCTTCTGGAAATGGCGGGAAAGGACGAGGCACTGTTGATGACATCAGGCTACAGTGTGGTCGTTGTTGTGGTTGGACACGTGGCGGCCTTCTGGTGGTGCACAGTAATGTCGTACTTGCTACAGTGTCCAGGCTATCTCTGCTGGCTGATTTGACGTCTGACAGTGGGCGAGGTAATGCCTGTTGGTCGCTGTTCACGACAGCGTGTACAGTGCAGCCGTTCACCTTTTGTACTATCTGCCACATGTCCTTCTTCTGTTGGTGTATGCTCTGACACAGATCCTTATGAATCTTCCTTTTGTCATCCCTTGTACCTCCTCTGACGTGCCAAGGGAATATTCCGCGTGTGGTGGCACGCGCGTATCAGGTATTAGTTGTTGCTTATCATCTGTGCCGGCGCGCGAGGATGTTGATTGCATGTCCTCGCGCGAGTATGCTTCTGCGCCGTGACCTGGCGCAGGGTTGTTACCTTGCGGGGATAGGGACGCCCTTCAGATTAGGCTCCCTATCCCTTCAAGTCCCCCTAGTCTAGGGCTTTTCCTGCTCGCTGATGAGGAGGTGGAGTGCTAGACTCGAAATATAGAAGTCGCGGATGAAAGCTCATCTGCTTGTGCTGTAGCCTTTGGGGGTATTGTTCTGATTTGAGAAAATTTAGGCGGGAAACGTCTTTCTCCGTTTTTCGTCAAATTTGCGCCGTGAAGGACGTTCTCCGCCCCAACGTTGCAGTGGTTGGGCGGGGAACGTCTTTTGAAAGTTTACGTCAACTTTCCGCTGGGGTGGACGTTCTCCGCCCCAACGTTGCAGTGGTTGGGCGGGGAACGTCTTTTGAAAGTTTACGTCAACTTTCCGCTGGGAAGGACGTTCTCCGCCCCAACGTTGCAGTGGTTGGGCGGGGAACGTCTTTTGAAAGTTTACGTCAACTTTCCGCTGGGAAGGACGTTCTCCGCCCCAACGTTGCAGTGGTTGGGCGGGGAACGTCTTTTGAAAGTTTACGTCAACTTTCCGCTGAGAAATTTACTGCTGCTGGAGTAATTTAATGCGGGTCTGGAGTTGTGATAAATTCTAAATCATTAGCATTGAATTTGTCTCTCATAAATTGGAATAAATGCGCCTGGAATTCGAATGATCAATTACTTCTGATGGAAGTTTAGTGGTTGCTGACGTGTCAGTGACTGTCTGGTTGTACAGACTGATACACGTCCCATCGTGGTTGCAGTTATCAATATATCGTCTGTGTCAGGAGCGTGGGGTTTCACGCGTCTGACGTTTTGTCTTCATGGTTGAGATTGTGCCACGTGTCGATGGGCACGTGCTGTCTGTCAGGCGCGTGAGTTGCCACGCGCTTGAATGGTTGATATTGTGAGATCTGTCGACACGTGTCGACCATCCGGCGCCTGTGTAGTGTATAACTGTCATACACTATCATCCAGGCCGCTCGTTTTTGTTGCGGACACGTGTCATCATCTCGTGCATAGAATTTGAAAAGTTGTGACGGTTTACGCTTCCCAGGTGGGTCCCTCTGTCATTAATGCGATGTGTATATAAGGATTAGCAATGTTGCTATGAACGGTTACTTCTCCTATTTCTTTCCTTCTTGCTCTCAATTTCCTCTCAACTTCCGGTCAACTTTTCCTTTGAAGTTTCCGTTTAATCTTCAAAGATCTCTCTGATCTTGAAGATTCATTGTTGAAACTTCAAGTTTCTTCCTTGCTAGAGTGTCTTCTGCTCTTGTTTTCTCTTTGTTAATCATCTCATCAACCGTTCTTTTTCACTTTGTTTGAAGATTCCGGTTGATCTTCAAGTTTTCCGGTGAGATTTCCAGGCTTTTTCTTTTTTAAACTTCCACAATGTCTGACAGTCACAGCATTTCCGGTGAGGTTGTGGGTAAGGAGGCGGAGGAGGTGGTGCAGGAGACCACCGTTGAGCATGGCCGAGTGAAGGAGAGGAAACTCATGACCAACACATTCTGTGTTTGGGGTCAGGAGGCCTTTAACCGGTTCTGCGTTATGTATGGGATCCTCCCGGAGTGGGAGCCCATGCTTCCTTCTCCGACCAGCACCGTCTTATCTGCTGGTAGTGACCAGCTGGCCCTTTATGAAGCCCACTTCGCCAAGTGTGGGTTCCGGCTTCCATGCACCCGTTTCCAGATAGATACCATGGTTGCCTATGGCGTCGGGCCTACTCAACTAACCGCCTTCGGGCTTCTGAGGTTAGTTCATTTTGAGGCGTCGTGCCGCGCCTTAGACATTGAACCGACTGTTGAGCGGTTCAATGTGTTTTATTTCATGGCGCGGGATGAAATGTGGTTTTCTTTTAAGCCACGCCCCAAGGTGCCTTCCATGGCCACCCATACCCCAAAGTCCCTTCACTGGGCAAAGGAGAAGTTCTTCTTCGTGAAGAGGGGGGTCATCCCTGTTAGCCTCCCTTGGAAGATAATAGGGGATGGTCAGCGCGTGGCGGACATGCCTCTGCTTAAAGATTACAAGAAGCAGGATTGGTTCGTTGCCCTTACCGCCAACGCCACTAGGCTGGAGTTCCAGAATCTGACAGAGGGAATCTTTTTCCTTCTGGGGATGAGCCGGAACGGCATCCGGGCGGGTAAAGAGCCTTACATCGCGGAGGAGGGTAAGTATTTTATATTAGTTATTATCATTATTGCCTCCCGCGTTCCTTTCCTTATGATGTGTCATTTGCAGGTGTAAGTAAGTTTGAATTCTACGCTGCCCGCCAGGAGAAGGGCATTAAGTGGAGGCCTGTGGCGGAGGGCCAGACCTCGTGCTTGGATGCGTTGGCGGATCGTTTCTACTATCCTGACCTTTCTGCTGTGCCCAAGCCTTATTGCACAACTGGTGAGTCTCCTAGCCCTTTATTTGATAGTATTTTCGGAGATGATACCGTAGGGAAGACTCCGCCGGTAGGCCCGTCCGCGGGGCGTGGTCGTTGGAAGCACGCGCCGCGGAAGCACAAGTACCGAGCCATGATTACCCTTTCTGACTCGGGTTCTTCCGTTTCAGCAGGAGAAGCTGTGAAAGGGCGTCGGCGGAGGAAGGATGGCCCACCCTCCGAGGATGACGAGGAGGCGGAATCTTCTCAGCTGGAGAAGAGGAAGAGGCCGCGGACCGCTGGCCCGGTAAAGGAGACTCCAGTCGCGCCTGGCGCTGGAGATGGTGAGGGATCGGTTCCTGGTCCGGAACCAGTTAATGTTCCCAAGGGTCCTCTTGGGAGTGGTGGCGATGGCGGGCCCGTTTTCAGCATGGGCATTGGTGCCGCCCCTGCGCGCCAACCACTCTTCCAAAAGTTACTGAGGAAGAAGACTCCTGGTAAGTTGTTCTTTTTTCCTCCTCTCTCTTCATTTCTATTTTTATGAGTTGTATTATTATTAATAAGTTATTGTTGATTTGCAGTGGCGCCGAAGATTGTGCCAACTGCACCTTTGTCTCCTTCCGCCGAAGCGGGTGGAAGGGAGGAGGATGCTTTGTGGAGGGAGCAAGAGCTTGCGCGGGAGCAGGCGCAGGCCGATGAAGCCTTGCAAAAGGCTGAGGCTGAGAAGGCCGCTGCTGCCAAGCAAGCGGCAGCCGATGAAGCCCACCGCCGGGCTGAGGCGGAGAAGAAGGCTGCTGCCGATGAAGCCGCAAGAAAGGCTGAGGCAGACAAGAAGGCTGAGGCGGACCGCCTTCGCCTCCAGGAGCAAAGGTTCTTAGAGGAAAAAGCCAAGGTGGCGGAGGAGCGCACTGCGAGGGAGCGCGCCGAAGCTGAGAGCCGGGAAATGGCTCGCGATGAAGGAGGGGATACCTTCGAGAGGGCTCTGCTCCAGCAGGGCGCCTCTGGGGCTGGTGCGAGCGGCTCGCGTCGGGATCGGCGCGAGTCTTCCAGGGTTGGGGAATCAGCAGGAGTCTATGACGGCTCTTGTTGGTCTGGTGGTGACGCCATCTGGCGCCCTCGCTGGGCAATAAGGGAGAACACATTGTTTTCCAACTCCTTGGCTGCCGAGGAGTTTGTCAGCGAGGTGGTGCCTCCCTATGAGCGCACTCACCAGGATATGTTGAGTCGTGAAGACCTAATAGCCGCCTTGTGCGTTAACCAGGCGACTCAACTATCCATGATGGACTCGCTGCGGCGCCGTGACTCGGCGTTGTGGCGGGACATGGAGCGGGTGGAGGCGGAAAAGGCCAGCCTTGCTGAAAAAGGGGCTGCCTTCCAAGCCGAGATTGCCAAATACCGCCGCCGTGCCCATGACGCGGAGGCCAAGGTTGCCAAACTTGAAGAAGACGCGGTTGCTGACAGGCGCCGTTGGTCAGAATCATGGAAGAAGGCCAACACTGACATCTCCGATCTCAAGGAGCTTCTGTCAGTGGCGCGTGAGGAGCGGCGGACGGCGGTGAAGAGGCTCGAAGAGAAAAGCAAGGCCCTCACGGAGAGGACGGCGAAGTATGTAGAGATGCGCAAGGAGCTCGAGTCTAAGGACGAAGCCCTTGTTGCGGCTACTGAACGCGTCTCTTCGCTGGAGCGGGAGAGGGTCCAGGTCCTCAGTGCGAAGGAGGACCTGGAGCGAGACCTGGATTCTTGTGACCAGGCTCGCCTTGCTGCTGTGAAGGAAGGTGAGGCGGCCAAGTTGCTACTGGATGAAGCTGTCACGGCCCAGTCCCAGATGCAGGACTCCATCAAATGGTTGATGACAGACGGGATGGCTGGGGTAAGTCTTCGCGCTTTCTCTGCTTTTGAGACTTGTCTTTTCCATATGCTAACTTTGTTTCTATGCGCAGGTTTTCAAGAGATTTTGGCAGGAGCCTCTGCTCGGAGACCAGGTTGCCGCCATTGCTGCCAGTGCCCAAGCCTACGGTTATGGCGAGGGCTATGAAGACGGTTTCTTGCATGCGCAAAATAATGGGCGCATCGTGGACGCGGAACACTATGGCAAGCCACTGAAGGATGAGTATGAGGCGGAACTCCAAAAGTTCGAGAAGATAGAGTTCCCCATCCTCCAAGTGCTTGCGGACTGCAACAAGAACGCGGATCCACCTGCGGCCCTTAGATATTTTATAGAAACGTCTGATGCGCTGGCGAAAGCTTCTGGTGAGGGGCCTTCCGGCGCAGCTGACCAGTGATTAGGCCTTTTAATACTTGTAACTTTTCTTTTCCTTGTAAATATAGAAGGGTTTTTAATTCCCTTTGTTAATGAAACTTTTGTTTGTTATATCGTGTTGTCTCGTCTCTAATTTACTTATTTAACCAAGTCGTCACCCAGTGTGTAAGTAAGAGTTAGAGCGCGCGCTCGGCTAGACAATCCGACGTCTAAGTGTTTAACACTTTCTCGCCTTGAAGATTGTAGCGGAGGCGACTTGTGCCATTGAGTCCGACTTAGGCGCGTGATCGCCTCGCCTTGAAGACCCGCTTACCGCGTTTATGTGGCGCGCTACTCTGTTGTCCGAGTTGCAATGACTCTAGAAGACAAGAGTTGGGGCGCATGTTGTTGTTATGCGGTGTTGTAGGTCCGGCGGGTAAATCCGTCTTGAAGACTACGCTGCTTGAGTAGGCGCCCGACGCGCACGTGGCGCGCCTTGAAGGCATGCCTTGCTAGCGTGTTTGGTCCGACGTGATTTTGCCTAAGTCTTGAAGACCCTGGCGCGGAAAGTACAAGTAGAAACACATATATAGGAAACATTTTCATTAATGATATGGCATGTGTAGCCATTTTAAATTACAAATAACAGCGCCGTAACTGAGCGCCGTTCCATGATCTTGGAATAGGGGTTCCATCGAGCCTTTCTAATGCGTAGGCACCTTTCCCGAGCACTTCTTGAATTTTGTAAGGGCCTTCCCAAGTTGGGGCGAGCTTCCCAGGCTTTTCGGCGTTGGAAGCTTCATTGTTGCGGAAGACGTAGTCCCCAATCTTGAAGGTTTGCTCCTTCACATGCTTGTTGTAGTATTGCTCGAGTTGGGTCTTGTAACTTGCTTCTTTTATTGCTGCGAGGTCGCGGCGTTCCTCTAACAGATCGAGGTTCATGCGGAGTTCTTTATCATTGTCGGTTGTGTTTGCCATCAATACCCTTGCCGTGGGGCAAGCTATTTCTGCAGGGATTACCGCCTCGGACCCGTATGTTAGGCTGAACGGGGTTTCGCCATTGCTTGTTTTCGTGAGGGTACGGTAGGCCCATAAGACGTGCGGCAACTCGTCTACCCACCCTGTTCGCCTGGTTCCGAGCCTTGTCTTGATGCCTTCAACGATTGTGCGGTTGGCTCTTTCTACCTGACCGTTGCCTTGCGGGTGCGCAACGGATGTGAAGATTTGCGTGACTCCCATTTGAGCCAGCCATTGTTGGAGGGCCTGGTCTTCGAATTGTGTTCCATTGTCACTGACCAGTTGCATCGGCAATCCAAACCGACAGATAATGAACTCCCAGATGAATTTCTTGACATGTGCGCCATCGATCTTTGCCAGAGGTTTCGCTTCGACCCACTTAGTGAAGTAGTCGATAGCGACGACCAAATATTTGACATTACCCGGTGCCGCCGGGAATGGTCCGACTAGGTCAATAGCCCACTTTTGGAAGGGCCAAGCCGCGGTAACTGGTACGAGATTGTTCTTTGGGCGCAAGGTGTTTGGGGCATGGCGCTGGCAGCTGTCACATTTGCGTAACTCGTTAACTGCGTCGACGTGCATGCCAGGCCAGTAATATCCTGCGTTCATCAGCTTTGCCACTACCATTCTTGGGCCTGCGTGTAACCCGCACGTTCCTTCATGTATATCTTTAAGAAGAAAGGAGGCTTCTGTCGGGTCAACACAGCGCAAGAGTGGCCCCAAGTAGGAGCGGCGGTACAGGATGTCACCGGTCAGTTGATATTGCAGGGCCTTGTTTTTTATCTTCCGGGCCTCTAGTTTGTCATTGGGCAGAATTCCCGACGATAAAAAGGCTTTGATCGGTGTCATCCATGACGCGTTACCTGTTTGAGTGACATTGACCTGGCGCGCGGGGACCGATGGTTTATCTCGTACTTCGACGCGGACCTCTTTTGCCATGTGCTCAAAAACCGTGGATGCCATTTTGCTGAGCGCGTCGGCGGGTTTGTTCTCGCTGCGCCGGATGTGTTCGACTGTGCATGTGTCGAACTTGCGCATGAGTTGCTTGGCTTGCTCCAGGTATAGAGCCATGGTTTCGTCTTTCGCATCGTATGCCCCATTGATCTGCCGTGCTACCAACAAGGAGTCTACATGTGCCTCTACGTGCCTGGCCCCCATTTTTTCCGCTATGCGGAGGCCTGCCAGCAACGCTTCGTATTCCGCTTCGTTGTTTGTGCTTTTGAACTCGAGGCGGATGGCGTATGTGAACTCATGTTTGTCTGGGCTGATGAGGCGCAAACCGGCGCCAGCACCGTCTCCGTTGGAGGCGCCATCAGTGTATAAGGACCACTTTTGCGATGGGTGGTGCGCTGGCGCAGGCGATTCTTCTTCTCGGCACTCTTGAACCTTGTCGGCTGGGATCTCGGTTGCGAAGTCTGCCAATACTTGTCCCTTGATTGCGGGTCGGGGCTTATAACTGATTGTGTGCTCTCCGAGCTCAATAGCCCACTTCGCCAGTCTTCCTGACAATTCTGGTTTGGCCAAGATGTCGTTAATCCGATAGTCCGTGAGGACGTTTATCGGGTGGCCTTGGAAGTATCTGCGCAATCTTCGGGAAGCGTGAATTAAAGCTAGGACCAGCTTTTCCATTATGGTGTACCGAGTTTCCGCATCTAACAGCGTGCGGCTGATGTAATAGATAGGCGTTTGCACGCCTTTACGATCGACCATCAGGAGTGCGCCGATTGCCCGCTCCGTGACTGAGAGATAGAGCGTGAGTGGCTCTTTAGGGAGCGGGGCTGTTAGTGTAGGAAGGTTCATCAAACACTGCTTCATTTGTTGAAAAGCTGACTCAGCTTCGGTTGTCCAGCGGAAGTTACTCTTCTTCAGACAATTCTTCAAGGTGTCGACAAAAGGAAATGACTTTGAAGCGTAGTTGGATAGGAAACGGTTTAGGGCGACCAGGCGGCCCATCAATGTCTGCACTTCTTTGACGGAGGCTGGAGATGGCATCCGCTCGATTGCTTGTACCTTTTCTGGGTTGGCGCGGAACCCGTCCCGCGTAACGATGACTCCCAGAAATTTCCCTTCTTCCATTCCAAACGAGCACTTGCTTGGATTTAGCTTCATGCGGACCTTTCGTAGCTGGTCAAATGTTTGTTGGATGTCTTGTAGCATGTCGGTTTCTTCCCTGCTTTTGATCACTAAATCATCGACGTACACTTCAAGCCGTACGCCGATTTCTTTCACGAACGCTGTATCCATCAGGCGTTGGTATGTGGCGCCCGCATTTTTCAGGCCGAAAGGCATCTTTGTGTAGCAGAAGATACCCGCGTCTGTGCGGAACGCTGTTTTGTCTTCATCTTCTTTCGCCATTTGTATTTGGTGATATCCTTTGTAGGCGTCCAGGAAACACTTGAATCTGTATGGGGCGAGGGAGTCCACCTTCAAATCGATCTCTGGTAGGGGATAACAGTCCTTTGGGCACGCTTTGTTGATGTCTTTGTAATCGACGCACATGCGCCATCCTCCATTCGCTTTGGCGACCATGACGGGATTGGCCACCCAAGTTTGATATCTGATGGGGCGGAGGATGCCCGCATTGAGCAGCTCGGTGACTTGTTCGTTCATGGCCTTTGTTTTCTCCGGGCCCATACTTCTCTTCTTCTGTACAATTGGCTCTGCGGAACGATATACGTTAAGCCTGTGTTCCGCTATGTCCCGCGGAACACCCACCATGTCTGCCGGTTGCCATGCAAAAATGTCTATATTGCTGATCAGAAGTTGCTTCAAATGATTTCGTATGGATTCGGAGATTACATGGCCAATGGTCACCGTTTGCTCCGGAAATTTGGGGTTGAGCGCCCATTTTTCCGGCTCTGTGCGGGCATTTGTCTTGACCATCTTTGGCGGCTTGGCTGTCTCCGTGACATGGCAATCTTTGTTCCCCCGGATGAAGGCAACGCCTGTTTTGGTGGGAAAACCAACCATTGCATGCGCCGTGGAGGCGTTGGCGTTGAAGTGAGCAATGCCTTCTCTTCCTAGGAGTATGTCATGGTTTGATGTGGCTGGTAGGACCATGAAGTCGCATATTTCTGTGCGCTCGCGTGTGCCATCCGTCCATGTTACAGGCAAAGAGAGCATGCCGCGGGGCATGATGGTTTCATGGATGAAACCAGAGATTGGCTCATTGACCGGAATGAGCTTCGCCTTGTCTTCTTCATCTAGCTGTTGAAAACATTGGTCATACATGATATCTGTGCTGCTGCCGCCGTCTAAAAACATGTACCGCGTGCGGTAATGTCCAAAGACGGCAGTGATTACTAGTGGAGCTGTGCAAGAGGCGCCACCTCTGACCCTTGGCATGAGGATGTCTACCTCCTTCCAGGAGTCGTCTAGAGGCTGTATTCGGGTGCGCTTCCCATGTTGGGTGTTCTTACCCCGCCGTGTCATGTTGCATTGATGGCGGGGAATTAGTGTTGCAGCATGGGTGTTAAGGTCGCGGATCTTCTTCCGTGATCCCTCGCCTTGGGTTTCCTCGTTTCCTTGGCTTTTGCCAGCTCGGTGAACATTTTTAACCAAGTGGCCGAGCTGGCCTGATTTCAGCGCTGCCTCTATCTCCATTTTTAGACTATAACAGTTGTCTGTGAGATGGCCGTAGTCATTATGGTACTCACAGAACTTGCTACGGTCTACATTTCGGCGCTTCCCCAGGGGGTTAGGCTCCTTGAGTGTGACCTGCTCGGTCTTCAAGACCTGTGAAGGAGTTTTAGTTAACGGAGTCCAATCATGGTTTTTCTTGGAATGTCCACGTTGTTCTCGCGTTTGCTTCTGGCTAATGATTTGGCGGGCGTCCCCTGCGGGTGAATATTTCCCCTCGTCGGTGGCGCCCGAGATGCGGCTCCAAACAGATTTGTTTTTGTGTTTACTATTATTATTATGGTGTTGTGGTTGGAAGCCGTGTAGTTGATTAAAAGATCTTTCGGAGGATGCATATATCTTTGCTGAGCGAATGAGTTCATCCCAGGATTCTGGGATGCCATCCTTGCCCGTTAGACATTTCATGAGATCTGGGCTGCGCACATTGTGAATGAACGCGGCCCGGGTGAGCTCCTCCCCACAGCCTATTTGCAAGGCCTCCTTGTTGAAACGGACGATGTAGTCCTCAATTGTCTCATGATCATAGCGACGACATAGCAAGATGTGTGCTTTGTCCTTCTTGTGTTTCCGCAAATGTGAGAAGTGACTGCCAAACTTTTCTGTAAGGTCGTCGAAATCTTTTACGCTTCCCGCCGGGAGGTTGTCGAACCACACCCGGGCGGCACCCGTGAGGGTTTGAGCGAAAAGGTGACACCATACTTGGACGGGCCAGTCTACGGACATACCCGCGCACTAAAAGTCGTGCACATGGTCGTCGGGATCACGCAGGCCATCGTATCTACCGATGCTGCTTGGAAGTTTGGCCTTCCCGGGTATTTTGGCAGCCGCGATGCGGGCGACAAACTTGGATTTCTCGGCAAAAGCTTTTGGTCGAAATGGTTTGACCAAGTCATCGTCTATCCCACTGTCTCGCGTGGGAGTGTATTTCTTCCCTTTGTACCCAGAGTCGCTGCTTGACGATTCATAACCGTCTGGCTCGTCACGTGATTTGGCGTAGCCCCGAGCTCTGACGTTTCCGCCGAGCTCCCCGCTACGACCATCACCGTGACCGGCCGTATCTTTCTTCTTGTACTTTGCTTTTGACGGAGTATCAAAAGCAAGTGCTTTACCTTTCTTTTTTGCTTGCTGCAACAGTTTTCGTTGATAGATTGCAGCACTTCTGGCATTCTGACGGAGGAGCCACTGGTCTGGGTCCTCCTCGGAGAGTTCTTGACTGTCGTCATCTGACTCGACATCACGGATTTCAACAGCTGATCTGTCGAGCCGGGATGTCGGTTGTTTGACGACAGTGTTAGGTGTGATTTGGTTGTCCGGCTGTTGGACATCTTCGTCTCCGGCTCGGTGCATGCCGGAGGTGTTAGGGTTGGGTTCAGCCATGGGTGGGTTAAAAGATGGGTGAAAATAGCTGTTCTAACCGTTGGATGGCGCCAATGAAGAAACAATAAGTACACCGGAGGTTAAGACTGACCTCCGGGGGGTTAGTACTTATGTGACTACAGGTTTAATCCTTTACCCAAACCGTTATGGTAACCCGAGAGTTTGTTAAGGTGAGTGTGATATGTAGTGTGTGTGCTACGAACAAGAGATTTAAGTGGTTCGGTCGTTAATGACCTACGTCCACTGTAAGTACACCGGAATATTATTACTAACAAGAGAGAGTTACAAGTAGAGAGTATAGTAGCGATGGTTGTATTTGTGAATGAATACATGAGTTGTATCTGGTGCTATTTATAGGCTTAGTAGTGGGCTGCATGGAGAGGCCCACAAGTGACACCATTGGCTTGGGCCCAACCGGGGCCCAAGCCCATGGTCCTTCTGGAAATGGCGGGAAAGGACGAGGCACTGTTGATGACATCAGGCTACAGTGTGGTCGTTGTTGTGGTTGGACACGTGGCGGCCTTCTGGTGGTGCACAGTAATGTCGTACTTGCTACAGTGTCCAGGCTATCTCTGCTGGCTGATTTGACGTCTGACAGTGGGCGAGGTAATGCCTGCTGGTCGCTGTTCACGACAGCGTGTACAGTGCAGCCGTTCACCTTTTGTACTATCTGCCACATGTCCTTCTTCTGTTGGTGTATGCTCTGACACAGATCCTTATGAATCTTCCTTTTGTCATCCCTTGTACCTCCTCTGACGTGCCAAGGGAACATTCCGCGTGTGGTGGCACGCGCGTATCAGGTATTAGTTGTTGCTTATCATCTGTGCCGGCGCGCGAGGATGTTGATTGCCTGTCCTCGCGCGAGTATGCTCCTGCGCCGTGACCTGGCGCAGGGTTGTTACCTTGCGGGGATAGGGACGCCCTTCAGATTAGGCTCCCTATCCCTTCACTTATAGTATAAACTATTTACTATATTTATTTTCATTATATGCAATGGATTAAAAATTAATATGGTAATTCGACCAATTATTTCAAAATCTATATTCGTCAATAGTCCACTATAAATAAGTGACAAATACTATTAGCTAGTCAATAAACTTAGAGTTTGAACTTGATTAATGGTGATAGTATTTTGTTAATTCCTTACATTTTTTCTTCAATTTAATTGTGAAATTTATAAATATAAGATAGAAAAGTCCACTTTAAGGTAGATAAAGATTCGTTCAAGTGGTGGATTATAAAAATCAACCAATTATTGTTACTAATAAGAACTCGACAAAATGTCTGTTGAGATGTTAGTGAAATTACATGACTACCCATTTGTAGTGGGACACAATGGCCCCTTCAAAAGGTTGTGATTTGGTTGTTACTCGATATTTTCTACATTTGGCTGTCAATGTAACATTAGCATCTGATTTGATCCAAGTTGCACAACAAATATCAATGAAGTTTATAGAAAACGACCAACTCTAAAATTGCCTTTTAAATAGTCAAAAATTTGTTGAAATTCATTTGATATGGAAAAATACGGGTTCTATACTTTGTTTGGTTATGCATATTGCACAACACGTTTAAATTAGAATGTCAATTTACATGAAAAACCGTTTATTATGGTGGAGTTGTCAGAGCAATAAAGATAAGAACTAGATCCTTTTGGTCGCAAGTTCGAATCCGAGCCAACACGAGTTTTATCCTCCAGTGTTACCTCAGAGAACGTAGTTCTTGTGGGGTACAACGGTGGTCATCCCGTCTAATACGGTAGGATAGATGTGGTAAGGTTCACGCGGAACGCCAAACCCCACACCGGTGCCAGCATGGACCCGGCTAAGACAACATAGTTTGACCGAATGTGAGGCGACGAACCTGCCAAGAGGCGGGCGTGACCCACTTATCTCCATAAAAAAAAAAAAAAAAGATAAAGAAAGTCATCGTTAAAAACAAAAAAATACATCAAAAACAAGTTTATTAGACAATGAATAGAATTAAAACTAGAACGAATTCTCTTAAATTAGTACATAGAAAAGAATTCAATATAGAATCCAGATTTTGTGGCTTAAATATTGGGTTAGGCCAGATGTATTTACCTTTGCTTCTTACTCGTCAATTGTCATACCACCTCATCACATGGAAACACAATTTAAAACTTATCATAATCCACCCTTATGAAAATCATTATTTATAAAAAGATCTTTTTTTAAAGGTTCGGATTTGGTTCTTTTAAATAAACTAGGTGGTACTTGGCCCGTGCTTCGTCGCGGGCGCGACTGTTGTGCATACATGTTACGTGCAATATGGCCGGCGGTTCGCTGCGGGAACTCCTGTTGCGTTGAGGGTTCGGT
Source organism: Ambrosia trifida (assembly GCA_028751855.1). NCBI lineage: Eukaryota > Viridiplantae > Streptophyta > Magnoliopsida > Asterales > Asteraceae > Ambrosia > Ambrosia trifida. The sequence goes on from CM054122.1 coordinate 164,193,898, forward strand.
GGACATAAAAGATAACATTAAGTGACTGTTATGCTCGCGTGAGCTTCACAAAAATAATCACGACCCATTAAGTTCCACACCGGCCTTATTTTTTAACCTAATTTAGTAATAATATAATAAAAAAATGTCTGAGCTTTAGCCTCAAAATAATATCATATAGTACTAATTTGCCATCAAGTCTTAGTAAACAACCCATTTAAATCAAGCAGTCTAATGATACATTGTTTGGGCCTAAATCAGTAAATGACCCATCTTACCAATAGTTCACATGCCATATGATCAACATTAGGTGTGTCAGTCGTCACAAACATCCACTCATATACATTTAGCAAGTGGTTTATGCATACTTTATTGTACTTTAAGGTACAAGTGTTTGAAGCCTTATGTTTTTTGGTCCACACGTTACCTTCACATTCTGTTTCCTTCTCCAAATCATCCCCACCATATGCCGATTGTTTTTGGAGGTTTTGTCTCAATCTGCTGCTTCCGGTTGTTCGGGACGCCACAGAACACCTTTGTCACCGGTTTGTCCTCCTTCTCATTCCCGTATTACTCCTCGCAAATCTTTGATAAACCCAAAACCCATTGACTAACCCCATCCATAAAACCTACCCATCTATCTAATATCCCAAATCAAAACTCTGCTCTCTCACCGTACTTGCCACCACCATAATCATCCCACGTTTTTCCACTTTCTACATAATTTGTTCATCCGCACTGGAATCAAGAAGCAATCGCTGGTAAGTATGCAAATTATGATTTGGGCGAAACTCACTGATAGGAGATTTGTTCATATCATACAATTTCTTATTTATGGGTTTAGGTGTTGAATCATAAACCTTTTCTGAGCATGTTAATTTGACGTTATTTCGTTTCTGGATTTTAAGAATTCGTGTTTTATTGGTGATTTGGTTGAAACACGCCAGGTGTTTGATAAAATGCTTGAATGAATATTTCGCCTTGGATGTAGCTTAAACAAATGGTACTTTTTCAATTCCTAATCGGCATTATATGTCATTCCGCAGGTGGAAGTAGTGTGATTACAGATTACGGATTACGGAGAATAGCAGCCTAAGCCACATATGGGTTAGTGTTTTTACCACTTTTACAGTTATTTCATCTATTTTACTTTAGGATTTTAGTGGGATGTTTGCTTCTAAAACTGACCTTGGTTTGCAATGTGCAAGCCATAGTAAAATATGTAGTGTAACTCCAATACAATGTGCATTTGTTAGTTTATCGGTGCATTAGTTGAAATGCTTATACAAACGGATAATTTAGTAACTATGATCATGAAGTTTTATTGTAAGAGTGTTAGGTGTTTATAATTTCTATTCGTACTATTTTTTTTGGGTACATTGATATTGCGTGCTGTTTATTTATTTGTATTTTGATTTTAATGAGCATACATAAGTGGCGTTTGGTATAGGTCTAGGATTTCAGTCCTTCGGCAATCACGGATCTTGACTCAGGAGGTATTTTCCCATCTGCCACTGTTAACGGGATGTCGTGTAGACTGCCGCCGGGTTGCAGAAACGCCGCCTTTGTAACATAATTTTGGTGTTGGTGGAGCCGTAACATCAGCAGGGAAAGTGTCCGGGCTACGGCGGTGGACAAAAACAAATATGGTGGGCCTTGGCGGTGGTGATTCGATGGTGATCGAAAGCATCAGATGACATTTAGGAAGTTTTTTGGGTTGAAATGGAGTTTGGGTTTGTTGTATGTGCTATTGTGGATATAAATATTTACTAATTACATGTGAATAATTTCCTTTTGTAAAATCAAGAAATTGATGCAAATTTAATTTTTATTAAATGGTGCAAACTTTCTGTTTTGTTTTGCATATGCAGTGGTGAATACATGGGGCGCCTTGCCAATTGATGGAGAGGGGGATATATTCTGCTGAAATTTTTAACATTGGAGCTTTTGGGTATTAAAATTTGTTTATAAAGTTAACACAGTTGACTATGATTCACACACATGAACAGATCTATAAAACAATGGAGGGGCGGAATAAGCGTGTATTCATAGAAACATTCCGCTAAACCCACTATTAAGGCTATCTTCAACAAGTAATAACTTATATTATTTTATAAGACCTAACTATCACCATTCATGAATTTGAACTTAAATATTAACCTTTGGCTTTGAACTATGACTTGGTTTTTGGTTTTGGCTGCTGCACAGTTTCTCATTGAAGATGGATGGTCAACCGCCTTGGAAGTCAAGTTTAGGATATCTACTAATGTCAATGAACTATTTGGTAAGACAGGTCACAATGGGTTGACCCTGTTATGCTTTATTTTCATTTTTGTTTTAGTCAATTCTTTTTTGGATATACCATAAACTATGGCTACCTTGGTAAATTATATCCATTATGGTAAATGGAAGACCTGGCGTTTTCTTTCTATCTGTATTGTCCAGTCCTATGAAGTTGCATTGTCTTTTATTACTTACCATGATGCCTTTATTATGTTGAGGCAGTGATGCTAAAATTTAGCTCTAGCAAAACCGGACGTTGTGTACTCGATCCGTATGGCGTTTTCTGTATGTCAAAGAGTTTTGAAGCGTATTTATTCGGTATGTCTTTTTGCTAGCTCAAATGCGGGTTCGCGGGGCAACGCCCGCGGGTCAAAATCTAGTTGTCTTACATTTAATAGATATATATAATAGAAAACGTTTACAAAGGTTTTTCTATAAAACATGTTTTTAAAAAAAATCAAAAATGTTATTTTCAAAATAAAAAAAAAAGGTTTCTTAAGTAACAATAAAGGATTTCAAAATGACCCAAAAAAAAAAGGTTTGAATTATATTATTGGCAGAAGCAACAACTAGTAGGTGATGGTGGATAGTGCTTGCCCATTTAAACCCACCCGTTTTAAGGTGTTAAGTTTTATAGTAATGACTAGTGACCCATTGTATAATTGAAGTATTTTTTAGTAGACCCGCATGAACGATAAACAAACTAGTTACTCGAATCAAGTCATCATTCCATTTGACTGAAAAATGGATCATAACTACTGAAGTGTATCCAAAACCACCATCTACCATTGCACCAAACAAAACTAGCTTGACTAAAATGTAACAGCCCCAAAATAGTAAGGTGCTCATGGGAGTTATGGAGGCAAAAGAGTTACATTACCAACATGGGATAAGGAAAACATACATTTACAAGAACTGCTGGAGCCATTTACACTTACCGGCATCATCCTGCAACTCGTTCTTTAACCGTTTCACTTCTTGCAAAGCCTGCTTCAAGTCCATTTTGTCAAGTGGCAATTCAGAGAAGTCCTTTAAAAACTGGCGGGCGCGAGGAGCACCTACGGCCATATCATCTGGCTCGGATGGCTTCTTACGTTTACAACCAGCCTGTAATCGCACGATTATAATGTACGTGTAAAATCTGATAATGATTTACGATGTTTAAGCTAGAATAATAAAAAAAAAAATAAAGAAGCGAATAAGTCATTTTGAAAAAAACGCACATCCAAACACCCTCTCAATGGTTAATTTTGTATTTTAATGGCATGAACGAAGATGAGGATGTGACTACAGGTATAAGTATAGCATTCCCTTACTATTTGGAGAACTAAGATGAGCCAAGAAAATGAAGAATGAAGGAGAAGGGTAGTACATGTGGCAAAATGGTGGAGTCGGGCGACTAACAGATCAAATTAAACATATTTCGTGTGGGACTGCTGCTTTGTAAAACATGATTATACAAACTTTATAAATACAATACTCTGGGGCGAAGCTTGGTTCTCGAATTGGAGGGGGCCGAACTCAATTTTTTTTATCGGTAGTGGCAAATCGGCGGGGGCAGGACTCAATTTACCTACAAAAATTGCAAATTTCCACTAGTGCGCCAAAAAGCAGGGGAGCCAAGGCCATCCCTGACCCCTATATATCCTTCGCCCCTGACAATACTCTTCTAACTTTTTTATAAAGCAATTTTGGAGGTTAAATGCATCTGAGTACACAGCAGATGACTTTCGACCGATGTGAGTATGTGACTAGTATCATTTTTAGTTAAATCTTTTAGCCCCACACAATTGACCCATTAAAGACAAGACGTAGCGCAAATCAGCCCACTTACATGTAAATGGATCAAAATTGCCTTGTCATAAATATTTCCAGGTGGATAGTAATGGTAACCCAATAGCAAGACTCGATTACTCCAAAAAATTTAGCGTGCTTAAATTATAAAATATATAGAAATTAGAAACCATACCTCTTGTTCAGCCTCATTTGATACGACTGAAACAGGTGAGAAATCCTCCAACTCGGCAGCTTTTTCTCTAGCAAGAGAAACAACACTTGTAGGAAAGTTTGCAAACTCCGCAACATGGATTCCAAAACTCTGATCGCAAGCCCCTGGTTCAACCTGAATAATTAAAATCACAATGAATTAAAAAACATCAGTAGATATTGGTTTTTCATATATTTTATTGTTTAAAGCATCAAACAACCTTGTAAAGCATTGTCAGCTTTCGGCTTGAGGAGTCAATGTGTGCACTGACATGATAATTTGCTATACCAGAAGGTTGACCAGAATTCTCATGAGCTAATGCAGTCAACTCATGAAAATGAGTAGCGAATAAAGTAGGTGCTTTAATTACTTCAACCAAGTGCTCACATATAGCCCAAGCTAAACCTGCTCCCCATATAACAAATTAATGTAATAATCAATGACTTAAGTCAAAACCTCAAACATGGAGTATAATAAACCGAGTATTGGATTATGATTGAAAAACTAACCAAATCCATCATAAGTTGATGTTCCACGGCCCAACTCATCGATGATAATTAACGATTTATCAGTGGCGCCTTTTAAAATTGATGCTGTCTCAAGCATTTCTTGCATAAAGGTAGAAACTCCGCGTAACTAGAACCACAAAAAATAATAAAAATTCTGTTTTTTTCTGCAAACAAAGAACTACAAATAATATAAGAGTATATTGTCTACTTTAAGAAAAAAAATACAGTTTACCTGACAGTCACCAGCACCAACACGAGCGAAAATACAGTCACGGATAGAAATGGTAGCTTTGTCACAAGGAACAAAGGAACCCACTTGTGCCATAAGAATGTTCACACCAATCTGTATAGATGAACAACAAAAAAAAATTAGTACATACAGAAAGCTGTTATATTCTTAATGTACCGCTGCAAAAGATCAAACAGTAAATTAAAAATTGAATAGAAAGTATTTTTCAGAAAGGGTTAGCGGCGCAGCTTGTTGCCCGCCTGCCCGTTATCTTAATGTAATTTTCTTTGTCCGGGAATGAAAGTATTTTTCTTACTAAAAAAAAAAAAGAAATAAAATAGCAAAAAAAAAAAAAAAAAAACCCTTTATGATAACTGAGCTTAATACCTGCCGTATAAATGTGGACTTTCCACCCATGTTAGGTCCTGTGATAATTTGAAACCAACTCTTTCCCCTCACCTAATAATTTGTGAGCAAATCAAATAATAGACGTATAAAATAATTAGTGTCAAATTGTGAATCTTTTCAATAGCTAAAAGAAGCAATAAATTGCATAATAACTTACAAGTTTGCAGTCGTTTGGTATGAAATTCACCCAATCTTGAGCTTCGACACATGGGTGTCGGCTTCCTTCTAATACGATATCTCCTGTATCCTGTAGAAAACAACCTCCAGTTAATTATACATATTTTACAACTAAGAATGCTTTTAGACCCAGAATTCTTACAGATGGTGTGATATCTGGTCTTGTATAAGGGGTGGGGCTGCTAGCAGCCAGGTCAGCAAAACTAAGCAAGACATCCAGCTCTGAGAGCAACTTAGCCAAATCCTCAAACACCTGTATCATTGACCAGTCAACAACCATTTATTAAAAAAAATATATATATATTACAGAAACAAAACAAAAAACAAAGTGTAGCTACCTCAGAAAAAGTAGCTGCTGTTGTAACAACCCTAGTTACAAGCTCCTTCTGACAGCTTTTATATTCTTCTACAATCTTCTGGTATTGATCTCCTAAATTCTTCAGCTTGGTATTTGTAAACTTTACACCATCTTTTCGGGTTTCAAGAATAATAAATTGGGCATTGAGCTTCTTCCTTACTTTTGGTTCTTCTTTCTTTGTGATTCTAAAAACATGTCCAAACTGAGTACCCTTATCCATCTTTAAAGTCTTATCGACCGCTAGATCAAGATCAACAGCAGTTTTTTGATGCAAATTTTGTATTTGTTGTTCTAGTAATTCTTGCTCGTTTTTCAGGTCTGATAACTGGGAATCGTAACCAGGTGAGATCATGTATTCTCCATTTTCAAGTTGGTCGAGGTCAACAGAAACTTCCACAAGACCAATAAACTTATTCAAGTGATCATCGTTGGTCAAATAATTGATACGATCCATGTATCTTTCCTTAATTAGTGATGCAAACTGACCATCATATTGTTCCATTGCACTTTTAATGTACGGAAGTCTGATGCTTGACTGCACACAAAAGAACAGTTAAAATGTTAAATATTACATATGCATACATGAAATTATAGAAAATAAAGATGCAAAATAAAAGCTCACCTGATAAAGCTTTACTATATGTACCAAACCAGCTCTTTGTTTCTGAATAATACGCATCATTCGTTCAATGTCACATATTCTTTTCAAATGCTGCCTTAAATCCTGACGAAGAACGGTATCCTCAACAAATGCTTGCACCAAATCTAGTCTTGTATTAATCTCTGTGATATCCAGCAATGGTTGTTTTAACCACATGTGTAGTAGCCTTCTACCCATGCCAGCTGTACATGTTCTATTCATAAGACCAAACAGACTAAAATTCTTGTTGGCATCTGTTTTACTCTCCATAACATTCAATGCCCTCATAGCAGCAGAGTCCAGTCTCATGTAACTGTTAAGATTATACCAACCGATCGTATAATTTCCATAGTTGTTTTCATCAGAAAGTAACTCAGCATAAGACAATAATGCCCCTAAAGCCATAGGTGCAAATTCAAAAGCAGAAACAAGATCGCGAACCGGTTCATTTGAACCTTTAATTAACCTACCAAGATCTTGTGTTAAATCTCGTCCCTTAAACTCGGCTTTCTTGCGGTCGGTTACCATCACACCACATTTTGACATTACATCATACAAAGGTTTACACTCACTTGATTTTGTTATTTCAGTAGGTAAAACACATTCTTTGCACCCCAGAGAAACTAAAGCAGATTCAACGTTTGTAAAGTGATTATCATCGAGAAATTCAGTAATTCCAAGCACCCGTTTAGCAAGATCAACATATCCTAATCCAATGGTGCACCCAGTATCACGAAAATTTGGAATTATGGCTACGATTACCGGTGAATCTTGCATATCATTTTTTGCAAATAAAATGTCTTCAAAGCTGTTGAGATTACCAGGGGTTCCTCTTTTAATTAGTCTCCAGTTTGACCCACTGCCCTCATATAATTCAAGACTATGATCGGTTCTTTCTAGTAAAAGATCACGAACAATAGTTTCAAACATATTTTTGCTTACACTGACACTAGATAAAGCATCGAGCCCGTTACCGATTTGTTTCAAGACGGTTGTGGTATGATAATATGTATTTGCAATAAATGAAGCATTCTCACCATGAGCTGTGAAATAATCCTGTTAAGATTCATTTAAAAGCATAAGATATCAGTGAAAAGATAGAAAAAACAAAAGATACAGGTCAGCCATAGTAATAGTTCAATTATATACAATGATCTTAATTATATAAGAAAACCGTAAGGAACAATAGGGGTGGTAACAAAAATATGGAGTTAAGAGATAAAACATTAATATATAACTGCTAAAACATTTAGAAAAGAAATCTACAATTACAGAGGGGGAAGTCCAAAGTTTCCTATAGTTGATTAGAAATGACCCATCACAACTTGTATATTTAATATTTCTAAATTATCTTCCATAATTAAGCTCAAATATAATTGTTCATGTCAAATATACAAAGAAAGAAACAAGAAAACCAACTTTTTCATTGACGGACATGGTGATATAATAACGGGCATGCAATCATATTGCAGTGCATAGTATCTTCTTTCAATATACAATCTTCTATCAAGACACCTGTACCCTTAAATGTATGTACAAAATTTTATTTTCTCCATCGATGTGATTTGAATTTCAGATATTAGAAAAACATAATAAAAGATACTTAGAACCTTGTTTGGTAATGCCTGCGCTTTCTGCTTTTGCATTTACACTATATAACACTGTATATTAGACGTTTGTTGAGCATTTATGTATCCAGAAAACTAAATTCTGTTTACAAATTTGGTAATAATCATCTACAAATGTAAACGTTGGTTTTAAATCTCATGGTTTACCAAAATGGATTTCAGAAAGAAACATTTTAATAACAAAGTCAAGCTTCCAACCTGGCATAACAGAATTTCTATCTTTTAAATCTTCAACTTATGTTTTAAAACAAATATGTTGTCTTCATACCCATTATAACGTCGCCGTCAAAACAAAAACGACAACTCTCTTTATGTTACAAAAGCATGCAAACATAAAGTAGATAATCTTACCAAAAAAGGTCTAGAGACTTAACCCAACTCTTAGTCTAGATAAAAAATGATCCAGTTACCAGGTGGGCAACGTGGGCCCTTGATCACTTAAAAGCTTTGTCCCTGCTTGCCTAGTCTATCACTTTCCGAGTTTTGTTCTAAGCCTATTTCAATCAGTTAAGCAAACAGAGAGAAATGTTCAACAAAATGGTGGACGGAACTCTTGACCAAAAATCATCAGAACAGGTCTGAAACAATTATACCAACCCTAAATAAGCCTGGAATTAACATAAAACAACCTAAACTGGCCCTAAAGAACCTAAAACATGTATAAAACCACTAAAAACTTGTATTTTAATACTATACCATACGCCTCGCCTTAAAAAGGCGTAGCTTTTTAAGCACCTCGTACAAGGCCCAAGGCTTACCCTTTGCACCTTAAATGCGCCCACGACAACTACTATGACTAGAAGTTCATAACATAAAACTTAAACTCAAAGCAAGAAGCATATAATAAACAATTAAACATGAGATATAAAACAAAATTGATACACTTCTTTAGGTTAAATTCACTAATCAAAGTATCACAAAATATTCCTTTTTATAATCATTTAACCATAAAAATAACACTAGTATATGCAATAAATACCCTCCTATAATGCAAATGTTCACATTACCATAGTTGTTAAAAGCCATTGACTCTTGCGCCTAGGCCCCCTTTTTAGGCAAGGCGACGCATTTGCGCTTTGATTCTCCAGGTGATGGTTTAGGCGCAAATTTCAACTAGATTCCCAAATTCCAGAGAGTTTCTAGCCAAATTCATTAAATTACGGCTAGATTCCAACCAGATTTCTACTTTTATCCAAGGAAAACTACTTCTATACACTAATAAATCAATATTTTAAAACTTTTGATACTAACTAGATGAAAAATAGTATCATTTTAATATATTTTTACTCTATTTTCTCTGTTCGCTTTTTTTATATCTCAGGCCCTCGCTTTTTTTGCGCCTCGCACCTAGGCCCCAGGCAAGGCGCAGATTCTGCGCCTTGAGTACGCCTAGCGCCTTTGATAACTATGCCTAGTACACCGCACACACACAACTGCTGCCACTGAGCTTACCGAACTAAAAAACATAAACAATATCCTTTTTTTTTTGCTTACCCGTCGATCGAAAAAGCGAACGGCCTTCGAGTCCTGCACAGCAAATAATAATTTCAGTCAAAACATCAACAATATTAAAAAATTTCACACAAGTGAGAAACAGAAAGACTTACATTAGGTAATTTCTTGAAGAAGGTGAGAAACCCATGAGCTTGTTTAGCATCTACACAAATAATAACACACAATCTTGATATCATTAACCTTTAAAACTTAAATAATCCTTTTAATTATAATGTCAATTAAACAAACCCAATCGAGTGAAAAAATATAATAATAATAATAATGGTAATAATAAAAGAAATGAGAGAAGATGTTAACCTAATTTAAGGTCAGGTAGCTTGTTATGATCGTTTAAATCAGCGTCCATGATTATTGGTTGGTGAATAATAATAATAATAACAAAAGTAAGAACAGGATTAGGGTTTTGTTTTGGGAGATTTAAGAGTCGATGCAACGTTATTTGGAGGGAGGGTTTGGGGATATTGGGCGGGAAAGAGTGGCGCTACCGAGACACAACAAGGTGCGATTGCCTCTTTCTATATATTTTTATTTTATTTTACTTGATAAAACATTCTCTCGCAATTTTCAATACCATCAATATAAGACCAGCCGTAGTCGAGCGTTATTTTTCAAAAAAATTCAAATATAGCGCCCCAAACACCCCTACACCCGGGCGCTATATGTGAAAATTAGGTTGGGGCTTGATTTTTATAACGCTCGAGTGAATTTGTTTGGCCCAATCATTGCTTGACACGTGGCTCGATGGCAGGCTTTCTTTTGAACGGTCAAATAATGGACCGTTGTCCATTTTAATTCTTGAACGGTTATTTTTTTTTAAAGGTATTTATATATACCAAACCATATACAAACACACATACAAACATAATACTTTCAAACTAAAAACCACACACAAACTAAAAACGCGAAAGATGTTTCCATATGGTTCACCGTTCGGGGTCCCGGGTCGACCGGGTGCTAGGCCAAACACCACGAGGCCAAACACTACTGCTCCGCTGCCACCAAACTGGGGCGAGTTTGACGCGAGTACCATGCAATACGCGCAACTTCTGGGCATGCCCGGTCAATTTTATCCGGGCCCAAACATGCCCGCTCAATTTTTTCCTCCACCAAACTATATGCAACCTTCACAAGAGGAGCCCGAATCGGTACCAGAAACTCAAGACGAACCCGAGGGTTCTGGGCGCGGGCGTGGGCGCAGGCGCGGGAGACGCTCGCATAAAAAGAAAGACCCGAACGCTCCTCGTCAAAAAAAGCAACAGGAGCGTTGGGAAAAAGATGAGGAGTTCAAGTTAGCGCGAGCATGGCTCGACATATCCGAAGACCCGGAAGTTGGTTAGTATTTTTTTTTTTGTGTTTACATTTATATATGTATATTTTTTTTGTGTTTACATTTATATATATATTTTTTAAATCGTGTGTTATTTTTTTTTGCAGCTAACTATCAAAATACCCCGGTTTTTTGGCAACGGATTCGGGAACTGTTTTTTGAGGCGGTGGGTAGAGGGGAGCATCGAGACAACGACTCCATATCTGGAAAGTGGTCGGACATTAATAACAAATGTCACGGGTTTGCCGAGGTCTACCAACGCTGCAAGGACAACAGGGCCAGCGGAGAAGGTGATGACGGTGTGTTGGCCAGGGCGTTGGAGGAGATGAGAGAGACCCGCGGGACGTTCCCGTATTTGAGGATATGGGAGATGTTGAGACATAGTCCTAAGTGGGCTGATGTCCCGCCTATGGGGTCGGGCAGTGGCCGCAAGATTAGGAGAGGGAGAGGAGCAGGAGGAGGTGGACCGTCAAAAAAAAGCAAAACCACCTCCACGTCGCGAGATCCGGATACACCGACATCCGATGCTCGCTTTGTGAGTTTAGATGATCCTGTTGACTTGGAGGATGAGGAGGAGGAGGAGGAGGAGTTTGATATTCCAAGACCACCCGGTAGACGATCAAAAAAGGGTGGCAAGGCGGAGTCGTCGTCTTCGACAGCAGGTGGTTTTGATGAAATGAATCGACGACTACAGGAGCTTCAAGACCTCGGCCAAAGACGTCTACATACTATGGACCAGAGAGTGGCCCAGAATAAGAGGTTCGTCGACATTCAAGAGGCGAGGCAAAGGGAAAAGGACATCGAGTTTTTGTCCAAACCGATCGACCACCTCGAGGGAGAAGCCCTACTCCTCGCGATGCATCACAGACAACAAATCCTTGCGAAATATAACCTGCAGTAGTTTATTTAAGTTGTTTGTTTTTTTTTTAATTTGGTATTGTAGTTTATTTAACTTGTTTGTTTTTTTTTAATTTAATTAATATTAGTTGGTGTTTTTATTATTATTTGTAATTTTTTTATATTTATTTGCATTTTATTTTAATTATTTTGAATTAAAAGATTAAAAAAAAATAAAAAAATCAACCAATCACAAAAAGGGGCTTTATAAATAAAGCCCCACCACTACACCCCTTTTTCAGTTTCTCTCTTCACGCTGACTCAGCAGCCACATGGACCAATCATATTCAGGGGCTTTATAAATATAAAGCCCCACTACACATGGTCTAACTAGGTTTACGTTCAATCGTACTTTAAAGCGAGGTGCTTAGGGTAACATTTTAGTTAATGATAGTTTGATTACGGTTATTACTTTGTTTTGTTAAAAAAATAATATCATAACAATTAAAATTCAAAACATAAAAAAACCCAAATCAAATTGTAAATTAAATAGAAATGAAGCAATAGCTTAATAGAAAAAATTAAAGGGCAAAAAAACCCAATTCACAGGCTCGAACCCCGGCTGAAGTTGTAGAAAATAATGATACCACCAACATGCCACACAAATGTATTGAAATCATATTCAACACTAAAAACTTATAAACACATATAATACTGGCTTAAAAATCACTATTCAAATCACTTTGGCTATTAATAGTATGTAATGTAATATAAAGTTTTTGCTTAGAAAGTGTTAACAAGTTTGTGTATATAGTTTAGTTTAAATTTTGGGTATGATATTTTGGGGTTTTTTTTTTAATTTACATTAATAACATTATTCACCCTTATTTAGCAAGAATTAGAAATGTTTGTCTCGTAAGAATCTAAAACCCACGACTTATTTGATATAATTCATCAAAAAGACACTTATTGTCCCACGACAACATAGCTAACGAATAAAATGTGAATGCTTGTGAAGTTGAATGAAGAAGAAGAATGCTCGTGTCGTGGTTACAGAAAGAATGAAGAAGAAGAAAATGCAAAACATACATGCATTTACAATCGTACATAGTTGTTAACATGTAAGTGGGATCCAAACTACAAACGTCAAACATCAATCTGCTTTATATAACAACACGTACCAAATACTTCGTGTATAGAGATATATGCAACGCATATCAGTGCAATGTGCATGTTTTGTATGACTTAGGAAAGTGTGGAGTCATATACGTTTCGTATAGACCTATACGAAACGTATTTAGGATGTAAAAATAAATTAAGTGGGTGTTTAAATATCAATACCCTATTTTTAGCTGATTAACCCAAATTTGCATAAACCTTAAATTAATTGATTATTTTGAATCATTAATTATTTAGAGTTTATAAAAGTTAAATTGTTATTTAAAATCTATTTATTTGAGTGTCTTAAAGCTAATAAATTTTATTATGTTATCTGAGTCGTCCAAAATTATGATTTTTAAAATTAAAATGCTCTAAATTATGAACCTTTAAACGCACCAAGTAATAATTGAAACAGCCGGTGTCCCTCATTCTCAAACCAATGTACATATTTAATTTTGAGTAGGTCAAATGTGAAACGTACCCCACAACGATTAAATAAAAATTCCTCGTATGCTTTCTTCGATCTAGACTTCGTCATGCACCAAACGATAACGAAAGGTTATCAAATCTCCAAGAAGGACGTTTAAGTACGCTAAAGTTCAACTATATGTTTTTAGGGTAAGGATAATCTATATGTTACTTTCTACTGTATGGATAACATATATGTTACTATTGTTGTATGAATGAACTTAATTTTTTGATATAGACCGTATGAATAAGTATGTTTATCAAGGTCTAATATGAATTTTCTTTTCAGAATTTTCATGTTGTTTGAACGTTATTTTTTTCATGTTATCTGAAATTGTTTCTCGTGTGTTTTGTGGCGTATAGATTGTCTCACCCCTTTTACATATTTTATATGTCTTGATTTCGATGAATACATGTTATATACGTGAGTTGAGGCGTATAAATCAATCGTAGAAAATATATATTGTCTCAAACTTTGAATGTTTATGAACTGATCGGTCACACCCCGCTCAGGTCGGGGCACTTACGGTAACCAGTCGACGCAAACTTAAAGCGGAAACGTAATCTCATTACATAAGTTGAGTATTTATTACAAGCCAGTGCGATCCAAATGCCACAAAGCTAAACAAAGCTTAACTATAATAAGATGAACCGTCTAAAGTATTCCAACTATCAGCTAGGAACTCCTAGTCCGTACATCATCAACCTGTGATACATGCTCGAGTAATAAAAATACGTCAGCACAAAGCTGGTGAGTCACATAAACTGACTCATTAGTAAAACAAACACACAGCAGACACACCGAATACAACCACATAAACATTCACATTGATCAAGCATTTACATACATGGTCTACCAATTCCACAGCAGACCCACACCGTATACAACCACATAAACAATCTTATTGATCAAGTATGAGCTCCATGCATGTCACTATAATCATAATCTGGTTTATATAACAACACGTACCAAATACTTCGTGTATAGAGATATATGCAACGCATATCAGTGCAATGTGCATGTTTTGTATGACTTAGGAAAGTGTAGAGTCATATACGTTTCGTATAGACCTATACGAAACGTATTTAGGATGTAAAAATAAATTAAGTGGGTGTTTAAATATCAATACCCTATTTTTAGCTGATTAACCCAAATTTGCATAAACCTTAAATTAATTGATTATTTTGAATCATTAATTATTTAGAGTTTATAAAAGTTAAATTGTTATTTAAAATCTATTTATTTGAGTGTCTTAAAGCTAATAAATTTTATTATGTTATCTGAGTCGTCCAAAATTATGATTTTTAAAATTAAAATGCTCTAAATTATGAACCTTTAAACGCACCAAGTAATAATTGAAACAGCCGGTGTCCCTCATTCTCAAACCAATGTACATATTTAATTTTGAGTAGGTCAAATGTGAAACGTACCCCACAACGATTAAATAAAAATTCCTCGTATGCTTTCTTCGATCTAGACTTCGTCATGCACCAAACGATAACGAAAGGTTATCAAATCTCCAAGAAGGACGTTTAAGTACGCTAAAGTTCAACTATATGTTTTTAGGGTAAGGATAATCTATATGTTACTTTCTACTGTATGGATAACATATATGTTACTATTGTTCGTATGAATGAACTTAATTTTTTGATATAGACCGTATGAATAAGTATGTTTATCAAGGTCTACTATGAATTTTCTTTTCAGAATTTTCATGTTGTTTGAACGTTTTTTTTTTCATGTTATCTGAAATTGTTTCTCGTGTGTTTTGTGGCGTATAGATTGTCTCACCCCTTTTACATATTTTATATGTCTTGATTTCGATGAATACATGTTATATACGTGAGTTGAGGCGTATAAATCAATCGTAGAAAATATATATTGTCTCAAACTTTGAATGTTTATGAACTGATCGGTCACACCCCGCTCAGGTCGGGGCACTTACGGTAACCAGTCGACGCAAACTTAAAGCGGAAACGTAATCTCATTACATAAGTTGAGTATTTATTACAAGCCAGTGCGATCCAAATGCCACAAAGCTAAACAAAGCTTAACTATAATAAGATGAACCGTCTAAAGTATTCCAACTATCAGCTAGGAACTCCTAGTCCGTACATCATCAACCTGTGATACATGCTCGAGTAATAAAAATACGTCAGCACAAAGCTGGTGAGTCACATAAACTGACTCATTAGTAAAACAAACACACAGCAGACACACCGAATACAACCACATAAACATTCACATTGATCAAGCATTTACATACATGGTCTACCAATTCCACAGCAGACCCACACCGTATACAACCACATAAACAATCTTATTGATCAAGTATGAGCTCCATGCATGTCACTATAATCATAATCTGGTTTATATAACAACACGTACCAAATACTTCGTGTATAGAGATATATGCAACGCATATCAGTGCAATGTGCATGTTTTGTATGACTTAGGAAAGTGTAGAGTCATATACGTTTCGTATAGACCTATACGAAACGTATTTAGGATGTAAAAATAAATTAAGTGGGTGTTTAAATATCAATACCCTATTTTTAGCTGATTAACCCAAATTTGCATAAACCTTAAATTAATTGATTATTTTGAATCATTAATTATTTAGAGTTTATAAAAGTTAAATTGTTATTTAAAATCTATTTATTTGAGTGTCTTAAAGCTAATAAATTTTATTATGTTATCTGAGTCGTCCAAAATTATGATTTTTAAAATTAAAATGCTCTAAATTATGAACCTTTAAACGCACCAAGTAATAATTGAAACAGCCGGTGTCCCTCATTCTCAAACCAATGTACATATTTAATTTTGAGTAGGTCAAATGTGAAACGTACCCCACAACGATTAAATAAAAATTCCTCGTATGCTTTCTTCGATCTAGACTTCGTCATGCACCAAACGATAACGAAAGGTTATCAAATCTCCAAGAAGGACGTTTAAGTACGCTAAAGTTCAACTATATGTTTTTAGGGTAAGGATAATCTATATGTTACTTTCTACTGTATGGATAACATATATGTTACTATTGTTCGTATGAATGAACTTAATTTTTTGATATAGACCGTATGAATAAGTATGTTTATCAAGGTCTACTATGAATTTTCTTTTCAGAATTTTCATGTTGTTTGAACGTTTTTTTTTTCATGTTATCTGAAATTGTTTCTCGTGTGTTTTGTGGCGTATAGATTGTCTCACCCCTTTTACATATTTTATATGTCTTGATTTCGATGAATACATGTTATATACGTGAGTTGAGGCGTATAAATCAATCGTAGAAAATATATATTGTCTCAAACTTTGAATGTTTATGAACTGATCGGTCACACCCCGCTCAGGTCGGGGCACTTACGGTAACCAGTCGACGCAAACTTAAAGCGGAAACGTAATCTCATTACATAAGTTGAGTATTTATTACAAGCCAGTGCGATCCAAATGCCACAAAGCTAAACAAAGCTTAACTATAATAAGATGAACCGTCTAAAGTATTCCAACTATCAGCTAGGAACTCCTAGTCCGTACATCATCAACCTGTGATACATGCTCGAGTAATAAAAATACGTCAGCACAAAGCTGGTGAGTCACATAAACTGACTCATTAGTAAAACAAACACACAGCAGACACACCGAATACAACCACATAAACATTCACATTGATCAAGCATTTACATACATGGTCTACCAATTCCACAGCAGACCCACACCGTATACAACCACATAAACAATCTTATTGATCAAGTATGAGCTCCATGCATGTCACTATAATCATAATCTGGTTTATATAACAACACGTACCAAATACTTCGTGTATAGAGATATATGCAACGCATATCAGTGCAATGTGCATGTTTTGTATGACTTAGGAAAGTGTAGAGTCATATACGTTTCGTATAGACCTATACGAAACGTATTTAGGATGTAAAAATAAATTAAGTGGGTGTTTAAATATCAATACCCTATTTTTAGCTGATTAACCCAAATTTGCATAAACCTTAAATTAATTGATTATTTTGAATCATTAATTATTTAGAGTTTATAAAAGTTAAATTGTTATTTAAAATCTATTTATTTGAGTGTCTTAAAGCTAATAAATTTTATTATGTTATCTGAGTCGTCCAAAATTATGATTTTTAAAATTAAAATGCTCTAAATTATGAACCTTTAAACGCACCAAGTAATAATTGAAACAGCCGGTGTCCCTCATTCTCAAACCAATGTACATATTTAATTTTGAGTAGGTCAAATGTGAAACGTACCCCACAACGATTAAATAAAAATTCCTCGTATGCTTTCTTCGATCTAGACTTCGTCATGCACCAAACGATAACGAAAGGTTATCAAATCTCCAAGAAGGACGTTTAAGTACGCTAAAGTTCAACTATATGTTTTTAGGGTAAGGATAATCTATATGTTACTTTCTACTGTATGGATAACATATATGTTACTATTGTTCGTATGAATGAACTTAATTTTTTGATATAGACCGTATGAATAAGTATGTTTATCAAGGTCTACTATGAATTTTCTTTTCAGAATTTTCATGTTGTTTGAACGTTTTTTTTTTCATGTTATCTGAAATTGTTTCTCGTGTGTTTTGTGGCGTATAGATTGTCTCACCCCTTTTACATATTTTATATGTCTTGATTTCGATGAATACATGTTATATACGTGAGTTGAGGCGTATAAATCAATCGTAGAAAATATATATTGTCTCAAACTTTGAATGTTTATGAACTGATCGGTCACACCCCGCTCAGGTCGGGGCACTTACGGTAACCAGTCGACGCAAACTTAAAGCGGAAACGTAATCTCATTACATAAGTTGAGTATTTATTACAAGCCAGTGCGATCCAAATGCCACAAAGCTAAACAAAGCTTAACTATAATAAGATGAACCGTCTAAAGTATTCCAACTATCAGCTAGGAACTCCTAGTCCGTACATCATCAACCTGTGATACATGCTCGAGTAATAAAAATACGTCAGCACAAAGCTGGTGAGTCACATAAACTGACTCATTAGTAAAACAAACACACAGCAGACACACCGAATACAACCACATAAACATTCACATTGATCAAGCATTTACATACATGGTCTACCAATTCCACAGCAGACCCACACCGTATACAACCACATAAACAATCTTATTGATCAAGTATGAGCTCCATGCATGTCACTATAATCATAATCTGGTTTATATAACAACACGTACCAAATACTTCGTGTATAGAGATATATGCAACGCATATCAGTGCAATGTGCATGTTTTGTATGACTTAGGAAAGTGTAGAGTCATATACGTTTCGTATAGACCTATACGAAACGTATTTAGGATGTAAAAATAAATTAAGTGGGTGTTTAAATATCAATACCCTATTTTTAGCTGATTAACCCAAATTTGCATAAACCTTAAATTAATTGATTATTTTGAATCATTAATTATTTAGAGTTTATAAAAGTTAAATTGTTATTTAAAATCTATTTATTTGAGTGTCTTAAAGCTAATAAATTTTATTATGTTATCTGAGTCGTCCAAAATTATGATTTTTAAAATTAAAATGCTCTAAATTATGAACCTTTAAACGCACCAAGTAATAATTGAAACAGCCGGTGTCCCTCATTCTCAAACCAATGTACATATTTAATTTTAAGTAGGTCAAATGTGAAACGTACCCCACAACGATTAAATAAAAATTCCTCGTATGCTTTCTTCGATCTAGACTTCGTCATGCACCAAACGATAACGAAAGGTTATCAAATCTCCAAGAAGGACGTTTAAGTACGCTAAAGTTCAACTATATGTTTTTAGGGTAAGGATAATCTATATGTTACTTTCTACTGTATGGATAACATATATGTTACTATTGTTGTATGAATGAACTTAATTTTTTGATATAGACCGTATGAATAAGTATGTTTATCAAGGTCTAATATGAATTTTCTTTTCAGAATTTTCATGTTGTTTGAACGTTTTTTTTTTCATGTTATCTGAAATTGTTTCTCGTGTGTTTTGTGGCGTATAGATTGTCTCACCCCTTTTACATATTTTATATGTCTTGATTTCGATGAATACATGTTATATACGTGAGTTGAGGCGTATAAATCAATCGTAGAAAATATATATTGTCTCAAACTTTGAATGTTTATGAACCGATCTGTCACACCCCGCTCAGGTCGGGGCACTTACGGTAACCAGTCGACGCAAACTTAAAGCGGAAACGTAATCTCATTACATAATTTGAGTATTTATTACAAGCCAGTGCGATCCAAATGCCACAAAGCTAAACAAAGCTTAACTATAATAAGATGAACCGTCTAAAGTATTCCAACTATCAGCTAGGAACTCCTAGTCCGTACATCATCAACCTGTGATACATGCTCGAGTAATAAAAATACGTCAGCACAAAGCTGGTGAGTCACATAAACTGACTCATTAGTAAAACAAACACACAGTAGACACACCGAATACAACCACATAAACATTCACATTGATCAAGCATTTACATACATGGTCTACCAATTCCACAGCAGACCCACACCGTATACAACCACATAAACAATCTTATTGATCAAGTATGAGCTCCATGCATGTCACTATAATCATAATCTGGACTAGGCATTATATATTCACACCTACAGCCTCAAAACCCGTAACAAGGCGTGTAAGTGTATGTCCACGCCTGGAAAGTATAATGATCATTATAATATATATATAACACCCTGGATGCCACACCCCTATGGTTCAATGCATATACATGCATGTCACCATAATCATAATCCGGACTAGGCATTATATATTCACACCTACAGCCTCAAAACCCGTAACAAGGCCTGTAAGTGTATGTCCACGCCTGGAAAATATAATGATCATTATAATTTATATAACACCCTGGATGCCACACCTATGGTTCGATGCATATACATGATCAATCACCACCAAAACAATTTTATGAGCAAGTATCATGTTTTGAAAATAGTTTAAGTATCATGAGCAAGTATCACCTGATTAGGCTTTCTTCAATGCTAATTTGCGCTTCCTATCAATTCAACTGTGATATAGTATACAACATACCATGTTACCACTTTAATCAATGAACTAATGTTCTAATTCTACTAACCCCTATTGCATAAACTAACAGTACAGTGCACAACTATTCTAATCCGGAAAATATTAGGACTTAACATCCATGCTTAACATTTAACGGTCCATGGTTCATTTTAATAATGCATAAGAGTAGTCACCCATTAACACAATCTAGTTGTGCACGTACTATACAAGTTATGCTAAAATTCATAGGTTAATATATTATTAAAATATAAAGCGGGTGTATTCTTTTACCTATACGATTATACCAAATCCCTAAACTCTACTACTAATATTATACCTATTATTAATATTAATACTATACTTGAAATATTAAATTGACTAAATTAGCTAATCAAAGAGCTAATCAAAGGAAATTATAAAATACATACCTCACGAAAGTTACGGAAGAATGAAATTGGTTCACTATATTGAAGCCATAACAAGCTGATTATATAAGTGGTATAACCGACTTTATTTACCGACTCTTATATTTTATATGTCGACTTCGTTTGGAAGTAATCTTCATATTGAAAATAAATGTTATCCACACACATACGTAAATAGGTAAAAGAGTTTTATTATTATTATTATTATTATTATTATTATTATTATTATTATTATTATTATTATTATTATTATTATTATTATTATTATTATTATTAAACGATCTCTTATAATACTAACCACTCGCTTAGATCTCATAGCTCACATAATCATAGTAGCCATCACTTACTCGTTAACTAATTTTAAATACACAAATATCCATCTCTCATGTTATTGGTTCGTTTTGACAGTTAATGACCCGTTTCATTCACTAATAAATATGAACCAACACATTATATATATATATATATATATAACAAAAACGGGATGTTACATGATCCTAAAGAAAGGATACATTGTCTTAATATGTATAGGTATATGTATAAGTACGGATATATATACTAAGATTGATTTATACGCCTCAACTCACGTATAACACCTTTATTGTTTTGTTAAATAGTACAATACATTCAATCTTTTGGTGCTACCAAAATTGTATTTTGTTAAACCGATCAGCTGCAAAAATATTAAGGTATGAATAACACATGGACGCTTTTATATTAACTTAGAGGATCTATGACGGTTAATTAATTACTAGTTAGTATTACAAGTCATATTACTTTTTCTATAAAGATATAAAACTATATACAAATTTAGATTAACATACATTTTTCTAACTATGAAATTTAGGCAGGGTGTCTCACATTTTTCTCATCCACTTCATTATTAGAGGCCACAATTTTCAATTATTAATCATCTACTCGTAATGGTAAAGAGCAATGTTACGAGTGAAATTGTAATAAGTGGCTAGATGATAATTTGTAATAGTTCAGGGACTAAAGTTATCATAGTCTGATAGTTTAAAAGTTGGTTAGACAGTTAGTTGATAAGCTAGTGTTACGCGGGAAACTCAAGTGTATAAATGTATGAATGATCAGATGAATGAAGTGGCTTGATTTGATTAGCTTGATTTGATTGATTTCCCCTTTTAAGTTTCTTTCCTTCTTAGACTACTCGGAGTGGTGGGGGAAAGAGGGGGATGAAGCGTCATGTGGCATTTGTGGGACCCATGTGGGGGGGGGGGGGGGATTGTGGGGAGTGGAAGGGGGGAAGGAAATAATATTATATTGTGTTAAAGTTAAAAAAAAACTCTGACCAATCAAAAGGTGACACATCACCCCACAAAATGCCCCACGCCGGTGAGTCCCCCCACGCCAAAGGGGCAACGCCCTCTTCCTCCCACCTTGGCGGCGGTGTTCCCGCCCTTGAAAGCCCCACACCATCCTTTCCCCCCACCACTCCTAGCACTCTTATCAAGTGGTATCAAAGCTGCTCTTTCCTTGAACAGCTTTGGATAATAACCGTCACAACCAACCACCATCATCCGCCATCACCACCACCATAATCCACTGCCTTTAACCCATTTATGAGCCTGAAAAACATACTACTTCAATTCTTAACCAATCTTGAGCCTATTATAACCAATCTTTCGTTTCAATTCCCATTTTGAGCCTGTTTTTTTTTCTTTTCTTGTTCGAATACTCTGTTTTTGCTTATCCTGATGTCGACCCGTAATCAAACCATGGAACAAAATATTCAAAAGCATGATTCGACCTTGGCTCGCCTTAAGAAAGCTACGGGTTAGAATATGAGTGAATTAACTAAAAATACCGAGGCTGTGAATGAAATAAGATCTCAAATGTCTGAAATACTCAAGATACTAAAACCTAAAACTGATGATGGTCCCTCATTTAATCAATTCAGAACAAGTTCTGGTAGTGGAGGTGATGAAGAACAATCATCTTATCATAGCAGTCAACGTTTGACTAACGGGTTGTTTGGTTGATTAAGTGCTGAATCATTAAGATGGTCTGAATGGTTAAGAGGCTCTGAATGGTTAAGAGCTGAATCATTCAGCATCCCTTATTAGCTTAATGGTTCAGCACTTAATCATTCCATTCAGATGCTGAAACAAACAGTCTGAATGCTGAATGATTCAGACTTGAATGGTTAAAAAGTTGATTAAGAGGCTAACAAATAGCCCCTAAGTTGGATTTTCCCAAATTCAATGGAACAAACGTTGAAGGATGGTTGTGCAGGGTAGAACACTACTTTGCCATTGATGAGACCCTTGATAGATTGAAGGTCAAGTATGCAGTGGTGCACTTAGAAGATGCTGCTCTTTTGTGGCATCAATCATTTGTTAAGTCAAGAAATAGAACTATTGATGGAATGGCATGGAGTTAATACAAGAATTTTATTTCAACCAGATTTGCTGATGTTTGACACAAGATGCTATGGGTACATTGGCTGCAATTAAGCAGACTGGTTCTTTAGAGGATGTATGTAGAGAATTTGATTTGGGTCTCACTAAGGTAAACATTCCTGATGAATATGCTGTAAGTTTGTTCTTGAGGGCAGTAAACCCTGATATTGGATATCCTGTAAGGATTTTGAGGCCAAGAAACATTCCAGAGGCTTATATGTTAGCAAGAATGCAAAATGACTCTAATATGGCCATTCAAACCAGTTCTAAAAACTTTAAAACCACTAACCATTCTTCTTTTCAAAGAAACACCTTTAACACTAATACTAAGCCTACCAATTATCCAACCTCTTTTAACCATCCATTTTTACCTGCACCTCACACTAAACCAAAGCCTGTTGGTTCTAGATGGTTAACCCGAAAAGAAATTGCAGCAAAAAGAGCAAAGGGAGAATGTTTTGGGTGTAAAGAAAAGTTTTCCAATACACATCAATGTAAGAATAAACAGCTGTTTTCCATTGAGATGTTTGATGGTGAATTTGATGATGAACAAGATCAAGAAGAGGATACTGGGGAAGAGATTTTTTATCAGGAGCCTCAGATATCTTTGAATGCCCTTATGGGTATTCCATCTTATTCTACCATGAGAATAAGAGGTTCCATTGGTACAAAAACTTTTCATATTCTGATTGATTTAGGGTCCACTCACAACTTTTTAGACTTAAAAGTTGCTATTAAATTGGGACTTCCAACCAAAGAAATTAAACCAATGGATATAATTGTGGCTGATGGGGATCAGTTGAGATGTACTATGATGATTGAGAACCTGCAATGGTCCGTGCAGGGCAATTGGTTCACGGCTGATGTGTTCCTTATACCATTGTCTAACTATGACATGGTATTGGGAATTCAGTGGTTGCATAACCTTAATGATATTACATGGAATTTCAGAGAGCTTACAATGAAATTTCAAATGAATGGTAAGAATATTGAGCTTAAAGGGGTCAAGAATGAAGGGATCACATTGTGTTCAACAGAAAAGATTCAAGAATTGTTATCTACCAAAAATCAAGTGGCTCATGTTCATTTGTTTAGTTTACAAATGAACAGAAATGAGGAGGGTCAGCGCAATCCTCATGTAAAGATTCAAGACATGAGTGCAGTGGTGGAAGACTTATTGTTGCAATATCAAGATATCTTTGCTGTTCTAACTACTTTACCACCCAAGAGGAATTGTGATCACAAGATTGTCCTAAAAAAAGGTACACAACCTATTACTTTGAAACCCTATAGGTATCCTGCTGCATAGAAAAATGTGATTGAGGCAATGACTCAAGAATTATTGGATTTTGGAGTTATCAGGGAAAGTGTAAGTTCTTTTGCAGCCCCTGTAGTTCTGGTAAAGAAGAAGGATGGAACCTATAGAATGTGTGTTGATTATAGGAGATTAAATGAAGCCACTGTTAAAAACAGCTTCCCTATTCCTCTAATTGATGAATTATTAGATGAATTAGGACGCAGTTCTGTGGTTTCAAAGTTGGACCTAAGATCTGGTTACCACCAAATAAGAATGCACCCCGATGATACCTTTAAAATTGCTTTTAGAACCCACCAAGGGTATTATGAGTTCATGGTTTTACCCTTTGGTTTAACAAATGCACCTGCTACCTTCCAAGCCTTAATGAACACAACCTTTAAACCCCTGTTGAGGAAGTGTGTCTTAGTTTTCTTTGATGACATACTTGTATATAATGCTACACTTGAACAACATGTTAAAGATTTAGAAATGGTCCTATAGTTTTTAAGAAAGAATACCTTGGTGGCAAAAAGGTCCAAGTGTTCCTTTGCTGGACCACAAGTTGAATACTTAGGACATGTCATTACCAAAGAGGGTGTGGCCACTGACCCCTCTAAAATTGCGGCTATTAAGGATTGGCCTATTCCTGTGACCATTAAGCAGTTAAGGGGATTTTTGGGCTTAGCAGGGTATTACAGAAAATTTATTAAGTCTTTTGGTAGTATAGCAAAGCCATTGATTGATTTGTTAAGAAAGGAAGCTTTTAAATGGTCAAATGAGGCTCAACAATTATTCGAACAGTTAAAACAAGCCCTATCCACTTCCCCTGTACTAGCGTTGCCTGATTTTTCAAAAACATTCATAGTGGAATCTGATGCATCTGCAAAGGGTTTAAGGGCAGTTCTCATGCAAGAGGGTCATCCGTTGGCTTTCATTAGCAAAAGGATTAGTGGTACACAGGCCAATATGTCAGTTTATGAGAAGGAGTTGTTGGCTATATTGATGGTTGTCAAAACATGGCACCATTATCTTGTAGCCAAACACTTTATTATCAGGACTGATCAGAGGAGTTTGAAGTATTTGTTGGAACAAAAGATTAATACTCCTTTACAACAGAAGTGGCTTTCAAAATTAATTGGTTATGATTACACTATTGAGTATAAGAAATGAATAGAAAATTTTGTTGCTGATGCTTTGTCAAGAATGGATGGTATTGCATAATTTCAGTTGAGTCATAGCACTGTAGATCCTGTGTTGTGGCCCAAAATACAAGAAAGCTGGCAAGTGGACCCTAAGATCAAAGATATTATTGGGCAAATAGAGCAGGGAGGGGTGGTCAAACATATGACTTGGTCCAATGGAGTTTTAAGAAGGAAGGGCAAAATGGTCATTGGTCACATTCCTATTTTGAAGACTCAAATCCTGGAAATTTGTCATTCTTCTGCTAATAGGGGTCATTCAGGGTATGTTCCAACTTTACACAAGCTCAAGAGTATGTTTTATAGGAAGAAATGTGATGCAAATGTCAAGTCTTTTGTCAAGGAATGTGTTACTTGTCAAAGAGCCAAATATGAAAGAATAGCTTCACCTGGATTGTTGCAGCCTTTTCCCCATCCTCAATCAATATTTACTGATATTTCACTTGATTTTATCAGTGGATTACCCGCTACTTTTGGAAAAGACACCATTTTGGTTGTTGTAGACAGATTCACTAAATTTGCTCATTTTATCAGTCTTAAACATCCCTTCACTACAAATCAAGTAGCTTAGCTAGTGTTTGACAATGTTTTCAAGCTTCGTGGATGTCCAACTTCTATTGTTTCTGATATAGACCCTATGTTCTTAAGCCACTTTTGGAAAAACTTTATGAAATTACAAGGTGTGGATTTGAAATTCTCTTCTGCTTACCATCCACAAACTGATGGACAAACAGAAGTATTGAATAGATGACTGGAATCACATCTCAGGTGTATGATCATGGATACACCAAAATAATGGCCAAAATGGTTGACATTGGCCGAGTGGTGGTATAACACTTCATGGCATTCTGCCATAAAGATGTCCCCTTTTGAAGCTCTCTATGGAATACCACCACCTCTGCACATTCCTTATATTCCCAATGAAACAAAGATAGATTCCTTGGAACAGTTATTCAGGGAAAGAGAATCAAAGATCAGCAACTTGAAACAAGCATTAGAAAGGGCCAAGAATCAAATGAAGCAGCATGCCGATAAAAAGAGAACTTAGATACAATTCAAGGTGGGAGATTGGGTATATGTCAAGTTGCATCCACATGTGCAGCATACATTGAAGGGTCATAGACATCAGAAGATTGGTCCTAAGTTTTATGGTCCATTCTTGGTCATTGAAAGAATAGGAGCAGTTGCTTACAAGCTGGATTTGCCTACTTCTTCCCAATTACATCCAACTTTTCGTGTTTCACTTTTAAAGGCTGCTCATGGATCTCATACTGAAGTGGTTCAAGTTTCAACCTAGAGCAATTATTGATAAAAAGTTAGTCAAGAGAGGATACAAGATGACCACTGCTGTGTTAGTGCATTGGAAGGATTTAGCTGTTATAGAGGCCACTTGGGAGTTTCTTGAAGATTTCCAGCTGAGATTTCCAGAGTTTAATTCTTGATGTGACACCCGGCAAATTCTGGTTAACAACGTTGTCTAGATGAAAGTCTACCTTAGCGAGTCACGCGTATATTGTACTAACTAGGTTAGTTAAGTCGTGTTATGGTTCGGGAACTGTTAGTTCAGTATAGAGGATCATCGGATGTGAGTCTAGAGGTTCATTAGATGTCAGTCCTTAACCAAGTGTACAAATAGTGACGATTCGTAGAATCGTCAGGTCATACGGAACATACAAGTCTCGAGTCCCGGGAATTGGTGAACGAGTGTGAATATGTTTGTTTGCAAGTGTTATGTGTTTAAAAATCATTATGTGACTTGTCGGTATGTGAAAATGTGTTAACATATGTTAAAACGGGGTTTAACGCGCAAAACACACGGAACCAGCCCCTATAGGCGATTAGGGGAGCCCAATCGCCTATAGGGGATGCGATTGGGCCTTCATAGGGGCGATTGGCATGCTAAATGCATGCCTTAGGGGCGATTAGGCCCTAATTGCATGAAGTTTCATGCGATTAGGAGCCCTAATCGCGTGTAAATGCTGCACAATCGCGTGTTACGTGCTGGACGACTAAAAACGACTATAAATACAATGCTTGACCTCCTAAACTTCATAATAACAACCCTAGTCGTCCCATAACCCGCCCCAACACACACACAACCTCTGGAACACGATTTTGGATCAAAACACAAGGTTTCAAGCTTATTTCATCATTCTATCACAAATCTAAGGTGTGGTTTTCATCCATGCAACCTTATTTAACGTTTTCATGGAATCCCTAATAGTCCAGACCTGTTTTAAAACGAATAAGCTTTCTGAAAATCGTTAATAAGTATTGTTAATTGGATTTTAAATAGCATGCATGATGTATGTGGGTTTTCAATTAAAAGCTAGGGTTTTTGTGATTCAAGATGGATGATTAACATGTTATTAGGTTAGTTTCAGATTAATAATGATGGCATGATGATGAGATCTGAGTTATTGTTAATTAGGGTTACGGTTTTGCATGCTAATGTGATGTTTCATGTTATGTGTATTATCTTTAAGATACATGATTGCATTCAGGGCTGATAGATCGAGGTTAAACGAAGGATTTTGATGGAAATATGTTTGATATAGTTGTTTGGATGATATTTGATGTTTACACACGTTCTGGGATTGATTTGGAGTGTTAAACGCGCGAAAAACCGGAACAGCCATGTTGCAGGCGATTAGCAACCCTAATCGCCTATACTATAGGCGATTAGGAGGCTAATCGCCTATGTTTCATGCGATTAGGGGCTAATTGCTAGTAGATGCATGTCTTATGAGCTAATTGCTAGCAGATGCATGTCTTATGAGCTAATTGCTAGCAGATGCATGTCTTATGAGCTAATTGCTAGTAGATGCATGTCTTATGAGCTAATTGCTAGTAGATGCATGTCTTATGAGCTAATTGCTAGTAAATGCATGTCTTATGACCTAATTGCCTATAGTATAGGCAATTAGCATTCCTAAATGCCTGTTGACTTTCATAATCGCTAGTGACTTTTCCTAATCGCGTGAACTGCTGCTGTAAGTATATTTTGACATATCGAGACCCGATTTGACACCTAGGAACATGCTAGGAACCCCGTAACATATCTAGTGACTTGGTAACATGTGTTCGGACTTATTTACGTGATACTTGAACTACGTGCTGTAACTTGTTGGACGTTAACGTATGTTAAGTGTGATTGCATGATTGTATGTTTGAGAGTGTAAGCATAACACGGGGAGTCTCGGGTCACCAATGGGATGTCGAGTCTTGTACTTTGGGTTAATTTAACAGTCACAGTGTTTTCAAACGAACTTGGTTATGGTCTGGACATCTAGGGACTAACTAACCCGCGGGTTATTAGTCTAAGTACTTGTAACTGTCATATGTTAGGTCGCCGCTTTACGGGACTAGCATAGCTTGCTGAGTTTATTCGTATTACGAAGTAACGCAACCTAAGGTGAGTTTACGGCCCCTCTTTTAACTGGTTTCACTTTTCGGGGGAGAAAACATGTGTTAAAACTTATGTTTGGTAACTACTGTCATACTATGGGTTTTCTATTGTTTACTTACGATCTTTGGAAGTCCCGGGGGGAACCATGAATGTGCGGGTTAGCACAACGGGGAAATGTGAATAGCGCTATTGGGAGCGACCAACCCCACTCGTCGACTTGGAGGGTCGGCGGGTGCATATTGTCTCAAACAGGAACAACAGGTTTACTACATCGGGCACGACATCTGGTTTGCGAGTTAGTAATGGTTTTCCAATCGTGATAGTAACAAAACATACGCCTAGCTAGCGTACTTTGGTTTTCGATTTGTTATAGTATGGACAGGTTGAACTTGGTACTTGGATTACAAACCTGTAAACTCACCAGCATTTTTGTGCTGACGTAAACTTTTACATGTTTTCTCAGGTCGCTAAGGTAGCTCAATGGAACTAGGGCGCACACGTCTGCACGGCGTCTAGTTAGGATTGCATAGTTTTCAAACGTTGAACACTTGGTTTATTTTGGATTATGTTTTGAATAAGCTCCCGCTGTAATTGGGGATTCTAAACTATGTTTTCTTAAATTGCATATGTTCATTTAGACTTGTTTATTGTGATCGTTGGTTTGGATCCTGGTTTGTCATACGCCTCGCGGTAAAACTCCGCAAGTGGATTTCGAGGGTGTGACACTTGAGGACAAGAATTTCATTAGGAGGGAAGTATTGTTACGAGTGAAATTGTAATAAGTGGTTAGATGATGATTTGTAATAGTTCAGGGACTAAAGTTGTCATAGTCTGATAGTTTAAAAGTTGGTTAGACAGTTAGTTGATAAGCTAGTGTTAGGCGGGAAACTCAAGTGTATAAATGTATGATTGATCAGATGAATAAATTAGCTTGATTGGATTGATTTCCTTTCTTAAGTTTCTTTCCTTTTTATCAAGCAACATGCCGGAGTTTAGACACTTCTCTTTCCACGTGATAGGGGTTCAATACACATGCAAGTCAAAGATTATAAGGGAGGTATAGATGCTTTTGAGTTCAACTTTTTCAAGTCATGACTAGACCGTGTTAGTTCAACAAAAGACATAA
The DNA here is from genome assembly GCA_028751855.1 of Ambrosia trifida. Taxonomy (NCBI): domain Eukaryota; kingdom Viridiplantae; phylum Streptophyta; class Magnoliopsida; order Asterales; family Asteraceae; genus Ambrosia; species Ambrosia trifida. The sequence continues at coordinate 164,224,346 of CM054122.1, forward strand.
CTTCAAACACTAAGAATATATGGCATACATAATTGCATATATGGAAAATAATGAATTTTTCCACACGGATTTATGAATATGGAGAACAAATGTGAATGGAAAAGACATCATTCTCCTTTATGATGTTTTATAGGGACAATATACATGAAAAAATGAGACATGATTTTGCTATCAAGAGTTCCTATGGGAGTTTCAAGTATATGAATGGTGATTAGACCGTTTTGTGTCTATGATTTAGTACAAGAAATTTTCAGGTCAGTCCATGGGAGTTTGTTCTCTGTTAGTTTGATTTGGGCCTCACTTTTTTTTGTGTGATCTCTTCCAATGTGTCTATAAAGTCTCTCTATGCATGACAAGAGGTTCCTAATAAGATTCAAAGATAATATCTGTATGGTTGCATTTCAACTGACTATACCATAAGGTATCAATTATAGGGCCATAAAGAAGAACAAAAAAGCGTGAAAGCTTAACGTAAAAAAGATAAGGATGTTGAAGTGGATGTGTGGGCACACAAGGTCAGGCTGACTAAGAAATGAAGTTATTCGAGGGAAACTGAGGGTGACATATATCTCAAATAAGATAAGGGAGAGGGTAATAGAGATAGTTTGGTTATATGTAGAGACAACAGATGATGGCTCCAATAAGAACCGTGAAAACCCTCACAGTGGAGGGGAGGAGCAAATACATACCAAAAATGATATTCTATGAGTGGATTAGGCAGAATTTGCTAGATTTGTACCTCTTGGTGGACATGATCGAGGATATAAGTTCTTGGAGATATGGGATAAATGCAATGGGCTTTTAGATGAGTGTATAGATTCGTCTCGTGGCCTTACATTTCCCTACACATCTGTTTACCTTAGCACTAGCTTTGCCTTAGGCCTTAGCATTATCATGTCGTATAAATGTGTTTAGGGGAACATATAAGTACTTACAAGGTGGTTTGTGCTATTTTTTTTTTCTTATCTCATTTCTCTATTATATGTTACTACTATGGTTTTCTTACTAGTTTTTGTTATTAGTGCTTTTACAACTACTATTTTTAGTAGCTTTTGTTTTATTGTTGTTTTCTGTTACCTTAGTCACACTATATGTTGTCTGGATATTATACTTTATATGTCTAAAAAAAGAGTTTTGAAGAGGTCTAATTGGGAGCAACTCCTTTATTTTTTGAAATGGAGGAAATGTTGGCCCTCATTCCACTATCTCCAGACCCTTCCATTAACTTTGGTACGAGTAAAATAACTTTACTAGTAGGTAGTTTTTTTAGTTGATTGTAATGCATTAAGGCTATGTGTTGTGAAATAACATTGAGGTATAGGTATTGACAAAAGCTGTTGTCACCTAAGTGCCATGTAGGCAGAGTGCCAATAAGTAAATTGTCCAATAACTAGGCATTGTGGAATAACTACATCCCAGCCATTAAACAATCATTATTTAATTATTTATTTTTATTTAAACATTTATTAAAATATTAATAATAAAATAAATTTTACAAAACATAAAATAAAACTACAATATTACCAACCAACCAAATAGTCATCTTCCTCATAATCATCGTCTGTGCGATTAACCCCTAAATAGTTTGTCAAATTCCCACGTTGAGCATTATGTGTATCACAATGACGCAATTTCATAAGGATAACTAGTCTTTCTTGGACGTTTAATGTTGAAGACGATAGTTCCATGTTGTCTAGATCATAATCTTGATACATCGCTATACTCGAGGCCTCTAAAATCATGTTATGTAAAATAATGCAAGCGTATGTAACATTTTGTAACTTTTCTTTATCCCAAATTCTAACAATTATGCAATTATACCCCATCTTTTCTATAAAAACCTAAACGTGCATTCAATATCTTTCTTTGCAGATTCTTGTTTTTTCATGAAATATACTCGTTTCTCATCAAGTTGACTTAAGTATCCTTTCAAAAACACAGACCAGTACGGATAAATACCATCGGTAAGATAATACCCGTACTCATACCCCCAATCACAAGCATTAAATGAAGTCCCAGGTGCAACGCCATTACTAACGTCGTCAAATAAAAGATGATTGTTCAATAACATTGATATCATTGTGTGCCACAACCATACCAAAATATTATGATGCCAACTGGTTGGATATGCCGCCCAACCCCAATCTATACAATGAACACTACCAAGCATCCCGGGAAAAACATATCTTCTTCATGAACTTGGAATATCCTTTGGATATTACAAAAGGTTGGCCGTCTCAAGTAACGCTTGACATATGGCACTATAACACCTACAATTATAATAAGTATAACAAACCCTAATAAACATTAAATAACATAACATTTATATATTTCTACAAGTAAATAGATATAAATAATATTTAAAAAATTAAATATAGAACATATAAATATACCTTCACCATTACATTTTCAAATACTCTTCCCATGAGTCATTCGCACTGCCCTGCGCCATTTGACGAATCGCCACCGTGCGCTTCTGTAACGGAGAAAAACCTAGTTTATGCAATGCATCTTTCCTCTGTTGAAAATATGTATAAGTGTGTTCTAAATAGTTTACAATTCGTAAGAATAATAGGCGGCTCATGTAAAAAACGCCGCCGCAAAGTTTTCTCATCATGATATAGTGGGTTCTCAGAAATATAATCGTTTACAAGTCGGTTATGAGCGGCTTCACGATCTTTTTGCAATGGAGCCCGTCTTGTTAATGGTTCGGACGTTTCATCATCATCAATGAAAAGCTGCACGCCCGCTCGAACCGCTATAATAATTAAATCTTCTTTTGTATTTCGATTACGTGGAGAGTCAGGTAGGAGATCCACGGTGAGGATATGGTTGAGAGTGAATTGTGGATGAAGTTAGTAGTGGTTTGTGTGAAAGCCGAAGGGAAATTGTGGTATATATAGAAGTGGTTTGTGGTATACACACACGCACACACATATATATATATATATTAAAGATAATTATTATTTTTTATTTAAAAACCGAACTCCACCCAGCCCCAATCGTCACATTTGACCATGAATTCTACACCCAACGGCTATAAGAAACGAATAATGAGCGTCATTCCATTCACGACCACTCCGTTAACGAAGCTCATTAACCGGGGCGCCAAGCCACGGTGTTTTGAGTCGTTAACGGGGTGACGTGGAACCCCGTTAATCGACAACGCATGGTCTAAGAGTAGGAACAAACAAAAGATGACATGTTCCAAAAGCAACCCTAATCTACATGCCACGAAGATAAACAACACAAGACATCTACAGCTATCAATCACTTGAATGGGTGCAAGAAGATGTGCCTTCATCCTATCCACTCATAAGTCATCATAGAATAACCTTCGTCAAACTATTCCCTCTTCTTTCTCACATTTCCACTATATTATATAATGGCTTGCAATCTTTCACTGAACCATACACTCAAAAACCTCAACTCACCTTTCCTCTCCCCAAGAACTCCCCTCTCACATTCATACAACAAAGACATGCTAGATGCACATAGTTTCATAATATAATTAATACTAGTTATAACATTTTTTTTTTGTCTTTATAGCAAGCTATATTTTTAATAGATGTATCTCTCTTTCACTAGTACTACTTTTCAACTTCCATCCCCTAACTATATTACCTTAGATGATGGTATAATCTTCAATGAACTTTTGGCAACAAGAACCATGGCACTATAACACCTGCAATTATAATAAGTATAACAAACCCTAATAAACATCAAATAACTTAACATTTATTTATTTCTACATGTAAATAGATAGAAATAATATTTAAAAAATTAAATATAGAACAGATAAATATACCTTCACCATTACATTTTCAAATACTCTTCCCATGAGTCATTCGCACTGCCCTACGCCATTTGACGAATCGCCACCGTGCGCTTCTGTAACGGAGAAAAACCTAGTTTATGCAATGCATCTTTCCTCTGTTGAAAATATGTATAAGTGTGTTCTAAATAGTTTACAATTCGTAAGAATAATAGGCGGCTCATGCAAAAAACGCCGCCGCAAAGTTTTCTCATCATGATATAGTGGGTTCTCAGAAATATAATCGTTTACAAGTCGGTTATGAGCGGCTTCACGATCTTTTTGCAACGGAGCCCGTCTTGTTAATGGTTCGGACATTTCATCATCATCAATGAAAAGCTGCACGCCTGCTCGAACCGCTATAATAATTAAATTTTCTTTTGTATTTTTATTACGTGGAGAGTCAGGTAGGAGATCCACGGTGAGGATATTGTTGAGAGTGAATTGTGGATGAAGTTAATAGTGGTTTGTGTGAAATCCGAGGGAAATTGTGGTATATATAGAAGTGGTTTGTGGTATACACACACGCACACACATTTATATATATTAAAGATAATTATTATTTTTTATTTAAAAACCGAACTCCACCCAGCCCCAATCATCACATTTGACCATGAAATTCAACACCTAACGGCTATAAGCAACGAATAATGAGCGTCATTCCATTCACGACCACTCCGTTAACGAAGCTCTTTAACTGGGGTGCCAAGGCGCGGTGTTTTGAGTCGTTAACAGGGTGACGTGGAACCCCGTTAATCGACAACGCATGTTGTAAGAGTAGGAACAAACAAAAGTTGACATGTTCCAAAAGCAACCCTAATCTACATGCCACGAAGATAAACAACACAAGACATCTGCAGCTATCAATCACTTGAATGGGTGCAAGAAGATGTGCCTTCATCCTATCCAATCATAAGTCATCATAGAATAACTTTCGTCAAACTATTCCCTCTTCTTTCTCACATTTCCACTATATTATATAATGGCCTGCAATCTTTCACTGTACCATACACTCAAAACCTCAACTCACTTTTCCTCTCCCCAAGAACTCCCCTTTCACATTCATACAACAAAGAATGCATATAGATTCATAATATAAATAATATTAGTTATAACATTTTTTTTTGTCTTTATAGCAAGCTATATTTTTAATAGATGTATCCCTCTTTCACTAGTACTACTTTTCAACTTCCATCCCCTCACTATATTACCTTAGATGATGGTATGATCTTCAATGAACTTTCGCAACAAGAACCATGGCACAATAACACCTACAATTATAATAAGTAAAACAAACCCTAATAAACGTTAAATAATATAACATTTATATATTTCAACAAGTAAATAGATAGAAAAAATATTTAAAAAATTAAATATAGAACATATAAATATACCTTCACCGTTACATTTTCAAATAGACTTCCCATGAGTCATTCGCACTGCCCTACACCATTTGACGAATCGCCACCGTGCGCTTCTGTAACGGAGAAAAACCTAGTTTATGCAATGCATCTTTCCTCTGTTGAAAATATGTATAAGTGTGTTCTAAATAGTTTACAATTCGTAAGAATAATAGGCGGCTCATGTAAAAAACGCCGCCGCAAAGTTTTCTCATCATGATATAGTGGGTTCTCAGAAATATAATCGTTTACAAGTCGATTATGAGCGGCTTCACGATCTTTTTGCAATGGAGCCCATCTTGTTAATGGTTTGGACGTTTCATCATCATCAATGAAAAGCTGCACGCCCGTTCGAACCGCTATAATAATTAAATCTTCTTTTGTATTTCGATTACGTGGAGTGTCAGGTAGGAGATCCACGGTGAGGATATGGTTGAGAATGAATTGTGGATGAAGTTAGTAGTGGTTTGTGTGAAGCCAAAGGGAAATTGTGGTATATATAGAAGTGGTTTGTGGTATACACACACGAACACACACACATATATATATATATATATTTATATATATATATATTAAAGATAATTATTATTTTTTATTTAAAAACCGAACTCCACCCAGCCCCAATCGTCACATTTGACCATGAATTCTACACCCAACGGCTTTAAGCAACGAATAATGAGCGTTACTCCATTCACGACCACTCCGCTAACGAAGCTCATTAATCGGGGCGCCAAGGCGCGGTGTTTTGTGTCGTTAACGGGGTGACGTGGAACCCCGTTAATCGACAACGCATGGTCTAAGAGTAGGAACAAACAAAAGATGACATGTTCCAAAAGCAACCTAATCTACATGCCACGAAGATAAACAACACAAGACATCTGCAGCTATCAATCACTTGAATGGGTGCAAGAAGATGTGCCTTCATCCTATCCAATCATAAGTCATCATAGAATAACCTTCGTCAAACTATTCCCTCTTCTTTCTCACATTTCCACTATATTATTTAATGGCGTGCAATCTTTCACTGTACCATACACTCAAAACCTCAACTCACTTTTCCTCTCCCCAAGAACTCCCCTTTCACATTCATACAACAAAGACATGCTAGATGCATATAGATTCATAATATAAATAATATTAGTTATAACATTTTTTTTGTCTTTATAGCAAGCTATATTTTTAATAGATGTATCCCTCTTTCACTAGTACTACTTTTCAACTTCCATCCCCTCACTATATTACCTTAGATGATGGTATGATCTTCAATGAACTTTCGCAACAAGAACCATGGCACTATAACACCTACAATTATAATAAGTATAACAAACCCTAATAAACGTTAAATAATATAACATTTATATATTTCAACACGTAAATAGATAGAAATAATATTTAAAAAATTAAATATAGAGCATATAAATATACCTTCACCGTTACATTTTCAAATACTCTTCCCATGAGTCATTCGCACTGCCCTACACCATTTGACGAATCGCCACCGTGCGCTTTTGTAACGGAGAAAAACCTAGTTTATGCAATGCATCTTTCCTCTGTTGAAAATATGTATAAGTGTGTTCTAAATAGTTTACAATTCGTAAGAATAATAGGCGGCTCATGTAAAAAACGCCGCCGCAAAGTTTTCTCATCATGATATAGTGGGTTCTCAGAAATATAATCGTTTACAAGTCGGTTATGAGCGGCTTCACGATCTTTTTGCAATGGAGCCCGTCTTGTTAATGGTTCGGACGTTTCATCATCATCAATGAAAAGCTGCACGCCCGTTCGAACCGCTATAATAATTAAATCTTCTTTTGTATTTCGATTACGTGGAGAGTCAGGTAGGAGATTCACGGTGAGGATATGGTTGAGAGTGAATTGTGGATGAAGTTAGTAGTGGTTTGTGTGAAGCCGAAGGGAAATTGTGGTATATATAGAAGTGGTTTGTGGTATACACACACGAACACACACACACACACATATGTATATATATATATATATATTAAAGATAATTATTATTTTTTATTTAAAAACCGAACTCCACCCAGCCCCAATCGTCACAATTGACCCTGAATTCTACACCCAACGGCTATAAGCAACGAATAATGAGCGTTACTCCATTCACGACCACTCCGCTAACGAAGCTCTTTAATCGGGGCGCCAAGGCGCGGTGTTTTGAGTCGTTAACGGGGTGACGTGGAACCCCGTTAATTGACAACTCATGGTCTAAGAGTAGGAACAAACAAAAGATGACATGTTCCAAAAGCAACCCTAATCTACATGCCACGAAGATAAACAACACAAGACATCTGCAGCTACCAATCACTTGAATGGGTGCAAGAAGATGTGCCTTCATCCTATCCACTCATAAGTCATCATAGAATAACTTTCGTCAAACTATTCCCTCTTCTTTCTCACATTTCCACTATATTATATAATGGCCTGCAATCTTTCACTGTACCATACACTCAAAACCTCAACTCACTTTTCCTCTCCCCAAGAACTCCCCTCTCACATTCATACAACAAAGACATGCTAGATGCATATAGTTTCATAATATAATTAATATTAGTTATAACATTTTTTTTGTCTTTATAGCAAGCTATATTTTTAATAGATATATCTCTCTTTCACTAGTACTACTTTTCAACTTCCATCCCCTCACTATATTACCTTAAATGATGTAATGATCTTCAATGAACTTTTGCAACAAGAACCATGGCAGTATAACACCTACAATTATAATAAATATAACAAACCCTAATAAAAGTTCAATAATATAACATTTATATATTTCAACAAATAAATAGATAGAAATAATATTTAAAAGATTAAATATAGAACAGATAAATATACCTTCACGATTACATTTTCAAATACTCTTCCCATGAGTCATTCGCACTGCCCTACGCCATTTGATGAATCGCCACCGTGCGTTTCTGTAACGGAGAAAAACCTAGTTTATGCAATGCATCTTTCCTCTGTTGAAAATATGTATAAGTGTGTTCTAAATAGTTTACAATTCGTAAGAATAATAGGCGGCTCATGCAAAAAATGCCGCCGCAAAGTTTTCTCATCATGATATAGTGGGTTCTCAGAAATATAATCGTTTACAAGTCGGTTATGAATGGCTTCACGATCTTTTTGCAATGGAGCCCGTCTTGTTAACGGTTCGGATGTTTCATCATCATCAATGAAAAGCTGCACGCCCGCTCGAACCGCTATAATAATTAAATCTTCTTTTGTATTTCCATTACGTGGAGAGTCCTATAGGAGATCCACGGTGAGGATATGGTTGAGAGTGAATTATGGATGAAGTTAGTACTGGTTTGTGTGAAAGCCGAAGGGAAATTGTGGTAAATATAGAAGTGGTTTGTGCTATACACACACGCACACACATATATATATTAAAGATAATTATTATTTTTTATTTAAAAACCGAACTCCACCCTGCCCCAATCGTCACATTTGACCATGAAATTCTACACCCAACGGCTATAAGCAACGAATAATGACCGTCATTCCATTCACGACCACTCCGCTAACGAAGCTCATTAACCGGGGCGCCAAGGCGCGGTGTATTGAGTCATTAACGGGGTGACGTTGAACCTCGTTAATCGACAACGCATGGTGTAAGAGTAGGAACAAACAAAAGATGACATGTTCCAAAAGCAACCCTAATCTACATGCCACGAAGATAAACAACACAAGACATCTGCAGCCATCAATCACTTGAATGGGTGCAAGAAGATGTGCCTTCATCCTATCCAATCATAAGTCATCATAGAATAACCTTCGTCAAACTATTCCCTCTTCTTTCTCACATTTCCTTTATATTATATAATGGCCTGCAATCTTTCACTGTACCCTACACTCAAAACCTCAACTCACTTTTCCTCACCCCAAGAACTTCCGTCTCACATTCATACAACAAAGACATGCTAGATGCATATAGTTTCATAATATAAATAATATTAGTTATAACATTTTTTTGTCTTTATAGCAAGCTATATTTTTAATAGATGTATCCCTTTTTCACTAGTACTACTTTTCAATTTCCATCCCCTCACTATATTACCTTAGATGATGGTATGATCTTCAATGCACTTTTGCAACAAGAACCATGGCACTATAACACCTACAATTATAATAAGTATAACAAACCCTAATAAATATCAAATAACATAAAATTTATATATTTCAACAAGTAAATAGATAGAAATAATATTTAAAAAATTAAATTTAGAACATATAAATATACCTTTAACGTTACATTTTCAAATACTCTTCCCATGAGTCATTCGCACTGCCCTACGCCATTTGACGAATCGCCACCGTGCGCTTCTGTAACGGAGAAAAACCTAGTTTATGCAATGCATCTTTCCTCTGTTGAAAATATGTATAAGTGTGTTCACAATAGTTTACAATTCGTAAGAATAATAGGCGGCTCATGCAAAAAACGCCGCCGCAAAGTTTTCTCATCATGATATAGTGGGTTCTCAGAAATATAATCGTTTACAAGTCGGTTATGAATGGCTTCACGATCTTTTTGCAATGGAGCCCGTCTTGTTAACGGTTCGGACGTTTCATCATCATGAATGAAAAGCTGCACGCCCGCTCGAACCGCTATAATAATTAAATCTTCTTTTGTATTTCCATTACGTGGAGAGTTAGGTAGGAGATCCACGGTGAGGATATGGTTGAGAGTGAATTATGGATGAAGTTAGTAGTGGTTTGTGTGAAAGCCGAAGGGAAATTGTGGTATATATAGAAGTGGTTTGTGCTATACACTCACACACGCACACACATATATATATTAAAGATAATTATTATTTTATATTTAAAAACCGAACTCCACCCAGCCCCAATCGTCACATTTGACCATGAAATTCTACACCCAACGACTATAAGAAACGAATAATGACCGTCATTCCATTCACGACCACTCCGCTAACGAAGCTCATTAACCGGGGTGCCAAGGCGCGGTGTATTGAGTCGTTAACGGGGTGACGTTGAACCCCGTTAATCGACAACGCATGGTGTAAGAGTAGGAAAAAACAAAAGATGACATGTTCCAAAAGCAACCCTAATCTACATGCCACGAAGATAAACAACACAAGACATCTGCAGCTATCAATCACTTGAATGGGTGCAAGAAGATGTGCCTTCATCCTATCCACTCATAAGTCATCATAGAATAACCTTCGTCAAACTATTCCCTCTTCTTTCTCACATTTCCACTATATTATATAATGGCCTGCAATCTTTCACTGTACCATACACTCAAAACCTCAACTCACTTTTCCTCTCCCCAAGAACTCCCCTCTCACATTCATACAACAAAGACATGCTAGATGCATATAGTTTCATAATATAATTAATATTAGTTATAACATTTTTTTTTGTCTTTATAGCAAGCTATATTTTTAATAGATGTATCCCTCTTTCACTAGTACTACTTTTCAACTTCCATCCCCTTACTATATTACCTTAGATGATGGTATGATCTTCAATGAACTTTTGCAACAAGAACCATGGCACTATAACACCTACAATTATAATAAGTATAACAAACCCTAATAAACGTTAAATAATATAACATTTATATATTTCAACAAGTAAATAGATAGAAATAATATTTAAAAAAATAAATATAGAACATATAAATATACCTTCACCATTACATTTTCAAATACTCTTCCCATGAGTCATTCGCAATGCCCTACGCCATTTGACGAATCGCCACCGTGCGCTTCTGTAACGGAGAAAAACCTAGTTTATGCAATGCATCTTTCCTCTGTTGAAAATATGTATAAGTGTGTTCTAAATAGTTTACAATTCGTAAGAATAATTGGCGGCTCATGCAAAATTAAACGCCGCCGCAAAGTTTTCTCATCATGATATAGTGGGTTCTCAGAAATATAATCGTTTACAAGTCGGTTATGAACGGCTTCACGATCTTTTTGCAATGGAGCCCGTCTTGTTAACGGTTCGAACGTTTCATCATCATCAATGAAAATCTGCACGCCCGCTCGAACCGCTATAATAATTAAATCTTCTTTTGTATTTCAATTACGTGGAGAGTCAGGTAGGAGATCCACGGTGAGGATATGGTTGAGAGTGAATTATGGATGTAGTTAGTAGTGGTTTGTGTGAAAGCCAAAGGGAAATTGTGGTATATATAGAAGTGGTTTGTGGTATACACACACGCACACACATATATATATTAAAGATAATTATTATTTTTTATTTAAAAACCGAACTCCCCCAGCCCCAATCGTCACATTTGACCATGAAATTCTACACCCAACGGCTATAAGCAACGAATAATGAGCGTCATTCCATTCACGACCATTCCGCTAACGAAGCTCATATCCGGGGCGCCAAGGCGCGGTGTTTTGAGTCGTTAACGGGTGACGTGGAACCCTGTTAATCGACAACGCATGGTGTGTAAGAGTAGGAACAAACAAAAGATGACATGTTCCAAAAGCAACCATAATCTACATGCCACGAAGATAAACAACACAAGACATCTGCAGCTATCAATCACTTGAATGGGTGCAAGAAGATGTGCCTTCATCCTATCTACTCATAAGTCATCATAGAATAACCTTCGTCAAACTATTCCCTCTTCTTTCTCACATTTCCACTATATTATATAATGGCATGGAATCTTTCACTGTACCATACACTTAAAACCTCAACTCACTTTTCCTCTCCCAAGAACTCCCATCTCACATTCATACAACAAAGACATGCTTGATGCATATAGTTTCATAATATAATTAATATTAGTTATAACATTTTTTTTTGTCTTTATAGCAAGCTATATTTTTAATAGATGTATCCCTCTTTCACTAGTACTACTTTTCAACTTCCATCCCCTCACTATATTACCTTAGGTGATGGTATAATCTTCAATGAACTTTTGCAACAAGAACCATGGCACTATAACACCTACAATTATAATAAGTATAACAAACCCTAATAAACGTTAAATAATATAACATTTATATATTTCATCATGTAAATAGATAGATATAATATTTAAAAAATTAAATATAGAACATATAAATATACCTTCACCATTACATTTTCAAATACTCTTCCCATGAGTCATTCGCACTGCCCTACGCCATTTGACGAATCGCCACCGTGTGCTTTTGTAACGGAGAAAAACCTAGTTTATGCAATGCATCTTTCCTCTGTTGAAAATATGTATAAGTGTGTTCTAAATAGTTTACAATTCGTAAGAATAATTGGCGGCTCATGCAAAAAAAGCCGCCCCAAAGTTTTCTCATCACGATATAGTGGGTTCTCAGAAATATAATCGTTTACAAGTCGGATATGAGCGGCTTCACGATCTTTTTGCAATGGAGCCCGTCTTGTTAATGGTTCGGACGTTTCATCATCATCAATGAAAAGCTGCATGCTCGCTCGAACCACTATAATAATTAAATCTTATTTTGTATTTCGATTACGTGGAGAGTCAGGTAGGAGATCCACGGTGAGGGTATGGTTGAGAGTGAATTGTGGATGAAGTTAGTAGTGGTTTGTGTGAAAGCCGAAGGGAAATTGTGGTATATATAGAAGTGGTTTGTGGTATAAACACACGCACACACACATATATATTAAAGATAATTATTATTTTTTATTTAAAAACCGAACTCCACCCAGCCCCAATCGTCACATTTGACCATGAAATTCTACACCCAACCGCAATAAGCAACGAATAATGAGCGTCATTCCATTCACGACCACTCCGCTAACGAAGCTCATTAACCAGGGCGCCAAGCCACGGTGTTTTTAGTCGTTAACGGGGTGACGTGGAACCCCGTTAATCGACAACGCATGGTGTAAGAGTAGGAACAAACAAAAGATGACATGTTCCAAAAGCAAACCTAATCTACATGCCACGAAGATAAACAACACAAGCAATCTGCAGCTATCAATCACTTGAATGGGTGCAAGAAGATGTGCCTTCATCCTATCCAATCATAAGTCATCATATAATAACCTTTGTCAAACTATTCCCTCTTTTTCTCACATTTCCACTATATTATATAATGGCCTGCAATCTTTCACTGTACCATACACTCAAAACCTCAACTCACTTTTCCTCTCCCCAGGAACTCCCCTCTCACATTCATACAACAAAGACATGCTAGATGCATATAGTTTCATAATATAAATAATATTAGTTATAACATTTTTTTGTCTTTATAGCAAGCTATATTTTTAATAGATGTATCCCTCTTTCACTAGTACTACTTTTCAACTTCCATCCCCTCACTATATTACCTTAGATGATGGTATGATCATCAATGAACTTTTGCAACAAGAACCATCGCACTATAACACCTACAATTATGATAACTATAACAAACCCTAATAAACATCAAATAACATAACATTTATATATTTCAACAAGTAAATAGATAGAAATAATATTTAAAAAATTAAATATAGAACATATAAATATAGCTTCACCATTACATTTTCAAATACTCTTCCCATGAGTCATTCGCACTGCCCTACGCCATTTGACGAATCGCCGCCGTGCGCTTCTGCAATAGAGAAAAACCTAGTTTATGCAATGCATCTTTCCTCTGTTGAAAATATGTATAAGTGTGTTCTAAATAGTTTACAATTCGTAAGAATAATAGGCGGCTCATGCAAAAAATGCCGCCGCAAAGTTTTCTCATCATGATATAGTGGGTTCTCAGAAATATAATCGTTTACAAGTCGGTTATGAACGGCTTCACGATCTTTTTGCAATGGAGCCCGTCTTGTTAACGGTTCGGATGTTTCATCATCATCAATGAAAAGCTGTACGCCCGCTCGAACCGCTATAATAATTAAATTTTCGTTTGTATTTCGATTACGTGGAGAGTCAGTAGGAGATCCACCGCGAGGATATGGTTGAGAGTGAATTGTGGATGAAGTTAGTAGTGGTTTGTGTGAAAGCTGAAGGGAAATTGTGGTATATATAGAAGTGGTTTGTGGTATACACACACGCACACACATATATATATATTAAAGATAATAATTATTTTTTATATAAAAACCGAACTCCACCCAGCCCCTATCGTCACATTTGACCATGAAATTCTACACCCAACAGCTATAAGCAACGAATAATGAGCGTCATTACATTCACAACCACTCCGCTAACGATGCTCATTAACCGGGGCGCCAAGGCACGGTGTTTTGAGTCGTTGACGGGGTGACGTGGAACCCTGTTAATCGACAACGCATGGTATAAGAGTAGGAACAAACAAAAGATGACATGTTCCAAAAGCAACCCTAATCTACATGCCACGAAGATAAACAACATAAGACAAATGCAGCTATCAATCACTTGAATGGGTGCAAGAAGATATGCCTTCATCCTATCCACTAATAAGTCATCATAGTATAACCTTCGTCAAACTATTCCCTCTTCTTTCTCACATTTCCACTATATTATATAATGGCCTGCAATCTTTCACTGTACCATACACTCAAAACCTCAACTCACTTTTCCTCTCCCCAAGAACTCCCCTCTCACATTCATACAACAAAGACATGCTAGATGCATATAGTTTCATAATATAATTAATATTAGTTGTACCATTTTTTTTTTGTCTTTATAACAATCTATATTTTTAATAGATGTATCCCTCTTTCACTAGTACTACTTTTCAACTTCCATCCCCTCACTATATTACCTTAGATGATGGTATGAACTTCAATGAACTTTCGCAACAAGAACCATGGCACTATAACACCTACAATTATAATAAGTACAACAAACCCTAATAAACGTTAAATAATATAACATTTATATATTTCAACAAGTAAATAGATAGATATAATATTTAAAAAATTAAATATAGAACATACAAATATACCTTCACCATTAAATTTTCAAATACTCTTCCCATGAGTCATTCGCACTGTCCAACGCCATTTGACGAATCGCCACC
The DNA here is from genome assembly GCA_028751855.1 of Ambrosia trifida. Lineage (NCBI taxonomy): Eukaryota > Viridiplantae > Streptophyta > Magnoliopsida > Asterales > Asteraceae > Ambrosia > Ambrosia trifida. The sequence goes on from CM054122.1 coordinate 164,239,525, forward strand.
GTGCGCTTCTGTAACGGAGAAAAACCTAGTTTATGCAATGCATCTTTCCTCTTTGAAAATATGTATAAGTGTGTTCTAAATAGTTTACAATTCGTAAGAATAATAGGCGGCTCATGCAAAAAACGCCGCCGCAAGGTTTTCTTATCATGATATAGTGGGTTCTCAGAAATATAATCGTTTACAAGTCGGTTATGAGCGGCATCACGATCTTTTTTCAATAGAGCCCGTCTTGTTAATAGTTTGGACGTTTCATCATCATCAATGAAAAGCTGCACGCCCGCTCGAACTGCTATAATAATTAAATCTTCTTTTGTATTTCGATTACGTGGAGAGTCAGGTAGGAGATCCACGGTGAGGGTATGGTTGAGAAGGAATTGTGGATGAAGTTAGTAGTGGTTTGTGTGAAAGCCGAAGGGAAATTGTGGTATATATAGAAGTGGTTTGTGGTATACAGACACGCGCACACACACACACACACACAGATATATATATATTAAAGATAATTATTATTTTTTATTTAAAAACCGAACTCCACCCAGCCCCAATCGTCACATTTGACCATGAAATTCTACACCCAAAGGCTATAAGCAACGAATAATGAGCGTCATTCCATTCACGACCACTCCGCCAACGAAGCTCATTAACCGGGGCGCCAAGGCACGGTGTTTTGAGTCGTTAACGGGGTGACGTGGAACCCGGTTAATCGACAACGCATGGTATAAGAGTAGGAACAAACAAAAGATGACATTTTCCAAAAGCAACCCTAATCTACATGCCACGAAGATAAACAACATAAGACATCTGCAGCTATCAATCACTTGAATGGGTGCAAGAAGATGTGCCTTCATCCTATCCACTAATAAGTCGTCTTAGAATAACCTTCGTCAAACTTTTCCCTCTTCTTTCTCACATTTCCACTATATTATATAATGGCCTGCAATCTTTCACTATACCATACACTCAAAACCTCAACTCACTTTTCCTCTCCCCATGAACTCCCCTCTCACATTCATACAACAACGGCATGCTAGATGCATATGGTTTCATAATATAATTAATATTAGTTATACCATTTTTTTGTCTTTATAGCAAGCTATATTTTTATTAGATGTATCCCTCTTTCACTAGTACTACTTTTCAACTTTCATCCCCTCACTATATTACCTTAGATGATGGTATGATCTTCAATGAACTTTTGCAACAAGAACTATGGCATTATAACACCTACAATTATAAAAAGTATAACAAACCCTAATAAACGTTAAATAACATAACATTTATATATTTCAACCAGTAAATAGATAGAAATAATATTTAAAAAATTAAATATAGAACATATAAATATACCTTCACCATTACATTTTCAAATACTCTTCCCATGAGTCATTCGCACTGCCCTACGCCATTGACGAATCGCCACCGTGCGCTTCTGTAACGGAGAGAAACCTAGTTTATGCAATGCATCTTTCCTCTGTTGAAAATATGTATAAGTGTGTTCTAAATAGTTTATAATTCGTAAGAATAATAGGCGGCTCATGCAAAAAACGCCGCCGCAAAGTTTTCTCATCATGATATAGTGGGTTCTCAGAAATATAATCGTTTACAAGTCGGTTATGAGAGGCTTCACGATCTTTTTGCAATGGAGCCCGTCTTGTTAATGGTTCGGACGTTTCATCATCACCAATGAAAAGCTGCACGCCCGCACGAACTGCTATAATAATTAAATCTTCTTTTGTATTTCCATTACGTGGAGAGTCAGGTAGGAGATCCACGGTGAGGATATGGTTAAGAGTGAATTGTGGATGAAGTTAGTAGTGGTTTGTGTGAAAGCCTAAGGGAAATTGTGGTATATATAGAAGTGGTTTGTGGTATACACACACGTACACACATATATATATATATATTAAAGATAATTATTATTTTTTATTTAAAAACTGAACTCCACCCAGCCCCAATCGTCTCATTTGACCATAAAATTCTACACCCAACGGCTATAAGCAACGAATAATGAGCGTCATTTCATTCACGACCACTCCGTTAACGAAGCTCATTAACCGGGCGCCAAGGCACTGTGTTTTGAGTCGTTAACGGGGTGACGTGGAACCCCGTTAATCGACAACGCATGGTGTAAGAGTAGGAATAAACAAAAGATGACATGTTCCAAAAGCAACCCAAATCTACATGCCACGAAGATAAACAGCACAAGACATCTACAGCTATCAATCACTTGAATGGGTGCAAGAAGATGTGCCTTCATCCTATCCACTCATAAGTCATCATAGAATAACCTTCGTCAAACTATTCCCTCTTCTTTCTCACATTTCCACTATATTATATAATGGCCTGCAATCTTTCACTGTGCCATACACTGAAAACCTCAACTCACTTTTCCTCTCCCCAAGAACTCCCCTCTCACATTCATACAACAAAGACATGCTAGATGCATATAGTTTCATAATATAATTAATATTAGTTATACTATTTTTTTTGTCTTTATAGCAAGCTATATTCTTAGTAGATGTATCCCTCTTTCACTAGTACTACTTTTCAACTTCCATCCCCTCACTATATTATATTACCTTAGATGATGGTATGATCTTCAATGAACTTTTGCAACAAGAACCATGGCACAATAACACCTACAATTATAATAAGTATAACAAACCATAATAAACGTTAAATAATATAACATTTATATAATTCAACAAGTAAATAGATAGATATAATATTTAAAAAATTAAATATAGAACATATAAATATACCTTCACCATTACATTTTCAAATACTCTTCCCATGAGTCATTCAAACTGCCTTACGCCATTTAACGAATCGCCACCGTGCGCTTCTGTAACGGAGAAAAACCTAGTTTATGCAATGCAACTTTCCTCTGTTGAAAATTTGTATAAGTGTGTTCTAAATAGTTTACAATTCGTAAGAATAATAGGCGTCTCATGCAAAAAACGCCGCCGAAAAGTTTTCTCATCATGATATAGTGGGTTCACAGAAATATAATCGTTTACAAGTCGGTTATGAGCGGCTTCACGATCTTTTTGCAATGGAGCCCGTCTTGTTAATGGTTCGGATGTTTCATCATCATCAATGAAAAGCTGCACGCCCGCTCGAACCGCTATAATAATTAAATCTTCTTTTGTATTTCGATTACGTGGAGAGTCATGTAGGAGATCCACGGTGAGGATATGGTTGAGAGTGAATTGTGAATGAAGTTAGTAGTGGTTTGTGTGAAAGCTGAAGGGATATTGTGGTATATATAGAAGTGGTTTGTGGTATACACAAGCACACACACACAAACATATATATATATATATATATATATATATATATTAAAGATAATTATTATTTTTTATTTAAAAACAGAACTCCACCCAGCCCGATCGTCACATTTGACCATGAAATTATACACCCAACGGCAATAAGCAATGAATAATGAGCGTCATTTCATTCACGACCACTCCGTTAACGAAGCTCATTAACCGGGGCGCCAAAGCACGGTGTTTTGAGTCGTTAACGGGTTGACGTGGAACCCCGTTAATCGACAACGCATGGTGTAATAGTAGGAACAAACAAAAGATGACATGTTCCAAAAGCAACCCTAATCTACATGCCACGAAGATAAACAACACAAGACATCTGCAGCTACCAATCACTTGAATGGGTGCAAGAAGATGTGCCTTCATCCTATCCACTCATAAGTCAACATAGAATAACCTTCGTCAAACTATTCTCTCTTCTTTCTCACATTTCTACTATATTATATAATGGCATGCAATCTTTCACTGTACCATACACTCAAAACGTCAACTCACTTTTCCTCTCCCCAAGAACCCCCCCTCTCACATTCATACAACAAAGACATGCTAGATGCATATAGTTTCATAATATAATTAATATTAGTTATACCATTTTTTTTGGTCTTTATAGCAAGCTATATTTTTAATAGATGTATCCCTCTTTCACTAGTACTACTTTTCAACTTCCATCCCCTCACTATATTACCTTAGATGATGGTATGATCTTCAATGAACTTTTGCAACAAGAACCATGGCATTATAACACCTACAATTATAATAAGTATAACAAACCCTAATAAATGTTAAATAACATAACATTTATATATTTCAACAAGTAAATAGATAGAAATAATATTTAAAAAATTAAATATAGAACATATAAATATACCTTCACCATTACATTTTCAAATACTCTTCCCATGAGTCATACGCACTGCCCTACGCCATTTGACGAATCGCCACCGTGCGCTTCTGTAACGGAGAAAAACCTAGCTTATGCAATGCATCTTTCCTTTGTTGAAAATATGTATAAGTGTGTTCTAAATAGTTTACAATTCGTAAGAATAATAGGCGGCTCATGCAAAAAACGCCGCCGCAAAGTTTTCTCATCATGATATAGTGGGTTCTCAGAAATATAATCGTTTACAAGTCGGTTATGAGCGGCTTCACGATCTTTTTGCAATGGAGCCCGTCTTGTTAATGGTTCGGACGTTTCATCATCATCAATGAAAAGCTGCACGCCCGCTCGAACCGCTATAATAATTAAATCTTCTTTTGTATTTCGATTACGTGGAGAGTCAGGTAGGAGATCCACGGTGAGGATATGGTGGAGAGTGAATTGTGGATAAAGTTAGTAGTGGTTTGTGTGAAAGCCGAAGGGAAATTGTGGTATATATAGAAGTGGTTTGTGGTATACACACACGCACACACACATATATATATATATATTAAAGATAATTATTATTTTTTATTTAAAAACCGAACTCCACCCAGCCCCAATAGTCACATTTGACCATGAAATTCTACACCCAACGGCAATAAGCAACGAATAATGAGCGTCATTCCATTCACGACCACTCCGCTAACGAAGCTCATTAACCGGGGCGCCAAGGCACGGTGTTTTTCATCGTTAACGGGGTGACGTGGAACCCTGTTAATCGATAACTCATGGTGTAAGAGTAGGAACAAACAAAAGATGACATGTTCCAAAAGCAACCCTAATCTACATGCCACGAAGATAAACAACACAAGACATTTGCAGCTATCAATCACTTGAATGGGTGCAAGAAGATGTGCCTTCATCCTATCCACTCCTAAGTCATCATAGAATAACCTTCGTCAAACTATTCCCTCTTCTTTCTCACATTTCCACTATATTATATAATGGCCTGCAATCTTTCACTGTACCATACACTCAAAACCTCAACTCACTTTTCCTCTCCCCAAGAACTCCCCTCTCACATTCATACAACAAAGATATGCTAGATGCATATAGTTTCATAATATAATTAATATTAGTTATAACATTTTTTTTTGTCTTTATAGCAAGCTATATTTTTAATAGATGTATCCCTCTATCACTAGTACTACTTTTCAACTTCCATCCCCTCACTATATTATATTACCTTAGATGATGTTATGATCTTCAATGAACTTTTGTAACAAGAACCATGGCACTATAACACCTACAATTATAATAAGTATAACAAACCCTAATAAACGTTAAATAACATAACATTTATATATTTCAACAATTAAATAGATAGAAATAATATTTAAAAAATTATTTATAGAACATATAAATATACCTTCACCATTACATTTTCAAATACTCTTCCCATGAGTCATTCGCACTGCCCTACGCCATTTGACGAATCGCCACCGTGCGCTTCTGTAATGGAGAAAAACCTAGTTTATGCAATGCATCTTTCCTCTGTTGAAAATATGTATAAGTGTGTTCTAAATAGTTTACAATTCGTAAGAATAATAGGCGGCTCATGCAAAAAACGCCGCCGCAATGTTTTCTCATCATGATATAGTGGGTTCTCAGAAATATAATCGTTTACAAGTCGGTTATGAGCGGCTTCACGATCTTTTTGCAATGGAGCCCGTCTTGTTTATGGTTCGGACGGTTCATCATCATCAATGAAAAGCTGCACGCCCGCTCGAACCGCTATAATAATTAAATCTTCTTTTGTATTTCCATTACGTGGAGAGTCAGGTAGGAGATCCACGGTGAGGGTATGGTTGAGAGTGAATTGTGGATGAAGTTAGTAGTGGTTTGTGTGAAAGACGAAGGGAAATTGTGGTATATATAGAAGTGGTTTGTGGTATACACACACGCACACACACATATATATATTAAAGATAATTATTATTTTTTATTTAAAAACCAAACTCCACCCAGCCCCAATCGTCACATTTGACCATGAAATTCTACACCCAACGGCTATAAGCAACGGATAATGATCGTCATTCCATTCATGACCACTCCGCTAACGAAGCTCATTAATCGGGGCGCGGTGTTTTGAGTCGTTAACGGGGTGACGTGGAACCCCGTTAATCGACAACGCATGGTGTAAGAGTAGGAACAAACAAAAGATGACATGTTCCAAAAGCAACCCTAATCTACATGCCAAGAAGATAAACAACACAAGACATCTGCAGCTATCAATCACTTGAATGGGTGCAAGAAGATGTGCCTTCATCCTATCCACTCATAAGTCATCATAGAATAACCTTCGTCAAACTATTCCCTCTTCTTACTCACATATAATGGCCTGCAATCTTTCACTGTATCATACACTCAAAACCTCAACTCACTTTTCCTCTCCCGAAGAACTCCCCTCTCACATTCATACAACAAAGACATGCTAGATGCATATAGTTTCATAATATAATTAATATTAGTTATACCATTTTTTTTGTCTTTATAGCAAGCTATATTTTTAATAGATGTATCCCTTTTTCACTAGTACTACTTTTCAACTTCCATCCTCTCACTATATTACCTTAGATGATGGTATGATCTTCAATGAACTTTTGCAACAAGAACCTCTCTTCTATGATGATCATATCAATCACAATGCCAATAATATTGTTGTTCATGAAGAATTATCTAGTCCACACATTAGGGCTAGTTTACAGTCTGCAATGGGAAAATGTAGAGACCCGAATGGTAATATTGATGCCTTCAAGATGTCGAAAGCTAGCGGTAAAAGCAGGAGAGCTTTGAAATGCCACCGGCACAGCAAGGTTAACACGGCTAAAGAATCTCTCTTCTATGATGATCGTATCTACATTCCTTCTTTTCCCAAGGGGTTTGGGCTCCTTGAGAGTCACTTGCTTCGTCTTAAGGACTTGTGACGGGGTTTTGACTAATGGGGTCTAGTCGTGGTTTTTCTTGGAGTGGCCACGCTGTTCCCTTGATTGTTTGCCGCTGATGATGTGGTGGGCGTCGTTGGCGGGGGATTACTTTCCCTCATCCGTGGAACCTGAGATGCGGTTCCAAACGGATTTGCCCTGGTTTTTATTATTATTATTATTATGGTGATGCTGTTGGAAACCGTGCATCTGACTGAAGGACTTTTCAGATGCGGCGTATATTTTGGCAGAGTGAATGAGTTCATCCCAGGACTCCGGGATACCATCCTTTCCGGTGAGGCATTTCATGAGTTCTGGGCTGCGCATGTTGTGAATGAACGCAACGCGTGTAAGCTCCTCTCCACAACCTATCTGAAAGGCCTCTTTGTTGAAACAGACAATGAAGTCCTCAATGGACTCATAGTCATATCGGCGGCATAAAAGTATGTGCGCCTTATCTCGCTTATGTTTCCTGAGATGCGAGAAGTGATTAACGAACTTGTCGGTGAGGTCGTCGAAGTCCGCGATGCTCCCCGCGGGGAGATTGTCGAACAAGACTCTTGTCGCGCCAGTCAAAGTTTGGGCGAAAAGGTGGCACCAAACATGGACTGGCCGGTTAACCGAACTCCCCACACATTCAAAATCGTGAATGTGGTCGTCCAAATCACGTAGGCCATCTTACTTGTCGGTGCTGCTAGGAAGCTTAGCCTTCCTGGGGATTCTGGCAGTCGTTATACGAGCGACGAATTTTGATTTTTTTGCGAAGGACTTTGGTCTAAATGGTTTGACCAAGTTGTCGTCTACATCCTTGCGGCGTGGGCGACGAGAGTGTGTCTTTCCGCTATTGTCAGAGTTCGTGCTAGATGACTCGTAGCCATCAGACTCGTCGTGTGACTTTGCGTAACCTCGAGCTCCTGCATTTTCGCCGAGCTCCCCGCTACGACCGCCACGTGACTTCCTTACCCTTATGACTCCTTTTTGGCGGGGAGTCATAAGTTAGGGCCTTGCCCTTCTTTTTTGCTTGTTTCATGAGCATCCGCTGGTAAATAGCGGCGCTCTTCGTGCTTTGGCGGGGGAGCCATTGGTCTGGGTCCTCCTTTGAGTTGTCACCACTGTCTTCGTCAGTTTCCGCGTCATGCACCTCGAAGACTGGCTTCTGGATGTGTGAGGTGGACTTTTTGACGACAGTGGCTGGGGTGCCGACGTTTCCGGTGAGTTGGACATCAATATCTCCGGTTTGGTCGACGACGGCAGTGTTAGGGTTGGGTTCAGCCATGGGTGGGTTAAAAGATGAGAGAGATTGTTGTTATAACCGACGGATGGCGCCAATGAAGAAACAATAAGTATCTCGGAGATTATCACTAATCACCGAGGGGTAAATACTTATGTAACTGCAAGTACGATCCTTTACCCAAACCTTTGGTTCAACCAGAGAGCAGAAATATATGTGAGTGTGTGTGGTGAAGGTGTGAACACGAAGATGTAAATGGTTTGTCAAGTAAGACCTACGTCCACTGTGAAGAGCCGGTTATCTTATTATTTTGGAGAGTACAAAGTATTACAAATAGACTAGCTCTAAGTTACAAGTGAGTATCTTCGGATCCATTGCTAAGAAGTTGATGTCTTCCATTTATAGTGGAGATCCTGGGCTTGACCGAAAGCCCACGAGAAGTCTCGTGTTATTTGGGCCTAGCTTCGGCCCAAGTGGTCCTGGCCATGGAAAGGGCAGGAAAAGGACGGTCCTGTAGCTGACGTCATCGGCAGTTGAGGGTGCCTTGCCTGGAGGACACGTGGCGGCTTATGACTGGTCGCTGGCGGTATGTCGTTCTGAAGAACACAGCATGGTTGACTTACCTGCTGGTGTCTGACGTGACACCTGACAGCAGGTGAGCATGCCTGGTCAGCACTGTTTGGAGCAGCATGGTGGAAGCATGGAAGCGGTCATGTCACTGTTGAATGTCAGTGGTTGTTGGACCACTACGGACACGTGTCGCCTTCCGGTTGGCGATGCTTCTGATCCTCTGCAGGTGAATCTTCCTGATCTTTGATCTTCTATACCTTGTGCTAAAAGCTGGTGTGTAGTGGAACGTTCCGCGCGTGAACGCACACGCGTTTGCTTCTACTAGGTGTGGTGGATAAGGCTGCTTTGTGTATAGTCCTTCCGCTCCCTGCGGGCTGACCTCCGCGTGAATGCTCCGCGGATCGTTATGAAGAGGGATAGGGATGCCGCCTCCGGGCGGATTAGGCTCCCTATCCCTTCATATACTAATCTAATTACCCAAATATACTTGACATAATAATTGATCACACAATGTCTCATAAAAACACAAAATTATTAAATTAAACTTGAAATTCTCATTTAATCTACCAAAAATAATAGTTAATTAAAATAGTTAAAGTAATATTAATGTGTTATAAACTAATATATATTAAATAATCTACCATTAGGAAATCTGAAGTACTTAAATTAAAAATAAAAAGTTAAAAACGCTACTGAACTATCAAACACAAACAAACATAAACGAACACGTTACCGAACGTTCACAAACATAAATGAACGAACATGACATCTATTCATGTTTGTTTCTTTAACGAAACGAACATAGTTTCTTGTTTGTATTCGTTCATTTAATAAACAAACGAACTTTCCACCGAACATTTCACGAACTATTCGCTGAACGTTTGATTTGTTTACAGCTCTAGGAATATCCTTTGGATATCACTAAAGGTTGGTAGTCTCAAGTAACAGTTGACATATGGCACTATAACACCTATAATTATAATAAGTATAACAAACCCTAATAAACATTAAATAACATAACATTTATATATTTCAACAGGGAAATAGATAGAAAAAATATTTAAACAATTAAATATAGAACATATAAATATACCTTCACAAAAAATTGAAGACTATTGCGGCACACTTTATTCGACGTTTTCAAATACTCTTCCCATGAGTCACTCGCATTGCCCTACGCCATTTGACGAATTGCCGCCGTGCACTTCTGTAACGGAGAAAAACCTAGTTTATGCAATGCATCTTTCCACTGTTGAAAATATGTATAAGTGTGTTCTAAGTCGTCGACATTTGTAAGAATAATAGGCGACTCATGCAAAAAACGTCGCCGTAAAGTTTTCTCATCATATAGTGGATTCTTAGAAATATAATCGTTTACAAGTCGGTTATGAGCGGCTTCACGATCTTTTTGCAATGGAGCTCGTCTTGTTAATGGTTCGGACGTTTCATCATCATCAATGTAAAGTTGCACGCCCGCTCGAACCGCTACAATAATTAAATCTTCTTTCGTATTTCGATTACGTGGAGAGTCAGGTAGGAGATCCACGATGAGAATATGGTTGAGAGTGAATTGTGGATGAAATTAGTAGTGGTTTGTGTGAAAGTCGAATGAAAATTGTGGTATATATAGAAGTGGTTTGTGGTATACACACACACACGCACACACACATATATATATATATATACATATTAAATATAATTATTAGATTTTATTTAAATACCGAACTCCACTCAGCCCCAACCGTCACATTTGACTATGACATTCTACACCCAACGGCTATAAGCAATGAATAACGAGCGTCATTCCATTCACAACCACTCCGCTAACGAAGCTCATTAACGGGGGCGCCAAGGCGCGGTGTTTTGGGTCGTTAACGGGGTGATGTGGAACCCGTTAATCGACAACGCATGGTGTAAGAGTAGGAACAAAAAAAAGATGACATGTTCCAAAAGCAACCCTAATCTACATGCCACGAAGATAAACAACACAAGATATCTGCAGCTATCAATCACTTGAATGGGTGAAAGAAGATGTGCCTTCATCCTATCCACTCATAAGTCATCATAGAATAACCTTCGTCAAACTATTCCCTCTTCTTTCGCATATTTCCACTATATTATATAATGGCCTGCAATCTTTCACTGTACCATACACTCAAAACCTTAACTCACTTTTCCTTTCCCCATGAACTCCCCTCTCACATCCATACAGCAAAACATGCTAGATGCATATAGTTTCATAAATGTATCCATATTTCTGTCACTAGAAATATAATTAATATTAGTTACCCTTTTTTTTTTGTCATTATAACAAGCTATTTTTAATATATGTATCCCTCTTTCACTAGTACTACTTTTTAACTTCCATTCCCTCATTATATTACTTAGATGATAGTATGATATTCAATGAACTTTTGCAACATGAACCTCTCTTCTATGAGGATCATATAAATCACAATGCCAATAATATTGTTGTTCATGAAGAGTTATCTAGTCCACACATTAGGACTAGTTTACAGTCTGTCATGGGAAAATGTAGAGACCCCAATGGTAATATTGATGCCTTCAAGAAGCCGAAAACTAGCGGTAAAAGCAGGAGAGCTTCAAAAAGCGACCGGCACAGCAAGGTTAACACGGCTAAAGGACCAAGGGACCGAAGAATGAGGTTGTCGGTTGATGTCAGTAAAAAGTTCTTTAGGTTGCAAGACCTTCTTGGGTTCGATAAGGCGAGCAAGACAGTCGAGTGGTTACTCATGAAATCACAATCATGCATTCAAGAACTCATGATCCTTCATGGGATTTCCATCAGTGAATCTTCTGCTTCAAAATATGGTTTGTGGTCAGAATATATCGATGGAGATCAAAGCGCAAAGGGTTCGTCTAGTAGCAACCGAAAGGGGAAGAAAAAGACTAGAAGAGGAGTTAGAACAAGGTCTTATCTTCTTCGCCCTTGTGCTAAAGAAACAAGAGAAATGGCAAGAAAAAGGGCAAGAGAGAGGACATTAGAAAAGAGTAGTAAACAGCTTGCTTCTGTTAGTGGTGGTGATGATCAATTTAATTCAATGTTTACACCATCTTTGGATCTAACAACGGATCAAGGCGTGGATTGTTTCGGGTCTTGGATGATAAGCCAACCCGAAATAACACTACAAAACGAAGGAGTATTACCGATGACAAGCGGCTGGAATCCGTCTTTCTTGTTCAATTATCATCAAACCGGATTACATCCCCCAGAGGTAATATTAATATATCTAGCCATATATATATTATGGTTATTGAATATGACCGATACCCCAAATTTAATCGTCTAAATTTTTTATTAATTGCAGCATCATTTCAGTGACTTCAATTCAGATACATGGAAATTTATGGGAGCTCAAGAATTAGGTTAGTATGTGACTGATCACACTTTGTTTATATCAATGTTACTCATTTCTCTAATGAGTGCCGGTTGGTCTTTTAGATATTTAATTTCTAATGTAAGACATGTATATGTGTATGTTAAGGTATGTCTAATAAAATGTTTCTAGGACATGTATATGTGTATGTTAAGGTATGTCTAATAATATATTTCTAGGACTTGTATATGTGTATGTTAAGGTATGTCTAATAACATGTTTTTTTATGCTTCTTGATACTTGTTTTCCAGTGATTCCATCTCTATTCTGGGAATTTTTCATGTCCTATATTAGGCATCTCATTGAAATTTGAATTGATGGGGAAGAAGTAATAATCCTTGACCACCCAAAATGAGGTGCATCAATCACTAGTTTTGGTTGTTGGTATGTGTGTTCAATTTCAATCTCTATTGTCCTAATTGATTGATTTGGGCCTATTCATTAGTCTAGGCATGGTGATTGGTGACTGTGTTGGAATTGGAAAATATCATGAACTGTATTGCTAGTACAAGCATGTACTCCTGAAAGATAGTGGAATAGATATGGACTTTGATGGAATGCATACGAGACGAAAAACATTAATTGAGTGAAACATCATATGTTTCTTGAATAACCATCGAATTTGATATACCTATGTGCTCTTTAAATTGTCATTTTGCAACGTCATCTATGATTATACTTAGACCGAGTGTAGTGGGGTGAATTGGGCAAAAAAATGCCCCTAAAACGTCCCTACACCACCCCCAGGGGCGTCTTTGGTCAAAATCGGACTTGGGCGTGGTTTTTTTCATGGCGTGGAATGAGCCTCCTTTCTGCTGACCAATGAAATAAATCTAAAGTGGAGGAGGGGCGTGAATTTCCCCGCCCCACTACGTTTGCTCTTATTTGATTTGATAAGATTAGTTCATTTCAATTGCAAAAGGTCATAGACGGAAAGTTTTCTGAAGCGAACATGGAAGCGCAAAAATAATAAATGGCTTTGGATATTGACACACCCACATATAATTGGCACACCCCCTAATAAATAAGTTGTTTCCAACATTTATATAAAACCCAAATGGTACTTATATCAAAATTGTCCAAAATATGAAAAACGACCTCTATTTATAAGCTATTCATGTAACCGTAATATTTAGTTTAGCCAAAATTACCAAGATATATATTAACCAAGGGCTTAAGCGAAACACAAAACGTAACCTAAGTATTAATTAATGTCAAAACAAACATCTTTATTTTTTCTTGGAGTTATGAGATCGTTTCTTTGTTTTCTTTTCACATTCATATTGATCTATATAGAACCGTTTGAGTTATATGTATCTCATTATTGATGCCATGATCTTATGTCATTCTTCTCTATAATATTTGTTGTCTTGACTTGTTGACGCTCCAGTCCACCATACTAACATCTTATGCCACCTACGACGTTAAGATTGGAGCTTCAATTTATTGTCAACCTCTATATATTGATGTGTGTACACACTTCTTTGTTGTGAGATTAATCTTTCTTCGTTGTGATTTATGTTATCATCAACATCTTCTTTGTTGATGTAATTTTCCTTGAACCACCTCTTGTTAACAAGATGTTGATAGCTACGATTAGTGCTATCAACGCCTCACTTGTTAAAATAGGATGTTAAGTAACGTACACCACAATTACCACCCTTGCAATTATTGTGGATGTTTCAGTCACCTACAATCACGACATACAGTTCTTCAAGGATTTTGTAGGTTATGCAAGTATTCATCTCACGATTACCACCATAAGAAGGGTGAGACAAACAAATTCTAGCACAACGTGTCATTAGAATACTAACGAGCTACTATATCCCACCCGCATGATGGAAGCAAAAAATAGCGAGATATGATCTATCAGACTTTTACATAAGAGAAAGTTTACGATAAAAAGAGCTTTAACCTAAAAAGGATAAGAAGGATTTAGGGCTTTTGATCTAAATAAATCAATGTATAGGATTAAAATGGTGAATATACACGTTGTATTTTCCAAAAGAGAACCAGAACAACAAAATATGTATAACCTACCATTGTTGAGTTTCACCCCTATTTGTTAAACGTCTGTAATTTTTTCATATGACATTATTTTAAAAAATATATATACCATAAAACAAACTTTTTATCATATTTCATTTGCATACCCTATTTCTATACTTTGATTTTTTTTTGCTAGGTTGATAACTTGCGTTTTTATCAAGCATAACTTGCGTTTTTTTTATCAAATATAACTTACATCATTTTTATCAGGTATAACTTGCGTTTTATCATGTATAACTTGCGTTTTATCATTTATAACTTGCGTTTTATCAGGTCATCTTATCAGGTATAACTTGTGTTTCTAAAACGCAAGTATACCTTCAATAAAACACAAGTTATCAACCCAACAATTATTTTTAAAGTATGACAATATGGTATGCAAATAAAAGAGGATAAAAAGCTTGTTTTTATAACATAGTTTTTTTTTTTAATAATGTCGTATGAAAAAATTATGACTGTTTTAAAAATGGGGATGAAATGTTAATGACGTAATGATTTTACCATCGTGCCCCTGATTACATTAGTCTCACCCATTACATAAAACCTACATGAGATCAAATTTATTATCTTATATAGTTATATCATTGTTATAAATATAATAAAGGAGTCTTTATTTCTAGGTTATACTGATGACTGAAATATTAAATTTGGTCATAGTAACGACATATTAACTATAGAATTAAATTTCGGTCATTCTAAAACAACCGGAAATGTTAAAAATAATATAAATTATCTATACTTATATACTATATATAGTGCATTCTAAATGAGTAACAAGGTAATTTAACTTTATTATAGAATGATATTATTATAATTTACATCAAATCATTAATACATTATTTAATGTAAACTTCTAACTAATTAATACTTTATTTAATAAACTTATAATTATAATTAAATGAACTAAATGCATTTCTCAACAATAATTTTTATACTTATAAATAAAAAAAATAAGGTAGAGATACATATATAATTAGAATAAAACAAAATTAAAGAAATTTATAAAAACAAACTAAGTAATAGTATTCTGTTATTATAGTATAACTAAGGAGCAAATAAATAGACTTAAAGTTATCTATTTGAATGTACGTGAGGAGATGAGTTCGTATCAATTATTAGTAGATACTCATATTGGTTCAAGTTCTCTATTTGTGCTTCCGAATAAATGAATTATTGAGACTAAATGGATATTGAAGTGTTTTTAAAGAAACTTATATTTCAACATTTTCGACAACAAAATAGAGAAAAAAAAAAAGACTCGAAAAATGTCTATTACATTAAATTAGCCTAAAGATAACCCATTTTTTTTCTCAAACCAGTTTGGGTTTAAAACAAGTTTGGGTTCTCTTAAGCTTTTTGGCCAAATCGACACGGGCTAGAAACCACGATGGGCCAAAAATAAACCAAACCTCCTAGAACCGATTGGCGTTGGGGAAAACTAAAGTATTTTTTTTACAATATTTTAGTTTTAGGTTTTTTTTATTAGTGTTATTATTACTATTTCGTTTACATTTCCATTTAATAACCATTCAAAATTAGTTTGTCCCGCTGCGTAGCGCGGGATCACTTCTAGTTAAAAATAATGGTTTGTATTGGAGTTTCAAAACCGTTCGTTAACTCTTCTTCACATTCCTATCAATCCATATAAACCCTTCAATGATAGAGTAAAAATATATAAGATTCCAAATAAAACTGACACCATTTGATCTTTAAGAAGTTTTTTTTTTTTTTTTTTTAACTGTAAATTTTCACTCCTTATAAGAGTTCATGATCTCCTTAGATGTTGATCTTTAAGAAGTTAGTCATCCACCGATAGGGTTTGTGGCCAACTGAAAGAATCAAAGGTTATATAAGCAGTAGGCGATGTCAAAGTTTAGAGACCCACGCAAAAAGTAAAAATAAAAAAAAAATTGCCGCCAAAAAATAAAATAAAATAAGTCACCCGGACAATCTGAAGAGACTGACTTAGGATCTTTTTCAAGTCAAAATTGTGGACACTGTTTGGGTCATATATATTAAGTGTTACAATGTGATTGGATAGGATAGATGTGGGGTTAAGAGTTAAAGACAAGCAAGCACTTAGACTAAAGGGTGTGGTTCGGGATAGACCATCGGAATGCTGATATGGAGCTTTTCTCCAAAGGGAAAACCGCCCCCCTCTTTTCCCCTTTGGTGTGCTCGGGGAAATCTTTCCCTTTTCCCCGATCATTTTGTTTGCAAATTGTTTAATTATTATTTTTGTCTTTTCTTCTATTTTGTCTTTTTCCCCTATAAAAATACTAAAATAAAGGAAAGGGGAAGGGGAAAGAAGGGGGAACCATTTCCCTGGTTTGGGGAGGGGAAGGGGGAAGATGACGTGGCGCTGATGTGGAGAAGGGGGAGGAAAGGGGGGAAGGGGACCATACCCCATAGTCTTAGGACTATTT
Source organism: Ambrosia trifida (assembly GCA_028751855.1). Taxonomy (NCBI): domain Eukaryota; kingdom Viridiplantae; phylum Streptophyta; class Magnoliopsida; order Asterales; family Asteraceae; genus Ambrosia; species Ambrosia trifida. The sequence continues at coordinate 164,256,371 of CM054122.1, forward strand.
TCTCCATTCTTTTGAATTTTTTTTATAAACAACTGTAGTATGTTATCTGTGATGCGTTGGGTTGGGTTGGCGTTTAAACGTACAGTAACTCAAATTTATATTGTTAAAACGTAACTGAAATTTATACCAACTTAAATATGGACAAAAGTTACGTCAAAACGTAGACCTCCAGTTTGGTTTGTTGCGGTACCTGGTATGGTAGCAACATTCCATATGACTATATGGTAACACCGTTAGTATTAACGGTTATGTCGTTAGTAGTAACTAAAGTCGTTAGTACTAACGCCGTTATTACTAATGGCGTTATCGTTGAGTTGTTAAAAAAACGAAGAAGTTAACGCTGTTAGTACTAACGACATAACCATTAGTACTAACGGCGTTACCGTTGGTATTATTTCAAATTTATACCGTCAAAATGTAAACCTAAATTTATACCAACTTGAATTTGGACAAAAGTTACGTCAAAACATAGACCTCTAGTTTGGTTTGTTGCGGTACCTGATATGGTAGCGGCATTCCATATGACTATACGGTAACGTCGTTAGTACTAATGCTTATGCCGTTACTAGTAACTAAAGCCGTTAGTACTAATGTCGTATGTATTAATGGCGTTATCGTTGAGTTGTTAAAAAAGACAAAAACAAAGAAGTTAACGTCGTTAGTACTAACGTCGTTAATACTAACGACATTAGTACTAACGACTCAGTCGGAGATAGGGTCCAGCGGCTGGAAGAGCACCGCACGTCGCGCGGCCCTTGAAAATCCAGAGAACTGAGTGCCTCCCACGCCCGGTCGTACTCATAACCGCATCAAGTCTCCAAGGTGATCCGCCTCTGGTCGATGGAACATTGTAAGCAAAGGAACTCGACAAAATGGATCCGTAACCTCGAGAAAAATGATTGGCTCTGATACCACTTGAAGGACCGTCACTGATGATCCGAATATCACGTTTTTTATACGAAGCGAGTGTAGAATCCTCGGTTCACGGTTTAAGCAACAAATATATCAAACATACACAAAGACGAGTTGCTCAGATCTGGTTTTCAATGATAAAGATTATATTAAATAGAGCTCGAGTGACACAAATACAATCTGACCATCAAGCACAAAGTTTTCTCCCTAAATGAACAAAATGAACAACTCACATGATTAGGGCAAAGAGTGAACCTATTTATAGGCCCAACTAGTCGGCCTAGGCCCATAGGGCGACTAGAAATACGTCACACGAGTAGCAAGGTGATTAGCTTCATACCCGCCTAGAAACTACATGACTAGCACTTTCCTACTCGTGTGAACTACTTACAAAAATACCCACAATCATATTTACGAGCTATAAACAACTTGATTAACCTAGCCAACGACCTATCACTAGTTGGGGACTACAAATAATGCACTTACAGTCTCCTCCTTGGACCTAGCTAGTGATTTACAGACTTAACATATCACCTAGTTGGGGACACACACGAAGTGTATTAACAGACTCTCTATTAGACCTAGCTAGTGATATATGGTCTTCGAGTCTTCAACTCTTCATATCCAGTATTCTTTAACTTAGGGGTAACACCGCACTATATGAACTTCTGAAGACTAGAATATTTTGTGATTTGAACTTTAGTCGTGGCTTCATAAGATCTCATCTTGGTCTTCGATTAGCTTTGATAACTTGGGAGGAATCAAGAAATCTTCGTTGTTATGATTGACGATTATGTGACGAAGACGGAGATCAACATCATCTTCACTTTCATTTCTCGATTCTCATATTCTTAATCTTCTATTGCTGGAGCTCTACCACGATCTAGTTTTAGTACTGAAGATGAAATAGCGGGTTCTTGCTATTCAGGATGATTTTGTTGTTCAGGTTCGGGTCTTGTTTAGCTTCAAGCTTTGTCGATGAATCATCTTGAGCATACTTGTTGTGTTTGATCCTACATGAAAAATTAATAAAAACTGCACGCAAACTACAACTTGTATTAGATACGACAAATAATCCGGAATCAATCAAATTCTTTAAGTTTATCTTTTGATGAACTTTCAAATTTGTCCATTTTGACTACCATTTGGAGAAACGAATCATTCTCCCCTTGAACATTTGGATCTTTTCAAATTTCACCCTGAACTTTCACACTTGACAATTTGTGACCCTGAAAGTGATATTTGACCATTGAATTTTGTAAAATTTGGATTTTATTTGTGTTTTGGCTTCGGATATGATATTCGAATTAAATAATACTTGTATTCCAACATCGGTCAATTAAAAATAAAGACAAAAAAAATCTTTTTGGTTTTCTAATAAATTGCAGAAATCAAAGAACTAGAAATTTTAAACTATTCACATGCCTATTTTTGTGAGTTTCATCTGCTAGGGAATCATATCAGTGCACAGACTAACTGGGACACTCCCTTTGTTCAGTTCATGATTCAATTACCAATAAGCATCCTACAACAACTGCCAATATTGTTGTTCACCTAAACTTAAAATCATATTTTATCGCTAGGCACTTTAGATATGTTAAAGTAATTATTAATATTGATTAAACGATGGTCCCCATACACGCGATACATTCCCGTGTCAAGGCATGCACAAAGCTTCCTCGTAACTGGTGAATACGTTGATGCTATTCGTATTTACAAGGAATGGACTCAGTGGTAATCGGGTCTGCATGAACGATGCAACAAAGAGACCAGTGAGATCCAGACCTGGGTTCAAGTCAGATACCGTTAAATGATTTATCAGTACGATACTTTAGGCATATGATTTGTTACCTTTAAGCAAATTCTCAATCGGAATTAGGGTTTTGGCATTTCGAATCTTTCTGCTCTTTCTAGGATTCCCAGACGTCTCCTTTTCAGAATTTATTCTATTTTCTTTTGTATTTTCTTTTTCTTTTGACTGACATAGAGGTGCCTCAGTTTGACTGCAAACCCAACGTATGACTCATATGCCAATCTTTGATTCTGAGAGACATCCAGTTTACCCCGGATTAACTCACAGCTTAAAGACCAGAAACCTCGAATTTTAGCATTCTATCAAACGAGATTTCGGTACTAAGACCATATGCCAACGAGACGTTAATCCACACTCTTAACAGTCGATTTAGTTTATATCACCGTGCCAAACATGGAAATGATTTTGAGCCTACTGATATATCATTGTAGAGGCTGTTTATCGTTTCCAATTCTTTAAAATTTCAAAAAGAGGCTTAGATAGTCCATTGATGAATTTATATCATTTTCCCCTTTTCACAAAATGAAAACTCGATTTTTGTTTTTCTCATGTTTTTGTATTTTTAAAATTTTTTCTGATGTTTTTTTATTTTTCTAATCCACCGCCCCTAAAAATCTAAAAAGTTAAGAAAATACAATCTTTTTGGAATTTTCAAATTTTAAAGAAAAGTATTTACAAAATTGATTTTTCTCAGATTTTCCCAAAATGCCATTTACCATTTAAAGATAGTCAAATTTAGTAAAAATTTCAACATTGGTAGTTAGTGTGGACTTTGGTAATCACTATCTATTTAGTGATCACTATGGCAGTCTCATATTCAACAAGAATGGGAGTGTTAAGAAATTGCAAACCGTAGTGACTCATTTGTTGGCATGTCCGAAGAACCTGAAAACAGTAGATCGATGCAACTATCGATTCGGCTTCGCAGGTTGAGATGGCAACAAACGTCTCCTCCCAAGACTTGACATCCACCCGTTGTGGAGTTCACGTTGATTTTGCAAACAACATAGACAAAATCAGTAAAGGTAATGAGATCAATCTTATCGTCATTAGGGTACCATAGACCTTAGGTCAGAGACCCTTTAGATAATGAAAGAGTCGTTTACAACAACCATTTGGACATTATTCTTTCTTTAGTTTCTTCTCTCTACTTTCTTCTTCTCTTTCTTTGCTAAACCAAAACCCTCATTTGACATAAAAAGTTTCATATCCTCCAAAGATATTCTATTTAATTTACCAGAGCGACATGTCACTTATTTTGTGCTAGGATGCCCCACTACTAACAATCCAAGGAGTACTGATAGTTACTCATGTAATACCCTGCGCACTCATTCAAATATTAGTTCGGGAAAGGGACCCGGACCTTGACCACCTTTGGTCAACCTAGGTCATCAAGCATTGGAAATTCTATCCGACTGCCTAATGGATCTGATGATCCTCCACCTTTCTGGTCACAAACTTTGACACTTGACAATGAAGCAAATGTACCCTCATATTGTCTTTTTGCCGATTTTGGTTTTCCAAATTTGCTTGACAGATTTTGGTGGTACCTTAGGCTTCACCTTTGGGTTTGCCGGTGGCTTTGCCCTTTGGTTAGCCTTTAGACCTGCTTTCGGGCCTCCCTTTGGTTTTGGAACCTTAGGTGGAGCCTTTGAGCTTGATGCCTGGTCAACTCTATGCTTTGAAACATCAATAACAACCTTTTGTTTCTTTTTCACATTCTTTGGTGTCACATGAACATTCTGTAACTTGTTGTTTAGGTGACCTGTATCTTTGGTTGTTGTATCTTGGGGGTTCAAATGATTTGCCCTTTAATTTTCTCAGATCGGAACAATTAGCAATCAAATATCCAACCTTGTTACATTCAGAGCATGGCCTCCACTCCTCATAGTGCTGAGGTTCATACCGTGACTGTCTCGAGGTAATATGAGAATATTTAGGGCTACAGCTTCCTTGTGAGCTTCTAAATCGAGAGGTACTTGGATATGAATCATAATAAGATGATATTGGTGAAAAGTTTCTTTGACGATTTTTATGAAAATGTCTCGTCTTATTTGATCGGTACCCTTCAATTTGACATGCTTGACTTCTTTGATCTTGGGACCCTTTTGGTTTTTCCCAGATTGGTTCTTTTGATTCACATGTTTGGTGGGTTTGTGTTCAACTTGTTTCTTTTGATCAACAAATCTTCTGATTTGAGCTTTGGAACTGGTAATTCCTCAAAAACTTTCTTAATTAAAGATTGATTAACATTTTTAATAGGAAACCCTTTATTAGAAAACAATTTGTCAGATCCCGCCAACATGTAAAGCCCTTCCGTGCCTTCAGGAAACTGAAGGTGCTTCTTTTCCGGCCCAGGTTCACAGAAAAAGCGATTTTCAGTAAAACTATGTGAACTTGATTGAACATTTTCAGTTTCTTGGGATTCTTTATCAGAATCCTCAAGGTCCACTTTTGGTACAATCTTTGGTTTCAATTTCACTTTTTGTCTATTTACAGAAGGTGTATTGTAACCAAATCCTTGATTTTCCTTTTGCAAAGGCTGGTTCTCACGATTAATCTCATTTTTATCCAACATAAACTTTGCCAATTTAAAACCATCTAGCTTATTTTTTGCTTTTTCATAATCAGATCTTGCTTGTGTTATTTCTTTCTTCATTTCCACAAGAGTTTTAAAAAGCTCAGAATTTTCTTTCTTTAAAATTTCATTTAAGTTTTTAAAATCCATTTTATTTGCTCTCAAAACTTCATTGGCGGTTACGCAATTAGCAAGATCGCAAGTAAGAGTCTGTTGGTTTTCTGACAACCTTTCAATCTTACTTTATAGTTCGGCACGATTAGAATAGATAAACCTGGAGGATTTACTTGCAATAGAGTCAGTTCCGTGCATGACTTGAACTCCAACTTCCTGATTTTGATCATCAGCATCTTCCTCTTTTGATTCACCCCTTCAAGAAGTTGAACAATTTGCATTAGTTATGTTGGTTTCTTCAGAACTTCGTTCAGGGTCTGGTTTACTTGTTGATGACTCCTATCTGCATATGTACTCTCTTCTGAGGTTTGAGCACTCTCTAATGCTTCTCCTATACGTTGTGTCTTCCGGTCAAAACCTTTCTCAGTATGCATAATCAATACACTTGCAACATCCGTTTTTGCTGAGACAGAGTGAATTGCAGGAGTAACCGAAACTACAACTGTTTCTTGATTGTTTTGAGCATCGTTAAGTTGTCTGGTTTGATTCGATTGACTTTGACTGGCATCTGATGTTGACTTTCCTACCCGTGTGAACTAATTACAAACATGCCCTTAATCATATTTACGAGCTATTAACAACTCGATTAACCTAGCCAACGACCTATCACTAGTTGGATACATACAAATAATGCACTTACACTACTAACGTGTTAGTAGTAACGACGTTAATACTAACGACGTTATCATTAGTACTATTCATTTCAGGTTTATAAATATATAGTATAATTTACATATATAAATTTACATATTAGTGATTAGTGAACTAAAATATTTGATTTTTGATTTGTTTAACTTATTTGTTTTATAGCTAGAAAGTTTTTCTTAACCCAATATTATAGTATATAAAATACAACTGAACATATCTTGTATTAACATGAATTTCATATGTTCTCTAATAAGGTCTTCGATAACATCATCCATGTCGTTTATTGGCGCGCAACATCATCTACATCTATATCTACATCTACAACGTAACGAGTTACACCTTCTGTAACGACCGGTAAATTTTCTTTTCGTCTCCCTCCTTTTTAGTTTCGTGCAATTTTCAGGATGAAAATTCTTTCAATGTGGGGATGATGTGACACCCGGCATGTTCAGCTTAAACATTTTGGTAAAACATAAGTCTACCTTAGTGAAAAAAAAACATTTACAAACAAACTTAACTGGGTCAGTTGAGTCGGGTCAGGTTAGGATTGTCTAGGGTTCAATAATCTGGAGGATCATCGGGAGTCGTTTTGGAGTATACACTAGTCTTGAGTCCCGTTGTTGGTGAAATTACATAAGTTGAATTAAGTGTTGTACGTGGATTGATACATACATGTGATACAATATGCAAATACGTGTTTCAAAGGTGTAAACATGATTATACATGATTCTATATGCTTAACATATGTTAGGAATGCATGTTCATGTGTTAGGATGTGCTAAAACGCGTTTAAACGACAAAACTGGGAAATCTGGAAAACAGGGAACTGGTTCGACCTTAAGGGGGGTCGAACCAAGCTTGTGAGTCACCTGAAAAGGTCATTCGACCTTGACCACTCTCATTCGACCCATGCATGAGGTCGAATGAGGCTTGGGTATAAATACCACACTTTGTCATTTTTCATCATTTCACAAACCATAGTCGCCTCTAAACACTCTCTCTCGACTTTAATCACTGGGTAAGGAGTTTTTGCCCTTGTTTTTCATAATATAACCTACAAACATAATCTAATCAAAGATCTAAGGTGTGTTCTTGATCTAAAACCCTTTTTAAAGCATTTTGATTCGTTTTCATTTAGCCCCAAATGTCCAGATCTGTTCTAAGGCTGATTTTATGATTAAAAACCTTTCAAACACCTTTCTAAACAAAACCCTATCATTAAACATGAGTTTTCACATCAATAAACATGTGTTAGTTGTGTTTTATGTGATGTTATGTATTGTTTAATGATTTACTGTTGTATAAATGATAGAAACATGATCTAGGGCTGCCATTGGTGATGGTTTATGATTGTTTTAGGTTACAACTGGATAGATGATGATATCATGTCTATTTTGGGGATTTTTGATAAATCTAGGGTTTGATACATGTTGTTATTGTTAATAAAACAATTGGGGGTTTTCATAAACATAACAAACTGAGCATTTTGAGAAGATTATGAAAGGATTTCAAAAATTTTCCAAATTGGGTAAAGTTTTCATGCATGATGTGACGTTTTCATAATTTTGCCATTTTGGATAAGTGTTAAAACGGATTGATTTTGGAGTAAAATTAGTAGGGTTTCGTGGGGATATGTTATTCATACTTGACTGCTGTGTTTCATGATGTTTCGTGATGTTTTCAGATTGTTTTGATGCGTTTAAGAACAAATATTGCAGACTGGGTCAAACCAGACCCCATTCGACCAGTCGTGGGGTCGAAGGAGGGGGGTCTGGGGTCGAACCAAATGTGGACAGGTCGAACCAGGCTTGTTTTGGTCGAATGAACATGATTTAGGTCGAATTAACACATGTTAAGGTCGAAGGAACATGTGTTAAGGCCAAAGGAACATATGTTAGGTTGAATGAACTTGTATATGGGTCGAAGGAGTCTTGTGGAGGTCGAACCATGGTTTCTTGGGGTCGAATGAGCCTCCAAAAACACTGATTCGACCTTACAGCTAAGTATGTGCGTTTTTTTATGCAAACTACGTGTTTTATGCTTAAACGTTATGTGTACTTAATTAGTTTATGCAATGAGTCACCAACGGAATGTCGAGTCAGTCTAGTGTGTCGGTTGAAGGACTTAGCTTTTATTCTTTAATTGAAGAACGCAACCTGAGGTGAGTTTCACAGCCCCACTTTTATTGGTTTTGCTTTTGGGGGAGAAAATATGCGCTAAACTTATATTTTGAACATATGTCATACTGTGGGTTACTTTTGAGTTGCTATATGATCTTAGGAAGTCCCGGGGGAAACCATGAATGTGCGTGGCTGCACAACGGGGGAAATGTGGATAGATCTATTGGGCATGACCTGCCCCACACGTCGACTAGAGGTCGGACGGGTGCATGTTGTCTCGAACTATGCTAAACACTATTCGGGCTACTTAAACACAAGCTAAACTTGCTAAACGCGTCCAATAATGGTTTTCCAATCGTAGTAGTAACAAAACATACGCCTAGCTAGCCTACTTTAGCTTTCACATTGACATAGTATTGACAAGTTTTGAACTTGGTAACATTTTATAAAAACCTGTGAACTCACCAGCATTATATGTTGACACCTTTTGGCATGTTTTTCTCAGGTCGCTAAGGTAGCAACACACGGACTAGGCGCACGAGTCTACATGGCGTCTAGGGCTTAGTTCATGTTTTTGAATATTCATTTGAAACTAGTTTTGTTACATAAGTTGTACTTGAATTTGCATCCGCTATAGTTTTGAGATATTAAAGTTTATGTTTGAGTCTACGTATCTTTCATATAGTTATCGTTTATTGTGACCGTTGACTTGGATCCTGGTTTGTCACGCGTCTCGCGGTAAAACTCCGCATGTGGAATTTGAGGGTGTGACACCTTCACCGTGATAGGTCCACGTAATGTAATTCCAATTGATACTAATACGTAGTAAATGACATTTTATTTTAGTTTATGTTTAAAGCCAACATTATTACACTTTCAACATGGACATCTAATATTGCATTTCTCATCGACATGTTTTTTGCACATCTCGATAAAAGATTCGAGTCCTTCTCGGTGCTCAGGTGCTAAATAATCATAATTAATCTAGCTTTTATCGAAATGCATGCTAAAGTAACTGAAATAAAATTTAGTGTTTAAGACATTCACTTTCGAACGAGTATATATAAGCTCTTCATGCTAATTTTAAATGATGATTATTTATTTAATTATTTACATATACAAATTATTGTTTCATTTCGTTATATAAATATATATATATATATATATATATATATTTATATATTTTATTTAGTTTTCTACATGTACTAAACATATATATTTATAGCAATTTATTTATTTTTCTACACATACATACTAACATACACACATACATACTAACACACTTACAAACATACCAAGGATCACAATCAGTCAAGATTTTAGCGCCAAACATGATAATGTAGCTGAAACATAATTTAGTGTTTAAGGCAGATGATTATTGACGACTGAAAGGTAGCTGAAACATAATTTGGATACTTTATCTTATATACTAGGTTTGAGACCCGTGGGGACCCACGGTGCAAACCATAGTAAATAAAAAAATTATATGAAACTAAAAGTTGTATTGTTCAAGTTTAGTGGCTACAAACGTAAAGTGTTAAAAATAACGGTTAGCCTGAATTTTTTTTTTATATAAACGTCATGCGTTGATATTAAATGAGTATTAAAAGTAAAACTAACATATAACTATGGTTTTCATGTCAAAGTGGATATTTTTTATAAGCCCTCAGTAACGTTAGTAATGAAAACCGATTACCTATTATGATCAGTACTAAACCAAAGTATAAAGTTTTGAAAAAAATAACAAAGGTATGAATACATTATCTTTTTGTAAATGACTTTTTATCATATTTTTATTTTTAATGTAATTGTAATTAGTACATAACTTGGTTTATTGACAAAATGCAACGCACTGTTCAAAGCACACAAAAAAAGTTTAAAATAATACTTTATTATTGAAGTTGTATATACATAACGTCAATAAAGATAATTAAAAAATTGCATAAAAATTACTCACATTATTCATAAATCCTGAAAGACTTCTTTGTACACAACGTTTGATGTTTTGTTCGTCAATTCACCATTTTCATCTACTATAACAATCTTAAGTCCATCTCGACTTCTGACCCTTGAAAGCGCAACATACAACTGCCCGTGTGAAAAAACTGGATCCTTCAAATACAACCCAACTCTAGATAAGGATTGTCCTTGACTTTTGTTTATTGTCATTGTGAAAGAAACAGCAAGTGGAAATTGCCTTCTGTTAAATTTAAAAGGAATTTTCTTATCTGAGGGGGATAAAGTAATTCTTGGAATAAAAGTTCGCATTCCAATGTTACTTCCTGATATGATTTTTGCTTCAATGACACGTTTTCTCATTTTAACAACTTGTAACCTTGTCCCATTGCACAAACCACTTTTCTGATCAATGTTTCTGAGTAACATTACGGGAACGCCAACTTTCAAAACCAAACGATGGTTTGGTATTCCAGAAAACTTAAGACCATTAAGGACATCAGGAGAAACTAATCTTTCATCAACCTGTTTGTTCACATCTTCAGACTGGCAAACACTATCCGAACTTAGATACTCAACTTCGTCACCGGGAAACATTGAAAGTAATATATCATTAATTTCATGAACAACTTCATTCTTCGGTGCCAATATAGCTCGATCTTCAAAATAAGTCAGAATGTGGATGTTATCCAAAAGTGAAGGATAAACAAAGGTTATCAAATCAGAAACAGGATCCGAAGATTGAGAAATAAGTAAGTCATCAGGTATCAAAATAACATCTTGATCATCACTTATTGTATCAACCTTTCCTTCTCCTATGTCCAGAAGCCAAGATGCAAACTTTTTAGTTTCCTCAATATCAGAACTGCAGCTTCCAGAAAGCAACCGCATATTTTTTGTTAACTCTAAAACAGTGCATTTGTGCCAAATGTATGATGAACTTAAAGAGGCATTAACAATGTCATGCCTAGTTCCATTTGGTACAACTGGCAGAATTTGCCTAAAGTCACCGCCAAACACAACAACCTTTCCACCAAATAACAAATCAGACGACTCATCAGCATGTACACCAAATACATCTTTTAAACTTCGATCTAGTGCTTCAAAAGCATGTTTATGAGTCATGGGTGCTTCATCCCATATAATCAAGTCAGTTTGTTTAACCAGCTGTGCAACATCACTATTATGTGGTATGTAGCACATAGAATCTTCAGTTAGGTTTATAGGAATACGAAACCTAGAATGTGTTGTCCTACCACCGGCCAATAGCAAAGAAGCGATACCACTCGAAGCAACATTCAAAACAATCTTTCTTTTACATCTTATGGATGAAGATAGAGTCTTCCATAGGAATGTTTTACCCGTACCACCATAACCATAAACAAAAAAAACCCCTCCTTTTTTTTCCTCAACAGATTTAATTACACAATTATAAATATTTTTTTGTTCATCTGTTAAAGAAGAGAACTGAGAATCAAATTCTTCAACCAAACTGTTTGAGTCATAGGCCAACTCCTCACAAATAAGACGATTGTCTAATAATGATAGAAACTCATTCTCAGGATATGGCATACCTACGAAATGTCGTAGACTGCAACTATTACGCAATAAGAACTTCTCAATATCTAGCAAAGCTAAATTCTTAAGTTCGTCGTCTGAAAGGATCAAATCTGGGAAAAAAATGTGTTAGAATGGAATATATAGAATAAAATTAACATATAAAATGAATAATTGAATATGTGGAACCATAAAAAATAGTATAATTTAGATTCCTAATAATTATGAATCATTACAATTTAGTATATGTCCAAACAATTCTAGAAAATCAATTTTAAAGTAATAATATATTAAAAAAAGTTAAAAACCTGGACAGTTTGAATCTATTCTTCTCTTGCGTAAAATGTCATCAGACAAATAATTCCATGTTTCCTCCCACACAATATCAGGTCTTGACAAACTGTTGGACGCTAATAGAGTTGCAAATAAGTTTCTTAGATAAGGGCCAGAACCTGCAAAAGCCGCTTCCTTTATTGCTTCAACATATTCTGTATCATCATCCAGGAGTCCCATTGCGTAGCATGCATCCCTAAAATATGATTGTACTTTCCCATCAACTTTAAGAATATCTTGAAATGATGTTGGTCCTTTAACCTTATTCAAAAGCATTCTCAAAAAATAAGCTTCGCCAACAGAAGCAGGAACTGAATGAATTCGACCAATTGACTTTATTCTTTGCCTAACCTCCCATTTTCGTTCTTGTGCTTTCCAAACATATTGTGAAGGGAATTGGATGTAAGTTAGTTGCCTTGCATTGGCATCAATTTTATTGCGTTCCATCCAACCCAAAAACATAGAGGAAGCACAAGAGGGTTTATTGAGAACGTCGTCAATGTCTTGCGTAGGATCGAAAACAATTCTTTGTTCACCAGGTAGATGAAAAGGTAGTCTCATTACAGGAGGTGACCTGTAATGAATATCATGTGAGAATATTCTCCATGAAGCCTCACACGCAGAAATATAACGACAATCATAAAATCCTTTGACTTCATCAACAACTTTGTCTTCACCGGGTACTTTCTTGCTTTCGACAAAATTAAGAGTAACTCTATCTGGACCCTTGTTAATGTATTTAAATAAATACTTAATGGATCCAGCTTGGTTACACCATTCAACGTTGATATGAGCCTGGTATCTTTTAAGAAGTGTCTTGTTATATGGAACAACATATCTTTTATCTAATTGCTCACCAGACTTTTCTACAAACGAACCATTATCTCTGCGTCTATACAATGCATAACCTTCGGTATCAATAGAAGTCTCATTCTGGAAATTTTTTGGAAAGTTTTTTGAACATTTGTCATTGACCATACACGGACACCTCATGTTCAAAGGACCACAAGGACCGTGAATCATAAATTCACGTACAAGTTCATACAATTCTGGCTCTTCATCTTTATTCGGTATCTCTGCTGAAATGAACTTGTCAATATGGTCAACTGTAGGAAGCTTATAACCAGCAGCCATAAACAAACAAATGTGTGCGTGTGGTAATCCACGTTTTTGAAACTCAACGGTATATACAGCTGCAAAGTATTGAGATCAACCAAAAGAAAATAAGTTAGAAATGTTATAAAAAAAAATAAATATTGTTGTAATAAAAATTAACTTCATGTGTTCGCACCAGCTTCAACAGTCCCAAATAAGTGTTTATCTTTAAGGTCTTTAATGATGGAATCAAGTTTAATCTTAAACAACCTGCATAAAATGTCTGGCCTATCTTCGGGTCTAAGAGTGGTATCTTGAAGATATCTTCTCATCTCTGGCCATTTAGGATTACAAGTGATTGTAATAAAATAGTCAGGGTATCCGTACCACTTACATATTGCCATTGCGTCTAGATAATTTTGCATCATATATCTAGCGCCACCTGTGAAGGAAGATGGAATAATAACTCGTTGACCCATGGTTGATGTTTCTATTTGTCCTTCTTCTCTTTGTTTGCTTAGGACATTATGCTTCTCACTCCTAAGAACGGTTTGCTTACCCCTAATGTAATTTAGTCTTTCCATCTCAATCATTGTATACGAATCAACTATAAATTGCTGCAAAAGCCTTCGTGCATTAAGAATTAGCGAGTATTCATTACTCCTATCTTGAAGTCTATAAGCAAAAAACTCCCTCATTGTTACACTTTCACGTTTTTTGTTTTTTGTGTTTGAAGATGAGCCCTCATCTGGTAAGGAAACATTTTTTTGACGGTCATCTTTTTTGTTTTTTGAACTTGAAGACGAGCTTTCATTTGGTAAGGGAACATCTTTGTGAAGGATGTCAATTCTATATCCATCATCACCATAAGGAAGCAACAATGGATACTGAAGAGCAAGATACGAAGGATGTAACTCACTAACTCTTTTTAGCTTTCCATCAATTGTCTGCACAATAATATCACGTTTATCTGTTTCTTCATTAAGGTCACCAATTATCAATCCAGCAACTTCAGAAACCGTGGGTAGGTTGTAGGTTCTACCATCTTCTTTCCTCATTCCGTTTAATCGAAGCTTGACTTGTGCATCAGGGTTCTTCTGAAAACAATCTCTCGCCATTCTATAAGATTTCACCAAGGAGTTTTTGGCATCCAACATTTTTTTCAATTCCTTTACAATTTGAAATTCAAGGGCCTTTTCTGATGAGTATTCCTCATTTGCATCACTATAAATAAAATGAATACATTAGAATCGAAAGTACTTAAAAATCCTTAAAGTTTTCTACAAAAGACAATAAAAAAATAACATACCCAACGACATTGATTCTATTCGAAACTTCATTTTCAGTATCATATATGTATAGCTGAGAGAATACTGGATTTTGTCCACGTGATGGTAAAAGATTTCCCAAAGCATGGTAGTTCTCACTACTTATACGATAGATGAATGGAGCATTACCATGATTTATAGACCTATCAATTTTTCCACCCATGGATGTAAATGCAAACATAGAGTTGAATCGTCTTATGTTCTTTAAAAAGAATTTGCTTTTAGAATCAACTCCATTAAAATACTCTTTATAACTGTGTGGCGCCTCCTTAAAAGGAGGAAGCATAACTTTTTCATAACCACAACACAGAGAGAAATTTTTTTTAGTATTACTTCTATTAAGCCCTCTAGTAGATTCACAGCTCCACAGTCTAGCATTACAATCTTCACAAGTGACATTCTGATCACCATGGTCCAAGTAAGCTAAAAAAAGATATTCAAATTTATTAAATGTACCATATTTCTAAACTAATGTTGAATTAATATTAAAAATATTTTTTATTAGTAGTTATTAGCGAAAAAAGACTACCTGCAGATATGCCTTGTATTACATTGTTTGTCGTTACTCCATGCGGGTTTTCTAAGCATTCTTCCAAGTCAGCCATCGGTATGGGAGTAATACTGGGGCGTTTTCGTTTTAAATTCGATGTTGACCGCGTGTTGCATATGTTAGAAAGCGGCAAACTTACACCTGAAGATCCTAACAAATTAAAATAATATAAGTTTGATAAATGTTGATTTATTATAATATACTTTGTAAACATGACTAAACTGAACATACCAACAATGTCAACTGGGTGTGTTTGAGTGTTAGGTGTTATATTTAGTTTTCCTTTGTTAGTCCGCTTAGAATCCAAGATACGCTTTCTTTCTGTACGCCTTTGTTTATAAAACTCAGATAGATTGTTATGTTGCGATTCGTGACAAACTGCGTAAAAATTAAATAAATAAATGGAATGCTTTGAAAAAGAAGACAAACACAAAACGGGACAACAAAATTCTATAATATACTAACATAAAAAGATACGCTAACAAATGATGACATAAAAAGTAAAATAATTAATACCATTAGAGATGTCGGACAAAGGTGTTCTGTGCGTGTAACCTATAAAATAAAAAGAAATAAGTAAAAAAACAACAATGGAATCAATAAGAAATAAGATATTTGGGCAATGTATAAAATAAATGTTACCTTCGATTGCTGAAGGATTATTTGTTTGTGTCGAAGCAAAATTAGATTTTTTTCTCTTTGTAAATTCACAACGTTCATTAGAGATGCATTGAAATCATTAATGGCGAATTTTAAGTATTATACCTAGTTGTGATTTTTTTTTTTTTTTGATTTATTCAATGTTATTAAACTAAATGTTCTTTACATGTTATGTAAAGCATTATATAGGTATTCAATCAATTCAATAATAAGAAATGGATGAAAGAGTGGAGGGTAATTAGCATTCGAATTACCACTTATATATTATTGTTATAAATTAATGTATTGATTAAATTTAGTCAAAGTCAAGCATTTAAACCATTAATGCCGAATTTATATGATTGTACATATTTGAGATTTTTTTTGATCTATTCAATGTTACTAAACTAAATGTTATTTACATGTTATGTAAAGCATTATATAGGTATTGAATCAATTCAATAATAAGAAATGGATGAAAGAGTGGAGGGTAATTAGCATCCGTATTAGAATTGTTATTATTGTTATAAATTAATGTATTGATTGAATTTAGTCAAAAACACACATCCTAGCAGCATTTGGGTTTCCCGCCGCATTGCGCGGGCACCATGCTAGTATGTTATTATATGCTTTACTAACATGCTTGAAAATTGGACAAGTAAATGCGTATTCAAAGTAAATTTGTTATTGTATAAGGAAACCA
The DNA here is from genome assembly GCA_028751855.1 of Ambrosia trifida. NCBI lineage: Eukaryota > Viridiplantae > Streptophyta > Magnoliopsida > Asterales > Asteraceae > Ambrosia > Ambrosia trifida. Next base: position 164,272,777 of record CM054122.1, read on the forward strand.
TAAATTTCGCAATTACATTTATCAATTCATTATGAATGTTGTGAGTAAATTCAGTTGTGAATATGTATTCTAAATTATACCGTATTGCCACCACGGGTTAACGTATACATATTGTTACAATTACAACATACTAAATATTTGGTAAAATTAGACATCTCCATGTCAATATACCAAATGAAAAAAAAAACACAAAATTTTAATGATTATTGATTCACACATTGTCGTACTCATTTATTGATTTGACCATAATTAAATCTTAGTCAATGTGAATAATTACACATTTAAATTAAAATTAATAAGAAGTTTGAAAATTTATAGCATATTCAAAGGTCAAAACACATTTTAATAATCAGTAAAATTTATTTAAAATAAGTTCAAAAGGAAATAACAATAAATAAAAAACTAACATTAAATGGATGAAAGAGTGGAGGGTAATTGAATAATAAGAAATGGATGAAAGAGTGGAGGGTAATTAGCATCCGAATTAGCATTGTTATTATTGTTATAAATTAATGTATTGATTAAATTTAGTCAAAGTCAAGCATTGAAATCATTAATGGCGAATCTTAAGTATTATACCTAGTTGTGATTTATTTTTTGATCTATTCAATGTTATTAAACTAAATGTTATTTACATGTTATGTAAAGCATTATATAGGTATTTAATCAATTCAATAATAAGAAATGGATGAAAGAGTGGAGGGTAATTAGCATCCGAATTAGCATTGTTATTATTGTTATAAATTAATGTATTGATTATATTTAGTCAAAGTCAAGCATTGAAATCATTAATGGCGAATTTTAAGTATTATACCTAGTTGTGATTTTTTTTTTGATTTATTCAATGTTATTAAACTAAATGTTCTTTACATGTTATGTAAAGCATTATATAGGTATTCAATCAATTCAATAATAAGAAATGGATGAAAGAGTGGAGGGTAATTTGTCACACCCTCAAAATCCACTTGCGGAGTTTTACCGCGAGGCGCATGACAAACCAGGATCCAAACCAACGATCACAATAAACAAGTCTAAATGTAATTAATGCAATACCAAAACATAGTTTTAAAATCCCGTTTACAGCGGAAGCTTATTCAAAATAAAGTTCAACATAAATAAACCAAGTTCAATGTTTGTGAAATCATGCAACTCTATCTAGACGCCGTGCAGACGCGTGCGCCCTAGTTCCCCTGTGCTACCTTAGCGACCTGAGAAAACATGTAAAAGTTTACGTCAGCACAAAAATGCTGGTGAGTTTACAGGTTTTGTATCCAAGTACCAAGTCCACCTGTCCATACTATAATAATCGAAAACCAGTATACGCTAGCTAGGCGTACGTTTTGTTACTACCACGATTGGAAAACCATTACTAACGCGAATACCAAAAGTATGCCCGATGTATGTTCCTGTTGTTCCTGTTGTTCCTGTTTGAGACAATATGCACCCGCCGACCCTCCAAGTCGACGAGCGGGGTTGGTCACTCCCAATAGCGCTATTCACATTTCCCCGTTGTGCAAACCCGCACATTCATGGTTCCCCCCGGGACTTCCAAAGATCGTGTAGTATACGTTAGAACCCATGGTATGACAGAATTTACCAAACAATTGTTTTAACACATGTTTTCTCCCCCGAAAGTATAAAACCAGTTTAAAAGAGGGGCCGTAAACTCACCTTAACGTGCAAGCAGAGAATCCGAACAGCAAGCAATATATGCTACCGACACCCTAATAACAGTGTCGCTCAGTGAGTATAGGCGTAATATCATTACCCATATAACTCGTTTGTCCAAGGCGTTTTAAATGTTCAAAAGTGTGTATACGACGCCTAGTGATTCTACATGCAATAGTAAATCCTACGGACCCGTTGGTGAATACGTTGGTTACAATTAGTTTCTACATTCCGTATGTGTCTCAGACAAGTGTACTTCAGTTACATGTCAATTCCATACCACCTAAGACCTCAATTAAGCACATAAGCACATAATGCACAATCTGTGTTTTCAGGACAGATTGTGCGCCATCAAAACAAATTTATTTAAAATAGTCAACCAGTGAGTTAACCTCCCAAATTTTTACTGAATTTACTTTGGGATTCACTCGACAATACCTATTTTTGTTTTGTCTCAATTCCAAACACAAAAATTATGAAAATTCGTACAACACAGCTAGGTCCAGAAAATCTCCTCAACAGGTCAGTTTAGTAGGAAAATTCTTAAAAATTGTGTATTCATCCAAACGAGATGAATCCACTTGGAAAAGCTCTATTTTTCCAGTATTGACCTACTGTAAAAATTCCATAATCTAATTCCTTGTAAATCTCAAGTTATTACCATTTAAAGTTAACCCAATTTACAAATCCGAAAATCTGATATGACCCCTAATCAATTAAAATTCCAAAAACGACTCAAACGACGTCCAAATTCGATGGTTTTGCCCATTATGAAAAGCTAAGACCTTGTACGTTACAATCATGCAAAGAATCGATCAAATCAATTGTTTTCAAGCCACGAAACAGACCCTACAAGTCGACTTTCAGAATCTGTCCAGATTCTGATCGTACAATATCATCAATTATATCAAACCCTAATTGCATATTATCAATCAATAATACCTAATAATCATCATACAACTTTCCTAATACCTATTCCCATCAGATCCTATTATCAAACATGTCAAGATCAAAGCTTTTAGGATCAAAACACCAATAACTTGCGCAACAAGCATCCTATGATGTTACTACGCGTTTATTAATAGGTTTAATCCGTTTAATCTTCAAAAAGACTCATGTTTTAATGTTTATTAAATCCAATCAGACCTGGACAAACTTGTTATAGGATTTTTACAATAAAACATAAAGTAAAAAGCATAAGAAATCATGAGTTATACCCTTAGCTCTTCAAATCAATCAATCGCGCGCCTTGGAGCCTCCCAATTGATGATCTTAAGCCTTAGCAGGTGTTTTTGGAGTGAAATATTCGTGTGGGGCAGTAAGGGGGCGATTAGGGTTGAGTATGAGGGCTGCATGGGAGTTAAGGATGTTTAAATACGAGTTTGAGGCGGTTTAAACCCGTCAGTGTCCTTCGAGCGGCCGCTCGGAGCCTGTGAGCGGCCGCTCACAGCTCCGGGTGGCGCGCTTTTGGCTCGTTTCGCCTCCCGACGCGTTATCCTTCGACGTTTTCGTTGTTACGGACCGTAACAAGTGTAACCCCATGCGTTAAGACCCTAATCAACCTCACGCTCCACTTTTAATAATTTTTATTAACGTGTTCGGTTTAGGTTCACATAATCACGTATGGTTTCCACATAAGTTTGTCAGATATCACCGAGACACATAAGTTTGTTATTCACCAACGTCCGAGGTTCACTAATCATGAAATCACATGTTAACTCACACAAGGAGTCAGAACCCGACCCACACAAGGAGTCAAAGCATCTCATAACCCGAGATAATGCTCGTATGTCCTATCTAGCTATCTAGATAACCCTCGTTAAGTATAATATACGCGTGACTCGCTAAGGTAGACTTTAATCTAGACCATGTTGTTAACCAGAATTTGTCGGGTGTCACATCATCCCCACGTTAAAAGAATTTTCGTCCCGAAAATTGCTCAAGTACCAAAAGAACAAAAGAAATAACGAAGGAACAAACAAAAGATAGAAACCAAAAGAGAGAGATTTACCCGAGTTGTCACATCATCCCCACGTTAAAAGGAATCTCGACCCGAGATTCATTCAGCTGCCGAAGAGACATGTCTCGACTCGAACGCTTCCTTAGGAAAAAGATGAGGATACTTAGACTTCATCTGATCCTCCCGTTCCCAAGTATACTCTGGTCCCCGGTCCGAGTTCCACCGAACCTTAACGATGCGAATCTTGCTGTGACGTAGGCTACGAATCTTGTAATCCAGAATCTCCACAGGTTCTTCCACAATCCGAAGACGATCATCAACCTTGATCTCTTCCAGTGGAACGATGAGAGACTCGTCAGCCAGACACTTCTTCAAGTTTGACACGTGGAAGACGTTATGTACGTTACCGAGCTCCGTCGGTAAATCAAGACGATATGCCACCGGTCCAATCCGTTCCAGGATCGTAAATGGTCCGACATACCGTGGATTGAGTTTGCCACGCTTCCCAAAGCGTATGACGCCCTTCCACGGTGAGACTTTTAGAAGTACTTTGTCATTAACTTGGAATTCCAATGGTTTGCGACGCTGATCGGCATAACTCTTTTGTCGGTCCCGTGCCGCTGCCAACCGGTTACGAATCTGTACGATCTTTTCCGAAGTTTCGTACACTAGTTCAGGCCCAGTGAGTTGACTCTCACCCACTTCAGCCCAGCAAAGAGGAGAACGGCATTTCCGTCCGTACAGTGCTTCGAACGGAGCAGCTTTGATGCTCGTGTGATAACTGTTATTGTACGAGAATTCTACCAACGGCAGATGAGCTTCCCAACCCTTCCCAAAATCGATCACACATGCCCGCAGCATGTCTTCTAAAGTTTGAATCGTACGCTCACTCTGACCGTCAGTCTGTGGATGGTAAGCCGTACTCATGTCTAGTTGGGTACCCAAAGCCTTGTGCAAAGACTTCCAAAAGTGAGAAGTAAAATGGGAGTCACGATCCGAGATAATAGAAACTGGTACCCCGTGCTTAGAAACAACTTCTTTCAAGTAAAGACGAGCCAAACGATCCATGGTGTCGGTCTCCTTAATAGCAAGAAAATGAGCTGATTTCGTCAACCGATCGACAATCACCCATATCTTGTCATTCCCACTTGGTGATTTAGGAAGTTGCGTGACAAAATCCATGGTAATCCGTTCCCATTTCCACTCCGGAATTTCAGGTTGTTGCAAGAGACCCGACGGTTTCTGGTATTCCACCTTGACCTTAGCACAGGTCAAGCATTTGCTCACGTATGAGGCTATGTCCGACCTCATGTTTGGCCACCAGTAAAGCACCTTCAGATCTTGGTACATCTTATCCGAACCAGGATGAATAGAATACCGGGACTTATGAGCCTCATCAAGGACAAGCTCTCGAAGTCCCCCGAATAAAGGAACCCATATGCGTTCTGCAAAGTAGTGCAGGCCATCAAGTCTTCGCTCGAGGTGCTTATCGGCACCGTGCATAGTTTCAGCCTTAAGGTTTTCCTCCTTCAAAGCTTCTAGCTGGGCAGAACGAAGTTGATCAAGTAACGACGAATGGATGGTGAGCTGCAACGCCCGAACGCGACGAGGTTTAGTTGATTCCTTCCTGCTCAAGGCGTCTGCTACAACATTCGCCTTGCCAGGATGGTACTTAATAGCACAATCATAGTCGTTCAGAAGTTCAATCCAACGACGCTGCCGTATGTTCAAGTGTTGTTGGTCGAAAATGTGTTGGAGACTCTTGTGATCGGTGTAGATGGTGCATTTGGTACCGTACAAGTAATGTCTCCAAATTTTCAACGCGAAAACCACTGCACCCAACTCCAAGTCATGGGTGGTGTAGTTCTTCTCGTGCACCTTGAGTTGACGAGAAGCATACGCAATCACCTTCTCGCGTTGCATCAACACACAACCGAGACCATGAATAGAAGCATCACAGTAAACAACAAAATCATCAGGACCCTCAGGTAAAGACAAAATAGGAGCAGAACACAGCTTAGACTTCAGTTCTTCAAATGCTGACTCTTGTGGTTCACCCCAGTCGAATTTCCTATCCTTCTGAGTGAAAGTGGTGAGGGGTTGAGCAATCTTCGAGAACCCCTGAATGAAACGACGATAATAGCCCGCAAGGCCTAGGAATTGCCGCACCTCAGTTGGCGTCTTTGGTGCTCCCCAGTCCTTGATCTCTTCGATTTTAGCTGGATCGACATGAATCCCTAGTTCATTAACCACATGTCCTAGGAATTGAACTTCGCGTAACCAAAAGTCACACTTTGAGAACTTGGCGTAAAGTTGCTCCCGTCGCAAAAGTTCCAAAACTAACCGCAGATGTTCCCCGTGTTCGGTCTCGTTCTTGGAGTAGATCAGAATGTCATCAATAAACACAATGACGAACTTATCCAGATATGGTTTACAGACGCGGTTCATCAAGTCCATGAAAACCGCCGGTGCGTTCGTAAGACCGAAAGGCATGACCAAGAATTCGAAATGGCCATAACGTGTTCGAAAAGCAGTCTTTGCAACGTCAGCCTCCCTGACGCGCAGCTGGTGATAACCGGACCTCAAATCGATCTTGGAATAATAACTAGAACCCTGAAGCTGGTCGAATAGATCATCAATACGTGGAAGAGGATAACGGTTCTTGACGGTCAATTTGTTCAGTTCTCTGTAGTCTACGCATAACCGGAAACTTCCATCCTTCTTCTTAACAAATAAAATCGGGGCTCCCCAAGGGGAAGAACTTGGCCGGATGAAACCCTTGTCCAAGAGTTCCTGTAACTGACTGGACAATTCCTGCATCTCGGGAGGTGCAAGACGATAGGGGGCCCGAGCAATAGGAGCAGCCCCTGGTACAAGATCAATACCGAACTCGACTTGACGATGAGGAGGAAGACCAGATAAATCATCGGGAAAAACATCAGGAAACTCGCGTACCACCGGAATGTCGTCGATCTTCTTTTCATCACCAGAGGAAACAGATAAAAGCGCCAATACAGCTGGATAACCCTTTCGAAGACACTTAAGGGCTTTCATACTAGAGATGATATTCAGCGGGACACCACCCTTGATACCGTAAACAGAAAGGAATTCTCCATCAGGGAGAGGAATCCGAATAACCTTATCGTAACAGACAATCTCCGCGCGATACAAAGATAACCAATCCATTCCTACCACAACGTCAAAACTACCCAAAGGTACCGGCATAAGGTCGATGGGGAACGATAAACCCGACAACTCTAATTGACACTCCCGAAGAACACTAGTAGCTTCAATCGTCTTACCGTCAGCTAACTCAATAATATACTTGGCCTCTAATGGTACGGGTGCTACATTTAGCAGTCGACTAACATCCATGGATACAAAACTCTTGTCGGCACCAGAATCAAATAACACGCTAACAGGACGATTATTGAGAAGAAACGTACCGGTGACTGTGTCAGGGTCCTGCCTAGCCTCAGCAGCTCCAATGACGAAGGCACGTGCATTTCTGCCGCCGCCCCCGTTGTTCCCATTCCCGTTGTTCCCACCCTGCTTCAGTTTTGGGCAATCCTTCTTGTAATGCCCAGTGTCACCACAGTTGTAGCATCCTTGTTTCCCTGTAGTCCCCTGAGTAGTCGGAGCTGAACTGTTAGTCGGAGCCTGAGTCGATGGAAGTGTAGCCCGACAATCCTTAGCATAATGCCCTGTTCGCTGGCAGCGGTGACAACGGTTACTGTCGCAGTTCCCTTGGTGATGGCGTCCACACTTGTTACATTTGGGCAGTTTTCCCGCATAACCACCCTGCTTGTTACCCGAAGAAGATGAACCCCCATTATCAAACCTTTTACCCTGCTGTGTAGACCCAGATCCTTTCCCGTCGTTCTCCCACTTGCGCTTGTTGTTCTCTGGGGCCTTAACAGTCGAACCTTTCGCAGGCAAAATCCCCTCATTCACCTTTAAGTTGGTCATCCTATGGGCCGATCGAACTACCTCCGCATAAGTAGGATGATTTCCAGCAGCCACTAACCCTGCAATTTCCGGTACTAACCCTGATACATAGTGTTCGATCTTACGATACTCTGGCACGTGCAGATCGGGACACAGCACTGCCAACTCATTCCTCCTCACAGTATACTTCTCGATTTCCGATCCAGTCATCTTGAGGTTCCACACCTCATGCTCCAGCTTCTGTACCTCTTCCCTTGGGCAATACTCCCGCTTCAGCAACTGCACAAAATTCTCCCATGGCATAGCATATGCCTCCCCAATACCCATGTTCTGGGTGATACCATTCCACCAAGTCAATGCCACGTCCTGAAATAACGCAGCCGAATACTTCACCCGATCTTCTGGGAGACAGTTACACATCAGAAATACCGACTCCACTTTCTCCAACCACCTAAGCAAGCTAACCGCACCCTCAGTGCCAGAGAATTCCTGGGGCTTGCAGTCCCGGAACATCTTGTAGGTGCACATGGGTGGGGGTGGGTCAACAGGACCACCTGAAATGAAACGTATGAGAACTACGAATAACGTAAACAAGGTTCACCAATGAGGCAAGGAAAATGGATGAATCAACTTACCACCACCGTTGTGCCCTAACTGAAAGGCAGCTTGGAGCAAGTTGTTCAGATCATCCTGCGATAGGTTAACACCTCCACGACCACCAGCACCACCGCGACCACCACCACGTCCACCATTGCGACCACCTCCACGTCCTCCTCGTACTCCAGACATGATTCTGGCAGAAAGAGCGAGAAAATTTAGTTTCGCAGATAAGGATAACCACTAATGTTCACAAGATCAAAGCTAGATCCAATCCAGGACTATCCCCTCAAACCCAGAGCTCACCAGGGCTTCCATACATTTCGGTTTATGATTTTGTGTGCACCCAAAATGATAAACCGCTCTACATGGTCCTCCAAGTGTTCTCCTAGTTCAAAGTTCAAATCACCGAACATAGACTCTTAGCTATACACCGTAATACTACGGTAGTTTATGGCAAGTGTTTCTATTGGAGTATGAAAGGGAGAAGTCCGAGCCTTGGATAAATCTCAAGAGCACACGAGTTACTCCAATAGACTACACTGCCTAGAAAACAAGTAACCCAACCTAAGATAGAACGGATGATGTAACATAGAAAGACCAACGATTTAGAGACACCCCGACAAGACCATACGTAAACCACTACAACGTTTAGTACCATGTGATCGTCTAGTGTGTGCGACTCGGCTATAGACTAGACCCTACATGCAGTCCTAGTTCACTATAACCATTGGCTCTGATACCAATCTGTCACACCCTCAAAATCCACTTGCGGAGTTTTACCGCGAGGCGCATGACAAACCAGGATCCAAACCAACGATCACAATAAACAAGTCTAAATGTAATTAATGCAATACCAAAACATAGTTTTAAAATCCCGTTTACAGCGGAAGCTTATTCAAAATAAAGTTCAACATAAATAAACCAAGTTCAATGTTTGTGAAATCATGCAACTCTATCTAGACGCCGTGCAGACGCGTGCGCCCTAGTTCCCCTGTGCTACCTTAGCGACCTGAGAAAACATGTAAAAGTTTACGTCAGCACAAAATGCTGGTGAGTTTACAGGTTTTGTATCCAAGTACCAAGTCCACCTGTCCATACTATAATAATCGAAAACCAGTATACGCTAGCTAGGCGTACGTTTTGTTACTACCACGATTGGAAAACCATTACTAACGCGAATACCAAAAGTATGCCCGATGTATGTTCCTGTTGTTCCTGTTGTTCCTGTTTGAGACAATATGCACCCGCCGACCCTCCAAGTCGACGAGCGGGGTTGGTCACTCCCAATAGCGCTATTCACATTTCCCCGTTGTGCAAACCCGCACATTCATGGTTCCCCCCGGGACTTCCAAAGATCGTGTAGTATACGTTAGAACCCATGGTATGACAGAATTTACCAAACAATTGTTTTAACACATGTGTTCTCCCCCGAAAGTATAAAACCAGTTTAAAAGAGGGGCCGTAAACTCACCTTAACGTGCAAGCAGAGAATCCGAACAGCAAGCAATATATGCTACCGACACCCTAATAACAGTGTCGCTCAGTGAGTATAGGCGTAATATCATTACCCATATAACTCGTTTGTCCAAGGCGTTTTAAATGTTCAAAAGTGTGTATACGACGCCTAGTGATTCTACATGCAATAGTAAATCCTACGGACCCGTTGGTGAATACGTTGGTTACAATTAGTTTCTACATTCCGTATGTGTCTCAGACAAGTGTACTTCAGTTACATGTCAATTCCATACCACCTAAGACCTCAATTAAGCACATAAGCACATAATGCACAATCTGTGTTTTCAGGACAGATTGTGCGCCATCAAAACGAATTTATTTAAAATAGTCAACCAGTGAGTTAACCTCCCAAATTTTTACTGAATTTACTTTGGGATTCACTCGACAATACCTATTTTTGTTTTGTCTCAATTCCAAACACAAAAATTATGAAAATTCGTACAACACAGCTAGGTCCAGAAAATCTCCTCAACAGGTCAGTTTAGTAGGAAAATTCTTAAAAATTGTGTATTCATCCAAACGAGATGAATCCACTTGGAAAAGCTCTATTTTTCCAGTATTGACCTACTGTAAAAATTCCATAATCTAATTCCTTGTAAATCTCAAGTTATGACCATTTAAAGTTAACCCAATTTACAAATCCGAAAATCTGATATGACCCCTAATCAATTAAAATTCCAAAAACGACTCAAACGACGTCCAAATTCGATGGTTTTGCCCATTATGAAAAGCTAAGACCTTGTACGTTACAATCATGCAAAGAATCGATCAAATCAATTGTTTTCAAGCCACGAAACAGACCCTACAAGTCGACTTTCAGAATCTGTCCAGATTCTGATCGTACAATATCATCAATTATATCAAACCCTAATTGCATATTATCAATCAATAATACCTAATAATCATCATACAACTTTCCTAATACCTATTCCCATCAGATCCTATTATCAAACATGTCAAGATCAAAGCTTTTAGGATCAAAACACCAATAACTTGCGCAACAAGCATCCTATGATGTTACTACGCGTTTATTAATAGGTTTAATCCGTTTAATCTTCAAAAAGACTCATGTTTTAATGTTTATTAAATCCAATCAGACCTGGACAAACTTGTTATAGGATTTTTACAATAAAACATAAAGTAAAAAGCATAAGAAATCATGAGTTATACCCTTAGCTCTTCAAATCAATCAATCGCGCGCCTTGGAGCCTCCCAATTGATGATCTTAAGCCTTAGCAGGTGTTTTTGGAGTGAAATATTCGTGTGGGGCAGTAAGGGGGCGATTAGGGTTGAGTATGAGGGCTGCATGGGAGTTAAGGATGTTTAAATACGAGTTTGAGGCGGTTTAAACCCGTCAGTGTCCTTCGAGCGGCCGCTCGGAGCCTGTGAGCGGCCGCTCACAGCTCCGGGTGGCGCGCTTTTGGCTCGTTTCGCCTCCCGACGCGTTATCCTTCGACGTTTTCGTTGTTACGGACCGTAACAAGTGTAACCCCATGCGTTAAGACCCTAATCAACCTCACGCTCCACTTTTAATAATTTTTATTAACGTGTTCGGTTTAGGTTCACATAATCACGTATGGTTTCCACATAAGTTTGTCAGATATCACCGAGACACATAAGTTTGTTATTCACCAACGTCCGAGGTTCACTAATCATGAAATCACATGTTAACTCACACAAGGAGTCAGAACCCGACCCACACAAGGAGTCAAAGCATCTCATAACCCGAGATAATGCTCGTATGTCCTATCTAGCTATCTAGATAACCCTCGTTAAGTATAATATACGCGTGACTCGCTAAGGTAGACTTTAATCTAGACCATGTTGTTAACCAGAATTTGTCGGGTGTCACATAATTAGCATTCGAATTACCACTTATATATTATTGTTATAAATTAATGTATTGATTAAATTTAGTCAAAGTCAAGCATTTAAACCATTAATGCCGAATTTATATGATTGTACATATTTGTGATTTTTTTTGATCTATTCAATGTTACTAAACTAAATGTTATTTACATGTTATTTGATGAAAGAGTGGAGGGTAATTAGCATCCGTATTAGAATTGTTATTATTGTTATAAATTAATGTATTGATTGAATTTAGTCAAAAACAATGATTGAAACCTTTAATGCCGTATGTCAAGGATTATACCTAGTTGTGTTTTTTTTTTTTTTATCTATTCAATGTTATTTAAGTAAATGTTCTTTATATGTTATTATATGCTTTACTAACATGCTTGAAAATTGGACAAGTAAATGCGTATTCAAAGTAAATTTGTTATTGTATAAGGAAACCATAAATTTCGCAATTACATTTATCAATTCATTATGAATGTTGTGAGTAAATTCAGTTGTGAATATGTATTCTAAATTATACTGTATTGCCACCACGGGTTAACGTATACATATTGTTACAATTACAACATACTAAATATTTGGTAAAATTAGACATCTCCATGTCAATATACCAAATGAAAAAAAAAAAACACAAAATTTTAATGATTATTGATTCACACATTGTCGTACTCATTTATTGATTTGACCATAATTAAATCTTAGTTAATGTGAATAATTACACATTTAAATTAAAATTAATAAGAAGTTTGAAAATTTATAGCATATTCAAAGGTCAAAACACATTTTAATAATCAGTAAAATTTATTTAAAATAAGTTCAAAAGGAAATAACAATAAATAAAAAACTAACATTAAACTGACGAGTGTATTGAAATTGTGTTTAATGGAATGAACGACAAAATACATTTAACAGGGATTAATTGATTTGTGACAAATCAATAACTTCTTGTGTGTCAATCTTGGTAACAAAAAGCCTACGTTTGTGCGAACACCATTTGAAGAGGCAGTAGTCCCCAATAGAAATACCTTCTGATTCACGCAAGACATCCCATCCAATGACAGTAAACCTTAACAAAACAATCAACAACACAAAAATATATAAGATGTAAAGCAATTTTCGTAATATAAAATAAATGAAAATGTAGATGGTAAAAATTAAAAAACACAAACCTAGGAACTTGATAATGAACACCTACATGCACCATAGGAGACCACAAGTACCCATTGGTAAATTTAATCTTAATCTTGGATGATTGATTTAAACCGGCAATTTCAGCAATCAAGTTAGGAATTACCTACATAATCGCCAAAATGAATAAGGAATACAAATTTGTAGACGGAATAGGCAAAAGAAAAAAAAATTAGGCAATCACCATACATAATAAAAAATAAACATAACCATGTAAACCATCGTACTTGGAAAGTTGAATTTGTTGGATAAAACGATTCTGTTTGGTTTAATATGTTAGTAAACCGATGTGGATGGATTTCAAAAATTGTCAGAAACATAATCGACAAACAATAGGATTAGAAAGTTATTTTAATAAGAAACCGATTGTATTTATATTTTATGTAAGATGGTTTCAAACATTTACTTTTGGGATTTTATAAAGGGTCAGAAACATAATCGAAAACTTGTTGATAATCACATATTTTGTAGAAGGTTGATAGATATAGGATTGTCATTTGTCTTTGTATAAAAATAACGATACAATCCTATTGTTTTTATCTTTTATGTAAGATGATTGCAAACATTATGTATCAATATAATAAAAATGCAGAAAAAGATTCAAAAACGTTTTCTAGATTCATCTAAGATTGATGAAGAACATACCTTGCAAAAATGACAATGAGAGAGGAATGAGGAATGAGAAAGGAATTAGTAGGATAGGAAGGAGGAAGATGTTGTAACATACAAATGGATGTTGACAAAACTAAATAAAAAAAGGTTTATATAAGACTTAGTCTTGGAGCCCCATTTAGGATTTGGATCCTTCAAGACCCTCTAAAAATCTAGGATTCAACCCTAGTGTTTTCATTTATTATATAGATAGATGAATGCATATTACACGAATGTTTGTTTAAGAAAAATCCGATAACATTTCCCCTTAGCTCCCAAGTGTGTGTGTGTGTGTATACCCGAAGAGCAAAGAGGAAATGACAACCGAATTTTTCAAAAATAAACAATCGTGTAATACACATTCACATTCTTAAAGAGATAAGTATCCAAAAAGCAGTTCTAAAACGGGGATTACCCGAAATTAATTTCTGAATTAATTTCAGGCGAGTATTTCTAAGCTCGTAATGTTAATTTAAAATGATTATCATTATTCATTTACAAATTATTTATTTTAATTATTTACATATAAAATTATTATTTTATTTAGTTAGAGATTTATTTATTTATATTTATTTTTACACATATACAATACATATATACATACCAATATACACACTTACAAACACACATACATACTAACACACACATACATACCAACATACACATATACTATCTAACAATCACAATTTACATACTTATATGCACACTTAGATAGTAACATATACGCATACATACTAATACACACACTTACAATCATACATACTAATATACACACATATATACTAACATACGCACTTAGATAGTAAGACAAAAGATCAAATACAAACAACTTTTTCGTACGAACTGTACAAATCAGAGGAAAAACACGGAAAAACACGCGGGCCGTTTATAACTAGAGTAATTATATAATTACTCTAGTTATATAGCTAGAGTATAACTAGAGTAATTATATAATTACTCTAGTTATATACGGCCCGCGTGTTTTTTTCCTTTGATTCGTACAGTTCGTACGAAAAAGCTGTTTGTACGTGAACCTAACCCTAGATAGTAATATACACACAAACATGCATACTAATATACACACTTACAAACGCATATACATACATACACACATACATACTAACATACACACTTACAAACACACATAGATACCAAAAATCACAATTTACATACTTACATACACACTTAGATAGTAGCATACACACATACATACTAATATAAACACTTACACACATAGATACTAATATACACACTTATAAACATCCATATATACATACATACATACATATAATCACAATTTACATACTTAAATGCACACTTACATACTAACAGACACATGTTTGCATATACAACAAAAATACATACTTACATACACACATACATGCTTACACACATCATTTACATAGCTCCATACATACCTACATACATATACACACATATCAAAACCTACATATACACAATTAAAGTCTAATTTTAGAATTCCTATGTTTTCATATACTTATCTACAAACATAAATACATATAAAAGTCATAAAAACGAACCTTATTTTGTCACACTCTGCTGTTTGTTGTAGGTGGTGATGATGGAGGCGTCGAAGAACCACATTACATATACATAAATACACACAAGTTAGAAAAAAAAAACTTAAAGTAACCTTACCGTAGTTGGTAACCGTAAGTGAGTCTGGGTGGCTGGAATTGAGTATGGGTGGCCGGAATTGGGTGGATGTTGGCGGATTTGGGTGGGGTCAGTTGGTTTTGGGTGGGTTCGATTGGTTTGGGTTGTGGTGGTGCCAGAAATATAGAGGGTGGCGCCAAAGTAAAAGGAGCCGAGGGAGAGAGACAAATATTTTCGGGTGAAAAATGAAGGAGACAAGCCCGATGGAGAGAAATACAAGCGCCATTTTTCTTTTGAGCAATAGCGATGACCCGTCATCGCTAAAGAGTCGTCGCTATTGCTCTATCGTACGTTCGCTCCTAAGCCGTTAGATCCCATTTCATATGGCGGTCTAGATTAAGCCAGAGCTGTTTGCCTTATTGGTGTTAGGACAGAACCAATAGCGACGACGTCATCGCTATTGACATCGTCGCTAATGCCCATATTTCTTGTAGTGTATGTATGTTTATATATGCCATAAATGTATTTTACTTTTTTTTTTTGTTAATTTAAAGTGACCTATCCTACGTAGTAAAACTAGTATATATGACACCCACTATGTATGGGTATAATTTTAACTATTAAAAAACTTTATCAAAACATGCTTGTGAGAAGAATTCTTTTAAATTTTTGAAAGTTTAAAAATAACACTATCATAAGCAAACAAATCCATACAGAGAAAACTATTATGTTTTTGCAATTTTACAATTTTATGTCATGTTTTAGTCAATTTTGATATAAAATGAAGTGGCTACATACTTGGTTGCTCATAAAATAGTTTTAATATAAATATGATCTTGTTAGTAGAAAATTTTAAGTAATAAAAAACGCAAGCAACCACACAAAGCCAAACAACACATGGAACAATGGCAGGAATCACTAATAATATCAGGGCATATCAATCCAACCCACATATGGGCCAACGCTAAGATTAGCCTAATCAATAAAGCCTCAAATAAGCATCATGCACTTTCAAAGCCAGCATTGCATCATAGTTAAAAACTGCACCATAAAAACTTGGAACCAGAAACTTTAGGTGAACAAACATCACCATCATAGGATGACCTCCATCCCTTCAATTCCAACGCTAAAGCCTTACATGTGAGTACTTGTACGACTACATCTCAGTTTAGTATGAGTACAGCTTATGAACACAAAGTATGATCGACTTTTGAACCAAGTACTTGTAGGACTACATCTCACTTTGCTTGTAGGACCTAAGACGCTAGGATTAGCCTAATCAATAGAGCCTCAAACAAGCATCATGCACTTTCAAAGCCAACATTGCAGCACACTTTCTAGATTATCAAAGCTATTCAACAGGCAAAAAATACCATCCACCACCACCGCGTGACCATGGTGTAAAGATGCCACCTAAGGTGGCTAGAATCGACAACCGACAACGCCTATAGATGACCCACCAAAACAGCCGCATACTGTCATTCAACAGTTTTAACGAAAACGTCACAACATAACCCACAAATAAGAAAACAAATCAGATTAGGTGGTTCAGAATTTCATACAAAAACATGATTGCAAGGCTAGTTGTAGGTATCAACCTGCCATCCAACATCCTTGCAATCAAGTATGTGTCAAATTTCAGAACTTGTCAAAATCACTACCACCACAATTGATGGACATTAGATTGCCTTACAGACCAACCCGCCAGCATCATCCAACAGCCCAAAACCAAACGCAAACGGTGACGGTTAGGGTTTCATCAGGAAAGGGGTCGCCTCGGTAACAACGCCACAACCCTCGACTGCCAACCTCACCGATTATCACCATACACAAATACCCATCATTCCCTTTGTTTTGTAACATGCAAATACAGAGTATAGAGAGAGACAGAGGGTTTGTGTGTGTCTATGTGTGTGTGTGAGAGGGAGGGAGAGAGAGAGAGAGAGAGAAACAGAGAGAAAAGGAGTAAGAGAGGAAATCGGTACCTGCCATTCGTTTTCGGCGTGACATTAGATAACCGTGACAGTGGTGATTTCGAAAAGGAGAGTCGGTGATCATGTCGTTGTAACAGACAGGAAGACGGCAGATGAAGAATCAATTGAAGGTTCAGATGAAGTTACCAGAGAGAGAGAGAGGAGAAATATGGAGAGTTTAGGTTTTAAAAAAACAATATAGAAAAAGTGAAGAGACACATGTACAGTAGGCAAACCCCAACAAAACACGTAGCCCACTACACAAACCCATCATACACATGGCCTTTAAACAAAAGAAAAAGTAAAAAAAAAAAAAAAAGTGCCTAAAAGACTCGAACTCAGGATAACTCAGCTGACAACGTGCACACAACCCACTAAGCCAACTAACATCATTGAACGAGTGATAGAAATAATCATATATAACACATGATGAACTGCCTCAAATCAACATCACTATTCAAATACCCCACTTATTAATATATATATATATATATATATATATATATATATATATATATAGGGTAGGGATCATATGAGAACCAACTTTAGGGAGAGAACCAAGGAACCAATGTGAACAGGTGGCATTTTTGTAAATATGATAAAAACATAAAATAAATAAATAAAAATACATGAAACACAAACCATACATCAGATTCATCATCTTCTTCCCCATTTTATCATCCAAACCCTAGATCCAAACCCTAGATATCTTAATCTCCACCATCAATCAACCATTTGACCATTATCTGCTTTTGTATATACATCTCTCTTTCAATCCCTACTATTTGAAGCCGCCGGTCGAACAGTTAATCCGGTGAACGATGCTGTCGGACTGTTATAGACAGGGAATTGGCACGTGTGTCAAGCATCAGTTGACATAGTCCTTCATGGCGGCACGTTACATCCGAAAACTTTCTTGCACTTGAATTTGTTGGTGTGAACAAGTTGGACAATATCAAGGGTAGTGCAAGTGCAGGCGAAACGAAGTGCAAGAAAGTTGAATTTGTTTATACATATAAAGGTGGTTTGATATTGTCCAAATTGTTCATACCTTTTCATCTCGGGTTCGATAATTAAGTGGTCTTTGATTTCGGTGTCAAGTTTGTGAAGGTGTAGGGTTTGTGTTTGTAAAGATGAAGAAGGTTGGGTGGCTAGAGGTGCAGTCATTCTGTGTATTCTTTTATCAATTATTGTTTTTATGGTTATTTTATTATTAGTTGTTTAAATGTTCAAGAAAGTTGTTGTTATTATTATTGTGATATTGTTATTAATTGGTGATCTAAAATGTTCAAGAAAGTTTCTCTTATTATTATTTTGATATTATTATTAATTGGTGATCTAAAATGCTCTTTAACAACACATAAGAAAACCGGATGTTTTATATGTTTTTTGCTTGATTTGTTGTTAGATTGGTGCTAATATATAGATCTGGTGAATCTAATTAGTTGAGTTGTTTATTATTGTTAGTTTTAGGATTAGTATTTTGTTATAGAATGTGGATAATGATTGTTTTTATGTACATGTGAATTAAAAATGTTAATGCACATGTGCATAACGTATTTGCTACTGATAAAAGTAATGTTAATGCACATGTGCATTTATACTAATATCATTAACGTCTTTCGCTCTAACACACATGTTCATTTATTATGTGGAAATGAAAAAAGTAATGTTAAAAGCTGCCAGATGCGATTGAGGATGATGATATAATCGTTGATCATGAAGTTAAAAAATGTCATTATTATTTATTTAAGCAATTTAGATATATATATATATGCACATGTGCATATATGTATAGTTTTCGTGTTAACTAATAAATATTAATTATTAGTTATTTTAACTCATGAACAATTTGATAAATTTAAGAAGTATACGTTGTTCGGGTTGACGGATGAAAAAACAAGGGAGATGTTAGATAAGGCATCAATGAGGTGTGAAGAGTGTTGTGAGAATATAAGTAAAATGGTTAGGTGTTTGATTCCGTTGCCTGATGAATACAAAGTGCCGGTTCGTTGGCTGAAGAGTAGGTATGTGGTGAGATTGTTAGTTTGGTAAGGTTTGTTACTGTTTGTGTTTTCTGAAAAATGTTTGATTGAAATTGTAGTTATTAAATGCATTAGGCGCAATTAGGGCGATAGGCGTTGTTTAGAAAGTGAACAAAGCACACTTGAATGATAAAAGTAGAATGTATTATGAATTGAAAATTAGAACTTTATTCAAATACTTGAGCAAAAGTTGAATGATGCTTTCAGAAGGTGTTTTCAGGTAGGGTTGTTTGTCATTGAGATAGGATAGGAAGTTATGTTCAGGTTGTTTATTAAATGAAGTAAATGGTCCTGCACGCACTCGGTTAGGAGGATAATTTGTGTTTTGGACGAGGTGCCATTTTCTAATAAGCACATGTGCATTAAGATTGTTAATGCATATGTGCAAAACGTAGTTTATAATGTTAAAAAGTAATGTTAAAGCACATACTGTTATAATTAGGCCATTAACAATGATGCACGTGTGCATTTGTTTTGTTGTAATTAACAAAGTAATGTTGTTGCACATGTGCATTCAGGTTGAAATATCGGTTTTCTTATGCGTTTTTATTGATTGTAGCTAAGAGATGGGGAAAAACAACAAAGAAAGTAACATTTGTATTACAATCGAGGGATAAAGGAACAAAAGGTTACCGGATGCAAGTGAAGATAATGACACGATTGTTGATAAGAAAGTTGAATCAGGTTGGCATTATTTATTTAGTTCGAATGTACTTGGTATTACCTTGTTCCCTGTATTTGTTATGTTCTTTATGTATTTTTATAATCGAGATCCATTTGATATCCCAGAAGCGGAAGCTGATAATGTCACGAATGTTTATCAAGGAGTTGAATCAGGTTGGTATTATTTTTTAGTACATTTATATAGAGATGCACATGTGCATATGTGCAGTTTTTCTTGTGAAATATTAAATGTTAATTGTTTAAAGACACAAATTATCCTATATGTAGATATAGATTTAAGAAGAAAGGTTCAAACGAGGTCAAATAAGCGGAAACATATTGTGACGGTGAAAAATGACGGTTAAAACGGTGGCAGTGAAGACAAATCAAAAGAATGTTATGATAGAAGCAAATTGGCGCCCGATACGAACACGCATTACACCACGTCAACTTTGGTTGGGTATAAGGAAATTGTCAAACAAACAAAGAAGTTTGTATAACATTTTGTGTAATGTATGTTTGGTTTAACATTTTGTTATGTTGGTGAACGTGAGGTTGTGAGATAATTAGAATTTTGTATGTAGGTGGTTAACATAGTTGTTTTGTAATATGCATATTTTTTTGTTATCGTTTGTTTTATTGAGTTAATACGTTTGGTAGAGACTACATGTAGTTGTATGCAGTGGCGGAGGCATGTTGACCCAGACGAAGTCCCGGGACAACAGTCTTTTTTCAGTTGTATATATACATGTATACATAGTTTTTTCGAGTGACATCAATATTTTTCGATGGTGACTACATTAGACCCAACCCAATTCTAGTTAAATGACTCAACTCTAATTTCTAAGTTGATACAAATATAAGCTTTTACAAGCCTACACTATTGAGCCCTTTACTGATTAACCCCTCCCCCCCCCCCCCCCCCCAAAGTGATAATAACATACTTGTGCGGCTGTGGCGTTGTGCCTCCAACCGAACCGACTGACGCTTCAATTCCTTCAAACCCTATCATCATGAAAGATTCTTGCATTTGTTACATTAAAAACAGTTCTTCCAACAAGTTTCGGTCGAAAATGTAATGCAACGTTTTCAAAAGATGAAAACTCGTAGAAAACAACTAAGTATTGTTTTTTTTTTAATTCATAAGACCATCGAATTTATATTATGTGTTTTTTTTAAGGTCGATTTTTTTTATTATTGTATCATATTTTATTATGTGATCAACCTTACCTAACCCGAACCATCAAATCGACCCACCCGAAAAATTTTATGTCCGATTCTACAAAATTAGAATGTCTAAAATAGTGACATCATTGGAAAAAATTTCTGAATCCGCCACTGGTTGTATGATAAAGACAAATTGGTATAAAAACTTTGTTATTTGAAGAATGATGCATGCATATATGTATGCCCGAAAGTTAAACCACTAAAAATCTAACAATATTAGTGAAATGCACATGTGCATGCAGTACGCGTTTCTTATTTTATAGGTCTTATATAGAGGTGTTTCAAGTTTATTCATGTTTATTGTCATACACGTGTTTTATTTTCAATTTATGTTATAATATACATGACTAAACACTTGACGAGTTCGAGTGTATTTTATATCTCACTTTGCGTTCATTTAATGACCATTGAATAGAATTTGTGACCCCTTATATATCTGTATCGCGTCCATTTTATAATCATTTAAGTATGGTAATTGACAATTCATTCAAAAGTGTGATTTAATAGTGAAATGCACATGTGCATACGGTGTATTTCTGTATATATAATAGCGAAATGCACATGTGCATCAGGGATGACGTCATATGACGTCACAACAACCGTTTTTTTATTTTTTATTTTTTATTTTTTTCGAATTAATAATGAAAATTAATCATTTTGGTGTTTTTACCTTTTTTATTTTTTTATTTATTTAGGTTATATAATTTTTTTTTTTTTGATGGAGGGATTTTTGTAGACACCCTTCATATTTACAAAAATGCCACCTGTTCACACTGGTTGTTTGGTTCTCTCCCTAAATGGTGGTTCTCAAATGATCCAAATCCTATATATATATATATAATTACGATGAAGATAACTTTCTTTTAGTTTTCTTTATTATCTTGTCACAGTACTACACATACATGACTTAATGTAGTAGTCTGACAAAAATATCTAATTTTTTGAACAGATACTGAAATATCTAATGTTTATCTGAATTCCACACTTTGGTTGTAATTCATGGAGCCTAATTAATTGAAAGAGTGACTTAATTTTATATCCGGATATAATTTTGGAGTTAATATTCACACACTCTATTATTTTCTATAGAGAGAGAATGAAAAGGTGTGTGAATATTAATTTATGACGTAAATTGTTCCGAACAGACAAATGCTCTATATTTTAAAATAATCTGTGTAGAACTTTTGTATGAAAAATAGTTTTACGAAAATATTTATGTTAACAAAACATAGGTGCACCGAAAAGTCACGTTTTTTACTACACAAACAACACACTTTTTTTTCTTCGCAAAAACAAATACATTTTGGGTTAACATGTAGATGAAAGAAACACAAAAAAACAGAGATGCTAAAAATTTATGTTCATTCTATTTAACACACAAAAAAAAATACACAAAAACATACCTAATTGTTTTAGTAACACACAAAAAAACAACAATTATTCTCAAATTTAAAAAAAAAAAAATTAAACCCACCTAACCCCCCAAAAAAGGTGTGCCACCAAAAACAGGGGCTGAAGCAAAGAAACAGTTGTTTCCCAGACATGTTCCCCTCGAAAAAATCATTATGAAAAACAAAAGATTTATGTTCAATCTATGATCGTTTTTTAACAAACATCCACAAATTGTTTCAAAACCAAAAACCCTCGAAACAGAAACCCTAGGAATAACCCTAAAAAAATTAACCTGAAACTAAAAAAAATAAAAAAGGGATAACTAGTAGGCGTGACAGGGACGATGACGATGAATGGTTATGTGGTGGGCTTCGATGATGTGCCACTATTGTCGATGAATGCCACAGCGGTCCTCGTTCGATGAATGGAACGACTATGTTTGTTGAAAATGATGATGATGGTGGTGGTTAACAAAAATGATAGTGTCTGAGTGCTTCCCTGTGATGGTTCGGTGGTGGTGTAATTACAGAGCGAGAGGTAAAGAGAGGGAATGCAGGATACTCAAATTTTGAAAATGTAAAGAGAAAGACTACTTATATACTCCAACTTGTGTGAGGGTGTGGTAAAATTACAAACATATATAACCTTTAGTTAATAAAATATAATTTAACTTCATGGGCTATGTGGAGCTTTTGGGACCACAAGATGGGTTTGTGGGGGTTTCTTTAAAATTTTGGGTTTCTTCTATATATATATATATATATATATAGAGAGAGAGAGAGAGAGGGAGTGGAAAATTTTTTGTTGTACAAATGGTTCTTATCCTATAAATAAGCCTTAACGTGAGAAGTGAATGAGGGGATTTTTTTATTTTGTTTTTTTGAATTTTTTTTCTAAACTTGTAAAACATGTATTTTAGTAATAAAATCTAAAAAAAGTAAAAAAAAAAATTAGTGTAATTACTCTTGTAAAGTAATTACGTAATTACTCTAGTATAAACTATGTATTGTAATTACGCTAATTTTTTTTTATTAGTGATCTAAAAAGCATGTTTAAGGTGGTGCTAAAAAATTTTTAAAAAAAAAAAAAATCCTACCTCACCTAATTTCATGTTTAGTAAGTTAAGCTTATTTATATTTTATCGTTACACTATATAGAGAGAGACTATAAAGAGTCGCACCCTTTCAAACAACTAAGGATGATGACGGAAAACTTCTTCGAAATAAAAATAATATAAATTAACAACGAAGGTAATACAAGTTTAGAGATAAAATGTATGCAAACAAGAACATGAGACCAAAAGATAATAATAATAATAATAATAATAATAATAATAATAATAATAATAATAATAATAATAATAATAATCTATATATATATATATATATATATATATTGCAAAGGAATTAATCTTAGATGTCATACTCTTATGCAATCTCTCATTTGAGAGATGCTACATAAGATGTGATGTGCAACTCTAAACCAATTAAAAAAAAGAAATAAATATGATTTAACCTAATCTATTAAATACATAATCTACTAAATCTAAATATTAAACATTTATTATTTTATCTCTCGTGTTTCCTCCCATAACTTTTAAACGTTAATATCTTTTATATACGAATTTTTTAAAGAAAAAAATTACACCAAATTAACGAGTGTTTTATTATATTTTCAACGAGTACCATAGTGCTATATAAAAATCGGAGAAAAAAATGACTATTTTTTGTAACCCGACAGGTATTGTGTCGGGTTTGGGATTAGTTTAAAAAAAATTGTGGGTTTGGGTCGGGTCTGGGATTAGGTGATACCCGACCCGATTACCTGAAACAACATACCCAAATACCCGAACAACATATCTGATCATATACCCATGAATTTTTTAACGCATCACATAACCCTTAGACTAATGCGTTCGATATTTCAATAATTTACTTTTTTTTTTCTTATTTCATGTTAGTTCTTTTTAGAATAATCGATTACAAATTTCCGAATTCATTTGTAATGGCACTAGATTTATACCTCTGCGCAGAGATTCGTTTTTTTTATATTTTAATATGATAACTTATGGCAGAGATTTGTTTAAAATAATAATAATAATCTATATATATATATATATATATATATTGCAAATGGATTAATCCTACATGTCATACTCTTATGCAATCTCTTATTTGAGAGATGCTACATAAGATGTGATGTGCAACTCTAAACCAATTAAAAAAATGAAATAAATATGATTTAACCTAATCTATTGTAATCTTTAACCTAATCTATTAAATACCTAATCTACTAAATCTAAATATTAAACATTTATTATTTTATCTCTCGTGTTTCCTCTCATAACTTTTAAACGTTAATATCTTTTATATACGAACTTTTTTAAAGAAAAAAAAATTACACCAAATTAACGAGTGTTTAATTATTTTTTCAACGAGTACCATAGTGCTATATAAAAATCGGAGAAAAAAAATGACTATTGTTTGTAACCCGACAAGGTATTGTGTCGGGTTTGGGATTAGTTTAAAAAAAAATTGTGGGTTTGGGTCGGGTATGGGATTAGGTGATACCCGACCCGATTACCCGAAACAACATACCCAAATACCCGATCATATACCCATGAATTTTTTAACGCATCACATAACCCTTAGACTAATGCGTTCGATATTTCAATAATTAACTTTTTTTTTTCTTATTTCATGTTAGTTCTTTTTAGAATGATCGATTACAAACTTCCGAATTCATTTGTAATTGCACTAGATTTATACATCGGCGCAGAGATTCGTTTTATTTTTATATCTGAATATGATAACTTATGGCAGAGATTTGTTTAAAATAATAATAATAATAATAATAATAATAATATATTTTGTTATGTTATATTAGATATTTCAACCCGGGACGCTCCCGAGATAAAAACTAGTAATAATAATAATAATAATAATAATAATAATAATAATAATAATAATAATAATAATAATAATAAAACAGTACACATGTCAAACACTATGTAGTTATCGGTTTAAAGTATGATAATAGCTTCACTATTCACATCTACATACCTCTATTTTAGTGTAATATAACATGGGGGTTTTTTTTTTCTTATTCAAAATCTGGTACTATATATATATAAGCTTTTTAAAATTTCACTTGGCGTCATTATAAACAATAGAACTTAAAAACCCGGCTGCTAATCAAAATGACTGTCTTTTTACCTTTTTTTTATATTTTACAAAAACATTATTTAATATAGGGTTTGGATCATAGTTCTTAAAAGTGTAAGGCGCACATAAGGCGCCATAGATGACCCTTGTGCCTCAGTGTAAGGTGTTTAAAAAGCGATAATTTTTTTAAGTGAAACACACGGTATAAAAATACATTTTAGGAGTTTTAAACATGTTTTAGGATTCTTTAAGGTTAGTTAATATTGTTTTAGGTTGATTATACACGTGTTTATGGCTCGTATAATTGTTTCAGACATGTTCAAACAACTGTTGGCTGTTCAAATCCCACAACCGACCCAAAAGGGAAGGGCCTTTCCCTTTGGGGGTAGGAAAATCATCCGTCGGAATTTGGTCTGAAAATGCATCTGAGGGCCTGAAAGTATAGCTTTTGAAGCGAAACGAGAAGGTTGTGCTAGGCATAAAAAGTATGCTTAGGCGCACGCCTCAGTGGGCTTTGACAACAAAGGTTTGGATATTGGCACACCCCGATATACGTCACATATATGACTATACACGGCGTATAAAAGGTGTGAAAATAAGAATGTGTAAAATACCATCATCCTTAGTGTAAGCCTAAAAATAAAAAGGATGTGAAACCTTTAATACGTACAACTTCAAAATATCAAGACACAAATTGGTCCCAGTGATATCTAAAAGTTTATCCAATTTAGGGTTCGGCACTATTGCGGTCTACCCTATGCCCTAATCAGATTCAGATTGGGACACACACATGTTGACTATGGTGATCATGCGAAGGAACATGGCCATTCACACAGAAACACGTATGCAAAAACAACTGTACCCTAGGACCTACCTAATGCTAGAAAGAGACTAGGAAACCAAGTATACCCACAAAACCCTAGTTCAAGATTTGTTGATGAAATAAGAAAGCAAGAAGCAATAGTACATATTAACTGCCTATTTCTTCTTTTTCCTTTCACGTGGCAAATTCGTATTTAAAGTAGCTTACTATTCTGATAGGATTTCCTTCAAATACTTATCTTCTTTTATCATACAACCAAAAGTGTGTACTCTTTTATTCTCCTCATTTGAACAATATATCATACTGTGTTTACAGCTATATATGTGTACGTATATATGTGTGTGTATATATATATATATGTGTGTGTGTTTTAAGTTTTTGAGATGGAGATGTTTTGTGGGGCCAAGACCGTGAAAGAAAATTAAAAATTGCAGAGCTCGCCGGTACTATGATATAATTACTTGATATTTACAATATTATCATCATATACATTGGACAACGGTAGTGAAATACAACTTAATAAGAGAGACACACTGTTACGACTCTCGAGGCTGGTGACGGAGCTTGAAAAAAAATTACATGGGTGTGAAAAGTCACAATACCCTTAACACGGAGGAGGCTAGACTAAATACGTATTAAATTTTCGGACGAAAGCACGTAAATTTATACTAATAAGATATAAACAGTGAGGGTCGGGTCATCAAAGCTTCGCCCATGCTAGAGGCTCTTGCCTCTTAGTAATTAGAGGTCTTCTTTTCTATCCTAAGCAAAGTGATGTGTTATTTATTTGTAAATATAAAAGTTTGGGAAGAGTAATATTTGGCCGTTAAGAAAAAATAATAAAGACATGTACTGCACACTAATAAAATCCATTAATAATCAGTGTTTTCTTTGCTATACTTTTGCAAAGCGAAGCATATTTCATGGGTGAAAGTGATAACTATTGGGTAATCCGTTTGTTGAGTTAAAGGATTTACTGACGAATATTACTAGCCAACAGATTATAAGGGGGACGGAGCGTCATTAGAATTGGTCACGGGTATTCCACTATCAGCACGGTAACACCGTCGTCACCTATGCTGGTAGCGGTCTCGTGCACCAAAATCTGGTTGTAATTAACGGGTTGTTACCCGTGAGTTTCTCTTTTCCCCTTTTGTCTTTTTCTCTATTTTATTTCCAGTAGAGTGTTGCCTCCAAAAAAAACTATTTCAGTGAAGTGATGTGGCAGTGCACGATTGATAGAAATCAGTGAATTTGAAAAAAAACTAGTGGAGCACCCCGTCCCCCTAAGGTCGTTGGTGTGGAGGAGGTCCATCACTTGAGGATGGGCCTCTATGTGAACCGCCACGTCACCCAGGGCCGACTCATCACTCACGTGATGGACCACCCCCTCATTCTTCCCATCTCTCTCTCTCTTACTCAGGCTCGTCACATTCGTCTACAGCGTGATGAAACTGACGCGACCAACCCCAAGGGAGCGGTGTTTCCGGTCCACGTCACCCCTCGAGGGGCCAGTGACGAGCCCCAGCCCCACACCCACTATATATGTCACTATTTTCGATGGAATGTTACAAACATATTATCCACGGAATTTTTATTGTTTCATTTGTGATATTTTTTATATTAAAAATATGTCTATAACATAAATGTTTTAGGTTTCATGTACCTAAATCAGTAAATTTAAATGACACATACAAAATGGTACTCTAATAAAAGGAATCTATATTACAATCAAAATTTGTTTTTTAATTACTTTACTAGATTTACCATTTTTTTTGTTGTCAAAAGGGTAATTATAAAAACTTAATTGATGTTTGAATTCAAAATTGTTATAAATAAAAATTACACAACTTAAACATGTAAATTTTTACGTACTATATTTGTTATTCATGTATATGAGTTTATATATATATATATATATATATATATAGGTAGAGGTTTGGATACAAAAGTCTATTTTCGTGAGAAGAGTAAGAAGTCATCTGAGAGTGACACGTGGCAGAGTTCTAATTAAATAAAAAGGGTAATAGAGTAATTTTATAAATAATCAAGTTTCTCAAAATTTAATTATTTATTGGGATTTGGTTTTGTAATCTTATAACCGAATATTTTGCATTTCTATACAATCTCATAGTTTTGTGTTATAAATTCATGAAATCCCTGAAAATTAAAATTATTTTTTGTGTACATTGTGTTTTATCATAATCGGATTAAGTTTTGTGTTTTACTATTATCGTATAACCATAAAACACAACCAAACACAAACAGTTAATTTAATGTGTATAGTGCGTTTTTAACACTTTTTGATAAACATAAAACACACACACACAATAACAACACAAACCTTTCCACTCAAACTCATCAAATTAACTATGTGTTTTAATACTATCATATAAACATAAACCCAAAATGTCTATATTGTGTTATAACACCATCAAATTAACATAAACCACACAACCATACGTTTTGTAGATTGTGTTTTTGCATCATATGAAAAATGAGCCTGATGAAGATAAAACACATTCGGATTAACATAAAGCACACAGTATAATATATTTGTTCTGTGCGTCTTCTTCAACCTTCCTAGTTTTGTATGTTGACAAGTTTGTAAATAAATATAATATAATAATTTATATATATATATATATATAAGGGACGGTTATTCTACAAAGTAAAAGAAACGTGCGAAGGATGCGAAGGAACTTTGTACATGATAATTACGTAATGATAATTACGTAATGTTTTTTATGTTCATGAAAGCATTACGTAATTATCATTACGTAATTATCATGCACTTTGTACATGATAATAACGTAATGATAATTACGTAATGTTTTTTATGTTCATGAAGGCATTACGTAATTATCATGTACAAAGTTATCCTTCGCATCCTTCGCACGTTTGTATTACTTTGTATAACTACATATCTATTAATTATTATACACATGTGTATTATAGTAGATAACTGACATTCTAAATGTTATATTAAATATACACAGGTGTATATTCATTAGGAAAAATGAAATGTGCAGTATAATACAGTCAATGTGTTACTCAATATACACAGGTGTACCATATATGAGTTGTAGCATGTCTAACTGTATTTTTTTAATATTGTAAAATTTATTTTTAATGTACATTTCTATATTGTAGGTTCCTCATCGACCAACGTATATGAATCTCCCGATGGGACGAGATATTGGACGCCAGTTGTACCAGATGATGTTAAACTATTTGTAGGTGCCAGGTTTAGAACATTGGACGAAGCTATTATAATGTATGAAAATTATGGAGAGGCAGCCGGATTTGGAACTCGTTTGTCTACACGAAAGCAATTAGATGGTGTGACTATAAATAGGTACATTCTGTGTTCGAATGCAAAGACACCAAAATCACTTGAAGGTGACACAAATGTTGAGGAAAAAACGAATATACACCAATGTATATCTGTGTTGATGATGTTGAATGAAAGAAAAAACTGATATACATCAATGTATAACTGATGTACACCATTGTATATATGTGTTGATGATGATGATGAATGAACAAAAAAAACTGATATACACCAATGTACACTTCAACTTACAACAGCTATATAGCAAAATAAAAATTTACCATTATATACACTTGTGTATAGGCATTTGGCTTTGTTTATCCTTATAGCGGTTATGTCTCTCATTCTCTTTACGTAATATACACCAACGTATAATATACACTAGTGTATAGGCATTTGATAATAATAAAGCGTCTCATTTTTTTTGACGTGATAATTATGTTTTGTAGGATCCAATTTTTTTTTAATATTATCCCTAAATCAGTAAATGGAGAAGGAGAAGGTTTTTAGGAGGTATACACCAATGTATATTTTGTTCATATACAAAAATGAAGAAACCTCAACATCTATTTATGGTGTACACTGATGTATTTAACTTACATTTCTACAAAGATATACACCAACGTATATGTGTGTCCAAATTATAGTCATGTAAGCTGGAAAAAAAACAGATATACACCAATGTATATCTGTGTTGATGATGATGTATTTAACTTACATTTCTACAAAGATATACACAAACGTATATGTGTGTCCAAATTATAGTCATGTAAGCTGGGAAAAAACGGATATACACCAATGTATATCTGTGTTGATGATGATGAATGAAAGAAAAAATAGCAACTTATATACACCAATGTATATCTATGTTGTTGTTTATGATGATGAATGACAGAAAAAAAAAAGAAACTCATATACATCAATGTATATCTGTGTCAACGATAATAATGATAAATGAAAAAAAACAAAAAAAACTGATGTACACCAGTGTATATATGTCGATAATGATGATGAATGAGAAAAAAAAGAAATTGATGTACATTGTATACATGTGTGTACAAATAAATTGAATTAAAAACAATTTAAAAAAACGTCTGTAAAAAAGAATTTAATAACTAAATATATATATATAATTAATTAAAGATATAATCTAATTAATTAACTTCCTATTTTGGAATAGTAGTCAATTACAATGTATACATAATAACCTATTAATAATCATATAACAAAAGTCAATAATACCCCTTGATTTAAATAAAGAATTAATTAATGTTTTACTTATTTACAATCATGTCATTAGAGATCAATATATGACTAAGATTGGTTCCTATGGTTCCTACTTAAGGTATTGTTCCTATTTGAACCCTACCCTATATATATATATATATATATATACACAATTGTAGACATTTATATATATTTGATTATGATAATAGTTACACGATACATTCCTTGTGTTTTTCAGTTAGATACACCTAAGTAATTTTTAAAAATTAATGGAATTTATCTGAATCCCACGGGTATACCTAACACCCAATGAGTAACTACCCGATAGAAACTTGACGGGTTTGTGACAGATAGGGTTTGAGGTTGGGATTACCTAAAATCAACCCGTTGTCATCCCTAAAACCAAGTGGAATGGCTGGTGCCGATCATGGATATGGAATGTCTAGTGTTGAAGGGAGGCGGCTAGGTGGTAGAAGTTTTGAATATATTCCTTAAAAGGTGAAGTAGGGTTAGTTTAAAAGATTTTGTTGTAATTAATCAAAAAGATAAATAAAAATATCTATTTTATAATATCAATTTTGTAGGACCATTTTCTCACTCATGTTGGATCTTATACAAGAAAGATTTTGGCTTTTCACCATACAATGGTGAGAACAAAGCACACGCGTTTAATAGTCAGCATTTAGCAACCAATAAACAACAAACACAAGGATTCTAACACAAATTTACATTGGATTCAGGTGGGTACAAAAAATTACACGTGTTTGCAAGAGTTTTGGGGAGAATGAAAGAGTTAGGGAATAAGAGCACAACACACCTGTTTATAGGTTGCTCTAATTCGCCCTTATGGTCCAGGTGTATGGGCCTTATTCTCCCTACATAATTACCATAATACCCATGCCTCTAACACAATCATATTAAAATGCAAACGACTATTGTAAACCTATCACTAGCTAGGGCCTCGGGGCACAGACAAAGTGTATTTACAGACTCCCTTTTAGACCTAGATTGTGATCATTGGTCTTCAACTCTACAAATCTTCAAATTCAACATTCTTCAACTTAGGGACACACACAATAGTGCATTTACATACTCCCCCTTTTAAGACTTGAATACTTTCTGGTTTTACTTGAGTCATTGCTTGAAGAGATCTCATCTTGGTCTTCAACTAGCTTCAATACCTTAGGAGGATTCAAGGAGTTTCTTTTGTTTTGCTTGATAGTTTTATGACTTAGATGGAGATCTATATCTATTTTATCTTATGTTTCAATATCACTATCACTTTTACATTCAATATTCACATCTTCTTCAGCTTCAGTTGTTGGAGCTTTGCCACTATCTGTTTACTCTGTGAAGATGGAATGTCGGGTATGTAGGATTTTTCGAATCTCGATTAAACAAGATATTTTGATACTACGAGCGTATTCGACTTGAAGGCGGAATCAACGAATCAATTAATTGTTAGATGTGATACATAAGTGTTAGGAATTGACAAACAAAACACACACAGAAATCAAACACAATTTGGGCAGCACTTCGTCGTGTAATATTGAAAGGAGCAAAAGTTACAAATGAAAACACCTAAGAGTCCTATTTATAGGACACTGTCCTATGCCTGATTCCTTACAGGCATAGGACTCCTACGACTAGGACCCTCCAGGCGTATGACTCCCATACGCCTGGAACAAATTACACTTGATAAATTTAACGTTTAAATCCTATTGTGCTACCCGAAGAGTGCACTAACAGGGTACTTGTAGTTTAGGTTGTCCTTGCTGTTCAGGTTCAATTTTTGTTCAGCTTCAGGTTCTGGTTATGGAGAGGATGAATCCCGCACATTCATCTTCATACTTTATCGTTAAATCTTGATGAACACAAAGGTTGATATGCGCAAAATTATACATATATTTAGTAACATTTTATTCTCACTTTTAATGATATTCTTGTAAATCTTGGTAAATTAGTTCTAAATTCATTTACTTTTGATTTTTAGGACAATCGAGCCGTAAATTGACAAAAGATGCGAAAAACGAAGAAAATCGATAACATATCAAATTACATCTCAAGATGCGGGTCATGCAAGACATTACAAAAGAGTAGTCTCCTCAAGATAAGACAACATGGTGGTCCCCTCAGGCAGTTAAAAGGCAACGACGTGTCTAAAAAAAGGCCAAAATTTCACATAAGCATATCTCGGGCTACGAAATGCGTTACGAGGACTACATATAGAATCCGACTATCTCGACGAGACGAACCTAAAAAATGGTTTTTGTTGTCAAAATGTTGAGACATGGACCATGCCTCCAGAAAATGACAAAAAAAGATCCGCGAAAGATATTTTAAAGATCTCATGGGGCTCAAAAGAGTGGACCACGCCCCATGCCTTAGTACACACGCCCCATGACTCAGCACCGTGCTCCGCGCCTCGAGTTCCATGCATGAGTCGTGCCTTGCCTGCTCCTCTAAATAGCCTTCCACCTTCACCATTTCATCTTGCTCAATTCTTTTCTCACCTGTAAAAATACACTCTATTTCTACCCACTTCTTAAAGTCTTGTATCTTTGTAAAATTTGTAAGAACTTAAATAAGTATCGCTTAATATGTTATGATTAATACAATCTTTCCTATTTTTGTGAAAAATGACTTTATGGCCATTTTTTGCTCAAGTTCTTGTGGGTGTTTGGGGAAGATAAATCTCCTGATGGGGACTTAACTAAATCAAGTCATGCATCGTCAAGATAAGCCCCTTGCCCCTTAAGTAAGGAGTTTCATATTGAAACTAAGTGAGGCATTGGTGTCCCCGAAAATATAAGGCATCAAGGTCTCATCCAATACCCTTAAAAACTAACAATAAATCTTGTTTTGCCACTAATGCAGAACATTCATTTTTCCTATGTCTATGTAGAGCCAAACGTGTTGACGCCTTGAAAGAAGATTGGAGATTTTGGTATGGGATTTTGAGTTTGGGAGCTCTTGCCTTGGTGAGGAGATAAGATCAAGAAACACTACAAAAATGATCATCCTCTTTACTACAAGATACGTATCAACTTGGCAGGGCAGGACGGTGTATTTGAGCCTAACCTAGTAAATGAAAATATGAAATGTGTCAAAATCCAATTAGTCCATTAGGGGGAGACCGCGTAAGTGAGCCTAACATCGGATAAATGAAAGGTAGTAAAACTATTGGCAGATGCCTCTGTGCTAGGGCGGATCTAGAGTATAAGCAAGGGTAACGGCTGTTACCTCTCAACTTTTTTAGCGTGGTGTATTTTTAACTTGTTAACTTGTGATCGATAGTTAACGTTCATATCATATATGGTGAATATCAATTTTAGTAAAAAAAAAATGGTCATTTAGATTATTTTTAAGATTTTATGTTTATAATTTTAGGTTTCAGTTTTACCCAATTAGAATGTACCAAAAACCAATTATCTCTATAGGGACATGATCATAAGAAACTATTTTTAAACAAGAAAACTAGAAAACTATATTAGACATGTGTGCTTGCATATTGCATATATGAGGTATATACTGCACATGGTTGTGTTATTGTGCATTATATTACATATCGCATATATCCAATATATGTAGTTCTTGTTCGACGTTCAAGAGGAAGAAAAGAAGAGGAACCACCGCCCAATGGTGCTTTTACGAAAGTACTCTCAATCGCCCTTTTTAGTTGGCAGGCAAGGTTTCCTACCCACTGGCTACCGGCTAAGGAGGTACAGTATAGCTATTGCAGCTACAGCTAGACCATCAACTCTATGTTTCAAACTTGTTAAACTTGATCAAACCGATAGCTATTGCAGTGACTGTCTTACGCTACAATAGCTACTGCTGCTACTATCTTACTATGTATAGGAACCTGTTACTGCTCCTCAGATGGTTAGTGAAATGCTTCTCAGGTGAGGAGCATGAACGAGATAATATAGTGATTGAATCAGAAGATTATTTTATCTACCAGTCAAAAGACGAGGGACCTAAGTGCTGCATCTCATTCCTCTCTTCCCATCTCCAAGAATTCCTACTCAAGCAGTAACAACGGGTATGGAAAGAGCGCTTACTTTTACGCCAACTAGAGAATATATGTGAAGTATATACTACACATCTATTACACAGAGTTTCCTAGTTTTCCCACTAAGAGTAAGAGTTTTATCATGATCATTTCTCTATTACCGTAAACGCTTTTAGAACTTGACTTGAAATGTTCCTAAGAGACTTTTTCTATTAGTTAACTTTCTCTTATGACGAACCTGAGGAAGGTTTGTTTGAATTTGAGTTTTCAAGTCTAATCAAAACCAATGCGGTTTATTTTAATCATAACCGATTACAAATCAATGTGGTTGAAAATGCATACAAATAATCTAAACCCGAAATCCAAACACCAGATAAACATGTTTTAATGACCTCAAAGCCCAGATATGCAGACCCAACGAGAATAAGATTCAAAAGGCTCTCTTCTTGTTCTATCATTGAACTTAAAATCAATCAACCCAAACATGTAGCGGACCGGACCCAAACAGAACTAAATCGACCTTTCTTATCCAGGCCCATCGGTGAATCAACACCCGAGATTGTTGTACATTTTGACAGTCATGATATATTGTATACAGTTGCACAGAACACTCTACTTCTAAAAAGAATACACCTACAGTCTACATTACTATGGTTGGGTCAATGTTCTGTTTTTTATTTTTATTTTTATTTTATGAGTTGAAGTAGTACCTTCGGGACGCTTTACCACATCGTCCACTGGTGTTGTGACATTTGTCACTCGAGCAACTACCACCTCATCTTTAACTGCTTCGGTTTGTTTCACATCTATTACAGGTGGTGTTGCCATCAGTTTAGCCAATTCCTTTTCTTTTCGCTTTTTTTCTTTCTTCAACCGTTTCCGCTCCAAATACTCTGGATCGTCTTTGGTTTTATCTTTCTTTTTTCTTTTCTTTTCCTTGTCTTTCTTTTTCTTATCCTTCTCCTTTTCTTTATTACCTGAAACCGGATTATTCGAGGGTCCTGCCAACAAACCGTCAACGCCTTCATTAAGGGCTCGAAGACTAATGTACTTGTTATGATTCTCGGTTTCTGCCTCATTAGATTGAACTTTGCTTGATTCAGCAGTACACTGTAATTCCTTTAAAAGAGTGGCATCACCATCACCCACACCATCACCATGACCATCATGAGGTAGTTTAGCACTGCCGATACTGGCGGTGACACGTGATCCGAGATCATGGCAAGAGTTAACATCATCAAGGTTTTGATTACTGACATTTGCAGGTTCGATGAAATTTATTTGTGGTGGTGCATCCATGGACATGGAACTACTCGTTCCATGATCACCGCCATTATGGGCACCTTGAGATCGCTCTAAAACAACATTATCGACAACATCCTCGGCTCTACTAGAAGCAGCAGATGATTGCTTCACTCTGATTTTCAACACAGGCTTTTTTCGTTCTTGACTATTTGAAACCGTATCTGGTTCTTTATGAGCTTCTGAAGAATCAATAATGACCAAATCTGGTGGCTTTTGTTCATTATTGTCGATTCCTTCTTTTGGTACGTTGGGTTCAGTCAAGGTCAGAGTAAAGTCTTGAGGCTGGATTTTCTCGTTGTCAGTAATGGAAACAATATTTAATTCTGTATTTGTTTCGTTTGCTGGCCCATCACACGGAAGCATAAGGGCATCTGAAGATGGCTCTGGAGGCTTAGATTGATTCACAATAGCAGCAAAGAAGTTTTTAAGTTCGTTGCAAATTTCCGTGTGGCCCTTGATCAACGTTTCATCTCTAGGAACTCCACAAAGTGTTGGTGGTCTGAAATAGAAAAGTTATAATCTTACAAAAAAGAAAATAAATAACTTGTAATATCGATGATGTTATAACTAATAACCTTCCAGCCAGGACTTGTAAAATGCAGAATATATAATGGCGGAGTGTAACACTATTAAATGCTGCTGGGCTTTCAAGAAGACGAAGTAGTGCCACAAGAGTTCCACGCATCACACCATGGTCGTCATCCGAATCACCGCTAATTTGACATAACCGCATAGCATGCACAGCCAATTTCACTTGACCTGATGAAAAAACATTGAAAATGACATCTTATAATTATAATGATTTAAATAATAATTATCCATGTCAATATTAGCCGATAATATAGAATATATTTGATTGTTTATAGATAATGTGTTTATGTCATGTAAATCCTTTCCTAATATATGTTTAGGTCAGTTAGGGTTTTGGTCTTTATATAGGACCTTATTCATTGTATTATGATTATCAATTTTATCAATACCATAAACACTTTTAGTCAAACCTCTTAATGAAGGCTCCTCGTCCAAATATCTAATGAATAGAATCAATGCCGCATCGATTCCCTTGCAGTGATACTCGAGGTCAAGAAGTGCCCGGAATGCTTCGATTCGAACTTGCCATTGTGTCTTAGAAGACGAAAAGGGTTTAATTAAATCAATGATACGACCCTGAAACAAAAGTAAAAAAAATAAATAAACAGTTTAACTTTGAAACGTACAACTACAGATGAAAGAAATATGGTTTACAAGAGGGGTGAATTCTGAAAGCTTCAATGCAATTTGTGTCAATGTCCGAATGCAGCTAACTGTCAGGATTCCATTGTAGCTTGGCATCAGCCTGGTATAAATGTAAAATCCATCTAATTAAATCGGTTAAAAGTTATAATTTGACAAGTTAAGATACTACACTATGATGAGAGTAATAATGCACCTGTCAAACTGTAATAACCGGTCTATGCGTTTCACAAGAGAAGATAGAAAAACAACTGTCTGCCAGTAAATAATAAATATTAGTCATGAACAATGAACATAAAGTAAAAAAAACTTATCTGATGAATTTAATCATTAAGATAATTCTATAAACATGTTTATATAAAATCAAGAGATGAGAGCAAACCTGTTGTCCAATTTCAAGTTCACCAACCGATTGGACCAGAGCAGCAAGCCAGAATACATCAGAGTAGGGATTCCCGTTGTTTTCATTGTACTGTGTAATAAATAAAAGTTTGGGCCGCCGTTAAGAATGCAGAGAACAAAAAAGACAGTGAAGATATGTACGACAAGTAGCCAACAAAAAAATTGACCAAGCAAGTGCAACCAAAAGAACTCTGTGCCTTTTGGCCCATTTTTAACCCGTTTACTTAAGAACGGGTTAATTTGGGTTCACTTGTATGTAGAATGGGCACATATAGGTTTGATATAAAATATAGTTAAAGGAGGACGGATCAAATGGGTCAAAAGCCACCCGGAGTGTACTTTTAATGCTCATAACTTATTCAAACTTTTAGATAATTTTTGTAATAATATTGTTTTTATAATCTAACACGCATATAAATAGTAAAATAGCCGTATGTGTGGAAAAGTGGAATGAATATCCACCTTCAAAAGTTGTAAAATGAACTCAACAGCTTCCCTAGGGCTCTTTTTATCTGGCGCTCTAACCAAAGCAACAGCATGCGGAATAGCCTGTGAAAACATCCACAATTCACAAAATTAAAAAGAAATCAATAAATGCTTCTTTTTTATCCACCTCTTATATTGTATAGCCTATGAATACGCACTTGTGCTCTTTAATAAGTCAAATAAGCACATTGAAAGAAATGTACTCATGATGTCCCTAATTACCATAATTGTGTATAAATTGAATATGTATAATAAACGTGTAATTGCATAACGCTATAACATTAATAAATATGTTAAGAACATTATTATAACCACAAAGCTCATGCTTTGTGTCAACTGGCCCACTAGACACTGGCACTACACACCCTACCTCGTCACATTACCTCAAGTACAAAATACTCAGCAAAATCATGGAAGTCATTTGGCCTGAGAATTAAAATAAATTAACTGAGCATGCCACAGCAAGGTATTATTCATTATCTACTAAAACAGTAAAAGGACACAAATTACTTTGGGAGTCCAATCTTCTCATCGTATCTTCGACTTTTATAAAACTTAATGAGATGCAGTAAACCAGCCCAATCAGTTTCCTACAAGAACAAAGCGAACATTGCATCAAATGGCATATATCGAAAAAAACATATATTCTAATCGTCCCTAATTTACAAAACCTTTTTTAGATAGAATCATGATAGTATCTTAATCATACCTCAGATGCTGTGCTAGCCAAAGCAAAAGCCGCCTCAATCCGTACTCGCCAAAACGTCTTGAAAGGGAGAAAACTCAAAATTTGTATAACTGATAAAACTAATAACTAAAAAGGAATGATTACATATACTATCAAAAGAGTACCTGAGAATCACAAAGGAGATTACTCAATGCATTGACAATTGAGAGAAGACGAGGAAACAACTCTAGTGCTGTAATTGCTTGTACTTGAGCAACAACATCCTTGTCCTTCTCCAGTTGATTTATCTGGTTCATGTTCACATTTCCTCAAAACAGATAGGTAAAGAAAAGAGAAAAAAAAAATACAATCACACGACAGACTGTGCCAAAAGTTCATCAAAGAAATCATTTTCTATTTCATTGACAAAATCTTTTTTTTTTTTTTTCAAATACACAGCATGCTGGCAGTTTAGAAACTGAAATTATATTAAAGGTTGCAAAATTGTTGAAGGTGACAAATGAGCAGGCCAGGATGGTTTGGTAACAGGCAAAGAAGAGAATTTTCTGTATGGGTTGGGTTGTGTTGACACTTGTAATTTTTATAAATTTTGAATATGGGAAACACGACTAGAAAAATTAAATTATTTCAATAGTAATCTAAAATTTTAGATGACAAACTAGGACTTAGGCAATAAAAATACATTTTACACAACTTTTGACCTGTTAAACACGTTTGGGCCACTTTGTTTTTAGCTAATAATTGTTCTTGTCGGCCGGTTGACCCATCAAAAAAATACAATTACATTACAATAACCTAATTTGTCTAAATCACAAGTAAATGGGTAAAAATTGCAACCAAAAATATTAATACCGAAAGTTATAGGAGATCAGATATGACTACGAAAACATACCCACATCTGTACAGGTTGGTTGAAATGAATCTCAGCAAGATACTCCATTTCAGGGTCTGCCCTGAGCCATTGCAGGGGAGAATCATTGCTGCTAACAAATAATCTCATAAAAATCACAGTGAAAGCAGCAGAAATTATAGTTAAAACAATAAAAGCGCATAGCTGCATACTTGGAACGCATATCTACAGAGGCAACTGTATCTGCATTATCATCAGAACCATCATGCTTTGGCCCTTTCTTCGGCTTTTGAAAACGTTTGGCAGCAAGTCTAGAATGGCATTGTATTTCTAGAAGCTGCCATGTTTCTCCCGCCATTGGTAAAATAGG
This sequence comes from Ambrosia trifida, assembly GCA_028751855.1. Classification (NCBI taxonomy): domain Eukaryota; kingdom Viridiplantae; phylum Streptophyta; class Magnoliopsida; order Asterales; family Asteraceae; genus Ambrosia; species Ambrosia trifida. The sequence goes on from CM054122.1 coordinate 164,312,981, forward strand.
ATGATCATACATTCCATCAAATTCATGAACCCGTATACTCATCATTCCAGGCCATCCAACATCAGCTTCTCGTTTCACAAAATCAGGTTTTGAATTGGCAAAAGTGGGATTTGAATCTGGTGTGGCCGTACACCCACGCAAAGCTGCTAATTCAACCAGGTTTTTTCGTTTGTTATATGAAAATCCCATCCTTAGTATGACAAAATGCAACAACAAAAAAAAGAATGAGAAAATTTGCATTAAAACTGACAGATATTTTAAAACACAGAAATATGTAAAAGCTTGTTAAATCGTACTTTAAAACAGGACAGCCGCTAGAACCCACCCAGCGAGGAAAAAATTCTCTTAGAAATGGGCGCTCAAGATTTCCTACTTCATTAGCCAAGTGACGAAACTGCATTCCAAATTTTAGTAAAAGAAGGTTTGATAATAACCTCATTGTCATAACTCATGCTAGTTAGATTTGAAAGTAATCCTGCATATCTTGTGTTGGATTTACATATATGCAGGATTACTTTCAATATTGTGTATTACGTGCAGGATGTAAATCCAACACAAGATATGCAGGATTACTTTTAATAACTAGCATGAGTTATATTGTAAAGTGTAAACTCACAACTATTATATGCAGGATTTACATATATACTACGTGCAGGCATTGAAAAACAATGATTCAAATATTGTGTATTACGTGCAGGCATTGTACCACAATACTAGGACACAGAACAGTTGACATAATGCAGATATGTCTACCATGAACAGAAGTAATGTGATACAGAACATCTAGGTAGCACCGAAACGGGTACGGCAAGTTGATACGGGGACAATACGGGAACGGGAAACGGCAAAACTCAAAAGTTCAAGATACGGGAACGGCAAAGATACGACAATTAAAAAATATATTAAAGAAATTCCAAAATAAATATATATTGTAAAGTATAAACTCACAACTATTATATTGTCGTGATGTTAGAGGTATATTGTTAAAATCCATAGGGAAGGGTTCTTCCACTACCTTAAGGCATTTTCACATGTTTAAGCAATTAGTTGTATCAAATAGACATGACCTAGTGGTCTAGTGATATGGTGCTCCCCCCCCCCCCCCCCCCCCCCCCCCCCCCACACACACACACACACACCCACAATAGTTGTGGGTTCAAATCCTTGTAAGTGCAAGGTTAGCTGGTATTTAGGTGTAAAAAATTGTTGTTAAAAGAATAGATATGACATAGCTTCTACTTAATCACCTCTTTTGTGCTAAGGGTTCTCAAGGGATGAGTTGTATCTTTAGGAGGTGCAACCAGATTCTTTAAAACCTGTCAAGTGAGATAAATAAGAATCAAACAATAATATTAAGATGTTAATAATGAGTCTTCTGACATTATAACATATAACACTGGAAGAGATAACAACTAACTTATCAAGCAGGAGAAACACAAGGAAGTGAAGATTGAAGAAAACTAGAAAGTGGAAGATGAATCAGAATGCACAAGCAAGTAAATACATAATATTTTAGATCACAAATCTTATCTTATTAAATGAATAGATAGAGAAAGCACTTTCTTTAATTTAGTAAAATACTACAAAACGTAAGCAAAGTTAGCCATCTTACTTTACAGAATGATTCAGGGCCCATCTGCTTTTCCAACATTTGGAGAACCGCAACCTGCAAGAAAGAAGTAGTTGAAGGTAAAATATAACCAATTTTTAAATTGGAAAATAGAGAGGTACCATATGTAAAAATTATCTGGCAGAAATGTCCGCCTTAACTTTCTGAGAGACTGACTTTGACTTATTTGTGAAAGTGTACTATTGAGAATTTGTATATATAGTAAACTTATGGTTGCTCTAGTTGGACAATAAAATATGTAAATTCATAATATCAACTTACAGATTTCCAAGACCTAATTTTTCCATAAAAACCAATGCACTGTGTTCCATACAAAGCCTTGGAAGCATCAGAAGCGCTCAAGGCAGTTGCGGCGCTATCATCTGCTTTGCAAACAGCACAATTCGCCTACAATAGTAGTCACACATGAAACACCCCATTCAAGAACAATATCAAGAAGATGCTTAGACACAAGATATTAATTGAGTAACTTAGCAACAAAAAAAAAAAAAAAAAAAAAAAAAAAAAAAAAAATCAATATGAAACAAATGTATGTATAAATGAGTTGTGCAGGCTCAAATGCATCTCTTTTGTACTACTAATTAGATAACGATCTAAAAGCAGAACTTCTAGGGTTATTGGTGACGACGTGACGTAACTTCGGGGAAAATTCACATATGGAAGTGTGTCACTTCCAAACATGCAATATTCAGCTTTCTTCTAAATTTAGTAGCAACATGCTTATGTTGACTGTCTGCGTCGCTGTAAATATATCAAGCAGATACAAGAGATCTTAACCTTATAACGCCTATACCGTGCTTCATTGTTCCCCAGAAATTGCTTAATAAAAGAGTCCGTCAAGAACCAAGCAAGTCCATCCAATAACCACTCTGACAACAGATAGAGACGAGTTATGTATTATTTTATTTAATTAAAAAAAATCCACAAGAATGGTAGGAGTGTGTTACCATCGTTTGGTGCCTCTGCAGTGATATACACTCCAAACCATTGTCTTGCAAGACCGTACGCAAGTTTTATTCTTGTATCTATCGTCTGCTCCAATGATGTTTAAAAAATCAACAAAAAACTGAATTAGATAACTAAACTATACTTTAAAATATATAATCACTCTTAAATATAACAGCCATATGGCACATGAACATAAAGTAGTTAACCAAAAACAGGACTCAGAAATAAAATGCCCACCACAAGAAGGCTCTTAAAAACAAAAGCATAGGGTGTGTGTGTGTATGGGTACTACAAGGAAGTTCTTAAGAAAGGTGGACACTGAGCAAAAGATTTAACCAGAAAAGTCAATGAACAATGAAACACAATGTTGAATTATACCCATAATCAGGAAGTAAAATATGTGTTATTTAAGGTAACACGCCAAGTTTGACTATTGAAAAGACATAGTGACATGCCCATCAAGATACACACAATAATAGTAAATGACAACCAAATGGCAACCTGTAAATGCATTACCTATAACTAATTCAACTATTATAAATATTACCTGATCAATGATTTTCTCATCAAAAAGAATTTGTGAACTAAAGATATTCATTGATGCACCCAAGCTCAAGGAGGATACTGCCATCTCCGGGTCAATAAAAACTTGTGTGTATGACCCAAATGGAAATTTGGTGGAGAGGTAATGTTCATAATGGCTGTTACATGTTAAAACATGAAGGCATAAAAATAGACGCGGAAAAGAAGCAAACCAAGCCTGAGTTAGTCACTTAGTCTTAAACTGAAAATGAAAAATGCCAAACCTGTATGCACTATAGAGAAATCCCACTGTGTTCCGAAGCTTTGGCAAGTTGTGTGACAAACAAATGTGTGTTAGAAGATTATTATGGCGATCAGGAAATATTTCGAATGGAGCGACAGCCAGAGATATCCATTGAGCTGCAACAGGTACATTTATTTTATAAATGTATGTCTTACGTGGAGGATCATCATTGGTCAAAACCTGGATGAAGAAACAAAAACTAAGCATGAAAATTGCACTACATAAAGAGGCATTCTTATAGTTGTGTAACAGACAGAGTGGGGTCTCAAGGAGAGTGAAAATCTAGGCTGCTAAAGAAATGGTGATCAAACTTGAGAAAATTTTGGCGTATTAAAAAATCAAAATGCATCATTAACAGGAGTAAAAACGGCAGTTGTAAATCTTTAGATTTCAGTGTTCTTGGAGTCACTCAAAAACATGCACCTAATTGTCGTATGCTTCGAAATCTTTGTGTGACGTGCACCTAATAGTTACATATATGCCTCTGTTCTGTTCTTTTTATTTAATGTGATGGACAATTAACAAAAACCATATTTCTACAAATGCGACAGTGACGGTGATGAATGCTGATGTTATAATACTTTGATCATGATGATGACTAGTTTATCTCAACCCCAATGTCTAGTGCCATTTAAGTATTGATTGTGAAGAAGAGCAACATTCCCTTTGTTATAGTAAATCATATGACTTAGTCCTTCGCTCTTATTTTTGGTATGATTTTGAATACTCAGCTCCTTATTTTTATTAATGTTCTATATTATTTCAACATATTCTGTACATGACACGCCAAAACTATGGTATCTTTAAAATGTTAATCCTGATCATCAGAACATCACAAACACACCTGCTCGCATGCTTCCTAGATTGGTTCACAAAACAAGAAAAGGCTCATCATACACAGACACGCGTGGGGGGTGGGGGTGGGGGATTGGTTAATATCATGCCGTATGCAATTTGAGTATGTGTATGTTTACAGGGTTTTTTACTGTGGTCCAAGTTAATTACATCAGGGCAAGGCATAAGAAATTAAGAAGTATTCTCTTTAGATGCAATAATCTGGCAAGCAAAGTTACCCAGTAAAATCCCACTCATAGTTTAGCTATTGGTAGGGTTTGGGGAGGGTGGGATGAAGCAACCCTTTCCTTTGTCCCAGGGGATAGAGAGGTTGCTCTGACTAAGACCCCTGCCTCCAAAAACTTTTTTTTTTATTTTATGACGTGTACAGTACACTAGTACAGTAATCACGATAACAGAGAACTGGCACAGGTAATCAAAGCAACAGCCATACAAAAAAGTACTAATAATGGTGGTAGTAAACTACCGCTAACATAAAGTTGCACGAACCCCCTTAAAAAGTCCCTATACACCACCCCTAAAAAAATCTATACACAAGGACAACGCTAAGGCAAACGAAAGTGTAGGAAAAGCCCTGAAGTCCATGAACTTAATCTGACATCTCCAAGAACAAGCAATAATCTATAGAAGTGTATTTATAAGAAACAACCAAACAAAGTACACCACATGAGCATGTTACACGAAAGAATTACATGAAAGATTATCCCGTTACCATATGTTAGGCCTTACAATGAATCCCATTTAACCGCTTTATTTCTCACCTGATACATCAAGGTTCCGGTGCTGGCAGCAACAAGGTTGTTGGCCACCGTGAACTCTAAGTCAAAGCTGAAATGAAAATATACGTAAAAAAACATTTACCTAAAATCTATGATAGCATAATGAGTAGAATAAAATTAATTTCTTACCAGCAACGTTGTAAACTATCATCCATACAAGGGAACCAACAACGAGCACGTCTTATCTGATTATTTGTGTGCATGACATCTTTTTCAATATGTATTCCTGTTTCTATCTTCTCCACCCAGTAATCAATATGGATCAGTTTTACATTCTGCAGCCAACATAACCTACATGAGGATATATTGATATAGAAAGCCAGCACTAGAACAAAAAATGGTGCATATTGTCAGGAAACCACAAGTGTCAGTTGACTCGGTAATAAGTGAGGCCAACTTCCTTCTGAAATCTTAGGAAACCATAGAGGATATATACAATAATAATGTCATTATCCATGTAAAAACATAAATAAATATAAATAAAAACAGTTAAAAAAATCTAGACAATCAGGTATTGACAATTCATGAAACTAAAAGATGATAATTATGTAACTGCATGCGTTTACACGTGTTCATATGTACATATAACACGTAACTATAAGATTCATCTGATTTTCAACATTAGGTGTTACACCACATTTTAATAAGGCACAAATTTATTTATCACCAAGATGTAAAAAAACAGTTGTGACACAAAAGGGCCAATTACATATTTACATAGCAACCTAACACCCAAAAACAAAAATCATGGTCATGTCTTAAAGGAACAGAGCTAAAGCATCATTTGAATACTTTGGTTGCAATCCAATTGCCACATAACACAAGGCCTTCCAGTAACTACAATAACCTGCTTGGATTCACTGGATGTTTGGGTCCCATTTTCTTGCACCGTCTGTTCTAGCTGCTCGAACACTGGTTTGGTAGCCTCATTAGAGCACATAATCAACAAATTGGGCACCAGTTCTCTTTCAAGACATGAAACGTAAACCGAACCCGCAGCATCAGCAGCAGAATTAGCTGAAGAAACAGAGCACCATCTGTCATCACTGTCCATTTGCTGATAATGAGGGAATATTTCAAACCTTGCTGGCTCTCCATCCACAGTTACACACTCAATCATCAAATTATCAGCATGTAACCCCACAATACCATTATCTGGGACAGCTACTTCAAGCTCGGTATACCTATCCAACATAAACATAGGAATCATAAGATACCAAATGAAATTTGACGTTAGTGGGTCATTACACATCTCACATCCGTAAACAAGTTTTGCTCCCACTGACAAATATTTTCCAGTTTGTACGTTGCTATCTAATAACAACGTACATTTTGTTCGCAATCAAGAGATCATATTTACAAAGAAAAGATAGTGATTTCTATTTAAAAACTATAACTAAGTACCATAATTATAAACTAATACCAAAAATACAGAATTGTACCACTATCCTCAACAAGTTATGCTACCACTATAATGGTTGTGCCTTCCTATTATAAACATTCCATAATTCAATGCCATACAAGATGCCATGATCATGAAAGAAAATAATAAAATCCTCTCTATAAAATGTGAAACAAACAAATCCTTATAAGCTTCCAGGAATTCACCAACAATAATGTCCAGAAAAGTACCTTCTGGAGCTTTACTTTTAAACACTGTCCATCTGATTGATTATCAAGAAAAACTATTTACAAATAACACATTTTTTTTCACTAATAACCACACTATTTAGCGTTTTATTACAGACAACAAACTGATACATCTCTAGGATAATAAAGGCCTACTAAATTACGAATCTAGGATAAAGGCAATGAGCAGAATGTTACTTGAGCAAGCTAAACCTAATGTTCACATTTCTACGATTCTCATAGTATAACCACTCCTAAACAAGCATGCATCATTTGATATGGTGCCTTCACTACTTGACAACTTAAATTAAGTGCCGTAATCATAACCTAATAGTCTAATACCAAAAATATAGTGCCTCCACTCCTACGCTAATCATTGTACTGTTATTATCAACAAGTTATGCCACAACTACAATGGATGCACCTTCCTATTTCAAAGATTTTCCCGAAAAAAAGTGACATTAGTGAGACGTTACACATCTCACATCTGTAAACGACAAGTTCTGCAACCAGTGACAAATATTTTCTGGATGTATTGTCACAAAACAAAGTACATTTTGTTCGCAATCAAGAAACCGGATTTACAAGAAAAGGAAAGTGTTTTTTCTTCAAAAGCTATACTTAAGTACCGTAAGCATAACCTAATACCAAAAATATAGCATTGTACTGCTATCACTAACAAGTTATGCTACCACTATAATGAATGCACCTTCCTATTTCAATGATTCCATAATTCAATGCCAATCAATATGCCATGATCATGAAACAAGATAAAGAGATCCATAAAGGATTTAGTGGAGCCTTCGGTCAATGGAATGGACAGCCAGTCATAGCCCTTTTGCGCAGAGAAGGAATTAGACAACCTACCTAATTTATGTTTCTTGTTCCCAAAATTGCAAACCCTAATCTATTTAGTATATTTAGATGTGTAAGGCCTTTGTAATTTCCTGGGAACCTAAATAAAAGAGTACTAGCTGAAGCCCATGGGCATAGGTCACACCGACCGAACCACGTAAATCTCTTGTGTTCCAATTTCTTTAAATTTATTGTTCGTGTGTGTGCTGCATCAGTTCTAATCCATGCCTAACAATCCTCTCTCTAGCTTCCCGGAACTCAAGCTCCATCACACCGACAATAACTTACAGAAAACTACCTTCTTGAGGTTTTCTCTAGCTTCCGTGGACGTAGGTCACACCTACCAAACCACATAAATATCTTATGTACCACTTCCTTTACATTTATTGTTCGTGTGTGTTGCATCGATTCCAGACCTAACAATCCTCTCTCTACAATATGAAATAAACCTATACTTATAAGCTTCCCTAAACTCAAGGTCCATCACACTAACAATAATGTAAAGACTAAAGAGAACCAACTTCTAGAGCTTTTTTTTCAAACATTGCAAATCTTATCGACTATCAAAACAAATTGTTCTTCACTGGTAACCATATTATTTATTGTTTACTTACAGTCAACAAACTAAGTGGCTATGTGGTAAAACCGTGCTGAGTCATTAAGAGGCCTCTCACCGGTTTAGACGCAGTGTCTAAATCAGTCAGCATGTTTCTAAAACTTACTCATTAAGAGATGTCAAGTGAACCACTGATTCAAAGGTAGCTTCTTAACAGAATAATCATTAAGGCTCTACCGCTACCAAACTACATCTCCAAGATAAAAGACCTAATCAAACTAGCAAAATGTTACTTGAGCAAGCTAAACCTAAACCTAATCTCCAAATTTCGAAAAATTCTCATAGCAAAAACAATTCCTAATCAAATCATGCATCATTCAAAGCAAAATTATGCCACACATAACCTCATACTACAATAATACTACAATAGTTTAACAATTCAGATAAAATCCGAGTATAATTAAAGGTAAGAAAGACGTAAAAACAATATAAACACATACTAACCCATAGATTCGACGCTTCTGGAGATCGATAGCGAGGCATAGCTTCTGATGTTTGACCACAGCTTCTGAATTATTATCGGCTTTTTGGTCTTCGGTCTTGTGCTTTCGAGGTTTTGCCATTTCTTAACAACAAGAAGCTATACTCTGTGTGTGTACGGACACCTGAAACACACAGTAAAAGTGCTTTGAATTGGGGATTAAGAGGGAGAGGGTTGTTTGTTATTATATAGGGCCAGGGGGGTGGGGGGTGAAGTTTTTTTTGAAGGGAGATTGGGAGATGCGTCTCTGTGTTGGATCAGCTTTTGAGTTTGAGCCCTAGGTTGGATGATTGAATCCTGGCCGTTTATCTGATGGTCGTTGTAATCGGACGGTGTATAAAGGTTTTTGGTTAAAAATTTTGATGATTATTGTGGGCACGAACGTAGCGTATTACCTTTCACTTGAATACACCATGTATTTCATAAACATATCTTTTTATTTATTTATTTTTTAGTTAATTACCATAGCCGTCTTTGTCGTTTGGTCATTTTGTCAGTCCAGTTTAAAATTTAAAAAATTGTTTGAACAGTCCCATGAGTTTGACGAAATAGGTCAAAACAGTCCAATTGCTTAACAGGGTTAACTCAACCTCGTTAAGTCAGGGCAAAATCGTCCATCTGTTTTAAAACTTAGTTAATTGCCAAAACCGTCCATGTTCTCCTCTTCCTCATATCCATGCTCTTCTCTTCCTCACCTCCACTTTGTTTCCACTTTGCTTTCATTAGATCAGAAAATAGTCTTTAATTTAACTTAACTAATTAGGTTAGAAAACTTAGTTAATTAGTCATCCAAAGATGACTTGAGGTATGTCAAAAGATGACTTATATTTGCTAATTATGATCATTTTATTGATGATTCGTAGACTTATGATAGGCCTTTCGTCCAAAACTGGTTAAAAGCTGGGAACGAGTGTCCCAATACTCAACAAGTTCTTTCACACACCACTTTAATCCCAAATCACTTGGTTAGAGATATGATAACACAATGGTGCAAGAATTGCGGAGTCCAATTAACTAATTTTTCTAATCTAATTAGTTAAGTTAAATTAAAGACTATTTTCTGACCTAAGGAGAACAAAGTGGAAACAGAGCGGAGGTGAGGAAGAAAAGAGCATGGATATGAGGTAGAGGACAACCGTGATGGTTTTGGCAATTAACTAAGTTTTAACACAGATGGATGATTTTGCCACTGACTTAACGAGGTTGAGTTAACCCCTGTTAAGTAATTGGACTAATTTGGCCTATTTTGTCAAACTCAAGGGATTGTTCAAGCAATTTTTTGAATTTTGGGCTGGACTAACAAAATGGCCTAAACCACAGGGACGGTTTTGATAATTTATCTTCTTTGTGAAAGAGTGCAGGTTAAATTATAGACAAAATTCAATGTTTTGGGGACCGGATCGAACCGCCCGGTCCGACCGGTTCAACTGGAATTCGGCAACGAGGGCGATCTGGTCCTAGTGGTTCGTACATCCCTGAAAAAATTGTCCGGTTTGAAACAGTTGAGCGGTCCGCCGGTTTAGCCGACTTGGTGGTCGGGCCGGTAGGTTTAAATGATTTCGTTATCTATACATTATAAGTTGGAAGGAAGTAGATTTCATGCTGACGTGGAGGCTGAAACCTGAAGAAGATAGGTTGTTGGGCTGAAGCAGGGTTGTCGGGGGCGCAGCCCGACGTCAGTGAATGAACATATAAATGATTTTTCAAGTTTAGAGTGGGTTTGAGTCTTTAACTGTTGAGACTCTTGAGAATGGGGGATGAAAGAAAATAAAATGGTTCAAGTAGTAGTTTAGGGCTAATGAAGTTTCATTCACACCCTATTACTTGTAGAACTTTCAATTCTTTCTTGTTTATATATTACACATCTAGTCCCCTAGTACTTTAGTTTGTTTCAATTTAATCCATCAACATCAAACGAATATAAGTAGGCCTTGAATTGTTAACAGTTTAAAACTTTAAACAAAGAATGAGTTTTATTTTTTATTTTTTATCCAGCAATATTTGTTTTATATTTATTTTTTTATCTAACATATACAAAAATTCAAAAGTATATCGTAAAGTTTTGCCAATTTTTATATAAAAGTTAACTAGTGGTTTTGATACGCGCGCGTTGCACGCGTTAATTTGCTGCATTTTGATGATAAAAGCCATGGGCGGCGTTCCAGCAAGCGTTATTTAAAAAGTGGACGACAAAGCGCAAGCACAATGACGGTGTTGCGGTCAGTTGTATCCAGAATCAATTACCGATCTACTTGAAGTCTCAGCCCACCAGTCAAACTTCCTTTGATCTTTTAATTTTTTGGTAATTGAAGAAAACAATTGCAACTTAATTCACCTTTGACTTTTCGCAGTCCAACCTACATCTTCCAAATTTGAAAACACAGTATCTACACAGTCACAAAATCTACACACAATATATGTTTTTCTTTAACATTCCAACATCCCGTGATTATAAACTGACAAACACAAACAATCCGACATGCTTCTTGTACAAACATTACATGACTACAACAATATTAACCTCACATATTAAAGACCTTTTAAGAAAATAAAGGTTAAGCATAGCCTATCATTGAGCAGCACAATTGGAAACTCAAATTTGCTATGCCTGTCATACTCAAGTCAAATTATCCCCAGCATTATAAAGAACAAAATATGAGCACAAAATATTGGCATACAACACAACAACTTCTTCTCAAAAACCAACACTAACCAAAACATAAGCAACACCATTTCACAATGACGGAATGAGGTTTTAGGAGGCGCGGAAACATGATTGCAAGGCTCGTAAATGAAGTTTTAGGAGGCTCAAAAACTCACAAAGAAATAACATAAACTTTTTTACCGTATGTGTAAAAATATATTATCTTTGATAATATTTAGTTACTTATTTTTACAACAAACAAATTAGCTTACGAAGACAAAATAAAAGAAGCACTTATAGACTTACCTATCAACCTCACGATCTGCACATCTAGGTAAACCCCTACAGCTAGGATCCAAACCGGGTTATGATATTTCTAATCCATGCTTCCTGACAAGTTTAACATATCTAACAAACAAAGAAAATGTCATTAATAAAAAAAATCACTCCAATGAAAAGGCAAATCTATTGTCACCAACACTTACCCTTTACACAATCTCATGATGAAGGAATCTTTGTGCATACCACCTTTATTTAAAAGACGAGAAACATTGATAGAGTGGAAGTCAAAGATATATATAAATGAGCTTACATTCAAAAGTTAAATGTAAGAGTCTAACTGTGGTGACTTACCATTATTTTGTTCAATTAAGAGTAGTCCGAATCTGTTTCACCAATTGCTTCAAACGAAGCCATAGTTTGGGTACCACAACCGCCTCAAAACCCCTTCGGGTCTTTGAACGATCTTCAAATAATACCTCATCGCTTACATCAGTTTCAAACATACACAAAATACCTAATTAGAAGATAAAGTAGGAAAATAAGAAAGGAAAACTTGCCTTAATCGTTCACTATCTCGTCATTCCTAGCCGTGAAACGACACTTCTAGTTGGTTTCACGTTTCGTCATGCTTGATTTTGTGTTTAAGACTATGTTTTGTAGTTTGATTTTGTGTTTAAATCTACATTTTGAAGACTATGTTTTGAAGTTTGAACATTGTATTTGTGTTTAAGACTAATTTTTTACTTCTACTTTGGTATGTTTACTAACTTTAAATTAATAAAATGTTGGGAACCATAAATTAGGAAAAATAAAAAAAATGAAAAACTATTGTTCAGATTAATTTGGATTATTCGGATATCCGTTCGGATTATTCGGATTTATCCGAATCCGATCCGAATTGAATTCAGATAGATTTGGATCGGATGAGGACACACCCAATTCGGATCGGATCGGATTTCGGATAGGTTCCACAAATTTTAAAATCTGAATAATCTGATCCGAACAATCCGAACAACCCGTTATCCGATCCGATGAACACCCCTAACTTCTTCAGCGCAGCGAGCGTGAAGGTGGGATTCCACCACCGCAGATCTTGAAGGTGGTGTTGGAGGTGATGAAGCCGGTGTAGACAGAGATGGGCTTTCTCTCTCTAAAACTTTAGATGAATGAGAATAGGAAATGGATTTTCTCTCTCTAAAACTTAAGATAAAGAGTATAAATGAAGTGATGGAGACAAAAGTACGTTGTTTTTGAAAAAAAAAAAAACATAAACAACAATTAAACGTAGCACATACTCAAACTTTTAAGGGACGCGTGTTATTATATATAATATATTAATAATTAATAATAATAATGGAGATTTTCAAGGGACGCGTGTTTATTACTTGAAAGAAGATGATTGATAGAATGCATGGTTTCAAAGAAGGACGCAAATACCCTCTGAATAACATAAAATAATGAAGATGGCAGATGTACTGTTCAATTCACAGCTCTATAAATATATTGATAAATAGTTATTTATTATCTTTACGGTTCTTAATTCCGGTCTGACCGGTCGAACCCGTTCAACCAGTGAACCGGTAAGGTGGTCGGTTCGCTATCCGGTCCGGTTTTGAAAACATTGACAAAGTTACAATTTTTTTTATGAATGCTAAAATTATGGATCAAGTCCTTTAAAATTTTTAGTTTTAGTTTTTGTCCTTTATATAATAAGATGTCATGTCTTTTGTTCTTTACACTTAACCTCGTTAAAAAACATAGTTAAGTCATCTCATGTGCATTGCATGTGAGGGTATTAGCGCAAGTTCTCCCCTTTTTCTAACAATATATTTAGCCACCACCAAACTACCCCTATCACTACCAAATACCACTACCTCTTATCACCACCACTATCTCTGATCACCCCTAGCTATCACCACCTTAAACCTAGATCAAAATCAGCAAAAAAGATAAAAACATTAATTTTACCACTTAAAATCAATTATCACAAAACCCCATATGTTAATATAGTGGCCGAGAATAAACAACTTTGTCCAGATCATCTCCAACAATATTGTGCACCTGCAACTCTAGAAAAATGATATCACCATTGGTGCTTGGAGGTTCTCTGTTAGGAAACCGAATGGTAACCCCAAAAGTAACCCTAATCCCAAAGTTTATGCAGGCGGTGACTGTTTCATCCTCGTATGCAGTGGATTTGAGGTCCATAAAAGGTGAATCAGTCCTGAAATCACTGGATTTGGTTAGCCCAAGTCCAAATCGAGAAAGCTCAGATCTTGTGGGTTCCAAACCACCTCCCCTGTATTCTACAAGTGCGGCTTTAACTCGTGCACGATGGAAGGAACACCTTTATCGGCCACCAAATCAAAGCCCTATATCGGTTATAGGACCTAAGAGCACTATTCTTAACTGGATTTATTCCTTTTTCTCATTCAAAATCGAAATTTCATTTTGGGTTATGTGAGGGTTTTTCTAGAAAAGACTAGATCCATTCTCGACTAGATATGTTCCTCTTTCAACTAGAGGTGGTTGTGCAACGTAACTTGTTGTGGTTTTGCCAGAAAAGACAAACCAATGGAGCTGGGGGTGGGGGATGGGGATGAACGGTAGGGTTGGATCTTTAAAGATGTAAGATGATTAGATGAATTATATAAAATATAAATTATTTTTACCTTTTTTTAATATACAATATAATATATTAAATTATAAAATCAAAGTAAATTATAAGAATTGTCCTTTATATAGTGAAAAGACTAAAATTCCCTTGTAGGTAGTGCACATGACATTACTTAACTAAGAAACTTAACCTCAGTTAGTCAAGAGGACAAAAGGCATGACAATTTTACATATAAAGGACATAGACTGAAATTAAAAGTTTTAAAGGATTTGATCCATAATTTTAGCCTTCATAAAAGACAAAAATTGTAAGTTTGTCTAAATTATATGAGTGAAAAACAAGGGTAGAAAATATCCATAATGCATTCTATGGGTGAACATTCCCGGCGGTACCTATAATCCTTTCCAGCCAACAAAGATCAACCAAAAGAATGTTATGTCAAGTTCTATGTTACAAACCTCCCATAGAGGTGGAGTGGGAAGGATATCACAGAGGTCTTATAGGTTTTGGGGGATATATATAGAAGGGATATATGTTGCACGAAAGAGAGACATAGAGAGCCTAAACTTCGGTTTTATTACATACCAGAATGTAAATGATAAAAAAGGATCTAGAAAGAAGATTAGGGTATGTCAAGATGAGAGAAAATAAGCTAAAGATTAATATAGCCAGGTTCACTTCACTGGTGAATGGAGTAGCCATGCACACGGAGTCGAGGAGAATATGAATAATAGTAAGAAGATTGTGGAGGAAAGAGGTGGTGGTTCTAAGGGAAAGGAAAAAATGTTTGAACCTGCTGCACACGGATCAAGTGGAGCTTCATTCATGGAAACTTGTTAAGAAGGAAGAATGCCACGATGGAAGAAAAGGTCATACATATTCTGTATGAAACAAGGGCATATGATAATGTTCAATGTAGGGCGATCATAGTAAGGATGGTAAACTTTGACACTTTGAGACGAGGGTTCGATCCAATACATAGGAGAGATGTTTGTGCTGGTTACGTTCGATAGGGAAGACAAGGAAAGAGAGTTTCGGAGATAGGCGGTGGCTTTGACAGAGGTTTTTCAAGTTGCGGATGTTTGAGTGGGGCAAACTCTCCCTTTTGAGAGAGTGGCCTGGTTGAGGATACAAGGTGTCCCACTTCAACTTCTTAACAATGGTGTTCTTAACCGTGTCGGGGGAGCTTATGGGAATATATTGCAAGAAGCCCAACACGACTGTCGGGATACCGACTTATCTTATGATTATGTTGGCATTTTGGTCTCTCAAGGCAGGCGAATTTATGACGAAGTAACTATCCAATGGTAAGTAGCCTGGTTAAGGATTCAAGGTGTCCCACTTTATCTTCTTAATAATGACGTTCTTAATCATGTCGGGGGAGATTATGGAAGAAGAAGAAGAGGAGGGGGTACCGAGTGATATCCATGTTATACCTGAACACATTTCGATCGATAATGAACAAGAAAAAGGGTGTGATTCTCGAGAAGAGGATGACGCTACGGTGGTTTCTGAAAGGCTCAAGGAGAATGAGGCAGCTTTAATCAAGGAAGTAGAAGACACGGTTCAGTTGGGTGCTAAAGTGGGGGCTCAATTGTCTAATTTTCAGCCACTTGTTCATGTTACAGTTGAAAATGAAGGGCTTCAATCAGGTTCAAAATGAATTTTCCTTTCAATAAGCGTAAGGTTTGTAGGAGCATTTTGGGGTTGATTTTTTTGGCTATTCAGGAGATGCATGTAACATCGCATATTTTCCCCAAAATTTTTAATTAATAAAACCACTACTTTACCTAGTATATTTTCTTTTGACAATTTTACATGAATTCAAAACAATATATGTTTTAACCACCTTATACTAATAATTATTTGATAAAATCGTTGGATCTCGTTGTCTTAGTGGGTTTTAAAAATTATCCGTAACATTTTTAACCTTGTGTAATCATAATATATATCTATATTAATACAGTTCATATATATAAAATGCTTATAAAATAAATGTTTGAACCGGGACTCGAACCCGCGTCCAAACAACACACACAAACCCTTGAACCACTGAGCCACGCGACCTTTTGTGAATATATCCGGACACGATTAAACTTATTACTTTCCCAAATTAACCCAGTCAACCAACCTAAAGTCAATACCCAATCAACCTTTCAATTGATTCAAAATCACGTGACATTTGATTCCTGATATGGTAACCCATTAAACGACAGATCATGTGCGTATTCCCCACACCAATTTCAATCCAAATTTACCAAAAATTCGTGTAATTACGCGTTGTATTTTAAGTATGGGTCAACTTTCCAATTCGTGCAATCTATTCGTATTAATATAAATTGAACCCGCTCCTACAATCTAAACTCGCCGAAAAACCTATCCCCCCCTTCAAATTCTGTTAATTCCTCATCTATAAGTTGATTCGTTCGCGTTTGAGTTTTTCTGTTGACCGATCGTTCATCATCGATCCCTTTCTGTAAGTATCAATTAATCCTTTGGTTTTGTTCATCGTTATCTTCCAATCAATAACCCTATAAACCCTGTGGTTATTGGTTGCTAATTGATTCGATTAGAAAAACTAGGGTTCGAAGCCTGATTTGGGGAAGATGTTAAGTTACTGTAACTGTTTGTATTCAAAACAAAACAAATTAAAATCTATAACCAACTGATCAATAGACCAGTTGGTGATACCCTCCATGTTTAAATGTTGAACCGGCTCGTGACTTGGGATCGAATCCAGTCACAGCCATTTTAATTTTTTTAATTATTATGGTTAAACTCAAAGAGCCCTTATAATTAACTGAAACCAAACACACTCATTCTCAGGGTCCAGTCCAGATGGTCTGGACTTGTGATTTAAGTCTCTGAACCGGCCAAGGACCCGGGTTCGATCCTTGGCAGCAACAACCATTTTTTTATATAACATTTATCTATATAAAATCTAATTAACTTTTAAAATAGTTTTTAAATACTAAAAATGATTTATAAATCCTATAAAATTTATTTTATGTTATTCAGATGGTAAAGTTTATCATACAATTTTTAGTTTTTCAAAAATAATTTATTTAATATATATAAAATATATTACAAGTTTATTCATTAATAAATAAAAAATTCTATAAAAATATCTAAACTGTTTTATAAAATTTCAAAAAAATTATTTTAAACTTATAAATCAATAAACTTTCCAGAATTAAGTTTTAATTTCAGAAAAAACGTTTATTTATTATTTTTAATTATCTTTTCTATTTTAATCATAAATAATTCATAATAAATCCAATTTTCATTATTTTTGCATCCAAATTTCACATAAATTATTTTTGTTCATTTAGATCAGAATTAAAATTGTATGATTTCAAATTTATGAATATTAATATTTTTAAATATTAATACTATATTCTGTCAAATAAATATTAAAGTATTATATATTCACTAATTAAGAAAATAATTTTATAAAGATTATTTTCACATTACAACATTTTAATATAACCACCTTTAATCAAGATCTTACAAAAATTCTCTTTATTCATTTATTTTTCTATATTTCTTTATTTATTAATTCATTAACCACTATTCTAAATTAACAATTAAACAAATCATCGATCCCCAAATTAGGAACCCTAAAATATCTTTAGTCTAAAAAACTTAGACTTTTAAGTTTTCCCAACACTTATTTATTACCTTAAAAATAGGGTGATACTTGGATACACACGAGCCACATTTATTCTATATCAAGGGATTCAATAGCCCTTTTTCACTATTTTGGGGTGAAACATATTACATTTTCAATTGCAATTCAACATAAGTGTCTATGTGTTATTCTATGTTGCATATGTCTTAAACATTACTATGGTACGCACAATTAGACTAGCATAATCATTAACTCTGTACAAGCCAACGATATACAATGATAGATCTATTGGACTGACAACCCCACCCGGATATGTATACCTCCTGTATTGGTAGCGTGGGTGATTGTTATCGATCATATAACAAAAACGAGTGAACGATATGTGTATGGGATGGACCACAATATTCTAGTCACAAGGTTTGATTATGCACACGATTTAGCTAGTAGTTTTGTTTTCACATATGGACTAGACTTGCCAGGACACTCGAATTGTACAAATTTTATTCAATATTCAAACCTATGTAATTCTCACCAACTTTTGTTGACCCAAAATATTTTCAAACTTAACATGTTTCAGGTTATAGCTTTGCTTAAAGATTAGAGCTAATGCTTGAAGATTTATATTTAGTGTTTCACATTTGATGTAAAGATTCTTTTAGAACAATTGTATGTAATTTAATTAATTGATTATTGAAATTTATTAATTACCATGAGCTACTGAATAATCGTCAATACGTGACATACCAATGTTTCCGCCATCGGTTGGGGTGTTACAATGCATTTGTTTGGGTTCGTAATTTTGATTATACTTGCATTTGAGGTGGGTGGGTGTTGGTTGACGTTGTGTAAGCGGTTGGAAAATTGGGTGGGTTAGTTAATATGTGGAATCCAAAAGTGTTCAGAAAGCACTCCTCTTTGCTAGACAAAAATTATTTGTTGACATCGGGGAATTTGATTGGAGATGGGTCGGTAATGAACATGTTGAACATTTATGCCCTTTAAAAAAGTTGGGGAAAAAGGGCTTTGCGGGAGCAGTTAAATGGTGTAATCAGCGGTTTACAAGGGTTGTGGATGCTTCTTGGAGATTTTAACGTGATTAGATTTCTAGAAGAATGAAGAAATTCCAGGTTCAATCAAAGAAGTGCTAATGATTTTAATGCTTTTATAGATGAAGCTGAGCCTTTTAAGTACTGTATGGGGGGGGGGGGACAAATTCACATATTTGGCCGGGAAGGATAAGGGTGTCAAACTTAGTAAAATTGACAGAGTACTTGTGTGTCAAAGCTTTTTTAATAGGTGGCCCATGGCGTGTTCAAAAGCGCTCCCGATAGAACTGTCATATCATTACCAAATGCTCTTGTCTTTGGTGGATTCCATCTTTGGAGCTAAGTCGTTTAGATGGTTTAACTCATGGTTAGATAGGGAGGGGTGTGAGGAGGTGGTGATAAAGGCATTCGAAGAGTGTTCTTTTGATGGTCCCCCGGATTTGGCTATTAATAAAAAATTTAAATTTCTTAGAGGGGTTCTGAAAACATAGTGGAAGCAGGTGCTAAAAAAGAAAGGGATGACTTAAAAAACATGAAGGATGATATTAAGAGGATAAAATGGGTTATGGGGGATCGACATGTTGAAGAAGAGGAGATTTTGGTATGGGAGGAGTGTAACAAAGGGGTTGACTTGTTGAATCAGTGCAAAAACAAAGACATAAAAACAAAAAATCAAGAGTTAGATTGGCTATGCAGGGAGACAATAATATTGCTTTCTTTCATGGTTTATAAATGGGAGAAAAGTGAAGAATGTGATTCCGGGTTTATTAATTGAAGATGAGTGGGTTTCAAAACCTTATTTTCTTAAAAAGGGAGGTCATGAAACACTTTAGGATGCACTTTTCTGATCCGAATAGGATGAGGCCGATACTTCTGTGTGACAACATCAAAAAGGTTCCAACGGATTGTATCGAGTGCCTCGTGGCATTGTTCATGAAGAGTGAGATAAAGTTGCGCCTTTTATTATAGGTCAGGTATAGCTTCGGGCACATATGGTTTTAATTTCAGATATGTGAAGTACTTTTTGGGTTTTCTTGAAGAAGATTTTATCAAGTTATTGGCTGCTTTCCACGATTCGGGGGTGATAAATAAAGGGTGTGGCTCCTCGTTTATTACTCTTATACCAAAATCGTAGACTCCAATGGGGTTACGTGATTTTGTGGGAATTATTATTAAAGTAATTTCCAAAGTGTTAGCCTTAAGGGTAAAAAACGTTATGGGGTATGTGATTTCCGAACGGGTTTTGACCAAACTTTGGCAAATCATACAAACCTTCCAATTTTTCGATTACACTATAAATTTAACCCACCCCCGTGCCCAGAAGGAACCGCATATCATTTACCCACTCTTAATTTCTACACCGGCGCCCTTTCTCTCATTCATCCTTGAACGGTTGACTTTTTGTTTGACTCACAATCTGAGGAGCTTTACAAACCGTAAGTCTTAATCGAACCCATCTTTGTGCTTGTTGTTATGGTATTAATCAAAGCCCTATAATAGTTCTGGTTATTAGTTTGAATTTGATCCAATTGGTGTACTAGGGTTTTGGGTATGTATAGGGAATATGAGTGTTTGAACAACCGGTTAATCCATTTTCGAAAGAAATCAAAACACAAATTAGACTTGGGGCTCATTGATTAAACATATGGGAATAAAGCAATAGACCGTATCTGGTATTGAGTTTGATTCCCTATCCACCCCTTTTGTTTTGTTATCTGGTCATAAAATAAAACAAGTAGTAATTATATATTTTCTGGGTGATTTCTTAATTATATGTTGGAAGATGAAGACACTATACAGATATATGGTAAAGTTAAAAATTTTATCGACTGAAAACCCTAAAAATTTTATCGACTGAAAACCCTCCAATGATTCTCGAATAACCCAGCCTTCTTCCGCATCATCATTGCTCGCTGATCTCACAATTGTGGCAAAACCCTAGTTTCAGAAACGTAAAGGGTGTAATATGAACGAGGGTTATGAAACAAGGGTTTATATTAAATGAATTTGGGGAGAATTGAAGGGGAGGGTGATTTTACTGAAATGCCCTCGTGTGCAAGCTACGTGACCAAACTTATCGAAGAAAACTAACCAAGTTAGGCATAAAGGACATAACGTGCAAGATTTTGAAAGATAAAGTACAAAACCAATCAATTTTGAAGTTAAAGGACATTCTTTACAATCGGGTATAAAGCTAAAGGACAAAACTTATAATCCAGTCTATAATTATATATATTTTGATATTTAAATTTTAATTTATGTTTAAAATACCAAATGAGATCTATAAATTCTACAAAATTTATTTGATGTTTATATAACTCAAAACTTTATTTTTCAAATTTTTATTTTTGAAAATTCTATTATTTAATATATATAATAAATAATTCAAATAACTTATAAATTTCATCTGAAGATCTAAAGTACTTCATTAAATTCTAGAAATTTTTTTAAAATTTATAAACTTATAACCTTTATAAAACAGAATTTTAATTTCGTAAAAACCGTATTTAATTACTTTTTAAATAATTAAACTCATTTTAATCACAATTAATTCATTACCAATCCGTTTTTACTCATTTTTATACCAAATTTTCAAAAAAAATATTTCTAACATTTTAGAACCAAAATAAAACTTTGTTTTTAGAAAGTTGAAAAATTAATATTTTTACTTAATTAAAGTAATTATTATTTTAGTAAACAAATTGTTTTATTGTCAATAAATATAAAAATAATTTTTTAAAACTTATTTTATGATATATCTATTAGTAACCAATTTCCCCAATAAGATTTATTTGAATGTTCATGTTGTTTTGCCACCTAAAATATTTAAACTATTTAATATCAATTATTTACTATAATATTTTTTTTTCAAACAAATGTCTTTTCCCACTAGAACCCTATAATGCCTCGGATTTAGACATCATAGACACAATTAAGTTCCAAACTCATTTGTCCTTTGATTTAAACTAGGGTAATTCCTCGGTTTCTTGCCAACATAAACTACTTTTTGGTGTGATTAACTACTATTCAATGTGAATTTACATAACCCATTTTTACTGTTTTACATTTTTGGCGGGAAACATGTTTAAATATTTTAGACTCGATAGCAATTACTTCGTCCTGGTATATTAAAACTTGTTGACTCATTTGACTTGTAACAAAAAGACACAGTACTGTAACCTCACGAATTTTCCCATTTATTTTGCATTAAAGTATTTCCCGATCCATGATATAAAGTATAATTTATTTCTAAGTATTCTTATCTTTATCCGTACACTCTATTTTTCTAAGTTCCTTTTATCATTGTACTTAAAAAAAAATCTTCAATAATGACATATGTCCTATCCTAATTCTATTTATAAAATCGTCATTTTATAAGACGGTGTTTTTATTTTCTAATTCAAACTAATGTTTTTTTTATTTCTTATTTAAAGCTAATCATTTTTCCAATTACATTTATAATCTCAAACAAGGAAGATATAAATACGTTTCAAAATAAATAAATAAATATATATATATATATATATATATATATATATATATATATATATATATCAAAGCCTTGAGTCAAGAGTCAAAGTCTTGACAACATAATTCTTGGAGTCAAAGTCTTGAGTCAAAGAATTATGTGTAATTATTGAGTCAAAGTATAATTATTGTGTCAAAGTCTAGAGGAGCTTTTATCTCCATCTTTGTTGTGTTTGTATGTGTATATATAGTCTTGTATAGAAATGAAACAAACAAGTTGAACCATAAAGTTTATATCAACCATTTCCTGACCCAACTCTCTATCGATCTCTTATGGGTTGGCGTGTGCTGGATAAATCCGTCTACAAACCCGTATTGAACTAGCGGTTTCGCAACATCCACCACCGTCGTGAACCACATTCCATACCTTCTTGGTCTCCTCCCTTCTGCTTGTGTCAAACGGACGCCGCTCCGTCAACTCCAGACCACCGTCCCTTAATGGTCTTAATCTCCGGCGCTCGCCATCACCGCCTCTTCCTCCGGCACTGTGAGTCTTATATTCTTTTTTCTCGATCTCGAGCTTCCTGCCAAACACACATATGAAGATGTGTTTGAGGTGCCCTTTGTTCCTAATTTGTTCAAGTTTGGGAAGTTGTTGTTTAAGAAACTAATAATTGGGGCATATGGACTATCATATCCTCTATACTAAATAAACTTCATATCTCAACTTTTCTTTTGCATCTTATTTAATGTGACACCCGACAACTTTCGGTAACTAACTTTTGAAAACTTAGTAAGTCTACCTTAGCGAGTCGCGCATACGTTACACATAGCAAGGTCGGTCGAGTCGAATCGCACATCATTAGGGTTTTAACATACGCAAGTCTCGGGTCCCGGGAATTGGTGATCGGGTGGGAACGTGTTATTTATCATGCATTATATGTTGGTAATCATTATGTGACTTATCGGTATGTGGAAACGTGATTACATATGTTGAAATAGGGTTTAACGCGCCAAAAACCCGGACACACAGACTATAGGCGATTAGGCCATGTGGTATAGCCTAATCGCCAGTATTTGAGGCGAGTAGGGGATTCTTTAAGCGAGTAGGATGCTACTCGCATGAAGGTTCATGCGAGTAGCAGTCCTAATCGCGTATACTGCTGCGTACTCGCCTGAATTGCCCCGAACGACTAGAAACGCCTATAAATACCACCCTTGACCTCTAAAACATCATTTATTCAACCCTAGCCGTTCCATAACCTATCTCAACCCACAAACACCCTCTGGAACCTATTTTTACATCAAAACAACCATTTCCAAGCTTATTCCATCATTTCCTCTTGAATACAAGGTGTGTTCTTCAAACCCAAACCTTTAAATGATTACGTTTTACTCCCTAAAAGTCCAGACCTGACTTATAAATGTTTTTGTCTTTGAAAATCCATTTAAAACCGTTTTTAAACAAACCCACACCTTTACATGTGTTGTATGTGTTATATGTGATTAAAGATAGAATTTTTAGGATTGAATCATGATTGTTTTTGTGTTATTATGATGTTTATGGCTATTACAAGTTAGTATGATGATGTCCTAGGAGTTTGAATGGTTTTGGTTGTGTATTGTTGATACTTGATGTTTTGACCCATTTGAAGGATTTTGGATGATTAAGGATGATATGAGGCGTGTTGTTGATTGTATGATGTTAGGGTTTGCTCTAGGATGATGCTAGAACAGTAGGATGCTATTGGATAACGTGGTTATGTGATTTAATCTGGATAATTGCTATTTAGGGCAAGTTCTTGCATGTTGATGTGATGTTTACATGCTAAGTTGCTATTTTGGGAAAACGCTCGCATTCGGGATTGTTAGAATGATGAAAACTTAGGGGTTTTGCTTGAAATATGTTTGTTAATGTGTTAGAATGATTATTGGATGTTTTTACATGTTTCGGATCTGATTTGGAGTGTTCGGCGCGCGAAAAACCATATCAGCTGCACTATAGGCGATTAGGGATCCTAATCGCCTATGTTATAGGCGATTGGAGGCCTAATCGCCTGAATGAGAGGCCTACTCGTGTATAAACAGGCGATTAGCCCTTGTAATCGCCTGTTGACCAACCCTAATCACATGTTGACTTTTCCTAATTGCTAGTTTGATTCCTAATCGCGTGTAATGCTGCTGTATGTATATTTTAACATCCCGGAACATGATTTGACGCCTAGGAACATGATAGGAACCCCGGGATTCACCCAATGACTTAGTAACACGTGTTCGGACCTGTTTATGCGTTAATCGGATATTATGCTAGACTAGGTGAACTGTTGCGCGTATTAAGTGTTTAATTGCATATGTGGCACGATGTCTTGTATTTATCTAACACGTGGAATGTCGGGTCACCAATGGGATGTCGAGTCTTGTCTTACGTGGTCTGGTTGTCGGTTAAACATGCTTTTCGGACACATAATGGTCATGGACTGGACTTAGGGACTAATGAACCCGATGGGTTATTAGTCTAACTTGACACATATCTTATGATAGGTCGCCAATAGTTGGGGCTATCATATCTCACAGACGGTTTACTCATATCACGCATACGGTTTACTCTTAAACGGAATACGCAACTTAAGGTGAGTTCACGGCCCCACATTTTACAGTTTTTGCTTTCGGGGTGAGAAACATGCTTACAAACTCTTTTATGACTTATGACTTGTTAAATTCTTATGGCTCATGACTCTTTATCACGTTATACTATGGCTCACTTATCTTACTATACGGTTCATCGAAAATCCCTTGAAACCACTAACATGGGTATATGGCGGGGAAATATGGATAGCGCTATTGGGAACTGACAAACCCCACTCGACGGTCGGACCGGGCGGGTGCATATTGTCTCTAACAAAACTAAGGGTAACACTCGGCTCAGTCAGTAATGGTTTCACCCGTATGAGTATCTCATTCTGCGCCGGTGGTTGGCGTTCTCATTCTGCGCCTGGTTTGGCGTTCTCATAAGCATAGTAGTAATTGTGATGGTAATGGTATTCAATGGAACACTTTAAACGTTTATTTAAAACCTGTGAACTCACCAGCATTATATGTTGACTCTTTTAGCATGTTTTCTCAGGTCGCTAAGGTAGCAGCTGTCGGATAGGCGCACGAGGTCGCACTGGAGTCGTCTCGCGTCTAGGGGTCTCATTTGCACGTTTTGGAGTCATGAACTTATGAACTTATGTTTTATTTACGCATGACTTTTGTAAACTTTAAATGCTTCCGCACTGTTTGAATGTTGGTTTTAAACTTATGCATGGTTCATATTTACGTATGTTTTTACATTTAGACGTCGTTTATTGTGACCGTTGACTTGGATCCTGGTGTGTCACACGCCTCGCGGTAGAACTCCGCAGGTGGAAATTTTGAGGGTGTGACAGATTGGTATCAGAGCCACTCCTGTGCCGTTCGGGATGGTGGGTGCACACCTCATCAGGGACGATGAGACACTAACAGGGGGTGAATGTGACACCCCAGGAACACACCTCATCAGGGACGATGAGACACTAATAGGGGGTGAATGTGACACCCCAGGAAATCCCACATCGGCCGTGGCCAGGAGAGATCCTTGGTTCATAAGTAATGTCTTGCCTCTTAAATCACCAACGCGTTTTGGGGCTTAATGTTAGTGGATGAGAGGAGAACTCCACAGTTAAGCGTGCTCAGGTGGGAGAAATTTCAGGATGGGTGACCTCCTGGGAAGTCTCCACTTGGGCAACCAAAAACAAATCCGTGAGCTCTGGATGGGCAAAGCGGACAATATTGGTGATGAGAGGGGCGGGGTGTTCCTAGCTTCACTTTATTTTCTTCTCTGGGTTACAGCCGAGGGGACTTATTTATCGATCTTTCGAGTTAGTTATATCATTCTGAGATGTGGTTATCGGGTGACTTGAAGTTCTAGCTCGGAGCACGCCTAGGGGACCATGTAGAGTGATTTGTTATTTCGGGTGCACACGAAATCATAAATCGAAATGCATGAAAATCTTGGTGGACTTTGTGTTCGGACTAAGGGTCATGCTGGAACCGCATTCCGGGTTCGTTTGGTCACTTGTAGCTTGGTTTGTTTGCGGTACTGAGTGTCTCGTCTCATGTTTTGGCAGAACATGTCTGGTCGCGCTGGTGGACGTGCAGGTGGACGCCGTGGTGGCGGAGGTGGACGCCGTGGTGGGGGTAGAGGTGGTGGTAACATCACTATGACGCATGAGGAACTCAATGAGATGATGCAGCAACAGTTGGGCGTTGCACTAGCTGCTTTTCAGGCTGCCCAGCAGACTTTTATGGGTGCTGCTGCTCCTCCGGTTCAGGCAGGCGTTGCCTATAAGCGGTTTAAGGATTGTCAGCCTCTCAGCTTCCAGGGTACAGAGGGGGCTGTGGAGTTACTCAGGTGGTTGGAGAAGACGGAGTCAGTATTTGCTTTATGTGAGACTCCAGCAGTGGATTGGGTAAAGTTTGCTTCGGGGACTTTTGTAGGAGCCGCCTTGACGTGGTGGAACTGCGTCACACAGACACTTGGTCTTGGGGAGGCCAACGCCATGCCTTGGGCGGATTTTGTGCGTAGGTTGAAGGATGAGTATTGCCCGCGTGAGGAGATTAAGAGGTTGGAACAGGAATATGGGAATCTTAAGATGGTTGGTTCTGAGGTTGAGGAGTACACGATCAAGCACAACGAGCTAGCAGTGATGTGTCCAGGTTTGTCTACACCAGAGTATAGGAGGATAGAGCAGTATCTTGCGGGTTTGGTGCCAGAGATTGCGGGATTGGTGTCTGCTAGGGATCCTACTACTATGTCAGAGGCTGTGCGATCAGCTACTAAGATGACCAACTTGAAGATTTCTGAGGGTGTCTTGCCTCCTAGGGGCTCTTCTGTGAAGGCGCCGGCTGAGAACAAGAGGAAGTGGGAAAGCGTGGATAAGGGTTCATCGGGGACTCAGCGACAACCGGCAGCGAAGAAGACTGAAGTTTCTGGGTCAGCATCGGACCAGAAACAGGGGGGCTATGCGGGGAAAAGCCCTAAGTGTGGACGTTGTGGGTTTCATCACTATGGTACTTGTGAGAGTTTTCGCTGTGAGCGTTGTCAGAAACCGGGGCATCACGCCAAGGATTGCAGGGTCAACCTTTCCAGGACGGCTCAGACTACTGCTATTACTACCCCTGCTCCACAGGGGAACCAGGGTTGCTTTCATTGTGGGGAAGCGGGGCACTTCAAGCGAAGCTGTCCCAAGTTGAATCAAGGGGGCACAGAGACTGCAGGGAAGGATGGGGACAAGGAAGGCGGTGGCCGGTGGACTCGTGCTCATGCTTATGTGATCGGTGCTAGGGAGAACCAGGTGGACCCAGACACTGTTACCCGTACGTATTCTCTCTTATCTCTTGTTACGCTTTGGTTATACTTTTATCCGCATTGTTGTGCGTTCGTGTTTCGGGTGTTTTCTTTGTGGTTTGGTCGCCGTTTCTCATTCTTCGGGTCGATGAGGGTCCTTTGGGGATGCTACTTGGGCGGTACCGGTAGATTAGTTATACCGATCATAGTAGGCTCCAGTGGGCTTTCATCGGGGGGTCTCTTGTCTCATACTCGTATTTGGGGAAAGTGGTTTCCCCGGTTGTTACTGGCACGTTTGGTTTATGACCTTCACTTGTTGTATTTTGGGGAAACGTTACTTGGGCACAGAGGTCGACACTCATCACTGTTGAAGCCGAAAGAATCTCGGGACGAGATTCCTTTCAACAGGGGGATGATGTGACGACCCGGAAAATTTTTCTTCTTATTTGTTTTTCCTCCTCGATTTCGGGAAATTTTCGGGGACGAAAATTCTTTCAACAGGGGGATGATGTGACACCCGGCAACTTTCGGTAACTAACTTTTGAAAACTTAGTAAGTCTACCTTAGCGAGTCGCGCATACGTTACACATAGCAAGGTCGGTCGAGTCGAATCGCACATCATTAGGGTTTTAACATACGCAAGTCTCGGGTCCCGGGAATTGGTGATCGGGTGGGAACGTGTTATTTATCATGCATTATATGTTGGTAATCATTATGTGACTTATCGGTATGTGGAAACGTGATTACATATGTTGAAATAGGGTTTAACGCGCCAAAAACCCGGACACACAGACTATAGGCGATTAGGCCATGTGGTATAGCCTAATCGCCAGTATTTGAGGCGAGTAGGGGATTCTTTAAGCGAGTAGGATGCTACTCGCATGAAGGTTCATGCGAGTAGCAGTCCTAATCGCGTATACTGCTGCGTACTCGCCTGAATTGCCCCGAACGACTAGAAACGCCTATAAATACCACCCTTGACCTCTAAAACATCATTTATTCAACCCTAGCCGTTCCATAACCTATCTCAACCCACAAACACCCTCTGGAACCTATTTTTACATCAAAACAACCATTTCCAAGCTTATTCCATCATTTCCTCTTGAATACAAGGTGTGTTCTTCAAACCCAAACCTTTAAATGATTACGTTTTACTCCCTAAAAGTCCAGACCTGACTTATAAATGTTTTTGTCTTTGAAAATCCATTTAAAACCGTTTTTAAACAAACCCACACCTTTACATGTGTTGTATGTGTTATATGTGATTAAAGATAGAATTTTTAGGATTGAATCATGATTGTTTTTGTGTTATTATGATGTTTATGGCTATTACAAGTTAGTATGATGATGTCCTAGGAGTTTGAATGGTTTTGGTTGTGTATTGTTGATACTTGATGTTTTGACCCATTTGAAGGATTTTGGATGATTAAGGATGATATGAGGTGTGTTGTTGATTGTATGATGTTAGGGTTTGCTCTAGGATGATGCTAGAACAGTAGGATGCTATTGGATAACGTGGTTATGTGATTTAATCTGGATAATTGCTATTTAGGGCAAGTTCTTGCATGTTGATGTGATGTTTACATGCTAAGTTGCTATTTTGGGAAAACGCTCGCATTCGGGATTGTTAGAATGATGAAAACTTAGGGGTTTTGCTTGAAATATGTTTGTTAATGTGTTAGAATGATTATTGGATGTTTTTACATGTTTCGGATCTGATTTGGAGTGTTCGGCGCGCGAAAAACCATATCAGCTGCACTATAGGCGATTAGGGATCCTAATCGCCTATGTTATAGGCGATTGGAGGCCTAATCGCCTGAATGAGAGGCCTACTCGTGTATAAATAGGCGATTAGCCCTTGTAATCGCCTGTTGACCAACCCTAATCACATGTTGACTTTTCCTAATTGCTAGTTTGATTCCTAATCGCGTGTAATGCTGCTGTATGTATATTTTAACATCCCGGAACATGATTTGACGCCTAGGAACATGATTGGAACCCCGGGATTCACCCAATGACTTAGTAACACGTGTTCGGACCTGTTTATGCGTTAATCGGATATTATGCTAGACTAGGTGAACTGTTGCGCGTATTAAGTGTTTAATTGCATATGTGGCACGATGTCTTGTATTTATCTAACACGTGGAATGTCGGGTCACCAATGGGATGTCGAGTCTTGTCTTACGTGGTCTGGTTGTCGGTTAAACATGCTTTTCGGACACATAATGGTCATGGACTGGACTTAGGGACTAATGAACCCGATGGGTTATTAGTCTAACGTGACACATATCTTATGATAGGTCGCCAATAGTTGGGGCTATCATATCTCACAGACGGTTTACTCATATCACGCATACGGTTTACTCTTAAACGGAATACGCAACTTAAGGTGAGTTCACGGCCCCACATTTTACAGTTTTTGCTTTCGGGGTGAGAAACATGCTTACAAACTCTTTTATGACTTATGACTTGTTAAATTCTTATGGCTCATGACTCTTTATCACGTTATACTATGGCTCACTTATCTTACTATACGGTTCATCGAAAATCCCTTGAAACCACTAACATGGGTATATGGCGGGGAAATATGGATAGCGCTATTGGGAACTGACAAACCCCACTCGACGGTCGGACCGGGCGGGTGCATATTGTCTCTAACAAAACTAAGGGTAACACTCGGCTCAGTCAGTAATGGTTTCACCCGTATGAGTATCTCATTCTGCGCCGGTGGTTGGCGTTCTCATTCTGCGCCTGGTTTGGCGTTCTCATAAGCATAGTAGTAATTGTGATGGTAATGGTATTCAATGGAACACTTTAAACGTTTATTTAAAACCTGTGAACTCACCAGCATTATATGTTGACTCTTTTAGCATGTTTTCTCAGGTCGCTAAGGTAGCAGCTGTCGGATAGGCGCACGAGGTCGCACTGGAGTCGTCTCGCGTCTAGGGGTCTCATTTGCACGTTTTGGAGTCATGAACTTATGAACTTATGTTTTATTTACGCATGACTTTTGTAAACTTTAAATGCTTCCGCACTGTTTGAATGTTGGTTTTAAACTTATGAATGGTTCATATTTACGTATGTTTTTACATTTAGACGTCGTTTATTGTGACCGTTGACTTGGATCCTGGTGTGTCACACGCCTCGCGGTAGAACTCCGCAGGTGGAAATTTTGAGGGTGTGACATTTAAAGTTTAAAACATTTTCTTTTTCTAATAATGATTTAAAATGATAAACCCATATCAAATTATTTAATGTTTGTCATCCAATTAACTATTTTTTTAGTACTAGTTTAATACTTATAAGTTTTTGTTCAAACTAATTTTATTAAAATAGAGTTAAATGTCAATTTCGTCCTTGAGGTTTGGGTCAGTTTGCCACTCCAGTACAAAAGTTTTTTTTTTTTTTTTTTTTGCAATTCCTTCCCTGAGGTTTGGATTTTTTTGCCAAATTCGTCCTTTTCACTAGCCTAGTTAAAAAAACTCTTTAATGTCAGGGGTAGTATTGTCTTTTTACCTCAGGGACGAATTTGGCATTTAAAATTCAACTTTACCTCAGGGACGAATTTGGCATTTAACTCTTAATTTAAAATAATTGTTAATTAAATAATTTATTATGAATTTATAAATATATTTTATTGTGTGACTATCCACATTCCTAACTTCTCATATCTCATTTAAGTTGTATTAAGTTATAGCCCTATAAATAGTGACAAATTTTTTTTTTTGAACGATGACTTTCATTAACACAAGGGGAGGTCCTCAAAACAAGGACCAATACCCTAAAAAACTAGAGCATGTACAAAGGGTTATTACACCAATCCTCCCAACGGAGATCCTTAAAGTGGGACCTATGCTTCAACCATACAAAAGAAATAGATTTTATACCACCTATCACAATTTGAACCTTTGGATCTATCTTATTAAAAGTCTTTTCATTTCGGGCTTTCCAAATCAACCACATGCCGACCATAATTATCCCATGGACGATCTTCTTTCCCCATTTACCACCACTCGCTTGTTTGTACAATACGAGTAGATCCCTCGTATGAACAACCCAAGGAACATTTAGGCCGCACCACTTTAATATATTAGACCACACTCCAAAGGAAAAACCACAACCCAAGAATATGTGCTCCGATGTTTCCAAATCGACCTCACAAAGCTTACAACGATCGTTGGGTATAAACACATTCCTTTTGCTAAGAGCTTCCACTGTCGGAATTCTATCCATTTCTGCCCGCCAAGCGAAAATGTGACATTTCAAGGGAACCCACGCTACCCATTTTAACTTAAAATAGGCCCCCACATCCAAATGGTTCTTTATTTTTCTTTTTACTTCCGCCACAGAGAAATAAGGGGAACAATCCCATTCCCAAATATCCTTTGACCTAGAAAGTTGTACCTGCTCCACAAAGAAGATAGCTCTATCCATTCTTGAACGTGCAGAATTCCCATGGGGCAAGAAAAATCAACAGGGGTCCACATCCCATTGGACATACAATTTTTAACCACATCTTTCTTGGTATTTGCCATTTGAAACAGGAGAGGAAATTTAGATTTGAGAGGGCTATTTATCAACCAAGCATCAACCCAAAAACGAAGAGTGCAACCATCCCCTATCTTTCCCTGCAAAAATTCAAGAAAATTTTTTCGCCACATTTAAACTTTTCGCAATTTTTAACAATTGTCGACCAACAGCCATTCTTGACGGAAGCACGCGGAAGGCCGAACCAACTATTTCTGCCTTTATGACAAGACAAAATGATATGTTTCCACAAAGTCCCTTCCTCCACTTTAAAACGCCAAACCCATTTAGAAAGTAAGGCGTCATTCACATCTTTTAAACGACTAATCCCCAATCCCCCTTTATTTTTATCACAAGCAACCCTCTCCCAAGAAACCTAATGAATCTTGTTATTATCACTATTTGCCGACTATAGAAATCGCTTCATAAGACTTTCAAGATTTTTTATCACTCCGACAGGGGCTTTGTATAGAGAAAAGTAATAAATAGGAAGGCTTTGAAGGACCAATTTAAGCAAGGTGAGACGCCCTCCAATAGAAAGAAGGCGAGACTTCCAAGAAGCAAGTCTCGTCTCAAAAACTTCAACAAGTTTCCGCCAACTATTGATTCTATTCATGTTAGCCCCAACCATAACTCCCAAGTAATCGAAAGGAAAAGAACCCGCTCTACATCCCATCTTCATGGCAAGGCAACCCACCTCTTCATCCAACACACCAACACCATAAAGGAAAGATTGTATTTCTTACATAGATCAATGAAAAGAGTTCTATCTTTCTATCATATCTTTCTATCTTTGTTCTTATAGTTCATGTATGGGTAGTTAGTAGGCCGTTGTTTTACAACACTATTGAAATTATATTTTTTTTTTTAAAAACGCCCGCGGTGAGCCTCAAGGAAAACCCTACTATAAATAACAAAATGTATCGACATATACCACGTTTTTAGAGCATCCGTTATAGAAAATGTCAAAAAGAGATGGAGAAAAGATGGCTATATATCATGGAGCTAGCTAGGACTGAGAAGCGACCGTTAGTGTAATTGTCAAACTGGAAGTTGTTGTTAACTTCTTGTGTGTAAGCTTAATTGAACGACCACCCAAGATTTAGTGAACACTAATCAAGAAATAGAAAATAAAGTTAGTTATTGCAAGCCATATATAACTTTGGTTTTTTGGTTTTCATTTTTATTTTTTAAAACAAGATCAACCTAATAAGAAAATTAACCTATTTGTTAAATTTCAGAGATCTTTGATCTTGTAATTTTAACACACACTTGCATTAATTTAACACGTAGTTTTTGGATTTCTTCTTTAAATATATCATTGTTATAGTTTTCCTGATGCAAATGTATAAATTGTTAAAAAACTATCTAATAAAGTGTGTACAATTCTATATATTAAAAAGACAATGGAATGAACCATTATTTCAGTTTTTTTTTTTTCTTAATTTTTTCTTTGATTTTGCTCACTTTTAAAGTTGAGGGGATGTTTGAAGTGTGAGTGTTTTTTTTCTTCCTGAGTCCTGACCAACTCAAATTTACTTATCAATTCCCTCAAATTCCCTCCCTAATCTTTTAGAGCTTTCGTATACCTAGCATATTACCATTTAAGTTTCTTTCATTTAATGTTTCTTTGGATTAAAATGGTCTTGTTATTGTATGTTCTGATAAATTGCTTTGCTAACTATCATCGCTTACTCCTACTAGCAAGACCGGTATCGATGTTATCATAACTGGTATCGTTGTTTGTTATGGTTTTGAATTTATTAATAACATATGTCGATATTCATTTTTTGGAATATCACAACTATAATTTTTGGATTCATAATAAATTATTTAATTAACAATTATTTTAAATTAAGAGTTAAATGCCAAATTCGTCCCTCAGGTAAGGTTGAATTTTAAATGCCAAATTAGTCCCTGAGGTAAAAAGACAATGCTACCCCTGACATTAACGAGCTTTTTTAACTGGGTTAGTGAAAAAGACGAATTTGGCAAAAAAAATCCAAACCTCAGGGAAGGAATTGCAAAAAAAAAAAACTTTTGTACTGGAGTAGCAAACTGACCCAAACCTCAGGGACGAAATTGCATTTAACTCATTAAATTATTTTAATCTATGAAATAAAAAAAAAACATACTGTTATAAATGGGTCATTGCAATTTACGTAGCATGTGAATCTCTTAATATGAAACTCATTTTAGATAATCATTGTAATTGAAATAATTATCCTAAGCCCTTAAAGGATTAAAATTTAATTATTATTTTTTTCTATAAACATATACAATTGATTATATATTTTGAACAATTTCCATTAGAACTTGTTTTATCAAACAATTAACTAAAACTTTTTATGATTAGTTTTTTTTTTATGATTTATGTTACGCTCCTTTTATTACGTTTCAAATAAATTAGGAACCCTAGAAATACTTGTAGACTAGAAAGACTTATTTATTGCCTTAAACATAGGGTAATACTTGGCAACGTTGGACTACACTTATTCTATTTCACAAGACTTAACACTTTGCTAAGGTGAGTTTACGTAACCTTGTTTATGCAACTTTTTATACTTGAAACTTTATACTTAAGCAATTCTTGTACATGTCTAGTTGTAATCTTTGCTACCACATGTCATAGACAAAAAAAACTTGTTAGACTTAAACTTAAACTTACATAATCATTAGCCTTGATCAAGCCGGCGATATACAATGATAGATCTATTGGATTGACAACCCCACCTAGATTCGTTGACCATTTCTATGGGGAGCGCGGGTGATTGTTATCGTTCCAAACTTTATAAGGAGAACCGTGAATGCGGGATGGACCTAAACTTTATAAGGAGAACCGTGAATGTGGGATGGACCTAAACTTTATAAGGAGAACCGTGGATGCGGGATGGACCTAAACTTTGTCGGAGGATTGATTATGTGCATACTATACTTGTTGTTTATTCATGTAGACTTAAACTTACATTAGACATATGAATTGCTAAACTTTTATTCTTCTAAAACTTATTGCTTGACTTGGCTTATGTATTCTCACCAACTTCTAATTGACCCCCCCCCCATTTTTCCGAACTCAACAGGAAATATTGATGCTTGAAGTCTAGAGCTAGCATGAGAAGATATTTGAAGTTTTAAGCTTTGTTTGATTATTGGATGTATTAGATTTCCTTCAAGACATTTAATGTAATTCAATATTGTAATGGAATAAAGGATTATTTAAACATATGAATTGCCATGAGCTACCGAACAATCGTTACTACGTGACACCTCGATGTTTCCGCCATCGGTTGGGGTGTTACAGATTGGTATCAGAGCCATGGTTATAGGGAATTAGGTTATTAGAAAAAAATAATAATCTAGTCTATAACCATAGGATTTTAACCAGTACTTGCTCCTTTTACTTGCAACCCTACTTGTTTCTATTCTCTATCTCCCTCCTACTTCTTATCTCTACTTTAGTCCCTACAAGACGATTATTCTCCATCACTGGATTCACCCTTAGACTAATAGGACGAATTCTCAAGTCCTAACCTGAACTACCTTGAAGATCCCATCGAAGTTCTAGATTTTAATAACGAACACGTGCAATCTGGAAGGGTGAACACCTGTATTCTGAGATTTCTGTCTAAGAATGGCATTGCGCATAAATCCCAATCAGACGAGGGACCCGGATGCCTACCTGGGAATTCTCGGGATGAGTGTTCACTTATAGGCTAAAGCATGTCTTCACTATGTTATTAGAATTTAGAAGCTTTGATATGTCAATGTTTTCGTTTATTCGTTCTAATTAATGAATAAATGATTACACTCACTTTCCTTAAAACTAAGCTCTAAAATCCCAAAATTTTACAGCCTAAATCAATCCCACTTCATAATCATAAATGGATTTCACAATCACACCTCACCTTACCATCTTAGTCACTTGTTTAAATACTTTCAACACCCTACCCAAATCATGTTATTTCCTTTCTCAACATATTATATATTTTAAAACTATAACCTCATAGCCTGATCTTGACGAGGGGTTCAAAAAAAAAAAAAAAAAAAAAAAAAAAAGCTTTTTCAACATTTTCAAAATTTTCATCACCTAGTACAACACTAAAGATTTCTAAATATTTTCAAAATTTTTATCACCTATAAACTACGAAAAAAAATACAGGTTTTTGTCAAAAGATGTCCTCAAACTTAATTTCTAAATTCAAATGTCTATTTATTAGCATAACAAACGATTTTCTATATAATGCTTTAATCTATTAAAAATCACTTAATAGAACCTTGACCTTCAAAACCTAATGTCATGTTTAAAATCTCCAACTAATGGGAATATTATAATAAAAGCTCATTTAGTTTGTACTATTTAACGACTTTTTTATGTACTAAACCAATTTTTAAATCCTTCCATCCTCATGAACAAAAAATTTAATCTCCAACTCCCCATGGACCCCTACTTATTTTCAACTATTACGAAATTTTTACAATATTTGGCATATACCACAATCATGTTTTCTCATACACTTGATTCTAACCTTTGATTCAAGCCCCACAATTTACACTGCTACATAATCTCTTTACTATAAAATAAACTCTTTATCAACTATCTTCACATTCATTATCTCTCACAACCTTGATTCTGCTTCGAGATTATTCATCATCCTCTCAAGAACTAAATTCATATTCTTTACCTTCTTGAACATGAACTTGATCCCTATGATAACCAAGCTATTGAAACTTGATTGTGTGTTGCATCAAACTTAATCCTTAGTTATACATGAGGATTCGATTATCTACCATATTTGTATGGAATATAAACTATTTGCTATAGACACACCTAGAGTCATTAACCTTGTCTAGGGCAACTCTATTACAACTCGCATGCTATACTTGATACTTGATTGCTTACATGTACATATTATCAATTTGCAATTCATGTGTGTAATAATTGGTACACTTAATCAAACAACTGATAGAGGATGAAGTACTTGCTCAACAGTTAGTAGAGTACCAAATAACCTACTCAACGATTGGTAGAGGTCATCATGCCTGCTCAACAGTCGGTAGAGGCCCTACAACCTGCTCAACGACTGGTAGAGGCTATCGCACCTGCTCAACAATCGGTAGAGGTTCTTATTCACTGACTGGTAGAAGTCTTTTTCCTGCTCAATAGTTGGACTCATTTTTGGATACATTGTATACGATTCAATCACAAGGTTATTTTGCATTACTTACATGTGTGTTTAGAGTCATAGAAGGACACAAAACCCTAATGTAAGGTAAATTGGTGATTACGGCCCGGAACGTAATCATGAATTTATGAGGCACGTTAAGGTAGTGTGAAATTCTATCAAGGTTTTTGGTAGATAACCAATTATAAACTCTAGTTACCTGTTTAGTATTTCTATAGTCAATTAACTCATGCATTTCTTTTTAAGATTCCTAAAACTTAAAGTTTAGTGTTTTGCTAGATTCTTATTCTCCTTGCTATTTTAGACGAACCTAATCCAACCCTTAAAACCCACACCTATCAAACCTCTTACCAAATTATTCGAAACAGTTTATTCTGTTACCTATAAATTCATGTCATGCCTTAACACAAATTTTCCAAACCACAGTTGCCCTAATTTCTACCCAATCACCCTCAACCCGCTGTTTTTTTTTGTTATAACTTCGGGACGAAGTTTCTAAAAGTAGGGGAGACTGTAACCTCACGAATTTTCCCATTTATTTTGCATTAAAGTATTTCCCGATCCATGATATAAATTCTAATGTATTTCTAAGTATTTTATCTTTATCCGTGTACTCTATTTTTCTAAGTTCCTTTTATCATTGTACTTAAAAAAAAATCTTCAATCATGACATATGTCCTATCCTAATTCTATTTATA
Organism: Ambrosia trifida; assembly: GCA_028751855.1. NCBI lineage: Eukaryota > Viridiplantae > Streptophyta > Magnoliopsida > Asterales > Asteraceae > Ambrosia > Ambrosia trifida. The sequence goes on from CM054122.1 coordinate 164,351,064, forward strand.
AAATCGTCATTTTATAAGACGGTGTTTTTATTTTCTAATTCAAACTAATGTTTTTTTATTTCTTATTTAAAGCTAATCATTTTTCCAATTACATTTATAATCTCAAACAAGAAAGATATAAATTCGTTTCAATATATATATATATATATATATATATATATCAAAGCCTTGAGTCAAGAGTCAAAGTCTTGACAACATAATTCTTGGAGTCAAAGTCTTGAGTCAAAGAATTATGTGTAATTATTGAGTCAAAGTATAATTATTGAGTCAAACTCTAGAGGAGCTTTTATCTCCATCTTTGTTGTGTTTGTATGTGTGTATATATAGTCTTGTATAGAAATGAAACAAACAAGTTGAACCATAAAGTTTATATCAACCATTTCCTGACCCAACTCTCTATCGACCTCTTGTGGGTTGGCGTGTGCTGGATAAATCCGTCTACAAACCCGTATTGAACTAGCGGTTTCGCAACATCCACCACCGTCGTGAACCACATTCCATACCTTCTTGGTCTCCTCCCTTCTGCTTGTGTCAAACGGACGCCGCTCCGTCAACTCCAGACCACCGTCCCTTAATGGTCTTAATCTCTGGCGCTCGCCATCACCGCCTCTTCCTCCGGCACTGTGAGTCTTATATTCTTTTTTCTCGATCTCGAGCTTCCTGCCAAACACACATATGAAGATGTGTTTGAGGTGCCCTTTGTTCCTAATTTGGTCAAGTTTGGGAAGTTGTTGTTTAAGAAATTAATAATTGGGGCATATGGACTATCATATCCTCTATACTAAATAAACTTCATATCTCAACTTTTCTTTTGCATCTTATTTGAAGTTTAAAACATTTTCTTTTTCTAATAATGATTTAAAATGATAAACCCATATCAAATTATTTAATGTTTGTCATCCAATTAACTATTTTTTTAGTACTAGTTTAATACTTATAAGTTTTTGTTCAAACTAATTTTATTAAATTATTTTAATCTATGAAATAAAAAAAAAAACATACTGTTATAAATGGGTCATTGCAATTTACGTAGCATGTAAATCTCTTAATATGAAACTCATTTTAGATAATCATTGTAATTGAAATAATTATCCTAAGCCCTTAAAGGATTAAAATTTAATTATTTTTTTTTCTATAAACATATACAATTGATTATATATTTTGAACAATTTCCATTAGAACTTGTTTTATCAAACAATTAACTAAAACTTTTTATGATTAGTTTTTTTTTTTATGATTTATGTTACGCTCCTTTTATTACGTTTCAAATAAATTAGGAACCCTAGAAATACTTGTAGACTAGAAAGACTTATTTATTGCCTTAAACATAGGGTAATACTTGGCAACGTTGGACTACACTTATTCTATTTCACAAGACTTAACACTTTGCTAAGGTGAGTTTACGTAACCTTGTTTATGCAACTTTTTATACTTGAAACTTTATACTTAAGCAATTCTTGTACATGTCTAGTTGTAATCTTTGCTGCCACATGTCATAGACAAAAAAACTTGTTAGACTTAAACTTAAACTTACATAATCATTAGCCTTGATCAAGCCGGCGATATACAATGATAGATCTATTGGATTGACAACCCCACCTAGATTCGTTGACCATTTCTATGGGGAGCGCGGGTGATTGTTATCATTCCAAACTTTATAAGGAGAACCGTGAATGCAGGATGGACCTAAACTTTATAAGGAGAACCGTGAATGCGGGATGGACTTAAACTTTATAAGGAGAACCGTGGATGCGGGATGGACCTAAACTTTGTCGGAGGATTGATTATGTGCATACTATACTTGTTGTTTATTCATGTAGACTTAAACTTACATTAGACATATGAATTGCTAAACTTTTATTCTTCTAAAACTTATTGCTTGACTTGGCTTATGTATTCTCACCAACTTCTAGTTGACCCCCCCCCCCCCATTTTTCCGAACTCAACAGGAAATATTGATGCTTGAAGTCTAGAGCTAGCATGAAAAGATATTTGAAGTTTTAAGCTTTGTTTGATTATTGGATGTATTAGATTTCCTTCAAGACATTTAATGTAATTCAATATTGTAATGGAATAAAGGATTATTTAAACATATGAATTGCCATGAGCTACCGAACAATCGTCACTACGTGACACCTCGATGTTTCCACCATCGGTTGGGGTGTTACAAGTACAATCACTAACATTGATCACGTCGCATGTTTAGATTATAGCGTTGTAGGTCTGACAAACCTATCCCCCCCCTCGCGCATAAATTTAGGGATGATCGAAAACAATAACAAAATTTACTAACTTGCGAGTTAGGTCTCAATTGACACAAGATTTGATTGTACAAAGACGCATTGTTACATGTTAGACTCATTCTCACAAGTTACTCATTGCTTTGATTGCTATGCAAACTATTGTTTATTATTACTTTCAAAAACCTATGTATTCTCACCAACTATTTATAGTTGTAACACCCCAAACGATGGCGGAAACATCGGGATGTCACGTATTGATGATTGTTCAGTAGCTCATGGTAAATAATAGATTTCAATATATGATTTAAATAAATTACATACTATTGTTCTACAAGAATTCGTACATCAAATTGAATAAAACTATGCACACATCTTCAAGCATTAATTCAAATCTTCAAGCAAGTAGAACCTGAAACATGTTAAGTTGAAAATATTTTGGGTCAACAAAAGTTGGTGAGAATTACATAGGTTTTGATAATCGGATAAAATTGTTGTGCAATTCATGTGTCATGGCAAATCTAGTCCATATGTGAAAACATACTAGAAGTAAATCGAGTGCATAATCAACCCTTGTGACTGTTGTATTGTGGTACATCCCATACGCTCATGGTTCACTCGTTTATATTGCAGTAACAAACACCCACGCTACCTTTGTAGGAGGCACGTATCCGGGTGGGATTGTCAGTCCAATAGATCTATCAATGTATACCGTCGGCTGATCAATGTTAATGATTATGCTAGAATTGTGCTTACCCTAGTCATGTTCAAGACATAATGCAACATAGAAAAACACATAGACACATTGATGATTGAATTGCATAAATGATGTTGTAACATGTTTCACCCCAAAAATGGTGATAAATAGGAAAGGGGCTATGTAAAACTCACCTTAGCAAAATGTTATACTTCTTGAAAAATTGAATAGTGTGTTGCCCAAACAATGCCAAATATCACCCTATAATAAGGTAATAAATATGTCTAAGTCTATCTAGTCTATAAATGTATATGTTCTAGGGCTTCGGATTTGGGGATAATACTCGTTTGATTAATAATAAAAATATTTGATAATTGAGAGAAATTTAGTAATTAAATAGACAAAAATCTTTTTATAAGAATTTTAATTTAAGATGGTCACAATAATGTGTTTAAAGTATAAAAATAATTTCTATAAAATTATTTTCTTTAAAATAGAATATTAATTCTATTTATAACAATTGTCAAAATTTAACTTTAATATTTAAAAATATTAAAATTAAAGAATTATTAGTTTAAAATTTATATTTCTGTTCTTAATAATCAGAAATAATTTGTATAAAATCTTGGTGCAAAAATATTAAAAATTGGATTTATTATGATATAATTATGATTAAAACTAACAAAAATTGATTAAAAATATTAAATAAATGATTTTTCAGAATTAAAAATCATTTCAGAAAAGTTTGTCATTATATAAACTCAGAATAATTTTTGTGGAAATTTATAAAATTGTTTTGATATTTTAATGAAATTTTATAAATATAATAGAATAAAATTGATTTAATTATTATATATATTAAATAAATAAATTTTTGAAAACTAAAAATTGTGAGTGAAACTTTTTCATCAGATTTACTTAAAATAATTTTTCTAGAATTAATAAAAGAGTTTTAATAATTTAAAACGAATTTGTAAAATTATAAGTATTATATATAATTAATTTGTTTGTTTGATTAAAAAACAAAATAAAAGAAAAAGGTGTGCCACAGCCGGGACTCGAACCCGCGTGGCTTAGGTAGGTGGCACCAGACACAACTACTTGGTCTAGACCAGTGGTTGTGTTAGTTTCTGTTTAAATAAAATAAGTATTATATGCAATTCGTGTTCTTCCCCAATATTATTCATACGAGCCCTAATTTTTCAATCGATCAATACACACAACATTAGTCCAATTAATCATGGGGCTAATGTTGTACACATGCCGATTAATGTAACCCATAAAAAAGATTAGACTTACAAAGCTGTATCGTGCATGATTGGACGGTCAAGCTTCGAAGTCAAAATTCGAACAGAAGGCTTAATAGCAGAGGATTTTGTGAGAAATTAGAGATTGAGAAGAGAGGTTTGGCGAGTTGTGAAGGTCCAGGAATGTTCAATTTATAGTGAAATGGCTTAGGTGCTTGAATTGGTAAAGTTGACTTAGCATTGAATAGTTGACGCGTCGTTTGATCAATTAGGCAACAATTGAATGTTAATTGCCGTGCGTCTGAGTCATAATAGGCTGATAATTGTGTCATGATGCCAATTACAAATCAATCACGAGTTATGGTTGATGATTAAGGCAAGTCGCGTCTCACAGTTGACTTTCCAAGTCAACTGTGAGGGTTTTGAAGCTAGTGTTATAATTATAAAGATCCGGGTTAAAAACAAGAATGAATGCTAGATCAGATGGTTTATGTGGGTGTGTATATTGAACCGACTGAGGACTCGGGTTCGAACCCCGGCCTCAGCACATATTTTTTTAACAATTATTTTTAACATACATTTAATATATATATATATATATTATCTATCTATATAATAAATGAAAACACTAGGGTTGAATCCTAGCTTTTGAGAGGGTCTCCTAGGATCCAAATGGTAAATGGAGCTCCATGAAATGTAGTATATAAACCTCTTTTTTTTTGTTTTCTCACCATCCATTTGTATCTTAAAACATTGTTCCTCCTTCCTAGCCTAATACATTGTTCATCCTTCATATCCTAATTCCTTTCTCATTCCTCATTCCTTTCTCATTGTTCTTTTTGCAAGGTATGTTGTCCATCTAATCTTATATTTATCATATTACATCAATCTTGTATGAAATACAATCGGTTTTTTTGGTAATGATCAAAACGTTTTACGATTAACATAAGTGTCGAAATTGTTTTATTATCAATTTTCTGATTTGGATGAGATTGATACATAACTGCTTACAATCATATTACGTCAAAGAGAAATACAATCGGTTATGTATTTTCTTTTTACTACACAGAAAAATCAAAATCGTATTACATCAACCTTGGAAAAAATACAATCGGTTTTTTTGTAATGATCAACACGTTTTTTTTGTAATGATCAACACGTTTTTTTATTAACTACAAATATTATTTCATATATAGATTATTTACACAATCATTTACATATTCATAAGGTTCATGTTCATAAGGTTAATCAACTTGCTACCTTGGGCCATGTTCATAAGGTTCATATCGGCTGATGGATGTTTATGGGGTTGATTGTTTATTATCGGGTATAGCCGAATGGTTTAAGGGGTGTTATTGTTTGTGGATTGATTGTTCGTATAATTAGAATATGGGTGGTCATTTGTTATGTTGATCATGGTCCTTAAGTTCATTTGTTCATGAATGTTCTTGAGGATTGACTATAAGATGGACCTTCAAATAATGTTTGGATGTTTTGGATGAATGATCATGAGTAGGTGCCGAATAGTGTTTGGTTTGTGTTAATTGGATCTGGATCATAATTAATGTTTGACCTTCCTATTTTGGTTCATCTTGATTTGGAAAGAGAGTAAATGTTTTGATATACGGTTTGAATGAGGAGATAAAGGTGGGATTGACTTTAAATTCGAATATTTTGAATAATTTTAACAATATTCTCATTTTCATTGTTGTTTCGTTATATATATATATATATATATATATATATATATATATATATCTCACATAATATATCATATAATATAATATAATTCGTCCAAATATTGAATTTTACCACTGATGTATTAGAATAAATTTCTTTAAAACATTTTCGTTACAACTGTATGATATATCATTGCCATAAATATATACTTTGGTCAAACGTTTTCAATGTCAATATAATTACCCAAAAATAAGTCAATCATCATTTATGTATTGATGATTTAAATTTTTTTGGTAATGATTTATATTTTTAATTATATTGTAAACATTCTACTTATACTTTGCCTATGAATACTATAAATGCGATGTCATACTGCAAATTATTATGCTCACATCTTACTCAATCGTTTATTTGTATCGGTTTTCCGATGTATGTTCTTATTCGTTTTATGGTTTAGATTCACTTATCTTCATTGATGTTATTTTTTATTTTTTTACCTATTTATTTGCTAATCATGTATTCCAATTCTCACTTATTTTTCTATTTATTGGATAGGTGTTACCACAATGTTACACAGTTCGTCAAGGTTGTGTATGAGCCATCTAATTCAGTATTGGTACACAAGTTTGTTATAAGTTTATTATAAGTTTTAATGACATTAATAATAATTGACCGAATTTAATGTTATATATTACGATTTTTAAGATCATTTATTTATTATTACTTTTTTGGAATTTATGTTTAATAAGATTTAATCATTTTTAATGTATTTTTAGTATGTTAGAATTAATGTTATTTATTGACATTAATAATAATTGACCGAATTGAATGTTATTTATTACGATTTTTTAATCTCATTTATTTATATTAATATTACTATGAAATTATGTTCAATCTATCTTTATGAGAGTATATTTAATATTATTTATATTATTATTCGTTCAAATTATTATTGGTCTTGCCTGCAATTAATAGGAATTATTCATTTTTAATGATATTTTATTATGAGTTTTAATGACATTAATAATAATTGACCGAATTTAATGTTATATATTACGATTTTTAAGCTCATTTATTTATTATATTGACCGAATTAATTTAAGAATATATTACTAATATTATGATGTTTAATTTTAATCTTATTGATTTCTTATTGGCCGAATTAAATTACGAATATATTACTAATAGTTAAACTAATATTACGATTTTTAAATTTAATGTCATTTATATCTTATTGACCAAATTAAAATTTTCTACTTTTTACGAATATATTAGTTATACTAATTGACATTAATAATAATTGACCAAATTGAATGTTATTTATTACGATTTTTTAATCTCATTTATTTATAATAATATTACTACGAAATTTTGTTTAATATGTCTTTATGAATTATTATTGGACTTGCCTGCAATTAATAGGATTTATTCATTTTTAATGTTATTTATTATGAGTTTTAATGATATTAATAATAATAATAATAATAATTGACCGAATTTAATGTTATATATTACGATTTTTAAAATCATTTATTTATTATTGACTGAATTAAATTACGAATATATTACTAATACATTAATAATAATTGACCGAATTGAATGTTATTTATTACGATTTTTTTAATCTCATTTATTTATATTAATAATTCTACGAAATTATGTTCAATCTATCTTTATAAAAGTATATTTAATATTATTTATATTACTATTCGTTCAAATTATTATTGGTCTTGCGTGCAATTAATAGGATTTATTCATCTTTTAATGATATTTTATTATGAGTTTTAATGACATTAATAATAATTGACCGAATTTAATGTTATATATTACGATGTTTAAGCTCATTTATTAATTTATGACCGAATTGACCGAATTACTTTACGAATATAATACTAATACTAATATTACGATTTTAAATTTTAATCTTATTTATTTCTTATTGACCAAATTAAATTATGAATATATTACTAATACTAAAACTAATATTACGATTTTTAATTTTAATCCCATTTATATCTTATTGACCGAATTAAAATTTTGTATTACTATTTTTATGAATATATTACTAATTACTAATAATTACTAATACTAACTAATATTAATACTAATATTACGATTTTAGTTTTACTATTCGTAAAAATTCGTATTGTTGACCGAATATATTACTAATACTAATTGACATTAATAATAATTGATCGAATTGAATGTTATTTATTACGATTTTTTAATCTCATTTATTTATATTAATATTAATACAAAATTATGTTTAATTTATCTTTATGAATTATTATTGGTCTTGCCTGCAATTAATAGGATTTATTCATTTTTAATGTTATTTATTATGAGTTTTAATGACATTAATAATAATTGACCGAATTTAATGTTATATATTACGATTTTTAAGCTTATTTATTTATTATTGACCGAATTGATCGAATTACATTACGAATATATTACTAATACTAAAACTAATATTATGATTTTTAATTTTAATCCGATATATATCTTATTGACCAAATTAAAATTTTCTATTACTATTTTTACGAATATATTACTAATTACTAATAATTACTAATACTAACATTACGTGCAGAAATTGTTTCTCAAGTCGTTAGGTTTGTTAGTTGCATATTCAATATTTATGTTTACAATATTCTTATTTTATATTTAGTTACATATTCTTAATTTTCTATACATAATGCTTTTGTAAAGGTTTACTGTGATTGGATGGCCTGATTTGCTTCAATCAGAAGATACTTTCATTGGCGAATATTGTGTCTTCAAATGGTGTTCAATCCTTCACAAAATGTTTGTTACTAAGGCTGCACCACAATATGTCATTGATTTTGAAATTTAAATTATGATTTTGATATTATTTATGAAGAGTCTTAATGTTATTTATGATGATTTTAATGTCATTGATTTGAATGATTGATTATGATTTGGTTGTTATTTCTTAAGATTTTTAATCTTATTTATTGATATTACTAATATTTCAAAATTCATTTTAATATTGTTGACCGACTTTAATTTTGATATTACAACTTTCCTTTAATCAATTGTCATGAAACAATATTATTTTAAACATATACGACTTTCTTTCAAACATTTATTTAAATCTATTTAACAATGTTAAATCTATTTAACAGTTTATAATTTAAATATAATCTAAAGATAACAATGTACATTTATTTTCATACACTTTTATTATTCTTTTAATAATAAATATAATTTAAATATATTTAATAGTTTCCTAAAATATATAATGTATTCAAAATAATGTTCAATGCTATTACTAATATTACGACCTTAATTTTAATATTGTTGACCGAATCTGAGTAAAAAAAAATTTATGTTTTTTTTTTAAATTGTTGGAAGTCAATTCTTTGTCTATATGTCTTTAAGTTTGATTGTGCTAATTTCAAGCGTTGTTGGCCAATTCACGTCAATTATCAATCCTTCCATTTTTTATAATTCAAAGACTTTCCTTTAATCAATTGTCATAAAACGATATTCTTTTAAACATATACGATTTTGCTTTAAACATTTATTTAAATTTATTTAACAGTTTAGAATTTAAATATAATCCGAAGATATGAGTGTACATTTATTTTCCTACACTTTTATTATTCTTTTAATAATAAATATAATTTAAATCTATTTAACAGTTTCCTAAAATATATAATGTATTCAAGATAATTTTCAATGCTATTACTAATATTACGACCTTATTTTTAATATTGTTGACCCAATCTAAATAAAAACTTTTTACGTTTTTGTTAATTTGATGGAGGTCAATTCTTTGACTTTATGTCTTTGAGTTTGATTATGCTAATTTTAAGCGTTGTTGACCAATTCACGTCAATTACGAATCCTTCCATTTTTTATAATTCAAATATATAAATAAATATTCCTACTTGATCACGTCAATCGAGGCACAATATTTCCGATTTTGCAGAATTGTTCGAGACACATCAATACTAAATAAACCTTAACAAATAATAAAATCATTTAATCGTCATACCAATTTTAACAACGAAATTAAATGATAATCTAAATTTTCAAAATGTTATTTTCTGTTAAAGAATTATATTACTTCAATCACAACTAATAATGATTACTAAAGATGTCAATAATAATTTGTATATAATGGGTAAGGCAATTTGAGACACGGATGATTTTAATGTCATTTATTTGAATGATTGATTATGATTTTGATGTTACTTATTAAGATTTTTAATCGTATTTATTGATGTTACTAATATTACGAATTTCATTTTAACATTGTTGACCGACTTTCATTTTGATATTACGCCTTTTCTTTAATCAATTATTACTAAACGATAATCATCATCTTGATTTCAATAAGTGTGCTAATTTTAAGTGTACTAACTTTAATATGTCAATAATAATTTGTATATAATGGGTACGGCAATTTCAGACGCAGATTATTTTAATGTCATTGATTTGAATGATTGATTATGATTTTGATGTTATTTATTAAGATTTTTAATTGTTAAGTACTATATTAACACAGTTTAAATAATGACGTTTTTTGGCGGCATTTTGTAACATGTCAAAAGTTGCCTAAAGTGTATATACAATGGGTCCTTTTGGATACATGTTGAAATGGGTTTGGGGTTAATCCTTTTGGTGTATATTTTTTTTACTAAAATATAGGAAATTTATATTACAGCATGTGACATTGAACCCATTTTCTTATTAGTTGTTTTTTAGTTATGTAATCGGTTTGAACCATTAGAGATATAACATGTAAAATTTAAGCTACCCATTCAAGTAAATGGGTTAAGGATTGTTTCTTAATTTACTTATCACCGTATCCATATCTTTACAACAACTATATTATATGTAGAACACAAATATGTAATACAATGGTGGAGGTTTTCATAAATTATTGGAAATGAGCTGCACTCCGAGGATCGTGATGACAATGATAACAACTTCGAAGGTGAAAAATCAGCTATCAATAAGCAAGACTTGGAAGATTTTGATTGAAGTAATGAAAATGGACCATTGGTTGAAGTTCGTTAAGCCCCAACTAATTGATAAGTGTTCTATGCTTAAGCTTAGTTATGATTAGAATATAGAAATTACCCAAATGATGTAATGTGTAATATTGGTTGAAGTTCGTTAAGCCCTAACTAAATGATAAGTGTTATATGCTTAAGCTTAGTTATGATTATAATATAGATATTACCCAAATGATGTAATGTGTGATATTGTGATAGTATGCTATGTAGTTTGCAGTTGTCAAATTAAACTTTACTTACTCGATATATCCATCATTTTGTTACATTAAACTGTTAGATGACATTTTGCATTTAACATCAAAATTCATACATATTGCATCATCAAACATTTAGTAACCAAATCAAATTGCATAATACAATTCTTATTTTCCTACTTTTTTTTTTCATTTTACTTTCGGGTGAACCGTGGGTCCCCACGGGACTCTAACCTAGTATTATGAATAATTATCATAGTATTAGGGTTTAAAATGCCACAAAATAATTAAATGTAAATAATAATAATAGAACTTGTCGTACATTTATTTAAACGCGAAATGTTACAATAGTTGACCACCCATCTTTTCAATTTAACATGTTTCATGTTTTATTTGCTATTGGAAGTTGTATAAGTCTTGGAACACATAAGAGTTTTGGACCTAGTTGATATAAATCAAGTTTATGTAATTAACTTGTTAATATTACTGTTTGTATGACAATTGTAAATCAATAATAACTAGGTTTATACCCGCCGCGCGTTGCCGCGGCGGGGGCAACCGGGTACTCGTATTTGACCCGATGGCAATTAGACCCGCTCGAATATATCGTTTCAGCAACTGAGGTAGCAAACGATTTTGTAGTTCAAGCCTTTGAGCAGTTGGTCCCTAAGTTATAAATATGGTCACAAAATCATGACGGAATACTCCAACGCTGTTAAAGTACCAATTTCTAAAACTTCTTCAAATGATTCATCCTCCGAACATTTCAGCACAAACACAACACTTATAAAACAACAATTTAGCATCTAAAACACACAACCACCTAAACCACATCATTCACATAACAATCACAACCAAAAGTGAACAGCATTACAATGCACAAAAGCAGTTAATAAAACAGCCTGCACACTTCAAACCCTAGCTAATCAATAAACAAACTCTTCACTTAGGTTTATACCTGCCGTGCGTTGCCGCGGCAGGGGCAACCGCCTACTCGTATTTGACCCGATGGCAATTAGACCCGCCCACCGCGCAGGTACATCGAAAACTTAGAACGGATTACTCAAAACGTCACGTAACCGTCGGCCAATAAAAAGGCTATCATCACCGCCGGCTATTGCTACCGTCACCGTCGGCTACAGAGCTCGTCGACCACTTGCCTGACACCCCAAGCCGCCGCCGCTGCCAAACCACCGTAGCACCTCCATTGCCAGACCATGGATGAATAAGCCGGCTACCATCACCGCCGGCTACAGGGGTCGTCGACCACTTGCTGCACATCCCAAGCAGCCGTCGCCAAACCACCGTACGACCTCCATGGCCAGACCTTCGTTTAATAAACCATATACATGTACAAAGACAGAGATCGAATTATTGATTTATAGAAAGAAGAAGATGAATATATGGGCACGCAACGGAGAAAAAAGGATGTAAAAAAGAAAGATTAAACTGCATGTACAGAGCCACTGTGGTAGACGGAGGGCACCGACGGTCGCCGGCGAAGGGCCGCCACAAACACAGCAGCTGGGACGGAGAAAGAGGAATGATGTATATATGATGGGCTGCTGCATTGAGGACTTGTACGTGCTTTATGGAATTGTATCGAGGGAAACAGTAAGTCTCCCTCACATCCAAAGTTGCAATTTAAATATATATATATAACTAGCTGATTACCCCGGGAGGGTCCCGGGGTTGAAAAATCTAATTTTACGTGATAACCTATTGCAAATGGCTCAAGTTAACTAACCACAAAATCTCTCAATCATTGCATGTTCATAGTATTCTAATCAGTAATAACTCATATTCCTTAATCTAAAACCTAATCAGTAATCATCTAAAGAATCACTTATGTAAGCTGCAACTATTCAAAAACTCATCACATCTCTCTAATTTCTCACATTCTAATGGCTCTTATAATTCCTAACCTAATAAACTAAACAAATACTTAAGTTGAAAGTTGTAACCATCGCATCTCATTATGCCACGTGGCATAATTAAGAGATGGATGAGGCCACCATTGAACGCCACGTCAGCAACTATCAATATTCCCGAGAGTGTCACGGGATTGAAAAATATAACCATTCTAATAATACTAATACTAATGGTAATAATTATTACTCTTGTAATTAAATAAATAAAAAAATAATTTTGCTATAAGCTGACACCATGTGTTGCAGTGTTGCGCGATTCTTTCTCCTAGCTTCTCTTGATGAAGTATACCTAGTAAAATTCCAATGATAACATGGTGATTGGGCTGATTTTCAACATCGTAGATAAGAACGTGGTTTAAAAGAAAAAACATGATTAATGAATAACATGAACACTTTGTGTGTTTTTTTCCAGTACGAACAAAACCCTACAAAAAATAGTTGATTTTTTCTCCGTTTTTTATATAGCACTATGGTACTCGTTGGAAAGATAATAAAACGCTCGTTAATTTGGTGTAATTTTTTTCTTTAAAAAATCTCGTATATAAAAGATATAAACGTTTAAAAATTATGGGAGGAAATATGAGAGAGAAAATTTTAAATTTATTTTTAAATTCTTTTTTTTCCTAAAATAACTCAATTTAATTAAAAAGGGAAATAATTTAAAAACACTAAAATCTTTGAATTATGATGCCACGTGGCAGTTTCATGAAGAGGTTGAAGGCACCATTGCATGCCACGTCAGCAATGTTCAATTCTTTTATATATATTAATATATTAATAGATATTAAATTTCCATTTAGTACCATAAGCTATTGAACAATTATTACTACGTGGCACACCGATGTTTCCGCCATCAGTTAGGGTGTTACACTATCCCCTTTTCTCTTTCTCATTTTTATGGAGGCTCTCGCATTTATTTGTAACAAAGCTAGTGAAAAGGAGAGTTCAAAGGAATTCAAATCTCGAGCACAGGTCCGGTTATCTCGCATCTCTTGTTCGTGGATAATGCGTTGATAGTGGGGGAGTGGTCGAAATACTTTGCATTGTAAATGGTCTAAGGAATTAGCATTTCTGTTTTTCTCACAAGGTTTCATACGCAAAACTATGATGTGCTAGACTTGTAAAATTGTGTTTCATTTTTTTCACTTAATTGGGATGTGATGGTAGTCATGCTAATGGATATAACTTAGAACACTAAAATAAATAATAATAAATAAGATCACTATCAATGGTGGAGTTTGAAATTTTTTTCTCTTAATGTCAAAAGTACGGCTGCTTTAAAACGACCCCCCTAAATTTACACTATAGAGCGAAAAAACGGTGAGGTCGGGCACCTTCCGACTCTCACTATACTTCGCCCCTAATCCCTATAGCATTAACCTAACTTACAAATAAATTCAAGAACAATCTACCGTTAATTTACATAACTTGAATTGTAGTAATGGTTATTTACATAAATCTTTAATATTGTACAACACTGATCTTTTATGAAATAAATTAAAATATTTTTATGAAATAAACTTTACATGTTAAAAAAACCAAGAATTATTATTAGGTTTTATTTATTTTTAGCACTTAATAGTTTGTTTTTTTTTATAAATAAATCCACCACGTTAAATAGAAATGAATTAATTAGAACCAATCTCTTTAACCCAATTTATTTGCCACTTATACATAAATTGTTACCTAATCCTTCATTGACTGATGGTCTCTATGTGGTCAATATGGTTAGGCACATGTCTTTCCACTCACTTGTGGGTGGTTGATGGTGCATATATACAGGAAAAGAGGTGCACCTTTTGACCGACAAAAGACCAAACAAGGTTAAGGTGGTCTCTTAAAGTTCTATATACATGTCTCCATATAAGCTTGAAAAACCCAGAGTTCCTGGAGACTCTTTACCAACTCTTATGGATATTGCAACTTAAAGATTTCAATATAAATCATTACTGCTGCATTTAATAATAAGATGCAACTTGTTACGGTTAGACATGCTCATATTATAGGTCGTGCAACCATTGTGACTAGCTAAGAAATGTACCACATTCATCTACATATGCATATGTTAACGCTCCGTCCCCGAGTTTACTTGAAGATGGAAAAGAAAAGAAAAGAACCGAAGGAAAAGAAAGAAAAAAAAAAGGATGCATATCATTTCCTTCCGCTTACTTTCATTTTCTTTCTTTCTCTTGCTAAGTTAACTTGGGAACACAGCGGAAATGCACGGTGTGACAGATGAAGTGTATGTATAGATGTAAATAATTAGATATATAGTTTTAGTTTTGGTGTAACATCTTTTGAATAATAAAAGTAAATCGTATATATAATGTATAAATAATAAATATATATATATAATTTATTAAACTCAAAAAATGGAACCAAGTAAATAAAAGAAGTCAAAGGTTTGACAGAATAGATTGCTTAAAGTAAAGGGAAGACTCACGGGAATAATGGTCCGCACACACATCTTTCATCAACTCCACCCCACATCAATGTAACGTGTGTTTTCTTTCTTCTTTAATTTTTTAATTTAATTAATCATGATATGTAAATTCTTTAATTGATACCCGCTCCAACTAATTAACATAAACCTTTTTTTTGCATAACTCCTGGTCTCAAAGGGAACATTAAGAGCAGGTATAGCTGTGTGTTTCTTAATCAAATGATTGTCGGTTCAAATCATACCGAGTGTAAGTGGCTGTTTGGTAAGTCTCTTAATGAGGCTCTGAACCATTCAGCGTTGAATGATTCAGCATTCAACGCGTTTGTTTCAGCTTCTAAATGAAATGGTTAAGGCCGAACCATTAAGATTTGGGATGTTGCTGAACCATTAAGCACTGAACCAGGCCGAACCTTAATGAGACTCTCCTACCAATGTGGGACAAGAAAACTAACCATTAAGAGGTCCAACTTAATGTTTCAGCACTTAACCACTCAGACTTCTTAACCATTCAGACCTCTTAATGATTCAGCATTTAATCAACCAAACAACCCCTAAATGTGCAATGTTTGTTGGTATAAAAACACTCCAGGTCAATAAATAAATGATATTTTCAAGAAGTACGGTAACTAGCGCGTAGATAAACTTATTTTTAATAACTAGTAGAGTGCCCGCGCGATGCAGCGGGAAACACAAACACTTCTAAGGGTGTGTATGGTTCTGTTAAGTTCGATTATTAGCCTCAACTGAAACTAAAATCAAAAGTCTTCAATTAATCAATCTTATTAAACAATTGGTTCCTTTGTTTGATTAGTATTGTTAGACTTGTAAGCTTCCAATTCTTTAATTATAACATTAGCTTCCTCAAAAACCCACTTCTCTGCCTCCATAAAATCCCGATGCTCGATAACACAATCCAGATCTCTAACCTCTTGAACCAAGCTATCAATCTCTTCATTCTTAGCCTTTTGCACCGAATGTATCCATTTGACAATAACACTTCTCAATGTCTTCAGTTTGATCATAAACATAACATCTGGACTACCGTTTGCATGAAAGCCTGAGCACACCTTCTCAACCAACTCATCGAACCCCTTCCTAGATAGCCATGAATTATAAAACTTAAATGGGTTTGCACCAAAATTCCGCTCCTCTACCCTCAAAATTAATGGGCTATGATCCGATATATCTCTTTGTAACGCACGATATTCTGCACTCGGCCATTCAGAAATAACATTCCACGAAACAAATACATGATCAATACGACTGCACTTATTACCGACCACAAACGTGAACTTCCTTCCCTTCAACGCATACTCATGGAGGCCACTATCTTCCAAAAAAAATCGTTGAAATCATTAGTAATCGCCACATTAAACTTGGAGTTCCTACGTTCTCCTCTATCCCGAACACAATTAAAATCGCCTCTCGCAACTACGTATCCTAAAAATTTGACGATAAGACGTTTTAATTCCTCCCACAAAACCTTCTTATCCCCCGCCTTCTGAGGTGAGTAAACGTTAATAAATAAGAACTCTTTTCCACCGTCTCTTACAATGCCACGAATCGACATATAATTCCGATGCTTAACAACCAACCCCATTTCAAACCGTTTAGTATCCCATAAAGACACCAACCCATCCGATCTACCCGTCGCTTCAACTCCTTCCATACCAAACTCCCCATTACACCAATATTTCCCAAAATCCACTCCTACCAATGATGAGAACTGAGTTTCTTGCAACAAAACGAAACCGGCATCTTGTTGAATCCTTATTTTACGTATCCATTCTCCCTTTTCTTCATTCCCCAACCCGCGGATATTAACGGACAAAACATTCATTGAGCAACCAATTGAAACCCTTCTTTACTAACCTCCTTATCGATTGAATATTGAAAATTGTCAATATTATCGGACCCCAAAGCCTTGGCCAAAAGAATAGTCTCTTGAACTTCCTTAATGTGTATCGCCTCATTATTAATCACATCCGCCCCATAAACCCCTTCATCAACTTCAGAATTGAGAACTCAGTCCACCACAACATCCGATTCCAACTCTTTATTCAGATCGGGGGTTACAAACTCCTCATCATTATCGACACTTTCTCTACTTTTACCTGGAGTTTGAAATTGGGTACTTGAAAGAAGTACTATTAGTGATTATATTGATTTAGAGTAATTGATGGTAAATAATGAAGTGCCCAACCCTTATATCAACGTAACTATTAATTCGATATTTTTTTCTTGTTATCATTTCTATCTTAAAAGGATGTGTCGGTAGTATTTCCATCACCAACCCCTCAACTTTTACATTTTGCTTTCTTACACCACTTCACTCTCAACCTTTACATTTTGCCTTTTTAACCTCTCAACTTTGAAAGTTTATTTTCTTAACCCCTCAACATTGAAAGTATGTGTTTTTATCCTCAACTTTCCATTTTGCTTTTTTAACCTCTTAAATTTAAAAGTTTTCTTTTTTAACCCTCAAGTTTGAATTCCCCCATCATCCCTCAAGTTTGAATCCTTTTGTTTTTACCCCTTGCATTATTACTACCTCAATTAAACGTTGCGTTTTTATCCCTTGCACCATTACTCTATTTTTACCGCCACCATCCTTGCGTTGGTACTCCTTGCACTATTACTTCATTTTTACACCTCCTCGATCTTGAAAATTTTATATGGTGACATATCATAATGGCTGATGGACTAATCATTTCAATGTTTGCAATGTACCCGCCTGCAACGTAAGTGTGCCTAATTACTGGTTGTATTAATAGAGAAAAGAAATTTTGATTTTCAGTCCAAATCCAATTTCAGAATTCTAGATTTGCCAATGAGTACACGTAGCAAAAAATGAAATATAAATATCAATGAGAGCAAATCAATCATTCTCTACGCATTTTTTCACTAAGGTATAAATAAGTTATTACGGTATAAATAAGTTACAAGTCAAGTTAGTTTCACTCGTGAGAAAAAAAAGTAAAGCTATCTAAAGCAGATTGAATTAACCTATCTATTAATTTTTCAGTGGAGTGAAGAGAACGTGAACACGTGCCCGCGTACTGTTGGTTCTTCTTTTTTTTTTAATGTGTGATGTGTCCGACTTGCTTATATGTGTATTTACATATTTGAACGCGTCTTGTTTTCCATATTAGTATGTGGTTTGGTGATTTAATTGTTGTGACGTTTTTGTTTATTAGATTTGTTTATCATTTATATATAATAATTGGTTTATTTATATAATATATAACTATTTTATATATTAATACAAAATCTATATCTATACTATCTAATAAAGGAGTATCTAAAGTTGAGGTGACACCTCTAGATGGTCTCCATTCTTACCATTTAACTTGGGTATGGGTTTTCTTACCCGCTCCATTACCCAACTTGTGCACCCAAATACCCGGGTATAAATACCGTGTTTTCATTCATATTAATATTATTAATCCACCACATCTCTCTCTCCCCCATTCTCATTCATATTCTAATGAAAACTAAAATCCCTATTATCATCTTCAATCTAATCTTCATAATTTCTTAAAAATCTCTACTATTTATTGAATCAGGCAAGTTCTTCTATTTCAAATAATTTGTTTTATTAATCTTCTTTTTTAGTCTATCATCTCTATGTATTGAATACCCTAAATTGTTTAACAAATCGATATATGTTTTTCCTAATTAGATATCCTTTATACTCGATTTCATGTAATTTTTTTACCTATTTATTCTAATGTTTAACGTTAATCTTCTCTTCTCATATTTCGGTTTTCCATTCATATGCAGATTTGTTGTTATTACATTTAGTCAATAACTTTTACTGTTAATCGTGATTGTAGATTGTTTCTGAGTATGCAGATACAAGGGAATGTCATACCATAAAGGTATTCAATTTTTCAATATTTTATATGACCAATCTGCATCATTTTTGGTACATACTACATCTCCATTTATCAAATATTAGTATACCGGTTATATTTTCTGAAACCTTCATTGTACCTCTTATAATTTTCAGACAATCCCTGCTACTATCAATAACTTCTTTATTCTAATTATTAAATATTAAATTGCTCAACATAATTGTTGCATTAACAAGTAAATTTTCTCAATCAGGGAGTCTTGGAGTTGAATTACAATTTATGATATACTTTGTTTCAGTCAAACATCGTCTGACTTATGTTTAATCAACATAATCCTTTTTGTTTTGGCCGAGTCTGTTATGTTCGATTGGATGCATGTCTTTTAAGGTTGAGATATGAAGTTCATATATTGTTTATAATTGTTCTTGAAGATCTCATATGGTTTGGTGTTAAAGAGTTAATTGTTATGTTAATATGATTTGATCGAATAAGGAGCCTAACCTCAGTTCGGATTCTGGACATTGATCTAAAATAATTATGGAGCTTTTAATTTCGGATAATTGGTTTCCTAAGTTTGTGCCACACATTTGGAAAGGTAGTAAATATCTTTTAATGCATTAATTATTGGTTGACCAAGAAACTTAGGCTCCAAAATGATTTTTTTATAATAATTTTTTCGAAATTTTTAAATTTTCAGTTTGAATTTTGAATTCAAATTTTTAAATTCGAATTTAGATTAATTCTCCCAATCTAGATTAATAACTTCCTTAAAATAATTCAATCATCCTAATAATATATATTTAACCGAAAATCAATTAAATAAAATAAAATTATTAAATTTCTATTTTCCATTTTTTTAAAATAATTCAAATTCTTACTATATAAACAATCTTAATCTTAATTACGTGTTTGTTTTCGATACAGGGGTAAGACTCATTTTGTTTCATTAAGAAGCTTCAAAGATTATACCAATGTCTGCTGAAACCTTAGTTTCAGAAAATAAGGTATTTGTATACTTAGTTTATTTTATAGTTTTTTTTTATCTTCAAAGGATTTTTTAATTAATATAATTTATGTTTTAACAAAACAATATGCAATATATTTTTTATTATAGGGTACTTACACCGTTGCATTTTTTTTATTAAATTTTAGTAAAAAATAAAGTATAAAAATATTATATAAATTTAATCATTGAATTATGAAAGTTATGTTTCTAAAAATAAACTGTGTTTTTAATGGTAATAATTAAATAAAATTCATAAAAATCAATGTATATGTTTTGAACTGTAAAGTTTCAAAAAAATTTTAATTTTCAGTTTCAATTTTTCAAATTTTTGAATACGAATTTTATATTTTTTTTCTTTATTTTAAATCGTATCAATTATTAATAACTTACTTTAAATAAACCAATCATTATTATTAATAACCACGAGAAAAACACCCAACTCTCTTTACATGATTTTAACATTCAACATTTAATATTTTTATTTTTATTTTTATTTTTATTTTTATTTTTATGATGGACATGTACTACAACACACACAGAAAACCGATAAGCGTGACGTCCGTACCACCCTCGTTTTATCTTCTCTCCCAAATCATGAAACCCTAAACCTCAAGCATCTTCCCCTACCCCTTCAATGGAAATTAAACAACCACATTCCACCTTTAATAATAATAACAACAACAACAACAACAACAACACCGAATTTCACGACGTCCTCGAATCATTTAATTCATACCATTAAAATTCTATGCTAAAGGCCATAAACACTTCTTTGTAGGGGCAGGGCACCACCAAAAAATGGCACGGGTATGTGGTTGCTTAATTTCCATTGAAGGTGTTGTTGTTGTTGTTATTATTATTAAATATAACTTACATCGTAAATCTAGATTAATTCAAATTCAAACTTTTAAATTCGAATTTAGATTAATTCTCCCAATCTAGATTAATAACTTCCTTAAAATAATTCAATTATCATTAATAATATATATTTAACCAAAAATCAATTAAATAAAATTATTAAATTTCTATTTTCTAATTTTTTAAAATAATTCAAATTCTTACTATATAAACAATCTTAATTACGTGTTTGTTTTCGATACAGGGGTAAGACTCATTTTGTTTCATTAAGAAGTTTCAAAGATTATACCAATGTCTACTGAAACCTTATTTTCAGAAAATAAGGTATTTGTATACTTAGTTTATTATATAGTTTTTTTATCTTCAAAGGATTTTTTAATTAATATAATTTTTGTTTTAACAAAAAAAAATATGCAAGGTTGATAGCTTTGTATCATTTTATGGCGTTCTTGGAGCAATGATGATAGCTTTATTGAATGTTTTTATGCTCGTAGGTTTCAAGGTTGATAAACATTTGTTGATTCGTATATCCATTATTGAATAACTATAAACCTTTTTAAGATATTTTACATGTAAGTAACTTTCAATAAACAAAATTTGTATACTACAATCTTTATAGAATTTTTAAATTTGACTTGAGGATGTACCGGGTATACAGCCGAGGCTCTAATCTAGCTTAATATATAACAACATATTTATTGTTTATTAATTCATTATAGCTTTACATATAGTGTTATGATAAAATACAAATTGCTTAATAGGCTAAACATACAAATAATACAAATAATTGGAGTAATTTTTATTACTTGATAGTTATTGAATTAGAGTAATTTTTATTACTTTACTTATTTTTTAGTATGTTAATTTCATTTATGCATTATCTCAAACCTTCGTGCATAATTCCATTTGTTATGTATCTATATAAATAAACAATGTCACATTTATAAATAAATAGTTTCATTTACTCAAGAAAACCCAATCAAGCTCACAATAAAATTGAAATATCCACTTTCCAAACCTCAATTTATTTATTAATTTATTTACATAGTCCAATATAAGTTAACTACATATGTATAGTAGAAGTAGTTATCAAAATCTCATAACTTTCTGCTCCCACTCAGCTCCCCCATGCTCTCTCCTCCAATCTTCCACCACCTCCGCCGCCAGCTATGGTAGTCGGAGTTCCACGTTTTCCGGCAACACTCCTTATTGCTCTCTCCATATTATGGTTCACCACCACCACCATTTTTAAACAACCACCATTACCACTTGTAATTGGCAAAGTTCAAATTCAACATCACCACCTCGTCAAATTTGACTTCTCACTATTCATTTCCACGCGGCACCACCACCGGAAAATTGGCAGCGGTCCCTTTGTATCGGGGTCTAGCATTGACCCACGATATGGCGTTGAGATGCACCTTGTACCAACCGGTCCGAATCCGTTGCACCATTGAAGTTTTGTCAAAGGTTTTGAGTTTTTGTGTTTGTTTATGTTGTATAAGTTGATACAAAATATTTATAAAGATAAAAACTATAGTTAATAAATAGTTGTATTGATTCATCTATTTTTATTCCATTGGGCATATAACAAATAAAGTGCAAGTGTACTTATAATGCATAATTAATAATTTCATATGTTTCTAGCTATCTACACTTGAAAAATATCATATTTTCTTAAGTTATGATTTATAACAAATGTGATTATGCAATGAAAATATATGTTTTCATACAATATGATATTTTTAAAGTTTAGAAAATAATATATGATTATTTATTTAAAAGAGAAGCCTAAAGTTTAAACATATTAGGTATAGTTTTGTAAGAACAGTGCATGTCTCGTGTTTGTTTTGTACATTTTTGGTTGTGTATGTATATTTATAAATGACATATATGTTTAAAAGTATAGACGTATAGTTTTATCTAAACAAGTTGGGTTATGGCCGAAGTAAGGTTCAAATGCCACTAGTAGCAACAGTGGCGTATCTAGGCCACAAAATCAGTAGTAACGTTTTTCATTTTTTTCATTTTAGTAGCAACATTTTCCAAATTTCGTAAAAAAAAAAAAAACAAATTTTCCACTAATTTTCCACTACGCGCGCGAAGTTGAGCCGCAACTTCCGCAACCCCTCCCCATAAAGTATGTCCGCCCCTGAGTAGCCGTAGACTTATATATCGGTACACCAACGCTAATAGAAAAGTTTTACACGAAACAGGTCAAGTTTTACACTTCAGGGGATAATTTAACATGAGGCATGTTTTATTCGTGCAACTTAATCGGTCCACCCCTGTATACAAGATGAGCTAGATAGTAATTGTGTACTCTGTGTATTTATGTTGTTGGTAAACGACCACTCAAATTACATAGAAGAGTAAGCAAATAGAATTACATATTCATTTATGAAAAATATCATCGTTGATACTATATAAGTGTTTGCTAACATTATATTGTTATAGTTATCAATGATTGTGTATATATAAATTAAAAAAAAAACAGATAATAACATTAGAATTGTTAAATTATTATAGTTAGCTGTCATGTGTAATTCCAAAATATGGTTTTTTTTTAACGGCTAATGTAACCTCACTCTATTTTACACCAAATACAACATTGTCTAGATTTGAACCTAAGACATCCCCTCAGGCATAAACTTCTAGCAAGTGAGCTAGCCCAAACATATATACTTTTGAATACCTGACAGTATATTTTTTTTAACTTTTAACTCAAGTTTAATATAACTATTCTTATTATACTCCTAATAAACAAGTGGAAAGATTTCAGTGTATGATCGGTTGCATAAGAGTTGATGCTTTTCAGGATAAAGGTTTAATAAAAAATAGTCATGTTTCCTTCAAATATACAATATACAATAGCTTAGATTACACATATATTCATGTGGTATGTTCATATTGCAAATTTTATCATTTTCACCACCATTAAAATAACTTAATCTCTCCTCTATTCTGCTTGATTAGATTCCATGTTATCATATGAGGCTATCAAATAAAAGGCCATCTTTCATATATAATCCTTAAGTAACGGACATAAACAAAGTTATATATTTGGTTTTGTTGATTTCAAAATTATCCTATAAAATGTTATTAGTTTTAACATGATTTTATAACTAGTCTAAAGGTTAATTTACAATGTTTATGTATAAATCGGTTTGTTTTGGCCCAATCTATCAAAGTTTGCGTGTGAGATAAATCGGGTTGGATGTTTTTGGCCCAATAAGTATTATTTTGAGCCTTTAAGGTATATTGGGACATAGGGAGGGGTGTTGAAACTCACGTAACAGTAGCCCGAACCAAAACTGGTTTGAACTTGGGCCAAGTCAGATTTCTAGGGCTTGGCTTGTGTTAAAATTAATAACATTCATATCAATTTAATACTTGTTATTCAAATAAGACTAATATATGTTTGGGATTATAGGTGGACTGGCAATGGGCTTGTAGCAGACTGGGCAGTAGACTGGACTTGTAGTAGTGGGCTTGTAGCAGTGGGCTTTGTAGCTGGGCTGTCTTGTAGCTGCTTAAAGATGGAAGATTCAAAGGTGTGGCCCAGTCCATTCAACAAAAAGCCCGGTCCATAAGAGTTTTTAATCTTGACCGTTCTTTTCCTCGATCCGTGTCATTATTTGATCGTGTGGCTGAGAAGAAGCTAAACTGTGTTTTCTCTGGAGAAGCTTCTAGTCGTCCTATAAAAGGATTATTATTTCGTCACTTTTACAACTTTTGCTCAGATCATTATTTTGTTTTAGTCTTTTGGTATTCTCTTTCACATTAGGGTTTTATAGATTTGTAAAGATCTGATCATCCTCTGATCAGATCTCTTGGTCGTTGAGTCCTAGAGTGTGTAAGATTATCATATTGATAATCTGGTGAGGAGTTTCAAGGTCTGTAATGTTCTGAGTTGTAATCTGTTGTTTCTTTGGGTGTAGACATTCAGGGTTGGGTTTCTTGTTTAATAAGAAGATTATTTCAGTTCATACCATAAATTTGACATGGTATCAGAGCTCTGATTAGCTCTTGGTGGATTATTGTTCATCTAAGGTTTGGTTAGGTTCCGCTGCGTGAGTTCAGATCTGGTTTGATCTTGGTGTTTTCTTGCTGAAGAAACTCTGGTGTTCACTGGTCGAGAAACATATCTGGTGTGGAAGAAACCCTAAAAATCTAGGGTTAATCTCTGGAGCTTACGCATTGTAGCTGTGCTTCCCGGTGAGATTGTTCCATCTCTCCTTTATTTTCTTACTGTTTTACTTCATATTAAGTAGATCTGTTCTTGGCCGGGTTAGGGGGACCGGCGTTGATTGATTAATTGAGAGTTATCTGTGTTGTCTAGAATATTAGGTGGCTCCCTCAACACGCTTGCGTTGGTACCCTTGAGTGATGAACCAACGATCTGGCCTCTGTTGTGGCTTCGCCGTGTGTGTTTGATCCATTTTGTTGATTTGTTTTTTTTTGTTGTTTTTTTTCTTTTTCTTTTCTCTATTTGTTTGGTCTAGTTGTTATCTGTGATTGTGTGCTATCTTCTGTGTTCTCTGTGAGTTTTCATGGTTGATGGTATTCAAGGGCCTCCTACAGGAGGTTCTATAGTTGGAACTAGTGAGACCTTGATTAGCAAACTAGATGCTAGTGACCCATTATATCTTCATGCTTCTGACTCTAGCAATCTAACTATAGTTTCTATAAAATTAAAAGGGTCAGAAAATTATACTGTATGGGCAAATGCTATGCAACTGGCTTTGCAGGTCAAAAACAAATGGGGATTTATTGATAAAACATGTCATAAGTCTATGGATAATGATATTCTGGGTAGACAATGGGACAGGTGTAACTCTATAGTGTTAACATGGATTTTAAATTCAATCAGTGAGGATCTGTACATGGGTCATGTGTTTTCTAGATTAGCTTGTGATGTCTGGGCTGAATTAAAAGAAACATATGATAAAATAGATGGTTCTGTTGTGTTTGATCTTTATCAAAAAATAAACTCTTTTAATCAAGATGGTATGTCTGTATCAGAATATTATCACAAACTAAACATTATATGGAAGCAATTGGATCAAATACTCCAATTGCCTGCTTGCACTTGTGATGCAGCCAAGGATTTCAATAACTTTAGCAGTATGATAAAGTTAATGCAATTCTTAATGGGCTTAGATAGTTGTTATCAGGCTGTGAGAACTAGTTTATTGATTAAAGAAACTTTACCATCTGTCAAGGAAGCCTTTGCTATCATTTCAAGGGAGGAATCCCATAGGAATGCTAGCATTGGTAACAAAAAGGGGCAGAATATGGCCTTGTTTTCTAAAACTAATCAACCAATTGAGTTTAAGAAAACTAATAGGGTTTCAAATCAAAACCTAAAATGCTCTCACTGTAACAAGATAGGTCATCTTTCTGAAAAATGTTTTGAAATAATAGGTTATCCCTCTTGGATGAGACCAAGAGGAACATCAGGAAAGAAAACAAGTGCAACTAGTAATACTGTAGTGTGTGATAATACTGATGGGTCACATAATACTAGTTCTCTAAACACTTTGTCTAGTGAACAGTTTAGCAGGTTGTTGAGTTTATTAAGTGATAAACCTAGTGATGCTCCAAAGAGCTGCAATGTTTCAGGTGGGTTAAGTCCTTTTTGTGCAAGTGTGTGTTGCAAACCTATTTTCTGTTTTGCTAGTGGGTTAAAGAATGGTAGAATATGGGGATGGATATTTGATTCGGGAGCCAACCAACATATGATTCAAAATGAAAAATATTTGATAAACTACATAGATGTTATAGAATTTAATATAAAAGTAAAACACCCAAATGGTACTGATGCTATTGTCACTAAAATTGGGAATGTTAAACTTGGAAACAATGTAGTGTTATTAGATGTATTGGTTGTTCCTGATTATTCCATCAACTTGATCTCCATTCACAAACTTGCTAAGGATAACAAGGTCAATGTAGTGTTTGATGAATACAAGTGTTATGTACAGGACCTGGTAACCAAGAGTGTCCCGGTGACTGGTAATCAAGTAGATGGTCTGTATTATTGTGGCAACTTTTTGATGATTAATAAGGTGTGTTGTAATCAGAGTGGTCTTAACAACTTGTGGCATGGGAGGATGGGTCATCCATCTGATCATGCTATTAAATGTTTTAAAAACAGACTAGGATTAACTGATCAGGATAATACTGAACCTTGTGAAGTATGTCTTAGAGCTAAACAACATAGGGAACCATTTCCCTTAAGCACACATAAATCTGATGAATTAGGCCAGCTAGTTCATTTAGATGTGTGGGGACCTTACAAGGTTCCAAGTAGGGAAGGGTATAGGTATTTTCTCACTATAGTTGATGACCATTCTAGGGCAGTATGGGTGTGTTTAATGAAGAATAAAACAGAAGTCTATGAAAATATAAGGGATTTCATTGAAATTGTTAAAACTCAGTTTAAAAGAAACATAAAATGTTTTAGAAGTGATAATGGAAGTGAGTTTATAAACAATCAAATGAGTAATCTTTTAAAATCAAAAGGAATATTGCAACAGACTTCATGTACCTATACACCCCAACAGAATGGGATTGTTGAGAGAAAGCATAGACACCTTTTAAATGTGGCTAGGGCTCTCTTATTTCAAAGTTATTTACCTGTTAGGTTTTGGTTAGACTGTGTGCTAACTGCATCTTACCTTATTAATAGGACACCATCCTCAGTCTTAGGTGGCAAGACTCCATATGAGCTAATTTTTGGATTTGAACCCTTTCTTGACCATTTAAAAATGTTTGGTTGTTTATGTTTTTGTACAGTCCTAGATGAACCTGACAAATTGTTAAGTAGATCTGAAAAATGTGTACTTATAGGTTATTCAACAGAAAAGAAAGGTTATAAAATGTTTAGTTTAGACACAAAATCAACATTTTTTTCTAGAGATGTTAAATTCTTTGAACACATTTTTCCTTTTAAAGACAAAACAATGTTTTCTAAGTTCAATGAGAATAGTCAGGTTCACATTAACAATTTAAACTTTTTTGACATGTATGATAACATAAACACTGAACAAACTGAAGGTCCCAATGATGAAGGATAGGGTCCAGGTAACACTGATTCAGACCTTCATGGGTCTCAGCAGTCTAATGCTGAACCTACTGTGATAGATGGCAAGGCTCAAATGGAGCAGCCCAGTAGTAGTAGTTTAGTAATAGATAGGGCTGAGCATGTAGGGACTGGAAATGAAAGTGAAGAACTTTCTAATTCTGAGGGAAACTCTTTACAACAAACTGATTTAGGGGCTGTTTGGTTGATTAAGTACTGAATCATTAAGATGATCTGAATGGTTAAGAGGCTCTGAATGGTTAAGAGCTGAATCATTCAGCATCTCTTATTAGCTTAATGGTTCAGCACTTAATCATCCCATTCAGATGCTGAAACAAACAGTCTGAATGCTGAATGATTCAGACCTGAATGGTTAAGAGGCTGATTAAGAGGCTACCAAACAGCCCCTTAGTTACTAGAAGCTCATCTAGGAGTACAACCTTGCCTAAGAAACTGAGTGACTATGTCCTAGAAGGGAAGGTGAAATATGGGTTTGAAAGAGTAGTTAACTACTCTAATTTGACTTGTGAGTTTAAGTGTTATGCATCTGCTTTAAATAAAACATATGAGCCAAAGAATTTTTCTGAGGCTATAACTGATCCAAATTGGATAAATGCCATGAATGAAGAGATAGAAGCTCTTCATAGGAATAAAACATGGGATTTAGTTGAGTTACCTGTTGGTAGAAGTCTTGTAGGATGTAAATGGATTTATAAAATTAAATATAAATCCAATGGTGATATAGAAAGGTACAAGGCAAGGCTTGTAGCCAAAGGCTATAGCCAGAAACAAGGGTTAGACTTTGAGGAGACTTTTTCTCCTGTTGTAAAATTAGTCACTATTAGATGTATTATTTCTATAGCTGTTGAATGTAATTGGAACATGTATCAACTTGATGTAAATAATGCTTTCCTATATGGAAACTTATATGAGGATGTATACATGTCATTACATGATGGCTATTATTCTCAAAATGAGACTAGGGTTTGCAAACTGAACAAATCCTTGTATGACTTAAAACAAGCCCCAAGGATGTGGAATGAAAAACTAGTGTCTGTTTTGGTAGAATTAGGGTTTTGTCAAAGCAAATGTGACTATTCACTATTTTTTAAAGCCATTGATTCTGTTACTATATTTCTATTAGTCTATGTGGATGATATAGTTGTTACAGGTAACAATGTGTCTGAAATAAATGAGGTAAAGTGTTTGAAGTCTAAATTCTTGATTAAAGATTTAGGTGAACTGAGGTACTTTCTGGGAATAGAAGTCATTAAGGGGTCTAATGGTCTATGTTTGTCCCAAAGAAAGTATTGCATGGAGTTATTATCTGAGTTTGGAATGTCAGGGTGTAAACCTGTTAATAACCCTATGGAACAGAATCACATTCTGACTGCTATGTGTAAACAATATGGTAATAAAGTTAGTAATGTAACTGGTTATAAAAAACTTGTAGGCAAATTGATTTATCTTGCTCACACTAGGCCAGACATTTCATATTCAGTGCATTACCTAAGTCAACACATGCATAATCCTTTGAATGCACACTTAAGAATTGCCATGAGATTATTGAGATATCTCAAGAAGTCTCCTGGTAAGGGTATCTTATTTTCAAAAGGATTAGACTTTCACATTACAGCATATGCTGATAGTGATTGGGCAAAATGTGTTGACTCAAGGAAGTCAATTACTGGCTTTTGCATATTCTTGGGTAAATGTCTTGTGTCTTGGAAGAGTAAGAGGCAATCAACTGTGTCTAGATCATCTGCAGAGGCAGAATATAGATCTATGTGTGCAGCAACTTGTGAAGTAATGTGGATGGTTAACTTGTTAACAGAATTGGGTCAAGTTGTCAAATTGCCTGTAAAGGTATATTGTGATAACAATGCAGCCTTGTCAATAGCTGCTAATCCAGTATTCTATGACAAAACTAAGCACTTTGAACTGGATTTGTTTTTCCTAAGGGAGCAAATTCAAAAAGGTGTTATCAAGACATGTGAAATCAACACAAAGGATCAGCTTGCTGATATTTTGACCAAGGGATTATTAGTGGGTCAACATGACCAAATGGTGGAAAGAATTAACATGTTTGATCCGTTTGAAGTATTAAATTGAGGGGGGTGTTAAAATTAATAACATTCATATCAATTTAATACTTGTTATTCAAATAAGACTAATATATGTTTGGGATTATAGGTGGACTGGCAATGGGCTTGTAGCAGACTGGGCAGTAGACTGGACTTGTAGCAGTGGGCTTGTAGCAGTGGGCTTTGTAGCTGGGCTGTCTTGTAGCTGCTTAAAGATGGAAGATTCAAAGGTGTGGCCCGGTCCATTCAACAAAAAGCCCGGCCCATAAGAGTTTTTAATCTTGACCGTTCTTTTCCTCGATCCGTGTCATTATTTGATCGTGTGGCTGAGAAGAAGCTAAACTGTGTTTTCTCTGGAGAAGCTTCTAGTCGTCCTATAAAAGGATTATTATTTCGTCACTTTTACAACTTTTGCTCAGATCATTATTTTGTTTTAGTCTTTTGGTATTCTCTTTCACATTAGGGTTTTATAGATTTGTAAAGATCTGATCATCCTCTGATCAGATCTCTTGGTCGTTGAGTCCTAGAGTGTGTAAGATTATCATATTGATAATCTGGTGAGGAGTTTCAAGGTCTGTAATGTTCTGAGTTGTAATCTGTTGTTTCTTTGGGTGTAGACATTCAGGGTTGGGTTTCTTGTTTAATAAGAAGATTATTTCAGTTCATACCATAAATTTGACAGCTTGCAATCATAATTTTTTTAAATAAAAATTAGTTTCCAATAAGTTAAATACGTGATTGAACAACCCTAAGGATATCCGGTGTGGCCGTGTGGGTTAGTGAAGCCCCCTCATGGGTTGATGTGGAGCTTAGGTGGCTTCATGGCCACTACACCCATATTTAGCGGTCGAGAGAGATGGTTTCGGTATGAAACGTAGGAAGCAATCTGGGCCATCTAAATAAGAGTTGTTTTTCAAAAGCCACAAAAACCTAGCTTTTTAAGTTATTTTTGAATATCAAATTACCAAACTAACCACGTTTTACTCCTTTTTTGTTTAGTTTACATGAATATTAAGGTAATCACTTTTACAAAAAAATATTTT
Organism: Ambrosia trifida; assembly: GCA_028751855.1. Classification (NCBI taxonomy): domain Eukaryota; kingdom Viridiplantae; phylum Streptophyta; class Magnoliopsida; order Asterales; family Asteraceae; genus Ambrosia; species Ambrosia trifida. The sequence goes on from CM054122.1 coordinate 164,382,482, forward strand.
TTTGACTTTTTCCACTACAAAAACTAATCCAAACTACCTTTTAAAAACTAATTTTGAAAAAGTTTTAAGTAAATAAGCACTTTTGAGTTAAACTAGGTAGATTCTCCGCGCGCGCTTTGCGGCGCGTTCTTCGTTTACTTTGTGGCTCTTCTTATTGGTCTCGTTGGTAACATTCCGGGCAGCATTTCCATATATTTCACATAGTAGGGTCGCCTATTGTCAATGCTTTCTTGCCCGAGCCTTCAGGTCCCTTCAATGTGGAACTATTTCCTTCGATGCCTATAGTTCAGCATGGTAAGAATTATAAAACCAAACCATAATTTCAGGAAATCATGTGTGTGAGCTATATAATTTAAAAAAAAGGAACTTACTGTTACATATTAATTTTCAAAAGATACAAACCAACAATTTGATTTCTATACAAACCTGATAGACTTGTCAATGTAAACCAAACATCTCAATAATTGTGTAATCTTTAGATCAAACTTTAAGTGAAGATCCAAAAAGTGGACGAACCTCCAATGACTGTTAAAACAGGGACGAATATGATGGATCTGGAATGCTCCGAACCTAAGCTTGAACCTGCACAAGGTAAAAGACCGTTAGGCTCGTTACAGAGGAGGAGGGAGGGCCTCTCTGTAACCACCCTCCGGCGTGAGGATAAGTATTTGTTTAGTGAGAGAAAGTAGAAAGAGAAGGTGAGATTCGGAGTGTATGCATTCGTGTGTTGATTGTACTTTGGAGGGGGTATTTATAGTGGTCAGCAAAGTTGTACTTTACTTCGGACCCCCTTTGTACTATCATTCGGAACCTTTTGACTTTTGGGAGTGGGTTGTACTTCCTTTGGTGGAAACATTATGCCACGTCCTAGTATCCTTGGTCCGTGCCTATGAGGTAAGCCGCGGTATAATTATTTATACCTCTTCATATCTTCCCAAGTCCTCAAGTTACTTGTAACTTGCTAGACTTAGGTTTGACCGATTCACAGACACATAAGCCGCGGTATAATTATTTATACCTCTTCATGTCTTCCCAAGTCCTCAAGTTACTTGTAACTTGCTGGGGTGGTTCTGCCCTATGAGGGCCTGCCTCTGTCTTCTTCTGAAATTCCTGCCAATCTTCCAACTGCAAGCATTCAGCAGCCGGACCATTCTGCTAGCACGGGTCATCACTCTTCCGAGCCCTTTCGTGCCTCCAAGGAGGTTTCTGGTGATAAGGAGGGGCGTGCTCTCACTGATACCTCGGTCTAGCGAGGTTCGGCAAGAGGAAAGCCGTGAAGAGTACAGTTGCTAGCTCAAAACCCAAAAAGAAGCTGCGGTTTGTAGAGGATACTATAGAGGTATATTCTAACCTTCTCCATAACCTTGAATATCATTTATTTGGGGGTAAATCCTTGAGAGAATCGGCTCCGATACTAATGGTGGATAATCCTCAGGGCGGGGGTCTTAGTGATGAAGAAGGTGTTGACGGGTCTACCGGGATACTTAGCCCGGTGAAGGAGAAGGTGGTGCGGCCTGATGATGCTGCGGCTGGTGAGTTTAGGCAATCTCCCCTTCTTTCTCAAACCAATGTGGGGGATAAGGATGATACTTTCCCCCCACCATGGTTCGAGACTGAAGCTTTTTCCCTTTATGGTTTTGCAGCGTTGGCAGGGGAGGGTTCTGGTGGTGGTGGTGGCAGCTTTATTGCTGATGAGAAGTTTGTCCCAGAGTGGGACTTGAAGAATGGGGACCGGGTGGTAGACGGGCTATCTGCCCGTTTGATGTTTAATTTGGACACCCCTGCCGACCGGGAGTTCTATCATAACCTGGATTCTCCCGCCCTTTGTGAGGCGTTGCTGGTTAGCCAGGCCCAATCCAACTTTTTGGTGACCGAGGCATATCGTCGTTGGACAGATGCCGAGGTAGACAGGGAGCGGTTGCGGAGGAAAGGGGCTTCTTGCAACCATGGGCCGGCCATGGCTGAGTTGAAAAAGAATCTGAGGGATACTCAGAATCAAGCCTCATCTGCTCAAGCCGCCGTAGCTTCAGCCGCGGAATCCAGGGATAACGCCCTTCAAGAAGTTGAAGTCTTGAAGAAAAAACTTCATGAATCCGAAGCTGCTGCTGCTGCTGACTCCAAAAAGACCCGCGACCTTCTTAAACAGATGGAGGTTACGATGGCCACTCTGAAGACAGGTACCGATGCTTTAATTGCTGGTACGTTTTTTGATGTTTAAACTCTTTTTGGTATTAACTTAACTTTGGTTGTCCGTTGTTTTGCAGAACGGGACGAGGCCGTGAGGGGAGAAAAGCTGGTGCAACAGGTCTTGGCTGCGGCCGAAAAGAAGATGGCAGGGGATGAGGAGGCGTGGAAGTCCGAGAAAAAGGAGCTGCTCGAGAATATTGACGAGCTTTTCAGGTTGAAGACCTTCTTTTTGACGACCGGAGCCCAACTGATCGCGGACCATGTTCACAAAGGTCCGGCCATGAAGAAGGCCGTTAGTGACGTGAACAATGCGATGAATGCTATGGGCTTTAATGTTGGTGTGAAGGCGGGCTACGCGGCTGTGGCGAAGGGTATTCCCTTAGATAAGATGCCGCTGATAAAGCACAATGCCCAGGAAGAGCTTACTTCTGCTGCCCATGCCTACGACTCCCTTGTCTTTCCCAAGATTGCCAGGTTGGTTGATCAAGTCACGGGCCCGCCTGAATCTCTGACCGAAGCTTTTGACGAGCTGAAGCTCGAATCTTCTGCTTCAAAGGAGGACCCATCAAGTGCAAGAGGAACGGCGGGGCAAAATCCTTGACATTGAAGGGGTTCACCATTACCCACAAGAACCGGGAAGGGTGCTGTTGGTTGAACCGCAAGGTGTTATAATGAGGCCATATGGGGTTGGATGAGATTGTGAGTGCTTCCGGAATCAACAAGGACACTGACCGGTCGGTTATGAATGTAACCAGTGAGCCGCATGGAAGTCGTCACCGAGAACCCAAAACAGAGAGCCGGAGTAAGGCTTAGAAAACGGGGAACCTCGGTTGAATCCTCTAGTAATGGCAGTGTAGGAGCGGTGGGAAAATCGGTTATATTATCGGCGATAAGCAAAATCTGAGGCGGGTTGCAGCGGTGCCCTGGTATGTATTTTTCAGGACAACGAAAACATAATCCAACGGCTCGACGCTGCTGTAATTGGTCTGGTGATAAATGGGCAGTTGGCAGAGAAGGGGTAGACGCATTTGGGGTAGGTAAGATGGCTGGAAGGGTAGAGTTCGTGGGTTGTGAAGTAGAAGAAGTGGACAGGGGTGTTGGTGCCACATGAGGGGAGGGGTAGGAGAAGGAACACTGGAAGCAGATTTGTCTTCAAGTAATTTTGCAAGTCCAACGGCCTGTTGAAACGAAGGCGGTTTAAGGACAGATATGTCTTGTTGGAGATCAACAATCGGTGCGAGTCTTTTATAATTGGAGTCAAGGACCAAATTGCCTACAATATGGCATCGTCGATGCGTAAGAAATCATTATCAGCCACAAAAAGAACCAGCTGAACCAACTTTTGCAAGATTTTATACATATGAAAAAGTTAATATTGATGAATTAAGATCTCCTTGGTGAGTTATATCTGCTTATGATTATAATGACCTATTCATGAACCTTCAAACGATTGAACTTTAGCCAAGATTGAAGTTCACCTAAACCTTCAATAAAGGTAACATTTTGTTGTAACTTTCTTGTTCACTTTATCAAGTTAATAATCAGCAGCCCTCTGTCCTAAAACTTTCTTAATACCAAACCATTTTGTCTTTGTTTTTTTTTTCATAATCTTTAAATAAATATATTCCTTAAAGATATCAACAACCAGTATGTTGACTAATTACACACGACTCGTATTCACATTTACGACCCGTAAATCATACACCTACACTACACGACCCGAAACTAAACTTCTATAAAAATTAGTTTACCAGATGGTTATCAAACATCCAATTACTTCGATGAGAGTGTTTGTAGCAGCACATTTAGCTAATAAACTCATTTTTCTCATCTAAACTTGTTCCCTTTATTCTTAGAGATAATTCTTTAACCTTCTGAATTGCTTGATATAAATCTTTAATAAAAAAACAGATACGTATATGTAACATACGATACATTTAGCACTTGTAAAACATACCATATTGGAAGAAGTCCGGTAACCGTGTCTCAGACTTTAAGGATGAACACTAACTCCAATGAATAGTGGGGCCTCTCTCAAGAACTCACCACCAAGGAGAGCTAAATAGTCGTTCCATCACCAACCTGGCCCCAAATAAGCAAGTATTATTAGGGAAACCACTATTATCTTAAGTTTTAATTTCATTTTCAAAAAACATCCTCAACCTATGTTTGCTTCAAAACACCAAAGTTTTGTAACAAATAAGTTTTCCAATATATTCTAGTTCCTATTTTTACTACTCAATAGCTAAACTTATCTATGCACATACAAACTGAACAATATTTTTCACCGACAAGAAACATATACCTTCAGACGCCATTGCTAAGAGAAGCTACTCCAATGACCGATCAACTGAAAATAACATGTATGGATAATTTGGTCAATTGTTATACTCAATAGTCTTTGTCACAAATAACAGTTAGGAAGACACTTAACTATAGAGATGGATTAGGGATTCATAGTCACAGATTCCGCCGCCATTGGATAGCACGGAACAGGGCAAGGCGGCATCACCGCTTCTCGATTACCGCCTGTCTCTCTCTCTGTAGAGCACAAAAGGAGAAAACAAAGGAGAAACATGTGGAAAAAAAACCAAACAAACCACAAATAAACCATACTATATCAGTATTCATCGGCCAACATCGATGGAGCTTCATGACGGCTTCAGGCTAAAGCTCACGCGCCAGAGTGAGGGTTCTCCGCCGTGAGTTCCGTCGTGTACGGTGCCGTCACCACCAATAAACTCTCCGTCTTCCGATCTTGGGTTTTAGAAAGCTCACACGCCGAAGTGAGGGTCGCCGCCGTGCACGGGATGCTCCGCCTGGCTCCACCTCCTCTCTCTCTTTGTAATGTAAACCGTGGGTGTGTGTTTTATAAAAAAAAAACAACCTAACCAGCGTATGATACGGGAGTTGATCCTGACCCCTTTCACTAACACACCAACCACCTCACCACTACACCACACACATCACATCTTAACCAGATTCCTAACTAATTATATTTATCAAATGCTTATAATCTACTGTTCATTTCAATTACTGCTCAATCAGTTTGAACATTAATATAGTTTAATAGGCAAATCCCAAAGACCCTCTAAGTAATTAATGGCATGGATTAAAAGGGTATAATTCATCAAAAACTAAAGAAGAGTGGGTTTTAATGGTGGTATTAGGAGCCATGAAGATAATCTTTTCTTTTTCCTCCATTTCTCACATTTTTTAAAACGTTAATAACTCTTCCTTATGACGCTATTTTTTTTATAAAGACAAAATTACAATTTTGATCCTTTATGAAGGCCAAAATTATGGATCAAGTCCTTTAAAACTTTTAGTTTCAGTCTCTGTCTTTTATATGAAAAGTTGCCACACCATTTTTCCTTTACAGTTAATCTCATTAAAAAACACAGTTAAGTCATCCCACGTGCATTGCATGTGAGAATTAACGTAATTTCTCCCTCTTTTTTCTAACAATAGATTTAACCACCATCAAACCACCGCTGTCACTGCAAAATACTACTACCTCTTATCAACAGCACACAATCTTCGATCACCCCCAGCTATCACCACCTTGAACCTAGATCAAAATTAGCAAAAAGATATATAGTGGCCAATTTTACCACTTAAAATCAATTATCTCAAAACCCCATATGTTAATATATTGGCCGAGAAGAAACAACTTTGTCCATATCATCTCTGATGATATTATGCACTTGCGACTCCAGAAAAATGATATCACTATTAGTGCTTGGAGGTTCGTTGTTTGGAAACCGAACGATAACCCCAAAATTAACCCTAAATCCCAAAGTTTATGCAGGTGACGGCTGTTTCATCCTCGTATGCAGTGGATTTGAGGTCTATAGAAGGTGAATCGACCCTAAAATCAGTGAATTTGGTCAGCCCAGGTCCAAATCCTGAAAGCTCAGATCTTGTAGGTTCCAAACATGCTCCCCTATATTCTACAGATGCGGCTTTAACTCGTGCATGATGGAAGGAACACCCTTATCGGCCACTAAGTCAAAGCCATATATCGGTTATAAGACCCAAGAGCACTATTCTCGACTGTATATGATCCTCTTTCATTTATAATCGGATTTTTGTTTTGGGTTCTGTAAGTATTTTTTCGGAGAAGACTGGATCTATTCCTCTTTCAACTAGAGATGGTAGTGCAACGTAACTTGTTGTGGTTTTGCCGAAGAAGACAAACCAACGGAGCCAGGAGTGAGGGACGGGGATGAATGGTAGGGTTGGATCTTTAAAGAGGTAAGATGCATTATATAAAATATAAATTAACTTTACCTTTTTTAATATATAATATATTAAATTATAAAATCTAATTAAATCATAAGAATAGTCTTTTAAATGGTAAAAAGACTAAAATGCTCTCGTAGGTGGTGCACATGACATGACTTAACTAAGAAACTTAACCTCCGTTATTCAAAAGGACAAAACGCATGACAACTTTTCATACATAGGACATGTACTGAAACTAAAAGTTTTAAAGGACCTGATTCATAATTTTGATTTTCATAAAGGACAAAAATTGTAATTTTGTCTTTTATAAATATACCATAAAAACTAGCGTCTTTTTATCTTTAAAATGAGTATAACATCAATATATATATATATATATATATATATATATATATATAAAATCCAATGAACTCGAAAGCTTGATTACAGAGTAATTTCATTATGTTTTCAAATTTGGGATTTAAGTTATCATCGTGTTTAACGAAGACTTGCACAAATTTATTTCAGTGCGGTTTTTTATCGGTTTTTTCATTGGGTTTGTGAGTTTTTCACAAAGATAATTGTGACTTTGTACTTGATTGTGTTCTTATTTTCAAAAACACAATAAGATAACAACACAATTCACGCACATACGTGCATACACATATCTATGTCTAACATATCCACACATACCGAAACAACACGCACAAGTTAAAAACACAATTGAGTTGAAACTTAATATAAAAATCACAATTAAAATGAAAAACACAATATAGATTTAAAAACGCAATTACTATTACTATATATTAATTACTAACATGCGGCGCCACAATGTCTCGTGTCTATTTTGGTTTTTCCTTTTGTCTTCTTCTGTGAGGTGAAACCTCACTTACATCAGAACAAACAATTTTGATAGGAAAGATCCCTCTAATGACTTCTCTGGGAGCTTTTATAGTAAATGGAATCTATAAAATTGTGATCAATCAAATATTGCAAAGTCCCGGTATTTATTACTAGTCAGAATTAAACGATAACGGAATTTCGGTCCATACCGGTACCATAATATCAGATTGGGGAGGAAGATTAGAATTAGAAATTGATAGAAAAGCAAGTATATGGGTTCGTGTGAGTAGGCAACAAAAACTATCTATTCTAGTTCTATTATCAGCAATGGGGTTGAATATAAGAGAAATTCTAGAGAATGTTTGCTATCCTAAACCATATTTATCTTTTCTGAATGATAAAAAAATAGGTTCAAAAGAAAATGCTATTTTGGAATTTTATCAACCATTTGCTTGTGTAGAGGGAGATCTGGAAAATCAACCGAATCACTCATGTTATGATCTTCTACATCCTAGGTCTTCCCGTTCCATCATCTGGCTTATGTTCTTTATGTAGCATTCAGACCGAATGACTCTATGAAATTACGTTGATACTTCCACATATTATGGGTAACGTAGGAGACATCTCTATTTTTCCCCCGGGGAATCTTTAGAATTACCATTGCTTAGCTTTCAATTCGCCTCTGACCATCAAATGAAATGTGAATAATCCGGCCTTTCTCTTTGAAAGAAGGGGCGCTTCCGGTTCTGTCGGTGCTTGAAACAATGTTGTCTTCTCCATATTACTATATCTCTAGAGTCAATAATTTGATTTGAGGAACTACTGAACTCAATCACTTGCTGTCGTTACTCTTTAGTTTTCTGTTGAGGTCTATCATCGCAATGAACCACTGCAATGTTTTCATCTTCATTTAATCATAACAATTTACAATTCACAACAAGATGAATAGATCAAACCTATAAATTCAACAAATCAGAACATGATGAAAAAGGATCAAACACTCAAAAAATGGAGTTAAAAGGGAGTGTTGAGAAAGTTATCTAGGGTCTGCATGGCAGCGTGAGGGGTGGTGAGGCAGGTGGCGGCATAAACGTCCGCGAGGAACTTATTAACAAAGATGGAGATGTTGACGTCGGTGCCACAAACGGAGGTGTCGCAGAAGTTTACGAATTTGAGACGGTGGCAGGAGTTTTCTGCATTTTTAGAGATGACAATGGTAAATAAATAAGCAGGAAGGACCGGAGTTTTCCAAGAATTAGAATGACAAAAATGAAAAATATAAGGTTATATGAGATTAATGTGTGGTGGATCAAAATGCCTCTCCCTTTCTTTTTCTACTTTGCCACATCTTACTATATTATTCCTTCTCAGGCTTCCTGTTTTCCCCTAGATTTATTGTACTTCTACACTCTATTTCAGAGTTTCATTAAAGGATGAAAGAGAAAAATGAACAGTCCCCTAGATGTGTGGTTCTCGGTATCCCAAAATCTGATTTCTAGTTTTATTTTGTTATGATTTCGAACCGATGCACAACCATACCCAAATATAATGGATACTTTAAGCCAAGACAAACCTTTTAGCTTAAAAAGACAAACTCGTCGGTGTATACACATATAACAATACTCGAAGCAAGGGGAGTCATATCAGGTATATACGGATTCGGGTGCTCAATAATGTGTACATATGATAGCGTACCATAAACAATTATAGTAACTTGATCTGATTGAGTGTAATCTAATTGTCAAGAGTTTGGTTAACCTAAATCAAATATATTGCAACTTTCTAAGCTACATTTAAAAACTAAACGACATGACTAACGATTTTCAAATAGTTTGCTAAGTGGGACAACAATATTTATTCTGTTAGTTGGATGAGGATTAAGGATGCAAGAAGTTGACCTAATTAATCTCTATCCAAAATCAGTTGACTCCATTGTCAACTACCTTCTTTTTCATATCTTAATATTTTATTTTTGTAGCAATAAGAAGCGAAAATGAAATTTTCTTCTTCTTTTTATTTATAATGGAAATTGGTAGGTATAACTCCATATTTTTAATTCCAGGTGTTTCGATAATCTGATGTTGTTTTTAAACATTTTATTATGAATAAAAATTTAAGTGCGGATATAGCGTAGCCTACGGAATATTCAACAATACAATATGCAAATTTGTAATAATTAATAAAACAATGCATAGAAGTAAAAACAAATATATATCTTTCTATTTAAAATAAAATTTGCTATAATTATATTATCCTTTTCTTTTCTTCAAGTTTAGATGAATCCATCTCCGTGGATCTATGTTTTCATCCCCTTTGTCATGTTGCAATTGAATATCTCGACCACATTAAATCACACTGTGTGAAACTGTTTAAATAGATAGGTATCAAGAGTTAGAGACTAAGCGACATCAATTTCTTTTACGTTGTAGCTAATACTAAATCAGCCCATGATCACGTCACAACTTACTCAAGGGTTGTGTTAACATATATAATCGGATGAGGCATATAGTTGTTGGGGTCAAGTGACCCCAAAAGGTTCTTTTATGTGATATCTAGTGTCTAATCTATTTTATTAGGTGTGATATATGAAAAGTGATCCTAATTCATCACACGTTAGAACGCGACTCATGTAGAAAATTTCTGAATCTATTGTTGTGTGATAAGATTCTTGATCATAGTTTTGTTAACTCAAGCTCACGTGGGACATTCACGGTGTGTTTTATGTGAAGTCTTGGGAAATGGAGGAAATCAGGAATGTCATTGTTCATGCGGGTATTGACGACAAATGTGCCATGATTAATGACAACGTTTTTTAATATATAAGATTCAATATTCTCTATCTCGATCGTGGCTTTTGAGAAGGAACTCCACTCAAGAGTTTGAAGTGGAATAATCCATTTGGTCTGGATCAATCTAGTGCTTTTGTGGGGTCTTAGAGAATATATACATCCCTATCATGTAAATAAACTAGCGTGGTAGTACCCGCGCTTCGCTGCGGGAGCTCTTGTTGCGTTGAAGGTTTGGTGGACGGTAAAGATCGCGCTTCGCTGCGGGAGCTCCTGTTGTGTTGAGGGTTTCATGGACATTAAAGATAACATTAAGTGACTGTTACTCTCACGTGGGCTTCAAAAAAATACTCGCAGCCCATTAAGTTCCAAATCAGCCTTACCATTATAACAGTTGGGTTGCCTGTTGTTGACCTGATCCGAAGCCCAAAATTTTCCAATATTGGCTGCCCATTAAATGCCACTGATCTGAAGCCCAAAATTTCCCAATATTTGCGGCCCATTAAATGCCACAAATTTCAATATAATAAAGAGACACTTCTTTAGACAAAAAGGTTGTCGGTGTCATTGTTTATTGGGTGGCGTACATTAGTCCATGACACTGTAGAAGTGTCATTGTTTTAATAGTATATATAATGTGTCTTGAGATAAGAGAAATATATTGTATTAAATTCGTCTTGATTTGTAATAAAAAAATTTATGTGGTTTTTTCAACCGTAAAGGCTTGAATATCTGGATCATCTTGGCAAATTTATCATTATTCCTTTCTGAAAAACAGAACGTGGTGACCTAACAACCCACCTAGGAGGGAAACTAACAACTGGAAATATCACATGTCTCAACCCTAACAAATTGCCACAGGCAAGACTAAAATTCATGAGCTCTCATCTAGAAAGTCATGGGGTTAGTACTCAACCAAAGAGATAAAACTAAATAGATTACAAAATGTATTCGTATTTGTAAAAAATATAAAGTAAGCTGCAATTTGCGTACTTGTGGTTTGATGACGCAATCAACCTGTGTCCACCTTTTGAAATATCATATGCTGAACCCTCGTTATATTTCTTCTTTCACTGCATCCCTCCCACTAATAGAGTTGGTTTTTCTGTTTAAATTTTGTTGAAAAGACCAAAATGACCTTTTTGTTTGAGTCTTTATGTTAAAAATAATTTTTAAGGGGATATAAGTCCTCATGCTTTTTTTTTTCTTCTTCCATTTCATTTTAGCCTTGCCTCCAAATTCAATCATGCATATTATCTAAACCATTTAGATTATCTAAACCAGCTTAAACGATCTGATTAAGCAGATCACTTACCACCTTTCAAATAAATCACTTACCATTAACTATACCATGCTCAAACGACCTAAATAAGCTAGAAAAACTACCATTTCCCAAACAAATTACTTACCACTATCCAAACTAATTTTTTTGAAGTTTACTCAAGTTGTTTACCTAATATGTTATGAACATATATCAAGATTACCTAGTTTGTAAGCCATTACCCAACCAGTTTACCCAGGTTTGATGGTATGTTATACTTTGCAAATCGGATTTGGGTACCCTGTTTTGGTGGACTACGAGAATTGATTCTTGAGGAGGCTCACAAGTCTAAATACTATGTTCACCTTAGAGTCGACAAGATGTACAAGGATGTAAAGGAATTTTATTGGTGGCCAAACCTCAAAGGTGATATTGCTACATACGTCAGCCGATGTATCACGTGTCTGGAAATGGGAACAGATCTCCATGGACTTTATCACCAAACTGCCTAAGACTTCCAATAGTCAAGATGCGATTTGGGTAATCGTTATCCGGTTGACCAAGTCTGCACACTTTTTGCCAATCAAGGAAACAGACAAATTGGAAAAGTTGGCAAGAATGTACATCAAGGAGATTGTGACTAGGCATGGGGTGCCTGTCTCAATCATTTCAGATCACGACAGTCGTTTCACTTCCAGGTTCTGGTAGACTCTTCAGGATGCTCTAGGCACTCGTTTGGACATGAACACTACCTATTATCTGCAAACAGATGGTCAGAATGAACGGACCATTCAGACACTTGAGGACATGCTTCGTGCCTGTGTTATCGATTTTGGTGGAAATTGGGACACACATCTACCGTTGATTGAGTTATCCTATGACAACAACTACCACACCAGCATCAAGTACACGTTTGAGGCTTTGTACGAACGTAAGTGCAGGTCTCCATTATGTTGGGCAGAAGTTGGAGACAAACACCTGACTGGACCCGAGCGGATCCAGGAGATGACAGACAAGATCCTTAAGATTCGAGATCGTATGAAAGCCGCTCGTGACCGACATAAGAGCTATGCAGATCAGAGACGCAAGCCACTTGAGTTTCAGGTTGGTGACAAGGTTCTATTTAAGGTCTCACCTTGGAAAGGTGTACCACGTTTTGGCAAACGTGGCAAGCTCAATCCTCACTACATAAGCCCATTTGAAATCCTTGTCAGGATTGGTCCTGTGGCCTACAAGCTCAAATTGCCAGAAGAACTCCGTGGTGTTCACGACACTTTTCATGTATCCAATCTCAAGAAGTGTCTATCCGATGAGTCATTAATCATTCTTCCCGAGGGAATTCACATCGATGAACAACTCCACTTTAATAAAGAGCCAATCGAGGTGATAGATTGGAAAGTCTAGAAGTTGAGACAAAGTCAGATTAAACTTGTGAAAGTCAGATAGAATTCAAAACGCGGACCCGAACTCACTTGGGAACATTAAGACCAGATGAGGCGTAAGTACCCAACTCTCTTTCCAGAAGCATCTAGAGCTAAGGACTCGAATCAATTTCACGGACAAAATTCCAAAAACAAGGGGAGAATGTGACACCCACCAAATTCCTAGGTCAAGATCCGTACACACTCTCGCCATTTTGTTAATTCCAGTTAGGCATTAGACATTTTATTACAATACATGTGTCACCCCGAGTCTAGCAAGGCCGAGGATAGTTCAAGAATCCATTACAATGTCCCGTTTACCCATGCAAACCCGGGCATTCATGAGACATTTTGTGAATGTTCAACACATAAAATCATAGAATTTCACCATTCATTGATTGTATTCTCAAAACATATGTAATATGAGTTAACAAATCAATTCAACATATGTTTAAAGATGAATTAACACATGACATTAGGGATGAGCTCTGGACGGTATCGGTACTAACTGATACCGATCCTGAAAATACCAATACTGAAAACTTTCAAAACCCAATACCGATACCGATACCGAAAACATACGTTACGGTATCGGTATCGGTATTTTACCTTAAAATACCGATACCATACCGATCCCGTACCAATACCGAAAATACCGAAATCAAAAACCTCTAAATGTGGATACCGATACCGAATACCCTCGGTTCGGTACGGGATCGGTACGGGGTCGGTTCGGGATCGGTATCGGTTTGGTATTCGGGGCTATATGCTCATCCTTACGTGACATTGTTATGGTATCAACAAATTAGCATACCATCACAAACATATTGTCATCAATCAATGGAATTTAATGGATTCATCACGTAGTTACACAATTTTTGGCCATGTATACACATATACATGTGTGGGAGGTTTAATCACAATCAACATAACCTAATCCCATACCAAACAATATATGAATATGAATATATATATATATATATACATGTACACACATGGATAAACATGATAATCAAGTTCCAAGAACACAAGTGTATGGATATCTGGTAGGGCTGGTTTCAGTTTTTAGAAAAAAAATATCATTTTTCCCAGTGCCAAAAACTTGATGTTTTAATTTCAAAACATTCGTTTTGGGAAAAAAAAGATTAATTTTTACTAAACCTTTAAACAAGTTTTAAATTTATAAGTAAACGATAAATACTTTGAAACTAAAACCAACACACAGGCAGAGAACTTGACGTGTATAATATTGATTTCTAGGGTAAATACCAAGTATCGTATTCCAAAAAACACACTTTCCCCTACTCAACCTTTTATCACATTAACTAATCGGGTTTGAAAAATAAAATAAAACGGAGGGGTTCTAAAAGAAAAATGGTTTTGAAAAAAGGGTTTGGTTTTAAAATAAAAAGATAAAAATAGTAGGGATAGTAAATATGCACATCTCGAGGACCCTCCGTATAAGTAATCAATTTTATTACAAATGCAATATTAAGTTTAATTATCGGTGAGGAGAATAGAGGTGAACGGTCCCATCAGAGTTGGGGATGAGAAAAGAAATAAACAAGGGATGATGTTGTGGCAACTCTATGGGTCACGCACAGGGGAAGTGTAAGATTCCCCATAAAGGTGTCTTCGGACTGCTTGCCCGTAAGCCGGTCTTCTCCTGATTGACAATGTGGTGTTACCTAACTCACACTGCCGTATAGCTTTTTGGAAAGCTTAAGTCCTTCTTATTAGGCACTTCCCAAAGCACCACCAAGCCACTCGTTTAAGCACTGGGTTCTCTAATTTACCTTCTTAAATTTATGTAGAGGCTTAATTCCGACTGGGAATCCCTTCCACCTCTCTCAACTCTCGCTTTCTGTACCAAGGATCTCACATGCCATCAACTTGTTTGACGGGGGACCCTCTAAGAAGTTAACGACGTTGTACTAACGAGAGTTGGGTAAAGTATCATTGTTTAATTTATCTTTTAAAAGTGACAACTTAATAATTTATTGATCAGATAAATTTAAGTTTGGTTTAGTGATCATGTGACTTAACAAACCCAACCCATAACCTCCCGATATGAATGAAATCCTTAACAGATGTGGAACATAATCCTAAAGGTATGCAATCCGAAGATCAGTGGTGCACCCATAGGGAATCCTCCCTTTCCCAAGAAAGTCACTCATACATCTGGTAAGAACCAGAAACATGTCACTTGGATCTGGTCCACTTCAGAAGCCATTGCTTAGAGCCCGGTTTGGATATCAGAAACTCGAAGGATCTGTCTCACTACCGGTTTCCTTGCCTTAGATCTAGCTCGGGACTACCAGAAGCCGTACGAACCCCATGATAGTTAATTTTATTATTTAAGTTAGGGTTGATTTTAAAGGTTTATCAAGTTAATTACTAATTGATTTGAACCTGTCACAAAGATAAACAAACAAGGATTAGTTAAGAAGATAAACACACTGAATAACCAAAAATAAGCTACTAATAATAATAAAAGTCTACAAATCGAAATAGGTATGGAAGATACTGGATGGATACAACCATAGTCCATAAATGATAATCAACACAAGAACATGGATGCTTCCAACTCATAGACAAGCCTTCCACCTCCTTGATCCTATGTATCTAATGTGCTCCTCACGACCCTCGATGTGTTATTGCATGTAACTGCTCCTACGGTTCCATTCTTGGCCACGATTATCAAGGTAGGATGAATCCTAACCTTGGTGGTGTGTTAGGATGGACCTAGGCCTCCCAAAAGACCCTAAGAACTCTAGAAGAAGCTTGGAAGGCGACCCAAGAAGGCACAAGAAGGAACACCAAATGATTGAGTTGAACTTGCTATTTATAGAGCTGTCAGGGCCTGTACGGCGTGCCATATGGTGGTGCACGGCCGTGCACTGCCCCACGTACGTTCTGTTGTTGCAGGATCTGTCTTCTCTGTACTTGCTGTCGTGCACGGGCATGCCAGTTGATAAATCTGGTTTTCTTGTCTCCCAAGTTGGCTGATTTGTCTTTTAGTGCGCGGGGCCCTTGTGCAAGTGAGCATGGGCGTGCTTGGTCAACCCTGGGTCAATTTATCACCGTTTAAGCCCCGAGAGGGACTTTACACATACTTGAAACATGCTTTGGGTCTCGTATTCTCAGGATCTCCAGTTTTACCTAAAAATCATCCATTTTCAGTTGGAGCTCCAATTTCCTGATAAACACAAATAGGAACAATTAAGTAGCTACAATTATCAATTTAAGCTTAATTTTGCCATATTATGAGACTATTTATGCATGTTTTATATGTGTAATTGATGGCACATCAATATCTATATACATATGCGATCCATATGGACATATATGAGTATTATAGTTAAACAAATACATTCCCACACACACATGCATGTCCACGGCCACACATACATAACCAAACACAATCCAAGGTCCAAAGATAAAGCTCATTACTTAGAATGGAAATGAGCCACACTATATCATCAACCCATGCAAGTCAACTAACCAAAATCATCATGTTTTCTTTCCCAAGATTTCGGCCCAATCATTCCCAAGAAAAGAAGACGTGTGTTGATTTTTGGACACTTCCTATATTACATAAGACACACACACACACACATAAACACATGCTTGCAATTTGGATGAACACTTCACATACATCTATATATGTAACATTTCGTGTTAAATAAATATACGATACGACAAGTTTTATTTTGTTACATTTTAAACAAATGTGCCTAAGTTTTATTTCCCGACCACACGACTTATATATATATATATATACATAATAATAATAATAATAATAATAATAACTATAAATCTAGTTTGTTAAAACTCAAACCCAATACCCATTTCAGCCCAAACCCTTGTTCTTTTTCAATTCTGAAGCCCAACATCCGGCCCACCATGAACCCAGCCCAACTCCCTCCTTTCCCCTGTGGCTGTTAAAAACAAAAAAATTTGTTGTCCCCGCCGTGGTTCGAACCGGTGACCTTGGACACACAACACACCCACCAAACCACTAAGCCACAACTCGTTTCTTGTTTTTATCCTAATTTAAATTGTATATAACACCTCTTAAACTAACTCCTTCTTCCTAATGACAGACACGAACAGAAAGCAACAGACATTATTTCTATATTTCTTCTTTTTACTCGTCAATTTGCCATAATTATGTGATTTAGCCACGATTAATTATCATTTGACCACTGATACGTGATTCCCGGCCTAGTATGACCTGTATTACACTATAATTATAACAAATCGTTGACCAAATTTTTAATTATTACGCGTATAAATTTAAGACGAGGTCAAACCTTCCAATAACCTTAATCCTTGAACATCAGTATAAATTGATGCATTGCGAACCTTGTTTACTCGCTCACAACACTCTCTCCACCTCCAATTCTCTCAATTATACTCTGATTATTGATATCAAGTTCGTTGTTTGACTTCTTGCTTTGACCCGACGTTTAAACACGAAAACACACTGTGAGTCTAATATTTTTGGTGGGTTTAGTTCTTCGGCATCTCAGCAACAATAGCCCTAACATTAATCGGGCTATTGTTGTCTGAATCGTTCAATTGTAAATCTAGGGTTCATCACGATTTAATTTGGGGATAAAACTGGATTAGCATATTATATTTATTTATTTTAAATCAGAGGATAACACAACCACCGGCCTAGGCCAAGTGGTTGTGACCCTTGTTTGACACTGAGGTCACCCGGGTTCGAGTCCGGCTCTGACCGATTTTTGGTATTCTTTTCTTTTCTTTTCTTTTTTAGCAAACAATTAATTATATTTATATATATTAATCCTTTTAATCATTTAAATTCTTTTTAAAATACCTAAACTATTTTATAAATTCTAAAAAAATTATTATTGTTTAATCTGATATAAAAGTGTTATTTACAATTTTTATTTTTCAGAAATTCTTTTATTTAATATTTATAATAATTAAATCATTTTTATACTATTATATTTATAAAAATCCATTATTATATCAAAACAGTTTTATTAAATTCCCCAAAAATTACCCTAACTTTTTATAAAGTTAAACTTTACTGAAATAATTTTTAATTCAGTAAAATCATTTATTTTATATTTTTAATCAATTTTTGTTAGATTTAATCATAATTAAATCATATTAAATCCAATTTTCATCATTTTTGCACCAAAATTTTATACAAATTATTTTTAATCATTTAGAACAGAAATATGATTTTTAAAATTAGAATTCTTTAATTTTAGTATTTTTGAATATTAAAGTTAATAATTGGCTATTTATAAATAAATAGATTTAAAAATCTATTTAAAATGAAATAATTCTATAAAAATTATTTTATTGCTTCAAACACTTTAATATGCACACTCAAAATCCAAATTCTATAAAAAGACTTTCTTTCATTAATTATCAAATTTTCTTTATTTAATTAACATTTTAAATTAAATTTAACAATTGATTATCCCCAAATCGAAACCCTAGGATACACATATAAATTAATTAGACTTAGACTTATTATTTATTACCTAATTATAGGGTGATATTTGGAATCATTTTGGGCAACACAATTATTACATCTTATTCAACAAGTTAACATTTGCTAAGGTGAGTTTACATAGCCCCTTTTCTCTATTTCACTATTTTTGGGGTGAAACATGTTTTAAACATTTTATACTATCATTTACTCATACTTACTTGTGATTCAATTACATCATCATTCTATCATTTGACTGTAACAAAAAGACACAGTACAATCATTAACAATGATCAAGCCGCCTGTTTAGATTATAGCGCTATAGGTCTGACAAACCCATCCCACCCGCATAGACTCAGGGATGATCGATAACAGTAATAACATTTAACTAACTTGCGAGTTAGTCATCAGTCGACACAAGGTTTGGTTGTACAAAGACGCATTGTTGCATGTCGGTATCATACTCTATCATCATACAACTTTGAATGTTGTACAAACTATCGTTACCATTTATTTTCACAAACCTATGTATTCTCACCAACAATTGTTGACCCAAAATATTTTCAACTTAACATGTTTCAGGTTCTACTTGTTTGAAGATTTGCTTGAAGATACGTGCATAGTTTCATTCAATTTGATGTATTAAGTCTTGTAGAATCATTGTATGTAAATTAATTAAATCATTTAATGAAATCTGATATTCACCATGAGCTACTGAACAATCATCAATACGTGACGCCTCGATGTTTCCGCCATCGGTTGGGGTGTTACAGATTGGTATCAGAGCCATGGTTATAGGGAATTAGGTTATTAGAGAAATAATCTAGTCTATAACCATAGGATTTAACCAGTACTTGCTTCTTTTGTTTGCTATTCTCTATTCCTCTCCTACTTCATATCCTCCCTACAAGAAGGTTGCTCTCCATCAGTGGATCTACTCATAGACTAATAGGACAAAATCCCCAGGTTTAACCTGAACCACCTTGAGATCTCGTCGAAGTTCTAGATTTTAATAACGAACACGTGCAATCTGGAAGGGTGAACGCCTGTATTCTGAGTCTTCTGTCTAGGCTGGCATTGCGCATATATCCCAATCAGACGAGGGACCCGGATGCCTACCTGGGAATTCTCGGGATGAGTGTTCACTTATAGGCTAAAGCACGTCTTCATATGTTATTAGAATTGAGAATCTTTGATAAGTCAACGTTTTCGTTTATTCGTTTTAATTAATGAATAAATGATTACACTCCTTATATAATCTCATTCATTTCATTGTGTCTATTACAGATCATGCCTCCTCGTCGCAGCACTCGCAACAGCAATGGTGAGAACCACGAAGAAGGTGGTGACAACCATAACCATGACCAAGTTCCTAACCACAACAACAATGGTGTCGATGCTCAACTGGCTGCGATCATTTCTCAACAAATGGCGCAGCAAATCGCAACTCTGGTTCCCAATTTACTCGCTCAGGTCATCCAATTGAACGGCAACGGGAATGGTCACAACAACGGGAACGGGAACGGCAATGGCAATGGAAATGGACCCCAAGCCTGTACCCTTAAGCATTTCAACTCTTGTAACCCTCCAAAGTTTAGTGGTGAAGAAGGAGCTACTGGACTCCTCCAATGGTTTGAGGGTATTGAGAATGCCTTCATCAACAGTGAATGCCCCAACAACTTCAAGGTTCGTTACGCCATGAGTGTTCTCCATAAACGAGCACTCACATGGTGGAATGAAGAAAAGCGTACTCGTGGGGCCGAAGTTGCTCTTGCTATGACATGGGACCAAGTCAAGGAGGTCATGAAGGAAGAGTTTTGTCCTCGCAATGAAGTTAAGAAACTTGAGGATGAATTCCACACCCTTGCTCAGGATAGTGGGGAAAACCTTGCTTATAATACCCGCTTTCACGAGCTCAGCCTGTTATTGCCTCATAAAGTCACTCCGCTACCTGTAGCCATCGAAAAGTATATCGGTGGTTTGCCTATGCAGATTCAAGACACGGTATGGGGAAGGAACCCTGCTACCCTTGAAGAAGCCAAACGTTTAGCAGCTACCTTAACCGATAATCACGTAAAGAACGGAACCTTAGTTCGGAAAGGCAATAAAACAAGTATTGTAGCCGCGGTAACTACTGAGAATCAGAAGCGTAAGGCCAAGGATCCTGATGTCAACCTCACTACACAAGCTTCTAACAAGAAACCTTATACAGGAAACCATCCATTGTGCAACACATGCAACCGACATCATCCCACTGCTTCAGCATGTCGCTTGTGCACCAATTGTGGTAGGTATGGCCATCTAGTTAATACATGTCGCGAGACCCCAAATCCTAATGCCAACCAGCCCATCAACCCTGCTCAGGCTGTTAATCCTAATCGATACAACTATGGTCAATGTTATGAATGTGGAGACCCAAATCACTTCCGTAACCGATGCCCTAAACTGAACAGAGATCAAGACCCTCCAGCTACCTAACCGCAAGACTCACCATTTGACTATTGGTTACTTTTTATTCTATGTATTGACGTTATTCGATTCGAGTAATAAAATTCAAGTATTAACATAACATCTGTGTGCATGTTTGTCTGAATGTGAACTAATTGCTATATCTATAATCATACTTGCTTGTACAACAATTAGTTAACTACCAAACAACCAACTTAACGATTGGTAGAGGTCACCATGTCTTTCCAACAGTCGGGAGAGGCCCTACCACCTGAACGACTGGCGGAGACTATCAGACCTGCTTAACAATCGGTAAAGTCATAAAAGGACGCAAAACCCTAATGTAAGGTAAATTGGTAATTACGGTCCGGAACGTAATCATGAATTTACAGGTACGTTAAGGTAGTGTGAAATTTTAACAAGGTTTCCGGTAGTTGGCCAATTGTAACCCTGGTTTTCCTTTAACTTCGGGACGAAGTTCCTAAAAGTAGGGGAGACTGTAACATTTCGTGTTAAATAAATATACGATACGACAAGTTTTATTTTGTTACATTTTAAACAAATGTGCCTAAGTTTTATTTCCCGACCACACGACTTATATATATATATATATATACATAATAATAATAATAATAATAATAACTATAAATCTAGTTTGTTAAAACTCAAACCCAATACCCATTTCAGCCCAAACCCTTGTTCTTTTTCAATTCTGAAGCCCAACATCCGGCCCACCATGAACCCAGCCCAACTCCCTCCTTTCCCCTGTGGCTGTTAAAAACAAAAAAATTTGTTGTCCCCGCCGTGGTTCGAACCGGTGACCTTGGACACACAACACACCCACCAAACCACTAAGCCACAACTCGTTTCTTGTTTTTATCCTAATTTAAATTGTATATAACACCTCTTAAACTAACTCCTTCTTCCTAATGACAGACACGAACAGAAAGCAACATACATTATTTCTATATTTCTTCTTTTTACTCGTCAATTTGCCATAATTATGTGATTTAGCCACGATTAATTATCATTTGACCACTGATACGTGATTCCCGGCCTAGTATGACCTGTATTACACTATAATTATAACAAATCGTTGACCAAATTTTTAATTATTACGCGTATAAATTTAAGACGAGGTCAAACCTTCCAATAACCTTAATCCTTGAACATCAGTATAAATTGATGCATTGCGAACCTTGTTTACTCGCTCACAACACTCTCTCCACCTCCAATTCTCTCAATTATACTCTGATTATTGATATCAAGTTCGTTGTTTGACTTCTTGCTTTGACCCGACGTTTAAACACGAAAACACACTGTGAGTCTAATATTTTTGGTGGGTTTAGTTCTTCGGCATCTCAGCAACAATAGCCCTAACATTAATCGGGCTATTGTTGTCTGAATCGTTCAATTGTAAATCTAGGGTTCATCACGATTTAATTTGGGGATAAAACTGGATTAGCATATTATATTTATTTATTTTAAATCAGAGGATAACACAACCACCGGCCTAGGCCAAGTGGTTGTGACCCTTGTTTGACACTGAGGTCACCCGGGTTCGAGTCCGGCTCTGACCGATTTTTGGTATTCTTTTCTTTTCTTTTCTTTTTTAGCAAACAATTAATTATATTTATATATATTAATCCTTTTAATCATTTAAATTCTTTTTAAAATACCTAAACTATTTTATAAATTCTAAAAAAATTATTATTGTTTAATCTGATATAAAAGTGTTATTTACAATTTTTATTTTTCAGAAATTCTTTTATTTAATATTTATAATAATTAAATCATTTTTATACTATTATATTTATAAAAATCCATTATTATATCAAAACAGTTTTATTAAATTCCCCAAAAATTACCCTAACTTTTTATAAAGTTAAACTTTACTGAAATAATTTTTAATTCAGTAAAATCATTTATTTTATATTTTTAATCAATTTTTGTTAGATTTAATCATAATTAAATCATATTAAATCCAATTTTCATCATTTTTGCACCAAAATTTTATACAAATTATTTTTAATCATTTAGAACAGAAATATGATTTTTAAAATTAGAATTCTTTAATTTTAGTATTTTTGAATATTAAAGTTAATAATTGGCTATTTATAAATAAATAGATTTAAAAATCTATTTAAAATGAAATAATTCTATAAAAATTATTTTATTGCTTCAAACACTTTAATATGCACACTCAAAATCCAAATTCTATAAAAAGACTTTCTTTCATTAATTATCAAATTTTCTTTATTTAATTAACATTTTAAATTAAATTTAACAATTGATTATCCCCAAATCGAAACCCTAGGATACACATATAAATTAATTAGACTTAGACTTATTATTTATTACCTAATTATAGGGTGATATTTGGAATCATTTTGGGCAACACAATTATTACATCTTATTCAACAAGTTAACATTTGCTAAGGTGAGTTTACATAGCCCCTTTTCTCTATTTCACTATTTTTGGGGTGAAACATGTTTTAAACATTTTATACTATCATTTACTCATACTTACTTGTGATTCAATTACATCATCATTCTATCATTTGACTGTAACAAAAAGACACAGTACAATCATTAACAATGATCAAGCCGCCTGTTTAGATTATAGCGCTATAGGTCTGACAAACCCATCCCACCCGCATAGACTCAGGGATGATCGATAACAGTAATAACATTTAACTAACTTGCGAGTTAGTCATCAGTCGACACAAGGTTTGGTTGTACAAAGACGCATTGTTGCATGTCGGTATCATACTCTATCATCATACAACTTTGAATGTTGTACAAACTATCGTTACCATTTATTTTCACAAACCTATGTATTCTCACCAACAATTGTTGACCCAAAATATTTTCAACTTAACATGTTTCAGGTTCTACTTGTTTGAAGATTTGCTTGAAGATACGTGCATAGTTTCATTCAATTTGATGTATTAAGTCTTGTAGAATCATTGTATGTAAATTAATTAAATCATTTAATGAAATCTGATATTCACCATGAGCTACTGAACAATCATCAATACGTGACGCCTCGATGTTTCCGCCATCGGTTGGGGTGTTACAATATACATACAATCACATACACACACCCACCCTCATAATCTACTCACCAATCTTATCAATTATGCACTCTCATCTAGGTGTAACACTAACATAGAGCCTAACTTTTCCCACAAACATTTCCCATGCAAATTGACCTTCCTAGTTTGTCCATACACATTTCCAAAGTCGACCTAGAAGCCAACCTACATAAACAATCCAAAAGTTCAAGTCAACACTTAGATAAATATGGAAGAACACCTTTATGGAACACCAGAAATCCACATGTTGACTTACCTCATCTACTAGCCAATCTAACACTTTCCCCTCCCTCTCTTTTTCGTGTATATAACCGGCCAAGAGGAGGGCACATCCGCATAACTCATCAACATATCACAACTCTCATTTCCTCTTTGTGTAACCCTCGGCCAAACCCAACCCCCATACCTGAGACATAACTCGACCAAACACCCTCAACACAGCCCACACGAGCCATTTCCAGTAGCTTGGAGGTTGTAGAGTGGAAGGAAACCGGCTAGAAATCAATCTCATCTTCGTTCTAAGGCACATTATTGTGGTATGTTAACTAACTATCCTATGTATTCATTTTATCCATTTTTCGGCCCATGTAAATCTTACTCGACCATTTCCATCACTCGCACACACATACACGGTTGTAATAAGTTAATAATAATCGATCATGGCACTCACAAGTCGAAACAAGTACAAAAAGAACACATTTGTATGTATATCTATATGTGGTATATATACACACACACAAACAAACACATATGAACACACATGCTCACCCACATACACACGAGTGTATGCGTGTGTGTATAGGGCAGTGATAAGGCCACCAAAGTCGTTTTTGGAACATAAAATGTAACATATATATAACGGTGATTTTGGAAACATACGTTAAAAACCAAGAAACATATGTTAAAAAGGGCTTTAACTCAAGACTTTTGGAAAAGCATATGTTAATACCCAAGATATATGTGTGAACTAGAGTAAAACATGAGTAAATGACATTTTTACACAAGAAAGGCCTAAAACATGTGTTAATATGCCCTATTTGGTGCAAACAATTGACATTACACACCACATGGTGACATATAGAAAACCAAGACACCGGTTTTACCACAAATGATTAATCATAGTCACAAATAATGACAAAAACAAGCTTTTCCAACACAAAAAGTGTGTGACATATGCGAATAGTCGCACAAAAACACATAGTCCATAAACGTACAAGTCAGGTGAATAAATTGCATGGTAAATAGTACAACACATAGACCTAAGTTGTCCTTATTTGAATCTAGGGCACTTTTGTTTAGACATTCCACACTAGACTCAGTTAGTGTTTAGCATTCAGACATCATGTGAGTTCTCACGGCCCCATTTTTACTGTTTTCATGCTTTAGGGGAAAACATGCATGCAAGTTCAATTTCATTTTTGACTATTATGTGAACATGAGGCAACAAGGTTCAAAATACAAATAAGCTCTCATGTAATACATTTTACTGTAACCATTAGGTATGGACTTAATCATGAAACACCGGGATATATCTATTGGGTTGACACCCCTGCTCTTGGTTAGTCGTTCTAACCGGATTACAAATATAAAAAGAGTGCTTGTATTTCACTATTATTTCATTGTCTTTTTCAATTTCATTTTTGACTATTATGTGAACATGAGGCAACAAGGTTCAAAATACAAATAAGCTCTCATGTAATACATTTTACTGTAACCATTAGGTATGGACTTAATCATGAAACACCGGGATATATCTATTGGGTTGACACCCCCGCTCTTGGTTAGTCGTTCTAACCGGATTACAAATATAAAAAGAGTGCTTGTATTTCACTATTATTTCATTGTCTTTAGTGTACAATGGGCGAGGCACAACATTCATCAAGGTTTGGTTACGGGCTCATGTCAGTGTCATAATGATTATTTTCTTAGCTATAAGCAATGATCCAATCACCCATGGTTTACATAGATTCCAAAACCCGTGACATCACCACCTTAATTGTTGACATATTTTATTTGCATGTTTTTCAGGCAATTAATTGATTATCATGGAACTTGGATTCGTGCATGAGCATCTTGGGGATATCATGAACCTACTTTTGTTTAAATGACTTAGATATTATCATTTTGAAATGTGGTTTTAAGACAATGTTTTCGGTTATTATGTTAAACAATGATGTCTTTTAATATATCTCTCAACTTATGAATTTGATGCTAGCGTGACTTGTGTGCTTGAAAACCTTTCGAAGTTACATCTCATGTTTCCGCCTAGGCGGGGTGAGACAATAGGCTTGTCACAATGTGCAAGTCCAAAGTCGACTTAGTTATTTTTACTATGTTTTAGGTTTCGGTCTAAACTTTTCGCATTGACATGCCGCAACGGGCAGCGTGATTCAACGATTTTACGTCTATTTTCGTTCGAAGTTATTTCCCCCCTTTTTAATTTATTTTATTTTTATGAGTTTTCCTGGTATTAGTGATTGTCAACAATAGTATGACATTTGTACTATTTAGCACAGTTTTACGCACCTTGCTTGCGTTAGGCTTAATATTAGTTATATTTAATATGAAGGATGTTGGCGTTGAAGAAAATCAACCCTACTTTTTTCAATGCGAGCATTTGGCTTGGTGGTTTTTTTAACATGTAAAATCACAAAAAAACAATTAAGCATAGGGTACACCTTCATATTAATAAGGTTTACTTTTCTTTCTTTAAGAGGACAGAGCGTCAACCGTAAAGCTCACGGGTCCCTCACGACAATACGATTGCTGATGGCACGGGTAGTGGGGCAGTGGAAGTCACACGGTTGTTTACCATGATTTTCAAACAAATATTTTTTTGAAACGGTTATTTGTTTGACCACGATTTGGTAAAAAAATTTAAAAACAACAAAATAAAAGATTAAACTATAATTAAACATTGATATTAAAGAAAATACGAATATTAAACTACATAAACACATAATAAAACAAGGAAAAACATAATGATTTAACCTAACGCAACAATTGTCATGCCGAAACATGGTCGAAACTGTTATGGTACCTTGATGTATTGTCGACTTGTGTGAGCTCGATTGCCATATCCTCGACAAGATAAGGGTGATTCGCCATGGTAGCTACAACGAGGGTATTCCATCGGTCACACCTGTTGTTAAAGTCCATCCACTTTCGTGAGAGCGAATATGTGGTACAGTCGTTTTCACCGAGTAGTTGGTTGAATTCCGCCAACACGTTGTTCCAAAAGGAATCTCCCCTAAACGACTGAGATTTTAGGGTTGATCATTATAGCGGTTTTGGATGTCTTTGTACAACATCACTAAAGCGATATCCTCCTCTTCATTAAAATGGATCATTTTCGAGATGATTTTGAGGTTTTATAGGGTAAAATTTATGAGTGAAGTATGAGTTTTGGTATTAGAAATTATGGGGTATTTATAGGGTAAAAATTTGGGTTTTCAAAAAGTAACCATTAGGCTATAGTAACATTACCGTTCTGCCTCAGTTTGGTACTTTTTTTTGTTTAAATGAAAAATAAGTTATTACATTTAAATATATTGTTTATTAAAATAAACAAAAAAAATCCATAAATGTTGTCTCATTATATTTTAGTGAAATGAATTATGAAATGATGTAGCAGTCCATGATTGATGGAAATCATGGTAGTTTAGTGAAACCAAGTGAGCCGCCCCTCCCATCTTTAGAGTATTAGTGAAAATACAATATAATCCTTATGATTTACTTTTAATTTTAAAACAATCCATTATAATTATTATTATTATTACAAAAACTAATTTTAAAATACAAACAAATTGTAAAGCATATTCAATTTAAAGCTCGAAACTTCTAAACACGATTTATGTCTAGATCTCACTTAAATCAAATCTGTGAATTGAATTGTCAAACACTCGCACAACTATTTATTAGTGTTGTATGGTTGCGACTCGCATTAAGGCCCCACGTTGCAGCGGGGACGTAAATCATGAAAAAAATAATGTTGAAACATTTTATCGAATGCATGTTGACGAAAGTTGGACCCTCGCTTTGCGACGGGACTATTAAACCGAACGAAAAGTAGACGTAAAAACATTTAAGCACGCACCCCCATTGTGTATTGATGCGCAAAAAGTAGACCAAAATGTTAAATATAGAAAAGAATAACCAAGTCGACTTAAGACCCGAGCGTTAGACGGGGCCGTTAAAAGGGAAAAAATAGACGCAAAAATGTAGAACCACACACGCGTGTTGCAACGTGTTAACTCGTAAAATTTAGACCGAAACATTAAACGGAAAAAACTATAAAAGATGAAAAATATAGGGCACCAAAATTGAAAGTGGAAAAGTATTGAATTAAAAATGAAAAAAGTTTGTAAAAAAATTGTAAAATATGAAAAACATAAAGGTTAAAAGGAAAAAAAGATAAGTACAACCATTTATGCAAACCTTACAATCAGCAATGCATCAAAACTTGAAATTAATATATAGTAAATGTTACATATAATATTAAAACTTAAAAGTAAGGCAGGTTTACAGATGAGCTCGGGGTGGTATCGGTACCACCGATACCGATTTCAAAAATACCGATTCTGAAAACTCTCAAAACCCAATACGGATACCGAAAACATACGGTACGGTATCGGTACAGTACCGGCATGGTATCGGTATTTTACCTTAAAATACCGATACTATACCGATACCGAAAAACTCCGAAACCGAAACCTCTAAATGTGAGTACCGATACCGAACACCCTCGGTATTCGGTGCAATATGCTCATCCCTAGCCATGTTGAATGTCAGCATTATTTATTTATTTATTTTTATTATAATACTTTATTGTCATAATTAGTTTATATCTTAGGTGTTTTTCGGGATAGAAAAATTTAATATGAAGTTATAAAATGTGGTATCGTAAAAGGAATAAGTAATTTTTTTAGGAAAAAATTGTATATGAACAATACTCGATAACTCATAAAACCTACTTCTAATTCTACATGTGCACATGTTGCTCGAGTGAAGTCTCTGTATAACTTTGTCAATTCTTCAATACATTCTAAAGTTGTGATGTAAACCTGAAAAAACAACAACCAAATTATCTTACTCTTAAAATGTAACGTTGATGCTTTTTAGTATTTTGATCATTCAATTTTGTTTAATTGACACCTTTTTCTATATTACTTTTATATCATTTTCCCCTCCTTTTCTACTTCTATCTTCCCCGATCTCTTCCATTTTTTGATCTGAGCATTGTCGTCGTTGCATACGTGATACGACCATCGATTTTTTTTTACAGATTTGTTAAAGAACATCCAAAGATAGGGACGACTGGCGGGGTAGTGCTATGGTGCAGTGGCATTTTGGTGGTGGATGGTGGTTAAATAGGTGGTAGACAGAGAATGTCATGTGAGAAGAAATGGTGTTATCAATATAACGAATATTGTTCTTGATGGTGTATCCAGCATGGGTTGGCGAGCGAAAAACCCGCAAAGTAAGTGGTGGCGGCGATTTTGTAGTCATTGTATTGCGATGGTGGTTGTGTAACAGAGAAGATTTTTATGGGGGTAGTGTTGATGTTGGTTGCAGAGAGAAAGAGTGTCATGGTGGTTTGTGACTCATGGTTTTGAATATTTTAATAATAATGCTGAAATGAAAAACTAAAAGAGTCTTTTTTTAATGGCCAACAAATTTACCAAAAACTCTCTTTGAAGTTCCTACTCAGTCAAATTGGGACCCTTTTCACCCGACATAGCCAGACAATGTAAAGGAGCTCTTGGTTTCACCTAGTTCACCAATTCCGGAAAAAACCCAACTATCCACCCGCCCGAGACAACGAATAATCGGTAAAACCCAGCGCCCTTGGGGATCAAACCGGTAACCTTTCGGTCCCCGATTTCCCTTCATCGAGCCACCTACCACTGCGTTATACCCAGCGGTTAAACTAAAAGGGTTTTATTTTAGTTGCTTTCAATTTACGAAACTCACAATTTACAAAACATCGAACTAATAAAAGTCTGAAACAAATAATAAAAGAAAACTAAATCATGAAAATACATTTTGTTTAGCGTAAGTTTAGCATAACATGGCATGCATACATCTTGAGGGAAAAACCTTATCTAACAGTTGATAGTTGATACCACTAGGCCAAATGCTTTTTGGTAACCAAATAACATATACATAATACTATTCATACTCACCATAACCACCTTCACGGCTACACCCCTTTAGTTTCTAAAAATTGAAGTTCGCCGTTGTATTTTCATTATTTTACTAAAAAATGAAATCCTCATGTGCTTATTTTTATGTACGCGTAGATACAAATTCACGTTTCGACTTAAACGGTATAAATTTACGTTTTGACGTAAAGTTTCTAATGATGAGTCGGGTAAAAAATAATATGTTATCATGCTTAATTTTATGCATGATTTAAGCTGGTCTACGTGTTGACGTCAATTGAAAAAATGACGTTATTTCTACACATGCTTATTTTTATATACGAAACCTAAAGTATTTAGAAAATTAGTCGTGTCAAACATAATACATTTATTTTTATGTACATGATGATATAACTTTACGCTTTGGAGTAAACGTTATAATTTCACGTTTCGACGTAATTTTGTTCTTCGAAAATGAGCCGGGTCAAATGATTACGTTTTCATGCGGTAGATATTCAGTTGGTCTACATTTGGACATACGAGTTACTATACATTTTTTTACGCCGCTAAATCTTGATGCAAAGGCAGGATGGTGTAGTGGGTAGATCATGTCACACCACGCCTATGGCGGAAACACGTGGCGCGACGGTTCAAGAGTATTAAGCCAAGATTAATGCAAACCACAATAATAATTAAACAAACGGGCATTTATTCAACGCCGATAATCATGTCAAATTATTCGTACATAATCATAAATTGTTTTTGAAATTAATAAGGAGGCTCCTCCCTTTATCCCGAAGTCCAAGGAATAAAGAGATGAGACCCCCTTCATGACATTCCAACGCCCGACTTGGAGATTCCCCCGACCCTGCTTGCCACGTTAACCTTCATCAATCAATTACCTGAAAGATATGTTTGAAAATCGTCAATATATAAATATTGGTGAGTTCACAGGTTTTGATTTAATAAAACTTTATTAAGTGGGAATATTCTTGTTATGACATTTATAGGAGTTGCAAGGTCCTACAATTTACTTGAGCCTATAACCAAACCAAGACAATTAACAATGCCCCCGCCCCAAGTCGTTACTCGGTATTCCTACGACTTGATTTCAGAATACGTGCACCCCAGGCATACGCCGATGCATAATCGACGCTATCGATTAGGAGTGGGCCTTGTCAGGCACCAATAGTACTATCCAAATATTCCTTTGGTTTCTCTTTCCTGAATTAATGATTACAGTGGGGAGGTCTCAACCCCGAGTGGCGATCTTAACTCAAGTATCCAACCCGTCATACAAATCCCATCATATCTTTCCCCCGTAAAAACGTTAAATAGTTTAGAAATGGGGCCGTGAGACTCACCTGTAACTGTGCTCGGCTCAAAAAAGAAAATAGTAAAGTTCGTGATCCCGTACCTACAAATGTTCTAGGCGTATAAGTCACTACACCTATGGTGTATGTGCCTTGGCAAGTTGTACACCCAACTTCCCGACCACATCTTTATCCCAATTCCCGTTTAATAGTTTCGTATCCTAGGTTCAATGGCGATGGATTACCCTTTCCTTACAAGTCATATATTATTCTTATTAATATTCTTTGTGACTTGTACAATATTATACTCGACGCGACTCTACCCAACATATAATTATTTTCCCATTTAAATAATTATACTTAGGATCGTTTCGCTCGATATAATGTGATTTCTTATTATCCGACCCGACTCACTTTGCCACATATTTATTTTCCCATTCAAATAATTATGCTAAGTTCTTGTCGTTTGGTAACATATTTCTAACGCCCGACTAGACTCACCACACCGTACATTTATTTTCCCATTTAAATAAATGTACTAGGATCTTGTCGGTCACTCACACGTTTGCAGGTATATATCACCTACCCGTCTCGGTTTTCCTTCTCGCATATCTATTTTCCCATTCAAATAGATATACTAGAATTTCGTCGAACATGAGCATATGTACATATACTATCGCGTGGATACTACTTGTTAAGTTCATGTGTCGTTTAGCGTTTTTAATTCGTTACGTTGTGTTTTCCTTTCCCACGAATATTCTTTCTACACTTAGGAAAGTGTTTCGCGTGTTTCACCCTTGTTATATGTATTTTATCTCTTAAAATATATATATTTATTTTCATCTTGCCGCAATGGCATTTTTCTCATATGTCCGTTTACGTTAGCTCATGTAACTAAGTGCGTTAGTTAGTGTTTTTCATATTTGTTTCCATTGTGCGTTCTTATGGAAGTGTTATTCCTACTTCCGATTCCGAACGTTTATTTCCTTGGAAAAATATACTTTGCAGGTTTTAGCCCAACTTGTCCAACTTGTAACCCAAAAATGTTTCCGATACTTTTATATTCCCATTTATATAAAAGTATCCATTTTTGTATAAGTTTTTCAAGTTTCAACCTTTGTTCAATATTTTTATTAAAATCTCTATTTTTATAAAAAACCTTGTGTTAATACAAGTCCATATTTTCATAACTTCCACTTTTATAAAAATACACTTTTTATACAAAATACCCAAGTATGTTACTAGTATTTACCAATCAACCTGGGAAAATTATTACTTATACTTTTGACACCAAACTTTCCATTATTGCATTTTTGGACTAATAGTTTCTAAAATATTCATTTTAGTCCTCTAACTTTCAAAGTTACAACATTAGTCCCTTAACTTTCAAATGTTGCAGTTTTCTACTCTAACTTCCAAAGTTAGCATTTTTCACCCAAATTAGTGGACTTTGAAGACCCATTTTTATGGTGCTTAGTTGTTTTTACTTCATTTCACTTTTAATGATCTTATAATCCATCCTAGATGTCATTAACATGTTTGTTCCATACTTTTATCCAAAACATCAATTTTTCACTCATTCAAGTGAGTGGACTTTGAATATGGAACTTTTTCATCTATGGTTATTTAACCCATTTTAATCCATTTTTGTCATTAACTTATCATCTTATGATGATTAAAATCATCTTTGATCACATTCAAGTCTTTTTCAAAAATCATGTCCCAATCATCATCCAACTCAAGAGTATGTTCATATTTTTACATTTTCTTCAAATATCATATTAATAATATTAAATCCAAGATTTATCCGTATTATTGTTCATCCCATTTTTATTCTAGTAAGACACATTATCTTCATGTTTCAAAACCATATCTTTACCCATCAATGTACAACTTGCTCATACAAGCACATAATATGAACATTTAAGAATAAAAACAATGTAATACTTACTACTAGCTCAAGGCTAGGGAAGACAAAAACCTTGGTTTTGGGTGAGGTTTAATGTGTTCTTCCAATGG